>OW804095.1:136459739-141259739 GCA_942159475.1 Sthenelais limicola | reverse complement strand
TGCCGCGCAGCACTCTAACAGCAAATGGATCAAAGTCGACCAAGTAAGAGCCTTATGAATATTCCATCTGAAAAAGTCCGGGTGCGCTATATTGGGGGTGACATGTGTTGGGGGCTATTGTCTACTTGAGTTGAAGGGGAAATGGCGGAATGTGGCACTGAGTTCAACCCCCATCTCCTCACCAATTTCCCCCCCCCGCCCCCTTTCCCCCCCTCTCCCCGCCTCTCTCTCTCCAGCTCCCCCCCTAGCCTTTTAATGTGAGGGAGGAGTATATTGGTAGGGCGGTGGAGTGGGAGGTATTGGGAGGGTATAGGAGGAGATGGGGCCTATAGGTAATGAAACTCTTAGACTATGGAATATTAGAAAAATGGCGAGCGGCAGGGCTACTGGGGTATGCGTAATGTCTAATGGTTTAACTTGACTTGCGAGCCACTAGCTGTCTTTGGATGATGAAGTGATCTTCAATGTAGTTATGAAGAAGTAGCCAACAATTTGAGACCGAAGTCTATACTATCTGGGAACTTTTTTTATCAGTTAAATAACATCAGCAATACTCCATCGCTGTTGATCCTTCCTAGGAGATGACCATGTCATTAAAAGAATATGACAGCCATGATTTATGAACACATATCTTTTCTCATGCAAATCACACTATTCTGGGTTGAGGTATTATATAGAAAGTTTGATAAGAATGATACAGTCTAAGCCCAAAGATGAGAGAGTCCCTTCAAACGGAGGGAAAGCCTCTCGCCTCAAACTGCAAAATGCCATTATAATTCCATTAAGACCGCAAAATGTCATTATAGTCCCATTAGAACGCATAGTCCTAGGCCAGGAAACCGATTGGCGAAGTAGGCGTCCAATCACTGACATACCATTCTTAACTGATCTGAGGGTTTGGGCCTGGACTGAAACGATTATAATTGTTAATATTTTTCTTAGTTAATTTAGTTCTATACGAATAAGGTATCCCAGTATTGGGAATACATCTCACCTGAAGATTCATCTTACAAATCTAGATCCAACAGAAGAGACAAGCTAAAACCTGTTTTGTCTGTGAAGCTGAATTTTCAGCTATTACAACAGACTAAAATTTGGGGGAATAAAAGCTAAAATGTTCATGAGATCTACTTGATTACATGTACGTATGGTCCTCAACATTCGGGGACGCCGATCTTTAGTGGTTAGAAATTCCTGCCACACTTGGAATGAATCCTGGATGGTGCAGATACCCAGGACCTAACCTTACAGCGATATAACACCAATCTGAGGAAGATTACCCCTACAGTTCCTCTTGAAAATTAGTATGTATTGAACGTAGGATTGAAATTTCCACGAGTGGCGACAGAACCTCGTGGGAGTGGCTGAGAGAGCCTTTGAGGGAGAGGCGGCGTATATCGTCTAGGCAGATGGCGAAGTGACCAATGGCCCCCTTGAACACGATTAATTATAGATGTGTGCAAGTGAGGATCAGAGAGAAGGCAATGTGCTTGTCAGCTTTAGAGAAGGTGTGTAACATCACGCCTAATGTCACGCCGAGGTCACTCACGGGGTCACACACAACCCCATCAGCTGTCACAAGCCCTCAGGTCTTCGCAACTTTCAGCCGAGTCGGAGTTACACCGGACCAGTTCTGATTACAAGGATCTAATTACAGATTTAGATTTTACAGTGGTATGTGACAAACTTTTCTGACACTTCGGCGTGAACATAACCTCCTCCACCTCCCGGCTTGCATGAGTTCCCTTCCCGCTGATAAGCATATTCATGAGTCTGTGTGTGTGAACTACTGCCCAACAACTATCTCGAATAGATTTACGACGGAACACTTATAAGAATAATGCCTTTATTAAATAGAGTTGGTTAGTTGAAGTCTATCAAATAGCTCGTCAGTGGCTGGGAAATTGGTAGTGATAAAATAATGGCACATAATTAAGTCCCGATCACGCGAATCTTCCAACACAATTAAGGTACCTCTACTGATGAGGGTTTTAACAATTAGTTTTATTTGGTACCGGTGTTAATTTGATTGTTCAATTCACTGAACATCGTGTCACGCCATTTTTAGGGCTAAATCCTTCAACCTCACTGGTAATTAGCTTCAGGTATTTAAATGACTGATATTCTCTAGATTTAATGATGATTATTTTATCTATCATGTGGAAAGGATTGTAATTATATTAAGAACATGCTCTTTCCCATGTAACATCAACAATGCCAATCATTTATATACAATATTCTCGTTCTCACACTGCATCAAGGCAAATGGGACACACTAAATTTCCACTGCGGACATTTCTGAGGATAAAGTAACTACTCAAACTCTACAACTTAGAATCGGAATGTATATATTTCCCCGGCTTGAGCATATCCTCTGGCTTCTTATATGACTTCTAATATTGGGAATAGCCCAGACCTCCCAACGCGTAACCGTTCATCTCGAAATTCTTCTAAGTGGCTACTTTGAGCTCAAATTGCCCATCCCCAACGCTCCACTTCCATATACTACTTACCCCTTCCAAGCTCTCCATATATCTGAATGCGGTTTCTCAAGATGCTGACTTTACTACTACTGCGTCTTACTGTCCGTCCTTAAAGTCTTTTAAAGGGAACACTGATTTGTCCCTCAAGGCATACGTATATAACATATATACTATAGAAGTGAAGTATTCAAAGCAGGCGCTTGATTCATAAATACAAGAGTAGACTTTCTGGGAGGGCAAAAATATGTTCTTTTTAAAATTGCTAATAGAATGTCTAGACAATAAATGACAATTCATAATTGAAAAGGTGATATATCTTAGGTTCTATATAATTTTTGGCATTCATAGTATAATCAGTGTCTTCGACTTTCTTCCTTCACATTCCTTCTAGAAAGTAATTTTATGGATCATCCTGAGGAGTGGTGTTATAAGAGAAAGAGAGTGGTGTTCGGTCATCATTGAGTTTGGGCCGTTATTATGACCGGGCTCCTAAATGTTTGATAGGTATTGCTTCAGTCAAATTCCTACTAATGATAGGACACTTTAATATAATTATTAAATCTAACAAATGTGCGCCAGATGGTGAGATTATTTTAGTGTGTCTTTGTTTATCCTATCTGTTTAGTATACATGTCTTCAAAAGGTCTAAATATTTTCTTTAGCCCAAGATTAAACATTGCTGTAATTAATAAATTTGTTTGATGGCAGGGAATTCCAAACTTTAATATACGTTCCATATATTCACTCCAAACTACAATCCTCATCACCTTCTCTTAGAACCGCTCTAGACTAGACGTAGCAACAGTTCCACTAGGAGTAGATTTAGGTATGTCGTCTTATCACAAGGATTTAATACATTTCCATGCGTAGGTGGTGTCCTAGAAAGGACTTCACTCGTATAGTTCTTAGCTTCGTACGTCATATAATCTTTGACACCCCAGGAATCCGTGATAAAGGGCCTAGTCCACCAAGCCGATTCTCATGCGATTTTGCGCCGCAGAGGACTCTATTGCACTAAATTCTTTGAGAATCGCATGAGAATCGGCTTAGTGGATTAGGCCCTTATAATTTCTTTCTATGCTATTGATCCAAAGCACAACAAGTACAGCAAGAGTAGTTCATTGTAAGCTCACTATAGTGGTGCGCACGAAGTTAGGGACTAAAACTTAAAGTTGCCTCAACTTGTTTTATATTATTCATTATAATTTTAAGAGTTTTCATGATAAAATAATATATATATGTCAAATAAAACAAAAGATTCAGGGCTATCTGTTTTTGAAACTGTCACATGCACATTTACAAGAATTCTTTTCCAATTTAACTGCTATTTCCATGGCAACCACATGTGAAATGTCAGGAAAAAACTTGACTTGCAACTGTTTCCAGGGTAATTTCTCTGAGTGAAATGGTTTCGCAGAACTTGGGGCCATGTTGAACATACGCAATTAAATTTGCCAATTTTTGGCACATATTTCAACTTTGTACCCTCATAATGGTGGTTATGGCAGTGTAAAGAACTAAAAGTCAAATTGTCCAAAGTGTGTCACTAAAAAATGGCCGTTTAAGCAAAAAGCTGGAATTTTAAGGATTAGCATGGCACTTTTTAGAATCACATAGAGATCCATGTTTTTCAGTTAAACAGTATTTTTCACCGGCTCACTTAAGGGCACAATCCCTTGCAGTGTTATGTCACAAACTGTATTTTCTGAATCACGACATATTTCACATTTTTGTAAACTGAAGTACATACTTCAGGGTAAAGTTAGACCCAATTTATACATATATGACAAGGCAATAAAGCTCTTAACTAATTTCAACATATATGGTCAAAAGCTATGAATGACAAGAACTTTATTTTCTATCTAATTGTGGGAATCAATTTTGTATTCTGTGATTCTTTACTCAGAAATACGATGTGTTGAGTTAATCTATTTAATATTTTGATTAATATGCAGGCATGATGGTCTTCTGTTCTTGGTAAACATACCGAGAAAATTCCTATCGCACAATGGAAAGATGACCATTTGGTGGAAAATATTCAATTTTGAGGCTCTAAATTCGAATTCAATGATAAAAACATCCTACTCACTTGAGACTTAGACAAAGTTCTGGCTCTTGATATAAATCTTAAGTCTTATGAACAAAGAAAACATGTTAATTTTCAAGGATTACAAAAAAAAGTGGTAATAGAGCAAAGTCCCTAACTTAGGGCGCACCACTATAGCTATAATATACACATAGCTTCTTCAGGAGTATGATTTTCATCCAGGAAGCGTGCAGACCTAGGAGTCCTGAGGGCTGTTGCACAACGAAATTCAACAAATGAACAGGATAACCTGCTCGTAGGGGTCTAAGAACGAGCAGGAATAGACAAAATTAGCACTCTGTTGCCCAATGCCTCGTCCTAAACCTTCCTCGTTGGAAGTCTGCACATTCGTGGGTGTACTCCACTAAATATAGGACGTGTGGACACAGTCAAAAGTTGGGTATTTCATAGAATGATGTCATACATAGGGGATATTCCGACCTAGCTGACCTGTTTGTTTGTTTGTTTTGCAATTCTCAGGGTTTGCGTTGAGGGTTTATAATTGGTCCTTACTTCCACTTCCACAGTGCCTCTATATTAGGATGTATGTACCATTCTATATTTATAGGCAGTTAGTAAAGGGCACTGAACAGTGGTTTGATTGACAGGCCACACACACATAGAGTAAGGCAGATAAACATTCTGCCACGAGCAAGCCTTATAGCCACAAATATAAAAAAACATAGAAAAATAGAAAAAGAATAACCCTGGAGGTCGTCCTTACTTTTCATTGTGTGACAGAATTTTTGCCTTGAAATTTATTTAAGTCCCTATATACAAACGAGCAGGAATGTCAACAATCAACCCACTGTTACACATTTCATATGGCTGTACATTCATTAAAATCCCTGCTCATTCATATGTGTACCCTACTAGAAGGTGTGGGCCCAGTTAAAAATGGGGTAATTCCATACACTGACGTCATGCATAGGGGATATTCCAACCTAGGATCATTGAAAAGACCACAAGCAGCCATCATCCTCTTGATCAGTACTGATCAACATTGTTTAGCAAACCTTCTTGTATGGTCCTTAAAATGCACTTGATCTTCATCAATAATTCACAATCATTTATGTATGGCATGTCTAGATTTGATAGGGAATCATTGTCATTTTATTTTAGTATCAACGATTAAATTAATTAAATAATAAATGGGATAATTTATATCTCAATGAATGAGCGCCAATGGATTGGTTGTGCAACAGGTTCTGGTTTGTTGCACAAAGAACGAGCATGGATTTCTACGAATTTCAACGAGCAACAGAAAGTCTACAAACAGCCACAAATTTGCAATGAACAGGCATTGTGCAACAACCCTCTGCATTCGCATATTGTAGAAATAGATTGCAGATGCAAGATATATTTTTATGATTAATTTGAGTCATTAAATTGCCTGCGGCGAACACAGGGACCTTCAAAATGTATTTCCCCATTCTCCTCAATCACCATGAGGAGAATGGGGGGATTAAAGTAGGGTAAACCTAAAATGTGATGCATCAATGGCTATGCCCAGTGTTTATATGCGTCTTCTCTACAATCCCCTATGGTCAAGTGGTTGGCATCTAAGACTGTGGGACTGGACATTGTGAGTTCGAATCCCAGAGCAGGCTGCCTTTTTACATTTCTCTGATTATCGAGTCATTTTATTTTTTAATTTCACAAATATCTTCCTATCTTGGACTCGGTTTTCTTTTAAACTCACACATTTAGTTATTGATGCAATTCCCTTTAGATTTGTCAAAGAATTAAAGAGGCTAAGATTGAATTAAACGAGAAAAATGAGTTGGATGGGGTTTGGGGATACATAGGTTCTCTGTAGTAGAGGCATGGGTGGCAGTCATAAGCTTGCGTTTATTTTCGGCGAAAATGGTTTTCACACGGGGCCACGATTCGTTGAGCCAACGTATTTACAAATTTCAGTTATATACTAACTAATCTAAGCAATCAAGTGTAAAGGAAAAAAAGAAAAAGTAATATAGAACAGAGGAAGGTTGTCTCGAATGGAATGATATTTATATTAATTTATCTTTTAAATCTTTTTTTCACAATATCTGGTTGACACCAATGGTCTTTATGGTATTTCTGACATCCAGCAAGAAATTGGACGATCCTATACTATACTGGCTATACTGGTTTACCTGTATCACCACCATCTTTTGGAACTAATTGAGTCACTGTTAGTCATCTAAATTCGTGAGCTTCTACTTAACCCGGTGTGCGCAAATCATATTTGGAATCGAAACGTTCGCGCGGCCGTGTCGCGCGTCGGCGATGCGACCCTAGTTAAGCTTTACTATATATAGAACTGCAGCCAATGTTAGGCGTGAACGCGCGGCCAGGTAGGCAGAATGGTAGTGGGGTCATTTGTGCGTGCAGACGCTGGTCAGGCTGCAGTATTTAAAGAACAAATCGGTTTTCTTTTGAGGCTTGTTTCTGTAATCCTACTGCAGTCATATAAAATATATATTTTGGTTAGCATTTCACCACTTAATTAAGGACGGTATGGGTAGTATGTACTTAGTATATACCTCCCTGGTTTATTTCATCATTTTTACCACTCATTGATACTTTCTAGAGTCACTGAGACCAGGGGACAGTGTTCCGCATTCTAGCCACATGTGGCATGAACAAGTTTGCTTTGTGTGATTGACAGGCAAGGGGCGGCCAAGCCACCTCTCACTTTCCCATAAACAATAATTGGGGTGTTATAATCCAGAGCTGTAATATTGAGCGCGGCAATGTCATATACAACAATTGCACAAATAAATGATGGTAGGATATCACTTATAATGTTTTTTAAATACATGTTGGAGAATATTTATGGTGCATAAACTTCATTTTGGGGATGATAAAAAATGAAAGATTTTAAATGCAAATCAATCAATCATGACGGCACCTGGTGGAAACAAGTCGGACTATGGTAAGGATATACTCGTATGTACACTTTGAATATTCTGAATAATTGCAGAACAAATGCAGAGCAATTAGGTATAGGCCCTATATATGAATACAACATATAGATTTAAAATAAAATCTGAAAGCGCACCCACAACTACTCTGACATAAACAACTACGTCTGGCACTTCACACTCACCAACGTGACACTTCACTCATCAGCACAGAGCGTTCCAGCCGCGCAAACGTTTCAATTCAAAACAGCGTGACTGTAGAGAGCTACTGGTTAGTGGTGGGGGTGGTAGGGGAAGCATTTAACGCTACTGCGGCCAACAGCGGCCAACGCACTGGCAAGCCATGCACGCTCTTTGACCTCTCTTGTGTCATGTTTGGTCGCTCTTTCCTACAGACCTTGTGCGCGACGGGAAGGTGACTCAGTAATGATTTTCATAACTGATGGATTTCTCTAACATTTTAACAAATGAAACTTAACATGAAATAATGATTATTGAATGAAAAAAAATATAGATCACCAGGCTATTTCTTATGCTATGGTGGTATGGACATCAGATTTGTGTAATTTTACTACATTTGAGTAATTTAACAACATAATCCTTTTGAAATGGTTCTGACATGAATTCAGATATAAGATTTCACCCAGACATTCAACCTATACATATATATATATATACACTTATCGCCATAATTTTTGTTTTTGCCCACATCCTGAGTTAGCCCCCTGAAAGCCCCCTAGTGGTAGTAAGGGCAACTAGAAAGTATTGACTTTGGCATATGGCAATCAGCGTTTATTAAAAAAAAACGGCTTGATGAATCTTGATGAAATTTGATATGAATGTAGATACAGTACTTACTAACACATACACAAAAAATCGGGACGGATTTTCAGGCAAAAATATTTTACGGTTTCAAGCAAATGTTATTACTGAGTGATGGACATGATAATTATGAAGACCAATGCCTTTGATTTGGTATTAGTCCTTTTATCTCTCTTTGTATATACAATTACGTTGTACTTGAAGTTGAAATAAACGGGTGATATATGAAGGTTTTCTCCCCCAAAGAATATTTTCTTACGAAAATATATTGACTTACCGTACATTTGTTCCAAATCGCAGTGCATTGCTATAATTCCCTAGATGATGACCTAAAATGGGATTGACTGCCACTAAATATATGAGTGCAGATAAGTTGGACCAGTGCATGTGGGCCGTCAATATGGATATATTTTACAGATGTTCTTTTAATGAAACTGAATAATTGACAAGACAGAGCAGAACCATTAGAGATGGTTTATTCACAGCAAAACGTATGCCACGTAACAGGAGAGGCATTGAATTAAAGGAAAGGAAATTTCACTCCTCAGGGTCAGAATTGTCTACGTTGAAGTCCAAATCACAACTGACATGCATAAAACCTGTTGATAGCTAGTGAGGGAAAGTGATGGTCTGTGAACAACTTAGAGATGACCCTATTTGCTTCCTTGGATACCAATTGTCGTGAATATAATGTCCAAATATAAAGGGTTAGTATAATCGCTTTCAGTTGGAATATGCTTTAAAATAACGTCCCCATTATCATATCAAACATTTTATTGACCATTTATTATAATTTATTACCATTTATACATAATTTGTGCATATGTAGCTTTGTGAAACGATATGATAAACATTGATGTGAAACTATGTCACATGCTTTCTCATCGTAAGGTGCACTACCTCTTAAAAGGGTAATTCCTTATAAGGCATTCTAATCCACTTAGCCGATTCTCATGCGATTTTGCGCCGCAGAGGACTCCTTTCCACTAATTTCTGTAAGATTTCGCATGAGAATCGGCTTGGTACAGAAGTGCCTTTAGGATTCCTTATGAAACAGACTCTTTGTTACAGATTGTGTAGAGCAGGTTAAATGGGTCATTCCACAAGGATACGTTTAGATCTCCAGGGGATTCCGCTGACAGAACTTCCTATTTCATAAGCAATACATATTTTCGGAGTAGTGTGTGTAAGTCTCAATGATTGGACTGCCTGGTCAAGTTTTATGGTGGTTTTATTTAGTTCAATGCTGAATATGCCCTTCATTATTAATTAAGTAATCCTCCAAATTTCAAGTCTCTCGAAATCAACTGTTACATAATAATTATTATTCGAACCATGATGCCCAAGAACTCAAGGTTGTCCATATGACAGAAAACTAGCTCACAGCTATTGAGCAAGATATCTAAGAATGTGAATGCCTGACACGTAGAAACATTAAACAGTTTTGGTCCTGGTTCAAGGGATCTTGTCACGGTGACTTATGTGTGATGATGGCTAAAGAAAGTGAGACATGTTTATTTTGAGCTTGTTTTACATTATGTGTTCAGCCTACTCGAGATGCACTTATCATTTTACACCTTTAGAAGTGGTGATAAAATGTATGTCCATTCTATATAATATATAGGTAGACAACGGTTACTTCGTTCTTGCTCCTGGGTTAATTCGTTTTATAGGAAGTAATATATATTTTTAATAAAAAAGGATTGAGACTAAAACACATGATTGTGATATAATAGATAGTAAATTGATGAAACTGTCTCCCTAATGAGAGTTTAGATTACCTGACCTTTAAGAATGATTTTGTATATTTGGCCAATGATCGGTAGTCTGAAGGCTCTATGAAACGAGAAGAATTGAAACTAGCTGTATCCCTACAACGTCTTTTAGTTCTTGAATTAAAGGTTGATTAGGTCCTTATCAGGCAATTACAATTCCATCAGATATACACTACTTTTCGCTACTTTTGTGGACTTAAGATCTTGAGAAATTAGCGCAATATGCGACAACTGCTTGGTGATGTTAATCTCAATCTGTTTCTTAATTTCTGTAAATTGTTTATCTAATGTCAGAATGAACATTATCCCAACTATATCAAAGTTATGGTCATGAGAGCAAAACATAGACTTTCATAAAGTATATCATTAATGGTCCATTCTGTGTAAGAATACCACTTTTTTATTAATAGAAATACTTAACATAGAATTAAAAACACAAAAAGGGAAACTAATGAAGTGACCAGCTCTCTCTATATATATTCATGATTCCTTGAATTCTTCTGGCATGGCTTTATTCGCAATTGCAATATGTTTTTTTCCATCGACGAAATCAGTACTCTCTGAGGACAAAAAACCATTCAGAAGAAGCACCTTTTAGTTGTTTGATGAAACCTCATCGGGATTTGTGGAGGAAGCTGGTTCACCTTACCATAACGAAATTGTGCTAATTAGATGCAATGATGTAACAATTATCCTGTTTTGAGAAGGAATTTGATGCACACAACATATTACAGCGGTTTAAAATTGAAGAATTTGAGAGACAAAACCCCTTTTTGTACCTAAAATAGTGCTTTGCCACTAGAAAAGGATTTTAATTGTGGATAGGATAACATGTTTCTTTAATGTTCACAGATTAATGTTTGGGGAACATTGTTTATTGACACGTTTCTTTACTGTATGGGAATTATTCACATCACATACTAATTTAGCTTTTGCAGAAAAGAAGAGTATATTGACCTTAATGATAAAGCATTCAGGTTGAAAATGCAGCAGTAATTCCTCATGATGAAGTGCTGTGACAGAGCTACGGTAGGGTCATATATAAAATACCACACATAGCTTTTATGCTGAAGAAAAAACAAACAAGGAAACTTTCAACAAAGGCCTGGAATGTGATAATACTTGGTACTGACTCTCTGTCCAGATCAGCTGCATATAAATTCCTCCCAAAGACTCTAAATATACTCAAGCAGGAACTAAAGTCAGTGGATTTCTAAGGTTACAACAAAGTAGGTCTAAACAACTTTTACATCAGAACGTAATTTGAATATTAGCTAAAAACATTCCAGTAACATAAAATCCTAACACTCCTAGGATTCATTGCTAAAACATTTGCTTTATGTTTTCTATATGTTTCCTACAAACTAGCACAACATGAACCTTTTTCCAATGGTCCCTAAATGTTGTGTGCAACTGAGGTAACACGGGTTCAAAATTCAAGAATGTGAGAGACAAAACCCCTTTCTGTACCTAAAATCGTGCTTTGCGACTAGGAAATAATTTTCATTTTTTTTAATCCCGAATTAGGAGGCAAATGTATAGAGTGCAGTTGAGAGAATAAAAATGCCTCGAATAGTGATAATAAGTCTCTATACAACATATCTTTTGTATTTGGTAATGTGCAACACTACTACGAATAGAGCTGCCAATATTTTATGGGACAGATGATGGGACAGACGAATCTGACATACACATATTTAGCAGCACTTTTATCGAGAAATGCAAGCATCTTTTCAGCTTATTTAATATGATCTATAAAAAACAAATACATGATGAGAAAGATGAAGTCTTGTTTTATTAAAATATATAAAATATGCAAAATCTAATGAGATCACTGTTAAATATTCCATGCGGAACATAGCTTTTCTATAGCTTTTACAGTGACTCCATGCTAATCGAAATTCAAGATGGCGGACATGCAAATCCCCTATTGTGTAAATGAAACCCCCCTATTTAGCGCTTTTGTTCTGGAGCAGTAATTTCATGAAACCGCATCGTTCACACTTGATGAAAAAAGGTTTGGCTTCTAAGCATCACTGACAGAGTCACGCAGTTATTCCATATGGATAGCCTTAACACGGTGAGCAGCTAACGCCAGAGCTGAAACCATGGCAAACAGCGGGGTCAATTTACACCATTTTTATTCTGAACATGTGACACTCTCATCCGACTTTATAGCTAATCCCTTCAACCAACAGCAAAAGCCAACTAGAACCTACAACGAATCTCAGCTTTCAGGGCACAACAAATAAAGTGTTAATACATTTTTTTATTTTGTTCTCAGAAGCAAAAATGATACTAAATATTTTTATGTTTAGCAATACAACCTTAGAAGAAGAATAAGGGAAAAAATCAAAGAAATTAATCATGTATACATGGATATGATATAGCAATATAACCTCGATCGCATGATGCTATGTTGATGCCTTGTTGTGTCACCTCAAATAACTCTAGTCTAAACTGTGCTATGGCGTTGCTGGATATTTAGTTGCACATCTGGCTCACTTTTCCGGGATGCTTCTCATAAATGAACTCATTATGACCTCTGAGTAGCAATGTTTACGCATCAAATCCGTTTAGCGAGATTTCAAAATGACTGGTATTGGTTCTAAAATGGGAGACCCGAATATCTCATAAGTGTTTCTCCTCTTTACCAATATTTGATGAATAAGGAATTTCAATAACAAGCAAGAGTCAAAGCGTTACATGGACAGACACATAACCGTTATAAAATCACACATACAACTGCCATGAATACATCACTGCATATATAATATATTGGAATGGCTTGACCGATTTTTAAAATGAATTCATGCATAATCATTCGCAACCTGTTTGAAATTACTGGATTCTCGGACAATTCAATAAGCTGTTCTGCCTCTTGGTGACATGTTCCTAAATGAACTATATGGGTCAGATTTTTAGAAAATGTACAATTCACTTCCACCAATCCTCTCAAATAACCCACATTTAAGACTAAAATGAGCTTCAAAACATAGTTTAACATAGCAAAACAGATACTTTAAATCAACACGATACCAAATATACCCAGATATACCCGGTACTCATCATTTTTCAGCCTAATTTAGCAGAATTTCCTAAATGTGTAGAGCTGGCAATTGTACATTTTCTGAAAATCTGACCCATATGAGATTAATGTAATGAGAACAGTTTATTCATGAACAAGTCAAGTTCTATAAAGGTTAATGTCATTGGTTAATCACGAAAAAAAACGAGACATCTATAGATGTCTCGTTTTTGTACGAAGCCACGAATTTTTGTACGAAGATGTACCCGACAAATGGAATAATAAAAACGTTTTCTAATCAAATCAATAAAGATGACAAGAAATTGGTTGGTCAAAAACTATTTTCTACTTTTGTTGTTGTTGCTCAGTTCCTTTCCAAGCGAATATAATTATCTTAAAGTCTTTTCACCAAAACTTTGGAGGATTTTTGGAGGATTGTTTTTGCTAAAGGGCTTCATAAAAGCCCATATTCAATTTCTTGTATAAACATATATAGCAACAGCAGAATATTGATAAATTTAGTCGTAAAGGCCTGGTTCACTAAGCCGATTCTCATGCGATTTTGCGCCGCAGAGGACTCTTTTACACTAGATTCTGTGAGAATCGCATGAGAATCGGCTTAGTGGACCAGGCACTTTATAAATAAATCTGGCAAGATTTTGTTTGTCATTGCAGCTGGTAATGTACCTTTAATCAAACAAGTACGCCATTCCCAATGTCTTATGATAATAGGATCCATGGGAATTGTTAGATGAATCATAAGCTTTAAATTAAACAAAAATGACGAACTGAATTAGTGCACGCAACATCAGGTGGTGTTTCCTTTATCATATACTATTTCATATATTCGTTGGCTATCATTTGCTCTTATCCCTATAATCTATGTGGAATCATTCGAAATATCAATGAAGTGAACACATTTCAATATTTCACAAGTTATGTACTGATGTCATGTATTTGTGATTTGTTAAATGACCTCCTATTTATTTAAAGCACAGAGTATAGTTGGGTAATGGAACAGTTGCCATAAAACTTAACACTTGTTTTATTATTAAAAGCTTTATTGACATTTAAACATGAACCATATTTAAAATCAATAATACTGGAGAATATGTATTACTGAATTTTTAACCTCAGGCGATGAGATGTTGAGAATAACAAATGAAATACTTGCAATACATTCTTCCCAAATAAGCATTTTAAAACTGAATATCGGATTATATGAAAGGATGGAAACATTAAAATGATGGTTTTGTGTACACAGTGGCGGAGGCAAACTAACTCGATATTATAACTAGGTTATAGTTACCAGATTTAATTAACCATGTCTACGATCATCTTGTTGAAATTATAAACTTTTATATTAATTTCAGTTGCAGCCTTAACAGCTACAAGTAGTACTGTACAATGGAGCCCTAACAATGTAAATACCAAAGAACAATGTTATGTAGACTAGTGATTGTATGATTTCATAATGTAATTTGTATTGCTTAAACAAAACCTGTTAACAAGGTCATGGGGATATTAATCTAACGGCTTCCACCATAAGTCAAAAAAGTCCTTTTGGGGAATTGATTTCACATTGTGAACAATGGAGATGTATAGCTGATCAGCTGTTGTTTCAACGGGCGACGACTTGGTTTTCTACCGAGTGAAATTGATTTTACAATGAATAGTTGACTAACGCGCATCACACTGAAATACTATATTCATCTTGAGAGAATATGACCTTCTAATACTACAAGTAGCAGTCTGGTTGGGAATTTGCTCGGAAATTCTCTAAGCAGGTACGTAATATCTCCCGTGCTTAATTTGCTTCCAAGAAGATGTATCACCTAGCCAGTCAGCACGAACTGAGAAGTTGAATAAATAAGTTTTCCAAATATCTCGACATTCTTGTATTTCTAAAGGATAGAGGAACGAATCCACAATTGCCTATGAAATAATTATATAATTATAATGTGCGCTGTATATAAACATTTCCTCATACTGGTAATTAGCGATTTTATAGCCCTGATAAAGAGGTGATAATTTATAACTAATATGAATATAATGAGGTTATGCAATGTTACGTAATGTGTCATAACAGTTTATTGCAGAAATTTGGCATGGGGACTCGATCGACAATTACATGTATAGGGAAATAATTATAGGTACAAGGTCCATAGATACTAGTATTAATATCTAATTAAGAGGGTGTAGTGATTGACTTCAGTTCCAGTTTTTCTGTCCTAACGCACAAATAAGCCTGAAAGAGCGCTCCATTCATATCTAACTTCAAATAGAAAATGGATTTCTCATTAGCGTCTCTCTGGGGTTCAATGTAACATCCATTTAGTTAATAAATCAAAGAAAATGGCCCTATGTATAAAGAAGAGTGGAACCTCACCTAGTAGATCTCAGCCTGACCTATAAGATCACAGTAATGGTCCTTTATATCAATCAGATTAAATCATTAAAATGATATCATCCATTAGATACAGTATGTTATATATGTAAATTCGATTGTGTATGGCGGTGTTGATTATACAAAAGAGTTTAAAACAGATTTACTCTCGTTGATTATACAAACGTACATTTAGTTCAATTTGAAAGCCTTTGTTGTCCTTCATGTTGTCCTTCATATTTAACCTAAAGATTAATCGAGAGATTAGAACGAGACCCAACGCAACAAAGGATTTCGATGAGCTAATAACGTACACTGTATCACAATGTATAACCAACCCCGCCTACATAATGAAAGTATATTGCCAGACACACACGACGAATTGCATAGCTAATAGCTGATGTACTAAATACGCAGATGGGGGAAAGGTTGATTCTATTTTATCGCCGAACCATTCTTGGGCGACACGTTCATGCATCAAATCGCCGCTTCGCCGCTCTCCGCTATCGCGTTAAGCCCAATCCGCATACCCTTTTGTCCCAAACCTTCGGGCCCTCCCCTGTTCCCTTAATGAATTTTCACTTTACTTCCAAGTGGTGGCGCGCAACATTGCACGTGCAAAAATCCCCCATGCAAATTCTTCTTGGGTATTTTTACAAATGGGATTAATCTCAAGTGCAAAGTTACATGAATAGCGGACCTAATGCGCCAAATTCAGTCAATTGAGATGCGCAAACTTTCCACTTTTCCATTCCATGCCTTTTGAGTTACAGTTATGGAGAAATTAGAGCGCATTTGTGAGCGGTGATTATACTCTTTCCCCGACGCTGGAAGGGCTCGCAGTCAATCTACTTGTTCCAAGTTCAAACTATTAGATCTCTTGGGAAGCAGCGATAATTTTATTTTGCCCCAGTTGCAATGTTGGCCATTATCAATGCAATGGAAATCAGATGATTAATACATAACCGACACGTTAATGCAAGGCCACTGCTGCTTTCAATGTCTCAAACTTTGCTTCGCTTTTCGAGGGTTACAATGTGGATTTGAAAATGGTATCTAGGCTGTATGGGAAAGAAGGAGGAGACAGTTAGCTGATGGGTAGGGCACTGATGCATGGAAATGAGAGAGAAACGTTCTAGCCAGGAGATCCTGAATTCTCCATGTAAGAATAAAAGGTGAGCTGATCATTGAAATGACATTTCATACCTGTTTTCCAATGTTTGGCAGATCTTATATCAATTACTTTATTTAATTTATCAAGGATACATACCGGATTCATACATGGCCAATTCCACCAATTTGACAACATTTGGCCCCCAACCGTGGAAAGTGATAAAATGGGCTTAAATCAAATTAATTACTATTAATTTGATTATTTTTTTTGATTGGATGGTTCTACCAACCTGCGGAACCACATTTCTGGCATTTTAAGTCCAATTTTTTTTTTTTTATTTCAAAATCCCATTTTGGGGGCAAAAATCATTTTTTTAAACTGCCATTAGTCTGTGGAATTGCTGAATTTCTAAATAATCTTCAAAATTGAACATTTTTTTTATATGTTGTGATAGTAGATTACGTGAACATGATCTGTGTAAAAAATAATGCAAAAAAAATATTTTTTCGCCAAAAGCCATCAAAAACCGTTTTTTTTTGTGTGGGGCACCCCCCATGTCGTGTGCCGTCACGCAGTGTGCCTAAGGTGGATTAAAAAAATAAAAATATACCAAATTATGATGAATAATGATAAAATGCATGGGATTATACATGTATGAAACATCAAAACTATTGATTTGAGTCTTTCATGTATAGTAGCAGAGAAATAACATGGTGGCAAAAGGTGGTGGGAACCCTAGCTCCTGTTGTATGCCGTCACGCCTATTTTAGGGTTTTTAGAGCCTTATGAGGCAGAACTTTGATGATAAACTTAAAATTTGACATTTATTATTAACTTTGCTTGGTACCAATCTATGTAGATTGAAATTCATGATTTCCTAGTAGTTTTTACATGATTCTTAAGGGAAAATGCTTTAAAAATGTGCCGTCACGTTGTGTCGTTTGCCGTCACGTTGTGTCGTTTGCCGTCACGTTTGCCGTCACGTTTGCTGTCACACAATGTCAGAAATGTTACCCCTAACATAAATATATAATATTAAAACGTTTATCCTTAAAGATTTTGCCTCTACATAATTAAACAGAACAAGAACAATCAATAGAGGTATTCAAGTCAACTTCAAAAACTAAACGAGGGTAATGAATATTGTATATTCTAAATATAATGAGTTATGCAATGTGTATATATGTGGGCAGAGGGTTAATGACCTGTCACCTTGCCGCTGCCATTATGATTACCATTACTGAATGGTTATTTTGCTGTAACTTTTCTTCTAATTCGAATATTTTCACAAACTAAAAAGTGTTATCACCCTTCTGTCGAGACCTATCAAGTTCAAAATAGTTCAATACATTATGTGCATATTTGTTTCATTTATCTCTAATCTAAATTCTCATTTATGTAGAAATATGAACCATTATTCAACAAGCTATTTTTGGCATTTTTTCATATTTGGTACCTATTTTTCGACCCCCCCTGTAAAAGAATTACTAATAATCAGAATGGTTCCATATTTGGTAGTTCAATGCGCATATATATAAGGTTGATAAAAAATAACAACTCAGCTGGTTAATGTAAAAATTATTTTTGGGTACCCAAGGGGGGTCTAGGGGGCCAAATGTTGTCAAATTGGTGGAATTGGCCACATAGTTGTCCTTCAATTTGTCAAGGAACAACATCTATACAACGCACCTATTTCGTATATTTCTCAAGGTGGTGATCAGATTAATTGTATATCATTGTTATTTATTATTTCCTTGAAGGCCATTGCAAGGGAAGCGTAAGCACAATTCAAGTGTTAATCTGTTGTTGTGATCTGTTTTGCTTCGTCCCGATCTCTGAAACATATCAGATATGAATTAAAAGAAATATAATTCCTATAAACTCTATTATGTGCATTCCATATGAGAGCCAAGAGTACTATTCTAAGTGGGGTGCTATAAAAATATTCATATAGTATGCATACAATATGAACTACTTCGTCACCAAGTCGGCTACTTTTTCAGATTTACACATGATACGTTTGTGATTATACATATATACAAGTTTTATGCCCATATATAATGAATATAGAATGAAACTCGCCTGCAATAATCAAAAATTTATTGGACTTAATCTCGTCCAATAAATTTTCGATTATTGCCGGCTCGTTCCATTCTCTCTATTTGTTACACTGATGTTATTCATGAATCGGATAGAATGTCTATTTCATATTTCAAATTCCTTTATTTTCATTTTTATAGTTTAAAATTGATTATTAATCAATTAGAAATGAATGACAATTAACCACATAATGCCATGGTGGGCTGAGGTAGAGATCAACAAGCCATTTTTTTTAAATAAATTTATTCTCGAACTTTTCCTATTGAGATAATTCTCATCTCGAGAAGCAGAAATAAAAAATACATCTCGGATAAATTTTAAATAGTAACATATCATATATCACTCTTTTTGATATTTTAGCCGTAAACATAAAAGAAATACAGACAAAAGTTCGCACGAAATAAAAACACTCATGTGCACGGTAAATGCATCATTTCATAACCTATTCGATTCATATTTAACAATAACTTCAATCACAATCTACAGTTCTATACATCTCTCAAATTGTATGTATGTATGTATGTATATTGTTTATTTCCGGAAAACAGTACATGAGAAGGTATACATGTATAAAATAATTACACCGGAAATGGGATTAGCCCTCTTCTGTGGCAGCCACAGCTCTTCCAGAGGGTCCCTTTTAGACTAGAGTTTTTAAATTATAGTTTAGACTAGAGTCATAAATTACAGTTTACAGATATAGAGGTATTAAGTGACTAGTTACCTACACTACTGCAATGGGATGCACTAGCTATAGTTTTATCAGGGTGTGACCTGTTACATACAGTTTTTTTTGTCATTCTTTTCGGACATCATCCTTTTTGTTTTACTTTAACTTATTGTGATGAGTAATGAAGTTTGAGAAAAATGGGTCATGAGTTTGTATAGGTAGTCTATCCCATTTTCAGATCCTGCTAGGTCTTGGCATTCTTACGAACACTGCATTGACTGCTGTTTATACATCCTTTAAATTGTCTTGGGGACTAGAGGGCTTAGATGCATGTGGAGTAGCATTCTGCCGAACACTGTCCCCTCTTTACATCCAACCCATTCGGCTAAATCAGAGTGGAAAATGATAAATACTGAGTTCATCTGAGTGTATTATGTACTGTATTCCCTCAATAAATCTGTCTGGTTATGTTGAACTGTATTTCAAACCTGATATTCGTCTTAACTGAAAACTTGACCCTCTAATATAGCTCAATATATGTTGCTCATACACAAACTAAAACATAATATATTCACATGTGAAGGGGAGCGAAAAAAAGAAAACTGTACAACGCCCCAAGTGATGAGCCCTTTGAAGCATTGTTCTGTGAGAAGGCGGGACTTAGAATACACGATCATGATTTGTGGTACAAAACGTAGAGATTGTTCATGGCAATATATAACTGCCTATATGTCTGCATACATATAGTGTTTCTCTTTTGCTCGTGACTTGCACTCTGTCTTTCCTTTTCGTGCCCAATTGCAAGCGAGTGAAATCCTAATCGCCCAGCAGTATGAGCCTAAAAAGCAAAGGAATTCCAAAATGTAAGGAATACGAAAATAAACGATCGCATAGCTATAGGATTTTTGATATTCTAGTTCTCTTGTTCATAACTAGAGATTGTGTGTGAGAGCTATATTACAGTTTCTAAGCTTATTTGCGCGATTGATTCAGTCCTTTCTGGCTATTCGTCATACAAAGGCGGATAGGTTCACTCTATAAGCTTTGAAATTCAGGATTTGTTGAGATAAACCTAGAATGAAACTTCAAATATGTCCAATGTTGCCACTCTTCAAATCAAAATCGGTGAATTATAAGTGCAGGCAGTGTGCAAGACAGTGTAATTATTACATGTATCGCATTCGGTTTTAGGACAGCTCCTGTGATATCGCAAATGTCAATCTCCTCAACATTAGAATAACATATTCTGTCTCAACAAAAGACTAATTGCTTTTGGATGCAATCCTAGTAGTTAAGACGTCCGTATGGCGTATAACAAAGATGATGTAACAGGGATTAGATAAGGGGGCTGATAAGTGACCCAGTTACTGATAAGTGACCCAGTTACTGATAAGTGACCCAGATAAGGGAACGAGGTCAGTGACCTCATGATGTGAGGTCACTGAGTGCACTTGCCCTTAATGATTGGAGGTGGGAGAGATTGACTGAGGTCACTGAGTGCACTTGCCCTTAATGATTGGAGGTGGGAGAGATTGACCTTAGTGCACTTGCTTAGCCCTATTGTTTTGAGAGAGAGAGAGAGAGTGTGGATTGACCTAATTATAGGAGTGATGGGATTGAGGAGTGGAGGGGGGTACTTGAGGGAGAGAGAGATGGAGGGAGGGAGGGAGAGAGATAAGAGGAATGGGTTTGGGCAGGTGTGAGTGACTGGTGGTTGTGGTGAGAACTTTGATTATTGTATTATTACATTTGATAAGCGTTATAAATAGCAATTTTTGGATTGTATAAAAGGGACTATAGCTGAACCCTATATATATATATATACACTTTGGAAAGCTTGTTGAATCTGCACACCATACCCTTTTCCTTTTTGTACGATGGATACGTATACCTATGGCAAAGATTCCTTTAATAAGGACACATGGATTGGTAAAATAATGGACCATATTTATGAGCAAAAAGTAGAAAACAAGAGGTTGCACAGCCAAGTAAACGAAATGTACGCCGCTCAATGGAAATATAACCAAATGGAAGCTGAACACAGACGTTATGCCAAAGAGATTAGGATGAATGGTGATGTGTGTGAATTAATCACTAGAGAAAACCAGAGACTGCACGAGCAAAATGTACTACTTGAAATGCAGTTGAAACAGTTTCAGACGGACAGTATGACACTTATTGCGCTTAAAAAAGCTGCATCTTTGGCCAAAGCAAAACACCTATTTGAGGAGGACCAAAATAACTTGAAAAATAAAAATAAACCGGCAACAAATGGCGACGTTGATGATGAGGGTGGATCAGAACCGACAACGGATAACAGCTTGACATGTGGCCACTGTGATATGAAGTTTAAGTACTGGGAACCTGCACGGTTCTTGAAACATGCTGCCAACTGTGGAGATGCGGTCATAAAAGCTACAAAACAGAAGGAGAGGAAAAAAGAAGAAGAAGAAGAAGAACATTACCTTAGATGTGAGCATTGCAATTCAGCATATGGATACTGGGAGGCTAGTGATTTTTCAAAGCACTGTATTGCATGTGAAGAACATTCCGAAGATTATGACGAACCATGCTCACGACCTTTGATTGAGACAGGGTGCTGCTGTGATGATAGCTCCTCTGATGGTGATAACCTAGTTGTTTGCGACTAAACCTAACAAACATACCATTATAAAATAAGCTGATGTCAGACAATAATTCCATACTATGATTCTGTAATGATGGAAGATAAGCAAGAACACGTGGTTAGTATACATGTATAAAACTGGACCGAACCATCTTTTAACCATACTACAAGTAGCAGCCATGAAGTCTGTACATATTACCAATACTTTCGACCTTGAAATCACAGCCAACACGCTTAAACTGATCAAAAGGAAGCCTTTTAACAACAACAATGTGAGAACAGCCTATATTCCTAGGACTTTAGTTGAACATAGTTTACCTCTAGTGGACATTTCTACATTTAAAGAAGAAGGACAAGTAGAAAGGGTGATATATGAAAAGGCTGTGTGGACCGTGTCACTGACTAAATATCAAGACAAGATATATGTTTGCTACAACAAGCTGGATGAAAACGGGAAAAGACTGCAGTAAGTACATATTATAAACTACCAATTGCATATAATACATTATACCCGACTTTATATAATGTAAATGAATACAAATTTTAAAAGTGTATACCATTATTATATATTTTTAGTGGACTCTCCATGAACATTAATGAGGTTGAATATAACGGGTTGAAAGAAGCGGTGGAGGCGAATAAAAACGAAGGACGAAAGCATTCATTGAGCACTGAAAATGGTGATGATGATGATGATGAATATGACGTAGAAGGAAAACGAGTGAAAATGAACACTGTGCCAGTATACACGTGGAAGTATGTAAATGCCCAAGGGGAGACGACTGATGAATCGAGTACAGCCTATTTAATAAGGTCAAACTGTGTATCAGACGGTGTATTTAAGCGTAATAATATTGAAGACAAAGAAACAAAAATGCTTATTAATGTTGATGATGTACTAACTGCTAATTGTTCAACGTTGCTAAACAAAGTTTATTCTCACCTGCTAAAACTTGAATACCGAATGAGGATTAAACAACAATGCCCGGGGTGTAAAAACAATAGGCCGGGGCAGGATAGCCACATGACTTTGGGTTGTCTTGACAAGCCTGAAACCTTGACAAAGTTTCATGCAAGACCTTGTCATCTTCGTATTTCGACACCAAGGTTGATTCAAGCAGCAAACGTTGTTAAGAACCTATTTGATGTAAATAGAGTAAAATATTCCGATGTAGTTGATTGTTTGAGAAATGCTAACCCTGAACATGTTCTTGCTGAAAAATCCGATACATACTATGAATTTGAAACACTGTGTGATCATTTGTAATATTTGAATGACATTGGCTGAGAATAAAAAAAAAGAAAATATTGCAAACAACTAGTTATTTTTTTCTATATTTAATAACGTTTATAATTGTGACATGCATTAGTATCGAATAAGATGTCTACGGAGAAGGACCAACGGTGGTGGGAGGTAGAAAGTCTATTACCTTTTGAACCAAACAGCAGTACGTGTGTTGTTGGGTGTACAGGCAGTGGTAAGACGTTTTGGACATTTAACTTTTTAAAAAATGTGAAAGGCATGTTTGCTAGAGATCCACCTCATTCCATACTGTATTGCTATGGGATATGGCAGCCTATATTTAGCGAAATGGAGAAGAATATACCTAACCTAACAATGCATGAAGGTTTACCTACAGAAGAGTTACTAGAGGAATTGTCGTCCAATGGATACCACAATTTAGTTATTATTGACGACCTAATGGATAAACTTATGAAAAGCCAAGAAATGGAACTGATGATGACTCGAGGTTGCCATCATAAAAACTTTAGTGTACTTTACTTAACTCAGAACCTATTTCAAGCAGGTAAAAATGCTCGAACCATTGCTTTAAACACATGGTACCTTGTGATGTTTAAAAATCTTCGAGACGTATCACAAATAACACATTTGGCCAAGCAAATGTACCCAGGTCGTACAAACATTTTAAAAAATGCTTACGAGGACAGTACAAAAGAAAAATATGGCTATCTTGTTATAGACAGCAGTCCCCATGCCGACACCAAGTACAGACTGCGTACCCACATATTTCCAAATGAAGATTGTGTAGTGTACATTCCAAAAGTATAAAAGGATGCAATTAGTGATTGTATGTAACACTCTTGTAAAAGTTTGACATGAGTAAGCACGTGAAACAGAATTGGTCTTTACTAACCTTCTTAAGTGAAAAACCGGACAAAAAGCAAGTTAAGGTTATTTTGGCAACTTTACTACCTGGACAAGTGACTGCAATAGGAGAAATAGCTGTTAACATACTTTATGGGGCTATACCTATAACAAACAAAAACAAGAAAATACTTAAACCATATGCATCTAAAATAGAATATATTGGAGACACATCAAATAGCATAAAACAAAGAAAGGACAAAATTGCAACTAATCCCAATTTGGTTGTATTACTACTACATGCTGCCAGACCTGTGCTACTAACCTTTGCACCATGAGTGTTAAAAAAATGATACTGATACCTGTTGAAAAATACAAAAGCTTAAAAGGTTCCTTAAACGAATGTAAAAAAGTGACTGGTGACATTGAACTAGAAACATTGGAGACCCCTGTAAAAGAGGAAAGAAAAGAAGTTAATATAAAAACTGACTCTTTATCATCAATGCCCATAGTAACACAAAAAACTGATACCTCATTTACACCTGCAGCGACACAGTCCGACAAACAACCAAGTGAAACACCCCTAAGAACAATTCGAGTGAGCGATTCGTACATAGCTAAAATAAAAAATAAACGAGACAAAAAGAAGAAGAACAACAACAAGAAACCTATTCGCTGGATTAAGCTGTGAGTCATGGAAGACATAATCAGAAATAGATACAAAGATCCTGCTACACCTGGTAGCTACCAAGGGCCGAATAAGACGTTGCAAAGTATAAAAAAGCAAGACCCAAACACAGATATTAAACTAAGTGATATTAAAAGTGCATACGAAAAGGAAAACTCCTATACAATAAACAGGCATGTATCATCCCAATTTCCTAGAAATCATGTTAACTTTGACTCTATTGATCAGATTTGGGATTCGGATACAGCCAATATGTTTCTATTGAAAGAGAAAAATGACAATTATAAATATTTTCTTCTTGCAATTGATTTATTTAGTCGATTTATATGGGTGAGACCGTTAAAAAGCAAATATGCAGATGAGGTGATAAGAGCATTTACTTCGATATTTGCAGAAGGCAGAAAACCGCAAGCACTTCGTACAGATATGGGTAGTGAATATAATAATGTAAAGGTAAAAAGATATATGAAAAAGAAAGGTGTTTCTATTTACTTTACAAACAACTCTACACAAGCAAACTATGCAGAACGTTGTATTAAAACCATTAAATCTAAGCTGTACAGATATTTGATTGAAAACAATACATTGCGTTATATTAATGTACTTCAAGACATTGTAACAAGTTACAACAATACAATACACGGTAGCTTAGGGATTGAACCTGTAAATGTGAACAAAGAAAATGAAGCTAATGTTAGATGGCAACAGTTTAAGTTGAAGAGAAAACCTAAATCAGACTTTGATTATCCATACCAAAAGTACAAGTTTAATATTGGTGATCATGTAAGAATACCTTATACCCCTGATAAGTTTGATCGTGAATATTCACAAAGGTGGTCTGGGGAAGTATTTAAAGTGGCCACAAGGAGACGTCGTAATAGAATTCCTATATATACTTTGATTGACTGGTTTGACGATCCTATAAAAGGAACATTTTACAACCAGCAACTTCAAAAGGTTGACATAAGCGATCAGGACAACTTTAAAATAGAAAAAATAGTAGGTAGAAGACGTAGAAACGGTGTGGCTCAAGTAAAGGTACGTTGGCTCGACTGGCCCCGAAAATTTGACAGTTGGATTAACGAGGCAGACATAATAGAACCACAGTAGAAACGATGGAAAAGGAATATTTTATATTTCTAAACAGTACCGACTCTGTGGAGTATCACCCTGCCAATGGTCCTTATGAATTCATTACTGAACTTGTTGAGCCACTCTTTTTGGAGGGTGGAACATGGTACTGTGCTTTAAGGGATATAAAAACACATGCGTATACTAAGTCTGACTTAATGATACTTTGCGATTTAGTAAAGGACAGTCATATATATGGTACAAAACAACCTATTATTCAAAGAATAGTAATTGGTAAAGGTGGCAGAATAGTGCGAAGATATGATTCTTCCATGTCGTTTGAAGTTATACACCCTGTGGTTAGCAATATAAGAATAAGTATAAAAAGTGACAGAAACGTGGTTGCCCCTTCATTTCCCGATGAACCGACGACCTGTACACTACACATTTATCAAAAAGACTCACAATGACAGCTAAACAGTGGCAAAAGCACTATAGCGACATGTCTCAAGGTAGTGCATGTCCTGATGAACACGGTGTATGGACATTGAAGGGGGACACAACACCTTCTACAATTACAAAGACATCCCTTAATATTGTAAGCCCTACCCAGCAAGCTGTTGCACAGGCCAAGTCTCTAAAGAGAAAACCCAAAGGACCCCCTAAACAAGCAGGCCGTTCACCCAAGAGAAGAAAAACCTGTAACTCCTTAAATGTAAAGAAAACTAAAAAAAGAAGTCATTTGCATAAAGGACGTCCAACAGTAAACAACTCTAAATCAAGCAGCAAACGAAAAAAATCTCCCAAAGTGAAACGCAATCTTTCCAAGGTGAAACGTACTAAAACATCGCATCTAAAAAGGCAACTATAATGGCTTTAGCTCACACCGAGAACCTTGCTTTATTTTACAAACCGCCTACTAATACAGCTATAACAGGTGTTGAATGGATTGAATACAGACCTGTGGGACAAATAAATTCTGAAGGGGCACTTGAATTTAATGTTTCAGGCTCTGGAAACAGGTATTTGGACCTAAAGAAAACCCGCCTTAGGATCAAATGTCGTATTATCAAAGGTGATGGGAAAAAACTACCAAAAGTAACTGCCGGTGCCACTAACCCTCCTGCAGATGCTAATGTTGGACCTGTTAACCTGTTTTTACACTCATTGTGGAACCAGGTAGACGTCAGCTTAAACCAACAGGTTATTTCGCCAAACATTTCGACAAACTATTGTTATTATGCTTACTTTAACACGCTTCTTAACTATGGTCAAGGACCCAAGGACTCAAAACTTCAATCCCAGTTGTACTACCAGGACGAAGACAAAATTGAGGATGTTGATGCCCTTAATGGAGAAAACCCTGCATTTTTAAAAAGAGCACAACTAATGAAAGAAAGCAACCCTGTTGACATGGAAGGACCTATATACATAGATATTTGTCAGCAGGAACGGTTTATACCTAATGGTGTACAGGTTAGCTTTAAATTTAGACCTAATAGTAATAAGTTTAAGTTAATGAGTAAAAATAACGATGCTGATTACAAAGTAGATATACTAGACGCTGTGTTAAAGGTTTATACTGTAGAGTTAGCACCTAATGTTATGATATCACATGCAGAACAACTAAAAAAAGAACCTGCCATATACCCTTATCAGGAAACTGTTATGAAATCAATTGCCGTAGCCAAAGGACAACTGTCATGTACAGGTGAAGATATATTTCAAGGTGGTGTGCCAGATTCACTAATTGTGGGCATAGTAAAGTCTGATGCATATAATGGTACTTATAAATCCAATCCATATGCATTTATGAATTTTAAATGCAACTTTATAGCTTATTACGTTGACGGGAGATCTACACCATCCATACCTTTAACACCTGACTATGTAACGGGTAATTATATGTCTGCATACTTATCACTTTTTGAAGACAACTATAATAAAGATAGTAGCAACCATATATCACGTGAAATGTATAAAGAAGGATTTTGTTTGTATAAGTTCAATACTTGTAAGGATGACTGCACACAACTGGTTAATCAACCTAAAAAAGGTCATACTAGGCTTGAAATTAAGTTTGCGACAGCTTTACCAGATGCTGTAACGATTGTGATTGCTGCCAAGTTTCCAGGCATGGTTCAGATTGATGAATCAAGAAATGTTAAAATTATGTAAGAAAATAATAGACTGTATTGATAATAAAAAACAAGTATAATTATATAAATGTGTTGTGTATTTTTTTATTTACTCGTAGTTTAATAACCGTAGGGATATGTAAAATAGTTTTCCCCAATGACTCTTTTTGTATATACAACAGAATAGGCCTTTTTCTCATACTTTGAATGTAAAGTTACATTTTTCTTATTTCTAACAATCTTGTGCGGGTTTTCAGAATATGCATGTTGTTTTTCACCTAAAACTTCTTTGAGAACAGACTTAAAATTGATAACCTTAGAATTTCGTGCATTTAAAGTAAAACCCCTAACTTTGCACACCTGAGAACCTTGTGATGTTAAATAACTGTAGTTTTTGGGACCTCCCGAAACAAACTCTGTTATATGTTCACCGTCATTTAATTCACTTGTAAAGTCCCCCAAATAATCCCCTAGAGGTGGTTCAGGCAACCCCTTCTTAGAAATAAATACAACAGAGTCTGTATCGTAATACAAAACACGCTTGCCCAACAGTTCCAAAGCTGAATAAAGTTTTAAACGTGCATAACACGTTGTAAATGCTGCGATATAAATGTTTGCATCGGAATGTGTAGATACAGGAATAAACTCATCAGAATATTTCCACATAACAGCAACTGCATCTTTGGACAGTATATGAAAGTCACAAACCTGTTTGGCTTTACTTGTTACTAACTCATAGAAAACATTAGGAGACATACTGTTAATGATGGAAGTTTGCGTAAAATTATTACGCTGCCCAAACTTGCCCCAAAATGAATTTAAACATAGCTTTGCTAAAGATCTTAAACCAGGGTTTTTATTAACCATTGCCCGATCAAGATTAACGCCTTCTATGTCAGCGTAATCATTAATGTACCTGGTTTTATTACTTTCGGATGTACACCAAGAAGGCCACCCGCTAGCCTCCTGCTTTAACTTTAAAAACATATTGATATAATCGGAAAACAAACCGCTTTTACCATCAAACGATGACTTTTGATCCCAATGGTACACTTCATATACATTAATAATTTTATAACCTAGCTCGACTGCTTTGTTTAACTCGGGTGTACACCACGTTCCTATTATAGATCGTTTATTGTCTGAACAAACACAGGTGTTTTGATTTTCTAAGTCGGCACAATTCTTGCAAAGCGGAAATTTAAGCTTACCACACGATGTGTATGGAAGAACAGGATGGTACAAACCTTTTGGTGGCAGTACCTTTACTTTGGCAATTCCAAAATAGTTTGAAATATCTTGATTAACCTTACTTCCGCATAGCACGGTGGGGTGTTTGATAGGATATGAGCATTTTTTGTTAACATATGGGTACAAACTTGTAAAGTCAATATATTTGATTTGCTCTCCAACAGCAGCTTTATGGTACAATTTAGCAGCGTTTGTCCTACCACCAAAAAATGATTTTCTAGGGTCCAACCTTTCTTCCATACTAACAGACATTTTTAGCTCTTTGTAGTACTCTTTGTTATTTGCTACGTCTTGTTTAAATTCGTGTTCCCACTTGGGAACATAGTTATAGCCCAACTCTTTTAGTTTACACTCCCTTTGTTTGGTTCGGGCATATACAACACTAAGTGGTTCCTTTGTGTATGGGTGTCTTAATGTGGTGTGTACATCACCAAAGCATGTAATACATCCGTGAAAAACACATCCCAAATAGGAATAAATAGTAGAACTTTCAGCATCAAAACCATCTGCCTTGTAACGTGTTCCAGGTATTTTGTACTCACCATAGGGAGAAAGTGCATGCCTAATTGAAATATTATTAACTTTGGCCATATGGGCTAACCATAAAATTGAATCATTACTATGTGTATCGGTATGCATACCCCTCATAGGCACTTGTCCCAAAGGGGAAGAAACAAATTTTTTAGACACGATTGTTTTAGTTTGGGTAAGTTCATGTTCACTTACAGTAGCACCATCAATATCATATTCCCAGTGATTATTCATATATCTACCGACTATGGTTTGACAGCAGCCATTTGCATCTTTTACAACTACCGAGTGTACCTCACACAAAAATTTGGTTTTAAAAACAGTTTTGCATACACTTGCAATAGTTATATTCTTAAAGGGATCTACACTAGTGTTGTTTTCCCCTTCTGTTATACCAATCATGATTCGTCTAAACTTAATACAACCTTCCCTGAGAATGGTAACATCAGAGCGACAGTAATCCAATATTTCACTTTGAAAGTTAAACCGACCATCTTGTTGAGCATACCATTTGTCAAACACCTCTTTTTGATTGCAGGAAAAGTCATCTGCTCCGTAAAATTTCTTGTCTGGAAAGGCGCCAATATAATTTTGATTAGCCAGCGTATTAAAAAAATGGGGAAAATAACCTTTTTTTAGTTCTGATAAACCAAAGGCTTTGGGAATGGCAGCAAGAGGCATGGGTAAAAAGTTTAAAGAGTCTAAAAAGCGCATGTTTAAACCTCGACCAACAGACATGTACATTATTTTTGACCCGTTGTATATTATATTATTTGGAATAATTGATTGCCCTAAAAGATAGTTTAATATAAAGTAGCCATCATACCCTTTCATGTTATGGGCTAAGACTGTAAAATTACGGTGTTGTTCACTAAATAGCCATGTTCCAAAGGTGTTTATGGTTTGATCACCAGCACAGACCTTTTCCCTTTTGCCGCACAGACTGTTTTCACAAAGTGCCATTTCATACTCACCCTTTTTATCCTTTTTGTTACACACTTCACATCTATTACCACAGTTTGAACATAAAAAGTTTATGTCTTGTTCTTCACACACATTGCAAACCGAATGTGCAACTACAAGGTTGGGTCTGTGTATAGGTAAACCACACCAACTTTCTTTACAATTGATGCATTTACTACATGTTGTACACTGAACATTGGCATCCCTACATTTAAAACATCTAACATTAATATCTTGTGCATTACCCTTTTTGCACTCATTAACAGAATCCTGTCTGCATTCAAAATCATAATAAATGTGTTTAAAATGTGCTGTACTTTCAGGTTTAATGGCTCTTTGAAAGCACAAATGTTCACCAACAATATACATGTTGCACATACCACATAACCACTCACCACACCTGTGACTATCAACCTTTCGTTTTGTTTTATCTACTATTGCTTTACATTTTTTACACTGCCATTTTTTACTACAGTTTGATAATTTTGATCCTTTTTTTACCTTTTTATGGTCATCAAAACAGCCTTGACTTCTACAAGTTAAATTGCAATCATTACATTTAACAGGTGTGTCAGAAAGAGTGCAACCGGTGTTCCAACATATATTGCATGTTTGCGAACATTTGTGTTTAAAACCATGAGAATATGGGTGTAAACAAAATTTGCAAAAGTATGCAGATCCATATAAAGCTTGTATATTCGTGATGGCATGGTAATGACCTATCTGGGCTACTGTATCTACATCATCTACATAGTAGATGTATATGTTTTGATCATAGATATTGTTGCCATTTTCATCAACAGAAGGTATACGCATAAATTTATTGCCCAAACTGGCTGAAACTATTCCTATACCCATTTTTATTACCCTTTCAAATGCTAGTGCATCGTTAAGAGATGCAGGTTTGGATGTATCAACATGTGCATGTGTACATAGAGCTGTTGCCAATCTAGTTTGCGCATATCTATTTTGAGATGAACATTTTATATTGCTATAAAAAGATTCAGAAACTTTACCAATAGAAATTATTTTTTCCACAGTGCTTAGATTGTTCATATGTTTGGTTAGATCATGAAAAGTTTTTGTTGAAACAGTTGAGGTTGAGGCAAATGCAACTGCAACGGCTCTAGCCATACACATGTTGTCATCTTGATTTTCAATTTGAATGATAGCTCTTTTATCCTTAATATCCTGAACAAGGTTAAACATTTTTCTTCCAATTCCCCCAACAGGCCTTTTGATAGTTCCAATTATGATATTAAAATTGTTATTCATTTTAATATCTTCGTTGCTATTAAGTACATTTTGAATATATTCAAAAATATCCTGAACTGTCAAGCTACCAACATTTGTAAGGGGTATAACAATATCGTTGATATCTCTATGTCTTAAAATAATGCGTATACCATCATCATCTTGCAAACCTCTTGTTGCAATAGCCAACACTTCTTGAAACATTTGTTCCAAATGGCCATACATGTCAGAAAGTTTGACACCATTAAACCTGTCATTAAATACTACTTCGTATGTTGTGTCGACAGCACCATCATTTAAAAAGCGACGTACACCATGGCGTCTAAATGTGTATATTGGGTTATTGTCATTATTTACTAAAGGTACTTGCAAGTTTGTCTGTGTTAAGGCTGATTCTTGAGAGAATTGTTTGTCATGTTCTTTAGCATTTTCGTCATGTTGATCAAAGGCAGGTGCTTGGTCTGTGCTTGGTGTAGAAGTCTGTTCAGAATCTTTTTTGGGAGTTGGTTTGAAACGTCCTTCGGAAGTTGGTTCTAAATCGTCTTCTTCTAAACTTTGCTCTACCACCTATTTAAAATTAAACACTAATTATACATCTTACTTAATTAACATATATATATATATATATATATATATAGATATAACAATAAGCTTTCATATAAATATATTATATATTATATATACATATGTAACATTGTGATAAAATATAAAATAAAACGCATGTGGCCATTTCCACCAATTTGACAACATTTGGGCCCCTAGACACCCTCTGAGTACCCAAAAATAATTTTTACATTCATAAGTTGATTTGTTATTTTCTATCAACCTTATATATATGCGCATTTAACTGCTAAGTTTGGAACCATTCTGATTATTAGTAATATTTTTACAGGGGGGTCGAAAAATAGATCCCAAATATGAAAAATATGCCCAAAATAGCATGACGAATAATGGTACATATTTCTACATAAATGGGGATTTGAATTAGAAATAAATAAAACAAATATGCCCATAATATATTGAACTATTTTGTACTTGATAGGTCTCGACATTAGGATGATAACAGTTTTTAGTTTGTGAAAATATTCTAACTAGAAGAAAAGTTACAGCCAAATAACCATTCAGTGATGGTAATCATAATGGCAGCGGTAAGGGTGACAGGTCATTGACCCTCTGCCAATACAAATTATATTATTCATTATATTTGGAATATATATATCATTTATTACCCTTGTTTACTTTTTCAAGTTGATTTGAATACTTGTATTAATTGTTCCTGTTCTGTTTAATTATTTAGAGGCAAAATCTTCAAGGATAAAGGTTCAAATATTGTGTATATTATTATGTTAGAGATATAATTTCTGACATTATGTGACGGCAAACGTGACGTCACACGACACAACGTGACGGCACACGACACAACGTGACGGCACATTTTTAAAGCATTTTGCCTTAAGAATCATGTAAAAACAACTCGGAAATCATGGGTTTCAAGCTACATAGATTGGTACCAAGCAATGTCAATAATAGATGTCAAATTTAAAGTTTATTATTAAATTTATGCCTTATAAAGCTCTAAATACCCTAAAATATGCGTGACGGCACACGACATGAACTCTGGGACCCACCACCTTTTGCCACCATGTTATTTCTCTGCTATGATCCAAGAAAAACTCAAATAAATACATTTAATGTTTTTACATATATAATCCCATGCATTTTATCATTATTCATAATAATTTGATAGATATATATATTTTTTATTTTTTTATTCCACCTTAGGCACACTGCGTGACGGCACACGACATGGGGGGTGCCCCACACAAAAAAAATTTGGTTTTTGATGGTTTTTGGCAAAAAAATATTTTTTTTGCATTTTTTTTTTACACAGATCATGTTCACGTAACCTACTATCACAACATATAAAAAATAATGTTCAAATTCGAAGATTATTTAGAAATTCAACAATTCCATGGACTAATAGCAGTTTAAAAAAATGATTTTTGGCCCCAAAATGGGATTTTGAAATAAAAATAAAAATAAAATTGGACCAAAAATGCCAAAAATGTGGTTCCGCAGGTTGGTAGAACCATCCAATCAAAAAAAATTATCAAATTAATAGTAATTAATTTGATTTAAGCCCATTTTATCACTTTCCACGGTTGGGGGCCAAATGTTGTCAAATTGGTGGAATTGGCCATGTATAGTGTGTAAAATATCCATCTTTAAACCTAAAAAGTTAGTATACAGGTTTTAACACCAGGTGTTATATACTAGTATATAACACAATCAAAATATATATATAATAAGTAAAGCATTATAAATTATAGGTAGTACCTGTTTATTGGCATGTTCAGGTGCAATCTCCCATGGCTGTATGGCTGATGTAGACGGTTGGTTCCAAGGTTTGGTCTTTTGAGCGTCTAAAGCACCATTTACCGCTAGCTGATTTGAAGGATTTAAAGATGCCCCTGTTACATTTACCTGCAATATATATTATGTATACATATGTAACATTGTAATAAAATATATATAAAATAAAACGCATGTATAGTGTGTAAAATATCTATCTTTAAACATAAATAGTTAGTATACACGTTTAACACCAGGTGTCAGACTAGTATGGTTTACAAACTATATGTCTTTCGCACACTTACCCAAATCTATAAAGCAAAATATAGGTGGAGGTGATATTAACGTATCCCTACATTCCTACAATGGCAAAGTTCAGCGTCACATATTGTAACATAATATAATAATAAGACTATAGGCATATATTTATATATTGTTATTATAAGTTACCGTGGTAGTGTCCGGAGAAGAAGGCTGTGTATTTTCTGCATTTTCACCATGTTTTAGCCGTTTGTTTGGTTCGTTAGTTCCATCAAATCTTAACCGTCTCTTCTTTAAAGGTAGCTTTTGCTGGGAAGGTGACCACTCTACATTAGATACATCTCTTAGTTGCCCTTTGTCAACCTAACAAAATAAATAACATGTAATGTAGGCATCGCACGATACGCTGTAGTGTGTACGCACACTAAATTACCGATATAAATAATTACTTTCACACATTCCACAGGCATGCTTAATGGTATAAAGGTATAGTAGTTACAAACACATTGAATAAATGTACTTTACACTGTATATAGATATTTGCAATAAATGTAAAGTCTAATGTTTGTTATGTTATAAAGCATCACAACGTATCTTTGTCTTCCTTGGAAGCCATTTTGAAAGTACCCGTATGTTCTCATGTAAACTCTCTCGCCTAGCGAGATATTATATGGGTGTGTGACGTCAAAATAGAAACACCCAAACACACTATAAATAGAACATGTAGGTCAAGTTCCCGTATCAAGTGATACGCTTAGGAATATCCTTTAAATGACGTCGGCATAGAAAAGCCCAAAGCGTTCTATAAATAAACCATGTAGGTCACTGTATGCCCTCGCGTAACCCTAAATAGTGTTTGAACAAGCAAAGATAACTTACATTTTGTTTAGGAGGCGATGAATTAAAACATCCTTCTGTTAAATAATCAATCTCATCATATAGATTAATCATTTGAACAATTTCTGAGCTATCAAATGAATCCAAATTATTATTAGCTTCATTCTCAAGTAATGTAGGGTCCGAGTCAAATAAGCCAACCTCCTTTAGCAGACTGTCAAGCAAATCATCTCCACTAAGTTCGTCTGCACTCATCTAAAAATTTATATATTTAAATATATAGAATTGGCCTAAAATAAAAAAGTGTAAGTTCAGCAAACTAACAGCTAGCATATTAACATTATTCTATGTGTTATTAATACGTTACTAAAAAACAATAATATAGTGTAAGGATATTGACAATATAATGTAAAGATACATACCGTAGGGTCTGTCTAATAGACTATTCAATCGGTAGAATAGGAATAAAGGCCCCTTTCTCTCCCTGCATTTCACAACTGCTAATAACATTTCTCTACATATTTAGACGCCTTTTATACTTTTTTCCAATCTCACAATTTATCTATATGTGACGTAGGACAACTAAAAGTGCTAAAGGTACATGTTTACGTAAAAATAGGGGGACAAAAGGTGGGACATATATATTTTTCCATTGGTACTTGGTATTCAGCTATATTTATCTAAATCAAAATCTCGCGCCATTTACTGACTACTCTATAGAATAGATAACCATGATATGATTAGATAGGTGTAGTATAGTAATGCTATTGATATATTAAAAAAACATGTTAATAACCAGCCACAAATAATATATATATATATTGCACTATTTTATTATATACACTTTTATATGTGTGTTTAACATCTTATATGACAATAATATACCTTGTCCATGCAATATCAAAGTAAAAACACATCGTACTGTTTTCTCTGCTTTCTTAGCCATATACTAATCAATAGGGCAAGATCTGTACTAACTAAAAAGTAACATATCGTACTGTTTTCTCAGCCATATACTAATCAATAGGCAAAATTTGTACTAACTAAAAAGTAACATATTGTACTGCTTTCTCAGCCATATACTAATCCATACGGCGAGACTTGTAATAACTAAAAAGTAACATATTGTACTGCTTTCTCAGCCATATACTAATCCATACGGCGAGACTTGTAATAACTAAAAAGTAACATATTGTACTGCTTTCTCAGCCATATACTAATCCATACGGTGAGACTTGTACTAACTAAAAAGTAACATATTGTACTGCTTTCTCAGCCATATACTAATCCATACGGCGAGACTTGTAATAACTAAAAAGTAACATATTGTACTGCTTTCTCAGCCATATACTAATCCATACGGTGAGACTTGTACTAACTAAAAAGTAACATATTGTACTGCTTTCTCAGCCATATACTAATCCATACGGCGAGACTTGTAATAACTAAAAAGTAACATATTGTACTGCTTTCTCAGCCATATACTAATCCATACGGTGAGACTTGTACTAACTAAAAAGTAACATATTGTACTGCTTTCTCAGCCATATACTAATCCATACGGCGAGACTTGTAATAACTAAAAAGTAACATATCATACGGTTTTGTCTACATTCTCAGCCATATACTAATCCATACGGCAAGACTTGTACTAACTAAAAAGTAACATATCATACGGTTTTGTTTTTTCACTTCATAACTAATTTAAATAAGGTAACAAGTGTAACTCAATCAAGTACCATACTTTTTAACCATGTACTAAAAATAGCTATTTACAATTGGTCAGTTTTAAAAAAGTAATTGTCCTTTGCTGCCTCATTGGTAACCTTGCGAACTTTTTCTGGGCTTGTTTGTAAAGGTGAGGGGGGTTGTCTGCGGGGAAGCATGCTTAGGTCTTTCATAGCAACATTGGTATGGTCGCAACTAATCACAAGTGTAGGAGGTTTTACAATAGACACCCTTTCTGGTTGCTTTGCTGGTGGTTTAGGGGCAGGTCTACGGTAGGGGTTATACAAAGAGCTGATGGGTCGCTTGCCAGCCCTTTTACCGTCAACTCCAGTAAGAGCTGAAGGTCCAAATTCTTGTACGAATGTTGCCGCATCGTAATGACCAGAAGCGCTTTCACCGGTAGCAACACTTTTGCATGTTTCCTATATTAATAAAAACAAAAAAAAATGAATCTACAATATATATATATATATATTTTTTTTTATATTTTGTACACAACATGCTTATGTTTACAGCTGTTTCTACCCAAAAACAATAAAGCCTATATACCTTTGGGGTCTGTTCTTTGGTAGCCGGTTTTTTTACTTCAGTTTCGTCAGTGCCTTTTTCCCGGTGCTGTGATGCGGCGGTGTCTTCATAGTGTGGGTAGGGCATTTGTCCGGGACACTGTAATTGGTTTCTTTTTACATAAAGTCCAACAATTACGGAAATAATCACACCGAATCCAACCAATGAACCAGTTGTGATGCCTACATAAATGGCGGGTCCGTTTTCTTTTGATTTTGAGGTATTGGCCAAAATTCCGGTACTGTTTGCTTGATCTGTGTTGTTCGTTGTCGTGCTATTGGAAATGTCGTACACAGGGCAGTAGTCGAGAATTACTTTTGGATGAGGTCTTTCGTAGCATTGTATCCTATTGTTTCGTAGATCTATCCTTTGAAATATGGCGAAATAGTACAGCGGTGGTAGCTTGCTCAGGTTATTTCCATGCAGATCAACTTTTCGGTAACCTCTTAGAAACCTCAAATTGGGGTAGGCGAACAGGTCCTTGTTCGCACATTTCACAATGCTCGTTTCCCTAAAACATGTGCACTTTTTGGCACATCTATATGCATGTGAAAAGTTAATACACAGCACAAAACACACCAACAGTATCGTCAACGTATTAGACATTTTCAATACCGTCTTGACTCTCCAAGAGGCAGGTTCAAAAGGGACTCTAAGACGGTTACTATGAATCAAAGAACAAGGGTAATAAACTAGGGGTGACAAGGTTAGTAGGGTGCTGACCAATGCACTGGAGAATAAGAAAGGGATGGGGATTTTCCATGTTACCTTGGTAACGTAAACATTCTTAAAAGGTAAGGTGTACCGCCTAAAAGTTAGTCTCAACCGTGGGCATGTATATAGGACTCAAACTAATATTAAATTTGTTTTTGTTTTCATAGTAACGTTTACACGTACATATTATACATGCAGCCAATGTGCAAATAATAAGTATTATAAATGTTACTAATATTGCATATAATATAATATGCCCATTGTCAGGTTCTGGTATTAGGGTTGTTGTAATATTCATAGTTGAGGTCTCAGTTAAATGTTGTTCAGTAGTATATATATTATCAGACACAGTTGTTAACATAGGGCATGGCATGTACAAAATTAAGTTGCTTCTTTCGGCGCTAATTCTTTTTTTACTACCATTACAGTCTGATAGATTATTATTGTTGTATATATTTAACTTATACAAAACAGGCCAATGTTCCATGCTTAATTCATCAAGTGATGTCAGGTGGGTATTTCTTATTGTAGCTATGCGAATTGATCTTCTTCTCACAATACCAAACAATGGTAAACGAAATATTTTTGATCCAAAACAAACCAATTCCCTTCCACTGCAGAAACAAAGTTTTGTATTACCACATCGTAGCCATTCTACTGGTTGTATCAAATGAATAAAGTATCCAAGAATCACAAATATAATTTTGATATCCATTGTGTGTATGTGTGTATGCAAATAAATGGTATAACTAAACAGATAGTCTTATATATATAAAAGGTTATAAAAAAAAGGGGCGTTCTTCGTTTAATATATTTTATTGATTATATGTATATATATATATATATATATGTATCTAATAAATATATGTAAAAAGTACGTCATATGATGCCTCTATAACGGTTTATCATTCGGTATAAAATAAAATAGATAGGACGTGTTATTATCAGCATAGCTTACAGTGTATGAATGCTTGTGTGCCTATCTGTTATGCAACTTTTTCGTGTTATATCAGTCAAACCCTTTGTATAGCGTCGTGGGAAAGAAGCTACATCGGTAGCTATCTGTTGTTTGCGTCATTCTGTAACAAAGAAGCGGATTTGTACAGGCCGCTTAATCACAAAAAGAATGCATATCTTATCATTAGGATGGAAACAAATGCAGGCAGTATGGCTGGGATTAAGCATGGTGCAAAGCGTCATCTATGATTAAAAGGTCTGTCTTTGGTAAAGCTGGGTGATAACCATTTCGTATATAATGTATGGTAATACAATGTAGCGTCATTCGTGCACTGACTGGCGTCGATGAACGATATAGGATCGTTGGTAATATTTACACTTTTGTTTCCATTATTATTGTAACATAGCTTTATTTCCAGGTACAGGGGTTTTTCCATCACTTTATTTTAACTAATTTATATGTCAGGTAATTAATAATTGCAGTATTTTTATATTTCAATAGACAGGCATTTAGCTTACTGTACTATAAACAAGTTATATTGTGTATCATACTCACAATCATTATTACAATGGCTTATTCAGAATATTATGAAAGTGAAACAATTTGGCATTTGTCCGAAGATTTGTATATAACTTTATGTGTACCCGATTTTGGCAATCCCTTGGCTAATCCAAGGTTAATGTTTAGTATGGCAGGTGGTACGTTCCCAGCATTTGGGGATATGGATCTCCATAGATTAAGTGACATGAGTGACTTCTTTCTTGATGTTATGGCACATCCTAGGGCTATCAGTGTACACTGTGGCACATGGCGCGTGGTAAGACACGCTGGGGATTCCGGGTTTCAGGTAATACGCCTTCCATGGCACCTACTTTTAATGGACAATGTTTTTAAAAGGCTGCTTCATCTTTTACCTGAGATTAGAATAAGATACTTAAATGCATGGACATTTCATTAATAACATAAAAAACATTAAGTGTCAATATATAATATTGACACTGTGGTATGTTGGGTCTAAGGTTTGTGACGGTATTGGGTCTAAGGTTGGTGACGGTATTGTATGTTGGGTCTAAGGTTTGTGACGGTATTGTAGTCTTGTATGTGGTAATGGGGGTACTATTAGTAGTACCTTTTTAGATACTTGGTGTTTTGTATATATATATAAGACATATGCACATAATTAAGATATAAATAGTACACACATAAAATTAAGTGACTGCTTAACATGGGAAAACCTTCACGTCCGGTAGCAGTTGTTACTTTTTGTACTACTTGTGCAAAAAAACTAATATTCCCATAATAGACATAAATATTAACGCTTATATATTAACCAATTGCTTGTTCCCTATCAATATTGCCATTTACTATGCTTGTGGTATAGATAATGCGTCACTGCCATGCTAATAATATAGCTGTAAACGCTTTATCCACACATCAGTTCATCACACATTAAAACGGTTAGCAAAAGTGGTAGAATGCTACTTTTGTAAAAGCGTTTGTCATTAGTCCCTGGCATGCTATTAGTTTAGCTCTAAACTATCATTTCATTGCGCCTATATACATATACTCACAAAAGCAAATAGTACATTGGTATTTTATAAATTGGTTTATGTTTTTCTAACTTATTTTTAAATAAAAAGGTCTTTTTCTTTGCATACTTACACAGAGCATACATTAACTAAATAGGATACCCTTTCTTCAGCATGTTGTTTACTATTATGACATGCCTGAACTAATATAGTTCACGTGGTATCCTGTTTAGTTTGCAATGTATGCTATTAGCACAAATGGACTACCATTTAGCTTACATTCATTCAGCTTTTTTTTATGCCCGCTTAGATAGTCCCGGCGTTTCAGCGTCTTTCTCTATCTTTTTTTCACATATGTATTAAAAAGTCATATAATAATTTTTACATTAACTAAATAGGATACCCTTTCTTCAGCATGTCGTTTACTATTATGACATGCCTGAACTAATATAGTTCACGTGGTATCCTGTTTAGTTTGCAATGTATGTTTTTGTATACTTTTGCCTCTGTTGTAACCGGTAGTCTTTGGTTTCTTCTACCTTGATCTTAGGTCTTCAGTAATGCATTATTTGTTGTACTATTTCATATAACGTTAATACGGGTAATTTCTTATTAAATATAAATGTAGGTATAGCTATAAGTATATACATATAAATAAATATACATTATTGTCACTTACACAGCACATTGCTAAATCAAATTTCTGCTTTAAGGCTTTTCCTTTGGCGGCAGCCACAAATCGTTGTGGCATTTCGTTCGTTCCTATCTACCATGTGCATACCACGTCTTTATGGGAAAGAAACACACCTTTGTGCGTTGAACCAAGTGGGTCGTGGTACCTGCAGTATGTGCAAATATCCATGCAAATATTCATGTAAACACTTGAGTTCTTTCTTACTATTGTTAGATATATGTGCTTTCCAAGGTAAACCTGAAAACCAATTTTCTTTCCTTGAGTTTTCAATGCATCTAATATATGTCATCAAAATAAGTTAGTGTTCAGTCACTACAAAAATAATAATAATATTAATAGTACAATATAAATTAGGTCTATTCACTATAAGTTCATTATAAATAAAATAATTAGGTTTAAGTGACTCATGATTTGGAAAAACGTTCACGACGTATGAGTTGTCAGTAATACATTTGCAAAAGTGTATGAAGCCAATATTTCCATGCATAGTTTAAATATAAAGTGATTTGTCCATCAAAAAAAAATGGTCAGTATAAGTCATTTATTTTTAAACAAAATTGATGTTTACCCTACAACCAGTACAAATAAAAATACAAAAATGATGATCCACATATCCCGCAAATGTTATATGCATTTTTACTATATTTCAACTTTTTAAACTCATTCCACTGATCTCTTTTTTTTGCTCTCTCGCTCTCTCACTCACTCACACCTGCCCAAACCCCCCTGCACCCCCATACATCCATCGAAGCCACATGTTATTTGTACATAGCCATACCCTCTCCTATCTCCCCCTCTTCTCATCTCTCTCTCTCTCTCTCTCTCCTCTCTCTCTCCCATCTCTTTCCAAACTAGGTCAATCAAGTGCACTAAGGTCAATCTCTCCCACCTCCAATCATTAAGGGCAAGTGCACTCAGTGACCTCACATCATGAGGTCACTGACCTCGTTCCCTTATCTGGGTCACTTATCAGTAACTGGGTCACTTATCAGTAACTGGGTCACTTATCAGCCCCCTTATCTAATCCCTGTTACATCATCTTTGTTATACGCCATACGGACGTCTTAACTACTAATCCTACAAAGCTCTTGCTGCATGGGTCAACATGTAGAACCATTTCACTGTATGAGTATTATAGGGAGATTGTTGTTTTGTTCTATATAATATACTACTGACTCTATAATCAGCCCTTTTGCGATGTTCTGTGTATATTCTTTGTCTTCGTGATTTATTCCGACTTAGTTTTAGAACAGCTTTAATAAGCATTACACATGGTGGGGGGGGGGGGGGGGGGGGATATTAATGCTATTACCACATTCAACATTTAGAGTGATGTACCACAATATTCAAACTTCATAGAGATCTGTCTGGAAATGTTTGGAAAAGCGATCCCTAAGTAATTCAATTATTCTAAGGCATAAGTTGATGCACCTTGTTTAATTGCTTATCGAAGTGTAAATGTCAACCACGTCTTTACTGCAAAGATGTTTCTGTATCACAGAGCCGAGTACCTGCAGTATGTCGAAGTATCCATGAGAAAATATCTAGCTGGATAAGGTCAGGTCTGGATAAAGGGCCTAGTGCACTGAGCCGATTCTTATGCGATTCTTACAGAATTTAGTAGAAAAGAGTCCTCTGCGGCGCAAAATCGCATGAGAATCTCTCTGTGGTATTTGGTTGTATGTCTAATCTCTTTTATATAAGATATTAGATTCAAAATAAAAGAGATGGATCTTATATTTGAGCCAAATATTATACAACTGTGTGTATACTTATATTATTATCAATTATAGCTGAACAATCAAATCTCTCCAAAAAGCTGCTGCAATAAAAAAGACATGTTATGTTATCAAGTTGTTACTAATCAGTGTACTGGATACATTTACTCAATAACTAAAGATAAATCACCATAAAATTAAGCTACTGACAAAAATAAAAACTATCATCCGGCGCTGTGTGAAAACATGATAAACATATTATGAAATACAAACTACAGACATATCTAAAACATTTTACAATTTATATTTTTCAACATTTTATTTCTCCAGACTATTCAAACAATGTTGATGCACTGTCTTTCTCCAGACATCGCTCATATATATGTATGTGATGTGTTTCAGGAAAAGAGGTCACACGTCGCAAAATGGATATTTCTTAAATTGTTTTATCCACAGTATATTTAGCTACTTTATCAGTAATTGTCCACCCAGAGATATTGCAAACTCTTTTTTATTTTTCAAAAATAAAAATATAAACCTTGAAATAAAGAAACGCTTATTGGCTGTCCTAATGTTAACCATCATTAGAATCCACTTGATCGCATATTTTAGAATAAGATGATATCTCAAAATCTATTTTTTGCGACTTAAATTTGTGACTCATTTTTCTGCAACACATCACCAGAGCTGCAGGTAATATGTAATAATTCCAATGTCATTCCATCCTATATTACACCGAAATAAACTACACTGATAAATTATAACCCTTAATTCAATCTTCTAGGGTTTAATTTATACGAACAATACGACTTATTAATGATTTAAATGAAAAAAAATACGTGTATTTCTTGCTATTATTTCAATCTCCAGATCTATCAGCTATAATACATCTAGTTCTCTACAATATGGGACAATATACATCCTAGTATATCACTTTGCAGCATGTATCCACTATGTATTAAAGTTGTCTTTACCCTCAACGAAACAGGCACCAACATATATAGCAGGAGCGAGTTGCATCTTTACGATGAACGTTATCAGGCAGCCCCTTGGCGTGAGGGAGATAAGAAGCCCACCTAGATCCGGCCAGATTTGACCAGCAAACCTATCGATCGCCATCTTCAAGTGCAACCTTTGATAACCCTAGAGAAGATCGATATCCTCCGGTAATTGATAGATGACCATGGTGGAGGAAGGGGATTATGTTGATCCTGATCCCACGATAACGCTTGGGAAGTTAGAAGACAACGTTATTCAAAAGACACCAGTTGAATATTTCCGAGATATATGATTGTTTACTCTAAAATAGTGAATATAACTTTTGTAAGTATGTGACTGGAAAATGAAATAAATACTACCAAAATAAAAGGTTGTTGGTGATCAAAGTATACTTCTGCAAATGCTTCAACATAGAATTATTATTATAACATGACCAGAAGAAATTAGGCGATCATAAAGGTTTTCTAAAGTACACTGGATTTCCAGGATAGTGTGTGTAATGAAATAAACCATGCCACAACCTCCAATGACACTCTATAAATAAACACCTGCCGTAGGTTTTACTTCTTAAAATTTATTTTCTGCTTCTGAATAGCGCTCCAGAGATTCTCCTTTCCATTTTCAGGATATATACTCATACATATGACCTTTCTCCCACCTCAGGTCCCAAGTAATAAGAGTCTTATTATTCGAGACATTCTCGTAGTAGCAAAATCGCGAGGAATTGGTGATCAATTGATGTCTCTCAAAGTAAATGTCTCGTATATCTATCTCCTAGACCCATATTACATTAGCGTTCACCTCGCACGTGCCAAGTAAAAAGGCCCCCGCGGTCTTGTGTTGGAGAAGGCCGCTGGTGCACTTACCCATTTTTCGCCACATGTTCAAAACAGAAAAGGGCAAGCATATGCTGCCGGACATCACATGCGTCATGGGTAATATTTTGCTAACTAATGCAGATGGCACTGGTCATGAAGCGATGGCCCTGACATTTGATCAGGAAAGCTGACATATTAGAAAGTGCTCTGTTAAAAGGTGAAACTCTAAGTGGTCTTCAAACAAGGTTCCCCGCTTTCCAAGACTTCTCTACGGCGGAAATTCAAGGACAGTTGGTCCATACCATTCAGAAAGGAAGCGCTCCGAAAACTAGTCTCTTTCCAAGCAAAGTTTTCACAAAAGGAAATGTCATGATTATGAGATTATACTTCTGTCTGGCTTAAAACAATAACAACTTCTAAAAGGTGAGTAGATTTGGGCGCCTGATAAAATTGCTTTTGAAGTGATGGTCCAATCTGTCCTATAGATAGATGCTTGCACTCACTAAATGTATTCTCAGTACATTTTCCGTAAGTAATGAAACATTTCTCACGCCACTAAATCTCTAAAATAAACTCATTATGACAATCTGAAGTTAATAATGACCTTAAACACCTTTATATCTACCCGACGGGCACTGAGTGCAATTGAGTGTGATAGCTCTGCAATCATTTTGTGATTGAGCACAAACTAGTGAAGTGTGATACTTATGGCTTTGAATCACAGTGAAATGGACATACCATTAGCAATCATTATGTGAAATCCATTGCGTCTATTTCCTCCCATGTTGTTGGGAGTCTCACACTTGTGTTGGATCAAGTTCTCATTCATATTCATTTATGTTTGTGTTAAACATGTCTTACTCAACCAATTTTATCTGCGAATACATGTTTTCTTCAAAAGTCAATAATATGAGTGTGATCTCAATTGCGCATATAATGCGCATTCAAAATCACGTCTAAATACTCTATATAAATCAAATAATTAATTATTAATGAATGTGAATCTATTCTAATAAATTTTGTAATATTTTAGATATGTACCAATGAAATGCTATCAATAAACAAACAAACAAACAAATAAATGTCATTGTCTGCAGGTGGCGCAATCAGGTGTGAATGCACTGTATGAGAGTTGAGTGTCATGGAGGGTCCATGGAGCATATCGTATTTATTTGAGAATCTCATATATTCATCTGTATAACCTAAACATTCTGATCACTTCTATCACAAATGATATTTCTAACCAAATCCGCGCCCACAACTACCATAACATTATACAACACAATGAAGCCACAGAACGCCACAATACCTGCCACTGCATACTCACCTGGCATTCACACTCATTGTCGCACCTCAATTCTCTGACACTGATACTCGCTCCCAGACACCAAATCAAAGAAACCCCTACACACAAAGCTAAACGATAGAAGCCTACCTTGATATTACCCAAATTATACTTCTCAGAGTGATTTATGGGCCTTTATCGGGTATTAGGAAATAATGATCTCCGTCCCTTTTGGTGAAAATATAATCAAAAGGAATATTGCTAGAATAATGAGGTGTTCATGTTTATGTTGCTTGATATTTGATTTGATAGAAAAGATAATATAACATTAAAACATACAATAATAAGGCTATTTTATACTTTAAAGAATTAATTAACTGCAGACGAATCTCATAAAAAGCATAGAAAGAGTGATTTGTTTGATCGCTATTCACATCAAACATTTGATGTCAAATGTCGGTCAAATACATAATCCCGTCACATGGCCTCCTGAGGCCAAAAGAAAAGGTTGGGAAGCTTATCATGTGGACAGAAATGGAGTACGTCATCATTTGTATTGGATGATTCTGTAAAGGGGAAGGCAGTATAAGCTTCGGTCAAACATTTAAGATGCGTTAACTGTCACTTTTCTCCGCAATCTCAGTCACTTTTCTCCGTCTCTGTGTTATTTCTTGCTAGTTAGTGATGGGATAAGCTTACCAATGGCTTTCTAGTGCTATGGAAGTTAAAGTGTGATGGTATAATACCTAAAACGCAAACCTTGCCAGCTATTTACTATCTTTTGGGGAATGTTTTTGGATGGAGATAACGATTGATATATGTGACGCCAATCACTTTTGACTTGTCAGTTTCATAAATTTCCGCTATAGCTTTCTTTATAGTTTACCAACAGAAATTAAGTAATTCGAGTAAGATTTATTTTTCCCACCAACATTTCCTAATACCTGATGAAGGCCCTTATACTTGACAAGGCTGTAATAATCAACCTTTCGGTGAATGAATTATACCTGAATGCGTGAATACATATGTTAGTTATGTAAACTTCAAAATGTAATTTGATTTGTAATATAGAATGTAGAAATGCATAGTTGGGAAATAATGAATCAGGTTGGGAAAGTAGTGGAGAAAAAAGTAAACCTGTAATTAGAGGAATAAAGAAACTCTGACTGCCCCCATTTCGTGAGATTTGACCATATATCACTGCATGCTACAACTCCCGCCTCCTAGTACTAGTGCAATGCGGTACAACAAAGCATATCAAATAGTGCTGACTTATTATAAGGCAGGCATAAAACAACATTCCATCTTAATACTAGACAATACTACCACCAATCATTTTTAATACATGTTGCATCTCCCCATAGGCTTACCCTTATGACACATGTTTTCACCAGGTGGCGGTACTGTTTTCACCAGGTGGCCAACTGGGAACTGGAGTGTATTTACAAATTCTTTTACAATAAAAGTGCCCCTAATACACTTTTATGGCATTTATACCGATATAGATATTCCAGAGCATGTACATAGGAATGTTATAAATGATATACATCAATAGTTTATGTGTGTTATATACCTGTTTGATATTGGAAAATGCTATGATGAAACCACCCTAATGATTGTACATATACATTGTCCCTATAGTGGCTTGGGTAAGGCAGAGCCATTCACCAACTGAAACACATCAGACAGGAGACTACTATGCTACAGGCGCACCAAGAGCATGGTAGAATTACTGAATATAAAATGATGCATATATATATAATATATGCATCATTTTATATTCAGGAATTATATAGAGAGGGCAACACATGCACTAGCCTAAACTCTCTTCGAAATATTTAGGGAATAATGATACCCTTCATACCTTTCTGTGAGAAATAACTAGCAATGCCAGGGCAGGGAAATGAAACTGCCATGAGGTGTATCGTTCATTTTAGATGCTATTAATGTATGGAATCTGTAGTATATAAATATCCCTCAAAATAGCATTAGAATTTGCTCATTTTTGCAGTAATATTGCGTTATACCTTTAGCGTGATCATTGCGCAATGATTGCGCAATAATTATTGCGTGAAAAGCGTCCACTCTCATCACGGAACTATGGCGAGATGATTGCGCATTAAAAATCGCGTAGAATCGCGGTCATTTGCCCGTCGGGTATATGATAAAATATTTCTAATATTCATTTACCTATTTGCATCCAAGGAAAACAAAAATGATCTGATTAATGAGCTATCATCATTAAAAAATATGTTTAATTAGATGAACAGCGAAGTTGAGCAGCCCAGGATGATGTACATCTTGCTTGTCCCAGACATGTTCATGTATAACATAAAGTTCTATAGTATTCCGATCAGAATGTCCGAGTCGTCAAACTTCTTTTTCATGTACAGGAAATCACTCGAAGTTCCCCATTTTTACACCGCCTTTATATCACCGTGTCCAGACTGACTGTCACCAAAGGCTAACGTAAATTGTGTTGTATTTCAGGAAAATGAGTGACAAGTCGAAAAATGACATTTTTTAAAGTGTTTTTATTGGAATGTTCTCATCTTTGGTGGATTTGGTTCTGTTAGTCGTATAAATCTATGTACCGAATTTCAGGACATTATGTTAAATAACTCCTTGCGTTTTGAAGGTCATCCTATAGAGTATATCTAGTTACTTTACTGGTAATTCCCACCCAGAAATATAAACTTTTTTTCAAACATAAATATATCAAACATAAATTATAGAAACACTCATTAGTTGCCCTTAATATTTACCTCCATTGGAATCCGCTTGATCTCATTTTTTCAAATAAAATGGCATCTCAAAATGTTTTTTTTGCTAGGTGTGACTCATTTTACTGTGAGACATCACAAATTACTATCAGGATCATATAAGCTGTTGCGATTGGCCGAAAATGGAATCACACTGCTTGGTGCATGGTCGATCTAAATCTCGTTTCTCGTACTGTTCTCCACTCACAGATCAGCTTGGTGAGTCATACAAAAACAAGAAAGAATAGTGGGGAGAATCCTAAATACCATGCAGATAGCATTCCTGAGCGTCGAAACAGAAATCTAAAAGACTAAAGGTTGCAATTAGCCTAGTCTAATGTCACCTTCAAGAAAATTCCTAATAAGTAGTTATCTCTAATGATATTGGTTTTTCATTGGCTGAACAAAAACAGAATTGTGTTGGCAGATTTATATTGTTTTATCTTTATCTAAAAAAAGAATTTATATGATTACGGCCATGTGATAATATTTTATCACTGTCTGAAATTATGTAATTTTCAAAGCTTTACGAGTTTGTATCCCGGGGCTTGATAAGAATTTGATACAGTTTTGAGATGGAATAATAATGTTATTTCATGAATTTACAAGGAGGAGAAGCTGGTTTATAAAAGCATTATCTTGAATCAAAATAGAGAAAAAATGATTTTGTAGATGGCTAGTGGCATATGGCCTTCAGTTGCTTCATTCAGGCATCTGTACTTGTTGCACGCTAGAAATAACTTTTCTGGAAACAGAGTTTCCCCTGGCATGGCAGAGAGAGCGATACGCCCATCTATAGGAAACTAAAAAAAATACTACCAAGCAAATTATGTCCACCGATCCACTTTCGTGCCTAAGAGGTATTAAACAGTGGCCACCGCTTACCCCAAGCAACCCACATAGGGGGTGAAAAAGTAAATAAAAATAACCAGAAAATAAATATGGGGAAGAACTTTGATGCAGTCAATGTATTTGATGTGGAAGGAAGCTTTTTCGTTGCTTGTGAATAAGCACATAGTTAGCTGGGGGACTGGTGGGTTCAGGGGAGACGTGGTTGCATGCACACAGACCCTACCTACCGCTTCCATGGAGTAAGTGTAATCAGGGTGAAAAGCTAGTGAATTATGACATAAAGGAGAGATTGATGGGATTGGAATGGTCAGGGCTAGGTCTCAGCAGTCCTCTCACGTTATGGGCCAAACATCACTGGGCTAGTGCAAGGGAATTCTGTTGTTTAACCTTCTATAATGGACCTTAGCGTTGAGGTGGCACTCGCTTACTTAATCAATATCCTTGCTGGGAGGAATTCTCTGCTTTGATTACCTTCTTTACTTATAATCAGAATTTATTCCAGTAGGGTGAACATATCAAGAGAATATTGTAAAGTATGCGTCCAGAACTTTGTACGGCCTTGCTAAAAGCTTATGCTGGAATGTGTTGACTCAATTCATCAATCAATTTAGTTTGCTTGCGCATATATATTTATTTAAATTACGTTGATAAAGGGCAAATGACGCCCGAAACATCGGATCCATAATGAACAAACCTACAACTTATCCCTCCCCCCTGTCCTTATTCTGTTTTGGGTTAAACTTACATCTTGAGATTTATATATCTAAATCTTGTGGTTAATTGTGGACGTCGGATGACCCGAACTAGTACAACTTCTATCTTTAACAGATGCTATTACAAACCCAGCCCCTATTCAACATTAACTGCTGTTATTACAAGTCCCTATTGTATCATTCTCCTGACATACCCCGCTATTGCAAACGCCATATTGTAACTCCCGACATTTTATAGCTGCTATTACATACGCCCTATTTAAATTCCTGACATACATAGCTGCTATTGCAAACCCCCTATTGTACCGTCCGGCATATATACGGGTGCTTTTTCAACCCCCTAACCAACCCCCTTGAGGAACAACTGCTATATATTAAAACCTCCTATTGATATTAATTAATATAACTGTGTCTACTTCAATTAACAGCTGTTATTAGATATCCCCTATTGTATTTTCTGATAATGGTGGGCGTGGCAGGCAGAGCGTTTATTTGATTGGCAGATGATGAGTTACCTTCAGGCGGATTTTGATACGACGTGGGCGTGGCTGACCACAATAATTATATATATTCGCTGAGGTGTCAGCGATATGTATGCACACACTTCAGCTATTACAACCCCACTATTATAACTTCTGACGTTAACAGTTGCTATTACAAATACTATATTGTAACTTCTGGCATTAACAGCTGCTATTCTAAACCCGATATTGTAACATTACCTGACACTAATAAACTGTAGTTCACGAACAGTTTCATGCTATTTCCAGGGAACCTAATTTTCTTTGGTCACAAAAGGCAATTTTTTTTTACAGAGATTGGAAATGATTTATTGATACAAAGCAACTTTCAGTGTAGAATAAAAGTCACGATACTATTATTTCATTTTTTCTCTCAGAGTGTACAAATACACACTTTATCTGTATTATTATTGCTGTATATTGCACGAAAATTATCCTCTAACAGAGCAATTTACCTCTATACCATTATACTTCAAACACCATGTACTGGATGACTCAGTATAGAGTCACCAAAGTGCATCTTAAAATTAATATTTTCATACTTATATGCGTTATCCTGCTTTAGGGTATGTTGATAGATTTGTCACTCCCTAGTAAAGGGCTTAGTATACAAAGTCTACCAAGTCTATATATGAAACATTTTAATATACATTATAAACATTAGCTTTGTAAAATGCTCTGTAAGATACTTGGGCTATCATATTGACCCAAATTTAAGTTTTAAGTGAGTGAGTAAGAGTGGTTGCTTAACGCCCTTATCAACACATTGAAGGTTATATATCAAAGTTTTAATGTGCATTTTACTGAAATGCGTTTCACGATACAACATAAGGGGAATAATTTAGCACGACCGACTCAGATGTGGTCTAAACATAGTCTCTTTACAAATAAATATACACATTTATATCTGTTATAGTAAAAAGCCATATTTATAAACTCGCTGGCTGAATATGGTATTATATTTCACTATATATATGGCGAATGCAGCCTGTGTGAAAAAGGTTCAAAGTGTTTTAAATAGAGCCTTGAGATTGATTTATAAGAACGAGAGACGATAAGACGGTTGATGAAGCATAGTGGGGATATTGCCATACTGGGACTAATATAAATTTTATAGAAATACCTGGAAAAGTCTAAATATGCCTGGAGAAACTAGACTAGCGGAGGGTATAAACTTAATTCAACCTGGGGCGAGGAGGGAACAACTCTCAAAGGCTCCTCATGTACAAGGCCCTAAACTTTGGTATAGATTGGTCCCTGATGAGAAAAGTAAAAATTGGAATAGTTTTTAAAAAAATCTAAAAGTCTCTAACCCCTCGAGAGAATAGAATAGAATAGAAAAACATTTTATTCAGTCTTTTTAGACTGCTCTCAAGGGGAGATCTCCGGCAGATGGGAGGTATTCTGGCCCTCAGGCATAATACACATTCAGTAAAGTAGAGAACATGACCAGAGCGTTCAATGAAGGCTAAGGCTCTCTACTATTGGTTTTCACTTTTTAATGTTCTATTACAATTTTGTTAAAGAATATGGTCTTGCTTTTACAATGGTCTGAATAACCTCGACAATACAATTCTGTAAAGATAACAAAATAATATATCAGTGCTGGATAAAATAATCATCATTCCATATTAGGGTGGACCTGGCTAAATTCTTAAACCTTTGCTTATCTAGTTCCAAATGGGCCATAGTTGGTAGCCGATTCCACGAGTAAGGAATTGTATTAAGAGTTGATCTTCTTATTTGCTCGTTTTTGGGCGGGGGATGTTTTAAGATTTTCCTACCCTCAATGAAGTTTCTTGTGTTAATAAGTCGCAGGTCTATGTTTTGGGGGTTCTGTGCTTGCCTATGGCCCATTTGGAGTAGATGCAGTCTCCTTCGGTATTTTAGAGGGAGGAGTCTCTTTTCGATATGCAAATCTTTGACACTATCTCGATTTGGTATACGGTAGATAATCTTTAATACCCTGTTCTGCAGTATCTGCAGTCTATGTAGGTCTGCTACGGAGTGGGATTCAATGAAAATGTCAGATTGGTCTAGAGTTGGTAGCACCATAACTTTATATATCATAAGCATTGTTGCTTTCGGTATCTTATCTTTCAACTTTGAGAATTGCCAACATTTGTAGTTAAGAGTGCTTGTCATTTTGGTTACTTGTTCTTTAAATTTTAGGGACGCATCAACTATCGTACCTAAATACTTATATGTATCTACATCTTCCAGTTCTGCATTTCCCAACTTGATGACATGTTCTGGTAGTGCAGGAAGATTTTGGGTTTTCCATCTCGACCTAAGGATAGGCCTTGGGAATATGGTCTGGACTTTGGATTTATTGTAATTAAGTGAAATCTTATACTTTTGACACCAGTGACTCAATGAGTTTAGGTCGGCTTGCAGCTTGTTTGTTGCTTCATGGGGGCTTTGGCCAAAACTATAAATTATCGTGTCATCCGCAAACATTTGAATTTTGCAGTTTTCAATGAAATTTGGTAGGTCGTTGATATACAGGTTAAATAATACCGGTCCAAGGGTTGTCCCCTGGGGGACTCCACATGTAACCGGGAGCTGCTTTGATGTTATCTTATTTACGTTTACTTGTTGTTGCCTATTGTGGAGGTAGTCACAGAACCAGAGACCGAGAGAATGATATGAAATTTTCTGTGACTTTTATTGACAAATATGGCCTGATATACTAACTGTCTAAGCTCTGAAAAAAATTGTGTGGCCTAAAAATACGAAAAAGAAGTTTCATCTAGCTGATACTAAGCTAGTCATTGACATCCATTTATAAAGCTAAAGACGGTTTACATAGAGTATTCATTTTGTTGGGGGACTCCATATGTTTAGTTGAAATGAACCTAGTATCAGTGGTTATAATTCCAGCTATAAAATCATTATGCTTGGCTTCATGAAAACGTTAGGATTCTTATCATGGTTTAGCTATGACAGTTGATTAGATATTATTTAAATTAATTTAATATTAGATGTTAAATTACAGTAGCTACATTACGATTGTTGAAAAAGGTTCCACCTTTTAAATGATAGGGGTCGACTTCACAAAGATCGACAACACTGCTCTTGTCTATAGCCATGCAACACTGATGAATCAACAAGTGTATTACAAGAAAGCCTGAACCATCTCCATCTTGTGCCCGAACCTTGATAAACAAGAATGAAATGAGTATTATGTCTTTCCTCCTTGATACGAGGTCATCTATGTCAAGTCAACTGCCTTTAATGCTTGGAGGAAGTGTTTTAGAATAAACAAAAGAATGCAAGTATTTACGACGGACTATAGATTCAATTGCAAGCAGAAGACTTTTCGAGTGAGGCGACCTCTACCTGGCTCTTAAGGAAACATTTCCCAGATCAAACTTCGCTTCAAGCGATGTGCATGGCATTGTGTAATGACCTCATTATTGTCAATGTCATTGTCTAGAACCCTCTTCAGTTCCTATTGTCTGAATTATTTGTACATGGGATTCTGAAAACTTGAAATCTAATGCTTTGGTTCCTATTTAACATGACATGGCCTTGAGTTGGAGTACAGCAGTATTTGGCACTCTGCGCATGCGTGTAACGATAGCTGAAGGTCATGTCTGTAATGTATTTTCCTTGAATCCCTGGGTCTCTGTTGGTTCCACTATGGATGTCGGTTATAGATAGAACTAGTTTGGCTTCTTTTGCGACTGGGTGTTGTATTATTTAGAACTAAAGAACTAGTTCACAGACATCGCATCTGCCATTCAAGGCTACATTAATTTATGCTATTCCGAATCTGAAAGAAGTAGAAAATAATATGCATGCGTTTGGATGAGTATAATGGATATTGATTAGTGGATGATTTATTAAGCGTTGGTGAGCTTATTCCGGGCATGATTCTCTTCCCTTGCAATGACACCCTTGTATAGTGATATCAGATCAGCCATGTATCGCTATACTGTTTTATATCATCACCACTTTGAACATAAGTGTCTCTAGATCTATCTGCATTAGGCCAAGAAAAAAAATAGGTGTGTTTCCGATTTACCGCCCCCCCCCCCCCCCCCCACACACTTACCTAGAAAAACCTTCCCCTACCTAAAATCTTTTTTTACCATACCTAATTTTTGTTTTACCATACCTTACTTTTTTTTATTTTTTGACAAAAAAAGCTAATAAAAGCTGGAAAACAGGTTTTCCTAACCCGGAACTGTCAAAAAGCACATCTCTCATGTTGAAAATTACTGTTGTTATTAAATAGACATTTTTTCAGTTCCTGGTAGGTGGTTTTACTAAAAAAAAAGTAAAAAAAAAAAGTTACCATCCCCCAACCTAGTTTTCAGCCAGATAAATCGGAAACACACCTATTATTTTTTTTGGCCTTACAATGAAATAGTAACAAAACTGTTATACTAAAAAGGACTGGAGTCCCACAAAAAGCAGCACCTAAAACCGGTCATTAGACAAGAGATACACTGAAGGGATATACTGAGAAATTAAGCACAGACCTCTTGATCCCCACCTCGAATGCTATGAATTTATAATACGGCTTTTAAGGAGGCAACTTGAGGAGACTTTCTCAGACATCCCTTCATTCTGAAAGTTAATCTATATACATACTCAGGGGATTTTAATGTCCCCAGACATGCAAAGTGACAAGGGAATTTCCTGTATGATCGTATGTTGCTAGAGCGTCTATTAAGGACTCGTTTAGAATTTAATCGAGTGTGGGACTAAGTGCAGACCTTCCTAATAGAGGCTTTGGAAATTTCCATATGTTTTGAAAAATGAACACTTTCCTATTATATCAAGGAGGATGCATACCAGTTGATCCAAAAATATTACTATATTTGTTGATAAATAATAGCCCCATATATCTTAAGTTCAGGATAGATACGATATGTATAGGCACATTGGATTGAAGTTATAGAACAGAATGTGTATGCAATAAGAGTTTGCTGATATCAGACTGTTTATTATCAGTTTTTATTATGTATAGGGAGAAAATATCAGGGACTCGGTGCCTTGATTCTTAGTATGCAATACCATGCATATTCTCTGATGCAATAAACATTATGCATCCATCAATAACATATAGAGGAATGTTATTCTGTCAGCACTCTCATTGAATCGTTTTCTCAGAGAAGCAGGTGAACTTTGTTGTTAGCTCCCCTCCTTTCTCTAAACACCCATTGCCGAGTTCACTAAGAGGGCCCTAGAATTACAATGCATGTGCCAGTTTTTTTCAGTCAACTCTTTCCAATTAATCAGGAATCCGACATGTTCATATTGGCTGAGCTTTATTTGATATTGGAATTTTGACTCTGTTAAAGTGTCTGAATTAGAAGGCCTCTTGCAAAGCACAAAAGGCAAACTGTCTACGCAGATGTGAAGCCTAGGGGCCGATCAGCCTCAGCAACGGCTGAAATACTTAATGAGTAGAGCGGGTGTGAAACCAGGACTAGTTAGGATAATTAAATATTTTAGATGTTAATTAATCCACAGAGTGGGCTTAATCCCACCACTTTATCATTTCTACGGCGAGTGTTTAGTCTTTAAATAATTGTAGTGATTTCTTGCTGGGCACCCAGATTATTTGAAGAGAGGAGGAAATAACATTAAGGGTATTGCATTTGGAATTTGATGACTAAATGAAAACTTTACTGGTAATGGAGGGAATAGATCTGCGATTAAAAATATCTTCAATCTGAAGTAAATTTGAAAGGAGTGTTTGATGTGGAAAGCTGAGAGATCGAGCAGCGGGAGGTTGCTTGCTATCGATGGCAAAACGAGAAGATAAGGGTTTGGAATCGTTGCAGTTTTAATGATGAAATGCAATAAAATGCCCACAGCCCCTTATGAAGAAATATCGCAAGCGATTTTCCCTTGAAGATTGATCTAGACAAAGGAATCCGGATCAAGGTCCAAAAAGTTACAACATTCTTCAGGAAATTGTAATACTTCAGGCATGCTCTGTGGGCGTCCAAAGAATAATGAGTGAGAATTAAAAATTTAAGTTAAGTATGAACACCAGGTGTGCTGGGCCGCCTGATGAATAATAGCTAAAGAACTAACGAGCAATTAAAATGCCCTCCTGTTAGAGCCGGACAAATGGAGTTTATGGGGCTCAGGAAGTAAATCTTTTGATCAACGTGGGCGAGTTCCTCCATTTTATTCACTATTAAAATCACTTGAATTAATATCAAGATATCTCAATCAACATACATGAGTCTATCGATAGTGTATCCAATTGTATTTAGGAACTAATTCCCAGACTTATTATATAATTCAGCCAGATATCACATAAAGCTACTTTCCCAGCTAAAGTGACCCACAAATATCTTTCTCGGCTGTTTCTTTCCTTTATCCTTACTACTGTAGAATGGAAGGAAGATTCAAATAAAGAAAATTGAGAAAGATTTCCTTGAATTTCCTGAGATTTTCAAGAATTCATGGCTTTTTATAGTTTTTTTTTTATTTTATTGTTTGCTGATCTTCAGTGGCAATCTGGATCAAACTGGATTAGTAGTGCAAAGTTTAAAAAGATGATAGAGAGTCAGACGGGAAAAAGTGAGATTTCGGTGGGTCCTCTAAATAATTATTTGGGGAGATAATGGAATGTTACACCAAGAAGAACGGCTCAAAATCCTTTAATACTCTATTTGGGTGACCTTTGGATGGGTCTAGAATGAATAGAGTATTAACTATAGACAACTTTTTTTTTCACAGAGAATTGAGCTTTAAGGCCAATGCCCTTTCAGGTAATATGGTTTTGTAGAGTTAATTTATTTTCTGCAAGTGTAACATTATAAGTTTGGCAATGAAGCTTTTTAGGAACCAAATTAACCAAATACATAAATTTGGATTTTAATCAAGATCACATACAACATTCTTCAGGAAATTGTAATACTTCAGGCATGCTCTGTGGGCATCCAAAGAATAATGTGTGAGAATTAAAAATTTGAATAGAAAATGAATAGAATACTAAATAGACAACTTCATTTTTTTACGGAGAATGGAGCTTTAAGGCCACCATGCCCTTTCAGGTGATATGGTTTCGTAGAGTTAATTTATTTTCTGCAAGTGTAACATTATAAACTTGGCAATGCAGCTTTTTAGGAACCAAATCAACCAAATACACTTGGATTTTAATCAAGATCACGTAATGCCATACAAAGTTAATTTGTCATTTCAGACTATGTTGTGTAATTTTCATAATAAAAGAGAATGTCTAGATAAAATTAAAGTGTTTTTTCACTGTAGAGCGAGCTTCGTATGATCAGGAATGTTACACCAACAAGAACGGCTCAAAATCCTTTAATAATCTATTTGGGTGACCTTCAGATGGGTCTAGAATGAATAGAGTACTAACTATAGACAACTTCTTTTTTTTTACGGAGAATGGAGCTTTAAGGCCACCATGGCCTTTCAGGTGATATGGTTTCATAGAGTTAAAATATTTTCTGCAAGTGTAACATTATAAGTTTAGCAATGAAGCTTTTTAGGAACCAAATTAACCAAATACATTTGGATTTTAATCAAGATCACGTAACACCATACATAAGTTAATTTGTCATTTCAGACTGCGTTGTGTAATTTTCATAAAATAAAAGGGAATGTCTAGATAAAATTAAAGTGTTTTTTCACTGTAGAGCGAGCTTCATGTGATTAGGTAGACCCTTCTCCACTCACTTCTCTCTCCCTCTGTGTGTGTGCGTGAGTTGAATCTACTGTTACCTAGCTACCTATATTGCAAGAGCATAATAAGGCATACAAAAAATAGGTGTATTTTCGATTCCCCACCCCCCCCCCCCCACCCCCCAACACACACACCTAGAAAAACTTACCCCACCTAAAAGTTTTTTGACATTCCCTAATTTTTTTTAATGATTTTTCTGACAAAAAAGCTAATCAAAGCAGGAAACCAAGTCCTTCTAACCAGAAAACTCTTAAAGTGTACATCAATTTTTTTTATGTTTAAAACAACTACTGTTATGAAATAGACAGAAAATAGATTTTTGTTCAGTGCCTGGATGGTGGTTCCCTAAAAATGACCATCCCCCATCTAGATAAATTGGAAACAGACTTATTTCCTGTTTGGCGAGGATTAACCATGGTGATCGTAAGTATGGCAATATGTATGGGAGGACAATTTCATACAGTTATTTTGAGCACTCCGATAGAAGTACTACATGAGCAAACTTCTCTTTCCTTTGTTCGTTTTCCTTAGACCTAAACTAAAATTTGTGAGCCATCTATCGACCGCTTTTGATAAAATAAAAGCAATTCCATTATAGCAATAGACAATGAGGATTTTAGCGTGAGAACGGTCTGTACGCCCATAGACGTCCCAAGGCCAAAGGCCGAGGGATGTCTATGGGCATACAGACCTTTTGAACGCTAAATCCGAGTTGTATATTGATTTTAGTCTGTGATGGAACATGTCAGGTGGCGCCACTAGACCAATGCGGTCTGTAGTACCATACGTGCATGCGAAATCTGACCCAAAATGGACTAAAGCATGACAATACAGGTATGCAACAGACTATACGCTACTCACATTACAACCTAATGTTTCAGCTGCTTAAACATCCCCATTTAATGTCAAAACTAAAGCAAAGGGCTAAGGGCATATTAAACATCTGCGAATTGGTCTCTTTGGGATTCTTTTTCCAATGTCTTGTCGTGTTTTTATATGTTCCTATCGTATGTTTGCTATTCGTAGCCCGCATTTCCAATTTACAGAGTGGCCTTGAATATGTCCAATATGCTCTGCGAATCGGGATGTGAATTGTGGGTCGATAAATGTTGTAATGTCATTCCTTGTCCTTGTATTGCTGTCTTTGTCGAGTCTCGCTATTGGTGGTGTTTCACGAAATCCCAGGAAACTTTCCAACTGTGGTGAGTGAGTTAGATGGGTTGCTTTACGCCCTTATCAACACATTGAAAGGTTATATCAAGGGCGGGAGAGCTGAGAGGGAGGAAGTTTATGATCATACCCAGGAAATAGAGACAGAGAAGAAGGGAGAGAGAGACAGAGAAAAGAGACAGAAAGGCACTTTATGGTCACAAGAAGACTGCAACAACACTGTGAAAACTTTGTGACTGATGTTGGGCCGGACAACAGGTTAGGAAAACGATGAAACTTGTAGGAAACTTGTTGGGCAGAAATAGAGATAGTGTGAGAACAAGAGGGGCTGGGTTAGATGTTATCAACAACAATTCTTCAGCATGCGCTTATGAATTACAAATGTGGGTATTTTTCAAATTTATGAAACCATTTTGGCAATTGCTATGAACACCAGGTGTGTTTGGCCATCTGATGAATAATAGCTAAAGAACTAACGAGCAATTAAAGTCTCCTAAAATGGTGTTTGCACTCACGAGACATAGTGTAGGCTTGATGGGAGAGATGAATGCATATGAATCAGATTTTCAGAAAATGTACAATTCAACTTCAACCAATCTTCTCTAATAGCCCAAATTGTAGACGAAATAAAGTTCAAAATACAGTTCAACCTAACCAAACAGATTGCTAGAATCAATACAATGCCGAATATTCTCGAATTTTGTATCTCGAGTATTGACCAAATTGCAGCCTGATTTTGAAGAATTTACTAAATGTGCACTGCTGCCAATTGTACATTTTCTGAAAATCTGACCCATATGATCGATTGTATTCAAGCTGCATTCTCATCTAACATAGATAACAAACTTTACATTTTCGACATATTGTTCCCTTCTTTTCCTACCCATCTGGAAGTTATTTGACCAACTTTCTGGAGAATTTAACCCTCTTGTTGCTTTTGCTGCAGGGCTTCATTAAATGCCCACATTTATATTGCGGCGACCCGCCGAAACCCTTTGCTGTGGAGGGCTCTCTTATTATCGCTTAAGGGCTCGTATTCTTTCGGGAAATTCGCCTTCAAATCATCCTATAAACACATAACTGCAGCAAAATATTGATGCCTTCAGTCCTATGGGTCAAACAAGGAGTAAGTTTGGTAAGCTGTATTTTTTTCCGCAGCATTGGAGAATGAGCTTTTAGCTATCCATGCATGCATTCCCTCCAATAATTGCGTGATCCCAGTGCTCATGCATGTGCCTAATGCTCTTACTTTACCTTTTTACTTAATTTCAGCGGTGCAGAAATGATGGCAAATATTCCATGGCAATGTTTGGATGCCAAGCATTGATGGTACTGTCCACAAATAAATAGGGGTGCTTACGTTCAATGCGTGACAAGATTGATTTGGAAATATCTCCTTTCATTGCTCTACGTCTATAATCCACATGTTTTCCATAAGTTTAATAGCCGCTTCATGTTAACCCGAGAATGGGTTCCTTTGCGATCCTTTTCAGAATTATTTATATGTATTTCTATTTTGCCCACGTACTGCATGCACATGGAGATTCTTGCTACCCGCGATCGTTTTGCTCGTCCCATGCAATGCGAGATCCTGTGTCGCTTCGTGAAATCTCGCACTATACTCTCGCACGAGGGTGTCATATGACCCCGAATGGATGATAATAGATTGTCTATTCTCATTCACACCGAAATGGTTTGATGAAATTTTAATATCCCGGTTTGACATGATGGAGGGGAAAAGAAGGCAGCGGTCGGCTATTCGTCTATCACTTGAGAAGTCCCAATCATGGCAAATGCTTATAAAAAAGGACAGTCACTGAATATCGCTGAGACTTCTGGATCGGAAGATTGAAGGATCGATCAATCAGAGGATCAATCAAATACTCCAATATCTTCATAGTATTGCTGCGACGTAATGTAAACTTTGATGTTATTCAAAGTCAATATTAAATATAGGGTTTGTAGTCGTGGCCTTTATTTTCTGGTGAACCTGTTCTAAATGGGCAAAAATGCTGCCGAAGTTTCGTCAGCATGGAATCGTTAAATTAGAGCGGAAATATGGGACATATTTTTGTCGGAAAGTGATGGGTTAAAAATAGATCAGTTGCACTACACAGAATCATCGCGTGTTCAGAGAAGCATCCACACACACTGAGCTTTCCAAGCATAACACCCAAAACACACACTCACCCTGCCATCATCGGTGGAATTGAGCAAAATAAATCCTTCAGGATTCTTTCATCCCTAATGGCGAATCATTATGGCCTCGTTTTATTCGCCATTCATGAGCGCAATGGGCTGTCATCATCGTCTTAGAATCGCTCTCTTAACTCCGGGAGACTGGAGGCGAGAAATACAATAATGACCACTTGTATTCGTATCTCTCGGCGGAAAAAACTCATGAGAATGATTGCCAGTGTCATTTTGACCACTCGGACATCTCATGAGTGAAAACGCCTCTGTTCTCCTCCGCAGGTGTGTTTCGGAAAGACGGCGAGCAAGCTGAACTTAAATCCTATAATTAATGACTCAAAATAATCCCTACTTATTAGTGTATGGTCTCAGGTCTTTGTTGAGAGGACAATGATAGGAATTCCCTCTCCATGATAGGATAGTTATCTAGTCTTCTAGGCGAGCGGTCATTGGCATGGTCACAACATGCACCCACCCCTGCAGTTTATCACGCAAACTCAGTTTGGGTCTGCCAAACGTATAGATTATATATCTGTATCATACATATATCTTATATGAAGTCAGGCATCGATTCGGCCTCGAATTTAATGTGTGCGCATAGTGAATGTACAAAAGGTAAGCCTATTTTATGCGAATTGAACATTATGCGAATTGAACATTAAGAATGTTCTATAAAATTGGACTGTTTGTACAATGGAAAAAATACTGTGGGCATTCAAAGACTAGAACAATACGGTTGTTTACGTATACTGTAATACACTTGGACCTATGATTGAATAGTACTGTGGGCAATGAACAAGATTGAAAATATTATATCTGTTCTCTATCCCTCTAATGAATGTAGACACTTTAATTGAAAATTAACTATATTGGGGTTGATAATAGTGTAGGATACTTTCGAAAATAAGTTTGCTGTAAAATTAATATAGGGGATAGAAATGAATCTATTTGTTTAAAATAATTCATCATCAGAATCCACTTTTTTTCCCTACAAGCACTAATTCTCACACATTAACTACCTGGAACAAGCATTCGATTTTATTTTTATCAATGTGTTTCAGCATGCAAGAAACCAATAGAATTCTCTGTTGTTTCCATTCATTAAAAACGCTCGTCCTGCTCAAAGATCATTTGATGTAAGGCAGTGAGGTCAATGTTAGTCATTAAGAGAACAACACTTTGCATGATATGCCAGAACTAAGCCAGACTACAGGTGTCAAAATACCTCCAAAAGACCGCACGTGTTCCTCCTGAACACGAAAGCCCAGCTATATAGGCTGGTCAATGGTCATTCATCCCTCACTATTGGAATTGGTAAAAACTGCATCGTGTGTTGCCCAGTATCCATCATCCTTTCGCCAGAGAACATGAGTGACAGCAAGTTTGGCAGAGGGTGAATAGTTTGCCTGGCGGGTCTTCTATCTCTTGTTTTATACCCTCCCATTGTGACACGTAAAGTCGAGGAACAGTCGCGCTTTAATGCGCATGCGCAGAATGATCGCGCGCCGCAAGGGTTATTCAGTACGCGCACACGCATCGGTCGTTCCAGGTGAAAATACGAGCAGGGCCTGCAAACGTTCGTTATAGTTACCTGCACCTGGTTGGTGAACAGACTTCGGACAGGAATGATTTAAAGTGAGGAGAGATTTAGTTTAAATGTGCCACTAGTTTGTGCACTCGTCGCGCTAAATCCTAACCAAATCCTCTTTCCTCGCGATAAGGGCATCGACCTGGGAAAATGGCTCCAGGGACTTGCGCAGACCTCAAGTTTAGGGGGAGCCACGCTCGTAACACTAGATCAGCATTGCACTTCCTGATTTGGTCAAGATAAATCTTTTTATCGATATATCTAGGCTAGATCAAGATATTTTGTCTCGACTGTTCAAAGAGATCGCCTATCTTTGGGGGTATTTATGACTGATAACCTTCACCGTCCTGCATTAAAAATACACCTGTGGACTCTCCAATGAAGGAGGTTATAATAACTATAACGCTGGGGATCCAGGATTTAAGAAGGACTCGGGGACACACTTAAAATATTTTCTTTCGCGGGTGATTTTCAGAAATGGATGAATGAATTCAAATCCATGCATCACTTTTGCCTGAAAGTGTTGAAATGTAATTTGTGCTTCTTCTTCTAAATTCATCTGTGAGGACATTCACATTCTATGAAATGCAAACTAAAAGACACAGAAGAACACTTGATTGTTGAGCTGCGTTATACTCTGTTGTCCAATAGTCATCAAATTTCCTGAATATACTGGAGTGTACGCCTATTCGCGCGATATCAATTAGAAATACAACACCTCTGCCGAAGAAAGCCAATACCACTCATGCACTAGTGGGACTCTAAAGCGCTTTAATATTAACCACATCAACTGATAATGTCAATATTCCTTAACACTCAAGCATCGTTAATTAATAAGTTTAAAATCAATTTTGACTTCTGGGAGTGGAGTCCTTGTATAGACACGTACAGCGTTTAACTGGTAGGCAAGGGACGTTCTATGGGAGTGCTCCATATCCAAGCTATCACAACTCTCTAGCTGTTTCTTTGCCAGGGTTATCGCCATCTAGTAGCTCCGGTAGAAGGCATTCATCCCAGGTTTTGTGGGCTCTAGATAGTCCGGGCTAACCTTAACGTTGGCACAAAGGTTCCTTATTGGAGCACGCCTCCCCGGCCGAGGAAACTATTACCATCCTCTATGCATGGCAAATACCAGACAGGGCATAATTGACGCTTCGTCCCAACTATACATTGTTCTTTGTTATGTTTCTAATGGAAAGAGAAGAAAGACACAGAAAGGTAGGAAGCCCTTGCTACCACAGGCTTTCATAATAAAATAATGACAGGGCGTTTATGAATAATGATCTGGAATGAATATTACAAGATCGACTGCCATGTATATATATGTGTATGGCACTTTAATCAGCACAGCACATAAGGCTATATTTTAGTTTTATGTTCGATGGAATGCCCTCTGTTATAGATTATATGGAGCCATTTCGTCGCATTAACCATTTTCCCATAGTGAGTGATGACCTTGAATTCATGAATCAACAACCCGATTGTTAGCACGTCTAATCTAGGTATCAGTGTTGATTCAATATGAAATATTGAGAACAAATATAAACAACGCTGAACCTGAACCTCAGGTCAACGAATGGGAATCATCAGCTTATACATGCTTAAAAATAGCAATGGATTATGTAAATGCAAATCTAAATTTAGGTTACACTTAGATAGCACTGGTTTATTAAATTCTGGGTTGTCATTTTCAACAGAGACATCTCTATCCTTGTGAAGCCCCGCAGTTGCTAAAACCATATATGATAGTCATTAAGCCAGTGTTTACACACTTCCCCACTTCATCATCAGCTTTTAATGAAAGATTCCATGATGTCATAAAGCATTATTTCAGTGCACACTACATTCGGGGTGGCTTCTCCGAGGGCTTCCCGGGTGGCTTCATGCTAGGAGAGGGAAGGCTTGTTCCCCCACTCTGTCTGGCGCTATAGTGACGGTGTAAATCCTTATAAATTGTCCGGATAAATGGTGAAATGGGCAATGTATGGGAGGCCGAAGGGAAAACAACAAGCTAAGAATCCACAATCGCTGTAGAGCTATTGCCAAGCAAAGCAGGCAGCTTAGTTCCCCATGCAGACCAGCAAATACGCAGCCTTCTTTAGAACAATTACTTCTGACGTGGAACTGTTGAGGCTTGTAAGGCGGTTCAAGACTAAACCATGAAGTGTTGATTCTATTTGTCACAGCCGTCGTCCCAGGTGAGCAATTTCCCAAGAAAAAATACAAGATCTTTCTGCAAGGCATCAAATATTGAAGTAAACGAACTATAAATCCTTTTAAATATTGATATTGCCTAATTTGTCTCTATCCAAAGGGACCATGTATGGGGAGAGAGTTCTCTGTTTACGTCAGCTTTATCAATATGGCCTCTAATTGAGTATGATCGTCCCTAAGGTAAGGGCTCGAATTTTAAAATAGTATATAATTGTTTACGGGGTGTCATCCCGATAAATCAAGCTAGGTTTACCAGATGTCAAAGATGAGATGACACTAATGGACCAATACAAACGGAATAAGCAATCACACACCCCAAACCATACACACAAAAGACTTCAGACATTATACGACTGATTTTGACATATAGGATAAGATGCATGAAAAGGAAATGGCCGAGACAATGAAATGAAGATTTGTTTTTTTCAAATCATATATCATGGCGTTTTAACTTGTTTTATATTGGGTGGAACTGTCTGGAAGACCTATAATTATCATAGATTGGGGCTGCCCAATTCTGGCAATATATTATTATGTACTTGTCTGAAAAAAAAAAGATTATTTAGATTGTTACTTTAGATTTGTTGGTACCTCCAAAACTAAAATGTACCGACATTTTAACCATATATATATACCAGTATGTGCGAAAAATATCGCGCCACAGACGATTGCAGAAGAAATAATGGAGACATGCTGTTCTAAAAAAGGAATATGCACCCCGTTTTATTGTCTATGTGGGTGTACACGCTGATATTCATTTACCATTCCCAAATGAAAGTGTCCCCCAAACAACTTATGAGGAGAAAATTCCTGTCATTATTTAAATTGTTAATTTATCATCCCCAAATTGATCAAACAGAGAACAACTCCTTAGAGAAAGTGTCAAGGATTCCCAGGAGATGATTTCATCGCTTATAGATGAGTCGTAATTGAAGGTTCTTTGAAGAAATTGCTTTGTCTATCACCACACCAGATGTCCTTAAAGTGTAGAGATGGAAATATCTCCATACTACATGCACCAGGACGGCTTGTTTCATGCCGTCTTTAGTACGCAGAATTTGAATATTTATAATGCTATATAGATTATGTGCCGGAGGTTTCTTTGTCTGCGATTGGATACTATACGTCCTCACAGCGATATGGTTTACCATTCTTACCCCTAAAGCATTGTACACTCCAGTATCTCATTCCGATTTATTTTTCAGAACGCATCAGCATTTTTAGGTCATATATATTTCTTTCCATTCATGTAATACTTGTGTATACTGTACCAAGAATTACCTCATTCAACATTTACTGTAAACTATCTTTATAACAATAAAGAAGGGTATTAGTTTCGCCATTACTAGCTGTAAATATTCTTTGGTATGATCCAGAAAATAATAACAATGATAATGATGATAGTACTGATGATTATCGAAGATGAAACAATATTATGTATAGATAACATTGAACAATATCAATTACATCAATCTATCATAATTTCTCGTTCGCGACATACTATAATATTGGGAGAATTGTAGTGTAGAATGTCTGTGCGTACATTTATGCATGTGGTATAGGTGGATCTACTTTCCTCATTGTTCGCGGGGTATAGAATACTGCGCCGCACTCTTTTCCCTTATCGGAGCTTCTTCCGCCTCCCAGAAAAGCTCTGCCATTGTCATGACAACAAAACCAGCATTGTGTGAGCAAATCCAATGATCTCTTTGATTCGAGTTTTCATCCTGAAATGATAATAACAAGGAAAAAGATTGAGAGCGCGGATGGTGTTATCTCGGAATGGATTCTATTTTCTCATGCAAAATGGGATTTAACAAAACCATGAGGGGCTAATGGATAACCCACGTAGTAGCACGCCAGCGATCGCTTTCATTTTGATGGGCAAAAAATTGGTGTGTATTTTTGGAATGAAATCTGGGTATTGTTGCAGCGTTTGGTAAAATACTTATTTGAGTGACTCTAAAATGTGAACAACTTTGAGCAGTTGTGTTTTCCATGTCACACAGCCATAGATTTTTTGCATTTTAATGACAGTGAATTACCACACAATAGTGATACTTCCTGTGTCCTCCGAAGCATGGACTTTTTAACAGGATAGAACTTGCACGTTGGGACACCAACCCTTCATTTGTGTTCATAAACACCCCAAGGCAATTTATATATAATGTTATACATGAATCAATTACTTGTAGGGAACATGTTTCTATCCAATTACACTATTGCAGATTTGTAATAGACTATTAAAAATCGAGTTAGAGCTTTGCATGAACCGGAATCAATAGGGACTCTAGGCCAATGACTTTTTAGATTGAATTAGCATGATCACATCCTAATTATGTAAAACATCCCGCAAAAACGGCAAAGGACACTGATCACAGTTCATTTCTTTATGTCAGGCCTTTCTTTTTTCCTGGGCAAAAGTACTTCAAAGTCAGATCCTAAAACTAATTTATTTTTAGCTCTAATCAGAATCTAACATTGTGTAATGGAATGAAGGTGAGGCAAAGGGGACGGGGACGTCTCTAAATACGGTTTTTAACGATACTGTGGTTGTATACGAGATGTTATGAGACCTCAAATGGTCCACTCACCCTCTCTCCCTGCCCTTGTTTCTCCCTAAGTCCTATCTTAATTAGAATCTGCTAGCTTCACTTGAGCTCTTATTAAGGAAGGTTTATTTTCATGGAAAGCCACAGAAACATGACTGCCTCTTAGTGGAAGTGTCAATCTTTGATAGCCGTCTCCTTAGACCTGTCATGATAGAGGAGGCCTTGCTGTGTCTTTTTACCACTTGTTATTGCAAACGCCATCATTGTAGCAACGTTGCTCGGCTGACACGAGCTTAAACCTTCATGGAATTTTGCCACACACTTCAATGTTAAAGGGAAATGCGTATGAAACAGTGGTTAGCTTTTTGTGTATTACAGACATCGGACATGTGCACCCGTGTTCCTTCGGGTGTAATAATGTAATAGGACAAGCCTTATAGTTTCTAGTTTCATCTCACTTTGATATCGAGAACACATGTTGTAGGATGTCTGCTTCTTGTTTAAGTTGGATGGGGGAAGTTATGATATTATGAGGGCGACAACAATGAGTGGCGACCCTCTCCATCTCTGCATGTGCACTAATGAAACTGTGAAAAATGTTGATGTTCCTCCGGCATGGAACCCATGAAAAGAAACCCTTGTAATCTCTCCTCCCATCCTAGATACCTTCTCCCCCCACAAGTCTTTTGAATGCGTTGCAACCCTTGGCTAAATTACCAGAAAGTCGTGAGCCACAAATCACGGTGATTGAGCATTTAATCACACATACATTCCTCAGGCGAGTGTAATTAGGTAGCACCGTTATAGCTGCATGCTGTAGTCTTGCCTCCTCTCAGATGCGCGGTTTGTCATTGCCGCTGGCAGACAAATGCTGGTCGTAGCGATGACTGACATGGCGATTAGGGTTCTCCCGGGTCGGACTCAGGCGACAGAGCGATAATATGAATCGCAGGCTTCAACCGTTTTTAATGATAACATTAATTTCTCATCTACTGCGGTGGACCCACGCTGGGAAATTCTCGCGTGGTTCTCTTCTGCGCCGAGAGAATGAAGGGGAAGAGGGGGAGGGGGAGAGTTGGTGTAGTATATATGGACTAGCCATATGTACAGGCACAGTGCTATCGATGCTGCCAAATTTAGGGGTCTCTGGTTCAGTTTTGTCCCTAAATTGCCCTTGTAACGGACAATCCTAACAGCGGATAGAGTCTGTGGTCGACCCCTAAAGGACTTGGAAGGTTGTGGTTTGGAGGGAATAGCCTTATGGACATGTGATAGAGAACTCGAGATCGCTATCGCTCGTCCTCTATCCCATGCCATAAGACTCTTCGCTCCAAACCACAACCTTCTAAGTCCATAATATATCTGAGATAGATTGGCACACTGACTGCGAATCGAAAGGAACCCTCATACTCATAGGGTGAGCCGACGGAGTGAAACGTCAGCTACCTGACGTTGAGTCTTGCCCCCCCACTGCTCTATAGTGACGTCATCGCTTGGAAGAGAGCCTACTAATGGGGCAAGGGAATGGAAGCAGGTGAAAGGGGATCAGCTGGACTTCCGCTTAGACCTTTTCACAATGCAGGTACCTTTAGTTCACTTGGGTGAGCATCTCCCTTCATTAGGCCAAACAACTCGGTCCAGGCCATAAGGTGCAAATAAACAGATATGTGCATGAATCTCCTCCAAGCGTCTGCGGGTGCCTTAAGGGAATTTAAATTATTTTGGTCCTAGTATTAACCTCTTGGCGAGAAAGACTGCATATTTAACACTGCTTTCTCGCTAGAACTCACAAGACCTTTCGATTCAGAAGGTATTTCTTTTTCTGGGCTCCAACAGCTCTGCGCCGTCATTGACCAAAGGAAACTTGAAACATCAAACACCAATAACATGTTATTTCATTATTTGACTCTTAGCACGGCGGTTTCAAATTTCTTCCCCCATTTCAGATTTTCAGATTCAGATTTTCTGCCCCCATTTACCCCAATTGTCTCAATTTTCTACTCTTTCTGCTAATGTAGATTGCGACGAGGGGCATGTGGATGTTGGCATAAGCTGAAATTATGAGCAACCATTATGAGCTCTGAAATCATAAGCCATCAGGCAATATTCTCTAAAACGTTTGCAAAGTGGTTTACTTAGGAAAGTGATGGGACAACAAGTGAAATTTTTTGGTTTTCAATCGAAGTTAGCTAGGAATTCGGCTTTAATTGACGGCTCTCATATTTCCCCAAAACTACTATCACTGATGCTACAATGAAAAAGCTGATGCTACAATGATGCTACAATGAAAAAGCTTTAAAATGAAAAGAAATATCAGTAACTAGTTCCATTGAAAGGTGCCAAAGTTTGGCCAACACAAATAGGGACCCCATGGTCGACAGCAAAGAATGGAAATGTAATATTATTTCTTCAAATACAGTTATTTGGAAATTGAACGTTGTGTTAGCTGGCGAGGCCCCCAAGCCCTGCCATTGGTTCAGCCTCTATCAGATTAAAGAAATACATTAGATTATGATGTTTGGTCTGACATGAAACGACAAAAGTCACGGGGGATATTTTCTCACCCTTGAATCAATTATTCTAGCACGTCACTGGAACGACTTCAATAAAGCCCCATTTGAGTTGCTTGTGGCCATTGTTCCTCCTCCCAAAGGCTTTCTTCCCAAAGCCATCCCCTCTTATCGAGATGCAAAATCCCCTGCGGGCAACTTTAAGAGGTAAATTGGGTTTAATTTACATATAATCTCACGGTCATTTGGCAAAAGGCTTTTGTTTCTTTTGTAAGCTTTTGGAATTGCCTTTTGGTGTGTCGCCTCACCCATGACTTTCATGGATCAGAGCTGTGGAAAACTTCATAGATGATTGTGGGAAGATCATTAAAACATTGAAAAGTTACATTAAATATAAATTGGCCGGGCATTTTCAAGTGTGAACGTGCCATGCGTATTGACCCTAGGCATTCCTTATGTTTACCATACCTTATAGATTGAAATCATACTTATATTACCGTTGTGTGTTGATGGAAGTAGGTAGGGTATGCCTAAGAACTATAATTATTGTATAGATGTAAATAACACATGCAGGAACTAGACGTTAATAGTTTCATGCCTCTGGATACGTGTATATCTCCGTGCTGTTCAGTCCAGGTGAAGGTATTGTTTAGGAATCTCTCTTTTTATCGAAGTTCCTTCATGTCGGAGAAGAAGCAAGGTGTCAAGTGCCTTTTGCTTATAATCTGCGCTACATCATCAACAGAACATGATCGCTGGTTTTAAAACTATTAAACCTAAGAACAGGTTAGTGGCTTTCTATTTATACAAGAGTATGGATCGGTCTTATTGGAAGGGCACGAGACATATTGCCTGCCGACCGGATTTCGAATTCGGTGAAAAATCGTCCAGAATATCTTTTCATGAATGAGGTCATCCTAAAGGTATATTAACTAATTTACTAGTGATTGACCCTCAATACATATCGCTATTATTTTTATGCATAGTCATTTTAGAAGAATTCATCATCTATGTCCTAATGTATCATTGGAATTCGCCTGATCTCATCAGATTCTTTGCAAATATGATGATATCTCCAAATCAATTCTTTGCGACCTTCTGGCTCATTTTGCTGAAACACATCATATGTTGGATACATATGATTTCTTTTCTCTAAATCCGTGTGACTCAGTCAGCTCAGTGATATACATGTATTTAAGTCTCTATGATCTATTCCCCTGACGGTTTTATTTTTGTAATCCGCGATTAAGCATTCTAAAACCTTTCAAGATCCATCAACGGGTCTAAAAAACTGAACAGTAATCCTAGAAATTGCCAACTATGATTATTATCTCCCTTGTTAAACATGAATTTATCCAGAAATATCACCAGTTTATTCTTGCAAATGTCAAACTGCTTATTGTTATCCTATCAGAAATAACAATCTTGCATATCAATGTTTTGTCCGTGTTGACTTATAAATATGTCATGTTTTAAAATCTCAACGAACTATTCCCCTGACGGTTTGATTTATGTACAGTTTATTGATGAATTTGTATTGTCTTTGTGGTAGCACCTATGACATACGCATTTCTAAAATCAGAATTCTCTCAATGTAGGACTCTACATAAACAGTGGTTCATATATTTAAGTGTTAGAAGCTCACATGTTTGGGGCAGAGGTCGTTGTTGTTTTTGACAGCTGAGGCTGCATAATCCAGAAAGCTGTGAAACAATGACCAAGGACACACAACATGGGTATGTTGGGAACACAAATACCCATTTATTAAACTACTCCCACCTTTATTCCATTAAAATTGGATCCAGAACAATTAAAATTCGAAGCGTTGAAGTATTGGTCGCCATTTTAAACGCCTTTCTTACTCCTTCAAACATGGGGTATCGACATACATATTACGCCCCATCTCTCATTATAGACAGCATTGAAGTTTCTGTTACACCTTTAGCTCAATCTGCACATATCGTTTATTTTAAAAACAAAAGCAATGGCAGAAGCAAATGGCAACGGCACATTCTGGGACGAAGGACTGGGGCCAATTAGAATAATGAACATTCGATTTTAGTTCCTTTTGAATCAACAACTACAGTACTTATAATTTATCCCTCCTTTTTCCGATAGCAAAGCCGGTCTACTTAACAAATTTCGATATGTGACACAACTAAGATATAATTATGTTAGTTATTGGTGCAGACTATACATAGATTTCACATGACGTCACCCAGGTGGCTGGGGAACCCTACTAACCGCCATTGCCGGGGTCAACGCTTTCCTTGCGTCTATGGCGTGGTTATCAAAACAAAGCTGATAAATTTCACAATGGTAGATACTTGACACTAAAGAAAACACTAAAGGAAGATAATCTAACCTATCAAGAAGGGTTTGTTTAGGCACATTACAACTGGTAAAGGTTAAAACAACCAGAAAACGGTATTTTAAAGTAACGCAGCATACATATCTACACCAAAGGAAGATAATCTAACCTATCAAGAAGGGTTTGTTTAGGCACATTACAACTTGTAAAGGTTAAAACAGCCAGAAAACGGTATTTTAAAGTAACGCAGCATACATATATATCTAACGAGCCCCCGGCAATGGCGACGGCCGTGACGTCAGTGGAATCTATGTATTCTTCATCGGAAATTTCTGTAGCCTAATTGCACCAACCGAAAATAATATTTGAGCTGTACAATGTATATGATAAACGCTCTAGGGCAGAAATAATATTCTGCTTACATAATAAAGGATTGCATTTGCTGCCAACAAAAATGTTCTCCGTTTTGATTGTGGTTGTCATGGGTCCAGACTAGCAATATATGACCAGTTCCATGATTAAGGATCGTGCCATGACATAAACCGTTTCAGGGTGTCCTTGATTAATGATGGGATCATCCAAGGAAAGGGCAGAGTTGGAATGAAAATACCGGTCTCTTTGCTCATAACCACGGGTAGGATTGCATACTACGTATCGGTGTTAAGCTTACTAGAAATAGAACCCCTAGATACCCATTTTCCCGCAGAATCAGGTGTGACCTAATTTCTCCTTTTTTCCATTTGTGTCATAGAAGTGATTCTTCAGTCGCTACATAATCACAAGCCGAAGGAAATGACAGAAGTAATTGGTAATATCGATCAATAAAGAAGGGAATGTCTTGATATACATCATTCAAATACCGCTTACTTCCTTATTTGTACCTTCTATTCCATCATCTCTTCAATCAATGAGGTGGAATCGGTAAAGTTCTGTCAAAACAATCCCTATTTGGAAGTAACCAAACTCTGCATTGTAAGAGTATCGCCAGAATGATAGCGTGGTAAATATGTTGATTTAAATAGGAAAAGCATAATAGTTTCAGTTGATTTAAATGTGGTATTCGATATACTTCTAGCTGAAAAAAACGTATGTGCTTAGAAAATATCTGTTGATACTATTATATCCCGTGTCAATTGTAGCCTACATAGCGCCACATGCATAATCTTTTATGTGATATAAATATGTAGTGTAGTGAGTGAGTTTAACAGTCGCTTTGAATTCATTTAAGTGTGGCGTTCTCTTTTGGTCTCCTTACAAGTTGTCACTGTCATTAAAGGAAAGCACCGACTTGAGTATATCCTCTTTTCAGACGTCGAAAAAACTACAATATTCTGTTGTGTTTATTTATTACAATGAATAATCCAACGATTTCCGTGGTTGTCTGGAGGCATTTAGTAGTGTAGATGCTTTCTGTTATTCAGTCGGTGTAAGGTGCCATATTCATCCAGAGTTCTATTCAAGAATGATGTGGCTGGGATCAGGATAACTTCCGTTTCAATAGAATAGAATGAACACAAACAAAGGATATGTCTACGACTTCATAATCCCTGATTTCGGCGTGCCACAGAAATCATAATCTATAAAGCATATGGCTGAAGAGCAAACATCAGTGGCAACATAAATACATCAGGGAGCTCCATGTTTCTTTAGATTTCAAACATCAAGGTGTAAGGCGTACATTTGTGATGTGTTACAGAAAAAGGAGTCACAAGTCGCAAACATTAGATTTTGAGATATCATCATAATTTGAAATGATGAGATCAATCGGCTTCCAAAGATAGTAAACAAGTAGGACATCTTATAAGTATTTTTATATTTAAAGTTTGATATTTTTATAGTTGAAAAACAAGTTTGCAATATTTCTGGGTGGAAATTTACTGGTAAAGTATCTAAATATACTCTATTAGATGACCTAAAAATACATGAATATATTTAATACACAGTTTTGAAATTTGATACATATATTTGTGCTACTAGCAGTGCTAAGCATCCAAAAGATGATAACATTCCAACAAAAAGATCTAGTGGATAAATCACTTTGAGAAACACATCACATTTCACCCAAAGGACGCGCCCAATCAAATTGCGGTAATCAAATCATAGATAGTTATTGTTTATGTCAATGCCATTGCACAAGGAGGCCTATGACAACCTGGGTTCGATAGTATTATCCATAATTGCGCTGGCCAACTTTGTTTTAGGCCAGTGCTTTTCTTTTAAACTATCTTTGCATGGATACATCTTTACCCTGAATATATCGTCGTTCATTCTTAAGAGTCAACCCTGAATTGGGAACCCGGAGTGGGAATTACAGCGTGCTCTGGTTTGAAGCTTTTAAGCAACAGAAATTACTGGTGAGAGTTTGAGCATGTTTGCAAACTCAATGAGGTTTTTCTCATGCAAAAGATAATTTTAACCAACAGCACAGCGTTCTGTCCTGATCCGCTCTCATCAGGAAGGAACAACAAGCTGAATTATCGAGTTTAATAACAGACAATGGTAACGTTCTTTCTATTTGACACGATAAAGTAATACTGATTCATTCGCCTCAATCAGAAGTTTCCATAGAGACCCTCCCGCGATTGTTTCTAGCGTCATTGGCGAATTTTTCGGATGTCATCTCGCCGTAGGGGTGACCTGAAGGTGTCCAAGGAGACCGGAGTTTTCTCATCTAAAGTGATAGCACAAAGTGGGCCGCAAATGCCCTTCCTCGAACACCTTACCTCGTTCCCGAGGAACCTCCGGGAGTATGACATTACCACACACCAGATGGCATTTCGGGGGCTGTCATGGCGGCGAGTAAGGCGATAATATGGAGGGTACCCTCGTTTGTTGCCATGACTGGTGTCATATTATGCCAGCCTTGCCTCAAGTAAAGCGCCAACAATCGTAGGCCTATTGTTGGGCAGAATTAAAAAAACAAATTTAGAATCGCAGCTATTTCTTACTCTGGTCGATGAAATTCAGAGGCAATGTGGTAGTTTTTGACAGACATTCCCCAATTCCCACAGTACTTCGTGATACAGCCGAAAATCAGATCCCTTTTAGTAAATAGCAAAAAGATCTCACGACCGGGAGATCTTTTTGCTATTTACTAAAAGGGATCTGATTTTCGTGATAAACATGCAGAACGCATCAAGTTTGCATCATCTTGATTAATTTGGGAATGTGAAATTGACACATGTGGTGAAGCCTGTTCGTTGATAATACAGTAACGAACTAGAGCTGATAAGCAATATAAGCCCTTGGCTGAGCGATGTACTTTGATATTGATGTTCTTTTCTAATTCGGGATGATGTGGAAAAGTTGCCGATGTTTTTCGGGAAGATAGATTGCATTCTAGATGCGTTGATTAGAATTCACGTTGAGAATTAATATTTCTGTTGAGAAAAGCTGCTTTAAAATGCACTCCACGTTCTCATGTCAAACTGGAGTCATGTGAACAAAGTATCAGTTTAAAATATTATACAGATTAAGTTTATTCGGCTTTCTACGTGAGAGAAAAAATACTTCTATGCCTCATCGGTGCTCTCAATTCGTGTCCCCACACCTTTAATTTGCCATGAATTTCTTCCCAAAGTTATAACCATATGTATGCATTACCAACACCTTTGGAATATGTTGAGAGGTAATATAAGGTAGCGATGACTTTGAATGAAAGGGCTTTGGTGACGTTATCGTGTTCTTGTACGCACCTTGTCTTATACTCGGTGGACCCTCGTTGTGTCGCCACACTTTCTTACATTTATTGGCCATTTCCACTCTATCCCCTTCATTACATTTGAGGCTCGCTGCATAATTGATAAAGTTTTGTGCGCCTCCATGTCTTCTCTTGCTTGCCCCGGTCAAGAGGCTTTTTTCTACTGGACCGCCTCTGATAGTAATTGTCCGTGCGAGTGTGGGAATGCAGAGAAGGTTAGCTGGTCATTGAGCGTCAATCTCGCACGTGCGTGTCCGCAAAGGTTGCTGGTGATGAAGGGCCAAAAGGTGAGATTAGTCCCAATGGAACTCAGTGAGTGGACGCATCGCTGGCGTCACGCGATGCGACGGCTATAGTGGCGATGTGAAGGCGATATGGCGACTATGCTATAGACGGCTTGATACATACTTACATGGCTACATTCATTTCATGGGGGATAACCGTCTAGAGTGCCCTAAATTTTCAGCGACAATTCGATCCCCCAAAGTAGGGACCAAGATGTTGAATTGAATCTGACGCACAATCAATTTTCAGAAAAGTGCTTCGCCGAATAATGGCACCAAACTTCCTTCTTCGTGTATAGGCTTTCTCGTTAGATTCATCTACACTTTCTTGTTAGGCCATAATTAGAAATAGATGTCAACTGATATTTCTAAGATGATAGCAGTTGTGATAACCCGGTTTCCATGAATTCTAACTTTCGTATGGGTTCTGAAGGACAGACGCTAATGTTTCGATGCTCGTCCCGAAATTAGACCTCGTGTGATCTTCAAACCGAATTAATGGATTTAATTAGACTTAGATATTATGAAATTGATATGATTACAACATACCTACATCCTTGCAGTAATCAACTAATGTACACAGGGCCACAATTCTTAGTATAGTTCACGTGGGAGGTTCGGATCAATTATGTAAATGAACTTCCTTTGCGTTACGTTCCAAGAATATAGCTTCAACATTTAGGTCTATCTAACTGTACCAAAGCACTAATATACTGCATGTGTTTTAAAAGTAGACTAGCTAAGTACTACAATATCAAGGCCAAATGCACTTCCATCTATGACTAATGGTCCTGGGTATGACCATAAAGTGCCTTTCTGTTTCCTTTCTCTGTCTTTCTCTCCCTTCTCCTCTATCTCTATTTCCTGGGTTTGATCATAAACTGCCTCCCTCTCAGCTCTCCTGCCCTTGATATAACCATATTAAATGTGTTGATAAGGGCGTAAAGCAACCAATCTCACTCACTCCATCTATGACTAGAGTAGCTGATTGAGCTGTGTCGGTTTCCCAAGTGCATTAATTGAACTTCAGTTTCCAAGACTCCATGTTTAAATGAAAATAAAAATCTTTATTTAGGTGTGGGGACATACATAACACAGTCACATTCAATGACTATAAATGATATAACCCCCAGCTCACCATTACGGCTACCATATTTTATTGCAGAACTTTGTGTTAGTCTACTCGTATGAAGAGTTAATTTCAAGTTGAAATCCTTCATATGGTCACATTTGTGATGTGTTCCAAGAAAATGAGTCACAAGTCGCAAAAGGGATGTTTTACAAAGTCATTTATTCACAGGATCCCTTTGTTGGAATGTTTTCATTTTGGGGGTATCTAGTCCCTGAGGGTGCATGTGAGTGTTTAACCCCAGAAGTCATATGAATACATGTATCAAATTTCAAGACAGTGTATTAAATATATATGTTGCAAAAGTCATCCTATGGAGTACATTTATAGTTACTTTACTGGTAATTACCCACCTAGATATATTGTAAAATAAAATATAGAAATACTTCTTAGATGTCCTTAATGTTTACCATCATTGGAATCCTCTTGATCTCATCTTTTCAAATATGATGGTATCTCAAAATCCATTTTTTGCGACTTGTGACTCATTTTCCTGAAACACATCACATTTGGTAAAATGAGAAAAGAAGTTAGTTTATATGCCGATATGAAAAATGTCTTCATAAATGTGGTTTATAAATGGCTCAAGGTTGGCAAAAATAACTAGAGCCTGCGGTGCTCACTCACGTCTGTCGCTCCAAGTTTAAAATCGGACTCAGCTTGCAGCGACTATTATGTAGTATTGTTCTTTCTCCTTTTGAAACTTGATCATCCTAGAATACAACAAATACGTCACACCTAGAAGTACCTATTCAATAGATGCACACTAGAAGTATCAATTTTGCTTTTATAAACGTTGGGTTCCCTGAAGTCACATACATGAGTTCCAAGGGTGTGACATTGGATCGAAATAGTTTCCCTGAATAGTTTAGTATGAAAAAAACGTGAATAACGGCACAATGGATATGAATCATTGCCTTTTCTACGCGCAGAAAAGAAGGCAAGCTCTTATATTATAGTAACGTTAGTCTGTGCGGTAATATGTTCCATACACAGCATCCTTTATCCACTGGGAAGTTGTGGTGGGAGAGAATTCGTTATCCTGAAATCAATGATGGTATAGTTTGCCATATGAAGTGAATGAACAATTGTAGGATGTGATTTCGAAAAGAAATTTGAGTGCTGTTCAGCATGAAGTGTTCCTAGAAGAGAGCATACCCCCCCCCCCCCAGATTCATTTTTTGATCATTATCATTAATTCTAACCGATTTTCCCGCTGAAATGGCCAGAAAGGTATACCAGGCGCACAGTTCTCAGGGTTTTAATTTAATGTTTTTGTGCAAAATTCCAAGACCTTGAAACATTAAAATACAATGAGTTTGTAATGAGTTGCAAATACAATGGGTTTCAAGGACTTCAAGGCCCTGTATGAAATGTATGGCAAAGGAAAGGCGTGGGGTCAACGAGTTCCCACCAAACATTTCATATACTTTGGAACCGGCATTGTTCCACTCATGAAACAAGTACATCACTGAGCTCGAGGTAACCACACCCTCTATTATTTGAGAAAAGGAATATCCCACAATTAACACTTATTTAAGTATTTTCTGGGTTAAAGAGAACACGCCATACTTGATACAGCTTCTCATTGTGCAGTTTCATAAAAGGCGGTGAAGCTTCTCTGTGGGCCTCAATAATCGATGGACTATTCAGTTTTTTGAACAGGAAATGCCAGGAAACTTGAGTCTATGTGCCATATCTTGCCCTCAGAAAATGAATACAATTATCTTGGTTGCGAGAATACAGTCTAGGCCCAGAGCCTCTCAGATATGGTATGTGATTGGACGCCTACTTCGTTAATGGTTTCCTGGCTCTGGAGTAGGCGTCCTAATTGGATTCTAATAGCATTTTGTGGTTTGTAGCGAGAGACTTTCCCTCAGTTTGGAGGGGCGTAAGAGGCTCTGAGCCTAGACTGAATAATAAAAATAAAGTCAAGGAGCTTCCACAAGGACACAAGGACATCGCACTTCTAGATAGATGTAAACAAGTTGATTTAAAGGGTACATAAACCCCTCATAGAATCTGCAATCGAAAGTTGAATTCTTGCACTGGAGTTGCTGGGTGGGAGGTATAATGGCTTTATCGTTGTTGGACAATGTCTTGGTGATCTTACTTGATCATTTGACATGGCAAAAAATAGCCCACTTGTGTAGAATATTGTGTTAGAAGCTGAATAGCTGAGGCTAGAGTAAATGTAGTGTATTTTCGCGCCTGGGCAAAGCCTCTGAACACACACGCATCAGCGCGCCCAGTACGCACCAGAACCACGATAAACGGCGAGATCAACGCGAGATCTCGCCACGCGAGGGTGGTAGCGACGCGTGGCGGTGAATGATCAAAACCACATCAACTGACCGTAAGTCTTTATTATCGCTCACTCGGTGAACAATTGTCCACATCTCAGCAGGGATAGAGAACGATCCGCCGGTGCTGACTTATGGCCCCCACGTCCGCTCAAACTGCCCCAATTTATAGCAGTCCCGGCTTGTAATACCACTTACCAACGATTCTACTAGTTGTAAATCGAAGCTGGCGATGATGGTTTGGACCACTTGGTGGGGCTGCTTTCAGGCACGGTGTATTTCACGGAGGCAGTAAATGCTGGTCTGGAGAACGGACGAGTTAGACAGATGGCAACTGAATAGGCCACTGGCCTCCACCGCTTCTGACGATAGAGGGCGCGTCTACATCCGGCCAGCCTCGTTTTGGGAGTCGAGGGAATCTCCTCTAGATGCGGCGGAAGTAGACGGTCGTCTGGTTAAAAACGCCGTGTCTGACGTCGCAGATGTAGGACGTCCATTACAAGCTTGTAATGTCTCGTTATTTACACCAGGCGTCGCATCGATCTGACCTCTATCACACCCGCTCAGACCTTGTTCCTTTTTTCACCGGGAAATTGGTGATAAATTGGGCATCGAACTGTTTCTCAAATTTTCTGTAATTTGGGCGCTAACTTAGCTTGGCCCTGGCAGGCTTTACTGACAGAACTAGCAATAGGTTTTCATCGCCTGTATAATCATACTAAATCCAGTTTTCATGAGAGGCAGAATCTGATCTAAACGGGCCCTTGAAGGCAAGGAAAGGCATGAAATATCTGCGGTTGCAGGAAGATCATTCCCCTGCCGAACGTTTGGTAACAGCATAAATTGCTGCATCTATATATGTATAAAATGTATGTGATATGTTCACGTACAGTTCAATAAAAAAAAACATGGAGCAATCCCTTTGACAGGAAAATTTGAGACCCTTGGGATTTCAGTGTCCTAAATCCATACCACTTCAGTCCTACCCGCCTTTTCAGTGACTTGCTATCCTCCTTTATCTTTGGATCGCGAATATATAATCTACAGGGGAATTCTAGCAGATTTGTGCTGCAAATGTGCTGACACAAGGGCGTTAAAAATAGGCCAAGGCAATAATTTCCAACACCTCCGCCCCGCAACTCTCCCAAACCTGCCTTCATCTTCACATCACTGCATGATGTGCAACCTACAATCCTTCACAGCAGCCTCCAAATTTCCCGACACTCAGGTTTCCATTGGGATAAGCCTGAGGTGCCTCCATAATCAACATGTCGTCCATAGGTGGCATATTGACATGCTTACATGACATGTAACCATGATAACAACCAATCATTGGCGTCCAGTTTCAGCGACCTCACCCACACTGCCCTCTTTACCATCCTACACCCCTTTTCTCTATCAATATATGCTATAAAAGCATGCATGTTCCTAAGCCCACATTGTCAGGCCTGGCACCTCAGGAGTTGCTTCCACAACAATAAGACTAAATGACATCTCCCTGTCGCACTAGAAAAGGCACCTTGAAAACAGGCAAGTTAACCCCGTATTCGCGAGATAATTACAAAGCGCACCGAACGCACGAGAATATTAGGTGACATACATGGGTCAGATTTTCAAAAAATGTACAATTCAACTTCGCCAATCTTCTCAAATAATCCAAATTCCAGACGAAAATAAAGTTCAAAATACAGTTCAACCTAACCAACTACATTGCTAGAGTCAATCCAATGCCGAAAATACTCGAATTTACCTAGTATTGACCAAATTACAGCCTAATTTAGCAGAATTTACTAAATGTGTACAACTGCCAATTGTACATTTTCTGAAAATCTCACCCACATAAGAATATCTCTCATTCATTGTACATATATCAGCATTTTTCACCAGCGGGTACATGCGCTGCTTTTAGAATGTCTATGGCCATCCAGTGCACAATTCTACAGATGGTAATAACATTAAGAAGTATTCTCTTGGAAAAGGTTTGTGCGATGGTTGTACATCTGGGTTTTTTGTAGCATACTATCTCTCGAAGCCTTTGTCATTACGTCCCAGAGGTTTAACTCCTGGCTGAAACAAATTAATTAAAATATAACACAGGGTATACCTTCATGTTGATAATGCCTGGGGTGAATAATCACTAGTTGCCCTTGAAATGCAATGTTTTTCTCGATCTAAATCCAATTATGCTGTGTCTTCTAACATGTTTTATTCTAACAGCGTTGGGGCCTGTTGTACAATACATCCCCACTTAAAATATTCCTTGCTAAAGCTATTTCTCCTCGCTTAGATAGGACATGCCTCCTATATGAATAGAAATAAGCATGCCCCCGTTGCATAACAATCTGCTGCGAGCGCAATTTTAACACTGAAAAAGCTACTCGCAGATTGTTATGCAACGGGGGCATAGTCTGTATAGCAAATTCCTTCCCTTAAAGTTCCTTACTAGCTGCTTAGCAAGGAAAAATAGCTGAAGAAGGAAAATCTAAAGTACGAACTGGTTATGAAACAGGGCCCTCGAATTGGCAACATTGTATCACATCTATATAATATATCGACTGGGGTTTCCTGGAAGAATGCCATATTATTTCCGATGCCACTTTCTCAAACCCCGCCTAGATGGTGATATCAAATATCATGTACATGGAAGAGAAGAATCCATCAGGGACTGATATTCATTTAATGTTGTATCAAAAGGGATGTACTTGCGGCTCTTATTTTTATGCTAACAGTAACATGCTAAAGCAAGGTATATTAGCTTTCTCAACTCAGCTAGCTCGGTTTCCTTCTGCTTACAGTGACTCCTTTTATTTGGAGCAGCCATATAAAACAGAACTGTCATTAAGGAGAGTGTGCTCGGGGAATATTGCCCTCAAGACACTGTCAAATGAAGATTTCACGTAATGTACTAATTTACATTAGCTAAAACCCAAAATCTGAGTAGGATAATTATCCTAGATGATTAAAACTGGGGCAAAGGAGTTCATTGTATTAAAAGTATTACAGACAGATAGGGGGTTCCATGGAGATTTGATGGGGAAATCAGCACATTTTAATACACTAAGTGCTCTAGTAATGGGACTGAGCTACTTAATAACCATATAACCTTGTCAAATATCCCTATGGCTCAACCACTAAAAATATAGCTCGATGGAGAGAGGGTTGATTTGAGCGGCCTCAGCGCCCTACTCAGTGGTAGGAAATAAACATTCCTACGTTTGAAATTCCAGTAGAATCCATCAGAGTTCCAATGATCCCTTCCTGCCATTCGCTACGATCGGCTTCTATTTTCGGGCGATGATATTTTTCAAGCCGAAGCATCACATAAATACAAGGAGTTATATCCGAATGGAGTAGACATTTAAGGGATTATTTTTCTCTCACCTCTTTCCAGAGGGGAAAATATACATACGTGTACATGCATGGTTAAAAATTGTGGTCTAAAGAATTAGTGAAAAATTTGTGTTTAATATTCAGGTCAAATCAGACAAAGATCATTTATCTAAACCTTTAGTTTCATGAAGCTGGAATTATTTGAGTCATTGGTCCTTAATTTCGGGCAAATGTTATTACGAAACTTGGATGTTCTTTCTGGCCTCTATATTTATTAATGATTCGTATCCTAAGAACTTAATGTGATCCATACCTGAGATGTTGAGTGCTGCATACACGGTTATATTGACATTGAAAATCCTTAACATGCACACGGCTTCACGGCAAATGTCTCCACTGAAGGAACTGATCGTTAAATTGCAATTAAAGCTGTTCATGTTCCTTTACTGCTTCCACTGAGAACCTTTCTGGAAAATTTTTGATCCATAAATTATTCCGTAGGCCATGGAATGGTTCACTTTCTTTCATGCTTGCGTATTTAAGAAGGTCGCTTCTCGTTTCTGCGGGAATTAGTGGGGTCAAACGGTGGTGCACTATATTTCAAGTGCAATTTCAAAAGAAACGTTTCAATTGTCTGACTTAAAAGGAATATATATGTGTCTAAGGTATTACTTGCTGAAACACACACCACTGGTTTCGGAATAGTAAGGTAAAATGATGGCATTAAATTATTCAAAGACTTTTTGAATGGGGAATTAACAATTATTAGGCGTTTCTATGACAATATAGCTTCAAAATGCATGCATAAAAACATCCACAATTATGGTTATACTATCACAGGACGGGTTAGGAAATTAGCTATCATATACTCTAGCGTAAAGATTGCAAATATTGATACCGAGGAAGTACAGGACCTGCTATATTGGAAAGAGATTAGTATCGATAATATCTAAGTATAATCTACCATCGCCAATCCATCATGGGCTCGATATCAGGCCATTTATCGCCCTGGCCATATATCAAACTATACATGAATAACTGCCACTTTATTTGAGTGTAGCCTCGTGTGCTTTGGATCAGTCAAGTTATAGATAAAGCAATATAGTCAAAGTGGCAATCAATCGTATGTATATGTTCTTTATATATTCCTAGCACAGTTTCTATTACGATCCATGAAGCTCATACTATATAAATCCAACATAATCCTTATATAAACTGGAAACTATTCGATTGATTAGACAATAGATAAAGAATAATGCTCACATAATTTGTAATTATCTTACAATATCCAATCCAATCCAATACGCAATCCAATACTACCTTTGTAGTTTTTATATTGATCATATATCAGGCGGATGCCAACAGATCAAAAGAAACCTGTGATATTTAGAGAAATAAGCAGCCAGAAATTGCTTCACTCTTTGGATCTTCTAGGTGATAATTTCACGATATATCTCCAGAATGTCTGCGTTAAACGAAAACCCAAATCTGAAATGATCTAACAGATTTATCGTCATTTCCAAATGTCGTCGAAGTTTAATATCATGGTCCAAAGTCATATTCCTAGCCTTAACATCCCTCAACCAATCCTTCCTCCTTTACATTCCTTTTTCTATCGTCTTTTTTTTTCAGTTCAATCATCGCACTGCATAATTCATCTCCCTATTTACATTCCCGCCTATCGATATTATTCATCTAAATGAAGTCAGTCGTTCAAGTGTGTGAGGGGTTTTCATTAATAGGATATCATTTGGCATAATCATACTTGGGAACTTCTGACCGCGAAACGATCGAATATGGGTCAAATATTCTCCACAGCCATCCCAATTCTATTTGGATAAGCTACCCAACATCTTAGATGCACCCTTTCTTTGATGCGTCGATATTCGCTCGTCCTTGATATCAAATGTGTAATGTTTATATTTCTGATATCCATCGCAACATGCATGATTGAATCTCCATGTTTTTCGCATCCCTGACGATAGGGCTTATCCTCTAGTTTTCATTTGGGGGCAGAGACATCACAAAGATTGGGTTCCAATGAACTCTTCTTCAGAAGTTTTTCTACCATGACTTCTACCCGATAAAAGACAAGCTAGTAGCGGGTAATAGGATTGTCCTGTGCATCTCATTTATCAGTGCAAGTTTAATGTGGTTTTCTCGCAAGCTTTGCTAAAACAACCCCACTTTTATCGCAATTAGATCAAATTGACCAGATTTTACAGACTGATAATGACTCCATCAAAGGTGGTTTTAGCACAATTTAAAAACCGCATTGCTTAAAACACATCATGTTTTGCCTTCCCCTTTTTAATGACGATTGTTGGGTTACGCGAGTGAACTAAAGGAAGTCCATGGAATAACAGTGAAAAACGGATAAAACGAACTGCCCCTGGGTAAAAATGAAACCAGCTGATATCAGAAAACACCTTGGCATATCATTTCTAAGTAATTTGTCTCGCAATCTTATCTCCTTCAGAGGATGATTAGTTCTCGAAGACACCAGCGATCCCAACCACAGCTCTCTTTCCATTGCCACCACTTCTTGCACTGCATTTGGCGGCAATATGCCTGGTTAATCTCAAGCCATTGCACCAATTAATAACTTAAACCTCTTGTAGGAGTCCCTTGCCTTCAAGATGGTTTTGTCATAAGTAGTATTGGCAACTGATACTGCCTGAGCCTTTAGCTTTGTCATCGAGCTGGGTGTTAGGCCACTTGGCGGGCTTGTCTCGCCCGCCATGTTATCTGTATAATTGGACTGATGGGGTTACGCAGTACTGGAGTAATGGGCTTGGCACAAGTATCATTATCCAATCCAGCACCACACTCTCCTGCCCTAGCCTCTGTGGCTCTCTAATCAGCCGTGCATTATATAGGTGGGGAACGGACCTCGCTGAAAGCAGCCAAGCGCGGACCTCTGTGGAAGCAGTCAGTTGTACTCAAGACGGAGCATGCATCAGAAAGGTCTGAGAGCGAAGATGATAACCCTAACCCATGCAATGCGTCCCTCCTCTCTCTCTCTAGCCTGCCTACCAAAGGCAGCTTAAACCACTGTAACCATTCCTCGTATAATCTCTACTCTGGTCCCTGTCATAGCTTGATGGATAGTACTGAGTCACACACACACAGCAAGTCCGGTCCTTGATCCTTGTGGTGAAGCTAGCTTCCCGAGCACAAAATCACTTCGTCCGTTTTGTATAATGTTCACAAGAGTAGCTTCTCGATTGAGGACATCTTCATCCTAAACGTTAGCGTCCGTGACATGGATTAGAATTAATTGATACTGACTTGCGGTCAAAACAACCCTATTTATTAGCGGTGGTTAGGGCAACTAATTAAATCAATATTGATCGAATTCTATAAGTATTAATATTGAGATTAAATATTAACAGGGTTCTTTATCATCGCAGCCGGCTTAAGCTATTTTGGTTGATCTCTAATGGGGGATTTGGAGTGAAAAACAAAGGAGGTTTTTGTTGCAAAATCCAATTATAATCTTCGTATTCTCGAGAGTCATTAAATGTGACGGAGGCCACCAGTACACAATAAGGTAATATATATTTCATGAAATGTCATTTGTAATTCCTATTGATGTCTAGATGAAAGGACTGATTGTTTTTGTCGCACGCGCCACTGGGTTCGGTCGGAACTAAGGAATATTGGGCAGATTGGATATCCTTTAATTCCTACATTGTTTCATGTTGAGCACCAGGCCGTCTTTGCATGGTAGACCTCACACGTCATGGAGTAAAGATGCTTCCAACCTAGAAAAGGAGGACAATTTGGGAAATAATTCAACGGAAGGCGATCGAGAGGAAGGCAGCACTGCTTTTTGATCCACATTTCCAGCGGAAAATTCAGATCATCTGTTGCTATCGCTGTGGTAGAATATCCTGAGAACTGAAAGTAAAGGTGGTGTATTGTTGAGTATCAGAGTGAAATATTAATTGTAATTCATAGAGGACTTCCCAGTGGGGTATTGAATAACTAATGAATACAGAAGAACCAGTCATAGATCTATACGGTTTTATAGCATGTGCTTTCTTTTTGTGAGGTTGACTGGCGTATATCTTCCCATCCGTCTGTGCCGTCATTTAGATATCTATGGGGACTATGTAGGAAAAAAGAACGCTTTATAGATAATGTGGAACACGCAATTGAGGCAGCTTGCATGTGCACTGATTTATACTTCGCAGGTACACAGACAAAGGGATGATTAGACGGTGTAATTACAGCACAAGATGAAAAACTAAATCGAATTAGTATAGGCATTCTGGCACCCGATCCTAGCTGCATCGTATTAAGTAGCTCTTCTGATACAATTGATCAACATATTGTTGTTGACAAAGATGAACAATTGCTGTAGAAATTATTGCAAATTCCTGTTCTTTGTCTTGTCGCTGTGCAAACAACCTGGCACAATTGGAAACAGCAAATAAGTTTAGCTATAGGAAGCCCTGTTTTCTTACTGTCAACCGTCGCCACATGATTTCATAGAGTCTGGCATTTTGTTCCGCTGAAGGCCATCTGATCTCCTATTCTTATTTTACAGGGGTCGCGAAAGGGAACAAATATCGTATTCGCACAGAGAGCGTGAAATGTCATGCAATTTTACATTTACCCCGATGTTACTATGTATTACACTCTAGTATAATATATATTCACGCTTTATAGGTAATCGAAAATATTATTTTGATGGTGACTCAGGATACACATTAATTGACATCTTTCTTTCAAGTTTTACCTTGAAACGGAGAACGGTTTGAAAAGTTTCTTGAAGTATAGTATTTTTAAAATATCTTTTAGGTCTCCCAATGACGAAGGGAACTCCAGAAATACTTACAACACATATGTCATGCACAAATCTAATGAAAACCCGAATAAAGATGTATTAATAGAATTATTTCAAGGGCGGTGGCCATGAAATGATGCTTGTTTGATCTATTCCCTTTCAGCTTTCTTCTGTATCCGTAAAATGGTATGCCGACCTACAGGTTTATTGATTCCATAGTTGGGTTATATATATATGTTGGTGAAATACGTTCTTGAAATTTTGGTAAAACAGCTTTTTTGAAATGACCTAATTATACCATTTGATCAGGGGCTGAGAAATTAATTTAAAAATCTCACTCACCAACGTTTTTTCTAAGGAATTTTCTAAGGAATAATGTTTGCTTCATAAAAACATTCGTATTAATGGGTTTAATTTTTCTTAAATCTAAAGACAATTGGTGCTATGCTTTTTGACATGGCCCAAATAGAATCATAATCAGTCTCACTTCCTAAAATATAACATTCAAAGAAACTGTAAGAGTGTGGTATAACGGACACAATTAGATTAGTTAGGAACAAATTATGTAACAAATATAAAATAGCAATTTAACATCCAAGGAGATTCATGTACGTTTGTAATGATCGTATCATACATTTGGCGAATGAGATAATAACTCAGCCACATAAATGACCACTTCCGGTTTCGGTCTTGCATGGTCATCTGATTAATACAATAAAGGTAGAGGCGTTTAATATTTCAATATTCAAAACCCAATCCATTAATTAGTGGGGCTAGAGTCTCTTTTAAGTGTTTGTATTGCCAAGGTCAAAGGATCAGGAATTTTACAGTCTAGGCTCAAACCCTCAGATTAGATAAGAATGGTATGTCAGTTATTCGACGCCTACTTCACTAATCGGTTTCCTGACTAGGCGTTGCAATGTGATTATAATGCGGTTTTTCGGTTTTTGCGGTTTTAATGGAATTGTAATGGCACTTTGTGGTATGAAGCGAGATGCTTTCCCTCCATTTGAAGGGACTCTCTCATCTTTGGGCCTAGACTGTTTTCCACCTTGACTTATGTATTCCTAGAATTGACGATTTACAGCCTTGTTTACTTCAGCTAGTATACCAAGGTTAGATTCCCCCTGATTGGTAAAAGCTCTTTCCTAACTCGGTTACTGGGATCCCTGATCTCATTATGGATAGTACTAAGAAGGTTGAACAGATTCAAAGCTAGGGCCACATTCTGAATTCAGAATAGGCTTTTATTTCTTACGCCAGATTTTCCTAACATATATATTGATACACCTCTCTCATTTGTGATTATACCAAAAAATAAATACTTGTCCATAACTCATAATCGATACATATACCATATTTTTTTTCTTCTGTTTTTAAAATCCTTTATTCAAAAACCTGCCATCTGGGCATCTACAATGCCAAATCATAGTTTTGAGAACAAGTTAAAAGGAAAAAGCAGTTTTAAAAACAGGAAAAAAAGTCTATTTAAAGAACAATTATCGCAATCAAGGTAGTAATCGGATATGTATCATATATGATCTATATGTTTTACAGACATTCCACATGTGTACTGTATGCATATATGTACATGTCGACGTATACATACTATACTTGTATTTGTGAATCATTGCAGTCTTTGTAGTTTAAAATCTATCGCTGTAAGTATTTTCACAAGGATTAAGGACGTCTGGACACGAATTCTAGATGATAGAGATTTTCTACTTGACCAAAAGGCTTCCTTCCTTTACTGTCACCAACGACGAGCCACATATATACCTTACACCCCGAGTTCTCAGGCTTTGGTAAAAGAACAGTCTTCAACCAAGAAAGATCTGCATTACTTTTCCTAACCACGCCGGCATACTTGTTTATATAGCTCTCAGTTAAATATTTGGTGACAAACTATTTAAAAGAAACAACTTTTTTTATTGGCCATAAACATAAACACCGACCGACAGAAGCATTGATCAATGAGAAAGTCCCATAGAGGGACTTCTCTCGGATGTTCCTATTCAAAGGGAAGGGTATTTCTGTGTTTATTTTAATGTTCTGACGCCTCTTTACATAACCTTTAGCCGTGGACCTGCTGGCAGCACGCAAAAGGGGGCCATAACGTGAACACCTTTACTTCTAATAAGCGCGCCCAATAATGCTTAGAAAGTTAAAAAATGCTCCGACCCTCCATCGGTAGAAATGCTTAAGAACATGTTAGAACTAGAATAAGGCCTTTATCTTAGGCTAACATAACAATTATAATATTCAATGCATGCCATTAAATAAATATAAGGTTCAGTTGTTATTTACATGTGATTCTTTCCCACCCTTCGGGCATTAGTGGTGTAGGGAAAGAATGAAAATGATAAAGTTAAATCAATAATGAATACAAATTATAGTATTCAATGCTTACCATTGAATGAGAATACAAGAACCGTAATATCATAATTCCATACCATTCATAATAAACATTCGGTAGTTGGTTCGTGGTGATAGTCCTGAATAGTAGGCTAACCTAGGAGCAAAGGAACGGGTTCTAAATGCCTTTCTATGGCCATTAACTAACAACGATTTCCCAACGGGTCCTGAAGGCCCGAATCTTACTTTTCAGTCCATCTCTTGTCACCCAAGCAACCTTGAGATGACCCAATGACCTTCAACAAATGTGGATCCCTTCCCAGGAGGAATTGTCCTCCGCCCCATCCCCTGACAATGGAGTCGTGCCTTTCTTTTCATCCAATTGAAACCTTTTGGCACCGAGCTATTAGCATTTGTAGAAAATGACCCGTTTCTGGATGGTCCAGGAAGCATGTCCATCTCTATTAGTACCCGTAAATGCGTTCCACTCCCTGAAAAAGTCTCCAGCTTCTCTTAAAGCCCGCTTCCTCTTAAGCCAGAGCCACCATATTGCACTAGTTTGCGAGATGTCCGTGAGATGGCATACAAGTAGGCCCGGAAGCGCCGACCCTCCCTCGTCATGCGCATGCCCGGCGCGCTTAAGCTGCGCTCGCGCACGTTAAGACGACTTCCGGTCATCAGATTTCCGGACAACGAAGTGCAGAGACCGACCGGTGGGGGAAATACCATTCACTGGGTCACGGGAGATTTTCGCTTGAATCAAAACTATCCGGCCTTACCTTGAACTCTTAAAACCAGATTTTCTTTCCAACAGAAAGCCTGGTTAAGTGTTATGCGTTTTAGATCGGTAGTAAATAGAACCGATGGCACCTAGGTATGAAAGTTATCTGTGTTCTGTTGTAATCTGTGGTGCAAGTAAAAGAGAACTTCCGAAGAGAGAGATATATAACAATGCTGCCTCATTTTAAATTAGTTCTATAAATTAGTTATTCACAAGGGGCCTGTTGTATAAGCTAAGGAAAGTAAGTTTTAAAAAGTAAGTTTCGAAAATGGGGGAGTTTTTGTCCATCACCGTTTTTCTTCACTGATTTTCATAATGATCCCATGGATGAGGGTTTGTTTTCCATATACCATTTGAAAGGGCTTTTATTAATTGAATTCTATTTTGGGATCATATGAGAATATAATTATTTTATCGTTTTTATAAATGAAATAAATGACAATGAATAATGTACAATACCATCACCATCTGTAATGGAATATAGTTGTGATCACGGCAAGAGATTTTGGCATTTTTGTCATATTTGGGATCTATTTTTTGACCCCCCCTGTAAAATAATTACTAATAACCAGATTGGTTCTAAACTTGGCAGTTTAATGTGCATTATAAGGTTGATAGAAATCAACTGATTAATGTACAAATTATTTTTGGGTACTCATGGGGGGGGGGGGGGGGGGGGTCTAGGGGCCGAAATGTTGTCAAATTGGTGGAAATGGCCAGTTACATCAGTGTAAGGTAGTTATGATTTAAATCATGGCTCCCCAATTCACCCTAAGGTGGTATACCACTGGGCCCTATGTACTATATACATCAGTATCAAGGAATGCTATGTAGAAAATGTAGTGCTATGTAGTGCCAATTCCCTAAAATTACAGTAGACGTCTAGGAGGCATAATGAGATGCGAGAGGGTCCCCTAGAGAATCACAGATTTCATTTAGAATTTTCACTCACATTATCCTTATCCCAAATTAGCACTTGAACAAAGATACTATCTGTAATAAAATTGGAGCACATTTCAAAGACAGCATCCGGGGGTATTTGCTTAAAGGAATCGGCCGGGAGAGATTACACTAGCTTCAAGTGGAGTATCATTCCCTCACTTTTTAAGCATCGATTGACGAAATCACCCACTCTGTTATAATTGATCCAGAGACCGGGTTAGCATTTTAAACCATGCTACTTTCATAATGGAGGCCACATTTTGTAGCTAATCCCTTCAATCCTGGCTTCTTCATTAATTATTCCCTCTGAATTTGCCCCGTCCAACTCGCGCCTCCACTGACGATGTGAAACTCCGCGCAAGGCCCCGGATACGGAAGCTGACGTGTGATCCTCCTACGTCACCTTTAACCTGATTAGGCAATTGCGGGGGGAGTATATTGGATCGGTAGGCCTCTGGCTGTTACTTTAATGTGACATCTAAATGCCAAGAGTGAACTATCTTCAGGAAACAGAATAGACAGATTTGTGATGATCTTAGACCTAACGTTAAGGTGACCGGCGTTTCCTAATCAAACTATATGTACATTGGATGGTGAGGCACATCCGAACATATGGCACTTCAAAGGCTTTATAAGTGATAATACACTGATATTCCTATGGGATGTGGAAGCTAATTATATGTAGTAAGTTGATGAAGCCAGGGCTGGAATGACGCCATCAATTAGGAACATTTGAATGTACTTATACGCCCTGCGAGCAACCTCTATTTCGCTATACTACTTACTCTTTTAAGAATGCGACCTACATAAATCTTAGTACATATTATATGTATGTAAACGCCCATATGAACATGTGATTTAATAGATTACTGAACGTGGGGCTCACTACTATTTTAAAAGATGTAGTGGGGGTAAGATGTATTGTATTGCAAAACATGAAATCAATTATAGACAGAGAATAGCGTCTATTGTGGTTTAATTGATGCTTGAACGAATTTAACTAAGAAACTAAACATCCATTTACTATGAAGTTTGAATAACCCTTTCACTTTAAAACTATCCATATTCATAGATAATCAGTTATAAATGAAAACATGTAGGCGTTATTTCTTGAAAGGCCAGAATATTATGTTTATAAATAACATATTGAATGCCTAATTTTCATAATTAAGTCCACGACAACACTGGAATTCATTCAGCCCCGATAAATGATCGGAAACGTTCTAATCGACTCTGATTTGTTAGCGTTATTGCATTTTCCTCTTGGTTCATTTAATCATCAGAATGAAAGAAAATTAAGAACGGCGTCTAATGAACTTGCTTGATGATTCTAAGGCCACAAGGATTCGGAGTCCGGCGCAGCCTCAATCACGAACAGAATACTAAATTGGAGCTGGTAGCTCAGGGAAAATTAATGAACATTTTTCTGAAGGATTTGCCGCTCGTATCAGGGAAGGAGGTCAACTGTTGCCGTTGTTTTATGCGTGTTTATTTTACCACCACGAAGGCAAAAGATAATATGCCTCTCCAATAGAAACACAATCATTTGCAATTTCATGTTATTACATGTTATTTGTGGGATAAATCCCACTAGACAAGCCTCATTACGCTGACAAGCTTTTGGCCTAAGCTGCGAATATTGCCGTATAACACGAGTACACTCTACTATTCGGAATTTCCGCAGATTAGCGCCACATGTAATCAAAGGCAAGAGTTATTAATCACGTCTAAAAAGGCTAAGATTTGTGTAAGAGAAATTGTCATTTGGTGTCTCAAATTCTATGCATTTAATCCGCCTCCGTGCTGGCGAAAGAGCCTATGGAATACAGGCTTGAAAAGTGATAGCTTCATTTCTGGTAACAATTCAAGAGCTTCAGGGGGCGAAGCTGATGCAGAGAGACATCTTCTTTTGTCGCAATTAAAGCAGTCTTTGTGATATTAATACCACAGGGACTCTAATTCTAAAAGTGCCGCCAGAATCGGAGTTCTCAGATGGTTTTGAAATATTCAAAATCATTATGACATGATTGGTAAAAATCTTAAAGCTAATGCAGGTGATTTCCGAGTAGGGAACATTGACCGCAGCAAGCTAGGCCATCGTATCTGCGCCCAATACAAATTTACTTTGGAGGGATTTGCAGCCTCCGCATTAACGGCTTTGGTCGCAAAATGGTCCAAATATCTTTTTTCCTGACGTCACTCCAAAGGCAGCTTACTATTGGCTGGGTCAGATAAGGGGGCACAGGAAGCATCAGTCGCGATGGTAGTCAGGATAGGATAAAGCCGCATGACCAGAATTAATTAACAATCCACATCCTAATCGCTATCGTCTCAAATCTCGCTAAATTATCAAAGTCCGGACAAGACATTCGAGAGATATTCTTGATAATTTCATTGAAAATATTTTTCTACGAGGAAGAGACACACCAAAGTACGCACCGAGCTAGACGGTATGGTATTGGATTGGGAGGCTTCGGTTCAAAAGCCACGATGAGAGTGATTTCAAAGCCATGTCATCCTCCTGAAACCTTTGAACTCGGTATCTGAATAATGACAGGGCAGGGGGATTCAACATGCCCACTCTCTTTTCTAATACTCGTATAATTTGACGGCGCAATGGACGGAACACTCACTCAGATCAATATTGAATTCCCTTGCATGTACTCCGACAAAGACCTGACATGGAGACCAAATTGATTTAATTTTTTCCAACGCCCACCTTTTTTTAACTAGCGCTTTGCTGCATCCCAATTGCTTTGATGACATTTGAAATGGGTCTGACGTCAGAAATACACAGGTGGTTTTAGTTGTATGTCAATTTTACAACCCAGGAGATGAGCGATTGCCGATATTTTTCTGGATCAAAGTGCATAATCTCTCATGTTAATTCTATTACGTCAATGATATCCTAAATATATATCTCTGTAATGATGCACCCTGAGATATATTAAATGTTATGCACTTTCATTTGGCAATTATATCTATTACGGGGCAAGTAACAAAGGGTGTTCCCCTGTAAAATCTATTAAAACGATGTTCATTCTAAAATGTGTTCCTCGAATGTAGAGCAGTGTATGCAATGCAAATGTTGTATCTAATGATGTGAATTGTATATTGAAAACAAATATTGAAACAAAGAGGTGACTTAAGGGTGGTCTCCACTGGCTGCGGTAGGCTCTGCGGTAAGCTCTGCGGTAAGCCTTGCGATGGTGCTGTGTTGTTGTGGAGTGCCGAGGTCCTGCCTACATCGTTCACTGACCATGTAAACAAGGTCCTCGTCATTCCTCTCCACCTAAAGAACCAGCACAAATCATCGCAAGGCTTACCGCAGCCAGTGGAGACCACCCTTTAGTGAACTATAGATTTCACACAAGTTGTCTGATCCATTTGATTTCGTCGTACAAGCCATGTATATGAATAGTATTTATTGGTTTCTATATTTAAAAAATGCTGAATGGTCGCATATGTAGGTGTTGTTATGGACCATTTCTAGTAAATATGACACATGATCATTGTATATGTGATGTGTAACAGGAAAATGAGTCACAAAACGCAAAACAAATGGATTTTGAGATATCATTATATTTGAAAAGAGGAGGTCAAGCGGATTCCAATGATGGTAAACATTAGGACATTTAATAAGTATTTCTATATTCTATTTTTGATATATAGGTTTGAAAAAAAGTTTGCCATATTTTCTGGGTGGACAATTACTAGTAAAGTAGCTAAATATACTCCTTAGGATGACCTTAAAAAGGCAAAGATATATTTAATCCATAGTCTTGGTTTTTGTCTATTCATGCTACTGACAGCACTTAAGCCCCTAAGAATGGGAATATTCCAACAAAGACATCTTATGAATAAAGGTTTTGAAAAATATAATTTATGCGACTTGTGACCCATTTTCCTGTAACATATCACATATCAAATCATTCCTCCTGATCAAAATTCATGTAGTTGAACAACTATTCATTAACCACATTATTCCACACGTTCGAAGCTGTCGACCGCAAGGTTGATATTAGGCCAATATAGACGGATACAAAGTTTCATACCAGGAACGATTTCAAATAAGTGGTTTGTCCTTGATGTGCACTTTATTCCTTTGGCTGTGATCGAGCCTTTTCTGAAAATAACCTGCGGGTAGGTCCTGCATTATCACCCACCCAATGCTCTGTGTGTTTTAAGCCTATCGTGGCACTCAGGGAAGTGTCCATTCAACCCATGTGATCTTAGGTCACGACCTCGAAGTCAGGTGTCAGCATTTGACCTCCTTGTTCGGGGGTCATCTTTGGGATTCGGGATCTTGGACATTGTGGGTCGTGGAGATGAAGGGATCCAAGCAGAGATTTCCTTGGGTGGGATAACCATCCATGGGTTCCAGCATAACTTGGTCTTGTCCTGGCGATGCAGACCAGAGACATAAATGTCAGAAGCATCATTTCCCCAAGCTTAGACCGGTTATGTATTGCATCTTACTCGCTCGCCCTCTGCCACTTTATCATTTTATCCATTTCCCTCGACCTCGGCGCACACAGTCTTTGGCCAGTGACCGATGGCGTTTTCTTCAACAAGAGGAGTTTCATTGCAGAAGAGTCACCCAGTGGGATTTATAGACAAAAACAAATATTTCATACAGCAGAAGGTGTTAGGGCCCTCAGGACCTTTCACTATTGATAGGTTCATCCAGCAAATGTCCCTCCTTCCCTGCCTTCGGTTTAGTCTTAAACGCAGCCCCCTCCCTCACTTCCCAAACGCCCGGAGCAAGCCAGTCTTTATCCACTGACCCCGGTATTCCCTGCAGAATTCTTGAGAATTGTGCAGGCTCAGATACTGCTGTGACATGAATGAAATTGAAAACCCATGCTGGTTCAATGAAAGCGTAAAGTAGGAGACTTTTTTTTATTCTGCCTTTTCATGTCAGAACAAAGTGGGTGTCTTTTCAATAAAACCAGAAGAACGTCTCTGGCTGCCATTTCTTATCAAAAATAATTTTTAGCAGTCTAGATAAATCGTAATATGCGATACTTTGCCAAACACATGTGACTATGATAGCTTGTTATTATGCTTTATTATTGATAAGTTGTTAGAAGTTGTTAGAAGGCATAGATGCAGAAAGGTAATGAAGAATAAATTGATATCAATGTGATCGACTTGAATATCAAATACAATCTCTACAGCTTTACTAATATAAGTAAGTACTGCACTGTGTTAAGGAAAGTGAAGCATTTATATTTCTCTAATTATCAGAAGGTACATTTCCCAGCAAAGCACCAAGTCCACTAGGTTTCCAAGGTGATCCACTGCATGGGAAATCTCACAGGATAAATGCAACTTTTGTCAGAAGTTTATTCTAACTCTGCTACAAACTCCTCTCTTAAATGCCATCAATATGATATTCTGGTTATAGTTGATGTTCTAAATGTGATACATGGGAAACATGAAAATTGACCTTTTGTATTTTGCAATAATGCAATGATCTACATAGCAACCTCCACCTCGTCCCTTGGGACCCATATTTGTTCCCCGGCAGGCAAAGGTTATTTCGTCTGGTGGGTTTAGCTTTCCTAGATAGACACAATAAATGGCACTCTGTATACTACTCAGTGTCAGACGTAAGAAGATCTATAGCTCTATTTACAAAATAACCTCTTGATATCGCTTGTAATGAGCCTGGTTGATCGATTATTGCATCGACCATCCTACATTTGACCAATATATCAGTGAGTTATATTTGATTGTGACCACTGGAAGACCATGTTCAGATTGACTAGTGGTAGCCATTCCGGGTATCAAAATAATAACATCAGAATTCACTTTTCTTAATCAGTTTTAAATGTCACCGCATTGGTATTCAATATTCTTTATCCAATTATTCACTTTGAAGGTCAGCCCAGTCTTCAAAGTATTTGCCGTCTTTTTTATATCTGGCTTTTAATGTTATCTTGTGTGCAAAGGTTTTTAATGAACTTCTTTGGTCCTTGTGTAAGTAGTTTTAAAAGCATCATAACAGTGGACCATTATGATGTTAACATCAATACAGAAAAAAACAAATGCATTTAAGTGGCCGTAGTTTCCGCAGGCCTTTTATTGACTGAATATTACATGGGCTTTCCATGGCAACCCATACATAACTTGAATAAGTGAGGTTTCACTACAATTTCCAGTACTTCAATTTCCAAATCTTAAAAATTTACCTTCTCGGGTTTTTGGCTAGGCTTTTCTATTTGCTCAGGGAAGATCCAAAGGCCAAACTTGTATGGTAGCATTTATGACGCTAAAAGGGATAGACCACATGATAAATGCTTTGTATAGGAATAGGTAGGCTCGCTAGGCGGGGAGATATCCCAGGAATAGTGCCCATACATCATATGATGGGATAGCTCATTGAGGTCCAGGCCTTCTCTGTTCTAAAATAGACTCACGGGAAATAAGGATGGTTCCAGTTGAGGACATTCTGCCATTGTCCTCCGCCATTTAATTCATATCTCAAATAAAACACACTGACAGACACAATATTAGAGGGCTGTAGATTAGCCCAATTAATTTTCCATGGATGGCTTTTAGAAGCTGCCATTCCAATGACGGCTATTATCAGTGGGCTCTAAACGAGTTGTGCCTAGAGCATGTAGCTATAGGTACCTAAATGAAATTATACAGTCAGATACTTTTGTTCAGCTTTAATATGAATACATGCCAGGTTTTCGCAATGTTCAACAATTTAATCAACATTATAGTGATCTAAATACATTGAACATTGAGTAAGTCCACCAAGGGCAGATTCTGCGTTCTGTATGGTTTATATAGAAAGGTATATGATCAGTAAAATTATGAAGGGCGTTTGTGTTTCACTTTCTGATTGTAGATAAACAACTTTTCGAGGGATTCTTCTTTCGAGATTCATCTGGGGAACGTACATCTATACACATTATTCTCAGTTGTAACTTTAATGACCATACATAAAGTTACAACTGAGAATGATGTGTATATCATATAATGTTTAGATTAATACAAATCTTGAATAGAAATACCAATGAACCTAGAAGAAAGGCTGAAGGCCCATTGACATTACAACGGCCGATTGGGGTACGGCCGCCGCACGGCAAAAAACACAATGTTAAAGTATTAGAGCCGGCAAGCATCGGCCGGCTGGCCGTGGTAATGTGAATGGACCTTTAGGGTCCTCAGGTAGCAATGTGCGTAGCAATATAATATTTATGTCAATGCGCAGAGTTAAGTACTTTGAAGAACGTCTGACGATTGCTCCAATAATTTCAGAAAATCTCTTCAAAGTATTTTTTATTCATACAAAAGGTGTACAGAAAAGGTTACACGCATCTGATAGTGATTTCCAGGTCTTCCATGCAACCGATTCTACTGTGTTCTTATAACAGAACGTGGGCCTCATGTAAAATGTTCCGTTTTAAAACGTGCTTAAAATGTGATTTCCTAGATGTTTCACTTAATGGTGGTATTTAATGATTTAATTATTCCATGCTCCAATTCATGGTGACCTTTACTGTATGTTTATCTTAATTACCTTGTAATTAAGAGAGGTTGCAGATAGATAGCGATGACAGCTCCTTTTTCATCAGAAGTGAATCTAAAGTGAGTCCTATATTGCCCTATTTTTATATAATTATGACAAAGCTACTTAATCATGAACTGTAGATCATCAGCTTAATAACAAAGTCACTCCATGTATAGGCTCGGTGTTGGGAAATGATATGAGGACATTTAAAACATAAAGTGGTTTGCAAAGATAATCAATCAATGTATACACAATTTCGAAAGATAAAAAATCAAATCTTAGTCTGGGGGAACGGTAAAGCGTCGGGTATTTTTAAATCAGATGCTTAATGGTAGCTGTTCCTTCAATGACTTCTTATAAATTCAACACAAAGGTCATCCTTAAATGTGTTATTCTTATATAAAACATCTCCCGATGTTATGTCCTTCTTGGTTATAATTTCTGTTTATATTTCAGGGACATTTAAGATAACCTTTTAAAACCAAAAAAAGGGACATTTAAGATTTCAGCCATACTTCGAAATACGTGCCATTATGACAATACAGAATTCTTCCTATATTATTTTATGTTATATCCGTAACATTATTTATTTTTAAACCAAAGTAATATATCATTGAACTATATACTTTATACCAAGTTTGAATAACATCTAGACAATAATTCTTACTCTTTTCAACGACAAATATTATTTGTAATGATTAATGAAAGTTTCCGTGCGTGCAGAGTTAGTGTTTTATATGACTGCATGCATAGGATGTATTTGCAATCATCCTGACCACAATAATTGATAGTCAAGTAGAATCCAGATTTTAGACAAATCTTGAGGCAAATTACCAAAGCCATTAGCTAACAATATCCAGTGGTAATTAAAGTAAAAGTTAGTGAATAAAATGCCTCACTTATCTTTCTGAGCATAACATTTCCCTTTGCGTATATATGCCAATTCCCATTTGCATGGATAATGCGTAATATATTTAATCAAGCACAATTTCGACTGTATAAACAGGATCTGGACTGACCACTGAAACAAACATAGTCCTGACTTAGATCAATATATATAGGTTCAATAAACATGGGTTGTACGCAAGGTGCATACCACCCACCACCATTTAATGCTACGTTCGCCTCTCGCCAGGGCCTTGCTGCGACTTGGGAATGGTCATCTTATGGCAAGAGCTCGGGATCAAGAGGTGGGATCGAGGACATATAGCTGGGGTATAAAGCACGGTAGCACGTTGGCAATCCCTGCAACCAAGGATATAGCACCATCACTAAAGGACACTCCATACTGTAATCCCGGCTCAAACCTTCTTTTCGGGAGCATCCCTGCACTGCTCCCCGGAGTGCCAACCTCCATTAGGCAAGGGTGGATAGTAAAAGCAATTGCATTAGTGCGAAATCCAAATTTTCAATATCCAGGAACTTAGTATTTTCCATCTTCTTCAGGATTACCACTGTCCTGTGTTCAATGATTTCTCATACGATTGCGTATTGAGAAACGCCAAGGCTGCAACAATAACCCTCTCATCCTATTTTCTTTGCCAGCCTACTCAGGCAATACGCTGGAGAATCCCATTGTCATTAAAGGTCACATTCAGTAATTAGATGACGCAAATATCCAAGTATTTATGATGGTATTTGGCCATTTCCAGCGTCGCTCCTCAACAAGTGAATCCACATCCAAGATGGCGCTTCTACAGGGGATGTATATGATAAAAGAAAATTAATAAAGTTTATCGAGGGGATGAGAGAAACATAGCATCCAGTTTGTTGTTTTGACCGAGATGGAGAGGTTACAGCCACCAGTAGTTTGAGGTCAGACCTATGGTGTTGGATGGCAGGGAGGAATATCTATCTGCCTGATAGGGGATCCTGTTAGAAATAACCAATCATGGTCTGCCAAGTTGGATCCTTGGTCCACGTATGATCCATCTTATTCGGGATAGAGCGTCGCCCTCGCTTATCATGATCAGTTCAGAGAATGACCCTCTGCTGCCTCTAAGAATTCGAGAAGCCCCTATTAACAGGGACGACATGGACAACATAACATCTTTGAGAGAAGCCTCTGTTCCCAAGGATCTAGGTTAATCGGCTTAAACACTGAAATTCCTCATTTATATGCAATTACGCCAGTTTTTGTTATTTCTTGAGAAATGAAAGCCAAGCTGACAGGCCAGACAAAATGGCATTCATATTCTAATAAACTTGATGACAGGACCGGTCACAACAACATTCCCACCTTCATTCCAAATTCAACCTATTTCGCTGCAAATTATTTCAAAGCAATGTTGAAAGAACTCGTAAACTGACCGAGGTCAAGACAATTACTGAGCATAAATGTGCCTAGACCCGGTTGCAATGACATTAGTTAGGCTTTGAATCACTCCTGACTTTGTATTCACCCTTAGATAGGGAACAGGTAATCCTACACACATTGCATAAACAAAATAGCAAAGAATCAAGTCTTTAATTGATGGGAAATTCTAGTTTTGAATAGTATGTAGTGACAAACACAAAATTTAGAGTTTACAGAGCGTTTTATTGAGCGTTTTCTTCCTATAATTAAAGTGGTTTTGATTTTTACCGGTGCTTTAAGGTGAGAACTTCAAGTGGATGCACACAGACGTGATTGAATACTAAGAATAAGCAGCGAGATGGGCAGTAAGGGGCCGTTGGGGGCTTCATTTCCCACCGGGTGCTAAAAAGGTCATTGCACAGAGACAAGGTATGACATCCTCATGGGGAGACAGCACCAGGATTAGGAACCAAAACCGTACAGGGCACACTCATGATCCTGGCAAAAATCCTTCTCCAGATCACTGCATGATGGATGGCCGGGCCCGGAGGAACCGGTAGAAGGGAGGGGATACCATTTTGACTACTCCATCCAATACCTACATGCATAGACCCCCAGCACTCATTCATTCCCCTGTCTTTTATCCCAGCTTTGCCCTATCCAAGTTGCCTCTGATTCCTCTTCTAATACCCCAGGCCCTGAATCCCCGCCTTCCTTGTATGGCTTTTTGGTGTGATAAATTTTGACGACGTTGTAGTGGAAAAAATGTAAGGAAAATATGAGAAGGATGAGACTTATCTATGGTTCAGGGGATTGCCTTCGTGTCTCTAGTGGCGTTTTTGCAATAATACCCAGAAGAGCCAAAACTACATTCATAGCAGATATGACATGCCTATAGTTTGTAATATTCTGTTCATGGGTCGGTCCCCTGTTCTGGATTTGTAAATCTTCGAGAGAGTATTCCTCCTTATTCACCTTCTCTCATGATTTAATAACATGCCTTCATTTAACTAATGGCTCTAGCTCGACAGCATCGCATGCAAATGACTGTAAACTGTCAGTATATTTACAAACTTCTGTCAGGTGTTCATATCGACACTGAAAGGCTTTCATCATGCATACGTGCCAGACACAATGATATCCATCACCTAGAAAAATCCCTGGGGTGTGAGAAAGACAAATGTTTTTACTTCATGTCATGGCGAAGGCGCTTGTAATTTCTGTGTCAACCTCGGTTCGGTGCCTCAAGACCCTTCTAAGTGTCCTCCAGGCACAAATTACTGAGCCACCAGCCTTCCCGTGGGTGGTAATAAGGGTAATTCCCTCTCCTAGCGCCGGTTGGAATGTGGGTCATGACATTGGTCGAGTGGAGAAGCTACTCTCCCCCATACCCCCTCCGTCGTGATTTACATCCCATCCGAGAAACACCACCTCCTCCTTCCAGAAAGCCTCAACAATCCTAGCTCCTTCCCCTTTGTAAATATTTGATATTTCCCTCTTCACCCCATGCCATTCAAATCCAGCTGCAAAATAATGCCCTCAGCTCGAGGGGGCCCCAACCCTAGTTGCAGCTATGTACTCATCAAATTGGATCCCTCCGATGTCCATAGTGGGCCAAGAGTGAGGGCCATCCAAAGAGACTGGCCCAAGCCATTACAGGGCAATTACAGACCCCTCAGTGAGATTGATAAACATCCACTACAAGTCCTCCTCTTCTAATTGATAAACACCCGAGGGCTGATAATGTTTATCTTTATTACAAGCATTAAAAGACCTCAGTGGACCCCTGTGACTCATCACCGTCTCAGTAAACTGATCAATGTCGCGATTTATCACTTGTCCCTTGTACCCCTGGCTATAACCGGGGCGATCCAATCAATTACTGTTTTAAAGATACCCCCAAGTTTATAGGCGATTCTAATACATCAAACTTGATGTATTTTAAAGTTTCTCGGCCTGTCTTGTTTTTAATTCGGCCAGGCAGAACCCAGCTTTAAACTGATGGACTGGAGGACCAGGTAATGGTTTTGAGAACGGGAATGATAATCCAACCAAAATGCAATTATTCCATCCAATTTGCTCGCGCAATTTAGGATATTTATTCCATCGCGATAAGGAAAAGAAGGATGGGAAAACCTGAAGAGATTCCATCCCGTAGCATCAACATCATTGATAGATAAAGCATGGCCTCTATATAAAAATCGCATAATTATAACATCATAAAACCGGATTGCAGCGGATCCTGTGAAGAAATATTGGAACTGGCTTCAAAATAAATAAATAAGTGTATTGCGGAGATCCTAGTCGGATATGAAGGCAAATAGCAAGAATGAGCGCGAATTACCTGATGGGGGTTCTCTTAGCTTTTCATAATTTTGGATTCATTCAGCTTGATTCATATTCAAGCTAACCCAATAGGTTGTGAATAAGATGAATTGTGGAAGAGCTTTTAATGTACAGGGGTTTCACAACTATTCTATATAATGGACCACTTGACGTCAACAAGTTACTGCAAGTGTGCTTCTGGGTTCAAGGATCCTTCCATCCTAGATACATGGGTCAGATTTTCAGAAAATGTACAATTGGCAGCTCTACACATTTAGGAAATTCTCCTAAATGAGGTTGAAAAATGAAGAATACCGGGTATATCTGAGTATATTTGGTATCGCATTGATTTAAAGTATCAGTTCTGTTATGTTAAACTGCATTTTGAAGCTCATTTTTGAAGGGTTATTTGAGAGGCTTGGTGAAAGCGAATTGTACATTTTCTGAAAATGTGACCCATAATATGCAAAAGATGTAAATGGATCCATGCCAATGACAAATCATACAAGAGCAAGCACGAGTAGAGCATAGGGGAAGTCACATACAATGAAGTAGGTACCACAGGGTCACATTAATCTGAATTTGGCCTTGACACAAGTTATATATATGATGGGCATAAGTCAGAGTGATCCCCCTCTGGACCCATCGCAAGCAAAGGCAATAGACAGGGAAGTCCAGTCCATGATATAATGTGGAATAAAACAGTGGCCCCCCAGACTAGCTGATATAAATGATTATAGATAGGCGCTGATGTTGACCAAGAGCCTTTCCTGCGGTTAGGCCATGATAGTAGCATAGTAAAAGTGGTCGCGTGAGCAGGTTGCTAATGTTGATGTGGGCATGAGAAAGGTTTCCTCATCGATCACAATAACAGTTCGCACCTCGTTCTTTCCATGATTATGAATATTGTTTACCAACTGACCTTGGTACAGAAAGCGTGTGTAATGTATATGCATGTTCAAAATAGACATACCTGACACAAGCAGCACCGAAAACGAGGTTAATATGACAGTTTCATTGCTTTTCCCGGCGGCGTCCACATAACCAGGACTAAGCTTCAGACCTTACAAAAATGACCTGCTTTTGGAGGATGAACGGAGACTGGTAAAAAGGTAAAATTAGATTAATGATTTGGGATTTTGTCACAGCTGCCATTTCGTCTTCACCAGTATCAATCTCTTTCAAGATATGTGAGTCTTGATACGTGGCGAAACGGAGAGTGTAATTACATACTGCTTATTATTTGATTCTCAAAATGCGATATTAAATTATGTCATATCATGCAACATGGTTTTCAAATCAATTTTAAAAGTTTGGAAAAAGTTGTTTTCGTCTCCGGGATTTTTCAAACGTCCTGTGCAGCCTTCACACTCAAGGTTTTCTGTTTTAACATCCGCTTCTGTGTTAATCCTAGCAGCACTCTTTGGCCTTACCACAGCTTCCTATTTTACTGCTTCCCTGGAGTTTATTTTATACTGGCAGAGGTGATTGTTTGGGGATATAGATCTACTGGTAAAACTCAGAGAGCGAGAAGGATTTTGTGAGGATGATAACCTTATACCACCTAGCCAGACAAGCAAGATATATTTTCTTGTTTACCCACCCACCCATCACTGCAATAAAACCACGAGGAATAATCCCAGGGAGTCTCTTCAAATCGAACAGAAAAACACAGCTCAGAGACATTTTATTCAACGTAGGATATGTCGGTTGCGTGGCAAGCCCTGTTGGATTGTTTTATACAAATAATGAAGGTTCAGTTGATGGATAAAAGGGCACATTTTGCAGAAGGGGTAAAAGATTGTCCTTCTTAACGCGAGGCAATAATGAGTGGTAATCATGCCTCCCAATGTAAAACCGCCATGCAAGTCTTGTTTGTTAATCACCCTTCGGACGAGTAGAAGATGCCCTTTTATCGCCCACTGTCGCGCGACAGGTGCTGCCCCTGCAGGCCGTGAGCCATATTAACAGGGCCGGCTATTCATAAAACTTCTCTAAGGGGAAATAAAACACCCATCAATCGCAATCCATTAATTTCCTCTTCCGGAATCGTCGGAACATCCGGTCGCAGATCTAGTTGAGGTCCGTCTGTATCACAATCTTATTGTAGGGCGATAATAAAAGCATCTTGGATTGAACTTTGCAGGAGGAAGGGAGAATGCATCATGGGTGAGATTGCTCTAAGGGGATTTCATTTTGCAAAAGAGACGGGGATCAGTCGGATCACTGACATCTAATGGTCATCTCCTAAGTTGAATAATGATCAACAGGTTCCACCGGAACCGGAAGGCTAGTCCAAATAAAATATCTCCAGCCGTCTGTAATCCATTCATTCCTCAATCCGACGAAGAATCATTTTGAATCTGATAGAAAAATTGAGCCTTTACTGATTTCATACTAGGGAAAAGAGTGAGCAAGAATAGATCTAAATTGGTTCGCTCCATATAGAACCGTTCGTCTGGTTTGGTCCCGAATGAACTGGACTACAAGCGTAGCATGTATTGCTAAGAAGGGAAGTGCCTTATACAACCGGAATCAATCTCTGTCTGTCCACCAAATATCCCTTGGGCTTTTCGAGTAGAACTACTAATGCTTGTCGGAGCCACAAATCCCACATCGATGCATTGGTGTCCCTTTTTAACTGCCAAATATTGTATTCCATATAACACCCGAATAGAAAGATAAATATGGAAGTCCATTAATGATCGTTCTTTTCTGATTGAAGACATGTCAGATTTAAATAGAATTCTTTGATACATCTCAATCGGGATTCTCGATATTATCATGATATATTTTGAGACCCGTTACCTTGGCAGTATCATTATTATATATTGACTGATGGGTGGGATTTCTTTTCTCCTGTTACCTGGTAACGCCTTTCTCATGATATATAATACGCTGGAAGACTGTGCCCTCTAGTTTCCTCATTATTATTGTATCGCATTTGCGCTTTTTTATCGATGACCAAGGTCATAAAGAACATAAGTAATGACATTACACAGAATGCCAATTTGAAGGACAATGACAGTGTGACAAGCTGGCTGACTCGAGTCAGGCCTGCTTGATAATGGAATCAATACACAGGGGATGTTTGACTGATTGTCTGCTCTGGGCCCAGAGACATAGAAGAGCTACATATATACATAGAATGGCGATAAGCCAATATGTTACCAAGACCGAGATTAGATAGCATCAAAAACAGACTCTACCAAGATGCCAGGCACCAGAATGGAATGAAGGTTGCAGGAGGAGGAGGTAGTGGGAGCTGGAGGTGGAGGTAGGGGGACAAGGAGAAGAAGGGGAAGGGTGTTCTGATTGATGCCTGTTGGACTGTTGTATCATGGTTCAGTGAAGCAAATTGTTTACAAGAGATAAAGGCACACCCCTGCATGCATCATACGTACAGAACCTTTGGACAGCAGCAGTTTAGTATGATCTCCGCAATATGTAGCTGAGTGAAGGCTTCTATAGTTTCACAGATTCGCATCTAAACCCATTTTTATAGACCACTGTGCTGCATATTATGCTATGTCGAGCTATTCTATTCTTCATATATACATATATACGTGTCCTCGATGCTAGAGGTAGATAACAAACTGATAAATGAATGATGAATTTCCTGCCATTGGGTATTCGCATCGGATAGAAGGCAAAGCATGCTTCTCATGTCTTCGTGACATAACGTATGGGTTAAGTTTTATTGTCATGTCTGTGTCCCTTTCGACAGCGGCTCTTTTTGAAAGCCATATGGATACATAGGCATGTATAAGGTTGTTTAGCCATAGTCAGTAGTATAGGAAAGGTCCCATTTGCTTCAGGGGTGTGCGCGTGCAACTCTATGTACGGCGCGTTAGAAAACCTAGCAGCTTTCATTTTTTTGCGTTTTTTCTTTTCAGACTCAATTTATTTGGCCTATTGTGCACACATGTAATGGGCGTGTAAGTAACCATGGTAATATGTACTTTTACCTCATACTCTCCTTATTGACCGCGGGCTAGGTGTTCGCTCTGTCAATAAGACAACTGTTCCGTGTTCAAAACGCACACCATAAAAACTACTTTCCCGAGAGTGACCTATAAGAAACCAAAGACTTGAGACGTAATGGGTTACTTTTCTTTAAAAGTTCTTTCTGAATAGGTAAATGGGTTCCGATAAGTGAAGTATTAGCAATTGTCCTCAGGACACTGGGCATTCCTCGTATTTGATAAATGTCAGCATATACTTCCTTCAGCCTTAAGTCGTATTCTGTTCGTATTTCAGTTGTTAATAACTCCACTACTCGCATACTAAATTATTTTATGTTCAACTGCAAAAGAATGTTTTATTTTGCTTTTACGTGCAACATTCTAATGGTACAATACCCGGTATACGTCCTTAGTACATGCATGCTTTTATGAACTCATATTTATATAAGGATATCCAATTAAAGCATACATCGCTTTAACAAAGCAAATGCAACAAAGAAGTGCACAAACTGCTTAACAATACTTATATATGCACGAACGGTTGTATTTTTCTGTGTGATCATTTTTATGGAGATATGTTTTCACCCCAAAAATAAATGATTGCATCCCTATGTACAACAAAACGGGTAGGCCATACATCTGAGGGACAATATCAAATGCACAGTAATAACATTCCCACATATTGCTTTGTGTTCAGTTCTGGTTGATGATAGAACAAATAACTTATTAGAATGGAACGTTTTATCCCTTTGTTTGCTATGCGTGACAAAATCTTCCAGTAAGAGAAAACCACGATAAAAGGGAAATAAAAGAAGATAAAAGATAACGCTTCTTCATAGGGCCCGAACCTTGGAATCTCACGGTTTCATTCGAAAAGCCTGCTGTTTAAGAAAGCTTGGGGAAAATGGCATAATCAGCCAAGCGTTAATGGTTTTGCTTTGAATAACCCATAATTGTGTCATCCTTCAATGTGAATCATGGACGCGCCAACCCCCGGAAATAATGAAGCCATCCCCAAATCGAAACTGGACCTAGAACTAATTTCAGGATCTTAATGACTGACAATTTGTATGCAATATAACAGACCTTTATGAAAGAACTTGACGGCCGGCATCCATTCGCCTATGTGTACATAGCGTAGCTTGAATTGGACATTTCGAACGATGCCCGATAAAAATCGGGTCCCTCGTATAATATAATAGCCCATCAAGGGGATCTGCGTTTTCCGATGTATTTTCCCCGTAAAACACGCTATTATCACTCTCTATCGATATCATTGATACCACTCTACAACTTGGACAGAAGGAATTGTTTCATACGGCCATATTTAAGAAAGAAACAACAAATATGGTTACGGATTTCCGTACGTTTCTAGGGGGCTCACGAACATTGCCAAATAAGTACCTATCAATAATCTACGTTGGTCAGGCTCAGCCTGACCAACGGTTGTCAACACAACAATCAACAGCTTTGTGCGGGGGGGGGGGGGGGGGGTACGGTCCAATAGACTATAGAGAGAGGTTGACTATTTCTCACAAACAGCGAATTTATCACAGTAAAATGTAGATTCTGGGTCGATTTACTTCTGGATGATTGAGCAGTTGGTTGAGCAACAAATTTCTCCGTGTATATCTATATACATGGAGAAATGTGTTGCTCAACCAACTGTCATCAGTCCATGGCAACAAATATGAAGCGTTTGTTGGTCAGATGTTCAGAAAATGTACAATTCGTCTTCACAAATTCTCTCAAATAATCCACATTTAAGACAAAAATGAGCTTCAAAATACAGTTTAACATAACAGAACTGATACTTTAAATCAATGCTATACCAAATATACTCAGATATACCTGGTATTCATAATTTTTCAGCCTAATTTAGCAGAGTTTTCTAAATATGTAGAGCTGCCAATTGTACATTTTCTGAAAATCTGACCCATATATATTTATATATACGCTTCATATTTGTTTCCATGGACTGACAATTACTTTTCTTATGGGAAACGGAAAGGACATTTTTAATCTTAACTACAATTGTTCAACCCAATTACATAAGAGTTGTAATCATGACAGACAGTGTAATATAGTCCCTCTGCCCAATATGTGTTTCTCATGGTAAAATCTCATGTTTTATGAATATTGAAATACTTTGCAATTGTCTGATAAATCTGTAAGTGAAATCCCATTCAGTATTGTCCGACAGGTCTCTAACCCTCTTCTAATTTACAAGGATATATTCTCTGTATTCTCATATACAATGTCGGTAATAAGCCCACATGAAATGAACCCTTTGTACTCAGAATCAAATCGGTTACCTAAATATCAACCAAATAACTATCTTATTATTAATTCTGTAAGTAACGAAGCATTATTGATTAACAAGCCTTTTTTGAATAAGGGGATATTATTAATGTTTCCACACAAAGGTGACCTTTTGGTGTGGCGTTGTTTAGGGCTACCAGTATTTTGTGTTGGTCCGCACAGAAAGCTTTCTAAGGATATGATCTATGAATTCATAGTCGATATTTCATACAATGCATGCTCGACCGAGCAACAAGAAAGGAAAGAGAGATACATCACTACTGAAGGTGTGAAAAATAGATTCTTTTACCCAGGAATAGTTCTTGCATCGATGAACATATTTCTGCACCAGCTAAATGTATAATGCATCTGAGTTGGCTGCACTAAAACCGCCTTCCCTCCCTACGATCCGTCTCTACCCTTATCTTGACATGAACAATGCATCCAAACCTAAATGAATAAGCACTTGGCCTCATACTATTATGATCTCCACATCTTTGTGCTCCCCTCTTCCTGTTTACAATACAGATGCAAATACAAGGTTAAAGTAGATTTTAAAAAAACTTACATGATTGGTCTGATTTTACTAGCCAATATTCAAGTCCACTCTGGAAGAATTTGAATAGAGAAACCAGGGGCTTTGGGGATGTAAACTCCTTCAGACAGGATTGGAATAGATGTGATAATGAGGATATTTGATATTTATAGGTTAGAACTACAACCGGGATTCAATGGCTTGACTCCTTGAGTTTGCACTTTATTTTATATCAAACAAGCGGCCGCAGGCCGCGCGTTGGATGCAAAATAAAGTGTAAACAAGAGCCATTGAATCACACAAGTAGTTCTTAACCGTGAGTACAGTTCTTTCTTTATACTACGACTTGGCAATAATAGAAAACCATCATTCTTATGCTTGTATTAGGCTTGCAGAAGCAATTAACGACGGCCATGTTATTCTTAATGTGCCTCGTGGCTGAGTAAGCTCATATCTGATTGGTCTGACGTCATCAATGACGGGGATATAGACCAATCACAGACGTGCTTACATCGCAGTTACATCCTCATTCCATCTCTTTATTCAATGCATACAGAACCCACAACGCTGTTAAAAGGGCGTATTCTTCCCACTCAAAGTGAATAACCCATTCAGTCGTAGTATAATGATACTTATACACGCTGATTCATAATGTATACTATACATCTATTTATTATATGCGCATGCTATATGAAGGGTGCTATAAGTGGGGTGCTATAAAAATATTCATATAGGACGCGTCCTATATGAATGTAGTTGTCTAAAAATAGCTCTGTTTATATGCTTCGCGGAGCTTTGGCTCTCCGCGAAGCATGTAAACAAACCCCCGCAATCGGTAATCCACCCGTGATTCTGGTACTTTAATTATAGAAATACATAATAAAACCCACACCATTAGATAGAGCATTAAATTCTCTATTGAAAGATATAAGATTTATTAATGTAGGCCAAGAAATGGCTGCGATATGAACGTTTTAAGTCAACAATATAAGTAGGCCTAAAAACTGCATGATCGCACAGTGGGCACCGAACATTGTAGGCCTACTAACGGGGCTGTCAGCAGGGCTCTCTGAGACTTCTTTAGTATTTTTTCAGTGATATCTGATGAAATATGATCAAATTTTATGCACATATAATAAATATAGAATGGAACTCGCCAGCAATAATCGAAAATTTATAGGACTTGATTCGTCCACATAAGCACTCTGCCTACGGCATCGTGCTTATGTGGACGAATCTCGTCCTATAAATTCTCGATTATTGCCGGCTCGTCCCATTCTCTCTATGTATTGCACTGTTTATGGCATGTGCTAACATGGGTGGGAGTTTTACTTTAGAGCGTTATGATACCTTAATCTACCTATAGAATTTCTGTCAAGATGACTGAAAACAGTGCAGTATTCTGTACATTGTGTCTTGAATCACATTTATTAAAGACAATATTCCTAGTTTAAATCAACCACTATGCCAATACATATTGCAGAAATAATATTTAGGAGATTCTGTTAACATTCCTAATTATGATTTATAAGTCTTGTTTTTGATTTGAACGTTAATCATATCATCGAATTGATTCTCCACCGTTTGTTTACGCAGACCTCCCGAAGCAGACAATGATAAAGACAATAAAGGAATACAATTCATGTAGTAGTATTGAGAAATAATGACTAGTATTTGCCATATAGCTGGTTCATGGCTGCAACATTAATACACCATCAAGAAATACATGTATGCCAGCATGCACTTCAATACACTTGGTCAATGAACCTTACGGTAAAAATGTCACCGTTCGAGGCTTTTATCTCGGATCTTTAGGAGCCTAGGCTTGGGCAATTCCTTGCTAACTGAGAAAGGCCACTGCACAGTGTGTTGCCTTGGCCCAAAGGGTCATCCACTACAATGCATCGCTCAGCCCTGGGGTCGTCACGAAGAAAGGATATGTTTAAAACATGTATGATTTCCATCCATTATGGAGAAAGGTGCCGAGTGGTGATCTCTCAGCCCGGGCCTCCAAGGGCTGGCTGGCGTGATAGGAAGAAAGCCTCCAAGATGGTATCTAGCTGGACACAGAGCCTTGGCCTGCCTCAGTACCGCATGTATTGTCAGGTTAACAGCGGTGGACAAATGATCGCCCTTCAATCCCTGCTCGATTTAGACGGATCATCTATATATAAAAAGGGGATGAATAAAGGTTCATATCTGATGAGAGAATGCATTAATACAAAGGCAAAGATAACGTGGAAAAGTTACCTCAGGTACCACTGACCTGAGGCAATGCTTGCTGGTCCAGAACATCCAGACATTGAGATGCTAGACACATCATTGCTTGAATTATTGATACCAGTTCTTACAAGGACGTGGATCAATCATTGAAAACATCACAGGTACTGCATGGTTGACAGCTAAGACGAAGGAGGCTATCTAAATGAACCCTTGATGCCGAATTTTATGCGTGTTAAGTGTGAGAATTGTGAAGTAAAATGTTCACCTTTGGCTAACACAACTTGCAGATTACCAGCAAATAAAAAAAACTCGTAGCTATATATACCCACTCTATTATGATAATTAATGTATTAAAAAAAGCAATTTCTGGGAACGTATTCCTTGGCAGCCGTATGATGAGCAAAACCCAATTATATCCTTCAACTAGATACCAACACCCTCTCCCCCTTTTAAACAAAATGAATTAATACCCACCCAGCTCCCCAAGGTTTGCTGCCCAATGCAAAATTCATTCAGGAAAGGAAATAAAATCTGGAGCTTCTGAGAAAAACTGGATACTTGGCAATAAGAGACGTTGACTCGTCCCCTGTGGCCTCCTTAAATTGCCCAGTGGTCTGGGCTTGATCTAGGCGGGGTGGTGGGCAAAGACACTTACCGGTCAGCTTGGCCAACTTTCTAGCATGTCCTTTTACATCCGTGGGTCCTAAACACGAGTCTGAGATTACTAAAATCGATCTTGCGTGGCCAGAACCCCGGGAAGGAATCTTTTGACCTCAGATCAGATTTTTTCTTCTTGTCTTTTCTCCGGCCACGGCTCTGGTAATCTCATACCTACAGTTTTATGACTAAGCTGGGGTTCTATCCACTGTTAGACCAAGTGGGTTGGTTTCTCGAGGTTCTGAGACGAGTCCTTTAATTGTTAGCCCGAGTTGATATTGTTCCGAATATTGTCTGATACTTGAAATGTACAGTTATAAAGGCAGTTTATTTGAATAATGGCATTTCTAAAATACATTAATTTTAACCACAGGGGACTAGTTTTGAAGAAAATGTTATTTTATTTTGCCATCAGAGATCGCTATATACAAACCTTCCTCGGGAATATTATTCTCTAGGAGTGTTGGAATATTCTATTGGAAGTATTCATCGTATACTACTTTTTCACCAAAATAGCCAAGCAATGAATTCAGTGGATTAGTGAGGTAAAATATGAATAGTGAGAGGTTCCATCATCCCACTTTGTCCCCGCATGGCATTTCCCCCATTCAAACCCCCAACCCAACCCCATCGCGGCTGTCATGAAAGGCTGCACCTGCACTGTGCTGCATATTGATGATCAGTCATCTTATAGGTGCCTGACCGGTCACCTAATGGTCAGCCATTAACAACATGGAGGAACTGACCAAAGGTAAAGCGAGCAATATGGAGAAGGTTCCTCGTGGGTCCTCTGACCAATATTACCTCTTGACCTCTGCCCAAATAAGGGCACTGACCTAAATATTGCACTGGTGGATGTCTGCTCCGGTAAACGAGAATTTTTATACTTATTAGAAGAAAAAGGTTTCGTATTGAATTCTGAAATATTCTTTAATACATAGACATGTATGATATGGGTCAGATTTTCAGAAAATGCACAAGCTACACTTCTACACATCTATCATATTCTGCTAAATTAGAGTGAAAAATGATAAATACTAGGTGTATCTGAGTATATTTTGTATGGTATTCATTCAATAGATCTGTCTAGTTATGTTGAACTATATTTTTAACCTGATTTCCGTTTTAATTTGAGTTATTTGAGGGGATTGGTGAAGGCCCATTGTGCACTTTCTGGCGATTTCACCCTTATATATAATATGTAAACGTAATTGTAGACATGTACAAATGTTCATTGAGCATATATAAACAGATACACACAATGCTATTTTGTACAATACATATATATATGTGGTACTGATGAATATAGTTATTTGTATGTTTATGCACATATAAATATATATTCCCAAACATAACTTAATTGTATACATACTCACGACCCATGTATACACGCAATTGTACATAAATGATATAACTATGTATACTTTATGACTGTCATTGACAATCGGGTATGTACCTCCTCGAGAATTCGTAATTTTACTTTTAGAAAAGAAAATGGTCAAAGTTTCACATACATGATAATTCTCACTCCCCATGTACAAAACATGTTCTATCGACTTCATGACATCTCGACAATTTAACTTTAATCAATTTATGATACTGGTCTATATGATTAATTTCACTAGTTCGGTTTATATAGTTACAATCAGGTCTACATAACCTCGATCATTCGATGACGATCCCAGCTCTAATTAGTTTAACAGTTCATCTGATCCCTTAAGTTATACACTACACCACTAAAGATTTTCAGAAAATGTACAATTCGCCTTCACCAATTTTCTCAAATAACCCAAATTTCAGACGAAGATAAAGTTAAAAATACAGTTCAACCTAACCAAACAGATTGCTAGAATCAATGCAATGCCAAATATAATTGAATTTACCTAGTATTGACCAAATTGCAGCAGAATTTAGCAGAATGTACTAAATGTGTACAGCTGCCAATTGTACATTTTCTGAAAATCTGACCTTCTAATATACTGTGGCAGTTAGTAACAAACGCTTGCATGCCCTTCTAGTCTTTCATCTTTATCATTACCAATACTGGGAGTTAGTTGGCACAAATTGTATATCGTCTAGTGAGTGGTCTGACCAGTAAAACTACTTTGAAATGACTTTGACTTTGAAATGGTAGAGTTAATTTCCTGTCAAATGAAGTTGTAGACTTGATTAGAAAATGCTTTAACATCGGTTACATGGTAATGGCAAATACTCAAAGGTCATTGGCATGTTATTCTATACTTGGTGACAACGCAAATCCCTTGAACTATTTTTCTAATATATTAATCACTGAGATGGGCCTAGGGAAAAGGATATATTCTACTGAATTCAAATCCAAGAAATACCTTGGACATATATGCCCAGCTCCAAACCTCCCAGGTTTACCACCACTTTCCTCCTCATGCAACATTCGCAAAGTTAAAGGATATACTTTTCCCGATTGCTATAAATTGCTTGGGATTAACTCGCGGAAGTTCCTGACTTCATCGTGGCCCGGCTGCATGCATGGTTCGAGGTGCTCTTGCTTTAAATTTCGATGTCTGCATTAGTCCCAAATAGAACACTAGTGGAATCCTCGGCCTTTAGGAGAAGATTATAGATTAGGCCATTAGATAATTTTCCCGAGTAACCTCCATTAGTTTCAAGGGCGGTAGTGTTTCTTGTTTCTTCTCCTCGAACAATGAATTAGCTCATTATTCCTTCCATGACTGTCCAGATGATTGATTACAAAGTAGACGAGTTCTGGATACACAAACTAGAGGGTTAGGGTGTGAATCCACTTCTGTGCTAACGGGACATGCCAACTTCACGCTGGATTTACCTCGGCCTTGTGTATGTACATATATATGCATACATCCATGCATGTGCATGTATACATGTATGTATGTATGAATAATATACATGTATTTATGTATGTACGTATGTGTACATGTATTATACATATATGTACGTCAATGTATACACATGCAATAAGACAGAAAGAGCTTACGAATATAATTATAAACAAGTGGGCGAGATACTATGGATAGCCAGATGCACATACATATATGCAGGCAGTAAGATGGCGACCAGGAGTAATAAGTCGAATAAACGATCGATAGGACAATGAGAGAGATTTAGATAGAGAATGAGAGAGAGGGAGACTGGAGGAGATAAGGGATCCAGCGTGGGGAGGGTGGGAGGTAGAGAACAGGAGTGCCTGTGAGTGTGAACAGGGGGAAGAGAGGGAGAAAGAGAAGGAGAAAGGGATATGAAGACCATGAAAGCGAGAGAGGGGATGGATGGTTTCAACAGGGAAGAGACAGAGTGGGAGAGACAGAAACTATAGGCATACATTTATACGGACATCTATAGAGATAACGATAGTCAGACAACAGAAAGACAGATACATGCATTTGGGTAGAAAGATAGAGACAGACAGGCGACAGAAAGTTAGCTAAATGGCCAAATAGACAGATAGACAGCGAGGTGGATACCTAGATAGTTAGAAAGAAAGGTAGATACGGTTTACATGCACATGCGCTTATAAATAATTAATGTATGGTGAATTGTTACAAAGTATACCTGCTGGCGTCAGGTATTAAGGTAATCACCAACAAGTTGGTTGTTAGCGCACACCTGTTCAGTGTGTTGTTCAATGGAAATGAAGCATGAGATTAGTAGGAACTTATTAGCGCAGTCGACTGCGCTTTTCCATGCACTACTAATAGGTGTTAGTATATTCTATGCTAGAACAACGCTCATCGTCCTCTAACGATTCTATATTTAGCCAAGGCATAGCGCGGAGACCTTGAGCGTAACAGTGGAATCGCCCCTTAAGTTTGCTTCTAGTATCTGTAGACGGTATTATCATTATGTCTGATTTATTTCTTCTTTCTGCGATTGGTTCTCTGTACTGTGATACATGTGGGTAAAAGTATTTCTATTTTAGCCAAGTTCAAGGAACAACGAATAGGTCCCATTTGATTCACTTTCGGTAATACGTCGATAATGGTTCTAGGACAGCTACCCGCCGGACATGTACCCGCCGGACATATCCCCCCGAATTTGACCCCCTGGACAATTACCATCCTGGACATTGCCCCGCTTAAAACTTCAGGTAAGGCGGGTGAATGTCCAAGGATGGTAAATGTCCGGGATGGTAAATGTCCTAGCGGGGAAATATCCAGGATGGTCATTGTCCAGGGGGGTCAAAGTCGGGGGGGATATGTCCGGCGGGTATATATATATGTCCGGCGGGTAGCTGTCCTGACACCGTCGATAATATGGATAATTAGCGATATAATATTCAATATCATGGTAGGACCAAAATGTTTATGATTCTAAGAGCGTTATTGCATACTGCTGTAAGATATGTTTTATTTAATTGAAACCATTGTTGATTGATTTAGCCAATCATTTTGCTTACAATCATTGCCGCACCAGTAATTGCCAACTTCCCAACCCAACATTTATAAGTGCCACAAGCGAAAATTACAAACGTGGAGTTGTTCAAGAAATGTGTTACTAGAAATGTTTGTACAATAATGTGAGTTATTTTGTGTTCATTCAAGAGAATCCGCAGGTTGAATATTTGTATATAATTTTTATCTCGCCATATATTGCTCAAATACCAGGTAACAACGTCGCTTGTTGGATCTTATAAATATATTTTTATTGTGAATGCCTCTTTCATATGTGGTATGTGGTACGACTGTTGGTGCATTTTCATGACAATATTATAATTCATACAATTAGAATGTGAAGAGGTCAACGATTGCCCATGGATATTGGTCTAAAGCGATCTCTAATGGCTCGCGAAATAAGATAGTTTTCTTTAAATTCAATCATTTTCAAGTCATTTTCTTCTTAAAGAAGAAGCTCTTCGTCAGAATAATATATTGCATAATCATCTGATTTGCATACACAAGGACTATTTTCTATATGCTATAAACGGCCACGACACAAAATAAACAAATATTTTGAACTGGCTATAACGCATAGTATTTTTAGTTACCGTGTCAGTCCCGGAATAATACACATTAGGTGTTTAATCTTACACACCAGCATGACTCCTTTATGTAAAGAGATTTGCTAAGGGTATCCATTTCCAATAGCTGCTGCCTCGTTAAATGTTTAATTTTCACCAATTAGTTCCGTAGTGATGTAAGAGCATATTTGCAGAAGGACACTTGTTAATGCACCATGCACACACTAAGCATTGATTCTGACAAGGATTAGGCAACAAACATTGACCAGCCTCTTACCAAGGGTCTCTAAGAAGAAATACAAATAAGGCACACATACACTTATCAAATACAAAACAGATGCGAGTCAATCTAAAAGAATCACCGAAAAGAAATATTTCTTATACTGGTCTGTCTTCTATCGGAACCTACTGATATGAATGTTTCTGTATCAATCCCTCTTTCCTACTAGTAAGAAAACATTCTGGTTTTATTTTATGCCCACAGTACAAAATGGAGAAGACCGGAGCATTTCTACTCAGCCCTTTAATAACTTATACAGTCGGGAGTATTTTTAAGAGCAAAGTCATGAATCAGGCGTGGTGGGGTAAAAGATTGCCTTGCTGGAAACGGTCATAGAATGCTCCGTTTTATTTTCATTGCAATACGTTTTTACAGTGTGACTTCCCCCTCAGGCCCAACTTAATACCTCCTAATAAGGTTCATCATGCCCAGAGCATACATCTCCAAGTCCATAATGGTCACAAGGTGGCGGTTGGAGGCTGGTGGCCACTAGTGTAAATACTGTTCAAATAGGCAGAGCAGGTCCCTGGCGAGCTACAAGCACAAGAGTGACCAGTCCCCTTAAACTCAGAATGGAATGTGCCCCAGAAAATATATGATTCCAGATGACAGGGATGCAGGAGGGCTTTTACTACTTACTTGCGGGGTGAAGATATAGGACACTCAATTTAAAATAAGGTCTTTTCTAGTATGGTGCGAGGAAATCTATGATTAATCTTTTCGCTTAACATTTCTTGCATATCTTGCGATGTGCAAACAGATCCTGTGAATAATCAGAATTTAGGATTTTATTTAGGATTTTATCTATAATAAGATTAGTCAAGTAACGTATAGAAAATATGTTAATTAATACTGGTGAATTATCATTAAATCCTTATATAGATGGGTCAGATTTTCAGAAAATGTACAATTGGCAGCTGTACACATTTAGTAAAGTCTGCTAAATTAGGCTGTAATTTGTCCAATACTAGGTAAATTTGAGTATATTCGGCATTGCATTGATTCTAGTAAACTGTTTTGTTCGGTTGAACTGTATTTTGAACTTTATTTTCGTCTAAAATTTGGGTTATTTGAGAAGATTGGCGAAGTTGAATTGTACATTTTCTGAAAATCTGACCCAGATGGCTTTTATGTTAAATTTGGTGTTATGTTAAATAGAGTGACCTGCCAGATAATGTTAAGTGATCATTCCATTTAGTAACTTTTTGGCCATTAATCTCGCAGCAAATATTATGAGTTGTACATGAATGGAATTCTCTGCTAATGTCTGTGGGCAAAGAAAGTGGGAAAATGTGACCAAGTTAATTAATTTGTTTCTGGAAAATGCCAGACCAAATGCAGTTCACAATTCTCAAATGCAACCCATTTCAATTGTTCTTTCCCAATTGTGCTGGGCACTGATTACTCAAATCCAGAGCCATGAGAGGACAATGCCTTGCCAGCAGAGGCTCTCTGTCTTGTCCTATGCTCATTACAATAATAATGGAGGATTAATATTCTTTCAAGTTTAACTAGCTACATGGAGGAAATGACCGTCATGCAGCTCGACATATTTCAGCTGAAATACACTTGAGACCGAATTAGGGTTTCGGTAATCGTTTATTGTCGTCGTTATCATCCATTTTATTTTAGTGTTCACCCCCGCGAGGGTTTACCCAAACACATTTTTCTTCCCACCGAACTAGAGCCGTGGGAATACCACCATTATGTTTATGGCTATGTGTGGTACTCGAGCGAGATGGGGGAGTGAATAGAAGGGACTCGATCTCATTGTCCTATGAATATGGGACGGGTTAATTATAATTATGACACTTTCCATCAACATGGGTCTCAAGCCACGGTAATAATAAAGAGTTTGGATGTTTTAAATTTGCTCAACAGCTCCAACAAAGAAGTGGCAAGCAGGCTGGGAGGGTTTCGTGCAGATTCCTCACACTATCTGTGTGCGACTGCCCAATTAAGTAAGACCATGATATACGTATTTAGTAGTAGCTGGGAGCAATTATTATATAATTATCCCGAGTCTAATGAGATAATCAATAGAGTGGTAATGGGTTTCATGCTCAAATGCTCATTCTATAATTTCCGCCGTACTGAATAAGGCAAAGTGGAAACAATTTACCTCGTAGAAATGTGTTACAGCACAGAATAAGGGGATGCTTCAGAAACAGCTCCTGTCTGCATTCATTCATTCATTCATTCTGAGTAGCTTATTCTAAATACTATGATAGGAATCGTATAGAAGGCCTTAAACGGATTCAAAATATATTCATTATTGTTTAATTAACAAAATTTCAATTTTTAATTCTACATTTTTAACATTTAATTAGCAGACGGTTGAACAAAGAGTGGGGCAAAAACAATGACCGTCAACAGACAATGACCAATATAAATAACATTTTCCAATTAAAAAAAACAAAACAAAAAAAACTTCAATGTTTCAGTGAAGAGTATTTTGGTGACTTTGATGCCGTGGAAGCTTTATTTAAGTAATGCACAATCACGCACGGGTGCAAATCTATTTATAGGGACAAACAACATTGGGTAACTGACCCATTGGAATAATTATCCCTCTTCATACTTAAGTTTGATATATTAGACCACCAGGGCAGTCCATTTGCTTTAACATGGTAGTCCATTGTTATGATACAAATGTCTATTAAATTCACCCGTATGACCGCTTGTAAAACAGCTGTGTACTAACGTTCGAATAAAAGCACACACTTCTCTCAGACTGACCTCTGCCTCCGACACGCCCCCTCCAAACACGTCCAGTCGATGGTCATTCAAACAGTCATACCTCCAATCACCCCAGTAACCAATGAAATTGCTACCCCCTTCGAGCCATTGTCATGGATTCAACCAATCAGGGAGGAGCGGTGGCAGACCCTATCCTCGCGCCTCGTCAGTCTAAGTTTGCCTCAGCGGGTGTAAACAACCTTCTGCTGGAGCTGTCCTGCAACTCTCTCATTCTACATTCTAGCTTTTAAAACTTTAGCCATCCTTTATTTAATCAAGGAGCTGGTTTTACTATTGAGAATGTTCAACTACAGTTCCACCGTATTGATAAGGTATTCTCCCAATATACTCGATATGTGAATCAATATCAGATTCCGCCAATTCCGTACACATACTTTGTGTGTGAGGCATGCTTTTAAGTGTGCAACGGACCACCCACATCCCAATCCACCGCTCCACGTCAGTCCTAAATTACTTCAACCAAACGAGGTTTTAACCTTCACATACTTCTACTCCTCCTTCCCGAGAGCCCCTCCCCCTCCTCCTTAAAACATGCAACATTTATATATACCCAAGGTCACTGTTAAAGCTGGGAATCGCCATTTCTGGCTTCAGGAATCGGAGGAGGAAGAGCACTAAAACCTTATATACGTCAGTGTGAGTTATCCAAGCACTTCAACTATTCATGGGACTGCTTGGCGAGAGAGCTGTGTGTCGTGTGTTTGCTAGAAAAAGGGCCAACTTCACAATTCATCAGAGCTTGTTTATACCTCACCTTCTCTCTCTCTCTAACGCAAGCAAGTGTTTAAAAGCAGAAGTACTTCAATTTATAAACCAAGTCATGGTGACGTTACCAGCGCCAAAACCTTCTGTTTGTTCATACAATTCTCAATCATTGGAGGAATTCACACCTATTTTTGGTACAAACATAACAAATGCTTTGATGTAATGATAACTTTTTCCTCTAGTTATAAAGTTAGCATATTTACCAGGCGACGCTCCATAACCAATTTTAAAAATCAGGCGTAACATAATATAACACCCTATGTTATTACGGTTCCATACTCTCTATTAACAAGGTGGATAGTTTGATGCACAGAAACTAGCAGAATTACAACTCTAGAATTAATTCGATGTCATATCTCTCTATTTCAGGCACACAAGTTCCTGCAGATGCAGTATTCCATATGGATACATGAAGAGATTCGATACAGACACAATAGATAAATGAAGTTTTTGATCATCCAAAGGATCGCCTCAATTCTTGGAGGGATTTTACCGGCACCAGCTTCTAAATATATCCAGTGCCTAGGACTCAATGTTAGGAGGAATTCCAGCAGGGAAAGCAATAGTCAAGGGAACCTCTCTCTCTCTCTCATTCCCCCTCTCACTTGCTTTCTTTCCTTCCACAAGAGGCCTGCCTGCCCATGACGCTTGTGGGTGGCGCCTATGGTAGGACGGGTAGTACTAGCGTTGGGCACACAAGCGCCAGTTGTCAGTAGCGAGGCAAGCCGCAGAGAGTACGTACCTCGACTGCCAAGCGCTCCCCTTCCTCCTTCTCCCAGTCCCTCCTCAAGGCTGGGAGCTCCCAGTAGTGTAAGAGGAAAACTATGTAGTATTACGGTCTCGCATCTTTCTGAGCAGACACTCGTGGATTTACCTCGGAGCCAGTGGGACCTCACAGGCGCACACACTTAGACACACCTGACAGAGTTTGGATTGTGCCAAGATAACTGTTGATATCATCCATCATTCATTCATTGCAGACCCAGTCACTGGTATTTTATATTGTGTATTGTGTATATATATACATACTCTTGAGGATCTAAACTGTTATCACTGCGCATAATTGCTATGGAACAAACGCTTTGGGACTTTAATGATTATTATACATGTACCTGCCATAAAGGGCTTTTAACACAAACTGTCAACATAGACAAGGATAGTTTGAGGCGAGGAGAGAAGGTATACTAGACAACATCCAACGAGGAGCTTTGTTTCTAGGAAGTCTGGGGACCTAGTGTTTAAACCATGCCTCAAACCCTGGAAGAGGGGAGCATCCCCATCCCAGTGGTATCCTCACTAAGCTCGTGAATCCTTCCCGAGGAAGGACTGGTTTCTGTATCAAGGGATGCCAACACATCAAGGGATTACTACGGTCTGGGAGTAGAGCTTGGCTGTATAGGATAAGGCATGAATAAAAAGTGTTTAACTGTACCCACCCTCCGCTCGCACATACCAGGGGATTGTCATCACACCACTAATGATATCAAGGTATGCCTATATAGGTATGCTATACCCCCAAGGCATTACACTCCTCCTGTTCTTGTCCTTCCGGTTCCAAAACAACACCAACTATAGGACACCATCGTATGCAACAATCTGAAGGCACCAGCTTCGGAAATTGTTCAAATTTCGACTGGAATTACTTTCTGATTACTCATACATACTCCTCTCCTCTGCCGGGCTTATTTTGATTTTGAATACAACTTAAATAACAGGAAAAGTACTGAACGATGGCTGGATACGGGTCCTCTGTGTTGGTATGTAGGTCTGGGATTGTGGTCATTTTGTTCACACTGCTTTGTAACCTGGAGCAAGGGATGGCTCAGGAAACGAGGCATATGGAGCTACCGTATAGAATACTGGAGGAGCTCCAGAGGGGGACATATGTAGGGGATGTTATGAAGGATGCCGGTGTGGGATCGCGCTATACAGCATCACAACTATCCAGTGTGCAGTTCCGGTTCCTGTCCAGGCCAGAACTTGGATTCACTATAGAACGCGATACCGGAGTCCTCCGTACAGGTCCCCCAATAGACAGAGATGAAATATGTGCCCATCGGACAATGTGTACCATTCAACTAGATGTGGTGGCAGTCATTCCGGACCCACTTAGGTTCTTAGAGATCATTAAAGTCAATGTAGAGATATTAGACCGCAATGATAATGCACCTAGGTTCCCAGAGCCCAAGCTTTCCTATCAGGTTCTCGAGTCAGCAATGCCAGGTTCGAGTTTTGTGATCCCGACAGCCATCGATCCCGATAGTGGTGACTTCGGCATACAGCGCTACGAACTTTTCTCAAGCACTCAGAAGTTCGAGCTGGATGCTAAACCCAAAGTGGATGGATCCACAGAAGTACGCTTGGTGACTCGAGACAAACTGAATAGGGAAATTCAGGACATATATAGAATGAAGATATTTGCTTATGATGGAGGCAACCCGTCTAAATCTGGCTCAGTTGATGTGACTGTGACTGTGAACGATGTGAATGACAATGACCCTGTTTTCAGTAATACCACTTATGAGGTGTCTATACTGGAGAACATGCCGCCCCAAAATACGATAGTCAGAGTGCATGCCAACGACCATGACATCGGTCTGAATGGACAGGTCATATACGGTTTCTCCCCAACCACAGAAGCAGCTTACGGTAAGCTTTTTGGCATCCGCAACTCAACCGGGGAGATTTACGTCAAGGGAACCATTGACTACGAGAAGAACCCAATCTATCATCTCTCGGTGACCGCTCGTGATCTCAGTCCTGACTCTCGCACGGCCGACGCCACAGTTATAATCAAAGTGAGGGATGCCAATGATAATGCCCCCCAGATCACAGTCAACACCCTAGCGGCCACCGGCACGAGCCTAGCGGAGATCGCCGAAGATGCCGATCTTGACACCTTTGTGGCGCACATCACCGTCACAGACCCCGACTCGGGCAGGAACGGACAATTTCGATGTAACTTAAATGACAACCATTTCACCCTCCAGCAAATGTACCAGAGCGAATACAAAATAGTGACCAGAGCATATTTAGACAGAGAGACTCGAGAAGAATATAATCTAGCAATAAAGTGTACAGATCACGGTTTAGAGCCTCAAGGATCTATAAAGCATGTAACTATACGAGTGACTGATATCAATGATAACTCGCCCCTATTCAGGCGCACACAGTATCAGGCTTCTCTGATTGAAAACAACTTCATCGGAGCCTTCATTGCTCATGTGAATGCCACCGATGCCGATGCAGGCAGTAACGGGGCAATAAGGTACGATGTCGAGCCCAACTATCAGAAGCTTTTCAAGGTGGATCACAACACTGGGATGGTCAGTGCGGCGGTCATGTTTGACCACGAAGAGATTCAGCAGATAAAATTCCGGGTAATCGCCTCTGACAAGGCGGAAAAGCCTCGCACCAGTGTGGCGACCATAACAGTGGACATTGAGGACGTGAATGATGAAAGTCCTCAGTTTAGCCAGCATGGCTATTCCTTTGGTGTGATGGAAAATCAGCCCGCGGGCAAAGAAGTAGGCGTGGTTCACGCCATAGACCGCGACGATCTTCCATTCAATCAGTTCGAGTTCTCCTTCTTCCCCACCCCAGACGCCATAGATAAATTTGTCATTAACCCAAAGAGTGGCTCCATTTCCACCAAGGTAGTTCTAGACCGAGAGGATGATTCAGTTTATTATCTGACCGTGCAAGCAATAGACAAAGGCACACCCCCACGAACCAGCAGTGTCACTGTGTCTGTGTATGTCTCAGACACCAACGATAACGTCCCAGTGTTTGATTTTCCTTCCAAAACCAATAACACCATTCATATATCAAACATGGTACCCAGGGGCTATGTGATTACTAGGGTACGGGCGTACGACAGAGATATAGGGCAAAACAGCAACCTCACATACCAAGTTGTCAAAGGATCGGGACGTGAGTATTTTAGTGTGGATCAGCTGACGGGGAGTGTGGCCGTCGTCAATGACATGTTGAAAAAAATTGATTTCGAAGCATTTGATTTGCAGATTGCGGCGAGGGACAACGGCGAACCTCCTCGCCTGGCAAAGACCACGTTGAATATCATGGTGAATCACACTATTGCCTTTAACACTGGTCGCGGTGGTTTCCTTCTGGGCCATAATTTAATGATTGTAGTGATAGTGTCCTGTGTAACGGGAGTTATTGTAGTGCTTCTCATTATTGCCATTCTTGCTCTAAGGCGATCGGGACGGAATGAAAAAAGCGGCAAATATAACTGCCCCAAGAAAGCCCTTACCTTATTAAGTACAAATGACCCTCCCAAGGAGGCGGATGATAATTGTAGGAACAAAGGCTTCGAGAAAGAAAGGAATAATAAGCAATTTATAATGAACAACCGTTACGAACAGACACATGTGGATCTTGTGGATGGATGTGATCATACTGAGGAGGATAAGTCCACACCAATTCCTTCTCCACCCCCACCACCACAGGTAAGAGTCGAAAATACTTCATCATCATCCATTCCCAATTAGGTAACTTTTAATTTCTTCTAACTAGATTAGGCGAGGGATTAATGTAATGAGTAGGTGATAAGAGGGCCACCTTTGGCCGCATATAGATCATGTTCCTGTCACTTTAAGCCCAGGTGATTCGAGCCACGGCAGGGCATTATTACTTTGGGCTCAATTTGCACTTCTATACATAGTATGCGAGTCCTGATACATATATATCTATGTATGTATGCATTAGCTGATGAACTTGGGACTTGTTCTCTCCATATATATGCTTTGATTTAATTTGATAGTTGCATTTAAATGGGAAAAAACCGTTTATAAGAAATTAAAAAGCGACTAAAGAAATCCTATGCACATGCATAAGCCGATTGAGTAAGCTCTGTCAACTGCCGTCTTCATGTCACTTTATTGTACAGATTTTAGTTTTTAGCAGGATACTTACACAGCATAAGGGAATTCGAGACTCGAGTTCAATTAGACACATAGGAAAGAATGTTAAAAAGAAATGCCAATGGATATTCCCACGGGGTTGTTCGCTTTACCTACTCCTAAATAATCAAATGTAGCTTATATGTTAGAAAGTTTCATTCTGTTAAATGTTTAAGTATAAATGTAATAGATAGCCATAGATATATAGAGACAGACATATCACATTCAAACTATGACTCATAAAAAGGTACCGAATTGAGGTTATTATCGAGGATCATATCATTTTGATGCTCATACATGATTTAATGCTAATTATTCGTATCATGTAGGAGGAACAATTTCATTACATCAGATAAATATGCCAGGTCATGATAAAAAGTCGTGAGTTCTGATGTGCAGCAACTCTCCATAAATGAACTGCAATTACAAACAGCTTTTAATGCAATGAAAGCCAATCTGCGCATACCTACCTAATAGGACATAATGGCACCAGGGCCCATCATATAGAGATGGATTATCGTTATTATAGAAGCATTCATCGCAAAGAGGAAAAGAACTTCACTGACAAATGATGTTACATTGTAGCTGAGCAATGGGTATGGAATCATTCTATACTCGTTGACCTAAGTGAAGTCAGATCTAATAGAATGTGGAACCCATCTCATCAAAGTTTCATAATTGGGTATCAGGAATTAGATTGTCCCAATCAAAGTGCAAAAGGCTGGCGATAATTGATGCCTGAATTCTGATACTGCCATATGGCATAATGATATGTCGCAATTAACGATAATCCATACGACAGGCGCTATTATGGCTGAGGGCTCGAGGCTAGATATCTAAAGAGTAAGTGTTCCCAGAGGCCGATGGAAAATCCCATCTTCCCAATGATGTCAACTTGAGTGATTAGGCAGAATATAAGCATTCTTATCTCTACTTCCCAATTACGCCATTCATTATATTGTTCTCGGTAAGGGTAATGTATAGTTGCTATGTCACTGTATCACCCTGTCCCCTCCTGTTTCTCTTCCTTATCATTGCAATCCTCTTAATACCTACACATACATCGCTCCGAAGCCACCTTTAAGAGACATTCAACTGTATCTCAGAGGAGACATTGAGGTATGAGGCTCTTTACCATTATCATCTTAGTGGGAGGATTTGGCTCCATTTGATAGTAATCAATACAATTAGTGAAATACTCATGAGTCTGAAATAGACGGTGGACTTATAATTGATGTCTCATTGGATTACTGGCCTTGACAGACAAGAGGTTCTAATGTTTAATGACGACGAGGCAGGGAAAGAATGGTGAAATCGGCGTTAAGTCGCATTGATAATCTTTTGAGTAGAGTCGCTCTGACACATGTTGACATACAAGAGTAGAAGTAGATGATGTATGGATGGATCGAGAGAGGCATGCTAGTCGATGAGAGCCTTAGTAAAAGTATGAAGACCGATCACTACCTAAAGCTTGGAAGAGCTCATATTATGTCCTAAAAGGTCTTTCATAATGATCTAACAGCCCTTCAATAATGTCGTAGAGCAATGCATCTTTTCGCCGGCGATATGAGCATCGATCGCCTAAGGGGAAAGAGAAGCAGAGGACTGCTGTGTTTATGAAAAAGGCGCGAAAACCCTCAATTAGGTGGCAAAAGTCGTCTGCTGGTGAGCCAGCATTGGGCGGCGTCTCTCAGGCTTTATTGGCCAACATAAGCCATGGACATTGGATTATTCCGCACACTTACAGAGGCGTTCATCTTGCTTAGTGTCCAGTCTGTAACCTGCCTGACATGTCTCATCTTTCTTCTCGCCAGAATGAGAAACGAATCTTTCTAAGAAGAGCTGGCAAATTTGTCGTCCCAATAAAAGATCATCTGGTGAATGGAGTTTGAATTGGAGCAATGAGTTAAAGCCAGAAACGTGGGGATGAGGAGAAATGTGGAAAGATGTAAAGAGGGAAAGATGGATTAATACCGGCCTATTATATGAATAGAGAAGAGGAACTTGTTAAGGCGGGAGGAAAGGTCAGCTAGAGTGGGTGGGGTTGTACAGCAGACGTGTGGCATGGTTGGTGCCACTGGTTGAGGTAGTTATATTGGTATGGAAACATCAGGCAAACGCCCAAAGCATTGATTCCACAGCATTTATAGCCTAGTGAATGGCGCATAATGACTGAGGAACATGTCATGGCTGCCGATTTGACCAGCCATTGATTGACCTGTGTGGGCTTTTGAATGTAAGTAGTCGTACATCGCGGGGAGTGATACATTATGAGTCTGTGCCAAGGAAAGAGATCCCCCTTGCCTCCTACCCCCCTTGCCCACAGACACCCCCTAGCTTCACCCTAACCTAATACATGTATCTTCGATTGGCCAGACCCGATGTCCAATGGATAGTTACTCGTTTGAAAAACCTACTTGTCTTCGTTTATCTTGCGCCCTCGGGGCCACCTTTGCATTAATGGCGCATTAATCTTCCTTTTGGAACCAATCTGATTGCAAGTTGGCAACAGGAGGATGGGTGACTCATTAGTAGTCAGACCCGATTGATAAGTCGTTATTCTTACATGTTTTTATATAATAGCAATGTCTTAGATGAGAACTAAAAAATACATGGTGTTTGATTCATAATCGCAGCGTAGAATAACCCCTGACTACCATGTCTATCCCAATGTTTCATTTCATTTCATGTCAAGAATCCTTTATTGCATAGGTGTTAATACATATAGGTCGTTCAATCAATCATGATATTATTACCATTTCTCTCCCCGATGAATGCCTTATTTTTTTTATTCTGATTTGGGTTTACACATAAAGTTACAAATTGTTAAGAAAAAGTTTGAACAGTTTTTGGTACATGAATGCATAGTGCTGGTAAGAACAGTGTGATTTAGCCGTTTCAAGGAATAGCAGATAATTGAGCATAATATAACACATAGTACATCAATAGGAATAACATCATTTATACAATACTTTGTAGTGTTGACGGTTTTTACGGACTCATAGTTTCTTATATAGTAAGAATTTAACAACACAGAATAAATCCTAGAAGGAATTCCTTCTAGCTATTCTATACCCGTCGCAGAAAATCTGACTTGAGAACTCAAGTGTTTTAGGCAAAAGACTTCATGAACTCATGGGAAAAGACATTCAGAAACAACAGCCGGCACAGGTGCTTCAACTACCTCTCCTCATTGTCACCTAGACCCTTTTCAATCATTGGGGAATTAATCAAATTCTGGCGCTCTGTCTTCTTCCAAATACATTCTGCAATGAGCCAAGCACTTGGCAAAGACTGCTAAAGTCAAGGTTGAACAAGTGTATCAACAGGCAGCGCAGGTAGAGATCTGGACCCGTTTGAACTAAAAGAATGCGAAATTAATGAAGCCCCCGTCTTTCAACCTCTACTCTCTACTTGCTCATGGGAATTGCTCCCCTCCCCTGCAATTCAGACATATAGGTAAAATGAACACTTCATCGAATCTCCGCATTCACTCACCTATTCATCTATCTACCTCAAACCACAGCCCTCTTCCCAAGATCAAAAGTGGGAATACAATTAGGAGAAAGAAAGAATGAAAAGGCAGAAATCTAGTCGAGATTGATTTAGAGGAATGGGTGAAAAACCAGGCCGTTCCGCTTAGCTAAGGACTGGTAGCAATTTGCAACTTTTATTTTAAGTCAAAAGTTATTTCTACACATGTATGTGTTTGTTACTGATCTCATTGCCATAACAGTATGCTTTGGTTAGTTTATAACATTGCGAATGGGAAATAACATTTCTCTTTAAAAAAAAAAAGAATTCTGTTGTCTGAATGCCGAGCGATGCAGCAAATGCGATGATATGATGAACGCAGGAAGCTTTGTTTAAGTTACTTTCTCCGGAAATATGTGTTTTTTAAATATCCTATTGCTTTTTTCTCTTACTACGGTGGTACAGGCTCCTTTTACGGTTATTACTTTTTAATTTGCTGTGTTCGCGTGAGGACTAACTAGTCTTTCCCTCCAAATTGGGGTGAGCAATTGAGGTCTCATCTCATATCCAATCCACCTATGGATTATGAAACTAAAAAAATGCATCGCCTTGTCAAGCACCCAGTGCTTGTCATTTGCATTCCTCCTCTCCGCCATTGGTGTAAATTTTCCACCATACGTGAAGCTGGCCAAGGCAATTGTCTTGACAGGCGGTGGTTGAGAGGTCCGACTCTCAGCTGACCCGCTGTACCAAACCACCATAACATTCTGAAATGGTAATGCGCGAAAGGACCCTACTTGGGATTTGACTGCTGCGTTAGCCCTATATTGTTCAGAAATGGAAGGCAATTCGGCCTGTCATTGACTATTTCATTGCCCAATCTTCTACAACCCATGCGTATCTGACAGAGAAGTAGGCCTTGTAGGTGTTTAACATTTCCGTTCGTTTGAGGAGCAAGCCAGAGCAAGTATGAGAAAGCTTTGGCAATTGGAAATGTTCAAGACTAGAGGTAGGAGAATCAAAGGTGACTTTTCGTGGTACATATCAATCGGCTGCAGTTGTCAGGCTAGAAGGAAATGTAAGGTTATGACAATACGAATAGAAGGAGCTCCAAAAGTCATCTGTCACTGCAGAAGCAGAAACGTTTTGCGGAGAAAGTACATACTACAATGTCCCGATAGTTTGTGGTATATAGTAAGGGCAGGTCAGCCTGTTAGTTAGGACGAGTGGAGAGGATCACTCGATGGATCGGCCCTTTTTCATGTTGAGCCATACTTGGAAGGGGAAAGGACCGGTAGATATGCATAGGGCTTAGTTCATCCGTGATACGGTGAGTGTTTCGTACTCTGTTTACAGGCATAGAGAGCCAGTGCTCCCTCCCTCCCCCCACTCTCTCTATACTACTCTCCATGTCTCTCAACTCGAGCCTATGGATCCATTCTCCCTCCAGCCCCCTCTCTCTATATCAGAGCAGATGCTAGGATTATGAGGACAGTCTCGCCATGAATGCCCTCCTCTTTCTCCCTCTGACAAGACACGTTCCCAAACGCAATAAATTGAAGCATTTACACTGGGAAGAGATGATAGTGGGAGTGTTATTATGTCGGATAAGAGGCACTATAGGACAGGTCCCCATCAATGTTAGGATTTTCATAGTAATAAGGGATCTGCTTAGAGCGGCTAACAAACAGGACTCTCCAACGTTTATCGGGTAGCATCGCCATCAGGCCTAGTTCACAGGCTCGTAATTATGCTTGATTATGTCGCCATTATGAACGTTATGGATCCGCATACCGGCCCTGTGTGATTACTATTTGCCGCTACCCCTTCGGAAACTAACCCCCGAAAACATCGTGTCGTAGAAACACCACTCCCACGTTATACACACTATGAAGTGTTTTGGGGGCGCTCTCTCGGACATTCAACTCCATCCCAATTGAGGAAAGAAGGAAATGATGTTACGGAAGATGAGCCATGATAGAAGAATTCAAAAACTAGGTAATTGGACTATATATAGGTGAACCGGAAATTAAAGTTTAAATTAATGTAATAGTGAGTGGTTTTTATTAATCTGATAGGACATTCATGGGCATTTTGTATTTTTCGATTTCTGTTTGTACGGGTATCAATATCATGCATGTGTTTAGTCCTATTGGATAGAGATGGGATTTTCGGCTTCTTATCCCACACAGCTCAGTTTGCTACTCTACTCTTCTGCTCAACCATACATCATTATCCTTTGTGATATTGGATATCTGAGGAGAGGGTGATGCTGCTGAGAATAGCTGCAGTTTAACAAACAACATTCGTCATTCGAGAATTAATATTACTTCGTTTTTCCCCATGCATTCATATGACAAACAGATGTTCATGCCCCATTCTTCGCCGAACAAAAGTGTATAATCCCTTCTTCAGGGAATAGGAAATCTTCTTTATTGATATTGATATAGCGTTACCTTGTTCGTTCAAAGGAGATGGAATTCTCTTTCAAACAAGTAACGCACCCTGACTCATTTTTACATTAGTTTGCATTTTCTAAAGTGCATTGACGTTGGTTTTACCGTTAAGTCATTAAAACAAGTTCCCATCTCATTTAACATCCCTTTCCGTAAGCCTAGGGGAATTATTATGAAATTGAAAGCGTCAGTACATATTGAGACTGAACATAAGTCAAGCGGTCTATATGTATTATATATACAGATTGCATCTCTTTATTGAATTCTCATAACAAAGCATAACATTCAAAAGCAAAGTAAAATTTGAGAAGCATTATGAATATACGAAAACGTGGACATTTTCAGTCATGTTTTTAAAATTGTAACAGATCATGAAGATAATCTTTTAGTCTATTAAGCTGGGATGCAAATTTAAACGCAATTACACTCAGTTGGGCTTGCGCCAGCATGCAGGTAACATGTAATGTGAATGAAAATTTAGGTAGGTGCCCTTATGTCACCATGAGGTATAACAGTTATTTCATATTACGCAATATTATGCAATGATTGCGTAACAATGATTAACTACATTATTATTAATATTCCCAAAACTTGTACGAAAAAAATGATTTATCATGAATTATACCTTACTATCTAAAAGATGTATAAAGGTGACATTTGCCATCATGCATTCTTCAAGCATGCTAGGCAGGGGATATACATGCCTCCATATACCCCTAAACCAGAATTGATACAAATGTTGTTGTTATAGCTGAGAGCCAGTCTCACATGACCACCAGCTTTTCTCACTCCAAGTCAAGCGCCAGCCAATCGGTATCTGTCAACCCTAGAGGGCTATTTCTTCCAGTACAAGGTAGCAGTTGACATGCACACGCTCTGTGCTCTCCCTCTAAAACACTTTTTTCTTGCAATCGTACCAATTGAGACTCACTCGAAGTAATGGAACGATTGATACCCACGAATGTCCCATAGTGTTCAGCAATTTTCTGTTCTGAATCTTTTTTAAATTTTAGTGTGGAACAATATAACAATGGGGCATTGTTATGCTCAATTGAACCGTCAATGTAACACAAACTATCATAAAGACTTTAGGACAAGAAGCAATACAAAAGGTTAGGCCTACCATGAACCGTTTTCCTAACATGGATAGATATATATTTACGAAATATACATGTATTAAAAAGAAACAAAAGAAAACAAGCAATTAACAGTTGCTTAAGTAAAAAAAGAGGGTTCAATAAAGATTGAAATATTGATTGTCTTCATCCTATCGTGGTATAACAGAGGAATACAAGTTAAGCCAGGAACAGAAAAATGCATCGGACAATGACAAGGACCCTCTTTTTGGAGTGAGTGAGATTGGTTGCTTTACGCCCTACCATATAATAACATATAATATGGTTATATCAAGGGCGGGAGAGCTGAGAGGCCCTCTTTTTGGTAATAAAGCAGATAAGAAACAGCACCAGATGCTGAAATTGTGTGAACCAGCCCTCAATGATCATGCATCTGCTCGCTGATCCTTGGAAGTCATACATATATACATGTACAGGTTTTGAGAGTGTTTTAAGCAGATCATTCTGGCAGCATAATATGCCATGAATAGATGTAATAGGTCCAAGTGATCCATCAGTTTCCTGACGCGCAGTGGATAAGCCGTCAGCCTCTACACCTCTCGCCATCTATCATGGCCCTGCCTCTTCCAAGTTCTGGTCGCCACGTTGGTCTGAAGATTAAGTCTGACAATGTTATATTGAGACAACACGCAGACCCGCCACCACATTCTGGTATACCTGTCAACCCACGCACTGACTTCCCCCCACTCCCGCCACCCTCCTCAACCCCCACTTGCCATAGTTTGCCTATCGTGAGCGAGAAAATAAATTGCAGATTCTTCCCCGTCCTCGCATTGCAAAGATCCGGCTCGTGAATCGGGCTTAAAACATTATGTCCATCCCCCCTTATGATATCCCCTGTATTGCCGTCACGGCCAGTTCGCTGTTTATTCTCCTTCCGGTGATGCGCGAAATGATTACTGCTTTGCGTTATCTCTGCGCACACAGACGCGCGCATGATCCTATGACGTAGACTGATCATCAGCGAGGGGGCCAATCACAGAGCCTGGTGCAGCCGGAAGGAGCGCCCGTCACGGGCCAATAGTGCCAAGCCAGAGTCTCATCTCGACATAAAGGTCAAAAGTATGAAAGGGCTGTCCTTGCAAAACCTCCAGGTCACGGCTTTGATCCAAGCAAAACCCTTTATACATGTCTCTGTGAACAACTTTTATAGCTACACTCTCAGTTAACCTCGGTACAAAAAAAAATCTGCATTTTCTTCCTTTGTTTTCCAACCCACCTAAAAGTCATTTGACCGACATTTTTGGGGATTTAGTCTGGTGTTTTTTGCTACAAGGCTCCTTATATGTATTTGGTGGACCCGCCCAAATCCTTTCCTATGATGACTACCCTTATTATCGCCTTATTATTGTGGCTGTTTTCATTCGACCGATTCTACTTCAAATGCTTGTATGAAAATATAGCAACAGCAGAATATAGATCCATTCAGTCCTATACGTCATAATAGGAGTAAATTTGGTAAGATTGTCACAATTGCTAAGAATGCAGCTTTAAAGTCACCAGGAGGATGTAGGCATATTTATAAACAACTATTCCCAAGCAACTCCGGGTGCCAATATGATGTAGAAGCACTTAAGTTTATAGGTTATATACTACCTGCCCTTCACTGTTAATCAAATCATATAATAAAAAGCTTTATTTTCTCGGAGATAGCACAGTGAGGAAGTGCTTTTCATTGTATCTTCTTCTCCCTATCATCCAGCCAATACATTTCAATATATATTTTTAATGACTAGCCAGACTAGCCAGTCAGGCTAAGGGTTGCACCTCGAATATCAATGGATATGTAGGCTATATTACACAGGCTTTCAAACATTTGATATTCAATACAGGGCTTAATAAAAAAGTATTATTCTGAACACAGACGTCTTTATGAAACGATGCTCTTTATATATGTGCACATATTATGTATTACATAAGGTCTTATTCAACCCAATGTTCTATAAATACAACATATACACAGAGATATTCTTCTTATACCTTGTCTTTGGTGCAAATAAACCTCGTGACGCACGCTGCGAAGTAACAAGGCAATAGAACGCTGAATATAAATAGAAGAATATGAATACCGGATCTAGTTACAGAACCCTGTTTTTTACAACTATCTGCCATAGATATGATGAATGAGTGTTGGTCTCTACCGCATCCGCATTATATTCAATTTCTTTGAAGAACAAGCATGAATTCATTCCTCTCTAAAGTCAGCCTGGAGAGGCAGGCTGTTTGCTGCCATCAATTATGTATGAGTCTACGAGTGAAGCATTTTGATGAACCTCTAAGGCATACGTCAGGAGGAGCAAATAAAAACAGTTGAAATTAGTTCGTTATCTTTAGACTAGGATGGATAGATGGAGTTTAAATACATGCAGCTGTAAGTTAACTTGTCTCTAAATCATCTTCTGTTTAAGCTTTCCATTATAAGTCACCCAATGATACCTTTTAAAGGCGTATATTTCATGGGTTTTGGTAATTGAGAGTGGGAGAAAAGCAGTTGAAAGATATTTAACACCTTATTCAGGACACTATTGCAGGGTGCAATCATTGCTGTATCACGTTTCTGTCCCCATCTCTTGAAGTATACAGTGCAGTGGCGGTACCAGGGGGGGGGCCTGGGGGGCACCGCCCCCCCCCCTAGACCCCTTAAAAGTCCTCTGTGCCCCCCCTACCTCCGAGGGTCGGGGGCCACTAAAGTCCTGATAAGGGCCCCTGCAGTAGCCTGTATTCACTGCCAAAATTTGCCCTTTCCTTCAAATTCCTGACTCTACAACACTCCCAAAAACCCCATTTAATGTGGGAAATCGTTCAGTAGATTGAGGGTCTCTGAGAAAAATCAATAAACAATAATTAAACTGAAAACTATCTAACTTAATAATTCTTTTAACATTTAACTTGCATATTTTACTTGCTTCACATAATTGTGTTTGATGTAAAACATGTTAATGGGTGTGAGCACAATTTTTCCAGTAGGGCCTGTATTCAAAAAGCAATTTGAGCCCCTGTTAACCCTCAGGAGGTTTGTACAGGGGCCTCAAATTTGAGATGGTTTCAAAATTGGCATTCAAACAATATTTGTTCACAATTTGTACAATTCAAGATTTTCCAGTTAATTCCGTTTCCCAAGAGAAATGATGACAGGGTCTTTTAAAATCTGAAATTTGTACAAAATAAACCTATATGTCTCAAAATTTACATCTCAAGAGGGTCTTAATAGAAACATCCTCAAAGGGACTCTGCTAAAGATAGTCTCAAGAAATATTTTGGCCTTCTTGTACAGATTTTGCACTACAAATTGTATGAATTCAGGGAAACTTGCATCATCTCATACTGAAATTAAATCGGAAATATTTCATTATGATTTTGGTGGACTTATATTTATGAAATTTGCACCACTCATGTTATGTGTCATACTGTCACAATTGAGAACATTAACTGAAATTCTAATCTGGAAGTCCCAGATAACCACTCTCTCCTAAAGGATGAAGTTTTTCCCATGAGAATAGCTAATGGTAGATACTTGGTTTGAGATATATGTTAAGGCCTATTTTAAGCAGTGACCTATTGTTTCTTTTTCATTCATATGACCCAAAACACATAATCTTAGAACAGAAGTGAAGAAAAATGGCATTTATTTTGGATTTTACCCAACAGTGTTGTTGGTGTTAACAGTATGATATTATAGGGGGAACATATATATGTCCGTGTTTGGTATAAAGGAGCACTGTATATTTCTTAAATGTGTGAATTTTATCTTCTCAAAAATATATATTAGAGGGTTGCCGTTTTTCTTAGACAACTTAAAGTAGTGGGACTCTATTTCATTGTCATTAGGTAAAGTAACTGTTATGAGCTGCGATGGCATTCCAAACAGGCACATTTTGGAAGATTTTGACCTCAAGTGTGCCCCCCGTAGACCCCTCTTCTGGTACCGCCCCTGATACATGCATGTACTAAATTGCATACATGATTAGTTTGTTCATACACAGAGTATCAATATATTGAGCAATATTGAGCTATATATGAGCAGAACGAAACTTTCAAAGAAAATTTAGCTTCCTCAGTTGACGCCTGCGGATGGCTATATATTTATAAATCAATTATAAATAGCTGTTAGAAAGTGGGATTTTGAAAGTATAAAAATATATGAACGCTTGGTGTTTGTTATCCCGAAAGTGATCTATAAACCATTTACTGACGCCTTGATTTGAGCTGTACAGAAAAGTATGCAAGAATACACAAATGATATTCTGCGCATCGAAGCCAACAATATCTAGTGACTCGATACCTTATTCAATAGAAGCCAGACACTGAATATCATCTCTAGTCTCAGAGTAAATATTATGCAAAAAGTGTTTTCATTTCCGCGCATCTTCGGATCGCGATCCTATTCTCTCGGTTCAGACTTGGCACCATTTCCGAAATCCTCACACCATTAATCGCTGCCGTTTTATGACGACGTCGCCGTCGCAGCTCCTGCGATGACATTTGCCTTAAATAGGGGATCAATATATTCTGTTTGGCTGAGGATTGGCTGGAGAGACTTCATTAAGATATCTGTGGACATTGTATTGGATTCTTGTCGGTCTTAGCCTTGGCCAGGATGGATAATCTTTAGTTACAGTAAACCACGGGAGAAACTCCATACCAACCCTTTGTTAGATGGCCAGTAAATATTATCATTAGGTCCAATCTTTAACGTTATTGTATTTCTGGGCTCAAAGCGAGCATATTGGTCGTATTAGCAAGGGATACTTGGCAAATGTTTGTCCGAGGATGTTCTTCTTTTATCCGGTTTGGATACTTGAGCCAGCTTCAGAGAGATGGATGGGGTAGTTATTTGGATAATTCAACAAGATATAAACCAGTCTCTTTAGGACAGGATCCCATTTCTGGCATTTGTTAGGGTTTCCCGTGGACTATCATATATATTGCGATTGCCTTATTTGAGCTTGTAATGAGAACTGTGTGTAGGCATGGACAATAGAGGGGCCGTTGTGTTGGAAGCACAGTCAAATTGTGGGATAAATGGGAAAGCCTTATTTTAAGTGCCATTGTACTTTTATTTTTTTGCGCATGGACGAGCTAATATATGGTTGATAGGTACGCTGTATCCAGTTGTTACCGTATCTCTATACAGAAAAGTAAATCACTACAAATGTATCTAATATATATTGTGCACCCATATATTACTCTGAGAAAGGCAAAATGGTCCATTTCACAGCAAGGTTTTATTGTTGTTAGGAGGCTACCTCATGATAATGGATCACGGAAATCTCTAAAAGAGCGAAGATATAGAGAGGGAAAAGAGCGCAGGTTGGTAGTGTGTGCAACGCACGTTCTGCCCTTTACTTTGGGTGAAAAATTGATGCTTTTAGGACGAGGATTCAAAGCAGAACAGGACCGCAATTTTACAGGGGCTGCACAGAGAGTGGGCCAATATGTTTCTCGGTAAACACATCTATAGAATCTGAAAGTCTTTGAGAGGAGTCATATTTCCTGATATAACAAGCAGGTATAAATCTTCAATGCCTCATTTGATGTTAAGATGATAGTTTGGAAATGAGTACCTACTGATAGTAGTCAGGGCCGGTAGTTAGCCCAATCATTGTAGTACTTATCATGGCAACTGGTGGTTAGCATTGATATGCTTGACAGAAAATTGGCAACCAGTCCCAAAAGGCTGACTTCACTCCAGTGGATCTAGGGTATAAATAAGCCTTCAGTTTCCAGCAAGCCATCTCAGGTTCTGCAACAGTAGGGTTATCTATGTGACAGATCGACAGGGCCTGACTTGTACCTCTCTGGCGATGAGGAGACACTAAAGGCTTGCCCCTATTGCAATCTCCATGTTCCCTTATCCCAGGATCTTGCAACCATTAACGAAGATCTGCTTTCACGTCGAAAAAGCCCATGTCACCGCTCTAGAATTGGGTGATAATAACGCGATCAATGACTCCGGGATTGAACTGCCTTGGAAAAAGTCCAGGACCATTTTCGAGGTCAGGCTTGATCGGCCACGGGGGAATTAGCGTTGATTAAATAATAATAACTTCCATTGTCATGGATTGATCGACGCCTACATGTAGTTGGTTGCCAGGAAAAGAATCGTTCCTCCAAAATTCACTTGCCCCGCAAGGCAACTACAACCTATAGACGGAAGTCGACGTCATGCGCTAAAAGGGCACCACTTCCGCTCTACCTACCGCTAGAGGCCACCTGTAGAAGACATGGGAGGGCAAAAAGGGAGCAGAGACTGGAAGACGGGAAGGTTAGGTTATTAATCAACTTCCCATAGAACACACACTTGTTCTCATAACCTTCAACCAACAAAAGGTTTGCGGCTTTAACAATGTTTGGATACAGTGTCGCGCACGTACACCCGATAAAAATATTTCGTCCTCCTTCCTCCCCAGTAGTTCTGATATCGATCCCGCCTTGGTGCAATCAGTTTCTAAGCTAAGTCCTTTGATTCATATAGGAAAATTTCGTGACCGACTTCAATCTGATGAATTCATATATATCGAAGTAAGAAAGAAGTAGACAGACGGCATAGCACACACACAGCAGCTTGCATGGGGGATCGGCAAAATTATCCATATCTTTTCATTTCAAATCAGTCCGATTCCAGTCACGCTTTGCGATGTGAATCACTCCTTGCTTAGTTACATGGTTGCGTTTGTCCGAGTTGCAATACACCTTGATGCAATTCGCGTTCGCGCAGGGAATGTTGAGGAGAAGGAGCTGGGGAATCAATAGGCCGCCTGCAAGGGCCTGGAGGCACCATTGCATATAGAAGGCTGCTTAAGTTAACTGTGAGAAAGGTAGAAATTGAAGGCTATACCATCACCATCCCCGCGATGGCCACTGCGATCCGCTTTCAGGTGTTGACTTCTGTAGCATTCCTCCTCCTCTTGCAAGCTCGTCATGTATCTAGTCCCATAGATGCAGCTAGCTGGAAGTGTTCTTTGCACGGAATATCTAATAGCAATGTTTATTATGTCTCTTTCCATGTATATGTTTCCGATTGCTAGTATATATAAAATCATTTATATTTCGTGTATGAGGGATAGCATTTATTACTGGAGACTATATCAGTTGCGAGGCAAATTCCCTACACCGTATATAATTTGATAGTCAAACAATTTGTGGATGGTAATCGGATCGACCTTCTGTATAAAAATGCAGGTTTTAAATGCATCGCTGCCATTCCCTTTGGATCCGGTCTTATCATGTTCTCCCAATATATAAAATGTTGCAAGCTACTTTTCTCTTCTCATCCCTCATTCCATTGCCACTCCCTTTTTAATAGCACCCGCATCAGCTCCACCACTAGATATAAGCATTAGATTCAGTCATATGTAGGAAAGCAGACGATTCTTGCTTGCCTTGAAGGCTCACAGCCAGAGAATGATAACCTTCTGCTGGCGAGGAAAGCTCAACTAGTCGCATCTAGTGCCATACATGTTAAAGACTACCCTCAGGCACAGTCAAGGAAGGCTGCGAAGCCAATCATGATGGCAAGATGCTGCGGCGTCCGTACTTTCGTTGCCAGCGGTGATTCTTCTATCGGTAGGTTATGTTTCGCTAGGTACAGGAACGTGGACAGTGGCCTTGAGCATAGAAGGAGTTAGAGGCATGGGGGGCCGGAGGAAGAGATTGTCCAAGAAACCTAAGGAGGAGGAGGCTGAAGATTCCTGTGAGCAGAGGGGGGGGGGGGGTATAGTCTCGGTTATTCTCCCCCAAACATGTAATTGTAGGATTATTGTACATTGCTATAGAATTTGGCTGGATACATGGAGCATAATAGCAACGATTTAGGTATGGGAAAAAGTGTGAGGAGGGAACAAGGTGCCATAACTAAAAAGGAGAAGGAAGGAAAGAGGTGCTGAGGGGACAGAGGGCAGGAGAATGTCAAGGAGATTAGACCCTTGTATACAATGATAGGGGTGTATACAAATACTTCTATTGTAGGCCCAGGAGAATTGCCAGCATCAGGGAGCTCAGCAGGGTGTCTAGGTAGAGGGAGACAGGTGTGGTCACACTTTGCCAATGCTACCCACCAATTGGCAGTTTATGTCGGGCGCCTTTGACCACCATTTATTCCCCAGACCTGCCTAATCCTCAAGTTGCTTAGCAACACTCTATTGCCTCAATGGGACTTGTCTTGAGCACAGAGAGAGATCAAGGTATAATCCCCTGTATATGAGAGCAGGACAATTGCTTTCGAGTGACAATGACAGTGTAGAAGTGACCAAACTACCCCCTCTTGTATTTACTATGTAACAGTCGTGCGCTAAGAGTGCCCCTTTACGAGGCTCATCGGAGGATTTTGCATGCACTTTCCCAGTATATATACCCCCTAATTTAACGGTGTTATTACTACATTCCGAATTGCAACGGAGGATTTGGTAATAACTGCTGGATTATTGGCAATAAAGCTGACCATCTGCAAGTATATGTAGGTCTCAATCTTTGTCTATGCGGGGGATAATACGTTTGCGACTGGCATGAATGGGAACTTGTACAAAGAATACCACTGAGGCCCACATTCGTAGAGGGATTACCAAATCGAATAATGACATTTATGAGTGTAGTCCCTGGGATCCGAACTCTTACTTGAAGATTCTGGAGGCCAGTATATATATATATGGGTCAGGTTTTCAGAAAATGTACAATTCACCTTCACCAATTCTCTCAAATAACCCACATTTAAGCCAAAAATAAAGTTTAAAATACAGTTCAACCTAACCAAACAGATTGCTAGAATCAATGCAATGCCGAATATACTCGAATTTACCTAGTATATTGACCAAATTACAGCCTAATTTTGCAGAATTTACTCAATGTGTACAGCTGCCAATTGTACATTTTCTGAAAATATGACCCATATATGCAGTACCTCTATTTTTACATTAAAAAGATCGAATAGAATAGGATTTTGCATGGCCGAAATGAAACCATTTCACTTCATAGATTCCAGAAAGTCTGTTAATGGCTTTCATAATTTTCCCCTCAATTGATTCGTCGATAGGGACTCCGCTTGGTTGCCAGTGACCAAAAGACTCGGCAGCTTCATTGGCAACCGTCTTTCCGGATCTGAATTTCAATAAATCACTGAAATAATGGAAAGGGAAATCCATTTTCCCCTCAAATACTGCTGATTAACATCGCAAAGAACGCTAAAATGTGGGTAAAACTAAAGGGCTATGAATTTATATAGAAAGTGTGTACCATGCAACAGCAGATATCTCTCGGAGCATCAGCGTTCGGCCTCACCGCCCTTTTTGTTCTATTGTCATAAATACTTTGTGTTTAACTCAAATACCATGCATATTAGCCATATGGCACAACAAAGGGTCCATAGGATTTTTTATTTTCTCCCGCCAGGAAAAAACACCATTATCGCATTGAGAGTGAAAGGGAATATTAAAAGGAGTTTTATCACGAGAAAAGCAAATCAATTCCGAGCACGTCGGATATGATTAACTGTATGTCTACACAATAGGCGACCACATTAAACCTTGCATTTCGCTGCCTCCCACTTTTAATATCTCCTGGATGGGCTGCTGGCAAAGAGCTGTGGATACATGCCTAGTAAAAAATGGCTCATCCTTTCTAAAGCCTACTGGCGTGACAAAGCTTAGTTATTGCCGGGCGTAAATCACCAGAAGTAGATTTCATTATATCATTGTTTTCCCAATGGTTATGCACCATTTAATACTATGCTAAATGAAGGTAGGCGACTTGCAATGACTTTGTATATAAGACAGTGTTTTTAATGTAATGGACGGTAAATCTCTGACAGCGTCTAGCTAGTTGAGGAGGGAATTCCCTGGTGTGTTGATATATGCATGGCAGAACGGTATCACATGCCTTGAGTGGGATTCAACTCAGGAAAAAGGCCTGTCGCACTGGTGTAATTTGTCTTGCCTTGGGGAGTGTAGGTCCCAGAGTTAGCAGTGAAACTAGTTTAAGGTCGACTTCTAACATTGCGAAGGCGGTGTAGTTGCTACACCTAGGTCTGGGCTCGACTGCAAGATCCCTTTCCTTGGACAAGCTCCCGAGTGTGCAGGTCAAACGGTTTGGGGATCATTTACGTCCAGGGATCACCTTCAGAAGTGAAGCTAGGTTTACCCGTCAGCCCAGAATCTTTACAAACCTAATTACAACCTTTGCCACAGACGATCCTCTCTCAGTGTTTTTGCCGGCCGAATTATGCATCAGAAAGTCATTCGTCCTGCTCGTTCTTAGTTCTTTTACCAAGATATCTTCTTCCAGGTTGTTTAGCGGGGAGAACATGCATAGTTTAAGGCGTAGTTTCCCCGAGCTGATTTAGAGCCTGGAAGTCGCACCTGACCGTAATTAGAAGGCATTGTCAGAAGCGAAAAGTACCCACACAACAGAAATACATCTTTCATTGGCCACTTGAAAACAGTAGGGGAAAGAGCCACTTGAAACACAATCCAGGCCTTTTTAGGGTCGAACCAATTAATATGGTAAGGTCGGAGAAGGAATGACAGACTTCCTCGGCCACTAATGACTAGTCTAGCCAATCGCCACACAGGCGGACTTGGAAGCTAACAGGGTGGAAAGCCTAAAAGGAGAAATCCCATTGAAAGCTGAACGAAAAGTTGCTGAAATCTGCTACTGGTAAATTTCCTTTAATTTGGTTTGATTGCCATCTCGATGATACGGGGGCTGAAATCAGATAATGGCTTGCGCAATAGTTAATAGCTGTGTTTTGGGTGGTGGGAGAGGGGACTTAATGCTATAGAATCGGTATCCATTCGCTTGTTTCTAAATTAGACATTCAATAGCACTGAAGCGGACGGGCATTTCAATAGAGTATGGAAACGAATAGCTCCCGGAACTAAGGCTGCACCCATAACCGACCATTTGTAAGTGTATAGGGAAAGCTTTTAGAGTTTCTCTGAAGCGAAAGCCTGACGCCTAAGTATTGAGTTTTCCATTATTTGTCCTTCTTTAAGCCCTCTAATAAGAACTGTTTAAATCAAAATGAAGTAACTTTAAGCTAGCCACACTGATGGCTGTTCCTTTGATGGGAAATTTCAAAAGGCGTTTCATGTGTCTTCCAGTCTGCATTCCCTAGCATTAAATATTTCCTCTGTGGTTGGTATAAATCCTGGTTATGACAAAACCAAAGGCTCCATATTTTTTTCGAAGGAGCTACAGGAGAGATGACTAGTGGTAATATGAGACACAATGTTAAATTATTTTTAGGCGAAGGTGATGTTGGTTTTTTACGACCCCGTGCCTCGCACAAATGTTGCTTGACTGGTGCGAGAAGGACCTGTGATATCCGACCCATTTATTTTTGCCTCAGAAGAGATTAAATTGCTGCACCTTTAAATTTCGACGGCAAAAATATCCCCTGACGCCTATCTGTTCCAGTCCCTGGTGGGGGAAAAATAAATATCGATTACCAATCCACTCCCGGGTGACTCCTCCTTCTACGGTTCCTATTTCATGGTGGAGTTCACCAAATAAAAATCGCGATTACGCCTTTGATATATATGGGTTTGTCATATTAAGTACATAAAAGCTTCCACGTTACCCCCCAAAAAGCTTCAGAGCTCTTTACATCGTCTCTCACTTCCAGTGAGCCGGACTGGATGATCCGAGGGATTTTTCATACACGGTTCTAATACCGTAGAGGGATATTAGGGACGAGCATGTGAATTGGTAAGGGAGAAAAGAAGGGTGAGTCTGAGGAGGGAGAGAGTGGAGAGAGAGGGAGAGAGAGATGAGTGAGTTGTAGAGAGTAATTAAGCAATTGGAAGACAAGCATGGCTTGGCCTATAGAGCTCCTCCTGCCCTTCATCTCTGGCACCAGAAGGAGGGAGGGGGTGGGGGTGGGGGGCTAAGACTCCCTCCTCCTGGTTTAATAATGCCAGAGAACATCCTGCCTCCTCCTTCTCATCCTCCGTAGTTTGGAAGGGCGGGGAAGGGGAAGGGGAAAGAGGGAAGGAGTATAGTCGGAAGCGGGGGGAGCAGTAATCAGACGCTTACACCCCGGAGATCAATGCCTGTAGAGGAGAAAAAAATGCTTCCTCCGGTGGGATAATCTACCATGTCTCATGATTGTACATCGATTGATGACAGTAGCTGACTGAGATCGATTAGGATTGCTCTGGCGGGGCGAATGTGAGCTCGGGGATAGTCCGGATCCAACTTGGCCATGCATTATAGGTTTTTTCTTCTACTCCAAGCAGACATGGATCATATTCCCCCACGCACCCCTATTATCGTCTACAACCCACTGTTATCCCTTTATTCACCCAGGACTCTTTATCTCATGTGCCCTCTGCAATACATATTAAACTGTCCGACCATATTGCCTCAAGCTACGCAACGGTTGCTAGCTCACAGATTATTGACAAATGCCTGCAAGTTAAAGAAATCCCACACCTAATAATTGATTGCTCCAAATATACCTCTAATTCGGAGCACAGATCGTTTCCCGGCTCAAATACCTCAATTGGGAAAAATTCACCAGAGGCGTTTGTCAACGGAAACGGTACCTTAAGACCCTGGGCATGCGCAACCGGGATCAATCCCAGATAATTCAGCGCTTCCTGTTCCCGTTACCGAGCGCTACCCGGAATGTGATCAGTCGTGAAAGAGAAAGGGACGAACAAAAACGGCGACATTGTCTGCGAATACCAGTTCCAACGGTATTCAATCGTTACGGTTTCCCTAATTGCTTCATATCGAATAGAACAATTATAAGGCATTGTTGGGCTAGATTTAAGCAATGAACTGGGAGGAGAGATACTGCGCCGGCGTATTAAGACTGAAATCTCACTGAGTACCTGCTGCAACTGTGACAATTTTGAACAAAGACATTACAGACACCAGACGGAAATCCCTTTATGCTTTAATGTCATTTCGAAGGAGGGATAAAAACGAAAAATAACCCCACTCGACGTAATCTGCTTATGTTCGCTCCCATGCAGTCGAGCGCTCACTTTCTCAAGTGAAACATATGGCATGCTAAGCATGGAGCAAGAAAGGAGTTATTTGAACTGAGTGGTCAGCCCTTTTAGTGACCACTAGCTTTTTAAGCTGTGAACAGATCTCACCTTTCGTAAGCGGGGTAAACAACAAAGCATAAGGCGTTCTGTTTCTTACACATTCTTTCCCTTTTGTGCCAGGTTTTAGGTAACTTTCCAAAGCAGCTGTTAAGATGGGACCCCACACAGAGCAGGCACGTAACATACCTGTATAATTGCCAATCAGGGATGTCAAGTCTACAGGGTTTCACACCTGTGTGGGTTGGCTTAAGCACTGGAGTCGATACAATTCTCTGGGCGGGCCGGAGCTGATTGTATGAGGGGAGGAAGGGACGCTCTGCCAAGTGGCCTTGGTGGAGGTGTGTTTCTCCTAGTAGATGATGGCATGTTGAACTCTTCAGACATGCACCAATTAACCACATGTTGGGCTCCCATCTGCTCCAGCACAAGTGTGTAGCAACAGGTAATAACAATTCTACACCAGGCGCTCGCTCAAATTACTCCCCCTTGACTTAAAAATATCTCAGGGAGGACCGCCTTATCTTAATTAATTTAACTGCCTTAACATGGACTCAAAGCCCAAGCAAACTTTCCTACACGAAATACCGTACATACATAAGTATCTGGCAGAAGAGGGAAACAACTGCAAAGGTTAATTTTCTATTCTACCATTAAAAGTCTCGCGGCTCATTTTCGGTAGATCTATCATGTTTTTACTATTATAGTCATTATTTTAATTTATGCCACCTGGCCGTAGGGTTGTGTATAAGTAATCCACTTTAAACTACTTTTACACTCAAAACTCATCTATCAAAATTTATCTACACTAAATCTAAATTAATGACAAACTTTCGGCTTTCGAATTTGTAAAGGGACGGAAGGTATATTTTCGGATGCAAATGATCCAAATTACAGATGTGTGTTGGACCTTACGTAACAATAGCGAAGAGAACCTTAATTTAAAAGGTCTTACGCAGTCATCTGTGAGGATAATTTAAAACCTATTCACACACAAGATTTGCTCAGCGGCGATGGAGCCAAGTGGCTCCTCTTTACTTCTTTGAATGTCAGTTGTAGTTGGCATGAAAATAACACGTTGTAACCCTGATCTTATCGGTAGTGTTTATCGGCTAAGTACTTATTTATAAACTAAAGTAAAACGAAATATACTATAAAGGATGCTTTCATGCAGTGTGCCTGGAGGGCAGACAAAATATAGTCGTTCTACAATTGCAGGTTGATTTATCATCCGTGAGGGTATACTATTGTAATATTCGAGGGAGGACTTGGTATACAAGCCCCAAATGGGATTATACAGATCCTGACAGACGGGCAATATTAAGGCGTCAAAGCTACTTTGCAAATAAATAACCGGTTGTGGCACCGAGACCCAGAGATATGAGTAGAAGTAATAAATAATAAGTCTTTCAGTTGGCCCTTGCATATCCGCCTCCCAGATAGACTCCAACTCCGGCCTTCATTTCCGTGGTTGATGTTATGGGCTCCACTCTCCATCCCTTACCATCCTCCTCCAGCTACCTTTATAGGACCTCCAGGCATTTCTGCTTCTCAATCTCCCCCCTTGCCCCCCCCCCCGCCCGTCCCCCTCACCCTCCCAATTCTCTCTCTCTCTGAGACACATAGCATCCAGATATGATGAACTCTACAGAGAGAGAGAAGTAGGAAGCACCGCTCAGGAAATGCTCGAGCATCATCTCTATCTCCTGATCTTATAATGATGGGAAATTATTACATTATCCAGCAAAAGGTAGAAACCGACTGGTGTTCGGAGACAAGAGAGTAGGAGGCTTGCCGGGCTACTAAGAAGGCCCTGATAAAAAGCACATTATACTGATTCTTAGCAGCGTTCGGTAGTCCTTCGTGGAAATCTGCATTTCGTTTAATTCTACTGAAAGTATTGCAAACTGATATTACTTTAGATAAAACGATATATACTACTCACACACCAAAACATGTATACATACATACAGCTTTGACATCTGATAGCTTGTGTTATGACAAGGAGCTATAACACTCAGGTATTACTTACTCTTTCAAACTGCCTTAAATAATGGAACGTATGTGTCATATAAATACCATTTCTCGTTTATTCAAATATGTATTTGAATGAACGCGAGTCTGCTTATATTGTCCATGTTGGTACACAGATATTCAAAAGGAGAGGAGTAGCAAATGTAAAACATCCATTTATATGAATAAAGTATCGAATGATGGACCATCAAATTGCAGTCTTATTTTGGGCGCCACTTTTTCAGAGCCATATCCCTGAACTGTATAATTATTTCCTTCGGTCACTCGGTATCTCGTTCATTGCTACGTTATGTTCGCTACTGCCATTTATGACTTTTCCTTCGGACTATAAATGTAACCGAGGAAGAAGTCTAGAGACTTCCAGTATACATAATGCAGTAGCTTTTATTTTCTTCGGGGCCGTGGGATGCCTCTTTGCTGAGTCTATAGCTTCATCTCTTGATGGAAACCAATGTCTTTCTGTCGCTGCTCTAGCCGCACACCTCCTGCGGACGTCCAGTCGCGTCGCGCGACACACGATTTATCAAGATGGAGTGAGACAGTCATGACTAGATGGACAAGTTAAAAGATGGTCATTTGCCTGGCTTAGAGTGTACAGGTGAACGAGGGAGGTGGAGATGGAGGAGGTGGGAGGAGAAGGCTAGCAGGAGAAAATGAGGGTCAATGGTAGTAATTCAACTTGTCTAGCTGCAGCTATGGTAGCCTCCAATAAACTGGGGTGGTTGTAACGGCCACAGGATGCCTAGGAACGAACGTCTGGGATAGGAGGAAAAGCTACAGACGTACCCCTGAATTAGCACATATTGCAGAGCAACCCGAGGAAACCTAGAAGTCACTATAGATCGTTGTCAGTGACTTTGGCCTTTGAAGCACGAAACTGCAAAACACAGCAGCTTTTGGAATTCGAACACAAGCCTCTTTTGCCGAAACAGAGATAGTATTGCACATAGAGATTTTATTGTCGGACCCAATCGAAGTAACACAAGTAAAGATTAGGTGTAATACCTAGGAAATTGTAAGGCATAAATAATATAAGTTTATTCTTCCCTGAGTGCACAGCTTATGCCCTTTTTATTGCCTAGAGTGAGGTAGACTTGGTTTGGTACACCTATAGATAGACCCTTGTGTACATAGATACACTTTACCTTCGCCACCCGCAGATGTCCTACTCGCGAAACGCTGCGATGGGCATCAACCAAGTCGATGGCTGCCACAACTGGATTCACCCTTTATTACATTAAACCCCATCCCATCGTCTCTATCCCCCAATACAATCAATACCTACAATTCTGCACAACCTTTTGTGCCTTGGGGGCCATTTTAAGCCCCACACTGTGGGAGAGCGTTGGGTATAGGATGGAATCAGTTCCTATCAGGTGGGCTCTGGGAGTATATAATCTAATAGGACAGTATCCATATTGCGCCTTCTTCCCATCAATATATGCAGGAGAGCGAGCTATAGAGGGAAAAAATTGCCAAGCCCTTTTGCGGTATGCAACGTTCTGAACCTTCGCTTACAATCACTTTGTAAGGATAGTCTTAGCGTCACGCTCCCGTCCCCCATCAATCAAAACCCATTGCGATCTCCTCAGATCTTTGTTCTCATTCCACATTTATCTTATAACGCTTCCTCTATTGTCATGGAAACTGGCAAAGGCTACTCGCGGGATTTGTAATTACCCACACAGTTGGGTGGCAATAAACGCATTTATCACTATTCTATACATAAAACATAGCAAAATAACTACTTTTTATGCGAGGCTTTGGCGTCTATGCAATTTATCTTGGAATTATAGAATAAGGAAAACAGCAACAACATACCTCTGTGTTTATAAGGAGATGTCTTCTGGGGGGTATGCTCTAGTGATTGCATAAGTGATTATGATCAACTTATATTATATAGCCTTGAGGGTTTTACAATTTCCATTAATCAAAATTACATGTTTTAGTGTTTTCACCCAAAATTACAATTCGCAACACAATTATCCTAGTGATCCGTGCCTTTTAATCTTCTAGTCAATTAAATGTGAATTTCATACATTTCCTTAGGCATCAACTGATAATATAGATGAATTTATATAATTCCTTTCTGGATAACAAAGCTACCGACCGACCGATAGACAGTCTTCTTGGAATGTATCCATAATACCTGTATTTTGCTATTTTTTTTGTAAGACTGATGGTCGGAGCCTGGTAGCCCTGGGGGAATATAAAACATCTTGTTTCAGATTAGGTGTGTGCACAGACGTCTGATAAAACAAAAGGAATAACAATGCGAAGTGTAATTCTCAAATTCTGTCTGATACTTCGGGCAGTAGCAGGTGGATGGATGGATCCAATTTATGCAACAATCACATACAGACTTGAAAAGTTTCTCGACCTGTACTTCCTAACAAGCTCCATTTACTTCCATTTTATCACGAATGGTAACTTCTCAATTTAACTAAGTTAATCGTTTCTAGATTTGATGGACATGATGTTTGTAATAAGGCAAAATGTAATCGCATTTACAGGTAATCTGAAATGCCCAACAGTAAAGCTTTGGCACATGACGAATGTCTGTGGAGACACATACATGGGTTTTAAAAGAAATTGGTTCAGAAAATTAAAGCATGAAGACAAACACAGAACAGGTGGGCTGTTATTAAAGTAACGCATAACTCAGAACATGTTCCAAAACATTTCTTTGCGTGGGATCAGAGATCTGGAGAGAACTAATTAGCTCTCTTCAGTTTTCTTATGATGGGTTTGTCACCTCAAACAACCCCGCCTTCTGTCTTCCTTTGCACGCCACATTAACTTTCAAGGGGTACCTTCTCTGTGGCCACGACTAGTTAAATTCGGACTCCTCTCTCTGTGAAGCGTTTCATTATAAGGTGATTTATAACACATCATCGATCTAGTGGTTAATTCCCGACGCTTGAGCTGTCTTGAGAACAAGAGATTGGCGCCGGAGAGAAATAAATTCTACCGAGCAATGCGGAACCGTAGGCGATTATGTCCAACAAGGCTCTCCCTTCTTGGAAGGCAACACATGGGTGAAAAGGGGGAAAGTACATTGCCTTGTCGAAAGTTTAAAAATATACCCTCTTAAGACTCAGTGCATACACCCCCAGAGGTGGTCTTGTTTACACCCAGCTGCTAAAACATTCTTCCTCTGCCATTAAAAGTGTTCCTCCCATTGGGAGTTATAATTCGGATTCTTGCAATGAATTCAAATATCAATTTTTCTCCTGCGCATGCAGTGTTGGGTGTTCATTTATAGAAGTAATCCCTATTCATGAACTGACAGGATGGCGAGAAAACGGAGTGTCGGTTCGATGCAAAGTATAAAACAAATATTAAACATCATACTCTGTGAATAGATCCTCATCCCAAGGGAATGGCACAGCTTGCTTTCTCATGCCTAATGGATATATTCATGAACAAACTACATCTCGTGGGTAGGGTTTTACACCTACTTTTATATCATGGGCATTTACAAAATGGACACAAATCATCTTTTTCCATATATTTCTTTCTTGAGAATTAACTGTGGATGCATTGTTTTTTCATTACACAATGTTCTACATGATTTCACACTGCCTGTGTAAATTACTGTGATATGGGGAAATCAGGTCTTCTGTGCTTGACTATTATTTAAGACATTTTCTAAAAAAGACACCATTTAATTTGATGCAAAGATGAGTGGAATATGGCAAGAATTGATTATATATATATGTCATATCTATAAATACCAAAATTCTCATTCATTCCAGGTTGCTTGTTATAAGGATATATACATATATATTGCCACCCTTAAATAAACCCTGTATTGTTCAGGATTCACATTGTTGCTCTATAACAATGCCATTCTTGAATTACACTTGGAGCTCGTTATAGGGTGCACATGGGAAACCAATGGCCTGGTGGTGTGAGTTGTTTGTTCAGTCCTGAATTTCAGGCACAATCAAGGTTGTGGAAAATAGAGAACTCAGATATGGCACCAAGTTTAATTCGTAATTTTGCCCACAGCAGCATCAGTTTCCTATAGAATGTAAATCATTTGATCCATATCTCATTATGAATGCGAAACCCTAGAAGTTCCACAATGAAAGCAATCTAACTGGCATTGTTGGTTCGCTGAAATCTGGATGTCAGTTTTCGTGATGGTTCGCGCATTTTTGTCACACTTTAGAATAATAATGTACAAGTTTAGAAAACAAAGATTTGAAAGTGTAGGAAATTCGATCACCAAGAAATCCACACATCAACAAGTGTTCGCAATGTGCTTGCTTTTGTTCGATGCAAATGGTATGTATTCTCCTTTGTGTTGCAATCACAGCATCAAAGAGCCCTAAGCTGAGGGAACCATTATTTTACACGCAAACAGTCGCCACTTCCCTATGTGTCTTCATTTATGAAATGAAAAGAACAGCTAATCAAGCCAAGCCTTTGATATATGCTTCACCTTGAACTTGAGGTGCATTCGCAGAACCTTTTTGCTCTAAGAAGTATAATTTTCATTCACCTTTGGGTTTGATGCTTGAACGCCCTAAAATCATATAATATATAGGACAATGAACGTGGGGTTCATTGTTGGAGTTTTGATGTAAGAAGACATGGGGAAATTTGCTTGATGCAACATCCACAGAGAGGTGTAGCAATAGGTTTTATTGCTGGTTTGTTATTGTTGGAATGCCATTAACAATGATGGCAGTTACATTGGCTGGGCCATGGGAAATCCGGCGAGAAATCACATCACAATTCTGATGCGGAATTGTTAAGCGAAAATGGAACATCTTATCATGTTAACAGTGCAGATGGACCGCAGTCTGCGTCCAATTCCTAATAATAAATGGAAAAATAATTTCTTAAAATCTCGGCAAGACCCGCAAGACCCAGCGCGTCCTTAGCATTTCTTCCCATTCTCATCACCTTCTTTCTATATCCGACAACAAACAGGAATCGCGCACATAATATTGAAGAAACACGCTTTTACCACCGAATCGGGCAGAGACTGTTGCAGATGCATATTAGATGTTGTATTGAAGTCCGTGTTAGGAAAGCCTCACCGAGATTTCGCCCTTGCACCGCGAAGCCATCTTTTCTCCAGGCCCCCATACGCCATGTACATTAAGGGGGAAAGAAGTAATGTATGTTTATGGCCCGACTGTCTAGGGTGGGAGATGCGCCTTCGGAGAGGGTAACCAAATCACGGTGCAAATCACGGACAAATCACGCCGATAATCACCCCCGTAAACCGGATCGCCAGATTAAATACTAGCATTACCAATTCACGCCCAATGCAATCACCACAATCTACAGCATCATGTCAGTGAAATGGATGCTCCCCTCGATCCCAACATTCGGTCATGAAGCCCCTCCCTCCCTGCTATCTTTGGCTCACAAAAGAGATAGGTAAGATCTGTAGGGGGGTGGGTCGTGTGGACCTATATATATTATGTATTGCCATGCTTGGTGGTAGATAGATGATGACCCATTATTATAAGCCCCAAAGGGCGCTGTATATCCAGGTCCCAGTTGGGAACTTACTATACTGTACTGGAAAAGGGTAGAGCCCGTGTTATCTCTCCAAACCGTCCTCACACAGAAGGAGATCAGCTGGTGAAGGTACAACGACATGTTCAATCGGGTATTAGAAGGGCAAATGTGCATGGGGTCCATACTGGAGCAGAACTCAGGGTCAGGAAGGAAATCTCGGAAACATGAGCAAATTCCAAATTGCCCATTCCTTTGTGCCTGAGTATTGACATTTCAGACATAAAAAAAAAGACTCTTTGGTCGTTCCGAGATGTGTGTAGTTTCGATGCTTTCTGTTCAAGGAAATGGGTAGGAGATGATCCCTGAATTCCCATCTTATATACAGTTATCCTGAGAGTGCCATCTACACCATTCCCATAATTTTATGGGTATGGATATCATAGCATCAAAATAGCAGAGACCATGATATTTTGTCATTTTGGCCTTGCTACTTTATGTGTTAAGATAATGGCTTTGGGGGAGCAAATTCAGCACAAGTGCTTCGTGGTACGAATGATGGCTTGCAGATGGAGTATATATATGGTACTCCAAATTCACTCGCACACCCAAACCCACATTCCAACTAATTGTACCAATTTGAACCCCTTTGTTAAAGGAACCCTGAAGTCCCGCAATTAACATTAACATGTTGCATGTGGTCCCAAGTGATCCCTCTCAATTATTTCATAGCATTGTGACCAGCTCCATGGCAAAGATGAAAGTTTGTACACATTCCTCATTATGGTACCAGGCATGCAAGACCTTCATAAACGGTTTACTTTAAAAGTTCTTTCCAGGTAGTTTCCCATTGCTGAATTCCACAGAAACAAACTATCTCGGTAATGGAAGCATCTTAGTCGGTCGCTGCCACCCTGGGCTTCATTCTCATTTGAAACTATTCCGTGCAGCAACTTTATGCAAAGCTTTCCTGTCAAAGGGAAGAATATAAATGTAAAAGGGCAAAAGCAATTTAGAAAGGAAGAACAATTCCATTTTGCTATTATCTTATTTAACAAAGATATGGCAATGGTGCAACTTGAAGTAAGCAGCACCCTAGTCCTAGTGCCTAGTCGATAAGAATTCCTCAAAGAAAGGGAATCAATCGGAAAGTGTTGTCTCTTTCTCAGACTTGAGACGTATTGTATGGATCAATGACTGGAATGTGTTGAAGGAGCTAATCGTTGAAAATCTGTTTATCTTCTTCCCAGTGATTCGGTTATCGATCATGCGCTTGATTTTGTTCCTTCAAACATAAATAATTCAATCTAAAATAAGAAGGAACTTTGACGGAATCCTTCTAGTTAGCAATAACACAGTATCATCAGAAATGTTCATTAACTAAGGATATGATCGATAGCACCTCTTCTTAAAAATGTTCATGGTAGTAGAACTATATCGATTGTGTTGGGGAAAAACTGCAATTAATAGCTGTTATTTAAAATGCTACGGTTTGCATGGCAAGAGTACCAATAAATGAGGACATCATTCACTCAGTTAACATGGCCATTTCTAAAAGTGGAGATTGGAGAATTTACTGGGGCTCGACAAATGTATGGTGAACTAGTGTAAATGGAGGTGTCTAACTCCAGTCGCTGGCAGTCCCACCATCAAACTGTCACTGGGGACCATTCACGGACGGCTGTTAACGCAGCCATGCATAGCCCTTACAGTTGTTGCTCGGCGGCTATCGATCCTTGCATTTGCCCAGATATGAGGCCCACCATAAACTTGCCTGAATGCGCCCCTTCAGCCGTCCACACCCTTTACTACCACAATATGTGAGTATCACGTTGGTTACATTTATACCTCGGTACTCGTTATATTTATTATGGGTGCTTTGTTCTATAATAGCCCAGCGTGATGCACTGAGATGAAAATTCGGGAACATCATCGTCCTTGTTGCACCGGAGCGACTCTCATGTATGTGTGAATGTATTCAGAATGTTGTTATCATCGCTCACGATTTGTGTAGGCAACTTTGATTTGCTCCTTCAAGGAAAGATTGCTGCCTGTGCTATAGGCCCTGATTAAATGTAGTGAAAGTCGGCGTCGTATAATTGCACTGCAATTATACCACAGGAAGGCAGGCGGGCAACTTGATGCATTTTCCATATGTATGAAATTGCCGAGGACGTATATATATATTATTAGAACTTAGGCTAAAGTGGAGGACAAGTTTCTCACCCCAAAGATTGTGAATATTTCAAACGGTCGCTAACTCTATGCAATGCTTGGCTACATACGCCTGTTACATAGATACATTACGTGGGAATGAAAGGCAATTGAAAAGACGGTGAGGAAAGCATCCCTTTAGCATTAACCTATCCGTTACTGTGTGTGGGCCTTGCAGTGATACGTACCAGGAGGTTGTAAGTATTCACTCAATGCTATTGTCATGGGGCTCTTATTGTGTCAAATGTCCGTCGCTTGTGGGTGCATTGTTTACATTCTTGCAATTTTAGCAACCGCCCAGTCCGAACGAGAGGCCATTAGCGGATCCGGAAGTACGCCCCTGTGACGTCACCACTTATAATGCTGTTCCATGCATGATGACTGCGCCTGCGTACACTTTCAGATTTATCCCTGAAGTGGCCCCAGCGCAGTGGGATGGGTTTTCATGACTTGCAAGTCTGCTATCGTAAATGTGCATTGTTGGGTCGGCAAAGATGATGCTACCGTGAAACAGAACATCCTAGCAAATACCAATTTAATGAGTCCATGCAGTGTGTGACATGGCATTCACGTCTGAGAGGAGATATCATAAAAAACGAGATTGTGGCATAAAACCAACCCCATGAACCAGTCTGAAATTATTCTTTGATCCTGATTCATATTTATGGCATACTGGGCAATTGCTTCCTATGTAACACATAGTTCATATTTCCATTAATAAACAAATTAATGGTGTCTTTTAATGTCTCTATTACACAGATATCAGTCGCCTCTGATATATGGTTGTGGATGGGCATACATCCTCATGAGCTCATAAATAAATGATATTAAGGATACCATCTTTCATCAAGTTTATTGTCTTATATATTATAGCACTGAATGGAAAACGGACCATTACAGATTTTTCAAATCGACACAACTCGGTAGCACATTTCAACCTGACAGGAATGTATTATATTTATAGCACCCGGACCGATATTTATCACTAAATATGAAACTCCGACTATATATATATAATATCGTTTTATTATAAATGTTCTTATCTCTTGAAATCCGACCATTTAATAAGTGTACTCACGCCAATATGAAGACACAATTATGGCCATGAGATGATAATGATGATCCTAAATACAAATTATGATGAACATATTAAAGTTATGCTCTCCCCATGAGATAGTTATTAATGATATTAATGGAACTTTCAGAGCCTCAGGTGGGATTGCCATGCAATGAATCACACAAAGTTATGGTTTATTCTAGTTGGACGACTATATAAAATATTCTAGTCATATGGATACAAGCAATAAATTCGTTCTAGCTTCCTGCTGAACATGAGCTCTGAGTTATGTAGCAGTGTTTTGTAATATCCTGGCACACATAAGTGTAAAGACTAGATGAGCTACAAGGATTCAATGGAAACAATAGTTATGGGAAGCCTTTCACTGCATAACCTAATAAGGCAACCAAATACCCCACACTTAGGCATTGTATTTCCAATGCATTAACACTTTCATTGTAGCAGTAATTCAATTAAGGTAATAGCATCGAATAATATTCCTTTTGAAATCCATCTAATCAATGAAAAAGGAAGAAGGTATTACATTTTTTATATGGGTTTCCTTCATACCAGTATACTTGGTGAAGAATGGGGTTGAATATCCCACCCCACTTTCGATTGAATTACATTTGGGTGTAACAAGAATTTTCTATAAGACGTGAATAGGTTAACTGCTCTCAATCCATTGGCTTCCTCCACGTCAGGTTCAGTATCGATGGATTTGTTTTAACAGATCATTAATGAGGAAAATTGATCGTTAGCCATTATATCTTGCATTAGAGGGAACATAATCAGGTTTAAAATCGATATCAACAGATCCTTTCGTGGAGGAAATGGGTTCAAAAAGTCCATTAGATTCGATCGATGTAATACGAACTGCAGTTCTTGTCAGGTGTTTTCAAAATTCGCATGCAATTTGAAACTGACCCCCGGCTATATTTGTTGTGTTTATCTCTCTCTTTCCCGTGTATACGGCGAAATATGGCGAAAATTGGCAATTGTAACATACATATTCTTTTATTATCTATCTTTAGGTCTCTCCTGGATCCCTTACACCCGCGCATGCGTCGGCGTTGTCAGTGGGTTCTACGCATGTCCACAATCCAAACCGAGTCCAGCATCAACATGGCGGAGCCCAGCAGCAGTCGACCACAACGCCATCTATGCGGCCTTGGGTGCTAACACAAAGAGACGTTGAGGTGCGTTTTATGATGTAATCCTTTCCTGGGACTCGCCTGGGACGTAAAATAGGCGTTTAGGATAATATTTCAGCTCGCTCCCCCACCATGCCTTTAAGGGCCTTGCTCTTTTAGGGGAGGGGAAAGAGAACTGGAGAGGGACAGGGCAGGGATCTTAGATGTAGATATATGTATGAAGCAATGACAACAAGATATATATTGCATAGACGTATATTGCTTTTAAAGGGTGCCTTCATGAGGCGCTATCCCCAGGGGAAACATCAAAGTAGCTTATCAGCACTGACACCCGCTACTTTCTCTGGGCGTTGATGAAAGTTTTTAAAAGATTTATTTCGTCATAAAATACCCTAGTTGGAAGCAGGCGGATAAATCTCGTTTGTGAAGATTTAATAGAACTAACGTCAACGATTTCATAGGCCTGTCATTCATCTGAGCTTTCAGATGACGAGGCCTCAGAGCTACATAGAAGAGATAGCTGTTAAAAGATGCATTAACATTCACGACACGTCCATGCTTTGGTCTCTATGCTAGTATCTTCCCAATACTAATAATGCAGAATAAAAATGATGTACGGCAAAGAGCTAGTAGTTGATTGCACGAGGGCCTTTAGTAGTAGAAGAAATAGGGCAAAGGCGTAAGTAGTAGATAGAAACGGGAGATCTATTGTGGCTCCCTCCTGCTAGTCATAGAGCGGTGGCAGGAGGGCAATCATTGCTTATCAAGGCTATGAGAAACAGGTGAGGTAATGTAGCAAGATACCACATTTGACATATACTGGCCGTAGAATGCAACCTTTCCAGTTGCTCAATATTGCAAAGGTCCATTTAACAAGACCAGGGCTTGATGTCAAGGACTTTAGATACTATGCTATGGGGATCTTGCCAAAGGATGATGCCTCATTCACTGAGATCCCTCCCCGGGGAGCGGTCTTTGTCAAGGTTGGCTTCGGCTTCGCTGCTCTAGCTGATATCGGGTTGCATACAGGCACCTCTGAATGGACTTGCATCACCCCTCCTAAAACTACTGTATCGTCTACCGTCTATTTCCGTAGGATAAAATAAGGCCCGAGTGAGAACAAGTGGAGATTTTTGTTGCCACATACAAGACATTCTAACTCTCCTCTGTATAGCGTTACACTCGTGTTCTCTATTCAAAGTCTGAGGTTGGGAACAGACAAATACTCTCTCTAGAGCTCCAGTCTTGGCACCCTTAATCCTTGAGTGATGGGGTGGGCCTCCAGGGGAACTGCCGGGAAATGATACAACAGGCTAGACCTTTTAGCTCGTGCTTCTTTTGTGGGAGATGTTAACATTGAGAAGAACAACAAGCAATTGAAACGCGCTGTCAAAACACAAACAAACTCTAAACATGCAGACAATATAAAGCAATGTTTTCTTTCTGTTATTAAATTGCATAATCTTTATAGAAGATCTGGAGGCCACTTCTCACTTCTCGCTCACACACCCCTGAGCAATACCACTCACATTTCAAGCACCGAGCTGCTCCGAAACTATAGCGGCTCTAAGAAAGGGAAACCATATCTGACCCAGTATCCTGCACTATTGTAGGTCTACATAACATGGTAACATAGCCCTCCTTGTCGGATGCTCTTACTTCGTGGTAGATTCATGACAACATCACGCATAGAGGAAGCTAGCCTCATCATCTCTCAGTGTTCGTCAATGGTGAAGGCTATTTCGCTGTGGATCACGTTTGCCCCAAGAACTCGGTAAAGGTTTACCATCGTTTAAAGCCAATCAAGGCAGATCGTTGGAGTTCTCGGCTGTATAATTCAGCTCGTTGATGTGTTTGATTCCGACCTGCATTGGCAGTGCGAGGGTGGGGTGGCCAGTGCCATACATGCAAGGCAGCGATTATGGGGTCTTTCCTGGATGGTGGTAGACTCGGCTTCCCGTTGGTGGCTGATATAAGGGGAGAGGTCATAGGTGCATGCGCTATCTCACAGGCTCCATTTGGGTGGTGCGTGAGTGCTGACGATGCACATGACTCGAGGTAGAAACTACAAAAGAAAGAGTCTCTCGGCTCTTATCACCCTTATCTCTAGCGCTTCTAGCCTGCCTGTAGGCCTATAACTGACTCAGATAAATCCAGGAGTTGCCATACGTTCTCCCCTAGAGGCAACGACCCACCCCCTTCATGGGGTTGGTGGCCTGTCCCTTCTTTGAGATACCAATCTCAATCCCTGCAGCAGTTATTAAGAGGCTTCAGGTCGACCTTGTCATAAGGAAATATCTCGGGTCTATTTGTATGTGGGTCAAATCTTTGTTCCCAACTTTGAGATAGTAGGAGTTAGTCATGGCAGTGACCTTCTAAAGGAAGATATAATAGCCCTAAGGTTGGCATGTCAGTTTGCAACAATGGATTTTAACTCTTGGGACTATATTAAGAGTCATGCAGATCTAGCCTCGCTTGTTATATCCGAGAGAACCCCATTCCATGTTGTTCTCGTCGACAGATGAGCGGAAGGGTAAAAGATGTCATTTGTAGCCTGTCACCCAAATGCTCAATAGGCTCTTTAGGTTCCTGCCACGGGATCTCTAAATATTTTATGAAGAGAATGGCAAAAGGGAGGAGTCAACAATGTAGATGATGTTTCGCAGGAATAAAGGCCAATAAGAAAAAGCAATCAAGAGAGGTTAATAACGCCATGACTGGGACGGGCGAGGCAAGCGATCCAGTCCCATGATCCCAGGGGATAGGGATGCATCTATGATAATGGGTATGAAAGCAATATTCATGCTATATGAATGATTGTAAATATGGGCGTGTCACAGCATCTGATGACTTTACAGGTCCTATTACCAAAACAAGATGGGCGCAGCAGGGAAGGCATATCCTATCAGCTTGCCACTTTTAATGAGTTGTGATACATCAGGGTGGTGGGCATACCAATTGACTCCCGATATAGTGTTTGAGATGTAAGCCTGTCAGGGTATCCATCATCCACAATACAATCATCGTGTAATGAATACAGGGCATGTTCCAACCATGAACAATCTCATAATGATACACACAATAACAAATAGGCAGCGGGGTGTTTATATCGATCTCAACACAGGACTACCTGTGTGGACTGCTACTGAACAAAGCCCTGTGATGAGGCATTTACCAGAGAGAGACTAGATTGGATCATGATGTTTAATAAGCTAACTGATCTACTTTGACCCTGGTCTCCGTTCAATAGCACTTGACTCCTATTTGCTCCACGCTTTGTTATCACAACCCCTACATTTCCATTTTCATTTATAGTCGTCCCACGCAGCTCTGGAAACTCTTAACTGCCAATTGCCTTTTTTCCAATAATGTAGGTTTTATTGTTTTGGAAAACGCATATATGTATAAAGATGTTAAGTTTTAAGGCGCTAAAAGCTCTTTTTCTTCATATATGCGATGAAAGTTCTTGTAGAAAGTAGGATAATGAAGAGGATTGCCTGCAGTATTGAAATAAAATTACTACACTACTCAGGGACCTTGCGAAAATACTTTTCTGCTAAGAGTTTTCTCCTGATCTCTGGAGAACATTTTGTATCCCCGCAGGTGTTTTTGCTTCTTGGCAAAATGTTATTCAATGGCCTCTTTTCAAAACAGGAGGCACTGAGAAGCCATTTTTGTTCCTATGTATTTTGCAAGTGAAGATCAATCTTTCTCTCATGGGCAAAAACATTCTGGGTCAACACATGGGAAGACAAGATGACATGAATATTCCCTATACAGATATATATGCTATAGGTTTTGGTGCCTTAAAACCAACCATGATACCGCATAGATGAATAAGTTATCGCATAATAATTTGGAACTAAATAACTGTTATGGAAACCACCCCAAACAGATACTTAGTTAGGAAAAAAATGTCTTCCCATATTTGATAGCAGAAACTTGATATCTGGGCAACGCATGAAAACAATTAACCTGTTAGAGGATATGCATTTATTTGTATTTGTTGAAATGATAGGGTTTAATCGAGATGGGGAAAACAGGTAGCGACCTCTTCCTTTATATCATTGGCATATTGCAAAATTGAAAAGATCTGTTGATCTTCACTTGATCTGCTAGGATGGAGAATGGAACAAATATAAAGCATGTATTGAGACGTGCCCTTTAGACCCTCCTGAGTAAAGGAAATGAGGTAGAAAGAAACACAAGAGGAAGCAAGTACAGTCTACCATTACTAGTATGGATGTTAAAGGCGGGACCTTTGGCATTTAAAATGGTTTGGGCCTCCATGCCCGTGCTCAAGTTGTATTATACTGGCTAAAATAACAAAGGCCATAAGAGGTCATTTTACAATTGCGTGCAAATGGTACTTCTGACGAATATTGAATACACCAGTTTACACTATGTGTACACTGTCAATTATGTACCACCATGTAGATAAAGTAAGTACTCTTGTTTAGTTCCCCCTAATTGTAGTTATTAATGATGACATTGATTTCAGAAATATTACAATTTTTATGATGATCACAGGGAGGCCGTTGTTCTATTTCCCATGCTCGCTACCATACCTAGTCAGATTTCAAAGACTTATAGACCTTTGAAATAGGAAAATCGTGTTAGTAGTACATGAAAGTGGTTGGCTTATATTTATTTCTGAAAATACTGTCCTTGACATTTACACCAACTGAAGCTGAAAAGCAAGCATAATCTTTCAGGTCTGTTTAATGACTGTTTTCCAAATTGAACTATATGGGCAGAGGAGATTTTTACTGGTATAAGGTCACGCTCGGGCGTACGTACACACTACATGGGTGTGCGCAGTTAATCATCACTGGGGAAAGGGCCCATAAAACAAGGGCCCTAGCTTCAGTCTCAATAAACACAGGTGTACATCTATCTTGGACTCTTCTTTGCCACCACACCCATGTGGGTTGGGGTGATGCAGGCACCACGTGCACTTAGATCACACCACCTCCCCCTCGAGACTAGCCTTTCACTGTCAGGGAAAAGGGTTGACATACACTGGCCTGCCCGTGACCCATCCTTCATCGCATAGAACCGCCAAAGGCTTGCTCTTCCAAGAAAGGTCAAACTCACCGACTCATGAATCGCTCTCGGGGGAGGCCTGACCATCACTGCTTCAACACAGCCAACCCATGGAAAGGTGTGTCGGCAAAGTACAACATATCATTTAGACTCAACACCAGGCCTTGGCATGCCCCGACTCTGGAGATTCAAAAGCAAAAAAACAACAACAAAATAACTTACAAAAGATATCACTCTCTAGGGATCGTAACATTACTGTCAACGTCTCTTGAGTGTACATGTGATAATCAAAGCTGACACTCTCCGCATAACATACATGATGACTTTGGTTTAATATCTGCGGACTTCGAAATCAGAATACCGGTAATAAAGATTAATGATAAGTATCGTAAAAGGGACCTTTGCATATAAAATGTCATGGGATGATAGGTTTTATGGCAGCGGGAGGTGTGCACACCTTCGGGCAATGACGCTTATCATTGCCGAATGTGTTTTGAACATTCCCAGCTATACAATGGGGAACACACAGGAAAAGCTAGACTCAGATATTACTGTGCTTTGCTACACAGTTTAATAATTGTTTAATGCAATATATTTTGGCTGACAATTAGAACGTATCTGCATTATTTGTATAATATTAGGAAATATAAGTGGAGATGAACATGTATACCGATTCGTAGATTTTAACAGCACAGGAGTGAGTGAGTGAGATTGGTTGCTTTCCGCCCTTATCAACACATTTAATATGGTTATATCAAGGGCGGGAGAGCTGAGAGGGAGGCAGTTTATGACCATACCCAGGAAATAAAGATAGAGAAGGGAGAGACAGAGACAGAGAAAAAGAGACAGAAAGGCACTCTATGGTCATACCTAGGACCACTAACAGCACAGGAGATGGAGCCTATCAGTCTGTTGTTATCGACCACTCAGGACAGAACTTGCATCTGGTCACATGATATCAGACCAATCACAGACGTCGACAAGGTTACACGTTTGTTGTCAGCTTCGTGACTCACCTGTATTTATAAATGCCATATTAGTTTTACGTTCAATACAATATGTTACAAGACATGAATATTCTTTATCAGACGTGAATTTCGAGCCAAGTCTCTTGGCAATTATATTGTCGATGATAATTTCTATCCAATAAAATAAATTACTGACTTAACCTAAAGTTTGAAAAATGGGAGTTTCCCTCAAATAAATTTCTTAAAGCTCATCTTATGTTCAATATATTTGACACATTTGGACATAATCCTAAGTTGCCATATGCTATTCCCATGTATGTCGTGACGTTCACATTTAAATTCGACTACAAAATATGCATTTTGTTAATTGAATGCTTTTTGGAAACGATATCAATCATTCAGGGTGGGAATGTACACAATACCTTTTACTGGATAAATATCTGAGTTCTCTTTTAGAGAGAACCCTACGAGCTCATGATTGGTTCCTTCCAAAGGTCCATTTCCCGGCGAAGATTTCACCTCCCTGTACCTTACGACTTCCGGTCATAGCCCGTTTCCGGTGATCAGTTGCCTGTGGAGTCACAAAAGTCTCGTATATCATGGATCCTCTTCCAGAGGGGCTAAAATAGCCGTCAAAGAAACAAGTAACCAAGCAAGCATGCTATATTATAGACAACAGCCAAGCTAGAGGGATATAACCTCTTGCAAAATATATACTCTTATAAATAATGAGATATTCTATGAGGTCTGTCCTGGTGTTTCAGATCTAGTGTTTCTGAATCGTGCGTAACCTGATTGAGTTTATTAGTATCAATGTTGGATGTTGGGGAACATAACATTGAATACTAAGGAAAGTTAATGATTGGGTGCTTTCTACTCGAATCCATTGATTTAAAGCTTGGCTCTGAATTACAGAGGTTTCACAAAGCGAGGGAAAAGGTGTTGGTCTGACCTTGGAAGATGCAACAAAACCTGTACATTGACAATAGCAACATATTATACCACCGATGGCTGCTTGGCTGTTTACGATTCCAGTGTAATTATTATACCTTCCTTAACAAGATGTTTCCTTTAATCCTTCAAGTCTGATTGGAGTTTGAACCCATTGTCAGAACTTTGATTCCCAAACCAAGTCAAAAGTCCAAGAACTTGTAAAGATTCATTAATTCATTTGCATCAATTTAGTGGGAGAATAAAGACTGCACTGATGACGAATATGACTCACGAAAGGTTCAAAACGGGTTGTATCGAGGAGTGAATCTTAACACTTCTAGCTACTGATGAGCAACCTGGGTTGAGTTACTACTTGATGAAGCTCCTAAAATGGACGTAGCTTCGTATAAAGGAACAATAAACAATAGGGATGGGGGCCTTTTGATCACATTGCTGCGGCTATCCACAATCGCTCAACCAAAAATGAGATTGCTCGATGAAATATTGATGAATTCTTGAGTTCCAGGCGACACGTGCATGAAAGCCTTTGATGTTTCACAGGCTCATCTTCAAGCAAGCATCTCTTCACTTTTGCTTCCTTATTTCCACATGTCTGAGGCCAAAAGAAATAGGTGTGTTTCCGATTTACACCCCCCTACCTAGAAAACCTTCCACTACCTAAACATTTTTTTGACCATGCCTGATTTTAGGGGGGATTTTTGTGCTAATAAAAGCAGGAACATGTTTTCCTAAACCAGGAACTGTAAAAAAGCATATTTCCCTTGTTTAAAACAACTATTGTTATCAAAACTAATAGACATTTGTTCAGGTCCTAGTAGGTGGCCTCCGTAAAAAAAATAGAAGAAAAAAGTTAACCTCCGCCCCACCTCCTAGTTTTCAGCCAGATAAATCGGAAACACACCTATTTTTCTTTAGGCCTGACGAGAGGTGTTCAACTGGGTAAAACGCTTTTCTCACCCTCTATTTTCACACCTTCACCCATCCACCACCACTAAACGCGCACGAACATGTCTTTATCTCAACATTTCCCTGGGCTCGCCAATTATCGCCCAGGAAAATGACTCAGCATTCTTTGTCTCTTCATGCATTGCAGGTGCATCAGTTCCTTCAACTGATGAAGCACGAGCGTGACGCCGACAGTACGTCATCAGGAGAAGGGTCAAACACGGATAGCGGGCGCGGACCGAGCGAGGAGGGCGACCGGGACCATAGCCACTCCAAGGACCGGGAACACGGCCCCCTAGGTGCTCATGGACACTTACAGGGACACGGAACATGTAAGTTGGATCACTAATTACCTTTAATTACTATCATTATTTCTAATTTTTAATATTACAATGGGGCCATTTCCCCCACTCACGACACCCTAGGGACGGTCTGCTCTTGATCAAGATTCATGATGGTTAACCTTTCCCTGGGTCAAATAGAAGATCCTGACAAAAGAAACAAGAACACACTCTAGGTCCAAACGCTCAGATCATATAAGAATAGTATGTCAGCCTACTTCGCTAATCGGTATCCCTGCCTAGAACTCGGCGTTTTAATGGGAATATAATGACATTTTGCGGTCTTAATGGAATTATAATGGCACTTTGCTGTTTGAGGAGAGAGGCTTTCCCTTCGTTTGAAGGGACTCTCTCAACTTTGGGCCTAGACTGAACAAACTAAAAAGCCCTTTATTTTGAACTCCACATCTTGAAAGAGCGAGATCAAGACTGTTTTGAACTTATTTTCTCCCTTTTTTTTATTCCAACACTTAAATAATAAATCTATATATAGGAAAGTATTTATATACCATAAAATTCCCGAAATTACAACAGGGATTTCGGCTCTGGTCTGGTTCGACCAAATTGTAGCTGTAAAGGTTCCTGTACTAAATGCAGGCACATCCGGGTAGTTGCCACAATTTGTCACCAACTCAGTATTCCGGTCAACCTCCCGGAGGCCTTCCTGAGTAGCAGACTGACCAGCACACTGACCAGCAGACTGACCGGTCCAGAAGGGAGATCCGATTTATTTATCAGCACATTTATTTGGTTTGCATCTCGGATGTAAAGGAAGTTATGATTGTAAATCACTCGCTGCATTCTCTAAATGGGACCGGACTGGTGTGTGTGTGTAGTTTGGGATTGCCTCGATCCCCAATTGCAAACATGACTCCCTCTTAAGCCTTGACGGCTCTTGCACTCTTGTTCCCCAACCCCAATGGCTTGAATCACGAAGATAATTATCATGAGAACCAGGGTGATTCTTATAGACTTGGCCGGATCAATACAGATCAGACTGGAAATGTCAAACTATAAAAGGATTCAGTCTATTTTGAGTAGTTTCCGTGGGAATTCTGGACGATGTATTAGTTTCATCCCACATTCATGCAAACATCAACTCAAACCCAGAGACGTATCGAACTTTGATTAGGAAACATGGAAGGATGCCCAATAAAATCCAAATTTGGATGTTGAATGGGAAAATAAAATTGTCTTCAACAAGCAATGTTCTCATTAGATGGGTTTGCAGACTATATTCTCTTCCAGTTCTATATCTTAACTTATTTTTATTCATATATTTTGATAAATATAACATTCTGCTTCGATAATGTTGTCCTATAAGGGGAATCACGTATCAAGATTTTCACTAACATTAAATTGTATCACCTTACCCTGGCCCAAGAAAGAGGGGAATGGCCTGTCGGCGATCGACTGCAATTGTACAGGCTTTATCAGTGTTAGTTATCATGAGATGCCTGGAGAAGGCAATGTGAAGGAAATAATTGCTTTCTTCTTTAAAAAAAACCAACAAACCCTTAGCATCTGGTTTGATTCCAGGTTTTCTCTGATTTGCCAATTCTTCTGTTTCGAAAACGCCGCAAACAATTACGGCACTGACACAATCTATTCAAGTCCCTCGTCCATTTCTTTAGTGCTGGAGGAAAATTCTCATTTGAATATTTTTAAGAGGAAGACATTGGGAGGCAGTTCTTCTGGCAAAGGGGCTGCAGAAACCGTCTGCGCAACACGAAAGGCGCTGCCAATTGTTGTTGGCAACACTTGACTGCACGAATCGACTTTTAATTGTTTTATCACCGGCCTAGGTACTAGAACAAATGGCTTCTTTAATAACCCCCTTCACCTTTGAACCTTTAGATCCTATCTGGTAAGAGGCTTCCCACCCCATTCTCCATCATCCCATGCAGTATTTGGGAGACATTCTCGAATAAAACACAACTTGGGGATGTTTTCCTCACAAGACTGACAAGACGAGTTAACGAAATTACAGCAAAAAATAGACCTCCCTTTGTATTCTGCCAGATGATTGGAATTTTGTGGAAAAAAGTGGTCTTGTATTTTAGCCGTGCACGTTGCTTATTTCTCTGACAAGAGGGAGAGTGTTTGAAAAAGGTTTTTATGTGAGCTTAATGCATGGGAGGACGGTGATGATTATCAGGAATGGCATGTGACATGGGATACTCTAACATTAAGTGATCCCATTAATGCTGGCTTGGCAAGAAAGCTCATTACTCAAGATCATCCCGAGCATGTGTTCCTAATGTTAAAATTAGTGTTTCAACATGTAAGATCCACATCACATGCAGTTATCCAATGCACATATATGCTGATCATTTGAGTGAGTGAGCAACAATCAACATTCGTGACGCTCTGGGGAGAAAGGTCCGCACGTATAAAAGAGATCTTTCATTACACATCATCCCTCCACCCTTTGTATTCACTCTGTGTCACATGAGAGATCACTATCTCTTTATTATACTTCTGCATAACATCCCCCGTTATAAAATATGAATTTCAAAGTTCAAAAACATTCGCTACTGATGATTGCCAAGAGGCCATTGTTTCCCCTTCTCTCAAAAGGCATGCCTCTCACCTTTGAAATGTTACTGGTACTTATTGCTACACTCTGTTTGAGACCCATTAGAGCAACGAGATTATATTTGACACGTGTGTTAAATATAATCTCGTTGTGTTAAATATAATCTCGTTGATTAGAGTAAACATCAAATGATAACCTTACGGCAAGTCGCTCCAAGTAGATCTCAAATAGAGTGTATCAAGGATTTGTAGGCTATGCACGCAGTTTCTCTCTATCTGTATGTGAGATAAATTACTTCATGTGTTGATAGCATGACCATGCAAGCTCTAGATACCGATAGCTGCACTTGCCAAAATGATTTTTCTGTCTACATGAACCCATTCCGAAGTACAATACAGTTTACCTCACTGCAGGCAACTTGTTTTGCCTTGACTTGCTCTGATTGACGATACTTTTCGAGCTGCACTCTCCCAGATCTCTGGTAACGTATAGATTAGACCCTGAGAGAATCAGGTGGCATGGTTAGCGAACGCTTTACAGTAAATTGCATTTCGAACCAGTATTTGCTTACATAGAGACAAAACAAGGATGTGCTAACGTTACGAAATGGGGGTCGAATACTTACTGAACGTTTCACTAAAATATCCAACAATGGCATGCAGCAATGCTAACACAAATACAGAGTTCCGGGACCTCCGTATATGGGTAAGATTTTCAGAAAATGTACAATTCAAATTCGCCAATCTTCTCAAATAACCCAAATTTTAGATGAAAATAAAGTTAAAAATACAGTTCAACCTAACTAAACAGATTGCTAGAATCAATGCAATGCCAAATATACCCGAATTTACCTAGTATTGGCCAAATTGCAGCCTAATTTAGCAGAATTTACTCAATGTGTACAGCTGCCAATTGTACATTTTCTGGAAATCTGAACCATATAGATTTATAGGTGCTGCTGTCACAGACAGACAGGTAAAGACTTAGGTTTTTATCATCATAATTAGTCCAATTTGCTGTTTATAAGAACGCCGGTCAATGCAACTATGTTAAACATACACAGCGAAACGTAAACGAGTCATTCTACTCTAAATCCGAGTCCAGCACCTCCTAAAAGAGTCAAATCAAATGACTCGTTTTGCCAGAATCTTTTATACATATTTCCGACTCTAAATCAGAGTCACAATGAGTCGTTCTTTAGGTGCATCATTTGTTAATCTGTTTTTGACTCTGATAATATAACCATGAACTTACTAAATATATCAAATATAAACAGGCACCGTTAACATCATGCCATATAACAATATGTAAGATGTTGCTCTTAGCATCTATATTTATTGTCCCATTTCACATTGTGCCGATGGAATTTGACATTGTTGAAAAACAAATCAATCAATCAATTTAAGGTCAATACCCGAAGGTACATGGTTTATTTTAATTCTGACTTTGAACTAATCAGGTGTTGTTGGTCATACATTACATCAAAATCAGTCCAATATTAACTTCAGTACATAACCCCAAGAACTTCCTCTTGTACCTGATTTCGATTGACAACCATAGGAAAGCCACTCAAAGCTACGAAAGCAGCAAATATCGTATAAATTGATTATAAATTAAATTATATTTAAGTTAGCTCAGAAAGATGAACCTTAATTACAGGTCACAGCTGGAAATCAGTCATATATATTATAACTGGATGTAGGATTTCACTATAATTTAAACACGTTAAAGTCATGGTTATTCATAGATAAGCATGGTTCATTCTGGCTGCTCAGTTTTCAACGAGAAGATTGCCAGGGAACGAGAGTATGGGATCTATAATAATCAAACCTGTCATGACATATGGGGCAGAATACCATGTGAGCATAATATCAACACACAAATACAGCATCTGAATCCATGAAGTTTCATTTTTATCTTGTCTGCACGGAAATAGCAGGATAATGCTTGGCTTTTGTACCACGTTCCTTTCCTTTCACTTTCACAGATACATGTATCTGTGTCTGTGTATTGAATTTTACCTGGGCAGTGAGTTGATTTCAAAGTTCAAGGCACGCACACGTGCGAAAGTGACAGGTAATTACACTGTGAATTATATTTACTCTCTAAGAACCTGAGTAAAAGGCTCAGGTAAGAGATCAACACAGAAACATGCGTGTGTCCGTGATGCTTTATGGGGTGTTTTTTTCGCCAGGCGAATAATGCTGCCTTACAAAAGTGCTTAGTCATCCGTACGTGATTGAAGGTCAGTCAAACTATTCGTCACTGACATAGCGACAGCGATGATAATATACATCGCTGATAACATCATCCGAGCAAGACCTATTCCTACCTAGGATAGATACCTCAAGAGATCCCTCGATATCTATGCCAACAGCGACAGTCTATGTTGCGATAAAAGATCCCGCGATAGTAAAATAGATCCCCTTCCGATAGCGGCCGTCCATCTTGAACGCCAGGTCTGAACCATATAAGATTGGCACGAGATCTCGTGCGACCTTCTCGTATTTCGAGAGTAATTTGCTTTTGGTCAGAGAAAGGATTCGCTCATTGACTAGGAGATGTATTGGATAGGTCCCTTCCAAACAGTCGCTTATATGTTGTGGGGATATAGAATGACCAGTTCAGGGGCACATTTACTCACTCCAGGTAACAATCGCACCTGGTTTTCAGGTGCCCTTATCTCCATTATCGGGCAGTAGTGCAAGTAACAGTACCCAAGGCAGATAGGAACGGTGCAGTTCATGGGGCCATATGCCCCCGAGCAGGTAATCTAAAGGGACAGGTTTATCATAAAGTCAGGAATGATCGAAGAGCTGAGATTGAAACCACTTCGTGGTGAAGGCCCAGCAAAAGGGCATACCAAACTTGGTGCCCTTAGTGAACGTTTTAAATGGTTTTTGTACCCTCCCCCCACACCCCCACACCCTCCCCGAGGCATTTGCAGTATACTATAATAGTAATGACTTAACCATATAGTTAGGCATACATTAAGTGCCAGGATATTGTTAAGTTTTTTAATTAGCAGATGTGCTAAACAGTAAATGTACATGTACGATCACGCAAGTCACAGATTTGAACAAAATTCACATAAAAACAAGAATAATTGAAAAGTATTGTTAAACAACGGCGAACATTAAGTGCAGTATAGGCACTGCAGGGCAGGGTCTTCTATCTCATTGGAAATAAATCTGGATCTAGTTTGAATCTTATTTATGGTCAATTTTGTGTAGATATGGTTTTAAATTTCCCATATGCCTCGTATTGATGGAACGCTCCTGAGCATGGATTTAAATTAATCAAAATAGAACAATTTTGTTCCCAGTCGTGTCCAGTATGGTGAACAGGGGCTGATAATTGGGGCTCAAATTCACTATATGGGTCATATTTTCAGAAAATGTACAATTGGCAGCTGTACATATTGAGTAAATTCTGCAAAATTAGGCTGCAATTTGGTCAATACTAGGTAAATTCGAGAATATTCGGCATTGCATTGATTCTATCAATCTGTTTGGTTGGGTTGAACTGTGTTTTGGACTATTTTCGTCTGATATTTGGGTTATTTGAGAAGATGGGCGAAGTTGAATTGTACATTTTCTGAAAATCTGGATCCATATCTGGATAATAACAGTTCCTTCCAACCATGCCTACCTGCGAATGTCATTTATAAGTAATTTTTATCCCACATGTGGACTTGGGTCTGCCAGAACTCCCATATCCAGTCCAGGCTTCATCGCCACAGCAGTGATACCGATCTACATACTCCCTGCTGCTCTGAGCGAACCAATGTATATAAATTAATTTTCACTTCACCACAAATTGCTCAGTTTTCAGAGAATAGGGCTCTAGAAGCTAAACTGTACATGGGTTTTTGTTATTTTGATGTGTGTGTGTGGGATGGTTTAGATTGCATCGTCGGAGGCCTCACTGATGCCACACATAGTTGTGGTTAGGCCGCTCCGTCCCCTCGGTCATGTTGATAACCCTTGCTTATCAAAGGTCCCATCCGGGCCCCGAATTTGGCGTTAGCTACTGGACTGTATCTAGCTTCTCCTATTGATAACTCTGTTTATAATACCTCTTTCACTCACACCCACTCAGTTCTACATCTATGAATGAGATACCTTCCCACATGACGTTCAAGGTCATATTACCGACAAAAGGAACACGAAACCCACCCGGAAAAGATTTAATAATACATCTATTTAACTGGGTATCAGGTGAGGTGACCTATTAGTAAATTAAGTACAATCTAGGCCCAAACCCTCAGATCAGATAAGAATGGTATGTCAGTGATAGGACGCCTACTTCGCTAATAGGTTTTCTGGCCTATAGGACTAGGCGTTCTAATGGGATTATAATGACATTTTTCGGTTTTAATGGAAACATAATGGCACTTTGCGGTTCGAGGCGAGAGGCTTTCCCTCTGTTTGAAGGAACTCTCTCATCTTTGGGCCTAGACTGAGTAGTGAAATTACTGCGCGTTCCCAAAGGCCCACACATATTCACATCATTATAATTCTAGTCATCGGGAAACTATAAATGGGTCAGATTTTCAGAAAATGTACAATTGGCAGTTCTATACATTTAGTAAATTCTGCTAAATTAGGCTGAAAAATGAAGAATACCGGGTACATCTGAGTATATTTGGTATCGCATTGATTTAAAGTATCAGTTCTGTTATGTTAAAGCATTTTGAAGCTTATTTTTGTCCTAAATAGGCCTATGGGTTATTTGAGAGGATCGGTGAAAGGGAATTGTACAGTTCATGAAGATCTGACCCAAGTAATACAAACGCCTCATCCTACAATCAGAGGAGAACATGGCTGTCGCCTGGGTGGAAAGTATGAGCGAGCAACATGATCGGAGGAAAAGCCCCACGACAAAGAATATGGGTTAATGGCTCTTGTAGAAGATCCACACAGAGCGTTCGCCCTACCTGGGTTAGGAAGCATTTGACCGGCTTGTGTCTTTGGCACATCGCCAAAGTTGCCTCCTTCGCTCGAGCGTATACAGCTTATTTCCTCGGCATACTTGCCTAATTCCTATCTTGTTAGAGCCCCTCCTCTGTGCTGACATCTTGGCGGGTTGTGCTCCGCCCCCTTGAGACGCCATCAATCACGTGGCGGATGTGCCTTTACGGCGTTCCTACATCCAGGTGTCGCCACACTAAATGTTTAGTTTCTAGTCCTCGACCTCTTATATGGCGATACCGCGATGAACAATAGTCGGTAATGGTTCAATTAATTGTGTTTTATTGTGTGTGTATAATTATATATATCCCTTGTGGCCTCTGATGAATACAAAAAGTATACACGTACCACCGCAAATTCCCTTCCGCCCACAACCAACCCCACCCACTCCTTAATCGAAACCCCCCTATAACTCCTCCAAACCCTATATGCAAAGGAAACAAGAGGAACGACACATAGTTAGGTATAACCCTCCGACCTAGTCACTCTCCTGACGTCTGGGGAGGAGAAAGAGACGCATATTACCAACAAAAGGAGGCTAATTTGACGAGTGGGAAAACCATCAAGTTGTGATAATATGTGACAGGACAGAGTTAGGGTCCTAGCTTGACATTCACTACACATAGGTAAATATGATTTGGCGGTGGACTAAAGCGATAGCGCGGGTAGATGTTATAAGACTTCGCAAAGCTACATTGGCGCTCTTTCACCCCAGTAATATTGGAAGATCTTCCCTGGTGATTGGAACATTCAAGATTCATGAACGTATATATCTCCAATATTAGGCTTCTTCACATGGCACAGATGATGTGTGATGCGACCCCGTCATGGGTGTAATGGAAAGCCCCATCAATTGGTAACGAACAAGAAATCAAAGAGTATAAATAGTGTATTCGATATCATGGAAGGTGCGAATCCTTTCAGCCTCATGTATTCAGGTTGGTGTTGCACCGGCAATGCTGTGTGGAAGAGCTCGGGGCTGTTTAGCTGAGCTTGTAATCAAAGTATTTAAATAGACGACTTTAGAACTTAAAAGCCATGGATGTAACATTTGACACCAAATAGAGCTAATTAATTCTGCTGTTTTCTGCCTTATATATCTGCTTGGTTCTAAGGTCTTGTTTTCTGATTTAAAAGAAAAAGAGAGTCCTACTATTTCTAATGCATTCCAAAGGAATGTCCACTGACTATCTATATCCAATTCTTATGGGGGGGGGGGTTCTAGGACAAATTTCGTGTTTTGTAGATTAAAAGGCCACGAAAAAAACCCAATAATTATCAGAACAAAATCGTCCTTCATTTATTGTTGACTATAACAACTCATCTCCCATCTTTGATTCGCCCTCCATCAGCCTGCCCTTCTCAGGTTTCCCTATGGCATTTGCAGAATTTTTTTTATGACAAAATCTTAATGTATTTTCGAGATATACTGACAGAGTAGTTGAATGCAGGTCCTTTTAGTTTCGGCTGCACATCCAACTCATTTCATTCAGGCACTGTATATGAATGCGAAAAGATTTCCCTTGATACTTTATACACAGTACTTCGTACTCGAATTTCTAATGTATTGTCCCCAGCCCCCCGCCCCCCCCTCTTTTTTGTATTAATTATCTCTTTTTCGGTTTTGCAGACACAAGTCAGTATTTCTGATATTGTGCCACGAACACAGTCAATAGTTTGCAGCATCATACATACAAAAGAACCTTATATAAATATCATATGACATCGAGAAGCTAATTTGCATTAGAAAATCCTATTGATATATAGTGGATATGTACTCATGATACAGGTAAAATCCCTCAGTTCATTTGCCAATGGGTACTGAGACCATGGGCTTTAATCTTGGTTTGAGAAATATCAAAGAATAAAGACACTCGACATTTGGTAAACCTCTTCATTGAAGTTTATATGGGTAAGATTTTCAGAAAATGTACAATTGGCAGCTCTACACATTTAGTAAATTCTGCTAAATTAGGCTGAAAAATGATGATTACCTGGTATATCTGAGTATAGGCCTATATTTGGTAACGCATTGATTTAAAGTATCAGTTCTGTTATGTTAAACTGCATTTTGAAGCACATTTTTGTCTTAAATGTGGGATATTTGAGAGGATTGGTCAAGGCGAATTGTACATTTTCTGAAAATCTGACCCATATATCAAAAGGGTAGATCACCATGTTACCCTGATCACGAGGTGCCTGCTAGGTTCATAGGCGCCGAGGGTGTGTGGCCTCTGAGCTCTTCAAATATTTTCTGTTTCCATGCACATGTTTACTCTTTCCTTGACCATTCTTTAACATTATTTGTCATAATAGACACAATTTCTTGACCAAATACTCCCCCTGAGGCTTTGTTTTGACCACACATAAGGGCAGCAGCTGTCACGCTTGGTTACACCGGCCTATGGGATTCATTTCTGGGCCCTAGTGTCTGGGCCCTAGCGTCGTTGGGCCCTAACGTCTGGACCCCCTTCAGACCTTTAGACAAGGCCTCCACGGTCAGCTAGAACGCTACGTTTGATTTGATCTGATTTGATTTGAAAACATTTTTATTCAGGACCAAAGACTTTACATCGCTGATGCTATTCTCAGAATTGCCTGATATTACAATAAATGTCTACATTTTTAAATTTCTTAAGACATAGGCCTACTTCGCTGATCAACATTACAGAAGTAGCAAGTTATATAAAATAGAGTCGAAAAGGGTAAGCCAAATAAAATAAAGGAAACAAATTAAGTAATGACAACATTTAACATTGGACACACTCATAACAGTCAGTTTGAGACAACTAGGCCTATGTAATAAAGAAACAAATAGGGTTGACCAAAGAAATCAAGAAATAGTAATTATATCAAAGTTACAACGAAGAAGAGAGATGTCAACTGAAAGTTGATATATACCAAGAGGTACATGTATGTGAGTATACATGCATATATACATACACGTGTATACATACATAGATCGAGATCTCTCACTATTCTCTCAGAAGAGGTGCACATTATGCACACCTAAATCCTCGTTCACCCTCCCTCTTCACCCCACTTTTCCCCTACAGACAGAACAACCAGCTTGTAACCTTGGGGAGTGTGGCTTTCATCTAACGACCGTACATCTTGATCTACGCAACTGTGAGCTTTCATCAGGCATTTTTGGCGGTTGCTCTAGGTGCTTGGACAGCCCATTCGTTTCCTACAATAACCTTGCTCCTTTTCTCACAACATCGGTTTTACTGGCTCCTACTCCTTACCTCTATTCTCTATGTTTTGCCACTCTCATACACAAGTTACCTGCGTCCTTGTAGAAGAGCCGTTTTTGTGGTTAGACGAATTGGACTACTTATAAAAAAATATGACGAATATGAGTCAGATTTTCAGAAAATGTACAATTCAACTTCGCTAATCTTCTCAAATAACCCATATTTTAGACGAAAATAAAGTTCAAAATACAGTTCAACCTAACCAAACAGATTGCTAGAATCAATGCAATGCTGAATATACTCGAATTTACCTAGTATTGACCAAATTGCAGCCTAATTTAGCAGAATTTACTCAATGTGTACAGCTGCCAATTGTACATTTTCTGAAAATCTTACCCATATGTCAAAGTTCCTCCCTTACAAACAAAGATATTTTTTTTGACATATTTTTATTCAGGTATATTAATTACAATACAGCACGCTCACCCCAGGGGTGCATAGTGAGCTTAAGACAGTGTTAGGGAATTTGCACATACTTTTGTCTTTGAAATTCAATTCAAGAGGCGTAAATATACTTTTGAAATATCAAAGTTACCAGTACATTAACTCCTTCTGCTCTGTGAATTATATATGCCTCACCAGCACTCCCACTTTCAGTTAAAATACTTTGCAGTACAGACGTCATATTATTCCTTAGAGTTAGTATGTGTAGGGGGAAGGAGGGGATATAAGAGACCCCAGGTGTCACTCTACCCAACAAAATCGACCCAAACCCGATTTCCTCGACTAAGGACACACTTTCTACTCCAATGAGTTATTTGGAGAGCGGTGTCCCGGAACAGATGCGCGGAATTCCTATGTCTGTGAGCCGAGTGAAATCGTTTCTCTGTCTTTCTTTAATCCAACTGTCCGGATTTGGTCGCTATCTTCGCGCCCGTCAGATCGCATCGTGGAGGCTCTGTTGTTTTTAATTGGTTTCTCATTGATCTGGAGTGCATTTATCTGTCTTTGGTAAAACACTTACATACCCATTGCCGCCTTGTCAATACTTGTATCTAAAAATAAGATATGTAGGCAGATTGAATGGTTTAAGAAATTCTGTTAGTGAGGACATATAATAAGTGTGAGAACTTATTGCATCAAAATACAGATGCGGATTATAATAAGCTTTTTACACTCGGTTAGAAATTGCACGTAAATTGCTCACAGATGTATCCAATAATAGCAATTGATTGCATTCATCATTGATGCCTTGCGGTGAGTCACTCTTGTTGGTTTTAATCAGGAAAGTGCTCACAAATAGGGGCAAACGAAAGCGACTGGAAATCCTTTGGAAAAATTTAGTGCGCTGGAAATGAGATATCTAGTTGTTGTATAGTGTTAGGCCTTGCCTTTGCAGTGGGAAGTATCTCTTTCTAAAATGATCGACTGTAACTGCTCTCTCCTCGGGAGAACTGTAAACATTTATGAAGTTGAAACTAACGATGATTATACCCTTCCATGCTACGCAGGGTCGGGCCAACGGTGTGCTGGTTCTATTCAAAGTTCCCCCCTTACAAACAAAGCCATTTTTCTCCCAGACTAAAGCTATTTTGTCAAATGACCAGTGGCTGGGTGGGTGTCCCTGTTGGTGGTCAAGCAATGCTGCAATTGCATGATGCTCGCTCACCCAGACTGTCGGCCTTACCAATGGATGGCCCTTTTTCATCTTGGCTAGGTCAGCCCCGACTGACGGCTACTCCATAGCATTGGTCTCAAAGCTTCAACGGGGACCTAAATAAACCAGGAAAAAATAAGCGTATGGTGGGAAGCGATAGGCGCTTTCCCGTGGCGAGTGCTTCAAGAGGGTATGGATAGGTATGAGATAGGGCTAAGTGTAGTAGATCATAAACCTAGATCTTGGGGAGTCGGTGTGGATAAGTGGGGGTGAATGGATTGAGGAGAATCGAGAGGGAAACAGTATAGGGATTCTCAGCTGTCAATAGTCTCTCCACTGACACTACTGACGTAAACATCATCACTTATGGTCAGTGTTATCTACTACACTCACCTGGCCTCAGGACCTGGCCAGGTGCTAGAGACCATCCACTGACCACTATGACCGCCCCTTGAAATGATTGATGGGCCGGTATACAAAGGGTATTGGTGTCAAAACCTGTTAAGTTCCGGACAAACAGATCATGGCTATGGACTGGTGACACTGCAAACCACCCCTTTAAAGCACTTGTCAGTGTGCTTATTACCCCACTTTATAATGCATAATTGCAGGTGTTGGCGGACGGTATGCGAGGCAACAGGGTGACTGCCTCAGGGTCTAGACTTGAATATGAATGGAAATACAAGGGGGACCTCCTCCCTGTCGTCACAGAGGGTTGCCTCAGCGTTCGAAAATAACAAGCGCTGGCTTTAAGAAAGCCAATTGAAAGGTCATCAGCAACGCCGGATAGACTAACTGTTTTCTTCGGTCTTGTCTGCCTTGAGCTAATGCCCTGAAGATGTTTTCTGGTTGGCGTCGTATATATAGGGGTCAGATTTTCAGAAAATGTACAATTAGCAGCTGTACACATTTAGTAAATTCTGCTAAATTAGGGTGAAATTTGGTCAATACTTGGTAAATTCGGGTATATTCGGCATTGCATTGATTCTAGCAATCTGTTTGGTTAGGCTGAACTGTATTTTGAACTGTATTTCCGTCTAGAATTTGGGTTATCTCAGAAGATTGGCAAAGTTGAATTGTACATTTTCCGAAAATCTGATCCATAGATAGTTTTAATACTATATACCGTTATGACTCCTGGTCCGGTCAGGAAGAGCCTTTTATATGCTACATTGCATTCACCGTAGGATACGTTTGAATGGCATTATTCATATCATCCTGAGGTCAGTATATTATATTCAATGAGGGTGAGCCAGTCACAGCAACAGGAATACAACACACGATATGGGTTAGATTTTTGGAAAATGTACAATTCGCCTTCACTAATCCTCCCAAACAGCCCACATTTAACACAAAAATGAGCTTCAAAATGCAGTTTAACATAACAGAACTGGTACTATAAATCATTGCGATACCAATTGTACTCAGATATACCCGGTATTTAATATTTTTCAGCCTAAATTAGCAGAATCTCCCAAATGTGTACAGCTGCCAATTATACATTTTCAGATAATCTGACCCATATGATCCATGATCAAAGCGAGCATTGTGGTAATAACTAGTGTTTCTCATCTACCGTATACCACACCATTTCTATATACATTGTATATAATTGTATGTATCCTCTCCGGCTGGGAATTATATCGGGCCAATTCCAAGATTGGAGTGAGGGGGTAATTTGGGACGTGGGGACAGAGACTACGCCTAATCAAATTTGATCGCAAATTCATTGAGATTTCTGGTCATAAAAAGGTTAAAGGACACCTACAATGGGTTCTTGTGCTATGCATTGGCAAAGGCAAGCAAAACATCCAATTTGCTTGACCATCGATTATGGCAAATTTCCATAACAAACTCTAATATATGTTCCACCTTTATTAAATCTGTTTCATTATGATTGATGCATGCGTATGATGACCTTCGTGAAGCCCGTTTCGACATGCGTAAATGCGTAGATTTTAAATTCAACAAATGTATCAATATAATATAATAATGAGACCAGAACACATTATGTGTTGCAACTGAACACATAATGTTCCACAGCAGTACACATCCAGATCACATTCACAACACATTTTCCCTATAGGCCTATATGGGTCAGATTTTCAGAAAATGTACAATTCGCCTTGACCAATCCCCTCAAATATCCCACATTTAAGACAAAAATGTGCTTCAAAATGCAGTTTAACATAACAGAACTGCAGGGGGGCGTTTCATAAGTTCGAATAGCGCGCGCTATAGGGCCTAACGACAGTCGTTACCAAACATAGCGCGCGTTAAAGGGTATCAAGCAAGTTTAGGGCAACTTTCCACTTTATATTAGTTCCTATTAATGTGATTAACCTCCTCTCACAACTTAAAAGTTTATTTGATAATTTAATATAAAGATAGCCGGTTAAAGTGGTGAGATAGAAAAATCACAGCAGGGTGCCACTGGAGCTATATCCAGCCAAAACATAGAGATATGTGACGTCACCAGCGGTACTGGCACATCTGGTCATGCATGGGTCCTGTACTAAAGATATACTGAAAGGCCACTTATGATAGAAAACCCTTCATTTCTCAAGGAAAGCCTTCATGTTTTAAGCTCCAATACCTACAGTATTATAAGCACAAGTGTAGCTTCATCTCATATAAATGGGTAATTCATAAGTGAATTGTAGACATGATTTCTAGGGCAAAGAAAAAGTTATTTACATGTGCATTCACAAATTTCAAGCCATTCCTCAACACATGGAATTCTATCTTAATTGGGACTAACCACAATTATGTGACAGCTCTGCATGGTGCCACATCACCAAACCGCCTAATCTCAATGTCCATTTGGGTCTTCAAAGCATACAGATTAGCAGCAGCTGTTGGTCTGTCCCAGGAGCTAAGCTCAGTGGGGGGTGAAACCATCAAGTGAGTGACTTGAAGGGGGTGACTTTGATAAGCTCCCTATATGTTATTAATTAGTCAGGTCACTCTGTCTCTGAGCAAAATGTTGTTATACCTCTCATGACATCACAGATTTGGATGGGTGAGGGTGAGGGGGCGTTGGCTTTCTGCTCATATTTGCTCATATAAATTGTGTTTCTTTAGCATTGTATTAGCATCAACATCAAATTGAGACTGGGAGATACATACGGAAATATGAGTAGATGAAGAAATAAAAATAAAAATGATGTGTAATAATCTTGCTTGATACCCTTTAAGGTCCAAAATTGACGTCAAATAACATTGCGTTACTATAACGAACGCACGCTAAATTTATCGCTACCATAACGAACGCGCGCTGCGTTAACTTATGAAACGCCCCCCAGATACTTTAAATCAATGGTTACCAAATATACTCAGATATACCAGGTAATCATCATTTTTCAGCCTAATTTAGCAGAATTTACTAAATGTGTAGAGCTGCCAATTGTACATTTTCTGAAAATATTACCCATATAGCATTGTGACTATTCAAATATTGTTCATCCCTGACGAAGCCCCCGAACAGGGCGAAATATTGGATAAATAAAATGAAACATTGAAGATGCCGACTTGAATGATTGTTCAAAATCTAGAAATAATAATAATTGTATACAATTCATTTATATCGCCTACTTTACATACATATCTATACTATACATTATTTACATTTGTGATGACATTCTTTGGATTCACTAGAAACATTGGTAAAATATCTAAGGTTGATAAAACTGATATTTAATCAGCACTGTGCCCACCAATCCTAATCTGCTTCTAGTTATCCTTTCTCTAATAATCTTCTTATTCAGCTTCTAATATTGATATATTTGTACAGGAAAGAATGACATATTTGTTAAATCGTGAGATTGGTGTATATGATCCTATTTAGGGCGTATATATATGTATATCACTTCGATAATATCAATCAGCTAATGATACTTCTCTAAGGGGCCTGCTGATTGTATTCAATCTCCCCATTGTGTTGATGATGCATTATGAGACGCCAAACGATCCCTCAGTACATTTGATTGCGAACAGTGTTATGTGTCATGAGTAGTATATGAAAAGTCACGATCTTCTCAGGCACCATATAATAATATATGATTCCCTCTTCACGAATAAAATCACGAGCATATAATTATGTATGAAACAACATATTTCCGTTACAATCTGAAATAGAAAACTATAATGGACATTTGCAATTATTCGTACTGGGTGATGGCTATCTGGTAAAATGTGTTCTCCGGTGGCGAACAATATTATTGATGTTTTTCTTTTGATTTCTTGCAGTGGGCCGCGGGATTCCGCCGCGTCCGCCGACGAGGGCTACGGAGAGTTTTAATGGCGGTCACGCTCCCAGTTCGACTGGCCACAGCAATGGTACAAGCATCCCTCAACCACCACCTCCTCCTCTTCACACCTTTAGCTCGCCAAATGCGACCCATGGTCCTGGTCCCCATGGCTCTGGTTCCCAAGCCCATGTCACACCAAAGCGCGTGACCATAGCACCTCACGCGCTCATAGATCCACCGGGGAAGTCGGGCAGCCTAGTGCGCGCAGTTCCCGCTAGGATGGTCAGCTCCGAGCATGGACCGCACCGGACATACGGGTATTTGCCCGCGCGGGACCCTTTACAAAACCGAGAGTGTGGCATTTACCAAGGGAACACCCAGGATCGGGGTTATCACACTCTGAACCCCCGCCTGGGTGGAAATCCACATCAAGTTTATCCAATTGACAGAAACCAGTCTAAACTGGGTGACGGACATGTACAGCATGGCCGACTAGTTCATCAAAGTTCAGACACTACCCACGGAGGTATTGTGAACCATCATCACACTTTGCCGCATCCCCCACACAGGGCCTCTTCTTTACCCCATCAACCCCTTTCAGCGGCCTCTTCACATAGCTCTCAAAATATGCCTAGTGACAATCAAAATGACTCTCATTCCACTATCCAAAATGACTATGCCTTAAAATTACAGGACGCTAATGAAATTTCTAATGACGTCGTTGTATAGGATACACAAGGCGACGTGATAGTGACGTGGATATAAACAATGAAGGCCCTTCTAAACTACATCGATCCAGTATATTGATAGCCAAGTGAAAGCTTTTTGATATCTGATAAATGCTGTTGTTATCAGTTGTTTTTCATCCAAGATATCTTCACTTACAGATCCAGTAAGGGCTTTGGAGGTTCCTGCTACCACCAAAAGAAGAGATAGATGGTGATGGTTATAAGTATATCATTTATGGGGACAGTTTTTAGAACTGATCGTCATCATTGAAGTGACTGAATGTCAATCCTGTTATCTATATCGTAGGCTTGGGTGTCTGCGTTATCTCTGTATAATCATTCACTAGATTGAGGTGCTGCCTTTTAGTCGCAACGATTGTAAACTCTGGAAAGATGGTGTCTCATGTGGAGTCCTGAAAGCATACAGAACAATACATTTTGAACAGTAGAAAGTAACAGGGATATGAAATGGGTGTTTTGGACCCTGGTTTGATAGACATCATCCATTTGATAAGGGTGATAACAAATGTATGTTGTATTAATTGGAATGCCTGGAGTTGCAGTTGGTATACAGATATTTTAACCAAAGGGGGAACTATTCACATCGAATATAACGGTATTAAAGGCTGTATCATCAATATATATGTTAAAGTCGTTCTCAATGTGATCTCATCCCATTATCACATCTGTCAATACCCATCTACGTATCATAATCATATACCCCCTCGCTCACCCTCATCATTGAAACAAACATCAATATAACATTTATAAAACTGTTAAATTAAAAGCATGGATTTTATATCAATATGGGGAATTACTTTGTGACAATTTGACTGAGTATCACGCTTTTTTGTAGGAGATGGTCTGCCAAATCTAAACAAAAACTAGAATGCAATGTCAACCAATAAAAAGCTAAGCGAACTTTTTATATAATGTGTGTGGAAATCGCATAACTCGGATTGTTGAAAATGAATTTTGCTATTCCCTCTGGTACACCGTGGTGCCAATGTCTCCGCTTTTATCCCCCTTAGTTGTCTTTTATTTTGGCCGAGGGTGGTATTTCGAGTGCTAGGAAAATGCCACTTGCTGCCGGAAACCCCTCGAATGTCATATTTTTTTACTGCTGTGTTCTGTACGATCACATAACTTATCCCAAAGGGCTTGCTAACTGTCTACTTCATTTTTAGATCCAAACCATAAACATACCAACTCTTCCTGAATGAACCCTAACAGGAATTCCCAGAGAAGCCAGCTCAAATATGTTGAACCAAAAGATCGCTCTCCCTCTCGCTCTGCAGTGTCAAACTTCGTTGCCAAATTTGAATTTGAATGTAATGATTGCTGATACGTTGTATATATTTAGAGGTGTTCAATGTATTCCTGGTTTAATTTCTCGGGCGACATGTTAGAAAACCTACGGGTTGTTTGGATAAACAAGGAATTTATAGATGGTACCCCCAATGTTTTTATTGATGTTTACTGTACGGTACCACAACCATACTCGAGTCTTCCCCAAGCCGCTGGTTAGCTTTGGAAGAAGGATTAAAGCAATCGCAAAGAAACCATACAGGACAATAGACTCTAAATAGCACTTAAACGCTCGTCCTTTAACCACTTTTGTGGGTTATTACAATAAAGACAATCAGTGATAGCAATCGTCAATCTCTAATGGGAATATCAAACTAGGTTGTTTCTTTATCTATTTCTGTGGTGACGAATGATATTTTCCGAAGTATTCTTTTGTTATGAGCTGATTCCTTAAATTATTTGAAAACTAATTAAGGGGGACGAGGGATGAAATATTAATCTAATAACTGTTGACTTTAAATTACATATCCTATGAAGTAACCAGGTAAACCAAGTGTGGTTATTTCCACCATGTTTTTTCCACATCCAAATGGAAAGGGTGAGTCGACAAAGCATTGATCCGAAGCCGTAAGACATGCATGGTCAATCATTGACGAGCCAAGTCAAATTATGAGTTTCCATATAATATAATGCTTAGCATTGAATTCATGTGTCGTCTTCTGCCGTGCAGAATCCCTATACTAGCCCATAACATTAGATAAAACACCACCCAACCCTTGCCTTTAGTCAACAATTAATGTTTATTAAATATTCATTTGTTTTATTCGAAATTCAATTTGTTTTCAGGAAATACTCACCAAAAAGAATGAATGTTTAACGATGTAAATTAGTGTAAGGTTGAATCAATGGCGTTGAATAGACCTAAGTGAAATGTCCAAACATTTCTATGTGTGAGAATGTTTTGTTGCGAGTGTATGTGCTATTAATTTTCAAATAATCAGTGGGCTGAAAAACACATAATTAATGCCAAAAAACATTCGAATGGAATCCTTTTTGTGTTTTGTGTGGTATGGGCATCTTTATGCACACTAAGTATGTTAAGCCACTGAGAGAGCACACTTATATAAATCTATGATATATCAAATATGTGTTATCAATCGATGTAAGGGTATTAGTATTTTTCATGTCACACATCATTCGCATTCTGTCTGTAAAGTTTTGTAAATACACACAAGAAGATGTTATTCTTATGCTGTGTTATCACAATCTATAGGGGACGTACAAGAAAAAAATGCAATAAAATGTACATCATGTGTATTACTTCTAGTTTTGCTTGTGATTTTTATCCTATTTTACGTAGAAATAATTACAAAAAAGTTGCTCAAGCTAGTCATTCATTCACCTAGCTCAAGTGAGTGAAGGCAATGGTACTTAGCTGGTGGTTTAACTGTCCTTCTGTCTTTGAGCTGCAATAACCTACTTCAACTTCCTCACCACCTAGCACTAACCAATGGCACACCCCAACCCACCTATCTCATCTCTATCCATCACCCCCGTAAACCCCTCCAACCCACCCAACATTCCTTCTCATGTGCGCATCAATCCAATACTTTGCTTCTAGGCCCCCACTCAAGGTACGTACAGAGTGGATTTTAGATATTCCCCCACGTGAGTCGCTTGCAGACGACTTTTTAGCTGGATCTCCCGCCAAATTGCTGGCACTTGTCAACAGACGACATTGAGGTGAGGGCCACTTCAGACATCACATCCATTCATCTCACGGGCAAATAATGTCGGCAGGCTTCTGACATGACTGAATACTGAGACACTTCAACTCTTTGCGGAACCTTTGATTGTTCACTATGAAAAAAATGAGAATGAGAAATCTGTCACTGCCAATCCTTCTTTGTTTTCCTGTCATTTCTTGGCAATTCAGAATTATGTATCTACATCTGATTGCTTCCGCCAACAGTTGAATAGCAGGAAATTGAGAGACAAGAGAAGGGTTTGTGCTTTCCCTTTTTATTGATCTAGTATCACCTTACTATGTTTAATGATAAAAGCAATTCCCTTTGTCACGATAACAAAACGATCGCGTCACCCTTACTCTCTCCGATTACACAACGTTCTCTAAGCTGTTCATCAAACTTGAGTTTATATTATTTAAGCTAACGACATTCAATATATTGGGGTCCGATTTTCAGAAAATGTACAATTGGCAGCTGTATACTTTTAGTAAATTCTGCTAAATTAAGCTTCAATTTGGTCAATACTAGGTAAATTCGAATATATTCGCCATTGCATTGACTATAGCAATCTGTTTGGTTGGGTTGAACTGTGTTTTGAACTTTATTTTCGTCTGAAATTCGGGTTATTTGAAAAGATTGGTGAAGGTGAATTGTACATTTCTGAAAATCTGACCCATTTATACGATCCAAATGTTCCATCATATTCGATTACTCTGCCTAAAGCTGTACAATTAGTGGAACAAAGTTGACTTGATTTCTCACATCCATTTGCATTCTTTAATTTTAAATGTGCTTGAATGATTAACCTCATTTAGTTACTTTCAATTTTTTAGATAGTCGTGAGAATTAAAGGCTTTATCATATTCACCCTATATATGTTGTGAACTATGCACAATTCAAATGATTTTACTTCACAAAGGACCTTCTTTAGACTGTCTGTTATTATTACGCTGAATTTTAGCATCATAACAACATTGTCCCAATAGTTGAACTACACAATAAATGCCCCCTTTTAGCAAATTACCAAGGCCAGTCAATGTATTAAATCCATAACTAAAATTTTAATGCGATTAGACGCCATGATTCTGTGAATTTATCTAATGTTTGCGCTGGTTGCCCGGTTTCAGGTATTCCTGATAATATAACGCAACCCCCAATGCCCCTGAATTCATATCCAACTTCCGGCAAAAGAACCTCAGCAATAACAACTCCGCCAGATAAATCAGCAGAAAACAATTATAAATCCCAGCATAGTAGAAAATAAATCGGACTTTTGACATTTTAATGAGGCCCTCCCTGACAAGGGGGGATCTAACTCATATTCAGTTATTCGCGCTCTGCAATTATGCACATATTTAATGCCAGTTTTCGGCTCAAGATTAATCGCCCACCAGCCATGGGCTCTTGGAGCTCGTCGGCAGATGACTCACTTCTCACCAGGTTTTCTGCATGAACATTGATTCCAATCCAGCAAAGTTTTCCCTCTACCTTCATCCGGTTTGATAATTAATCCAATATTGGAGCCCATAATTCATAGAATCGTCATAACATTAATTCCCCACCTGCTCGGGTAATTAACTCGGCAAATAAGATGGCGAGCGGGGTGGAACTTAATCGGCTGCAATGAATCTCGACGTCTTGAGGATGGTTTGCTGCACAAATCGCGCTAATTTAGCCGCCACTTCAGCTCTTCCAGTGGGGCCCTGCAATGACGACTGATTTCCCGAGAAAGCAACAAAGAGTCTGCCGCAGGGGCACTTGTGGGAGACTATGGGCTGACAAGAACTGTGGGTTCAAAAGGAGAAAGATAGCATTCGAAAGTAAGTTTTTTATGAGTTTGGCCAACGTATGATGTCTCTGCCACCATTTTCTCTCAGGGGAGCCGTCATCCAACGCTCCTGGACGTCAATGGCAACGTCATGTTCTCAGAGGAACGTCATGATCTAACGTCTTGTCACTATAATGCGTACCCCGCGGGTAATGCCATGTGCCCAGCTCGCCAGTGTAGAGTCGCAGAAGGGAAATGTCGCGTCGCAAGAGCGCTGCGATAACGCGATACGGCAGCGACACGGGAGATTGCTTTTGCTGACAGGTGAGGCCGAGGAGACGATACCACCAGAGTCTATCCACCAATCTTTCGTCATAAGACCTCAAAACAAGCGAAATTTAGAATTGCTTATATCATCTTGTAATTGTTATGCAATATTACCAATGGCTTGGGAGATATGTATGCGAAATTTGGGAAACTAATTTTGAAAATCTGTAATTCTATGAGGATTTGTATCTAGGTAGCTCTGTTACTATGTAAGCGACCGTGGGCATACATTATTAATTCCTTGAACATCATTAAAATAAAATAAATAATTTACAAGTTTTCTATACTTATTTAAATAGAAATATTAGGATACACACTACTCTTCATAATGCACTTTTCTTTTTAAAGAAAAGTAATATTTTCTTCAAGTAAGAGGCATTTGCATCTATAGGTATTTTGCTTCAATTATGCAGTATAATAACATGTTCATTTCTAGATAAGATCTTTAATAATATGTTTTGCATATTATTATTCCGTGTGCTTCATTTAACAGGACAAATAATGTTTGATGCAAATAAAAAAAAAAGTTGGTAATATTTGAAATATTTTTTAGTTAGGGATGAATTAAGTGTGTAGCACGGTCGCTTACATTTCAACCATTTATGTTTCCTGTTCTAAGGTATTTCTACTGCATGAAACAATGCTGAGCTACAGGCTGATTGTGGGGTATCTCTAAACATGTGGAATCATCTTCAAATCATAAAATATGGATTTGGGGTATTCAGGAAAAGTTAATTCCAACAGAATCGCACCAAAAGAATAATTTTAAAAAGAATTATAATGCAGAATTAACTGAGAAATAGAGAAATAATAGTGACCTATTCAAACCAACCATACATAGAGAACCATTGGGCCGATTTTGTTGGAATAAACTTTTCCTGAAAGCCCAAAATCCATATTTTACGATTTAAAGATGGAACATATATATATTTGATTTTAACACTGACTACATGTTATAAATACGAATACAATTAAATTCGTCCCCACGGTCGCTTACAGCACACGGTCGCTTACATGTACAATCAATGTTGAATATGAGGAAAATCTGGGCTCTTTCAGAAATATGAAAATGTTGAATATACTCCTTATTATGGGGGACATACTTTCACTAAGAATTTTCTTTAAGTAACTAAATGGGAAAATAGTATGATCATTCATATATGGCACGGTCGCTTACATAAAAATATGCCCATGGTCATCTTTTATGCTAAAAAAATGATGCTATATCAAAGATATCCAATGCATATCAAAACAATGTTTTCCATTGCTAAGATGATGTAAAATTCTTCTTTTTAACACAGAAGCAAATGCCAAATTCATGTTATATTATTTTCTACAATTGTTTTAAACAGTTGTAGCACGGTCGCTTACATCCTCCTACCCCACAACAAATTCTGAATCTATAACTATAAAGGGTATTCTTATCACGATTTATTTTTTAATAAATTATTTTTGATATATTTTCAAACTTTACAATTTGTCAAAGTTAGTAATATGCAGCCATATTATATATTCTATATGCATTCGAAAATGAGTAAGTCAGATATTTAAAGCAATTTATGCAAATAAAACACACATTATCTACCCTATAAGAACCATTTTTGGATATAAATATATAAATGTGGTATACCATCGACAGCTCTTGATAAGGGGAATACATTTATGCTAATATTGCATTTGAATGCACAAGAATAACATCAGTATGGAACAAAATTCATATGACGAAGGTTTGGTGGATATTCTCACCAAAGCACCTAAGTATAAAGCAAGTTTGCTCCCGTGATACACAAGATCGGATCCTTGGTATCGTCTGAGACCCTGCCGCTAGATTCTCCAAGAATCACCGTGTGCAACATGACAATCCGATAATCATAAATTACGGACCATCATTAATTTCCTGCTTCATGCGGTACGCAGTGGTTTTGGGTATCCATCAAGTACGTAACTTGAATGTGTCCTACGATAATGGTTATAAATCTTAGCTATGACTATTCTAAATATAACAGTGCACTGGATGAAATCCATAATAATGCATGGATCAGAAGACTCACAGAAATGAACTCAGCAGGAGATACCAAAAATAATCACATCATCTAACGTCATGGACAATAATAAACACAAGGTATCATGAAAGACGATGGACTCTCCCACTATAAGGGAAAATACAAGCAGAGACTTTTTCAATTTTTCAGTTTTATTATCAATGTTTTGGTTAAGGGCTACCAGGAAGATCTCGAGTGGAGAGGGAGCAATAGCCCCATTCTTTATTGTCATTATGTACATGTATATATACTGAATAAAAGTTGTATAATAATAATAATAATAATAATAAATAATAGAAATGGCCTTACCATCTTAGTTAGTCAAAAGGTATGGAAATCATGTCCAGTGGAACCTCGCATAAAGACCGCCTCTCTATAGAGACCACCCACCAATTAAGACCAGTTTCTCTCAGTCCCGAATTGCTTTTCTCTTATTAGATTAGCCCCTTTAATGAAACCACCTCGCTATTAAGGCCAGTGTCTCTCAGTCCGAAGGGTGGTCTCAATAGAGAGTTTCCACTGTAGTTATTATTTTTAAAATAATGACAAACTCACAATAATTGATGAGTAAGTAAATACAGACAAATTAATAAAGGAATTAAGCAGTACAAACTATATTGGAAACTACCCATGAAAACCTTCAGAGAAGAAATGTGTATACATACTAGTAACATAATATATATAAATTCATCGGTGGATATCTAAACTTTATAGTTTCGAAGATTTCAACTATTCATATTCGCCGGGTCATTCTCAGAAATCTGTTTTCAACTGCATAATGTGTTTAGAAAGTAATGGAATTCTTCTGTCTGACATTTCCATCGGATTGTCTACTACAAATATCAGGTTCCATCGAGAATGATTTCAGTAATAACCGATAAACAATATCCTTGATTGTGTCCGATCACGGAAAATGGAGAATGGGGAGTGGAAGGAATATCATATATACACATGGCCCCCGTTGCATAAAAATCTACGAGTAGCTTTTTCAGTGTTAATATTGAGCTCGCAGAGTGTTATGCAACGGGGGCATGGATGCAATATCCATACATTGGGGTCGTTGCATAACAAATGTCCATCTACGACATCGTAGACATTTTTTTCTACGACTACGAGGTCTGTTTGCGACTCGTAAAAATAAACAACAAGTGCATTGCATAATACTGAATCGTGGAATAGAGGATTCCTCGTGGCTTCAAAAATGATATAAAAGAACAATTTCAAGGTAGAGGGGCATTAAAACGCCGAAATGGTGCATGGGAGAACATTATCCATAATTGTAATTTATTATAATTTAAAAAATCTGGCTTTTATTACTTTCATCTAAAAATATGGTAGAAAATTACGAACCTATTTTGAAGTACAAAAAATAAATAAATGTGCAATGCATCAAATTCATGAAATATCAACTAACATTGAATAGTGGTATATTTGGAAAGATAAAGTTGAACTTTTTTCACTATTAAAGTATTTTAAGATGGGTAAATGTGGTATCAGTGCATCGCAGAGCATGTTTGTTATGCAAGGCAGAATATTAAGACAGTGAATGTGGCATCGTTTATTTTATCACCAAAATGATATATGTCAATATTTATTCAATGAAATAAATAACCATAACCATAATTATTCAGGTTTGATTTTTGCTCTCATTCCGGCCATTATTTCAGGAAGAAATATTTGAAAACATTTCACATGTCAGTATTGACGCAGCGTAGAAAATCGATCGTGGATGCCAAGACATGTACGATGTCGTAGAAGATGTCACAGAAAGTTATGCAATACAGTCATTGCAGATGGCTGTCTACGACCTCGTAGAATCAATCCACGAGGTCGCAGATTGTTATGCAACGGGGGCCATGAATAACAATCAGTGGCAACATAAGACACATCGATCCAGATACTTTTAAAAGGGAGGCAGCGATCTAAATTTTAAACTGCTGGAGAATACTTTCTTCAGCATATGAGACATTTGAGAAGGTTACTCCATTAAATGATTATAAAAACATAGACGTAATTTCTCTCAGAAGGATCTGCTACAGACACACCTTACTTTGGAACGAAGATTGTTTTAGCATATCTGGTATAAGTATTCGTAGTTGCTGTGCAGTCGGTTGGAACTACACACATTCCATTAGCAACAGAGTGTTTCTGCAATACCGCTCCCTTTGTACTGAAGGTGAACATATTTATATTTTTGTAAATATAGAAGAGAGCATAGATCTTTCTACGCGAAGTATGAAATATACAAGGTCAGGCCGAAAATGTCTTCCTAAGGTTAATGTTTCATCAGTCAGCGTATGTATACATATATTTAAATGTATGTAGATATGATTTGTGATGTTCGGCGCAAAATAAGAATGCCATCCGCCATCTGTTGTTGATATAAGATCTGGCAGAATCCATGGAAACAAAACGAGGTTGCATTATTAGACAAATATCAAAGTTTTACTGCCAGTGGTAAAGGGGAATGTAAGATATTGACTGAACTCTTTATCTTTTCATTTTGAAATTAATTACTCAGTCAACACTAAGTCAATATTTTTAAACACCAATATATTTAAACACTAAGTCAATATTTTATCTTATTCTATCATTCATTTATCAAGTAGCTTTAGTCATAGAACTCTTTAGTCACTTGAACCTTATTCCAAAACACAGTAACTGCCGGAAGAAATGGGTCAATTCTTCAGATTTGTCCCATATTTACAGGTTATGCCAAGAATTACTAGGCTAGCCGAAGGTCCAAACCTACTTTGCATAAATGCTGGTACTGAGAAATTGGCAAGAACCCCTCAATTCCAAGGTCCATCAATGTGGAACAAACTCCCGCCGGACATTAAAATCAAGAGTTGGCCGGAGGTAAAGAAATATCTTAAAGCAACATTGCGGTAGCATGGTTCGTGATATACAGACCTTCTAAAGTTAGAGTACAACCGAGTCATATTAGTCAATTAAATTTGAACTTTATTGAGTAACGAACAGATTGGACATTGCACTTTATGTGGAATTATGTAAACAGCCACTCAGATTTGACTTACATAGACCAACTGGCAAAGAATAAGTACCTCGGGGTTTTAGCCATTGCGGACTGACTTGTATGTATGTATGTTTTAATTTTACGGCCAAAAACACACAAAAACATGTTGTATAGATAACTTGATAAAATTTTCTTCCTTTATTCTAGAGAGCCATGTGGTTCAAAGGTCTTTCTTATATGCTTAACTGATTGTGTAATTAAAATATAGCTTGTATTATTCTCATCGCATATGGATTTTCGTGAACATGAAACGTACCATAACCTGTATGGAATTGTCTCTCGAAATAAAATATGTTTAAAAAAAAAAAAAAAAAATGTATAGACCAGTTTGTCTTCCTCATAAGCAAACTATTTTTTGTACATCTTTAAGACAAATAAAAAACCTCTTATCTTATCTTATCTTACCATTCAATCCACATATCACCCCTTATAATACACAAGTATGATATAACATGCAGTGTCATTTTGCCTAATCTATTATTTTATCTCTAGATATTTAAAGATGCAATAATACTTAACAAATATTTCTAAACTCTTATAAGTGGTCAGGCAGTTCCTGAACCCACCTCAGTTTTAACTGTCCAGTCGTTCACACCTCGTTTCTGTCAGCCTATCAAGTAAGTGAGTTCTATCTATTTTCTCCATTGAGTTTTTTTTTTTTAATAAATTTTATTGACAAAAATTTCAAAATGTGATATTTCTCATTCGTCGACAAAAGTTTTGATACATAGGTGATGTTTTGTTTAATCTTACACTTCGTGACAGTTATTCCGATAATAATAGTTAATTTGTTTTACCTCCTTTAACCTTTTCATAACATATTTTAATTACACACACATCTCACATTCGTTTTTCTACATTTTTTGTGCCAGTTTTAAAACAGTTATAATACAGTTACGGTATTTCCTTTGATGATGTAATTCCCAAAGGAGGCCTCTAAAAAGTGTATTACATTGTCACAACTTATTATAATCAAATTGAATTTATGTACGTCTGTTAACTTTATTATCTTCCCTATAGTGGCAGTCAAAATTTCTAAACTACCGTATGTCATTTCTGTGAATTCATTTTCATTTTAATCAAAGTTACATCGTAAAAGTATAGACTTGGTTCATTATCAAATTAAAAATGTTGATATTAGATCGCATGTTAATGTTAGGTCATAAAGCAATACTCTGGGAAACAAGTTTTCCAGACATTGATGAGCTCATGTCAAGATTTGGTAAATGTCAAAATTTGGTAATTAACTTTATTAAAAGTTACCTAAAGTATAAAAGTGAACTAATGAAATTGCATAAGATTTCAAAATAAAGGGCCTAAGCCACAAAACCGATTCTCATGGGATTTTGCGTTGTAGAAGACTCTTTTGTACTAAATTCTGTGAGAATCGCATGAGAATTCGTCTAGTGGACTAGGCCCTTTAAGGCATGAAGGCGTCAGTATTGCAAACATCCAAGAAAACAATCATCATCACATATCAGTGATCTTTGATATTGTTATTTCCTGTACGCCTGCAGCTGGTCGACAATTTAGTATACTTCTTACTTAGACCCTGCCCACACATAGCCGATTTGTCCCCCGATTGCCCACCGATTTTGGTCTTTCGATGAATCCTAGAACTTCATTTCCAACCCTGGTTTATGTTATTTCAAAAACATAAACCAGGATTGGAAATGAAGCCATAGGATTCATTGGGAGACCAAAATCGGGGGGCAATTGTTATAGCAAATGGTACAATGGAGGGTTTGGGGTTTGTCCCGTTTTCTGACGGGTCGAGATCAGTTTGAACCCGAACAGAGTGCCATTTGCTATTTATTACACACTATTAGTATGTTAAAAATTAAATTTAACACCGCAATTTGTAGGCCTAAGTTACGCGGTCGGGACGACGTCATCTGGCCTACGCTGCACCAATGAAATTGCGTCTTTACCCAAACTGATCACGTATGCAGTTCGTGTTAACCAAACTAAACCCCCAAACTGCACCTTTCTAACTGCTCACGTGTGTAATAAGGGGACAAATCGGCTATGTGTGGGCAGGGTCTTAGTCCATCCATTCCTTACAGCATTGAACCAAAGTGGAGCATCCAAATAATATAAAGCTAGAGCGATTTCTAGGAAAGGAGGTAGAAAAGAAATGGTAGAAAGAAGGTTTTCTTTGTCCAGAATGTTCTTGGAATTTGTTGTTTTACAAACCACTTTACTCATCTTTAGAGGTCTCTCCCCCCTCTCTGGATGTCGTCGTATGTGGTTTGTGAAGGTATTTGGGGTGGAAATGTGATTTTGAAGCCTTTTTTAAATTGCGATCTCTACACTCTATTTATAGCCTGGGAAACCCCCTTTGAGATACTACGTCATGTCACACAACCTACGTCCAGGTTATATGCAGAGTAATAATACCAAAGAAGTTGATTTTCCCATAATAATATTTTGGGGTGACTCTTTAAACATGTGATTTTTGTGAACGAAATGCAATATGCAGATCTGCATATATAGCAGACGTCGTAATAATCTAAGTTTTGATATTAATAGGGAAGCCACTCTATACCTATGTTCATAATTAGGAACTGCTTACAGAGTATATCTTCAACAATGAAGGAAAATAATTGGATAGAAGTAAATACATAGCATCCACATAATGTCAGTTGAAAAGAGGGAGAGGGGGAAGTATGGGCAGAGAGGGTGACCGTCCTACATGCAGAGGAGTGGAAGAGTGAAGAAGAGGGTGTAGGAATAGGAGAGGGGGAGGGGGAGGGAAAGGAGAGGGGGGAAGGGAGAGGGGAGGGAAAGAAAGCGGGGCGGGGGAACATGAGGAAGAGGGGAGGGAGAGGGAGGGGGGAATCGGAAATGGGGTTGGGAGAAAAAAACAGGTATGACAGACATCAGAGGTGGAAGGAAAAGAGGGAGAGGGGGAAGTGTGGGGAGAGAGGGTGACCGTCCTACATGCAGAGGAGTGGGTAAAGTAAAGAAGAGGGTGTATATAGGAATAGGAGAGGGGGAGGGGGGGGGAAGGAGAGGAGGGAGAGGATGTAGGGAAGGGAAAGAGGGGAGGGGGGGCATGAAGAAGAGGGGAGGTAGAGGGGGGATGAAATCGGAAATGGGGTTGGGAGAGAAAAACAGGTATGAAAGACAGAGAAGAGGGGGTGGGGGAGGGAGAGGGGGAAGTATGGGGAGAGAGGGGGACCGTCCAGAGGACGGGTACTTTGCTAGTCTTTGATAAAACTAGACGCCACGGTGACTCAGTTTGTGGCCACCGTACGGTGCCGACAAGGTACACATTAATTCCCGTAGGTGTCACCCTCAGTCTCTCTACCTCTGAGCAACGTTATATGCTCAAAACGGCACACGATCACCTTTTTACAGTCACCTCATATATTTGGTCATTTCCGTTGCCACAGAACGCCCCCTGAACATCGCTAGATCGTTGTTTTAAAGTAATATAGTCATCATAGCATGAATAAAGGAGATATGGACGTTTTTCCTTCCTCTGCCATGCAAGCTAGGCTGTGTTTGTAAGCGCTCTTTATGCTATACATTCACCACATGGGGACATAGCTCAGTGGTAGGGCACTCGCCTCATGCCCAAAGGTTGGGGGTTCTAGCCTCGCCCGGGTCGTGCATTGTTTTTATTTCTAGGTCGCATAGATGCTATGTCATTCTATGCGACGGGAGGTGGGTTGGCGTGGTTGTTGGTGAATGGGAAAGGCAGGAGAAACAACATGTACATATAATGTTTTCAGATAAACCCATCGATCTTAGGGCTATCGGTACAACTAAAGGAAAAAAACAGGCCTCCACGGCCACACTAGCAATAGCCACTCTTCCTGGACGGACTGTGTTCCATGGTTACAGCTAGAATTGAGTGTTTTTTTATGACTCGGTCACATCTTACCAATAGTATTGTTGGGAACTCCATAAACGAACTTTGCCAACAGTGGGATATACACAACAACGTACATAAAGAAGCGTTTTACGAGAGAAAATAACTTCATTCTTCATGACCTCTCTTGTCGACTTGGCGTCGTGGCACTACGTCGTGAGTTCTCCATGCCAGACGCTGAGGCCGCTGCATGCGGTTCTAAAGGTTGAGGAGAAGTAGATCTCGGTATGGTCGACAAATGGTATTAAAGCACGCTAAGGAATGGGTGAGTGTGTTACACTACACCTCCTCAGGCACTATAAACTAAAAGACAAAATGCCCTACTACCAGAATCTGGCTTGTAATTGCTCACCGTTCGCCCAGGGGGCGTTGCCGCGGATCTTGTTGTGAAGCTATAATCGTTCCTCATTTAAGCCGGCCCCGGATAGGACAAGATTTCAGAGTTAATCAAAAGCCCTAACGTGTTTAAAAGATGTCTCTGGTAAAGGGCTTGGAGGCTAGTTTATTTTAGAAATGCAAGGAAGGGCAAGCCATTTTTTCCCTCGACGTGAGCGATAATATAGGTTCGTGTCCAATATCCCTGAGGTGTTTTTCGATCACTTTCCCGCCTTCTTTACAGGACTTCCGCTTATATGGTCTAAATGTCGTCTGCCTTCTTTTCTATCAGTCACATCCTCCCACCAAGCTTATGGTGATTACGAGCGGGGAAAAGCTGTCAATAATTCAACCCTGGACTCAATTTGTACTTCAATGCGGTACAAGAAGTGGCACCCTTACCTGTAACTACTACATGTCATCCAGGCCTGATCAGGCAGTTGAAATTCTTTAAGGCTTTCCGGGGAGATCGTGCCAGAAAGCCATATATATAATCGCATCGTCCCCTCACTAAACAACTTCCAATATCGCCCACTTTCATGACACTCTAACCTCTTCTCGAGACCCGGAATGTACAATCAGATCAGAAACTTGGCTGGGAATGTCGGATATATACGAAGTAACCAGCGAGGCTATGCCCTGTATAACTGCTCAGAGTTACTCGGTATAGTAAAGTACAGTATAGTATAGTTAATGTCTGTAGATCTATCCGCAAATGCATCTGGCTATGCCAACACGACTCTTAGGGTCTGCCAAAAAGTAGTATTGTATACCATTTTCAGGCTTTGGATTCCTTTTCTTTAGAAACATATTTCCATTCTCGTTTTAATGCTCAATACTCGCAATACCGGTTCTTAAGAGCGCAGATATATCTTGTCCGGTGATATAAATATATATGCTTATAAAATATCTATCTGACATTCTCTTAGCTCAGCTAAATCTCTCTGTTTATCGATATTTGTAGAGGAAAATACAACACAACAGATTTAAGCTTCTCCCAGAAAATCGCCATAATGACTAGTCCAATTGCTCCCATACCACTGCACAGTAACTTAAAGGTCAGATCAGGAAAATCCCCACGAATGTTCTTTAAGAGGTAAGCCTTTCGGGTTCCACGATCAATCAACTACAGAGACCGTATCTAAGGACGCAGCAATTCACCCTAACTACACAAACGCCAATACTGTCTCTCCATTGTTTTAATTTTAAATCAACCATTAGGGTCAATAAGGAGGTCATGCAGATTCAAATACAAATTCACATGACGTCTTACAATTTACATAAGCAAAGTTAGTTCAGTTTGGGTTCATCTTTTAACGAGAGCATTGTAGCCTAAACATTCTAGGTCCAAGCCCTCAGATCAGATAAGAATGGTATGTCAGCCTACAAACTAATCGGTTTCCTGGCCTAGGACGCGGCGTTTTAATGGGATTATAATGACATTTTGCGGTCTTAATGGAATTATAATGACACTTTGCGGTTTGGGGTGAAAGGCTTTCCCTTCGTTTCAAGGGACTCTCTCAACTTTGGGCCTAGACTGTAAATAAAAGATGTCCTAAAATAATAGGTTTGCATGGTGCCATGACCCATGCAGAATCCCGATTTATGTATTTCCTTTGGCCGAGGTTGAAATGATCTGTTCTATAAAGCTTTATTACAGATAAGCACGCAGTCAGCTTCGGACAATCCGTACCTCATATGTTTTATTTACCAGGCCCGGCTTCATTAATGCTGGATCTACAAAAAAAGAGTTGAGCTTTTCTTTGCACGCCAATGTCGGATGTCAACATGAAAGACCTGTATAGGCATTGGTGATGTAAATGCACTCAGCATATTCTGTGATTGTGGATTGGGATTAGATAAAGGGAATTTATACACAAGAATACATGTTATTTCCACTCAGTCCAGTGTGTAAATATGATAGTGGGGAATATAAAAACGATCGATATGTGAGATTGAAGCAGTACAGATCATTCATATAAAAAATTGGCCCTCGATTCTATTCAGGCCTAACAATCTGCAATCATTATTTATTTTGTATTTCAAAACTTTAACAAGTCATTTTTGGCTAGGCAATACAAGTTTATTGAAACATTATCGTCCACCAGAAAGACTTTGTTTTCAGAAATCCCAATCATTCTTTAAACCTTTGAATAACACCTAATTAACATATATATATATATGGTTCATGTTATTGAGTGTTATTCAAAAGTTTAACATAACAAAATGAGTAAAATGAGGTGATGTGTGCCATCAAACTTTTGTTTTTATTTTTTTAAATATTTTTATTTCTTTACCCTGACATCTAGGCTTTTACATTTCTAAGACTTGGGTTTCCTTGCGACGATATTTTTCCTGAAAAAGAGAGAGCAAACGAATCGCGACTTTTTTTTTTTTTTTTTTTTTTTTTTAAAAGGAGAACTATTAATAACGACAGATATATAGCAATCAAACTTTGTACGGCCGCAAATGAGCACAAGTCTTGCCTTAAGGGCCTAGTCCACTAAACCGATTCTCATGCGATTTCGCGCCGCAGAGGACTATTTTGCACTTAATTCTGTGAGAATCCCATGAGAATCGGCTTAGTGGACTAGGCCTTTAAGATAAAAAAAAACAATTTTCTTCATGCCCCAGGAGAAGGAGAAATACGCACAAATACAAATCCGATCAAAACCAAATAATCCGAATTAATTCATATCCAAAACGCGTGTATGACATCGGAGCTCAAAAGAACAGCAAATGAATGAAATATAATACCAACGAGTCTGGAACAGACTCGTTGATAATACTAACTGCCCCAAATTACAAGTGGAACATCCCGCAATTCTATGCTCGAAACCCAAATAGTTCGTAGCATACACGATTCCCTTTATCCTTGAACTGAATTTACAGAAGAAAACTCGGATATGAGAAAATTATTTTTTGGTAAGTTTTATGAGACATTTTTGACACATTGATTACTTCTTTCTTATTTGCGATTTGACCAAACATGACCGAAATGAGATGTTGGCAGGAAAATTGAGTATTAATGAAGGTTTTCCGCATCGCACTAACAAACATGCAGACCACAAAGCAAGGCTTGCAGAAGCAATGCCCCAAAGTTCTCCTCGGAACATAGCCATTATCAGTACAGAAATCCCTCCTTTTCCTGGGGATAATCATTTCGGATGCGTTGGTTCAACGAGCGCATGTTAAATGACTCTATTGCATTAAAAGATAACAATAAAAATCTGAACAGATCCTGGCCGTCGGAAGAAGCCAATAAATCCGCCATCTTAGGTCGTTGTCGTCCTTGCTTAAAGCTCCATACAAAGAGGACTTCACTCGGCAATAGTGACCGTGACACATGCAGCCCTTCACTGCTCCCATTCAAAATCTGCGATATCTGTTTCTTCATACATTCATATTGTTACTTTGTGCCAGTCTACCAATATTCCAATTGTCATTTGCAAGGAATCATATGTAGTCATCAACTATTTCATACACCATAAACTATAGTACCTCTTATTTACCATCTCATCTATCATATTATATCATCCAAACTTCTGCTATTTATGTACTAGTCTTAGAAAACCTTAGTAACCTTGTAACGTAGTTAAAAGTTCAAAACAAGAATCAGGCACTCAACAGAAGACCTATTTAGACACTTATCTATTTAGAATGTTGGACCACCTTATTGTAAAAAAAACCTACTGCAATAAAGAATTCTTGAATTGAATTGAATTGAATGTTTGATGTTTGCTGTATACAAATTCTAAATAAAAATAAATAAATAAATACCTTCCCCTCATATCTTAGGGGTTATTTTATATAAAAAAAATCTCTGTACATTCTAAATTCATCCCACAGTTCATGCTATGCATTGTAAGTGAAAAACTCTGTGATACAAGTTATGGCTGAAGGGTGTAAGAAGATCTATATTAAAGTAGGAGCGTGCGTGCATATACATAAACATTTATTTCCGCCTCTAACCTTGCTTTATAATCATATCAGAGTACCATAGGTATGTGGAGAAAAAAGGCAAATGTTGGTTTATATAACTATAACTAAATTCATATTGAAATATGGATGCCTCAAAAACAAACATATCATTTTGATGGATAACTAGACTTAAATGATGGACTCAATCGCCGCCCGCGCATGTGTCACGGCAACTTCCGTTTGACCTTTCTTATGTGTATGAAAGCGAGGATGGTGGCGTATTGTAGCGGTTCCACTTTGGTCATGTGATCAATTCCCTGGGGCAAGACACCCCTGCCCCTATACCGGCGACTTCAAAGATCATCGACTCTCCAAACTCCGATTTCATTAGGGCAGGGGGCGGTCTTACTTCTCCTCCCACTTTACTCACGCTTGTTCCACTTGAAAATCTAATCATTATACTATTTCTAATTTCCACAATCTGCAGCAGTGGACTGACCTCTCGGACATTCAATTAATACACAAGCTGTAGTCAATGACAGCGTCCCAGAAGCGCCTCATTTGCACACAAATATTATTTGCGGGGAACAAACGGTCCTGATGGGTGGTCGAAAGGCGATCTTTCATCCCCGGAACGGCGCCCACTCATTAAGTTAAATTGAGAACACGAACTATTTAGTGTCATTAGCTTACAATTGCTTCACATTACTTTATTGACTTCTGGTTCTCATCCTACATTGTCAGAGACTAGATGACCAGGCAGCTTGTCATGGACATTCATGTAAATATAATGTTATTTGCATGTAATTGAAGGACCTGCATGGTAAATCCTCATCCTGCAGGTTGACAAGAAAGGACAGGGTAAGAAGAGCAGCTAAATATATTAAAGAATAGGTAGAGTTTCTGATAATGCTGTAAAAAGCATCATGTATAAATTGGATTATAAGCTGAATTAGTCTATGTGACTTGGCTTGCATTACATGTATGTATGCTGGGAAAGAGTGTACTGTTCCCTTTTCAGGCACCTCGGGCGGAAATGGGAAGTGCTATCAGTTTTCTCCATTCTTCGAATAATTGTATAAATTGTGTGAATGTTACTGGCTTTTGTATTGAGTTGTTTGGACAAGTTATCAACATTATAGCGTTGAACAAAGGAAAACAGAGACGTAATGCATGGTATTCATTGATGGATCTAATGCACTGTTTTTATCAGCAAGAACAACTGAATGTACAAAAAAATAATTGTACAAAAAAATAATTGTCTAGTGTCATTCTTACCGACCTTGCGTTGCTTTATACTATGCGACCTCTTATATAAAATGTTAAATAAGGGGAAAAAAATTCAAAACTATGAAATGCATAGTCGTGGATAATTGTTGCTTGAAAAGTAGTTTATTAATGAATGTTTCGGTTACCATCGAACCTTTATCAGGGTATATTATGTAAAAGTTCCATATATGAACAAAAACTCTGGGTGTTGATGTACATTAAAATCCTTTCGCCTGTGACATTGCTTATGTTTCAGTTTGATGGATTTGAATAAACTGGGCGAAGGGAGGGCTATTTTTCGTCTCCCGAACTGTGAAAAAATAATTGTCTCTTCGAAAATAGCATTAAATCTCCTATTGATTGAAAGCCTATAGAATTATATAGGTGTCCTCAGATGTCCTAGAATATGTGTTGAATGATGACTATAGCATTTGTGGCAGTGTCGAACCCGACCAAGATTAAGCGAATCAGAATCTGGGTGGCCATGTCTGACTAACCCTGCCAGATTAGTAGATGTACGTGGATTGACTCGTTAAGAAGCATGCGACAAATTACGGCCATGTTTAACACTTAAAAGTTACACGCTCGTTGAAAACACGTCATCTTTCAAAACACACATCATGAGAGAACCGAGTGAGTTGTTCCCCGGGGGTTAAGGTCCTCCTGTTGGATTTAAATTGGAATTTTCTCCAATAACACATAGTTAAATTGGGGACAATTGGTTGTAATGTCATATTTAAAATCTATTGATGCATTTATGGGGCGCGCTTGTTAATTAGTAAAATGACTCATGCGTCGGGTCTCCACTTAGGACCAGTAGGAATAGTATGAATGTGAAGGAGCCCTGCCGTTCTATTGCGATCCACCTTTTATTAGTTTTGTTCCGTTCCGTCTCTCCAGTAAAGGCTTAATGAGTTGGCGATGAATAAACCTGTCAGAAATCATGCTGGGTTAAATCCACATCTTCCCACTACCTTTTATTGGGCCGCATCCGATTTGTCCCAGAAAAAAACTAAATTAGATGTTGGAGAGTGGCTGAACGCGACCATAATAAGTAAATCCCCAATCCCTCGGATGGGATTCGGGTCTAATGGGATTGACACAGTTGTTGTTGCGAAATGCTATACACAATCAGGCATAGATGTCTGGAATTATCCCAGGTGGCTCAACGCATGATGTCACAGTCAGTCATGGGACGTCGTTCGTGAATTGCGCACGCGCAGAGACTACGGGGCGCGTAGCGTGTCCCCTCATCCCTACCGGATGTAGTGTGTGACAATCTCGTCTGCACGTCATTCATTTGTAAAAGCATTAATTTCTTCGTATTGACGTCACCTAATACTTCACAGATGGCTGATACATGCAAACATTTTTCCATAAAAGAGATTGGTTGGTATTTGTCTTGGAACAGATACTCCTCCTGCTGATTCAAGCGACCGAAAAATATGATTCACTGACTCAAAGTATTCCCCTGATGTAGGCTTTTTAAAAAACACACTGGCCTATATTTGCACAGAGATGTAAATGAAATAAGCGCCAATACAAAAATACATGCTTGTCTTAACATTACCAAGGATGGAATACAAAAATCATTTTCACTGCACATTATTCTGACTTTCCATGAATGAGCAGTGTTTAAAGGGATACCTTTGCATTTTCTTTCCCTATTGTATTCATAACATTCACATCTATTTACATCCTAATTCAATGACATAAAAACCTATAATGAATACAAATATTTAAAGGAAACAAATGCCATCAAACCTAAATAGATAATGGAAATAACCTTTTTGCACAGAACAATGCTGTCAGCTGAGAGAATGGTTTAGTTCCGTTTTTGCTTCTAGGGTGTGAATTTTACTCTGACCTTAATAGACCTCGGGGAAATTCCCTTTCGCCCGTGTCAACAAATAAAATGCCCTTTATAGCTTACCAGGCTTCTTTTAGAAGCGAAGCCGGACCCGAGTGACCAATGCAGATGATATGCAGAGATAAAAGGTGGCAAGTGTAGAGGTCCAAGAGTTGAGAATTTGCAAGCAGAACTTCTAATCACCTTTCTAAAGTCATGCAACTTGGGCAAAGGCTAAGAACCTAGTTAGAATCTAATCTCACTGAGAGGGACAAAAACTGTACAAAGGGAATTTCCAAGGTATGGGATTTATAGTGATTTCCACCCTTTGAGGTGAAGGTGGTGTTCAATCGTTCAACTTCCATTGAAAGAAATTTAATTTTGTACATGTAACCTGATCCCTTATATTGCAGTACTGTACCCATGACTAGGGGGTATATTTACATTGTAAACATAGGGTAACCTTTAAATGATCCCCCGATGAGATATACATCATCTAATGCATTAAATCCCTGAGATTACAAGTGGTATTTAGATAATAGTACCACATTCAATACAAACTCTTTAACACCTATAGATTCGAAACAAACATGATTTTGTAAAGCTTCTGATTATTTTATGCAATCCTCATTTATGCAGCATTTATTTCCAATTGACGAAATAATAAATAATAAGCATATTTAATTTCTTTTTCTATTCACAATTCTTCCCACGAAATGTATTACAGGAATAGGTATACTGTGAGGTGTCCAACGACCTGCCTGTATTAGGTAGGTTCAGTCATAAAAGCCTTTGTGCAAACAGTTTTTATTGTAGGACTTCATGCTCGTAAAGATCAGGAATTGGCTGATAGCGATATATATGTTAAATCCTGGGGACGTTTAAGTCCATCACATCAGAGGGACGACTATGCATAGTCCCAATGGATGCGGGACTTATCGATAGTGGTTGCTTTGAAGGCATAGTTACCTTTGTAGACAATAAACCCCCCAAATCAAATCTTTCTCATTCTTACATCGAGGGACCTCTGTGGAGGGAAAGATACGTTGACGCAATAACTAGAAAAGAGCTTTCCCACAAAGGAGAGAGACAGTCAACTCGGGTAACAAAAGTAACTATGTGTAACTCGAGAGGGGAGAATCCTACTTCAACTTCCTTACAACAAACCATTTAAGTATGATTTCTATCTTATATATAAAGGGGAGACACTGATGAAAAGGTCTGTGTAATATACTGGAAAATGACTGTACCCCCACAAAGGTTATCCATATTTTATCTTTACATCTTACATCTTTACAGTGTTTAACATCTAAATCTCCACAAAAGTACAAAGACATGCCTAAAAGCTAGACATTTTGTTTGATTTTAATGCAGTCAAAATATTCCTTTTAATTCACTTCTAATCGGTTCCGCATACTCGAGTGTCTCTGTGTGGGTACCAGAGTTATGAGTATAAAAAGGTATATGTTTTCTCCTTCACAAGCCAGATAAATAACTTACACTTTTTATCAACTTGCAGGCGATCCCAATAGAATGTCTCCCAGAGTGCAATTGGAGTGCTTCACGTAATCACGAAATAGTTGTTTGTTTTATAACATTCAATGTTTTCATGTAGACATACCATGACTAGTTCATCCGCATTGCAAGGGAGTATGATGTCTGTCTGTATACCTGGAATTAAATATGTGATGTGTTACAGAAAAAGTAGTCACAATTCGCAAAAAAATGGATTGTTAGATATTATTGGATATTAATTAAGACAGCTAAAGAAATGTCTGTATAAAAAATAGAGAAGATTCTTCGGTTTGATATTTTTAGTTTTGAAAAAAAGTTTGCAATATTTCTGGTTGGACAATGATTAGTAGTAAAGCAACTAAGTATGCTCCATAGGATGATCTTAGAAAGGCAAGAATATGTTTAATAAACTGTCTTAAAATTTGGTACATGTATTCATGCAACCTAAAGGAGGACAAGATACCCTAAAAATTAGAACATTCCATAAAGAGATCTTGTGAATAAAACACTTTGAAAAATATAAATTTTGCGACTTGAGTGACTTGAGACTCATTTTCCTGTAACACATCACATATTGGACATTACTCTCTACCTTGAATGGTTCAAGGGCTATAACCACTTTGCATCGGGTTTATTCGCCATCTGTCCACCAGCAGACCCAAAACATCGGCCATTAATCCTATCGTACTTGAGGTTGTTCACTATGGATCAACTACGCGTCTCTTTCTCCAGTGAAGAATGCACATAAAGAGTGATGGTTTGGCCTCCGTGGACCGCATGTCCTTTCTTCAGCTCACGAAAACATCCCCAAGAAAATGGCAACATTAGAAGCAGGACCCCTGAGGGTGCAACAGTCATGCATTTAGCCGCACAATAGATTCTATACAATATTTGTGGTACTAAACGTCCTCGCTAGCCAGCGACCTGTATTTCGACTGGGGCTAATCTCTTTTCAGAACCAATCTCCTTTATGCATCCCCAGCAAATGGAAACCTTGATGAAGTGATCAAACGGAGATCAAACCAGCCCCATGACCTACTTCGAGTATGATCTCCTCGGGGTTCTCCCGACCTTAAACCCAAGTGTGTGTACCCCCTGTACCCCACTTTTCCACTCAGTGACCCGCTTGTGTGTTTTCTCCGCAAGTATTCAACAGTCCATAGTTATACTGTGGACTGATCATCTACAAAGCATCTCCACTACCAGGTCCCTAGCCTTTACAGAACAGACTGGAAGAGTCACAATGGTTTATCTGTCAATCATCCACCACAGTGACAAAGAAAAGCAAACGTAGCTTTCTTTGGACTTGATTAATGTGGTTTGGAAGGTGGTCACCCTCATACCGAGTCACGATACCTGAAGGCAGGCGTAGCTTCTGAGTCATTTAACCTAGGGAGTAAAGTATATATATCACATTACACTCAGCGTTTAAGTATGACAGGTATAGTTAGGAAATGGAGCTCAAAGGATACGTCAGGATGGTTTGTTCCTGAATGCAATGATTCATAAGAAAAATATTTGTCAAGACACCGTTCAGTAGCAGAACTTCATTACGTTTGAGATCACTGTCAAAGGGTGATGTTTCTTTCCGAGTTCTAGGAATTCGAGTACACCTGTGTCTTGTCCAACTTAATGGAGTAGTATATAAATTGAACCAATCCTTTGACGTGAACCATATAATATGACATTTTACGTTCATGTACATGTTGTTTAGATGAGTCTCTCAGTTGGTGATCGAAATACATTTGATAAGTTTATAAGCTTCATAAACGGTAGCATTAGTGATATTGTAATTATGATTTTTATAAATGTACCGAGGAAGATTTTTTCATCAAACGTTCCTCTCAAATTTGATATACATAGGTATATAGCGGTGCGGAGGGTATCAATTGTATTATTATTTCAAATAATCCATCGATTAATGATAACAAAATAGAAAGACACACATAGAGAGAACTTTGCTTTAGAGTTAGTATACCTCGAACTTCTTTATGCTGATTCATTGGCAGACTCTTTCTTACAAAGAAACCCAGGTTCTAGTTCGCCAGGAAGTATATTGATAGATTACCTTTTAGATGGGAAGAAAACTTAACCAAAAGGTCAAACCACGAAAGAATCAAGGTCTGAAGTAAGATCAAGTGGGGACGAAAAAAAAAGAGTCACCATGTAATTCTACTCGGCTTCTGCCTAGAAGATGTAATTGCATTACCGGTAGTGAACTGCTTTGAGGTGTGCCAAAAGATAAACCGATCTCATGAAATCCGATACATTGCAGGGGGAAAAAGGACAGAAACAGGGCGAAGAAAATGATCGGGAAAAGGCATCTTTAAAAACCATGTATTGTGTATTTATTCACTGCGTTACACACATGCGTTTAAATCCTCATTGGAATGATTGATTCGAGGCTAAAGAGGGAGCCCGATACCTCATCTGTTAAAGGCCCCTTCAGATTTATGGGATCCATCGATTAAAGCAACAAAGTGGAATGACCTGGCTGCTCAGAAGATGCGCCAAAGAGTTCCCTTGCACATTCGCCATTGTGTGGCGCAATACTAAAAGCGCATAAATTAATCCATTAACATGTCAATATTATACGTAGCCTCCTCCGCTTCACCCCCTTTCATGTCATTTTACTCTGAATAATTGATGTTTTATGGGATGGGTGGATCATACTCAGCCGCCTCATATGACTGTTAATTGGTCTTTAATTCTCATCTCTCACGATGTTAGAGAATCTCAGAATCTGACTCAGCTTATGATGTAATGAAAACCTGACACGCCTTTCTCCTCTTTCTGTGCACATCCCTTGTTATGATTATCTCTAATTTTTGTGGAACATTTTCTTCTTTTTGATGTTTTCGGTTTTTGCACAATTATGAGTCTGTCTCTTTGGTCTTCACTTCTTGTTTATTTTATTAAACTCTTTTGCACAGAAAGCTCTCGGTCCCGCGTGAGTTCACCGAAACAATGGCAGAATGAATTGAGTGTGATTTATTTCATCCATTATTTTATCCTGCTAAGTGTTCCGGAAGCTCTCGAGAATTTCTAGTGTAAATACTTCAAAACTACGATGCTCGATTTTATGACATTTTCTTTGCAATTTCAAATAATTCTCCCCAAATTTCCACGAACATGTGACCTTCGTCTTAGCCGATTCTTCAAACCATAAATCTGCTTTCCTCTCTCGGCGTCCCATGGCCCTCATTTTAGACAAGTTCTTCTCCCAACATCCCCAATTGCTCGTTTACCTCCTACCCAGAGGTCACTTATCTATACAGCCTTGTTCCCCCATGTGTCCGCGCATGTTCTGTGAAAGCACGTCCTGTTCGCAACCAGCTTCTTCTATCTGCGCTCATTAAAATTCTGCGCAGCAAGATTGTGTCGCAGGCATCATGAAATGGCGCGGATCTAATGGAAGGCCTACAAAAGCGTGTCGTGCCGGGCGTTCCGGCCACTTGCTTGTCCAATGGGACGGTCCTAAGGGTCCCTCCTGTCTCCATACTGGTCCCAAATGTCCAATACTACAACTCTACGCACTCAGCCTCTACGCAGCGACCAGCCCACACCCCGCCTTGCAATTAAACCTGCTCAGGATCCATTTGCCTAAATTGCAATTCCGGTTGTGGCTAATTGAACACAATGGGAAGGCGATGGTGTCTGCGGGTGTGGGCTGGTGCCTGATCTCTTTCTAACGACGTCTCGCCTCACTGGAGACAACTGGTTAGCAGAAACACCAGCTGGAGACAAGGGATGGGAGGCAGTAGAACTAAAGGTACCTGGAGATTTGTTATCCGAATTCTGAGGCGATGAACTGGAGAGGAACAGCACCGTGGAGGCCGATTGCTCCAGGGTTGACTGGCCACAAACACCACACATCTGCATATCAATGGTATTCCTCCTGAATTATTAAGATGGATTCTTCTTGCTCCGGCAATGACACATGGGCATGAGGTCGGAGATTAACTAGGTTTGATTAATCCAGATGAATTGGATATACTTAAGCCATTGTGCACAATAAATCAAAAAAATATCAAATAAATAGAAAGTTAAGGCCTGATGATCCTCAGCAGTCATTAGTCTATGACACTGTCCCCAAAATGAAATATTAGTTGCTGCATTCCAGCTGCAAGTAACCCTTTGTCCTGAATGTTCTGTTATCCAAAGTTCCCATTGAGCTTTTTCTTATTTAATATTTCCTCAAGGACTTTTCAAATCAATGACCACCTTTTGGGTCAGCATTTCCTTTGGTTGTTATTAACAAGGAAAGAAAGAAACATTAATTATAATATAATTATTATAAAGATGAAACAGATTACGCCGACCTGGTTGTTTCCTTTGGCAAAGTTCTTGTAATTCAGACCCGAGCGAGAATATTAAAAGGTCCATTCCCGATGGCGGTCCTGTATTCAATAACATGATGATATTAAACGATGTCGTTTAATTGATTATGAAAAAGGATCTTTTAAGAAAGTGGAATTTGAAAAGCTGGCGAATGGTTTCAAAATCAGAAACCGTCTTTGAGGAGTTGTTTGTCAATGGTTTGGAAATAATACGTTCTTGTATCGATTTCGAGCTTCTTATAAACCGGAGCGTTTGCCAACTCTCTACAGTGGTGGCTGCAGAGGCGTTGGTCGCAGCACGGAATTTCTCATTAATGACGATAATGATGGGACCAATAAAGTAATAATGAAGCTACACAAATATTGGCGCTTTGCCCAGCGCGGCAGATGGAAAGTCCAATAAAATAGTTTTTACCCTGGAATTCTGTTTGAAAAACCTGTAACTCAATCACTAGCGCATGCCTTTTGTGAGTCAAAATGTTGGACGCAGACCAAAAAGGTGTGACCCAAAGCGTCATTGCGGATTCAGTCATTGAGTTGACACGTGTTACTCGCTGCTACAACCTCACCTCGGGTTTTCTGCTTGATAAAACTAGTTCAAACTAATTCATTCAATTTATTATCCATGCACTTATTTTTTTCTCAGTATTTGCATTCCCCTCATGCGTTTGGATTTATCCCACGGTATACAGGTAAAAGGCTTGGCTCCATTGACGTGTGTACCTTGCGCGGTCGTTGCGATTTCATTCCCCAGTGCGTCCTCAATCCGAATATAATAACAAATGGAGGTGGACAGAGAAGAGTCTTGATAGGTGGTGCAACATAGGTTCTTTATTTCAATTAACATACTTATGACAATCGCTATCAAACCGCATGTTAGTCGCAATAAGCAGACGGTCTGGTGGAATCCTGCCTTAAGTTAATGGACTACATTTACATGCCCTCACATTCATTCAGGTGAAACATTCGTGCAGTGTGTGGGCGGCGGTTACATTTGTAAATTTCTTATTAGGTTTAATTTTTTTAAACAACTTAAAAACTGCTGGTACTTTCTTTAATAAAACATGCCAAATCCACACCTGTTAACAGTTTGACTTGGCTAATACCATCAAGTAAAATGATACTAAAATAAATTGAGTTGGCAAAAGTATTAATTATAACGACGCTCCATTTCGACTGCGTTGAACACATTTTAAAATTCAATTTTAGTGGATTTGAAGCACTTTTTAAGGCAACCGATTGAAGAGAATTTATATTCACATTTCGTTTGACAAATATCGGATTTGGTAGATCTTAAATGTACCAAAAAGATAAAAACACACATAACATTGTCGACGAAATATCCGTTGCTGGATCCATTATATCGATCAATAGTAAATTCCAGACAGGCTATTTAGCCATTTTTATATACATTTTCGTCACAAAACTCCATCTACATTAGTCCACAGACATTCTGTCTATTGAAGGTTTGACCCCCTTCTTCACCATGACTGGATCAAAACAAAATGAACGAGGCATTATCGGCAAAACCAACTCCCTGCATTTATAAATGCATTTAGTTCTAGGATCAACAGCGGCAAGTGGTAGGAACCTAATTGGTATGCAGGCTCTGAGCGTCGATCTGTCATTGTCGGTTCGACCATATAGCATTGGTAGATGGATATGCTTCCTGGCTTGGGGAAATGGGCATGAGGTTGTGCAGACTGAAAAGTACGATTCTTGATCTTCCCCCCTACACGTTGGTTATGTAGTCTACATGTTGAATGGTTTGCCAATTTATCACATTAAATTGCTGATCAATCAATCATGTTCACAGTCATGTAATGTGGAGTCTTGCATATATATGTCTGACACAAGGGAAATTTGGCTGTACTGAATTCGTGTGGAAAGACACGAAGTACAAATCAAAGTCAGTTTAACACTGTGATTATGAGAAGGCAATATAATACATTGGTAAATAATTGCATTGGTTTTGCTCGGGATGTATCTGACATGCGGGGATGTTCTATTGAATAAAGCAGAATTGCCTAACGTTACTTTTCATTCTCAGATTATGGAATCAGATTGGTTCTTTACACCTTTCAATGATGAAATGGAAATTAATAAATCGTGTCGTGTCTCTAAAAAATTCGTGTCGTGTCTCTTTAAACAAAATCGTGTCTCTGAAGATTATGATTAAATGTATTGCTTTTATTTCCGCTTTCTGCTTAAATCATATATCATGTCCATCGTTGTGTTTTTTTTTATAATGACTCGATACCTGATATAACATGCAGATTTATTCCATAATTTGTTCGCACTATTGTCCCTAAATTCTTCAGACAGAAATAATTTCTATAAAAGGCTTGTTGCAATGTTAGCTTGGTCTTATAAATATACAAAGCCTTGAATGAATAAGCACGAAATGATATTCTTAAGTATCATAATTATTGATGACATTCATTGGATGAATCGACAACAGAATACACTGCATGCATCGACTATACACAACACATAAATTGGTTTTAACGTTCCGGCAAGGTGTGCACACTTGCATATGTATAGAGCTTGTTCATCCTTTATCATAATTCACTTTAACATCACACTAGACTCGATAAGCAAGCTATTAGGTTGGGGATAATAAAACCCATAGAATGCCTTCAAGTACGAGGCAAGCAGGCTGACTATAAATACATGAGGCTCTTCAGATGACCTTTAGCTCTTGAAGGACTGATTTATTGTTGAGCAAAAAGAAAAGCCTGGTCCCCATCAACAGGACCTTCTTATACACCTATCTCCAGATCGACTCCATTTCCCACCTAATGGACTCAGAAACCGACTCTGGCCCTGGAGAGTTGCAAGCCTTTGTCGGCTTGCTTTGGCCAAGTTTTGATAAGAGTGCTTCAGACCCTGAGGTCTTTGCAACCTAAGGGCATTTCTAACAGGGCCTGAAGGGCCATGGCCCTCGTGGTGGGTGTGCGGTAACCTCTTGACTCGCCAAAGCAACTGTCAATTAGAATCTGATATGGACGGACGTTTGATGAATCACGCCATGACTTCCATAAATAATTCCTCTCACTTCCCACTGACGCGTGATTCATTTTCTTCTCTTCAACTTTACTTAAATTCTTTGTTCGAGCACAATGACATTAGATATGTTATTTAAAAACTGATCCCAGCCATATTGAACCGGATTTAGTGGTCTTATTTACCAAACTGGCAAATTGTGCATGCAAATCGAAAACCGGAGTGGCTATATTCATCCGAATCTGGCTACGAAATTGCAGAAAATTTCACAAAATAATTTTCAAATTGGAAAAAAAATTACCTATCGCTGGCAGGTAAAATCCACCAGGACAGCAACATTTTGGCAATTTAAGAAGCGTTCTAAGACCTCTTAAAATGCGGTCATCCTATTCAACTTAATTAGTTCTCATTTAAATCTGGTTACAAAACTATAAACACACAATTGCTATCATTGTTACAGGCTTCAATCTGATTAAGTTCCAGCAGATTTTAGTAAACCCCTATAAAAAGGATAACAATTGTTACGAACGCCAGGGTTGATTTGATTTTTCTCGGAAGATAATTTTTCCCCATCGAGTGTGACTGGCACTTTTTATGCCCCCACAAGGGCTTCTTTTACATTGGTTTTCTATTGCATTGAGCAGTATGGTTTCGAGCATGTAGCTGAATCATGGGTTCTTTTGTTACATTTGAATCCCAGGGAGAGCATGTTGTTTCATCAACTGTCTGCTCCGACACTCTTAACATGTTTGAGGGCCCAATCAAAAGGAAGTAATTTAACACGGAGCATCGGGCGAGCACAAACTAAGTTAGGATCCATTGGTTCAGTGATCAAAGGCACCTTCCCGTCGTAAAGGATTTAGTTCTTGTACGCCAGGTTTTTGATTCATTGTTTTATTCAGCACATGCTTTGCGGTTCTGGGTTTATTGGTTAGTTTCCTGATGCGGCAGCAGTATTGAAACAGTGAATTGAAAGCAAGCTTTGGAAGGTTGTGTGGTTTCTGGTTTGGCGTACAGGCAGTGTGCGCAGTGGATGTTATGGATTCGGGGGATGTGGGGGAGCATTTCCATGTGTAAATGATTTCCTAAGTGGAATAGTGTACTTGGTGGAGAGTGGTAGCATGGATTTATAAGAAGAGGGGGAGGGAAGTTGTGTGCATTGGACAAGTGTAGAAAGGGGGCTTGGAAACCTTGTGTCAAAATCATCGCTGGTGGCGGGAAGAAGAGCACTTTTCTTGTCAGTCAAGGCTTTTCATGTCGCCCCCTCTGATGTCGTTCAGACTGAAGAGCGGATCCCAACCGCGGAGAACGCATGCGTGTCACTTCTGATTATGATTGTGGTGAATGAATGAGAGAGGTGTCACAACGACTGGGAATACCGCCAGCTGCTAGCTTCCCCCCAGATCCCACAAAATTTCTATCCTCTTCCACTCTCTTCCTATCACGACATGCTGTAATCCGGTCCCACTGGCACGCTCCATCACGACTTGCCGTAATCCGTTCTGGACGCTAAGATCACGGTTCAGCGTGACCCGGTCATGATCGGATCTAAGAAGAAGAAAATGGGAAGAAGGCCTTCCGTAATGAACCACTCCCTCCTGTCACAGATACCATCGCCGGAACTAGAGAAAGGATGAGTACTAGACTTATTCCGGTACCAGATATGACCCCTCCCAAAGCACAAATCATTGCCAACTCGCCCTGGGACGGCTGTTCGGTCCGGACATCCTGTTTTGCCGCTATGCTGTTCTCCAGCTTTGAGAAACGTTTGGCTTATATCTCGAGACACACACACATAATAGGTGATGGAGAACGACATGATAGAATCCATTGTGTACTTTATGAATATTGCAGCAACAGAGGTCGAGCCCAGTACGATTCTTCAAATGTGTTATAGACAGCACCCCATAACGAGCGGAGTTAGTGAGCCCAACTACAGGCCCTGAATATTCCAAGTCGGTGATTATTCTTGCATTTATAGATGAGGTGTTCCGATTGCTTCGTGACTGCAATTTAATGAAGATATATCGGTATCTTCTGTGACATGTTTCCACAATTAAACAATATTCTATTCCTAAGATGATCCTGAATTTCTAGTATTTGCAAAAACAAAATAAAAGATCCTGAATTTCTATCCACATTTGTTCATTCCTTCAAGAGGGTAGTCGTAGTATGTCAAAGGTAAACTTTTATATATTTTTATTTTTTTTAACTTAAAGGTGGTTCTTTTGTTATGGAAACTAACGTTGTTCTGTGCTTAATAACGATATTATGATAGATTGAGTGAGAATACGTGTACCAGGTTTCAAGTAAAGTTTCACAGCAATTTGAGAAATATAGCATATATGTTCATATAAAGTTAATATTTCATGCCATTTCCATATACCTTACCACCCCCATATTCCATGTAGGCCTACATAGTATCAGCTTGGACATAATACGACTAGAATTTCTAGAAAGAGAAATTAGAGAAATAGCAGCGACATTGCATTAATAACGCTGAACAGCGATTCAGCCTGTGTATAAGTAGTATATGGAATGTGGGGTGTTCCTCAGAGGTATCAATGTAAGAAAACATAAGTCAGTGAGTTGATAAATGCACTGCCTATACCAACAAAGACAATGAGTGGACCATTATATCCAATGTGCATGAATCAATCTAAAGAAGCGAAGTGATAACCATAATGTACATGTGTATAGAATCTATTAATTCGTCCGGCCCGTTCATTTTCTATGTAAAAATTCTCATTTCTCAGGTATTTTTGTCTACCCGTCTCTCTTAATTCATATACATCACTGTGCACAGTTTTTTGTTATATATTATGCGTATGCTGCATGATAATAAGCTGAAGTCAGGTTCACTCATTAAATCAGCCATATATGATATCTCAACTCCTCATTCTTCAAATTCTTCAAGCGAGCAGTTACCAGAAAGAAACGCTCTTGGTTGGATAACATCAATAGACACCATTAGACATACATCCCAGTGCTATTTGTAATGAGATAAATTCAATGATAAAACAAGGGCAACTTGGAGGGAGCGACCAACCAACTAAATTCTAACTAGTCAACTCATTTGTGCACTCCCTCTGTCGGAGTATATAGAGATATGAAATATCACAATCCAGTGAAACGGCATCTCTGCATGACATTTGCCATCCAGTCGAATTGGTCCCGTCTGCGTTTATTAATAATCATTTGCGAGCAGCGACATACCCCTCACAACCAATTCATCAATTGAAATATGCACCATGCCCACTAAAAAGTGCCACCGGTTTAAATATTGTAGGATCTGTGATTGCGAGTACAGTGCCCCCCAATTTAGACCCTCCAGTGTCTAGACGTCTAGTCATCGATCTAAATTAAATCTAGAATGAATGTTTCGTGGAAAGCATGTGAAGGATATCCGTACTTTCAGAGATTGACACGTTGAGATGCAGCAGCTCCAAGCTAGCCGTAAGTAAGAGATATCATTTCTAGTGACATGTGCCAGAAACTAGATTAAAGCACTAAATCTACTTTGGTGTTCTATCGCTGCCAATAGGCACTGGAGGTGGTTGGCGAGCGGTGTTGGCGCGTTCCTGGAGGAGGTCTGGATGAAGTGGTTGGCTACTGGAGTGGGATGAAGATGAGGAGGAGGAATAGATGGCTACGGCGAAGAGAGATGCGATGGGTAGTTGGTCCTGCTTGTGCCCGGTCCTCACCATAGGTATAGCCTACTATAGTGAAAAGGTGGTTCTCTTGGCGACTAGAAAATATCTTTGAGAGAAAATAGAAACATCTGGCGTCATTGCTATGTTAAGTTTTAGGGTATATATATTTTACAATATTTTTTATTTCTTTAGGGTATGTCGATACTTTAGGGTATATCGCATCGTGGGTTAAGCTGAAATAACAAGGAAACCTAAGAGAATCCTGTCAACCCTTGCAATTAATTAACGACCATAATTTAATTTACCCCCAGCTTGAACATCTCCAGGACACAGTCTTGGGTGAAGCGAATACAATTATGCGATTTTATGCCTCGCAAATAACATTCCCTACCACCAGATGTCTGGAAGTTAGCTATATCTTATACACCCTTTCTTCTAGGCGGATAATACTATATAATTTCAAGGAATTAAGCTATAGTTACAAAGGCGACAAGAAATATTTTACATCAAACAGTTTTTTAAATAAGTACTATTGTTCAAAGCATTTAGCCGTGGACACACACAGCCGATTTGGCTCCCGATTGTCCCCCGATTTTGGTCTTCCTATGAATCCTAGGATTTCATTTCCAATCCTGGTTGATGTTATTAAAAAACATAAACCAGGACTTGAAATGAAATCATAGGATTTATCGGGAGACAATCGGGGGGCAATCGGGAGCCAAATCGGCTGTGTGTGTCCACGGCTTTTCACATTGTGATGTTCTCAGCATTTAGACAAAAAAGGCGATTAGAAAGAAAATAAGAACGCATTGAAGTTTAAAAAGATCGTACACCATCGACCCTATACTATACTCTGACATGGAATTGTAATGAAGCTCACACTACTCAACAAAAAGGACCCATACAAAAGAACTGCAGCAGAGAAGGGCGTTTCTACATGTATGGGTAAGCTGAGAATGTGATAACCGAAAGTTAGCAGGAAAAGGATGTTAGCAGAAGAGTAGGTACGTAGATAGGTAGTGTGTGAGGTTGAGACTCTGCCCTCAGGCATAGGGACATGGGTCTTGTGAGAGCTTTTTGTGAGGAAAGTGGTCTGCTCGGGTCATCAAGTGGTCGGGCTAGTGTCTAAGGCCAACTATCGGTCCCACTATCACCACCTTTGCTCCAATCTACAAGCTAATGCTTTCATCATCAGGACATGCTATTGATTTAAACCTATCGTGGTCACTTAAGCTCACGTTGCCTTCTTTTGGCACTAGCCCTGAGGCCTCATCTCTCCCCAGACCTCTCCTCCCAGAGCCCACAGGAACAACACAATCAAAGCGTTCTCCTGCTGGAAGAGGAGCCTAGTTGTATCATTGCTTGGCTCAAAGAAGTACCACCATTGCAGTTCTTCAGAAACTTCTTCGCGGGTTATCATTCAGTCCTGGCAGAACAAAATATATCATCCCTCCTCCGATAGACGCTAGCCATGGTGGGCTTTATAACCAGCATTACAGGGATCTAGCATTGATTGAATATACATGTCTAACATAAACATGGGATGGCTGATTGGTTAAACACTCTTCCATTGGGGATGCTTTGTTCTAAAGCCCTCTGACCTGGCCACTGATTGATTGTAGGATGGCCAACATGTCCGATCCCATTCTAAAAAGATTGTGGGAAGATGGAGTATTCCTAGGCTGGCGGGACAAGCAGCACAACATCAATAACACCAGCAGGGATACATAACTCCAGCTGACAATCGCAAGGTCGATAATTCTGAAAGCGATAATAACTAAACAACAATTTCGACAATAATTCTTTCGTACAATTGGTGTTTTTGCAAAATATGTTTTTTATTTATGATAACATAATATGCATAACATATGATATCGCTACTAACATGCAAATTTCGAGTTAAGAAAATTCGAATATTTTTATTGGGCATATCACCTATTTAATATAAGTTATAAAATACGTATAGCCTAACATCACATTTGCATTTACATTTGAATTGGATTAAAATTAATGGTGAAATTCACATAGTTATTGTTCTGTATATTGTTATTTCAAATTTCCATTAATATCAATGTTTTCTGTATACTGTTGTTTCTGCATTGTATCGTCAATATATACCTCACGATTGTTTCTCTTGAACGTCTGCTAGCTAACATATGTATGAAGAAAAAACAAACCAATCTAAGATTTCCCTTACTCTGAAATCTAGCCCAATACAACCTGCAACAAAATATTTGTTGTTGATATATCTCACATATATAAGGGCAAATTGGTCCATAACATAATACCTCTGTAGAAAACGCTTTTTCTTATTTGCTCTGTCTTGACAATGAAAGTATCAAATAATATACAAACCTGTATGAGCGTAGACTTGGGCATTTCAAAGCTTTATTTACAAACCGAATGTGGTAAGATTAGAATGATTCAACTGGTCCCTTCCTTAAGATATTTAATTAAAATGTCAAATAACCTGCTACAAGGGATCAAAACAACACATCATCGATCTTATAGAGTTATGGCAGGGCAGAAATGAGAACTTTAAATGAAAGAGGAGAACCACTAGAACTGTATAATTATATCACATGTTATAAGTTCACCTAAGGTATGTCATCCATATTTAATATACAAATTTACTTTAGTGAATGACAGCAGCATCCGCTCGAAGGTCATTGCATCTTAAAAAGTTCATGGTAAACATCTATTTTTCACATTTCCCCCTAAAGCTGCACAGTCCAATGAAGTGCTTCAGGATGGGAACTAATCAAAATCGAAAAATTAAACATTCAAACTGTCCCCAGAAACGTTAAAAGCTTATTTCCTGGCCTAAGATATGTGGTTAGTTGTCGTGTCACTCCCACGTTTGGAAATGTTTTATGTAATTCGAGCATACAAACCGTTCGTGTACATATAATATTAAATGGCAAAATACTAAATACACGAATAAACCGAGCCAGAGAACAAAGAGACACAGACTACAAAGGTCTCTGAGAATATGTGTTAACCATCACGCCACATGCACGCTTTTTATGTTGCATCTGAATAATATATAGCTATTTCAGAAAGAAGGCAGAAGTGAAAGTTTTACTTCAGAGTGTAAACATGCATGTTTCTCTCACATCTATATATACATAATGCCATTGCGGCCATATCCCCAAGGATACACTGCACCTTAACGGGCCGATTTACCGCCGATGGGGTCATAATAATTAATTTTGGAAAAGTTATGCACAGGAATTTAGGTCCGAAGCCAAATGTATCCTATATTATATGCTTAACATGTTTTAGCCTCCCACTGGCAGTTTCCAGACAGTTGATTCCAAACTAAGAAATGGCTTCACATTTCATCCTCATGAAAAAAACATTAATTCAAACACTGCTTCCATCAGTCTGTCTGGACCGTTTTTTGCAGATTGTAATATTTAGAAACACATAGGCACTGATGTAGATCTTTATGAAAGGCATTCTCCATTACAGAATATTGGCACTTTCTTAGGATATTCCATCCTATACTCCGGCCCCTATTACTAATATGAGGATACTTTCCTTGAATGCTTTTTGATCTCTTTCAATATCTTCTGAAGATACAACAACACAAAGTTTAGGTAGGTGGAAAGTCTCAAAATACATTAAGCTAAATAGTCCGTCCCGCGCTGCGTTGAAGTAACCTTGCTCTAGATATGCAAATTTATGTAGTATAATTTAATACATACTTTTGCGCACTTTTCATATACTACTCACGTATGTATATTATATTTACGGTTTCTTCTTGATCAGGCAACAGTATTCTGATTCTGTTATGCGTAAAATGCTTAGCTTTTGCAGTTCTCCACAACATGGACTTGTTTTATTGGATGTATTTCTAGTCCACACGGTTTTCATGTCTATAATCATCGTAACAGAAATAAAATAGAATAACAATATTAGAATTTAATCGGTGTTGATTCTCCTCCTCCCCGGATCTTGCTTTATCATTGAAACCACATTGAAAGTCAATGACTTTGAACAAATCTTATATTGTATATGTTTTCAACATACTCATTCAATAATGTATGTGTCTAAATTATACAAAAGATACTAAAAGGGATGTATACATGTACTTTATCAAGCGTTTGTATCTCCGTAGACTGGCGATTATTCTATATAAGTGGGTGGGAAGAAGGGTATTGTCCGCCGCCCAAGGCACCGATTGTGTACTTGTGGTGAATATAAAATACGCCCGGCATGTTGCTCTCTACATAATGATTAAGCATCTGCAAAATAAAGCCTGTTGAGAGTTAAGTGTGGCCAGATTGAAAGCGCCCTTCAGCCCTAAACAAGAGAAGATACAAGTAGCAATCTATCTATGTAAGAGCCCTGTCGATGGGGCGCATGCTGATCAGGTCCGTCTCACCCAATGAGGACTCCACTTACATAGTTGACCCAGTTGCAGCCTGGCAATGTTGGGGGTTTAAGTTAATTAGGGCGTACTTTAAGACACTGCTGGGCCTTGGATGCTATTAACATGGGGCTCACGTAAAGGGAGAGGAGGAGGGTCAAGTTTGTGTTTGCTCCCCCTATCGTCCACCAATTGTATTCCTTTGTACAACTCCGCCACCCACATGACGGATTGGATCCTCTGTGAACCCCTTTAATGCCCCTGTCTCTATGGCCTAATAGAAATGCCATTAATATCATGAATATTATGAAAAGGATAGCCCCCGTGACATTATAAATAAACCAATGTTGTTGTCCCTCATCCGAGGAGAGGATGAAGCAAGTGCGGTGGATCCGGAAATGCTGTAACCTCGCTCTGCTCTTTAAGTTGGGCCTCGCCTCCTAGACTGCCTGCGGTTGTACAAGTATTTGTTCAGAGCAGGAATGTTGCTTTTTGTTTCCTGGAATACTCAGTTAACGGTTAACGGTTAATGTGTTTGTTTTGAACTGCACGTTTTTACTTATACATAAGGAGACTGCAGGGGAAACTTCACCTAGATTCTAAATTGTGAATATTGCCCAGCGTTAGCTCTAGTTTCCACTTTGTATTAATGAGGTTTTATTATTAGATTAGTTTGCATAATAATGCTTTTGCCATGCAAGCTTCGACATTTAGCACAAGTGTGAATCCATTTTGGCTATTACCTTAGAGTTGCTGCAAAGAAAAGCAATTTTTGCTCGACCAGGGTCCTGTCGCAGAACAAAACCTTAGCTAGTGAAATATCCCATCCTTAGCCAACTTTTTTTGTCATTAAAGCAGCCGGTAAGGAACTTCTAGGGAGGAAATCTGCTATACATACATTAATATTTCTTATTTAGTAGGAATACAGTAGGAATTCTGTTATCTAACAAAGAGAAATAGCTTCGTACGGAACAGTTTAATTAAGGATTCCTTATGCAACAGGTCAGACTGTACAGTTGTGTTCCCAACGTTTGTTCTGTCCAATTTCATGCTCATGGCACTATGAAAACAGTACTATTTGTTATTATATCATCTTTTAAATATGTTGTTATACAATATTTGCCGCTATATCATTAAAGGTCAAGTTGGATTGATCTGCCCTCCTTCCCAATTAAGGCTAAGTTTGTGTACTACATAAACATTGATTGCTGAAACGTCGAATTGATGTCGAACCAAAAAGTCATGCATTACGAGGTACCGATAATTGCTCTTCCTATTATATACTTTTCCTTTGTTTTTACACCCGTCTGTAGGCATACACAATACAGAAATCGAAACGGAACCTCTGGCACCCGTCTTCAACTATTTAATTGTTTTATGTATTAATACAGGGAATCCGCTGTGTTTCCACTAAAACAGAAGAAAAGTATAATTGTATGGACAACCCCCAATGGCGGTGATGATTATGTAAAGTGTTAAAAAGATATTGGACACCATTATACTATTGTCCCTTTCCTTCCAAGTTGAGAATGGGAAATATAAAATGGCTTTTTCAATTACTAATACCAAACATATGGAACAACAGAGTTTGAGCTGATCACATTCCAAGGCTCTGTATAGAACTTACATCGGGAGACAAATACCAGATCATAGGGCTAAGCAGCAAGGTGAGTACATAGGAGACCTACGTATTGTACGGTGAATACACAAATGTATACACATCATCGCTTTGTTTAAGATTTAGTCAGAAAATTATGTGCGATATATATAGGGCAATGTTAAACTACGAAGTAAAATGAAAAACATGCAAGGCTGTTGATAAGTATTACTATTTCAAAGGCAACTTAATGGCACGCCAATGTAATTTTGCAAGCTCTCTCATCTCGGCCACCTCTGTCTCCTAGTAGTTTTCAACGCCCCTTGCAGCATCCCTTTAAGCTCCTAGGATGTCTTCACATGTATAAAACATGTAGATGAGGTTCGCCATTAACGGTTCCATCAGAAAGAAGCACTGGGGAATGGATCTATATTTTTTCCGATATGCCAAGGGTGTAGGAAGCAGAAACAGATGGAAGAGGAGGGGTTAGGGGTTTCACTCCATCACATGTTCGGCCATACATAGAACATGACGTGCCAGGAAATATTCGCGTCTGGGCGGGGAGATGAATAAACTGGTTCCCATTGTCGCTGAATATGTAGTACTTGATTGTTAGCCATCTAATGCATCATACATGGAGAGCTATCTCTTGCACCTCTAGTTGTTTTAGGTAGCCGACGAAACTTGGCAACTTGAAGGAGTGCTATATATTCGTCGTCCCCAGTACAATATAATAGGCATACCCTTCCCCACTACAATCCCTCTTCCCTTAAGAATCAATAGCTAGCGTGGTTTGAGGTTTGGAGCGAATATTTTAGATAAAGAATGTTCTTACTAGAATAAGGAAATTTTAGATAAATGCTAGACTAAAAACAGTTGCATGTGGAATATGAGATCCTGGCAGATATGGCTTATCACAAGGCTCGGGAAAACATCTATCCACTTGTATTTGTATATTATCGTATTCTTATTAGCGTGATATCTGTTCGGCAGAGACTCCTATATATGTGTGTGTGTACCGGCTGTTTCGATGCTTTAACAAGGCAAAAAAGCAAGACAGCTACATTTTGCTTGAAGTTGTATAACAAGTTTTTTTAGAGTAATACAACTCTTTTGTCAGATGAAAATCTAAAAACAAATAAAGGAATACAATTCAATTCGAATTATTGAAATTCAAATCGCAGTGATTAATGACTGAAAATGGAAGTTGCTACAGGAAACATCTTGCATTAAGACTAAAACAAGTTTTTATCATTTCAAGGCATTTTGTTCATTCCCAGGCGTTTCAATGCTTCAACAAGTTTCCTGCAATCACACCAATTCATAAGCGACTCCTACAAATAATGATACATTGCTTGGATAACGTTTAAGAAAGGAATCGAATGTCATATATCTCAAATGAATGTAACCGTAGGTAGGATTGTGAATTAGATACTTACATTATGTATCCACGAACGATTGTTCACCAAGGGAGTTTACCATTTAAGTCAATATTCGGATGGCAATGGCACGAAGTATAGGACTAAATACATGGTAACTGATATGAATCTTTGAAAACTTCTATACATAAAATATACAAATCTGCTTTTTGTACATGTATCCTCTTTACCCTAAGCTGACAGAAACCAAAGGCCATTTCATGTGACAGAAAGATAGCATCATTAATACCATTGAATGCAATAAAGGTCTCCATTTATAGATGGCCGACCTACTGGTATCTCCCTATGACGTCCTACCTTGTCCAAATGTATGTATATCACCTAGGCACAAGCGCCCATGCCATTACCATGGAGTCCTCACTTCTCCCCTGCTGCTCCTACCATTTCCATCGTCACATTAGCCGACCCTATAATTCGCCTCACATTGGTCTAGCGAGGATAAAACTGCATTTGCTGGTCCAGGTAAGATGTCCTAGAAAGACCATGACAGATCAAGGACCACAATCCCATCTTAACTATCTATAGAATACATATAGGAGGTCTTACCACAATTCTTCTTATCTATTCTCAGCATCTAATATATTGCTTGATGTTATCATTTAATGTGATACTGATCTAATCTGGTATAGCATATAAACAATGTACTCTGAGTAGGCATTGGGATGATGTTATAATTAATTATGGAAGATTAGAATTTCGATTCAAAGCCATGACCCCCGAATATTACAAATGGTTCCATCCGTTCGACAGCTCTAACCGATCCGTGATAACAAATGGGATATAATCGATCTGTAGATTACATTGAGATTTTAGTCACGTAGGTTACTAGTTATATACGAAACATACTCTTCTCACTCTAGTCTGAAACAGCAGATATGGGCCAGATCTTCAGAAAATGTACAATTCCCTTTCACCAATCCTCTCAAATAACCCATATAAGACAGAAATAAGCTTCAAAATGCAGTTTAACATAACAGAACTGACACTTTATATCAATGCGATACCAAATATACTCAGATATTCCCGGCATTCTTCATTTTCAGCCTAATTTAGCAGGATTTCCTAAATGTGTAGAACTGCCAATTGTACATTTTCTGAAAATCTGGCCCATATACTTACTTCGTGTCCTTACACGATGCACGGCTGGGGAGATTGGCATGGATAGCACAGGGGTTTATTACGCCGTATTTTTAGCGTCAGAGGCTTGATAGCTCTGTAGCATATTTTATACATCAGCCAAGGGTCATATTCAGGTGTGAGCTGGATGGAATAACATAAACCACCAAAAAGGACTGCGCTAATCCAATAAACAAGTATTACGTGCGGAAGACAACGTACACACTGGCTGATTCTTGTATATTCCATTATATAATGCTTGCTGTCTGCTGCATATTCATTATACGTGGATTACTCACCGAGTAAACACTACTACGCCACGAGCCTTCATTCAAGTAGAGCTATTATTTTGAATGGAGATGCAAATATAATCATTTTTGCCACTTGATGCCATTAACCCTTGTTGGGCCTGGAAAATTGTGAGCTTATATGTATACCGACACCATAGCGGGGGCAATCCGGGAGGGGACCACTTACTGCGGCAGCATACATGTAAGGTATTAATCATTTTGAGATTCCCCATAACCATGCTTGGTATCTAAAGCATCTCTATACATACTATAATGAATATTCATAGGGTTCTTAATACCCTGGCATTAAATTAACTGCATTAACTCCTTGCCATCTTGGTTTATATCGGATTAGCTTATTTTCGTCCTCAAAGTTCAAACCGAGAGAAGAATCCTTCCTTCTGAACTTACTCAAAGTATGACCTTCAAAACGACCTTTAAAGTGAAACGGGTCAATAAGGCACAGGTAAATTCACCCTTATTGGATTTGCTGACAGTGCAAGCACAAAGGGACATCTGAGTGTGATTCTTCAGACAGGGCTAATTTGTGAGAGTTAATTGGGCTTCCTGTCGCCCGGTCATGGTTCCACTTTCCTGCACTACTATAGTAAGCCATAACATACATCACAGAGGCTCAGTTTCAGTTAACCATGCTGTATTTCCAAGAGAGAAACCTGCACGTTTCGATACAGATGCACTTAGATATAGATCTCCATACATTCTGGTGTTTATTTAGCATCAATTCTCCTTATATTTGTGATGCACATTGCCTGTTGCAGTGGTTCTTTGCCAGCTGTAGGTATCAAACATAATACTCATTTCGTCAGCATCCGTAGAGGAAATATGTTAAGATGGATGCACCCCTTATTCACTTAGGACAAGCCTTAAGAGGTATTATGTTACCAAGTGGCCTATACCCCTGTGGCCATGCGTGTGCCGTTGATTAGGCACAGCAACACGAGCAAATGTATCTAATCAGAGGGACAGAGCTGCTCCTTTAGCAAATATCCGAGGTGGGGTACAAAAGGGGGCAGTAATTGCGAGACCCCTTATCTCCATTTGATAGCCTAGATAGGGGTAATAACGGAGGGGTCGCCTATTGAGTAGGACAAGACGAAAGTCCCAGGGGAAAAGGTGGGACATTGGATATTGGAGGCATATCTCTGGTATAAGAGACCGAACTCTCTGTGTGGATGGTAGCTTAGATAAGAGGATAACCCTGGGTCACCTGGTTTATAGGAAAGATGATATTACGTGCATGTTGGTGGTGACTCGTCAACTAGATGCGATCCGCCATGGCTATAGTACATATTGCAAAGGATTACTTATATTGTTTCAGACGCGGAGGTTGTTGTTTCCGTGCTATTATTGTTCGTTTTAGTCTAGTGTGTAATTAACGCATATTGTCGACATTCTGTGGAGAATACACTGATAGGCATCTTGGGAAATAATCAGATTTGATTTCTTTCGATCAAAAGTTCTCATTCTAAGCCTTTCTTTGTTGTTTGAAATTACATACAAATGTAAGTGTTCTGTTGAAAACGCTACTGATAAATTAAGACCATATTCGTTTTTGCACAAATATCTTTATTCATGTAGTTATAGTTCAACACAGTCTCATTCAAAGAGTGTTTTTCATCCTGTCCTGAAAAAACCTTGTGGTATATTACAGTGGCAGTAGGACACTAAGTATCAGTTACATAAGGACAGTTTTAATTATAATTATATACACAATACACACTTGGGAAAATATAATTATCTGAATTATAATTATAAAGAATTAATGATAGATGATTTGGGTGTGGATCAGTAGAATCCGATATAGACTCAAAGCCATATTGTCATTTCAAGTCATAACAGTATACATGTTAGATTAAAATGTACTGTTTATTCCACTTGGCACTGTAGAATCACTACTATTGAAGGAATGGTATTTTTTAAAAATAATTGCTTGGGGTTTTTCATCCAACTACAGTCATATGGTAGATGTCGGTGGGGGAAGATGTCGATGGGAAAGGATTAAGGCCTAAGTGCGTATCCATGTTATAAAAGGAATAACACAGGGGCATATATAGGCGGCATGGGAGCAACTCAACTTGTTATAACTGCTCGCGGCCATTGGTACCACCACTACTCATCAGAATGTCTGCTGGCATCATAGTCTCACCACATAATATCCAGGTACTGACTGCTTAAAGATGCATTATCAGCTATTGCGACAAAACAAACCGTATCAGATTGACACCAATTATGACTTATGGGTCTGGATTCATCAATATTCTGCTGTTATTCTATATTTATACAACAATTTGAAGTGTAATCGTCGAGAGAATACGGCCGCCGTAGAGCGATAATAAGTGAAGTCACCATGAGAAGGGATTTGGGCGGGTCCTTCAAATGCAAATTTTATGAGGACGTTTTAACAGTTCTGTAGCAAAAACAACTGGACAGAATCAAATGACCTTTATGCACTTGTCAATTGCAACCCCCACCCCCCCCCACCCCCGGGTAGGTAGGGGAATGTCCTTGGCCTTTTGGAAAATTTGATGAAATCCCCGACCCCCCAGGGCAAGAAATTCTTGTAAATCCCCGACCCCCTGGGGCACATTTTTCGGTGGACACCTTTTTTGACAGAAACTATTATTGCAAAAATATGAATGCTTTACTATTATGGCTATGATTTTGATAGAAATGAAAACACTTTGAATAACAACCCAGGAGACAGTCTTAGTGATGAGGTATAAATGCATGGTTGAACATCAATTCATTTATTACATATTTATATTCCTACTAGTTTAGAACGATTTATCAGATGCACCCTAACTCTTTAAGAGGTAATTGAAATGTTAAGAACATAATTATTCAATGCGTATACCATGATAAGATAAGCATTTGAATATAATCACACATTTTTTGTCTTTGTGACAGTGCTTCAGATAACAATAAAAGCAATAAATCAATTTGCAATGTCTGTTTGTTTGTTTGATAAGTTTATTCTACCCAAACCAATTTGTGTGGGTTTGATGAAAGGTGGACACATTGGTGTATTAAACTGGAAAAAAAAATCGATCAATATTCCTAATTATTCTAAAGATCTATGTTTCCAAATGGGGAAGTTTTTTGTCCGTCAGCGTCCATGACAGCCCCCGTCAGTGTCCATGACGGTATTTCTTCATCGATTTTCATAATGATCCTATGGGTGTAGGATCGTTTCCCATATACCATTCAAAAGGGTTTGTTTTCTTCTTTGGAATTATGTAAAATGATAGTTAACTGAAATTGGCTGTACTCTGCCCACACATACCCGATTTGAAGCCCGATTTGGGCTCCTGAAGAGTACCAGGATCTCATTTTGAAATTAGGGATGTGTTTATCAGACTCATATTTTGTTTAGTAGAAAAAATAGAATACCTTCCTTCATTCCATTTTTCACTGTGTCAGTACAAATTATGGGATTCCTTTCATTTTTATCTCATTATGAAGAAAACAAATTCCCCTTCCAGGAAGTGTATACTTTCTATACCTATCTCCATTATTTCAAATCTGATGGTATCTCAAAGTCCACCTTTTGTGAAGTATGACTCATTTTCCTGTAACACATCACATTTTCCCACAACAAAAAATGTTTAGAAAAAGAATAAAAAGGTCGGCATGTGCAGAGGGAGGAGTGAGCAGTATGAAAGTGAAAAAATTGTTTTGATGCTCCAGAAATTAGTGAAGTTATAGTCTTTCAAAGTTACCTACCTACCTCAGGCTCTGCTTAGTTCAGCCATTCAGCTATTGTCTACATAGCATATATCAAGTCTAGTTCAGGGGTGATGAAGGCCCAACACCACTAAAACCCTGTCACCTTCAGGGTTGACACTCTCTGTGTATATATAGGGGGAGGTTTGTAACTTTAGACCATACTGCCTAGCCAAGCTCATGCCCGAAGAAAACCCACCAAAACTCTCTTGGGAACCAAGGTTTATCTGGAGTTAGACGTGATTTGATCAGATTCTGGGAGATCAGATTCTTGCCTCCACGACGGAAGTAGGCCTAGGCCTACCTGAGGTAAGCTTCCAGTGCAAAGTATTAGGACTCAATACCTGTTTCACAAGGCATATTTGATTGAAATAAATCATTGTACTGGTTGGTAAACCCTCTATTTTGGTATTAATAAGTTGATCTGATCAAATCACGTCTAAAAGCACTATTACCTGAGGTTTGGTGGTTTGTTGTGGTCTGTGTGGTCTTAGTCTCGAATTGTTGAGATTTGGTGGTATGCTATGGACGGGTGGTGTAACGTGGTCGTCACGCACTGGTGAACACGAGCAGGAGCGTGCGCTGAGTGTTTGTGGGGGTTTAGAGAGTGAATTGTTATTGTTGTTTTTCAATTTGAAAGTGATAGTGAATCCCAACAATTCGAGACTAAAGCAATTAGAAGCTTCAGTTGTAGTGGGGGTTCGTTGTCTGTTTGCCGGGACCCCACCTCGGCTATCGCCTCGGTGGGGGTCCCTAAGCAAACAGACAACGAACCCCCACTACAACTACAGGTTCTAATCGCCCAATGGAACCACACAGACCACAACAAACCACCAAACCTTGGGGTAATAATGCTATAGTAGGTATTTGCCCCCCACTCACTGGGGAATAGATAGCAACACCTCTGCTGTAGAGTGGGCACTGGTGGACATTCCCCCACCCTCCAGTTGATACTGCAGTAAACTAAAGGAAATCCCCGCCTGGGTGGGGGAATGTTTTCTCAGACATTCCCCTACCATTCCCCTACCTACCCGGGGGTGGGGGGGTGGGGGATTCAATTGACAAGTGCATTAGATGGGTTGGAAAAGAATGGAAGATTTAGATTTTGAGCCATGTTGGCTGAGAGAAACTGAAACTGAAACTAAGCCCTGTGATGTATGCAGTTTTAAACACTACCTACGCTTCAAGTTAGTCAAATTTATTAGCCGAAATATATTTGCTTCTCAGTCATATTAAGAAGACCTGTGTTATTTTCTTCTAAATTGTCATCTGCACTAAAACAGTCGCATGAGAATCTATATAGGACAATAAACCGATAATTGATTGTGCAATTATTAAGATAAAATGATATTTTGTGACTTAATTATTAGCTCTGTGTACATCAATGATTTAGTATACGAGGAACAATGCTATCGATGGAACTACTTGTACATTGGTTTACTCTCTGTCTTTTATTTCAGAATCATATTGATGCATAGTATTTTATTCAGTCTAGGCTCAGAGTGAATAGAATCCCTCGTCTCGCTGCAAACCACAAATGCCATTAGAATCTCATTAGGACGCATACTCCTGGGCCACGAAAGCCATTAGCGCAGTAGGCGTCCAATCACAGGCATACTCTTCTAATTGGATCTTAAGGGATTAAATGTGAGCCTAGGCTTCATTGTCTTAAATTAAACGTTCATCACAATCTATAAAAATAAATCTATGGACATTTTATCTGCGGATATTTATATGTATAGCAAAGTGCAAACAATATGCCAATATTCCTATCATGTAGGAGAGTTCCATTGATTCATGGAACATCCTTATTACTATATGGGTCAGATTTTCAGTAAATGTACAATTGGCAGTTCTACACATTTAGGAAATCCTGCTAAATTAGGCTGAAAAATGAAGAATGCCGGGAATATCTGAGTATATTTGGTATCGCATTGATATAAAGTATCAGTTCTGTTAAGTTAAACTGCATTTTGAAGCTTATTTTTGTCTTAAATATGGGTTATTTGAGAGGATTGGTGAAAGGGAATTGTACATTTTCTGAAGATCTGATCCATATGTCTTTGGTCCGTCGTCGAATGTATATTTTGAGTCAATATTGAGTACCGTGTAGATTTGTTTAATTGATGTGTTCACATCAAGTTTAAAGCCAGACCATACATTGAGCATCGTGTAGATTAGTCTAATTGATGTGTTCATATCAAGTTTGAAGCCAGACCATAAATTGAGCATCGTGTAGATTAGTTTAATTGATGTGTTTGTATCAAGTTTAGAGCCAGACCATACAACTTGTGTATCGAGTCTCATCAATAAAGTGTTCATAGAATAGACCGCCAGAAAAATCAACACTGTCAATCCATCCATCACATAATTCAGATCAATGAATGATTTGGGTCAAGGTTTTATTGTGCATGAATGATTTGGAAGCAAGACTAATTATTTAGGGCCTATAGATATATATGTCAGATTTTAGAGCATTGAGACAAATTGGTATGCAAAGACTAATATTAATGTAATGTAGGACTTTGTATACTGCATGCATTCTGCCTGATGCAATTAATTAGGATGTATGTGACTCCCGGGTTTGTCACTGATGAACTGGAGTACGTACATAACGTGTGATAAATGTAGGCAGCAATGCTGGAGATGATAAACCAATTATATGGTATAATCAAGTTATGGTAGCCATAGCAGAACTTGACATGTGTGACAGAGGTGTGTGTTTTAGTTCCTCATAGATCGGGAGCAACGACAACAATGAGGGATAGTACCAAGTGACTATAAGCCTATTTACACGCTGTTTTACATGTGATTTGTTACAAACTTATGATAATGCAACCTTTTTTTTGTTTTTGCAAAAACTTTTATTCAAGATTCCTGCCAACTCAGCTTCAATTCAAAAATCCTTTTATATGTAGATGGTATAGTACAAGGCGGTTGCTCCAAATAGGCAAATAGGCAACGTATGAAGTACGTCCATGGAGGACAATACGTCTTTACATTTGAATTGTTCGTTGTTAAATGTCTGGCCTTTAATTGAAATAAAAAAAATATAATAATATCTAGAAACTAGTTCTCCCAGATGGTGCCGCATTCGGGATTAAATCTTATAGTTAACATGAACTGTTACAAAATCAACTTACATGAGTTATTGAAAAGTAGTTTAAGACATTTAAATGAGATAAAATGGAGAATGAGTACATACCGATGGGACATTCAAATAAGGGGTAGCAGATGATACAACAATAGTTAAAAAAAAAAGAAAAGAAAAGACTTCTTCTTTTTTTTTGGGGGGGGGGGGGGGGCGGGGGATTTGTTAAAACATTAAACATCTTGACATGTCTATCTGACTTTCCTAAAGTTGCATGCTTATACAACTATTCTATCTATTAATAGACATAAGACGCTTAGACTTTGATATTTTGTTTCCACATGTTAATAGGACCCTTGTCGACGTTTCATGAGAAGTGCCCAGACACGTAACAGAAAATCCCGCTTAAAATTTGAATAAAAAGCAGATGGAAGCGTACGTTGGATGCAACACATTTGACTAAGCAATTCATCTATGCTACACTTGATTTCCCCGGAGTATATCTTCAAAACAAATACTGCAGCCAACTGGGGTGAAAATCTGTACCAAAGCTGTTGACTTAAATGTATGTATTCTCGTGAACTGTCAGAACACATACATCGGTCAGATTTTCAGAAAATGTACAATTCGCCTTCATCAATTTTCTCAAGTAACCCAAATTTCAGACGAAAATAAAGTTAAAAATACAGTTCAACCTAACCAAACAGATTGCTAGAATCAATGCAATGCCAAATATACTCGAATTTACCTAGTATTGACCAAATTGCAGCCTTATTTAGCAGAATTTACTAAATGTGTACAGCTGCCAATTGTACATTTTTTGAAAATCTGACCCACATATACATGTACATACAAACATTACGTGTATACATGTATACATGTAATACGGAGAGGCAGGAGTGGCAACGGCGGGTCTGAGATCTTTGATGTGAAATGAACTACCGAGTCCGAACAATATGGGAAGTGGTCCTTTGACAAAGTATAAAAAGAATGGTATGCCTATAGGTCTGATTTCTGAGTCTCTTCTCTATTGTTGAATGACCTTTATATGCCTACAGTAGCCTACAGTAGCCAATCATTACTTGTCTTACATTCCAACGTTTAGAAAAGGAAGCCAAGCTCTTAAAGCTGCATTTTCACCATTTCAACAAAATTAATCTTACCAAATTTACTCTTATTATGACTGGATTTATCAATTTTTTGCTGCTGTGTTATGCAGTTTTGTGTTTATGGGAGGATTTGAAGTCAAACCGGCCACTCGTGAGCGGTAATAGGTGAAGCCACCGCAAGAAAGGCTTTCGGCGGGTCGCTGAAATATATATGTTGCCTTTTATTAAGCCCTGCAGCAACCGGAAAAATCCTAAACAATTCTGTCAAATGATTTATTCTACCACTGTTCTGACCGAGGTTACAGCTTTAATCAAAATAATGCTAAACATCGCTACATTACTAGGATAAGTAGGTAAGTCATGCACTTGAAATCAATGGGGACGAAGGTCAATTCAAATTGTCGAAGCGTTTATTTCGCGATTTAAAGAAAACTCCTTTGAAAATCCTGCTCCTTAATTAGTCCTGGCATGCTATGAAACACAATGCAGTATGGAACATGTCTAAAATGACTTAAGGTGTCATTCTAGAAGGCTAAAGCTCCATCCGTATTTCCACCAATATAAAGGATTCCTTTTGCGTTTGCCTACAAAAGGAGTGGGAATAATTAATAAGGCAATCCAGTCGCTAACGAGGGTTTTCATCTCCCCTAAAGGGACACTCGGCCAAGGTAAGCAAAGGCCAGGATGTGAATTTGATGGTTTTATTTTGGCCCTCCGTCAATGTGCAATGTTCTAGCGAGATGATATAATTAAATTGTGGCACCACACGGAACTCAACTTAAAAGAGAGGACTTATAGAATTAAAGTTGGAGCAATAAAGTCTCTCTAAAGGCTCCTTTTATATGCACTGATAAAAGAATACAGCGATGTCAACAGCATACTACAAAGTCTCTGTGGTATCTGTTGCATCGCGGATGAGACTTTTTCAATTGTCTCTTGCAGACAGGTGGAAAACTTCTGATGCAGCTAGACGAAGATATAACTAATTAATTATTAACGATTTGTGAAGAGCTGACATCTGTGTCTTGACAGAGGCTTTGTACTCATAAAAGCATATGATATGTATGGGATATCTAGAGGAACCATGACGATTCGGAACATGACTATACTGATACATTAGTCGAGCACAGGGGTCAGGTCAGATCTTCAGAAAATGTACAATTCCCTTTCACCAATCCTCTCAAAAAACCCACATTTAATACAGAAATAAGCTTCAAAATGCAGTTTAACAAAACATAACTGATACTTTATATCAATGCGATACCAAATATACTCAGATAATCCCGGCATTCCTCATTTTTTCAGCCTAATTTAGCCTAATTTCCTAAATGTGTAGAACTGCCAATTATACATTTTCTGAAAATCTGACCCATATATAATATGAGAGGCAGGGGCTCCTCTAATGAAGGGAAACAGTGGGCTGACATCTTCTTATATAAATGTCTGATAAAGGTCATCTAAACAGGGATGACGCATTAGACAGAGATGCTTATATGTTGCTAGTGGATTATGACAAGGTTATTTGTCCCAATCATATAACATGGGAAATTGTGTCTTAATAATTAACGCACTCCAGGTAACTTTGACGATATAGGATCTAATTATTAGAGGTAGGAAACGTGTTATAAGGGATCCATTAGCACTAGCCAGACTTCCAGTCAAAATATGGAACGCCATATTAATCGTCACATGTCTGAGGCTCAGGAAGAAGTACAAGAGATTCAGAGGATGACCACCCCTCGAGACAAGCTATGCTTTCCATAGTAAAACTCTGTATCTGGCTTTGATAAAACGTACCATATTAAATATTTCTTGAGACAAAACAAAAACACTCATAAAGCCTACCACAGTCGATATCATACATACATGTCATGTCATTAAAATCTCGGCAACTGCAAATGCGCTTAATTAAACTAGACATGTTTTCCGAATGCATGCAGTTATTTCCTTTGTCTAATTATCAGACTCCTTGGAAGGCAGACACAAGGGAAACTTTATTATTGTTTCTCATTTTAATTACCCACCAACCAAGATATATGTAATATAGACATCGTATTCTGTCATTCCTTTTGCCATTTAATATCCCTGCAGAGTTAATTAACTATTAACTAAATTACAAACACCTAGTTGGAGGAACAATACCATGCAGGCCACTATAGTATCCCTTCGATCTTTTACATCCCCTGGCTTAAATAATGTAGGGAAAATAAAACTCGTACTTGATTGTTGGCGAACAAACGAAATCCATTTCGGACAGAGACTTAATTGTTGACATTAAATCATGTTTAAAGATTTATTGATTAGATTATCCACTATCCAATGAGATCCCGGCTTTCTCTACGCTTGCAAAACACCGACTCGACAACAGTAAAGACACGGGACGTTTTTGTCTTATCTCCTCTTCCACAAATGAGCTCTCCAGTTTTGATTTTCAATAAATTTACCTCAAACCATTGCGTGCCAACGGAGAGACATTCCAGTACAAAAAACAATATGAAAAGGCGCGCCGTTAACACCATACGGTGTTTCCCATCACGATTTCTGGAGACGGGCGAAAGCATTTACCATCAAGCAATGCGCATGATGAGATGACCTCTGGCCCAGGAGGCACACTGGAGAAGGTGCAAGAGGGTGACATGGTTGTCAGGGACTGGGATCTGGCCAGTGTCACCCCCTTGGCTTCTAGGTTGGTGACCCTCGACTTCGCTGAGCCACTTCAAACAAACACTGGTGGCGAAGGTTGCAAAGCATATTTGCAGCAATAGATTCCTTCTTGTTGGGGCACAAAACATTCTCGTTTCTCGACCTCCTCCCTTTTCTCTTTACATGTCCATACATGTGTAGTCCTATATAGCAGAGGCTCTACAGTTGGTAGCACCTTCAGGAAAGACCTTACCTATCTATCCACATAAGAACATGTACACACACTTTAGTTGTTTTTATTGCCAAGACATGTATTAGTCCTGGAAAACAACAGGCGATGTGCGACCACGACAATAGCACTGTTCTCATAGTCGGCGAGCGATGAAGGCGAAGACAAAAAACGGTCGCGAGATATTGATACAATCGTTGCATGCGATCGTTGGTCATTGATTGGACAACATAAGACATGGGTGCTCCATAATTCGCCAAATCTGTAAGCCTCATTTGATTCTGTGTTATTTATCGAGACAGTCACGGGCATATGGATATAAAGGAGGAAGGAGAGAGAGACACTGCAAAACAATTGAGTCTTATTGAATACCAGAGAAAGGGACGTGGCTACCATCGAATCAATATTGCTTTAGGAAAGTAAAAAGCTCTCTGATTCCCATATCAAGATCTGGGCGGACCTATCCTTGTCTATAGGTACGAGGGCGGTGACTCACCATAACTCAGAGCCCCACTGTCACCCTAAGTTACCCTCAACAATAGCTTCCAACGCGATTACCTCCATGGCTATGGCCTGGGCCGAGTCCCCAGCAAGTGACGTATGGACTAATACAGTGACCTTGACCTCGTCGAGGCTGATAGAAGTGTATCACGAAAGTTGTCTTTGCCAATTTTCTATAACCTGAGCGTCCTTGTCCCTCACACCTCTAAGAGACCTACTCTAGGAGCTGCATCTGTGTACCGCCCCTGACACATCACCTGCCAGCGCTACCCCGGGTTTCTAATTGCAAGGGAAGCTTAAAAGCCGCCATGTATCGATCAATACCTTGAGTGTTTCATCTCGTGTTTATCTCAGCAACTCCTTTGATCACCTGCTAAGGAGCGGACAGATATGTTAACACGGATCTTACAGAAGTCATACAAGAAAGCCTTTTTTCATAAGGAGAAGTGGCGTTTGGTTAGGGGTATAGATTGAGAAGCATGATTCGGAGGTTTACTTCGCATAATATTGGGTTGTGTTGAGGCGATTTTATCAATGGCTGGAAAACTAATTGGAAAGGACAGGCAGGCACATTTACTGATGGAGGCAGATTTATGACTGACCTCAATGCAAATTGTCTTAGGGCATGTCCCAAGTTACTATGGCCTACATTTTTGTCTGGTTGTGTACTACCCAGTCTAGGCTAAAAAAAATGAGAGAGTCCCTTCAAACGAAGGGAAAGCCTCTGGCCTCAAACCGCAAAGTGCAATTATAATTCCATTAAGACCGCAAAATGTCATTATCATCCCATCAGAACGCCTAGTTCTAGGCCAGTAAACCAATTAGCGAAGTAGACGTCCAATCACTGACATACCATTCTTATCTGATCTGGACTGTACCGAGCCTAGTTCATTTTACAAACCACACATAGCTTGTACCTGGGTAATTTCTAAATATGACTCCTTGAATCATTTATGGTCGTTTTAATCAACTATGTCCTATGTGATACCCAGCTAAGAATGTGTGATCACAGTGAGCTCACTGAGAGCTCACAATATTTATCACAGTGAGCTCATACTATGACCTCACGGGTGAGGTCAAAGTGTAACTTCACAGTGGCATCAAAATGATCTCTCAATGTGACCTCACAGTATACTCATACTATGATCTCACTGTGAGGTCATAAGTATGATCTCACTCTGAGGTCATAGTATGACCTCACGGGTGAGGTCAAAGTGTAACTTCACAGTGGCATCAATATGATCTCTCAATGTGACCTCACAATATACTCATACTATGATCTCATGGTGAGGTCAATATCTAATGTCACAATGTGAACTAACAGTATACTCTCACACAATCTCACTCTTATTAATCAATAAGATGACAAGACTAGACTTGTCTTTTGCACTACTGATCAGCTTCTAAACAGCAGATTTGTGCTCAATGCTAAGGTAGAATGTTTCTCCACAGAAGCATTTCGCCCAAGAGCATTCAAGGAGAGACTGCATATTATATGCAGTCCCTTTGCTTGACTTTTCCTCTCCTGTAACTAACATAGGTATCCATTGCAACTTGGTGTTTGACAATCTGGGTACTTCAGTAGTACTCATAATAATAATATTAGAATTATAAGGGTGCTTTCTTCACAACATTTTTCAACATCAAGCAGGTAAATTATACAAATAAAGTATTGATTTCATTGCTTTCAATATTCCCAAGTTTATAAAGTGTAATATCTATAAGGTATAAATGCCTCATATAAGTATTACTAGTGAGACTTTTGTTCTAATAGAAATTGTAAATGGCATGTAGTAACCTGTGAGGGCACCTAGTGAAAGCCAAGTTCTACGGTAATGCCACCTGGTGAGAAAGTCGGATTGCCGATAACGTCGCCAATAATGCCAATAGAAAACATTGGAGGCCAGATTTGAAAAGAGGGGAAAAAACTGGACTAGGTCACAAATTTCTATGGGCCACCAGAAAAAAGTCGAATTTTTCACTTGTTCTGCCATAGACATGTAACTAAAAAGCCTAACTCTTTCTACCCACTTTGCAACCCAAAACGGATACTTTCTTTTGAAAATGAAGGAATACTCGGAATAGAATTTCCTTTGGCACCAGGGTAGAACAGGGTCCGCTTCATGTCATACTCGAATATCTAAGCCCTAGCTGCCTGCAATGCTCCCAAAATTGACTGTTTCATTTTTTGACAAGCCTAGACAAATCTAGAAAACATCTTCCTCTTGGCCCGGTTGGAGGTTGCATCTCCTTTTGGTCTCTGGTTTCCTTCCACTTGCTCGTATTGATTCAAATTAAAGACCTGCATGATCTAAAGACATTGGCAATCATTTATTTGTAAGTTTTGTGTATGGATGGGCCAATGCCACACCAGCAGAAATTTGTTTAAGTCACAAAAAATATACGCCATTGTCTCTTTTAAGACCTTCCCGTTTTTGCAAGTCTTGCCAAAATCTGGGCTCAAATAAAACACCCTTCCCTTCCACACAGACTTTTGAGATTTGCAGGATCTAGAGATAAACATGTATTCTCCCAGTCTTTCAAATGGCAACACTCATCTATGTTTTAAACTTGCTCCAGACGGGGAAACGATCGGGCATGTCTGATCGGCGGGACGTTCGGCATGGCGATAATGGGCGATTTTATATTTCCACCAAACATGGCCTCACAAAAACACTGCTACAGCCTTTATTTCTGGCCAGATTGACTTGTCCTTGGTATTTATGGAAACTAGAGACATGGAGCTACAGTTGTGGGGGGTTATTTCTTTTCCATCGGCACAGGATGGCCGACAACTAGTGGGTCGAATATCTCAAAAATTGGCACTCTACCAATGTTGCCCAAAACCAATTATTCATGTGAGATCACATATGCAAGATCACAAACATCTCACCCATACCTCATAGTTCTGATCTCACATCTATGAGAAGTTTCTGAGCTCACTGAGATATCACAGTTGTTAGCTAAATGTGAGCTAGAACTTGTGAACTCACACTGAGATCACACTGAAACCATTCATATGAGATCACATATGCAAGATCACAAACATCTCACCCAGACCTCATAGTTCTGATCTCACATCTATGAGAAGTTTCTGAGCTCACTGAGATATCACAGCTGTTAGCTAAATGTGAGCTAGAACTTGTGAACTCACACTGAGATCACACTGAAACCATTCATGTGAGATCACATATGCAAGATCACAAAAACCTCACCCAGACCTCACAGTTCTGATATCACATACATGAGAAGTTTCTGAGCTCATAGTGAGATCTACATGAGCTCACTTCCTAGCTGGGAATTGTCAATAGGTATTTATTCCTAGCGTCGTGAGCTTTTACCAAACTTTAGTATGATCGATACATGAGAGAAAGTGTGGAGGTTTCCCAGTGAAGAGTCTCGGACAAAAATGTGATTGCATAGGCAGACAAAGCCTTTGTTCTCTGCCCCAAAAGCACCTTCACTATGTCCTAGTAAAAGTGACTCAGCACTAAGAAGAAGTTTGGATGCTTCTCATAGCTTCTTGTGAGGCCTGATGGTATTAGGGACCTATCAATACTTCAAAAGCTCTAGAGCTTCTCACACAAAGGGTTCAGTTATGCGTATGCCTTTGACATAGGCTCTACCCTGTCTCTACCTGATCAACCAGTCAATTTATATCTCTTGTCGCAAGGACCCGTCCATGAATTTGCCTCTGAAAAAATAATTCTGCACGATTGACTATGATGGAATTGATGGACATGAAGTCTCAAGCATCAGAGTACCAAAGGGGATGCTGCTAAAAATATAATTTAACACTTCAATCTAGGCTCAGAACCTCTCAGGTCAGATAATTAAGAATGGTATGGCAGTGATTGGACGCCTATTGAGCTAATGGTTTTCCCAGTACTGGAGTAGTCATCCTAATGGGGTTATAATGGCATTTTGAACGAAAGGCTTTCCCTCAGTTTGGAGTGACTCTCTCAACTCTGAGCGTAGACTGAATGACTAACCACACTTCACGTTTGATCTATACATTTAGTCTTCCAAATGTGAAGTGTTTCAGGAAAATGAGTCAAAAGTCCCAAAAATGATATTATTCAAAGTATTTCATTCACAAGATCATTTGATTAGAATATTCTCATTCTTGTGGAGGGTAGGTCGATCCCTGTTAGTCATATGAATCTATGTACTAAATCTCAGGACATTATATCAAATACATCCTTGCATTTTGAAGGTCATCCTATGGGGTATATGGAGTATACTTTACTGGTATTTGCCCACCCAGGAATATTGCAAACTTTTTTTAAAACATTTACATATCAAACATAAAATATATAAATACTTAGTAGTTGTCCTTAATGTTTACCATCATTGGAACCCGCTTGATCTCATCTTTTCAAATATAATGGCATCTAAATATCCATTTTTGCGACTTGTGACTCATTTTACTGTGACATATCACACATACAAAGCAAAATTCTATGCTGGCAATGAGGTATCTCAATATAGTTTATGAGGTGTGTTCTCCCAAATAGATCGATTCGCATTAAAGAAGGTATATTGGGCTCTGATACTGCTGTAACCTCTCAAGCCCATGGGAACGATCTCATTCTGAATTATCTGATGTCGAGACATACTTTTTATTCGATATTTCCGACAAGACACGGTGGTTCACCCCTGCCGTATGTCTTTATACAAGTCTACTTCAGCGGAGACGTGTATACATGGGAAACAACTTTTTTTTCAATTTCTCCCTAGATTTCGTTCCTATTCTTGACCCACCATAAAACGGGCAATCACACCGCCAGCCGCATCCCCAAGTCTTGAACCTCATCATCATCTCCATCATCATCATCATCATCATCGTACTTCTTCTTAGCAATAGTCATCAACATCATTTTCACGGCGTCTTTTAAGCAAAGAACATGCTTCATACTATCCTCCAACTGCTAGCCTTTGAAGACCCGCCTCCGAGCCTTGCTTGGGTGCGAAATAGAGTTCCCCTTTGGTGATCTGTAGGAGGTTGACACATAAATGGTGAGGATGCTACCATCAAAACAACTTCGATGCAAGAAAATAATTACCACCCTGGCTCTGAGTCAAAACCAACGGTTCCTTTCTCAATCGATTAGTGGCGTGGTATGGGTTCATCTAGATTATTCCATCTCGTTAGTTCTCTGCTGAATAAACTCCGATTCTTTTAGTATCCTCGTACTATTTTAATAGGCAAGAAGGGAGAGTTGTAGTTCAATGACCGAGAAAAACCACCATAAAGGTGTCTTCTTATCTATTTTACAATTGAATAAGATCTTGTTTTGAAGGGAGGTCCAAGAAGACAGTGATTTAAGTCATGGAGTAAAAGAAGGGGTGTTGCCGGTTTAAAATAAATTTAACCTAGCCCAATTTATTTTGATGCTTTTCTTTTTTTTTTAAAAAAAAGAAATAAATAAAAAGTTTCCTTAACAGAAAATGCCTAAAATTTAGTAAACAGTGTTTCAAGTCTGATCGGAGTAGTATTTACTGGAGTTCTCCTAATAGTAATATTTGAAATACCTGTGAAACTCGTAATATTTGTAATACTTGTAATACTGTATTGCTGGTAAGGATACTGGTTTGTTAGTATGCTTTTTTCTTGTAAATTGTGAAGTAATATGGTAGTAAAAAGGTACAACTGTGTAGGTGGTATATTATATGTATAATTAAATGGTATGAATGTAAAAGGATTAAATAATTAACGTAAGGGGTATCTCGATGTTGTTTAGACAATAATTTGATTTATATAAAGGGTTTTTGTTTTGACAATGAAACGTATCACATATCTGTGAAATTTGTCAATAAAATTTGTTTTAAAAACAAATACCTTTCCCACTATTCTTTTTTTCCCAAAAAAAAACCCAACTATTGCTACGAAATAATCATTCTATGGTTTCTTAATTACTTTTTCTTAAAGTTTCCAACCCACCCCCATCCTTCCTTATTTCTCAGCCACTTTAAACCGGAAAAGAGACGTATTTGTTAAACCGGAAAAGAGACCTATTGGTTTTACCTAAGAGAAACGTAATATCAAATGCAGTAAACGTGATTCGCTTCATAGTAATTGAAATGTCCTGTCAAATTCCGTGTGAGATGGACTCAAATTGCTGAATGCTTAAGAGCAGATTTAGCCGAGAAGGGCAGAGTAAACAAAGCCGAATACAAATACACGGTTTCCTCCAACAATAAATAACGAGTACCAAGCTCAAATTGATCAAATATAACAATAGATTTAAAAACGTCCAAACGGATGTCCTTATGTAGGTATTTCTTTCGCCCCAAGAACCAATCCCTTTAATGTCAAGTCCTTCCTCTTATTTCGCACATCTCATTTTATGAAGTGGGGCACCGGGAGAGACCGAGATGAATCGAAATTAAAGATTTTCCGTGGACAGGTAGTGTAAATGCTTCCCACGGGACGACTCAATATGTTAAAACCCAGCCTGCTCCTGCCGTACGTGAGAAAATGGACATTTTGAAGACTTGTAGCCGTGTTTCTTGGAAATCAATTCACCCATAGCCGGCATGGCTAGTGACCCCCAAGGCCAGGGGTGCAGTGGCATTTTCCTTTCATTCTAAGCTTGGGTGTATTCGAGTCAGACGGACTGCTAGTTGATTATTGATTTCTAAGCAAAAGTATTCAACGAGGCTTGTTGTCACTTCCACTAGGCCAACCCTGCATCGTTTCTTTGGCATACGCCATCAAATACACCAAATAGTACGTGAAATGCCTCGGTTGGGGCGCCCACCCACAAAAACTTCTCGCCTGTTCAATGTGTCTACATAGAATTTCATTGAGCTTGATTTATATGCTTACAAATTGTGTCTCTCTTACGCTGCATACTAAGTAGCTTGAGGTGAGCTTGGGCCTTTAACATGTGAACCGAAAAAGGGGTTATTGTTACGACAGATGGGGACTGTTTCTACCAGTTCAAATTGAAGAAACATCCGTATATCATGCACCCCTCCTGGAAATCAATTATACCCCGAAATCTTATCGCCTTACAATCGAGGAGGGGGCCCATGTGTGTGGTCTCCTTTTCTTTCCTTTTTGATTTGTTCTTAAGCGCGTGTTGGACACGTTCAAACCCCAATCTGTTTTGACGGCGACAGTTGTGGAGAAGGCAATTTAATAGAAGTAACTCAAGTGGTCATTAATAAAACTTGAAGACTGTTTTGTTATGATGTCTAAGTTAGTTTAACGTTGTTATGGTTACCTTAATGTTAGGTACAGTCACGTTACACACGGTTCAGTGTCCTGAGAGATAAAAACAGAGGTTGGTGTGCTATTTCAGAACAGGTGTGGTCTAGTGACGTCATGCGCCGGTGACCTTGAGCTAAATTTATTCCGCTTGGAGACGCCCGGGGCGCTGTGATACCACCTGAGAAGCCGGGCTTTAACCCTGGAGGCTGGGAGCTTGTATACCTGTTACTGGTATGCGTGGGTATAGGGTAAATAATTGATTATCCTCTGTGATCAAGTTGGGAGGGCCCTTCTATACAGGGAGCAAGATTGCGGGTCGCCACGCAGGACCAGGCGGTTGTGGAACCTGTCTGAAAGGCAAGGGACGGGGTGCTTAAGCTTTGGACATAGTGACAGGCATTCCATTAGAGGGTGACAAAAGCGATGTCAGAACCCCACCGCTGAAACCCTCGTTGATCACCACTGCCATGACAGCGGGAAATGAGTCCCTATAGCTGCAAGATCCAACGTGGATGAACCCGTCTACCCCTCCCACAGCTAGTCTCCGACATACTCCTCTTCTTCATCCCCAAATCTTTTGTTATCTGTGCATTTCTATCCCACTGCGAACATATTTTTGTCTGAGCTGTACCACCACATACCGATATTTACAGTTCTCTTCGCCGAGGCTCATAACTTGGTGAATGTTGGCAATGTCCCTTTCTATTTACAGGATGATTCACCTGAGAGTCGCTAATTCTTCCATACCATTTCTTATTTATGGGTAAGATTTTCAGAAAATGTACAATTCGCCTTCACCAATTTTCTCAAGTAACCCGAATTTCAGACGAAAATGAAGCTAAAAATACAGTCCAACCTAACCAAACAGATTGCTAGAATCAATGCAATGCCAAATATACTCGAATTTACCTAGTATTGACCAAATTGCAGCCTAATTTAGCTGAATTTACTAAATGTGTCCAGCTGCCAATTGTACATTTTCTGAAAATCTTACCCTTATAACAATGGCGTTGAACCTCGAAACACCTAGATACTTTGCCTTGACTGAACAGTCCTTCAACCACAAAAAGAAATGTGGACTTTTACTTTTAAACCGGCTCTTAAATTCTTATTATTTTCCAAAAATAACCTTTCAGGTGCATTTAATTCGCAGAGACCAGCGCAATTCCACTATTTCACTCCATTCCATAAATAACCACCTGTCTGGCTAGATCGTCAGGAGGAGTAAAGAAGAAAGTGGTGAAAGGAAAGTGTCAGGGCTTATAACTAGGGACGGTAACGAGGAGAGGTCAAGAAAAACCAAACTACGTTCCACATCACAAGGACAAAGACTGAGCTAATCCGATAAGACTGTCCAAGTTTTACCCAAGCTAATTAGTACGACACAGACACCGGGGCATAATAGGGTGAGTTGCACCTAATTTCCCAGCCAACTCCGACTTTAAACCGCATTTACAAAGATCTAAGACCAAAGGGAAGGTGTACTGCATAAGTCCCCCTCAGGCACTGCAGGTTAAACGTGGCAAAGATGCATTTTATGACTATTTCATAGGATTGCATATAGCGCCTTACTTGAAAACGAATCCTGCAACCTCTCTCAAAGGAGCATTCCTCACTCAGCTTGTGTTATTGGATTTTCCCCTGGCATCTAATTTTTGAAAGGTACGTTTCAGGTTTTGGTACTGGTAGCTAGGCACTGGTACTAGCAGTGTGAATTTCCATTACATAAATAAGATCGAGGAAGGTCGGTATACGAAGGGCATTATTTCCTTGGGATAGGGCTGGAAAGTTTCATCTAACAAAAAGGTGTTTCTTTATCTAACAGATAGTCTAGCAAGACCAGACTCTCATTACGGGCTTCCAGAATGCAGTTTGCACTGGAATGGAATATGGAAAAAGCTGAGAGGCTAATATCAGTTCTAAGGCCAAGGGAGGAATTTTAGATTTAGGGTCTAAACACAGGTCGACATATGACAGGCAGGAATGTAAATTCTGCTATTTCAGCATCAGGTTTTTTCCATTTTGTCCCGCCATCGAATGGTTCTTCTCGCCGGCGGACCTTGGGATTTAATATTGGGATAATATAGTTAGAAGAACTGAAGAAACCATCAGTCACTGCGCATGCAGAGTCTTACTAAAGTTTGACTCTATATTATATGTTAGAATTCTCAGTCAAAACAAAAACATATATTCCGGACATCAATTTCTGTCATTATTTACATTCATTTATTTTGTAATCTATACAAGTGACATTTTAAAAGTCTTTTCACATAAAAGGTTATGGTTAATATCTCTGTACAAAGGGCTTTGTAAAATAATTACATATAAAATGATATAAGAAATAAAACTTATAAGCATTGTGTGTTTTCAAAACAAATAAATAATACATTTTATGTACAAATAAAAGCATGGCAACGGCCTCATTCGTTAATCTTGCTGCACACGTATATTGCACTATTTTACAACACAACAGCAAGTGTCTTGGACTGAACCTTGATTTTGTTTCATGATCATTTACACGTCAGTTGCGTTAAGAATGTCCTTTTGCACATATAAAAAACTGGCAGTTTTTATTCACACACCGTTCGCGCAACCATAATAATATATCTATAGGGGTGTCCATGGAGATTAATGTAATGTTAAAAAATATATTCTGAGAATCATATTCCGTTTTTCGTCCTTTTCCTTCAGATAATTGAATGAGGCTTATATAGTTATGATGCTTACTATATTTAATGACCAGAATAAACACGAAATGCACCATTTCACCCAGGTTATATGTCAGTACTCGTCGTAATTATTGGTTGTATTCCTTGTAAGCGAGGACCTGTTTTATCTACATGGGTTTATATATCACGTTGGGGTCAGGCTCTATCCGACCTGTGACGCGAGTACAACATTAAAAATATGTTCCCTGAGATTCTCTTCTTCCATACTCAATCACTCACACACGAGGCACGATAAGAGAAGACACATCTAGTAGATCCATTACTGAGCATATATGGCCATCCGCTGCTGCTTTTTCACCATTTCCTTTTTCACCGTTCCTCTTTTGTTATATCGTAATATCATTTCTCGTATGATTTCATTATAGACTCACTCACTTTTTCCCCGCAAATCATCATCAAGATTCATTATTGATTCATCTATTTAAGTAAATTACACTTCACACCACCATATCCCGGAAGAAAAGATCATCGATCTCGTTACACAAGTCTTGAGGGTCAACGACGTAACTTCCGGACGTCGTCGTCGTCGATTCTACGTCATCCTGTATCGGGGTCATGACGTGAAAGTTATGCGGCGTCCGCGCAGTTGTGTGAAGAGCCTCGCTCATGTCTGCGCATGAATATTGCACACTTCCGTCTTCCTCGGATAGCCCCGTCTCCTCCAAAATGTCAGAAGAGTCATGCTGCTGTTCGTTGGTATGGAAGCCAAGTGGCTTCTTGCCTTTGTAAAACTTTTTGATGTAATTGGCTCCAATTTGACTCTGCGGTGTCTCAAGTCTTGAGACAGTAACATCTGGATGGGCAAGAGGAGGCAACGGGGGCTTGAAGTGGTGCTGTTGAAGATCCGGCACCACTGACTGCTGTTGCTGTTGTTGTTGTTGTTGCGGTTTGTTGTTGTCCTCTCTCAGAGGTCCACCATTCTTTCGGAGGAATTCATTGGATGGAGATGTGTTGATGCTGTAGTTGTTTGGGGCGAATGTCCGCATCTGAGTCGGCTGGCTCGAATAGCTGAAAGTGCTGGAAAAACTGTGGCCCGGGATATTTGGAACCACCTGGTTACTGGAGAAGCTTTCCTCCATACCCCCACGGGGATGGTGGTGGGGATGGTTGTGGTTGTGGTTAGGATGGTGGTCAGAAGCATCGGATGAACCACTTTGATTGGCAGAGGGGACCTGTTGCGAAGAGCCTGAAAATACAAAAAAGGAAAAACATTGTTAGTTAAGTGTATTTGATATAATGCATTGACAATGAACCACAATTAAGGCGGGATTAAAGGAAAATGTGGTATCGCAATTTTTTGACGTATTTCCAATATACTTATGTCTATTATTTTCAGACGAATTTCTTTTATCATCAGGTTATAGAAGTCCCTGAACGGAATTACATTCATCTGCACCTGTGCCATGCATGCAGTATAGGCGGTTTTAAGTAAAATAAACATAACATTTTAGTGTAGTATCGGAAAGGAAAACTAAAATAAACATAACATTTTAGGGTGGTATCGGAAAGGAAAAGCTTGGAATGACTGGTAAGAAATTGAGGCCTGCCTTTGGCCCGGGCAACCGGTTGTTAGGCGGGTGGCAATGCCTGTTTAAGTCTAAAGAGGTCGTGCTTGGAATGAGGACCTACATCGACTATTGATCACAGAGAGTACTGCTTCAATGAATAAAAGCTTACATCCAATCAACACAAAACACAACCACCACTCATCCATTATACACCAACTCAAATGTAACTCTCAAGTTCTCGCGCCAAGCCCTTCCTACTTCTGACCCCAACCATGCGAATTCCATTTCAGATTATAAAAACGCATCGCGTTTAAAGTTGCGGCCTTTGGAATTTTAGCCCTGGACTCCGCATATCTGGGAGGAGAAGGGAAGGAGGTGGTTTAGGAAGGAGGAGGCAGTGGCTACGGGTCGTTTCCTCCCAAGAAAACTGGTTTTAAATTGGCACCCACATCTCAGAAACCATTCATCTTCCTCACTTAGAATCTGCATTAATTTTTCACGGACACCAGCTCTCATGATTCTTCATTATGCCCCGACCCTCCATCTTTTTCAACCATGGGCTATCCAACACCTCTAAAAGAATCTTTTTTGCCTGCCCTTTCAAAACTGCCTTCTTCCTTTTTGTACAAAGAATGATCAAGATATCTTGGCTGAAATTCCACAGGCAATGGATCATAATTTCACAATGGGAGTAATAAACACCTCAAAAAGTAGCGACGGCGATTCGTGAAAAAAATGGTGACTGTTTTACAATGTTTGCTTACCATGGCAACCTTTTGAGAAAATGCCATCTCCATGTAATCGATAAGACTTTTATCTAACTTACCAAGTTCTCTCTCAGGAGATGACTGATTAAGACTCCCCTGTTTTTCTATGCGCTACCAACAACAGAGATTTCCAATTATATGGGAATACTTGCTCCACCAGATTCTCTCGGAGAACGATTCATCAAGCCTCGTTCCCTAAAACTTTATTCTTTGAATCCATCATAAGCTTAGCGAGTAGTTGAGGAATAAATGATAAATTTGGAAATGATCTATGGAATGATCTAGGTTGCAGTGCAGAGATATAAATACTCGCAGGACGAGGGGAAGTGCTCCTCAGATTCAGGCTTAGACTATAAAACTGCATCCAATTCGAGTGACCCATTCTGAATTCACGATTAGTCCCCTTCTCCTCCATCATTACCTCTAAAAGCTCACGACAGAGAATGCAGGATGTGGTATGGGAAGGGTGGATACAGTAGCTCGGTTTAAAAACTCCAGAGAGTGTCCAATATGAATGCGGTCGGAGCGAATGATGCGAAAAGTAGAGGACCATATTACAGAGCAATGTTTAAGCAACACATATACAAAACACCTCATTCACAAGGTTTCTTTGAGAATTACCAGTTGTATTACAAACGCCGGCGCAATGTAAGCGAAATTCTACTGTATGGCCCAAACCAATATAAACTAGATGTTTGCGAAAAGATCCAACAGTAGAGACGAGAATGAATGGGGGAAAATGTGATAAGGAGCTACTAGGAATCCTCGGAGCAAATTGCTTTTTCAATGAGACAGCAAAGAATTTATATGAAAGACACACATAGAGTATGTGATTTAACATGGCCAACACTAACACATATACATGAAATAGAACAGGAGATATGAAGTACACAACATGAAATAGAACAGGAGATATGAAGTATAACATGTCCTTTCATCACACCACGCTAAAGTCATTGACCAATCCAACAGCCTCAATGAATATTGCTGATATAGTAGATGTAATGGCAGGGCCGCTAACGGAATTTGGCACCTGCTGCGTGAACACCACCAAGAGTTAAGAGAGAGAAAACATCATATATGTATTACTAATATGACCAGTTCCCATTTACTCGCTTGTAGGGATCCATAACTGTCTACATCAGGACGGTCGGACACCAATTATTACCGTCGGATCTAATATTGATGCGTAACACGGGGTTGGCGATCCCATATACCAACAAAAAGTCAGCCCGCTCCCGCTTTGCGCTTCATTTGCCTTTACTGACTTGTTGGTTTTAAAGGCAAATTTGGAGTCAAATATTGATCATGTTCAGTATGTGTTCAGCATGACCAAGTCACGATAAAACGCTCGTGGCGACTGCTATTTAGAAATAATACTAGCACTATCGAGTGTAATGGGCCTCCCTACTTGGTTCGTAAATAGACCGCATCAACCGTTCTGTTAAAATGTAGGTATTTTAAAAGGCTGTATTAAAATAAAAAGGTATTTCTCATCATAATTCATAAAAATCAATTCAGATGAATTAAAAAATCAATAGTTCCCGGACTCCCATTTCTGGACGATTTCACATACTTAATATGGACAAGGTATTTGTATTTAAATTTATTTGCCACCTTTTCGAACTGAACAGCAACTACGTCAACAAAATTATACATAATATAATTATGTCCCTAATATAATGATCCACGGGGCAAACTGTCATATACGAATGGCAGCATCTTGTTTAAATTCTTATATGCCTTTACCTCCTAGCATTTGATCCTTTACACACAGATGTATCCTGATATCTATCATTTCTTGGGAACAAAGTTCTTTCTTCTTCCCACGTTCTCTTAATTCTTTTCCTAGAAGCGAGCTGCAGGTCTTTGGATGGGTATCTCATGTGGCACGATTTGCTCCGAGCTCCTGGTCAACACAACCGCCACCAAAACCACCATCCCCTTAAACTAATTCCACAAGAAGATGTAGCCCTTCCAAATAATCAAACATGTAAAGATATGTTCTCAGTGGAATTGGATCTGCCTGGGGAGGTCCAAAAGCGGTATAGGATGCTAGGATTGGCGATGGGGGCCCCAATCGCTCCTAGACTATTAACATCAGTATCGATTACCATCTAAAAAATACTACATTTAATAAATTACGAAAATTAAAAAAAAATCTGTACTTCCATATTTCGAGCATTCGTCTTATCTGGTTTGGCTTGGTTTGAATTTTGGACTTGCACTTCCAATTTCAATTTTGTTCATATTCAGCTGAAATTATTTGAATATTATGCTAATCATAGGACCGTTTCACTAGCTGTAGGACATCAGGTGGCCAATGTTAGTGTAACTGTCGACTCGTCTGCCCTCATGTACCTCTACCTATAGCTGAAGCAGTCTCCAGATTGTACCTCTACCTATAGCTGAAGCAGTCTCCAGATTCCTTCCTCCTGCGAGTTACTGAAGGCATTCTAGAGATTATTCAGGGGTCAGTCTTGATGTAGACTAATTACCCCGGCATGTACCTACATCATGCAACAGGCATTGCCTCGGAATACCAACACCTTTCCATTTCTAGCTGGTGCACCTGATTGCACATCGTGACATGCGACAAGGGACCTCCAGGAGCAAGCCCTAAAATGACCTCTAGGAAGTGGACTGAGGGCATTGAGGCAAAACACTTTAATCTCCGGTAACCCTTGCTCTCATATTTCTTTATTACATACCGATTCGGGACTGCTAGATTAATTTGATTGGGTTTGGAACCTGCCGATTTATTTCGAGGATTATTGACTATTAGTTTAGGTTTTATAGGGATAAAGATTAACCTTTAGCTGTAGTGGGCACACAGGTCTATAGATCCGTCATGTAGGTTTCAACAACAATCACATCAGTTTCCACGTGCGTAGCTTTGACAAACAAGCTCCTGACCAGGAAAATATGTTTACGTTTAAGTCCAGATAGGAATTCAGGGTCCTCCTAAACTTCCTCTTCCCCTTACTGTTATACTCATCTATAGATCGTGTATCATTATCGTTTGACTATTATCTCTGTATTTTGAATTATTTTTGTAAATTTAGTATGCTTTTTTTAAAGGATTTTGAGATAATTTGGGTGTGAGATGAGAGCAAAACAGGCATGAATGCCCTCTTACATTGCTTTTAGTACGATTTTGCTTGGCATTCATTTTCAAACCAGAGCTATCACTTCTACTTATCGAATTGCAGATGAGAATTTTTCAATCTCACATTTCTAATAAATGACCGATTTTTTTCTCGTACGCATCTACTTAAAAGGAGAGTTGTCCATCTGCTTCAATGCTTCGGAGCATTAAATGGAAATATTAAGAGACATTACACCAGGATATGATATTGAGAATATGGTCCTATTATTATTATTATTATTATTAGTTTTTACTTTTTCATTTATTTTCTCCACACACATTATTATACATACCAACATTTATATCTTCTTGTCGCTGTTCTATTTCGACTTGTATTCCTTCCTAAATGTATTCTTCCTCTGGACTTACCAAACCAACAAACTGTCTTAGTAAATTACTATAATGGATAGGGGGGGGGGGCATCTGTTGATTCTTGATATTGCATGGGAAACACTTTGCACTCAGGCCGAGAAAACCAAACTAGTATGAAATTTAGAGTCGGATTTCACTCCACATGTTTGAGAAAGTAGGTTTTTCCTAGGATAAAGAGTGCTTTTCCTTGTCGACCATGATGTGCGTGGGCTTTGTTAAAGTCGATGGACGTGCTGACGAAAAGAAATGTCCTGAGTAGCTCTCCCCATGCAAACCAGATTCTAGATAGCCGTGCTCGCCAAAGCTGTTTCAATCGCTCGATCACCTACTATATTTCAGGTCCAGTGGCCTTTGGACTCCGTTCAAGGTCGAAGAAATTATAACAGCGAAACTAGTTAGAGGAAGGGAGAGGGCACAGGTAAGGAGTGAAAGGTATATCATACGGTTTAAAGTTCACACTTTATTAGATCAGTGTGTAAAGTTTTATAATCGCCAAGGTGATGGAGCGCGGCTCATAATAGATATGAAATAAAATGCGATTGTCCTGTTCCGATATAGATTGGTGCAATTTCATGGTCTTATGTAATCAAGGTGTATGTATCGAATATATATCTAGTCCTATCTTCCCCAGTCTTATGTAGGTAATTGCCTCAGTGCACTTAAGGCGGTGATATGATTAATGCGAAGATGTAAATAAATTGATACATAAGTATTCGGTAACACCTCAACCATTGTCAGGACTAGAGAGCATCTATGGACTGATTAAATTCTTAGGGCATTAAACATAGCCTTTACTCAGACTCGAGTTCCGTCCTAGCCATTAGCAGGCCCGGATATAAACACTTTGAAGATCATCTAAGACCCATTCCCTTCCTTCCTGCCAACGCATGCTTTTCCCTCAAATCCTCGGCGCTCCTCCTACCTCCTCTTTATCCACCTCCGTCTCTTGAAGACAAGCCTACTAGCCGAGCCACCATTGTCATAATGGGATAATTAATCACCTCGCCTCTCACCATTAATCTAGAGCTCGGGGTGACGATCCTGCACTTATCTACTTCACAAAGGATTTTTCAAACTCTGAACTGGTCATTAGAAGACATTATGTAAAGCGTGCTCTTTGATCGGCAGCTATTTGTATTTTTATCAGGCAACATCGCACCCTGTTATCACACAGGTTTACAGTGAAATAAACTGATACGCCAGCAAGAAATCCGTCCTTCAAGACTTCAACCCACCCCTCATTAATTAGATATAAAAATGAAACTCTTGCAAACAATTTTGAATTTAACGCATGGAATTCAGCCTGATTACACGGGACAAACACATTCTAAGCATTTCATTAGCGCTTGCAATTGGGGGAATTCCAATAATGCCATGGATTATTGGCATGACTGAAATAAGGATGACAACATCAATATCAAATCTTTGGCATATTTTTTTCGTTTTCTTCTGATCTAGTGTGGAGGCCCGAACGAAGTGTAGTAAACTTTTGCGTCATAGAAAATCCATATATGGTTTCGATTTCTGTCAGTTTCGGAGTCTTTTTCATTTCAATCAAGTTTAATGTTGAAGAAGGGACATATATCATATAACACCCGAAGTAGAATTAGTTCATACATTTTTATATTCAGTGTAGATGGAAAGAATAGTAACGTTGATTTAATTTGACAGTTAACCTACAAAGTATATTGCTGATTTATGTAATATGTAAACTTTGAATTAAACCTCTTTCTTTAAACAAATGATGTATGTGGAGAAAGACTCTCGTCCTTTTGAAATTGTCGGGAAGCCCCAGGTTGCAAAAAGTACCTAGAAACTGTAATAGTCCAGGCAGGAGGCCGAGGATTGAAGTAAGTTCTTGGGCTTAAATGAGTTTGGTCCGAAGAAAATTGAGTAATCATTCATAGAAAACACCTAGAAAATCCAATATTTGCCTGGGTGAAAAAAGTTCATGAGACGTTACACAATTTAAAAAGCTCGAACTTGCCCATGGAGGATAATACTTTGGAATGCACACTTTGGATAAATAAACTTATTATCAAGGCTGTCGTGTTCGGGATTTCTCTTTTCAGACTAAAGAATCATTAGTTTATCTCGGCTCTCTGTGCGCTAGGCCCCAAACAAAACCTCTTCTTTGTGAAAGGGCCGAGCAGAGTGGCAAAGTGAGCAAAAGCTTTAGGACCCTCTCAAACGCTATCAGGTAAAAAGGGGCCAGCTCCTACAGAAAGGCTAACTAAGATACGTTTCTTGGCAGGGAATTGTATAATCAGGTCACAGAAAAGCAACAAGGAAAAGCTCTTTGCCTCAGCCCTGAGCTGTTGGTGTCCACAGGACAGCGAGTCTGTCTTGGAGACGAGCTGCTCTCGCCACACCTTCATACATTTGAGACCGATCAAATGAAGCAGCACAGTTCACCTCGGGCCCCTAATCAAGGTGGCACCTGAGGCCTTGTGCCCAGGCAGACAGGTCCCATCTGGGTGGGCTGCTCTCACACAGAGGGTATTGGTCATCATGGCCAAGCTTAGAGCCTGACGCGAATACAAGAAACGCAGACCAAACACAGAGAGAGAGAAGGTGGCGAGTTGCTCGAGTGAGGAGCTCGAGGCGCTTTGGGCAGGCAGGCAGCAGTAAGCAGCAGGGGTGGTCAGACATGTATCTCAATCTAGACCCTGCTCTTACTGCAGTACCACCCCTTAAGTTGATATTCTACGACGGGAAAGGCCTCAACCACTTGCTCAGCTACGCTCTATTTTGCCCAAGGCCAGTCTGGGCCTTGTCCGAGTATTTACACACCACATAAAGTCCACCCTTCACTTGTCAACCTGTCTTTTCCTGGAAAACTTAAGACTGTTATGATCTGTGGTTGTGATCTCTGTGATCTTCGCACTCAGCAACGACAGAACATGTCTCTCCGCTTCCATCTAAACATCATACCCATAGACCACTAGCAAGGGGCTGCCTTTTGCACCAAGTAGAAGTAACTTGCTGCTAGTGGCCTGCGCTGGTATGAGGCAAAAAGACCATGAAGGCGGACGTAGCCTCAGGGGCATACAGAGCCGAGGAGCCTCCTTAGAAAATTGCCTCATATTTTCAGTCGCACACACTCAGACATAGCCCTTGGTAGTCGCTTAGATGGGTGGAGGGGGAAATAAAAGTAATTCCAATCCAAAAGTTGTTGCTAATCAGGACTGGTATACCGGAGTAATTACCTCTGCCATTCTTATCTATCACCAGAAATTCGGCAATAAATAAGGAAAGAAGATACAACGAGAAAGCGGAGGGTTCAAGTTGCGAGGAAAGTATCCCTATCCTCCCAAGTGATTCCCTCAGTATTTATATAAACATAATTTCATTTCTATGGATTTGATAAATTTGTGTGTATGACTTGATACTTCACAGATCTAATGGTGTTATCAAAGAGTCATTTCAGCGTCCCTATAGGTTTGGAACTTGCACTATTGATACTGACTAAGACAGATGAATAAGTGGGAGTATGTTTCTTGCACAGATGAGAAGAATTGATGAATAGTGAAAGGAATTAAAGTGATACACATTTGAGATTCTAATGAATAGATAAAAGAAAACCTGGGTAGATTTGAAAACAGTACCTGGTAATGGTAGGGTGGGCCCTAGGGAAGAAAAAAATCACGAAAAGCAGGAAAAATGCTTAACTTAAACCAGATACATCACTAGACAGAGAAGATGCACTGTGAGTGCCGAAAAGGAGATGAGAAGCTCTTATCCTATATATTTGCCGTATAATCACATCCTATAAATAGTAGAAGGAACCTATGCGCTGCTGAGATGGTAGCAAAGGCATAGATACCGACGCGATCTGCGGAGAGCAAGGCAAGCCGCAGGTTCTATGCATAAGAAATCGCTTACTTGAGCTGAGACCATGCATGGATCTAGAGGATAAACTCCAAACAACAAAATTGGACCGTGGGGCCAATATAAACACCGATGTTTGGATCATGGTCTATTCAGGCTCTTTTAATACGCTATTGGGGAACGTTATGTAGCCGTTATAATGTACATGTGCAAGGGGGTTCTGGATATTGTTTTGTTGATTGCTACACCATAGTTTTGCTAAGAACATTGCATACCAGTCCCCTTTGTGATATTAAGTACAAGAATCTAGCCATCAGCGTAGTATGTTAGTATATATGAATAGCATAGAGAATAGGGGCGGTTCCTGATTTACACAGGTGGGTCAGATTTTCAGAAAATGTACAATTTGCTTTCTCCAATCCTCTCAAATATCCCACATTTAAGAGAAAAATGAGCTTCAAAATGCAGTTTAACATAACAGGACTGATACTTTAAATCAAAGCGATACGAAATATACTCAGATATACCCGGTATTCTTCATTTTTCAGCCTAATTTAGGACAATTTCCTAAATGCGTAGATCTGCCAATTGTACATTTTCTGAAAATCTAACCCAATAATTCAGCTTGTCGGTATTCTGAAGGTTTAAAAAGTAATCTTTATTGTTTGCCTATGGAAATATATTAGCAAGGTAATTACCAAGGTCGACTGGATGGTTTATTGGTACAGAGAAGAATCTCGCTTGTATAGTCAAATTGAAAAGGCTCCATATATAATATATCGACCACCTTTTCCAGGCAATGAACCAACCATTATCACCGGACAGAATATACCTGAAATGCGATCTGAGGGAGGGAAGAGCACCTGTCTCCGCCACAAAACGGCGATCGTCGCTACTAGTGTCACCTATCCATCAAATATAATTAGGTGATTCAAAAGACAGACCAACACCTCAATGCTCAAAAACACATCCTGTCAGGAAAAGATGCCCGTTCTCACCCTTCCATAAGATTTAGTATCGTCCGAGCACGAGACGTTTTTAAATAGCAAGTTCATAGTAAAAGGGGCGAGGGCGGATCGAGGAGCTAGGTACGGATTTAGTAATAGGATGGAACCTTTAATTCCTATATTCATATATGGCTTTTTTAACGAAAAAAAAAAGGTGGGATCAGAGCACAGTGTGTATAAATGCAAGACATGGTATGAGTTTTTTCTCACAAAGCAGGGCAAATCCCCCACTCTAGTAATATGCTGTCCTACTTTCGCCAGAACATAGCCATGATACGTTTGCAATATGCCCTGAAGAACAGAAGTAGCTTAAGGTGTTGCTTGGTAAATAATCCTGGGGGTGATTTGATAAATAAACTAAGTGTGATACTATGGTCAAGGTCAGAGCTGGATAAAGGCAAATTGTCCCCGGAAGTGGGGTCTTAAGGCACCCTGCTGTGCAAGGCAATCATGGCTGGCGCCTATGTACCATCGAGAAGATTCCACCCACTCAAAATAACTTTATTTACTTGCAATTATTATAGTCATTGGAGCAGGGCGTTTTGTTGCGTACCTCTTCATTGGCTAGCCAGGCAAGGGATGCAATTATTGGATGGGCAAACTGGGGACCAAGTCAACGTGCAAACAACTTCCACGTGGGCCACCGGCAGCATCAGTAGATGCCATTTAAAGGTAAATATGTACAGGACCCGGTCAAGCCCTGGCTTTTACTTAAGGGAAAGTAATCCTTCAGATCCAAGCGGACAATCTAGAGAAGACTGCCAGTAGCTATGTATTATTTAATTAGAGGGAATGTTTGTGGAAAGCAAGGAAGATTATTGAAAAAAGGGATAAATTGGGTTGAAAGTCTTTGTTATCTTAGAGGTGGATGTATGTTATACACCGGTTTGCTCTTTGCGTCAGAGAAGGGTAGATTGATAATATTGGGGGCTGTTTAATCTGGTTTGGACATGGCAAAGGGTCAGCTTTTACCTTGAGGCTACAATCTAAGTAATGAATCCAAGATTGCCCGAGGTCTTGGCATCAGACCGCCACCAAGCGGGGCTTTTAAATCAGCAAGCACCTGTCCGCGTGACAGTCTTAGCCAATCACATTTTTCTCCTCTTTCTTTCAGTTCTCCTCGTGTCGGCCGTTATGACGGTACTACAAGAGAGTTTCAACAGAGCCTGTTATACCGCTAGAGCTTATAAATGGGCCCGCGTCAGGATATTCAGTTCAGTCCACGAGGGAATCGTTTCCAAGACAATCAGGTCCTGTGCTGGCAATGTAGTGACCACTGACCCACACGCCCAGTCTTCCATGGGCATAGGCATACAAGCACGAAAGAAATTCTTCTCTTTTTCTCACTACCTGCTGTCTCTCCCGGAGTCTCTCTCGCCCTCCAAAACGTTCCCGACTGTGCTTTAAGAACAACGGAGACAATGCTATTGTTCTTCATTTCTTGTTATGCTTGTCTGAAATCGAATCTTGTTTTGTGTGCATATTTAACGTGATCCATTAATGCTTTCTATTGTTTATTACCCCAAATCATTGGAAGGTATACGCCCACATATTGAATAAAAGGTCACAGATTTTGTGAAAGGAATTCCTTGAGCATTGAAAAACAGAACGCTAGAGATGAATTAAAATTGCTGTCCTCTAGTTTTCTCTGACAGGATCTGTTCCATGATGTGATACATAGACATGTATAATATATATACAAATGTATGTTAAACGTAGAATAGTGATATAGCACTTGAAAGGCCTGAATGAAAAAGACCGTCCCATGAACTTGCCATTTTGTCTACGAGGTTTGGAATTCTCCCTTCCTTGCGATGCAAAAGAGTTTAAGCAAAATAGGGACTGCATGAGCATTCACACTACAATGTATATACAGCGTTGTTCAAGATATTGAAATCTAGAATCTCCTTACATGAGTTATAACGGCGTTTCCCTTACATTCATAATGCAGCTATACTCTTGTTTTGCCTTTACTCTAGACAACATTCAGTTACTATTGGCTGTCTGAAGTTAACCTTCCTATCTATTTTTGTATGAGACGTATATTGTGGAACGTGCATGGAACTCAAATTTTGGAAATTTCTTATACGACTTATTCATATCCACACGAGCTCCCAAAATGTCATGCATTATATTAGCTCCGGTAAACAGTATAAACATAAGGAAGTGCTCCTCATAACAATACAATTGCCCGACTTCAAATTTGTATATGCTTTGTCTGCAAGGAGGAAGCAAACTTTGCTCCTTTCGGTTAAGATAACCTGTTCGTATACATACATGCAATATAACCCGTCTTCCTCCACAAACCACGGTGAGAATATATTTAGTGAGGGCCAATCTTACTAAGATTCCACTTTCCCCAGGCACCCTGGAGAACACCCCTTTCCCTGCTTCCTTGTCCTGATTGAATTTAGAAGACAAACCTCCCCATTCAGACCGAGCTCTATTCACTGCTGCTCCTTCCTTTGATGAAAGGGCGTTGGCTTCACCTTAAGGGCAATATAAGTATCAATGCTAGTTTTACTTACTTTCAGTCTCCTATCCTCCCTTGTTGGCAAACTTTCTATGAAAGGAGCTCCCCGCAAAAAAGGGCGACTGATAATGGAGGTATATGAGTATTTTAGTCTTAGTTTTCTCTCACCTTGGCGTTGTTTAACACGGGTGGAAATAACATTGGTTTTTTTTGCCATCCATTGCTCACCATTGAATCAGTCGGAGCAACAAGGGGACTGTAAATATGCTCAGCAAGCGTCGACTGTTGGTGAAAAAACTGATGGAAAATAAGTGTAAACAAGGCTACGGTTGGCATGGTAATCAGATGGTTTTATCTACAAACCAGGCAAACGTACTAAATCAATGGGACATCGCAGGTGGTTCAAACCGTGCTCTGCGGCTGTAAGGAGCCGCCCAATGTAATTCACGGTTCAGGCCAACAATACTTAAATTAGGAAGCAAGTCCCAACAAATTTCTGTCCACCTTAAACTATTGTTCCGTCCTAACTATTGGAATCCCGGAAAATAAAACAACAGAAAAGGATATCCTAATGGAACCAGATCAGGAGAGGGGACCCAGGTTGAGGAGGCGTTTAATTTTTGATGTAATCCTATAATAAAGACGATCCGTTAGCGATCAGAATAGTTGGGTGACATGGCTGACGGTATGCATTACTAATGCGGGCATGATAATTCCTTTTCGTGCCTCCTACCGGGCATCAGTGCAAACAATGGCTCTGATTGCCTTTTTTCGGCTGGGGAGGAGAGACAGCTAGGGCCCCTTGCGTTAGGGAAAATCACTGTCCAATTCATCAGCGATTTACAAGCCGTGAATTCTGGCCGCGGGGAAAGTGTCATTAGCTGTACAAAAGTGACGGTGGGTGGCGATAATAGGGAGGGACAGATGTTACAGTTCAGTCGTTTACTGTCCATCTGCAGGGGCTTTCCAGTCGACTGTGTGATGTGCGCTGATATCGCTGTATATCATTGATGATCCCATTTTACCACTGGGGGATGACCTCAGGGTCAGGGCTTTGGTTACCTGGACCACCCCTCCAGCTAGACCCCTACCGCCCTGCGACGGTCTCTAGTTTCGCAAATCGCCCATTGAAGTCAAAGCTATCAGTAGCCGGAGCGCCAGTCTTTTCAGGTGGTAATTTCACAATCATATCTATTATAGGGTGATGGGTCAAGATTGTTAGAATCCCATTGATCGTGGTCGTTAGTGCATCGATCCTTCCCTTTCAGCTTTACTGACAGCTTTCCCCCTACAACCCCCCCCCCCCACCCTCCCGCCTCCAACCAACACCCTCCCCTCTTTTTTATACACCCCTGAGGCGACAAGAGAGGTGTGGTTAAATTTCACCTGAATCCGCCTCTTGTCTTCCCACTTGGATTCAAATACAAGTCTCTTTACAAAAGCCTAAATGTTCATCCGAAAAGTAATTGTTAATATGCCCATCCCAACGTCAATGATACGGTTACCCCCTAGTATAGATAGATGCACATTTCATTATGGTTGCAAAAATCGATGACTCGCCCTGCCAGCCCTGCAAGTTATTGCGAACCTTTTAATAACCTACTTTCATGTTTACAGAGTGTGTGCAGTTGAATATTCCGTCCGCTGTAACGCACTTGATGACTTGGGAATATATTTGCATATTTTATCATTGCAGCCATTCGAAAATTGCTTGTCCTTTTGATGATTGCTTAGCGGAAACCCATTAGTGTAATCATTTATACGACAAGATTCACACCAAACCGAAATCATTTACGGATTTATTTGTAGATTGTAGGATTATGAACACCAGCTAGATGTATTGAACGAGGTCTCTTTGATCTGACGCTCAATGGAATACCTTTAAGTCTGCGAGATTTAGAGACAGCATATAATATATCATCTTCTTCTATTGGTTTGCTCTGTGGATGTGTTTTCGCAAATGAGCTGTATAAGTAGTGATCAGAAACTATTTGGATAAAAGAGGGAAATAATGGGGTTCACACTTTACTACGTTGGAAGGTGATATACAATTATGTCCAACAATAGCATACTATCCTAGTCATTTCTTTAATTTTCTCAGTTTTTATTTAAATCAATGACTATAAAAATACACCCCTGATTTTATACTGCTCGTTTAAGTGTATGGTTCACGTAATTGGAAACACACCCATATACCTTAAAATTAGGAAATACTGTACAGGATACTTTGAACTTCCCACTGTTTCTGCACAACAGTTCCAAAACTGAAGAAAAATTCCGTCAGGTACTACTCCGTATACATCAAAGTACAGATAGATAATTGTGGGCAGGGTCAACTCCAGTGTTACATAAGAAATAAAATAATTCGAGTCATGTATGAATATACACTCATGCATGATTCATCTGGGGAGGATTCACCCAGACTATAAGACGTGTGAAAAACTGGAAGAAAAAACCTGTCTACCGCAGTTCCAACAGGTTGGTGGGAGCATATTGGAGACCAAGGCAATTTAGAGTCCTGGCATCGCTTATATGAATGCATTACCGGACCCTTCATCGACTCCCCTGGCTACAAGAAGATTCTTGGAATCAAGGCTTTTGTGTTGGACGCATGGGCCACCTTGATGTAGTTCCTTTTTGATCATGCTGGAGGGGGCCTTGGCGACCCCGAGTTCAAGCCCTCACAGTTCCATCACACACATACAGTAAACCATTCAATCTTGTGCCTTGTGTACGGGCACACCAAAAAGGGAAGGCCCATACTTGATATGCTGGGATTGAGTCCAACTGAGAGATGATGGAACAAGGAGACTGCTCCAGTAGATATGGATTAAACAATTTCAACCGACAAAAGCGAGGGGAATGACTTGACCAACTTTCAAGAGAAAACCAATCTGTCTGCAACGAAATGAACCGAAAATGCCAAGATTTGTCAGGAAGATAGCTCGCACAGTCAAGAGCATATTCCTTGTGTCTTTCTTTATATATATGTGACACCGCCCACAAATCTGGCCTTCGGAGGCAGACTCCCTGAGCAAATAACTTAATATCGTTATAACATTTTCCTTGTTGTTCTTCTCAAGGACACGCTACGGAATACCCACGGTGGTTACATCCCATCAGAAATCCATTTTCACCGGTCAGCACTGGATGACCCTGGATTTAAACCCTTTGGGGATAGAAGCTCTCTCCAGCCGAGGAGGAGCCTCTCCGAAAGGCCCTGAGCCTGCTGGGGGAGATGAGGGGAATAAAATACAGGTGGATGCAAACAAAGGTAGTGAAGAGGCTTGTGGGTGGGTAGGTGGGTGGGTTGAGGGCGGTATATAGAGAAGAAGCTGCTCTGATTGCTTTCTTGTATTGAGTACGCCTGTCTTCTTACATGACGTATTGGAGCTTCTCCTCTGGAGGAATGGACAAGTGCAGGGACACCGGGGAAATAGAGAGACTGGTAGAGAATGGGGAATTGTGTTGCCAGCAATTGATCATATTGACGCTTCTGCATTCACCATAAACATGTTGTCCATCCGTTTTTAGATGCATTTGAAAAGGTTAAAGGGGAGAATTTCGATGACAGAATACACCACCACTGATTGATGGTTTCCATAAAGGATATCAAAGCACTGGAATCGGCTCTAAATTAGGAAAATTATTTTCAGTCTTAATCAATATTGAGCACGCCAAATTCAGGTGAATGGGCTACATCTATAGTACATGGACCAGTTTCTGGCCATTACACGCACTCATATAAAACGCATAAATTTATCAATATGTAAGGATGGAAGCAAATAAGTAGAATTAAAGAAATCGCAGCCATTATGAACGAAATACTAAATTTAGTGATCCGACGATTCCCTTTGTAGGGAAATATAACGATCTAGAATCGATAATAGATGGATTGAATTATTTGTGTTCAGGTAGATAACCTCCATTGTAATTCACGTTAAAGAAATATAGATTTGCAAAAACACCCATCTCTGACGCTCATCGCATATACAATTATGTCCATGCCTCTTCTGCAGCTATAATAGCCTTATTTCTAAGAAAGGAAAAACGATGAAAAGTCAAGAACTCAAACTTCTCAGGAATGCATTTGGTCATTTCTACGAAAGTTTACAACGCATATTCACATTTTGACAGACTCATTTGAATATGATCTAGTCATTATCTAGAATCCTCTCGGTTACTGAATATGTATGATAATGAAATAGTACCAGTGATTGTCACGATGATCTAATTGCCTTGGGGTCAGCTTTTCATTATCCCAAACTACTAGCTGAAGTTCAGGTTCAGTATATGATGTAAAGTAATTTTATGACCTGCAGAAGCCTCCGCAAAGTTCATTTAATCAAGCAGCCTGAGTGGGCACTTACAACATCATGGCTCATATTCATCACTATAGGATATGTAACGCGACATAGCGGCTCCGAGCGTTTTAATCCTTAAGCCGAAACGCTTACTCAATAAAAGTTAGGAAAGAAATAGAGAATTTTTACATACATGTAGTCTATTCCCAGACTATAGGTTCAAGTTGAGGAAAGAGGCAAGTACGGGTCATAAGTGGTTTTAAGGGCCTAGTCCACCAAGCCGATTCTTATGCGATTTTGAGCCTCAGAGGACTCTTTTGCACTAAATTCTGTGAGAATCGCATGAGAATCGGCTTAGTGGACTAGGGCCTTAAGATAGTATTAGAGGGAAGACCTTTTTCCATGTTCCTTCAATTTATTGAACCGAACCATCGTAGCTCTGAAATATAGGGCTAGGATAAGAGCATTTAATGCACACAAAATATCAAATTTCACAAGATGAGAAGCTTTGTCATTAGCGAAGCACATCGACTATTAAATTAGACTAGATTGCAAAGAGTCAGACAAACCCTGTTTTCTTTTTACAAGAACCAGTATTTGACGTGAATCCTCTGTTGTATTAGAGACATTTCACAGACGTGGATGAATTTTAAAATGCTTGGGTAACACTATGGGAATACGACGGGTATTGGCATGAGGGGGAGTGAACAACATTTCAACCCAGCAATAATTAAAGTGTGGCTTTCAGAATGAATATATGGAAGCTCTCGGGGAGGGAGCGGCTGGTCCCTGTATTATTTGGAACGTGAGCAGTTTACAATGCTAGTCTGGCAAGAGCAACGACTCACTCTAGCCGCATAGTTCTCCTCAGCAGGACCTCTATTCCATTACCACCGCATTGACATATCTACAATCGTAGTACCTATACGATAGCCCTGCCGCTCGTTCATTTGCCTGGTCACAATAACTCCTCGGCCACACGGTTTGCCACATCCCCGCAAATCCCGGTTATCCAATTAAACCAACCGGCATGATCCCTGGCAAGTCCGCGAGGAAAGCCCTTAGGTCACTCGGATTGGGCTGGGATATCCGATCCCGCAACTACCTCTGATCTAATTTGGGAGTGTAGATTTAGCTGGTCAATTTTTCAATGGTTCTCCGACTTTCACGGGGCATTATGAGGGCAGGGTGGCAATTTAAATGCTGCCAAGGTCTAGACACACCCTTCTCAGGGGATGACCAGAGGTCGGACAAGTCGCTCGAGGGGTTGGTTAGGTTAAGATTTGCTCATTACAGTAGTGGCATAGGCCGCACTGCCTGTTGCTGACCTGCCAGTCAGCCAGATGGCATCGACAGGAGCAAACCCAGGAGGGAGTGACCATGGACTTCAAGCACTGGAGTGGTACTGGCAGGGTCACCCGTACTTCTGCAGGGCGCCACTAAATCGCATTCAATCGCTGCCACAACATGATGCAGCGCATAGGTTATAACGCCAATGTGTAGCCTACTGGAGCAGTTGACCATTATAAAGGCACGGTCAGTTCATTATTGACCACAGTGTCATGACCATAGATGCTTGATGCAGACCACTGACCACTGCCACCACTGCACAGAGCCCCCCATGCCACCTTTCGCCTTTTCACACAGCATTCTTAGGTATTTATTCTATGCACTCTGGGCCCACTACAAGGTCAAATGTGACCGCCTCTCCTGAATCATTTACTCGCTTATCCTGTTATCGAGCCAATGCTGACTATGAAATGTTCATACCAATCTCGGTGGACTAAGAAGCCATAAATCTAGACTGTCACTGGCCTAATCCTATAATTCATTACATTGGTGTCACTCTTCATGGCGTTTTAATGGGAGCTCGGGGCCTTGGAATAGCCCTAATGTCTCTGACTTAACCCCTAGTATTTCTAATCCTCTTACAGACCACAAAATGCGAGGCACCTCGAGTAAAATCTGCATTTACTAGGTGCAAGGGTACAGTGCCCTTTTACATCAACACATTGTACGCATAATTGTAACTGTACTTCGCTTCGTGAATAAAAATTCATCTCAGAAAATAGTATTTTTGACCAAGGCATTGTAAGGTTAAATTGCAGATTCAGCATGGGAAAGACCGATATAAATCAAAATGAGCAAAATACCACTGGAGCAATGACTCATGACCTTGGGGAGCATTGAACTCATGGATTCGTGCATTTAGCCATGAGATTCAGGACGGAATAAATGATACCAACGAATAATGGGTTATTAATGAAGCAAGAATTTAAGCCAATCTCTTTCCATTGGCAAGGCATCGATTGGAAATTGTCTTGCTATGAATGGGACACGTTCAGGCAAACAAGGCATCGGCGATTTTACCCCTTTACTTGTCCGGAAAAATTAAGGAATTTCAAAAGCCGATTCCTCTTGGTAAGAATAACTCATATCAATATTCTCTCCCGAGTCTCTTTCCTCGAGCAACTTTTCATTGACTCGAGTCGCTCATGGGGGAACTGCTTTGGTTTTAACTTGGTGAAACTTTGAGCTAATGACAGATCTCTTCGGGGACGTGCGTATTTTGGTCTTGGAATGATTCTAGTGACAATTAAGGTTTCGTCATCAGGCCTTGCTTTGCCTCGCGGGTGCCATTCATTAAGGGTAATGTGCTTGTGTCGGGCGCCCCCTCTCTCTCCGCTTGTACCACCGCTGATAACCCTCCTCGCCCTCTCACTCACTTAATGCTTCAAGACGGCAACTCCGACACCGAGCCAGAGTAAAATATCTATTTTCATTACTCCCCTAGCCTCCCGTTATCTATGTTGAGTGTTATCGGTGGATGACTATCACATGCTGGACAGCCGGGCAAAACTTGCTCCAACGCTGTTCATTTTTAGTATGGATAAAGGATGATGACCCTTAGGGCCGAGGCGGGGCCGAGGCTGGGTGCTCCGGTCTCTGGTCAAAAGCCTATGCCTTTCTACCGACACCAAGGTGGCCCAAAGCTTGGATAATCTGATAACACCACCCAAGTTCCATTCATTATCCCAGCGAGCCCATCAATCAAACCCCTTGTCATCAAGGGACGTCCAACACCAAGGGGGTCAGACGTCAGATCCTAGCGAATAACCTTTGTTCCAAGTCATGACAGTGTCGGACGTCGTTTCTGACGTCGCAATGTCGGACGTACTGACGTTGAAAGCGCAGTGTTAGCTAAACGTGAGCTTCGCATCCCTTTTTCAGTCGCTGATTGGGCTCCGTTATTGTAAAGACATTTCTAACATGGGCTTGAATATTGCATGAACCAACCTCCCATGTTGTGACGCCCAAATAGGCTCAACAACTGCCGCTGCCAGTGCATTTTGTAATGTATTTATCAAAGAGGACTGACATTTCGGGAAGTGGCCTTCATTAGGAAAAAGAGTGTCCCCCACTACTTAAATAATGATCTCGAACAATTTTCATGAATAAAAAACCTCTTGAAATTCCACTCAATCTTATTGTGCCCAATCCAACCATTAAGAGCAGCAAAGTACTTTCAATGCGTAAGTTTGTTTAAGTTGACTTTAGACAATTAAAGAACAAAATAGTCTACACACGAAGTTTGAAGTTTTTGCCCATAAACAAGACTAAAGGCGACATTACAAAGGTCACTCTGGATTAAACAGCACCCTTTTAAAATAAAAGGAAGAGTCTTGAAAAGTTTTGCGCATCGACACATCTTAAATTTTCGCTCAGTCATTCCAAGCCGAATACTTCGAGGCTACCCTATCGGGAGCTACCTAATTAGGACGACCCCAACAAGTCCCGAAGTTGACAAAGTACCTAGGAGCCAGAGAATGTCATTTGGAATTAACAGGTCCGAACTCCTGATATTTTTATGCCAGGACTGCTTCTCTTGGAAGGGGCGGAGGAGAGGAATAGAATAAAGGAGTAAGCGGAGAGGATTCAAACAGGATGGGATAGCGAGCAGCATGGTCTGCGGGCTGGCTTTCAGGCAAATATTTATTCTCCTTCAGATAGCTTGAATTGGCCATTTGTGTTCTGATATTTGACCCAATACCTGACCATTGAAGCCTTTGTTAAAGGAAGAGGTCACAATTGAACTGGCAGTTGATATGGCAGAAGGGTATTAGCATGGAGAAGGGGATATTCTTGTTTGCATTCAGCATTGTCCAGTCAATTAAAAGGGGTCAACGTTCAGAATGCAAAGGACGTGGAGGCGAGGCTAGGTCCACCCGCTGTCATGGCCCCGTGGCCATTCCCCAAGGGGACCCCATACTCAAACCCAGGGGAAGGAAGCAAAGAAGCCAGTCAGCGTGTTGCCATTCCAAGAGACTAAGTCCCATGGAAGGGCCACGCTGCCAGCGGTCTGAATGCCCTCCTTATGGACCTGTGCCCTATTATGGGAAAGGTCACTACACGAGATCAGCGTTTTGCCATGGCAACGCCTCGAAGTGCATGCCCATGTACCTAGCATTGGTAACTTAAGGCAGGCTAGAAATGTGCTGTGGAATTGAATGGCGAATCGAGAGGATTTTCTTATTTCACCCTTGGTTGCTGTTCTTTGTCAGCGAGCCTGAAAGCAGAGTTGTGACACAAGCCCAAATTCAAATAGCCAGAGACGGTTTTTATAGGCATGGAATGCGTTCGCTCGGGGAGTTGTTGGTGTATGATATTATCAATGACAATATGCCACCTTCTCATGGAATAATAGCCGCATTTGTAGGTGCTGGCGACAGCGTTATAGCCCTGCTACCCTGTCCTGCAAGGGATAAGAAGGTGGCTGGGTAAGGGGCTTAGGGGCTGGCCAATGCCCCTGAGACGACCAACTCGGGTGTGGCTGTCAATAAATGGTTTTATACCCTTCTCGCACGCGTCAAGAACAAATCTAGTGTCCCATATCTTTTGCTTCTGCGTGTGTCTGGATTTAATCTTTCTATCAATCACTCTCGGGGTTTCCGGACCAACTGCCTGACCTGTCCCTTATAGACTTTCCTGTACTCGTCAAGGCCACTTCGGTCATTTCGACCTACTCTTCCTTCTCCTCCACCCGCCTACGCCTAACATTTCTATCCCCTAAAGGCAGAATGAACCCTATAGTACATGATGCTAAATCTCTTGTCTACCCGTGTCTCCACCAACCCATGATCCATGCAAGATAACATGTCAAAGCCCATCAATTGTCTGGAATGAGATGGTGGAGAAAGCCCAATACACACAAGTTCTCCTCCTAGTATGAATAGTTTATAGTATCTTCTATCTAGTGGAGTGTACGTGTACAGGTTCTATGAAAATCAATTCATTTCAATGAATGGTGTTGTACAACACATGAAAAACGCCAGCTGAATTAGAGAACGTCTATGCTAATCAAATCATAGTCGCCAATTGTCGGATATATGACATGGAATTGTAAGCCTAATGAATAGTTGTTGATGCCATATACAAGCATATAATTACACTTTCAGATAGAGAGGAGGTGCACTCCCAATAATTGTCTAATTAGCTTTCATTAGTATGAGACAAATGTCAGGCTCGGATATTTCTTTTAAACTGGAAGGATTTGCGAGGGAAAACATCGAGGTGTATAGACAAAGCCTCCATTTATTATTCAGTTTCGGATAGGCATACCAATCGCTCTAGATATTATGGTTGGAGACTAGGAGGCGTTAGCGTATGTATTCACACTTACTGAGCCAAGAGAAATCAGGATCGGGCATTCGGCCAACGTTAAAGCAATTGATTAGGCTAGGTGTGCTGTGTTTCGTGCCAATTGCATTGGCTGTAATGGGGGGCTATCTTGCGTGGACGTAGCTCGAGCTCCTGCTGCTCTATAAACTGATGTGACAGAAGGTTGCTGGTGCATAATGCACCCATGAGTGGTCTCTCAGCCACCACAGGGTAGCCTTGCTCATAAAAGAGGCCAGCCGGCCGAGGCCATGTTGAGCTTCACCAATGAGTATATATACACCAGGGCTATTTGTGAGGGACCAATAATGGTGTCTGAGGGTCTAGTGCTAAGATTTGTATACAAAACGCATCCTCCACGGCACTGTAGAGGGATCACACAATGGCATTAGCCCCATCGGTGGCCTCCATATGTCCTGTGTGCATGCGAGCTAGAGCGAGCCACTCCTCTTAAGAGTTTTTGTTGGGAACAAGGCTTTAAGTCATACACGCTGCAAAGATGCCTTGTAGGTGAATAGAAAACGCTCGCAGCTGCCCCTTCTGCAGCAAACACTGGAGCAGGAAATAGTCCCAGAGAAAATACACAGATTAATACGTTCTACATGTATTCATTGACACTGCGGGGACACCAGTTATGATTGCTTGAAGTAGCTAGTAGTATAGGGACATGGACCGTAGTCTATGGGTGCCTTTTGTATTGAGTATTAGTAGTATACGGAAATTGGGAGTCTTGCAAGGTGCAGATCTGAGATCGAGCCGGGCTCCCGTTCTGTATTTATGAATTGCACCCGAATTTTATATTACTATGGCAATCTTTACAACTATCATCTTTTGATGTTCTGAAGATGTGTCGATGCGTTTATCTTTGCCAAAGCACCGGATTGCAACAGTCAAGAGAAAAGTTCAATTAGACATAGTTGTTGTTCCACTGCTAAATGCGAAATCTACTACATAACTTTCCTTTCAAAGAGGACGAATCGATGTGATTAGATAGCTGTTTCCAAGCACGACACACATGTTTTAATTCTTATGCTATCATATTATCGACCTATACACGTGCATGTTAACAACTCTGCCAACTTATATTGAAACGTTATCACCATACAATCGTATACAATGTATCGTTTCTGGCTATTTCATCGATACTCCTTATAATAGGGCAAATGCTTATTATCCTATTTCTTTTCGTTATTGGGTAACCGAGAAACCTATATATTATTTACAATATTCTATATATAACTATAGATGATACTTTAAACGGTATGTAATCGATAGTCTCGTCACATAAGGAATAATGATCAAGGGTCAGAACGAACATACATCGTTCCCATCGCTATCTATCTACCTCCAAGATGAAGCTAAGTTCACAGACCCTCTCCTTGCTTAATCATATTAATCCCTTTCATCTCAAATGAGCGATCAATATTTTAACTTACTAGGGAGCTAGAGTTACCCTTTGTTCTATACTGCATTGTACATCTAGAGACGTTTCCTCTCAGAAATACAATCATCATTATCTTGAGTGTGTTCCCCATGTGTGTTGCCCAAGGGAGCTCAACAAATGAACATCTGAACATAACCTTTTCATTTCCTGTGTGGCTCTGTAAATATGATTAATCCTCAACAATACATAATCCACTTAACAGCATCAAGTCTACTACAAACGAAGGTCCAAATCCCGAGATAGTACGAACCACTGTTAAAGCTGGAACTTCCCATATATGGTTACATCTATATCATACACATAGCTTATGAGTCTAATCTTTCCGTCTTTGGTACACAATCTGTACAATAATATCAACTTGCCCGAGATAAAAATAACACTGGTACTCCTCATTTCCTTCTCTATTAGGGTTGGGTTAAAACAAATAATAACCGGTTGCTGTCTAATAATCAGACGTATTGAAAACACGAAGAAAAATAGATATGACAAATAACCTGATGGAAATTGCGATTGCCATCTAATAGTACAAAGTTGACAGGGGCAAAAACTTGAAAATCACGCCACGGTCATTTGTAAGCACAGGAAAATGATGCGATTTCTTTGTTTATGCTTCCATTCAGGTCGGTAGATTACCGATACAAAATACTTGAAAAAATGCAACGTACCATAGATCATGTGTGATGTGTTTCAGTGAAATGAGTCACAAGTCGCAAAACTTGTATTTTCCAAAGTAATTTATTCATAAGAATTCTTGCTTAAAATGGTTCTTTAAGGGTTATTGGAGCTGCTAGTAGCATGACTACAGGTATCAAATTTCAAGGATGTGTATTGAATATATCCATGCATTTCTAAGGTCATCCTATAGAGTATATTTAGCTTCTTTACTAGTAATTGTCCAATTAACCAGAGATATTTGTGTCAAAAATAAAAATATCAAACTTAAAAAATAGAAATACTTATAAGATGTCCTACTGTTTGCTATCATTGGAATCCGCTTGATCTGATCTTTTCAAATATGATTATATCTCAAAATCAATTGTTTACGACTTGTGCCTCATTTTTCTGTAACACATAACATTTTTTAAATTCAAGCTGTACATACTCTTAGGAAGTAAAACTTGTTCCGTCCTCGTTATTGCATTCTTACCTGTTTCATGGGCATCTATTCCTGGGCGAGAGACCTCGCCTTCCTCACTGGGCCCACGACCGCTATCAGTATTAGAACCATCTCCAGAATATGCACTCTCAGCATCTCCATCCTGTTTCAGCATCTGAAGGAGCTGGTGAACCTGAAACAAGAAAGGGACAAGGACATGAGCAACCTCTTTGATAATTAGTAAATTACTTACTGGCATTTCTCTCTTATCAGAGAATGACCTTCGAGAATGACAGCAGCTTCTTAAACATTTATCTTCTGTGTAAAAAACTATATACACTCATGACACTAACTTGTTGATGATTCAATTAATGAGGATGTTGTGATGTTTCCCCAGTTAGATATTAATACGGAATATTCTATTCCTCATTATTCAGGGAACATCTTAAACAACAGTTTATATTGTGTACAGTAACAGAATGAAAGAAGTTTACTTGAAAAGGCAAATAAAACTCTTAGTGTAATCTGCCACAACTAGGGTAATTTTGAAGCTTTGCCTTCATGACAGGTCAATACCACTAGTACATTTAACTCCATTTGATTAATAGTAGGGATATAAATGACCTGTCATAATTACTAGTTCATGTGCTAATTACAACCATCCATCCCCAACAACGTTTCAGATAGTAGGAAGAGTGAAATAATGTCACTCTTTTGAATACATATATCGGTCAGATTTTCAGAAAATGTACAATTGGCAGCTCTACATATTTAGGAAATGCTCCTAAAGTAGGCTGAAAAATGAAGAGTTCCGGGTATATCTGAGTATATTTGGTATGGCATTGATTTAAAGTATCAGTTCGTTTATGTTAAACTGCATTTTGAAGCTCTTTTTTGTCTTAAATGAGGGTTATTTGAGAGATTTGGTGAAGGTGAATTGTACATTTTCTGAAAAGTTGACCCATATACTATAGTATAGTATTTAATCCTATTAGATTAGCGTTTAGAATTACAGGGTTTAAAGCCACATCCCTAGACTAACATTACCCCTCTTGCATCAAATCTATAACTCGAGCTTTCTCGAAGTATTGAAGTGGACATAAAAGGATAAAGTAATTTATTTTCATCAGCCCGCCTGATAGAGTTATTTCTAAGTAATGATTCCTAGAATTCTTCAATTAGACCAGCAATTAGGCCTGTCAAATGGTGAAAGGAGATAGAAGGAGATGGAGGACATGGGAAGTCGGTGTTTGTGCGTGAAGTAAAGGACTGGAAGACTGTGCAATCCAATCTAATATGGGAGATATCTCCGGACGGGATTGGTAATGTCAGAGGAGCCGCCGACGCCCGGGAAGACACATCCGATATCAAATCAGTTCCAACAGGTACAGCCTTAATCGCCTGGGATTAAAGGCGAAAATGAAACAATTATGTAAAGCTTACAAACTTAGACATTTCTACCACTCAAATCCCAAATTGAATTAGCGCTGGCGCTACCATCTATAATCTGCCAATTGCCTGGTGAAGCATGTGCCTTGGTATTAGATAAATGTAGTCTTGGAAGCTTGAATATACATGTTACTGAAGATGCCCTTATGTGGGGCGTATACCTAGATCTCTTAGTATAGTGGCACTATAGCATTCATTCAGAGCACGCTCTGCATCATTTGACAATTCATGTTTTCATAATACCTTGTCACCATGTAGATATTACAAGGACATTAATTCCCTTGATATCCTCACATAGATCTGCGGCATGCATCGTTTTTTTCACTTCCATATAATTTATCCTTCCCATATGCAGGAGCAATATCGCATAAATATCCATGTGTCATCATTTTCTTTCCAGATGTTTTAATGTACATGGTTATAGTCACTTATACATATAACTCTCTCCACCTCCTATTCTTCTATTCACTGGTGTCTTGCCAATCTAATCAGCTCCATTCTTTCTCTACTCACGCTATCTGAGTATATATATGAAGCAGACGAATCCAACCATTATGCATTATGATACAATTTACACAATGGCCAATATGCGCGTCTGTATAAAGGAATTGGTGGACGAGCGGGCGGCTTGTAGTTATGCATTCATTTACCACTGTCCCTTGTCTAGACTGACACCTATAGGTCGCAATGGTGAGACGTGACTCGAAAAGTAAATAAACAGCTGGAGATGACTATGTAGCTGATTTCATTAAGAACCGGTAATAGAAATGTAACAAAGGTCCCGAGACACGAACATGAGAATGCTCGGATATGGGGTTACAAAGTTGCTTCCAAGTATGTGACTAGAATCTATTGTTGAGGAAAAAGTTAATTATTTCTTTTGTGTGTTGAACTTGTATATATTAAATTGACTGGAGTTGGGGCAGCACCGGTATTTCTACCATAATGTAGATAGCAGTTGTTTTGGAAAAGGTCATACTTTGGTATAAAGATCAATAGCCTTTCTGCGGCAGGCTAACTTCAATTTGTGTGAGTATCATGAATTACCGGCGTAGCTCATCTACATGCTTAGTTTACATGGCGCAACAAAGCATGCTAAACATGAGATCAATGGGACCATTTCGCCACCTGGTGCGGTAGAAAGTGTCACATTAATTTAGCCCGTTTCAGCCACATGGCGTTTGGTATGGGTGGGCGTGGGATGATGTGGAGATAGGGTTAATCAACACTGAACATCGTACTCTCCCCCAAACCATACAATCCCTAAGCGGCTACCACGGTGGGCCTGGCAAACACAAAAGGTCAAATGCAGCACAAATCAGAACCCAAAGGAACGAAAATTAATCTCATACGCCCGAGGTAATGGATTCATTGACACTAACATGACCTTGCGTTTCGGAGAAAATCAAATTCCCTTTGATTCCCAAGTTAATTGAAATATCAAAATGCTCCATTATCCCTTTTGATCTGTGAGTAAACATCTGCCAGTGGATCCTTCACTTCATTTTACCAGGGTGCACGCATTGCTGAAACCCTGGACCATCGCCTCTTCAGCCAGTGTTGTTACTTGAGAGGAGCTGTGTTTGGGTTTGATTGGGTCCAATGCAAACAGGCCACAAAGCTCTGCGCTTCCATTTATAAGGAGCATGTTAAGAGGAAACTCAAGACTGTGGAGCATAACGTGGATCAGATTCATGGGAGACTAGTTTCTAGGTCAGGGGGGCATCTTTTCTAACACATGTCTGCCCAGTGACAGGCAGGACAAATGGGCGCATCCTATGGGGTGATTAGTAGGTGGATCCTCTACTAAATGATGGCCAAGTGTTTCATATCGTTCTAGGCATTCCAAATGTTTGGATAATCCTGGTGTAGGGCATTGTTCTTTGTTAGTAGCTATTGCCATGGTAATTGGATCATTTGTGGGGGCTCTGGTTGGCCATGTGGTGGCCATGCTTCTGATGACCTCTGGGAGGTGTGAGCACAGCCGGTGATAGCCTCATTAATAACCCAGAGCCACCCTAACTGACATGCCCACCACCTCGAGCTCTGATAATCCTCACCAATTTTCACAAGAGAGACACCCCTATCCAAGGCTAATCCATAGTCCTAAGTGCTAATGAAAGGACTCATAGCAAGCAAGGATAGCAAGCCGAAGAAATATCATAATATTTCCCCGCCAGAAGTGTGTCGAGTAAGTAACGTTGGTTTGTTGAGGTTTTTTTTCAGTTGTTTTTTGTTCAAACCTGAGCCAAATTTGCTCAATTTGTTCGACGCCGTTTCGTCACTCTTTGTTTTGAAGCCCACCCACTTTGCCAGACGAGGAACATTAACCCGACCCCTAACCATATTACCACGCCCCCCTGTCATTACATGCCCTGACAAATATCCAACAACTTGGCAGCTTATTACAATATAGACTCGCCTCGCGTTATGGATGACCACACATGCTGAAAATCTTTTTCCTCAAAGATAATCCGGTTACCCTGGCTACAATCGGTCCCATCTGTTCAAGTGTCCGTACAATGACCAGTCAAAATTGTCAAGCCCTGTCCACTTGTGACCTTTGTTTCATCCCCTTGCGAAAGCCACAGCTTTTCCAGGGATTTGAAGTATTTCCAAGAGCAATACAAACACAGGAGTTCACCAATTGGAGCAACTGACACGAACAAGGGGCAAATAACTAACATTAAAGCAGCACTGGAGGTGTGTGATAGACGAAGGAACAAAGGAACAATCGCTCATAAACATCGCAAAAATACCTGTCGCAGTAGCTTAAATATGCCCCGATATTCTCTGCAAGGGCTTATGAAATTTTGACCTTTATTTGCCGGTTGTCAGGTCTCGGTGTTAATGCTATGCTTTATGACTTTAGAGCTTTTGTATTAGAAGGAGAGTTCGTAGATCACAGGGTTGGAACAGTAAGTTTCAGAGGAGCTAAGAGACAAGCATGCATCTAACGCTCAATATCCCTGACAAGTATAATCTATTTCCAACAATCTATCAGATATTTATGCAAATGCGCTTTTCTTGTGGCGGCCAGTCCCGGTCGTGCTTTGCACACTCTTTGATTGTAGCCTATAAAAATGATGCTAGTTAAGAAAACTATTACTTCCCACCAAGTATAGAAGACGCGGGGGCCTTTCATAAATAAAGAACCCAGCGCTTTAGCGGTGGTAATTGAAAATCAGGGACAAATCAGGCTAGACTTGTGACATCGAAAATTGAGGCGGGTATCGAGGCAATCAAGTGTTTTTGTCCTTCCTCCCCGACAGAGGGGAGCGGCAGTGTGGGAAGGATAATGATACATCACTCGCACAGCCTGTGCTGAGGCTGACGGGATACATTCAGAGACATCTATAATTGGGTGTTTGCTGCAAGTTAATGGCCACTTTATACGGTTATTAGCAGCAATAGTAGAGAGTTTGGGGATAGAGTACACCAGTCCGCTGCAGCAACATTGCCAGTATCTTGGGATCTTTCCCAACTCCCTGCATCTGTTTTTCTCCACTTGTCTCTGTTCTTCCTGTCCTGTTGATACCAGTCTGTTTCCAGTCCTCTCTTCACTCCCCTTTTCTCTTTCTCTCTCTCACCCCTACCATATCTAGGGCCTCCATATTCGTGCTCATTTCTCCATAGATAAGCATGAACGCTGAAGGCCAGTATCATGTCATATTTTATCTCGGAACGGCATACGGGGGCACACAACAGCATTTGTCCCGGGTGCAAGGCTCCTGGGAACCTACCTTCTGGCTGCGAGAAGTGGTGCAAAATAGTGTGTGAAAAATCGATTGGGGACAAGAGCCCAGCGTACAACTGGGTATTGGGTGCCGGTCATCCCTCAACTCACCCCTTCAAGCTCGGAACTTCTCTCTGAGGTCTATACACCCAAACAGTAACCCCCCCTCAATCCCTGTCCTCTTCTCTCCAAAGCGCCAAACAGATTTCATCACAGGCTGTCACTCTAAACGGAATGTCACCAGTGCTGGGATATTGCGCGGCAGGATTGCCCTTCGCGCTCTTTTTTATCATTCACCACACACACATTTCTTCTGTCGGATTTACGGAGACGGGCTAGCAGACTAGACATGGCTCTAACAGAGTATGAAATACAGCCATATATTGCGACACCCTCTGTGCCCATCCTGTAAGCTAAATATGTCATTTATATAAAAGCTAGACTATAGAGTGAGGTTTTCTTTTAGGAATAGCGACGAAAATTGTTTATGTGGAAGACATTGGGCATTGTGTTAGCTTTACGGGTAGCGATACAATCATCCTAAGAGTTATAGCTATTTTTATCAAGCATTCTTTAGAAGGGACCACCAAACAAATATGATGTGTAATAAGGTCCTTCACTTTTTAGCTCTTTTTCCATCGGTAGAAGCACGGCAACACATATGTCCATCAAAGCACTAGCTGCATCGAATCTTATGTATTATTTGCTTCTATATATTATTATCTGTATAAGAATTATTTCTTCATTTGGTTTGCCAATATTGAATTTAAATGTTATTATTATAAGCAATACAAAATAAGGGCAAGTAGATCTAAGAGCAAGAGTAATCGACTGAGCGTGAGGTCAGAAAATATATTTCCCCAAAGATAGAAAGAAAAATGATTGTTGATCAATGTATATATCTTCTACTTCTTCTCGATCTATATCCCCATCAAACTGGTCTGTATCCCCAGGGCACCCGAAATGGTCTGTCGCAAAATACATTGCAGCAATGATGTCCTTTTGCCTCGACATCATTTTCATTACTCTTTTGAAAAGAGGTCGCTCCCTAGCAGATCAATAGCGCCGTCACAATAGCCTCTGAGCGATAATTCAGGATCATTTTGACACAAGATGGCCGACACTTGACGCCCAATTTGGCTCGGCGGTGAGCGATATTAAAGTATAAATCAACTGGTGCAATAATTCTGATCATACCACGGGTTGACAAGTGTGCTTCGTGTTTACATTACGTTGCCCGTGTACACTGCAAAAGGATGAAATAAGATCAGGAGAATGAGAGGGTAGTCAGCGCCCCCTGCGAAGCTGAATTGACCAGCTGACTCGCCACGGTGTTATTAAAAGAAATGGCACGCGTTCTGACCAGTAGGGGGCGGGTCGTGCCCACGTGACCGGAAACATTAAAGAATGCAGGAGTTGTGAGGGTAAACTCATTAGTGACAATAGTGACTGGTTCCTAACTAGAGTAAACTCATGGAAAATTGATTTTCTGCTCCTGTTCTGGGTTGATTAGATGTGCCGCTGGGGTAACTGATACTCCCTTATTGAAAGCCGTCTAATTTAATCAAATTTTGTTAACTGGTTGGACATTCTAAACTCAGTGGTAGAAATTGACACTTCACTGAGTAGGTAGTTTTTCTGCAAAACGGGATCAGATGTTCAATCTGAGCTAATAATCTGACCATATTTTAACTGCCATACCGATCCAATTTATGTGAGGAAAAAGAATTACCATGTTGTTAAACGAAATAATAATTGTGTATTCTTAATTTAAAGAGCTTATTGATAATTGTGGAAAAAAAACAGCATGCCACTTCAAAGTTGATATTGGCGATGGATTAATCCATAAAACATGATGCGTAACAGCGTCAAAATCCATTATGGAAAAATGCATCAGGAACCCAATCTAGTAACTATATCCCCAGTGCGTTGGAAAAAATATCAGACCATGATTGAGGCAGCATAGGATTGCAGCCATGTTGGGAAAGCCACCGTCTAACTGAGCTACGATCGCTAGATAAATCTCTAATACCACCCGATCTCCGCTTCATACGAAACGTGGACTTGTTCTCCAGTCGACAGGGGTGGGCAAAATGCATTTTTATCAAACGAATGCCATGCACACTGTCCTATAATTTCATCTTCGTGGGAAATAGGATTAATTTACCGCAGGGTGTGGGGGGCTAGGGGGTTCAGGTGGGATGATAGGAAAACTACATCTCATAAGAAGTGTGATTGTTACACCATCAAAGGGATTACAGTGAGCTAAAACACACTTTAATGACTATATAAGCTCCTTTTTAATGCCTAGAGTGCAAACCACGCCGGCTGATAAGCTTCTTTCAAGTTGGTTTTCAGGCATGATGCACTAATTAAAGTCCTACATCAATTAGTAGTGGTCCCTTGCGTCAACTGCACTTGTTTTGTAAAACAGTGATGTTTGGCAGCAGTACGGTGATTAATAGGACATACCTGATGTGCTCCCTTGGGCAAAGTAATCCCAAAAGTAGATAGCCCAGAGACCTTTTAGACCTAATAGATGAATAATACGTCATCGTTATCAAGATGGCAACACCGATGTCTAATCCGGCCAAATAGGATCTTATATTTATTATTAGGCTGGAAAAGTATTAATACCAAGACCAACGAATGTAAGGCAGGATGCAAGACTAGTGTAGTTGAAAGGTCTTTGCTTCGCCAAAGTGTCATTCCCATTTCCACCTCCCAGGCTATGGGGGGGGGGGGGGGGGGAAGACATAAAGCTTTGATAGCATGCAAGCGAATGTCAAACTAAAATACCTCCTCTACCTTAATCCTCTTAATACTAGGCGATTGTCTTCACTTCATATTTATAGTGGTAATTAAGATATATGGAGATGGGTTGGAGAATAAGGTCCATGGTAAAGATGCCTGTCCTGTAAAGAAGATCTACTTGGTATTAAGCAAGGCAATAGCCTGGATGCCATAGTATAACGTGAAGTTGCCACAGCAATGGAGGCAATGTTTAATGCTCCTTATTGTCTAGAGGGTAACAACTGTACCACGAAAGATAGTATTGACCTACAAGTTGAGAATGGGAAACTTTTCACTAGACTCAACGATATTCTTCGAAAGCTGGAAACGGTTATGGAATTCTGTTCAAATCTTGACTTAAAAATTGGGAGCACTTCTTCAGTGTCATTATCGGTGAACAGACCTCAAGGGAGTGTCCTAAAGCGTCTCGTGAACTTAATTTTCACAAAATATGTTGGGAAGGCAGAAAGGGAGGATGGATGGTCTTCTATTATGCACAACTTTCATGTGTGAGAGGTGAAAGTCGTTTAGCAAATGAAGAGTTATAAATAAATGCCTGCGCGATAAGCTGGCACCATTTGTCACTGGTCTACACGCAATTTATAAATAACAAGGCATTCCACGAGATTATCACAGTCAGGGCAGAAACCATGCCTCTAATTCATCACAGTGACACCTGATAAGATATCGTCATGGTTACCTCTCTTGCTAAGCTTCACAAGTACAAAGGAACAACGAGTGCGTGTGGTATCTCTAGTTTACCCTTTTTGTGGGCACTGGAAAGCGATGGAACCATCATTGTGGGGAGAGTCTGAGTGAATGTTATCATTTTATCACGAAAAGGTTACTGCTTATCTTTTTGCCATACTCACCTCCAATTCTCTTTGGGTGAGTGCCCATGGTTGACCTGCAGTGCCGTCCGCTTGTTGACGATTAAAGCCGCTAGGTGGCGGCGGAGCAGGGGGTAGCTGGTATGACGTGGGGTCAGCTGACGTACCACGCCCCCCATTCGATGACGTCATCCGATGGTGGCCCGGGGGAGGAGGTGGTGGCGGTGGCGGTGGTGGTGTCGTGAGGGTATGGTTCAGCATTGAACTACAAGCTTGCGGATGCTAGAATTAAAAAAGAAAAGAAAAACAAGTTGATTAATTACCGGCAACTTTATGGGATAACGTGGTACAACTCCATTATTAATTAAGTTGACTTGTGTGTCAAATGTCTTGACAACTTCATGAAAAAAAGCTTGACTTGATTTATCTTTAATAAAGGCTTCTCAGAAATTAAATTAAAACCACCAAACGCGACCCACATCACAAGTACAGCACAATCGGTCTCCTCTTTCACAGCATATGCCATTGGCAAAGCGCTGTTTCTGAATACTTAGATTCACAGCTAATTAATTTTTTTGATGTATTCCTGGCCCTAAGCTCTAATCTGTTACAGCATCTTCAAACTAAATCTAAGTTAATCCCTTGAAGGAAGAGGAATGCTAGTAATTATTCAGAGTTGGAGCTGTACTATCTTCGCACATTGGAGCTTGATAAACATGGACATTGATTATAAGAGTTATTAATCAATCGCACAACTGGTATCAAACCTGGAGCCAAGGACTGGTAATAGCTGTTACGTCTATAAATCACAAGGGGGGCTTATCAATGGTTGCAAGGGATGTCCTTGATCAAGGGATATTACTTGGTGCCTTATAGGTAATCCATAGGTTACGTGTTAGCTGGGTGTCGTAAATGTGTATCGTTCCTTTGCGTGTGTAGGCCAGTGCATTCTGGGTGGATGGAGCACTCAGATCAACACCTTTTACAAAATAGTAACACAATGATCTCCATGTTCCACTCTCCACGTTTGCCTTAATGAATTGTCTAAAGTTCAACACTACGATGAGTATCGTAAGTGAATGACATATCACTCACTGATATTGACTTAACAAGTGCAGCTCTCAGACGCTATCACTGAATTCCTAAACACGAACATTTCCGATGATTGTTCAAGGCCAGGCATTTCTTCACAGACTTATTTAAGCTTAAACATGTTTCGTGAAAGTGTGTTTCAAAGTGGACTCCAAGTGAACCGAAAGTTTTCCTTTTTTCCGGATAATATCGAGTGGCTTTAATAATAACAGATTTCAACGAGGAGATTCGAGCGCTTCTAACAGCTAAATTACACTCAGTGGTGGCATTGTCGGAAGATGCATTGGGACAGGAAAGCGATTAAAGTACCACGTCCTTCCTGCATGTTGCAAATACAAAGGCCCTTGAACCTCCTGCCTCTGACCTATAATATAGAACGGTTTCCCATGATCAAGTGTGTCAAGTCTCTTCACAGCCTTATGAGACCTTCTGTAAATAGTCGGCCTCGCCTTCGCCCGCGGGGGATCCACTGCAACTATCACATAAATCTAAATAACCCCAAGTGCTTTACTTCCCTCCTAGAATTTAAAGAAGTTTTAAGCCAAAGGAAAGGACTCCGAATATAGCTAAAGAAACACATATTACAGTCTACTTGGTGTACTCATTTACATCTGTCCATTGATTAGACAACGTAAGCTTCTAGTCTACAAATGCATTATATCACTGTATGAAATATGCATACATCATGTCTACTGATAAATATTCAATATCAAATAAATGATGTATTGATAGATAGATAGATAAATAAATAAATAGATAGAGCATGTCTTCCCTCTCTAGTAAAACTAGGAACAATATAAACTGAAGATTTTGGTCGTCAATATCCAAGACCAAAATGACTTAATATTATACCATCTAGCAAACCTAACAGGGCTAGTTGGGATAAACTAGATTTGATAAGATGTGGATTTCGGGATGGACTTGTTTTCACGGGCTTGGAACGGTTTCTACGATTCTGAGACAAGTGAATTTTCACCAGAGCGTTCCCCCACTAAACACACTCCTAAGATCTATATAGAATATCGTCTACATGGCACCAGTTGTATACATATTTATAGTCAGTTGGTAAAGTAACATGAACGTGTGGTGGTCGGGGAGCTGTTACTCTGTGCATATCCCATCACTGGCAATGTCGGGAGGCTGGCAGCATCACTGCTGATCCTTGGATTGCTGGACCTATTAGCTTGTTTATGTCTGGAAATGGCATCACAAACGACCCAATTCTCTGAGAGATAAGTACTGCACATGCAATGGGAGCATCGGGTCTTCCTGTGGCTAACCTATGTGTAGGCCTGGGCTTTTATCAGTAATTATCATCCCTTGATGGTCTGGATACATGGTCAGCACCTGCATCATTCCGAAACAGAACAGTTCCATCTCACACAAGTTAAGGTGCTCTCCTATATGGATGTGGTGCAGTATTGATATGGGTAAGATTTTCAGAAAATGTACAATTCACCTTCACAAATCCTCTCAAATAACCCACATTTAAGACAGAAATCAGCTTCAAAATGCAGTTTAACATAACAGAGCTGATACTTTAAATCAATCCGATCCCAAATATATTCAGATATACCCGGTATTCGTCATTTTTCAGTCAAATTTAGCAGAATTTCCTAAATGTGTAGAGCTGCCAATTGTACATTCTCTGAAAATCTGACCCATATGATAGATATACTGACTCAGGCCCTTCACATTATATTGTCATGTGTTGAATTATATTCATGGTATATGAGATGTATGGATGGTGCTTGATAATTAACCCATATATCGACTTGACATGCAAAAGCTGCAGTTATTCTGAAATGTATGTTATTATACACGGTAGTACCAATTCTTTTGAATTCAGATACGAGTTCCTTAATGAAGTAATTGTGAATTTTAATCACGTAACTGTCATTTCGATGATGGCTGTATTAGCTTCAAGGTTAATAGAGGATCTGCATATATAGCAGCAGCAATAATTAGGTAGTCATCGTTCATCGATCTGGGTCACACAGGTTTTGAAAAGGGTAGCAAACCTTCCATCCCGACATCAGAGGAAATTGCATTTCCCTAGTTTGGATGGCTTTTGGAATGGGGGCATATATAGGAGAGAAATTAAAATAAGATATACAATATCGGATGGAAAATGGAAGAAGAGAAACACTCCAATGTTCTAGAAACAAGGAGTTGTTTTTCGGATGAAAATTACAACCCATATGGAAAATAACTCTGCTCACATTCAGATATATGTTATAGTACACTTTTTTTTTATTTCGTTTGCGGAAATCGTACGTTATCACTTTACACTATCCTTAGGTTATCAGTGACAAAAGTTAAATAGTAATACAATAGTAATAAAGAATAAACAGAGAATATCAAAAAATAGCAAGCCAATTCACATATGGTATGACTTTGAGTCACATGCTTAAAGCCATCCCCAATGGGACCTTTTCTTATACTACTTATAAGTACGGACCTTACTGCTTAGGTTGGTATACTACATGTATAATCAAACCGCTTCGCAGCGTTCAATCAGACATAATATAAAGCAGGCACTTTAAAGTAAAACGGCATTTCCTTTCAGAAAATTCTTCTGCATATTTCATAGCCATGCGCCAGAGAGCAATATGCACATCTGGCAGTGGAGGTTGAAGGGTTTCAGGGAATAAATCAAACTCCTGGTGTGATGTATATGTGCGCGAATCTCGCTGACAGACACAGGCCAACCAGAATAACCTGTAAATTCAGGCAGCTCCATTCCGGGGTTTCCTTTCTCTGGGGTCTCCTCCCTCCCGAAGCATCTTCAATCGACGGCCTCACATTTGGGTCCTAACTATAGCATTAAGAGTGCCAGTGACCCACAAATCTCATCAGGTCTCTCCATGGGTTGCACCTCATGTACACATTGCCTGACAAATTACTGAGAGATTTGGCGAGGGCTTTTGCTGTTATCTCGACAGGCTCAGCCATATTAAGATCACTAGGCATCGATTACTCCCAAAGGGCAAAGGCTTCGAAGAAAGGAATTTATCAATCCCACAAAAGGAGCTTCTTCTTGCAGAAAGAGTTCCCTGCTAATTGCTTAAAGAAAGACTTTCTAGGCGAGTGATCTATATTTCCTTAACTAGTCAGCGTTTGATTCTTTTTCCCTTCCTCTCGAAGAATGAGGACGTCGCCAGTCGCTTTAGTCTCAACAAAATTAAAAGCTAGGATTATGGCGGTCAATGCGAAATTTGTCAAATCTCGAGGAAATATTATGACAAAAAGCAACAGCAGACTCGCAACGAAATCTCCCCCCATTCTGGCTACGGCTTGCATGGTTAGTTATGAAGTTTTGCGCTCCAGAAAGGAACCATTTATGAAGTATTGACGAAACGCATGTTTGCAGATCATTAGGTGGATTATAACGCATTCCAGGGCCTTAGCAGAACATGGCATGCTGACATAGTAAACCACTAAGCGCTGTTTTGGCCAGGTTCGCTTTATAGTCAGTGCACACACTCCATACTAAGTACAAACACTCTGGGGAAGGCCTTGAGTATTGTGTATGATGCAACACTGAGCGATAAAATAGGATAACAAAACAGTGGTCCTCCTCGCCCAGCGTCCGGTTCGTGTTTCACACGTGATTTGGCAAAACAGGTGTGTTCCCAGTGTCAGCAACTCCTAATGTCCTGAATTCAATAAATGAATTGGTATTTACGCCTAAGGATTGTTATTTATAAACACTAGCTCTGAGTACAGGTTCCTGATTCCTCTTTCAACTTTCATACGACCGTAAATACTAACAACGTACACCTATAGACACTTCCTGACATGTACTCTAAAGGGATACCATTACCAGATTTGAGCATGGGCAATAATAAGAAGAGGATTGTTGTGTACAGCATCCTGGTGCAAATCCCCAATGGACAGCGATATGGCAAGGTTTATACATGACGTGGGAATATTGTGCTCTGTCTTATGGAGAAATAATGACCAGTTATCGGAACTGCTTCTATTTACTCTCCGTATCCATATTTAATACCACCCATAAGTGTGACACTTGCGCGTACAGCTAACGAGAATTTATGCACTTAGTACGAATGCTTCACATAACTAGTCATATCCCTGCGCCAAAGCTGTGCTTAAGTAGAGAATAAACACTCATTCATAAATGTGGAACCAGGATCATATGCTTTTTATTATTGCCCACCATAACTTATTCTAGAATTAGACGCTCATTTTATGATATGGTTGCTGAATAAACATTTCCCTTTCAGGCATTGGGAATGAGCACATTTCTTTAAAGCATTTAGAATTACTTTAATGCCCTTATCCCCAAGTATAGAACCAACAGTCTACCCCACTCGTAATTAAAGGATCTAGGCAAGGTCCTTCCAAGTACTCAACTGACACCCAATAGATTAGAGACGTGTCCTTTTCAGTGAAGACCGGACCATAGACTTTCTAGCGTCTACTAAAGGCATATTGGGCGTCTCCATTGCTAGGATTATCCACGCAGTGTATAGTGTACATATATTCTCTTCTATATCCATAGATCAATGGGGATTGTGAATATTGTATATCCAGTGGCGTACTGAGCGTATCAGTGGCATAGCCAATGATTAGAATTTATTACTGAGTGTGGTATATACCATGGCAAGAGAACGAGAACATGGTCGGGATCAAAAAGGAGATCGTGGGAGCAAGATAATGGAACTAGTTGACATTATGATTTCAATCGGGTTGACATTTTGATGGATGATTGATCACAAAGGGAGGGAACCATTTTTTTGGCAATGTCACCAGATTAATTTTCACATCAGAATATTTTTAAGTGAGTGAATAGCAGCAGGTCTCAATCTGTTCGAGGCGTTTGTATCCAATATGGTTGTTATGAATATGTTATTGCTATAACCTGATGGAGCGGCCTAAATATCAGTGAGTGTTGGGGCCTTCATTTCTCACAGCACGAGGGCCCATAGAAGGATATTTTAAAAGCTTTTCTGGCCAGCAGAAGAAGGAGAAGTAGTCATTGGTAGGCCCTGCCCTTCCCACTTTCGTCACTGGTGTGATAATGGCACCGATGCATCATCACGGCAGACGTCCCTTCACCACATACAGTCTCTCTTCCAGTGTTTAAGATAGCTGATTGAAACAGACTCCTCCGGAAGAGATACTTCATTACAAACCCATGCGATTAATAGTCCTTGATAAAAATACACCTTTTACGAGCTGCAAACCATCTCTATCAAGGTCGTCTCCTCTGGATGAGGAGGATCTCTTTTATATTAATATACTCGCTGCTTTAATCTTCAATACTTCAATATTTAATGTGCGGGGATGCGGATGCTCGTGCTGCCACCATGCGCGGGCTTGAGGGATTAGACCGTGCTGACGAATGGGACAGGGACTCGGCGATCTAAAACGGTTATGACGAAGGTGGCAGAGCAGAAAATTACCTCCTTTCTCGCGGCCATTGGAAACTCCTCAAGAAAAGAGCAATTCTCCTGTTGCTCAATCATGCTCGAGTCAGCCGTCATGTTGGGGTGGAGGGCTCTCCACAGGAAAGGCTTGACCTAAATGTATTGGCAGTGATTTGTCGAGATGCAATTTGTATCTACGTAGACACAGGTCATACGTAAGGCCGGATAATTTACTCACGACAGAATCCACCTGTCTGTTTCATATCTATAATTCAGTATCCTGTCATTGCACCTCACTTATTCTCTTGAATTAAAACCTTAAGCCTTCCCTCCGGTGCAATTCTTCACTCTGTTTCCATCTGTTTTGGAAGGTGTCCCCTCTCCCTGAACTCCAAATTACCGATCAGCCCCGAAGAAAGATATATCGATGAGTTGTCCGGGCTAAATCACAGCTAAATAATGGAAGTCAACAGAAAAAGTTTGGAAACTCAACTTAAACAAAATACCAGCGGGTATTGTTATAGTTAGGGCCTACTGTTTTTTTTTAAAGGGGGCGGGCTATACTGTTGACATGAGCATGGCACTGACTAACTGGTAAAATCCAATGGTGGCTATGGGATCTGCGCCTGCAATTGAGGATGTCATCGGATACGGGATTAATTATCGGTGCCAGAGCGCGAACCTCACGCCGCCGTATTGACAAAGGACGGATTGGATCAGAAAGTCTTATTTACAATAGGATCCCCACCTCCTGCGCGCCATCTCTCCACAGCATGTACAACCAATAGGCTGTGACGTAAGTTCCGCCAGGCCAGCAACATGGCGGCTGGGCGAGATTAGTTTGTTAATAACTCAATGGTACAGGACGGTGCAATGAGCCCGCAGGAGAAGAAGAAGAAGCTTCCTTCTTTCTTTCTTTCTTTCCTGGCGACGGTTAGGCACACCATCACTCAATCCCGGTGGGAAATCCTCCCAACAAGAAGTTGCGCATGCAAATTTATTTGAGTTGAATATTAAAATGGATGCGATCCGATGGAAAGATACGTCAAATTGGGAAAGGAATCTGCAGTCTCGGGAGAAGTCATTAATTATGTCTCAGATGCCTGTTGACTTCTCAGGAGGCTTTCCAAGAACTGGCTCCCTGTTCATTTCTTCTGGAATTTATCGCCATTTCAAATACTAGAGAAATGCATAGAAAAATCCAAAGTGGCCATTTTAACTCTGGCTAGACTATTTATTGCTCTATAAAGAAAGGGAACGTCTCTATTTAAAGTCATACAAATATTTGTGACGCATATTTTAGCAATGGAATAATGTTGATTGAACAAACTGCCGTTAGAATGATGAATACCCATCTTGATATATAGGCATCATCAAGGTATATTCTCAAGAGATTAAAATTTAGATAAGAGCAAAGACGGCTAGTCGAGGTTTTATCTTATAGTCAATTCTTGATGAAATTAAGACTAGCCCTGTAGGCATTTTCTCCACCGTCAATCGATAATTCCTCTGGCAAATTAAATTTCCTAAGCGATGTCAATCAAATAAATATTCCTCGAAAATTTAGAATCCAATTTCAAGTGGTTATTGTAGCATCAAGTCACGTTCTTTTCTTCACAGGGGAAGATAATGCCACAGAAAACTTAATCACAAGGACCCTCAGGTCTCGGTATCAACACATCCTGTGTACCTTTCCTCTGTGTGCATTTATTTTACCAAGGTAGGGGACTCCTTCATGAGCAATTCAATTTCTGAGAGCGGCTCGAAAGAGAAAGGGAGAAGGAAAGGAAGAGGTCCCATCCTTGTAACTGTGTGGCATCCATTTATTTCCTATCGAGATCGATCTCATGAATTGTTTCTTTGCCCTGGCCGTTATCAGATGCACATTACAAGGCAAGACTTGATAGCATCTTGGTGCTGAGACAATGCTGCCTCCCCCACCTCCCTCCATCCAGTTTTTTCACCGTCACAGTCCTCTCCCACAGGCATCGATCATACTAATCTTTGGGCCTGTTTGTGGGCAGATTAAACTGGCCCAGCTTTTGAGTCTCACCGCAGAGACCTTGCTATCAGCCTACCACTGCCTCTAACTCGCATCCTCCACAAGCCGGTACCATTCAGAAAACATAGAGTCATCTTTTATCATACCAAAAGGAAGATGGCTTATCTCCAACCTCAGATACGCATTTATCTGCTGGTCGCTGCCATAGAATCCTCACACACTTGCTTTGGACAAGGACGTTTTGCCAACTCCTCCTCCTCCCCCACCTCCCTCAAAATCCCTTTTCTCTAACTGGTTCACACACAAAAAAGATCCCAATCACAGGAGACTATGGCCATCCGCTCTGTTTCTATCTCTGATATTTGTTTCCGAGTAGGACTTCTTTCCTGGCATTGGGTGATGTTCACAAAAGAACCTATCAAGTTGAACCAGGCTGCAAAGGGAGATTTCAGAGAAGGGAGGAATAAATGAAAAACAATGACGCCTTAGATTACAAAAGAACCCAGAGGAGACTGTCCCGAGACAATAATATAACAACGAATTGGTTTTCCTCTGAGCTACGTCTTTGGCCGAATAACTGTATAAGGTTTCTAGTTAGTGTATGTACGAATGTGCATGTGGTACATATGATCCGTCCGGAGGTAAAAGGAAGGGGGCTTATCAGGTCGCATATCCCATATCACATGGGAACTCTTCCTATGTTTCATTTCCACGGTAAGGTTAACCTTTGACCCAATTAATTCTGACAAGGTCCCTCGACCTTTGTCATATTAATCAGTCCCAACGCCCATAGACACAAGGGAGCAATGGAACGAAACAAAAGCTTCTAGCGGGGCACCCTACATGGAGACATTTAGCCTCCAAACATAGGATGATAAGAAAGGAGAAAGGAGGCAGACTGACGGGGACATCTACACTCTAATCAATCTTTCTCACTGGCCTATATGCTGCGTCATCTCATATGATTCTCTGTCTGTCTGTGTGTAGCTACAAATACAAGGGTGGTGTCACCATTTGAATCTGGGCAACACGTAGGACTTATTGGTACAAGAAAAGGGGGACCTCTTTGGGGGTTAGGGATGATGATACGCCAGTGTACTGTCCATTTATTTACAGACTACAGGACATGGTAGGATTGCTTTCTTTTTCTTTTCTTTTGCATTAGGGTAACCATGATAAGACAGTACCACACGAGAGATATGGGTTGATAAATCGGTGCTATATATATGTAACCACAGTGGAGCGAATGAGGGTATTATTGGCACACTAGATTTGCTGCTTGGGAGGAAGATCTCGAGTATTTTCTTCCTCGTGTACCTAAAGCTAGTATCTAAAAGGCATGAAAGACGCAGAATTTGGTCGCCAATTTCTCCCCGGACGCATAAATATTGACTTTTCCTGAGGACTGTCCTGACACTGCCTACAATAAACACACTGCCTCTCTATACCAGAGAGCTGAGAAGATTTGAGGCAATAGCGCCAGTACTTGCCTCCTGCCTATCTACACAATGTACAGGTTAGCCTCACCTAATCTCGTACTAAAAAGTGGCCGAACGGCCAGCCTTGGAAATACCTCCCACAGCATACGCACATTCTTGCTCATTCCCCCAGCTCCTTATGCAGTTTTTATGAGTCAGCTTTCCACTGGGCAAGAATCAGTGGGTAGTTTCAGTCGGCAAAAGGGGACAATCTCTGGGACGTATGGCAGAAGTTTAGAAAGAAACAAAAGATTTATGGTTGCTCAATGAGAGATGAACAACTCCGTCGGAAACGGTAAAGTTTCTATGGGCTTGCTGGAAAACACTGAGAATGAATTCTCTAAATGTGTAGTATGCCTGTTTAGTTAAGAAAATATACATTAAAGTTATCAGAATGATAATAAGACAGTTCAAAGGTGTATACAATATATACTTCGTTGCAGTATTTTATGTAACGTTCCATACTATCCTTGATACAACACAAATGACAAGTCTGCCCATAAATTACTTTCTTTCAGTGGGAGAAAATCTAGGTCTGGTGATTAAGTTGAAGGGCAGCGAGACGCCTGAAGGAGGTGAGGCGATGCGGAGAAAGACTGGTTGAGGTGTGCTTCAACCTCCTCCCCAAAGAACCTGCTAATCAAACTAGTAATGATCATATGTGACTACATCTGTACGACTTTGGGACAAACAGGGCGGGGGTGCTAGTTTGGTGCTATGTTTTCGTCGGTACAGAAGTTGAAAGATAAATATGGGCCGGCAATGCGAATTCCTTTATGGGAAAATAGGTTAAATAGTGTGCCTAAATGCGACCGGGAATGTCAGTTATCAAAATTATGGAATATGTACTTCGAACATAAACCAGAGAAAACAATTCCAGTTTAGCATCAATGCTGATAATGTACTTGGACTAATTAATCAAAGTTTAAATATTATATGATAGCACGGGTCTTCATATCGGAGGATGTAGAGTGCCTATTCGTGATGTGTTACAGGAAAATGAGTTACAAATCGCAAAGAATGGATTTTGAGATACCAACATATTTTATCAGGTGATATAAAGCTGATTCCAACGGTAGTAAACAGTTGGACATCTTATACGTATTTCAAGTAGACCTTCGAAATGTATGGATATATTTAATACACGATCTTGAAATCTGGTACATCTATTCATATGAACTGGAGCATTACCATTAGGTACCTAAAAGATAAGAACATTCCTACAAAGAGATTCTCTGGATAAAATACTTCAAAAATATTATTTTTGCGACTTTCGACTCGTTTCCCTGAAACACATCACATTTTATACCGCATAGTAAATATGTTTATGTAGGACGGTCAAGGCTGATGGTCCTAGTAATAGGAAGATCATATGATTTGCACAAGGACATCATGGTAAGTCAGCAATTTAGCTACTGGTTTAAATAGCAACTTGTTATTATTCAAATTGCATTCCCATTTCTGGTATATATGCTGCCTACACCAATATCATTAATATTCTCTTTTTTGTACGAATGACTATCACATCATACATGGTATGGGTATGATTTATAGATACAACATAGGCAGAGAAGATACGAATCAGCACCCATTATGCATCTGGGGAATCCACCCACGTACTAACTAACTTGTTGGGCTGAACTATATGTATACGTAATTCATTTGATTACTAATCCTAATTGCCCTCAGCGCCCTTGCCATGTCTAGACCCATTTGCGCATTGTATTCTTGAATATTTGATGATCAACTGAGTAACTATTTGAATATCATATTTGCGTCCCACTTGTTATGTAACACAACCACTGAACCTCAACTCGACCGAGCTACAATCGAGAACAAGATTTACCCACAGGACGTATTCGCCCATTTATTATTTAAATCATTCGCTTCAGCTGATGGTAGACCTGAATATGAGGTGAATGCCCGGCATATATTTATATATACATCCTTCTCACGTTAGAATTTCAGAGTTGTAGAAAATATATCAAGATGAGAATAAATCTACATATATATACAGCTAACATTGTCCCCTTGCTTGCAAGACTAGATTCCCACTGCACTAAAAAAGCACCTAGGGCTATGCACTGGGCCAAGAGAACTCACAAAACATTCAGACCCACAAAACACACTACACACAACCACACACACAACAAAAGCACATCACAAAAAAAACACACAAACAAACAACACCCACACAACTTCCACACAAATGGTGTATGTATACATATATGTTGATAGATACTATCATTCCGATGTTATTAGCTCCTATCTTTAGTTACATTATATAGTCATGCACCAAGATAGTTAAAACAAAACCACCCTAGGCACAGCGCCAAGCAGAATAGCATGGTAAACCCGTGAGCTTTGGTCTTGACAAATAATCATATCTTGCTGTATAAAAATGTTGAATAAAAGAAAAAAATATATACCTTTACGTGCACATTATATTAGTTAGGTTTTGACATTGCACATGTATTGTAATTAAGATGCACAGGACGGTCGTGCCCTCCTAGAGAGGTACCTAGATATCTAATCCCTTTGCCAGGAACACCAAAGGACATATATATTTAAGTAAAGACTGAGACGGGTTTGGCATGCCTTTGACACAGGTGTGAGTGACCGGCTTCGTCACCTTGGTAACGTCCTAGTCCATTAGTGGGTCCAGTCCCTTGGCAGCAAGGACAACCAGCAAATATATATCCTACCAACAGGAAAGCTGAGCTTGGACATCCAACTCCTGAATTTTCTATTCAACCACAACAGGTAGGATTACCTCGAGAAAATATGTCTAGTTCGTCCCGTGATAATTTCCAAGTAGCCTAAAGGATAGATTTTCTTTCTGTTATTTTTATGAGTTCCTTCTCTAGATATAACCTCTCAGATACTCAGATTTACTTCTAAAAGAATAAAGGCTTCCTTTTGCATGGTCTGTACACAGTGCAACTTTTGGGTCATGACAATATATCTAAAAGCAATCTGAAAGTGTTATATACAATATTATGTTATATTATATACAATATTATGTAATGATATATTTATAAACATACATGTATGCAAGGATACTCTAGGCAGAATCGATTCCATGCAAAAAAAGTGTTCACTTGAATATAGTAACATTTCTGATATGATTGAGAAGTATAAAAAACTATGTCTTATTAATAGGAATCATTCATAACAGTTTTAAGCTAAGAATAGAAAGAAAACTACTTTCCTCTGCTATGAAAATCTCTGTGGAAGGAGGCATATTTGTTTGCTTTTCAAGAAAAAAGTAACGGTCTGTTGAGGCTTTCGGGACTAAGCCATGCTAAGAGCACTGCCATACATTCTACTTTATGGCTTCCTACTACTTTTATTCCCCCTCTACGAATGAGGGGCAATATGGAGTTGGCTAGAATTATTGATGGAAAGCCCAGAGCAGGGCTTTTCTTTGTCGAGTTAATTGATTATATCTCCAGATTTTCTCTCTTTAAAGCGTAATCCTTCCCGGCCACCACTCCAAGACTCGGCAGACGACAGATCTATGTCTTTGCCCCACTTCCGGATCCGGGCTGTTGCCGTATGCACTTTTGGTGACTAGTTTCCATGGCAACCAAGAGAGAGGCGATTTCTGATGATGAATTGTTTAAGATGAAGGTAAAGAATCTCGTCCATTGGAAAGCCAGTCGGGCAGCCAGCAGAGACGGTGGCATGGAATTGGCAGATTCCATCCAGAAACCTGACTCATATGGCATCCATATTAAAAAGGACATCAAATATGAAATGAGTTGCGCATTTGAATTCAAAATTCGGCGACAGAAGTAAAAAGCTCGTGCAGGCTGGGTAATATTTTAAAATCAGGCACTCTCATGAGAGAAACGCTTTCCCTCTACGGAAATTGTATCAAAACATTTCCGAAAACTTCCTGTGTATTTGCCTGTGTTTCAGAGTGACGAAGCAATGGGCGGAAATAGGTGGTGTTTTTGTCTGGTTTAATTGGAAACCTTAAAATTCACTGGAAACGTTCCTATAGAACCTACATTTTGAGGGGGAGCAAAATCAAAACTGAAACTTGTATCAAGTGATGAATCGGTTTGTCTGAGATAAAGAGGAACGTATTGGTTCAAGTGGGAGGAACTCATCCTTCACATTGACACCACTGGCCACTGTCCGCAAGGGTCACCAATGGCTACAACACCTAACAAAATGGTTGGCTACCAGTCAACTCATTCTGGCGCCCAACCAACCAACAACCAACACAAGTCCCTCTCGACAAAGGAGTCCCGAATTGGGGCCGGGTTATAGCGCTGGTCCTGGGGACAGGAGAGAAGAGAAATGAGGGGAAATAAATCCATTTCCATCTTACATTCATGTCCCATTCTCTGGGCGCCTTTTTTATACTGCAGACAGTGGTGGGGGATCGAGTAACAGTCTAGTCCCCCGTCCTACCGTCCCTTCTGTACTTTACGGAGGCAAGTTGAGCATAAAATTGCTGGTGTTGGTTGACATGTTGGTTGCGGTGTTGGGTTATCGTCACAGTTATAAGCGCGAGCAATGCTTCTAGAGCATGGCTATTTTCTTAGACGTAACGTGAGAGGCGGATACCTAAGGAGATTCCTGATAAAGTGTCATGCTCCTGATAAGGGGACTGCTATCACGGATGACACCTGACCCCGCCCGCAAGGAAGCGATGCGTGTTTGGCGAGAAGGATCTCTCATCTCCCTATACTACTCACTGGCTGGCCGCGCTTTCACACACAAAACCTAGATGCACACTTGATTACTCGGAATCCAATCGTTGGCAAACCCACCAGCAAAAAGATCCACAAGAAGAAAATAATTGTCGGAGTTGACATGCCATGCTCCAACTCCCAGCTTGCGGTTGTCCCTTCACAAGAGTTAATACCAGCAGAGCGACTAAAAGAACTTCTATTAAGCTTTAATCAGCGGATTTGTTTTATTTCTGTGGAGGTTCACCGGCTCGGAGAAATTGTCCCCTCGCTTGCGAGACTAGATTCCACTTGTGGTAAGCTTCATTTGGAACATGTAAAAACGCCTCGGTCGCGAGCATGAGAATGTAATCACCTCTTTTAGCAATTAGTAGGTCAACATGAAGGATTGATAGAGACTCGTTTTGTCACGTAGTCTTCCTGTACTCCGCAATGCAATTACACTAATCTTCCCATTGGCGGAGAGAGAACATTCCTCAATCTTCTTGTGTAACCGCATGAAAAATTAACCAGTTTCGCCCACAACGCTGCCTCCTTGCGCCAACATGGAAAAGCTCGAGTTGCAAGTCTTGCATAGCACTGCCAGCTAGTTTCGATGATTCAGCCTCAGGAAAGAGACCGAAAAGAAGGAAATAGAAGAAATTGAAGAAACAATAGAATGGATCCAAAGCTAGAGAAGGATGAATTAAGAAAAGAGTTCTAAATAGATAGAAGGGGAAAGTGGGGAGGTAAATCGAGCAAAGAGAAAAAGAGTGCAAGTTAATGGATAGAGGTTTTAACATATAGATAAGTACAATCTAGTCTAAGAGCCTATTAGATGAGATACGATCCGTCTGTCAATGGCTTTCACGGCTCTGGAGGAAGCTAATTCTAATTGTGTGGTTATTTTACCTGAGTTTTAAGGGATTTGATAGGCTCTGATCCAAGACTGAGTAGGAAGTGTAGAATAACGAAATCGGACCAGATTCATCACAGAATGTTGTAAATAAAACAAAACTGCAAGGCAAGGTGTTTTTGTACTGAAAACATGGCCACTGAAATGATTAAAAGACTTCATAATTGGCCTGGCTGTGGGGGAAAATGGCATCTTAAAAAGGAAGCTGCAAGAGGTAGAAAAGTGCACCACCAACTTGACAGAGTAGTGACGTAAATGACCCACATGTAATGGTATTACTACATCGACCCCGTTAATACAGGACAGCTCAATTCGCAAGACAGTGACGAAACCCATTCATCAACGTTTCCTATGAGTGTAAAAGCCCCATATCAAGGTCGTATCTGAGCCAATCAGCCCAAAATACAAGTCTATGGCCAATTAAAAGCCCCAGTCACTACCCTACAAGGGTTCATCCATCATAAAGGATACGTTTTCTCGTAATGAACTTAACGAGTCATAATTACCCGCAACAATATCATCCCGGCATTTCCAAACGCTTTCCTGGTCTCAATACCTGTCAGGAATTGTCATGCATTTATATTCTTCCTCGGCCGTGAGATTTACCACTGCAGGCTCTTTTCCAATGATACGACCAAGAACAAACAGAAGAATGGCCCTGATTAATTAATTATCTTAGATATTGATTGCTTAAATTGTGTGCAGCCAATGAGGACAGAGATGGGAAGCGCCGAGTCGATGGCTTTGATTCTATCCAAGATGAAGACGACAAAATTAAAACTTTAGAGGAGATGGAAATGGGGAAAGAGAAGGATGCGAGAGGAGAGGAACGCTGGCTCTGAAACATCAGAGTGCCTTCGCACCATCTGCCAAGCCTTTATTTCGCAGATCAATGTTACATCTAATTTCCACACCTAATAAGGAATTTCTCTCAAAAGACAGCGTATGCCCCGCTTCCACATTGGCTCTCTTAGCCTATCTTCTACCAAACACCCTTCCTGTGGAAGAAAGGCTTATTACAATCTAAGCACAGATTGCGATGGAATTTTTCCTTCATGTTCTAAGAGCACCACGAATTTCTTTATGTTCCAACTGTCCCTCACAGCCCAATCGATTAGGTTACCTTTCATCTCGGAGGTGTGTTTCACCGTTAGGAAATATCACCGGGAATCTCATCCATTAGCTATATGCGGAGTCATGTCAAAATGCTGACATACATCCCTTAAGAATGCGCAGGCAGTCTGACCTGGGACAAGATGTTTCGCAAATTAGGCTATGTAATATTATATCTGCGTAATAATTAGATTCAGAGCTACCTTTGTAAGTCATCCATGCTCTTTCACGGGCCGAACATATCCGTAGCACAATGGAGCACTAAGATAATCATCGACAGCGATGTCATCGGTTCTATTTCTTAATCACCCTTGACCTAGAACGTATATAGAATGACCACCGCCATGACCGAGCCCTACCTCTGCGTCCCCTAAATGACGTATGCTTAATAATGACGTCATTATGATGTGTAAAGAGGGAATTTCATCGTTTGTAGCTGGGAGAGAGTTGCAACGTCGTCGCTGGACTCCTGGAGAGATGGTAGCCATGCCTGGTGATAGATAACCTTATCAGAGCTCCATATCTCAAGAAGGAAGCCTAGAGCCCGAGGCCGTAGCCCTTCCAAAATGCCTCTATTATGACCTGAAGGTCCTATAAAGGGCAAGATAAGTGAGCCAACTAGCAGTATTAATGACCGTCCGAGGGCGACGCGACGTATCTTGCAGCCCTTGGACAGCGAGGCTGTCAAGTCAAAATGGCTGCTCGCAGATTCATCTTCCATCCGTCTCCGATCTGAATAACGCCGATCATAGTTGGCTCATATTGGAAAGGGAGAATGGGAGAGGACATTTCTAAATGGCTTGATGGAAGCTGAAATGATGATTTGCGCAAGGGTGGTTTTGGCGGCTTGCTTGCCTGGGGCGAGAATGACTCGATGGTCAAGCACCAAGCCAGGGCCTGGGTCAGGATGACAACACTTAATGTGTTTCTGAGGCGGGGACGCTAGTGTCACGGGAGTGGAACAATAGTTGGTCCATATCTACCTCCGTGGGTGGTGTTAAAGATAACAAGAACAATAACCGTCATCTAGGAAACCTCCTAGGGATCCTCCTATCCTTTTTGTGTTTTGGTATTTGTTCTGGGACTGGAAGGGAGACGATTTATTCGCTACTCAGTGTGGAAACCACGATAAGCTTCAGGGTTGAGGAAATATCCATAATTAGCATTGTTACCATGGTAATTAACCTTACATTAGAAGGAACAAAGGTCAGGCCTAGGGAGGCCATTGAGGTTCCATTCTCCCAAAGCCATGCAGTTGTGTTACACGTTTCTCTGCATAATTACCCTATTTTGAAAGGAAAATATTATCTCCTAGACACTAGCAGAGCTTTGGATGTATAGTGATTGAATGCAATAGAATATATTCGCCCTAAAGATGGCAAATGATATTTTGGGAGACTACCTGGGGGTACTACAATGAAGCCAACCTTGGGCAAACATCTTTGTGAAATTCAGCGAGTTCATGATAACGACAGGGATGGATGGAGCATCCTCCGCATGACAGAGCCTGTGTTTTAACTAAATCCCGTCGCTTATGATTCATATATGCACTAGCCCGAGAGAATGTATACTGTGAATTAGGTTAGGAGTATAGTAGTGGGATGATGTGAACAGGGTAGGTATTCTCTCTGCATAAAGCTGCCTGCCATGGGGGGAAAGTGGTAGGTCCTCGCCATGCCACTCTCTTGTCTTCATAATAATAAAGGAAGATCCCTCCTAGTGACAGGACGCCATGACACTATCAAATCTCAATCAATCCTTGCCTGGCTTAGTCCCTTCTCGCTGTCTTTCCTTCCGCGGCAATAAATGATGCAAGTCGGCAGCTCATGGACCCAACCTCCCTCGCGCCAATGATAGAGGCAATATCCCCTAAATGCCAAGCCATTTTCAAGTTTTTCCAACTAAAGAGGAATTAGTGTGATATAAATATTGTGCAAGTCCGTGGCGACGGAGTGAATCCATGGCAGTAAGGGCTTCTATAAAAGAAGTCCACAATTATTTACAATGCACTCTGTTATGATGGAGATCATCTATTTTTGTGATAAGATTTTAAAGCAATACAGCTGATATTTAAACACTATTCCACGATATTCGCTCATGCAGATGGTATCGTGTATTAATAAGGGGTTTAAGGCACCTTAACACTAGCTTGGATCGACAAAACCCACCTCGTCCCTTTATTTAATGGTTCTATTAATAGAAAAGCTTACACAAAGTCCTTGTCGTGATCGAAATAATTGAACAAGATTGTAATCCAGCTTGAAGATGCTAGCACAAACACCGAGCTTTATGCTATTGATACAGCGTATATATTCATACATTCTCAATTTCTAAAACCTCAATGCGAGCTTACTTAAGGTCGTAAGCTGTACCTGTGCATACAAGGAGAATTCTTTTGAAACCCATAGATTCCAGGGTACACTAAGGAAAGTTCGTAAGATAGATCAGCAAAGATTAATTGAAAACTATGGGGGTCAAGGAACTCTTGCATTCAACCAAAGGGCATTTATCCTTAGGCTGAAATATCTTATGGCTAAACCATGAATATGTCTTCTACGTCTATCCGTCATTAAAAATGGGTGATTCATCTAAAAAGTTATTGTACGAATTGCAAGATCCAGAAGTCTCTTTGGTAAGACTACTGATACTTGGAAATAGTAAAGACATACTGAGCCGGACATATATTGGCGAATCTAACGTCGTGTTGGTGGGTGGGAGCGAAGATAGTCGAAAAAAGTTATTTTATTTAATCGATATGGCTACCTACATATTGAACATTTGCCTTTGATAATCTAAAATTGAACATTTTAAAGGCATTTCGTCGACTTTGCCCGGTAGAAGTACTTCTGGCAGTTCAGTTGGCGGGGATGCGTAAGCTTCATATCCCACCCAAGCTATGTTGTTTCATATAAAATGCGAATGTTATGAATAACTAAGACCCTGAGATATAAGGATGTGAAGTGTGGAAGCTTATTTGTGAATATTTATAGTAGCTACCGTTAAACGACGTACAAAGGTCTCAGTTTTGAGTTATTTCTGCTGTGAGAAGCTCATTTTTCAGAAAATGAAGAGCCCTTATCTCTTATCCAATAATGTTGAAATTATCAAATATTAAATTACAAATTATTGGCTTAATTATGATATAAAAAATTGTATTGTTCATGGTTATGTGTGGTATCAGTCATGACTTTTGCTTTGTTTTTTAATTTGATAAAATATCAACTTCGATTTAGATGTCCATAATATCCAAGAATGCTTTTTTAATATAAGGCTCTTATTGATATGGTATGGAGTAAACAGAATAAATTACATATATTTCATAAACAACTCTAATTATCTTATATATGGCCACAATTACACCCTAATCTTTTGCTTCACATCTGAGTAAATATTGGTCTCAGAATTTCTAAAATGGGGTACTCCTGAATCGGAAAGGAAGCAAATACATTTTGATACCAATACACCTAATGTTCATTTGAAATCATTCAACATCTTGCTTGGAAAACGAAAACTACACGTTTAGTTGGATTCACCCATTATATATGTCGATACTTAGTATATGTCACTGCCTATATATTCCTTTATTTGAACAGGTGTGGTGGGAACTTTGTTGTATAATGTCCCTCTTCCTACCTGTCGTGGAAATAATGAAGCTTGTATGAAGTTCATGACTCAATTGATGCCAGATTATGCAGGAAGGCTATATTATATGTACGTCTCAAATAGCTGGCTGTATAGAAAACCGTGGGCAACATACAAAAGCCATTATAGTTTGGCCAGTCTGCTCCATACAAAAGCCATTGGTCTGGTGTAAAGTGGAGGGCAGCAGGGCTCAAGGTCCCGGTCCATCTGCGGCGCCAAATTTGTGGATTCCATCCTCATAATAGGTTGGCTGGTGGCTTGAGATATAATGGATCTGAGATGAGGTATTGGTGAAGTAGGGGCAGGTTGTGAATGCCCTACGAGGATTATCTCTAGGAATTACTCACTTAATACCTGCATGGACGTGGCGTGGATGAATGGAGGCTTCCATTTACCATCGCCCACCTCGCCCGCTCATTATTTCCGCCTCGATGCCCTTCCAAAGGCCCTTCTCCTCCATACTGTCCACCCTCCCCTCCTCTGACTACTACTTCTAAATCCCCTATCGCACCAGTTTGATACAGTATAGGAAGTATGACAATTATTTATTCCCACTAGTTATTGGACATCTGTTCACAGACCATTCCAACATGGAGAGCTAAATTGTACAGCCATTAAACCAACGTACGTGCTTGGGCCTGCGACAACTCGCAGACAACTGTTGATTGATGTCATCGCCCAAACCTCTAACCATAAGCTACCATACCCCCATTCCTCTCCTTGTATTGAGGGTTTGTTGGGGCATTGATAAATATATAATAAACCACGCACTTGTATCAGAAAACGAGAAATTACCTCTCAAACTATATAAGGGAATTTCGTTATGCATATAAACAAACATCTAAGACGGGAAAGCCTTGACAAGCTCAATGTCTTTTCCCGGCCGGTCTTTCACAGCCATTGATCAAACTCGTTGCCCTCCGGGCCCAAGACTGGCTCCATTGATCGGCCTACATCTACATATTTTTCTCTGTTGCTGATGTCAATAATCCCGTCCAGATGAAAAGCTTCAGCTGACAGGCGAGGCTTTCATTCAACTGAAGGTAGCAATTTGTTTCCTGTGCGATCACTGTCTCTACCTCCTTCATGAGACTTTACCTAAAGGGGTATGTTTAAAATACACCCAAGAGCTCATGTGCAACAGCAAATACTATAATACCACCATACTTAATATTCAAAGATCCAAAGCAAAGCCTTGTATATGCAGCGTAATGATTCCGATGCTGACATATTTGTCCATGTACATGCCGTTGCAGGTACATAGGAGAAATTTCAATCGAATTTAGCATCTTAAAGTGGTTATTATATCAATTAATATCAATGTATAATATTTTGAGTCAATCAACTGTATTACATACATATCAACCTGATAATTAATTGCTAGATTACATGATCTTTCCTGAATATCAACCCTGACCTATGGAACTATATTATACGTTGCAATGTACACCTAGATAATATCGTTCGATTTAAGATTCGATATGGAATTACAGTAAGCAATAGGGATTGCCACTGGTACTGCCACTGGTACTGCCACTGGACCTTATGATAATCTAAGGCCAACTGAGAGGTATACTTGGAGTCCACACAACCTACGACCCTAATGTGAACGGCAATGAGAATAGATTTAAGGTAAATATAACTCTCGGGCACGACACGTTCCCATGTGGGAAGCCACTTCCCCAAAGCTACTCCGCATTCAGAACCTGTCCCCAGTCCCAACCGCGACCAAGTGGCTTCATTTGTGGCTTCTATGGTTTGTCACATCTGTCACAATTATCGCATGGTCCATCAATAAGAAGTTCATCGACTCGCGCTTAGACCCAAACGACGAATGAATACAACTCTGCATTGAAGTATTCCTGCCTTAGAATTATCTTCCATTTCAATTAAATCCTCGCCGGGAGAATCCATCAATTTCAGTTTGTCAATTACCACCCCTACAACTCATTATTTGTACGGGATTTGCCCTTGTGGTGTGCATGAAGCCAGTGCTCCAGAAAACGAAGCCACAATTCAAAGCACACACAGAAATTGATGGCAATTCATGCCACGGGTTTCCACGACCGTTTTTTTCATGGGCGGCAATCGCCGAGTTCTTGCTTTGTTTGAGGCGAATGTTTTTGTTATCCTATCCGACGGAGAAGGGTTCAAGGAGGACTAAATGTCACAAGCTTCCATGGTGCGGAATTGGAATGAATCTTGATCCTTGCGTTAATTCGCAAGGCATAACGTGGGAGAAATAGATGGTTCACTATGAAAAACACAACCATTAGAAGTCTAATCTTATTAAACCAATGCAATTATTTCAATCCTCGATTCTGAGACAAACCACGAGCGCTAATGTAGTTTTGAACATCAAGGCCCCTCATCCCAAGAAGTCGAAATCTCATTCAATATCTTCACAGCTCGACCAGTTTTCTTTGTTGGCTCTCTTACGAAGTTCCATTCATACATACCAGAACCAAATATCCTTTAGTGAAACAAGGCCCTAAGTCACATAGAGAACAAACAACACTCGGCCATGGATCAATTACCTGTTAAGTATTTCCATCGTGGGAACCAACTTGATTGTAGGATAAAAGAGACCTTGCAATCGAGAATCTTCCACGAGGCAATCTATCTACGCCACAATACCACAGTGAAGCGTAGGGTTTATAATCTAATTTTTCAAGCTACTCTGATAATAAAGTCAATTGTCTTTTTTTTGATAGAAGGGATTTGATGCTTCATTTACCAGCCACTCTTATCCCATATCCATGTGGCAATGCCCTTAAGGAAAGCTGGGTGTGCTTTCCCACGCAGCACTGAAAGCCATCTTTCCCGGGCGAACCCCCACCCCCATGCCAAAAGCGGGGAGTATTACCTCTTTGAAAAATCAGCTTCAATCTAATCAGAACTACCTGTTACTCTTCATTCACTGCGACACCGGCACTATTTCCTCAGGCCGTATATAGGTGGAAGTGTGAAATGAGGTGCTCCCGCGTAAACATCGGGTCTGAGTCGATTCATTTTCCTTTTAGGCCAAATTTAACCATTGATGCCTTATCCCCTCAATCCAACCATCCAATGTAGTACATAATACATCTAGTCATTAATATTAACCTATGCATATATCTTAAAGGCAGAATGGTACGCACTATCACCTATATATAATATAGTTATTGCTCCCGTCTTGAGGGAAGGCAATTCCGTGTCTACTAAAAATGATATGTTGTCAGTACGGTGTAGCAAGAATCATTCCTCCAGTTCCGTTTTCTATATCACTGTACCACAATCAGCAATTCCAGCATACCTTCAAGTATAACATTAGTTCTTATGATATATTTCATATATCTATGCAAATAGTGATCCCTTTCGCAGTGCAATACCATAACCACTGACCATATTGGAAATATGAACTGCTCGAGAAAGATGAGATTGTACCATAAGCTGTAATCAAAATATTTCGGTTGGTTTTATACTTCTGTTTGAAAGTAATGACCACCTTTCGATTCACTTCGATTAAAGCAAAAGCCACACTAATGTTTGGAACTATATTGCGTCGACGCTATAATTGTTAACAAGGTCTTTAAGAGACAAGAGAAAAAAAATAAACTTGGTCAAGAAACCCATCCAAGATAAGTGCGCTGAAAGCATGTAAGTTTTAGTTGGAACCAGCAATGTTGCTTCCAGGCGGGACTTGCCATCTACTCCCAGGTCCCAAGTGAGGGATAAACATAGTCGCGCGGTACAAAAGACCATCGATACAGGAACGAATTATAATGGGAAGCATAAGTGAGCAATGGGTGGACAGATACGATAAGAATACCCTTTTCTGGATATCATACTGAATGAATAGGAAGCCAGGGCATGACTATCAGTATGGTAGAGGCGCTATACTGATTGCGATGTTCGATCGCTGTCTTGCCCTATGTAAATGATTGTACTTGTGACCTACATTTCTGGCTACAAAAGGGGAGGGCTACTATAATGGATAGGTTAGAGTTGCTCGAATCAACCCCCGGGCAAGGTGACATCACCGCACACACATTGTCTCTATCATTAGGCTCCGTAATCAATGCAAGCGTGAGAAAAAAATATTGGGCCCGCCGGGGGTTGAGGTGACAATGGATGTCCAGTTAAACCCCTATGGCACCGGAACTGACCTTTGGGGTCACGCCGGTTCAGGGAAGGTCGTGAAGATGAAGTGTGAAGAGTCAACCCTGGGCGGAAAGGCCCTCACACTCGGGGCCACGACAGCCCGGCGCCCGGAGAAACTGCATGGGATCTCAGAAATAAACAACTAATATCAGAGGCCCAAATTGACGCGATCTTCCATATAATAAGACTCACTATTTACCTTGTTGGTGCATGAGTCGGTATAGGTAATTGCTGTAATTGTGTACAAATGATAAGATATTTTTGTTGGAAACTCTCTGGAGAATGTTCATCTCCTGATCAAGTTCAATATCTGCTGGATGTCTAAAGGGCCTAGTCCACTATGCCGATTCTCATGCGAATTTGCGCCGCAGAGGACTCTTTTCCAATAAATTCTGTGAGAATCGCCATAGTGGATTAGACCCATTACCATTTACAATATAGACAGAATGCCAAATTGTTAGTGTTAAAATATGGCATTAATCACCAGAAACAATAAATGGCACCAATTAGAAAGTTTAAAACTTTCCTGATCGCAAAATACACTGGGTTTTCAAGTTATATCAAAATTAGTTCATTGCTTTTAAAAGCCAGTCGTCCTATTGAGGATGGAGTATGGAAAGATCATGATAGAGGAAGAGGCTTTCTCCCATATTAATCAGGGACAGACATTCTGTGGCAAGTGTAATCTTTCAGGGAGGGATTCCCAATGCCTCGAGGCTTTATCAGGCAAAAGGACAGGAGATGAAACCTTCAGACAAGCGTGCAGATTGCCTTGTCTGGGAAATAGCATTTATATTGCCTCGGGTGGTAATGAGCGATTAGCTCTTTATGTTAATTAATTTGTCTCTCTAAGCGCCTTCGGTGTGTGGGCATTGAGCGGGAAATTGTCATCGGTGAGGAAAACTATGATTCCACTGTATATCATCTCGAGAGAACCCCCTCAGGTAAGAAGATCCTCCCGAATTGCTATTTGAAGCTACCTATGGTGTTTTCATCTTTCTATATCCGTCTGTTAAGATGTTCGTATATTAAGAAGCGCCGGCACTCACGATGCCTTTTCTTATTGTGATCTCAACTCAGGTGTATGTTACTTCTTTGATAGAAAAAAACTTTGGTTCATACCTTTATCCATTGATCAGCAGTTCTTGTTTTGTACATCCATAACCAATGCCTAGTTCTTCAGTATGGTTTATCCGTCCCTTTTAATTTGATGTAAAACCAGAATATGTTCACCTACAAACACCTCCAAGCTTTGACAAAGAACAGGTACAAGGAAGGACCGTTCACCTTTGCTTCCAATAAAATACAAACGGTTCTTGCTACAGGTACACGAGTTCATTTCAGTCAAATTCAGAACTAGTTTCTTGACATGGCTTAACCCTTTATTTCCAACTTATTTCTAAAGAAAGAACTGTCGTGTGATGAACTCATTTCTTTTTATACGTTTCTCATATTACCCATCTCATTCGTTGGATTGGCTGTGAATTGAATTGAATTGTATTGAATCTATTCTTTATTTCTTTTCGGAATTAGTTGTCCATTTCGGATTGCTGAGGTCACAAAATAGTGAAATGAATCCCCGATACAATAAGGAAACAGACAAATGCATTTGAAAAAATACTTCGAAATAATTTGATGAGTAAAATCTATAACAAATAATTATGATTCATTTATCCTGCATGGGTTTCCTAACTGTTATATATATAGAGAGAGATTCTTCAGTAGAATCGAGCTGCATTCTTAAACTCGGTTCTATATCTACGCAGTTGTGAATTCGTGTGTTTGTGTTACCAAACTTGCAAGTATTTGTAAAACCTTAAATCGTGCAAAGCAACATATTATATAGCATGAAAATTATTTCGGATCATACGTCTCAAAAAGAATTATTACATTCATCTGAGAATGTCTTTACCAATGGCCTCAGCTAACAGTCCAAACAGACACCGTAATTTACATTAATGGTCTCCTGAGGAAAGTGCTTTGATTAGAGTCGAAGAAACTTCCTTATATCGATGCCAGGCACTGGATCTATATTCAAGTTAGTAACACATTGAAAGTTTTTATGTACAGAATATAGTTCGATGACTTGGCTCTGCCGACTGTACGAACATATAAAGTTTCAACTTTATCGAATCGAGACTGACGAACGACCCCCTCACATAATAATAGAGAGAGGCTCGGTGTCAATGGCTACCAGTGGATGAACTTGTATTCCGTTTGTACGCTGGGCATGTTTGTATCTCATCTACGCCACTTGCCCCGCACCACCTGCTTGTGTTTTTAATCTTGAAAGGACATTATGTGGTCTGGGAATCGTCCAGGCAATTAAAGACAGGTAGGGCAGAGCCTAGTGTGGAGTAATGAGACCGGTTCGTGTCTATCTCACATTAGGCTAGCTTCTCTATTGTCCGGGAGAAGGAGGAGGAGGAGAGAGAAGATGGGAGTGTGAGAGGGGATAAACAGAATATGAAACATTGGAAACCTAATACAATGAATGTAACATAATAAGCAGCAAGCATACTATGTGGAACGGATCTTGCGCGATAATATAGATTTTCTCTTCTATAGTTCTAGGACTCTTCTCTGAAAAATCGTAATTTGTGAGTGGAGTTCGTATAATTGAAAATGCACGCATATCCCAAGATAGAGTTAGATTTCTACATGGGAGCTCTAATTGTTTGTGGACAGACAACTCTTGGAATTCGATTCCTCCACAAGGGTTAGATATACCGACAGTACCGTGGCAATATCAACAATTGAGCAAGATAGTCGTGATAGCAGTATAGGCGAACGAGCATGCACAGTCGGTCCTTAACCAGAACCGAGATGATTTCAAATCTATAGTGAGCACACTCTCTCTGAAATTAAGAAATTTCTCTCCTCCTTTCACAAGCGGTTTGTATCCTTGCCACCAACGTGACAGCCCAGTACGCAGTGAATTAAATGCTAATCCACTCTTTTTCTCTGGCTCCGAATGAATTGCGGTCGACCTTTGCCTGAAGCTCTAATCTGCTTAATTTATTTTAATTTGGAATGAATCCATGTCAGACGCAAGAATCAAATTACTACTATCGATTTCCTGGCTGATCTGGTTAAGGCAAGTGTGCCATGGAGAAAAAGCTGGGAAGAATTTATAGAATGAATGCAGAAAGAGTCACAGTTAATAGCAAGCTACATTATCATCTAATAAACCTCATATCTAATTCATTGTTGGCAATGAGCTTGGATCACACTTATTTGCCTTGGGACTCTGTATTCGAAAGCTCTTCGTACCGATTCAAGCAATACAAATTTCAATCGCGGTACTATTTGGAAAATCCATTTGCATCAGTACTTGAGGAGGTAATTCACAATCGTTACCAAACGGGAAGCCTGCTCTAATTCACAGCAGTTGTTATAAAGTCTTTTAGAGGCAATATTTACGCGCACATCCAATCAATATGTCTGTTTTATGGACTGAATTCTGTAGAGAAATCTTTTATCACAGGATTCTAGACGGACTCGCGATTGGACGATGGACCTCAATCACTTTTGTAAATGAGCCAATCGATGGTGATTCATCATCCGACCATTCAAGCCTAATACATACAAACTTAGCAGGCGAGTTGCCTCCCCTAAATCTGTAAGCAGGTTGAACCAGTTGGAAGTGACTTTTTACGTGATGAATGATCCAGGAAATATCGACGTCAGCCCAATCACAAAGTTGGATCATCGCATGGGAGCCTTAGGGACCTCGTACAAACAGCCCATCTAGTCTTCTAAACCTACAAACCCTAACCTCAATTTAAAATACCCTCAGTGGCTGCAACTCTGAAATCCCATCACATATGCACCCTATTCTATAAGACAAATATACCCCACTATAGGAATGAGTATTATATTGTGTACTGCTCCTTCTCGGTATTAAATCCCGCACAAGTCAGGAATTTGGGATGAGCAATTCATCTTTGAAATCTTGGCATTTGATTTTCAAACAAGAAATTACGAATTGCCTTCCTCCATCGTTCCAATTTGATGTATGGCTTTTTCCGGAATCAAAAATACAGACAGGTTGCTCAGTGGGAGACAAGGTGGTTGTATTGGCGCTACGGACCCGTCACTGCAACGGACTGAGTTACTCTTAAGCCTGACCAAGTTGATGCTCACTGTACCTCCTCCTTCCAAACCTCCTCCATTTCCAAGCGTCTTTAATTTTTGACAGCAAAAGTAATTGCTCAGCCCTTCACTACTACAGGAGTATTTCCTGTACTCGATGGGCAACAAATGGGTGCGCATGGATCCATTGATTATGCCGTTTTCCCTGAGAGTAATTCCATAAAACTTTGGGATATTTTCCACTCTTAAAATTGGCAATGTTTTAAGCAATTATCCAAAAATAATATTTAAGTTAATTGTATCAGAGTATGGGAAAGTGAAGTGTGATTGAAAGTTTTTCTTTCCAGATTTAAGACCAATTATCAGAACGAGTGTATCTTCTAATCACCCTGTCCATTACGCTGTCCAATTGAAACAATCACTTTCCTGGGCAGATTGGAACAAGAAGGCGTCATCAAAAATTAATGGGGTCTAGAACAGTCGGTGGAAAGTTTTGAAAAGGTTGGCACAATTTCAGACTCGCATCTGGTCGATTTTTTCCCGCCGACGAAAAACTCTCTCCATGATGGGAAAAATGATTATGGGCCTATTATTGGCTCGCAGCCACAAAGCCTTATCTTGTAATAAATGAATGTCTTTTCATGCCAAAGATAAACATCCCATAATCTTGAAATGCCAAAGATGTCTTCAGGACTTCATGTCAAACCAAACGCCTTTATGCGACTCGCAGTTGCACTGCTCCAACTTCTTAGCTGTAATATGATTCACCCAAATGTAATTGGACCCGCAAAATTCTCTCCCAACGCAGGTCTAAAAAGGAACCACAATGGAGAGGAAAATAGGAGAAAATATTGAATGCGTTCCTTGTCAGGCTTAATCATAATATGGAAGAGTTACTTAAGGAAGATGCCAAGCGAGCGGTACCAGGCAATGAGGCATATCTTCAATCACAGACAGTCTAAATAAAAGCTTTACAAGTTTAATCAGGATCGAATCTACATCAATTACGAGTAGTCCCACTACATCCAGTGTAATTATTGAATTCACACCGATCAGATTATATCATACAATGAGGAAATTCCATCTACATTTTGCACACACTGACTCACGTGCTTTGAATAATCCTTGTCCCATTACACCAGCTAGTTGCTAATTGCTCAAAATGGGTCACGAGCTGATTGGCCTTGCACTGCTCAAAATGTGCTCAGATGTTTAGTTATTCGGAAATGAGCACACTATGTGTAATCCAATACAGAGCTCTGGCATTAATATTATGGCTCTGCCTCGGGCAAGTCCTGTCTTACGGTACAAGTAGAAACTCATTTTCTCTGATATAATTTAATAGGGAATTCATGTAAGGATGTGGAAGAATGTTGATGGGAAGCAAAAAGGAAGAATCTCAACCAAGATCAGTATTAGTTTTCACCATATTCAAACAAGAAGCGGTCTGTGGGGAAAGATGAAACCCCTGAATCAATAGCCTAACAGCTTGCAAACTGCAGCAATTCCCTCAAGCAGGACATCAGACATTGGAAGATAATGAAAATCTGCAGTCTGATTGGCTGTTTTCTCTTCGCTTGTCGCCGCAGTGTTTGCCTTCGACTGACCCAAACCATCTCAGATGTCACCCACCAGTTTCAGACCTTCAAAGCCCTTACTGACCACTCTGTTTCCCTCACGAAGGCTTCCTTCCAAAAGGTTTTATTTTCCAATCACGGAGACTTGATCTTGCAGTTACCATTCTCCGCACGAGCTCGTAGTTTTTCTTCTTTTCAAGGCACGAGAGTTCGCTTTCAAGCAAGCGTCCTCGTCCCAAGCCTGACCCCCAGGGCGACGAAACACCCACCGTGCGTGGGGCTGGTGGTGGGGGGCATCGTGTCCAGATTTCCCACAAAAATCCTCCTCAGCCATTTTAACCATTTCTTAGAGCACAGGATAATCAAGTTAGCCTAGAAACTCTGAGGTCGTTCTGGCCTGGACTACATTGCCCACCCGCCCCACTTGTGAATAAAGCCTGTTAACTAAGTCTGGAGTCTCCCACTGGCCCACAGTAACAGATGAACATGGTCTCCAGAATCCTCTTCAAAACAGTTGTAAGCCATTTCTTCTGATACCAGAAGACGTATGTTTTATATTGGCTAGAGGCCAAATTCATTTTGATCATATCTGCCGACCGCTTGGTTGATGTTATCAGCTGCCAGGAATCCTTCAAATAAATGTAAAGCAAGAACCTTTTACATCTCTGTGATTTGATTTTTGACTTGTATCTGGAGTGGCAGATAAGAGCGTTTAATGTGAAATTGGAGAGATTGAGATCTCTCTTATTTCTTCTTTTGCTCCCTCCCCACTTCACATATTATTCACTTCAGGGGGAATGGCTATATGAAATTGGCAATTGCGTAGAGTGCATATTCCCCTTTTTTCCCGGATTAAAAAGGTCTTAGTATCCAGTTGACCAGTGGTTTCAGTGAAAGCTAGAGGAACATGAATGTTGACAGTTGCCATAGATTATGATGCACATATGTATGGAATGGCCTCAGAAATGCTCCTGCCACGAGGCAAGGCCTCCCGCCTAAGAGAACAAGGTCAGATGGGATGCGGCTTGACAAAGAAATGTGGCTCTCTTCCTTGGGTGTAGCCACCCAGGGGTCAGGCGGCAAATTCATGGACATTGCTTGTTGGACGGTCAAAAGAAGTGACAGGCCAGTGGCCGGTGTCCATAGACCTATGCTTATCCGTCTTCATCAGGCAAGTCTTGGCCTCCAAGAAAATAGCCTACATTGTCACTGACTGTGAGGCCCCCGCTCTGCCTTGGCAGGGTTAATTGAAATCTACTCTTATTACGGCTATGGCTATATCCCCAGGAGCATCGCCATAGGCAGCGACAATGCAAATTTATTACACACGGAAGCCTAGGGTATATATAATTAGCATAGACTGTTGCGACCTGTTACGTCTTATAGTAGACTAGATTTGCTTGATGTATGTATGCTTATGTACATGGCCCAACATTTCAGGCATTTTAGAGTTCGAGCAAAAGCCGTGTTTCCTTCCCATATAATATATATACGTGCATCTGCTTATATATATGCTTGCTTCAGCTACTTTTGAAGAAGCAACGTCAGGCAGTCGTCAGAGCAATATCACAGGTATAGAAAAAGAAAAGAAGACACTTCAGCGAGATAGTGCGAAGGGAGATTTTCCCCATCGGCAGGAAAAAAATCCTCTAAGGCATTTCTTCAAAAGCGTTATGCCTCCAGGGTATGATTCACACACTTGATACCAGACTGACGGAGGTCTCCAGTAGATGCCCTCTCCTGGGAGATCAGTATTTACCCGGAGGTTTTCACAGGCTGGCCATAACGCCAATCCCCTGGAGAAAGTGCCCGGGGAGTTGGAAGCTGAAGAAAACCGGGGTGGGCCAGATGGGTAAGGGATTCCGAGGGCACAGGCACTATGACACTACGACCACACTGGTCCCCACAACACCCGTGGGAAATCACTCTCCCTTGTTGCCCCAAATTGAAACATTACAGTTCTACAGGCCGGCTTGGCTGATAGGCCAGGATCCAAATTATCAGCTCGTGCAGCCGCCATTAGCTCTTAAACTGCTCACGTTCTCGGGGTGAGTCGCTCAGCACACCTAATGTAAGCACTTGATAATGACAAATAATACTTGTGTGCACACCACATAAACACAGCATCATACCTCGGGTGTCTAGGAGTGACATATATGTAACTCTACACTCTCTCCGTATTAGCTCAAATGCCCGATTGTGTTTACATCCTGGGCAAAGCACCTACCTCCATAAACATGCCCGAGTAGTACTTGTTTAAAACGACGTGAACGTCGACGTCACTCAGTTGAAATAAGGCACTTAAATAAAGCAGGTTTTGTTCACACTCTGATTGACAATTTCATTTAACCTAATCCCTGATCTACACTTCCAGATTAAGTTTAACTGCTCGTGTGTTTTGTAATCCTCCGGACCATATCCGCTTTTACCACAGCAGTTTTTATAGCTCTGAATGTAGAGCATATTTTTATAGACGTTATCAAGTAACCACTATATTCCATTACTTAGATGGACGTGGCAAAGTATGTGTTTATTAAAGGACGTTCAACCTTCCAACAACAATACATATCTTTTGAGGCCTTTTACATTAAGGATACATCTACCGCTTCTTAAGGGCCTTGCATGCATATGGGAACCCATCTGCAGTAAAGCTCGCATCTAGAATCAATTACCCACTGAGGCATGAATTTACATTCCATGAAATTCTATAGAAAAACAGCAATTATCTATTCCTTTTATGCATAGCGAGTTTCAGACTGTTCATAATTCGATCGAAGCAGCACCGAGTGTAATGAATTATTGATAAAAAAAAAGAAGACAAATCAGGGCGAATGCTCTGAATGCTCATCATCTGAAGATGAGGCCCTTCTAGTATGGATAGCACATTTGATATATCATACATGGGAGAGGAATACCAAACCCTGATATTTTCATAATTATCAGACAAGCCCTCTGTGTCTAGAATGTAATATTTAAGGACTGATTGAAAAGCTTCCAAGAAAACAGTGCACCGCAGTTTTTTTCTGAGGGTAAATCAATATCTTCATTCTAGGGGGAGATGTAAGTTCAGGATTCAATCATGAGTCCCTGGTTTTTAACTTACACCCTCGGACCATTCCCAATTCTGGGCAGGGAGGGTATGTATACAGTACACTTGTACCTGAGATTGTCGCCTGGTATTGCCTATTTTCCATCAATTAATGTATCTCCCTCTATCACCAATGCTGATCAATCATTCTAATTACATCCTAGACGTGCTGCTAGAGGCCCCTGCCTTGTCAGGTCACACACAATTATTCATAGAAACTCAGGGGGTAAGTGCAACACCTTCATGCATAAACATAAGCCTTAACCTGTTTCCCAGTAGCGCCATGATGGAAATCTAACTATTGATGATGGCCAACTACTTTTTAAATGCTATGTCACATCAGTCATCCTCATCTCAGAGCAATTACATCGAGTCGAATCACTTTAATAGAGAGAGTAACTCACGCCGAGAGTAAAGCTTATACTGTAGAGAAAAGAGTGGGGATAAGATGATTGATTAATGTATCGAAATGTCCTTTTATATTTCCCTCAATTTTTTTTACAGACGCCATAGTACCTGTAACGAGTGTCAGGTTAAGGTAATTACATTATTCCTCTCGCGTATCAATTGCCCCTGGCAATATAATAGGCCGCCTCAACTGAGCACAGATCACTCTGGCAAGCTTGGGAGCCAGAAGTTTTGAATGACTTCCAATTGAGGCAACATTTAGATGTCAATACCATGGGGTGAATTCATTTGCAGGGGCTTGAATAATTGATTGCTACTATGCAGTATTGAACCACTGACACGGTCCCTTAATTTGGTGGGTATTGCAGGAGGATCCTGGGGCCGCCCAGGGGTATATCTATACAAAGCTTAATCTCATTTTATGGCCTGAATATTCACCAGACAAATTACATCATCAGTGATATATTGGGGATTTTATCCACATGGTGATTCAGTTTTATCCTTTATCTTATAAAGTGATATATTTAGAGTGACACAAAATTGAATTTCACAAGGAATGAGTAATACACTATGAAGAAACTCTCGGTGCTCCTTTAACTAGCTCAGTCTATACAGCCACGGTCTTCGTACTCTAGATATACAGTAATGTTTTTATCTTTCTTTAAGACAACAGACAACGCTTTGATCATGAATGGGCATCAAATAACAAAACAATGATCAACAATGATTCTATAATTCATTCGTCTTCACTTTAGCCCTTGAGGAGAATCTAATTCTCCTGATAATTGGAATATTTAGGCGTCGAATTACTCTGCATGTTTATGACTCTTCACTAATGAATCGTAAAAAGAATCCATAACATTAATAATGCAAAGGGTAAAAGAACTTGGCCAGGTCAAAGGGGAAAAAATTCACCTTAGTTACGTCAACACATGTGGTTCCCCTTGAATATGGTAAATAGAGGTTTCCAATATGTTTAATTCATTCAAAGAATCCCCAGCCTAGACTTGAATTTCTGACGAATTCATGCAATATTAATCTGTTCCTTTTGAATTTTTATATCCTTATCTTACTCAGGGTAACAATTCTTTAATGAGACTTAGATCTGTCTGCATGCATGCCAACGGAAGGTAGATGGTGTTTAGATTGTAGATTGTAGGTGCTTACAGACTGAAATGGATAGAATCAATCCTAGTCAGACTTATCCCCAGAGGACTCAATAGACCCGTGATTGGGCGAATCACCTCCTACGGTAACCAACCCCCTATTTCCCAAACACCCTTGGGGGAAAGTACAACGAGCGGGAAAATAATTGCAAACCAAAGCTCTGCCAAGTGCAGATGGGTAAATGGACATTGTTTGAAATATAACAGATCTCTAGGACTGTTATCAACACGTCTTTAAAATAATAGGCGGCAGTATCAACGTTATGTGGCATGGCAGATTTATTTCCTTAGGGTAAATTCTGGCGCGTGTTAAAAGGAATGGTAAATGTCAGGAGTGTTGAACTTCGTTGAAGAGTATGTTCGATGAGACCGCCCATACATTTACTTAATATTTAATACGAAAAAAGCGATCAACAAGTCAACCAGGTTTTCAAGTTCAGTTAGTAGTGTAAAATCCCACCATTAAAATTTAATAGATCGAACCTTTCCTTGGTAATTTCACAGAAAGGTCATACACAGAAAGGTCACGCAAATAGGTATTCAAAATGTGAATAAAATGCTTTTAAACTGAAAGGAACTTAAATACATCTTTAGTATATTGGCCTGTTTCAATCTCTTAAGTGATTAATGCTTCCCCACATTTAAATATATAAGAACCATACAGAACTATCAAAGTTTATCACCATAAGTTCCATTCCCGAAGTTTCGGAATATCTCTACATTTACACTTGATGCTTTTACATATGTATCACAGACAGAGAAAGGGAATTTGATGGAATACATGACCTACATCGATGAACCAATTCTGTCTGGTAGTGGGGAAAAAAAGAGAAAAAAAGAAGTTAGTCTGACAGTCATTATTCCCCACCCATTCCCAAGCCTTCTCCTATGTCCCCGCGGTCACCCACTACAAGGGCATTGCCTCGTCCCCACCTTGCCAAATGGAGCCCATGGGCCTCGTAAACCTAACATCCCTGATGTAATATCGGACAACCTGACTGGGAGAAGGTTAACAATCGAGCAATACTTTCCATTTTCTTTAGTGTCTACTCATCGCGTTATATCAGCCGAAGCGACTACACAGCTTTTTAAAAGCAGAATTACCATAGTAAACAGATGACCATTTAGGTATTAAAAGGATAGGCCTAGTTGTCTCATGGATAATAACTAATAAACGCAAGGACTGCATTTAACTAGTTTATGCAACCAAGGTGTATTTGCATAACCAGCATAAAACAAATCTTCTCTGCATAATGGTTATTTTCCTGATCCTACTTGACTATTCATGAAGTTGTCCCGGAAAGACCACTGATAATTTCATTTTGCTTCCAGTCCTTGTGAAACATAAAGTTTTCTGTTCAAGCAAGTAACGGACGTGTAGCCCCGAAGCAACAACTTCTAAATGTAATTGATAAGTATTGCCAAAGACCAAAGACGTCTGGTGTGAATAGCATCTATCTTTTTGATTCCCGGTCCGGACATTACATGTGAAGTCTTTTTGAGTGTAAGACACATTGGGGAGAAATTGATCTATAGATCTTGACACAGATCTCGTCACACGTGACCCAAACGAGACCGACCGTTTATATTCGCCATAGTGAGCGAGCGTATGAAAAAACACCGCAGCGTCTAGCTGCGCGCGCAGGATTCCTCTAAGGTGGCCCGTAAGGCTGGAAGGGGAAAAATATCCATCATATTTTAACCAGTTTGTGGCTAGCAATGATGCACCAATCCAACTGTCAGTCATAACTAACCCTTGGAGTATTCCACGCCCCTGGGCTAATCGCTGCATTCACCCGCCCCGCGCCAGCCCAAGTATGGGCCACCGTACATCACTCAGAAAAATACCCCCTCCTCGGACATCTCCACGCTTTTACACTCCCCTTCTCATTCACTAAGTGGAAATAAAACTTTTTTACTCTGGAAACCAGGGCATATAAACATACCTAAAGACACTTAGGGCCAAAACCTCGCGTCGGGTAATCCGCACCGCTTGTATATTGGTGTAACACACGTTGGCAAAGCTGTGATCTTTCTGCGTTGGATTCAGAATCGATGTGGTAGGTGGATAAATGACCAATACCCAGTGGGATAGCCATTGAGTAGCCATTTATTTATGGGCTAGATGGTCCGCCAGTGCTAGCGTCTAGAAAAATTATATAGCTCCATACATTCACATTAAGGGCAAAGCAACCGCGCCGTTTCCAATATTATTGGCATCGAATCTTTCCATAACTTTCATATATATAATCTGCCACACAAATTAATTCGCGACATGAGAGAGGGACATAAAAGGAGGTTGTATGTATTTGCTATCTTGCCTCTTGATTTACCGCTGTAGTCATGCGATAAAGAATACGAGAGGCATTTCAGTGGTCTAGCTTTCCCTTGAAAACAGGAAGGGGTGAGAAGCATTTTCTTAGGATTATTCTAGTTTGTCACAGTTATTTTATGACATTAAAGAGAGCATTGAATGATACGCCGCCATTGGTCTGTAGACATTATTTCAACGAGATTTTATGGACTAAACCAAGCTAACATGAAATTCACTTCCAGTAGATAGCTTCCGATAGTTTTGTCTGGTGGCTTGGCTGACGAATACAAGCAAACATACATTATATACAGTCTAGGCCCAAAGTTGTGAGTCCCTTCAAACGTGGGGGGGGGGGGCTCTCGCTTCAAACCGCAATGTGCCATTATAAATAATTCCATTAAGACCACAAAATGTCATCATATTCCCATTAGATCGCCGAGTCCTAAGCCAGAAAACCGATTAGCGAAGTAGGTGTCTAATCACTGATATACCATTCTTATCTATCTGAAGGTTTGTACCTAGACTGTATAGGGTAATTTCAATTCATCATCTACCGTAAAGAGCTTTAATCATTCTAATTCTTTTACAAATAATATGTTCTGAAAGCTATTAGCAATATCATCTCAAAATAGGATTTCAAGTTCAAAGAAACAGCTCATATAGAGTCATATTGTGCGTGAAAGGCAAAGCTCAAGATGTGGTTATTGATAAAAAGAAAACAATCTATCAACCACATTCTCAGGCATTGACGCGTTCAAAGTAACCGATTCGGCTAGTAGCATAGGAAAAGTGGCATAAGAAGCAGGTTTCTGTAAGTAGTATATGAAAAGCATGAACAAATATCCTGGTAAATGTAAACTTACTCAGATGGGTAGATTGACATCTGAGGGAGTGTTTATATATAAATGGTGATTTTAACCAGACTACGAGCGTCTTTGGAGGTGCCAGGCATCTATAGCTGGGTTATATCTTCATAAACGTCATTATCGGCTGATGGGTTTTATTTGAATGGCGAATAGAGTCGGCTGGGTGATTGAGAGCCTTCTAGAGAGGCAATCCCTTAGTGACGGAGACCAAGGAAGAACACGGTCAATTTTGCAAAGATTATCAAGCAATTTCACCCAACTAGTGCTAGGTCTAGACTTCAATTATTCCTGCCTATTGCCGTCCTCTCAAAAAGAAAGTCCCACTTTTGAGTACTAAAGACGTCAACTATTGACCTGGAATGAAGCATGATGGGGAGGGACAGGTCACATGACCACCTTGAGTGCAGTCGCAGAATGCAGTTCACCGTTGCCGTAACATGCGCTATAGCCGAGGAGTTTAGCTGCGAGGGATACCAATAGGGGACGCGGACTGGTATAAGCACTTGCTTATCGGCACTTCATTTCATTAGAACTTGTATTTGGAAAGAAAGCAACGCTTTTTGCCCAGCTCCGGCCTCGCAACGAGATCAATATGAGCAAATAGATATATTACTGTGTAACTTACTTAAATCATTCCATTAGGCAGACGCCCAAGGGGAACACCTCACAGTCGACAGTGGCTTGGGGGTGGGGGTGGTGTTGGGCGATGTTTGGGGTGCATTAGAGATATTAAAACCGGATCATCTATAGAGAATGAAGCTGCTGTAGTAACTCTGTGTTATGTTTCTTGGGAACTGGTGAAATGAGCATAGAAGTATATTTATGCTTATAAAAAGGGGGTGAAACCCTGGAGGATACCCCCAAACATCCGCCTTATTTCCTAGTCCTAGTCCTCTGTGTACACATTCAGAAACAATATTTAATATGGCAAACGCTACACCATGGCTCCATCACTATGATATATCACTGTTTGATAGGATCATCTCGTGTGTTCATTATTTGAATAAAGGTCCCATATCGCATTGTGTTTCTAAGGCTGGTATACTGAATAATGTATTAAACTAGTTGTAACATAACTAAACAGTAATCAAATACTCCCAACGTCATGCCGTTATTAGTTGCAGCATATATTATTAAATATCTACTTCTCTTTACAAACTATAAATAGTTAATTAAAATAGACTTAATATACCGGTATTACGCTGTTTATGACCTACTGCTTGTCTGAGGAAAGCAATTTCTATTAAATACTTACAATATGTAGTAATTATGATACGCCTATTGACAAATAACCCTGACTAACTATGACACTATTATAGTGGAAATATAAAGGAACCTTATTGCTGAAGAGAAGGCTGTATTTTTTCCCAAAACAATTGCTACCATGTTTAAAACAGGCGATTAAAATGAATAATTCATGAGATCCAAGTTGTAACTTTACAGTGTTGATGTACTGCAACCTCGCATGCCATTAAAATGTGCGTGCTTCAGTGAATCTTGAAAGGGTCGAGTTTTACTATGTTATCAAGTGGGAGAGGGAGAGAAAATAAAAACTCTCCACATAGTATGATCACTTTCCCCACAAGGTACGTCAAATGAAATGCATACAAACATGACTGTCAAACAATATCTTTTCTGACAGTTCCTTCATCACAGACCTTTGTATTTTTAGTACTAAACGTAGAAATTAATTTTGAGCCCAGACACAACCCGATTAGACAGATGTACTCTTGCTTTGACCAATTCATGAATGTAACCCAGGTTATAATAAACCATAGAGACAATAAGCAGTAGATTGTTTACATAAACATGTTGCAAAACATATGTGACATCTGCGCATCCTTGAAAGGTATTACATTCAATTTCCAAAGATAATTACTGGAAAACTATCATGTTTCTTATGCACGAGAATTCAGAAAAGCATGCAATCCCGAGTGTGTTAGTATAACTAGAAACAGGACACTATCAGTCAAGACAACCCTGTGGATAAACTTTAGTATTTCAGGATGGCAGAGCCCAAAAGCAAATTGTCGTTTCTTCTAGAGATAAATGGCAATCAACACATTTCTTAAATAATCCATTGGCCAGCATTTGTATTCCTCGCATGGGAATTTTAGGGACCCAACTAATGCAATCAGGAAAAGCAGCAAGGAGAGCGTCTTGGTGATTAAAAATAAAACTAATCAAGCAGTAGAAAACACTCGAGGGACTTATACATATGCTTGGGTGTGCATATAAATAATTCAAAAAATAAGAATGACTTGTATAAAGTATGGGAGTTGTAGTGAACAAGCATTCAATTGAAGCCATCAATCAGGTGTGTCAATACCCATCCTTTTAATTGGGTAATAAATCATTTTCAACTTTTTTCAAAACAAACAACTATGCTGAACTGATGCAAGCCAGTAGTCAACCAAACGCCTACCTTTGGTATGGTAAACCTTAACAAGAGACCCTTACAAGGGTGACGGTCCATCCTATAAAGTATATGAATACAAATAAAAGTATTGAATATTGGAAAACCAACAACGGCTAGATAATGAAGCACCTATTTCTCTAGTATCAATAAAGACCGATGAGAAACAAAAATGGAGGATCAAAAGGTGCCTTGCAAATGTTTTTAAAAGCAAGTGTGCAGCTGGAACTGAAACATTGGTTCGAATACGATACAGTTGTGTCAAGCGTATGTTTGGTAATAATGGGTTGCTGTTCTGAATGTTGTAATGTAAAAAAGAAAACGTTCGGTCAACGACCCAGTAAACCTGGGCTGGTATTTGCTCTGTTCAAAGGATAAATACAGAAAGCAGATGTTTTACTGCCCTGCACTCTCTATCACTTCTCCTTCCCATGCTTGCCACCGGGCCCTACTGAAACACAAATCGTGTTCTTCCTATCCTATCCCCGTTTCCCTTGACTTGATCGGCGGCTCCCACCTCCGACGAAATCTACTAGGGGTTGTTTACTATACTTGCATACACAATTTCGATTTGCTTGGATCGCATACTATCATCAGAATCAGAATGTTTTATGGACATATTTCCTACATTTAAAGCTGCATTCTGAACTGAAACGTCAACATTATTTTCTATTCTTGAAATATTTGACTTTTATCACTGAGGTTCCGGAGATTATGATATTGAAAAGGACAAAAGCAATTGTATTTATCTTTGAAGGTTGCCAATACAAACGCCCGAATTGATTTAACACTGGTTGCCAGTATAGATTAATTGCCCATGAGTAGATCTATACAAAATACCAAAGGATTGGCAAAAACAGACGTAAAAAATGTAAATAACAGCGGAAAATTGCGCGAACATGAGTGATAATTGATTTAAAGTAAACAACCCCGAGAGCAGGTAGCTTTCAGTGTGTACACTCAGATATTAAAGATATCAGGAAATATGGTGGTCAACCCTAAAAACACTTTGCAACAAGAGACATAGTTAACCGAAAAGTAGGACATGTCATGTTTCATCCAGGAATAACTCAGAATGTATCTTTGCTAGATGAAATTAAAATGGGAGAAATTTAAGAACAGGGAATCCGAATCTACATTGTAACATTCCACACGATTATTTTGTTATCTAATAACCTCGCATTATCAACATGGGGGGAATCAGGTTCATCCATTATAAATATGAGCCTTTTCCCTAAGGTTTTAGCAGCAAATATAGCTGCAAGCCTTCACACAGGAACAAAATATGCCCATGGAGAGATGTAATAGAAAAAGAAGTTAGTGTATGGGACCTGCGTGATCCACAGGTTCAACAGGACCACATATCCTGGCTGTTTCCATTTGGTTCCGCCATGTTTATGGTACATCCTATCCACCCTGCATCTAAGATATGTCACATTTCTGACGCAGGCCATATATCAAAGACAGTGTTTATCTGTCTCGAAGGAAACGCCAGTGTACGACCTTACCTCCGAGTGACAGATACCCACAGGTTTATCGTGCTTGACGCATTGCCTCCGAAGCAGATACTCCGTGATGGGCGCAATCAACGCTACACTGATCTGGGATTTGATTGGTCCAGGAATATGGTGAATCATCCCAGGGCTTCCTTTCGTTGTGGGGCCTCCAAACCAAATATTTTAAACTATATCACACCAGACATTCATAACCGAAGCAACATCGGTGACCTGAGTCATATGTAGCAAAAATATAATGATAATAAAAGGGAGTGTTCAGAAAAGGAATATATTATTGTCCCTGTCAGAAAGGGTATACATTTCCCCTGTCTCTTTATTTTACTGTATCGATGCAAGAATTAACATGAAACGGGGCGTTTTTATTTGCTTGTCAGCGTCGAAGATATTGTTCTATCGATATTGTGACTGAAGTTCATGATATAACGCATTAAGCTATTGAAAGCCTCCTGGTTGTGCATTGTGTTATTGTAAATTATGTTCAGACATGTAAGGGTTTTATGTGTTCAAGCCCTAACGGAAGCAAGAAAAAAAACTATACATGTTCAAGTTGAATAAGATTAAAACAGCAAACCACCTATGCATCCACATTCAACATACAAATATTGGAATTACGAAATAAAGACTTCTTGTAACACTAGAAAGTAATCAATTTGAGCTAAATAGTTAGGAAATGCAATCAAAACAATGAAAAGTATATTGTTGCTAGATATAAAAATACAATACACTTAATAAAATTCAATCCAGTTTTACAAAATATATAGGATGAAAACTCTGCAGTGCAAATGGCTATGATGATTAAAATATGGCACAGAAAATTCAAAGACAGAAACTCATATAAAGCAGTGATAGGAGTTTGGTTTCTATTAACATTTTGGGGTGCTTCTTGCCTTGAGTTAAGACGGAGGCTACGGAGGAGGTGGAGGAGGAGATGACCCAGGAGTATGATAGGACCAAACTCTGAATCATGGAAAGAACGAACGACAGACAATGACTGAAGCTAGGTTTTCTCAGCAGACAGCAATAAACCGAACTACACCTACCTTCACCAGACCTCTGTCTACATTTTGGGGAGAGAAATAAAATTTGGATCTTTAATTCTTTAACATGTATATTGACAATTTAGAATTTTCAAATTCTATTCTTACATTGATTGTTTACAACTATAGTTTTACATTAGACGTAGTCATTTCAATAGTAACACTAATGAGATTTGATGTCAATTTTAATGTCAGATTGTCTAATTACCGAGGAAATGTTACAATGTTGAGCGCTAGTATGATATAGGAGCATCTATATATAACGACAGAAGCAGGTGAAGAATATTCACACATGTATGTATATATGTATGTATCATACATATGCTATACATGTTCAACATACATTTATACATACATTCAGGTGAAGATACACTCTCGATTCCCTACCCTGACACAAGTTCTCATATGCTACAGAATGGTATTAATCAATCAAATATAACGATGCAAAACAAGAGGAAAAAAAGTGTCAAAAGTGTCAAAACAGTGTACCACAGCTAAGATGGAGGGAGGGTGTGGAGGAGAATGTGGGGGAGTGGAAGACTAGGACGATAATTAATGATGATTTTGTTTCGCCCTCCGTGCTTATCCCGATCATCTTGTTATCATTTGATACATGGATTCATTCTTTCATTAACAGTATAGGGGAGGAGAAGCAGTCCCTTGAGGAACGACTGTAATACTAGGGAACCTTTGCACCGGAGAATAATGGCTAGATTTTCATATTGATTAACGACAGTGTGCTGCTGTGATATGACTAATTAGTTGGGGGATCCAGGCGCATCCATTGTTCTTTTCTTGCCTCGACCGGACTATTTTATTCTGTCAGGCAGCAACATATGGCAATCGTCCTGAAGAACCGCTTCTTTAATTACACAATACATACTCCCTGCGCTCTCTGAGGGAATCTTTAGAAGAACAGCGAGCCTTCTTTTGCTACAGGATGAACTCTAAAATCACAGAAATTGCTGATGTAGAGATGTCGGGCCGGGTGCATGAATGCGTTTTTCTCATACGACATACTTCTCTCTTGTCGAAGGATATTTCTGCACATAATTAGGTGCAATTTTCAGACTTTCTCTTTAATTAAGATTCCCAGATCGGTGTTCGACTGATTCGAGCCTGCAAATGATGTTGTCATTTTTACAATGGCCTAGCATCAGAATCAACATTTTCTCTGAAATGACTCAGAGGTAATATGTTATCTAATTATGGTTTATGTAAAACGGAATAATCAAATTAATGTTAGTTTTAATTGATATCCCGGAAGGCTTTGTACATTATTTTACAGCAATTTGCAATCGCAGCATTGTTTACATCCTCCGGAATCCCAGAAAAAAAGAATACCCCCCTCATCCCTCATAAAAGCCAGTGGTAAAAATTCCACATCTTAAACTCGCCATATTTGTCAAAAGCTTCTGCCACGTTTTGTTACATTTGTGAGAGAAATCATTCCTAACAGAGCCAATTAAAGAGAATGACTCAGCACTTTTAATAGCTCTGGTTGGCAAGGTAGACACAAAGTGTGGGAGAACGGAATCCTGTGGGGCCTGGGGGTGAGGAGATATAGACATGCATGCGTTTTGTCGACGCTAATCCAGGGTTTAGTCGGTGTTAGATTCACCCATTTTTAAAACGCAACCAACGAACTGTCAATCTTAGGTAATGGGATCCGAGCGTCTCATTTCAGAGTCTGGGACACGTTGCCTCGACGTTCAAGGAAAAACTCTCGATCACACTCTGATGTAACTGCATTATCCTTCATACATAACTCACTGTCAGTTCACTCCTGCTCTGCCTTCATATGGTGGGAAAAAAGATCATTATGAGATCTGGGTTTTGCATAACATAAATAACCTAATCCTATGAGCACGAGTGTACCGAAACGAAGCTTTATTAATTAATATATAAGTAGGGAGGAATGTAACAGCAACATTCTTTTATCGGATGCCAGATCCTACTTGGCAGTGTTCGATCTGAGTGGATTTGTTAAGGACATGAACCTTTTCATTACTATAACCATCCGCATCGACCTGCCAGTAGCCTATAATAATATCTAAAGTGGCTAATTCATGGGCTAATTCATGGGAAAATGTATTAGAAATAATGCGATAATACTTGTCCTGTCAAGATGAGGTATATTTTGAGAGGTACTCTAATCAACTGATCATAGGTGGAAATTGGAAATTGAACGGGAATGAAAGAACACGTACTGTTTGAGGAGAAACCAAGGAGGTTACCTCTGTGAAAAAAATGAATGAAAAGAACCTTGGTGTACACGATACATTCTATTTTTAACGCGCCTGGTGGGTATGACAGAAGGGTCGGGTAATGAGGCCTAGGTTTTATGACAAAGTTCACTAACTCTTGGGTCACTCCACCTCCGTTCCAATGCTAGCGTAACGCCACCTTCAGGAAATTTAACAAACCTGTCCATATTATAGGTAGTTTGGATGCGAGGGGTGCTTCAACCTAGTGGTAACTATACAAACTAATGCCCTTATGCGAATACTGGCCCTGCATGGGTGGGACCTTATGGGAACGAAATAACCCTTCCCTATTCTCATCAGAATCTATGTTAAAATCAGAATATATGTAGGCTGACACATCCTTCAAAACCGAAACTGAAAGGAGAGTTTGTGTACAAGATTACTATGTTTATCACTGCCAATGTAATCCGAATATCCATCGGATACCCATCTAGAAAAAAGCAATTTCGATAGTGTTCAATGATTTATTCCATCGGTGTATTTTAAACAGCAAAATCGAACAGAGGTAGAGTAACTCTAGCCTCTGGCGCGAAGGAAATAGATTTTCCTCTCCATGTCGAGTTGTCTCTTTCTCATGGCCTTGTGTGGCGTTCGCCTACGTCATTATGGAGCGTCATACCTCGACTTGGCACCCTCTCGCCAGAGCGGTCAGGCTAATTTTCCGGCCACACTCAGAACGGACCATGGAGGAGATGGATTTGTCAACTCCAGTTGGGAGATGCTGCGAGTCAGTGTCCATGCCAGCACCTAAACAATATGCACCAACACATTCGAGGCAGGGTAAAGAGCCCAGGTCTATTTCCTTTCCGCTCCCCCGCTACAAGTTCCGCGTGCTCTATCGGGCCGTTACTTCATTATGAAGAGGCATTGGGGTGACAACATATCGAAGGTAGCACTCCATAAACTATGTATGCATTTTTTTCTCCTCCATACAAGGGCCCTCTTCATCCTACTTCGGTATTGTCAATGCAAGATGTAGCATAATGGCCTTCATATACTATTGCCCACACTCGAAGCTAGAATTGATGTGATGATCGAGTCATTCTTTTTCGTTATATTGTGTCTCCCAATTTCTCTTGGGATATAGGGTACGCGTGCAGATAATCGGCGATATTGACATACCCGATAGACCTTGGGAACCAGTTCAACGATGAGCCAAGAAGAAAATATGTTCCACATTTTTGCTAACATTAGCGACAATATAGTTAGAAATGCAGAATGGTTTCAGAGCAGGCTTTAAATGTACCAAGGTTGTTTCATTTTAAATATCTGGGCGTTGGATATTCTGTTTAAAGATGTGGTATTTATGTATGTTTATACAATTGCATATGTATACATGAACGTATGTTGAACTTGAATAAAAGTCTGCATACAATTCCAGTTCAGGATTCAAGAACAAATATATAACACTTCTCTTATACTAGCATTCCAAGGAAACCATTCGTTTAGCTCTGACAGTCCCAATGGTCACACCATTGCATTTGCTTTTTCCCAGGAGCGTCAACAATCAAGCATGACATGATCATGTATTGAGTTCTAGCTTGCGCTTCATCAGGATCCTATTCTTCTTCAGCTTATTAAATTATGTGCATACTGTGACTACTTCCATGGCCCTTACTCCCCCTTTTCATTTCCTGATATCATTATGCTGACCGTCGCAGCATGCCTTCTCGAACATGCAAAGACCGAGTCATGGCATTAACACCCAAGAGTGAGACTGTGCAGCTTTCAGCCTCTGCCATTCTATTGTGTAAATAATATTTATTCGAAAGATATGTACACGCTATCGAGTTTCAATGCTTGTCAACGTTCTACCAACAAAGCACTAAAGTTTAGATGTGTCCCTAGTTAGGTATAACAATCGCGCGCATTATGTTAGTCGATGATAATGATGGGGCCTTCCATACCATTGTTCATGAATTAAATGAATGATCTGTTCACCGTTTCACTCAAATTTCATTTAGCAAATATCATTATATCTCGTCTAAGATCTATGCCAAAATTAATCCAAGTATGATCATAATGATATAATTGGTTTGGCCTTATATATATACGGCACTTGCTTTGGAAGTTCCAATTTCCGGAAGAATCCTTTTAATTCCCAGCTCCGCCAAAAAGCCGAAGGTAGAAGCGATTTGCAAAACATCTGGAACCGACAAGGATCCATGTGTCTCCCAGGCGACAGGACCAGGAAACATTTAATAAGGAATGGACTTCAAAAAAAGGGTCACAAGTAAAAGTCGATACTCTCAATCATTCATGAGTTTCCGCCATTGATCTGGATCTGTGGGGATTTATGAGCAATGTGATGTCCTCACAATGTCATAAAAGTGAGTTAATTTAAATTTGGATAAACACAAATGTCATCGTTCCACCAAAGGTGGCGATTCTAAATTCTAAATGTCTGGCATTTGCACCCCTGAAAAATATCTCTTAGGATGAACGTGCAACACATGTCAAAATATTGATTACTGTAAACGTATTTATTTTCGCGCAGATACATTTTCGCGCACTAAAGACTTTGATACCTTTTCGCGCGAATTTAAATTGGCGCAACAAGGAAGTCTCAACCTTGTTTATGCAATAATTACACAGGATTTATGTTCACGCACTAAGGTCGGTGCGCGAAAATAGCAAAAATAAATACTGCGCGAACATTAATACGTTTACTGCGTAACGTCAGTGACGACCACAAATGTGTATTGCGTGTAGTCGTTTTTAGAGGACGAACGACTAAATAAATAAACTTCTCAATGTCCTTTGGCGTGATTAAGCTTAAATCTGCGAGTCCGAGTAGGCTGATATTGCCAGTGAAGTAACGCAATCGCCAACATAAAGATTGAATGAGAGCGAGGATAAAAGCTTGAGAACCACTCCGTTTTCATATCAATAATTTCATCCGAGGAAATAATTCTCCTTCCACGAGTAAACTTGTTTCATGGAAAGAAATATTCTTTAAGTTGTACTGGTGGCAATTGAAACCATTAAAAACATGAATTATGGTATTTGATGAGCAATCCCATTCATTCATTCTCAAAATTGTCACAGCCTTAATAAATATATTTCAAATAAACAAACTCTCCTGCCTAACTGATGAGAAATCCAAAAATGAAACTATGGGAAAGATGAGAAATCCTAGGCCAATAAAAATATTTTAAAAAAAATGTGTCTACATAATTTATAGTAGAGATATAGGTGAAATCGCCAGAAAATGTACAATTCGCCTTCACAAACCCTCTTAAATAATCCAAATTTGAGACGAAAATAAAGTTCAAAATACAGTTCAACCTAGCCAAACAGATTGTTAGAATCAATGCAATGTTGAATATACTCGAATTTATCTAGTATTGACCAAATTGCAGCCTAATTTAGCAGAATTTACTAAATGTGTACAGCTGCCAATTGTACATTTTCTGACGACTTCACCCATATACGAGTTGAAAACAAGTGAAATGTGTCTGTCCAGATATACTGGTCATGTAAAAAGAAATGTCTAAGTGGACTTAGGTACAAGGTGGTTGACCGCCCGAATGAATCGTCACTAATACATCTCTGGATCCCCACCATTGATAACCATAAACTATACAACAAAGGATTGGTTAATCTGGCGGTGGCGAACTGTCGAGGTAAGGGAGAAGTTTGACCAGTGGCCAGCTGCTGGACTAGCCATTCCCCTGCTATAGTGGAGATGGAGCGTTTATATCCCCATTCAGGCCCATACTGGAGGAGGATTAAAGCAGCCTACAGGTAAAGGCAGGGCTTTGATCCAGGGTCCCCTTGTATCCCCATCAAAGGATTAATCCCTGGTCCGAGTATGGGGGATCCGTGATCCAAGGGCGCATTAGACTAGACCGATGGGATCAGTTCAGCCCACCGATTAATGCTCATTCACAGCCCGACCGGAGATACCTGATATAGACTGATAATTCCTCTTGCATTAGGAGTAGGGATACCATTTGCCTCTGTCGCATTCTCTCTCTCTCTCTCTCTCTCTCGAGTCTCCGCCTCTCTCATTCTCTATCCCTATCTCCATATCCCCTCGGTATTCAGTAATAATATTGGATATCATCAACGCAGTCTTTTGTACTTCATTTCCAACCGATTAACAACTGAGTTTCCAACCGATTAACAACATTTCCAACTGAGATCCAGTATTACATAACCATTAATATGAGGGGTATTATAGCTAATGGTCTCGGTTGAAAAGACTCTTGATTATGGGAATTGGATTAATGAAGCTGTTCAAGATTGATATATAGTTCATTCCACCATCTAGTCAATGATATATTTCAAATAGTGTGTTTGTTAGATTTGTCAGTAAATGTTATCAAATAATGTAATGCAATATCTAAAATTTGAATAGTTTATTATTAGTGGTTATGTATAGATCGACTAAATTTTAAAAACTTTTTTAAATTTAAGATCATCAATCCACTATCATGCAGCAGCAGCTTGTTCAAGTTCTTCACATGGAAACTTTACCGAGCAAAGTGGACTAGTAGCCCAACTTGGAGAAGACTCTGGAGTAGAAGCAACTGCTCCCAGCATCTCTCCCAGCATCTCTCCCAGCCTCCGCCCAGTCGACCCGATCTACACGCCCTTTTGTCACTCTTAATTTAGGCTAATAACTAGGTCTGACCACCCGAACGCGTCCTCAGACTGACCCCTGGAACACCTCCGAGGCCTTGCCGAGGTGCTCATGAGTAGGTTCCGGCATGCCCCGCGCCTGGCGCCCCATGTTCCTGTCCAGCGCATGTCACAAATTGACCAATTATATTGATCATCTATCAGTGGTGCACCCCAGCGGCGAAACCGGGAGTGACGGCCCTATGGCCTCGGCGAATATTGGTACCACTACCTCTCCTACAACCACTGGTATTTCTTTAAGCGGGGAACGCCTGTTAAGAACCAATGGGAGAGAGGTGTGTGGTCACGTGGCCAAGCCCAGGAGGGATGGTCAGATGGAAGGTGTGTTGTGGTCACTCAAAGAGAGCCAGCATCACGCCATGGGCCAAAGCAGGTATAATGACGGAGGGAAGCGATGACCACCATAAGATGCCTTCTCCTTTTAGTACTAAGATTCCTTGAGGTCTTAATCGATATCGGATACACAAATCTTAGGTTAATTGCGTTTGGGGTTAAATCCCAAGTGAATCAATAATTTTGGATAAACTAGATTGATTATTGATAAAATTTAGCAACAGGCAACAGGAATTTAGCAATTTCGTCAGAGAAAAATGTAATTGTGCACAATGTCAAGCTGAATAAAAGATTTAAAACAAACAAACATTTACAAAGTTTGTAATGCACTTATAAGAGTATGTGTTTAGGAATGAAGGGGATAAACCACTTTAACTTTAGTTGCACATTTTTTAGGGATTTAATCTATTGCTGCCTGTATATCGAATTGGCTTGCAGTGCACCTCAACGATAAGCACATACATGTATGCGACATACATAATCTATGACAATAACTGAATGGAATAACAACCATAGTACGCTCTTTACCTCAGGCTAAAGATACGAGATTGCCTTTAACTGCCTATATAATTACGTTCCCCCACATTTTTACTCAGTTAAAGACAATCTGTAGAGAAGAAATGTTAATTATGTCACGATCAACGAAGTAATCAACGACAGTAATTGGAAGTTTGGGCGCAGATGTTAGTCACCATGTATATAAATTACGAGAAACCGTAAGGGGAAAAGTTATGATCCGCTAAAAAGCAGCAACCGAGCGGACATTGCCCTCTCCATGAATACATTTAAATATGATTAAATCCATCAAATTACTAAGATGGATGCCCGTTTGTAATATGAAATGGATGGTTTCGGATGCGGTTAAAGTGAACGGTGTGCAGTAAATACACACATAATTTCATAGACAGGTACCGGTATACAGCAAGGTAGATAGGCATAAGATATAGATCTATATATTTGTAGGCACCCACCCAGAACTACAGTTTCCTTAGGATTAAGAGACAGCATTCGCTCTTTGTTGAGTTACCGAGAGATGTATAGTCTATAATAGACAATACCTTTTAGATAGCATCATTACGGACTTGAAGGGAAGACTGACATACATGAAACTTTAAGATATCTCCTAAATAAATCGTAAAGATCCTAAATCATCCTTAAAAGACTACAACCCTTTCAGTTTCAGAGAAGCCTGGGCATACGCGTCAGCTGCACCTTCTAGCCTTGGTCCTGATTTATAAATCTTACCTTGAGGCCATAACTGATTGTATACACGCCCCGAAGGCAAGATTATCGCCACTGTTCAGAGAACTTGATCATGCAGCTATGCAAAGTGATCTATTACCACTTCAACGTGAGTTATGGACAATCGCCAGCAACTGATCCAGAATAAAATAATTGCAGCACACGGGTCGTATGTCCGACCTCTATCCTTTCCCTTCGCTACCAATCTATTATAGTTTTATTATGGACACTTGAAGAGCCATGCTTAAGGTGTCTGGTTGCCAGGTAATGGGTCATCCAATGGTCCAAAATAGTTCACCTGTTGAGAGGCCCTGGGATCGGTTGGATTTGGCTGGAGTGAGATATGCACGTGGGTGACAGTGAAGGTCGGGGAAGTCAGACGTTGCAGCATTTATCCTGATCCTAATTGCTTGATTTATTAACCATAAAGTTAATTTACCAACGGAAAGCATAATATTATGCTCTCAAGCAAGAATTATTTCCAAACGATAGAGCAATACAACTCCGAGGACGCATAAAGGGCAAGGATATTAAGCCTATAATATGGATTGGGTGGGGGATTCCTGGTGTATTTATCGTAAGATTCTTCAATTCACATAATTATATTTTCCCCCTGAATATCGTTATGAAAATACTCAAACAGCATACATGTTTGTACATGTTGCTTCAAACTATGATATTCCCTACTCTATACGCATTTATCGATAAAAAAGCCTTTATCCATTTTTCTACGTCCGAACACACATATTCATCAGTGAAGACCTACCCTGTCTTTCAAACAAGGAACTCATTTTCCCTAATACATTTCCCCTAACAGGATTATTTATTTTAATGAGCGTTACCCAGACACAATGAGAAAGTCGGGAGAAAATATTCCACCAAGTCGATTCTTCGTTTTGCACCAGGCACTACACATATCCATCCTTATCGGGAAAAAATGCCCCAGCCAATGTTTCCATTAGCGCGTAGCGGCTGGGAACGCCAACTTTTTGTCCAGCTACGTCTGCTCGCTGGTCTTCAAAAGGATGAATGTTCTTACTTGTTACCCTACAGCACATAAACTCCGATCAGCTCCACTAGGGAGAGTTACTGTCTACTAAAGCTACAGCGGCGCCGCCTAATGTGATGGCCAGGCACTACCAGGGGCCTGGGAGTATGCTCGTACTGCTGTACAAATGTATGGAGTACTACCAGTCAGTGAGCCAAGCTTCTGCCAGAAGAACGGTTGTAATATGTTTTGGGTGTATTTAGAATGCATAGAAATATGCAATAATAATTATTCAAATTTACATTCTTACAATCAATCCCAATAAATCATAGTAATAAACTCCTACATGCATGGAGTCTTAAGCTCGACAGAGCCACCTCCCGAGTAGAAAAGGAACTGAGCTCAAGTCAGTGCATTGTCGTCAAGTCTAAGTATAAATTAAATATTCATGGTATTGGGATGGCGTCTTCTTTATCATTACGCAACCATCGTACTGGACTGGAAGTTGCCATGAAGCCCAGTGGATGTTTGGGAATGCCGGGCTAATGTGCTTGCAAAAAAAAGAAATCCATTCACTGATTTTGACATGTCTCGGTTTAAAGGCATTAACGATTCCTTCGCCCATCTTCTCCTAGGAGGCAGCAGTAGTCGGGCCTTGGCCTCTTCACGAGGAAGCTTTCAGTATTTCGCCCAACAATGATTTTTCTTCAAGGAGTCTTAGAGCAGCAGAGCAGCAGGGAAAGTGCTACGAAAATCAGATAAACGTACGTTTTTATCCTACACCTTGCAGCAAAAATAATGACAGACCACGGACTTCATTGCTTCGAATCTCACAATAAAGATATTTGGAGATGTGGGTGGGATTCTCAATTTAAAGCTTGGGAAATTAATCCGTGACGAGAGCCGCCTTTCGGGTGGAAATGGAAGGAATTGTTAAAATGGGATGATCCAACTGCTTTTTACGGCTTTAAGCCCCTTTCTTTTGATTCAATTTGATTTCCCACCATTGAATAAAACGGGGAGATGTGTGAAGTCTTTTTGCACTCACACGACAATTATCTCCTTCCTAGAAATCGTGCGCAGGTTAGGACTATCTATACAAAGCAAAGCTTTTGTCCCTCTGTGTTTGATGGAATTACACTACAGAGACACTAGGCCGCCAATTACCTGTGTACAAAGTATAGTGTTGGTGATATCTGTTAACCATTCGTTAACCAGAAAAGGTCACATGAGACCCTTAGTTCAATAGTCCAACCAATACACATTGAGCCACTTCTCGCGGACGAGGCAAGGTATTAGCTTTTCTGGCAATTTATTTTAGTAGAGAATTCCACATTTATCGTATTGCCACTCGTGTTTATTCCGTGTTTCTTTACAATAGCAGAGGTATAGTTATGTGGTTTTCCACAAGAAGTATATCAATATACATGTATTACTTATCTTACATATTCTTGAGAGTTGAGCTACATTAATTGATTCCCTAGTTGTTGGCAAACCAAACTTACTGCATGCATGTACCATGCGCACATCTAGCTTCAAATGAGTGATCGGGATATCATAATGAATAGCTGTATAACTCCTCATAGTAATATTACTCTGGGGTTAAAGGAAAAAAGAAAGGAAATTGCGTTTCATCTCAGTATGATCTAGTATGTCTCTATGTAGATCCAGATCAAATTCTGTCAATAATTGAGTACCGGCCGATGTTGTTATTTGAAAGTAAGAAGTCCCCTTTCATTCATACCTTTCATTAAAATTTGATAACTACACAGGTCTACAAATGTCTGGATAGGCTATAGTACATATAAAGGACCCACGTATTTAGAAGTACTTATTATTCAGACATACATACAAACACGTAGTCAAAAGTCAACCAGTATTGGTCATACTTTATGGGGAGCAGTAACAGATCGGTGTGTTCAGCCCAGGACTAGCGGCTACCTGACCTCAGGGTCAAGGTCGTCCTCAGGGTCAAGGTATAACACACCTGTACAACGGCCTGAAAGATAACCATCACCGGCCAGCAGTCTATTTGTCCGACTACTCTCCAATCTGTCAGAGACATGTCAGGAAAAAATACTTTCTTAGATCTAAAAGCAAGATATATCTTTGGAGAGTAATCAGGTGTGTTTTCTCAAGGCTTCAGGGGAAAGGATTGGGTCGCGTTAGAGCGCCCCAGAACGGCCACGCTCCGAACCAATAGATTTTATTTTTGCTCTGTTTCAACAAAGGGTGTGGATGGCTCATCTTGAAAAAGGGGAACTCTCTTTGGCTTTGTATACATACCGTAGAAGAGTAGGCACTCATTTATCACCAAGGGGAAGCGAAAATACCCCCTTAATTGTTGTTGGGCTCTAAGCAATATATATAAAGAAGGCCCAAGACATAAAAGCAGTACTTATCTGTAATGAAACACTTCTTACAAGCAATCTTTTGAAAACCTTTACTATGACAAATCTTCCTAATGCTCACACATTATTTACATACAAGTGCCAAGTTATGATTTGTGTTCATACGATTGAGTGGTGAAAACCAACCAAGCCTTAATAATCGTAAGGGGAGAGAAAGTATGAAGAGGTATAATTGGATCTGAGTACAAAGAATCATCGAAACTCCTCGAGGACCTTTGCAGTCATATACCCGAGGTCTCATGTTACAGCTATAATTGAGAGTATTAATATGCTAGTTTCACAAGCAAGGGAAGTCGGTTTACCAATGTTAATTATAGCGGGGTGGCTAGGTAGAGCCATTTGCCTTTTGCCTAAGTTTGGTGTGCTTTGAACCGCACCGACATCACACCTTTCCCCTTTACCTGGCCCGAGGGTGCTATTGCATTGGTCCCAGCCTTCCTCTTAGACATAGACTAAATCGTAGGTACATGTTTAAAGCAGGGAAATATTGGTCTCTGAGCTTTTATAGCGTTGGTGCCTAAAAACTCTTAATGTTCAAAGGATAGACTTAATGGGTCTGTTTTTATCATGGGTTGCTTCTAAAATCTTCTTCTGAATTGCACTGACATTTATATTTATGAATATTTTTTTTTATTATCATTGTTATTCATTTCAAGGCCAAGATATTTAATAAATATAGCAAAAGTCCAAATGTAAATATGTATTGTCCTCCCTCCATGTACGTATTTCATACGCTGCCTATAACGAATGACATATCAAAAAGAAAACATGTACCGTGTTTAAAAAATGAAAAAATAAGAAAAAGCACAACAAATCTGTCTACAACGCGAAGATTTTAGAGAAAATCAGTTGTAGGATAAGCCCACAACTCAAAAGTCGTACATAGTTTACTTTATGAAAAAAAAGTATATCAACCTTCTAAAATTACCAACTCCATTGAGGTTCACAATTATAATATAATCTATTCCATGTATGTTATTCCCAGGATGCAAACATTCTCACCATCCAGCGTCCCCCTGTACATGATAATATGGAAATAGTGAATAATAAATGAGTGGTGTACTTAAACATAGCTCCTTCCTCAACATTTCACATAATCTACATGCACTGAGGAGGGTTTACCACCTGCCCTTCCCATGGCTATACCAAGTTGCATACCTATACGTCTGTCCTCCAGGGCATTTGCCATTCCTGCGCAGAGAGGGGTGGGGGTGATGGGAGGACATTGATAGAAGGATAACTGGGAGGTATAAAGGTGGGGATGAATGAATGGACGACGTATGGTGGGACGTATGATGGATGGTACATAGACGTAAAGAAAAAGGATTGCCCGATGGGAAGGGTGACCAGGCGGAGGTACAATAGAATAGAGAATGGATAGGGTAAGGGGGACTCAAGGACTTTCCAAGTACAGCGTTAAAGTCCTCCAAAGTAGAAAAACTGCAGTAGTATTGGAAAGTTGAGACCGATGAGAGCCGAGATAGGGGAGAAGAAGGGTGGAGAAGAATTTAATTCATTTATTTATATATTGAAAGGGTATGAGTTATATTCAATATAGATATGTGTGACAGTGTCCCGAAGTCCCATTTTGTCCATATAGAAAGTGACAGATTCCGCTTTAGAATAAATTATCCTTGGTTGCTATCTCCAAAACACCATTGTTTACCAGTAAAGGATAGATTGAGAAGCCGACCGGTGAAAGGAGGCGGATGCCATGGAAGGAAGGGTAAATGTCAGAGGAGAGAAAAGCCTTGAGGAAGCAAATTAATAGGCAAGATGATGGCGAATTGAGAGAGACAATGTGGACTGCGACATCAAAGTACCAGTAGAATATTGCCAGGAGCTTGAATATGTATTATAATATACCTCCAGCCTGACCAGTGGGCCTCTATGACGCTGGACCACGCCCGGGGGCATAGATGGAAGAGTCTACAATGGAGGCAGCCAAGCATGTAATAGGATTAGAATGGAACAAGCACCTGTCGGCCTGCCCCTCGCCTAGATGACTTCTAATCATAGGCACTTACCTGCCGTCTAATTAGGACTGGGTGAAGAGAATAGGCAGAGAGAGTGAGAAGAGAGCCCCCAGTGGAGACCAGAGAAACCACTGCGTCCTGCCACTCAAGCAAGCAATGGCGTACCATCGGGCAGCTGCTGTAGTAACTACATTTAATTAAATCACGTGGAATGCATTGGTGTGAGAGCATATGCTTGGTAGTATTATACTGTATATTAAATGAGCATTGGAGGCTGACCGACAGAAGAACTTCAAAAAGCAGGCTTTAAAGGCCCTAGTTAACTCAGGCAATTCTCATGCGATTTTGCGCCGCATATACGACTCATTTCCACTTAATTCCGTGAGAATCGCATGAGAATCGGCTTAGTGGACAAGGGCTTTTAGATTAAAATCCAAAGTATGTTGGGCAGTTAACGAGTATTGTTAGGGGATTCTGCAGTGCATTCAATCAGGATGAGATCATCTTTAAAATTAAAGTGTTGATCAGATAGTCCGAATGCGTACTTAGACTTAGAATCGTGTTGACGTGATGGGGGAGTTATAAAGGTGGGGAGGAGGAAGTGGTGGAGGTAGAACTGCGTTTTAAAGATAGCCTAGAGTATAGGTCTAATGTTGCAGCTTATATAAATTATAAGACTCAGCAAAGCCGGAAAGGCAAAGGCTTGGCATTTTACCCTTCCTTGGGATTAGCTAAAATCCTGTACTGAATTCTCTACTGCAAGTATGATCACTATTACTAAGCACTTCCAGAGACCATGTTGAAGGGTGGTATATCCCTATCAGAGGCCGTAATATCACAGCCACATGTTTAAATTTCTACCTTTTGATTTATATTTCATCCAAACTCCCTGACCTATGGACATAATGGACTTCATTATTAAGTTAGAACAAAGATCCATTAGGCCTACTAGTATCCTTTTAAAAAGTGGTTGGTTTTGCACAATATCCCATCGGATCATAATTCAATGTAAAAGTAAGACCCTGCCCGCACACAACCGATTTGCCTCCCGATTGCCCCCCGCTTTGGGTCTCCTAATGAATCCTATGATCTCATTTCAAATCCTGGCTTATGTTTTTGAAATAACATACCTAAACCAGGATTGGAAATGAAATCCTAGGATTCATCGGAAAACCCAAATCGGACGGCAATCGGGCTGGGTTATAACCTAAACCAGGAAAGGTAGTATGCACTGTATAATTTGATGAATTGCATATAGTTCCTTCTTGCACTATAGTATATCCATACAATAGATCCTCAACAGCGACACGTGTGTTATTCTAAACAGAGTGAATGGCATCTAACTAGTATACCAAGACTCTTGACTACCCAGGTACAGCATGCAATTATTTCCCTAGATCACTACCTAGCATACTCCTCACCTGAGGACTTGAAACCTTAACAACAAAGTACTGCCGCCAGGGGGCCTTGTGTATTACGTCACGTGCTCATTCAGCGCCCTCTAGCGCGCTAATGGCGAGTGTGAACAATGGTCTAATGTGAGAATCATAGAGCCTATCCAGGTCGTCGGATGTGATAATTTGAAATAGGGTTTTAGAGCAACAGTTGGCCATGTATCGCTATATGGGTCAGATTTTCAGAAAATGTACAATTCAACTTCGTCAATCGTCTCAGATAACCCACATTTAAGACAAAAATGAGCTTCAGAATGCAGTTTAACATAACAGAACTGATACTTTAAATCAATGCGATCCCAAATATACTCAGATATACCCGGTATTCTTCATCTTTCAGCTAAATTTTGCAGAATTTCGTAAATGTGTAGAGATGCCAATTGTAAATTTTCTGAAAATCTGACCCATATATGTGGACGGTGGAGGATGGATCAAGGAGGGATAGGTGTGGGATCGATGGATTCTTAGTTATAATAAACATTGGACACACTTTTGATCTTAATTTGCACTTATCAGCCTCAAGTGGGCTCAGATTTGAAATATGTTTCTTTCTCATTAAGGGATAGCAGTGACACACTCTGCTTTCTGCCAATACACATTTCATTAATGGATAAATTAATGATGCTTCTCTCAACATGGCTTGCGTAATAAGATTAAAATTTTCGTGTTCCAAATAGTTTGTAGTCATATATATAATATACTCCAAAATCAGTTGAGACATGAAACTGTTCCATCCATCTCATGTGTTGATATCATGAACGAGGATTTAATTTATGGAATTCCCAGGAAATTGAAGGTCCATGAACCTTTCCGTGTGATGGATTGATGCCTTGCGGGTCTTAACACCTAACAGACATTAAAGTGTTCTTAATTAGCTCAAAAAGCTGGTCGACTTTGATATGAACTTAGCAAAGGCCATGTCCCTTAAGACCTAACAATGTGTCTAATGCATATGAGTTAAGGGCCTTGACAATGCGGAGCAGTGGGCCCGCAGGTACATAAATGTTCAAGCATAAAGAGCCAAGTCGAGGACCACCCAAACAGCTCTCACTCACTCACACGAAACTCTTCATTATGATCATTCATAACGCCGAAAAGAGAGATAGTCAAATAGTTCAGTTCGGGGGAGGGCTGGCTTTTTTCATCACCTGTATTTGATTTAGGCCAAGGGAAGTATTTACAGTATACGTCTCTATAGATTGTAGCCCTATAACATTGATAATTAGTGAAAAAAAAAACGAAAATTGCTGCTACTCATTATGTGCTATTGCTTCAAGTACATGTATACAGATACATGCACTTTAATTAAAATAGACAAAGAATTCTCTTCAAGGAGATTTTGATTGGGTTCAAAGAGAAATTTGAAGATTTCCACGATTTGAGCCAGCCAAAATTGAGCACTATTTTCTGCCTAAATGTTACGGGTTAGATCTATGTTGAAATACCAAACCTCGAGCGGTATCCCATCCCTACGTATACAAAAGAATGCCATGTTATAATACCGCATGCTGCGCACGGTAATATATTCATGAATACCCAGATGCCTAATAGGGATACCTCCAAGAGCATAAAACTACTCGATTTCGATGAAATGAATCAAATATTTACTCAATGGATGAGAAGAAGGGTGGAGGGTCGCATTATGAGAGTCTGAATGGAAGGTATAGGGTGTATTAAGTCTGCCAGAATCAGGGCATAATAGGGATTCGACCAGGGGTGTTTATGCTACCATTCATATACCAAAAGCCTATCAGGATTCGCCCAACATGCCCTCGACAAGTTACATAAATTGCCGTAACCCTTCATACATGAATTACGAGTACAACATTGCCTCTTACGACTACCAATTCCCGTTATCAATAACTTAACCCTGTTCAAACGAAGCGCGGTGCGTCAGGAGGTAACCCTGCTGCTTCGGTGCCACTTTACAATGTCCAAGATCAGGACAATTTTCCAGGGAATTGAATCCTCCACTCGACTCTTGTTCCAATGATAAGAACCTACCCTAGGGCCAAGTATGTGGAAACTATTCATTTTCAGGGTATTTGGATCAGCGCTGATGAAATTACGTAAGAACCTGGGATAAACTACACTGCAAAACCCTTCTGCCTTACATCATGTATGTTTATATACAACATAACGCACCTCTCTGGCAGGGAAACTCGAGAATTGTTAACTTGCTCGACTCTTTACTAATCTCTAAACTGTTACAAAGATAAAAGGTACCGCTTCCCATAGAAAGCCAACATTCTTCATGTTCACTGGTTTAATTCTATTTACAAATCTATCAATTTCTGAAGGGCTTAGGAGGTCAACACATGGGTGTATTCAAAAGCCTTTTGAAGAAGTTTGAAGAATCACTAGTAGAAAAGATGGACTATAATGTACAGATTGCCGAGTGCAATGTCAATGTTGTATCAAGATTTAGAAAAGGTATTTATTCGGGATATGGGAGAGGTGAAACAATGACCATTGTGTGAGGAGGGCTTAGATGTTGACCGTCTGTCACAACTTGCCGATGGCCCAAGCTTTATGTGATTGTACAATTACTGGGAATGAAGCAATGCAATAAAAGGTGAGAAAAAGCCCCAACCGTTCTGCATCATGACGCTTTTATGTCATTTTGTAATACAAATATGCTCCGGTGCTATATATCAAGTCAAATTTTAGCTAGCAAAAACTCTTTGAAATGAAAGAGAGAAAGATTGATGTTCCTTTTATCGTGATGTGAGAGTGCACTCTGTTTGTCAAAAATTTAATAATAAGGCCAGGCATTCCATTATGTAGTTTAGTTATCTGCGAAATGGGGAACATATGAAATGAAGCTATTGTTAAAAACTTAAATAGAGGAAGCTTAGAATTCATTCATCTGCCGCTCTTCCTACAACCCAATACTGTATTAGAAAAACGTCCTTGGCACTGTACTGTCTTGGGAAAGGTCATGTATATAGAATAAAAGCCGGGGCTGTATATGTCAAGTTTTTAAAAGTTGGCTTGTTTTTTTGTGGTATTTTTCATTGGCCTCATACATCATCTTCCCAACTTTCTCCCCTATATATAATCCTCACGGACCCTTGTTCTACTTGGTGCCTTCCATTTATTTATATATGACATGGGAAGCCTGTTCTAAACGAATGACACACATTTCAGGGATGATTAAGAAAACTTCCCCCGCCCAAGTCTATTATTCCTCGCCTGACGTGGGTCTGCCATGTTGTCCCTTGTTTTAGCGTGTCACGTTCATGTTTTCCATATGTTCGCCATCAAACATGTAATCAAGGGGTAAACAATGACAGGTAACTCCAGACCTAAGACCAAACAAAACACCCTACCACCTTCGAGTAGGGATCAAGTTTTTGCCAAGGTCTACGTCTTGGCATTCTGTTGAATATTATTGATATGTAAGTGGCATGACAATGGGTGGTAGCATATCAATGCTATAAAGGCTGAAGTAAAAAGGGTTCAGTCTAGGCCCAACGTTAAGAGAGACCCTTCGAACGAAGGGAAAACCTCTCGCTTTAGACCGCAAAGTGCCGTTATAATTCCATTAAGATCATACAACGTTATTATATTCCCATTAAAACGCCGAGTCCAAGGCCAGGAAACAGATTAGCGAAAAAGGCTGACATACCATTCTTATCTGATCTGACGGTTTGGACCTAGAGTGGGTTTGGCGTTTTTAACATTTATATTCCATTTTTAAGTCATTCAGATCATTTTGAAACAGAGGTCTTGTAAACCTATATCAAATGCTGGAGGTGTACCCAATGACTAAAGATAAAGTGGACCAGTGTACGCTTTCTTTTAAAACTGTAAACGTATACTTATTCCTATACTTACTCTATTATATGAATAATGCAACTTGTCAAATAATCTGGAAAGGAAACACATTCCACGCGAACTATATTCTTCTGGAGAAAATATCACCAATTCAATAAACTTCTGCAAGGAAAGGGGGTTAACTGAATCAAGGTCTCTTAATCAAAACTCAAATAGAAAAGTCTATAGCCAGTAGATTTTTCTCATGATCGATAATCGATCGAAATCTGGTCAGGGACTTTCTGCCCAAGGATGGGGCTTTGCATCTTAACTTGCTTTGCACTGTTTGCCAACTGCGATCCCTTGCTCTCCTATTCCAGCCTGATCTCACGTACGTAATAATTACAATTAGTAGCAGCGTTTGCCCTGTGCCCTACCGGTCCATGAGCTGCAATATCATACCAAGATTAGGCCATAAATCCTCCATGTTATTCCCACAAACTCCCCGGGCTTAATAATGGATTAATTGGGACTGCATACAGGCATTAAGTAATATGAGGCAAAGACCATAATGGAATCTTTATGTATACGAGTATAGGATAGCATGTACCAAGTATTTGGCGCAAATATAGATGGGATACTGAGAAACACATACTTTAAGTTGTACTTAACATTATCGGAAGACAAGCATGCACCAATGTCAATGGTAACCTTACAATCTATCTGAAGTCCAACTCAACTTCATGCATCAATTTGGAAACGCTAACAATTGGTTTATTTTATAACCAATCCTTAAAAAATAGGAGCAACTTAATATTATATATTAATTGGTGCCTCAATTAACAGAATTAGTGTCAGGTTAATCAATATTCTCTCTGCGGTGTATGTGTTTTGTGGATATAAACATTAAACATCATAATTGTTGCTGGTTCGTTTCTTCTCAGCCAGCTTTGAAATCTGTAGATGTAACAGATACCTATTGCCTTTCGCACAAAAAGCCTCGGAGGTTTTTATGAAATACGAGCAGCGATATTGTATTCACTGATAAGTCATATCATCACATCACATATGCGTGTAAGCATAAACGGTGAGCACAAACGGATACAACCCTTGACTAAGCGATTGCATCACGGTAGCTAGCATGTTTCAAATTTTGAAATCTTGATTCACTCTATTCTACCCAGCTTCCCTTGGGGGGGGGGGGGGGGGGGTACATGTACAGCTGATGGCACAGGAGCGAGCAGGGAATTACGGTATGTCCCATGAGGAAAGGGGGCGAACGCTGCGGAGCTAGCTTTAATTATTAAAGGCCTTAATTAGAGGAGATTGCACTGCGAACATGTATGATATAGACAATAACATGCTCTAATAAGATTTCTAGCAGTCTCCTGGTGTTAATTGACCATTCGCTGGCAATTTGACCTCGCTCATAATTACAGCGGCTTTGTTCGGGGTTGTTGTCCTCCGGAGGGGCCGAGAGACAATGGCCCACCAATTCCAGCCGGTGTAGGAAGCTAGAATAAAGGAGAACACATAGGGAGGAAGCCTTGCGCAGATGTTTTTTCGCATTATCCATCATGTCAAAGCGCAGATACACATTTTACATACATGTAAGGCTTGGCTCTGAGCTGTATTCAATGAGTGTGTTTCCACTCACTCACCAAGAATACCTCGATATTTATAGATGCGCACTTAGATGATTAATTTGTCTCGCCCTTAATGAGGTGGTGTATTTGTCTTAGTTACTTTCAAGATCAAAGGCAGCAGTTGCTTTACTGAACGTGGCGCAGGTGAGCGATGGCATTTAGGGTTCATATACATGTAATTATAGGCGGGGTAAACATTGCCAATACGAGGAGCTGTACCACAAAGTCAAAGGCGTCATTTTAATCCAACGTTAAAAACCGCTTAGTTGGGATGATAATTGGAACCTATGATTAATGGACAAAATGCCTTTAATCTTTGGAGTATGTTGGGGACGGTTTCTACTAATTATATGCACTAATACTTATCAAAATGCTACGAACTAATCAGGCGGTAGGACTCAATAATCCAAGGTGAAATGTACACTGTCACGATTTTTATAATTTATTTACAAAAATTAAATTAATTGCACACATGGTTTGATACAACAACAGTAATAAGACATCGAATTGACAATGAAAAAAAAACATTATCCACTGGCACTTCCCACTTTGTGGGTGTACTCGAAGTGGCAAAATAATTATAATATATATTTATACCATCGAAGAAAAATAGTCAAATTAAAAAGGAAAAAAATCCACAACGCTGAGCTTAGCTTCTACAAAAAGTTACGACACAGTCATAAAACGAATGTCACTGGACAAATGCCGGGGGTGGTAATTGTGCTATCTGCAATGTCATTTATATTTGTATGGTGCTGAATCCGCGGGCTGAGAGCACATCTAACGAAAGCAAAGGAGTGATTGTCAAATGCATTTAGTGTCTGTATGTCTTACATACGTATAGCAGTACTATCGGATTAAGTTATTATGGTGCATATTCAGTAACAAATCAAACGTCTTAATATTTACATATACATAGGTGCAGCCGTATGTATATTAATGGCAACAGTGTCTTAAGATTCTACAGAGCTTAGAGCTATGAGGGGCAGTTGGAGAGAGGTGCAGGGCCATTTTTTGTAAAAGTGTTTCTTATATATTTAATATATAACTCTTATGACTTAGATTGCTCGTGATGGTGGTGATGGTGGTGGTGGTTTTGATGGTGGTTTTGATGGTGGCTGTTGCTGTTGCTATGGTAATCCTGTGGGATATGGTCATAATATAAAAATACTAGGTGAGTCTTATCTTCACTCACCTCCAGAGTTCTGTGGTCTATGGTAGAAGGCCATGAACGGTGCGATTTTTCGGGCGAACCGTATTTATCTTCTTCACACTCCAAATTAAAGCTCACCTCCTTCCTGGGTTTGTCTTTTTCGTCCCCGGACGAACAGTTACTATTGTGCATACCCACTCCCTTTCCCGAACACGAATCGTCCGAGTCTTTCGGCACTTCCCGTGAGTGCAACATTTTGAGGGCCTCCATTCGGCAGTTATATTTGTGATGGCGACGCTCCATGTCTTGTTTTCGTATACAGATAATGGCAATTATTAAAATGACCACCACCACGCCGGACACACCGGCTAAGGTGATGACAATGGTAAAGTTATGACCAGTCAAGATATGTGGCTCAGCCACTGGGAACGCTATGGACTTGTTCACCATAATGTTCAAATTGGTGCTCACACTTTTAGGGGGCGTCCCATTGTCCGCCACCTGGATAGATAACTGGTATAAAAAGAAATGGATTTCTGTGAGATCCGTGTTCACAGCTATGGTGCCCGAAGAAGGGTCCATTCTAAAAGTAAGGTCCTCGTTGCCTGACACAATTGTATAAGTCAAATTCCCATTCCTCCCATAGTCTCTATCATACGCTTGTACTTTGGTGATGATATATCCTAGAGGGGATTTGTTTGATATGTGAATTGTGTTATTAAACTCAGATGGGAAATCAAACACAGGTGGGTTGTCATTCTTATCAGCCACATATACAGACACAGAGGCTGTGCTGCTCATTGGAGGCACTCCTCCGTCCTTAGCAACCACTACAATGTAATACACAGCTTGCTCTTCCCGATCCAGCTCAGCTTTCGTGATAATTCGACCTGTATGAGGGTCGATCTCGAATTTGCTCATAGCGGTGCGATCGGGCGCGAAAGAGAACTCGAAGGCATTATAAGGAGTACTGTCTTCATCTACAGCGTGTACAAAGCCAACTTCAGTGCCGGCTGGTTCGTTTTCGTACACTCCAAACGAGTAAGTTGGTGTAGAAAATTCAGGTCGCTCGTCATTCACATCGTTGATAGTGACTATGACCTGTGCTCGGCTCTTTTTCTTAGGTTGGCCACGATCCGAGGCGATCACATGGAAGCTTAGTTGTTGGGTGGTTTCCCTGTCAAACACAGCCTTGGCAGTCACGCGGCCGGTTGAGGGATCGACCTGGAAGTATTCGCCAGCGTCGCGATCCAAGCTGTAGTGGATTTCAGCGTTGCGACCTTCGTCGCGATCGGTCGCGTTGACTTGTACAAGGAAAATGCCCATGTAGTTGTTTTCTATGAGGCTCGATGTGTACACATCTCTGTCAAAGATGGGCACGTTGTCGTTGATATCTCGGACTACCACTTTAATGTGTTTAATTGCTACCTGAGGGATCTCCCCAAAATCTACACATTTGATGGCGAGGTTGTACTCAGAGCGGATCTCGCGATCCAGCAGCGCTCTGGTTACGATTTTGTACTCACTTTCATACAAACGTTGAAGTTGGAAGTGATTGTCATTCAGACTGCAGTTAAACTGACCATTGCGCCCTTTATCCGGATCTGTGACAGTGATGTGGGCAACAAAAGTCTCCAGGTCGGCGTCCTCATCGACATCTGCCTGGTCCACCCCTATAGCCTCCAGGGTATTGACCTTGATTATAGGCGCGTGGTCGTTTATGTCGACCACTCTTATCACCACTGTAGCGTCCACAGGTAGGGAATCTGCCCCTCTGTCTCTGGCTGTTACTGATAAGGTATAAATGGGGTGCTCCTCGAAGTCCACCTCTCCCCGGACGTATATCTCACCTGTGTTATTTTTAATACCGAATGTTTGACCGTGGACAGCCTGGGTCTGACCCGAGAGGCTGTATAATATCTGACCATTAGCACCAGCGTCCTTATCCGTGGCATGGACCCTGCCGATTGTTGTGCCTATAGCGACGTTTTCATATACAATAAACTCATAGGTGGCATTGTCAAATATTGGACTGTTGTCATTAGCATCTTGAATGGTCACAAATATTTCCACGGATCCCGACTGAGGTGGCATCCCACCATCGTGGGCCACCACTTTCATCTCATAGAAGTCCTGTGCCTCCCGGTCCAGTCTACCCTGGAGGACCAGTAAGACTTTAGTGGAGCCATCCAGTTTTTCCTCCACGTCCAACCGGAAGGTCCGGTCGACGGATATGAGCTCATATTGCTGGATGCCATTGGCGCCACTGTCTGGATCGATGGCAGTTGGGATTACCAATCCGGTTCCTGGAAGGGCAGACTCCAGAATTTGCTTCCGGATCTGTACTTCATCGAAATGGGGTTTGTTGTCATTGGTGTCTAATATCTCCACTAACACCTTGATAATTTCCAGGAACCTGGACCCCTCAGAGATCATAACGACAACATCTAGAGAAATTGCACATTCAAGTTTGTGGGGACAGGTACGGTCTCTATCTATCCTGTCTCCTGTCCGTATAATTCCAGTTTCTTCCTCAAGAACGAATGTCCATTCGGGCTGGGACATCAGCCTAAATCGCACTTGGCTCACTACAAATCTGTCATACCTGTCATCCACTCTGGCATCATGGCGAACATTACCCACAAAAGCACCGGGATCCTCTTCCTCAATAACCCGGTATCTGATAGTCCTCGCCTCCTCTTCTCCATTGACTTGTAATCCAGAGTTAGAGAGAAGCAGGAGGAAGAGGGTAACTAGCGCCAGCGCCAGTGTCATCATAGACATCTCTCTGATGTAACATCCTTGAGCCATTTTCACGAAGGTACAGGTAAGCAAGAAGGCAAACCGTCGGCATCAAGTTTCAAATACCTCTTTCGCAGAACAAAGATATTAGATTCGAAGCGATGACTTGTTCCGATCTTGTTACACAGATGCGTCCAAGGCCCTTTTTTTGTACGATGTCACATGGTTTGTCACCTGGACCATTTACTGTTGTAACTGGCGGATGTTGCAAGATCCTCACTGCGCAGGCGCCGCAAGATCAAGAGCATAGGAGGACTTCCGTCGGCGGAGATCATTTAGAGCTGTAATGAGAAAGAAAAGGAGGCGGGTGAGAAGGATCCATTTTCTAATCAAAGCGCACACAAAACCCCATCTCTTACTCATATCACCCTTCCAACTATAATGATATCAGCAAGCCTAGGGGAGATTGGCGATTAAAGAAATGAAAATTTAAAAATGTCCATTAAAATATCATCGCTCGTATGTAATAACAACTGCTGCTGTTAGGTTAACAGAACATTAGCGAGTGGTCTGATTTACAGAGTAATTCAAGTAAACAGTTTAATGAAATATAGCTGAGCAAAAGTGAGAAAATGGCAAAATGAAATTCTATAACGTAACTGACATAAGATATACCGAGCTGCATGACTAAGTTAACCACATATCATTTCAAACATCATTTCCCTAATAGAAATATATATGTATAGCACTGGGTGAGGTAGAAGATATACAACAGTAATAAAATCAACAAATAGTTATCTACAATACATTGATCCTGCCAAGCGACGGCTAATATACATGTACGTACATTATCAGAAATAGGCATGATTGTTTAACAACAGGGAATCCCATTCCAGGATAATATGAATCAAATATTACAAATTAGACCAACTCAGATATTCTGGGTCAATAGCTTGAATACACCAACCAAGCAAACAGTGCATTATGAAGTAATTATTTCGGTAAATGCATCAAGTCCTAACAAAAAACGGTGGCGATACAAATTTGTCACACTAATACTACCTAGAGAAGTAAAGATAAGAACTGTCAACAGGAAAATTACTCAAGCCCCGGGCTAACTCAATTACAATAGCTATGGTTCTATGCCAGAACTTCCATCATATCTATAGAATAACTGTTCTGTTACTGATAGTATGTAATTGCAATTCTTATCATCTTTGGATGAATAGACTCTGCGCACCTGTCGATTGAAATAATGTTCCTAATAGCTTATTTCAAAATGTGGGTTTTTCATAATACAATGAATGGCCAATCTACTCCTCGTTTCGGGGTTAAAAGTCTCGAATAAACTGTATTGGAACCTCACCCCATTTATGCTAACATGGGAATGGCAATGGGTTATGTGCGTGATACTATTACAAAACACAATACAAAGAGCCAAGGCTCACTCCATACATCGATTTTTCAATAAATCAAACCTGTGGGGGTTTTTTCTGTTGAGAGAAGCATTTCTCCAACGGTATAGAAGCAATAAATAAACTTTTCGCAAGCCGAATGGGGAAAATTAATTTCATCTGATTTAGGACAGGAAAATAGATAAAATCTATATATTACAATCGTCACGTGTGAGCTCTCATCTGGGAACTGAGGGGTGAGTGAACAGATAACAATGAACCTGAGAATAACAAAAGCGATATAAAAAAGGGAGCATCTATGTCAACAAACTATTCTCTGATAGGAGAAGCGTGAGTGCTCCAAGCCTGGAGGGGCTGGTGGAAAAAGGACAGGTGCCGTAAGTTGTGCCAGTTTTATATATACCAGGTAACAAAGATCCCCCTTATACCAGCCTAGTGCTCAGTGTCATCCTTGTGTATAGAGTTAAACCCTGGGGTGACTTCCCATTGCCTCCACACAATGTAAGGGTAATCATACCTGCCCCACTCTCCAATGCCTAACTCTCCGTACATATATACGTCTATGGTAAAGAAGCATCCAGGTGAGGCAGGGAGGATACTGAAGATGGCCTCCAGGCCATACACAAGCTCACATCCTATGGCGATAACGACCACAGACTCAGGGGTGGTGAAAAGCCATCTATTCTCCACCCTTTATCTGAGCTTTTCAGTTCACATAACAATCAAGACAAGACCCTGAACCAAAACAACCAACCCCCAATGCCTTGTGTCTTGCTTTGTAATGTGCAAACTGAAATAAAATATGTCTGACGCGAATTCATTCACCGAGATATCTACTAATAGTAAGCAACTTAGTGAGTGTCGTGTACCTACCATTGGTTGGTTCTTAAGGATTAAACAACTCCAATTCCAAGTGAAAGTATGGACATATTCCAGTTGTTATCCTTAATAAAAATATGCTTATTCGGATGAACTCTGAATGGAAAATCAGGTCCGATTGTGGCGCTTGAATGTTATCAGTAGAACGCAGCGGCCAGTGTTGCTGGTGTCCCGGTGAGGAATGAACCAGGGCGTAGTGAATCATTGACAACTATAATCCATAACTATGGACAGGCCGGCTATTCATATGCTAATAGGAGCACCCCCTCTCACAGTGCATAGTGTCCAACCTATGGCCAGCAGGAATTGAGCAGCCGTCAATGACCAATACTTCACTGACTGGCCAATAGCGCCACTGCACTGTACTGCCCGCCACTAACTAACCAATTGCATCCGAATGTGTTGCCTCCAAGTAGTAATAGGCCAAGTATTGAGAGAGTGAGAAAGCAGAATGGTAAAAAGACGTGTGACGGCTTTCCGGACCCGTGTATGTCTCAGGCCCGTACACTGACTACTATTATACAGCAAGTGACTGCTCTCACTGACCTGAAGCAGGTTTCAGATTAGTTGAAGTGTGGCTTCATATAATAAGAAATAAGATTCACTATACTCCAAGTCAAAAGAAGAAAGAAAGATTTAAATACGTCACCCGCTGAGGTTCCCGTTCCCATTGGGTTCCCAATTCTCGAACAAACTACTTCAATTAAGTCGCCTCTGTGTGTAGTGTTTGTCACAAACAACAACCTCAAACAGTAAAACAAACTTTCAATTTGGGAGGTAAATCAAACACATGCACTACTACCCTTATAGCAATCCCTCCCTCAAAGCTCAGCCTACCGGGTTTGTTGGAGCAAAGCACCGCTATATTCAAGCGAACAGACTCGGTCTTTCTCGGCTTGGGAGGAAAGTTATTGATGTTGAGGAAGGTGTAGCGCTGTCTTTTCTTCGGTATACAGGTGCGAGAACCTTCACACATTTTGTGGGAATCTTTAGATTCCGAAGCATTGGTGCCTCCCCCTACCTCCTACCGGTGTAACTATTAACTAACTCTCCACTACCCATAATCCTACTTCCTCCTCCTTCATCTTACCAATTCAAAATCCATACATGGTAAAAATTTCTGCCAAGCAAATCTGAGAAATAAGACAAAACAACTCGACAGCCCACGCTAAAACACACAGCACGGACTAAGCAACAACCGAGTAACCAAAAAATCGCAGAGAGAGAGGTGAGAGAGGAGTTAGGATTACGCAAAGACCCGACACCGCCTGTGCAAAAGTTATAAACAATAAAAGCCGCCATTGCCGCCGGCACCTACATAGCAGGATTACGCAATGCCGCCCAAGCCACAACCTCTGTTAGAGGAGAAGGTCACCGCCATTGAGGCATCCATAGCCGATCTGGATGCAAAGATGACCGACACAATAACACAAGCTATACAGAAGGCACTACTGGACATGAAAATATCAAAAGAGCCAGCACACGAAGAAAAAATCGAGGCATCCGGATCCCAAAACCCATGGACACGATAAACCGAACCCCCTACCCGCATACACAAATTCACAACCGCCACATCCGAGGTCAGACTACGGGGCGTATGCGCGACCCAGGGAGTTAATCAGCGACCAGATGTCCAGAATGTACATAGATACGAACATGGAGATGGGAAATCCACACTTCGCATCCACAGACGTAAAAGGTATGGCACTATATGATCCTAGAATAACCAGGAAAATAGTAAAACCGCACATATACCTAGAGAGGGAAGGTGTCATCTCCATAAGGGACAAGATGGAAGCAAAGGAGACACTCACATACAAGGAATATATGCACGCCTACACGGCCATGCTGCTTGATGAGAGCATGATAAGGCCGGAGGACAGGCACCATATGTTAGTACACCTACACCAAGTTACCCAGGACGCCTTGCAGCGCCCATGGAAGAATATTTTAAGGTGGTCGAACAACACTTTCGACAGGATTGAGCGTGGAGACATAGAGTGGAGCAGCAATGAGCACATTCAATACGATAGAATGAGGATCGCCCTGGCACCTATCAATATAAGTCACACCGAAACATACAGCATACCGTGCCCAGTGTTTAACCAGAAAGGGGCATGCAAGGAAAAAGAAGGCCACTACATAGAAAATCCAACAGCGAATCACATATGTTCCTACTGCTTCGCCCTCAACAACCAAAACAGACATCCGCACCCGCAGACAGAGTGCATGAAGAAACAGCGGGTGAAAACAAGCCACAGCAGAGACCAGAGTCCAGTGGGTGCACACTATATGTATCCTCCGCCCATCCTCCCCAGCCAAATCCCAGCCACACACACATCTGCTCAAACCCAGTACACGCCACGCCCACACGTGAACCAGTACGCGCCACGCCCACCACCCGCGCAGCAACACCATTACCAGCAGTATACAAAAAACTAGCGGACCCCGCGAGGAATGACTCGCGGGTCCCAGAACTCGACCAGGGCACAGTGAGTATAGAAAACCAAAATGTGAACGTGTATGATGATTATAACCATGAACTTGCATATGTTTTAACAACGGACGACGACGTTGTATTGTTTGATACCACACTGTACATATACGCACGTGAGGACTTTTGTTTACATCATTATGAACATGACCAGAGAGGAACCGGAAGAACAGCCAACTTCCTGGAACCCCACCGACCAATCACAGAGCTCCATAACGAACCACGCCAGCAACAGCCAATCACAGTGACTGTCACACAGACAACAATGGCGGCCCCCACAGCAATGGCCGACATATACACAAACGAGCGAGTTCGCACATTTCACAGTGACAGCCAGCAAAATATGAGCACAAGTGATACGAATCAAAGCGGCTACAATGTACATAATGTTATCCCACACATGGATTTTACAAAGATTAGAGCAATCTGTGCCGAACAGGGCCAGAAATGGACAAACAGCGAGGTACCGACACCACACGAAATGGCCCCATACCGAGCGCTAACATGGCCAAGCGCGAATGAGGCCGTTCTCGAAGCAGAACTGTGTCAAATATATGAAAGCGTCAGAACCACAGGTCTACCAAACATCATAGGGGCACGCATCCAAATACCAAGTAAGCTAAAAATACACACCTGGGAACATTACCTAACAAATGTCGTGAATGAAAATCAGGTCTTGGACTGCATCAAGTACGGGTTCCCAATGGGATACCTGGGACCCGTGACCGATACCAGCGACCAGCAAAATCACCCCTCGGCTACAGAGTACCCAGAACATATTGAACAGTATTTAGAATGCGAGATACGACACGACGCAGTATACGGCCCATATAGGGATTACCCATTCAAAGAATGGATACACGTCAACCCAATGATGACGAGACCGAAAGGAAACAGTGAAAAACGGAGGATCATCCTAGACCTCTCCTTCCCGGACCCACAGTCGGTAAATGCGTTCATTAGACAGAACACAGTCCTAGGAGAGCAACGGAACCACTCCCTTCCAACAGTGGATATGCTCGTGAAGAAGCTACTCGAACCGCCTCTAGGAAAGTTTATGTTCACACTCGACCTCGAAAGGGCCTATAAGAACTTTCGCTCTTGCCCGGGCGATTGGCCCTTATTAGCACTAACATGGGATGCTAATTACTACATCGACATTAGCATGCCCTTTGGCTCCCGCCAGAGCAGCATGCATATGCAACGGGTCGCGGACACAATTGTTAACATACTGGCCACACGCGGACACAAAAGCTATATGTACCTGGATGACATTGTCAGCTGGGCAAGTACTAGAGCCGAAGCAGAAAGAAGCTACAACGATGCCATCGCACTCTTGCACCAACTCGGGCTACCCACCGCAGACGACAAAACACAAGGGCCAGCACATAACGTCAAGTGGTTGGGAGTCCTCATCGACGCTAAACACATGACTCTGACCATGCCACAAGAGAAGCTAGCAGAGCTCCGGAAAGAAGCGAAGAAACTCAAGAAAACGAGAGCATTAAGAAAGAAGCAACTACAATCTATCATAGGGAAGGTCCTTCACATATCAAAGTGTGTCACACCAGCAAGAATCTTTGTCCGCAGACTGTTAGATGCACTCCGAGGAAACAGCAAGCAGCATACCATAAGCATCACAGAGCCAATGCAAAAAGACCTAACGTGGATATCGACATGCGCCAACGCATGGAATGGGACAAGCATGATCCCGGACTACTATGTAACCATGACAATTTTCATCACAAACGATGAAACAGCTATAAAGGCCACTACAAACGAAGCGTCAGTAGAGGTTGGACTCCCAAGAGACAGAGAGAGGAACAAAAACTACGTCGCTGACATGGCACCAGACATAGTACAGACATTGATGTCCACACAAATGAGGACCCATACGATCTCAGTGAAAACAGATGACAAAGAAGCGATAACACTGTTGACACACGGAGCCAGAGGCGAAATAAACATGAATGGGCCGAGAAAGTTGTGGCTCATACAGGCATTGAATGACATTAGAGTTGTATATAGTGAAGTCTCTAAATCAGCCATTAAAAGGGCATTAAATAAGAACACCAAACGCCAGAACATCGTCCTGGCACCGGAATACGATATCTGAACAAATGCTTACCTTCATAAATATTGTATTTTCCAGACTCAGAGATGCGAAGCCTCCTCACCAAAGCAGAACAAACACAACTGCAGGCGCGAGCCCCGGGCACACTCGCCAACCAAAGAACAGGCATAAAGGCCTTCTTAGCATTCACCTACAGACATAAAATACAGCCAGAAAGAATCACAACACCACAAGTCTGCGCTTTTATTGAGTATCTTAGGTCATTCCTACACAGCCCGAAGTCCGTCAGTAATTATCTATCGGCAGTGAGGGAATACTTTAAAAGAAGAGAACTGCACGTCCCAGCGCTATACGCATATCGAGTACAACTCGCACTGGACGCAACTAATCGTGATAAAACACACACAGTCAATCAGAGACTCCCCTTCACAATAGAAGAGGTAAAAGAGATCATCTCGCAAGGGATACACTTCCCAGCCCCCGCACAGTACAAGTTTGCGATCATAGCCTTATACACCACAGGGTTTCGCCAGTCGGAACTCGCACCAAGGTCACAGAAAGAATACGACTTCACCAGGCATACGCGCCGGGAGGACGTAACCATAACACAAGACAGCATCATTATAAACCAGAAGTGGGCAAAAAATATGCAAAAATATGATCAAAGAAGGAGAGTGGTCATACCTGCAGCACCAGACAACATATTATGCCCAGTACAAGCATATATAAAAGCCCTGGAGGAGGCGCCCACTACTTTTGCTAACCAGCCCCTCCTAGTATATCCAAAGACATACCTAGCGATTACCACCACGGATATGGCTTCACATCTAAGATGGTCACTGATAAATATGAAACTTGACCCGTCCATCTACTCACTCCACTCATTGCGGCGCACAGCCGCGACACATGCATGCAACATGGGAGCAACCGAACAAGAAATACAGAAGTTCGGCGCGTGGTCGAGTGCCGCATATAAAGTCTATATAGCACAGGAGTCAGCATTCAAGGTCACAAAAGGACTGGTTACCAACCTCAACCCCAGGAAGTGACAAATATATACACATAACCCTAGAGACAATTATCACCCCCCCCACATAAATTATAATATACCACAGGGTACTCACCTTTCAAACCAATACAAACGAACTAGAGGCTTACCTCAATGGACTGTCATTTCAGACAACCCTAACCTAAGACCCATCAGGTCAGGAGTCCGTCTCCCACCCTCCCCTATAAATAACAAACAGGTACACTACCTGAAAGACAATCACTAACTTAAGGCCCATGGCCTCCGGTCACACGACCAATCACCACTATAGGCAGCCACGCTGCATCACCAAACTCAATCTTAACCGCAGTTCATAACTGCTTATCAAATCTTACCACCTTACAGGCAGTCTTGGGGCTTGGCGGCATTATATAAATTTTCCTCCTTTATATCTCATTCAAAAAATTATATATTTCAATTCTATTTTTAAAAATTTATCAAATCATAAAATTCTTATTTCTTATTTAAATAAAAAACCATTTAACAATGTCGTCGCCCAAACCTCGCCTCGGGTATTTCTTTTATTCTATTTTAACTCATCACTCTCAAATATCATTTCAACTTTAAAATTATTTAGTAGGGCTCACGAATGTTGTGGGAATCTTTAGATTCCGAAGCATTGGTGCCTCCCCCTACCTCCTACCGGTGTAACTATTAACTAACTCTCCACTACCCATAATCCTACTTCCTCCTCCTTCATCTTACCAATTCAAAATCCATACATGGTAAAAATTTCCACCCACCCACCCAACTAAATTAAAACCCCCCACACCGGTAGGCACTTTTAATTTACACATCTACTTATATATTATATATTATATAACTCATTCTTAAAATTCCCTAGCGCATTATATAAATTTTCCTCCTTTATATCTCATTCAAAAAATTATATATTTCAATTCTATTTTTAAAAATTTATCAAATCATAAAATTCTTATTTCTTATTTAAATAAAAAACCATTTAACAATGTCGTCGCCCAAACCTCGCCTCGGGTATTTCTTTTATTCTATTTTAACTCATCACTCTCAAATATCATTTCAACTTTAAAATTATTTAGTAGGGCTCACGAATGACGGGACCAGTGTGATAGGAAACTCATGCTTACCACGCAAACATGCCCGAGGACATCCGAGTGTACAGAAAAAACTTATCAAAAGAAAGTATTACAATGGTTCAGGATCGTGTAAAGAACACTCATAGGCTTATAGCTCAAGTGTAAAAACGGTCTTTGAATAGAAACAACTCGAGAACCATTCATTCAGAGACCTGCCCTAAAAGACAAAATCCTTGAAGCGAGTATTATAGCATTCAAGAAAGTCCCCTAAACCTATCTAGCCAAGCAATGCAACAAATCCAAATCCACATAATTCTCGGGGTATCTATTCTGGTTTGAGTATCTTTCTCGGCCATTGATCCTGAGGGTTTTGCATTGATAGATTATTTTCTCAGATCTTCGGCTACGTAAATGAATCGCGCAAGGTTTGTACACAAAAGGAGGGTTTAGCTAATTAGTGTTAATCCCACCCACCTGTAGGTTCTAACAGGTCTTGGATTAGAGACCTCTTTCCTTGATGTTGATCCACTGGGATTACGTACACGCTACAAAGTCAACCGACTGTGATAGATTACAACTAATATCTGCTCCTAGAAACTTTTTAGTTTTAGAAATAGCTATGCATATTGATCCCTTTTGTGTCTGGTCCAGTATTGGGGATCTTACACGCGAGACAGAAGTATCATTTGCCAATTAAAAGAGAAATCCCTTCAAGGCATAGTATAGTATCTACCCACCTGGCTAGTTTTAACGAAGGGGTGCTAAATGTTATAGACCACCTGGCTAGAGATAGCTTTTTGAATGCTCTTCAGATCATCGCACAACTGGCTTATTTCATCCGACCCTCTGATGTCCTCACCGACCAATTGTCCCCAGATTTGTCTAACTGTCACTCTTTTGTCCAACCATCCATCCCCCTTGAGCATCGACCCAATCTATTTATTCCCGTAGTCGGTCTATATGGGTTCGGCCGATGTACACCAACGTGACTCTCTCCAAGCAATCAAATCTGACCTGCTGTTGACTTTCTCGCTGCTATTCAGAGAGACATAAGCAATTAGAAATCTTACCCGGGCACAAAATGACTTTGAACCATTCTTCATTAATAACATTAGTGGGTGGGGCGAGAACATTCATCAAGAGTGAATATTTTATAGAGAGCCAGACATATGGCAGCTGTGGTCGGTTCAATGTGGCAGCTACACTCTCGCCAATTGAATTAGTTCGTGATCCATCACCGGGATACACCTTGATATTGAGGGAGACTGGCTCTTGTACATGGTCAACAATCTCAGAACTTTCAGCTGCGATCCAACTACTTCACCATAAGTCATATATATATAGAGCGTCACTTTGGAAATGTTATGTCAGCACGCTTTGAAACTGCATGTGGTTCTAGTGAAAATATTAATTATTCAAACGCCCTTTTTACACCCGACTCTACAATAAATGAATCTTATCTGAGTTGAAAGACTGCTTTAGAAAGCAAACTTGAATATGATATTACACACGCAGGCAACCATTAACTAAATCATATATAACTCTTCCTCATTGAAATGCATCGTCAACTTGGGGTTCATGTATATGAATACAGTCTCTAGAGGCTCGGAACTATATCAGATCAGACAAGAATGGTACAGTCTAGGCCCAAAGATTAAAGAGTCCCTTCAAACGGAGGGAAAGTCTCTCGACTCAAACCTCAAAGTGCCATTATAATTCCATGAAGACCGGAAAATGTCATAATCCCATTATAACGCCTTGTCCTGGGCTAGGAAAGTGATTAGCGAAGTGGGCGTCCAATCACTGACATATCATTCTTATCTGATCTGCCTGGACTGGGTATGTCAGTAATTCGACGTAGGCTTCCTAATGGGATTATAATGTATTTTGCGGTCATAATGGGATTATAATGGAATTTTGCGGTTTGGAGGAGAGGCTTTCCCTCGGTTTGAAGGGACTCTCTCAACTTAGAGCCTAGATATGGGATATTGATTGGTTCATTAATTTTGTCCCAACATCTCGCATCCACCTGACTCGGACGGTCGGGTATTCGAGAAGTGCCAAGACCTGGAATTCAAGAGAAAGTTCTGATGACCTTTATTTTAATCCGGAATTATTTTTAGAAATGTCCGCCCACCATTTCCTATTCCTGGCGACATACACCATTGATCCTAAAGTATTTTTAGGATCCTCGCAACGGGGAGGAAAACGATCACAAAATGCTGGGTCTACATCATACAAAAAAAGTTCCAGACACACAAAAAAAAATGCTGAGGTGTTCTCTCCGACTTTGATATCCATATTGCATATGTGACGTGTTACAGGAAAATGAGTCACAAGTCGTTAATTTGATATTTTTCAAAGTGATTTATTCACAAGTTCTCTTTGTAGGAATGTACTCATGTTCAGGATGTCTAATGCTCCCAGTTGTATGAATACATGTCCCAAATTTCGAGACTGAGTATTAATTATGATCATGCATATAAAAGCTCACCCTAAAGAGTGAGAGTGAGAAACTTTTTTTTTCAAAAATAGAAATATCAAACTTAAAATATTTTATAGAAATATACGTATTCGATGTCCTACCATCAGTGGAATCAGCTTGATCTCATCTTTTCAAATAATGATGATATCTCATAATCCATTTTTTTGCGACTTGTGACTCATTTCCCTGTAACACATCACACTATATACTAATTCAAGAAACGCCCACGCTGAATTCATCCCTTTGTATTAATAAGCCTTTTTTTGCTAGAAGAAGCTTACAATAATCTATCGCAGTTCCTGTCTGGACCGGTGAACGTTGGTCCCTTAATACCCCTGCGAAAATGCCCCCGATGCAATTGTAAACAACAGCATGTTTCAAGAGGTATATCTATATCTCTTATTATTCTTATTAGCTCTGCGTGAGTGCAGACCCCAGACCCACAGCTGTAGAGGGCGATAATGAAAGGGAACCAAACATCTCACATGACTCCTCTAACCCTAATTAGCAGCTCCTCGCGCGGAAAAACACACTAATTATTTCTCCACAATCGCAGCGCCAGGATTTCACGGATTAATCCCTCCAACATTCCAATCAGCTGATCCCAATGCTCCGTCAGTCTTGCCCCGTCCTGCTCTTTCTCACCAAGACACAGGGAAATCGCTCAGTGTTGTCAACCCCATTTTCTGCTGAAGTCAGTCTGAATTTACTGGACCATACCAGTTTCTTTTTGTTTTCATTTTATTTCGTTGCCATGATGCCGATGGGGAGAATAGTTTGCAATAGCATAATAAATATGTTATTGGATATTACATTTGATAATGTATATTTTCGGTGTCTAGGGTAAGGAAGGTCCTTTTGTTGAACATGATAGATTAATGAACAACTTTTGGCAAATGAGATATCATTCGTGTTCGGGTCAATGTATTGTGATTTGATGAGTTTGGGTTGTAATTCCATTCTGATAGATATCACTCCCGGGATATCACTGCAGAGTTGGCGTTAATATCACTGCAGAGTTCAGTCTAGGCCCAAACCCTCAAATCAGATAAGAATGGTATGTCAGTTATTAGACGCCTACTTCGCTAATCGGTTTTCTAGCCTATGATTAGGCGTCCTAATAAAAATAATATGATGACATTTTGTGGTCTTAATGGAATTATAATGACACTTTACGGTTTGAAGCGATAGGCTTTCCCTCCGTTTAAAGGGATTCTCTCAACTTTGGGCCTATACTGAGTTGGCATTAATTACAGTTAAATTAATACATCTTCTACTAACGTTTACATGAAAATGCATTCCCTCCTGATACCCACAAACATGCCACAGTACACGATCGGTTACATCTCCACAAACTCATTCAACAAACCGAAGCATATCCTCTATATTATACGGATCAAATCCTGAGGATTACAGTGTAGTCTGTATAGAATACCCAACTGAACCAGACATCCATACATACTGACGCTTGATACACTGCACTGTGCAGTTAATGCCTCCCCTCAAACAATCATGTGTAACATGTAAATAATGTTAAAGTATCATGTGACTATGCGAGGTGTTTGTCCCCATCCCTGCTTCTATTATCCCTGGTGTTGACCCTCCACCTGGCTGGTACCTTTCTATAGTTCTATTACACCCCAATAGAGGCAGTATAAGTCCTCCTCGCCTCTGGGAATATAATATTTATTCTGTGAAATGCCGCTATAAAACATTGCCATTTCACATCGCTCTTTTCAGTAGATGGATCCAGAGATAACCAATAGATTACTTGTGACACAAATGCATTGAATTTGCATTCTTTAGGTGGTCGGTGGGATTATTTGACTACTCGTATGAATATCACAGAGAATATCAGATATAATATTGTTGGGATATTGAGGAGTCATTCTATGTGACCTGTGTTAACCATCATAATATTTATTCATTGTAGTATCATCAGAGTAACAGGCATTGGTTGTTTCCAAATTCCCTGGTTTATTTTTGAGAAATACTATTAGTACATTCACAACCTTCCCCGGCTTTGTGAAGGAGAAAACATCTCCGATTATATTGGAGAAGTCACGCCCCTAACTACGCCGCCTAGGTAACCACGCCCCCCTTGGTCCCGCTTATGACGTCGACCCTGTGTTTACCTATGACGTCACAGTCCCAATCCTTCCACGCCCACCTTATCCTTCCACTCTCAACCGCTTCTCCGCCCACGCCACACGTATAATTTTTTTCTTGTGTTCACCATTATATTTGCAAGGCTGTTGCCGAATTTTATCGCGATGAATGTAATATTTCTTGTGATGGCGTGGTGTTTTCCACGCCAATTTCCCCGAACGATCGTTCGGTGAAGGTTTTTAGTAAATGTTTTGATGGTACTTGCACTTGTATTCATACGCTCGGGTGTATTCCCGTGCAGTTGAAGCCGTGTAGATTTGCGGCAATTTTAAGCCTTCAAGGTTGTGCAGTTTTTAATCGCTATATAGAAGTTTTCTACGGTATTATTGACGGCTTTGACGTCGTAGATTCGCCAGTTCAGGCGTACGACTGTGTAAATTACTCATCGATTCTTGAGGAACCAGCTCGTTCCAAGATGGATACCATAGTCGAAAATGAAATTTTAGAAGGCTGTGTTTCAGTAGTGAGAGACAAGCCAAAGTGTATTCACGCCCTGGGAGCAGTTGCCAAAGCTGACGGTGGTCTCAGACCAATTACAGATTGTTCTCGGCCCGATTCTGACTCAGTGAACTTTCACTGTGACTCTCTTGTACGTAATTTTACTTATAATAGTATTGACGATGCAACTGATATGGTAGAAGAAGGTTCATTTATGGGCGTGGTTGATATTAAGTCGGCCTATCGTGCTGTCGCCATTAATCCTAGTCATCGTAACTTATGTGGCTTCAGATGGGTTATAAATGGTAAGGAAGAATATCTAACTGATAATCGTTTATGTTTTGGTCTTAGAATTGGGCCTTGTGTATTCGACAGTATCTCTAACCTCATTGCATTTACCATGTTCAATTTGTGTAATATACGTGTGGTTAATTACCTAGATGATTTTTTCCTATGCTCTCCCGATTTGCCCTCCTGTACCCAGTCCAGAGACACTCTCATTGTCCTCCTGCGTTATCTAGGCTTTCACGTGGCGTGGAAGAAAGTTACTACGCCCAGTACTGAGTGCATTTACTTGGGCTTCAGCATTGACTCGGTTGGGATGACCCTGAGTCTGCCCGATGGGAAATTAACCAAGCTTCGTCGTCTGCTATCGACTGTTGTAGACGCCAAATTCATCTCTAAGAAGGACTTGGAGTGTTTGTGTGGGTATCTGGCCCACTGTGCGTCAGTTTTCAAGGGAGGCCGCACGTTCTGTAGGCGTCTATTCGACTTATATAAGATTCTTCTGTGCAAACGCTTGACCAGGTCGCCCATATCAGACGCCTTCCGCCAGGATATCATGTGGTGGAATGGTTTCTGCAAAGTGTTTAACGGTGTGAGGTTATTAAATAAACCTGAATTTCATCTTCCCCTAGTGTCTGACGCTTCAAGTAAGGGGTTCGGCGCTTTTCTCGGCGCAGATTGGCTTGCAGGCGCCTGGGAAGCATGTGTAGTACCTTGGTCAGATACGGATTGTAGTCATTTAATTGACGCCCCTACTGAGAATGTTCGTGTGGACAATATTAACGTGCAGGAGCTTTATCCGGTGTTAGTGGGCGTCAAACGCTGGAAGGACTTGTTGAGAGGTTCCCGAGTCCATTGCTTCATAGATAACACACAAGTCGTGGCAATGTTAACTACGGGCGTGAGTTCTAATAAGACTTGCATGCAGTGGTTATACGAACTTTATTGGATCACTTTCATCTACGATATTGAACTTCTTCCTCAATACATTAACACCAAGAATAATGTAGTGGCAGACTTTTTATCACGCCTTCCTTATATGAAAATGCCTTTTGACTTTACTATATTATCGCAAGCTGGATTGTGTTGTTTTACTGATGTTCCTTGTCATTATGATAGGCATGTCAGCGTGGATGAAGAGGGTCCACCAACTACAAGTATCTTCTGTGGCGCCGTCGACGCTGGAACAAAGAGAACGCCAGTGGCGTCTATTTAGTAAATTTATATGTGATAACAACCTCCCGTCGTCTCCTATACAAGTCGACGTGGTGTGTATGTTCGCAGCTTTCCTCGCCACCTTCATGAAAGTCTCTTCTGTTTCTACCTACCTTAGTGGCGTGGTGTTTGGCGCGCGACTACGTTTCATCGACTGCCCTCCCATGTCTCACCCAGCAATCAAGTCAGTGTTAAAAGGTGTCAGTCGCCTACCAGGGGCGTCGCCAGTTCCCTCTGAAGCGCTATTGCCACGCCACCTTCTTCTGATGTCCCGTCAGGTCAACTACACTTCAGCGTCAGAATCAAGGTTGTGGACAATGATTATCTTCCTATTCAGGACCTTGCTGAGAGTGGGCCATATAGTTCCTTCTCCCCACACTCTTCGCCGTGAGGACGTCTCAGTGACTCCCTGGGGCGTGCTTGTCACGGTAAAATCTTCAAAAACTTCAGCATCTCCCTTCACTATCCCAGTTGTGATGCTCACTGATTGCGCCTTATGCGCTGTGTATTGGCTGAAAAAATGTGTTTTTGCTGAAAAATTATCTCCTTCAGCTTTATTATTCTCTTCTTCTGGGCGTGAATCTCCGTCCTACGATGACTTTAAGAAGTTTCTACAAACCCTTCTTCGACGTGCTGGCATATCAGGCGTGTTCAGCCCCCAATCTTTAAGGAGAGGTGGCGCCACTTATATGGCGTCCATGGGCGTTAAGCTTTCGGACATTAAAGCGCGAGGTAATTGGCGTTCTTCATGTGTGGATTCTTACATCACGCCCGAGTTGGACACCAAGCTTAAAGTTGATTCGTTCATTGCTGATCATCTTTCTTCTCACAAGTGACTTCGGTTTGGCCTCTTTTGGTGAAAATAAAACCTCCTGATGAAGGTTTCAAGGCCATTCCTCCGTTGTGTCTTCATTCCAGCGTAGTGCGGGCGTCCAAGCCATATATGTGAAGGAGAAAACATCTCCGATTATATTGGAGAAGTCACGCCCCTAACTACGCCGCCTAGGTAACCACACCCCCTTGGTCCCGCTTATGACGTCGACCCTGTGTTTACCTATGACGTCACAGTCCCAATCCTTCCACGCCCACCTTATCCTTCCACTCTCAACCGCTTCTCCGCCCACGCCACACGTATAATTTTTTTCTTTATATATGTATCTGTTTATGGTGAAAATAAAACCTCCTGATGAAGGTTTCAAGGCCATTCCTCCGTTGTGTCTTCATTCCAGCGTAGTGCGGGCGTCCAAGCCATATATGTATATATAAAGAGGACAATTGATGTGGAAATTCATATATTCTTACTATGGTGGGTTGTAGTAGTATATATGGGCAGAGGGTCAATGACCGCTCCCAGGCCATACCTTCAATAGCAGCTTGAGAACTGGCATTGCTTGCATCGGAAATTTGCTTTTGCTTTTTCCTTCCCTTCTTTAATACAAGCCAGACTTGTATCGCTATAAAGTCTTTCTCATACACAGTCTCGTCCCAGTAGTCGATCTCGAACATACATAGCTTATACGTTTTATTATGAATGTATATGATTTTACTCTACCATTAAGTTATGAATGTAGCGTATACTTAAACATCTGCTCAAGAACCATAAATGTATCCCGTTCTGACTAGAGACGATACAATACCTGTAGAGGGTATAATATATATGTAGCTGTGATGTATGACCCTGTAATGACACAGTTGGCAGTACACGTGATACCAGGTTATGTGTAATATGACAAATTCAAAACCCGACCATGCTTGGGGCGCTGTGCATTTCGTAAGCGATCTGTCCTACCCTAAGCCATAGGATCCCATCAAAAGCGACCATTGTGCCCGAACGCTTCCGCTGCCATTGATGACATGATGTAAGATGGCGATCGAAGTATTATCTGCTAATCGAACAGATCCGGGGCGGGAAGGGAGTGACCCATTCCGCAATGAATAGGGGATCAGTACACGTATTACACCGACCATTGGCAATGACCATAAGCAAGTTGATCCCTTGGTGTAGATGTTCAGGGGCTATGGGAGAAGCTCGATGGAATGGGGTTTGAAGCACAACATGATATTTGTATGGGGAATGTTCGAGAGGTAAATTTTCTGTTACCAATTTATCACAGAGCCATCGTTATAGGTATCGTCTAACAGTTGCACCGACATGGTCACCACTATACACTGTCCCTTGTATATAACCCTCAGTTCCTATTTAGCGTACATAAGCCCCTTATAGAAATACTTCCTGACAGGTCCAAGCCATTGTTTGTAAGTGGGTCCTGTATCGGAAATACTCACCGAAGGTTGAAATCTGGCTTATTGTATATTATCTAGATGTCAGGCTGAACAAGCCCACGCAATGAACATGAATTATTGTGATTCATCAAAGGAGAGGGGTAAATGATCTCTCATTCACGAGTTTATAATGAAGGGCTTAGCATAGTGAAGAATCTCGTATGATTTATCAGAGTTATTCATTGTGCTGCTAATGTTCATTATGTTCTCTTGTCCCCCGAAGCCATCTTGAATGGGACAAAAACAAATTAATGTTTTCGGGTGGAGCCAATGTTTTTTGCTCCTTTTTGCCTTTCCCCAAGAGCAATTTGTCCAATAAGCGTCCCTCTGCAGCAAAACATTCCAGTTGCAATATGGCAAAAAAAAATTGAGAAATGAGAACACCCTTGAAGAACAATCAACACATACCTTCAATGATGAGTCTTTAATATGAAGCAATGCATGTGTTTCTGTATGGTTATCCTAACTCTTAAGTTGTAATTATGTTCCTCCCATCTGCCAATACACATGAGAATAGCCTAAGGCATAATACACATAACCCTTTGTAAAACCAAAATTAAATTGCTACATTGCAATATAAGCTTGTAACTGTATAGTGGGTTCTCTTTCATGAGGCTATAATACATCAAATGGAAATAATAATACTATGTTACCTCTTGTCATATCAGCGATATAGGGGGCGAATAGCTCACCTGAAACCTGTATATTAACCAAGTAGTCATATGCATATTGCATACATCATGTTGGGTGTTTATGAGCGTTACATCCGTGATCAGTCCATTCATATATCTGGGAACAATTTATTTTATAAATCCTGACATGTTCAGTGTCGACTTCGGATGGAAGATTTTATATAGTTGTCCCATGAATGTTATTTGTATTCGCTTACACGGTCAATACGACATGCTAATGCATTCTACTATCTTCATGATATGAGGATACACATGCAATATTATTTACATATTATGGAAATAATATTGCCTGTGTATTCTCTATCATCAAAGTTATAAATAGTTGATACCCACTTCTTTTAAATATGGTTTCCATTCCGCTTACTGCTATATGGCAATGGTTAAATTAGCCCAGGGAATAAAAGGACGATGCCATGTTTAAAATAACAATATTCTACGCAGGCATCCAAGCGAGAGCTTTTGCCTTATTAATAAATTGGCCCATCCCAACATGGGTTTTCTTATCCGTGTACGCAACGCCGTACGTACATAAGCAAGGATCTTCACTTTTTTTTACTCAATATTGGTCCTACCAAGAGGCTGGAGATTGTCTGGGGGAAAATGAGACATACTGTGAGATATGACCATCATATTCGTTGGTATACATAGAGAGTGATACACAACAAGATTTCACGCCTTTCTGCATCGATTTCTGACGAGCGTCTCTACTCGTAAACTTGCCACCATAAGCAGATTCACACGGGAAAGGGTCCCAGCGCAAATCTGGAGGCAAACAGAAAGTGATTTCACTGCTTAGCACTGAAGCTGGGCCTAAATCGAAAGATGCATATTGCATAAAGATATGATATTTGAATGGGGATGATGAGTAGGGCTCTGCTGATGAGCCACCTGAGTAAACGAACGATCCAGACATGGGAAATGAAGGATTTAGCTGAGAATACAAAAATAAACCAAACACAATCTTTCAACAGCAGGCGAAACAACAGACAATGGATTTTATGCGTAGGAGCAAAGCTATCGCGTGAAAGGAATAATATACAAGACAATCTTTCCCTTGGGCGACGAGTAGGGACTTATAAATACTTCCCTAGCCGTACTTTTCTTCCTAGTGTAGGTAAAACACAATCGCCGCGACAGAAGATTAGTTTTGATACATAGTTATTTTTTATTTTAATTATCATATTGGGGAGAAATCGGATGAAAAACACAAGTTTTCTCCATCGATTCTTTGACTAAACTTTCCTTTTCCAATCTGCAGGGGATGATGTGAATGAAATACATGTATGTACTATGTTGCGCTGTCAAAGAGCATTTGTGTCACGTTCTTTATGATGAACTTATTTGGTGCTCTATTGAAATCCATTCAGTCTACGTATACAATTAAGTATACAATTTTATCAGTGCAATTACCCTTTTTATCTTACTATTCAATAGTTCATAACGGACTGGCAAATAATATCACACTCGTAGTGTCATCTTCAAATTTGTTTCCAATAATCTATTATAGTCATTAGCAACGTTATGTGCAGTTAAAATTGCTCAAAATTCACCGAAGGTATGAAAGAAAACCCGATACGAGTTCATTCACCTCTGTGTGGGGCCTCGGCCAATCGGAGGTAATGCAGTGCATGTTATGTAAAAATGCCCCCATGTTGAATGATTGGGAAATTAGCCGAATCCTACCAAACTAATATATACCTAACCAAGGTAGTTAGTTGGTCATTCAGGTAATTTCTATTGCGTGAAGTTACACGTGTTGCTCCTCATTGGGCCTAGCATATGACACAACACACATCGGTCCTCATTTGGAATATTGAATGTAAACAAGTAAGCAAGCCCCCCTGTACTTGAGCACCCACTGCCTTGCTACATGCCCGTTTATCGGACCTCCCACATGCTCCTCGAGCAATAGAGGTGAAGACAGGGGAAGCAGTCGATAAATCGATGTCTAACCATGTCATCAGAGGGGGTAAATCACCACTCTGTGCTTGTCTACCTGTAACCTTCCTCTAGCGTCCATCATTAGCCTCGTGTTCGATTGTGTAACAGAGCAACATGGGTAGGCGCCAGAGGGCGGTCGTCAACAGCTGTAGGTGCCAACGCGCGCACGTATTAAAGCGCACAGTTTCAACTTTTCCCCACCCACCCACACCTCACCCACCCCACCCCATCTGCCAGTCCCATACATTTTAAAGGCATACATCCCAAATGTTTTCCTATGATAAAGGGATGCACAGATACAACAGTATACCTAGTAGTAGCATCTGCCCCCCTTTTCCCATTGACGACCCATTGGCGCCTATGGGATGACCATTCGCCACCTTCCATCGCCGAATCGCGGACAGGTTTTTATGCAAATCCTTTCCCCCAGTTCGGCGTCCCCGGACACATTAAGAATCTGCAAATTGTCATTCTAGACGAGATTCTATTAGCCTCCGCATACTCTTCGTGTATCAGCAATATAATCACCCCTAAGGGGGTGTGGCTATTGCTCGGGGCGGTAATACCACGCCCCCCATTCCCAACCTCTGCCTATTTATCCCAGTTATCAATAGCCATCAGGTTCAATGTTATACCCTTCAAGATAATTCCAAAAATTGAGGCTTACTGTAGGGAGGAGGTGACCATGGCAACGGAATGTGATATATAGAGCCTTCTCTTTGCAGTCTTGGTGAGTTTACGCCCCTGTTTATCTATTTCATTTATCCGCTCTCAATAAGGCTCTCTGGCCCTTGGAACATAATTCATACAATTTACATGCCAGATGCCTAGTTGCTGAGGTTAAATTGCGTTAAATTCTCGTCAGGTCTTTAGCCTCAAAGGTGTCAACCTAAATCAACCCCCAACATGCATTATGGCGTAATACTATACATGCTGATAAGAGATTTCTAACAGTAAATTAATACAACGCAATGGTGTGATTTTATCTAAACTCACTGAAACCAACAATTATTTCACCTCTCGGTGTTATAAAAGAGGCGAAATAATTGCTATCTAAATAGTTATGTGTATTTGATTGGGTAATGATCTTTACAAATCTATGGAAAAAAAATAAGTGTACTTAACTGATTTCCAGATAATAGGGAAATGGAAACCTTACATATAATGATATGTAAGTTAAAACCTAGTTGCTTCATGATAAAATTCTCCCGGAAGGTTTTCCTGTGACCTCTATATATTCGAAGAGGGAGGTATCCATACTAAATATATCTGCCTGCTTTGAATTATCTAGTTGCATTCTTAATGATCTATCCATCTTATCTTTTGTTTTATTTTCTTAACGGGATATGCGGGTTATGAGCTATTGCATAACACTGGACACCAATCACCCACTAAATGTGTATTTTATGTAAATCAACCCCGTTAAATGTAAATAAAGCATTACGATAATGGGACTAACCCATTGTTTTCTTCTTGAACTGCTTAAGGAGATAATGGATTTCTGATGAACCTGAGAGTGCCTGGTTTCTTAAGCACATCTCTAACCCCCATCCCCTTCCTTCAAGTTTCCTTCCAGTTCTTAGATAAAACTTCATATCTACGGTCATTAGTGATTGATTTACTAAACAATGGGCCATTTCTGGCCTACTAAAGACCACTCCAATGTTACTAAACAAACTAGTGGATCCATTAGGGCCAAACTTTACGATCACGCCTAATATTTAAACATTGCAGACCTGGGATTGGTGTGGTCCCATGATGGGGCAATAAACCTTAATGTTCCAGGGCTGGGTGGGTTCTTCCACCAGTATGATGTGGCAGGTATGGTGGGGCTCTAAAGCCATCTATTGTGTAGAGAAGCAGGCAAACTCACGGCTGATTTCACTAGTAAATGACTAGCTGTAACGCTCAGCTGCACGGTGTCACCACACTCCCTCACCTGAAATTGCTTTCTACAATGACCATGAAGCGTATCCAGTTTCATTGGGTTTCAAGTTGATACCGCATATCCCCCAGCTACACCTGACCGCATCCACTCGACCAGAGGCCGCCGGTGAAGGAAACTTTACATCGGCCTCCATATTTCATGAACTCGCCCCCATCCAGCTCTCCATAGGATATGACCAAGAGGCCCTTGTCAAGCTGTCAGGGGCCTCGCTAGTTCAAGAGGGATCACAGGGTATTGCCGACACCTTTGATCTCAAGTTTGTATCATTGACTGCCAATTTTTTAATTCAATTTATTACAATTGGAGTTGATGAAAATTGAATTCTTGAGTATCAACAATAGTCACCAATGTCACGCCTAAAATCTCCCTTGCTACGTTAGAGTGGTAAGTAGACTAGGTCTTAGACTATAATATACGATCATGGCCCCCTCACTCTTCAGGCTACCCAGCCCTTCAGTCAGCTGCAAATCCTACATCATGCTGATTTTATCTCCAAATTGGGCTTTTAGAAGGCTCTGTTGATAAGTAAACACATGACAGTTTTGTCACAGCATTTTTCCAAATAACCCCCTGACGCGAGTTGTTACGGACATGTTTTGCGCACTTAAAGGACTGTATGATAGCCGAGTTGGTGCGAAAAATACCATAACTAAATGCAATTAGCTGTATATTTAGTAGTCCAGGTTTAGTTTATATATAATGGTTGCAAATACGGACGCAATTAGGAGCTACTTTGGGCCATGGGACGCTATAAAATAGTTATTATTTTGGAATGTCAGAAGTTTAAAGATTTCAACAACATCCTTTCATTCTTTCCCATGCAGAATACTATTTACTTGAAGGCAATGAAAGTCGAGGCACTTACACAAATCTTTCATATAAGTAGGATGTATAGAAAATGTTGTGAATCATGTTCAGTCTTTGAAAACGGCATCTGGGTCTTTCTTTGTCTGGATATGACCCCTAAACAGCCTCTTACATCCACAAACAGACCAATATATGTATGAAAATAAGATTAAAACATCACTCAGCGAAATATATGTGTTCATCTTATTTGCCTTATGTTGGATCATGCTAATGTTTTATTTACCAATAAGATTGTTGGATTGAGTTGTTCAGTTGGGAGTAGTTTTGCATAGGACTCAGCCCTTTTTGCATGAAGATGAGTGGGTATTACGCTTTAGTCTGATCCCTGATATTTACCCAGAGGGTAATCAGTATGACAATAAATAGGAACCTTCACACATAAATATCATGCGATGAGAAAGGAATTGTGCAAAGATAGTGGCGGTTCGGAGGAGAGATATAGCAGCTCTACTTAAACCTCTCGTCTTTCTTTAAGAAGTAAACCATACACGTCACTTGTGAATGAGTGGATATGGGTTTTACTTTCGAGGCACCTGGGGCCATTTGTCTGTACCTGAGGCAATAACTAGGGCCATTTAAAAAAGCCAAAGACTTCTCCGGGCAATCGAAATGAGTACTTATTATTGTGGCCAAGGTCTCATCATCGTCGCCCGGCCCACACCTAAGTAGATGGGAGATTTACAACCAGAAAATGTGGCCCACACTTTCACCCAGAACGCTGAAATCAACTTTAAATGAGCTTTAAAGAGGAGTGGGACGTTTGTCCATGCCAGACTGGTGGCGACTCCTGGACTGCCTGCGGCTATGTAACTTGTCACCGTAGAGGGCACCGCATCGCACATCGCCAAAGATCGTTTCTAAAAGACGCGATTGCTTCCACCAAATTCGCTAGTATCATTCAGACGCATAGAAAAAAATACACTCACAAAGTCGCTAAGATATAGGTATATATATATACTTCACAGCCGATCCCTCAAACTTAGAGAATGCTTTAAAGACTTGAGAGGAAGAAAACACAACCCAATGACCTTTTCACTCGAAGCATTTGTATGATATCGAGTTACAGAGAAATCCTTTGGAAGAATATCCTTCACCGCGGCATGAGCTCGCAAAGCAAGGAATCGACTTCCACTTGGGAAGAAAGCACATCCCAAACGCCCCCATGCAAACATTGATTCGAAGGAAATGTAAAACCCCTTACTTTTTATCTGAAGAATCTAGCGAGCACAATTCTTCTGTGAATAGAAGATGTTTGCAGTTTTTCCATTCAATATGTGGGAATATATATCATGGTACAGTCTGCATTCACGACCATTACCCCAAGGGAGATAACACCCTCGAGAGACAATTGTATACATGGGGTTACTTTTGTGCAACGGGCAATATAATGAAATACAAATGTTCTCTGCTTGAGTTGAGCAAATGTAATATACGTGTCATATATTTGTTACAAATGTCCATGCTCTATTGTGTTTTCCAGACCGGTTTGTCACCAGAGGCTGATATGTCAGATGACAAGTTCCTGAAATTCGACCCTTGAAAATATGAGAATTGGTTGGGGATAAGGAAAATGTCAGAGCTAGGGTCATAAATCACAATTTTGGAATGCGCCCAAAGAAAGCTGGGTTCTATTTGTCCATCACAAAAAGGTTTAAATTGCTGGCGCTTTTGGGCATGGCTATGTTACAAAAAGGTCTCGCCCCAACAGTTATCATAATATGTAACTGGAGAGCAAAATTGTGTTATTAGCAGCTGCTTGTTTTTGTGGCAAATACACCAGAACGCCACAAAGTTAATTGGCGCACATGATAAAAAAACAAGAGTGAGTTTGGTGTCTAAAAGCTACTTAAAACTTCATAAAAAATGTAAAGCATTGGCTGGATATATCCGTTAAAGTGCACGCTAGGTTATTTAAATTTGTATATGCACAAAGGCATGAAGTTCTCTTTCTGACTAACCTATTGTAGTCCTTCTTCCAAGGTCGGAAGAGCTGACCTTTAACACTAAGACCTATTTCTATCGGGAGCAAGAGAATAGTTTCGAGGGGTGGTTTCTTCTTCTCAGTTTTCTTGATAAGTCATCTCAGGGATTCTTATCAGATGCGATTGCGATCGTAAGAATGATAGGCTATTAGGAGGAAGTTTGTGGAAGAAATACACTTAGAGACGGCTAACTATACGCGATAGGGCGTGTGCATAGTTTACCTTTCAAACTTGAAGCCTGGGGCATTTCCAATACAAAGGAATCTTTCCTAATGACTACTATTGGGCCCTGCACTCAACACTATGCCAGTCTGAATAGCACAATTCTATACCGACACAGATCTTTGAAGTCGGAGTATATTTTTGCTCCAAAAAATAATTTTGCCAGATGATAAATCCGCTCGGGTTACAGGCGTTTAGTTAAAATACATGGCAAAGGAATAGATAACAGTACAATATCTCGTGTCATTCATTGTGACCATTGTTGTTTTTATAATGAGGGGAAATAAGCATTATAACCTGCGGCCGTGGATATGAAGCCTTTATGTATGCGGTGGCGGTATCGCTTTCTCGGCGGAGGAAATTGCAATGGTTGAAAAATGAGGCACTGCAAGTCCGTTCAGGTGTTCCTGATGATTAATCAACTTTTATGGGCCACGTGAGCGTTGATAACTTGCTGTTTATTTTTCTTTTCTTCCCTCAAAATGCAATCGTGTGTATTGTTTAGCTAATACCTGTCCCTCGAATCGGCCGCTCGTGGATGATTAAAACTAAAACACAAGGCACAAAGAGTGTGTGGCCAGGCTCACATAATCCCAGGGATAACTCTCAGATGACATTATATCATTTTTATTACTTGCAAACTTGAAATTGGAATATATTGTGCACTGGCTTTATTCTAACGAGGGCTGCTGTCATATTGCAATTATTGAATAAGGGGAAAGTGGTTGGGGGTGGGATGGGGGTGGATTTCATTCACTCCTAATACTTACTATTTTTAAACTTGATTTATTCATACGTGGAAAACTAATATGCAGGCTCCCTCAAATGCTGGGTTAGGTAGCTGTCAGAGTACGAACACATTTAAAGTAGCAAACTTCAGCCTCCATCACTCTGTTCATGAAATAGCCATTCAAGCGTTTTGCTCGGCTTTAACATTCATCACATAAACGCCCTAAACGTCAGTGGTTCCATACAAGAATGCCCAAGCGCTGGGCAGACAGAAAAAAGAACCCTCTTTTGTGTAAGGGAAATAGGATTGAAGTGTAAGATGACCCTCGGTCGTGATCCAAAACTAACTACTATGGAGAGGCTCTCAGGTGTACTGAGGTAGGAGATACCTGGGGATAGCGGGGTTGGGAGTGGTGTGGAGGGGGAAGAGGGGAGGGCGAACCACAGTTTCCCATATCAGCAACCCGAGAATAAGCGACCACAATACGACGGTCGGTACCACAGGCACGCGCGACAGGGTAAAATAAACATATCCCCTGACCAGTCAATACCCAAGGTGCAATGCGAGTGTCACATACTATCGGAAAATGTCTTTAAATGTCGTATACCAGAGAATGTATTTATGCCCAGGCGTCACCGCCAGGAAACGTCGGTTAGTCGGTCTGCTCCGACAAAGGAAGATTTATTGTAGGGCCACTAACATAACTGTCCATAGGAGCTAAAGAATTGGGATCTGGTCCAAGTGTAAATACCTGGTAAAATAGAAATTATTTCCCCGAGTCAGTTATAAATTTTAAGGTTCGCAGGACCTAAAAGATCGGGGCGTGATGTTGGGTGGGGAGAGGGTGATTTAGGTTTATGGGGTGTCGGGGTTGAAGCAGTTATGAATACCATGCGATGTGAGAAGGATATGGTATTGAGAGATGCCATGAAACTCATGATATAATGGGCGCGTGGTCTGAATATAAAGAACTATGGGTGGGATTTCTTTTTCTCTTTTTTCCCCTGTGTTTCCCCACTCTTTTTCTCCTACTCAGCTCCCAACACATCTGGACGCAAGGCATATCTGTTTATACAGGGCCTCTTTAAACCGTCCCTTAAGCATGTAAACTGTGTAAATAAACAGCAGGCAAAACCTCGCCATTAAAACGGCAACCCAGACTGTTTAAAAAGCATGCTATTGTTGGTTATGCACATGGGGATGTGCGACCTAACCCAGCCCTCGCCCTCGCCGTGGAATCACAAGTGGATATGGGTCAGATTTTCAGAAAATGTACAATTCGCCTTCACCAATTTTCTCGAGTAACCCAAATTTCAGACGAAAATAAAGTTCAAAATACAGTTCAACCTAACCAAACAGATTGCTAGAATCAATGCAATGCCAAATATACTCGAATTTACCTAGTATTGACCAAATTGCATCCTAATTTAGCAGAATTTACTAAATGTGTAGAGCTGCCAATTGTACATTTTCTGAAAATCTGACCCATATGATATGTAGGGACACCCTGAAACACCTTCCATATCACACCTTGGTCCAGGCTCTCACCTTCCAACTTAAACGCGTGACTGAAAACTTAATATGGTGTCTTTACAAATTTACATTGGAAATTTTTCAAGAAAGAATTTGAGCCTACGACTGGTATGATTTCCGGCAGCTTAAAATTCCAAATTTTTAACCGAGCAAGGGGCAAGAAGCTTAGAACTGTATTGCCATGCAAAGGTAAGTCTACCAGTAAGCTTTGCATGGTCCATCGGAAGGCCCTTAAGTTTCAAAAGGTCCTCAAGATAGGGACACATTCTTTGTTCATCCATAGCTTTTTCCTAAATAACTTGAATGGGGCTGTGGGACGAATTGGAAGTTTATAGTACAATAAATCCCACCTTGATCCAAATAATTTCTTTAGACTATACAGGTGAGATATAGTTAGCGTATTTGCCTTAATAGACAGTTGATCATCCTCGTCGATCCTCCCCTGTTTTGTCACTCGACCTATTGGTGCATGTGGAATTACTTATTTATCTACCGTGTGAAATATAAAACTATTGACAAGCCCCATCCTATTTCCAAGCAGCTGAGAATTTTAGATGCTTGAAAAGATAATGTAAAGCTAGTCTATATACTCTCAGTACCATAGGAGCACCTATACTATGGCTAAGAGTAGATTTGTGTGCGGATCCTGATGCATCTTAGTGATATATCATCGCTGTCACACATTAGTGCTATCATCTGACCATTATGGATATATATGTTGTACATTTCAGCGCCGTGATACATCATACAACCTCTCCTGGATTAGAAGCTGGTGTTACTGTACATTTCACTTGCCACGTGTCTCTGGGATAACCATCTATAAGCCATAAACCACCACATGGACCCTATCAGTGAATAAACTCATGTCCAATGGACACTCAGCCAATAAGATGGCGACCAGTCCAGAGATATGCATGGGCCAAACTCTGTATACTATATTTGTTTTCGTCAATGCCAACCGAGATGAACGTCTCACACATCATGTGTTCCGGACAAACTTTCTCTGCCAATCCATCTTATATCAGGCTGCATGATCTTACTTACGATCAGTCTAGGCCCAAAGATGAGAGAGTCCCTTCAAGCGGAGGGAAAGCCTCTCGTCTAAAGCCGTAAAGTGCCATTATAATTCCATTATGACCGCAAAATGTCATTCTAGATTGACATACCAAATCTGAGTGAGAATCTGAGATTGAGTATCATGAGATTATCATGTACCATGAAAATGTGCTCAATAAAATTTCTTTTAAAAAAAATACCATTCTTATCTGATCTGAGGGTTTGGGCCTAGGTTATTGCTTATGATGCTCATGCACAGATATTCATTCTGTCATTTAACCTTGGACCACTATAGCTTCACGCCACTTCTCGTCATGTTTCAGTGTCCATTTCCCTCAATGGCCTTTCTTCATTTGTATTTATACCGCTTGTCTCAGTCTGAAAGCCGCTGTCCATCGCAGCCTGCAACCTACCGCATTGCGCTCAACACCTATTATCGCCACTCGCCAACTTGGTGAAGCAGGCCGGGAAATTGATCCCAGGTTTTACATCCCAAGAAATATGTGAACCAAGGTCTTAGCAAAGAGGTGCCGCTCCCAGTTATATTAAATGCCTGTTATCAATAACGCCCAGGCATGATGACATTTCTCATGCACCATCTTTTTTTTCCGCCGGGGAAATCCTCATAATCCAGAAGTTACTTATTATAAAATGTGATAAATTGTTTCGGGGTAGGGGGGCCTGTGAATTGACTGGATTATGCATTTTGCTTCTTTTTTTTCTCAAAGAACCGTTTAAAGTCGGAAACCAGATGCCCTTTCTCAAGGCTTCGGGCCATTGATGCAATTGATGGTTTTTCACAGAGGAATGTTTCAGAGGGGAATGCTAAACTCTGGCTGGGTTCTGAGATACAAGTAGTCAAGGGGGTGTCCGAATTGGACTGAAAGTAAAGGCTTGGGCGTGATCTAGAGGATATCTGGCTTTCATAGAGATGAATTATCTCCTGGCGGAGGGGTAAAAACTCTGATGCTACCACCTGGCTGGTGCCCTTCTGAACCAGATCCCGGAGGCCTCCAGGTGGAATTCATATCAGCCATGAACATGTCTTTAGGTTATAGTCGCCATCACTTAGATACATTAACACTAACATATGTTACAATGTCAGAAGTAATGCAACCCAGTTAATAACTTCAAAGGCATAAGGGAATTTCAAATAAGATATGACAGCAGAAGTGATCTTGAGACACGTACAGGCCTTAGTGAGGAGTGCCCAGGAAGCGTTGGATATGTGGGGGATCGTGATATGCTATCTCCACATCTAGCTGATGGTCTATGCATCAATTATCAGACATGAGGAGATGATTTGTATCTGGAGAAGGCTACAAAACAAACTGACTGGAGTACGTGCTGTACAGGGGTTTCCTACTGTCCCTCCTGGCGAAATGGAGTGAGGGATATACTTTCATCTTTCATATGCACCCCTACTGGGAGTGGGGCCATGTTGCGGGGCCCCACAACTGACCACAAGGATATATCATGCATACATATTACCTGCGGGGCATTTAAAACTTCAGAACCATGCATGTGGGCCTTGGTCACCCACAGGGTATAAATTCATTGGTAAAGGGCGCTTTTCTGCTCAGGGCGCTTTTCGTTGCTTGGACCCTGCCACTTCGGCGGCCACACATAAAGGCAGAATCTTCATACCCCACTCCTTCAGCGGTTGAAATGTGTATCCTATCACTTAAGTCCCCGTAGCTATCAGGGAACCAAATAACATGATCCACCCCCTTGGTCTCGGGGTTCCAACCCCGGCCTCTGATCTCTCCTCTCCGCCTATCTCGAGACCGGAAGATTAATGACTTGGCTAAAACTTTGGCTCGCCTGTGGTGTCAAATTATATCAGAAGAAGAGGAAGAAAAAGTTCTACCACTTGGTATCGCATTGATCCTGAGGGGCCAAAGCTGTTGGAAGCGACAAGAGATTAAAGCTCGCTGTCCGAGATCACCGTCACAAACAGGCACACTCTCGAGATCCCAACTTAGCAATGGCTTTGTTTTTGTGTTCATTCGTTTCTTTCTCGAATTCATGGAATGATTTGGCTCAGTATTGACGCTTTCTGATTGCAATTCATCATCAGATCCATTAGCTTAACACTGCCCATGCCGTCTCACAGCGTCCTCCGTATCCAAGAGGATGGGGAAGCATTCAAACTGATGCCATTTCTCCCTCGCTCTCTCCCTCCCTTCAATTAGCATTTTTTAGGCCAGAGAAAATCCATCATAAAGTCTATGAGGAAATACCTGTAATAACGTGTGACTGACGTTTAATTATCCGCAACCCTTCAGTTGTAATGATGGAGATGAAATAATCCCGCCTGTCATGTTGATCCATTTCGAGGAGCCACTGGATCACCAACATACTCCTGCATTTTAATTAGTGATTAAATTTTCAGAAATTGGACACATTTTCATTAATTTGCCGATTCAATTCCCTCAAAATAAACCGTATCAATAACAAAGTGCTGTGTAATACCAGGGTTCGATTTTCTGAATCTGATTTGTGTTCCAAGTAGCGCCTGTCAAAAGGGATGTGCTGGCAGAGTTTAGAGAAATTAGATTTTGAAATCTAATTTGTTTAGCCTTGAGCTATGTTTGCTTCACGAAAACAAAAGACATTGAAACATAACACATGCATGGGCCTATCTGATATGTGGCTTCCAAGTTATCCAGATTCATATAGTATTGGGGATGTCGAAACCATATTTTAACAATAAACAATATGAATATATTGTATTAATATGTTTCTTCCTGAGCTGTTATTAGCATTGCGTATATTAAATATATATTAATTATACTGAACACAAAATGTTTAATACTGAACACTAAAACGTATCAATGAACTATGATTTCCAGTCCTGGATTGTTACTATTGGCAGTTTCACTTTGGTACCAATAGCAGTTGCAATAGTTTCACGTGGATTCATATTAATTTCATATTAATTATACTGAACACAAAATATTTAATACTGAACACTAAAACTTATCAATAAACTATGCATTATTTCCAGCCCCTGTTACTATTGGCAGTTTGGTACCAATGGCAGTTGCAATAGTTTCACGTGGATTGGAATCATATTTGATTCTGTTTCTGTAACGAAAGAAGCCTGCAGTCTGTACAGAAAATGCTAGATTGGCAATATTCAATTCCGGATTTTCCAATCATACTACAATTACTTCTCAATAAAATTGCCTCAAAGTTGATGTCAGTGTTAGAAGTTTAACGTTAAAAGTTCCTGTTTAGTGTTTATAATCGACCCAACGCGTATAAAATGAACATTTTATTCTCGTTGATCGAGGATCCCTTCAGCTCAGGAAAGTTCGTACATATATAGTAAGTGGTTACATATTATATATGACTACAATTCTGGCAAATCGCGGTACCACGAAGGAACATAGAAAATTAAGGCTTGTTCCTGCGACAATCATATATTTCTATACTTGATAACTAATCGGGGGGAAAAAATGTCAACATATATGTACAATTGAAGAAAATATTTTCATTCAGTTCTGCGTTAGGTTGTAAATATTCACCATAAATATGACGACCATACCTGTCAATTGTAAGATCCTCACAAGTATAGAGGGAAAGCACTGGTAGAATAGGCTGGTATATCACAGGTGTAGTCGTATCACGTCCCCCTTCACTCATACATACAAACAATGACCACAGATCAGAGTAAGGACACTTCCCTACCCTCGACCAACGTCTGTCAAGTCAACATTACAAATATCCACGGCCTAAGCACAGACAGTCCAATCTTAGAAGCTGGTCGATAAGCTATCCATTATATATTGGTCCACACTTGACAGGCGAAAAGTAAAAGTAATCCCGAAGTTCAGATGCACTATCCACGTTCTGATTTGTAATGAGAGTGGAGATGGGGGAAGTAGAGGCACGAGAGAAGCAAGGGAGCGAGTGTGAGAGACGAGGATCCCTTCAGTAGTTCTCACTCACATGGGCAACGCCGCGAGTCCAACGTCAACAATTGCAGTTTTGAGACCAACATTCTGTTGCCTATCACGGTCTAGTGAGTGGGCGGAGCCTAGTTGGGAGATGATTGGCAGGTCAGCAGCGCATCCTCCAAGCAACTGAAAAAGGGGGGAAGGTATGATCTAGCCATTGAGGCTGACAAGAGACGGTGGCAGACGTTAACTGGGCTTTTGTTTGGTGACACCAACTTCAATATCGGAGAGTCCCACCAATAGTGACTTAGACCCCGAACACATGGCTCTCAAGAGTCCTTCCTCACTGGGTAGAAACGGCCATTGCTGTCGTCACAGACGCACCCTAACCCCTGCCCACAATACCCTGGATTGAACCCCCTGCTGCCACTATGATTGCCATCCCTATTCATTCTAGGGTGAATTGAATTACCCTTAGGCATCTCAGCGGGCCCATCGTCTTGGTTTTCTCGGGGGAAACCAATATTTCCAGGTTCCTTTGCATAGATTGAAAGAGAAGGCATAGCAAATGTGAAATCCTGATTTTGACATGTATTGCCCTTTTGGTCTTGTCAAGGCATGGCTTGGTGGTTTTAAAAGCTCATTAAGAGAACCAAAACAAAAGCGAGATATATCCTGTTTGTTTTTGTCTGCATATCTGCAGTGTGTGGGGTACTGGCGTTAACCTTTCTCTTGTGTTTACATTGCAGCCATTCTTGATTCTCCCACAAAGTTGGTATTGTCATGGTGGTCCCCTGATGGTTTGGGACAGGCATTGACGACTTGGGGGTTGGGATGAACAGATGACAGTGGAAGTTGGGTAGGGGATGTCGATAACAAATCTTCCTAGCCCCCTTCCTACTCCTCCACCCCCTCCTCTTCTTTTTTCCTAAGCACAACAATAAACCCTTTCCATTGCCAGCCAGCCATCAATAACTCACTTATACAAACACTAACACACTCTGCTAGTGCTTTACTTCAACACACACGCGCGTTTCCAGTGGCAGTGGGCCTGTGTGTCTCATCTCGTCCCGTCCTCTCGTCCACAAAGGCCTTCACATGATAACCTATTCCCCTGGACTCATGTATAATTCAAAATGGAGAATCTCATGGGTGATGAAATTCATCAGGGAGAATTCCTGATGACATCTCTGTCATCGCATTAAGTACTCGGTGGGGTAAATGAAAAAAACTGTACACCAACAGCAATGGCCAGTCCCCCCCCCCCCTGTGGTGATCGTCATGGGGGGGTGGAGGGGTGGAGGTGGGGGAGGGATAAGGCACGACATGGACATGTTGTATGTGCAGGGGACATAACGGCGAGATGGAAAGATACCCCATCTATTGTATTATCTCCATGTGCCCTCAACTGTCTCTGGACAGGCAAGGGATCTATCTGATAGGAGGGTAACCGATGAGATAGGCACAGATTAGATCCGTGATCGGACATAATCCCACAGATATCAAACCAGCCATCGCAGCTTTATGGGGATTTCCTGAAGTAATGGACCAGGGACCCTCCTCCACGGCGGGCCTCCACTTTAGCTCTTTCCATCTCTGGCACTATACATACATTACCAACATGCCCATAACTTATATATTAGCCAAGAAATAAACCATAAAATAACTGGAAGGCAAAAACCTTCAACAACTTCTTCAGTGGGGAAGGGTCAAGGAAAAGTTGTTATTCTTTTCTCAGCATAAATCCCCATAATTTTTTCATTATTTCTATATATTAGTCTGGCTTCTGTTAGAATATAGTACGAGTTTTTTTCTTCAGTAGGGAGGAGTGGAATGTGAGATATCAACCTATACCTAAATTTATAGATGAGTTGCTGGAGGGGCGATGGCACGAGGACTAGGCATACAAGAAAAGAATGGAAGATATCACGGAGCACACTGAATGAAGGGATAGATGACATGATATGAGATTTTTATGAAGAATAATATCTCCAGCTATATTTAGGAGCATATATATCCATAGTGGACTGAAAAAAAGCAGGGAGGCCAGCCCACCCTAAAGTCCCTCCAATGAATTATCTTCTCCGAGAAACAATAAATTGCAAAACTTCAATATTAGATTTTGACAAAGAATTAGAAATTCATCAAACAGGGAATCCTCCAGAAGTGTTGTCAGTTAAATCCGCCACTTCAGTGCAGGCCCCGGACTCGCAGAAGGGAAAATTGTGAGATTGCAACCGTAAATAATAAAAGTACAGAGTGTACAGAACATTTTTCAATTCCATCTTTATTTCGCACCGTTATTAATCAGATTCGTCCCCAACTTATCTCAAAGTAATTTCTAATCTTAATTACTTGGAATACCACAGAGACTGATGATATATGTTTTAATATGTACCCTCATCCAAGTAATTCACATGCAGATTGTTTTCCAGACAAGAGGCTGAAACATAATCATTTATAATTGAATTGCTCATATGTCATTTTTGCGAAGTGCCACGAAACGTCCATTGACGCATCTTACGAGAGAGAATGATTTCGAAACTGATGAAATGTAATCAATTCGGAGACAACATGTTCTTCAATTTCCAATGTAAATCCCTAATGACGGTGTCCATAAATTCATTAATAGCTGACGCTTTTGGAAAGTGTCGTTGTCCTAGATAAATTTCACCAATCAAATGCCACGCGTGTCTGACTCCCATTCGAGATTTCCTTCAAAGTCCCAGCTACTGCCCCTCTTCTATCGATGACACCACATGGAAATCTAATAAAGCGCCGAAGAGGAACTTTTTAATACAAGAAATATTAGTGGTCGATAAGATTTGAATTTGAAGTAAACTTTATTGGGTCTGTAACCTGTCGATTTTTTAACACGTATTATGTTCATATGATGGTTCAATAAAGGCCCTTGCTCTTGGCACAAGAATGATTTTATTAAAATTTGATGATCATCAGAATGCACAGGTTTTATTACTATTAATGTTGCTATAGAAACCAATAGAGGACACAATTGTCTTATTGTTGTTGGTAAGGCCGAACAAAATAGGTGTGTTTCCTATTTATCTCCCCTACCTAGAAAAACTTACCACATCTAAATGGTCTTTTTTACCTTCCCCAATTTTTTAAATGATTTTTATTTTTTACAAAAAAGTTAATTAAAGCAGAAAAAAGCAGAAGTCACCACATGCCTGAGCATTCTTCTTTGTGTAACAAATGCACCTCTCTGCAGAGTTGAGAGAGTCCCTCCAAATTGAGGGAAATCCTTTCGCTCCAAACCGAGAAATGCCATTATAATCCCATTAGGACGCCTACTTGAGGGTCATAAAGCGCAGTAGGCGTCCAATCACTGGTATTCCATTCTTATCGGATCTGAGAGGCTGTGTGAAAAGACTGCCTCTGGTGTCTTTGAATTTGAGGAAATTATTTTTCAATATGGAACAATGACGGTGCCATTAATAAAATACCCCAAGACGCTAGCTGCTTTACCAATAGCCATATAACTATAGGCACCTTTGGCCAGAGGAGCCCACACCATGGAGGAGAGTGGACAGGGCGTGACTTATGGGTGGGGGATGGTCCAGCACCCCGGAGCCAGGTACAGGATGTACATCCACGTTATCTCTCACCAAACCCTCTTATCTGCGGTCCCCAGGGTGATGGTATCCAGCCTATTTGCCATGGAAACTATGGTATTCAATTGGAGTCTGTGCCCAGCATACATATCCTTGTCCCAACTGGATGTTTCTGTCTTTCCTCATCCTGCGCCAGCATAGATCAGGATGTCGCCAGGACCAGAGTACTCAAATACTTCCTCTTCCCCAAGCAAACAGCAAGGGGAATTGTATTGAGTCCACCTGCTTGTATCGTGATACTTGTACGATTCAGGAACATCTTAAGAAGCCGAACATGTCTGTTCTGTATCCTTTATCAAAGTCTGCAGCAAGGGTTAAATTCAATTTGTTTCAGTGCCAAATTTTGACGTAGACATGGAAGAAGTGCTACACAGCGTGCCACTCTGGTTGAAACGATTTTTTAAAAAAATAATGACCATATTATATAAAAGCCTAGTCCAATGATTTTAAACGTTCGGGCCAGGTGTTACACCGGGTTCGCACAGTAATATAAGTATTTACTTGTTTAAACATTTATTTCAATCACATATACATGTACATGCATCACATGTACAAGCATGTATACATGTTGTCACCTGTAGGCCAGGTAATGTGTAGAAGCAATGATGCAAAGTGCCTCTGAGAATACTCACACTTTTTCTCTGAATAATTGAATAAATAAGAGTAAAATACCTCGTTGCTATATTCTGCATCTAAAGCGGGATTCGGTGTCGTCATGCTATTCTTCTCCCACTTCAGAAGCCATTGGGTCGAGAATGGTTACATTTTGATACTCCCTGCAATCGATATGCCAGATGGCATAGATCATGCATCGCTTGCCCGCCAGCTATCAACCCCCTTGTGTGTGGTCAATGATAAGAACCAGGAGGGTGTAGAGGGACTGGTCTATCCTGTCAGTGACTCCCTTCTCAGCTTCCAAGCTCGGGTTTGTACTTCATACCACATAATTAGTCATTATGCCACCTTAACTCTTTTTTGTGTCTGCCTCCGAGGCAATAGAACGAAGCACCAGCGAAATCCGATTCTCTCTCTCTCCATTTCTTGGCTGGCTCGAAGAAATTTGGTTTCTAATTTTGTCTCTCCGCTTTCAATATTGTAATTATAAATCTTTGATGATGCTTTCAAATCAATTATTTATAACATGCAGACCACCACATAAGGTTTTTTACTCGAGGCCTGGGTAAAATAAGTGATTATTCCCTTATGGATTTTGAACACAAGGCAACACTTCAAAGCTTTCAACACACTTGGGGGAATGTGCAACCTTGAGAAGTGACATAACGGATCTTGACGCTTTCAGGTGCGGTAAAGTATTTTGCAACGGATCTTAGGCGAGCAGGAAATAACATTTTGAAAGATAAAATTCCTCTCTTATAAATATTAAATGCCGACACTATCAATAACAATCTGTGTCATGAGAAAACACACGGGGATAGTACCAGCTCATGGTGTATTGATTCTGTATATTATCTTAAAAATAAGTCCCTTATATTGTGGCAATTAGATTTATATTTGGCTTTAATATTCCATTTTTCAGACGAAAATTTAAAGAAATAGTATTAGGATTTTAAAACTTTGTGGACGAAGTTCTACTGTTATACATTTTAATGAGAGGATTTGTAATTATTTTAGTCTAGGCTCAAAGTTGGGAGTGCCTTCAAACTGCCTCTCCCTCCAAACCGCAAAGTGCCATTAGAATTCCACTAGGACCGCAGAATCTCATTATAATCCCATAAGGATGCCTAGGCCTGGAACAGAAAAGCCATTAGCGCAGTAGGCGTCCAATCACTGACATACCATTTCTATCTGATCTCAGAGGCTTTGATTCCTGGGCTGATTTTCTAGGCGACGAACGATAAATCCATTTTCGAAATGTGTACAGTCTAGGCCCAAAGTTGAGAGAGTCCCTTTAAACGAAGGGAAAGCCTCTCTCCTCAAACCGCAAAATGTCATTATATTCCCATTAAAACGCCGAGTTCTAGGCAGGGATACCGATTAGCGAGGTAGACAGACATACCATTCTTATCTGATCTGAGCGTTTGGACCAAGAGTGTGTATACATATCGATTGAAATTGGCCTAATATTGAAAATCAATCTAGTGAAAAGAAACTTCTTGTGCTCAAGGAAGTTATCCGTTCATGCATTGGCAAGTAAGTACCCACCATAGATACCATACCCTGGAGGAGGATGCCTCTTCCTCCACGGTGTGTGCAGTATGGTTCGCTCCCTCACCACCTCATCCTGTCTCCGTAACTCGATAACAACTTGTCAATACAAACAATGCTCAGTTCATCAGGTCGACCTGTTCTTATCAACGGGAGCTGTCAGAGTCCAGATTGTTAGCAAATATTTTTGCAAATTAGTCTCGCCGGATAGAATTACATCAGGAATAACAAGTGAATTGCGAGTGCCAGGGGGGTTAATGGACAGGCAAAAGGTCTGGGGCCTGACATGACATGTTTCTGGTAAAACATGTCAGAATATTTTGGTGTTGAAAAGTAAAGTTACTCTGTAACTGCTATTATTATAATGTCACCTGAACGATCCTGCCTCGGGATATGGTCCAGTTATGGTTCTTTCCCTTTCTCCTCTGCTCTAGATCCAAGGTATTTACCCCATTTCTAATATCCCATCACGTGTAGAAAATACACTTTGATCGCGATGATTGCATACATTCTATCTGCTATTTAGTTATGATACCGATCAATGAATCAGCTATCAGGCAGAATGACCACATGCCCTGTGCATAATTAATGAAATGATTCGATATACGTGGACAGAGTGACGTGGGTATACTCTATGTTATATACCCGCTATACAGGGAGATATTGTTGTTGGAACAAGACAGACAAGGCGGTACCCTTGTGTTTTAACACAAAATACCACCCGTCAGGCTACATAACCATTCCTGTCACCACATTATGCACAGACTATAACTTGATGACAGCTGTAACGAGAGAGAAAAGGCAAAGCGTGTGATATTTGGAGATTGAGCAGAAAATTGCTCCAACCAATTCGCGGCATCGACTGTTGGTGTACCAAAAAAATGCTCTTTTGTTACCGGTCAGTGAAATACAGTTTAGAACCATCCCCCTTGTCACTCAGACTTATGTATTTCATTCCAGCTCCCATCCCTTGGCTTTGGTCCCCTATGGGTTACCCACTCTTTTCGATACGGTTCGGCACTTACTCTTACACATAATACCCTTTGGTGATCTAGAGGAAAATTGATTAATTTAAAAATGACAAATACTGCCGGTGCCTGTCGGAGGACAATCTTCAATTTCTATTTACCAGCGGTGGGGTCCAGTCCTCATTTGTTTGCATTTTATGGTCCCCCATGGCCCGTAAGAAATAAGAATAAATAGGAATTAAATCAGAACTTTCAAAGGGAGTTAAATTACGAAATTCAGGGGCTGGTCAAGGCTCAATTCCACTCAAGCCTGTGCCGCCAGACCACTAGACCTCTACTGGCCCATATAATGGGAAGGGTCAAGATCCAATCTTCTTCTGTCAACCAGCCTGCCTTTGAGGGTATCCAATAATACTCACTCGTTAAAATCCTTTAATTTGCCTACTTCACAATCGCCAGTAGTTCCCTCGCTATTATGTTTATCAGTGCTCTGGATTCGGGTGGGACCCTTTGAGAAATGAACTGTAACTTTTCACATGTCTGTTCGTATGTTTGACCAGAACGTTGGAGATTTACCAGGAGTCTAATGTGTTCGGAGGCGGTATGGGGTGTGAGAAGCCACCCCTCAAAGCAATCAAAGGTCAGCAATTAGTTTGGAAGGTCAGGGAATGGTTTGACTACAAGCATGAGAATGTAAAGAAAAAAGAAAGGCCAAGTCAAATGGGTTTTATGGGCTGGTTTATCTAAGTAAGAGCAGTTGTTAGGCGGGTAGCAGGCACCCATTCATTCACACTCCATGCTAAAGTTCAGAGCAGTAAGATCCGACATGAAACATGTTTCCATGGATACACGTGCACAAATTCCCCTCACGTCTGTCCCTGCCTTATGGCTCCTGTCAGTAATATTGGAATCTCCCCTCAAGGAACTGCTATAAGGAATGGCACTAGGCTGTACCATTTCTTAAATGGCAAACCACATCAAAGCAAGTGGACAATGGAGAAGAAGGTCACATTAGGTTGATTAAAGGTTTAATACTTTGAGTATGCGAATTATGCAGATTAGCCCATTGTAATGCATCGATCTCCCCGGAGAACACAGCTGCGTGAAGGGAAAAGTGTGTCCACTTTATTTTGGAGGCAGCTTTTGATGTTGCAGTCCAAGTGGCCACGACCGGTCAATACTCAAGAGTGTGACAAAAAGGAAATGTGAGAAAAAATAAACCCTCGGAGTGTCCTAATCCGAGGGTTTTAGCACGCCATCCAGGCTCGAGGACTTCTACTTGAGCAGGGGGATCTGTAGAGGTAAAAGGGGGAAGAGTCTTGGACCTTGTCACCAACACTTCTCTCTTTTGCTCCCATGAACCTTTGATATACGGCCGTTAGTCTGGCTTTTAGAATCTGGTATGGAATACATGGAACAAGAAGAGAAGAGGCTTCAAGATCACTTCTCTATAACGTGGTGGCGTCTTATTCAAATAGAGTGCTGACGAATGGCACCCGACGGGATTGTGTATGCATAGACTATAGTAAGTTCCTTGTGAGGGCAAATCGAACAGTAATGGCAAAGAAACATAATTTCTCAGAGCATACCTGTAAACCTATTACTAGAGTTAATTTAATTGACAGCTGGTCTGGTGTTGTATGGGTTGGCAGCGTTTCTGAAGTGCCTTTTTGGCTTTCAATTTAATTCAAAGTCTTCTTTCTGGTAGCGACGTTAAGTAGTGCTCTTGGGACGAAAGCAGATTGGATGAGGGATTTTTGTTGTTGTGTGTATCGGGATTGAGCAGGGCTAGGGTTCATTGCAATGAATCATGCATGACACAGGGATTTACATTTAAGCGCATAATGATGTCACAGGGATATATTACCATGTTTGTATAATGAACGTATGGATATATGACTAATCCAAGGCTATACGCCTCTGAATCAGTGAATAGGGACCTGTAAAAAGAAATACAAACCCTGGCTTCGTTCTCTGTCAGATTTAACCACCCACAATACTTACATGACGTAACCTAGCAACTAAATAAAGCGTCGCAATGAGGTTTAACCCCTTCACCCTTAATAGCACCTGAAGGAACTCTATTGTGTTTAGACAATCGGGGGTCAACCCGGAACACTTAATCCTGGAAAGAATCACACACACACACTCAGGCGTCAGCACATTTATACATAGATCCTTCTTGTGTGGTGAAAGCTTTAAATGAGTTACGCTGAAAAAAAAGGAAGGACTCTTTTCTGACCAACGTTATAGTGTGACGAAATACATTTGGCTTTCCATTGTCGCAGCTGACGCCCCCGTCCGTCTAACGTCGAATTCTCAACTTTCATTCTGTCTAACCTTAATCCGAGCTTACGAGGAAACCTCTAGGTCTCGTGTTACACGACCTTCCGAGATTACAGACCTCCAACCTTTATACTTGGCAAATTGGCCATATTTGTTCAAAATATTTGAAATGTTTGGGTACAATAGCCAGTCTCTTCAAGTGGCTCTGGTGTTGTGAGTTCCGGGGGAAACAAACTGAAGAAGGATTATCTGAAGTTTACTGCCGAGAGGCATGAGTGAAATAAAGCAACAAACTTCTATTGAGAAACTCAAATAAAGACACCAAATATAAAGCATCTCTCGCATTGGAGCCTCAAGCCCTCTTTCACAGTATAACAATGCCTTGCCTCATCACTATTGTTTTCATTAATCTCCTGATACTTTCCTCCCAGCTAGATTGTTTGTCAAAGTGTGGCAAATCCCTTGTCTATATATATTTAATTCATGTGCTGATTTATCCAAATATGGTGCATAAACGGACTCTAAATCAATGCAACGTATATGTTCGGAGTATGTATAAGTACATGTATACGATTAATACTTAATAGAATTGTGTATGATATTGTACCTCTCATCGTACATATAGTTTCCAAACATGATAAATGCATTTAAGTAGATAACGAAGTGTACAACCAAACAGAAGCCATTCTTCTATTACATGTATCACCAATTGTATCTAGTGTATGATGATGCCATCTTAGTATTCAAGGCAGTTATCTTTAACAAATTATTTCGCAGCATAACGAGGTACTTGTCATATACTATCACGGTTCCAGAAAAACGAAGATGAATTTATTTTCTTTGTTTAAAATATCGGGGTGCATCCGTAATTATTCCAATTATAAACCAGCCAGTAGACAGTGACCTATTTTTTGTATATTCAGGTAATATGACCCTGTTTCTGTCATCATTTTGATTACAAGAACGTCAAACCCGCAAACTGATCGACGCCGAATCCACCTGGCTCATTCCACCTTAATACCTAGGATATTCATCCATATCTCGCAACATTTCCAACTCTACCACAGAAGAAAAATGCATACAATGTGTCTAGGATTTGCGGTAGATTAATATTATGTTTAGAGAACGTCATTGAATATTACCAACGTATGGTTAAGTAAGGTTTTATCTTTCAGGTAACTCCAATTCAAGTATATATTCTTTATTTGTACCTAAGAGTGATGTACAAAGAGGAGCCATACGAGTAACTACACTAGTTAATTGATATTGGCACACAGATATTTATCGGAAGGCTATGGTATTTAAAACATAGTCCTGGATCGCGCCTATACAATTATATTTCGGTAGAATCGACCAATGCTGGTTCTGATGGTATGACCATTGCTCGGAAGTGTGCCTAGGCAATCCATCTTATGAATATCATGTCCGAGATATGCCTGAACATGATGAATCCTCACCTGTGCCAACTTAGCACCAGCCTAAAAATAACACAAAATTTCATAGGCATGGCCAGCCTGGGCAGTCTTTTATCTTAATGTCTAAATAATGCACACCATCTGATTCTAATGGGATATACATGTTGTTATTACAAACAAGCCTGGAAGAAACGCGAGCCTCCAAAATCAACTGTAGGCGCATTAGGGGCATGGGTGGACATGTTTGGAGGCATAGAATCACAGGGAAAGTATTGTGAGAAGCAATGCAGCATCCGGCAGCAAAGCTCACATTGGAACCAATGGAATGTCTCCACAACACTGACATCAATAACTTAGTGGGTTTAAAAATCCATGATGAACAATGGTGTCGGGTTAACTGTGAAGGGCAACTGACCATCGGCAGGTGACAGTGGCCTCCTAAGTGTGCATATGGTGACCTCTGGTCAGAGGGGATGGAACTGACCAGTACACACTATCCACTGTCTGCTATTGCCATTACCACCAGGGAAGAATATATTTATAAAGCATCATCACGTTTGGGTGATAGGTAATAAGTTTCCCAAGAGTCAATGGGTTGTTTATTTATAACACCTTATAAATATACAAAGGCTTGTGTTGGCCTGGGAAAAGTCCGGGTCCCTCTCGTCTCGCGGAAGTTTGCAGGACTTCAGAAATAGCGTCCTTTTCTGGATACTAAAGCGAGAGAGTATTTGTTTTTTCAAGTGCTATAGAGAGGGAGAGAGAGAGAGAGAGTGGGAGAATGAGATATTAGAGTATATATCTCTTCTACTCTGAGATGAGTGTGAGGAGGGGGAGAGAGAGAGATAGAGTGAGAGGGAGGAAGAGGGAGAAAGAGAGGGAAAGAGAGAAGGGAAGATATTATTTGGAAGAAATTAGCTAGGAAAATGTTTAAAGGGTGTAAATAAATAAGGGGGATATTTAAGTTGAAGAACTGAGGAACACTTCGTTCATAACTCCATATACTCCCCGGGTTATACTCCCCAAGCTCTAAAACAAGCTGAAGACAAGGAGCTTAATCTGCTTCCTTTTCCTGATAACGCCATTTTCTTCTCTGATTACAAAAGGGTGTAATCGAAGTGAAGTCTAATATAATGACCAGGAATATTTAGGCTCCATCTCGGGAAATTTAAATTCCCTGGTGCGCATTTCTGGTCTATATACGGTACAGTATATCATAGTTTCTATCCAAGTCAGTTGCCATTTACCACCGCAAGGGGTCCTTAGTGTGTCGGAATACAACCGCGCATGTGCAATGAATGGACGTTGTCAATTTTTAACGCACAGCGGACCGGGAACATATAAATCCAAACTACTCATACTCATACCCAGTTCATATATCCACCAGGGGAGTGGAGAGAATGATGAGTTATGACCGTGACACCTTAGGTCATGGACATAATAACATGCTACTTTAAAATATGATGAATCGTGCAGCTCGAAAATGCAATTCAATACCCAAAGGTGGGTGCGGGACGAAAGGAGCGAGGACAAGGGGGATCTTCTTGCCCTTTTCACTGAGAAACAACGAAAGTCAAGACCCATTCTGGTGGTGTAGGTAGCTGTGGGAAGCGTGACACCGTGAAATACTTTATGAGTCTCCTTTTATGAATTACTCATGAAGAAATATTTGCAAGACACTGGCAGGGGGAAAGAGTTTTGTTGTGTATAGACGCTTTGATATTTTCAAGAAAAAAATATCGCAGGAGACACACAGGGCTCTAATGCGATACGTGATATCAATGACATACGTGGTATGCTATAACAAATATGACTACAAGAAAACCCCATGCTGGCAACAGTTTACACAAATTCATTCCAGATCCAAGGGATTTAGATTCTTTTAAAATATGGAAAAATCATCAAAAAAATAAGGGGAGTGTCAAGGTATGGGACTGGCGTCATAAAACACATTAGGATACCCTAAGGGCAAGCGATGTTCTCAACCCTGGCTTCCAACACTGACAGAGACCGATGAAGCTTGGTAACACATATACTCTTTGTGGTAGACGTTTAAAACAAATCCACAACTTTTATGTTATCAATCATAATGCAAGAGATTTAAAACATGACTATCCACCGAGGATACCTTTCACATTTAGAAGTATACTATACATAATTATATCACATGACAATCGATAAACCAGGAACTGACAAATATAATTGACAATTTGTGTCTTGCCTTTTCAAGTATTTGAATACACGAATTGTCCTAGCTTTGTTATTATATAGGGATAAATGTATGTGATATCAGCAAGAAAATATTCTTGATATCTGAGATCGATGCTCCAGGCTACTGTCATATTAACAAATGTGTTAATGGTGGAAGTGATTATGTTCCATATTCGTTTAATGTTTCTCCTCCTATTTTAGGGATAACTCATCAATTAGGGAGGCTGGGGTAAGGTTACCAGTAGATGCCCTAAGCGATGTTTGTGCACAGGTCGGACGATGTAAGCCTTCCAGAACTTTAACTTTTAACATGCAGCATATATTTTTATTTATTCGGGGAATTTAGGGTATTTTCCCATCAGTTGCGTTGGGGCATGCAAATATTTGAGTATTATTTGACACTTCGAACATGTATTATGAAATTCATGCAGCTGCCCATGTGACAAGACGAACAAACAACAGGGTTGCTTCTTCAATTTAGCGGGGAAAAAATATTTGTCATTTTCAAGTTGAGTTAAAAGGCAAATATTTTGAACCCCCGGAGTGAAAAACTGAAGTATCAAATTTCGCTCTAAACATCGGTGCTGGGAAGAACTAGAAAAATAAGTTTATTCAAATACAAAGTTTAAGATCGTGTTGAATGTGTGGTCATGGGTTTAAATAACAGACACGTGCATATTTTTACTAATTTCCCTTTTTAGCTGAGTACTTTGAGGTTTAATTTACCGATATGTTACCCAAGAAATCTCCAGTCGAGGCCCAAACCCTCAGTCCAGATAAGAAGGGCATGTCAATGATTGGACTACTACTTCGCTAATCGGTTTTCTAATGGGATTATAATGACATGTTGTGGTCTTAATGGAATTATAATGGAAATTTGCGGTTTGAGGTAAGAGGCTACCCCTCCGTTTGAAGGGACTCTCATCTTTGGGCCTGGACTGTCTCAGACATCTATTATACAGTCAAGGCCCAAAGTTGAGAGCGTCCTTCAAACGAAGGGAAAGCCTCTCGCCTCAAACCGCAAAGTGCCATTATTATTCCATTAAAACCGCAAAATGTCATTATAATCCCATTAAAACGCCGACACCTAGGCAGGGAAACCGATTAGTGAAGTCACTGACATACCATTCTTATCTGATCTAAGACTTAGGGCCTGACTGTATATACATGGGGGCAGCAGCTATTCTGCCATTCGATCAAATCCCCCACCCTCCCCGATGAACTTCCCAGACGGCACTATGCTGTGCCAAACATTATTGATAAGATCAATACTAAATCTATAATACCTATATTGTAGACCATATAATTATTGTTTTAAAAATAATCCTTCTTTTTATTTTAGAGATGTCATTAAAATTGGTCTTACACACTGAACTGTCAACAGCAATCTGTACACAGATTTAAAATCGTGAAAGAAATCGCTACATTTTGGTGGCTTGGGTCTCCAACCAGACCTGGTGGCTCGTTATCTTTATCGGATTAATTAAAACACACTCCACAAGAAATTCCCTCCAGGGAACACCTAAATCCAGCTGCGCCATCTCTTGATGGCAACACTAAACAATACCCTAGGGAAAGATCTCTGGTTTCTTTCCCATATTTTTTCCCTTCCTCAATCACTAAATGTTGAATCCATGAGGCATGTTGCTAGAGGAAGAGTACTTTTTTTGTAAATAACGAGTGGTTTAATTACTTGCTCCTCAAGCGCTGGGTAGATTGAAGGGATGAGGTCAAGAGGATGAACCAGCTCTAAATCCTCAAAATCAATCCACGTTCTTCCACTCATAACAATATCTATCTGAGGAACATGGCGTGTTAGTCCGTAAATTATTCATAACTGGGCTAATGACAATCAGGTATTGAGTGTATCCCATGGAGAGTGGCTATAGCCATATAACTATAATAATTATGATAGGGCTGTTCCACTATAGATCTTGGACATACTCCGTACCAGTCTGTTCTAAAAGGTCAACATCCCTTTCCATTTCATTTTCATGGTGTTGCTTATATCCAATGAGTAGAACTAGAATATTCTGCGTTAAACTAAGAGGTGCACAAAGGTGGTTCATTCTGTTGGTGTCTACTATTAAGTATTCACATAAATCAAGATTAATAAGCAATCTGATTAATGCCTCATTTTCTTATGTGCCACCTGAACCCACATTGGCAACGTTTGTACATGGTTATCCCTACTGTGACACGAGCATTTCAGTCTAGGCTAAAATTTGACATCCAACCAAGCCAGGGCTAGATTCTACTAATCTGGCCCTGCCACAACGTTACACATATGACTGAGGAAACGAAGGAGGTAGTCCTGCTGGATGGAGGATGAGAGTTGATGAGAGAGCCCTTCCAAACTGAGGGAAAGCGTCAGGCTCCAAACGGTAAACTACCATTATAATCCCATTAGGACGCCGGGAAAGCCATTAGCGCAGTAGGCGTCCAATCACTGAAATATCATTCTTATCTGATTTGTCGAGTCGAGACAGATTTCATCACAGGCGCAGTCCAGGCCCAAACCCTCAGATAAGATAAGAACGGTATGTCAGTGATTGGACCCCTACTCCGCTAATCGATTTCCTGACCTAGAACTAGGCGTTCTAATGGGAATATAATGACATTTTGCGGTCTTAATGGAATTATAATGGCACTTTGCAGTTTGAGGCGAGAGGCTGTCCCTCCGTTTGAAGGGACTCTCTCATGTTTGGGACTAGACTGGACGTCACAAACTGAAGAGCAGAGCAACATCTGTCTAAATTTATATAAAATAAAAGAGAGAAAAAGAAGAATTAAGACATTAATATAGATAAATATAGTTGGTACCTACCAGAGTTCTCCTGGAGAGTAGCTCTGCATTACATCTTGAGTTCATCCACTTTGAAAACCATTCAGTTCCCGGTGGAGCAGATAATCACCTAGGCTTGTATTTGTGACCGATTACCCTGAAAAGTTATAGAATATTTATTAGAGGAAATTGATATAATTCACAATAGCAGTATATCATCGCAATGATGTTAAACGCGAAATATCATCCTGATCATGAAACTCGACTGGAAATGAGAAAATATTTTCGCTTCATTTTCGTTTCACTGTTGGCTCAGTTTATCTAATAAACCTTAGAGTAAAATACACAATTCAAAATGTGTGAAACATCCTGATCAACGGGAACTTAACTCAAGAATCCCCTATTCAATATTCTATGGGGCTTCCCCTTAAAATCAAGTCAACATATAGGACTCTATAGGAACGTCAAAATTGGTTTGAAACCAAAAGCAAAGTGGCTACAGATAACCGAACATCAAGTTTCACCATTGGTCCTTGCTTTTCTTGTAGTTTATTTCCATTTGATTTGTATTTATTTTCCGAGCGCAAGCCCTGTTGGCCACTCGCCAATATATCTGTCTCTTGCAGGCCTTCCGGAGGAGATAAACTTCCAACCCCGAAGTAGCTGTCTGCCATTGCCTTGTTTTATCCGAGGCTTTTAAAAACTCATCAGCTAGCAAAGTCCTACGGAGTCTAAGATAAGGCCTGATAAGATAAGGGGCGTTTACCTTTGCTGAATGACTCCTGTGTCTACACAGGTGGCATCGCTTCATTCTAATTAATGATATTAATGACACCAGTGGCTGTTCCGCGAGACGCATGAGGTCTAATCACCCATGTAAACGACCAAATCGTATGGTTCTGATAATATATTAAACTACATTAGTGCACGTACAAAGCATTGATTTATATGGTTTTAATTCTCGACTGCCCGAAGGATGTGCTGCCATTAACGCTACTGGCTGTTCATTTTTGGATCCACACGCAATATTTATCACATACTTGGATGTTTTGTCGCTAATTATAAAGTTTCGCCGATGAGGTGCTTTCAGATTCTGAATGAGTAGAGGGGATTCACCAGGAGAAACCTCAGACCATTACTATTACTCAGAGAACCTCAGACTGAATTATTGCGCACTGTCTCAAAGCTTTCTTTTACTCTGAACTCAAACTAAATGACTCAGGAACACGGTATGTTATTTATTCTCAAAGTTGAGTACTTGAGTATTTTTCCACACATAATCTAAAAGTATTCTATAACATAATTATAACAAGGCTAAGCTGAACTTTCTTTCTTCTGTGACATTATTTTTAACCTAGAGTGTAAAAGTGCGCATTGATTGTTATTTGAGCTTTAAATTATATTAACAAAACAGTCGTTTCGGGAATTAGCATCTCCATATATATATATGCAATTAATCATCATATTTGTGTAATGTTCTTCGGTTGGGTTCTTCGGTTTATATCTTTGTTTGTCCATGCTATGTATGATATTATTATCTTGATTACTCTTGTTACCTTATCATAATTGTCATTTTCCATATCAGTAAACGGACCAACTAGTGTGCAATTACTCTCCATGCAAGTATCTCTACATTTCATGTTAACCGATAGCCATATCACTGTTGTGATTAAAAGTGCTAATATGACATGAGCACATTAGGTGCATGATTACCGCAACGACCGCAACGATTTAATGAATAGAGAATACGGTAATAGAGAATGTCTCTATTATTTAACCTTTCTGAAAACATACTCGTTAAAATAAAACTTTACCATAAGAAGAAGCCTCTTCCAAAAATCAACCCACCAAAGGCTCCTTCTTAATAGATTTCAAATAGGCCTTTCAATTCAAGAGTACTTAGACGGCTCAATGTTGATTTAACAGACGTATATGAAATCTCGCTACTTAAAATTTCCATCTAGCTTTGGGATTGAAGAGAGGGGGATGATTCCAGTTTCGTTTGATTACCTCAGGTGGCCAACGTCAACACTTGAAAAGCTCTTCTATTGGTGAAAGAGGATACGGCAAATATGAAACATACCAAGGCAGTGGATTGAGTCATCATATAATCTCCATGCTTTTACAAGTGCCTCTTATAACTGAAGACGTCCAGATTGAGTTTCGTTATAAGGATATTATTATTATTATCATAGACCTATACAGTATAGTCTTGCTTTAAGTAATGGGAAACAAGTTGTCGGTTGAATGTTATGTGTGAGGTTCGTAGAGAGAAGGAGTGAAAGGTTACAAAATGAACAATCCAATCTGAGGAATTCACATTTATAATTTCATATGTATTTTATTCTTTAGAATAACGGGTTCATATGACAGTTGCTGATATTATACTGACATTTCCGGATAAATATTGGTATAAAGCAACTTTCACACGCGAGAGGATTGCCAGGTCAGGCATTTACCAAACCTCTCCTTACAATGCTTGAGTATAACCTTAAGGTAACCTTCAACCATTGAAGGATACTACATTGTAGTGCCTTTGCTTCTATACCAGCGCTGAACAACAACACAAAGCGATTGTTGGAATCGCTTTTGAATAGTGCGGTTGGAGAGAGGATGTTACTAAAGGCGAAGGCAAGTCTACAATCCCAGTCGTGAGACATTATTCACAGAAACATGTATATGGTCCCTTTCACTGAAATGAATTCTCCCTATGCATCCTTTGGGGAAGGGCTTATGTTATTACAAAATAAATATCTTTTAGAGAAAAGAATGGGCATCCTCGGTGTCATTTAGTTTGCACCATTCATCCCCGTCTCCAACGTTACAAGGATATGACCAATTTCACCTTTTTCCCTCCCTCTAAAGTGGCAGTCAGATTCATAAAGATAATAATGATATCCACATTCATGTTCTGCCAAGCCGTATTGTCCTAGCAAAGAAATGCACAATTTATGCTTGGTTGAAATTGGAAATTGGAAATCGTAAATTTACTTTCGTTTAACACCAGCGAGACCATGCAGACCAGCTTATAGGGAGTGTCCCTTGCCTTCCCTAGTCTCTGGCCGAGTCCCCATGTCCAATAGTTCAATAAAGAAAATGTAATTCATTTCCATTCCAATCAAAGCAGCCGTGTCTGATTGAGTGAGGTGAAGAAAATAATATAAGGGACACTCATAAAACACACATGAGGATTATGATTAATGTTTTTTGAGAAGACGCGATGCAGGTGCGCCGATAGTAATAATGTGGTTATAATTTTACTCGCCGGATAAAACAGTCTGACAGAGTGTGTTTGATTAAAAAGAGTTGGAAATGAAGGGAAAGGAGAAAACCGATTGAATGTCTGACGGACAAAGAGGGAAGGCGACAAATATAGAGGGGGCGAAAAGTATGGGATAAAACATAATGAGAAACTCATTTTGAAATATGGGAACATATTGGACTGGGACATTTTAAGTGTAACTTCTGTTGAAAAATAGTTATTATGTATAGTGTGGGAATTCCCTTTCACATCGTTCCAACTAATACACTTCGAATTAGAAAATGTGATATGAAACTAAACTAAAAAGCAATGAATGGTTTACTCAAGTTGTAAGTTGAGGTAATTTATATTTAACTTCGTATAGGATTCGAATTAAATGAAGCCCAACAGGGGCCAAGCCGTTATTGCATCAATTCCACGCACATGGAGCGCCAAGGAAGCCATTCCAAATGTGTTATCACTCTTATCTATGGCTGAGGTGCTCTCATCATGTCCCATTGCCTGTTGATGGATACAAGCCAGGCTTCGGGGCAAGACCAGATCATCACCTTGCCCGTTATGCACTACTCACTACACTTTAAGATTACGATGCTGATTTATATTGGCCATGGACCATCTGTTTGCCCTAAGCTTCTTCCAACCAAATACATGTATATAAACAGACTCTTGAAAATTAGTAGATACACTTAATCGACCCCCGGATTTATTATCAACACCTATGCATAATGGGCCAACCAGACTTTTCAAATTGTGAATCGAAATGTTCAACAAGTTGAGTACACTCAATGGTTTATTTTACGTCGTCTGACGTTTTCCACTCAATTGCCTGTATATATAAAATGTATGCTCTACCTATTTGCGTTTGAAATATGTTCTCTATGTGTTTCTTGAATGGAGATGTTGATAAAAATGTTGTTGCATCAAAATGCTTGCTGTCAAAAATAACTTGATTGCCATTATTGTCAAGCTATTACCTTATTTCACTATTTGAAGAGTAGTTCAATAGTTCGACACGCTTGGTTCTTTAGACAGGAGCATTTGTGTGTAAGTGCGAAAGGGAATTCCAAAGACTTCCTCTTGATTTTTATTTCTGGCGAAGTAACACAAAGATGACAGGTGATGACAGATCATTAGAGTGGGGTAAGACCAAATCAGACCCAGGTGTTGGGGGCATTGGGGACACAATCTCGTCATCCCCTAACAATTATTCAGGGTCATCATCTCTACGTGAGAGGGGCAGAGAGGCACTCCCAATCAAAACTTCGCCCATTCTTTCCGCCGCCTCCCACTCTTTTCACTCCGTACTCCATTCAATGATGTTGAAATAACTGCATTTGTCCACAAATCAGGGCATGACGGGCTCAAATTTCGATAAAAGGAGAGGCTTTCAGCTCAACAATAGATGTGGTGATGTACGTAGACAGTGTGTAACTTGGGATAATTATATAAACCCAACACTAGGATTTCTGGCGGAGGAAAAGTGGCGGAAACAAAGTTGTATTTTCCTCTTCTGAGAAATGGTTCCAAACAAAAATAAAATAAAGGAATTGGGAGGACTGCTATCTTATCTCCATCTGGGAAATGGGTGTCTGGGGTGGATTTTATCAGTGGAATGGAAGCCTACAAAGTGTGGGTCAAGAGGAAACAGTTTCCAAGTCATCCCAGCCTGGGTCTGGCTAGGATGTCCTTCCTCTGGCGACCCCCGAATGCGCGTCCCCTCCCCCTTGAGGCTATGGCTGGTGTCAGCGTGCTTTATCAAGCAGTGAATGGGTTGTGTCTGTCAGCACTGTCTCGTCCAAATACTCCAGGGTCAAAACTCAGTGGTCAGGGGCCCATGGGTCCTTGTCCCCTTCCTGGGCACCCCTGCTGTTCGCCCAATAATTATCCCAGGTTGGTGTCCACTCAACTTCCAACGAGTAAAGCACCACAGGTATAATTGGCCATCTAGCACAATTACCCGTTGCTTTTATACTAAGCGGACAGTCTGGAAACAGGTGGTTGTCAGTGCTAGCGCGAGCAAGAAGACCCGCTGTTTTGACACAATGCCATCAAGGCTTTTCTCCTTGGTCTGATGGATAGGCTTGACTCTCCGACCCGCTGGCATAAAGACTGTCACATGGCACAAGCATGTTAGCCAATGGCTCATTATCCTTGCTGCCGAGATCGCCTTCCGTTTGGTATGCTCTCTACACTCTGTCCAGCCTCTGTAGAGCGCGGCACCCGCGTACTGGGGTATGTGTCCCTCCTTGAAGTCTCTTTGAAGTCCCAGCTCTTCAGAGGCTGGACAGAGTGTACCTCCCCATAGCTTTTCATACCAATGTCTGATTTCGTCTCAGATGTCACTCTTCGTTTATTGTTCATGTTGTAGATGGCAGACTTGTACATGTATTCTTAGAGAAAGAGAGATGTATTATACTAGAGAGGCCGTTACATGCAGCGCCCGTAGATCAAACCATTAGATGAGCTTTTCATAGCATCAGGACCCCACAGATAGGGCACTGCCCTCACTATATGACTTTTTAATGACAACAAAAAAGAACCAGTGGATATGCCATTGTTAATGTGTGCATAATGCAAAAAATTTGAGGCAGTCGAACCCTATTCTATACAGGAGCCAGCCTCTACAGACACCAAAAAAACATGTTGAGGCGGCATCAATTGTGTATAAAGGTACTCGAAATAGCACAATCATGACCGACATATTTATTTTATTGGAGAATTGTGAGGAGAAATCCTTGCTCAAGGGCCCCATATCTTGAATAGATTGATAAAGAAGAGATATGGAATGTGCCTTCTGCATTCCAGCTGTCAGTATTTCAGCACTTTGTGTCGGATCTAATTTTGCCTGATCCCTCTAATTACATTGCTCCCTCCTCCTCTTTATACTCTAAACTCCCACCATCTATTTGACTTTCAGAAAGATATATTTATCCATAAATACATGTACACTATTTGAATTCATTCCCTCTGATGGAGAGAAGTTATAGCTGTGAAACTAACTTTAGCATTCCGATAATTCAGAGCAAACATATCCAGCGCATGTTGAATAACCTCGTTCTTATGTCAAGGACAACCTGTTTCATCTCAGGAGGACGACCACTGACAAAAACTTTCACAATAATCATCAAGCAAGATAACCAATATGCCACGTATAGTCATACAACAATATCTTAGTTTTTACATTTGAATAACCTGTCCAATCGAGTATCTGTTCGATGATAACAGCTAGGCATACCTGTGGTGTTGCCTTTAGAAATATAAACTCTTTCTGGCAATACCATACTTTGTATGACACTTCCATTTGCATTTGAGACAAATCCAGAGGCAAGTTACTGGGCAATTCAATATTACCAAGTTCCCCGTGTATTTCAGTTGTTTTCCTCTTCGGAAGACATTGCAAAGATCTGACAAAAAATATCAGAGCCACCAGGTCCGATGACAACCAGTGCCTGGAACTCGTTCAGGGACACCGTTTCCCTGAATATTATCTATGATATTGATGTGATTACCAAACAATACATCAATCAGTGTTTGTCCACATCATCTGGGGGGTCAAGGCTTGCGAGGAGAGCACACTCTCAGACAAGTCACCTTTTAAGGGAGTTGCTCCAAAAAAACATTGCCCCTCCAGTATAAGACAAATGAGATTATTTCGGTGTGGAGGGGAAGTGGAAGTCTGCATGGTGATCCATCAGTTTCTATGCGCCATTTCAATTAACCCACTCCCTTGCTGTATACACAATCCTGTCTGTCAAAGAGTTTAGGCCGGGGTGGAGGTTAGGAAGGGTGAAAGTGGGAAGAAATGAGACAGATATTCCAAGGTGAAAGGCACACCTGGGATGTTGGAAGGAGCTAGGATGTACCGGTGTCAATACATACAGTCTAGTCCCAAACTTGAGAGAGTCCCTTCAAATGAAGGGAAAGCCTCTCGCCTCAGACCGCAAAGAGTCATTATAATTCTATTAAGACTGCAAAATGTCATCACATTCGCATTAAATAGCCGAGTTCTAGGACAAGAAACTGATTAGCGAGGTAGGCTGACATACCATTCTTATCTGATCTGAGGGTTTGGGCCTAGAGTGTACCGGTGTCAATACACTGTACATAGGAGTTGGCAAGAGTTCTAAGAGAAAAGAAGACAACCTTTTTAAATGAAAAACCACCAGGAGAAATTGTATAAAAAGGCTTGTGATGATCTTAAGAGTTCAAGGATATCTCTAATATATTTCCATATAGTAGTAGTCTATGAATCTATGAACTTTTCGAGATGTGTAAAATTGCATTTAGAATGTAAAAATAGTAAAATAGATTGACAACATGCGTTATGATCATGAATCCTCTCCCTATATGTATCAGGTAACCCGGTACTATATATGAGATAAGAGGGAAAGGAGCAAATGATATCTTCTCTCATTGTCATCGGATACCACATCAGCTAATGTGTCCGATGCATGGCAATGCTATACTGATATCTGGTTTCCACTTCGTTGTAATCAAAGCTGGGCCACTCCTGGACTGGTCGAATGTCAAGGATTAACCTAATACTGCCTGGCTTAATTCCATCCATCCACAGCAGGTGCATTAGCCAATGTCTCTGATGTAATATAAAGAAACAAGATGAAGTATAAGTCCATCTCCAGGGAGAATTACCAAGGAAAAAACAAGGGGCGGATGTGCAGGAAGGAGGAATGTAGCAGGAAAAAGGATCTGTGACTATGACGATATTACATATTATGAACCATATATTATTGTGTTCTCACATGCCAGGCATGGGTCCTGGTTATTCGCATAATTATGAAGTTATTAGGTTGCAGAGGGCTGTGGTAATTATGAATTATTTTGTCCCTGCACTTTATTAATTATATGAAGGATTCTATGTACTCTCTGCAAGGCTGTGCAGCCCCCACGATGCAAGTGGAAAATACTGTACTGTACATGTTGCCTTTAGAAATATAAATGTGCTTATATAATACATATATACATAAATAGATAAATAAATAAATAAATGAATAGATAAATACAAAGCTTGTATTATTTTATTTCATTTTATTTTGTCTGTTATATATGATGAACTTTTATACTATCACTGCTATTAAAGTAGAAGGTCTAGCTGTCGGAAGAACTGTTCTCGACAGAGCCAATGGACCCATTCTCCATGTAGGTCATAAGTGTATGGAAAATGGAAAAAATAAAAGTTTCAATAAATGATTTAATAATTTAGGAGGTAAACCGCAATAAGAGACACTGACAACTTTATGATTACGGTCCCAGACTTTGGTGATTCGGCAAAACGACTCATGAGAGGAGTGTTTGCGTTTGATTATTTCAAACCTTGCGGGTCCTCAGTTCCCAGGGGGATTACCTTATTTTTCTTTTAGATAGTTAACGTTAAAATGTGCCAATGAAATCATCATCAATTATCTTCCAGACAGATCAGGAATTAATTCAGCGAGCGTTCGGATTAGAGAGTTGCGTGAAGACAGTCTTTACAAAGTCTGAGAACACCCTAGGAAAGGGGATTTTTTTTTCGCTCTTCATCTCTTAAAGTAAGAGAAGTCACACTAAAATATGCACTAAGCTCTTTCTTCTTACTAATCTTAGCGCCAGATTTAAATAAGCACCAACGAATCAAGTTTCCCCTGTCATATAACTTACTGAAACTATACACTTGCGTCTTTCATGTTAATTTAATATAATTATACCCCCGTGGGTTAGTTCAAAATGCAGGCCCATTTGTAATTATATTAACTCTCGAATTCCAATCACGAAAAGCAATATCTTGAGTCTTACAGACATTTTCAATTACAATTGCTGTGGGATTTCTGGTAAGATTGCTGACATAACATGAAACAATACGAAATTAACAGAGAAAAAAGACTTAAAACCCACCAACGTGTTTCTTGATAAACGGGAATTGAATCAATCATCAAGGACTTGGCAGAGAAGGCTCAATCCAGGTTCAATCATTAAGATGCAAATACGATTGAATATTTACAAGATCCTCTGTTCCAAATGTGCAACTTCCAACTTTCAGTGTTTGTGTCTCTCCCAACAATACCTCTTCGATATTTTTGTCACTAAAATTTACGTGAACATTTAACTTTCGTATTCGGTTTTAAGAAGCCTTATTTATATGATTCGACCATGAAAGGGAATTTTGATATTCAGGCTATAATATTCAAGCGAGGGAATTCATTATCAATTAAAAAATATCGCCAAGAAATTATGTCAATGTTAATATAGACATCCTAGCTTGCAGACAGATTCCCTCCCATCTCCTACACAAAGAACAACCTTACTAAAGTTACATACAACCTTGGAAAGTCTCCATGCAGGCACATGAGACCAATTCTTAGCCTGCATAATACCATCACAGAAAAGGGGGAAGTTCGTGTTGCTTGGACATTTTCACTGCATCCCAAATTCATAAGCACGGCAGCGAACTGTTTGCGGAACGTCGTAAAACACATGCGGATTGGCGTAAAAACGACTGCGAAATCCCGATGTTTTAAGCCGTAAATATATCACTCGCCAGAACCCGATAGCCATGCCAATCTACGATCGATCATGAGAAAAACCTTTTTACAACAGTCCAATACAAATTTAGCTTCGGCGTTCTTTCGTGGCCTGCATTGCTTCGGTCCATGTATAGCAACAATAAATGCAATAAATGTAAGGAACAATGGTATTCTCCCACGAAGATTTCCTATACTCCGCCTTCAGGCTTTGGCATCCATGTTTAACTCTATAGCCCCCAATGGTATACATACTCTATGTCAACGAAGACTAATTTGAGCATGGACTATAAAACTTAAAATAAATGTTACTATTAATAGCTCCTACAAAGAGTTTCTGGCAAAATTCAAAGAATGTTTGCAACATTCCATACGTCTTACATACCGTACCAGTCTATTGTATATTGATCTCGACTTCGACTATTGCTTTCATTGCGTTCTTTTTGTGCGGCAATACCGTTCCCCCATGTACATCCATTCAAAAGAGTGTATAGGATATGACACTGCAGTGAATACCTTTGAGATATAACAGCTTGGGTCATTTTCTATAGCATCGTCTTTAACCATCTTATAGTCTCTGCAGTACCCTTATGGTGGGATCTCGATCCCGACCCCAAAACAAGACTAGAGTCAACACCGTTAAAACCTACTCAGTCATCCGAACGTGCTTCAAACATCCCAAGCACGTGCACTAGGACAAAAAATGTGCACAAAGCATAATAGAATGGTGGTTACAGTGAGAGGAGCAGGTAATGGGGATGACAAGTCTATGCAAATAAGTAGTGTGGGGTGTATATGCGATATTGTATGCATGTATTTTAGCACTATCTCAGTTTATGTTGGCACATGAAATGGGAAACATTGCATTCGCTCCATTCTATACACATGGTCATATTTTGACAATTTTTCTTCATTGTCGCATGTATATATCCTAAACAGGTCCTATAGATTATATTAGAGTTTATCTTAAATATTGGGAGCATAGTTGCCACACCGCTTGCTTGTACAGTGGACATGTACATGTATCTCATTCATAAAAAGATTGGATTTAATTTGTTTCAGCGAGTTGAGGATAATACCACAGGATATTTTGCGGAAAAAACAGTTCTGAAATGAATAGCTATGAATCTATCTGGGAGGGGCTATAACACAGGAATATCTCTATCACCAAGGAGGATTTCAGATATTTGTTATTCGTTCCAGATTCGTATGAAGTTACGGGTATCAATGATCGCGTTCCCTGCGAGAATACTTATCGCGTTTCCTGTGAGAATACTTATCGCATTTCCCGTGAGAATTATTTTTTTCACGAATATGTTCATAATTTATCTCTGTTATCGCAAAAACCTTTATGTAAGCTGAAACTATTGTATTATTACAAGAAAAAAAAATACCTCTTAATGCACAGAATCAGGAAACACAATACGCATGATGTACATGTGTGTTATGCAATTAATGTCTATGCTCATGCGCTCCACACACACACCTTTCGTTCCGAAAATTGAGCGAAAGTAGCGAAACAGCAAACAACCAACCACCGCATGGTACATGTGCATGTGACAGGGAATTAGGAACTCAAGAAGGCCAATCATCGGCCGAGATGATATGAAAAAAAGCCTTGTGTGAAATATTAGCAAAGCGACCCAATGCGAGCACGATGCCACGACACACTGCATCCATCATCCCGATTTCCTGATTTCTCTATGATGATGAGACATGTTCTGAAGTCTCCCATCTCTCTCTCATCCCTCATGGAAAAGACACACACACCTTGTCCGCTCGCACAGTCCCTCGCTCCGTTTGACCTTTGACCCGCAGGAAAACACAGAAGGTGAGCAACTCAGCTGTGGACATGGATTGTTTGTTGTTGGATGTTAGCTAATGGGTCACGGGCTTGGATCAAAGTCAGGCAGAACCTTTACGCTGATGGACCTTCATTATTGAAAATACCAAGAGGTTCGCTTCGGCCTTCCTCCATCCTATTCCAACCCCTTCCTATAGCCAGAGGGCATGATTAAAAATGGGCCCCGACTCGGGCGTAATTACGCCTCTTTTGGATGGATGATAGAGCTTCAAAGTACCAGCAAAAATTGCAAGAGCAACTCGTATTGATATCACCTCAGATGTTACTTTATCAGTCAAATTAGGTTCCAGGGTCGTCTGGCCCATGGAGAGAAAAATGATAGTTGGGAATCGTTCAGCGTGAATATTCTTTTATTAAATTTATTTTATGTTGCCGCAAGTAAAATTATGGAATCAAACTATGGTAACGTCCGGAAGACCTAGATTTTATCCAGAGGCCAGTCTATACCAATTCCATCTACCTCATATGTAAACATTAGACAAAATAAAGTATTCTTCAATTCAATTCAATTCAAAAGTGAAGTAAATGAGAATGGCCATGTGTAACAGAGCCTGAGCCGGGTTTATAAGTGTAGACTTGTCTCACTGATTACATTTCCCTTCCCAGAATTAAATGTGTCACGCATATTGGGTTCGATGTATACAATGTAGTAATTAGTTTGGGAGGAAATCGCGAGGCCATGGCTGTTCAAAACGGGACCTCTATTTTATTTCTCTCTGTATAGTTGTTGATAGTTGTTGGGATTGTGTGCACTGTATGAGTGATGATACATTGTTTATTCTTTTTCATAACTTGTAATAAGTGACGTTGTTGTAGAAGGTCTGTTTGGAAGAACTGTCTTAGACATAGAACAATTAAGCACCTATTTGAATTTCCATGTAGAAACCGGTTAACGTCATTTGTATACCAAATGGAAATAAAGTTTCTTTTATATTATATAATAGTTCTCTCTCTCTGTATATTTTCATAGAAATAGCGAGTTCTATGATATTTTTTAAGGAATAAATAAAGAATTAAAATAATTATTATATTTTGAGGACATTATTTCCCAGGTTATTACCGACAGGTTCGAATGTCCAGTGTTACGTGTGCGTGTTCAGAATGACTATCTTGGAATCATGGACGTTTTCTCTCTCATTTACGTTCGGCACGTATATATACCGTATCCGACACGAAACAAAAGGTCAGAGGGAACGCTCACTACATAGACGGAAGGAAAGAGCTTCTGGTATCTTGTTTCTTTGTGTCCCGACTTTGAAACGATAAGGTTTCACTTGGGTTGTCACCGGTTCATTATATATGGGGCCCTTATCTTGTGGCTACTATGCCTTTATCGGACGGAGCCATGGCCGGGTTTGATGGCATGTGCGAGGCATGGCCATCAAAGGATCACAGAATACAAAGAAAGACAACGTTTTACAGAGCATCTCCCTCCTCTATACGGACTAGCCTCCGGAGTATAGTGGAGGGGCTGTTCAGAATGGGACATTTCGTAGCTGGATATATCATATTATAATGTGGCAGATATCTGGTTCAGAAATAAGACTATTCACTCCTTCGATATCAGTCCTGTATTGAGTTGATGTCTGGAGCTTTATAACGTGTGATGATAATAGACATGTGCGATTTGCAGGAAAATAGTATCTATATTTCATTAATATATATTTAAAATATCTATATTTCAATAAGATATATTTAATCAGATTAATTTAATAAGATATAGAATTTAATATATATTTAAAATGTCTATATTTTAATAAGAAGATCTGTGTTTCATCACAGAAGGCAAATGAATTTGTACTTGTGATACAAAGGAATTAAAATGATTGCATAACAAGTTATCATTTATATTTATTTTATATCAATGTACTCTCGTTGGTTAGTAAATAGTTAAGGGTCATATCTACCCTTAATTTAGTTAAACTACACAATTCATTTATTATATAATTATGGTGAAGTTCATGTTATGATGATTTAAGCGAAAGTATTAGAGGGAAACAGGCATTTATATTAGGAAGAAGTGATAGAATGTGCTTGTCTCTCAAAAGACGGTTCTTACGCAGTTTTCAAGATTTCTAGCTTTTATAACATTTTATATAGGTTTCATTCAAAGCAGTTAACATGATGAAACATGGAGCGATGACTCATAGAGCATAATAGCCTTACGCTTTTCTTTACAAGAGGGTGTATTTTCCTCTCAAATTTATATTCTTTCGCATGGATAGGCTCATAGCTGTAATACAATATCACCATTGATGGGATTTTGCAGTCCAGAAAGCTTCAATATTGCGCCCAATTAAACCGATTTCCTGGCATTTGTCAAAATATAACAAGATTTCTACAGATAGGGGTCAGGGGCGGTGGTGGTGGTGGGCCCAGTTCTGATCGCATTTCCGTCGGTTTAAGAGACTGGGCTAAACTTTCTTCCCCAATTTAACACTAGGCTTCATTAGGCAAGTTAGATGGGTAATCCAGATATAATAACTGGCAATTCGATGCTAGTCAAGCCAATGATTTGGAAACAATCCCTGCGCCACCAGCACTGATTCAAAGTGCATTGACCCATAGGGAACGTTAACACAATATAAACAGCCTATGTGGAAAATTGAATGGGCATATGGCCCATTGACCAACGCATCAACTCTCATGGACCTTCCATGGACTAGGAAGCATCATTTGTTTAGTCTATCTCTCCCGTGGTGGTGTTGGAATCTGATAAAATAGATGAACATGACAGTCATTTCTCAGGACGATCTATCTCTTGAAAAGAGAGCTGATACGAGCAATCACTGCACTTGGATGGAGTCGTTCCAAACACCCAAAGCTACTTATCACAAACAATACCGTCCACGTAGACCGGAAGTTTATTTGAGCGTCACCAAGGTGATGGGGTTAAAATGTCGTCTGCCGGACATCCCATTTGGGCCCCGGATGCCAGGCACCGATCATAGGCGTCACACCGGGCGTTCCAGTGCCATTGGGACATCTCGATGTGGCGCCAATTAAGGCGACTCAAAAATAAAGTATTTTGTAGGAGATTTTGACTGTCACATTGCGTTGCTTGACCTTGAGGGGCCTTGAGGTGACGGCCCCGGGGCCCGAGGCATGCTCCCGCTTTCCTCCCAGCAACCCCCGCTGCTTGACCAGCAGTTTCCCAGCCATCGTTTACTCTACTAAAATATACAAATCCCCAGAGACCGGTCTAGGGGCAGAGCTCAGGTGGGATTACTACTTGAATAGATCTTCTCCCCTCGGGAATTACAACAGAGCTGACGTCACAATGCGTCCGCATGAGGGAGGTTTAACTTACTTTAAGATAGAAGCATACACTGCCCCCCAGACCTAAGTCCCGTTATACAATATTGTACATATGCAATGCCGACGTCATTTAAGATAGGCAAATTCGATGTCTGATATGGCAAATGTGTTGACGTTTAGCTTGACAGGGGGTAATTGTGGGATATATTATTGTAAACATTATGGTAATTCGATTAGCGATAACATTGACTTGAATTGCTCTATTTAACTTAATGGAAAACAGATGCTATCAACACATTACCATTGCAACTGTAATAATTATAGCATCTACATAGCTTTGATTACGTAGGATTATACGGGTGTTTTGATTTCCTATGGATTTTCCTGTTTAAGAGATTAAGCACCACTGGTGTTTTAATCGGAATTAAATCGGGATTTTACATCCAAGGCCAATCGGAATATTCCACTTGCAGATCTCCGAGAGAAAAATAATTATGGTCAAATCAAAGTATTTAGATGTGATTGTAATCGGTGAAATATGAAATGGCCTTGCTGTTTGAACGCATCGGATCCTTCCTCAAAATATAAAATAATACATTTTGCATTTTGCAAAACCTTCTCAAAATTGCATAACCCTAGGCACATATATCGTTTCCCCATAACTATATTAATTATTTGATTTATGATACAATGTACCAGGAGATATTCGGAAAAAATAGGATATCAAAGCTACGAAAATGAGATATTTAGAAAATCTCAAAACTTCCGTCAATATTTATCTTCATATTTAACACTTATGATTTGACGCCTGAACTGTTAGTCAGGACCTCTCTGTATGAATTATAATATATAAGTCACATATACTTGACTCTGGTGATGGTAGAACTTACCTCAATATGATCGCAGTATAAATCGTATTCCTTCCAACTCGCTCCTTTTAATACTGATTATAAATAGGAGATATTCCAGTGGAAATTCCAGTGTGGTCTAAGGTGTATGCCATACGCACAAAATATGGTACCAATCCCCAGTTTAGCACAATGTTATTGAACATAAACTTCACAATACACAAGCGATATGATCAGGATGTCTCCAGAAAATGTCTACGTGAATGTATAAGAAGGAGTCTTCGAACACACAACAGTTATCCAGCAATATATCGCATGTCAGTCCATGGTATCCTTCCCAGATGAACCCTAGAGAAGTATCCGCGACTCCTGAAGCAGTACAGTGGAACCCATCAGGTCTGATTGTGAAGGGTTTTAGAACCTGAAAAGGCTTTCCATTGATGGGGCAACTATGAGAAGGGGGTGTGGCAGGCCGAGCTCTAAGCTCTAAGGCGGAGAATAGAAGGGCCTTAGCAACGCTGCTTTAAAAGTCCCACAAAACCCAGTACCCTGAGCTGTCAGTCACTATTATAAGGTACTTTACACATCCCTCCGCTTCACGTCGGAGAAAGCAATGACGGGCCCCGCTTGGGGAGGCGGCGTTTTACGGTGAACTCCAACTCGACCAGCTGTAACTGACGGACCTCACTTCGAGAGATGGCACCCTGATGGGGTTGGGGTCCTGGTGGGGGTTCCCGACCCTAAGGCCTGCCACTCAGCGGGTTCGAGGGGCGGGGGTAAGGCCCCCTATCGACTCCTCCCAAACCGACAGCTGGTTCTGACCAAGACTGCCTCAAACATCCCATGAAGGGATGGTCAGGGGTAAGGTCAGTGCTATATGGGGTTATGAGGCTGAATAAGCACACAGATTTTGGATCTTTATCATGTGTATTATGGGTTCACACTTAGACACTGTATGGGGCAATGTGTGGGCGGATGAAAGCGTGGAGAAAGGGTAGCAAGAGCTACGTCACTCCTCCTCTAAAAACATGGCGTTGTTTGTATTTACATATTTTCTGTAAAGGTTTAGCCTGGTATTATGCTGGGATTATGGAAGATACAGTACGTCCAATACCTAAATGACATGCATATAATGTGTGCATGTGTACAGTACAGAGAAATACATACTTCCCTGACATATCTACAGTTGAAATTTCCTTGGAAGAGTACATAAATTATATTTCCATATGTTTTGTAAATTTGGGGCAAATCCATGTGCATGATATAGAGAACAATGGGCATGGATGGGGCTGGTGAAGATTCAGTTCCGACCCCAAGTGTCTTGCACAATCGACCAATTGACATTCGCTCATTCCTATAACCACAGACAATAGTGACATGGTACCATGGGTCAGTGAACCCCCTCCTCATGTTTACAGGTTTGGTGCAACGAATATTATCGTTGGTTAGGAAGAATACAAACTGAAACCCAATTTCAGGACATTTGTTGGGGCTCCATTCGCTTTAAAATGAACTCATATCAGACCTGTAATCTCAGGGCACAGGAGCGATTGCGAAGAATGCTTATTATTGGTTTTGATGTATGGTATCTTGGGGCTGTACCTGATGTATCAGGAGATGAGGTATGGACAACAAGTCCTTCAATCTCAATGTCATTTAGAAACCATTTCGTGTCATATAGCCATACAGAACAATTAATTGCACCAGTTTCGATCAAATTTGTATTCAAGTCTACATGACTAATGCACAAGCGGCTTATGAATATATCCCTGGATCTGGCCTCCCCAAAATTACAAGCCTTTGGATATATTAATCAAACATCTGTACGTGGAGCATAGTCATTAATCTTGTCTTCAGGCTTTTTTATGCACCATTTTACTCAAGATGTTAAAAATAGCAATATCTATGACCCACAACCTGAGCTGAACAAATCACTGGTTCAGGCGACCATTACCATGGAAAATTAATTCCTGGTTACACTGATTGATCTCCAAATTGATTGATGAGGATCATTTGTTGATTCAATGCATCTTTTGTAGAAATTCCTTAGAATTCAAAAGGGAAACATTTGCTATGGTTATTGCCTCTCATTAAGGTCAGTCAATGTCTCTCTTTCAAAGTTTGGTTCCATTCCCATCCCAGGCACTGCATGGGAGATCTTCTTGTCAGGCATCAATAAATAAAAAAACGGCATCGATAAATAATTAAACGCATGAATTCGAATGCAATGTCCAGCATGTATTTTGTAAGGGTCCATTCTGGGCCGTGTGTTACACGAGGGAGGGCATTCATAATAAATATAAATCAACATTTCTATAAAAAAAAAAAGGATGTAAGGATGATGTGAGGGTGCGAGTTATACTAGGTATTAAATCAAAAGGTAAGCAAAGCATATATACTTAAGAGTTTAATATCTTGGGGAGATGGGGATGATATTCAACACACCTCTTCATGATTGATATGTATTGTAGGGATTCTATGCTTTGTTGCAGTACACCTGATAGGAATATGCAAGCCAACTCGGTGCATAGCTGTAACAAATATGGGGACAAAGGCATCGATAAATAATAAACGCTTGAATTGAGAAGGGAATGACCAGCATGCATTTAGTAATGGTTCACTGTAGACGCCATTTCCATCAACAGTCTTCTGATTTATAGGTGTCTCAATAAATCTTTACACATGCACTGGGGGCTAGGTCATCGTTCATAAATCAGGCACATTATCGGGATATGCTCTGGGTTTTTTTTGCTACGACGAGGTTTCATATTTGGCTGGGAATAAAAGAAAAAAATATATTGAAAAATGAGAGTCCATTATGATCATATAGCCATAGTAAACATACATCAATATCACCAGGAAGTATCACCTCTGGACTGAGAGGGCATTACTCATGGAATTTTTTCCCCAGTATTGTGGATTGCGAGTTCGGAGTTGGGAAGAGCAAACTGTTTTTTCATGACCAGACAGTATCAATCATTTCTATTTCATTTGTATTCACAAAGTTGTTATATTATACTCTCACATTTTTATACAAACCAGTGAAATATGAAAAATATCCCCAATGTTGTAATATGTGAGGCAATTGCGAATACATATATATATAATCTCATAATATTCATTGTGTATGTCCCGATTTCGACAGAACATCATAATAAGGCAGAGCTATAGACAGTTGAAGAAACTAGCCTTCATCTCTATGAAATTACATGACCTTACCTGCTCCTGGGACTTATCCAGATCCCATTTCTAACAGAATACATGAATAAAAACATTGATGCATATCTATCATGGCTTATTCAAAACAGGAAAACATCCATCTTCATAGGAGCCTTTGGATCATCTTGACCACATGGACGTCGTATTATGTTGAATAGGCACTAGGGGGCGTAATATGAACTGTGTGGACGGAGACACCTGCTGGGTAACCTTAGAATCATCACATTGCGCCCATTTCGTCTAATACGCATGCGCGTTGATGACATGTGTTTCCGGAATTATCGTGTCTAGAGCAGTTGGGTGTGATTCCAACGAGCGCCTGTGGGCTGCGTTTCCTTTTCCACCTCGCCATTACCCAAGGGATCATTAATAATTGTTTTTGTCTTGATTCAAAATTACCCCTGCTTCAACATACAAGCCTCACCCCCTTTTTACCCACGCACCTCCCACCCATTTCTGTCTCTTTCTGCTTTCTATTTCTCCGACTGTCTTGGCTGTCTCAATGTCTCTCCAGTCTAGGCCCAAAGATGAGAGAGTCACTTCCAACGGAGGGAAAGCCTCTCGCCTCAATCCGCACAGTGCTATTATAATAACTTTAAGACGGCAAAATGTCATTATGATCCCATTGGAACGCCTAGTCCTAGGCCAGGAAACCGATTAGCGAAGTAGGCGTCCAATCACTGACATGCCATTGATCTGAGGGTTAGGGCCTGGACAGTCACAATCCATCCTCTGCCTGTCTGTCTTTTTCTCTCTCTTCTCTAGTTATCTGTCTGTGTTCTTTTCCGGGCTCCCTTTCTCTTTTTCACCCGCCCTAACCCCCCCCCCCCCTCCCCCACCACCTCCTCCACCCTTTTCCAAACTCCTGGCCTCAGAGCTCCTCCTTCTGAACAAATTCATTCATGACACGAATGCGCCCAACTTTTAGAGCGCCATGTAATAGATCTTTTCATTCGCATCCGAAGATCTTAGAACTTTGGGTGAGACCCACTATTAGCTGCTGCAAAAAGAGATCTTTACAGGAGTTGATACTCTCATGCACATCCCATGTTTCGGTCCTATTTATAACGAATATTTATTTTTGCCCCCCATTGGTCCTTTTTCTCAGGAGTTTGCATTTCCTCGCCAGTAAGAATGAGCATTACGGCCACCATTTTGGGTGCGCAGAAGCCGGAAGACACTCGGTGAATGGAACTGATTTATTTATTTCTGCATGGTACACTTTTTTCTCTCCCATTTTACCGGTTATTTTTGTCAGGGCACTATCGAGTTAATGGAGACTGGTTTTTGTTTATTCCTTTATCATATGGTGCTGATCAGCTTGGAGTCTTGGTATGAGTAGGGTGTCTCAAGTCAGGCGCCTTACGACGTCGAACCTGTTCCCCACCTGCGTGTACCCACAGACGGGCAAAACCACCGAACAGACCGCTTTTCATTGCCTGAGAACAATACATAGTCAGATCATCCTATTATCACTCATTCTCTTGTGAAATCCATCGCGCATGACCACCGCACGCGAGCCACGTGAGCGAATTCCAAACACGTGACTTCCTGCCTGTCGGACGCCTTGAATAAGCGTCCACTCGTTGAGAATGTGGGGGATCGGACGAGTTCTCCAGACCCAAAGGTCGAGGTCACATATTGTTGGCAATATTCCGCCATATTTTCGCGATCTGTGCATATGTACTGAGAGCATAAGCAAATAATCGCTATCATAACACAACTGTGTGCATTTATTACCGAGGAGGTGTTGGTTCACGTGGCTGAAGAACTATAAATCTATCTGTAATCAACTTCTTTCTCATTCGGAATAGATCCCGATTTATTTACACTTCTTGTTCGTTGTTACAGATAAACAAAGGATGCAATCCGAATCAAGATCTAGATGAAATACATTGTTTTTAACCTCCGAGCGTGGAAAGAAGTTTACAAGAAAAGTTCAAAACTACTCCTATAATGATAGGCACAGATTCGTGCTTGACCTTTTCATATCGTAGTATGGCTAGCTTATAAAATGTGTTCTCATAATAGCCGCAAAATGACTTTATTCCTCTCTAAGAAATATAAACAATCTCTTATCTCTGTAAATTCTTCCTGTAATACTCCCGCCAGCTATAACAAAGGACCGTAAACATGTTATCTCCTCTGGACAGACTATCAAGATTGAGCGAAGATTTAATCTAAGACCCTTGGGAGGTACATCTACATTCGCTGACTTACAAATTCATTTTGCTTCCGAAAAAAATGAAATGCATAAGGTTATATTCGAGTCGATGTAAGTCACTAATATAATATCTGCGCCCTTCCCCTTTGTCTGCTTGTCAAATAAACGTACGGAGTCATTTTGTAAAGAAAAAGACTCCATAAAAAACGAGCACTGCACCTCAGGGGCGTATAATGACATTAAACAAATGCCATCTGGGCCACAGGAGGTTTTCACTGAGTGCTTTTACACAATGTTGTTGGCATCGGAACATGTATATTCCTGACGATCCCTTGGTATGACACCATGTGGGGCTCCCCAGAGAGGATCCCTTCGATCCAGGGCGTTTCAGGTGCCGTCCTCCATACCAGAGATCTCCAGGAGTTCCTGGAGGTCAAAATATCTCCAGGGCGCGCGGCCGTAAATGACCGAAGTCATAAGCAAAAGTGGCAGAGATAGAGATATAACACTGGGGAATGAAACATAACCATAGCTGTGTCATGAACATTTACATTGCCTATGTATCCAAGGCTCTTTCAGTGGGCGAATCCCACAGATATCTCCCTATCCAAGTTATGTTTGTTGACAGGGGATGGTTGAGGAGGTGGACCGAAGGAAGAGATATAAAATTAGCGGCGCTCATCTAATACAGATATAGTTCTATTCATTCTGACGTGGTGGCATCTTGTTTAAACTGCATTATATCTCCCAGGCCTGCATTGCCCGAGAAACACACATACCCACTCACCAGACTCCCAAGTAGGCTCGCAATCCTGAAATCCAATTTCATTAGATTTCATCAGATTTAGAACGGAAATGTTGCCAGATGTAATTTCAGAGATAAAGGATTAAAATTGCCTGGCCAGCGCCTGCTTTCCAAAACAATGTTTATCTTGATGAATCAAGAAGAACAAATGTGTTACAGAGCCACCTAAATTTAGCTGTAAGCTCATCCAGAATCATGTTATTTTTCTTCAATAACAAGACGCTACGTTTTGATCGTATCTGCGAATCGGAGAAACTCTGTTTTGCTGATTCGCTGTTGTACATGCGAGATCACACTTGAAAAATGTCGTCTGCTTCGAAATCAGATAAAAGTGAAGTTTAAGTAGGCAGAAGAAGATGTGGAACCCCATCCCGGAACCAAGGGAATCGACAGTTTGAAGCGACTCCTTTCTTTATTACAGATCTAAATATCACTCTACCAACACGTCCATGTAGAAAAAATTAGATAAGGCCCCTTAACGCAATTACAGCGGCAGAGGGAACACCCGTGCCGTACCAGCGGTCCAACTGAGAGCCAGACATAAACACAAGTCCCTATCTCTCTCTGGAGTCATTCATTTGAAAGGATGTGAGTCAACTTACATTTCACTTTAACATTTTTAGATGCACCATGATCTCAACTTAAGAGTTGCTCAATGGTTTTCGGAGTGTAGGGGGTCAGAGAAACGCCAGGCAGTAACGGTTCCGGACAGTTCCCGGACTCCAAGAGGTATTGATAAGGTGATGTATAACGACCCAGGGACAATGAATCATTTCAAACTATGATATGTACCACTTTCTGATTTCACGATGTACCGGTATTATATTTCGCACACGAAGACCTGTTCATATAATATTATTATTATAATTTTTGTTTTATTTTGAAAGATCCGTTCATATATAATCATTTTTGTTTTTCATTTCTGAAGATTCAACTGTTTTATCGATGCTTTAGGTAAAAAAAAATAGGTGTTTCCGATTTACACCCCTTACCTAGAAGATCTTACCCCCACCTACAAGGTTTTGACGTTAATTGCCTTTTCTTTGTTTGACAATAACAGCTAATTAAAGCAGGAGCGCAAGTATTCCTAACCACAAAACCAGTGAAAGTTATATTTCTCTTGTTTAAAACAACTATTACGAAATATAAGAAATAGACATTTTTCTTTCAGTTCCTGGAAGATGGCTTCCTAAAAATAAAAAAAATAATTACCATCCTCCCCCACCTAGTTTTCATCTTACTATAAATCGTAAACACAACACTGTTTCTTTGCCTTATCAAATTGAAAAGTTAGCATATGTGACTGTCTTCACCAGCAAGTTTATAATATGATGCTATCTATTGATATCCCAATACATGCGTCAGTTTCAAATTATTCGGGTGTCACATCCTTAGACTACCATAGGGAAAACCATGCAGTACGAAGCCAGATGTACATGAAACAGATACGAAGGACAGATACAAAGGTATCAATGTTAGAAAGAGAACATTATATACAGAAACAATAAACAGTCTTTATATAAGCCTTTCAATGTATACCCCGGTGACCGGAGCTCATGCAGTGGGCCATATATGATGGCACATAGGGTTGGACAGGACCTTGTTTACCCGGTCTCTGTTGGAAACTGACATGGTATTAGTGGGCATGTTTGCAGTTCTGAGCTTAACAGGCCCTTGTCATAGAGTACAAACATGGACCCTACATGAGAAGCATAGGTAGCACGGGGAATAAATTATTGATTCAACCAATACTCGTATACATTGGCCACCAGTATTTTGTTAAGAACGTAATACACCTTACTTCAGTGTTTTTCCCCCCGAAAAGTCTCTAAAAGTATGGCTTCCCTGAATAATTGCATTGTGAATAAGGAGATAAGATAGATAGTAATTACCCCATTACATAATAAGAATTGCAACAGTCTTACAACTGTGTAACTATGATTTAAGACTATCGTTGACAATATTCAAGGGCTCAAAGAAACATTTAGCAATATGGGGTTGACAAATGCCACCCAAGATTACATTAGGTCTCTTTCCGAGAATTGTATCCCATCGATTTGTTACCTGACACATACTGTCGGAATAGAGCATTTCATTAGCCTAACGGGTAATGGTTGCGACTCTCATTTACAGATAATTTTTCTTTCTGATTAATATGAAACGATGGCATCACATTCAACGTCGCAAATGCGCACACTGTATCAGAACATCTTTCGGATACAAATGAAAGCCATCATGAATATTCTGTCAGTGATCAGGGGTATAACGTTACACCATAATAGTATTAGGTGTTGCCTATTACTGTACGTATGCTATATCTCTATGACATGAATACTAATTATAAATATAATGTATTATTGTAGTTGCATTCGAAATCTGACGATCATAATCAGAACTCCTCTATAATACCATTGGGACTAAAGCTGCACTCTCAGCTAACGTTGGTCACAAACTAAATATTTTCTACCTTTTGTTCCATTCTTTTTCTTTTTTTCCCCATTTAAGAGTCATTTGACTAAAGCTCTGGAGGATGTTGCCGTATAGGGCTTCTAAAGCTTCCTCATTTGTATTTGGAGAACCCGCCCGAATCCCTTCCTATGGTGACTTCACTTATTATCGCTCACCGCCAGGCGTTTTCTCTCGGAGGATTTACCTTCAAATTCTTGTTTAAACATATAACAGCAGCATGATTTTGATAGATTCAGGCCTATAATTCATAATATGTGTAAACTTGGTCGGATTTCTTTGGTGGTAATAGCTGAGAATGCAGTAATATACCTCATATATCCCACCCTACATCATGTCATTCTATCGTAAAACATACATTTCAGACATAGGCATTTCATATCTCATTAAGTAATTAGCTGATGGAGATGGCAGTCCCTGTCTAAGTGCTACTATTGATCTCCATTGTTTGATCTACTATTTTATGCACTAGAGGGCTCTACCAATTTCTATATCACGACCACAAATCCCACTCATCAAAGTCATCTTCTTATATCTAATATAATTAAGGCTTCATTCTATAATAACGTTTGAAGGGGTTCTTTATGAATCAGACGGCTGTTGGGCAAGATATTGATTTTTGCAGGTTCTTTTCCTAGTAAGAAATTCGCGTTAGCCTCATTATCCCGTTTTATCGCCGATTGAGCAAAGTCTCCCTGATCCCAAACGTAGAATACATCATCTACGAATTAGGTGGGCTTGGTTAATTGAATGTTGCCTTGAATTTAAATTGTGAAAAGCTTTTCAACCGGATTTTGATTTTATGCGTCCAATGATTAAAATGGATTCTTAAGCCTTGTGGCTCGACTATCAACGTTGAACAGAAGGTACCCACTTGTGAAGCATTTAAAGAGTTCGTTTTTAGCCACACATATTTGTGATGTGTTTCAGGCAAATGAGTCATAAGTCGCAAAATTGATATTTTTTAAAGTGTTTTTTTTTCACAAGATTGTATTATTGGAATGTTCTACTATATCAATCGATGTATTGAATTTCAGGACAATGTATGTAATATATCCTTCCGTTTTAAAGGTCCTCATATGGACTACATTTAGTTACTCTACCGTTTATTGACCCTCAGAAATATTCGAAACTTTTTTTTTCAAAAACGAAAATATCAAACTTATTAGATTATTAGACTGCTTACTATGATTGGAATCAGCTTGATCTCATCTTTTCAAATATAATGGTGTCTCAAAATCTATTTTTTGCGACTTATGACTCATTTTCCTGAAACACATCACATTTGATCTTTCTGGGCTGTGTCCTAGCTTAAGTACTATGTTGTAATTATATTTGAGGTATGTACGCAACTGTAACTTATGACATATCTATATCTCAAATAACACTTGGGTACTGAAAATGCTTGTCGATGCCGTTAAATCATAATTAAGATTATTGATGAGAATTATTGCACTGGTTGACTGCAACACTATCTTTACGTAAATTTATTTCTCTCGTGCCAGAGCTTTAAAAACTGAAGGCCAGCCAGGGTTCTCTTGGCATCAGTTTACCCACACCAGTACCTGGATTTGAAAAACTTATATCAATCAATAAAGAAAACGGTCTGGTGATGGTAAAGGACAGCTCCAAGACTTTTGAATGATCAACTGCATGGATATATATCATGTGTGTGTAAAGCTATAGCATTAGACCCATCTGCTCAATTTAACCATCATAACCGATACCTTGATAGAACTCGAGACCACTACCCGAAGGCTTTTTGATAGATAGAACATAAAATGTAACCGACATCAGTAGAGGACGACACAAAAGGTTGGCAATAAATTTAGGTCGGGATTGTATCATGCACTTTGCATTTCATGTCAGTGTGTAAGCCAATCGTGGAATGTGTTGGTCTTATATTCTTCCAGGGAACACCCTTTTACCTGACGCTGAGTGGAATAAACGAATAAACAGATATGGTTCAGATGCAACGTTGTAGGAGACATGCGTTCTTTTAAGTCTTTCTAAAACAAAGGTTCGGTCCCCTTTTCATCAGAACTCTAGTCTAGGGTAGGCATTCCTCCTGCAGCACGTCCAAAACGAATCCTTCCTTTTCATGTCAACAAAGTTCGTGTTCAAGGGTTCAGATTTTGTTCTATTTTCAGCGATTACAAAGGCGTATCTCATCATCCCTTGGCAAGAAATACGCGACAGAAGTCCTTGCTTTCCTGGCAGCCACCCTCCCCGAGCTTGGCTCGCACATGCTATACCATTGATAGATCTTGCGACGACGTCCCAATTGACAGGGAACGTCGCAGACGACAACGTCAATGACGTACTTCCGGTGGATGAATATATCATCGAGGAAAAATATGGTCAGGTGGCATTCAGCACCTGCCACACTCGAGCCTTCCATTCTATTCGCTCCAAATTCCTTCGCTTCTGGGACAAACATCAGCCATAGCATAAAATGACCACTTTCCTACTAGCGTTCTATCTGAAATCACAGACTCAGTTCATCATTTTTATCGACCCCAGTCCCTATCAAATACTACATGTCAGATGTGAGCTGAAGAGAATGAAGGAGTGTGTGCATTATTCAGTGGATTTCAATCAGTGATCGTGTGGGAACGTCAAATCTGTCAATCAAATGATCGCATAGCTATGCACCCCATGCATTCATATGCAGTCTTGCATAATCGACTCATTTCTTCCCTCAGGGGAGTGGATTTTAGGCAGAGATGTTCAACAGAGAATATCAGTCGGATAACCAACCCCGAGGGATGGTATTATGAAATTTTAAAATTATGGTAGCAAATTTTCATTGTTGCTGATTACTGAGATTTTAACCACTTCCTATTAATTCATTTCTCCTCTCATTAAAATCTGATTAGAGAATTTAGGTCATGTTATTCGTCAATTATGTGTATTATGAATAAATGCAACCAGATTAATTGGGATTCTTCATAATTGGCTATTTTAAATGCCATGGGTGATTATGAGCAGGAAAGGGGTTTACTGAAATGCCAGCTAACACTGGTCTCGTTTATTGAATATTATTGCAACTCTGTCTGACAAACTTTTATATATTCCATTGCATCAGAAGCCATCTAGCTGTAAAAAGTCAATAACTTCCCCTAAAAGAACAAGTATTTACCCCGATCAATTGACTACATAACCGCACTACAATGCAGCCATACATCTGACAGCTAAGCGGCAGTTTCTTCCGTTTCCCAGGTAACGCAATCAGTGGCTACGTGAGGGTGTTATGGTGTGTTGGGTAACGGTGGGCAGACAAATACAGAAGGTCAGCACTACCCGTCACTATTCGCTTGATGCATGTTATTGGGGCGGATCATCGCAGTAATGCGAGGCAACAACATGTCCACACACAGCTGTGGGTGAAATTTGACCTCCATGATTATTGTTCCTCGTTTACAAACTTTAAGCAGGCCATATTCTCCTCCCTTTTTTGTGTTTTATCAAGGCGTATATTTTAATATGAGGTATAAAAAAATAATAAAAGCCATGCCCGTATATGCCCATCGGTATGTTATGATTATTTCTACATAACAGATAATCCAGGAAATGCCTCGGACCATACCTAATTTACCTTCAAAATGACTGTAATTGATATCATGCCTAAGAAAATTACATTATAACATGTAAAATGATATGACTGAATTTAAACACATTTAAATTTAATTAAATCAAGAACAGATTATTGTACTATAATCATTGTTATTTTAGTATTGATAAAAGTACAAACGTCTAAGTCAATTCATTTAACAGGCACATGTAGAAACACTAATACAGGTTATAATCGCGTATCTCTCAACCGACTAGTTTTATAGGTTGTCTTAAAATGAAAAGAAACAAGAGTCATGCCCCACTTTGCCAGCTCAGTATTTCATACGGGTTTGGAAAAGGATGTTATCATAAAGCACCTCTTCATTGATAAATACATCATACGCTGAAGATGGAATAGGAAGGATATTTGGATTTCATGTGCTGCAGAAGCCAGGGGTTTCATTTGTGCGTGCGGGAAGCCAAGGCAACAAATACATTATCCCACATGTATTATATCTTGACAAGAGAAGCCAATAGGCTACTCGATCTTCCTATGATGAATATATGAGGCGATTTGTGCTCGTGAGAAAGGACTTATAGGATGTGAAAAAGTTGGGTGTTATAGACCTAATACATTCTGGGGTACAACATTTTATGTTTTCCCTCAGCTCGAAGCATACACTGTCGTCTTTTTATGCGCATGCAAATGATATAAGGTTTTCTTCTTTCCCCTTCTATATGAATAGAAAGGATGTGACCAGTACTGTGGCATCTTATCGCAATTGAAATTCATCAAAGATTATAAAGAAAGACATGAATTCATATCTGTTGCAAAGGGGATCCCCTGAAGCAAGAAGCCAATGATACTGCTTGGAATGGAAGTAGTGTATGGAAATGGGGGAAAATGGATGGCTACATTTCACATTACACCATACATGTCTTCATTGATGACATACGGTACCTGCAATGAAATTGCGTCTAATGGAAGGCTCAGGTCATTCCTAATTATCTACAACTAAGGCCTTATTGGCTATTGATTTAAGTTTACATAAATCTCCGATGGTTATTCCCGAATAAAACTGCTGATCAGGACCATTATAATAATAATTATAGATTTGTTTTTCCATATTACATTTACAACTGGTGTCAATCACAATTGCAATGTAGAAATTAAAAGAAACAAATGAAAAAAAGGAACAATCTCTGTGAATATCACAGGTCATCTGTTCCTTAAATACGGATTGATGAATTGATAATGTATGATTCTAACTAATATTATAGACAGAATCGAATATAGGATTTAGGATTCGGTGGTATGGGGATCATTTTTTTAAAACAAATCCTATATTTATTCTGGTGCTATACAAGGAGTTAGGCATATGCCATTCCTCCTAATATTCCAGGGTGGGGTAAATAACCTATCTTCCCCCTGTCCCAGACACAGTAGTAACACAATATCAGAAATATTGAACTGTCTGCTCCAATGTAATTACAAATTAAAGCATATGAACATAATTATACTTATTCTTATTCCTTTCTTTGTTTCGTAGGAGCAAATTTAACAGATCGTGAAGAAATATATGATTGAAATTATTCTACCACTTATAGGGTGATGCGCAATGACGAGTGATTGCTATAGATAGAGCTGTGTACGTTATGAGAAAACATGAACATGGAGGAAACAGTATGGCAGCACCTATGACATCTGAAACCTCTATGAAGGCTTCTTCTCCTTCCTCGCTACTTGGCAGGTGAAGTCGCCTTTAGGGAGGAGGAAGACCAAGTTGTATCTTCTTAAAGAAGAAAACTTGGTGAGTTTGTCAATCGAAAGACACACACATCTGCCATGACCTTAAGGGGTATAAAGCAATACGAGATCAAAATAAGTGTTGAACACCTACCGAGTCTAATGTTTGCCAATGCAAATCTAGCTCAGCGTCGAGCGGGACTAAATGTACAAGCCTGGCCTGTGTTATCTTCTGCTTAGGTCCTAATGCAAGTTTATAGGAACGACCTTTCGGATAAAGGTTAAATGAACATAAAACGTGTTTACTATGTAAAAGATTAACGTAGGCATTGCGTGTGCCAAATTCGCGTCTCGTACGTTTTAGAAATTAAGGAAGGCTTTTGATCCTAAACAAAACCTGGTTGTACAAGTTAATGCATTTACACGCTAGATAAGTAACAGAAAATCAAGGAGATGAATTGAGTGGATATTTATTTTGTTTACGACAACTCCCTTGGGTAGAAGTATAGGCAGTGGATATTACGCATGTTAAAGTATGAGAACTCCGGGAGTATCTTTTGATGACATTTAATCAACATGAAAGTGACACTGATCAATCAACATGTCAAGTACTACAACTTGATCCAGAAAAAGGAGAAGATGTGAGAAAAGGCGTACATACCAGGGCCTCCTCGCATGGGCTCTTTCATTAATACAACAGCCTGATTAAAATAACCGCTATGTCGGCTTTTGCCGTGCCCAGGATTCAACACAACAATAAAGCCTGAGGGAATAACAAGTGAGACCCTTTTAGACCGCCGGATCGGTACAACAAAGGTGTATGTCACTCATGTAATAAATACACATCTATCAAGGCGGATCTGTGGCAAGACCCAGCCTCTCGCAGTTGGCTTTGGCACCCAAGGTTCAATTAATCCATGGCAATTGGTCAATTCTTTAGGCCTGGCTTGACTCTAGAAAATGATGCATGTTTGTGGGTTGGTGAAGAATACCCATCGTGGGATTGAGGGTGGGAGGTAGGAGGAGGGCTTGCAGTAAAAAGCCTGTCCAACTAAACCGAGCTATGACAAATCACCATATTAATTATTGTATAATCCACTACACCTATCCAATGTAGGGGAAAACTGGGTGGTGGCAGGGAGATGCTTATCGGGTACTAAGCTCCAAAAGATATGTCAGCTTAGCGTGCTGGAATAATTGTTTTTATGCTTCATTTGTTCGGTTGTATGATATATAGCGGGTCTTTTAGAATATACCAATCTGAGACTAGCTTTCCTTCTAGAAGTAAAGGGAATAAGCCCATCACAAGGGTGCAGCTTTAAAATGGTGCACAGGGTGGAGATGATCGATATGATCAAACAACGATCTTAAAGCGAAGTTAATACATGAATTATAATACTTGTAGTAGCCATCATAAAGCATTACCGATTGTCTAAGTAACAGGGTCATTCAAAGAAAAATCGTTTTAAGTGGCGAATTCAAATCCACGATGATATATAAGGGTGAAGTCACCAGAAAATGTACAATTCACTTTCACCAATCCCCTGAAACAACCCCAATTTCAGACGAAAATAAAGTTCAACCTAACCAAACAGATTGCTAGAATCACTGTAATGCCAAATATACTCGAATTTATTTAGTATTGACCAAATTGACACCTAATTTAGTATAAGTTACTAAATGTATACATCTGCCAATTGTACATTTTCTGAAAATCTGACCCATAAGAGAGTGTATTTCAAACATTATTTTACAACCAGATAATGAAGCGACGGCGAATCTATTAAATACTAGTATTCCCGATATCCAATAAGTATTCTGTATTTAAACGTTCCTACTTGCATCATTTCAGAGAATCATTAGATTTGTATTTTGCAAATAAACACCCTGGATCAGGGGATATATGGGTCAGATTTTCAGAAAATGTACAATTGGCAGATGTACACATCTACTGAATTTTCAAAATTAGGCTGCAATTTGGTCAAGTCTAGGTAAATTCGAGCATATTCGGCATTGCATTGATTCTAGCAATCTGTTTGGGTAGGTTGAACTGTATTTTGAACTTTATTTTCCTCTAAAATTTGGGTTATTTGAGAGGATTGGTGAAGGTAGATTGTATAGTTTCTGAAAATCTCACCCATATACTCACATGTTCTAAAATCTCATCATATGCATATTGATGAATACGAACCTCGGTCTTTATCTATCGAGCCGAAGGACATATAACAGCTTCTTAAGCATCAGTACTTCTAAGAAAACGGAAAAGAAACGCAAGACAGTAACTGGAGGATATAAGTACTTGGGGCGTATCTGCATAAAACCGTCTCCTGAACTTGTTAAAATGACTGAATATAATATTGTTCATCAATCATTCACTCCCCTCCTCTGATTGACTTCATATATCAAAGTAATTTGAGAGTGAAAAATCTATTCATTCATCCAGCTTAATCCTATTTTATGGTCTAAATTAGAAAGGACTCAACAGCTAGGCCTTTTTAACGGGCAGAATTTATATAGATTTATGTTAATATCTAGACCATGCCTCCGAGAAATACAAAATGTAGTTGATGTGGTTATTATTTCGTTATTTTGAACCAATTCTTAGCTTAGCAAACATAGCGATTAGTTTAAGAACACTTATATCATATTTATGGACATACAGGGGCAATTTGTGATGTGGGTCTATCGGGAATGCAATTACCTCACATGTGTTGCGAAAGGAACTGTTTGAGCCAATCTATATTATTTGCTCTGAAACGAAACATCTACCCTCAGGTTAGCCTGGAAGTAAGACAAGAAGGTAAGGAGAACTGGTAAAAACAACCATTTCTAGAGCCAGATCAGAAAGACAGATTGGATCAGTGCGTGTTGTGTCATTCTAGATGCAGGCTAGCGTCTAAGAAAATTGGAAATATCAGAATTCGCTTCGAATATCATCGTCTGACTATAAACATTGTGGGGAGCAAAGTGGGGCTTATAAAATAATCTCAGATAAATATATTTATAAGCGAAGAACGAAAGAAGGCTGCCTTCGTTCACCTATGGCTGCCTTGGTTCGCCTATAGGTTGTAGACGTTCCTCAGAAATATTCAACTGTACACAAAGCAGAGATTCTTTTTTTATTCTAGAAATCGAAGTGTACAACAATTCACTAGCCACTCTGCTAGAAGGATTCTAGAAAGGTATTGGACAATTGAATACCAAAGGATCATGCCTTATAAGAGTCAAAACTCTAATCAAATATGGAACATATTTTCATTTATTATTCATTTAGAGGCCAAGTCATTAATTACAATACAATTGTTACGAAAAAATGTAATATCGTTCAACGACGTTTTCAATTAGGTTGAGCAATGTTACATAACACGTTGCCTATCTATATCAAGTTAGAATCTCTTTGAGTAATAATACTGTTAACGGCAAGGCAAGAATACATCCACAATGTGGACATGCGTCTATTGTAATACCATACTTGACAACATATGGAAGAGTGAATCTATTCAACTCACAATCCTGCACACTCGTCCATCATCTGAATGATGGGTTCCATTCAACAGCGTGCTATATATTCCACTAGGTATCTCAACTATTTGAAAAACTAGTTTCTCCGTTGCTATAGGGCATATTACCAAGTGCATTCACAATGAAGGTAGAGCATTTAAGGGTAGTTCGATTTAGGATGCAATATTAAAAACCCGTCCTTAATAGGAAAATGTATTTAAGAAATAACATGCACTTAAGAAACATAATAGTGTATTCCTCAATTGCTCAAATTGATAAATGGGATGGCTGTAATTGTGTTGCACAGAAGACATATTGGAGACAATTACAGATATATACAAGAGCTTGATTCTTTTACTTATGTGCCTCCAACATATCGGGACATTTATATGTTAGAAAGCAGAACGGCACTTTATAATGCGAGAGTGGTATATTAATTGGACGAATGAAGTTAAGGAGAGGTATGAAAAGGGCCTGAAGCTAGAGCCATTAAAATACAAAGTGGGAGGAGGAACATTTTTCAAAAGAATGGCATATTCAAATCAAAGCTAGTCCTTATGGGAGAATCCGCACACTGGGACATGTTAGCGCATATATATGAAGTGGGGAGTGTATAAATTTGACCATGGCCTTGGTATAGGGTCTACATTCTAGGAATAGACCAACATAAAGGACAATTCCTGCCACCCGTTCTAGGGCAGGGAAGCGCCCCAAGACAACACACTAACGCAAATGTATGACCCTCGTTCCATGGGCCATACACGTTGCTTTAAGGTAAGAAAAACTGTTGATATAAATCTCAGGAGGTATTCTCAGTTTGCAGGTCTCTTAACTTAGCGGAAAGGTCGGAAAGATGTGTGGTTTCCAATAGTAACCAGGATTCGTAGGGATCCAGGAAGCTTCCCGAGAGGTAGGATGATGTTACCTGGAATCCGGGATAATCCATCAAGTAATCCCTGGGTGATGGTAAGCGCAGTGATTATTAAATGCCAGCACAGGTAAATGACAAAAAAAATACAACAGTCTGGATAATTTGATTTGTTTTTTCCCCACAATCTGTGAACATTGCGCTGGGACTAAAGACTTATACATCAGGAATACTGATGAACCTATCCAAACAAAAAAAGAAGACTTCCAACTGGCTGACCTTTGTACATCAGCAATATTCCTCAGCAATTAAAAGAAACTGAAGTTGGCGACCATCATTATTCATTGATAAAAGAAACTACAAAACAATGTAAATTAAAAAGATTAATCTTGCAACATTACATGTAGTAATGTTAATTCACACAAAAATGAAATTTTAAGGTGCGGGAGTAGAGGTAATTATATAAACAAGGTACAGATGTTGGGCAATTGTTGTATCAAAAGCGGTTGATGCCCTGGAGGGTCGGGTAGTTGTTTGTAACAGTAGGAATAAATGGCCAGAAGGGCACACGGGTTGCTTATCTCGGGAAATCAGAGGGCGCAGCTTGTTGCGTCCCAGCTATGCCTCGCGCAGCCCAGTAATGTCGCTGACCATGTACATATGTCTAGATTAGATTAGAATGTAAACAATGGACGCCAACACAGCGTCCAATCATTTTAGTTGGCTGAACAAACGCGGGCAACTGTATTGACTGGCAGAGGCAAATCCCATCAGTCAGGAGGGGGCGCACAATAGAAAACTCCGCGCCCAATGCATGGTCCCGTTCACTAGTCAGCAAGATGGAAGAAAATTAAGCAAAGAGATCAATAAGGCAGGAGGAATTGGTTTGTCAGCCTCTGGTGTGTGTATTCCTATGCTAAGGCTGGCCATAAGACCGGCTTGTTCCTGCTTAGGCTATTGGGCAGAGAAGATGAGAAGGATTGTGAAGGATGATCATGACTGGGGAGAAAGAGTTCTTCATGGAAATGCTGTTATCTCAAGCCAGAACAAGGCTGTATGTTACGGAAGAGGCAATTTGGCGTGACCAACCACTGTTCTGTGAAATGCTCGACTCCAATAAGACATGTAATTTGATGTATCATTCCTGGTGGTGTACGTCATACCCATGTCATTATCGATATTGGCGCCATATTTCTTTTGATACGTAGTCCGAATCATAACCGCATTATACACTTGATAAGAAGGTTCACCCTCAAGGAAATAAAGCATTTTAAATGCAGTCATGATGCTAAATTAACTAATCACCAGAGGGTCAGTTATTTCAATATTTCAAAAAAAGTTCTGAATTGTCTCTTGGATAAAACAATATCCACCAGAGTGTCTTACTGTCTACCTGTTGGCAGAATTCTACCCATACATTAGAATTCTTTTTGAAACTCTAACCATTCCAATATGACTCATAATTGCAACTTCGTTCCCATTACGAGAGCCTCCTCCCGGCGGAGGAGAGAAAATATTAATGTTGCGCAATACTTAGGACAAGTTGGCAGACCAATAAATTCCTCCCTTTTTCACTCTACCCCTAGCAGTATCCAGCAATTCCTATGGCTTTGCTCTTACTCGACAAATTCGTTCACTATCTATCTCAGCTCACACGCTAGAAAGACATTCAGCTCGTATGTGAATATGCATTGGATGATGGAATGTGCCGAGAATATCAGGGTAAACACGGAAGGAATCACTCCCAAGTAGAACTAAGGGTGATTCCCGGTCACCTCTAGTGCTGACCCCTTGCGGCGGTGTCGCAGACGTTCAGGTCCTGAGATGTGGTGTCTAGTTCCTGATTGGTCTAACGGAATGCGTTGTATACATGTATTATATACATATACTTGCAAACTCAATTATTCCACTGTGGGAAGATGGGAGTGTATCACACACATTTGATCATTATAAGTTCTGCCAGATCCCATTTGAAACAGTGTCAAAAGGACTTGGAATACTCTATCGTATGTTTTTTTCCAAGCAGTGACTATACAAGGGAGCTCATAGAAAGAAAGAAAGAGAGAGACAGGGAGAGGGAGCGAATTAGGATAGGGAGAAGTAAAGGGTGGGTGGATGGGTGCGATCAGAGGAAGTGACAATGACGTCTCTAGAGCAGTGAGTAATAGACAGATGAACAATAATAATTAGACAATGAATATAACAATGATTCATTCAATTATGCATGAAATTCGTTGATGAAAATGTGTTATTTCCTTCGTAATTGCAGACAGCATTGAACGATTTGTCATTGTTGCTTTGGATGTGTTTCGTAGTTCCATGTTATTGTTACTCAAAGACAGTCCCTCTTATATATCATTCGTCATATTATTATTTCCCTTTTATTATTGATTGTATCAGAGCGAAAACCATTTCTATCGAGCAGTGAATAATGTCTTGCGCAATATAGTCAGTTGCCACAGAAAATATCACGAACTAAAACCTAAGTCATTATGTATTTCAGTTGTATCACAGGAGCTTTTCGAATCACACGATACAGCATTGAGTCGCTTACTCTAAAATATTGAAACAGTCTCATTACTAAAAACGTGTGCGAAAGAATAACTTGCAATTCCCAGCTGTCAATTGTTGAATAGTAAATACAATTGCACTCGATTCATCGTTAACACAGAGCTTTCTGCCAGCCATAGAATACATAATTCTACTTTTGTTCCTGATATCCCCTTTCAACAACAGCTAAAATTACATAATTGATAGGTATTTTTCCCTAGAAACCCATCCGTTTAAAAATGAAACATGATTTATTCCATCGTATTGATTTGCCGCAAAGCCAGAATGAGAATTAATCACATGTTCTTCAGTTGTGAAGATTTTCCTTCGCCTAATGACTGATATCCGCTTTCAATAAAATATTTCATTCTTCATTATTTTATTTTAACCAAATGATTAGATTCATGAGCAGGCCGATTTGAACCGATATATCAAATTATCCCTACATATATTCGAGGTGCCCCATTTACAATAATACAAAGGAAATATAGAGGACATTCATACTACGAATGAAAACACAATGAATTGTAAGTAAGACTTTCGAAATGTTGGTCTTATCCAATGGTTATATTAACAAATACAATATAAGAATAATTAGTTCGGTGCTTATTTAGAAAATAAGTATTGAAATAACAATTTATCTTACTGAAGGCGTACTATCATTTGGAACTTTTGTAGGAGCAATTCATATAACGGTAGGCTACATGTATTTTTTTTTATCATTCATGGAATGGAACTGCAAATGTCTTCCGAATGTCTTATAGAATGCTGGTCCCTTTGAAAATAATAACATGATTCCAACTTCATCCATGTGTAGGAATGGTAAGGTTGACTTAGTTTTTGTGTATACATAAACGTGACAGTGCCAATCGGAGAGGAAACCCGATCTCGTGTGTATCCACTAACGCAAATATTGCCTGGTGTAGGCTTTATGTCATTATACCTCTTCTCCCAGTGACCCCACTCAACCGGGAGTTGGCCCCCACCTCCTTTGTGTGAATCTTCCCCTCCAGTAGGAAGCAAAACACACTGGAGGGATACTTTATCTGGCGGGAAAAAGAACCACTACTGGATTATCGTAGAGAACCCCGGAGGAACAGTGGCTCCCCCTCTAGGGACCTAGCCGACTCTATCTCCTGTTTACAAATGGGAATTTCGGATTGGCTTGATTTCATAGCACAAGATCACGCGAGAGTTCTGGAGAATCTCGCCTCACTCGGCAATCTGTGGCCAATGTTTGTGAAGCTGGGGAATAAACACAGAGGGGGGAATGTCTCGCTGATTATAGAAAGTTTTCGACATATTTCCCTGTTTATTCTGATATTCTCCGACGTGATGGCACGCAAGAGAGATATCTCGCGTTTTCCCGACTCCTTTGGTCTATCTCACGTGGGTGTTTGCAGGCGTCGGTTCTTACTCTTATTAGAAAGGAGGGGTGAGAAAGAAACTGGAACAGCTCATAGCCAAAGGATAATTTACACAGGAAGAGTAGCTCAGACCAAGAACAGCGTTTTTGCCGATGATGACATCGACCTACTGAGCATTAATTTCTCTGGACAGATTATAGTATTATTCATTCATAAATTAAGGTATTCTTTAGAGGGAATATCCTATACAGATAAAACAACGTACACAAATACTACGTTATAAGATAACAATGGTTCTCAAAAGATCCATTCAAAAACATATAAAAATAGGGACAAGTGTACTTTTAATCTATGAATTTGCATTTAGATGAATACATGTATAAAAAGGACCTTAATCAAATTAATTAATTAATATATTCTTTATTGTGCTATAAAGTACAAAGGGGAGTACACATCTGTCTATTTGTCAGATCTTCCACTGTCTACCCAAAATGAAATGTTAATAAGACAATCGATCGTTAACCCCTAAATGCGATTGATCTTTGTGGACATCTGACCGCAAATTATCGGGGTCGCGAACCACATCTAGTGGCCCTGCAATGGTCAAGAGGCCAGAGGGTGATTAGCAACCTCGAAGTGACCAATAAATCAGGCGCCTTGCAATGTTCAACAGCGTCACCAGTGGTCAGTTAGTATAATTGCTAGCATTTGTACGTGTGACAGACTGTCCAACCTGTGCCCTATCCGTCATCATGCCCCTTCTCATGGCATCAGTCCCCTTCTCACGGGCCTTGCCTTTGTCATCCACACCAGGGCTCAGTATGCTGCTAGGGCAACCCCTAATTAGTGATCAAACACCCTGGAAGGGATACTGGAGAAGGCCTTATCGTCAGGCATGTGGGTACACAGGTTTATGTACTGGCAAGGCCAGGTCAAGCATGGTAACCATTATACATACAACGCATAAATGATGGATGCTTGCCTTCCCTCGCCCTTGTCGAAACATGAAGCCGCATTCCCTATAGCAAGACTTGTTCAGGTCTCTAAATGAATTCAACTTACGTAAATAATATTATTTAATTATTTTCTGTTATTTCTGTTATCTCTCTTTATTAATCTGCATTTAATATTATCAACCTCTTGTACACTCTGCATCTGGTTCTGGTAGGTTTCTTGTTCAAAAAGGGATATTTTGTTAAAATTTGCTCTACGTTTATTAGCTTTCAACAGCCTAGACTGAAATACAATGTAAATTAGGTATGTAAACCCAGTAAAGATTACTCCGATCCTGATATTTTGAAGCACTTTTTATTATAACTGTACCCAACGCATTTCAACACAAGTGGGTCTTCATCAGGGGTTGTGCCTACATTGGGAGGTTGAACAAGAAATAAAATGTACTACTCATAATGGCCTTCCTGAATAAAAATCTTAAATACAATACAATAAAAGGCTTAAAATAACTATATCAAAATTGGGTGGCTTCTGTTTTTTCTTATGGATTAAATTAATTTCTTGGTGGATTTTGCCCGTATTACTTTGGCTTTTCATGACGTTTTACTATTTTGCTTTTAAACGATATTTTGCTTTTCATGACGTAGAATTGGTGTTCCCTAAGATAGGGGGTGGGAGTGGGGGATAACAAATTATATTAACTATGCAAGTTTTCCTTACAAGTCTTCATTATCAAAAACACCATGAACTTAAATAATCTTGATGAATAGAAAACCTTGGCTTAGAAAACCTTGGCTATGCTCAGTCTAAAGGCTATGGAAAGTCCAATTTTCCACAAAGCAGAGGCAAAGAATGTTTTAAGTCAATCACTTTTTTAAACGCCAGATGGAAGAATTAAATTGGTCAAAACTCATAATGTTATTTTGGAATGGTTTTTTTTTGCTGGAATGTCTCTGTGAATACTGCGTCAGATTTGATAACTTTTTGGAGAGATTTTAGCTGAATGTGGTATTGAAATTCTTCCTGCTTTTTATCATGACCTAGGGGGATTCATTTGGAAATGGAATCCTTCAGTGCCTTTGGCACATCATTGTTATTGATGCATGATGTTTGTGCCGACTTGTCACGTCATTCATCCCCATAGCCATGCTTCAAACCACGCCCATCCTACCATATAAGCATAATTTCCCCATATAGATTAATAAAAAGCTTATTAATGTAGTTTTGAGACTGGAAACCAACGAGGCGTCGAGGAACGCCTTCTGAGGGACGATATTGAGGTGACTTAATGGGTTTCTGCCGATTGAAACACGTGCAACTAACATGTAATGGGTTCCTAAGATACCCAACCCCCTTTAACCCTCCTCCAAGCAGCGGTCTTAATGGATTCGATGCATAACAAAGGAGTTCCGTCACTTTCTACCAGCTGGACAAGTTAACTATAAACATTGAAATAACATTTGTGTTGCGTGTTCTGTATCACTCACATTGCATAAAGAGAAGTAGTAAAGACGGGAGTAAAAGGCTGTAAAATGACTGAATGTAACTCACCAGGGCATTTCAATGTGGAAGGTTCAAGTACGAGATGCAAACTGCCAATGAGTTCCAACCATGTGTAAGTCCAATAAATCTGAAAAAAACCCATAGAAATCCTGTTATCAAAACCACTCTTCTTAGCAATCAAAGGGCATGACGGTGTTTTGCATTTGCTCATGAGTAAAACTGCCGCGGGATTCATTTCATGTGGAGTTGGGAAAAGGGCGTGTTAAATGGATCTGAATATAAAAGCAAAAGGAAGAAACGAGGAGGATAGGGTTGATGATTCATTATACATGTCTCCAGTGGCCGACTTGCTGACATGCTGTTGTTAGAAGCCTGAGATTGGACTTTCGATGTCACGAGGGCTTAGTGAATATCTGTTTTCTTAGCAACTATAATTAAAAATTCGTTTGCTCAAAAATAAAAAATTCGTTTGCTCCACCTTTTCCCAATAAGTAGAAATCAAATATTTAAACGCCGCTCAGTACTAAAACATTCAATATTGGGGGACATTTGTGTTGGATTACCAGTACATTGTCTTATTGACTCACAGAAATTGTTTCGATATATCTATGCATGTATATAATATACATGTATATTCACTGGAAAAAACGTTAAATTCCCACATGGAGCGATAGGCTATTACATGGTAATAATTCAAATAGATTCTCTTTCAACATTCACCACACCATGAAGTAGAGTCCACGGGCTCTTTGATCCAAGCTCATTTGCACCATACTAATCTGGCCCTAGCTTTTTCATCACCATTACAAATCATGATGAGGGTATCAAAGAACTAAGGGTTATCTTAGCAGTGTTTTGATCTTTCTCTTTAGCGTTACACTTTCCCGAGCAAGTCGAGAATGCTCCACCAACTTCAACACCTGCTATTATCACAATACCTTTTAAGAAATATTCATTTTGTCTGATTAAACCACTCTGAAGATTTTATATGGGGCATAAGTTAATGAATCTCGGGCTTTGAAGGCTCTGTCTTAAAAGCCCGATACTATATGGGTTCCTAATGTATCCCTTATTATCTGACTTCAGCCTTTGAAGACATTAATGGAGCTTGGGCCATTTTCATATATTAATTTGAACCAGTGCTGCATGGATCTACTAATGAATTTTACGAGCTGGAAAATAAAAAGATACACTATCATTGTCATTCGACCTAATGCCCTTCCCTTGTCATGGATCCCGGAGAAAAGGTTCGCTGACTTTTCCCCCAGAAAAAAAAAATTGGAACAAGATGATAATTTCACCATCTGCCATTCCCCAGCGCTGACGGGGTAACCAGATATTTGGTCGCCCATGGCTTACAGGTTCAATGCGAGACAGGGCACATTTCGCTATCGTCGCACGATTTGTCGCCCCTGGAATGTAATAACCGCCACATTTTTCTTCGAGAAATTCTCGAAAAAAATACGGAGGAAAATAACAGGCCGGTTTGTTTTCTCGGAGACTGATGCGATGACACGCAGAGGAATATTCAACGTCTGCAAGGCAAATGGATGGACAAAGAAGAAGGGGAAGATCATTGCAGACCAATTGGATCTGCAACAGTTTTTGTGCCAGTAATGAACAGGGTAATTGCATCAGTTGATGATAATCTAGTGCACACAGTTAATTGAAAACCTGCATGGGGAGCCTAATCAAGCAGTACAGGTCGCAGTAAATTCCACCCTGGGCACCTCAGGGTGCTTTGATTACTAGGCTAGAGTAGGTAGATACGAGTAACCTATGCACCATACTCTTGGAAATATAAAAAATGTCCTTACACCAACGCACAAGTAGCCTGCCAGTTAATGGCCCATCAAACCATGAAGGAGAGCAATAAATGCGATTCGGCAGAATTAGGCAAGGCCTTGTTTCTTGGCGTCCAAATCTCTGGCCCTTGCATCTTTATCTGTAATTGCAGCCAATACCAAAGCGCAGACTTAATGCTAGTAAAACTCCTGAGCACTTAATATTCAGTGGATAATGGACAGTAATGGATTTGAACGGCAGCCGAAGCATTTGCATGCAATTTAAAGAAAAAGAGAAAGAAGCTCTAAATTGTATTAATATACACGAACCATATAATATCATACACAACCAGCCTCTCCAGAGAGGCAGTCGCAGCTCTTATAGAACCGATTCTTAGCCTGAAGCTAGACATCTCAAGCTATCTGATCTGCTTCGCGATTTAGGACGAAGCAGCAGTGGCGATTTGGCGACACAGATAGGAGGTGATTCGCTGCATAGCTATGAGGCAATGGTCATCTATAGCCTGGAACTGGGGACTCGTGAAAATAACATTGCTATTGCCCACGGCCTTTCCCAGCAGTTTTTTCTCTCTCACTAGTTTCATGTGCTTTAGTTATTATAGATGAGCTCTCCTAGTCTAGGATCCTCCTTGACCCCTCCTCCTCTTCCTCCCTTATTCCTGATTCAAGTGTATGTTTAAGTCCAAGGCTCGATATGCCGAACAATAGTCCCATATTATTTATCGTTTCTTCGTTACAATGGGCCTTTTTCTTATCCAATATATTTAAAGGAGAGCCGAGCCATACTAGAAAATTGAATATAACTGGATTACACTAGGGACATAGGATTGAATAAAGATACTACTCATATTCCATTGAGAGTGGATAGTTTATATAATATAGATGATCAACAAAGGGAAGGGTGGATATATATTTTGACTTCCGAGGACTATAATCCTACCGCCACCTTTTGAACATTTTAACTTCAATTTCACTGGGCGTCGGGAAATTCCGTCTAGATGTCCAAATAGGATAGGACAAATTTGAAGACCGGAATAATACCGAATGCCCATCGAATCTTTGTACATTGGTGTCGTATTACTGGAAGGAAACAGATCGAGATCCAGAAGATATAGGTGCATGAATGCCATCAGGTCAAGCCTCAACGGTATGCTACGCTAAGAAAATGTGGGTGGATAAATATGTATATTTATGCAATATAGTTCACTATGATTGATCTTAGCTAGAGTAGTTAACTCCCAATTTCCTGATTGTTCACTGGTTTTATGAGTGCAATACAGCTCAAACTCTAATTGATGGGATGGAGATATTGTTTGAAAAGGAATACCATAAATCTTTTGGATGAGTAAAGGTCCATGAATTTATGTAGATTCCATTCCCACTAGTCATTTTATCCTGGCATTCTTCAACTTTATATCGCTTGACTGTAGGATGCGAGCCTTTTTTAAAAGTCTCGTTGATGCACGAGAAACAGTGCATCTAACGGAAGCTAAAAAGCATTGATGTCACGGAGGGCTAATTTCCATCAAGGCAAGGCCATCAATCACATGTAGGATTTGACTTTTTTCTTATCTTAGGACATCTCAAGATATCGTCTTGTTCTTACAAGTTCATGCATAGCCCATTATTTTCAGACTTTCCACGAAACCCTATCTATTTTAGATATTTCCTTCTCACACAGATATAAAAGGATACTATTGATTTATGATTAGAACATTCCCAATGATTTCGATACCACATACCTACCAGAAAATAAAAGAAAAGGGGTGCAACGAGGGAACGACAAGCTTATTCTACTCGCTTAAATATGTGATTGAGAATGATTGAGATTCGTAGGATTGCCATTGGATTATTTAGAGAATAACGAAGATTAAATCCCCAAAGTAACGATGTAAACATCCATGGTTTTCCCTCAGAACACAAACGTAACTTGTTTTGTAGAGGAGCCGTCACAGTTGGTCCAATAATACCATACACTAAATCAGGATCAATGGTCGACATATAGGAGGTTATGTGCGAGCGTCATGTATAGTTAAAGCCATCAGAAAAGCCACCATTATGGTGGGATAAGATAAGAGATTCCTCTGGATAATTTAGTCATAGTATTACCAGATTGCTGGTTTATGTTCTGGCAATTGGGGGCATGATGGCTGTCATGTATAGGTTTAGATGTAAAGCCTTGTTAGGGTTTGGAGATGAGGCATTAAAATGACCCATCGAACAAACTCAATGCATGCATGGGGCCTTGGGGAAATTACATGGCCGTGAATCTGCCACAAAAGCAAGGCATTTGGGAGTTACATCTGACAGTCTACATTGGGTCATCCGCGTCCAAAAATACTCAAAGTCATTTCATATGCACCGTTATTGGATCTTCGAGCAAATATTGTCCGCCTTCCTTTTCCCAGGGAGAAGCTTTGGTTACTGTGAGAGCAAGGGAGTAGAAAATATGGGTTCGTGTCTCATTTAGAATAGTTTCTGTACGCACAGAGCAGGGACATCAATATGATTGCCCTTGTCTCGGGCGCAAATCTTCTGTATGGTGCATTGATTTGACCCTGTTTCCCTCGGCTAGGCACATTTAAAGCTCTTAGTAATATATTTCTATAGCAGCGATAACATTAGTCCGTTGACAAATGGAATAGAAAACATTGGATGCAGATGTTAAGGTTTAACGCCAATCCTATGAGGAAATCCCTTGTTTTCAAGCTCTTATCAGCTCTGTTATCCGCTCTGTTATCGTCTTTAATTACACAGTACATTCAAGGGCTTTAGACTGTAACGAGTTGGTAATTGCTTCTCGCTTGTGCTTAAGCGTCTACATATATGTGGGTATGTTTCTATACATAAAAGTAAAAGTGAAAACTAATGTTTTTAGCTTGAATCACAGAAGTGCACTTCCCTCCCCTCTGCCTAAAGCAAATGCAAGTAATCTCTGACCTATAGCTTTCCCATCTCATCCCTATCTCACCCTTATCTCCTCCCGATCTACATATATAGTCTACCACCACCCTTTCCCGAAATCCGTTTGTCTTTTCTTTTGGCATATGTAAGGCAGCCAGTAGGATGGATCGAATCCAGATCAAAGGTTACTGGAGGTGGGACAACCCAGGAGGAAAATCGGGATCATCTGGAGGACCAACAGTGACATGTGCATCGCGACCTCTCGCACATCTCTGATGTAGCCCGTGATCCATGAATCGCATGTGATCTCCCTCCTCCACAACGCCATGCAATCAAGGACCTGGAGGATCGGGTTCAGGGTCATATCAGTCCTCCAGGGTCATTCTCTATCCGCCCCTTGACACATTTTTAGATCAATCTATCAATTCGCCATACACCCCCTGATAATCCTCTGTTTTGAGCTGATCGATGGGATTGCCCGACACAAATCCATCTTTTCTTATACTACTCAAGTCTGCAAACAACCGGTGTGAATCCGCTTACCCAGTGACATGTATATTGATAACAAATTAAGCTTTCAACCATATTGGTGACAACCTCTGCAAAAATCTACTTTGTTCTGAGGTTAGTTCTGCCTAAACGGAGGCTGTCACATCAGTTATGACAAAAGCCTGATAGATGGAGGGTGAGAAGAACCATACCCTTTGTCTATTTTTATATACTACTTACGCATTGAAAGTGCGCCAGGACGACTGGGTTAGTCTACAGAGAGTATCAATCAGATATAGAATTTTACTCGGGCAGGTTCATTAGCTTTGCTTTGGAGGATCTGATTTTTGGTCAAATTGGATTCACTTTTTAATGGCTGAATATGATAAATGCTTTCCAGTCAGGATTACTTGTAGATAAATCCCCCAATGAAATATGGGGCAGGTTAAGTCCTAGTAAAAACGTACTAAGAGGGTGAAGTCTTAAAGGGCTTCAACCCGATCGACAGTATAAAAATATACTTCTTACCCAGATTTGCAATCTGGAACAAAATAAATCAAAGTTATTCCATTGTATCCAATTTGGTGGGTTCCATTCCACCCTACGAAATCTTTGGAGGATTTAATTCGACCTCGATCATCTTCGATCCATGGATTTTCGTGAATAAATTCACCTACAAGTTAGTTCTACAAACATATTTCTTTATCCAGCTTTCCTCTCAATTGTTTTCAACAATCACTCAATCAACTTCCTAATTCTAATTTGCATGTTTCCTTGGTAACTATCAGAGGGAATGCGGCCATCTGGTGACGCACGGGGATACACAAATCTCCCCAGAAGAGTTTCTCAGAATCATTCCTTGATTTAAATAAGGAATAGGAACAGAATGGCTTTCAAATGGCGAGGGACAGCGCGGCAGTCTACCCAGAACTGAGAAAAGCAGGAGAAATCTCATCGGATTTATAGGAACATAAACCATGGTGAGAGTTAGTGAGTGTAAAAAACATCAGATTAGGTATCTTCCCACCTGCCTGGTTCGAGGGATAGGGTTCCGCACATTTCAGTGGATAATTGAGCATAAAATGTCACCTCGGACTAACAGATAGGGCTTCGGATGTGTCGCTATTAAGAATGAAACAGTCCTCTCAATAGCAGCAGAATGGTCGGTCATGTACTGCAAAAGTGTATTAGAGTCAGATTTTAAAAAAATGCACAATCTACAGTTCTACACATCTCTCAAATTCTGCTAAATTAGAGAGAAAAATGATAGTTACTGAGTATATCTGAGTCTATTCTGTATTACATTCATTCAATAAATCTGTCTGGTTGTGTTGAACTGTATTTTGAACCTGATTTTCGTCTTAAATCAGGGTTATTTGAGGGGATTGGTGAAGGCCAATTGTACATTTTCTGAAGATCTGATCCATTAGATGTTCAGGGACCGTCGTCAATTTAGGGGAGAGTGGGGCACCTTGAACCACTTTTTCATAATTCCTCCCTCCTGCTGTAATTAAATGGGGTCTGTTTTACGGAATTGTAGCCATTAGTGTATGAATGTTAGTACTTTTAGACTATGTGGTTATTTTTAAAAAATTCCCATAATTCTTTGGAATGGAAGGAAAAATAAAGGTGGGTCACAGGTGGTTCAAGGTGCCCCAACTGTGGGGCACCTTGAACCACCCCCCGGGGCACTTTGAACCAGGAACCCGGATTAATGCATGACCACCTCATAAAATTAGGCTTTCGACAAAAAATATACAGCAAAATGTGATTAAATGATATAGTTAAGGTCCATAGACATTTTGTTTTCATTTATTTTACATATTAGTCACCAGTCTTGAGGGAAATGGCCCTAGATTTAACAAATTAGCCCTATGACTTCTGCCTGCTGACCTCAAATAGAAAAAAAAATTGCGAGCAAATTAAAAAAAAATTTTAACATGAGGTTTGTGGCTTAAATGAACACAAGTTTGAAACCCCTTAAAGGAACCACTGTAATTCATAACTGCAGGTGATCTCTCATGAATGGTTGCCATGGTAACCTATAATTACCCGAGGGAGGAGGGTATAGGGCCTGCAAGTCCCGTGACCTCATTCTAACTAGGTTAGGAAACCCCCACTGACGGCACCCTACTTGGGGTCTACAGAGTCGGTGACCCTATATCGTAACATTATGTCGGAAATGACAGCTGTTTTTCTCCCATATATAAAGATCAGGTAATATAACTTAATGCCTAGAATTAATTAGAAATGGGTTAGTTATCAATAATAAAAAAAACAATTAAGAGTGGGACTACCCTGAATGATGAATTACATGTATGTTCTTTATCTCTCATAGTGACTCTATGGTAGGGAAATTTTGACAGATCCCACCCCGCCCCTTTCTCGTGACACACTTGCAGGCCCTATTTATTGGGTGATGTTTATTGCGATAGGAAGTAAGAAGCCCTGAAGCATAAAGGGCAAAAACATATGTTATCGTTGCATCCATGCACTACACACCATATTTGTATTCACCCAAATACATATTACTGGAAAAATGTGTTTGTTCCACTATTAAGGCCTTTAGTCAGTTAATATAGAGTTTTATTATACAAGCATTGCTCTGAAAACAACGTATCTAGAGTGATTTAGACATATTTCACTAGTGATTTACGTGGGGTTGTCATGGCAACCAATCTGTTTTTTTGCTAAGATTACGCGTAAAATTCAAATCTATGGGAAAGATATTATCAAATATATTGTATACATACTGCTTATAGAGACAAGTCTAAAGATTGAATTACAAGATGTTCCTTGATTTATTTTGATGTATCAAAGCTTATAGAGTTTATCCATACAAAAGTTTCCACAAACTTGATCAATTTTATTGACATACTTTGTGTGACAATACATTACTCTCAAGCATATATAGAGATTGTTTCAACGTTATATTAAATGTAAATTTCAAGCAAATCCTCATGAGTAGATAATTATACTGTTTAGAGCAGTTTTCGGCTCTCACAATGAACATATATATATATATACATGGTATCTCATGGTACCCTACGGGGCACCTTGAACCATGGTTCAAGGTGCCCCGTAAGGCCTGGTTCAAGGTGCCCCATACTGACTTTTACAATTTAAACTTATATTTGCCAAAAGCAATTAAACATATGAAAACAACAACAACCCCACACAAGAGCCCAAAATTAACATTTTTTATTTATAATGTGTTATTTTCTGATAAAATATTTTTGGGGCTAAAAATAGAATTTTCGTCCCACCTTAAAATTTTACTTTAGGGGGCCAAATAGATCTATGGGACCCCTACACGCATGCGCAGGTGCAAAGTACACCATTTGTTGGCCCTTCAGAGAGATGTTCCAAGATGGTTCTTTAAGTGGCTAAATATTGAAAAATTATATTTCATACATATGTAGAACGTGCATGGTTCAAGGTGCCCCATGGTTCAAGGTGCCCCACTCTCCCCTACCCACTTCAACGCTGGGTGGCGTCTATAAATTGTAGCCTTTACACTAAGTCCCCTGCCATGAAATGCATATCGCCCTTGCATTACAATGCTAATGGAAAAGCAGTTTGGAAAACTTACCATGCAGAATGAAAAGCAATCCCTCGGCATATTTCGCCCATCAAATATAATATACTGCGCATCGGATATTATACTTATATGAGCATTTTATGGCAACAATTGTAGAATAGGTATGTATTGGTTATTCAAATGTTCACGAATAATGGTACTTAAACATGAACTATAACCAACTACACAATGGCACTCGCTGGACCATGAGATTGGCTTTTCTGGCACTGTGGGAGATGCTGAAAAAATGGTTGGATGGCACTGGGACACTGTAGCAATATAATTTTGAGTTCCACACTTCCTGGCAATTCAAAATCAAGACATTAAGAGATGCCAACCATGCAACAATTGCTTCATGATCTTTATTAAATATTTGTCCTAATGTCCTTATATGAATTGGTGTATTAGGGTCAGATTTTCTGAAAATGTACAATTGGCAGCTGTACACATTTGGTAGATTCTGCTAAATTAGGCTGCAATTTGGTCAATAGTATGTAAATTCGAGTATATTTGGCATTGCATTGATTCTAGCAATCTGTTTTGTTGGGTTGAACTGTATTTGGACTTTATTTTCGCCTGAAATTGGGGTTATTTGAGAGAATTAGTGATGGTGAAGTGTACATTTTCTGGCGACTTCACACACGTACTGCAGTGACTTCTTTTTTATTAGTAATTAATGTCACTGCCAGGGTGAAATCAACATACAGATGCTATGTAATAGAATGAAGGACAAGTAAACAGAGCCAATCATTGAGAATTCATTTGGATGTCATTTAATCAACATGTGGGGCCTCTATGAGTAAATCAATAGAACTAGGGAAGCATACCATAGCTAATTAAAATTAAATATCAGTGCCTTTAACTCTGGCGGATAGATTCCCTTAGGTCAATCTTAAGAAACCACACAGACGTTGTCTATATCTCCCCAACCTTTAAGAAAATTTACAATGTAGAATTAACCTTCAAAGTGCTGGGAGATATCCTAGGTTTTACCCTTCGGAAGGAGCAGTACTATTTCAAAAGACCTAAAGGAACACAGAAAGCTTCAAAGGCAAAACTCCATTGAGAGCTAGCGAAGGTTGCAAACGTCAGACTATGGATAGAATGCGCGTCTGGGCAAGGAAGGTCTGGAATGAAATTGATTTGTTACCCTCTGCGCTGTGCAACAGGGGTGAAAGAAATACTTGCTTCCAATTCCTACCAGCCAACGGGGCGGTGCTTAGGGTGTCATATGACTTCGTATCCCATTCTTATTGGTTGATGAGTGTCTTTGTGTAGGGAATCAGTGGGTCCCGATTCCACAACACCTATAATAGAATTCTTAGTAGGGATATGTACGACATAAATAGTGAGGGGGAGCTAGAGAATGTGCAAAGGTGCTGGAATCTTCTTAAGTGTGGATAGAAAGCTGCGCCAGCAGCGGCAAACCAGTGAATTGTTGCTGATTATATGGAAAGGGAGCATTTAGGGAATGGGAGCCGAGTAATACCACATAAGTAGCTATATCAATGCCGGGCCGGGGCGTACGTGGATGAATTAAGAGCCTTGCAGACGCAATTATCTGTCGCGCACATCTAGAGAAATTGTCTCAAATTACCATCTAGTATTGCAGGTGGTGTGTTCGCAACGGGAAATCCAACAACTTCACACACACTACACAGAAGCTTTCATCTCGTCCTCCTAAAGGAGGAAGAGAAAAGCAATCAAATAAACATCATTACAATGGTATGGGAAAACGACCTCTACACAAATGAGGCCCTCCCTCTCCTAGAGGATTAGTGCAGTTAGATTCAAACTCATATTATCCCTGTGAGACCCTACATTTCGCAATGGCATTAGTAGACTAGACGACTGGCAGTAGTAGTAGTAGTGTTCAGGGGGCTTTTGGTTCTGGCCCTTTTATATAGGAATGACTCGACTGGGATACATTTCCCAAAATATCCAATTTTATAACGCAGCAGGACTATACGGCTAGCGGGTCAAATAGACTATACAACTTGCCATGAATTAAATGCCCGAGTTTGCAACTGGAGTAAATCTGTGTATCGTGTCTCCCAGAATGGAATATTGATATTGAACATCTACAGTAAAAGGCCAGACTAGTATCACGGGATTCGGTCACCTCAGGGCAATACCAATCTTCAGTATAGTAGGCTACTGATAATGATCAGAGACATTTGTGCCAGAAATACCCACCTACCAGTTGTGCAAACCTGCCAGCCATAGCCCACGGACCCCTCCTACTCACTCCTTCCCCCTTTCAATGTTGCTCCATCGAGAGAGCATGAATTGTCAGAATCTTGTTAGTCTGGTGGAACAGCTTGATTCTTTTCTTAAAGTTTTTTGTTTAATTCTTCATTCATATTTTTTTATAAAATCTCCAGGGGTGGGTGGGTGGGAGATAGGTGATAGCAGAAACTTTGTCAAACGGTGTGCAGCATTAGAATAAGATTACCTTTCTATACTCACTCTAGTGTACGTCTTATCTATATACCTGGCATTAATTCATCCATGTAATGATTGATTAAATTGCTTGTTTTTGGTGTCTTGAGAATTATCATTATTGAAATTTTAAGCAATTATATTATAATGAATTTCTATTTCCACGTTTAATATCTTTCATGCAACATCCTAGCGATTATATTCATAATTGATTTTCTGTTTTGTCCTTGATTATCTCAAATTTTAATTCAATATGGACGGCCATATCCAATATATCAGGTGATTATAATCACGATTAACCTTTATTTTGTTGGCGATTTTATTGAATTCGATACACTCGTGATTAATTATACGAGGAACTTGCAAACAGAATTCGCTTTAGAATGTGAGTGTGGGTATCACAGACAGACACAGAGTATATGGGTCAGATTTTCAGAAAATGTACAATTGGCAGCTGTACACATTTAGGAAATTCTGCTAAATTAGGCTGGAAAATGATGAATACCGGGTATATCTGAGTATATTTGGTATCACATTGATTTAAAGTATCAGTTCTGTTATGTTAAACTGCATTTTAAAGCTTATTTTTGTCTTAAATGTGGGTTATTTGAGAGGATTGGTGAAGGCAAATTGTTCATTTCCTGAAAATCTGAACCATATATCGCAATGTCCTATCTGGCAGATGTTCGGCGGGGAAATGTCCGGCCATTGCTGTTCGAGAGATTCCTCTTGAGGTACCCATCGGAATAGTGAAAATCAGTAGGAATAGTATCCGACCAATGGATTTCCCATTCTATCAGCATGTCATTTACAGGAATCTCATAACACCATGTGCTGCCAGTGTTAAATACTTGTAAACTATCCTGTCCTGCAGACAAATAGCAACAAATACCCCGTGTAACAAATATCCAGCGTAATATCACGTCAAGTCACCATCTATTACTAGCGTTGTAACTGGGGCCCTACTTTACGGCAAACAGCTTGCAAACGGTCCAGGATTTGCCATCAGTTGATTAATGTTTCCTATTCTGGCTAGATATGGGATGCGCGATATAAACATTATGGGGAGAAAGAGACAGTGCTTTGATTTCTTTTCTCGAATGCGTGGGTTTTATCAAAGCTCTACTCGAGGGAGAAGCCCCCCTTTTAGGATGAGGGTAGTTTCGATCCCCCACAAATGGTACTTCGTTCACTTCAAGCTTCGCCGAGAGTGGCGCTTTTACATGTCAATGGGGAAGATCATTGTTAATAACTATCTCCTTCAAATTCATTTAAAACAAAATATTGCCGGCCTTGAATCTGGTTTGCCTTATAAATAAGGCATTATTGGATTTTACTGGCGCACACTTGTAACAACATAGAGGCAATGCCGTGGGACCACTATCTTATGTGCATACTTCAGAAAAAGGTTTTGAAGGTCTTTTTAACAACAAAACCCTGAGATTATTAAAACGCTCTTAGTGCATTTTGTGTTGCAAGAGATAAGCTGCCTTTCCTTATTTAAAAGGCTGTGAGAGAATGAATGATGCTCAGTGGCAACAGACTCAGCAGGCATTCGGGATTAGGTCGAATATCGGAAGCTTTTTTTATACAGCTGAGGATGATTCTGGAGTCGATGCCTATGGCGTCTGTGGTATAATTTGAATTACCTGGCACGCCGAAATATGTTCCCATCAATTATTAAGCAGGAGTTTTATGTGGTACAATTGAAGGCTGGCAGTTGTGCACCAGGAGCTAGAAGCACCAGGAAACATCTTCTTCTATCACTGGCGTGAGGCTGTTAGGATGGTGTCTGGTAGGCTGATCCTCCCGAGGTGGTAATGTCTTTAACGATTTATAGGTCTGAGGGGCATTCAGTTCTACACTATCATTGCCCTTGCTGCAAGGGTAATCATTCTAGATTGATGACAACACTCTCGGGTGGGATTCCCTATACAAGCTTGGCCCTGAGCCCTTTGATCCCCAGTAAATAAGGAACTTACTGATACTACAGAAGCTCAAAATGTAAAACACAGTAAAGGAGAAATTAAGGAGAAACTCGTAGAGTCTTTGTATTTAGGGGGATTTTGCAGGTGGCATCACGAACAATGGGTTTATGCAGGTCGGGTTTCTTTCTAACATTCCTCCTTCCTATTTCGAGCTTTTTTGTACATTCCAAATGTCAGTAGGCCTCACAAACAAGAATATATATTGCTTTGGGTAAAGCTCATATATCTACTTTAACCTTATCTGTATCGCGGCGTGACCTGGCACTGTCTACAGCAAATAAAAGCTTGCATTTATTTATTAGTTCGTGGCAAGCAGTTACATCGCAAGCTAATTGAAAGGATGCACACAACACTATTCCTTGTTACATGAAGGATATTTGTATAGCTGGCATTTTTAGAAGTAATACATTTGTGTTTAGACTAACAGAACGTTCAATTCTTTCCTGCACATTGGTATTAAGTTGTTCTACGTTATTGGGACTTGGGACAACAATATTCATTGGATAATATTGCATCGACCTTTACAACCAAACCGTCTATCACCTGGTTCCACATTTATAAGTCTCAAGCTGGAGTTGTTGAGAAAGCAGACAGAGGCAAGTCCGACTCGCTTGGCAGTTATCAGAAGCCAACATATGTTAGACACAGTCGATGCTTGTTTGTAATGGCTTCAATTGTTAGAAGCCACTGAGTGGAACAGTGACATGCCCCAGATGAAACGGCTCGTGAGCGGACTCACCAACAGCTTCAAGCGGCTCTCGACAACAGCACCACCCACCAGTTGACAATTGCATCTAGTGGCCCTTGGTGATGTTCAAGAGGAAACTCAATGTGTCTAGGCTCTGCTAGACTATAGACATATGCAACGTATTTACTTGGCATCAAACCATTGTAGATTGAATGAACTACGCGGAGCCCGGCATATAAACGTCCAATGCAACTTTCCTGGAGATTGAGGAGAGGAGACCTGTTATGAGAAATTACTTCACCAGGGGCGAATATGCATAATTGAAGTAAATGTTGTCAACGATGGCCCTAATTGCTCTTTGCATACTTAGATCACATCAAGCCTGGTCTAGGTGAGTTTTAGGCGGTACCAACATGGTGGGCGAATCTTTATAAAACATCCTTCACTATGTATTATTAAGACGTAGGATCTTAAAATTCATAATTCAAGACATAGTGGGTTGCCCCTTGAATCACTTACAATTTAGGGGTTTTAGATCCCTCTTTTCATGAATAAACCTGTCTAAACTAGAATTTCCGTGGTGATTACAAGGGATGGGAGTACACATTGTCTGTTCAGAATTGAAGTTTCCCTACTATAGGTGGAGTCCGATTACGAGGAGGGAAATCAATAGAAGCCTGGCATTCTGTATGCAGGCCAACATCTCCCGTCTTCCCATCCCACTAAGTTAAACATAGTTAAACGTCCCTTTACCTAATACCTCTCAAGTAGAGGACCGGGCCTGTCCTCATATAATATAACGCCTTGTGTTTATTTACTTTCGTGTCACTTCACTACGTACAATCTATTTTGGAGACGAGACAATGTATATTATGCCGACATTCTACAGTGAAGACCTCCCTCCAAAGTAGGAAAACGGTACAGATATTTACCCCGGGTTTTTTAACTGGATATTATTGAAACAAAATCACCTCACTACTGGCTTTCTATGCTATCTAACCGACATTACCCGCCATTTCTGTGAATTAGCTAAAATACCCCGGCGTTACACAATTTTTTCCAAATTTGCCAATTTGTTTCTGGGTCCATTCCTGAAAAGAAAAGTCCATTACCATATCTCAAGCTTTTGCCAAAGCAATCCTATTTTAAACCCTTAATGGACGCATTAATATAGATACAAAGATACAGGGAGTTTCTAAAAGCTACTGTATTCCTAAAGCCGAAGGAAACATGTCATGAATATCAGATTACGAAAGGTTCTTCTGATTATACATAAGAAATAATGAAGCCGGAGACAATTTAAATGAGCATCATTCTTGCCGAAACACAGACAATACATGCAATATATCATGTGGCTTAGGAACCTTTCAATTCTAAGTTTCGTGATGTTTGCAAGTGTGTAGCAAATACACAACAAAGACAAGGTTCTGTATAGTACCAACACTTCTGTCTGGGAAAGGAAGCTTTGGCTGTACAGCAACCATTTACTTGCGTGAGTGGATGCAATGTGTTTTGACCCTTTAATGAATATATATGTTTGTTCCAATCTTTGTAATTTTGCCTATAACAAACTTTTGGAAAGTTCAAAGCAGGCTTTGCAGTCAATTTCTAACTTTATGCACAACAGAAGAGACTGCTGCTGCACAGAATATATGCTGGGATTGGGGCATTTCATTAAGGTGGTTCTGTAGAATACCCCAGCAGAGGCAGTACTGAGTGAAAGGTCTTGAAGCTCTGGTACTTGGGAATATAATAGTTCTCCACTGAAATGCATAATATAAAATTCTTAACCTTTTACATCTTGGTCTATATCTAAGAAAGGATGATATCACGAAAGTTTTTATGACGACACAGCGGGTTTTTCAGTTCTGATTCCCAATCATTACATAATTGTATTGCACTGTTATATTAGTGAAAATAAAATAATTACCAAACATTTCATATTTCTATATCTATTTAATGTGGTAACATTTGTCTTTGGTCGCAGATGATGAATCTTCTAGTGGGAACTATCTTGTGGGACTGCAATGTTGTTCCAATTCCATAAGTCAATCCAAATTACAATATTGGATGAGGACATCTTGCCTGGATTATTAATTGTTTGGAAATTCTAGATGCTTGAACTAGCCATTAACTATCAATCAATTGGAACAGGCAAGCTTGGAAGAAGCTGTTTCAATATTTTCTGTTAAGAGAAAGTCTCCTTGATGAGATTATGAATATTTTACTGTGTCTCCTTTGAAAATATCTCGTGCAGATCTAAAGCTAATAAACATGATTCATTGCCATATTCGGACTTTCATTTCCAGCGAAAACCTCATGAGCTTCATAAATGTTCACTGGTCTGGCAAATTGCAAAGATTTTTATGTCTAAGATTCTAAGGCCGCACACTCAGGCAGAGGAATTATTGATGTGATCCTTACAGTAGCTATTACCTCTTAAGGATTATGTTATTAATCAGAATCACTGTTCCTTGCACCTGTTCCAGCAACGGCGTGCCCTTCTATAAAGAGACCAAACCTCAGTCCATCCAACAAAGCAAGGTTAAAATGGTGTTAACCCTCATGGAGGCTAGATGCAAGGTACTGACAACGCCTGAAAAGCATGCCATGACCGTCAAGGTTAACGGTAGTCTAGAACTACCTGATTTTATATCCTAGACATTACATGTGAGTTTGTATAGAAGTTGCTTATAAAGTAATATATGCATGTGGGATTATAATGATGTATAGTATGAAGGTCTACATATATGGAGAGGGAGGGAGAAGGAGGGAGGGAGGGAAAGGGCGGGGGGGGGGAGGAGAGAATGAGACAAGCAGAGGGACATGGTGGGAGAAATCAGATAGGGTGAGGGACAAGAGGATAGAGCGAGAAGAGGGGAAGAGAGAATAGGGCAGGGGAGAGGAGAAGGCGGGTATAGGGACAGGCAGAGAGAGAGGGGAAAGGCAGGGGGAGAAAAGGAGAAGAGGCAGAGAGAGAGGAGGGGAGAGACAGTGGGAGGAAGAGGGTGACCGTCCGGAGGACGGGTACTTTGCTAGTTATATATATATAATAATATTATTATTATAAATTTATTCATTGTTGGTATCGTTCTACCCAGAAATAACATTGCTTCCTTTTATATGACTATAAGGGCAATTTCAGGGGCAAGAGATGATAGCTATATATAGTGTATACCTCCTCTGAATGCAGTATAAGCTTTAGGAGGTCAACTCATGATAATCGGACAAAATCCGGCAAGGAGAGGCCATGGCATTTTACAACCCACGGGTTAATTGGGAAGGGTTTAGAAGAGATATTTCCATCAATCTATAGCCACGCATCTCAGGATTCAAACTCTTCAAATTATGGGCGAAGCGTTCAATTATTTAAATAGAAAAAGTGAAATAGTATTCGCCTATAGCTTTCCCACTCCCGATATAATCCGTAGTAGTGTTCAGAATGTATTCCAAAGCAACTAAAAACTGCATTCGTTAGCAAAAATCGTGGAGCTTTTTGATAGAAACATAGCAAAGCCCAACTACTCTCTTTGTTACATGGTTTCCCTAACTAAGCCCCACCATTCGTTGTGTTTTCCATTAATTAATAACCTCATTTGTTCCGAAGGCATTTCAGCGAAAGCTTGTTAGTATTAACTATGCCATACCAATGTGTACATCACCTTTTATAGAGCCCTGCCTCCAGTCCATCAGATTTGGCTGAAAGTACTAATAATGTACCATACTAAAAGAAGTTACTGGAATGCTTCGACATCCTCCTGCAACTTCCCTCCCAGGCTTCGCACCAAGTGACATAGAGATATATCTAGCACCCCATAAAAGGCAAGTAAATCTTAAGCCATTAGCATAGTGCTGGTATTTATATGGGAAGTGGTAGGAAAAGTTGGGGAGAGAAGTGCAACCTAGGCCCTTGGCGTTAAGGAGTTGATAGCCAGGTGTTGAACTCCATTCCCTGTATTTCCTAACTCCGCCTGCGAGGATGTAAGTTATCATTATTTCATGTTGGCTAAGATGATAATCTATTGGTGTGGCAGTCATAAACACAGACAGCCGAGGTGGATCCCATGTTGAGAACATACATAGAGACAGTGGGCAGTATGTATACGGAGAGGAGGAAGGAGAGGCAGCAGGAAAAGTGGATCATATAAGCGGGTTAGTAGTAAATTCTGCTAAATTAGACCGAAAAATCGTCAATACTAGGTGAGTATATACTGAGTATATTTAGTATTGCCTTGTTTCAAACAATCTATTAGGTTATGTTTAACTGTATCTTAAACATGATTTTTGTCTAAAATTTGGCTTATTTGAGAGGATTAGTGAAGGCGAATTGTACATCTTCTGAAAATCTGACCCAAGTATAAGAAGGCAAACAGAGGATGAAATAGCTTCTCTCCACCTGCCTCTTCTTTGAATGCCAAGTCGTCATTTATTTAATTGTCCTAAGGCATCCGTCTCTGGTGTACCTCATTTTAGGAATCGTGATTCTCTCCTGTCTGACCTCTAGGTCTTTTTCAATGACAAACGTGTATGAGGAAGATCTTTGAACCGCTTGTGGCTGGCCTATCCGGTTATATACTACTACCTTCCTGCCGGATGAGAGTGTGTTTATAAGACACCCCGGAAACTACTTTGGAACTAGATTTTGTTTAGGATTAGGAGAGATTATATTGTTATAGATGGACCTATCCACTTCCTAACAAACCTCCTCTTAGGTGATGGTCTTCATTAATATCATAAGGACCTGTACGTTTATGGTAATGAGAATATTGGAAGGACCTACTAGAAGTAACATAGTGAAGTGTAGCTGTAGAATGGGAAGGGGGCTGCACAATACAATCCTTTCTTTATTTTATATGCAGAACTCCCGAATGCATTGGACATTTTCTTTTATATAACTCTGCCATCCTCCTCCTCCTCCTTCTTCTTCTCTTTCTACTACTACAACTACTACTGCTTCTTCTAATGTTGGGTAAATTATTGAACTAATATTAAATAACATATGATAGAGGCTTTTGAATCCATTAGACACTATTCACGTTAATCATATCATTGATATTTATAGTAGTTTCCATTAAGCACAATAGTCAGGCTCGTTAGTCTCTAGATACCCTAATATCGAAATTTATGCTGAGGAGTAGCCTTAAATCTTGAGTTAATATTCGGTACATTATGCTACAAATTCGTTGAAAATGAAGCTACTGTTAAATCACTTCATAAAGATATTTCAGACTTCTTATTCCTTGGGAATTCCAGATGGTTGCCTTTAGTACTGTCCAAAGTACCTACTTGTTTACCAATATTGCACCCAGGGCCACAAACATAGTTGGTATCCCTCCGGTTTTTACCCAATCAGTCAAGCAGAATACATCCCAGACGACTGAGCATTCAAAAGAGGCTTCAATCAAGCTTTCAGCCTTAAAAAGCCCACATTTAATAGTGCCCGCCTGCAAATAGTTTTTAGCCAGGCAAATCTGCTTTTATCATTATGAAAAAATGTGGAGGTTTTAACGACTGAAAAAGTAGATGGATGTCAATAATCCCTGGCTAATTAGGGGCTAATCGCTATGAATTTGACACACTCACCATGGTGCTTTGTGTGCCTCTCCTCAGGAGCCCTTATTTACTACAGTATCAAATTGGTTTAGTCGGTCTCCGAGGCTCACACTGAGGCGTCTTCCATTAAGCCCTACTGTATTCCACATCTCAAGCATTAATATGGTATCACTCGTAATGCCATTTACGTGAATATTCTGTCATTACCACCAATATCATAGGGCTAATTATCATAGTCATTTTCTATCCCGATAGGCCTAGAGTAGCATCTCGTAAGCTACTCCCAAGAGATTCATCAAGAAATATAATGAAAATATATCGTTTATAATATCGTTTGTATTACTAATAAGTGTTGAAATAGTCCATGAACAATATTCTTGGGTGAGATTAAAAAGTTATGACAAAACGTATATTGTTTTATGAGAGATAAAACAAGTGGGTGTTCAATGGGTATCCAGTCACTAATGAGTATGAATAATGAATGAATGTAATAGAACATTTATACAATAAAGAATAATCTATGCTTCAAACTTTAGGGCCCAATTAATTTAGACACATGAAATAGAAAACAGACAGATAATATTCAACTGAATGTACAAATAGAAAACCTGAATCGTTTTCAATTCGAACATAACTGCTGGGATTTACTGATCGTGTCTGTCCATGAGTAAGTCAGGAATAACGACAATATTCTACTTCATATTTCTAAATAGTGGGAGTATTCGTTACATTTTTCATGATCAGCGCAATTTTTGAAACCCAGAAGGCTACATTATATCCTTCAAAATTTCTCAATATATCTATCCCTTCGAAGAACAAGAAAGTCTTTAAAGAACGAGACTGCTTCCAGTAAGGTTTTCCATTCATTTCTTTCCAATAAAAAATATCAAACTATAGCTTCTTATCGCTGGCTTTAGAAGAGAATCATACGACATTCTCAGACGAAATAAATGTGAAATCAGGCGACAGCTCATTATCCAACTTCCATCATGCCTTATTTGTTCGCCGTTTTCTACCAGCCGCAATTTTGATGTAACAAGACATTTTCCGATAATCCACACAAAACATTGCGATGGAAAGGGACAAAAACCCAGGAGCAAGCCTCGCCCAAATGCACACATGTCCGAGCGATGTGAGCGAAAATGACAGCGATTCGCGATTAGAATACATGGTCTAAAAGCAAGCCTAGTTTTTTTTAAAAAGGTCTAAATAGTAATGTAGGAGCCAGGGGCCGCTCCAATAACAGAAGACGCCCAAGAGGGTTGCCTAGAAAGGAAGCTATTCATTTAACCATAGCCCTTATTACCTGGACTTAACTTCGCACAAACTGAACTTAATAGAAAGCATTGCCGGGCAAGGAACAAGCAGTAGTTTGTTATCGATTTTGTGTGCACAAAACCACGAGTCTTGAAAACTTGGGGAAAACAACTCCTCAGATTATTTCTGAGCTCAAGTTGTTAAGATTGCCAATGCAGGATCCATGTACATAATTCTTAAAACTTCCTTTCGTCACTTTACAGGAATCTTGGCATCAAAGGGAGTTTTGTATTGGTATATACAAATGATTATATAAGCAAATTTAAGATTGATCAGAACTTGACCTTGGACCTATATCTATATGGGCGAGACACCGGATTTCTATGGTTAGTTGTGAACATAGACAGCAATTATGTTAGGAAGGACTCTCAAATGCTGCCATGCGTAAACGCCTTGGAATGCGACTACGACACAAATCAGGACGATGTTAAAGCCTTACTAAATTTAGTAAGACATTTACTCAATTAATACAGATATTATTGGTTTAATTAACGAGATTTTGTAGAAGGCAAATTCATGTGTTCTACTCCTACGGTACATCACCAATTCTCATTGCCAAAGATTTTGAAAGGGATAAGGAAAATGTATTTGGTCAGAGACGGAAGTTTTTAATGAATCTTAATGAGTTCAGAATGCTAATTTAATGAACAGTCCTTTCCTGAAGTTTCAAGGCCGACGCAGTTAACATTGGCAACATCTCAAAGCCGATAAAGTTCTTAATGATATCTCCGAACATGTCGAAAATACATGAATTATTATTATTGAAGCTTGACTCACTCCTCATTTATTTGACAGGTGGCTACCATTTAATTCAAGGGACAGTTTATACCGATTAGCCTACTTACTAATATTCCCCTCCACAATACAATGTACTCGATTAGCAACTCATACAATTCGTCTAATTCATATATAACTGTGTAATTCATATATAATTTTAGTTTAGTTCAATGGTAAATTCTAGTTCAATAGCCTAGTAATATAGGGTAATCATATTATTTCCTAGGTGTACGGTATACTCTTTAACACAAATCTATCCATATCCGACCGATGTTTTCTGCCAGAAACAAAGCACCATTTTTATACACTACTCAATCCGTATTCCCGAAAGATAGCCACTATCGAACTAATCAATGTGGCAGTATGGTAAGAAGGATCATAATAAATATTTTAAAAACTATTGGACAGTGTGATGTGTTTACTTTTAAAGGTCAGCGTGGTTTCATCTTTCTCAGGGACTTCTACTCTACGGGGCGAGGACATGAGTCGCTACTCTTTCCCCAGAAAAGCACATGAATTCATCTTTAGAATTGTGCATAGAACTTCGTATACTGTGTAATCGGATATCCTTCATATATTCAGAGAACTCTCTCTAGTTCAGTGTTACGTTGCAATAATGATACCTAGAATTTCAAGAGCGAAGAGGCGTCATATTCGGACGGATTGTCCTTCTATGGCATTCACACACAGCACAATCTATGCATGCATTCACAATAGCTGCTCATTGACGTTGCGGCCAAAGAGTAGCTCGATATGACTCGATTGCAAGGCGTGTGTTAATGTAAAATGACAGAAGCACGGCAAAAGGCTGAGCTAAGGCATCCAAGCATGAAAAACCAAGTTCTGCCTGCCAATCATTATTCTCTCCGTAACAGCTCATGCACAGGGACTCATGTGTGCAATCAAGGAACACCGATAGCCACGCCCCGTCCCTCCCTCTTTATTTCCAACTTCATCCCATCTGATGGATCTGGGGCAATTTCCCTCCTAGAGCTAATTTTCTTCCGATGTTCGTCCAATCCCTGCACACCTAGCTCGTTGGATTCCTGATTTAATCGTGAGCGTGTTCTCTTTAAGGAGAACTGATTGGCCATATTTTACCAGGTTGCAAAAGTTCACCTCTAATGTCTAAATGGATGGCTGTGAGAGAGCTCCTTTATGATACGGTCTGAGAGTTAGGCGTATGTGTCCGTATATTACTATATTATATTCGTTTCATTGGACCACCTTTAGAACAAACCATGCTTTTCTAAGGATAAGCAAGTGTTCTTTATGGGTATTGGCGCTTCGAGGGGACGGGAATTCAAAATTGTGTCACCTTTGTGATGCATAATTGAAGGAACGACTTTATTCTCTTAAAATGACTCGAACCCAGTGGGAAAGAGGGCGAACGACCTGTTTCTAAATAATTTATACGGCCAATGGAGAGAAAAAGAGTTGACCTTAGAGGGGATGGCTAGTTGTGAAGTATTTCTTGGTGGGGGAATTATTTGCCCTGACGCTATGAATATGTATGAGATAAATGCTGTTTTTCTAGGCTACTCCTCGGGGTTGATGAATAATGAACTATAACCCTAGAAATGGGTTATTGTGGGGCCTAAGAACGCCGCACTACATAAATTAATCTGCCTGGAAATATAGGTTGTATTCATTTATCACCCCCAATACAAGGAACCTCCGGATATCCCCTTTTTAGTGCATTTATGCGCAGACTGAACGGCGAAAGGCATTGCCTGCTAAAATCATTTCCAAGAAGATCGATCGTTTCATGAGATTAATGTTAGCGATAAAACAATGGCTTAGTCACGATAAATCTAAAATTGACTAATCTTACATACTTCATCCAATTTACAATTTTATCAACATCACCTTCAATTATGTTGGACATTGATTAAGATCCAGAACTAGAAAAATCTAGCATAAATATACATGCTCTTCCAGCTTCGGAGAAAAAGTGGGGCTCCATTCCTTCACGAGGTAAAAGCTTAAGCCCACTAATAATTTCAAACCCGGAACACAATGTATCCCCCTGCCAAGGCCATGATTAAAAAGGACCCCAATATTGTAAAATATGGGTTTCTTTCCGGGGCTGATACAGGTTCTCTGTGTTGAAATCTATGGTAGGTCAGAGGAAGCCATAGCTATTGATTTAGTAAGGGTCAATGATTGATCATACAGTGTGTTGGTCAGTGCACTGAGATTAGTTCTTGTTTACAGGAAGTGGTATGGATCTTTGATTGTCCTACAGAGTCCCTTGATGGGATCGGAACAGTATTGTCGAAAGCATAAACATATGGATGGTGTATAGCACCTACAGTCTTTGTAGTGTTTGTTATGTCTCAGCTATAGCTTTTATTTACAGTGGTGACTGTATTAACTTATACATTATTTCTATAAAAATTAATCTAGGTATAGACATGATTTTAAAAGGTTGATTCAACCAGGAAGGCACATCAATTCTTTAGAATATGTTTGGGCTTTATTGGACCCCATGCATATAATATATACGGGTCAATAATGAGTGTTAGACACCTGATTCCATGCTGTTAGGTTGGGTTTCAATTTGTATCACTCAGACATACGGTTTCAAATTATACTTTCCATTATGGATTTACGGAACAAAGAGGTCAAGCACATAAACAAGACAATCAAATGCTTCTGCTTGCAGCATATGAGTTTTATGACATCCTATTACTTCTTCTGAAACGTGTATATCTTATTTCAAAGCAGTCAATAAACCTGGGATACCAACAGTCAGAATCCTATTACTAAACATTTATCTTTGATAGAATCTATAAAGCAAAGTTTGCCGTAGGGATAAAGAACAATAAGAAGGATAACATAGAGTGGGGGCACACACGCAATAGCAGCATAACATTTGCTTTGTATTTCTCTTCAACCCATAAAGACCGGTCTATGTCCAATGCCTGGGTCTTGCCTGTCAGGTTTGCCTGCAGAGAATACCCAGGGAAAAGAGGGCATCAAATAAGGGCTTTAGTACTCACATAGCTTCGGCGAAAGAAAATACCACTTGTATATAATGTATAGTCTTATATCCCTTTTGTGTCTCATGCAGGAGAAGAAGGGTTAGCTTGGGTCATTGATAAGTTGTCTGATATGAAGGCAGAGATTAGAAATCCACCATGCGTCTTGGTCCAATGACGTCACAACGGTCAGCCTTCAGGTTCTGTTTTGCTCTGGGCGTTTTTCTACGCGCGGGGGTCTTGCGTATAAAAGCCCCATTCTGTGCCGTAGAAAAAGTCGTTAGAGCGCCCGCAAGATCCAATCATTCACATGTATATAAGGGTAATAAGGATCCTGTCGGGCAGACCGTTCGGACCAATACCCTCCAACACCCCCTACCACATTACCACTGCCCCTAACGTCCCCACCCCCTACCCCACCACACCACACCCCCAAAACCGATCACAGAATACCAACGCTAGGCCATCAGCCACTTGACTGCACCTTGAATTTCCTCTCGCCCTTGCTGTGTCCAATCCAGTCGTGAGAATTGCCACTGGTCGTACGATTTGAGTGTCATTCTAAAGTACTAACGGGTGTTGTAGCATCGACACCACATGGCTACATACAGCCATACAAGTAGTGGATAAGGATTGAACGGTCGATTTCTATCCAGTTGATTCAAAAAGGGCCACTGCTGACACCCAGGGGCCCGTGATGTACCGCGTATACTGTCCTCTTTGCCGGCAATGTATATGGCAGGGTGAAAGGCAATGGGGCTTAGTCACGTATACTGGCCCCATTGAGAGAGCCAGAGAGCGACCTGTCCCTCCACGTGGCATGGCTTAAGGCTGGATAATCCGGAGGATAATCCTCATGTATAACCCAACAGGTGAGAGGATCAGGAGCCTGGATTTACCTCCCGAGAAGGGGACACATCGTCCTGGCATCTCGGGTGGGCCTGGCGATGATACGCCTCGGTGAATTGTTCGCATCATTGAATCGCTCAGAATCGCTCCACTCATTCAATCGACAAGGGGGCAGTTGAGGGAATTGATTTTACAATTTTCTAAAGTGATACGGAACGGTGTCAAACACTGAAGGCAAGGCCATTTCAAACCGTGGATGCCGAGGTGTTATTCAATAAATGCACAGCAATTTGGGTATTTCGTTCATGATTATAATTAAAAGATGTTTTGACATCCTTTTAAAGCGACTGTATATATTCCTTACATGGAACGTGGCAATTTAATATTGCAGCCTCAAAAGGCAGTAGATCCGTGAACGAAAACACTATAGGAGGAGACTTTTAATGCGTTTTGAACCAGATTACATTAGCTAAAGTTTTAATGCCAGACTTCTAATGCGTTTAGAACAAGATTATATTAGCTCAAATTCAAATGTATTTAGAGGACAGCGAACTGCACACAGAATGTTAGATTCAATCCTTGCATCAAAAATTCTGTCGGATCCTAACTCACTACCGGCAGAAGATGGGAGAAGTTAAGAATAAAATGAAATATTCAAGCTACCTAACAGTTATAGAAATAAAGTGGGCGATATGTTACATATACACGGGCAAGCCATATACGCACGGCGATGCCTGAGGTGACTGATAGTCCTAGAACCACTTTCTTTACCTGAAGAACGTGTATAGTTCCCCTCGTGGGGAACACAAGCGTCAATATAGCTCGTATATATTCAATATTCTCCCGCTTTATTGGTGTGAAAAAGACTGTAGAATATCTCGAGTATCTACATAGAGTTGTATCGACACGGAACTTGATATGGCTGGTACTACTTTTAGGTGGGCCTCGCGTCAATGTTTATGTTACTACTCAAGTCTCAATCGGTCCTAGTGGAGGGAATAGGAACTCTCTCTCTCTCTCTCTCTCTCTCAGAAAAGTGATGATTCATATTGAAAGGCTGCATGGGGAAAATGATGGGGAAGTATGACTGATCGAGTCATAGAGCTCTATCGTATAGGTAGTAAGTTATAGATGTATACTACCTCTTTTATTTATTAACTATAAGGAAACTAGGAGTATAATTCGTGAAATATATATCAATCCAAACTATCAAATCAACTAAGATTCGTTAGAGATGTCAAATTTGTGCCATTTGTCTGTCTTGATTTTGACACCGCCTGGGTGAAGGATTTCTATTTTCATGCATTTTTGGACATTTCATTTGTATAACTCTAGAACAATTATTTGATGAATAAATCTCTTTATATTATTTTTGTTTCCAGATACTTGGTGAAATTTTAGTCTGTGAAGCCATTACTTAAAATGTCATCTTTAACATTGTATTATTGTATTACTGTAAACCTCGCAAAAGTCTGTCTCTCGATAACGAAGTCGGAAATGTATGATTTGTTGATAGGATTGTTAAATTAATATCATATTCAATATTTAGTGTATTACCTATAATTAAAAAGATTCAACATCTTCAGATGAACGGGGAAACCTTCCCTGTACAATACAACGTTTGAAGATTATTTTTAATGTTCCATATTTTTGTCCCCGCAATGCCAGCAGCGAGGCCCTTGGTGTTTGATTCAGCTGATGCGGAGGAAATAATTAGGATTAACATAATGCCAATTGAATGTTAAATGACAGAGCTTTTTAAGTGTATCCATCAGCACTTCCATTGCCTATGAATAGTTTTAACCACAGCCAGCAATTTTATTGGGGACCTCGATCTTGCCTAGTTGAGTCTGTTGACTCTGTTGAGTCGCGAAACTTCAGTCAGTTCTTGAATTGATTGCTTTCCAATATATCACAGGCGACCATGGTGAGTACACTACTTCCTATGCAGGGCTCCATATATTATTTGGAAATTAAGTATCCATTATTTTGGATAATTCATTAAGGCTGATAAGCTTAATTCGTAATTAGTGTCACGTAAAATCTAGTTAGATTTATTGGCACTTGTGCTAAAAAGACTCCAGATTCGGCAAGGAACAGAGCAGTTTTATGGCCAGGGCTGTCACATAAAAATGCACAAAAAGATGCGATAAAGTATTATTGGGTCAAATGTATGCATCCGCATACGGACTGTCTGAGTCCAATTGATCCTTCGCCATTAAAACAATGCAAAAACTAAAAATTGATAGCACACATTGCAAGTAACGATGATGAGCAACTTGGAGAGATTAAAAGGCTATTTTTCATGACGACTCAAATGGTAATGCCAAAAAGTGATCATCTCGTTCTCCATTCTGGTGTCTGAGATATGCTACTCGGTCCTAAGAATGGCGAGAGACTTTTGCCTGCACCCTAACAAGGCGATCGCTATCAACATAAATCTTCTTTTTGCTCTACTGCTGCGGAACTGATAGCATCAACAAAGCCTTACATTATCTCTGGCTTTGTCTAAATCAATACATATTACCTTCGCTTCAGATTAAGCCTGAGTGAGCTAGAGCAGACACATAAAACGTGGCCTATTTTGGACGGAGCAACTCTCTCTGACTTCCCTTCTCCCCCCAGCCACCTTCCCACCCACCCTTCTTCTCTTTTTTCCTACTTCACCACGTTGCAGTGTTTATATCAGTGCAATGTCTCATGTTAGCTGAACCCTTGCTACTATTACATGGCAATCACATCTCAGAGAGAAATATTCATCATCTGTTTTTGCACTCATTTCTTTGAGATGATGACCAAACGCGACACAGACTCTCCCTTTCGTTTTTTATCTAACACCAGATCAACTTATCAACTTCGACAGTCTCCTTTTCTGCTAAGCCATGCCATTAAATATAAGGAGAGCAGAGACAGTTTAGCTTTACTAGCCTTTTTAGGGGCGCTTCAATGTTCTACATAACTAAACTCTAAACTCATCGGTAGATCATCAAGTCAATTAATTCTTTATATATTATTCATCTTATAGCGCCGTCTATTGACTTATCTATGCCCGGGGACTTGCAACACGCCTCCTCGGTCTAGGCTTAGATTTAAGGTTAATTTGAGGATGAATCTTTTAGTACACTGTTAGCTCCTTGTATCTTCACATCGTAGAGGCAATGCTCCCAACGGTCTATTTTCTTGCATAGGCCTTCTTTATTAGGCATCCCTGCAAATATTTTATACGCCTATAATGGCTGTACCTATATCGATGATATTATGATGTAACAGATATATAATATAGCGCGATACAAGCTCACCACACAGCCCCACATGGATTCCCCAATACATAGCAGTCATCATTTTAACATAATATTATGAAATTTCAGCTTTGATTAGCGTACTTAGATTAATAGGGTAGACGTTATTTTGAACATAGTGTTTTATACCTCATCAAGCAATCGATATCATTTTATATTCCAGGGCAATACGACTGGCGCCAATGTCTGTGGTTATCCCTGAACTAGTTCCCCGGCTAATTTAACGAATAATTTAACAGATTCATACAAACAGACTGCTGAGAGACTTTAAGTAAGCTATCCCTGAAATTAGATCCAATCTGCTATCAATCAAAGACAGACATTTACCTGCGTTTATTCGCCGATATATTAAAAACATAATGGCATCATTAAACCTATCGATCGCATTGAAGCTAGTATCAGTGGAACTAGTATTGGTTATTGAGGTTTTATGGGAACTAAATGATGTATTTGAAAGGCCTTTTGGGCTGGTGTCTAGTCTCCCATGCAGTATTGCAAGCTTGAGTACTTTTAACCTTCTGCAGCCCCGTTTAGTCTCACATTTTCTTTGGAGAATGAATGAATCATCACCCCTCCACCCCTTTGGTCGGAGTGACTGATCCTCGCAGGAAACAGATACTTTATACAATATAAGTCAATTCATCACCAGTGTGATTCTGGTGGTCTAAACCACCATCCGTCATTGCTCGTGAAGACAATCTGTAAAAGTAACTTGATTGGTCATATGTCACCCACAAGGACTGAGAAAGCATAGATTCCCTCTCGGAATTTCTATTAAAGGCGACTATATCGATAGTAAATGTCACGAACCAAATCCCTCCGACATTATACCCCCGCTTGTGACTGTGTACAGACAAGTACGAGGCAACTTAGTACAGCATTCAATACACGCAATAAAGATGGAGTTCGTAGGGTTGGAGAGTCCCTAGAGGGCCATATAACTGCATTGTGAATGCACATTAACCTACCGGTGCCAAGCTGAGAATGAGATCGCAAGCCCATATACGTGAATACTTAGATCATGAACCTCCCCAGGGTGGTTTGCATTTCATTTGCCATCTTTGGTTGTCCTAATGCCACTAAATAGGTCCTCCCGCTTCAAGTGTGTGCCTTCTTGAATATGATCCAAAGTGCTGCCTAAAGGGACTGCCTTGCAGTATATGATAGTATTATTGCCACACAATACATTTTCTTCTCCCCTCGAGTGTTGGCTATATATAAACCAGACAGGCGTCATTTACGTAGTCCTGAAAGATAACGAGGCATAACGTTTGCGATTTTTATTTCCATCAGGGGCTCCTGAAGGACTAAATACTTAAATGCGCACTATGCACACAAGAGGCATCCCTCTTTCAGCACCTACGTTTTAATTACCTTTGTGACAGTGGCAATACCATTCTTAAAAGCCTTTCATTGGAAAAACAAATATATAGGATGCTATTAAGTTGCTCATATTGGGAGCAGCATACATGCCGACAGTGCCTACAGATAAAAAATGCCTGCAATATATATTAGTCTTAAAACCGCTAAGGAGAATGTATGACAAAATGAAGTTTTCAGGGTTGTAGGCAGGTGAAGCTATTTCGCTCCGTGAAGCCACATGCCAATTAGTGGTGGCGTTGGTAATCGTCGCCATGTCAGCGAGCGTGATTGATGGCACTGAGGTGGGTTGGTGACCAGAATTCATGATTACTAACGCTTCCCGGCGAAATTAGCATCGCGCTTGCATCATCTATTTAGCTACACGCATCTTTAGCTCCACTGAGGTCTTCTTCCAGGCTCTGGAGTGTTTCTCTTAAATGTGTGCACACTTCTTGGCATATCGATGGATGGATGGATATGGATAGATGGATGTGTTTGCAGGAGAACAAATGTGGGTTGAGCCATGCTGAAAAGCGCAATTCACAACCGTTCCGTGCATTATTTCGTGCAGTGAAATTATCGTTGCTGGTTTTACTGTTGCGAAACATCCCAGGAAGGCATCATTATGTATGTAAGTCTTTCTTCGTCCCACTATGCGCTCTTAGCAATATTTCATACCTCTCTAATGGATGGTTTTGGGATGGGGGATAGTTTTAATAACAGATGAGAACTCTATCTGTAAAACAGTGCAAATTACTCGAAAGCAACTTGCAAATTTGTTGCCATCTCTGAATGAACCGATTTAATTACATGGATAAGACTTGTTGCCTCATTTGGCCCTGCGCAATCAATTTGGGACTTGCATTAATATATTAAATCAAAATTGATTTAAATTTGCAGAAGTCAATGGGAGAATAAAGGAAAGATTGATGATCGCGTATCGAATATTCCAACACCGAAGCATGCTTGGGCGAACGAGCAAGTAATCTCAATAATAAAACAGTCACTGAGGACTGAATCCCTTGTCGCTCAATCACTTAGGACCGTAATTTCACAGTGTCATATGTTATATTGAGCAGAAGGGGACAATGCTTAAATTACTTAATCCCCAACGTTATATGTCATTAACGCATCATCCATCCGATTGGTGCACGCTCGGCCAATGGAATTGTCACATTCATCTACGTGGTTGACACTTCCAAATCATCTTAGGCTAGCATTGTTATAATGCGCCGGAATTAGTCTGTCCATCAGCCATAGGCAGTTCATATCAACAAGGGACTGTTTTTTTGCAATTTTATGGCAGGCCTTCTATTGCAATCGATCGTAATCATTCCCAGTATTCTGGGATTGATTATCACGTGCTTATGAGAATGTATCTTTGGGACTATTATATGTTAAGTGCCTAGTCCACTAACCGATTCTCATGCGATTCTCACAGAATGTAGTGCAAAAGAGTCCTCTGCGGTGCAAAATCGCATGAGAATCGGCCTAGTGGACCAGGCCCTTTATGTATTTATCCACAGTATGTGACTATCTTGCCACTTAACATTATCATAGCGACTTCCATCTTTACTTTAGTCGATCATTTTAATTCCTGCTTTTCTTCTCCAAAACTTATATATCTATTTCCTTCAAATAGAAGCATTGGCATCAGGTCCATGCATCAACTACATAATTTTAGAAATATAATTTCTGCCTTCAGGTTTCAAATTAAGCCCATATATTATATATATCTTGGTGAAGGCCATTCGCGGTACTGTCATTGCAAACGTAGATACATGGCACCCACGGCCTTCGTGCACCTTCTAGAGAGACGCTATCTTTGAGAAGATCTTGAGATTGGTGTCTACCCCGGCCTCCTCACGTATAGCTGACATGAATCTTGATCTAGCCTGACTCCTCCAGTATTGAGTTGGAAGCAAGGGGAAATCCTAAAAGGCTGCTTGGAAGTATGTAATTTGCATTACACTAGCCTTTTGCATCCATACATGCATCTATTGGCAGAAATGATAACTATTTCTTGCCTACCTAAGCTATGATTTGCATGATCCTAAGATCTATGATGCCAATTGAATGTCCAAAATAGTGCAGGGCCTTATGACAACCTACCTAAGTATCAATATTTATTTTCATTTCTAAATTGTTAGAGGGGCTTTCGGGGGCGCTGAAAAAGGTACAGAGTGCCATTTTTCATTTTCAATATTTCGATACAATATAGAAACATGAAAATAAGACTTGGCAACAGTCATTGTCCACGAGCTAGTCCTTCAGTGTTAATGGTATTATGTCAACGTGATGACACTTTAGTAATCAGTCATAACATTATGAATACTGAACAAATCTCTCAGCGCCTTTAATAAATGCTATATTTGTACAAGTATATTGGATTGATCGATCGATGCTAATACATCTTCCTCATCTAACCTGTCTAGTTAGACAGATTGTCAATTTCATGAGGATCTCCGGTAAAATATCTCACAGGGAAATGATATTAATCAACTTAAGACGCGGATTGAAATTTAGCTTAAGGTTTCTCAGGCGAGCTTCAAATTATTCTGTCGGGACCTTTTTTGCACTTTGACATTAATATGGGATCGGGAAGCGAGCCGGATGCTATCGGATCCAAATTCACATTCCAGTATTTCATCATGCACCTGTTTACATCAGTTCTTGGCATTTAAAAAAAATGATGGAAAGTCTGAAACCTTTTTTTTTTTACACTTTTTGTTTGGTATTTTGGTTATCAAAATTTGTTCGGTATAAAAACATCTAATTTCGACTATATTGTATTTCGTGACGAATGATAACTACTGCAAATTATTGTGGAACTTCAGTCAATAAAATTATTTAAAAAAGAATTGTCTACTATAGTCAACAGATCCTCATCACACCCAGTAAGAAAAGGATGAAGTTTTGCAAACTAATAGTATAGATTTTAGTTGATCATTGTATCCAGTGAATACTTAGATGGAATGCACAGAGTGGTTGTTCTGAATTGGCGTATCAGACACACAAGGAGTGTAGATATATTTATCATTGTTGAGTGGCAAAACACAGACGATGATCTGTACATTTACACTGCAAGTGACGTCACTCTGCAGAAATCCCACATGTGGTTTTCCAAATCAAAACCCATAGTGTGAATCAGTAAGTTTATAAGAAGCAAAGTTGTGATAATGAATATTTTGCAATGCTTCGTCTTTAGCTAAATTCCAACCCCCATTCCCCAATCCCCAACCCCCGACCCCCGACCCCCGACCCCCAATCTATTTAAGATCTACATGTATAGTCCTTCTTTACCTTCGGCGGCCCAAAACGCGATATGGATAAAAGATCCATCCATGGGTAATCACAACATACCAATGCCATCGTTTGATTCCCTCCTGGGTCCCTCCCGCCAGGCTGACTCCAGCAACAACCTGATTGTCTTCTAGCCCTCCAGGGTGTGAGCAACATTAGAGCTGAGCCTGGGACAGAGGAATGGTGGGGGCAGGCCTGGCTAGATATTGCTTGCTTGATGAATGCACAGGATAATGTAGCACAGTCCAGTGGGAATCTTCCGCCGATTCATGCACCTAGGGAATATATGTTTTCGAGGTTGGGTATGCAGCAGTCATACTAAAGGCCCAGCAACCCATAATACTGACATAGGCAGGTCTAACAAGCTTGGTTTGTCGCTGGGCAATACTTTAACAATCTGGCTCATCGGTGTAGGCAATACACTTCGCGTACTGCACAAAACCGATATATTTTCCAGCCAGGCAGATAGGAATTGCCTCAGAGAAAATCCATTAATATTGACTCGTTCCTTTGCTTCGCTCCATTGCCAGAAAATGAAGAAACTTTATTCCCACCATAAACATCAGTTATTCCATTCTGTTCCTAATTGACTTCAAGTTGGCTGGGGCTTGCTACCTAGTTTATATGGGCATAAAAAGGATAATCCTCACAAAAGATTTTGACCGTTTTGGTTGGAATGAATCCATTCATCCATTCAATTGGGTCTATTCTGGTCTGTAGGAAATTAAGAGAATGCAGTCATATTATAAAGGCTTTCTATAACTTTAATATATGAGGGGTAATATTTATGATGGCTCGTAGATCTACAGATACAAATCACACTGTGGTCCTCTGGACGGCTTCGAAGGCAGAGTATCCATTAAGTCCATATATCAGGTGTCAATAGAGGTTTCTTAGAATGTTCCCTTGAATTATGGATGAGGAAGGGAACCTCGTATTACATGCAATTACGCATGAATAATTCATATTTCTTTACTAGTTTCTGAGATGAATACCAACCAGCTATATATCAGCCCTTGATAAATTTCACCGCCTGTCTACTTTTCCAAAGAGAAAGGACTAAACTACACTCGGGCTAAACCTCCCAGTACTGATTTCAAGACATTTGTGTGAACCTTTTGGATACTTAAGCCATTCTATTTTCAGAATGTATTGAGGGATCAGATTCGAAATACAAGTGATGTCACTTGTTGGAAAAAGTCATGAAAATCTGTATTCGAACAACATTAACAGATGTTTAAAAAATACTTGTTCTAGTTCTTACTCCTATAATGTATTTCCAGGATGCAGCTTGATGTTGGCATTAAGACAGTTTGATAGGTGTTAATGTAGGGTTGAACTAACTTTGAAATAGGCAACTGATAATTGATAATTATGTTATTTGTTGAAAGTACATCGTTAAACAAAAACTATTTAAATTCGATTCAAATCAAAGCAGAACATAAAAGGCACCTATCATTCGGCAAGAGAAAAGCTCCTATCATACAGTATACCAAAACATCTGTCCTCTTTTCCAAATGTTCTACGCAGCTTAATCGTATTATATAAATCAACATTTATTTCCATTAATGTAGTGTTTCATAACGGGAAATATAAAATAAGGTAGCCACTACCGATAGTTCGCCTATCTGGGAAAGAATCTATAATGATAACATAATCCTGTGGAATAGGATATTAGATCGAACTGCGATAAGGTTAGACAAGGCAAGGTCTAGGGGGAAACGATGATTTATATGGAGTACTATGATATGACTGTATCCGTAGCTCTACAATTAGGTCAGCCACATTAGGGCTGCGGAGCAGTAGTTACGTCTATCCAACGGGGCCTTAGCATTAGGTCTGCAGACCGAATCGTAGATAAGGAAATTCCTGGAGGAGGAAGCCTTTAACCCATGAATCATATATGCATACCTCCTTTGATTATCTATCATCTACCTAATGAAGCTGATAGGGGAGCGGTTATGGTTGGGTAGCTTGTAGTATTACCCGAGCTCCAGCAAAGTTTGCTAGTGCAATGGCAATACGTGAGGATCATACGCTAAGAACCGATTAGTTCATTAATCAATTAATATTAATAATGTGTCTTTAGTTTAGATCTGTGTCTTTTGTTTAGATCTGTGTCAATGTTGAAAAATGAGCTTTTCCTCAGGTACCACACCCACTTCCTATAGAAACGAGCTTATTTGAGATATTGAAGACAAACGTAATTATGATTATGTTAATAATCAAAAGTTAAATTATATTTTTTAAAGTTGGATTTCTTAAATTATAATGATATTGAAACATGCACTGAATTCGAACACTGGAGAGTGTATCCAATACTAATTTCTGACGATCTTCACCCCTGAATCAACTTTCATTTAGAGTTGAAATGACGTGAGGAAATTTTGTATTCATAGCTTGAATATGAATCAGACTTAGTAGGGGCCTCTTCTCTCTAATAGAGGATCAATATTTCTCTGGTGTGCGCGTGCTGTCGTAGGACCTTGCTTCTAGAATGAACCCCTCCACTGACAGCCTTGACATTTCAGGGTGTCATTGCATACGTCTTTTTCCTCTCGTGACAGCCAGGATGCCTCTATCCTGCAGTTCGCTCAGCTTGGAGCCTCTGCGAGGACGAGGAAATAACACTGGGAAGGAGTTTTTCTCAGTACGATATGGGAGAAAGATTCTTTTTGTACCTTGAGGACAGACAGACAGGCAGTGGGGATGAAATCCTTTCTTCTCCCACTACATTCCAAGTCTTATATGTGATGTGTTAAAGGAAAATGAGTCACAAAATCGATATTTTTCCAAAGTTATTTATCAACAAGATCTCTCTTTTTTTTTAATGTTTTCATATTTTGGGTGTTTAGCGCTGCTAGTAGTATCAACAGATTTACACATTTACTAGTAATTGACCATTACAAAATATTGTGATTTCATGCTTAGTACTACTTTGTAGATGTCCTAATGCTTACTATCATTGGAATTGGCTTCATCTCATCTTTTCAAATATGATGAGCTTTAGAGTTTAGATGTTTTTATTCAGGAATTACATTACATCGATGATGCTATTCTCAGAAATCCTGATTTACTGTATACAAAAAAATAACTAGAGAAAGTAATAAGTACATATAGATAAACAACAAAAAGCAAAATTGACACAAGTGACTTCTATCATTACATTTTAAAGAAGGAAATAAGAGACAGCGTTAAACAATAATAATACCAACGGGCTATCAATCCTCTTAGGGGGATTGTCCTAATCACTCATTAAATGTCAAATACAATATAAAAACCAACACCTTTAGCACACGTGCATTAAATCAGGCTATCTAATTCGATATTTGATATTTGATGATATTTGCGACTTGTGACTCCTTTTACTGTAACACATCACATATTTGCAAGTCTGACAATTACTCATTTTTGTTCTTGCTGCCATCCTGGAATTTTCTCACCATGTATTTGGAACCTCGGATATTACACTTCGGCGTAATAAGCCTTGTATAGTTTCCTACTAAATGAATCGAGAGAAATCCTAGCGAACCTACATTTAATTTCCGAGGAATTTCCTTTTCCCGACATAATGCATGCTAGTGATCTGTAGAGTTAGAAGGCGAGAATGTAATGCTCCACCTCGAGCTGACATATTTAGAGATGCCAACATGCATGTAATGTAGGAAACATGACAAGCAGTGACATGCTGTAGTGAGTGAACACTTAATGTAATCATACTGTAAAAGTATCTGTCTCAGCAATGGACTTTTACTACACCCACATTTGGGACCTCAGAACTAGGCACTCGAGAACGCTAATCCAATCTTTCCAAGGTCTCTCGCCAGAGCTGCATTGTCATGACTTACATTCTAATTTCCTAGGTAGTTTAATTCTCAGATAAGGGAGAAGTGAGCAGAGTATGGTGTCAGGTTTAACTCAAAGTCCTTGCATTAGTTGGAAAATGAATGCAGGTGGCTGTCTCAGGTCAACCCTGCTACAGATGATGACATTTATACTCGAGTATTCACTTACAGTAATTCATATTATCTATAGATATGTCCTGTAGCGACCAAATATAACAATTCATGCTTGCTGATTGAAATCCTGGGAGAGTAAATATACAACTGCATACATGTATAGCATAAATATGTAATCTTGTTACGTTGATAATAGCTAATTAGTGAATGGGTTTATGTGCAATTTCCGCCCTGATTATATTCGCAATAAATGACCAACCCTGGATTTCTGTGGCTGACAACTTGCAAAGTATGAATATTGTATATTAAGGGCCAACCTCGATTCTCATGCGATTTTGCGCCGCAGAGGACACTTTCCACTAAATTCTGTCAGAATCGCATGAGAATCGGGTTAGTGGACTAGACCCTTATCAATAAAATATAGTTTATTGAATTTTGGACTCCTATTCCAAAAACTGTTCTTAAGACATTAGGTATTACAATTAAATTTGTTATAAAGCAAGCCTGGAAAAGCACTTGCAAAGTATAAATTTTATATATTACAATCAAATATAGTTCATTGCATTTTGGACTCCTATTCCATATAGCTTTTCTTAATGGTCAAGACATTAGGTACTAAAACTTAATGTGAGGGGAAAGGTCCTTTTATAAAGCAAACATGGAAAAGAAGTATAATGTTATGGTTCGTCCCTATCCCATGCTATTGGGAATATCTCTCTGACGGTTGTTGATGTGACAATGCAAAGTCGAAATCCTCCTTACTTTCTATGCCACAACAACACCATCCTCTTTAGAAACAGGAGTAGCAGGCTTCCATAGATACTTGACACTAGATGGGCAGATTGTAATTCCATTTCCTATGGTTATCGCCTACTAAAGGGCGAGAAAAACAGGAGCATCAGCTTTAATCTAGGAGACAATTAAAGGGCGGAGAGGGCTCATAAGGGTAGGAAACTATTAGACCCTTATGACAGAGTCTACTCATTCTCAGGCCCCTCTAATTCAGTGGGGACAATTAACAAGAGATACGAAGACAGCGTGGGATTATCCTGGGCGTATAGCTACACCAATTATTCGCCTTCTTGTTTCTGCTTGCTCTCTGTCTTGTATATAAAAGCGCTATGCAACGGAGAAATTATCTCCCTCCCCTTACTAACGAGAGTCTAGTTGATTAGTGTGCTTGTGTGTTGAATAGCAGGTCTGGAGTTCAAATCTATAACCTCACGGTGAAAGAGCTGTGGCGTTACTTTATCATACCCACACAGGAAGAAGAATGAATAATTCCCATGACTCTTGTTGAAAAATGGCTTCTGGAATGGGTTCTATTCGCAAAGGGCTCGGCGGAATCACAAAACCCATTTCCTTTCCGTGTGCATGTGTTGTGAGTGCTTCGCCTTTTAATCTTGCTGGGATCCCGCATATAAACGGATATATATGAGCAGAGAAATGAGTTAATCATTTGTTGGCGCCTTGCTTGTTCAAGTAGACTCATGCAGAGATTACAGGGAGGTCGAACTCTTTGACTGTAAAATGAGGCCTGGTACAATTTTCCGGGACTGAGGGGCGTCAATCCGAGTTCAATAAATCCATTCCCTCCTTCCACAGGTGGCATTGGCATTCTTTGTTTTATCATTTATTTTCCTCGCGTTTTCTTCGTTAGACAAGATTCCACTTAGGGCCGTGCCAGATACCATCGGTTATTGCGCTGACAGGCTAATTGAACTACGCACCTCTTTTTTTTAAAGACAGGGCTCCTATTTTTACTGAAACAGATTGCGAACACGATGGGAGGCAAGGACTGTGTCCATTAAAAACAGAGATAATTGATAAAACTACATGGAAAATCGATAGCGCTGTTAACATCTGAATGGACAACCGGCCAATTCGCTGTGGAAACGACGCAGACATTGTCATCACTTTGAGATATTTGTTTTAATGACTGCGACCAATGGAGTAGAACGTGCCTTTCAAAGATAGATTTTCGAAGGCTTTCCACCCGGCCTGACAAATTTGCTCCGGGTTGTCGGGTTGCCGTTTTCATTAAAAGTTTGCTTGCATCATTTGGATTGCGCCAAGCATTCGGAGAAAATCGATGAATTGACTACTTCTTTGGTCGCGCGACACATAAATGAATTCTCCTAAATATTGCCTAGTGCTGTGGCTTCTGTACCCAGGTACACGGAGCAAAGGAATTATTATTTGTAATCCTGTTGTTATCCTGCAGAGAAGTAACAGTCAAGGTCCAAACCCTCAGATCAGATAAGAATTGTATGTTAGTGATTAGGCGCCTACTTCGCTAATAGTCTCCTGGTTTAGAACTAGGCGTTCTAATGGGATTATAATGACGTTTTGCGGTCTTAATGGAATTATAATTGTACTTTGCGGTTTGAGGTAAGAGGCTTTCTCTCCGTTTGAAGGAGCTCTCCCATATTTGGGCCTAGACTGGTGACAGAAGAAGTCGTGCCAAGAATCATTAATCATGTACCCAAAATCTTTTTAATACATGAAGGGAAAAGGTCACACACATATAATACTCTAACAATCTGGGATAACACCCAATTTCGATGTTGTATGTCTAATGCAGGTTGGTTTTACCAAAGTGAAGTATTCGAAGTGTTTTTCACTTATTTGACCTTCGTGCACGCGTGTAGGTACAGTCAGGATCAAAGAGGTGCCACCTACTGAGCCCACTTTTTCTATACTACTGCTAAACGTGTTAGTGTGTATCTAAGCGCAGCCAAGAATTGCGCCCGTCCTCTGACTTTGCACGGCGTGCACCGTTGTAAGCCAATCAATCACCAACAGCTGAAATATATTTGTTTTCCCTCTTAAAGCCTCCCTGTGTTGCGATACAGTGCCTTCAGTCTCGGATAAATCTTGGCTCAACTTGATCCTCTGGAATTAGATTTTTGTGCGTGTGTATTTGTATATACTGTATACTTGCATCCGATCGTCATTTTTAACCATAGATCTCTGTTGAGAACGTGGCAAGCCGGAGGGAGAGCTCACAATAGAGGACAATTAACAAATAGAGACATATCTTGTGATGTGTGTAGTGCAATTTACAGCGCTGTACATTTGGTTCGTATTATATAGAGGAAGGTGGCACAGGATTTCAGTTATCACTCAGCAATTCGTTCACCCGGCCTTTCAAGCAGCCTGGAAAGGATAATTACATAATGCAGGGATCGTGTCAGCTGTTGTTTTTACAATATAGTCCATCGTGTGCTCTGGGTTGCAAAATCACAACCCAGATGCTATAATCAGTTTATACATTCAAAACATCCTCGGTGGGAGACAAAAAGGGAAGGAAACCTATATTTTATTCTCCTCTATAAGTAATAGGGAAAATATGGTAACTTTTTTTTATCCAGCTCACTGAGAGATATTCTGTATGGGTGCTGCTTTCTATCTCAAGCCTTTCTCCAGTGTTTGATGCAGACAATGCCTTCTCCCCTCCCCTCTTTCACTGTCCGACCGCAGGCACTGTTTTCACCGGTGTTAACCACTTGAGGGAGCTGCTGGAAGCCCATCCACACCCAGGATTGAGTGTCTACAAAACCCAAGGTAATTAACAAGGGGTCCTATATTCTGATTAAATTTATCCCCAGACTTTGCCAAATCAATGGATATTAGGGTGGTAAGTGGGAATGAGGAGGATCTATTGGTTTCTTTGCCAATCTACTTGAAATGTTAAGGTATATGAGTGTAGGAGCGGAAGCACACGGGGAGGGGATCAGCAGTTCCCATCGCTATTAATCACAAATAAGGTATTCCAGCTAAGAAAGAGAAAGCCAAGAGCGCCCCATAACAACAGCTGCGAAAGGTATTCTTAAAATTAATGGTATTTGCAGAGTTAATCTACCTGATATGACCCATTTTGGAAGTGTCTTTGTTACCCCTTCTCCCCTGGCGATGGTAATACACTTCTAAGCCACTCATGTGGGTATTGATTAAATAAGGTTTGGAGATGGTCTATCTTGTTATCGCAGTAACAATGTTTCTACCCAGGTTCGGTAACTTGAAACTGTCTTAGAGGCCTGCTTTGAGGGTGTCCTTTTGATGTTTTGTCCTGGGTGAGATCTTGATACTATGCGTGACGCTCACTTGTCTGTTCTTATCCGTGGTGAAGGGCAGATCAGGTCCTCGCCTGAATAAGGAAGACGTTCTCAATTTTCACACCTAGTGGCGTTGCGAGGTTTGGCGTCACATGTTACTTCTATCATGGGATGAGGACCGTGGCGACCGGAGTCTCTCTGGGGATGCCTCATGTCGCCTTGCATCGTGTTCAAGGTTAGAAATAGATGTTAGATGGGCACCCAGAGCCTTGTGAAAAACACAGGGAGGATACCAGCGTCCGTGTTCGGTGTCCGGACGTTCTGACGTTCACCTGACGTCGTTAACGTCATGATGGATTGCTGTCAGAAACTACTAACGTCGTGTGCCCACTGCAGGTCACTGTTATGAATTCTTAATCCCAGCAGCGCCTTCTCAAGTTTCCGTTTTAGAATATATTATTTGCTTACTTCGTCCTTGAGGTTACACCTTTGTGTTCCTTAACGTATGAAGCAGGCAGATGACAGATTGCTAGTAAAGGCTGCAGAGCCAAGCAGACTGCTATATTAGACTTAAGACATAAGTGTACTACTGGGACTACCCTGCAGCGCTCTAAAAGGTATGACCAAGATTCATAGGCTTCCTTTATTAAAGTACAAAGCTCTACCTATTGAGATGTGTAACTACCGCCAATAAACCTATTAGTGAATAGATTCTTTTGAACATCGTCGGTGTCTTGTTCACAATGATTCTTCAATATCATTTGCACCCTATGTATTGGTGAACTGTTGAGCACTACATTACAATTTAAAAGAATTTAAATTTTGAAACTAGCTCAGTCAAATATAATTTCATTGGGCTATCAATTCGGAGGAGACACCGAGGATAAAGCTTGTTTAGCTGTATTCAATAGATACCGAAATGAAATGAAACGACCCATTTGGTGGCTTGTGATGATAGAATGGCAATGGCAAGGTAAAAGCTGAGAGGCGCGTGCGCAAGTTTGGAGGACACTGGCTCAAAGAGAGCGAGTGACTAGATTAGTCCAGTGACAGCCGTAGGGGGCGCAATGGTAGAGCTGACTTGAAGGATAAGCGGACAGTCTGCAGGGGCGTAGAAATACAACCTTTTAAAACCTCGTGCTAATGGTTGCGGCTTCCCGACAGCATTGCCAGTTTGCCAGATTCTAAGACTGGTAAAAGGATCTCTGGGATTTGTCACAAACCCAATCCCAGCTCGTGATGCTGCTGCTCACTCCTATCTAAATAGAATTGCTGGCAAAAAATAGATAGCAGTGTAAGGATTTCACGCAGATGGCTCCAGGCCGTAATATCATTTTACGTTGATAGGAAATGCTCGGTGTACAATACTTTCTATTTCAGAGATTATGAAGAGTCATTATACAAAAAGGGGCTTGGCTGCCAAAGAGATGTTGACAAGGAGGCTTTTGTGCAGAAACAGATACCTGTATAGAAGTACTCTCCAATAGAGTCGTACTATGTGAATGTTGCTAAAACTACACATAGGATTCTCTGAATTCTACAATTGTAGCCCTTCTCGAATTCTCCTGCCAATCAACAAGTCCTGGCATGGCTGACTTCACACTTCTACCCTTACGTCATGTCTGTCTGAATAGGTTTTGAGTACAAGGGAAGTTCGGAAACATAAAAATGCAGATATATAATATACTGGGTAAATCTTTTGCTTTACATATTACAATAGGGGAGTTGCATGTCTCACTGCGCATGTCTGTCACAGTGCATGCTGGGACGGATTCAGTTCAAGTCTGACATAGAAATATTTGGCATCATTTTTATAAAAAATTGCAAAATTGTTTTCACCAATATCATAGCTTGTATAGATGATTTATGAAAACCAAATGCATGATGGGAAAGATGAAGTCAAGGGTTATGGAAACATGAAAGATGAAGTCAAGGGTTATGGAAACACATGGATACTGATATTAGAGCATTGATAAATAGTCCATGCTGAACATAACATGTTTTCGTTAGATTTTATACTGTACCATTAGTCCCATAATTCCATGCGAATTAAGATTCAAAATGGCGGCTATGCAACTCCCCTATTATAGAGGTGATATGCTCAAAAACCAGAATGAATGGAATATTCTTTTCATTAATTGGGACGCTTGGGGATGACTAATTAGTTGTGTTTTACTAATGGTTTGGAAAATTCCTTCTGTAGTGGGAAAACTTGTAATAGCCTGTTAACCACAGCTACTCATCCCTCAGCATATTTGGAAAACATGATAAATAATAAATTAAAGTGGTATGATGAAAGCTGGATTTATTTCTTAATTAACCCTGGTAAAAAGAAGCCTTATCACATCATCTGTACTATAGACTGTGAGGGTCTGAATAAACTAGTGTATTAATATAAACATATTCACTCATATTATAAAAACAATATTGCAATCAATAAATGTAATACCATTATTTATTTCAGTGGTCAACAATAGGGATTTGGGTGAGACGTCATTGGTTCACTAAAGAATAGTTGAATTGAAGAGGATTTCTCTTGTTTTCATCTGTCCCACGCACAGTATTTCTCTATAAAACAGCAGAAATAGTCATTCTACAACGATTTCCCATTAAAAATAACCTTGGATCGGTACACATAGAGCACAAGGCCTATAGCTGGCTGAAGTAGGTTGCTGCTTCCTAGCTGGTATTGCTAACTAGAGGTGTATCCCAACTCTGGGGCCTATCTAATGAAGTAATCTCCCCTCCTAGGGGTATGTATTCTTCACTAACAGACCCAGGAGCGATGTACTTCTTCCTTCCAGTCACACCGGGAACTGTCAAATCTTCCTCTTGAGACACACCCTCTTTGTTCTGCGCCATTATTGTTGAAACCATCCTGTTCCTCCTGGCTTCTTTTATCGGAGGCGTGGGAATTCTGTCCCTGGTTTGGCCAAATTAAGGCCTGGTCGCAAGGCGGAGGGATTACCGTGCTACCTAGTAAATACTCGCACATAAACTTATCATTGATAGGAGAGATGAGCCTGTATATATTCTCAGGGATAGTTAGTCTATACCTGGGTGAATGTCTGCTGAAATTCCAAATCCCTAACGGCAGAGTCGGTAGTTTGATGTAATTAAGCGGGCCAGCTCGACGCAGATATGCCTCCTTGGTATAGAAAGAATTATTACTTAGACCATTTACTCTGGTTGCCTCAATATAAGGGACATCAGACTTACAGACTGAACTAATTTCCCCAGGCGGTGATAGTTGCTAATTAGCTTTTATGGATTCATAAGAAAAACACTTTCTCCGGAGTCTACATCCTGATGCTTTTGACATACCCGGTCTAAGGCCTCTTGTTTCTATATTAAATCATAGAATACCTTCTCAACCTTTATAATAACATAAGGATTTCATTGTAGAACATCTATTTCATTGGCGGCTTTTTGGTCCGGGTGCAGAAAAACTCGTGCACTTTACCTGAATGTATGCGATGAGTGGTCTTTAGGCAATTGTATATGTTTAGTAATTGCAATCGCCATTATTGACAAGTGCCACTAATGTATGTTATTAACATAATTCGTTATCATAGTGCCGAAATAGAATCACGTCTCGGATATTGAATTATTTTCTGTACTTGCCTCTCTTCGGTCAGAGTCCTTACGAGAAACGTACGAAGGGAAATCCAGTTCAGTATACTTCCCGATCCAGACACTGTACTCCACCTAGAGTAGAAATAGATAAAGCCATGATAAGAAATGCAGTAATATAAGACCGATAAATTTGAAGTAATTGAATTACTTCTACAGTAGCCTTTCAGCTAATTAGATTTCCAAAGAGGTTAATGTACTTAAAGTATCAAATGACATAATATTAAACTGCGGTGTTTTGTTAACTTGGAACTCGGACGTTTTTCGAAGTATTTATTTGACATGAAGTTTTGGACTCGTTGCTGTGATGTGTATGAGATGGAATTGCTAGTTCCCTATGCCTGACATGAACTTGTGGCCCAAGATACACCGCCGCATTTCCATATTGACCTATACAGTATGCTGGGAGAAGATCCTCCCAAGAGCACCTCTGGTGTTTTTGACTTCTCAAAAATAGATGACCTTAACTCCTGGGAGAGAATCTAAAGCCCTGCCTGTATGACTCTGCTTTTATAAATGTCATTTTCTACACATGGTCCACAATAAAATGACCCGCATACTGTTAGATTGATTCCAGAGTGACTGCTTTAACCATAAACTTACAACAGAATTCTATGGTGGCACATATTTAAACAATGTACCCTATTACTTAAGTCTGGGAGAATCAGCAATTATCCAAGTTAACATATTGGAAAATATACCTCTATAATTTGGGTCAAATAGAAATGGACGGTCTGTAGGCTTTTCCTTGCGTAGGATAAATCTGGTGTGTCTTGTTACTGATCCTCTTTCTGGTCAGTGTATAGTTAGCCAGGCGATGCTTGTGGGACCTGTAAACAGGCAATGGTTGGGGGTAGTTGTCAATAAACATATGCTATCAGAGAGTGAGATACGTAGAAAATGGCCGCCCGCGCAAGCAGTGACTGAGCTCTTATTAGCATTTCCGGGGACCTTTCCGGTCATGAAGTCTGTTAGACGAACAGCCAATATGTTACACAGACTTTTCATTCATAATGGAAATGGCCTGTGTCAGCGTAAAGCTTACATACAATGCATGGACATATGTCTATAGGTCTACAACGTATCATGTTTCTTTGAATACAATGCATGCACATACATCTATAGATCAACAGCGTATCATGTTTCTTCAAATTGTCGACCCATTAACAGGGCACAGTCTGGAAAATTATAGATTTGACCGACAAATGATTTTTATATTGTTAATTATCAGAACATATCGCTTTTTTTTTAGTTTACAAGTCAGTCAATTATTGCTCAATATTCTTTTTTTCATGTACTCATTCGTGTTCACAATCTTTTCTACCTCGGGTCTGATAACGCCAGTGGAAATTAACAATGGCTATTGTGCACGGGTACGCAGATAGCTAATTTTAAACTCTCTTTCAGGGAGATTTATCTCTGACGTGTGTAACGTGAAGGCTCATCCATTGGGTTAAGTACAGAAGGTTGCGAGAATCATGGACAGCTTATTTGGATTGGTTGTAGGAGCATTATTGGTTAAAGTGAATTAGGACAATGGCCAGAGACCAGTAATATCCGCCAAGAGCGATGTTTAGTGTTGAGCGGAATCACAGGGTCAGTCGTTTCCTACCCTTCACATTAAAATCCCAGAAATACATCACCGGCAGTACAGAGAGGTCCCTTAAAAGACTGTCAAGGCAGGGGGGAGAGATGAAGAGACACGTGTGCACGGCCCTTTCATTCTAACGAGGGCGACCAGACCTGTCATTACATATCTACAGCATATACCCTGTGTTATGTATATATAGTTGCTGAAAGCCATCGTCAGATGTATGGCAAATAGCGAGATTTCCCATCGGTGGCGACTGGTGCTGTCCACTAGTCTGCCAGGAGCTCTGGCCAGGCCTGATCCTATCAAGCAACATTTACTATGATCAAGGTGCTTTATGACTGGGGGATGGAGATTGGCTGACGGAATGTTTGTCATATCAGCCACACTGAAGGTTACCGGTTCTCCATCGTCTGATCATATATGTATATGTATCCCTTTGGCTTATGAAAATCTGGGCTTTTGAAAGACAGGTAAAAAGCTATATATATGTGGGCTAATTTAAGCAAATTTCAACATTGCATCTCAACATATACCTGTACCTTTGTAGAAAGGAATTTTGGCGATATCCAGATTTCATTACGTCTATTTGTAAAAGCATCTTAGAATTAAAATAGAAAGGGAACATGGTAAGACCATAAAGAAGATGATGCACATACATACATCCATCTCTTTCAAGGTAAGGGGTTTCTCTCTGAGTAGTAGCAGGACAAACGGTAAGAGGGAGACCCGATGTAGATGGTCTGAATGTTTTGCAGACATCGGAAGGGCTCTCATGTGCGCATAACACATCCCTGGATGGTTTAGTGTGAGAAGCCACCAAGGGAAGCCACTGTAGGGAGCGTCATTGAAAGCAGCGACCTTTTTCACCCTTATACCAAGAAGCCACTGCCTCATACCCTGAGGCAAGCTGCCCTCCACTCAGTGCAGATTTTGCAGGGATTAGCGAAAGACGAGACTGCATTGACACAGTTGGGCCATTGCGCTTGCGGCCATTGTAAATGCTAAACAAGGCAAAATACCTTTACTTTCAATGCAGGAGTGGCCAATTATATGTACTGTAGGGACCCGCTTCCTCTTATTTTTCTCAATATGGCTCTGTTTGTCCTGTAGCTCGAGGGTTTCTATACGACAGCATGAAACTCACACATAATAACAACAGCTAGGAATGCACATTTTATCTCTTATTTAGGACAGAGTGAACGTGGAAATGGGCCTAGGGGAAGTATGATTATTTCTTATGAGTGATGATTCACTTATATTGTGTATCTTGTTTTTGTCTGCCATTATGTATATTTCTATTTATTTCGCCTGGATGAAAGGTGAATAAATAGATTTCCTAAATATTTTCACAATAAATCACAATACTTCTATATATATGTATTTTTCCGGACAAAAACACAGTGTGAAATTTCTTTGTTCTTTCCTCCTATTGGTTCATGCTTCCCTAATTTTCAAAGTTGAAAATTAGTATTGGTTGGAGGACTGTGAAATAAATGTGGTGCTTTTCCCAAATAATTTGAATTCTGAAATAAATTATTGAGCAAACAGAGAAAGTGTGCAATAAATGTGGTGCTTTTCCCAAATAATTTGAATTCTGATATGAATTATTGAGCAAACAACGAAAGTCAGACATCTCGAGGCGAAGAATGATATTGAGTACCATGTTAAAGATGCATCAACAGGACATTCTTGCAAATGAAGGCCCATTTGCGGTCACAGTGTACGTGCTAGCAATGCTATTTGTCACGAGGCAGATTGGCCTGTCATACCTTCCTATGCAGCGCCACCCCGTCAACCATTCACAGAGCCATCTTAGTTACCCTCCTCCTCAGTCCTCCATGACAACGCCCTACCAATCAACAATGATCACATGATCACTTGGTAGTAGCTACTATCCGGGTAGAAAAAACTCCTCTTTATTGATTATACTGCACATGGCTCGGAGGGGGAGGAGTGACAACTGTAGGAGCGAGTAATTCTCTCCTGCGCTCCATTGATTGGCGAATAATGCCTCACAAAAAGGCTGTCCACTGCCTCGCTACCTCAAATAAGGGTATAAAACAAGTGGATATAGAAGCCATCAGGGCTAGAGCTGAACAACATTAGAGAGGGGTGCCAGTCAATACTATTGACAAGCTGTGGTCGGAACCCTGGCTATTTATGTGTCAATTCATAGCCCTCTATACCTCCCATCACGTCGCACGACTGAACATGACTAGCGGTCAGAGCCCTGACAAGGACAATGGCTTCCATTGCGATCAGGGCAATGCCCTGTTGACTATTAGCGGTATGGACCCATCTGGGCAGGGATTATCTACCCATTCACCTCCATTCCCAGCCTGTCACCTCGTGCTGTCACAGGTCTCCAAACCTAGGCGTTGCCTGTCCATTGGGAACTGGGTGGTGGAGGGATAAAGGAAGGGTTTATATCAACGTGTCCCCACTGATACCCTCAGTAGAACAGAATGATGTCGCATTAAGCATAAAAGCCAGAATCCGTGCAAATACAGTGTTCAAACATGTTACATTATACTGCTCACGCTCTGATCCCTGGGAATTTGTTTTGCAAATATAAATATGATTTATATCTTCCTCCCATGTGGTGAAAGGGGTAATGAAACATGCACTCCCATTGCCTCGTTCAGTGTTACATAAATATTTATGGTTTTTATGAAGGTGCAACAATCCCGAAGCCCACTTAACAGATGGATTTTACCGCCCATGTTGTCATATATTGGTCGTATCACTTGATAGTGTTCAGTGTCCAATCAAAGACTGAATTCCCATTCTATACAATAAAGAGTAGAGCCAAGAAAGGCCAACCGGGAAAAGCGTCGTAAGACATTAGGATCGCGTGCAGGGTACAACGGGTCATAGATTAAAAGCAAAAAAGTACGGTGGCCCAAGGATAAATCCAGTCTACCTGTTATGGGGGGCATTTTATTTTGCGACAGTTCAAATTTGGTGCATGTTTGGTTATGCATTAATCACAGCAACGTTATTATGCTGTGGGAGCCAGAACATTTTATGAGGTGTTTTATTCGTGAAGCCGAGGAGTATTATTCATAAGTGTCATCTACTACAGCGTCAATCAGCATAGTTCTCATCAGACCTATTAACATCTTATACTCATTCATTTGCTAACTTGCTTCGGCAAAAACTCAAAAAGCATTTTGATTCTATATAAAATCAATGGCATTCAGGAGTTCAACGCCTACTCTTCTGAGTGAGAGGGGTCTGGCCACCCACTGAATAAAAACGTTTCTAAAAAAAAGCCTTTCAAAGGGTAAAACCCTATTCAATCACTCCCGTTATTTCTATAACACATTATATGTGATCCGTTTTAGGAACATGAGTCATAAGTCACAGAATAAAGATTTTGAAATATCATCATATCTGTAAAGAGGAGATCAAGGCGATTCCAATGATAGTAAACACTAGGACACCTAATAAGTATTTCTATATTTTAAGTTTGGTATTTTTATTTTTGAAATTCAAGTTTGCAATGTTTCTTGATGGGTAATTACCAGCAAAGTAAGTAACTAAATATACTCCATACAAAGGCCTTTAAAATGAAGGATATATTTGATACAATGTCCTGAAATTTGTTACATGGATTCATATGAATATAAGTGCTAAAACCTCTAAACATCAGAGTATCTCAATCAAGACATCTTGCGGGAAAAAAACCACGTTGAAAAATATCAATTTTGCGACTTGTGACTAATTTTCCTGGAACACATCACATATTATATCTTGCTATGTATTATGCATGTCAATAGACTTATGTCTGGATGCAGGTTTAGTCTCTAAAACAGAAGACAGGCGCAATTATCAACCTGACAATACAATGCTTCTTATATATATGCAACATCCAAACAACAATAGCCATATGAGTCAGCTTTTCAGAAAATGTACAATTCAACTTCGCCAATCTTCTCAAATAACCCAAATTTCAGGTGAAAATAAACTTCAAAATACAATTCAACCTAACCAACCAGATTGCTAGAATCAATGCAATGCCAAATATACATGAACTTACCTAGTATTGGGCAAATTTCAGCCTATTTTACTATAATTTACTAAATGTGTACAGCTGCTAATTGTACATTTTCTGAAGATCTGACCCATATATGGTCTGCAGGCTAGTTAGACATGTGAAGCATACATGTGATAAATATGGTGAATGTGTTGCTCCCACGGAGCTAAATAACACTACCCAGTGTGCCCTTTCACAGGGGCGTCTATGTTCATGTAAACACCATTATTGTTCACTGATGGATGTGTTGGAAGATGAAGAATGTCATTAGGGTGTAACTCAGCCGGTGATGCAAGCTCACCTAAGCATAGTCTTCAGAGCTGTGGGTATGCCTTTTTCTACATGCAATAACTCCAGCCTATGAGCACTCGGTATAATAAGACGATCCGAAGTGCCAAGGACACAGACCGTACTACCTTCCTGCCAAGGAAGGAAGGTCAGAATTGTTAAAAAATAACCCCTTACCCGCTATGTACTAGGTTAGTGTTACTCCTAATGATCTTGACATTCTATAGACATAATTATATCTTGGACAATAACAAGGACTATAAGTTGTGTCTTGGAAGCTTAAATTTATGCTTCCTGTTATTCTTTTCTTTACAGAATTACAAACAGGTTTAGAATCGTATTTTCTTTTACTTTTTTATTTTTTTGGGTGTGTGTGGGGGAGCGGAATTCGATTGGTCGATATTGCTATTATAATTATTACTTTCAAGACAGTTTTATTCTATATTTTCGAATTTTATTTTTATTCTCAATGATATGAATCCCATTCCGATTTGACCTAGCTTGTGCGTCACATTTTGATGTTAGTTTATCATTTATCAAAATATACAGCGCCTAAAAATATGCATCATAGGAAACTCCATAAAATGTTTACATCGACTATTTAATCATCGAATTGCACAATAAAACAACTAAAACATTGAACTGGTGCCTGGGTCAACCTACACTCAGAATATTTCTGATTATACCCCCTTTTTATTTTACTTTAGGATAAATTGTAAGTACGAGTTCGATGTGGCATGACAATATCCCATATGAAATATGCAGTGTACGTATCTATCTATGCTATATTAATATCAAACACGTTTAGTCGCTTAGAATATCGCTATGTTCGCGGTCTTTCTCAATAAACTAGTTAACCTACATATGGCAATACGCTCCTAATCAGTTTCCCGAACCCGCTGTTTTCCTTGGGGACATTCTAATCACGTAAGAAGTATGGTTATGGTGAATTTTCAAACGATTACCTAGAAATGGGTCAGATTTTCAGAAAATGTACAATTCGGCTTCACCAATCATCTTCAATAACCTACATTTCAGACGAAAATAAAGCTCAAAATACAGTTTAACCTAACCAAACAGATTACTAGAATCAATGTCATGCCGAATATACTCGAATTTACCTAGAATTGACCATATTGCAGGGTAATTTTGAAGATTTTACTAAATATTTACTGCTGCCGATTGTACATTTTCTGAAAATCTGACCCAAATGTGTTTTCCTTTAGAAAGGGCAGGTCACTGGTGCCTCTGGCTAGTTTAGGTGCTGCATCCAATCACAGGACATGTCATGAAATCATATGGGGGCATTTCCGGTTCAAATCCTGTGTCAACCCAACCTTCCGGATCTGATCCCTCTGGTAGTTATACTGGCAGTTTCTATGACTTTCTATAAATAACTGGTCCATACATGAATAGTTCCCCATTAGCTTTTGGAAAGGGGAATGTACTCTGACTCAGGAGTGAACAAAAATACGGAGGTCTTTGTTTTGGACGTGAGGTTAAAACCGTCAAGAAATTCATGTATTATGTATATGTATTTGATGGCTTTTTATAGAATTATAGATTAAGAGACTACAATGGTTCTTTTTGTCAGGTACAGGTTGTTCTGGGAGAGGTGGGATGCACATATCCGCCCTATGTGGCAACGTTTTATTACATGTGCATGGTTCCATTTGTTTACATGTTGAGACCCATTGTAGAGACCTTACACTTGCTGACGTTTCAAGCGATGTTAGGTATAAGAGGAAAGGCAAGGTAAGTGCCGATAGGGTGGAATATGTAGGGAACAGGCATATATGTGGGTCAGGTTTTCAGAAAATGTACAATTCGACTTCACTAATCCTCTCAAATAACACAAATTTAAGGCAAAAATCAGGTTCAAAATACAGTTCAACATAACCTAATAGATTGTTTGAATCAAGGCAATATTAAATATACTCAGATATACTTAGTATTGACGATTCGCCGGTCTAATTTAGCAGAATTTACGAAATGACTGTGTTGATCTGCCAATTGTACATTTTCTGTAAATCTGACCCACGTATGCAGTGCAGCAAAGTAGGAGACGAAAAGGGGCCTCAGTTGCTGGCAAACCCATGCATGCACGAATTCTGAGACTTTATAACGTGGGGTGAAGTACAATTTCTCTACCTATGTATCAAAAAGTAACTGCATTCTTCTCATCGTAATACATTAGTATTCTGACTACATAGTTTTAAGCTACAGTGAACATCTAACAACCAAGTCACATCCTGTTTAAAGCCCCCCTTTATTGATTTGATGATGAGGCTAATTAATTACAATAGCCTATATGCGAATTGCAATCTCATGAAACCATGGGAACTATTCGTTTTAATAACCCTGGCAGAGGTGTTACGTACGAGAAATGAGCTTCATTTGATTTATAAGAGAGCGAGACAAAAGGGGGAAAGATGTGTTTTATTCGGTTTTAAATAACCATTATGAGCTCACGAATCTTTAACGATGTGAAGACCATGACATTTAAGAAACTCAAGCCCTATAAAACGGCCTCCTTTACGCTGTGTGCATCCGAGGCCCGGAACTCATGAAAAGTGTCACCCGCAATAAAAGCATAGTAAATGTGTCAAAAGTTCTTTGTCTCCATGTATCGGGAACCTGTTCATTTTTGGGCATGGGGTGATTGTAATGTGAAACAACGGATGGCATACGTCATCATTGATTACTTCTTCATTTCTTTCACCCATAGGGATGAATAGGTCATCGCTATTCCCAATGTTTGTATCAAGTGAAACAGCGTTTTATTATCACATCTTAAAGTATAAAATCTCCTTTTAGAAACATTCATTTATGAAATGTGAAATGTTAATGTGAAATGTTAAAGCATTGGAAGTAATTTAAGATATTCCGAACTATTTTATTATGTAGAGTTGGCTAATTAATCAGTTCTGCCCACCCAACTACACGTACATTGAAGCAAACTTTACTTTTACATATTTCGCATCGCGAAGCCTCGCTTATAATATAGACGGTTCATTCCCTTCATTTTACCTCAGGGACTTTATATTATGCAGCTTTAATTACATCATATGCTTTGATCTGATTATAGACTGCATTTGCATAAAGTGTTGCTATGTCTAGAATATACTTCGGACAAGTGTACCGCATATTATGTTACTTGTGTATTCATTAGATGATGGGAATTCTTTGTCTGTCTCCTGGTACTCTTACATGGGGGATCATACAATATATTCTATGGCCTAGGTGTTAACCACCTATCTTTATAATAATGGAATCATTCATGACTAATTGATGCTCTCCTGGATTGGTCAGTCTGGATATCCGGACTATTTAATTTTACACCCTACCCAGACATCTTTACACAGGTCTGCACAATGGCAGTTAGATGTACGTTATGAATATATAACTCAGCCACCATTCACATGCCTCTGATTTACACAAGCATTGGTCAGAGCAATAAAAGCATATATATATATCCCATTGTCTTACTCTACAAGTTGTCACAATGGTCGCAATCTATGGTAATTCATAGCTACATCGTGCGGCGAATAATTCATATCGTGCAATCAGCCAGACAATTAATGGCCCTGGTGAAAAGCAACTGACAGAGCCGACATAAAAGAGATATGTTTTTCCACTTGCGCTTTTCTGATATGCATGTTAGCGCCCTAGAAGGAAAAACAACTATCATCTAGTAAGATGGAGTAGGGCTGTGTTTGATTAATAAGAATGGCGGGATTATTCGTCATTTGGCTCGATATGCTTCCTCTGTTACAAGAGTAACCTTTTCCACCTGACTAAGCCAAGCAGTCCGCCTATGAATACTACCCTTCGCTGCGATGCTTAGTTGTTGTAGTGGAAAGGATTGCGACCACATATTGGACGATAAAAGAGGAAAGAAAAGCCAGTAATCAGTTGGATTGCGAAGTGGAATAGTGACTAATAGCATCACTGATAGGAAGCTCTAGTGGCGTCTTTTGGTTTTATATCCCTACACTCTGAATCGAGGGAAAAAACAGCTGCACAATCGTGATATTGATGTTGCTGCAACTAATGTTTAAATTTGAATAATATGTGGTGTTTATTTTCATTTATCCACAGAAAACACTAACATAGAAAATAATTGATTAAGTGCACCGGAGCGTTACCTTTGATTGCCCATTCCTTCTGTTATAATTTCACTGGAAACTGAACTCATTTTCGGACACTCTGCTAGTGGCAATTACAGCGTATAGGCTGGCTAATCAAGAACGCGTTAAACAGTAACCAAGAGCTGTTATTTGTAGAGTGAACGAATCTGCTTTTCTATGGACATTTTAGTATAACCCTCGATGGCATATTGATTAGGCACAGGAGCTAAACTTTTTCCACTTATCCGAGGTGGGGCTTGCTGGGTGTAGAAGGCCATAAAAAGGTAATGTCACTTGTAATGCTTCCTGCAATTGCAGGGCTTAAGAAGGCGGAACTCTACCTGAGAACGCCAAATGGTTCAGTCACCACTATTCCGAACATAGGGCAATCTATCCACGCACTGATCATTTATCGATATAGATAGGTACAGAGGTTTTTTATTAGAGCCCCGGAAGAGACATTGGATGTCAAGACATGACGGGGAGAAGGATAGAGCTTTATTATAACGTTGTATTGGCCTTTTGCCTTTTGATCAGAATTTATGTGCACAATTCAGTATTAACATGCACTTTAAATTGAAGATTTAAGATATTTGATTATCAGTTCTAATTGTAAATATTGTTCTGTAATGTTCTATAATTATTATTCTATATTGTTTTGCAATGTGTTATAACTAGAAAACGAAATTAATGAAACAAATGAAATCAAACAGAGAATGAGAGATGGGATCGACACTGATGTAATCAAAAAGTGATAAAAAGGAGAAATTGGAATGAATGGTTATGTCGAAATGTCTGCGGTTGATATGGGAAATCTTTTTTTCTTCTGTGGTTTTACTAGGTGGAGGTGCTGAGGCTTCTGCCTATTCTTAATGATTGTATAACGAATTGACGGTATGAGATGATGTACTACTGCATTGCATAAAATAAGAGGGTTGGGGGGAGATAGACATGATACGAGTTGATTTAATAACTATTAGTTAGGAAGACAGATGTAAGACTCTGTAATATAAGGTAACTGTTCGTTTGTCATATATAGACAGTACAACTAACACTTATGACATCTTATGGCATGGCATGTTAACAACAGTAGGCCTACCATAAAATACGAGGTAATATTAATGCTGGCAAGATGTTAAAGTAAGAAAATGTCTAAGTTGATCTAAGATTCATGATATAGGCAATTAGTAGGAATATTGTTAAAATAGTGTTAATTAGTTTTGAATTAAATTGTATACGGAATTCGTTATATCTGAAAAAGGTCCGATATTAATGTATAAATGATATTGCTACGCGTTCTTGATTAGCCATATCATGTTCTTGCAAATAAACATGCTACAGAAAATCCGATGTGAGATGTCTTTATTTGAATTGATTCCATTCCCTCAAAGAGCATTTTAAACCAAAACTAAATGGAACAATTTCGTCATTATTGAGGAAACGTCAAGGCCTTGAAACGTGAATGATCTAACGTAACCAAAGAAAGTCACATAATTTATCATGTTTCCGAATCCCTCTCACGGCAAATTCGAAAATTCATATCTTCGCCTGACAGTCAATCAAAAGACACGCATGTAACACGGTGGCGTATTGAGCAAAACTAGATTGCTCTGCCAATGGACTTGAAATATAACATAACAGATGAACAACCTGTTCGACGCACTGAATTGCCATTAAAGGCCTCCCCTATATCAGAGCCGTCAGTCTGCATCCTGTGCTTGGAGAGATAATTCTCTGGTGATTTTAGATAAAATGAACACTTTGTTTCGATGAGCATCTACTTTCATGGCTTGTTTCATAGTTGATGCATTTCCGGATTGTTTTCAAAGCTACTTCACTGAAAAATGAACATTGCGTGTTTGTTTTCAAGAAATCCACTTTGAAGTAGCAATGTTCGTAGATGTTTTGTTCTTGGGATTTTCGAAATTAAATATTGCCATAGCAGCGATAACATTTTGGCTTTGAAAGTCCCTTAATACACGTGAAGCTTTAGCTGATGAAATAAGGAGATGAGGTCCACGATAATGAATTCATTAAAACCTTCAAAGCCATGCATCTTTTCTGCCCTGTAATTACGTTATACGTATGCCGATCGAACACGATATTAACAAATCCAACGGCCACATATTCTGCGAGGTTGTCTTTAAGCCAGCAGCTTATTGTCCATGTTGTAAGGGGGAACTGGCCTTGACCTTGATCATTGTCCTTGACTGTTCACGGCGACATTATTTTACATCCCCTTCAAATAAATTGATAGCAGTCATCATGGCGAACTCTTTATAGATGAAAACAAAATAGCGCTCGGGGCTTGAGAGGTGAATGGAAGGAAAGTCCCCTTAGAAAACCATAATCATTCCAAACTTCAGAGCGAGTGTGAGCTTAATTAGTGAACTGATTTGATACGCTGCGGTAGGCATCTCTTATAGCGAAACTGGCCCAGTTATAGGGAACGGACTAGCGATTTCAATATTGGGGCTGCATCCTGTCCAAGAGCAGCAATGTGCCAAGAATTAATATCAAGATAATTGAGACAAAGGCCATCAATCTCAACTCCATTAAATCTAGTTCCATCAGGCACTAGACCGTAGCGCCTAGCTTCCTCATTCATACCCCTAAAAGTCCTTATTGAATTTATTCAGTGAATCTGGGCTCGTGCACAGGGTTTTGAGACTATATTTATTCCCCTAGGCACTTAGTGTGTGCACCCTTGAGCCCATCTATCTAAATGCTATACTTAATTCACTCTGAAAAACCTTGACCCCTTTCCACGAGCTGCGTGTATAAAGAATCAGGAATTTGTACTGTATATATATAGCAAAACACACTTGTTGCGTGTTATTATTTGATGTGAAACAACGTCAGGGAGCGGTTTTAGCTAGACATAATTATCTGCCGCGTGCGCCATTCCACTCCCACAACAGTTGACAGAGACTTTCGGAGACGAAAAATGCACCAGAGGTAGTGTACATAGGCCTTCTTAAAGAAAATGTTCCACTCAAATATCAGGGGACTCGCTCTACTGGTTTCTACTGAAGAGATATACCCCCTGGCAATTGTTTTCGCCAGAAAATGTGGAGGATAAATGGGGCTTTTTTTGTATTTGGCTCAAAAAGCATGAGACGCTCTGCTCTAGAGGGTATTCCTATTTGCCGTTAACAAATAGAGCAGAGGAATATATTCCCTTTCCTTCTATATGTCTCACTTTGCACCGCCAAAAGTTAGTTCAAAGCATTCCCATTTCCCCACAATGGTTTGGTAAAAGTACATTCCTCCTACTTTGTTAAATGAATTGGGGATGTATAGACCAATTCCTAATTTACATATTCATAATGTCGGCGGTTTTCGATCACAACATTCACAGCTGCGGAATTGCATCCGTACAAAGTCAGGATGTATTGCACACATACAAGAAACAAATGATCGTGGGACAATGAAACAAGTTTTATGAGCGTGTTTACAAAGAGGAAAACACAATAAATCAGTCTGCATAAAGACAAAAAAGAATCTCATATAATTGTATAATACGGTGGCCTATAATCATGCTTGATCTAAGCGTTTGGGTTCAATTGTAGGGCATCCATATATCCTGGAAAATCACTTGGGGGTTTCTATGTGTAAGTGCCCTACTTTGCTCGGCCTTTTAGGGATCCTTCGGGAATACTTTGGGTTCGCCCATGAGATAAGCCATGGAAACTAACCCAATAGACACTGCCACCATTGGCGCGCCACCCCAGGAACATTCCTTATCTATTTAAGCGGGGCAGATAAGGCAAGAGAGAAGCTCTCATTCAATATGAACCAACTAAAGATGGTCCCGTATTGCAGAGGGCATCAATGCATTCTGTATAATGTATGACAGACATGTGGGTTTAGGCATAATTAGGCCGAGAGATTAATCTTCATATGTTGAGAAATCTAGCCTCTTCCAGCCTCAACCAAATCATTGACAGAAGAATTAGTTAAATCGTTCGTAATTCACAATATTCAATTATAGCATTTCCTTTATTGTGTACACGAAGCCAAAACCAATATAGGGAATTGTCCTTGGATTAAGGTAACAGCCGTTTTTTGCAGTCTTTACAGAATTATATGTATATGTACATGCACATATAACAGCTATACAGAGCTAGAAGGTTGCAAACGAGAGTAGCTTGGATATATCGAACGTGTCAAAATCGAAAGCCAATGAACACCTGCCTTGTGATGGGAGAGATTGAAAGGATCCCTTTTCTGTTGTATGAGCGATTTACCTTATAAGTCGATATTCATATCATACAGTTGTCTGCTTTTTCCTTCTCCAACAATAACGACGCCTATAGATAATCATGAAACCTTAGATTTCTCAATGGCAGCACAATGACTGAAAGTGCAATATAAAGAAAATGCCCCGATCGAGAGGACCGGAATTTATGTCAATGTATGCTTTCTTGCAAACAAAATATCCAAGTACCAACTAATTACCTAGGCCGACAGGAAGATGGGAAGAGTCTCAATATTTTATACTTACAAGCAAAGTGCAACTATATGTTGAACACGAAAACGTTCATAAAATGTTTAAATGGCCTACTCTGGCTCCATTATCGTGTCAATTATTTACATCAAGTAATTAATCCACGACCATTAGGTAAAGCGTTGACCTTTGCAGGTTAATACCAGCTTTTAATTAAAGAAGCGGACCTCCAAATGCAACAAAACGATGTGTAGTCTCAAAGGAAAGATATTAACTGAGGAATTTTTGTTGCAACTGAGATTCAAGAATGAAATATTGCGAAAAAGTACCATTAATGATCATTTGCTACAATTCATAGTGTTTTTTATCTGAGAAACTGCTGCACAAGGAATCTAAAAAGATGCAAATAGAATACAAATGTAAAGAGCTGCCCAGGAAGCGATTGCCGAAAATATTTGTAGTCAGTCCCAGTTCGCTGTACTAATACTGAATTCACTTTTAAATGGCTTTTTATCGTAGCAAGGAGTCGTTTGTAGGGCCTTTGTCTGGAACCGAAACGAACGCCCATTAATCAGGCCCGTGTCCAGTCTCATGAAATATGCTCGCAAGCATCACCTAGCCTGTTTAGCTGGGAGCTGAAACTTGCCTGAATGAGCTACTCCCTTTGGACCATCTTCCTACCCGGTTACACTGATGCCCGAAGGTGATTAATTCATCACAATCAATCCGGCTTATTCATTTATAAAGATTATGAAGAGAGCCAGAGAGCCAGAGAGAAAAAAAGGAAGCAACAACAAGGCATGAGCACAATGCAATACTCTCCATTGAGAGGTCCTCACATTATTTTTGGCTCTAGAGAGATTCATCACATGGGGCTCTGGTTCTTGCATTGTAATTCATAAATATTCATCGTCATTTTTCTATACATGTAGGTCCTTTACTCTTTTTCTTAGTGTAGTTATATCCAATTTCTAAAATATGGCATTTACAGATGGGAGATCGCCATATACTCAGAAGGATCCATGATGTCATTATCTGTCTTCATATTTCGAATTTGGTCCTAGAGAAACCCTATGTGAGTTTTCCCATGGCTATTTTGCAATATTATCTATTGCCATGATAATATATCCCCTCTTATTAGTTCATAGAGTTTTTATCATTTGGTCTGGCATTTGGAATCCAAGCTCTTAAATCAATCAAATCTCATGGGTCTGGGACCATCCAAGATAATCCAATCTTCGCATTTTCTGTCTTTATTGCAGATCGTGAGATAAAAACGAGACAGATATTGCAATTGCAAGCCGAGTGCTTCCCACCCAAGGGTACTGTGAAATCAAGATTAAAATATGGTGGGCCCAGGCCTAAGTTATAGGATAGGTCCCGGAGGTGAAGCCAAATCCCTCCATCATTCTATATTTTTTGACCCGGAGATTCATGTACCTCTCGCTTCAGTGAATGCCCTCTTGTGTATGCTATCATTTTCCATCTAACTATTACATTAAGTGTTCGTTCCACCGAAGATATATCACTGTGATTTATCCCTTATCTAAAAATATAATTGCCCATACGTTCTCATCTGTGGGCAATGGTAGCGTTTGTGTCTAACAAGAAACTTTCATTTTGGTTCAGAAAGAACTCTTTATAAAGTAGAATACTTTCTTATTCCCTTTTGGCAGGAATGCCACTTGATATATGAGGAAATACAGATATCATAATCGGGCTTACTCAGGATTTCTAGTAGGATAATGAAGGAAGAAAATGGTTGAGTGCCATATAATTTAAGAAATAGTTTGTTAAATCATCAGGATTTCATTTTACAGACCGGAAACTCTGTATTTGAGGTTATAATCTGACATCATCCTTCTGAACCACATTTTCCTTCAAATTCATTGTGGCTTCATCTCCACATAATGGAAGAAGAAAATGATTGATTGCCATATAATTTAAGAAATAGTTTGTCAAAGCCCTCAGGGTTCCATCTTGCAGCCCCGAAACTCTGTATTTGATTTCTTTAAGATCTGGAATCATCCTTTTGGAATCTTTGGTCAAAGAACCCACATATTCCCTCATAGTCATACACTAGCAGAATACCGATGTATCCCAACCATAGGATATTAAATGTAGCGATAAATATGGATGTGTTCCTCCTAACACTTTACAACCCTAAGGGGTTATGAAGAGTCCCCTTGGGACACAAGTTCCTAACACATCCGCAGAATATTGCACAGCTACTGCGTAAGAGATGGCTTAATTGCAGTATCTTCACTCAGCTGTAAAAGATGAAGCCATTCTGATGACACTGAAACCTGTCTCGTCCAAATGAAATGCTCATCCCAGAAATATTTTTCCATTTCCATTTTAACGATTTGAATAATTCATGTTTTGAGACAAAAAGCTAAATCAAATAAGCATTCCATGTCCGGGAGTTATTTGCAGTGTAGGAATTACCTTAAATGTGATCGCTCCCTTGGGGAATGCATGGCTGACTGAAGTGGACCAGGATCGCTTGCTGACCCCTGCAGAGACTGACTACGAGACATCTGGCAGTGAAGATGAAAGAAGGAATGGCATGGTGGAAAACTGATGGAGAAATCCCGTGACTTCTTTCTCAACCAGATACTGAGAATCTTCTGTGAGTTTGATGGATTAGTAAATAACACTGAACTTCTTTTTCTAATACAGGCAAAAGGATCCCTTTGACTTATAGTGATTCGCCACCATCTACCTCATGCAACACTTGAAACTTGACCTCAGCTCGGGGACAAGCAGATCCTCTCCATCAGCATCTCTGCCCCTTTTTTCGTTCTGTTAGATACAAGTGTTTGCGCACGACTAAGGTTTCTAACTTGTTTATCGTTGAGCTCAAAGCTGTTTTTGACTTGATTCTGGGAAAGCTGGATTCCGAAATTTCCAATTCGTGTATCCAATGTTCGTAAAAAATCGGATAATGTTATGTGGTAGCAGAAATGCCGGTGGGCTGATGATATATACATATATATATATATGTATATATCATCAGCCCACCGGCATTTCTGCTACCACATATATATATATATATTTGTACTGAATTCTGCCATTTTGGGCCTTTGTAACTTGATAGATTGACTGCAGTGTATCAAAACAATTAATTCAATTGCATATAGTAAGCCTTAGATACTATACCAACGGATATAGTGAAACCTGTTGGAATAGTAGGAAGCAAACCTAATGTGATTTGATCTAGTAATACTGAGCCATCACAGTAGGAAAAGACAATCTGATTTGGTAATGAAAAATCCCTAACAAATACAGTGCCTGCCCCTCGAAGAACAGTCGGAATACAACAAGCCAGTAGGGGATCTGGTTGCTGTTTAATGAACCTACACGAATTCAGATTTATCTAGATCAAGCAGTCCATTCAATAAAGCAAGCCATTGTGTGGACCATTATTTACAGTTACTGAAATCCCAATGTGTGCAAACGCAACCTGTTAACCGTTAAGCCTTTTTTCATCGCCAGCGTTACCAAGGGGGGGTTCTGATATAACAATAGGAGGAGAACTCACAAAAACCATGGATGTGTCCGCCCTTTTGTGATGCAGGTAATCACAGAGGGACAGGGTAGTTGATATTGTGTTTGGTATACACCAGCGTTAGTAATAGCTCCCATTCAATGCACTGCTTCCTCTGGATCTCTGCTGAATTGGACCGGGGGTCCCAGCAGTGGAGGAATTCCTACCGGCATGCAACAGAGCTGTTGATGGAGGAGATGAGACCGGACCTATGGAACAAAAGCCTGCCTTTGATGCACCACCTTCCTCTGCCATTTCTATGGAAGTCCATGTGCCCATTCCCAGCCTATCACCTGCATTATCTGTTAGCTGTTGTTTTTCCAAGAGAGCAGCAACTGGATTTCCACATTCTACCCACCCTAGATACAGCCAATGCCATTTTTCACGCTAATAGTTGCATGACCATGCATATATTGGTTCATCCGAAATTCCTCCATCTATAACAATAGATAATACACCTTCCGTTTCAACTAAGAATTGTATTTGCTATATAGGTTTTATAGAGTAACATTTTGCACAGAGATAACAACATTAACATTTAGGAATTAATGGGTTTATATCGGTTTTCTTTCCTATTTCAGATCTTGACATTCCACAAATGTGTGTCTTTAATCCTTCAAGCCAGAATTAATTACATAATTCAGCTTGACAATAAACGGGCACTGAATGGTAGATTCGAGGAAGAAGAACTTTTGCCCATCCATCATTCCCGAACCGACTGGACACCACAAAATTTCCGACGGCGCTGACTTAGGAAAAGAATATTCGGCTGCCATATGAAAGAAAATAATTAGATTAGGAACAGAACAGGAAATGGGGAGTCTGCTGGAAGGAAAGCGAGTGGAGATATACAGACGAAGCGTCTGGTCTAGAATGGGAGAAAGAATGGGGCTTAATTTCCAAGGGATGTGATGTATATTGGGATGTGAGGACTTCCGTCGAGACATGACGGTCTGGCCAAAGGCTGCTGGAAGGGATCATCCGACATAAGTAATTTTCCCCCTAGCAGCACATGCTAGGGATACCCTGGGGTGTATAAATACTGGGCACCGATCACAAGTTACACGCCAAGGATCGTGATTTGGTTCGCTTCATGCGTGAGAGGACCGAGCATCCGGGTAAAAAGCATAAACGGTGTGGATTTTATGGCTTCTGCCGATCGTGAGTCGTTCTAACCTACTCTCTCATTCTTGTAATATCTTTAGAGATAGGGATTGAAGAGGAGCCCTTTTTGTAACCCTGAAAAAGCTTCTTTTTTCCCCTCAGGCTAAGCAACGCTTTCATTCACTGCCTGTTGTTATATGTGATGTTGTCTGCTTGTTATGCCTCCGGGTTGGCTTTCTTCAAGTCAACAACAGAAGAAATATATACCTTTCCACCGTTATTACTACATGTCTTTTCACTCCTGTCGACAAAGCCACATAGCACCACATGCCCCATACCTTTCCCATTCCTACATGATCAGAATTGTCCATTGAAAGTCGCCCCAAAATGAGAGACAGGCTCACGGAGAGAATGCGAAGAAGGAGCAGTAGTAGGCCAGGGATGCGGACCCTAGGCCATAAATATAGATCCACAGTATTTGCTGGTTCATCGATGCGGCAAGTCCCCCCGCTTTGCCCGCTGCCTATCACAGCACATCCCTACTGATTGGAAGGGCTGCGTTGTGAACCCTGACACGATAGCTGATCGCTGGGACCTGAGAACTGCCCAAGCATGAGCTGGTTATGGGCCTGGCACTATGCCCTGCATCAGCTACAGAGGCAGAGGTGTCTTTGCCCTGAGACATGTCCTAGACCATGGCAGCCTACTGTTAGTTAAATATCAGGTCTTGCGCAGCGTGAAAACCCTCCATAGCTACCCTACTTGAATATCGCTGTAGATCTGCTGTGCCTGTTGTAATCGGAAGGACATCTCGTGCTGCATTAAATGAATTTGATATATTATGAGATCAAATAAGAATTTATTTAAAGATCTATTCCTTTATTGGATAAGTAATAGTTATTTCACTATACCCCATTTAATTGTGTATGATAAACGACATAAATCAATTATATTATATCAATAAGATATTCGATACAGATGTATGTATATAGTATGTATTTGCTGTATTATATATAATGCATCCCTGCTGAGAACGAAGTATTAAATAAATACCAATTTCATACTAGAAAGATGTCGCGCAATACCATGCACAATGTATGTATTTCTTGTCAATAGAAGTGGACATTTACCTAATGGATGTGGCAATGTACCATAACCCAGCTAATGTAGGGGACATCGGGTAGAGGAAGATTAAGTTTAGAGTCTAGAGTATGTACCAGACTGGCCCATGGATATTTTTATTGAGCTGGCCTCACTCAATAAAGACCATATATATAGTTCTTCCGGATGAGGACCAGCAAGGAGAACGAGTGAACCATGCATGTGTTATATTCCTGCTGGGGTTTGTGAATTTTGCACAAGTCTAGTCCTTCTGGGTATTTGTTACTTACTAACCTTGAGATCAGGGGTCATTCCTTTGCCCTGTGCTTACTTACAAACAGGCTTTGAGTGGGTCAAGTCCTTGTGCAAATCAACTGCATGATTTGTTCTGGAGGGAGGTATCGCTGGAGAGTTTTCCCCCAGCTTTAATCAGCATAAAGAGACCTTTGTGTCAGATATGTAACCCTGCCTTAATCTTTGTTAAAGGCCACTTTACAAGGGTCTTGACTTATATGGCTGAAGTTGACTTTTGAGGTTAGATAAATTGCATGTATGACCAAAGCGCAATTCATTCTGGAATAGCGGTCACTTTGGAACAGATTCTCGTTGGGGGAATATCTGCAGCGTTCTCAGTTGTAAGCCTGCGACTAAGTTAAAAGGAAATATCTTTGCTGTTTTTAGTTAAATTTTCCCATGAAATCTGTTAGATAAATCGACAGCATCAGGAGGCAAATCCTCTTCAGTCGTTTTAACAATTAGGAGGAGGTAGAGGTGAATGAACTGAACTGAACATACATCAATACAAAGCATAATAAGAAATTCCAAAGAACAGTGATTATATTGCTGTAAGTTTCCTTACATAGAAGTCCATCGAATCTGTCTCTATCACTCAGAAGGACTTTCTCAATTCACTTGTTTTCACCTGTAAAGCGTTGTCTAAAGAATATGGGCATCATTCCTGTATATGTCGTCGATCTAAATAAATATTATTCACAAAATCACCCACCACAGTGAATGGCGACGCTGCATTATTGAGAAGAGAATGGACAAAAAATTCCTAGAAATGAATCTAGAAAGAGTCTCTTCAACATATATGCATATATCGATTCCTTCTTGTATCGTCCAAGTTATCTGTATGAAACAAATGTCTCCACTATCAAAGATATAATCAAAAAATCATTCCAAAGTTGGTAAATATTTTAGTGATCTTATGATTGATTGATTTTCATTTTAAAAGGTTTTTTATTCAGGAAAAGACATTGAATCACATTCGACATTATTCTCAGATATACCTGGTTTATATCTAGTTCATACATCTACAATAGTTATTCTAGAACATATATAACTCAATCATATACATCTATGATTTCCAGTATTTTGATTTTTTTGATTTTGAGAATAATCTATTCAGGTCATACACATTTCCATACATTGAGTACAGATATTCTCAGTATACGCCTGTTTTATTATATACATTTTACGTAAATTCTCAAGTAAGTAATAGTCAAATGAAATCTAATAATTAAACATAGTGTTAAAAATATAGCACATCAAGTATGTTGGCATATATTAATGATATGCCCACACTTAAGACATGTCCTAAGATACCCATTTAATTCATAAGATAAGATAGGATAAGAAGTGACCCAGTCGCTTAATATAATCAAATCTTTATCACCCATATTCAGTTATATTACTGGATGAGTTTTTTGCATGCATGTATGTACATAGTCATGGGAGACGGGTTGTTAGAGACTTGACACACAACTGCATGGATATTATCAATCGGCCGTATTGTCGTAGGACAATACGGCCGATTCTAGGTGCTCTCCTAGATGCTGAGAAACTTGATATCCCCGAGGCGAGCATGCACTTCTACTCGGTTCCTAACTTACATCTCCAACGCCTCTTTCTGATGTCACTATAATGGTGTGTCCAAACCTAATATAGGATGGCTGTTTACTTCCTTCCTATCAAGACAATATATTGAAGCTCTCTTTTCTCGGAGAATGGTATAATTAACCTCTGCTTGTAGGAACCTACTTCTAATTAACCCTGACTCTCCCCGAATGTATTGGGTAATTAACTGACCATCCGCTGCTCCACACAGCCCTTTGCAAGGTCCTTTAAAATCAAGACAACTGAGGTCATCGGTCCTTATGAGGAGATATGGTTTGGGGGAGGTGGTTCGAGGGAGCAATCATCATTTTCCTTGCACGAATGGTTTGCTGCTGCCTTGCTGCCACCTATTACAAGACGCTCCCTAACGAAGAGCTGAAACTTCCGGTGTGGACTTCCGGTCAAGCCGGCAGTTGTGGCGTTTTACGCCGTTATTCGTAAGGGTAGCCATAGGTCTGTGTCCTCCGTTTGGCTGGCCAATTAGACGGAGCGACTTGGGCTCGGCCGATGTCTTCATATTGCCAGTCGTGGCCAGGGGAAAGGGTAATGGTACGGGCTGTCACAGCATGACTGCGCCAACATTTAACAGGCCGTTGCCTGGGAGGCATGTGGTTAGATAGAGAGAAGCAAACTATGGTGATTAGAATCGAGGTAGTAGAGTCTAGAGACATTGGCAGGAGATACATGTATATATTGAGGAGTAGCAAAGGGAGAACAATAATTAACACAATTGCATATATATTGTATCTGATCATGGGTATTTTTTCTACAGGAAGGAGGATCTGAACACACTTAGTTGTATCTTATATGTTTCATAAAGTTTGAAGGCATTGTAAATGTCAGCACTAGATAATTATCATATTCTGTGTAGTTAATTGAGAAGACAAAGATAGCGCAATTGAGAGTTAATTTGAACTGATAACAACATGGGAAGTTTTTACACCAAAATTAAGAGCGAAAATCATGGCATGAAGAAGTAAACATATAGTATATTTGATTCAGAAGCGTTTAATAATCGTGTTCCATAAATATAAAATAGTTGCAGATCACCTGGATAGTATTTAAGTAACATTGCGTGAAAGCTGAGGATATCTATGCAATTTGTCACTGTTCTTTGGCGCCGGAAGTTATTCGATTTATTATAGTACGCGTGCCATACTGTCACGACTATAAATAGCCGCATTTTGTAGTGATGATGATTATGTAATACTATGCATATCTATGAATATTCATCACTATAAGTGTTTAGATATTACTCAAAGATCTACCAGACCCAGATCGAGAGACATACCAATACCGATTCTGCTATTGCACCCCCGTTATTGCAGCACACCTCTCACCACAGCATTGTATATATAATGATAGGAGTTAGTATACCATTGTTTTAGCAAATTCATTGACGTATTTCAGAAACATAACAAATGACTATCGAAGCCATTTAAAACACAAAGTGTTTGATCTGAAATCAATAGAGATCGCCAAGCTAACGTTGGGGTTGTTTGGTAAACGTTCATTGAATAAAACAAGGGCACATCTCCGTTACGTTTGTTGTGAACTGAAAACTAACGTCTTATCTAAGCAAATGGAAAACACAAAGATACAGGTCCCGCTCCTTTTAAAATGTAATGCAAGAAGCCAACATATCATGTCAACTTGTCATTTTTTAAATCAATGAAATGCGAACAGAGTGCACTTAAGAGATAGGCCTTTTCATTTGATAACATATACCGGAAGGTGACGTGATGAATACGGAATGGTCCTTCAAGGTTTTCCCTCCATCTGCATTCATAAACTAGGTTATGCGCCCTAAAAAATCCTATGTATGTTGCATTTGTACAAGTCAATTATTCTCTTATTGCTGCAAAACCGAATCCATTCCACTTCCCTTTGTTCAGAACTTACCCCTCTTCAAAGCAATTTCTTATTGTAATAGTAAGGTGTGCAGTTCAGATTGATTGTTTGAAGCAGGCAAAATGATGTCACTTTGATGTTCGAATCATCCCATTTTTCATATCTTCAGCTCTTCATAAGATGTTTTAGTGTTCATCCAGCAACATTATGTTTCATTTCAATGGGACCGATGCCACATACAACGGAGATGATGACAATAAAAGAATGTCCTCAAGGAGCGAGAGCGTCATGCATCCTGACATAGCATGATATGTCGAAGGCATTAGGAAATAGGAAACATTGCATGTCTTATATGGGACCCTGTTGCCCGAAGATTGTTTAGTACTTTATGTTGAGAAATGTTTAAATACGTTATTCTTTTATTTGTTTAATCATACCGAGAGGAAATACATTTTTCATTGTTAGGTCATTGCCTGGTTTTCAGCCGTCTCCAATGTATTCGCTCCGCCATACTTGTTACGAATGCACAATGTATGGTATGTATGGCTACTATGTTTCGGGTTACAGTGTGCCATTCCCACATTTGTACTGTTCCTCTGTTTACAGTCACCATTGATTCAATGTTGTATTTATTCAATACTGGTTACAGATATATCTTATAATTGCCTTTCCGCAATGATGGGATTTCTTTTCCAAAACGCCGCTCCTGGATATTTCTTCCAAATCAGTAATTTTATAATCAGGAGGAAAAGCACTTTCATCTTTTAGGCTTGTAGAAAGGAGCTGACAAGAAGGCTCAATTATGCACTCCCATTATGAAAAAGACAAAGCCCCGGATATACCGCGAGTCCGTCTGCATAATAAAGAGGATTACCTCAATGCGTGTCCCACATATCCATCTTTTACCTTTGCCTCTTCCATTGGCTACCATTATTGGTTTACTTCTGTTGTACATTAGGAGAACCAGAAACACGGGGATAATGTTGCAGGCAATTCGTTCCGCTGTCCCAGTTCTGTCTCTGTTCCATGTGCACTGCCTTTTTGTGCTGACTATGGGTGGAACACATATTGCCTCAAGACCCCAGGACCTTGAGCAATGTACACTCTTAATAATTATAGATTATTATAAGTGTACTTTGCTCAAGGACCTTGGGTTTTGATCTTCATACGTATTATTATTATATATAGTTGAAAAGAGACGATTAATTGGGGTGGTAAAATTGGGAGAGGCATTGGAAGTGGGGTAATTGCTAAAGTCCATTAAAGGTGCAGAGAACTGGGCGCCCTTGTTGAGGGTTGTGTCCACCTCCCCTAATCCTTATGCTTGGCAGGTATTCATGTGCGAACATACTAATCAAGCTCCAGGACATTGATGAATCATCGCTAACATTGAAAGTGGCCTACATATCGCTTGGATTAACATCATTACACTGGCAAGTAAAATACCCATTTGGGATAAACATTCTGTTCGCACACGAAGCCTTTGGAATATTCAGTTTCATTTCAGTCTGAGAAGTACCGAGCGAGATAATCAGGCTCTCCGATATGCAGATAGAAGGAGAGGCTTCTTCATATCCTCTCGTCCTTCCTTCATTCATAGAGGAAGCAGAGATCTAGTTATTGAATTAAGGTTGGTTTATCACGAAGCGTTTACGAGCCTCTTTGGTCTAGCAAAGTCTAGGAGTTCCTTCTCTAACTGCATATATAGACACCCATGCCACAGGAGTTATGGCCAAACTAGTCTGGGAACCGAATCTCATCCTATGTATTATTTAATAGTTAGCCCTTTATATCATCGATAGTAATCGAGTTTTGGTATATTACTAGTCATACTATCAAATATGCAGGAGACAACATCACGCTTTTTTCTACACCTCCCTAGTAAGCGATATTGATAGGATTAACTAAACATGTGGATGATAAGGCTTTGTGCCTATAAGAGTCTTAATATGGTTGCCTTGGGAATAGTGCCTTTTTGGAATGAAACATGTGATATATGTACAGCTATAATTATCGCTACCGATGTACCTAGCCTTTTATCATTCGTACAGACACTGTGATGGTGATCTCTTCTGTAAGTTATTGCAAGGTACAGCTCTAGCCCAGACACACCGGAGATTTGTTTACTGGGCAATCCTTTAAACTAAGTACAAGGTACGAAAGGAATAAAGCTTTTCTATTAGCCGCACTGTCCGATTTGTGAGAAGGGAGATAGGGTCATTCTTGAAGGGAACAATACTGCACCTGGTCATTATATACGCCTAGCTACAGTACGCTGCACCAGTCATCCCTCATCAGGTGCACAAACACCAGTAGGACCTACTCCATCAGCTCATATAGGAGTCCTGAGCTGCTCGAGCCATATAGGAGCACCCAGGCCTATGATTAGATTTCACTGACTACCGCGTCCTAAGGGAAATCCTGGGTGGAAGAAGTACCTGCAGCCCAGATACAACTGGCTGCGATATGTATACATGCTTGGCTGACCCATAACGATCTATCTGTCCGCTGGTTTATGCTGCTTAGATTATGCCAACAATGGGAAGAAGTCGCCCGGTGTAAACAATTACAGTTATCCCATATGACTGCTACTGAGTTCACCCCCTCAGGCCATGGACATACATAGCTTTTAGTCTTTAGATATCTGTAAACATCTTGGAAAACTAACTGTTCAGTGCTCAGGGAGTGGTTTGTCTTTGAGCTTTGCATTCGTAAACGTCCATACGACGTCTTAATATCACGTCACCCACTTATTTTATTTTACAACAGGTGTGAAACATAATATGATTTGAGCCCTACAACTTGCATTGTATCTTTTGTATCAATTGATAACCATGCACATAAGGGGGGCCTTTAGAGACACATGATAGGCAGTCGGGTATCAAGTTACCTACTCATATACATGTACCATTGGACGAAATAGCCCTTGTGATTTTAAAGCAGGGAGAACTTTTTCAAACTCTTAACTTTAAGAGTTTGAAAAAGGAAATAGGCAATATTTTTCTCATCTGAAATACAAAAAAAAAGTTTATTTGAGTTTATACTTTGTATTTGTCACTTGACGAGTTGTGGCCCCGTGCGAAAACCATTTTCGCCGTAAATAAACTCAAGCTTAGTTCCGCCACCCATGCCTCTGGTCCGGAGACCCTAGTATCTCAGAACCCATTTAACTCACTTTTCTCGCTTAATTCGATCTTAGCCACTCTAATTCTTTCCCCAATCAAAAGCAAATGACACCAATAGCTATATGTGTGAGTTTAAAAGAAAACAGAGCCCCAAATATGAAGATATTAGTGAAAATAAAAAGTAAAATGACTCGAAAATGAGACTAATGTAAACAAGCTGTCTGCTCTGGGACTCGACCTCAAAATGTCCTGTTTTGCAGTATTACATAATAACCACTGGACCATAGGGGACAGTAGAGAACATGCATTTAAACACAGTGCATTCCCATTGATGCATCCCATTTTAGGTCTACTTTAATCCCCTCATTCTCCTCATGATGATTGAGGAGAATGGGGAAAATAAATTTTCTATGAATTAGTTCCTTGTGTGAGCCGCAGGCAATTTAATGATTCAAATTAGCATAAAATTATATCTTCCATCTGCAACCTATTTATATAATGTGCAGGAATGTCTAGGTCTGCACGCTTCTCTGGAATGAGAAGTGCTTAGAACTATGTATGCTATATGTGATCAAGCTATTACAAGTGTGAGTCCATACATCAGATAGTAAAGTCAGTTGTGATGGATCAGAGTAAAATGAATTTGATAAAATAAGATGCATCTCCATGAAGGGATGATATTGCACAGGCTGACTCAAAGCTATCTTCTACACCAAGATCTATAGCTAGAAGTGTAGATGTGACCTTTCTTGATGAATCACCCATGGGAGCGCCTGTGTTTTTTGCAGATCACAGAAGTTTCTAGGCCTTAGTCTGGTACACTTGGTGCAGAATAGTATCTGTGAAGTATAGCCAAGGTACACACATGTTCTATTCACTACAAGCTATGGTCAGATTTTTCCCTGTATCTGTAATTGTGTTCTTGCATAGCCGCCATTGTGAATCTTGATTCGCATGGAATTATGGGACTAATGGTACAGTGTAATATCAATAGAAAACAAGCCATGTTCAGCATGGACTATTTATCAATGTTTTAATGCCAACATCTATGTGTTATACATTTTTTTTGTCCATGACACAAGTCCTCATCTTTCCCATCATGCATTTGGTTTTCATAGATCATTTATACAAGTTGTGATATTGGTGAAAACATTTTTGTTATTTTAGATAAAAATGTTGCCAAGTATGTGTATGTCAGATTTCAACAGAATCCATCCCAGCCTGCACTGCAGTAGACATGCCCTGTGAGACATGCAAATCCCCTATTGTGTTCCAATTTCACATCATTTCTAGCATAATCCTTAATACAATCATGATGTTTTATCAATGTATTAACGATTTCCACAATATTATACTTCTTGCAATTGTACTGTGTTGGCATAGATAACACGACACATTAAAATCTGTCATTGTGTTCGAGATAAGAGCACTAATGCATTGGGCCACAGCAGAATGCTTCCAACTACAAACGGTTTTCACATAACTCCATTTCAAAAGGCTACTTCCATATTATTCTCCTTTCAAGTTATTCTCCATTTCCACTTCTTAGAACTGATTTTCCTGTCTCCCTACATCCTTCCTGCTTAGGAAGGCTTTTGAAATATTGAATACCAATATTGCTTTGCTCTCGGTCGGTCACGGCTATCTTGACCAGCCAATTACAGCAGCAAGGCAAAGAAAAAGATAAAAAGGCTAGATATCTAAAGAATGTGCTAAGCTGCGAGACTCAAAACAGCAGATGAAGGTTTTCACGGTCCCACAACAGCTAGGACTGGAGAATAATGAGTTCCTACAGTCATATTCATATCATTAAATTGTTTATTCAAATATAATATTTTACATTTTGTAATATTCTTAGCTATGCCTGAACATATTATGCAAATGGTTCTTGGCTACACACTCAGCTACACTTTCATTGTGTTTCTAGGGACATTTCTGTAATCAGATTGTGACGGATTTAAATAACGGAATGGTAAAATATATATCTGTAGTGACACTATATATATGTATATGCATATGGCATAACTATGTTCTTTTCCTTGCACTATAGCTCAAATTGAAGCCATTTATTTTCTTCTTTTCCAATCCACTTTAGCGAAGGAGAAATGGTCACAAGAGCATGTCTATAGCCCTCAAATGTACGCGAGTGACACAACACCCCCACCAGGACTGCAGACGGTACTGGGTCAGATTTTCAGAAAATGTACAATTCAACTTCGCCAATCCTCTCACATAACCCAAATTTCAAACGAAAATAAAGTTCAAAATACAGTTCAACCTAACCAAACAGATTGCTAGAATCAATGCAATGCCGAATATTCTCGATTTTACCTTGTATTGACTACATTGCAGCCTAATCTAGCAGAAGTTACTAAATGTGTACAGCTGCCAATTGTACATTTTCTGAAAGTCTGACCCATCTAGTGATTTTAAACCTTGTTCCCTACTCTCTATACCCTCAGGCACTGAGTAAAACTTGACTTGATAAATTTGATCTCTGCCAGTGTTTGCTTTGATTTGGTTTAGATATCAGAGGCTCCCTGGACTCCAGTTCTATTTACAAGTACCTTCCAGCCATAGGCTAATTTAATGCAATCAGTACTAGCTTCCCTTGAAGATACGAGTGGATTCGTACTCGTAAAAGCAAAGTGTACACCAGGAGGCAAATGATGTAAACAGAAATATATTTTGGTGAACCTTTCAATTGCATAAATTTCTGGCCACCAACCGATTATTCAATATATTATGAATAACGTAGGAAATGTTGTAAACATCACCTAGAAGAACTCAACTGCACAATTTTGACTCCATGGGAGCCTAACCTTAGTCTTGATGTTTGGCATCATTTAATTGATGTGGCAATAAGGATACAACTGTATTGCACCACCTTTGCAATGAAAGGATTCATGGAAAGTCAGAATTTATGGGCCAGTTGTAGGATAATCACAATAAATACGGTGAATGATGTTATATGTAATATATGATGTCCAAGAGTTAAGGTATAAGACGATAAACTGGGCCAAATATTTCAAATTCGAAATATTTTAGCAAAGATTTTCAAGCTACCAAACACGCCTTGCCACCGAGGGTTGACGCAATAATCACTGAGCACAAAATGAATAGTTCCCCAGCGACAAATTAAGCGCTCGCTTATTGTTAAATGAATTAACTGAATTGGATGCAACAAGCCTAAAGCCGGCCAGAAAAATTCTCAGTCATAATCGAATGCCTTAATTGCAGGACTATGATTAGTTCTTTTTTTTATATTTCACCGTGTCCGAAATGTTCAGCAAATTAAAGCTTCTGAATCATTTGATGATTGGTTGAAGAGGGAATATATTAGATCATCTACTGATGTGGCCCATGTCAGAAGAGAGAGAGAGAGGGCCGAACACACAGAGAAAGAGAGAGACAGGGGACGCAGCTGTAGGCATGATACTCTATAAAATATACATATAGCCCAATCAGTTCAGCCTCTACTAGATTATCAGGTCTTGAGTATGTCCCTTTTCATAGCTCAATGACTTGATAATCAGACCCTCTCGGGACTATTGTGAGGTGGATGGTTGGGGTGGGGAACCTTTCAGTCTCCCCTATACATCAATAAGTGGTCTGCATGGGCTGAATGTCACTCAGGCAAATGTAATAGAACAGCAGAAATGTACACTAGTGAAATACATGCGGGGGACAGGTTCTCAGTGCCTGTCAGACCGGCTGGTGGGACACTATGATAGATGTGAGTGAGAAAGAGCCAACGCAGCACGGCGCTGAGATATAGATCGCCCGCCTGTCTTGGTTTCCAGTTTTACTAAGAGGGAGAAGGTATGGAGATTCTCTCTTCTTTATAAATCCAATATCCAGTAATACGTTTGGTTACATGGTTCACAGTAGGTTTTTCTAAATTTACAGTCTAGGCCCAGAGATGAGAGAGTCCCTTCAAACGGAGGGATGGAAGGCCTCTCGCCTCAAAACGCAAAGTGCCATTATATTCCATTAAGACTGCAAAATGTCATTATAATCCCATCATAACGCCCAGTTCAGGAAACCTATTAGCGATGTAGGCGTCCAATCACTGACATACTGACTTATCTGATCTGAGGGTTTGGGCCTAGTCTGTTGAATTTACCATGGTGTGTGATAGCGGGGTTGGGGGGGGGGGGGGTCGAATATACATCAAAACACCTGGACAACAATTGATACAAGAATTAATGTAAAAATGTCCTGAATCTTATTTTTGGCTTCCCGTGTCGGATTTTACCCACCTCAATATATATTTCAGTGTTACAATCTTTTCGGATAAGCATATATACATGTTTCAATGAATACAAAGCCATTTTTTGTGCTTAACGCTAAGTACATCGTAGAGCCTAATGTGATTTAGCCATAGAAGAGACGGATTCTTGGCTTAATGGAGTTCCGCATGTGTTGATGAGGGTCTTACTGAGGTGCGCAGCTGTAGGGATAGATACCGGAGAATACAGACAGCTGAGACTGAACGCCATTGTTGCCTAGAATAGTCTATTCATCTCCGCTATAAAATATACTGCATGAAAACAGTCCAATTTCCTAAGTGAATTGTGAAAAGACATCATCACATGCTTCCATTGCAAATTGCTTCATAACTCGCAAGTGTCCTGGAATATTATCTGCATCCCAGTTGTCATTGAAATATCTCACTTTCTTTCCATCTATTCACCGCATTCAAGTTAAAGCTGCATAACCAGCAAATTTCCTAAGTGAATTGTGAAAAAACATCATCACATGCTTCCATTGCAAATTGCTTTATAACTCGCAAGTGTCCTGGAATAGTATTTGTTGTCATTGAAATATCTCACTTTCTTTCCGTCTATTCACCGCATTCAAGTTAAAGCTGCATAACCAGCAAATTTCCGTCAAAAAGTAATCTTGTAATTCCCAGTCCCTCCGAAAGTCAGCAATATGGAATAGTAAAGGCTATAGGTCATTTTTTTTATTTGTGTAAACTGAATTATCTTTCAATTAATGAGAGATCAAGATGCTAACAGATTAGGAAATTAATCCGTTTTCCCCCAAATTACCACTATAGGGCAGTCAAATACAAGATGATGAAAATATCGAGAAAAGCCATCACTAATAGTAGATGAAACATATATTTTAATTTTGTTTCAATATTCCAAATCTTCAATTTTCCAGCAGCAAGGAAAAAAGAATAGTTTTGGTACGCTGGGAATGCTACCTTAAATATTTGAAAAAAAATAAAAGGGGAAAAGGGGGAGATGGGTTCCTGAACAGACATGAAAGAAGATTGCAAAACAGAAATGCCAAGTTACTTTGTTATCAGACAGGTGAAGACATGCACATATTGATGAATTCCATTGGCTAGTTTGCGCCCATCTAAAATATTTCATTTCCAGATTGATTTCTTTCATGACATTCATCGGCAATAAGACGTTTCCCAATGCAATCGGGTTTTCGCATATTTTTAGGCCATCAGATGCAGGCAGATGGTTTGATCTTTTCTAGTTCCCTGTCGTTAATCCCTCCTATTGAATTAGTGTTATTCATGTGGGGTAAAAAGAAAAGATCTATGACAAATTAGCTTTTCAAAAATACCCCTAAATTATAACGATTCAAATTAAGTTGGGGGAATGAGGGATTACATGACATTTCATTACTGTCAATTTCGAAATAAACCATATTTTTGCAATAATTAAAGTCTTAACCATTTTAAAGGGCAGGGTGTCATCTTTGTTTTGTGGTAAAAAGGACCCTGTCCTTTAATGGTCTCTGGAAATGAGGCAGGTTCCCCTCACTAAGTTTCGGCCTCTTTGCACAAAACCGACTTTAAAGAGGATTGCTGTTGTAAGGGAACAAAAAAGGACCGAGTGTTGCGTGTTTGTCCAACCCGCGTGCACACGTGCCTTTTATTTTGATTGTCCGTTTGATTTTCAGTAATGCAGGACTCGCGCTTCTGAAACTATTTAGTATTTATCAGTGGACCCGTTCTCTCCCTTCATTCTGTTTCTCTGATTGCGGCATCCGTTAAAGCTAACCTCTGAAGCCGCTCCACTAATTTACATCTTTGATTCTTTTTTTAGAAAAAAGACATTCTTGTTTGGCCTAGTATTGGCAGTAAGATACAAAGAGCTGCGTCTCATTCGACGGACAATATTGAGAAGGAAGAGTCTTTTATCGCTTTCCCCTTTTATGATGCTGATCGTGAAACTTAAAATAATTAGCCCGTAGCATTCCTCAATCCGCAAAACGTTTTAAGACTTTGTTCATAATTCTCGATAATCCATATTTTCAACTGCCAAAAGTGATTTGTCGTGTAGCTCCCTCCTTTAGCCCAGGGAAATATCCAATGCGAGAAATGGTTATCAGATGATAGCGACTACTCATTAATTCCGGTGTTCATTATTGTTTCGGAGTCTAGGATGCCAATAGTCTCAACGCCTTGAGTATCAAAATATGGCTTAGCCAACTTGTATTGCCGTGTTTTCAACACTTAATACGACCTGCAGATACAGCTGGAGAAATGTCCTTATTATATCGTCTCATTATTTGACAGATAGTGTCTTTGCCATATTCACTACGACCTCCTTTCGATACATTCAAGATTCATTCACCGGCTTCAATCCTATCGTCGCCTATAGGCATTAAGCCTAGGTTTTACCAGAAGCGTGGGCGTAGACACAGTAAACACTGCCTTAAATATTTCTTTCAAGGAAAAGGTGCTGACCCCAGCGGCCGTGACCTTAGAACAGAAGTCAAGGTTGGACCCAATCTGGGTTGCAAACCGTACTCCTAATGGGGTGTCGGAGACACAAATAACTGGTGCAGTATTTTTTCTTGCTTAGTCATTAAAAAAATCTCCGGACCAAAGGAAAGCTATTCTGGTATCGGCCTGACTTGACCAAAGCACATCGGCTCGTGGTTTTATGGATGTAGGTACAAAAGGACCTTTCTCGCTGGGATAATGGCTTTCCGAATTTTACCGGATCTTCCGAAATAAATCATTTTGATTCCATGTTTATCTCTGTTTAGTCGCAATCTGAATATGAGATCTTATCAATTAGGTTGATAATAAGGACATAAATGTTTGATACTTCATTTTTATGCACGTGTTATTAGATTTTAAATCAATTGTTTCGAACTCGAGAGTACCTAGACTCTGGCCTTGAAAGGATATAAAACATCGATCTATACTAAGGCTATTGATTGAAGACCAAGTAATTCCACATTCACTTGTTTTTTCTTGTAGAAAAGCAAACGATGACAGCAATGTTCTTAATCAAAATTGGGACACACATTATTCATTCCCTTATTCAATTGTGGTTCGGAAAAAGTAGATCAATTCCGATCAGGATGTCGGGGCAAGGACAGGCAAATGTGAATGTAAGAGAATATCTTTTAATGGCAATTATTCCACTTGTCTTTTAATGATGCATATTCCTCAGGCACACATCATCTATCACCCTTAATTATCGCCCGGCAAACAGGCCCTGAATTACTAGCGATATTGTTTCCCTCTTTCAGTGGTGGGTGTCACCGAGCCTATTCCATATTCCAGGGACAGCTTTGATTAATGTAGGAGTGCTGTTCACAGTACGTGACTCAGGTATTTCCTTCAAGACTCCTCCAAATAGTATTGAGTTCAGAGTGATCCAATTTATTCCCAATACATACGAAGGATGCACATCAGGAGGTTATTAATGGCTGTGAAGGACGTGTGAAGGAAATTACAATTGTGTATGTACAGGCAATCTATTATCAAGTTTCTGGCGCGAATTTCAATTTCGTTAAATATTAGGTATACGTGTCTAATTAATTATAGAACCGCTGAGTCGACAGTTTATACAGATAGTCTATATATATAATCTGAACTAAAATGTGAAATATTATAATTTGTTAGTTGTGTTCCTGTCAGTTCTAATGGATACTCCATGATGTAATCATAAGAAAAAGTAACTTATATTGCAGTTATTGCCCTGACCTGTCGATGGGGTACGTACTAGAGGGAAACATGAGTTACAATAAATGTTCCTCACCCCGAAATGTGATGATTTATTACCGCCCTTTATTTATTTTTGATGAGGATTCCATCATATCTGGCAATAACACCATTTGTATGTCTATATGGTATTATTATGTGGAGTCGGTGGCAGGAGGTAATCATTGGGTTAAAGTGTCACACAGGACTGGTGGTATTGTTAAACGATGTGTCACGATCGTGCTATAAAATATGGCCGAATCATCAACCCTTTAGCATATCAACTTTAATACAAGCTAACTGCTGCTTGGCTGATGTGAAATCAAACATTCATTTGTTAGCTCTAGACATGAAAAAATATACACAATTTCGAGGTGATTTGTGGCTTCTGATGACAATCAACTGGTCCCTTATATTGATCCTATTCATCGTGATATTCAACACAATATTTTTACTCAAGCAAAAATCAATTCTTGCAAACAAATACTGGCTGTAAACACGCACTAGATCAGATTAGATTTATGGATCATTTTCGATCCTTGCTATTCGCATTTCACTTTTCTATACAGTCAGTCGCATTTTGTGTTCTAATTTTGATCAAATGCCTTTAGAAATGATAAGCCATAACTTCTGTGATGTTTACTTTTATGAACGCTGATGTAGGAAAATAATGCTATGAATTGTATTTTGCCAGTTCAAAGCGAAAGTCAAGCGGGGTAAGTAAATACTCATAAAGACTGACAACTCTGAGCTTGGAGTCTACAATCGTGGAGTCCTTCTCACCCACACTCATCCCATATTTTCTATCATTCTCACTAGCCTGGGGGCAACAAACATTATAAGGAGAACTATGCAGAAGCCCCTATCACTAATGCAGCCATGGATCGCCCTTATTGCTGGTTTTTACCCTGAGGCCCTCCTCTTTGCCTGCTACAGTTGCACCTGGGGAGTTACTCTGATCCTTCAGACCTCCCGCTGTCGGAGCCTATCACATCATAATGTTCCCCAGCAAGTCACCGCCAATATGGGCCGGGGCGATGGAGCTGTCGCCGCCTCTCTCCCTACCTCAGCGGTAGGCCATTCCTTCCTTTCCCCCTTCCAGTCAGTTCTCTACCTAGACTCTCACTTCTCTGGGTCCGACCGACCCAATCACGCCCATAACTACCCCTGTATCTCGACCCCCCTCTCAGGTGAAAGGGGAGCGCTAGATGGTCCGAACCCCTCCGTGTTAATACTTTGCCTCGGGTTAGGGTTTCCATCAATTGGGTCTACCAACAAAAGACCTCGGGGGTCTAATGCCATTCTAGCTAAAATATGAGATGGTGGCTGGCCAGAATTAGATGAGTTACTCACAACGGGCAGCTCAAGGTACGTGATAGAATGGTCAGAAGCTATAAAGAGTTAAGTATGCGAAGGCCTTTAGGTGTCTGCCTAACGGTCAGTATAAAGCCAACTTTCTATATCTGACCATTAAACCTTGGATTAAAGGTGTATTCTATGTGATCTATTGACCCATAAATCCTATTTAGTGTTAATAAAAGGTATAAAGTTTGCAAGACATAATAATGTATTTGGAAGATGGGACACTTACCTGGCTCTTTTCAATATTGAGATTACATATCCAGGGAATGAAATCTAAAGGTAAAATCCCTCGGTAGTCCTATGGGATGGTTCTGCGGTCATTTAAGTGCCAGGAACTGAATTCCATGAATGCCTTCACTAAACACTGAGAGGATAAAGTAAAAGGAATGAAGTATTAGAACATTCTGACATACATATTCGATTTCCTTTTTGGCTTGTGATTTTAGCGCTGTGGTGACAGACTGATGGATATAATCCTCATTTAGTTTCCTCCTCGATCTGCCTCCGACAAGATTATGTTTCTATGGGGACCAGCCGGTGCCTTTGATTTGTGTGAAACAGTGTGATAGAGAGAGGGAGGGAGGGGAGGCATGGGCAGCAACAGGGCCTAAGTAATCCCTCCACCACCAAGCACACCGCCTAAAGCAGTCTTCAAACAGCTGTCTCTCCAATAGTGAAATAACTCCAATCAATTGCACTGTACATATAATGCCTGTTGATGTAGGGCCTTTTAGATGCTCATTGTGTCCGCAGGAAGCAATTGACCTGCAGGTGCTAAAATGTAAAGCGTTCTTTAACTGTGTTAGAATAAAGCTGGGATTGAGAAGAAAGTAGCTTGACGGCGTGAGCCTGCTTGGAGCAAAGAGAGAGAGCCTTTTAACTGTTTGATTTCTCACAGCTCCAGCTAATTCCTCTACCTGTAGACATGCATGAATGCATGTATGTATGCACTTCGCCTATACCACTGATACGTGGGGTGTTTATCTATATATCTATATCCAATCAAGTCCAAAAAAGTGATGCTGGACACTTGTAACTCAGAGGTCTTATCATCAGGGTGTGGCAGGAATGATGGGACAGGCAGCGTTTCCCCTATCCTCCTGTTGGTCTGTTGATACGTTAGAGAGACGTCCTCTCATCTTCCTCCTACATACACCTCCTACTCTTACTCCTCCTTCTACTCTTCTCCTCCTTTGCACCACTACTACTCCTTCTCCACGGTGGATGAGCGGCGGGCCACTCACTCCAGGCGTGCGCGTCCTGTCAGTCAGATCGTCGGCAATCTACTGGAGAAGGTTGCAGCTTCTCCTGTAGGCCAGCGCGACACGGGCGACATCTAGCAGCCGCTGCCGGAGCCTGGGAAAGTTGTAATCAATATTTAAGCACGGAGGAGTGAGAGTGAGAGTGAGTGGGTAGAAAGTAAGGAAAGGTGTGAGAGCAGAGAACCAACCGAAAGAGAGTCAAAAGAGACGAAGGCATCGATATATACATATTATATATATGTGTATATATATTCAAGCACCAAAGTCAAACATAGTTATAGCAAGTAAGATACATGATGTACATTGGGGAGAGTGTTTGCGCACAGTTTCCTGAATGATAAATGAAAAGTATAGAGGCGGTGATGCATGCACATTCTCGGCATTAGGACATTACTATTCTCATGCAATGGCTGGCTGTTGATAATGCTCTAGGTGAAGGCAAAAGGATGGCTATGAATAATTACTTACTAACTTGGTTACATGAGATTTGTTTTTCAAATAAAAAGAGCCAGAACTTAAAAGGTCTATTCCGATTAATAATTAACCCATGTTCTCAATTACCTGTAACGATTTTGGGCACGATCCAGGGAATTCCTGTCAGTACTGTTTTGAACAGTTCCAAGTATGGGATAAAAAAACACTGGCTATATTCAAGATCGGCCCTTTTGATAAACTATTAATTTAGATGCCCGCTGATGATGATTCCATCCAGAGGCAAATGCTCAGGCGATGTGTAGGCGACCGGGTTGTCGTCGCGTATGGCCTCTCCCTGCGACACTTACCGCTGTTAGGACGGTCTGTAATCAGAGCAGGGATTTGGTAAGTGGAGAAGTATTTTGGAGAATACTGGAATAAGTCTTTAACAGGTCCTGGATAGTAGGCCTGGGAGTACTCAGGTCCCTTCCCAATAACCCAGGCTGAAAGGGCATTAAATGTGTGACCGGTTCCACAGCGCTGTTTGATTCACTCTACGTCTTGGAAAAGATGAACACGTCAAGAAACCAGTGTTGACCATAACGCCCATGAGGAGCGCGGCAACATTCCCTCCACCGCCTCCCAGTCCTCCATAATGCATTGCCTGCATGGAATTCCTGATTTGATATACTACTTCTCTGAGCCTAACCGCCCAGTCAAGATATACAAGGGAATAACAGTTTGCTACGACGCAGAGGAAAGGCGTCAGTGAGCTGAGTTTGCATAAATGATATATATAAATGCAAGAGATTCGGGATTGGATTTAAATCCCTAGTTTCATTAAGATTAACATTAATAATTGGAGAACGGCCCAGATTCGCAGAAAATATAAGTAAACAATTCAGAGGGAAACGTAAGGAGATCTTTCTGAGATATCTTGGCAATAAGTCAACGCACGGAAGGGCATTAGCCCCTATCTCTGTCCTCTAATTACTTTCCATTATTAAATTGATATCATATTACTATTGTAAGAAAGGGTACACATCGGAATTCGCCACTACCTCACAACAGACACAGAATCATATAGAAATTGCATATCAAACCATAGAACACATAACTTTCAACTAAATTGGATTGTAACCTGATATTTTGAACAGGGGTTCTGAGGAGGAAAGCAAATAATGAACTGTAATTGTATAAAACAATTGAGAAAATACTTGGTATAATTTGTTGGTATGCGTTATATTACACAAAAGGAAGGAAACGTAATACATGGCTCTTGAATGTGATTGTCTTGATGCAGTTCGTGCCTTGATTAATGGAATGGAGCTGGAGGTCTTTCTCTCTCTGAGAGACTACTCTCCATGTGCTGCCTCGACACCTTTGCATGGTGGGGGAGCTACTGGTAGCTACTCGTCACTTTACTTGATGACGGTCATATTACTCCCACCCCATGCAATTGATCACATTCTCATATAAAAACACCCTAGTCACTTCATATCTACTCGAGGCTTCCTCTTTGTCCTCGTACAAGTAGTACTATACAACTGGTAATATAAGACATCAGACATCAGAATTGGATTTGTTGAAACAAAACCCTCATGGTTTGTATACTCGGAGATTGGTCTGTGTGCTGTTGGGGTTCGAACAGATGGACATTTAACGTATAAATAAAAAATGTATCTTTATATTCATAAAGAGACAAGCTGTGTTCTGTATGTAAGCTATAGACTCAGGTGTTGTAATGATTCATACGAAATTTCTTTCTATAAATTCAAGCATAGGGGTCCATTGTGCGTTTTAACAGAATGTTGCTGGAAATAAAACAATAAGACAAGACAGGTTTATTTCACATCCTCTTTCTCACTGATTAGCAGAAGGGTTCCCCTAACCTGCTTTTAGTGGGGGTTCCTTAGCCCATGCAGTTGCCTCACATATATGGGAGTCCCTACACCTGACAATTTTATGTTGGCCTCCTTACTCGCACCCAATGTTTACCCATCAGCAACCACACCATATTTCCGGTTTTTAGCATCATGTACAGTGTTGCGTACAAGCAGAGAGAGATGAAAGAAAGGGGTCAGAGAGAGAAAGAGTAAGAGAGAGATGAGGGAAATAGAGAGTAAGAGAGAGATGTAAAGCAGGGGGGACGGAGATGGGAGGAGGAGGGAACAAGGAAGAGGGAGAGGGAGGGAAAGGACAGAACAGATAGGGAGGGATCGAAAGAGTAACACTGGGAGAGGGGCCAGGGAGGGGCGCAAGGAGGCTGAGAGAGGAGAGAGAGAGAGGTAATACACATATTCAAAGACTACCAGCCACAATATCCACTGGGAAGACCCCCTTTCGACTGTCAACCGACGCAGAGGGGTACATTGCTAGTTAGATATATAATATGGCAGAGCTCTTTATCTTATTCTTTTACAATTGTACACATTTAAAATCAGTCACAGGCAATGATGTTGTTTATCATGAGTTGTTAAGATATGATTATGCTGAATGGATAGAGAAAAAGAGTCGGGTTCTCCACCAGTGTTAAGATATCATTATGTTGAATGGACTCAGAGGCAGGACTGATCTGTTTAAGTATGGTAATAAAACTCGACTGTTTATTAAGATGTAGAGATGTGCAGATTCTCAATAGGATGTGATGGGTGATAGTGGGTGTTGCCCTGTTATGTCACATCCCCACATTCTTTTTCTTTAACACTTTATTTATCCAGGTAGTATAAAAGGGCTATAGCATTTGCCAACCCTAACTCATCGGGGAACAAGCATGTCGCCTGATTTACGCCCCGAGCTTACATAGCGTGCATAAGTAGATTTGCACAGTACTAGGTAGTTTAGCATAATTAGCGATTTTAGAAATATGGTAATAATAAATGGGTGATAATTAATAATTAATATAAATATAATGAGGTTATGCAATGTGACGTAATGTCTCATAACAGTCAAATATCCTGAAGTATCTTTTGAGCACAATAAACCAAACAAAGAACACCCGTAGCAGTTACACCTACAGGCAGTACAGCCACATCGAACAGCAGATTGAACAACATCGTTTCTCTTTTAGTGGCTTCCAGTTAAAACAATGTATGAGGGACACTGTGCCAAGGCTATGGTAAATTCAGCCATCCTCCGATTTTCCTTTATATGAGAAGAAAAATGCCCAATAATCTTTATTCCATTTGTAAGTCGGGAAACATTTGCACGGTGAGAATTACCAGGCATCATTTCAAATGTATCTGCGCATGTCTAATTACTATGTATGATGAATAGCTCCGGGAAGGGCAGCTGGGAGAAACGCCTGAAAATCAATTAGATCCAGCTTTATAGAAATATCAAAGGTAATAGTCCTCCAATACCATAGCCTTTATTGAGACAGATATAATGGCAATAACTATAAACATTGTACAACAAAGAGTAAACGAATTCCCAATGTGTGCTAGCAGCTCCATTATGCGAGAAATTTAAATCTAGGTGCTTTGAAAATAAATCCGGGAAACAGTGCAGAGAAATTTAAATGTGAACCTTTGACATTTTCAAAATAAGAGTATTCTAATAGCTCATCATCTTATTTCGGAAGTAGATCTAGAATTGTTAGAAGGACACAGTCTAAATAGGCTTAGAGGAAGGATGCAAAACAATGGCTTGATTTCGCTATACCGAAAATCCTGCACACTAGTTACATTTCCAGACCTTTAGAAAATTCATTCTAAGAGTTGTTTCCGCTCAGGCTAAATGAACCTGACCTTTGGCGCAATGCTTTACTATGTGTGTAGTAAGACTAGAAATAAATGAGCTGCCTGGTCGAAAGGTTTAACAAAATACAGGCCCCGTAGTGTATATTATCGTGTACAGTGCAACGGTTATTACTTGGGCTTTAATACCCCCTCCACCTGAAGAAGAGTAGGATGATAGTATGCAGTGCAGCAATTGATATTGGGAATACCCATGGACACATAGATATACCAGGCAGAATATGATAGGCTATAACTTCTTATCATAAAGCAAACATCCACGATAAACTGCACCCCACTAGAGGATAATATCAGACGGGCTATAGCGTGTCCCACCACTCAATATTCACATCTTCCAAATTCTTTTTGAGGCCCATTCGTGCCCCGAACAAAAGCCCAAATGTTGTAAAGGGGTCATTCGGGTGGTGGTTTGCTGGAAAGTTTGGTGGGAGAAAGAGAAGAGAGGGGCGGGGGCTGGCTTAGTGGAAAAAGGGGGTGTAACTAGAGGGAGGATAGTGACTTGGAGCTGTTATAGTGGCCTTCCTCTACAACCTCCTGCCTAACCTAACCAATGGGAAGCTGGTGCACAATGAGCTATGCATGTGTGCCTTCAATGGTCGTTGGATGAAGGGACCAGTAAGAAGTATAATGAAAAGGTCGCAAGCTGCACTGACCTCATCCTTCGCTTAGGCAAGGGAGCCTTCTGTAACTCAATAGGCACGGAGCTCTATAACAGTCCATTGAGTAGAGATCTTATGATCAAAGAAGCTGGCATTAATGAAGCCAAATGACATTCGGACCAAGTCCAGTGTATTTTGGGACTTCCTTTCTCTGCCTGACGCTATTGCAATGTTGAATGGGCGAAGGATTCTTTCAGGATATCACAATCAAGATTACTCCTTGCTGCCATATGTTATCTGTTTCCCCTATACCGATATCAATGCTTGCTTCGAAGGGGTCTATTCTTTTGGGTTTGTTTGAGAACCTGTTCGTATGTGTCACCCGTCATCGACATGAACTTTATCGAAATGTCTGAAAATGGTTGAAAGGGTTGAACCACCAAGGCAATATCCCCGAATGTGTGCATTCAATTGAATATCAGACACTGTACAGAAGGCTAGCTGTTATGTTGTAGTTGTGCATGTGTACATATCGTTTACTTTCAACCTGAATATTGTCAGGTTGAAAGGTTGTATTAATATAGTGTATCATTACTGCAGGGCTTTCTTTATTCTTATCCAACGTCCTCGAGAAAGAACATACACTATTCTATGTACATGCTTGTTTTTATTATTACCATAGCGGAGGTAATTATCAAGAGAGTGTTGAAGTGTTTTCTACAATATGATCCAAATAGTGTACAAAGGACGTACACAGTCGTATTGGGTATAACCTTGAGGAATATTGTTCATCGTCAGTTTTGATCAGATTTGATCACGAATCTGTTGTAGTATTTTGCAGCTTTTTGCTACTGTCAAGGCATCTAGGAAAAAATCGGATCCGGATCTCTTCGGCTATGAAGAATTTATGAGGCGAACATGAGAATCATTATTTCTGCATTGTGCTACAACTGTTTAAAATAAATTCCTTTTAACTATAATCGAGTTATCATATTTTAATGTGCATTCAGCGAAATAACTGTTTAAAATTATCCTGATAGAAAATAAATCGCAGTAACCCAAGGAGAGGGATTAGTAAGGAAGGAATGGAAATTGGGAATCATGGGTACACTGGTCAGCATACTAACATGCGCAATTTTGGTGAGTCATAACAATGCAACACCGACCGCAGAATCTGGATTATTTGACGCAAGACTGTGATATATTCACTATTAAGGATCCAATTTGACCGCAAATTAGCCCGGGCATCACTTTGTAAGACCCTGAGCCATCCATGCATGGAGAATGTATGAGAACATTTCGCTGTAAGTGGGGCCCCTGTCCGGTTGATCTTAGCCAATCGGAAGGCCATGTATGTCCCACGTGGCAGCTCTAAATCTTATCAGGACCAATCGGCGAGCATGTGCACTGAAACTATATAGCGAGCAGGGGTCATTATACCAAGTTAATTACCCTATCCTGAGGCCGTGCTCTTCATGACCCCCTCTTGATACAGGGATAGATGGAGAGGGAAACCCTAAAGTAACGATTACCGTTGATGGGTTAACCTCGACCTTAAGTGTCAGAGAGACTGATCAGGGTACTGTTTTATGACATCCACTTATAACACTATCACGATTTATAGCGTGCGATATTACCATACGATGAAGCACAGGCGGTCAGGAAAACAGAGTATGAACTGTAGTAGGTGTTTGCCTTCTTTATGCCCTGTGAATGGCTATGTCCACTTAACATTTTTATTGTGTATCATTAACCCCTGCATAATCCTGCTGAGGGCTCTGTTGACTTCATAACTATCAGGCGCCGGTCCTCCTAATATACAATGTTTGTATTGTATGTGTAGTTTTATTCATATCAGCTATATTTGTTTTGGTAAAGAGTCCACCCATGTAATGAACTATAATCACTTACATCCAAATGAACCAAAGTTAGGTTGTTTCATCTTTATGTTTATGTTGGTGTTGATCCTTAGAATACACGTTTAAAATTGAACGTTTTATTTGATTAAACGATCATTTAACTACCATTAATTCATGTTAATTCATGTTTACTACTACTTTACAAAGGTCGTGCCAACAATAAAACTAGATTAACACAACTGATCGACTATGGTTTCTGTGGGTATTCAGTCTCTTTACTTACCTCGACTTGAATTGTTTACAAAAACAATGATCGACCAACGTTCGAATAACGTAGGATAGTATATGAATAAGTGATAGGGCATGGATCACATGGTCTGAACAAAAATGACATCGAGTTAGTCCTCCTTTGGTAAATTTAGTTTCTTCTCCAATGACGTCAGTCCTCCTTTGGTAAATTTTGTTTTTTCTCCAATGACGTTAGTCCTCCTTTGGTAAATTTTGTTTTTTCTCCCAACACTGAATGTAACATCAGTGATCTAAATAGCGACACAGCTAGTTACTATGGAAGCAACAGGTTGCTGGGGGACTCGTTTGACCAATCAGATGCAAGTGATAACATATGAACTGTATGCGGTCGTCTCGGCCAATATAATCAGTTGAGATCTGGACATTGCCTATCACAACATTAATGTTACCTCGGTTAGTTTGTGTTTATATTACTTGTCTATTATTCGCACCATGTTTATGGTAAATATACATTTCTTCGTTTGCTTTAGGCAAATTAGTGTCTGTGTTCGTTATTGCGAAGATGGTTACCTAATATCTGATTTGAAATATAACGAGATTTTCTCCGAATTAATTTGAAAAAATGTGGGATTGGACATTTTGGGCACGCCAAAACTAAATATGCTTTGGTGCATACATCTGTAATGATTTCAGGTGGCGTTGATGAGGAGAATAAAAACAACCAAAACAAGACCAGATTGTAGGTACTCTGTTTTATCACAGAGATTAGGCTGGTAGGAAATGAATTTATTCAGTACATAAAGACGGTGTCAATGATATGAATAATGAACACATGGGATAATATAAGTAAAGAAGCAGTGCATGAAAAGCACTGCCTCTAGTGATAGAATAAATTGCGCCTTTACGTCTACATACATTGCACATTTATAAAACCAAGTAAACATACTGGTATGTATGGAGGTAAGAAGAGTAGTAGTATATATAAAGTTGACATTTATTATGGCATTACAAATCCTCAGAAGAGAGAGGATGGAGACTCATACTATTCTGTTTTGGAATTTTGTCTGGTTTTTAGCGTTTACAGCTTACTAAATCCTAGCTTTTAGTTGTATGTGGGAGTGATATTTGGATCTTTTCGAAGATTCCGGAATACACTTTGAACTTTAATCAACGTCAAGCAACTTTGAAAGTCAAGAGAGTGTCGTGACGGAGTTCTCTGTGAAGGTCATGCAAAACCATTATTTTATTAATTTAAACTTAAAACCAGAGGAAACGAATTGACATACTAAACAAAATGTTTCCTGTGTGGGAAGAATTTGCAGGAAATAATACTCAAGACTGTTATACTGAGCGTAGTGACATTTGGAACGCTGACTTGGGTCAGGAACGTGTTGTGCGTGGACGACAGAGTGTCAAAATCGTGTTCGTGTCTACACTGTGTGGACACTATATATATACAGGGGTCTGTTGCATAACCCTAACGTAAGGAAAGCTGAGTGTGGGAATTCCTACACTTTTGCCTTTTACCTCAGTGGGTAGGAATATAAATGCATTGTGTGTATAGGCTATCTCTACCAGCTGGGAATGGCAGGGACTTCTTTCTCCTTTCTACAGGTCAAGGAATACCCAGAGCAAAATCTTCTCCTTAGCTTTATACAACAGGCCCCTGGTATCTATAATTGCTACCAGAGAGGCTCCAGACTGCAACACATAGACACAATATGTCATGTACAATACAATATGCCCATAGTTGAGGGTGGAGAACCCTGATCGTGTCATAATAACCACAACCTTGGGTACAGGCCAAGAACAGCCCGGGAATGGCGAGTTCTTGTACCAGATGATGTGACACCATCGAGGCTTGCTGCAAGTGGCGGCTGCCAATTGCTGATGCTTTTCGCGTCGCGAAGTACAAGGACACTTCATAAAAGACAAGTGGCACACCCTATATTGTGCAGTGTTGAGTTGCCTCTAAATTTACAAAGAGTCTCCCATTCCATTTTTTCTCCTTAAATCACTCCTTAGTACTTATGGATCGTGTCCACCGAGGCGATTTCACCATGTGGGGAGGGTGCAGTCAGTATTCTTAAACTTTCGTTGATCTCAACTGGCCTGATTGCCCTCTGTTTCTTCTCCAACTGCGATAATCGGGTCAGTGGAACAGCAGCTTTATCCCACTCCCTCAAGGGTGCACTATCTCCTCCTGTTGAACCATCTCGTGACAATTTTCACGCATTCCCCACCCCTCTACCATTCTCCTCCCGACATCTCCCTTCCTCCTGGTCTCCAATATCTCTTTTTCTGTTTTCTGCTTTTTCATCTGTTAACTCTCTTTCTACCTAATTCCCTCTCTTCTCGACACTGCCTCAGTAATCCCTCTCGAATTTCCTCGTCTGCTCTCGAATTTCCTGTGCTGTATCTGCCTTCGTCTCTCCTGTTATCTCTATCTTCCTCTCTCGCCTTTCTTTCTATCCAATTCCCCCTCTCCTGCAATCTCATCTGCTCACTTGATTCTCTTTCTCTCTCTCTCTCTCTCTCTCTCTCCCTCGCGCTCCAACCCCGTCCCTAGTTCCTAACATACTTTCTCTCAATTCTCTATCTCCCTTTCCATCATTACTCTGAATAATCCTCCCGATACGAGACCATTACAAAGCATATATGAATAATTGTAGTTGAAGACCATGCAGATCTATCACTATAACGGAATACCATACCCCCGAAATCATCCCTTGTCCCAAATCTCCTAATAAATATACTTTTACACAACTATTCAGTAGATAAAAAAATCATTTCATTCCCCCGCTCTAGTCAAACTGTTTTTTGAATGAAGGCGTCACCTTTGTTGGACAACCCACGAATACAGAAACGTAGTAAAAAACCATGCCATTGTCCTTATAATCGTATTAAATGTATTCTTGGATTTGGGGTTAGACCTATTGTTATTTAGATATTCGACTCGTGTGTTCTGAGATGTCTTCATATGATAGCCCCGCCTCCCACGGGTTCAATATAAAACCAAATACGAACTGATGGAAAAAGGTAAAAAAGTATTTTATCGCAGCAGCAACAAAGGGAAAGGCTGTAAAATCCGGACAGTTTAAAGTGTAGATTATTTCCATTGGCTTGGTTATGTACACACGATTCCCTGATGGCTCGGTAGATGAAACAACAATAAAAACAACACCGAGTCTTGTCTCTGCTTTTCGGTGCCGGCCTGACCCGAGCACCCTGGAGGAAAGAGCCTGATCCTGCGGGCTGGAATGTATCTATTGGATCTCTGTGATTGTGATTTACTGAGGGGTTTATTGCAGTGTCTCCAGCTCCCGATGATGGGGTCAGTCCAAGCGGCGCCTGAAGCAGCCACGACCCATTCTCCCCCAGCCACCGACACCACATCCCAGTGCCGGACATCTATTGTCAGGAATGACCGATAGATCATTCAGTTGTGGATCCAATACTTCAGGAAGAAACCCTCCCTAGGGAGGTGGCAACCTCGAATATGGGGTTAATGATGAGGTATTGCCCATCAACTAAACACGGGCGCCTAAAAAAGATGATGTATGGCATTTAGAGGTTTGCAAAATCATGATTTTATAACCCCTTATTAAATATATAGAAACCTGAGTAGATATTCATCCATGTACTGATTTTTTTTATTGCTCGACGACTTATTTCAAACGACGGACCCATTAATCACCATTAAAGTGGTTTATCTTCAAGGGAAATAGGAGTTGATAATATATCAAATGTCTTTAGTTGGGTAAAGGTCCATCCTATATTAATTCTGTGCTCAGAAAAGAATAGTGCTTAGCTTTGCAGTATTATGACGTTGTCCGTATCAGAGTGGAATATATTGGTCATTTTGGCATTTGATGTGAAATTGAAATGGATAATTATTCATTCACCAAAAAGCCGTCAATTAATTATTTTTCCTGTGAAGTATTTATAACATTTTCAAGTTGAGTCGGGAAGGCAGAAAACGTGGAATTTGATGTCTAGGTATCGGGAAAGCATCAGAAACTCAAATAAAGAAATCCAAATAGCTTTTATGACCACACACTTAAAAGGAAAGACTATGCATCGTTTGACTTTGTGTAAAAATTCTTTTAAAGGGCCTAGTCCACGAAGCCGATTCTCATGCGATTCCCACAAAATTTAGTGCAAAAGAGTCCTCTGCGACGCAAAATCGCATGAGAATTGGCATAGTGGATTAAGGCCCTTAAAATTCTCTTAACTTGTTCAAGGTACCTTCTTAACGGTTGACAAATATTCCCTCTCGGATATAACTCTATAGCATTGAATAATGCATGAGAACACACCAGTCGTACGTAATTGTAGTACTTAGTTGTATTTATCTACCATGGAGAATAAATTCTTGATGAGGTTGGCGACCAAACTTCATCGTTCTTCCAAGTTTACATTCAAGGAAGAGGGATGGATGAGAGGGTATAGAAGATAGAGCTCACTCGCATGTTTACCAGGAAGCCACATTCATAAGAAACTGAAATGTTTTTTATACAAAATATTAGTTTATTGGTCTTAAGATGATACAATGTAGCATTATTCTCAGTAGAAACAAACAAAAGGAAACAAAAAGGGTATATTATATATAGTTTTATATATAAAAGAAGAGAAGGATCTTACTTCCAAGTCAAAATAAATCACATATCGTAAGGTTTTAAAGATTTATCATCTAGTAAATGTATGAGAAAATAATATTTCATACCATTACACAGGGCAGCATGCATACCTTATATATTGATTCAGTTAAAGTATACTAGTAACATATAGTAGTCATACGTATTACTTAGGTTCAAAGGGAAAATTTAATCACATCCTTTCTCAATAAATCGTCTGGTTTACTTAAGCTGAGATAAGTCTCACAGTTATCTGGTTACTGCTACCGTGACAAGACCATATTTTTGCCCAAACAGTGAAAATATTAATTATTTTACCACCACAAAGAAGATCTACGATGGATGGAAACACTGCTATTGTGCTGTTAAATTCGAGTGGTATAATTCAACAATGCACTGCATTTTGGAAGCGCCAAATATTTTTGTAAATAATTAGCCCTACGATAAATTGAGCTATTACCAACCTAACGTGATCTGAGCGGATTGGAGCCGGTCAATTGAACGGTCGTTACACTAGTTCCGAACATAAACTGACATTTTTCTGCTGCCATCTCCTTGGACGACCTAAATAAAGTCTGGTCGTCTTGCATGAAATTTCCTGGAAATCTAAAAATAGAACCAGCTTCTTTGTTCTGAACATTAGTGAGGAATCTATCAAGATCGAAAGAAATAATGAATCATCCTAAGTACACCCGCCACATGCAATTCAATATCACCTCGGCCACTGCTCAGTCTTTTACTTGGGTTTACCATGTCGTGGACGTTCAAAGTAAACGGAGACATAATCACAATTCAATTATCTATTCTTAATTTCATTGTCTTGTGTTGTGATTCCCTGGCGATGCATTCTTTAAAACTCGTCCTCATTTGCATATAAATTGAATTTGCCCACGTTGAAGAGGCATCGTTTCTGGCTGGGGGAATTCATGACTGTCTCCACGGTGTTTTTGCCCACTCTGAAACTGATTATTCCCCTATAGGTACGGCACACATATTCCATGTAATTTACCAAGACTTAGCCATAAGTAATGTCTGTGTCGAAGGCATAATTGGGAAGTTGATTTAGGGCTTTAGACAGATGGTTGCCTTTTTGTATTCGAATATTATATGCTGAAGGTGATCGCATAGAATTCCCGAGGACATCAGTATATTATGTTTTTTTTTCAATCTATAAATCTGCATCTATCTATATATCTACCTTCTTTCTATGTAATTATAATGAATGTCTATCTATCTATTCTATTATGTTGTACACGCAGAGTGTGACATTATGATAACATTGGAGGTTTTAGTGATCATAGTGATAAAGATCTAATGGTGGAAGTAACAGTATCATTAGCACAAAGGATAGATGCTATACATTTGTGGAGAAATAATTTGTATTTATTTATACACCTTGACATGAGTATAGCTACCGCAGTACATGGTTATGTTTAACTAACAGGTTGGTTACATGAGTAAATATAATTTGAGTAAATACGATAAAACCCCTTTGTGTATAAGTATAATGAATGTAGTAAATAGGTGAGGGCGGGTGGGTTACCCAAAATGTATATCTTTACCTTCAAGCTGCAGGAGAATGAGTGTCCAAGTGTCCGAGTGTCCGAGTATCCAGGCAGAAGTGCTAACAGTTATGCAAATGAATCAGCTTCCTCCTAGGCTAATGAACCCCCACCAACTGAATCCAATGGAGGGCCAATGAAATATCCAAATAGTGTGGTGAATATTGTTTTGTCCCCAAACTGTCAGGATTAAAAAGTGTCATAGTAAATATCCAACATATCCAACATTTTTCTTTTTCAAATATCATTTTCCTTTTCTAAGATATTCCAACAAATAATCAACATGACTTATATATCCTGATATATCCGAAGAGATACTTTCTTTTCTTTCTCTCACAGAGATATCCATATTACCATCTTTCTTATGCCAGAGTCAGTTGCTCATTTTCATATACTACTATGTGGTGTCTGAATAGTGGCCAGTAGACTAGCACGAGTCCCTTAGGCTATTCTCATAGATAGATAATTCCCACGAAATAATGGTTGTGTGTGGATAAATTGCATTTATTTGTACATATTGATATTATTTAGTTTATAAAAATAATCAAGGTGCGCAAGTCTATCCATGACACTTAGGAAAGGAGCAAAAAAGGAAGAATCCTCACTGTCATATCTTAAACGGACCAACTGCACTGCATCATAGCAGCAGATGACACAGGTCATAGGTAATAGAAGAGTGGTCATAGTAAAAAGACTCCTTGTAATGGAAGAAAAGATCTCAGTACTGAAGAAATAGTCAGTGCCATGAAACTATTTGTTCCAGGAATATCTGGTCAGTAATAGAAAAAGGTGTCTTAGTAATGTATTTTGGCTATGCGTAATATGTGCAAAAAAGAGCAAAAGTCTGTAATATTACATATATCATACAAATGACGACTCTGGGACACACACACCAAATATTCTTGGTAATTTGGGCAAATTTGAAATTATTCTGTATTTTGTAGATCCAAAAGACCTGGGTATTTGTATGATATTACGTATTTGAGGTTGCATCCATTTATGTTACAAATTAATTAGCCTACTTTTGGTAGTCAATATACATTAGGATTTACATTCTCTGGTACTTAAAGATATGTTATTCTCAACACTCGATTAAGTTCTTCTGCAGTTTCACCAGACAATGGTCACACAGGGGCAGGGGATGGAAATAATTGTGTCATCTTCAAAAAGCTGAATCTCGGTAAGATCATTTATATAAATAACAAGAGGATTGGCCCTAAGGCTGTTCCTTGTGGTGCTCCACAACTTATTTGTTTAAAACTAGAGAGGCGACTCTTAGCAAGGTGGAGACACTTTACTTTAGCTAGATGATTGCTGAGTACTATATGCATATTGTTTCTATCATAAATGTCATGTCATTTCAGTATATTATTCAGCGGACTAAAACCTGTATACAGGTCTGTCCCTCATTTGGAAGTATAGTTCAAGATATGTTATATCCAAGAATCCTATGACATTGGTGGCAAATTATTTTGTTGTTGGATACAAGTCATTGCCACATATTATATATATGTCATTGCATGGAGATGGGTAGGCCCTACATGCATGTATACACATGCTTTTGAATTATTCCGACATATCGTAGACGCTGATGAAAATATATTCTACAATCGGATGATTTTATCACTGGAGCAGCGTGAAGTGTCTTGCTTCCCCTTCCTCTATATTTAGATTTGGGAGTCCCAGCAAAACATGTTTTCTACATTTCAATAAGCTTCTTATACCATTGGTGCAAAAATATTTTGGGAAAACGGTGAAGAAAAACAATATACAAAAAGACACTCAATAGGTCATGGTGACCGACTATATAGGAACTCGAATATCATATAAGGGTCAGATTTTCAGAAAATGTACAATTTAACTTCGCCAATGTTCTCAAATAACCCATATTTCAGACGAAAATAAACTTCAAAATACAGTTCAACCTAACCAACTAGATTGCTAGAGTCAATGCAATGTCAAATATACTTGAATTTACCTAGTATTGGCCAAATTGCAGCCTATTTTAGCATTATTTATTAAATGTGTACAGCTGCCAATTGTACTTTTTCCGAAAATCTGATCCATATATGGAATTGCATGAATCAATACATTATATATAGTCTAGCTCCTTGAGGAGTCACTTGTAGTACAATACATACCTTCAAACTACCAGACATGCAGTCTGTCTTGGTTCAAATGCTTATCAATGCACTGAGGTAAAGGTAGGTGCTGGTTCTAAAGCAGGGCCTGTGTCAGAGCCGGGCATTTGTCTTTGATCGATTGTCAAATGTGTGGGCGGTTAGGATGTTGACAACTGAACGTACCTGCTACATATATGTTCTAAGAAGCTTTGTGAAGGCCATACTTATTGAATATGAGTAAAGCCAAGGATGCCCTTCAATGGTATTTCGTCTTCAAGGTAGGCTCACACGCTTCATTTTCAAAGGCATCATCTTGAGAACGAATTCAATGTTTGTGACCCACCTTCATGGTTCTACCCCTTCACTATAGTCGGTCCGAAAAGTAGTTGACACGTGATTCCTTAGTCCTTTAAGGGGAGGGAAAAGTGGGAGATTTTTTATTTCTATTTATGACAAGGACCTGTCAACCCTTTGCCCAGCGAGTCGCTCATTGCAATCAACCATGGAGAAATAGGGCCAGTATAATCAGCTCGTCCTTCCATCTAAGAAAACAACAGCCGCTGCACATGGAACAGAGGCAGCGCAATACAATACAGCTGGATATTTGGCCATGGTCGGTCGCAAACGGCCATGGTCAGTTGCAAACGGCGATTCAGGGGGCAAAGGTTTGAAGTAAAAAATCCCACACTTTTCCCTCCCCTTAAAGGGACTAAGGAATCACGTGTCACCTACTTTTCGGACAGACTATAATCCAGTTAAGTTATTGATGGGACAGTTAGTTAGACAAATATTGCGATTTCACTAATATAATAGCCTACATCATTGCATATCACAGTCACCGATATGTCTTCTTATGAATGGTTTCTTGTAGGAAATTTTGAACTGCGACAGATAATCCTAGAAAGAAGTAGTGTTGTCCTGCTGCATTGTGCACATCATATATGAATATACGTTTTAATTACTAGCTATTTCATATGGCCTCTATGACATCTCCTTTCATGTGATCGTTCTACAATGCCTCTACAATATGCAGTGTGTCATTAAATTCCCATATATAGCTCGTAAACGTGGGAAATAAATAAGGTTGATATGCATCTCTACCGTATATGGGAGGCGATTTAATTAATATCAGACTATTGCATGTTTTGTTCTCCCCCCAAAAGCATAGTAATAAAATCTGAGACCTGCAATAGCTAAGATGCAAGGCTCGATTACTTTTCCCTACAATGTTCCTTGTTTGATGGAAGATCATATTTCCAAGCTTGTGGGATTTTCCTCATTGCGGAGCTGACTCTAATAGGAGGGCCATCCACACACGCTTCTAATTGCATCCTTGAAGAAACACACATACATCAAAGCTGGGAATGATTTTCCACTTGCTTTTTCTTGGCCGTTACGAGATACACCAGGAAGATTTTAATCACCGGACAGCAATGTATATCCCTCCCTACATTGTCGCGCGGCAATAAGGGATCACACACTCAAAGATTTTCTCCGTCACAAACGCATTAAAAATTTAGAATGACACTTCAGGGTGCCGCAACCGTTCTTCCCCACTTCTGCCTGATAGGATTTCCTCCATATGTAAACAATGTGTTCACCTTTCTAATCACTCTGTATTCTAATTCCTTCGCCATTTCAAATTATACGTATGAGAAAGCAACCAGACTGTCTAGGCATTGAACACTCATTTCCTTCCAGTAGGAGGGAACTCTCTACTGGGGAATAACTGTCTTAATTGTCAACGAATAAAACATAACACATTGGGTTGAACTTCCTAGTTGCTCATAAAACAAAGTAACTGACTTCGATAAATCACAGAGTTTATAAGGATAATTGCTGATGGCTTCGTTTTATAAAGCTCAATATCCACTTTACAGAGTGTGAAAATATAGACTACATTGCTATCGGTTGAGAGATATCTCCCGTTTATGCTTAATACATGCAAGGATTTCATACAGCCACATTCCTTAGCGTGGTAAGACTGTTTGTTCACTCTAATTGGACAAAAATGAATTGTGGCAAGGGAAGAAGTACTTCATTGCTAATGCGCTAATGTTAAAGGTTGCCAAAGGTTGCCAACTGTGTTGCCTCTATAATGTGTGGCCATGACATTTTATATATTTAAGGTCATGTTCTCCACACCCAGTGGTGGCTACATGGAGGAAGGTTCATGGTGAGGAACCAAAAAGGTTCCGACACAACTGCCCCATGATGGAGTTTGCCACGCAACACTGGAATCAGTTGCTATTGTGTTTCTACCGCCACCCCAGGACTGTGGTTTCACTAACAGACCAATACATACTCATACATAGCCTTAACCTTCCTCGATAAAAGTATATGTTTGGGGAAAAGGTAATGATTTGAATGTGTTAAAGAATCGACTATCGATATATGTAATCCGATTTCAAAGCATTGAATGATGCTCGTGGCTGTGTTGGTATTTTGTGAATTGTTGCGTTTGGCTAACTTAATATGGAAGGTTACAGCATTTAGCTTTATCTTTTAATGATGAAACTGTCCGCTGGTGGCGCCTGCAGCATGACTGCTTGTCGTTAGGACACCATGCCAGGCTCACCAGCGTCCAACTAACAATCCCCCTGATTCGCAATATTCACTCCTCGAAAACAGTTTTCAGGCCACACAAGGAATTTCCCACTCTAGCAGAAAAAAACTACGTCGGGCCAATTTGTTACCAGGGAAACCTTTGGGAGTTTTGGCCGATTTTTACTGGACTTGTGTATGTCAGGGATGGCCGTTGGTTTGGTTTACTGACGGTCCAAGCCGACACTAAGTCATACGTGTCCGCTTGATTGACAGTTAACCTGATTGACATTTAGCAGGGCTTGAACCAAGAACTGATTACTCTAGAAAGCTTGCTTCCACTCCAGGTACCAGGGCGTGATCTGGAACGAAATGAAGGTCTCCCCTTCGTCCTCTCTTCTCGGTATCCGTTCTGTATATCAAAAACGGTTTTTGCTACTTGCTTTAATAAGCGTAATAACAGTGTGATGAGAAGGCCAGAGCACTTCAAACGCACGGTGGATTCCGGTTGTTTCATCTCGTGGATATACCTCCACAAATATCATTTCTAATGCAGCCTCTGCCCTTACTTAGAAAAGTTTTCATATAAGTCTCTTAGGAAGAAAAGAAACTCTCTACTCTAGTCGTTCTAGTCATTCTACTGTAGTATGTAAGAATAATCAATAACATAAGTGATAAAAATACCAATAATGGATGAAGCTAGTACAGTTTTCAACTTAGGCCATGAATTGCATAGAAGCAATAGCGAAGTAGAAAAAGGAACCACTTTGGAAACCGATATATATTGATTCATAGTAATGGGAGAATTTCGTCTTGCTCATCTTCCCTAGTAGGCCTATATGCGACGTGTTAGGCCTACAGGAAAATGAGTCACAATTTAAGTCGCAAAAATGGTTTTGAGATATTATAATATTTGAAAAGATTAGATAAAGCTGATTCCAATGATGATAAACATAAAGGACATCTAAGAAGTGTTTCTATGTTTTATATTTTATGTTTGGAAACAAGTTTGCAATATTTTCTGGATAGACAATTACCAAAATTAGCTAAATCATATACTCCTTAGGATGACATTGAAAACGCCAGGATATATTTAATACACTATCTCGAAATTTGGTATATGAAATTTGGTACATGCTCCTAACAACACTTAACATTTCAAGAGTGAGAGTATTCTAACAAACGACTCTTATGGATAAATCACTTTGAAAAATATCATTTTTGCGACTTGTGACTCATTTTCCTGAAACATATCCCATATTGGGCAATGAAGGAGGAAGGTAAATGTCATGTATTTATTTCACCTTCTGCCAAGTAAGACAGATTGGTAAACTAAGATTCACATTCATTGGTTCCAACTTCTAGAATAGAGGGATGTTTACGGTCTTAGCCCAATGAAATATTATACCAAATATTACATCCAAATATCATATCCACATATTATCAATCCTAATCAATCCTGTTTCGCCAGGTTATAATAAATATATAATGGTAGTCGTCACTCAAGTATTATGCGTGAACATCGAATAAGGCTTCATCTTTTAACTCTAAAGGATTATTCAATTAAAATCATTTAAGAGATGGTGGAAGTGGGATTATCGCCTTTATATAAACTGATCTGATTAGGTGTGGTCTGGCCTACTGGAAGAAATAAATAAGGTCGATTTTGGTGTTGGTTTTTATTAAAGTTCTAGCTCTATCGGCCAATTTCGCCAGGTTAAAATAATTTAAACATGCTGTTTTGCTCTGGATACTGTGTATAACATATAATCTTCCACCTCTTTTACCCTTTTCAGAAATAGCCCTGAAATTCCCTTCCGGTTAATCGCCTTTTCATTGCTCTATTACACATAGCAACATTAGTAGATAGACTAGCCATTCCATCGCCACAAACCAATTGAAGCTATAGATGTTACAATTTATAACGTAAATCCATTTATGTTTGACTGATTAAACCATTGTGACTTGGCTCAGGTGGAGTTAAGCTTTGGAATGTGACCAGGGAAGGCCGTGGGGTGGAAGCTCCGGCGTAGTAGACGTTATAGGCAGACACGGGAGCATTTTGAGCTCACTTCGTCCAAGTTAAGTCACCTTTAATGAGACGAAGGTTGCACATCATCACCATCAGTGTCAGACGGCTTGGTGTTTACAGGCTTTTGTGTGTGGTGGACTGGCAGGAATCCTAATCAGTCGCAGCTATATATGGCTTTAAAGCCAAAGCACAATGTGCAACCCTGGCTTGACCTTATACTGAATGGCCCGGGTCGTAGGTTGCACTGGCCGGTGTGCTGAAAGTCGGTACCAGCCAGTGTGCAGTTTGCTGCAACCAAGCCGGCCACAGACTTCTTGAATGGTACATTGGCTTTAGAAGTGTACGTTTTGTGTATGTTCAGGCGCGGCACGTTGTGCAGTACTAAAGTTATCCACAGTGGACAGGCACAGTATACAGTCGAACAAAATGGAAGTTACGAGGTCTAGTAACACTGAATGCTAGACATTGCTGCACATAGCCAAAGCGGTTTGATAAAAAAAATAGTGGCCCTTTGGTCCGCGAATGGTAAATAAGCTGGATTAATGGTATGTAAGAGTGTCCAGACAACGATGTTTTTTCTGTATTACCCCGAAAATATTTATTGGTGCCGCGACTTCAATTAAAAGGAGTACATGTGTGTACGTGTGATTAATAGTAGTTACAAATCAATTGGCCAAGTGGAAATCAGTATTAGGTACTCTCTTGGCGTAGAGTGATAAGGAAATCACGACCCTCTGTTGATTAAAGACATGCATGGCTTTGAATACGGCCTCCTATTTGGCACACCTAGTGCTAATTTATAATTCATTTTCTCTTCTATATGTTTACCGTTGATATCCCTGATGTCAAGTATCCCAAAGGCAAACGAATACTACTGCTGAAAACCGCACCATTCTGTCTTACTCTGTAAATAAAACGAACTGGACCTGGATGAAGATCTGAATATTTGGCACAGAGCCCAGCCATATATTTGAACTTGTGCTACAGAATGTAAACTGGAAGCTAATGGTATTTGAACCTTGCTCCCGCAGAAGATGGTGCCTGGCCTCCCGCAGTCGAGCCCGTGTATATGTGCCTTAGCAGCTACTCTCAGCATAAGACTTGCATATAAAGATGCCAGTTAGTAGATCTAGCAAGGCTCTATCATAAATCATATAAGACCAGGATAGTTCCGGAGCACTTCGCGCTCTCAGACAGGGAGAGAGAGAGAGGGAGAGGGAGAGGGAGGAGAGGGAGAAACGCTGGTCTGCCATAAAGTTGCCTTGTGTAGTTGTTTTCTGTTGCATACAAGACTTCACCAGTCGACTGGCAGTAGTGTATGGAAATGACTCCCTGGAACTGGCTATAGAAGTGTTGCGTGAAATAATCTCATTTAGACATGGACACCTCGGTCTGATTGTGGAAATATATCCTGGCTTCATCATCTCGTGAAAGGCAGCTCCGATACGACTTTCAAGGCTACACAATGGCTCACAAAGATGGGGCTAAAATCTACTGTAGCTAGAGTACAGGGTTACAGTTCCAGGTAGTCTTAGGAATAGATGTATTTTAATCAGAGGAGAAGAAATAAGATACACTCTAACACTAGTATAGGGTGATTTTAGTCTGAGAGATCTAATAGAGAAGGGAGATGAAGGGGAAACCTTTATATGCTTTTTGCTTTTTAGCCCAGACACATTTTATGTGTCTGGGCCATTTGGAATCTACCATTAATAAAGGAAATATTGGAAGTAATATAGAAAGATGGTCGTGGTTTTTATCCCTGAGATAATTAGCTTAAAAAGGACAGACAAAAGGCCGGCAGCCAAGCATTATGATGCATGATAATGAAGCATTTAATTTTTTAGAAATAATTCCTCAAACAGATCTTTAATGATTATTTCAAGGCTGACATAATTGAACTTGTAGCAAAATCCTAAAAATCATAATTTTACCCAGCTATAATGTAGTATATGAATATAATCAGATTTAACTGATACATTTAACTTACCATAATGTTCAACTGTAACAGTCTGTTTGAATTAAACAGACGCATTATTCCCTTTACACAAGACCAATTTAATTATCCATCGAGGCATTTCTTTGTATTACCCACATAACAGTTTCCTGGTCTCGATGCATTACCTTTCTCAAGTAAAGATGGCTAACAATCAGAAGGAAGCGAGGTCCAGAAAGTGTAACCGCGAGTGAAGCGCTTTGCGCGAGGAGTAGGAGGACGTGACGATAAGCAGTGGAATGACAAATCATAAGATATGCATGAGGAGGTGATACAGGAACTCACTATAATATGTTATGATACTTTAATTTATTTTTGTAATGTCTGAAAACTTGTCACCTTTTGTACTCATTAATCATAATAATACACAGTGTGGGCGCGGGCCATTAGTCTTGATCTATATGATGAGTGGCACTGGTGTACAGCAGCTCATACATTCAATTACGATTTTATACAGATTTTTAGGGGAATAACGTTTGTAAATAATGTGGCATATGTGTTTTCTCTACCAAAAAATGCTTGCTTGCCCATTACATTGTGGGACCCTTCAGTGGAATGGATACCAATGTTGTTTTTGAGGGATCACTTGGCGGTGATGTATGCAGTGTCATTACCATACTAAATGTGTATTGTATGTATACATGCACAGCATTGAAGCTGTGAGTGATATGCGCTGGCAGTAGTGTATGTGTAATGTCTGAAACCAAATACCAAAATATTATAATTTGTGTGTGTTCTTAATTCACACAGTTCACCATACACAGTACCATGTACATGCACACAAGACAGAGAGGTATGAGGCTGCTGTCCTCCATAAGTCTGCAGTCGCGTGGGGTCGCAAACCCCAGCAACCTGCAGACAATTTAAGAATAATATGAAAATTTGAGCAAGGTTGGAATAATGATAATATCTTAATTGTCAACCTGTTTTAATACACATTAATAATGGGGTGATATTAAAATAAGATATATTGATACTAACTAAGGGTGATAGAGAGTAAAAAACCACTAGGTATTTCAATATGAAATTCTAGGATGATAGGCCTACCAATGATAATAGGCCTGCTATATATTGTGATTTGAAAATAATAAGGAATAATATGGCCTAACAGGCTCAGTTGCTGTGAGGAATATTCCATATAATAATATAATGTAATGTAATAATGATCAGATATAATAGAGGGGTATCTCAGCTGTAAAGGTAGTTCAGATATTTCAATATCGGCTATGTTAATGAACTAAACTCTTGCTCATTACATAATAATGCAAAATATAAATCACTAATGAATATTCAATACCTGACTATATAAATAAGAATAGTAGAACTGTTTTATCTATAGCTGAATCGATAGGATATATTAAAGTAACCCCAAATACCTGAATCAATAGTCTACAACTAGGCTAAGTCAGGAGACCAAACTATAATTACCAATACACTCTAAGAAATCAGATGAAAATTCATCTGGATCCACGTAATTACCTGTTGTTTCCGGGTACGAACTTTAGTTTACATGGATTCAGCGTGCATGCGTGGAATCCATGTAATCCTACACTGATATTACACTGTTTCCGCGCACCACCCCTGGGGGTCCGCGGGAACAGTGTAATATCAGCTGCATACGTGGGTTCATCGTAAAAGCACATACAATTTTATTTTTTTTCAAAAACTATATTTTTTTCCCCAAAAAACAGACGCGATAATATATGATGAAAAATCTTCTTTTTTAAAAAAAAACAAAACAGACGAAACATAAATAATTAGACTGAAAAAACCTTATCTAAATCTATCACTTTGCCTATATCCATTTACCTTCATTCTACCCTTCTAGTATAACTAGTAATAGGCCCTACATATATTCTTGCCAAAATTGATATTGGTTGAATCAAAGTTATAGGAGTGGTTTCTAAAATGCAAGAGGGGCAAAAGCTGACATTGGAGTGTGTGCGGGGGGGGGGGGGGGGAGATGGTGGGAGAAGCAGATTAGGTGTGAAATATCAGCTAGAGTGCATGAGTGTGAAGTGTCAGGCATGTGTTAAGTGCGACCTCCCATTTTTGTAGTATATATACTCTAGTATTAGCATAATGTTGTATTAATTATTATATCATACAACATATACACATTTGAGACATATACGAGAAACCCCAGCAGAAGAAAATACATTCATTAATTACACATAGGCCTACGCATCTGCTAATAAGCCTTGGGAATCTTTCAAAAATATAATAATGAATTTTAAAAATGAATTAAGCGTCATGCTAAATCTTACCTCATTAGAAATAACAATGTTATATAACTAAGAACGGTTGTTTTTGTGATAACCCCCTTTCATATTGTTTTTATTGTTTCCTCGCACCAGTTGTTACCAGTACTAATGCAATATATATAGGCCTACACTATCCTAGGTTATCCTCACTTCAATACTATTTAGTTTAAGTAAAATACCGCAAAATATAGGCTTAGAAAGACGAATATAAATTCTTGAAAATACAATGTGAAAAACACTTCTACTGTATAGCAATAAGTCAAGACCAGGAAACAATAGGCCTAACAATAGTAATGAAGGCTACTTTAATTATGGCACACATACATAGAACCAATGCGCCACCTAGTGTATAGGCTGTAGGTGTGATAAACTAGTGCAGTATGGACAAATACGGTACGGTACATTTCATGCGGTAACGGACACCCTTTTAAAACCTGAGCTTCCTACAGCAGCTTCAATTTGGATTTCTTACGGAAGACATTGAGGTAAGGACCTTCTATTCAACACTTACAATAACAATACAGTGATTGCCAGACTCATTTATGAAGACCATTGTTTGGTTTTAAGGTTCGCTACGGTAGGCCTACACTGGTGGTCACAGTCCCGGCAAAAGGTTTTCATGTAGCCTATGTAACATTTTGCCCCGGTCCCCGCACTCCCTACACAAAATGACACGCATGCTCGTTCCCATTTCCGCGGACTTAGGGGCTCTTTTGGGGGAAATTCGCATGTCCTTGAAAACCTTAAAAAAGGGGTCTTTTTTCTGGGTGACTTCGCGAAAATGGAAGAAAAGGGGTGTTAATTCAACTGGTAAAGTGAGAAGTTTTTTTGTAACATTTGGCCTAAAGCTTGGGAAAGTTATGATAGTGATAATCAGGGGAGCAAATTCGCTCTGCTGTGTGGGTTTTGGTCATTTGATCTTGCACATAGGGGATTATAAATCGCTCTTAACACAGGAAACTCGGAGCCTCTATTGTGGGTTGGTCACTCCTGTTTTAACTTATTTAAGTCTCGTTTCTGGGAAAGCAAATGAATGTGAAAATGTCAGCGTTTTTAAGGAAAAAGGGGTGTTTTTTAGGGCTGAAAAATCAGCGTTTTCATGGAAAAAGGGGTACTTTTTCAGCTCAAAATCCGCGGAAAAGGGTATGTTTTCTGATAGGTGGAACGAGCATATGTCCTACTTTTTGTATATGAGTGCGGGGACCGGGCATTTTGCATTTTGCCTCGCACTCCCAGCGAGGCCTATCGATTTATAAGCAAGTCTCCAAGGACATTTTGCATTCCAAACTAATTTACCCAACAACTTCAGCGAGGCTTTAATCACAGAATCTATGCTTTGATGAATATCAATAACAGTGAATTATGGTGTCGGGACGATCAGGACAAAAACCAAACACAACACTAAGGTAGCTTTATATACCGAAATCAGTCATGCGTGCACGGCCGGCACACAGCTAGTACAGCATGTTACGTAACACTGGGCCACTACATGTTTATGTTGTAAACTGGGACCAATGCAACGCAGGTTTAAATGGGAAGGTGGGAAATAATCTTAAAGAAGAGGGAGGCGGGCTCGCTGTATATCGGGCAGGCTGGCTTGTTTAAATGATGATTGAGAGAGCATAATAAACTTGATCTTGTTTTATTAAATAATCTTGAGCTTTCGGGTGACTTGCCCTTCTTCAGTACTGCCAGATTCTGTAGATCAATTCTGTAAAATATGCTTGAGATACAGGAACTAACAATTATACAGTAATCATTAATCATTATACAGTAATCTGGTATATTATATAACCAACTGTGGATGCATTGCACCAAATATAGCTGTATTTTATTCTTTAATATATATAGAGGGATGCGGGGAGATTGCAATTGAAAGAAAGTAAGAAAGAGATAGGTGGGAAAGAAGAGGAAGAGCAGGGAATATTTTTTTCAGGAATATATATTGAATATATCCAGGTATATGTGTGATGTGTTACAGGAAAATGTGTCACAAGTCTAAAAAAACTAAAAAGATATTGCTTTCCGCTTTAGATAGCTCAGTGCACCCTCCAAATAATTCCGATCTGAATATAAAATTTATCCCAGAATCCCCTGAATGTCAGGAAGACATCCCCACCTTTAGATTTATAATCGCATGGTTAGTTCCTTCAAAATGAATTATTTCCGTCGGCCGCATCAAGTCGTTCGAACCATCGAAAAATATATTTTATATCATTATTATATATCGATATTTTTCAAAGTAATTTATTCACAAGATTTCTTTGTTGGAATGTTCCTATTTTTGGAGGGTTTATTCCTCTTAGTAATATAAATATGTGTACCAAATCTCAAGATATTGCATTGAATATATCCTTGCGTTTTGAAGGTTATCGCATAGAGTATATTTAGTTACATTAATCATTATACAGTAATCTGGTATATTCTATATAACCAACTGTGGATGCATTGCACCAAATATAGCTGTATTTTATTCTTTACAGAAGCTGGTATGAAGAAGTACACCAACAAGCAAATGATGAACCAAATTGATGAAATGATGATTTTCTGAGGGTAAATAAAAGATCCCCGAATAAGAATATATAGTGAGGATAAAAGGGTTTTACATGGGTCTACTGTAATTTCGAGCCGGGTTTTACATGGGTTCAGAGTAAATTTTTACACGGATCTACTGTAATTTCGAGCTGGGTTTTACATGGATTCAGAGTAAATTTTTACACGGATCTACTGTAATTTCGAGCCGGGTTTTACAAGGATTCAGAGTAAGTTTTTACACGGCGTTAGCTGATAATTACGCGGGAACAGGACAATAAAGCTACATGGGATCCATGTAATTTTACACAAAAATGTAATTTTACCGGGAAAAACCGTCATCCAAAAACGCAGTGGAATCCGTGTAAAATTACACGGATTTGACTGAAGGACCGCTTACAGTGTAGAATGCAAGAGACACAAATAACAATATAGTAACAGTCCCTCTAACCTTTAATTTCAACTCATATATGAAGTGTTATATGTCACTAAAAAGGTACTTTCATGGCCAATGTCTGTATGTACAGCAAAGGTATTTATGATGTGTTCCTGCATCGCTGTGTGTTTGCCCACTGAAAACTGTTTTTATACTGATTGAAAGCACTTGGTGAGTTTGAGGTATAACTATGGTTGTTGTAACGTTTGAAATGGCAGAAACGCTAGTCAGTGAGTGTGTACGATCGAGCATGATTGTTGTTGTCAACAAGGCCTGCTGTCAAACAAAGTGTAAGAATTAGATTCTCTATTTCGTTAGCTTTTGATAGGTACAAACCAGGAGTCTCTAGCTTAAATACGAGAGCCACAATGCGCGTAACAGCTGACCATGTTTTTCAATACCGATGACGGGAATTACTGATACTCTATACTGTGTCTCAGTGGGAGCCTTCCCATGCGAGAAAGTACCCGGAAATTCCGGCCGCAAATCTCTTGATTAAAAATTAATATAACCCCAGAAAATCAGTAAGAGAGATGGATGACTTATTCCAATCCTTTACCTTGCTATGTATGCGATAAGTAATCGTTTACTATGATTAACGTGAGCATGAACACTGGAGCATTGAAGAGCACATGTTGTCAACAAAACTGACATTGAGTATAACGGACGGGTAGCGAGCGAGCACTTGTTCATTGGAGGCACCGGAACGAGTCTGTATGGAAAGGGGAGTATAACATTGTGCGTGCATTTCGGGCGATCCAACACTTAGCTTTCCCCATTCACGCTAGCGTTGACGAAAGTTAAACGAAAGTTGTCATTTACTGGTGTGCATTTCGGTTAATTTGACTTGACTAAGGTATAGCTTTGTTATTTTGCTGGCTATTCATGCTGATGGATCCCTACGTTTGTTGGAAAATAAGTGCGAGAATGGCCGAGCAGCCTATGAACCCATACTGTAGAAATCGCCCTCTCGTTATTGTGCGGCGTTCGTTGTGTTTCGGTGTATCGCATTTGCTTATGTGTGACATAAGCGGTTTTGCCGCCGGACGTCTAGAAATGCCTTAAATATAGACTTAACTTGTATTGACAGCATGCTATGAAATAAGTTAAAATTGCACTGCCATTTTGTATCTCCTATACAAATATCACTTCTAAAGATCTATGCCAACTAACAGGGTATGCTGAAATCACATACATCATTCACTGCCTCCTATGTCTTTTAAGACATCACATTCCTAAGCAGGTCAAGCCTTTGGCATTTACATGATAGAAGCTGAAAGGTTAGATTTTTCATACACATTATTATTCTAGCTGTACGTGCAATAGAAAGTGCCCAATGGAAGAGAAAGTACTTTGGACCTTTGTTCTGGCCCGAATTTCCATGCAAGAGCTAAATAAGGGTAAGCATTTATATATATGCTCATCCATGTAATTTGCGTTGGCTCAAACAAGTGTGGCCCTACTATGAAGTCGCACAGAGAGGAAGGTCACCAATAGTGTCAAGACCTTAGAGGTGGCATTGGCCTTCAGACACCAGACTCTAAGGCCCGTGCAGGTCGTGAATACAGTGTTGAAAGGCAGCTAGAGAGAGGGGAGGGGAGGGGGATGGAGGGGTTAGCTTGACGCATGTCATGTTGTATCGAACCGCGGACACTCATCGCTGTCCATGCAAGGGCCTGGGGGTCACCGACTTTTGAGGCCCTGTAGGGGGGTGGACAAAGGCCCCAGAGGCCTCCACAAGACAGAGGCCGATGTCTGTAACGGTCTGATGGACATGGAGTCTGATATATACAGACAGTCAAGTCTGACCACATCCCCTGGGACGTTGCAACTATCATCACACCCATCACTCAAAGTAGACCAGCGAGAGATATCAAGCTGAAGTCTGCCCCCTAGTCAGACCGACTGGCAGCTATAAGTCTCAGCATTTAGGATAGGTATATTGTAAAGCTGGTGTTTGCTATTGAAAAGTCCAAAATCTAAAACTAGTCTGTATTCATACTATTCCCTTTTATTAAATTCCAAGGTGTTTCATATCAATTGGATCTCACTGATGGATGGGCCTCCATCCTATTCACAGGGGACAGTTGAAACTGAGGTGAATCTCAGAGTGAAATAGCGTGGAATATAAAGCCAGCAGTTCGAATGTATCGCCTATCTTATTTAACACCTATTATTAGAATATTTCCCACTATCTTATATCATAGTCAACATAATATTTCATATAGGCGTATCTATCGCGATCGTTTGCTGTGTATGCGATGGGGGCTGACGAAATTGGTTAAGGTTTGCAAAGCTTTGACAAAAAATAAATGGAATACTGAATAGTCCGTCAGTTGAAGATGAGGCAGCTATGCTTTACATCTTGAAAATTCAAAAAGTGAATTTCAACCCCCATTAATGATTACATCGGGAGTTGATATGTCCTTTTTAAAATAGTCTGATAAAACTCTACAACAACTTACATGTGGCAAAGCTTCTTAACAGGAAAATAGTAGTTTATTAATCTGCTCAAAATCCTTTCTTGTTCTCTACATTTACGGCCTCCGCATCTTCTCCCTATTTGTAATAACGTTGTTACTAAAATGATTAAGACGCGTAATTAGCGATCTTCATTAATTAACGTAAAGTTGGCGGTTGTTTTGTTACATTTTCTATGTTTCTATTCACTCAGCTACTTCTTCAAATGCTATTTTTCCTAAAATAAAACAGTATAGGTTCCCAGAGTACTCCCACGGAAATCTACTTTCTAGATAGTCAAGGACAGAACAAGCATAGTAAAGAATAATTAATGCCCTTCTTTTTATGTGAATCTAACAATCAGAATGGGACGACATTCAGTATAGTAGGTGAATGAATTCTTTGGGCGGTTAATGACATAAAATAGATCTAAAGAAACGTAAAAGCGGGATCAGTAATTAAATCAAATAAGATGGTCTGGGTTAAACAAGTTCTTTGGTCGGCGAGACACGACCAGGAAATTCTATCCTGGACGTCGTATTCCATGAGGTGTAGTCCTGAGTACATCTACATTTCCTACGTATCAGAGATTCTATGCTTTTTGTCAATTGGTAACATATATGGGTAAGATTTTCAGAAAATGTACAATTGGCAGCTCTGCACATTTAAGAAATTCTGCTTAACTAGGCTGTAAAATGAAGGATACCAAGTATATCTGAGTATATTCGGTATCGCATTGATTTAAAGTATCAGTTCAGTTATGTTAAACTTCATTTTGAAGCTCATTTTTTGGTTTAAATGTGGATTATTTGAAAGGATTGGTGAAGGCGAATTGTACATTTTCTGAAAATCTGACCCATATACATGTATGTATAGCGTATGTTCTTTGTATCGTATTATTGTTTGATTGCCGTAGCAATCTGTTTTTGGTTCAGAAAAACAAGCTCTTCGCATTTTGAGATACACGAGCAACTATGAACACACCTGTACATGACGGCCTCCATATATAATTTCATTTTGTTATTACAAACAAAGACCAAATAGATACTTCACATTTACTCTGTGTTCCTGTCCTGTCTGTCTTTCTATCTTTTTTCTCATATCTGTCCTCTATTTAATGTTATGCAGCTAGTACTGGTAATTCATCGCACGATCAACACTATTTCGAATCTTAATTTATGTTGAGCAACCTACGTATACATACTGTATTCTTTTAAAGTTGGTAAGTTTATATTGCATTGTTCAAACACATCCTCCAGGAGCTATCTGCTGGTCTGGTGGCATAACAGGAGTATGTGCCCAGTCCATACAAAGATATATGGTCACCAGGGGCAATGGTGGGTGGTCGAATAAACCCATACATTTGCCATCGTAAAAGGGACACCAAATGAAAGCATATTGTATAGTATATACAACGTCTCAGCCGGGAGTGGTATGTCATGTGTACAAAGGAGGTAGAGTGAGACCCGAAACCCCAGGTTATCCACTTTTCACTATGAATACACGTAGGGAAAGCACTATGTATTATTCAGTGTATGAGATAACTACAAATAAGGAATGATCGGATGTTCCTCTTGGAATGCTTGAACTATATGGGTAGGGACACAGATATAGGCTTGCTCAGTGTATTAAGGGAACGCTTAGATACGTCCTTGTATAGTTATATAGGGCAACGCATGAAAAATAACTGCGCTGTCAGTCATGCGTATTTGATTTGATCATTAAAATGTTTATTATCTGTTAAATGTGTAGGCCAATAAAAATATTTTAAAAAAAATAGTTATATGATTTTATTTCTTTTTACTGCAACACTATTTTAGACAGCGTTCAAATAATTTGTTTCTATTTGCTTATTGGCAATCATGTCCATCTGATTCGTAAATAAATAAAAAATGATAATTATACGATAATCTAAGCCCAAGCATCGTGCATTATTCCTTCAACATCGTATTTTTGAATAATGTATGTAGTATCTATAATAATTATTAATTCTGTAAGAGAAAAGTGTAATCCTCCGCATCTCCCCTGAAACTACTGGAGGGATTGCCGCAAATTTCGTCATTATGGTATAATAATGAGGAGAAATAATCTAGATATATATGTTAAATGATGCAATATTTCGCATATTTCCGAAGTAGATTCATGGGTCAGATTTTCAGAAAATGTACAATTGGCAGTTCAACACATTTAGGAAACTGCTAAATTTGGCTGAAAAATGCTGAATATCGGATATATCTGAGTATATTCGGGATCGCATTGATTTAAAATATCAGTTCTGTTTTGTTAAACTGCATTTTAAAGCTCGTTTTTGTTGTCTTAAATGTGGGTTATTTGAGAGGATTGGTGAAGGCGAATTGTACATTTTCTGAAAATCTGACCCTCATAAGGTTTTTGCTAAATCATAAAACCTCACTTTATTACCCATCATGAAATCCAAAATGGAGGAAACCTGGACCCGTCAGTCAGACAATATCATGTGCTCCCTGTCCTCACCTGGAATGGGTTAATGTACCTCCATCATCAATGTGTTAGTGGGGGACCCCTGATCCTCCTCCTGCTTCCCTCTGCCTCCCTCTCCTCTTCTCCCTTCTCCTCCTTCTTCCTCCTCATATATAATGTTACATATAATTGAGAATCTTATCATGGAGTTTACGTGATAACAAGTATTAGTTACTGTTACAGGTAACAGTCTATCAGATCTGTATCTGTTGCACAAAAGTGACCAAAAGAAGAATCTTAAAAGGGTCACATTTGAGGTATGAATGTTTGTGCACAATTCCAGTCCCATTATTTAATTATATAGCCAACTATTAATCTCTCTGTCCCTTTGACTCGATCTCGAGCACTCTGTATCCATCTTACATCGTCTCTGAATCTGTATTGTAATCTGTATCTGTTACACAACAGTGACCAAAATAAGAATCGTAAATGGGTCCCATTTGAGGTATGAATATTTATACGGGTACTAAGTTCCACAAAGAAGTTGAAAGAGAAAGATGGTAGGAAAGGGTACAAGGAGAAGATATGGGCACGACTGTCCCACTAGCAAATCCCGTGCGTAGCATGGGGATTTGCTAGTATGTTTTATTTTCAGTTTTTACATGATACCTTTCAACAAAATATTATCATAAATGGGTGTCCCCTTTCTGTGAGAATCATAGCTCTTCCAGGGGGTCCCTAGAATGAATGGCCAGATTCCTCAAGATTCATTTTATCTTCGGAAGTCTGACTCAGTTTCTGGCATCACAAAAACAGCTTTAAAGGCTTGTTCCAACCCTGTCTGAATCCTCAGGTTCAGTATATATAACGATATGGTACTATAATAATAAGTTTCCGGAGAAGATAAAATGATATGTTCAGCTGCAATAATAAGCATCTCCTAGAGTAATTTCTTTCTATCTATTCTGTAGGGCTTTGGCGACTAATCAATTGGTATACCGATATATCCCAGAAACTCTACTCATAATCTGTCGGAAGGATGAAATCTTCCTACAATACCTGTTTCTCCTTTTACTCTACTCACTTATCTAAGAAATGGTGCACCTCGTTCTACTGTGGAAGAATCTATGTAGACTATAATCCTTTCTCACTCATCTTCTACTATATACTATATCCTTCTACTTTTTTCATTCTGATTTCCTTTGTATCTAGGATTTCAGTCTGATAATGACGAACCAAAGGGAGTTCATTGACTCCACTGCGAACCAACATTATTTGTTTCGTTGATACTCTGATCAGGCAAGGCGAATCCAACTTGTGGAATTGCAAACTATATGTGATCTGTTTTAGGAAAAGAGTACGTCATAATCCGCAAAATATGGATCTCCAGATATCACCATATTTGATAAGAGGAGATCAAGCCGATTTTAATGATAGTAAACGCTATGGCACCTTATAAGTACTTCTATAGTTTACGTTTGATATTTTTATTTTTTTTTGAAAAAAAAAAAGTTTGCAATGTTTCTGGATGGGTAATTACCAGTAAAGTAACTAAATATACTCCGTATGAAGGCCTTCAAAACGCAAGGATATATTCATACAATGTCCCGAAATTTGTCACATGGATTTATATGACTATAATAATTGAACCCTCTAAAAATAAGAACATTCCAATGAAGAGATCTTGTGAAAAAGACGCTTTGAAAAATATCAATTTTGCGACTTGTGACTCATTTTCATGAAACACATTACATATATCCCGGTAAAATATGGAATATCCTGGCTTTGTATAACGATGGTCGAAATTCGTTAATCGTATCAAACCCATAGAAAGTCAAAGTAATCATGAGTCCGTTAATGAAGATCTGCCAGCACAGCTACGATCTGGACTACAGATACAAGCCAGAACATTCGACTATTTGGAACATTTTTGTATCGTAAGCACAACGTTTAGAGATGTTGCCACGGAATAGATTGTTATCAGATGCAATTTGCTTGATGATGTCCCTCTTAGTCTTTTTCATCACCGTTTATCTATCGATATCTCTGGATTTATATGCGCCCAAATAATGCATGGAAAAACCATGGATATTTAACGACAAAATGTTATCGTGTTTAATCGTCAGGGGGTCTAACAAATGTATATATAACTGGTAATATTGATCTTGAACGATTGACAAATGGATTACCTCATGTATATGTCCATATAGAGGCTTAAATATAAATATGTCCTCTCCAAAAAGTCATATCATTTCAACTAACATCCCTATCTAAACATCCCTTTGTTATCACTTGGCCTTGCCGACTTTGAGTCCATATTATATTGTTTTATCGATCCATCCATCAATGCAAAAATATCCTTTATGATCATTTTATCGTCATGTGTCATGTTTATTTTATGTACATTAAATGACATCCTTTGCATTTAATATCAGATACATGAATGAAAGTAAATTTATGTGAAACCTACGAAACATCTTGTTTGAAAACCCATAACTGGAATTGGTATGAGTTCAAAATAGCTGAAGTATAATATTATGTGGCGCATATCAGATGCTTTTTCACACTATGTCTCCTTAATTGCTCATATATAGTTGTTTATCCCATACTTATATAATAAATATGTATACATTCGCCTCGTTTATACCCGGAATATGACATTTAATCACATATATATGTATTACATAGACATAAATTGAATAATATAGAATCTGTATAACATATGATGAACAAGGACCAACCCCTCTATAGATGCAGATAATGCTCTAAATGGATCGCAAGGCCACGGGGATTCTGACTTTCCTGGCAAGGATATGGCTCAAGAAAAGAGCTGTTAATCTTTGATGGCGCTTCTTCACACGGGGTACCGGATTGATGATTCTTTTAGTCAAACCTGTGAACGTACATTTCAGAAGATGGGTACGACAGACGAGACACGTGAAGAAATCCTTTGGGTGTTTTTGGATTTAACAGCATCGGAAGGATGACCGACATTTGTCGATATTCAATCCCCCACTGCGCCTGCTGTCGCTATATATCTGACTTGAACTCCATACATTAACATTTCCCACCAGGTATTAAAAAAAAGTGTGTTCCTCCTGATTCAGGAAATGACCTTTGCCAACTCATGAAAGATCGAAGCGCAATTTACAATTTGGCCATCGCTATTAAAAGGAGGCCTAAATACGTTGACACAGTATCGTGGGTATTAATGAACTGGTAACCCATATATAGATATCGATACTCATAGAAGAATGTCAAGCGAATATTTTTTAGATTGATGAGCTAACATCAATCTAAATAGATTGGGGTAATGTCTGTCAATCATTGATAGCATATTGGCTCCTCCCATCCTGGATATCAGTGTGAAGAATCTGTTGATTCTGATATCAGCAAATGGGATAAGAATCATGCTGGTAATGGCCGGCAGGGGGAGGGGATGGCGTTTCGGTGTGAATTAAGGAGTAAACCATGTGTGAATCAAAATGGCAAGTTGAGAAGTACGATGCCTCACATGCAAAGGTGTTAAAGGGACAGAATTACATGGAGTGACCAGTCATATGGGATAGGGATTTCATGTTTTCTGTCTCCCCTTACTCTCCCTCCTACTATCCCTCCCTCTCGAACTTTTCATTTAACTGACATCAATCTTCCTTTCCCTTGGAAACGCAATCTTCTGCATGAACCGGAAATAAATAAATGTAAACTGATCACTGTTAACTTATTCTTGTTAAAAAAAGAAAAGAACATTTTTTTAAAATCTTGAAATCTCCTTTTAGTAGTATTTGGAATTCTTTCCATCTTTCTATCTGCTTATAAATGTATTTTGATCGTAAAAGACTAAAGGACCTAGTCCAGTAAGCCAATTCTCATGCAATTCTCACAGAATTTAGTGCAAAACAGTCTTCTACGGCGCAAAATCGCATGAGAATCGGCTTAGTGGACTAGAGTATCTCAATAGTATGTCATGAATCTGACAACGCCCGGGTGGAAGTTTTTTTTTCTTCTATCTTTTATTACTAGTAATTTTCATTGTAACTTTCCTAGAAGTGCTCAGATACTTATTAATGTATTCAAGCATTATATTACTATAATGATTTCTGTATTACTCTTTATATTCCTCTATTATAAGCTTGTACCGAGAAAAAATGTAATATGCATAATGTCAAAGCTGATTAAAATATTTAGAACAAAAGTTAAAAACCACTTCCACTGTCAGCCTGGAGCAACATTTGGAAGACCTGCTTACAGGCAGATTCTATCATCCCTACGATACGAAAATAAAAAATATCAACAATAATGACATCTTGTTCAGGCATATGTTGCTTCCTGCAAAAAAACGCCCAATTTAATCTTGTCATTTGCCAGGGGCATATTAACCCCTTCCAGTGCATTTGCATTCTCACCTCTACAAATAGAGACATAATTATGAGCTAAGCGTCGGCAAATGTGTGATGGAGCAATGGGTCAATGCCCTCTGCGTCCCCCAACCACTCATAGCAGTCCTATGAGTAGCCTTGGGTTGAGCGGACATTTTGGCTTGTCAACTTTGAACTGCAGCACTCCGTGTAACACAAAATAAATTACTCCGCAACCCTGCCTGACCAGACGCAGGCCTAACCAGGCTGAAAATTGTTCATGTAGGACTCTCATACCAAGAGGACAAATGTGCGGAGCGATCAATGGGGCGTGGACCTCCATCGATCTGCAGGGACGTACTAAATTCTAGGTTCCTATTGGTGGGGATGTACATCACCCTTGTTGTCGCCCATGATATGCTATTTTGTATAAGGCTTGGTGTGTTGCTATACAAGCAACATACTAAAGACTTGAAGATTGGAAAAGATCTAATCTTCTCTTGTAGAAAGATCAAAATGCATCTGCTCCGAAGGGATAACATTAGTTACTTCTGTAGTTGCTATCGCAGCTATGTGTACATGTACTCATTTGTTATTGGCTTTTTGATAGGTTTACATGTCCCAGGGCAATTTTCACTGTTTCCATAAACTAAAAAAAGCACCGGATGCATTAAACTAGCCCATGGAATTGAATGTTATTATCCAATTGATAGTTTGATTCCATGTCCTTTTCCAGAGGGAAAAAATATCCTGATATCGAAATGCATTTAAGCAGTTCCGTTCATGGAAGTTATCGCACAGCCACGATAATATGGCAATCGGTTAAAAAATAAATAAGTATATATGGATGCCACGCAAGATCATTCCCTGGCCATAATAAGTGATATCATAGACTGATATTCCCTTCTCATGACAGCCTAGCATAAAAATAAGGAGAGTAATGGCAGAGAGAGTATGTAAACCGACGCTCTACACGCCAGCCATATGAGTGGTGCTCCTAAAATGAAAAGGCACTTTTATGGCTTAGAGCGAAGTCCCTTTGAGGTGATTAAAACTATTAATGCTAAATAATGCCATTGGAAATAGCCTTGGGTGTGTAATTATCATCTAAACGACCAATTATAGAGCTACAGCCTAATTAAAATGAGCATTGGCTTTATGAAAATTCCCCCTCATCATGGGGCTTATAGATTGGCCTCATTGTTGGGACATCAAAGCAGAAATAACATAGAATCAAGTGCACAAAATGTGGATCTATACTGCTGGATAGCTATGTACGTCTATAACTTAAGGGCACAAGAGTGGAAACTGGATTCAGACAGTTTCTAAAAGGCAATCATAATTCAACTCCTGTGCTTTAGAGATTGCAAAACAATTGGTACAACTTTTGGCTTCAACTGTAGAGGTATTAGTTAGATGCACTCGTCCCGATTTTTCAACCAGAAATATCACAAATGAAGACATATAATATACTTTATACATTGAAGTTGGAGCTTTTATAATATGTGATATGTTACAGAAAAAAATGAGTCACAAGTCGCAAAATTGATATTTTTCAAAGTGATTTATGGGAATGTTATTTATCTCTTTATTGGAATGTTCTCGTATTTGAGTTTAGCTCTTTGAGTCATATTCATTAACCTATGTCCCAAATCTCAGGACATTGTATTAAATATATCCTTACGATTTGAAGGTCATCCTATGGTGTACGTATATACGTATTAGTTACTCTACTGGTAATTGCCCTCCTAGAAATACTTTTTTTTTCAAAAATAAATATATCAAACATGACATATAGAAACACTTCTTATATGTCATTGGGATCAGCCTGGTCTCATCTTTTCAAATATAATGCTATCTCAAAACCCATTTTTGCGACTTGTGACTCATTTTACTGGAACACATCACCTAATATAACAACAGGGACAGAAACCGCTTTTCCCAAGGAAAACTACCCTATAGCGAAATCCCTAGCAGGAACACATTCCAGTAAATGGATGTGTGGCATATGGGAGAGTTCTGATCATGCAAAAGAGAACCCCAATAACCAATGGGATACGACCCTGGTCTATTTCATAGGAGAAACAGCCTTTGATCCTTTAATGTTGCATGGGGCCACAAATTGGAAAGAAACCCTGAACGCAAGGGTTTTGCTTAGCAGTCACTGGGACCACCCATTGATCATGCCATTTATATGGTGGATGGGGGTAGTTTGGAATTGGGTTCACTCGTTAGAAATCAAGCCTCTTTACGGGGAATTTCGGTGTGTGTGCATGTGAGTGAAGTCGCCAGAAAATGTACAGTTCACCGTCACTAATTCTCCCAAATAATCAAAATTTCAGACTAAAATAAAGTTCAAAATACAGTTCAACCTAACCAAACAGATTGCTAGAACCAGTGCAATGCCGAATATACTCGGATTTACCTAGTATTGGCCAAATTGCAGCCTAATTTAGCAGGATTTACTAAATGTGTACAGCTGCCAATTGTACATTTTCTGGAAAATCTGACCCATGTGTAAATGAAACACACATGCACCTACACACACAGAAATTCCCTAATAAAGATGCTTCCCGAGGACGAGAAAGAAGCCCAATTGTAACAATACTGGAATATTTTCCTAGCGTGCCTTCACCTATTATAGCAGATGATGTGCCAGTTTCTGCCCTGCACTCCTTCACCATGATACGTAAATTACATTACTGCTTGTAAGTCCTGCAATATACCAGGTCTATCCCTCCGTCTCCCACCAGATTAAGAAGGCAGCGAGTTCAGGGTTGATGCCATATATCACCAATTAATTACTAATTGCTGAATCGTGCGCCTGGTCCTTAATTTGAACATGGTCCGAAAGATTTTGCGTACAGGTCTTGCCATTGCAGAGTGGAAGGATAGGCGTTTCAATATTCTGACCACATAATTATTATATTTGATTGATTCATAATGTTCATAGCAATAATTAGGTGGTAGCAAGGTATTTGGAGAACATGGATTGGTCATGTCTTTGGATATATATTTCTTCATTTTTCCCCCATGTTTCCCCATCTTCTACAGTCACTTGTTGTTCTTAATATACGCGTAGTTGATTTCTCTCAATATGATTTGATTTTAATTTGATTTTGTAAATATTTTATTCAGGACTATTTAAGCATTTTTATACATCTAGCATAAATATTCTCAGAGTAGCCTGATATTATGGTTTAAAAATGTATCATTATTTTTAGCATAGCTTTTAGTATATATACTTCCTTAAATACAATCAAAGATTAGACAAATTATTCGATACTTCAATAAAAGAGTATACAGACATATACAGTCTATCTATATGTGAATACAGTCAGAATATATAAGTCTGAGACGATAAAAGGAAAACCCTCCACCTACGCCGTGCTCCTACACATAGTCACTTCTTCAAAATAACATTATGATAACAAGTTTCAAGTAGTTCATGGATTATACCCAAGAAATGCATATATATTAGGCCTACTTATAAATATTCTTATAATTGTTATCTTTAATCAATTATGTTATATGCGTCCTTTTAATTTACATGATTATAATTATAGTACATACAACAAAGTTGAACTTTATTTGGATTTTAGATGGTATCGTCACAATTGTATGTATGGTTTCAAAATATCTTAGTTATTTTACATTTTACATTTCTCTTTGTCGTATTACAATCTTTGAGTCTTCGTTTCCGACCTTTCTATCATCGCATATATGCATATGATATTATCTAGATACAATAAATCTCGTAGAATGTAGTATGTAGAATGTTCTCCCAGTAACTAGTCAGGAACCCGTTGGAAGACCTGGAAGTCACCTTTCAGATACGGGGCTCCTTTTTGCACACCTTTCTTGTATAAATAAAAAATGCTTTGAATTGAATTGAATAGAATACGATCTTAATAGAATAAAATGCTCTCACGATATAAGACACCTTTGGCAATAATTAAGCTAAGTGTTAAATCGAAAGCAGACATATTACGCGTACAAAGAACCTTTTGTATTTTTGTATTTATAAATTCTATGAATAGACTTATCAGATATCCTTATAATATATAAATAGAACTGTGGCTTTGTATTGCCAATTGCGTGCTTTCATGTAGATACTGTGATTTCATTCATTCCTTTCAACAATATAAGATAGGTGATATGAAGCCAATCCCAAATTCATGCCAATGTTCAACAATGATATTGACACCATAATATAATTTGAGCAAATCTTCCAACGAACTATTTTGGGATGCTGTATGCTATCTACAGTACACAGGAATAGGCCAATATAGACAATTATTTCATCATTTACAATGGCCGCATGATGAGTGTAGTTTCTATCTGACTCTAATACTATTTTCTCATTTACAATAGATATTAACTCTTTGGTTCAGTGTAATTGTAGGAATTAAAACATTTGATCCTTGTAAATGAAACAATATGTCCTCTATAAGAAATTCATAAAAGGGAATACATACATGGGTCAGATTTTGAGAAAATGTACAATTGGCAGCTGTACACATTTAGTAAATTCTGCTAAATTAGGCTGCAATTTGGTCAATACTAGGTAAACTCGAATATATTCGGCATTGCATTGATTCTAGCAATCTGTTTGGTTAAGTTTAACTGTATTTTAAACTTTATTTTCGGCTGAAACTCGGATTATTTCAGGTAATTGGTGAAGGTGAATTGTACATTTTCTGGCGACTTAACCCACATATCAAAGACTAACTAATACCCCAGTACTGGGGAGTGCAACATGTAGTACGTTGTGGTTTTCTTTTTAGACAGCAATATATGATGATAACATACGTCGTCTAAAAGGTTTTATGTGTAGTTGTCGCTGTGACTATGACCTTAGAGACGTTGAAAGATCTTAACGGAAATCCAATTCAAAGATACTTTTGTCAGATTTAGTCAGACATTCCTCTCAAGGAGGAATATGTGTACGTGTATTAGATTATTTAACTCAAACACAAAGATCCCTTGAAGTGCATGGGTATTTTGCTGATGGTACTTCAAGTAAAGGTGTCTCTATTAACCTTTTAGGAGTCTGAAATATAAATGAAACTGGCGACATATCAGCTCTTAGTATACCTTTGTTCCTGTAGTATTTGTCTGCAACCTTAATTATAAAGAATTGAACATATCAAACGTCTGCCTATATAAGAGGACTTGATCATGGCTACATGTTTATTAGAAAGTGGTATAAACCAATACGTTTCTAGTACGAATGGGAACAGACATATTTTTTATTTTCATTTAACGATGGATATATGTTTATGTTGATCATTGCTATACAGTATTGCAGGAAATCTCGTATTGATGTCTGGTTTCGTTGGCACTAGGTCGATATGTTCCAGCTATGTAGCTAGATTCTTCACCCGAAAGGCTTCCTGGTATTAAACCAAATTAAAATAAACACGCAGTATCTGATGAACAAGAAATAAGCAGACACTCGCTGAGCTCTTTTAATTCAAAGGATCCAATACCTTTGCATTTTCCATGTTTCTACATAGGTATGATACAAATAATAGCAACTTATTTATTTGGACAGGAACGGAATGTAATGTTTTTAAAGCAGTTCACAGCACATATCACTGACACCAAGCCATATGAATAATACCTCTGTTCGCAGCCAGTTCTCGCAGTAACAGCCCTCTAGGTCAAGTTCAACATTCGCAAATATGATCCTCTATGGATCAAGATGAACGTTATGAATTGCACCATCTATTGCTCCCCCTCACCAGCCACTTACTGAAAGGATGCTAGATTTTATCATACAGACGGTCTGTCCGTCTGTGTCCGTCTGATGGTCAACGAGGGGCCGGTGGCTGAATAAATAAGCCATTGGTCAGCAAGGTCAGTATAGGGTAGCGGAGGTCAGTGATGGCCATATAGAGACCACGGGATGGCAACCAAACCCCCGTAGTCCATTGCCTTGGGGACTATCTGAACCGACCAGCACAGCCCGTACGGACATGATATCCAACTCCTCCTTCCTCTCCATGGACTAATTAATCAGGGGGAACAACAAAACGGCCCGAGAATGGGTGGCCTTTTCGGATATGTACCCTGAGTCAGTAGGTACTCCAGGGGATAGTAAAGCCATTTGGGATCTAAAGGGACGAAGGCCAAATGCCCCGTAGGTAGGGCTTTGCAGGTGACTTTCATGTCTATACAACACAGAGCATGTTTGATCTTTGACCCCAATGATTCTGTCAGCAGGCTGGACGGTTAGCCAACTGGCAAATAAGGATATCAATAGTTTGGCACTTAGAACTTAAGAAGGGCTTATCACCTGTTTTAATCAATATTAGGGAAGGAGACTAAATTATTAGGGCGGAAACATTCATTTACCTTGTCATGGTTAGGGACATGTACGAACGCCTCTGTTTATAAATCATATGGGTAAAGTCATCAGAAAATGTACAGTTCACTTTCACCAATCCCCTCAAATAATCCAAATTTAGCTAAATTTCAGACGAAAAGACAGTTCAACCTAACCAAACTGATTGCTAGAATCAATGCAATGCCAAATACACTCGGATTTACCTAGTATTGGCCAAATTGCAGCCTAATTTAGCAGAATTTACTAAATGTATAGAGCTGCCAATTGTACATTTTCTGAAAATCTGACCCATATGTACAGAGTGTGGCATAAACTAACTGAACTAGGTCAGGTTTAGATATGATGGCATAACAAACTGTTGATTTGTTTACAAATGTTGAAAACATTTATGAAAAATAGTTGTATGAAAAATAGTTTTCATAATAAATTCTGTCGTAGATTTTCATACTATCGACCACATTGAGATATCATCATGAAAAGGACAACCAGCAACTAAAAGACACTTTGCTTGGCGGGATTTTGTCATTGAACCATTCTTTTAGCCGGCCGACTATAATACTTAGCGGTGTTTGCCGCGCGATGCTGGTACACCAAGTGTACTTTGCAGGCCTGTACACCAAGAGTACTTCAGCTGGCCGTGGTAATGGATATGAGGCTTTAGAGTGCATTCATGTCCTCAGTACAAAGGCTATTTTGGGGTTGATGACATCATCTTTCCAATGTAGCACCTAACACCACTGTCACAAGTGCCTGGGATAATTCTTATTATTTTATTATCAAAAAGTCTTTAAAATCCAATTGCCATTGCAACAACTAATAAGAATGAAAGGCCAACCCAGATCAGGTTACATGTGATCAAATGTAATGGGTTTCCGTCAAAGGAATTAAGTTTCATTCCACAAAAGCATGCAAGACAACCGACCAAATCTGAATTTGATCACTGCATTTATAATGGCGAAAAGAATTTGAATAAACTGCAAATCCGGTGAATAAAGAATTGGGAAATAGAGCCCTATATATTACCAACGTATCATGGGATACTGGTATCCTTATCCAAACCAAAATATGGAGCATTGCTTGAAAAGTGCATCATTATTATCTACAGATATAGACAAGTACATGTTACCTATCAGTAAGAAGCTATATGGGTGAGATTTTCAGAACATGTACAATTGGCAGCTGTACACATTTAGTAAAATCTGCAAAATTAGGGTGCAATTTGGTCAATACTAGGTGAATTCGAGAATATTCGGTATTGTATTAATTCTAGCAATCTGTTTGGTTTGGTTGAACTGTATTTTGAACTTTATTTTCGTCTGATATTTGGGTTATTTGGGAGAATTGGTGAAGGTAAATTGTACATTTTCTGAAAATCTGACCAATATAATAAAGATATTATAGTCCTGTGACATTCACAGAGAACATTATCTTTTTTATTTTGTCTCCACTTGTACGTTCTTTAATTGATGTTACACTGTACGCCACCGATTGTAAATATGACATGGAAATATTATTATTATGACATCCTGAAATAATATTTACATTGTTGGTCATCAACTGGGAACAATATTGGACGAATAATCACTTTTCTGACAGATCTATATAGACTATGGCCATTTCTACTGATTGCAAGACACTTCTCCGAATTACGTGGTCTTATTTTTCTCTCAGTTTATGTGGCTGATGGGCAGCCCATGATATGAGCTTACTTGTATAAAGCGAATTTAGAAACCATACACTCTTAATAAATAAGTTCTGAGTGTATATGTTACTGTTAGTGTACCAGTTTTAGTCTCTGTTATGCCTTGGTATTATTACCATGTAATATCGTCCAATATTGTCATCTTTTTGTTTCTTGCGTTATCTCGAGTATTCCAATACATACAATACATACTAGTGATTTAAGGACGCTCGTAAGTGTATCCGTATACAACCTACTGTATATTCATATGTCCTAGCATATATAGGGATGTTTCTTTAGGTTTAACTGGTTGGGCTCGCAATCTGCCTCAGTTACCTCTGATTGTCTTGCCAGCTTGTATCCCCTTTGGGTTTTGACCACAATGTTCCATAATAGAAACTGGCAGGCCATCAGAAAAAATAGCCAAGGCCCTTTGGGGGGACCAGCGACCAGGAATAACCAAGGGCCAACTATCTTAATCCATTTCTCTACCATGTATTGGACCTTTCTTAAATTGGGTTCAAATTATACTGAGTGGTTTCCCGTTGATATATACAACTATTGCATTACTTATACAATAGAGGAAAACCTATTTCTAATATAATATGTATCGTGTGGGGCGATGTGCCTAACATTTGGTTATATATAGCGGGTCATATATACAATGCATCTGTGCAGTACTAATCCAGGTTTGGCAAATGGGATGATCCCGCCTACTTTCCTGCTGGATAGAGTTAGCTCTTAGATGACAGACGTTGGTCGAACACACATACTATATATATATATAATATAAGCAAATGCAGAGATGCAGACACGAGCTAATTTAGATCTTTAGTGACAAATCGCGGTTGAATTCACTGTTGATATCGCACTACTTTTAGATATACAACGAGTTACCAGTTCCCAGCTACCTCCCTCCCACACTCCCTCCCTCCCCCCCCCCCCACCCATTTAACTACCTCTAGGCTATTTTATCACCGTGAGTTGTTTTTACAGATGGCTGAAATGGCTAATTGTCATAGAACAGAAATGGAGTTTTTAGCAGGAATATTTGAGGGGTTTACACCCATTAACTAATTTAGTAATTAGTATGGTTGAGTTTATCCAACAAATCTCTAATGTTTGATAATGTTAATGACAGATTCGCCACAACTGACCTTAATTAGCAGCAATTGATTTCATTAGATGGTCGCAACTGAATTCACAAGCCATTGTTCTTCCAAGTTTCGGACAATAGCTGCCCTTTCATTGAACACGAAATTCATGAGAAAAACTTAATAACAATGTTTTTTTTCAACGGTATCTGTATAGCTGCAAAACTGTCACTTTCCTATAAATGTCGAGAAAGATTAATTTCTGCCGACAGGACGTTGACCTTTGATTGCAAACGTCCTATATCCTGACTGGATCAGATCGCGTTCTAAATCTTGATCTAAATTTGAATTCCATGGCATCTTATTAATTGAAATACTGTGTACATACATAAAACCTGACTAGGTTCAGGAAGGCCATGCTTTTCCTATTAGATTTGTCGTGATATGGCTATACTTAAGTAAGTTAATGCCCTGGGATGGCTGACTAGTGGTTGGAACGAGTAAACATGTATAATAACGAACACATAGAAATGGGCACCATTACTGTATGTTCATTTTGGTAACCATATGGGTCATATTCCAATTCTGAAAACCTGAAAGGAAACCTTCGGCGGTTTTGAAATTAAGACTCAGAAGTGCGTTAATATGATACTTAACTAGAACCTCGAAGACATGCCTATATCGACGCTGAGGCTTGTGACCAAAGAAAAACGCAAAAGAGGAAAACTAAATATCCATATATAGGTAATGATGCTAGATGGATGTTGTGACTGATCATCATGTGGGTAAACGTAAGGGACAGATTTTAAAGGGTCAGCGATGGGTAAATAACCCCTTGGGGTAACAATCGCTATGGATTCATAAAATTGTATCACTGAAGTTCCAGTTTCTTTATTAAATTCCTTCTGCACTTTTAAGTAATTCTTAATATATTGCATGTTCATTTCAATTAAGACTGCGCCACACACTGACATATGGGTCAGATTTTCAGAAAATGTACAATTGGCAGCTGTATACATTTAGTAAATTCTGCTGAATTAGGCTGCAATTTGGTCAATACTAGGTAAGTTCGAGTATATTCGGCATTGCATTGATTCTAGCAATCTGTTCGGTTAGGTTGAACTGTATTTTGAACTTTATTTTCGTCTGGAATTTGGGTTATTACAGAGAATTGGTGAAGGTAAATTGTACATTTTCTGAAAATCTGACCCATATATGCTCACATTGGTCGCTGGAACTACATTTCCTCTAGATAAAACTCTTTTAATATTGGTAAAGAATTACTGTGGACGCTGTATTCAACCAGAAGCAAAGATGGTTGACTCATGAATAGTATTTGTGGGATTATGACACTCTACCTATAGCTGCAGGCCCGTGCATATGGGTCAGATTTTCAGAAAATGTGCAATTCGCCTTCACCAATCCTCTCAAATAACTCACATTTAAAACAAAAATCAGGTTCAAAACAGCTCAACATAACCAGACAGATTTATTGAATGAATATGAAAAAGAATAGACTCAGATATACTCAGTAACTATCATTTTTCACCCTAATTTAGCAGAATGTTAAAGATGTGTAGAACTGTAGATTGTGCATTTTCTGAAAATCTGACCCATATACTCCATATATTCCATTAGACCCTTGAATCGCAGTTATTACCTTGCAAATTCAGGAAATCGATGCACACTGCAACTTGACACGATGCTCTATCGGTGACCCTTGAGAGGCGAACGAGTGGTCACATCATTACCGCGCAATTAAATGTCATCGGAGGCGGGGCAGTCATATGGCAACAGATTGACAGCTTCCAACGCCCACTGCAAATTAATCCTAATGTTAGTCACATCGCAGGCCCAAATACTGAATGTAACACTGTAGTTATCACAATATCTGGACATGATGGCAGTATAGTGATAAGGGCGTTTTACATGAGAAGAAGGGATATTTTGTTTACGATCGTCACAATGCCATACACAATGGGTGCATTGCACTATATACGATTCTGTGTTAAACCACTCTTAGAGGCCTCGTAACTCCCTCTTATCGTAACTTGCATTGCACTATATACGATTATTTTCTGAGACTAGTCTGAGAGTACTCTGAGAGACCTCTGAGAGGCCTCTTAACTCGCTCAGATGCATGAGTTTCAATGCAACAACCCTCGTATCATAAAGCCCTCGTAGTCGTAACTTTAAGAGGGTGTTACGAGGCCTTTAAGACACAATCTTATCGTGTATAGTGCAATGCACCCAATGTGTTGTCACACTCTAGGTCCACACCCTCAGATCAGATAAGAATCGTATGTCAGTGATTGGACGCCAACTTCGCTAATCGGTTTTTTCGCCAAGGACTCGGCGTTTTAATGGGAGTATAATGGCATTCTGCGGTCTTAATGGAATTATAATGGTACTTTGCGGTTTGAGGCGAGAGGCTTTGCCTTCGTTTGAAGGAACTCTCTCAACTTTGGGCCTAGACAGATCAAGTGTGCACCTTTCACTTTTGTACGTGACGGCATTAAAGGACACTCGTTTGCGTGATAATAATTCTTTCCTTCCACTAAAAAGTATTAGAATATTCGCTTCTAAGACTGTCATATATGCTTCAGTTAGCGTTCGTGATTTTGCTTGTGTTTCAATCACTTGACAGGCTTTTGTAAGAGTGGGATTGGAGTTCCATCAGTTTGTAGTCCATCATGGGCATCGCAAGTATATATAGGCAATTTGCCTCACATATATGTGATCCGTTTTAGGAAAATATCTCAAGTCGCAAAATATGGATTTTGAGAAATCACCATATTTGAAAAGAGGAGATCAAGCTGATTCCAATGATAGTGAACACTAGGGCACCTAATAAGTATTTCTATATTCTAAGTTTGATATTTTTGTTTTTGAAAAAAAAATGTTTTTGGATGGGTAATTACCAGTAAAGTAACTAAATATATAGTCCATACGAAGGACTTCAAAACGCAAGAATATGTCCCGAAATTCTTCACCTGGATTCATATGACTATAATGACCCCATGTTCCTAAGAACCAGAACATTTCAATAAACAGATATGATGGAAAAAAACACTTAGAAAAATATCAATTTTGCGACTTGTTACCTATTTTACTGGAACACATCACATATACTATGGCTAACATGTTCCAATTTAAGCACTGGTACAAATCTACCGATAACATTTGTTTGCTGGTACTTTAAAGTATACAATGGGTATTTTAGGGTGGCTGGATATCTACAGATAAAGCAACCACCGGGTAGCCGATGTTCAAGTTGGTTTGAAGTGATATGCAGCCCAACCAATTACAAATGGGCAGTGGTCAGTCAACCATACTAGTCCACGTGCCATCCACCAGCTTCAGTTACCACAGTGATTCTAGCCATATGGGTGCTGATAGATGCCCAATGAACCGTGACCATAATTCTGGAACCTGAGACCATCGACCATACTATATCGAAGCAGGCCTTGTTGAGATAGAGACGGTTTCAAAAGGCCTGCTTCACAATGAAAAATGGCCTCTTGTGTGGTCACTGATAAATTATAATTTTGGCATACTTAAGTAGCCTTCAATTACTTCCATGAGTGGAGTGTGATTATCACAAAAGAACAGATGGCAGGTCTTAATAATGTGATGACCTATTGTCCTCTGCAGGGATTTCCGATACGGAGAAAAAATGATGAGATTGCATTATTATACATCATATTTTACATGGTTTTGCAGGGATCTGATAAGGTACGTCATAGAAAGTCCGCAACTTCAGTATCTTAGCTTTATATCAACAGACATGTACACAAATAAAATTCTCTATATTTGATTTTCCTGTATCAGTGTGCTGCATTATGCATATACGTATTACAATTCCCTTTTCTAATAATAAACCCATGCAAACCAATGAACATTTTCTTAACTGCAATATTGTCCTCGAATGCCTTAGAAGGAAAGCGTCATTAATCTCCCCACTATTCTTAGATATTCCCACTTTTTGTTATCTTGCAGGACGCAGTATTATAACAGCTTATATTGCAAAATCTGTCCTTGAAAACTGGAATATGAATATTCACTACTTGCCAATGCAGCCTCGTATGTCATCACCAATAAATGGAAAAGGTCGGTAGAGAACATCAATTTGAACACTTTCTTTCGCCTGCGAGTTGGTATGTATTGATAATGGTTTATAAAAAGGTAATTAAGTAAAGGTTGATAGAAGCTATGTATACTAGGACAATAAGTGAACCAGCTAGACCCAGGCTTCCATACAACAAGTCACTTTATTGAAGCATTATATGGTAGACATAGGCTATGAGTGAACCAGAGACTTAGGCTCATTTATTCTTTATTGAAGGACATTATAAGATCCCAATAACGCCTTAATGTGGTAGACATAGGCCCCACGCACATGGCGGGAGCAGCAGTGATCATGTAACAGCTTGGGCCTATGTGTCAGATCGTCAGAAAATGTACAATTCGCCTTCGCCAATTGTCTCAAATAACCCACGTTTAACTTTAAGAAAAAATTAGTATAATTATAGCTTTAAGAGGGTCTCCACTGGCTGCGGTAAGCTCTGCGGTAAGCCTTGCGATGGTTTGTGCTGGTTCTGTAGGTGGTGGGGAATGACGAGGTCCTTGCCTACATGGTCAGTGAACGATGTAGACAGGATCTCGCCACTCCTCAACAACACAGCACCATCGCAAGGCTTACCGCAGAGCTTACCGCAGCCAGTGGAAACCACCCTTAACATAACAGAACTGATACTTTAAATCAATGCGATACCAAATATGCGCAGATATACCCGGTATTCATGAATCATTTTTCAGCCAAATTTAGCAGAATTTCCTAAATGTGTAGAGTTGCCAATTGTACATTTTCTGTAAATCTGACCTCTATAGATGTAACAGAAGCGTGTTTTGTAGTAAAGTTGAAATAGCACAAGCTGAAAAGGCGGAGGTCCCGACGACAAAATGGGGTGGCATTCCATCCACGAAATCAAATACAATTTGAACCTGGGTTGGTTTTCCAGTTGTCTTTGCCAGTGATGGGACAGGAGAAAGAGAAATGGGAGCTTTTATTGCCTCAAATTGTCTCCAATAATGTTCGCGCCTCTCAAGAATCTTGGGTTGAATTTTCGAATTCCTATAATTATTGCCAAGGATGGGTCTGAGTGGGAAATATAGGCCTTGGTGAATTAGCGAAACTAACTTTTCATTCGTATTATAAGAGCACTGTATGATGCCACTCAATGATTTTGGGTTTGTGCATCTATGAAAGCAATATGTCTGAAAACAGACTAGCGACGATGGGTGGGAGATTTAGATTAATCTGGCTACAGTGCATGTCAATGGGTTTTTGCAAGCTTCTCTTCTTGAAAACACAACCAATACGTTATCTTTGTAGACCTATGTTATTGAGTGTTAAGCAATCATCTGCATGCTCACACACTGTCAAGTCATGGATCCAGAAGCGTGCAGAACTAGTCCTGCATTCGCTTATCATAGAAATAGAATGCAGTTGCAAGATATATTTTTATGATTAGTTTGAGTTATTAAGTCAAACAGAGGGACTTTCAAAGATAGTGTATTTCACTCATTCTCCTCAATCCTCATGAGGACAATGGAGGACTTAAGTAAACCTTAATTGTGATGAATCAATGTAATTGTTTATATGCATGTACCCTTCTATATTCCCCTATAGCCTAGTGGTTATAGCTTTGGACTTCCAAGCAGGATGGTTTTCGCACGGGCTACGATTCGTCTAGATCTTGTCATAATCAAATATCTTTAATTCTTGATGCTTATGCTTGTATAACTTAACTATTTATTTCCAGTTTTATAACTATTTATAACCAGTTCCCTAGCTGTTCATTAGAGTGTAAGGACAATGAATTGTCTGTCTCAATATAATATGTTTACAAGCAGTAAGTGTTGTAAAATCTCATTATTACGAGAGAGTTTCACTAGAGCTTTGAGGTTGACACCGGTGAATGAGTAAGGAAATGGGAAAAGACATATTGCATTAGGATGATATTGATTGATGAGTATGACAACCTGTGATGGATTAAGTGCCAATACAACTACCAGCTTCACACACATGTCTGGACAGAATTAACATAATCCGGATTAGAGCACTGATCTAAGTCCCACTATCTTGCCTCACATATTGCTCGGAAGGTGCTGAGGCAAAAGATATTCTTCAGCATTTTTATTATATCACATGTAGTTTATATCAACAGTTTTTCTATTCAAAACGGTTTGATCTAAATCAATCAGAACAATGTATTGACAGCATGGGAACTGTTGCGAGCGTATAATATAGGTACACAAGCTGAAAAATAAATCACTGTGTACTTATAAATGAGATTTCAATATAATTGATGATATAAACGCACCGAACCCCACGCGTTTAGTTAGAAGTCTATTTTTAAATAGGGTATCACATTATGGGTCAGATTGTCAGAAGATGTACAATTGGCAGCTGTACACACTTAGAAAATTCTGCAAAATTAGGCTAAAATATGATGAGTACCTGGTATATCTGACCATATTTAGTATCGCATTGATTTATAGTATCAGTTCTGTTATGTTAAACTGCATTTTGAAGCTTATTTTTGTATTAAACGTGGGTTATTTGAGACGATTGGTGAAGGTGAATTGTACATTTTCTGAAATCTTACCCTTATATGTTTGTACACATCCGATCAATCGAAACTGAATTCCACTTCATATGTATATAGTAGGCGGTAGCATGAAAAACCTGATACTAGAAATGCATGTGATATTATTGTTTAAAAGGGGAGGTTTTTTTACTCTAAGATAAATTGCTTTCGTTCACCATCCATTTAGCCGAGCAACTCCATCTATTATCGCGAGCTTTTCACTGTGATGGAGGGAATGGAAAAGGCAGAATAATATGCGACCCATGTTGACCTCATGTCGTGTTTAACACCATTGTTCCATGTAGATGTCATGCTTTCTCCCCCATTTTCCTACTTCAATGCAAGTCCTGGGTAAAAACCCGATCCTAGGACCCCCCCCCCCCGCTCCCACCCCTCCCGCTACACCTTGCCAAGCCACCCTTTATACAATAGGCGTACCCTATAAAAGCAATACCCCCTGCTTTTCCCAACTGGGACTAAAGGCAGTAGGCCTCCCGGGTTCCCCGACCAATGCTCATGTGAACAGGCGTGCGGGTGTCATCGTAATTGAATCTAGTCACGCTTTCCATCCACAATTACATTTGTTTCCATTTGTGCCATTGGAGATCTGCACTTCATTTGTTCTAAACCAGTGTTCAAGGGTGAGCAAGGGAGGGAGATTGAGGTCTGTTTCCTTTTCCTTCTACCTCCAACTCTTCCCTTCCAGATATGTGGGTGATAAGGGTAGGTAGGTAGGAGGAGGAGAGGGAGCAGACACATAAATATAGCCTATCTCAGGTGCACTGTAACATTGGTGGTATGGGACGGGGCAGGAAAACCTTGATTTATTGCGGCTTTGGTGATTACAAGTGCTGGACCTTTGCTCACACTATATTGGAACAGCATACCACCTCTGCCTGATATCCTTTCCTGGAACTAATGTTATCATACGTTTTTTTTAAATTGAGAAGATAGCTTTCTCATACTTCAGCAATGATAGTATATTTTATAGAATATTTTAGGCATTCTTTTAGGATTAGAGAACTAGACAGTCATGCTTGTTTCACCGTCATATTATTAAAACACAATTAGGTTTGACCAATTTTTGTATAATAAAAATTTTAATTTCATTCAAAAGAGAAAGCTCAATACATTTTATTCTATGCCTTATGGTATATTCAACGGTTTATTTTAAAAGAATAAAAAGGTAGGGTCAATCTTTTCAATGTCAAACGATATACGGGGCTATAGTGAAGACGCCATTCAAAAGGGGCAGCTAGGTTAGCGTTAGTTTGTGGAGAGTTGTAGAAGTTTCTAACCCCTCCCTATGACAATAAAATCAATGTTTAATATCTTATACCCCTACTTGTTACCTTTGAACTAGAGGATGGAAGCTAATTGAAGTGGCTAACTTCAGTTGGATGGACAACGCCCATATCGCGCCACGTGGGTCTGTTTACCTTGACTATGACGTCACCGCGGGCTCGACCAATCGCAAGCGTCGTGCCCCGCCCACCTTGCAACGCCTCTGCTTATTCTTCAGATAAAATAATATCCAATAATATATATATCATCGACTCAGATCCACGTCCCCCGCGCATATGATAGTTAAAATGAGTAGTTACAGAATCACATGAAACTTTTTCAGTGTAATCATATAGGATATTTATGACAATATCTAAAGTATAGACCACCAACATTGTGTCCTCATTCAATAATCATTGAATAAGTGTAATGAATAGACCAGATTTCAAATCACAGAATGGAGCCGTAAAGTGCTGTCCCCACTCTCTAAGTGACAAGAAATGTAACTGGCTTTAACCTAGGAGTCTATGAACGACATTTGGTCGAGCCTGGCATCATGTAACTCCATATGTCAACCCAACTGCCACTTTGAAATTTCTGTATGGCATGCAAAAACGATTTTGCACATTAATTATTTTACCAGATGTCTGATATAATATGAATGTTAGAGTTTTGATATCCACAGGAGTTAAGTAGGTAGGGTAAGGTGAACCAAATACTAGAAAAGGAAGTAGAAATTCCATTACTCGATAATCTAGCCAACAACAGTGAGAAGTGTCACTTTAATCCAATGTAGGCCATGTTTTCATCAGCTACACACAAAACCCAAAACCAATGGCTCCATTTTGTTTCCCCTGAATGGAATGGCAAAAAATACAACTGCGAGAGGTTTCAACGGGCCCATACGTTTTGCACTACGATTGTCACCGCGGCCTTGCATCTGTTTTTTAGACATACTTTGCACTGGTTTTTTTACTCATTTACATGCTCATTGGGCATATCCTTACGCGGCAAGATGGCCACCAACAATTACAGACCAATATCGTGTATTTCCCTCCCGGCCAAAATCTTGGAAAAAGTTGTGCAGACTCAACTTTCAAATCATTTTGAAAAGAACGGTCTGTTCAGCCCCAACCAATATGGTTTTAGACCAGAGCACTCCATCCAGCAAGCACAAATTGACTTTCTTAACAAAATTTATACAAATCTTAATAAAAAATTACTTAACAAAACAGTTTTCTTAGACTTTAGCAAAGCATTCGACACGGTTCATCATTCGATTTTATTAAATAAATTAGAGCTATATGGAATACATGGTATGGAGCTGCTCTGGTTTTCTAACTATTTAAAAAACAGAAATCAATTTGTTACTGTAAATGGCCTTCGATCTAAAGAAGGGACTGTCACTTGTGGTGTACCTCAAGGCACTATCCTGGGTCCCATATTATTTACTATCTACATCAATGATTTGCAATCTGTTATCAAGCACGCAAGTATTCAACACTATGCGGACGATACAGTTCTCTTTTACCATCATCAAAATAGTGACACCTTACATTATTACCTCCAGGAGGACCTGAAAAGTGTAAACTCTTGGTGTGCCATTAACAAATTGTCTCTGAATGCTACAAAGTGTAAGTCAATGTCGTTCGCGGTCAGTCGTGCCTCCAAATGTACACCTCAAAACTCAAATCATTCCCTCACTTTGGGCAAATCGATTTTGGAGGAAGTTCACGAGTATAAGTACTTAGGCTTTATACTGGATGATTTTCTAACTTTTAAACCGCATGTCCAAAACACATTAAAACTAGTTACGTCTAAAATTAGATTACTTTATAGAGCGAGGAGTGCACTGACCCCCAAAGCTAAGCATGATCTCTACAAGATGGCCATCTTGCCTAACCTTGATTTTTGTGATTTTATTTATGATTCCGCCCCTAAGACATTACTGCAGAAATTGCAAACCCAGCAAAACCTAGCTTTGAGGATAATTTTCAATAAAACAAAATATGATAACGTGGATGAGGAACACAAACTTTTAAATATTTGGCCGTTACAGGTGAGAAGAAATAAGCATATCCTTGACATAGCCCGTTACCTAGCCCAAAGCCCATTGAACCTGGACACTAGACTTCTCCCAACGAGAAGTCATGCCAGTGGCAAACGAAATTTAATAGTCCTCAACTCTAAATTAACAAAAATTACTGATTCAGTAATTTATAAAGCACAAACTCGATGGAATAACCTCAGTGCGGAAGCACATAGAATAGAAGACAAATATGCGTTCAAGAAATACACTGAACGTCTTCTATCCCCCTTTTAGATATAAGATTATCAGCTGGGTACCTTGCCTTCCCCTTCTGCACTTATGTACTTATATATATATCTGTATTCATATTTGTATTACCACACTTCTATATTTTAAATGGTGGGTGTAAATACTCGCCCTATCTCAACCTGTGCCTTATGTAGCATGCATTTGTAACAACTTGTATTGTGTGTAGATCACATATAGCTCATTCCTCAATTTAACTAAAATGGTCATACATATTGGTGTGCATGTCATGTTCGGTTTAGTGTCACGAATACTGAATAACGAATAGTCAAAGTAACATGTTAAGGCTGCAAAGTGAGAGCAACTTGTTTTAGTGACCCTCATACTTTCAGCCTATTACCCTGTATGATTAATATCAATATTGTAATGATCATTAAGTGTATTTAATTATAGACTAAAGCCACCTATATGTCATGTACTGATAATCTGAGTCTGAATGGACAAATGTTGGTCTACTTGCTTGACATTTTAATATTGAGACTTCTGCAATCTCACAAGTTGGTGTATTTAATACTAGGCTAAATGTCACCTCTATGACATGTACTGATAATTTGAGTCTGAATGGACAAATATTGGTCCACTTGCTTGACATTTTAATGGTGAGAATTCTGCAAATCTCACAAGTTGGTCAGTCAACCTGATGTTACTATTAGCAAATATTGACATGAATTTACATCCTTTTCACAATGTAAATAACCATCTCACATCTCATCACATCTCTTGCATTACCTGTATTATGTAAACACTTTGTACCAATTTGCAACTTTCTGTTAATAAGTCAAAAACCTTATCGGCACTCTTCGGGAGACCTAGAATTCTAGACCTGAGCCACCGCATTGTACATTCCATCAGCAATAAAGGATTTTTGAATTTGAATTTGAATATGCAATGTGACATAATAGGTTAGCCCGCCATGTTTTCAATGTGGGAAGACTCTGGAACACATTTGCCCATAATAAACCTAGCAGTTCTCTATGTATTTTACACATCCTCTCCTAAAAATCTACCATTTATAAATATTGCAAGATGTTATGAATTAAGGACATATTTATTCAATGGGAATTGCTTGAGTATTTTGTCTGGACAAACTATATAAGTTTGATCTTACTGAGTCGTGGCGACGACCCCGTATACAATGTTGGGGTCGTCTGTGTTGGCTAGATACAACCAAACGTCACCTAACTGTTGTTATAACTGAAATAAACAGAACAGCTATTCCAACAAAGTGAAGAGAGAACGAAGCAACCGATATAAATTGTTGGTATTCAATATTCATCTCATACGTTATTGCAGGACGTGTTTGTTAAACAACTTGTCACTAAATATGGAAAAGTCCTTCGAGGATATCTCATAGCAGCACATGTCTGTATTTGTTAATCCCAATTCCCTTTTGAACAATCTTATTTATATGACGTCTACGTCACACAAATTTACACTACACTTGCAGCAGTTATGACGTAGGAGAAGGTAGAGGAATGACATGACACTCACCTTCGGAACACTGGCTTTCATCACATCCATAGTGAAGAATATTTGTAAATTTAGATATTTAGTTAGGGAGGAGGCACACGGATCAATATCCTCGTTGAATGTGTGTATACAGTGTAATTTACGAAGACTGGATGATCCCTTTGAATAAAGACGGGGATCTGTGGAATGTTTGCAGAAGAGAGTAAGTAATTTTGGCCAATTCTTGCTTGGTAAAAGAGGAAGTTGGGAACGATATACATCAGCTTATAGTGGCATATAGGTAACTTCCATATACAGACAAATATCATTAAATATTCGGCCTGGTAAATGAGAAAGTTGGGAACGATATACCTGCAGCTTATAGTGGCATATAAGTAACTTCCATACATACAGACAAACATGATTAAATGTTGGGTGTGTACATAAGCTGAATAGGTACAGACAATCGGACTAAGACTTATATTATATATCCCTTATCATTATTTCTCCTCAAATACTTATGACTTATGTTTATCCTTTACTCAAGATTATTTGTAGGGAAGTCATTAATTGTTATCAAGTATACACCCACGCATGGATGACGGGTGCAGTAAAAGAAGTGCTATACAATCATTTTTATTGGACACGTATCGAGTTCGGCTTCGTTTTTCCGAATTCTTTAATACTTCACGCTGATTCAAAACCAAAGGCAAATGTTTATTTCTCAATATTCTTTTTTGATAAGAGCATAATAATAAATAGTGAATGGAAATCGGAGTATGTAATCAAAGGACAGTAGATCGGACTCGATGCTTGTGTGATCTTTAATGTGATAAACTTGAACTTGATCTTTAACCTCTATTCGCAATGTCCAAAATGGAAATGATGTTCTGCAGTCAAATCAATAGACATCCCCGGTTAATTTCCCCTCAGTGTGGCATAGTGTGACATATATTGGACTATATATATGCCACCGGAGAGAACTTTCTGAGGGAAAACAAAGGAAAGAAAAATTGAACACCCGGGCCCAGCCAACCGGGTTCTAAATCTGCCCAGATCATCAATAAGGCAAAGATGGCTGCTCCTCGGTGCCTTAGGTTACATTACACAACAGTAAAAAGAACATGGGCCGTGTGAAAAGAGTTCATAAAATACCTTCCCCAATGTGTGAGCTCCAGTGAGTCCTTGTTCCCTATTGTTTCTGCCTGCTGGAAAAATATGCACATCTTAGCCTTTCCAACATTTTAGCAACATTTGTATATAGCCATAGAGAACAGGTGGAAACAATACAATCATTGTCGAACACAATTACTGGGTATGCCAGGGATGCCAGGGTATTGTGCTGATGAATAATCCGCGTTTTTGCTAGTGTGATGCTGCATGTCGTGGTGCTCTTTTCTTCCAGACAGTCAAACAATAGCATCAGAATTCTTTGTTTTCAGTGTCTGTCTCAACATGTGGCCCATATAGTTCATATTCCAACAGGATTCTACACAACGACGTTCCATTTTCTCTAACTTATTTCGAATATTTATTTAAAATCGACGACAATCACTGTAGGAAGTGAACCCATGTATAGAAGTAATCTTAATACATTGAACAAGCTGATTGGTAACAATAATCTGGTAGCTAATGACATCTTGTATATACTTATGTAATACTTGTAATTACCAATTGTAATTCTTCAACTCGATGAAAAGGGAAATAACTCTGAAAGTAAGCTAAAGTAACTGGTTTAATCTCGACAAAGGGAAGGACAATTGAAACATTTATATTTGCAGTGAAATCCATCAAAGAAAAACAAGTCGACAAAATCAAGGCAACAAAAGAGACCATAGTTTGAATCTCAAACAGGAACTTTATAGAATGACTATAAATCGTAAAACTTTGAACAATCACATAATTAATCATCAAGAACTTTTTACCTTATTTTATTTATTTAGGGCTATCAGGAAGACCTGATTTCAGAGGATAATTAAAGCCCAGTTCCAAAGTATTGTTATGAAAATGTATGATGAAATGTCAAATGTATGTAACGGAATTTGGAATAAAAATCTTTATATATATAAAACAGTGTGATATTCCTTGTCCTTGAAATTCCTTTATGGTTTTTATTCGTAGAGCGATTCATTCATTTGTGTATCTTTATATTAAACTCGTGTTGTCGAACTGTTCTTGGAGCGGAGACACTTTGAAACCTGGAATTATCAAATGAGAGATGTACAAAAAAACGAGTTTGGCAGTGACAAATTTAAAACTGTTTAAAGGAAGGATGATTCAAGCAAAATCAAGTTTTGCCCAGATGGTAGAGGATTTAGCGATGACATGATTAGACAAACGCCTTGAGATACAAAATTAGATCCCGCTCACTGATTCGGAATCGGATATCGATAGCAGAGAAAGATGCGATTTGATCCTTTAAGTGGATTTCCTTGCCGAACAGTGAAACCGTGCAGGCCTGCGTTTTAAATATAGATCATTGCAAAATCATTTTGCCTTATAGGAACTGGATCACTTAATATTGTATGCATGCTTTACACGTAATCATTTTGTTTACAAAACAGTATACATTCACTTCTTTGATGTGTTTGTCGTCAGAACAATCCTTATTGTAGAATTACCAAAAAGAGGGAATGTTACTATAACTCTCAATTTCCTTTTTATATTTACCTTTTTTCGATAACTTGCTAAATGTGTAATTAAATGGGATTCAGGCTATTCTGGGAATATTTGTACTATATGTATGGAAATGTCTATGTCCTGAATAAAATATTTTCAAATCAAATCAAATCAATCAATCCCCAGATCCATCAGTACTGCATTAGTACATTGAACCATGTACCAAAGTTCCCTTTTTAATAAATTTGCAATTTGTAATATTGATCTCAGGCTTTACAATGTTTATACATCGAGCGTCGTGTGCTGGAATGCGTATAAGGTCCTTTCACAACTACTACCTAGCAACCGGCAAATGACCTGATGAAAAAACTCAGCACATTCCTGGTTAACATAAGACTATAGCCCGAGGCAATACATTAAGACCCATATATTATTATGTTTCAAAATCTCCCTCCAATCGAAACCCTGATATCTTTTTCGGTCTTAATGAATGTTATATATTTTATGTATGATATGATATTATTAACGCTTATAACATGGAGAACAGCTATAGGTTGGTTCATTGAAGGATGTTCTTTGGTCAAGCTACCATGGCAACTGTTTCTGGATTTGTTTTGATATGACGAAATGATAGAGACCTTTAGCAATCAGATCTCTTGTATTTGATGACCAAAGAAATGACTTTGACCGAGGAAAAAAGCGATTGGATTCCACTTTCTCAAATGGATTCCTGTCTGCAAAATTAATACTTTCCCTTGGGGAAAGATATGAAAGTAGATATAAGCTTGTAAAAAATTAGGTGTCTCGAAACCCTTTGGTGAAAATTGAAAGAAAATTTGAAGTGCTGCTTGAAAGCTCTTCATTCGGCATTCATTCATGTATATATTCTTTTCTAAGATGTATTTTTGGTTGATATATAACAGGTAATGGATCTGGGTTATAAATGAAAGAACAGGCTATTTGCAGTGAACCTCAAGGTCGTGGGTCTATTAATAGTCCACGACCCTCCAATACACCATGGATTATGATAGGAACTGACTTTAAACTAAAGGGCCTAGTCCACTAAGCCGATTCTCATGCGATTCTCACGGAATTCAGTGGAAAAGGGCCCTCCTCTGCGGCGCAAAATCGCATGAGAATCGGCTTAGTGGACTAGGGCCTGTACGTTTACAGCCTTTATGTGTATAACCCAGGGTTTTTATTCTTGACCATAACTTGTGCCTTGGATTCACACATTTTACCTGTATATATATATGCTCTTAAACCATGGCTTTGTATCTTGTCTGCCTGGTCTTCCTTTGTGACTGGACACCTTGACTGTGTAGGGAGACTACAGGGATCTGCATGGGCACAAGCATCCAGGGGATTGCCACGTTGGGAATAAAAGCACTGTAACCTTTATCCTTTCTTTGTTCCCTCTATTATTAAGCAGAATCTAGTACGTGAAACCGGCCCAATGAAGATTTACTACATATATATATGATATATAACTGCTGTAAGTTCAATGAAGGTTTTAGATGTTTCAAACCCAGATTATGAGGCGGGAAACATAGATATATGGGTAAGATTTTCAGAAAAATGTACAATTCAACTTCTCCAATCTTCTCCAATAACCCAAATTTTAGACGAAAATAAAGTTCAAAATACAGTTCAGCCTAGCCAAAGATATTGCTAGAACCAGTGCAATTCCGAATATTCTCGAATTTACCTTGTATTGACCAAATTGCAAACTAATTTTGAAGTATTTATTAAATGTGTACAGCAGCCAATTGTACATTTTCTGAAAATCTGACCCATATACTTCGTCAGGAGCGAGCCAGCTAATAACATCATTTGATGTTGAAGTGATCACTGTCAGAACAGCGAATATTCTCTCAATCACATCTCTCTTATTCCCAGAACACAATAGATGAAATCACAGAACTGAGGAGAAAATGGTGCTCTTTCAAAATTTCTATTTTATTTTGAGTGCCTTTGTCCATCTGCCCTGTCAAAATATTTGACTTGTCCGTAGTTTCAGAGAGATACAGATACAATAGTGTGGTTCCACTCACACCTAGCTTTATTCTGCAACCAATATTCATTATATATACACGTAGGGTAAGGAAATGATGCTCTTTCCCAACTTTGAGTTTATTTTGATTGATTTTGATAAGAAATAGCATTATTCATCGTATTTTTGTTGATCCATGCAGTCAACGCAGTTTCACCCAACCGTCCAAGATTGAGTTCACCTAAGATTCGACAGAAATATACAGTTTAATATTGCAACACTACATCTTCTCTCAAATTCCTCATGTAAGAACTGATGTCGATAAACATGTACAATTTCTACATTATTTGGACGTATTGTAAGAGGAAATAAAGCGGCATTTGTTTATACTGTGATGTGTACAGCGAGCCCGACTGAAATCAGGCGGTGTGGCACATTTTGTAAAAGCTTATACATGGAGTACAGGCCTTTCCTTGATAGCGGCGCCCATGAAAAATAGAATGTCCATAAGTTTGAGAAACGTGTACATTATATATATGGGCCTAACTTGATGGAATGACCTATAGAGTCCTAACCCCAGAATTGTTCCAATGAGAATTCCCCTGAAATTTCCTCGAGCTCACTAAATTATCTGTTCTAAGGCATGTCTTATTAAGTACCACCCACGGCAGCACACGTTAGGCCTTGAAAGTAGTTATCATGAATCCAAGTATACTAAGATAGGCTACCCCATACATCGCCGGGTTTTTAAAATTAATGTGGAGCTAGGCGCTCCTGCATGAAAGTCCACACTTACGCCTGTTTATAGTAATTGACCGAATCTAATCCGCTGGATAAATGATAATTTTTAATAATGTCGTTTTCCAATGTCAATTCATCATCCCTCCGACACATCTGATCTGATCCAGGGAAGCGATTCATTTTGTGACACAGACTTGCCAGATCGAGTTAAATATATTTCAACCGAATGTGAGTAGTATTCGGCAAAAAGTCATAGACTCAGGCTATATCTTATTGCCAGTGATTGGATTCGAAACTGGCCATTTCAGTCATATGTACGGGGTCTACATTGAACAATAGATCTCATGCTAATTTCCCTAGACATCACCCATCAGGAGTAATTTTCCCAGAAACACACTTAACTTCTCTACTCCTCCGCCACCGTTCTCCCGCATCACTCTCTGGGTGTGAACCGTGCTGAGAAAGCCATTAGTGCCCTGTCCGCCCCAATTTACATGTCATATCGCGCAGCTTTTACAAGAGCTGAAATTTCGAAGTCGAAAGTCGAATGGCGCATGTTGGCACCGGAAGTTCCGGTGATGCGCGCGCCTCCGCGGTCGTTATGGGAATATTACGCGCGCGTTGAAGGTGTCTTCAGAATAGTCCGCGGTACATAGGCTTACTTGAGAGGTGTTGGCCCTCTAGAGGCACCTGCCCCAAAACGTGTTAATTATTGGATGTAGCGTCATTTACTATTAGTTTAAAGAACAAGTGATTAATGGTATGCATGGAATTCGGGGAAGATTATGTAACCACAAAACTTAAGCTTTACGATTTCTAATGACAACTGGATGTGTGAGGTGAGTGGAGTTGGGATGTTCAAATTATAATTACAATATAATGTAACCAATTTGATTAACACAAACGAATGATGAGGCTATATTTTGGTGGTGTCAAACTTGACTTGACATGGACGAAGACTTTATAAGAATTGAAAGTCACTCGTAGAGATATATACTATATTCTGTTGATGCATTTGATGAATTTAGAAATTGACCTTGCAAAGCTTCGGTATAGCATAGTACAGTGAAACCTCTCTACTGAGGCCATTCATGGGACTGAACGATGTGTGGTATTTTTTTGTTTGTAAATACTTTAATTTCTTATTTCTGAAGATGTTTGGTCTTATAGCGAGGTGGCCTCTTTAGAGTGGCTAATCTAATAAGAGGAATGCAATTAAGTTCTGAGAGAAACTGGTTTCAATAGAGGGTTGGTCTCTATAGAGAGGTGATCTTTATTCGAGGTTCCTCTGTAGTTATTAACCAGATGTTATTACCTCGATGCTATGGGACTTCTACTAAATACAAATGCAGTATTTCTTGATGGGATTGGATCTTGACATTCATCGTAGCTGTGAATATTAAAACTACCAAGATTCATGTAGATTTGAACAGGTGCGCGCCTTATAAGATGGAGACATGTCGTGATTCCTGCCTTTTTCTGGCAGAGCTAAGTGGATCACACCATGAAATGCGTGTCAACAGCGCCTTAGAATTGCATATTAATTCAGCGACCAACAAGGTTATCAAAGGATTCTCAGCACGTATCTGCATTTACAGTCGTTTAAATGATAACTTGCATTTGCAATTATCAAAGTTCCTTTCTGTCCCATCAACATTGGGTAATCAGATTTACACCTTGTTACCAACCGACAGTGGGACATACAAAGTCTAAACTATATACATACGCCTACATATTAATTTGGATGATAAATTGGGGACTTTACCCTTGAAATTTCCATCAGTTTTGCTAGTCGGTTACCTCCACTATATCTGTTACATTGCTTCTATTTTCTATTAGCTTTAGCTTTCCAAGAGCACGACCCCTCGATATCTTGGCCACATCTTGTGTATACCCCCACCCCAATCAGTAGTACGGTATTATCTCACCGTACCCCCAAACACCCCAATGGTCTTTACATCCATTCTTTCCCACACGTTACATGTCCGTCTTATTTTGTAAAACTTTTGTATTTGAATGACCTGGGTTGGGTTTTTTTCAGACAAGCTCTTTTTAGACTTAAAGCAGGCAGGCACAAAACAAATCCGCCATTTAGATCTATTTAAGATCCCTATCATGATTAGTAATAACTATACCTAACATAGATTTTTTAAAAAAATGTTTTATACTTCACTCTGTATTTGCATTGAGTTGCTAAAGGTTATAGAGCATGCTGTAAGAACAAACACAATGTTAACTATACGTGTTGTGGAAAAGAAGGTACTTTTTAAAGATCCCCTCGTAGAGGTTCACTATATAAGTGAGCGAGACTGAATTTGATATATGAGGTTAAAGGCTTTCAATCTGATATATGACGATATCTACAACAACAGCTGTTTCTTGGATTTATTATATTTAGAATTTCCGTTGGCCTTTGTGCTCGAAAGGTAAATACTTGAACGGAGTTTAAAATATTCGTGACATTTGGTCCGGACAAATAAACAAACAGAAAGACTTTTTTATTTTTGTTCATTGTATAACTTGTATTATTTTCAACGGACAATCACCGGTTCAACAAGGGAACGCTGTTCTTCCAATTCGCAGCTTTTTTTTCTCTCGCAGACTATTTTATTAAAGGATTGTTTCATTTATAATACGAAGGCAGCCTTATTTGATGAGTGAATAGTAAACATGTCTAGTATTATTTTCTTTTTTACAGACTTAGGACTTTATATTAATTCTAATGATGAAACGATTCATGCAAATGATTACACAGCCATATAAATACAGGTTAACTACCGATTTGTGTGAAGGAGCTTGACTATCGCATGGGTTGCGTAGCAACGAGTGCTATATTCGTAGGAGCTGAACCCAACGAGTTACCTGATTTATTATAAATGCCTTTAATGGTCTAAAATGGAACATTTTGATGTTGTTATGTGGACTTTTCGCAAAAGTTCTCCCAATGGGTCAGGTGGTGGCGGAGTTGATATACCACTCAGTTGAATACGCAAAGTACGTAACCCGCTCTAAAACACGTTGTTTCAACTCAAATACATACATTCATTGTGGTCACATAACAATCTCATGCTAATATATGATAATTGTTTTGATTTCAATATGTCAAACTCGCTATGGTTGGAACAGTGAAAAGATAAAACAAATCTTAATGATATTGCAGACAATTCGGTTCATTTAAACCAAAGTTCCAGATTACCGGGGACTATTAGATCGGGGAGGGGATGGGGGTTAATTTAGAACTTGCCCTTGTTCCTTGTTCATATTGGACCTTCGTATGATGACTCATCTTTAATCTGGACACCCCGTCAATGTGAAAGCCTTAGCTCAGCCCTGAGAGTGTCCATAGCATTATGGATTATACTTCCAAAAGCACCCATACATCCAGTCGGATTATAACACAGGATTCTATCAATTAGTATCATTATATCAATTCATACCTCGACACTCTCTGGGGAAATCCAACAGACAGCTATGGAATAAAATGCTTAGTCATCAGGGCCATCGGCCAATTAATTCTAATAAAACAGAATCGCACCATCGGGGAGTGATGTATATGTCTTTCAATCTAAGATAGAGCTCAGAAGACTCTATGAACATAAGGTTTTAAGTTATGTCTCTGATGACATAATATTTGCATAGCTATTTCGATTTCCAAGGTCGAGGAGTTAGTTCCCTCAGAGTCGCATATATACATGGTTATTACCTTTACAGTGTGAAATACAAATTTACAAGATAGAGTCTATATCCTAGCTATGAAGGTATTCTAATAACACCGGAGCTAAGAGAAGAATGAGGCTTTATGGAAAAGTTAGATTTTCTCGACATCATCTGAGTATCTTGAGTCTTTATGCGGACCGAATTATGAGAACACGAGAGGAGCACGTTTCCATGTCTCTCAAGAATGTTTTTCATTTTATATGGACGATAAATGATAAATGATAAATGATTTTAATTGCCTCGCTATACATACATGGAAGAGGAAAAAAATTCTCTTCTCATTCAAGAAGTGTATACGAGATCACACATTCTACTGCAATGCGACATAATATTATTTTATTTCCGGGATAACGTTCTCACAGAGGACTACATTAAATTGTAGAAAATCTCACGCACATTCATACTGTATGCACATATAGGTTCTTTACAATATTAATTTGAATGCTAAGCTAAATATAAGAAAGCTAGACTGAGGCATAGTAGACATAATTACGCATTCATAAAGATGAATGATATGTATATACCTTGCGTTAAGTAAGCCAAGTTCAATTAAGACAGTCTGATTGTGTACAGGAGTAATGGAAGGTCAACAGTTAAAACCTGCCTATGTATCCTTCCATCCATTGAGATTCATTTCAAAACTGACTGTTTTAAACAACATAAGCCAGAATACTAGTTACGAAATTTACCAGTTTATTTTGGATCGCAACACTGCGCACGGAAATGTAAACCTAATACTCATGCGAACGAAAGTCCAGAAATGATAGTTTTTCCTCTAGTAGAATTGGAGATCGGGCATGGGAGGCATGGTAATTAGAAACCAATGAGACATTTTCTGCTTCCCGATTGGCATGACTCTCATTAACCGTCACCAACAATGCGACCGCCTCCGGCCAGAGCTGACCAATTCCCGCAATAGAATGACAAAGCCAGCTGCAACATGTCAATCAGAGCAGGAAATGATATCATTCTCTCGGATGGCTCCAAAGCGATTCAATATTAGGATTTTTTTAATATAAGAAGAGGGGTGAACCTGAGGTATTATTTTGACAGTTAGTATTTTTCATAAAATGCTAATAAATGTTCTTTTTAACATTGTGTTTAAATGAAATATGCTGGAATATCATAATCAGAGGAGGATACTGATGATGGTAGTTAATAGTTTTAGTTATCACTGTATTAATTCATTGTTCATGCGAAATCAAAATGTTTGATATTATAGGTTTTCCAAGTAGTAGACTATACATATACTTTGTCATAGTAATATGGTATTGAAACATTGATCGCACCAAGATGGATATTGGATAACACAATTATACCTTTGCAGGACTTCTGTAGGACAAATGATCCCTGATACGAAATGAGAGTGACATCATTATCTTTTATACTGAATGTACCAATGGTATAAATATGTGAGGCAAACTTAATGCATCACTTCCAGTACTCATCGATATCAATGGCTTTCTCTGATACCACCCGAGACTTGACTGATACCGTTATGTTGCCCTTTCAATACAAGTAACCTTACCATGCCCAATAATCATGCCTTCTTCCTAGGTGTTCGCCACGGTTGCCACGAAGATTTGAATGCGGAACTCATCCATAATCGTAGCGAGCAGATTATCCTTGACCTAGGTCGCTTGCCCATGCCAGCCAACTGATAAACGGTGAGTGTGAACTTGGGGTTAAGTGAATTTCTTACCCCTTTTCATTCCTCCCCAATAACTGGTTACATTCCCTAAACAAGTTATCGTTCTTCATCGTCTTCCTTCTTTCAATAATCTGCTTCTCCATAATTTAGCCTCCCTTTGCCACGCTATAAAGGTAGGCAGAGGCCGCAGCTTAACTCTAGAGAGAGATTTTCATGCATCAATTTTGGAAAACCTGATGGATTTTCTAATTTCCCACCCGGTCGAATGGCGCAATAAGCTCCAATACAGCTTGCAAAATAATTTTAAACGGCTCGATCTACCAGTTGCTGCTAAAGTTTCAAATTGTTCTTATTTCTCTATTTTCAGCTTATGTGTGATGATGAAATTAGTGAAAATCAAACTAAACGCTGAAATTCCGGGTGATCGTTGAGTATCAAGACAAAACCTGTCAGGATTCATTGAGAATTCAGTTCAGGCCTAAGGCAATCATGGAAAATGTAAGGCGCTTTTTCCGACCATATAAAAACATCCATGGTCTGAAATGAGAAAAACAGTCATGCCTGTTGGTACTACCATAAAGCACATTCTCCAATATCTTACATCAATACTCTTGGACATGTTGTGAAGTGGAATGAAAATAAATTTGTCCATATGCATTTCTCAATATTCCTCTAGGCCTTGGCTTACTTTGGTTAACCTGGGCCTAATCATTGAATATTTATGGCCAAACAAGATTGGCCGTCCATCTTTTAGGATCCTTTTTAACTTGGAGCCTGCCTTTTATTGCCTCATTTGCAGTTGGAAAGGACAAGCAATTCTTTTTAAGCCCAACACCGCTTCAACTGTTTTGTTGTGTTCCATTTGCTATTGTTTTAATGGTTTTCTTTCAACCTTCTTGAAATCTCCGGACCTGATAACAAGAAAACGTATTTTTAATCTAGTTCAGTTCTTTAATGTGGACCAAGATAAGTCCTAGACATCAATATTTCCAACTTGGGCGCCATACTCTCTTAACGAACTGAAAATATACCCCATGGTGTACATGTATCTAGGGATACCTTCCAGTGTTAGTAGGTAAGGTTTTAATGCATCTAGTAAAAACTGCCTGGCAATGGCTACATGTAGTGTCTTTCTTATGAAACTGACCGCAAGTTATGCCCTTCATCATGACCTTGTCTCCTGCGACCATGCATCCCTTCTTAAAAGAAATGCAAGATTTCAAATTGGCGTGATTGGACACTGCCTAGCTACCGATACAAGCTTGCGAATCTATTCTGCCCAGAAGAAAAAATGCCGGACCAATGCCCTTTGGACCAGAGGGTCAAGCCCTTTGACCCTAAACTCTTTAAGAAAGGGTATCGGCCAGGTCCCCAGCCGGTGGCAAGTGATATGAGTGACCTGTGCGTGGTCAGATGGGTCAGGATCGGAGAGTGGAGAGGTGTCATGGGAGGAAGTGCCAGACCCGTTTTTAGACACAATGACAAGATAGAGCCTGATGAGCCCTGAGGGAACGGCCTGGCAACGAGGGCCAAATGCAATTGACGATAGGTAGAGGGTATTGTTGGAAATTTGTCAGGTATTAATGCGATATTACCGGTCAGTATGACGATATTGCGGGCGTGTTTCTATTGGAATTCCTGCTGCGTTCACTCTAAATGATGGAATCGTATTTGCGTACATGACCTGCGATGAATTCATATCATGTTGTAGAGCCTATACATGTGTGACCAGTGATGATCAAACCTTGGGTTTATGCACTAAATACAACCTGGTTGATAAGAAGCAGTGGTCGACGCTAAGAATTATATTTGCAGACTGAAACTGTACTATAACAATACATTTCAGATTTCAGTGCTGTTGTAAACGAAGTAATGATAAGGTATAGAGCAATGAAGTACAGTGGAACCTCACATAAAGACCACCTCATTATAGAGACTACCCCTCTATTAAAACCAGGTTTCCCAGTCCCGAATTATTCCCTCTTATTAGGTTTAGAGCCCTCTAAAGAGACCACCTCGCTATGAGACCAACAATCATTCAGCTCCAAGGGTGGTCTCAATAGAGAGGTTACACTGTATAAGGCTAAATTTGATTAGCGATTAGGGATGTCACATTAGGGTTGAATAAACTATCGCTATTAGTATTATGTAGAAGAGTGTAAGAAGATCTAGAATGTCCATAAAAAGGTGTCCACATAATATACATTTTCTTAAAATTTCATTTCAGGTCAATATTAATATTTAAAGTACATGTTACAAATTTCAAAAAGTACATTATAATGGGAGAATTTCGTTGTAAGATGAACTATCAAGAGAGATTGCTAAAATGATACATAGTCCATTAGAGTTGTATGTGCCCGACGGCAGGGTATATAATTAAAAAAAAAGAGAGAAAAAAATAAATAAAATAAATAGTAGTGCGAGGCTTAGCCAAGCTTTGCTTAGATCAATGGCGTTCAACTAATGGCTTGTAAACTATATGGGCAAGACTAATTTGGCTTACTCTTTTTTCAAGCACACTTCTGACTCACTCCTTTATGTATCAATTACAAATCTCTCCAATATCAAGTATCAATCGATTCATTTACAAATGTTATTATGGCATTTACTCTCTCTCTCTTTTCATTAAATTTTAAATACTATTTAATTTCAAAATAGAAATCTATTTCTTCAATTCAAGCCTCCTTCATTCGAGGTTTCAAGTTACTAATTCACCTATTTTTACATTTACATTTTTTTTCATCCTACGACGGACGTAACAGTTTCTAGCACGAACAAGGTGAATAGATAGGGCGATGTTTTAATTGAAATTTTAACGAGTTTTTTTTGCAAAGGTCCTTAGAACCGATATGTCCTGGGTGCAACACTGATTAGACCTTTTCATCTTTGCCAAACAGTTCTCGATGCTTCACGACTGTATCAATATAAAAAGGTTGTTATTCGATGATATATGTCAAGTTCTTGTTAAATCTATATGTTAGCGTGGGTTGAGTCTTTGAATGTATGGAGAGGACAACTGGACGGCCAGAAAACCTAGCGTAGCTTGTCTTTTTTATTCCCAATAAACATGGAAACACGAGTAAGCAATACAATACTAGAAAACGTTCTGAATCAATGGTCATACAACCACTCAGTGCGACTGATTATAAGAAAGTGTTCATGGAATTTCTAATCCGTTGAGACGTCGTCATGAAGGTGGGCGTGGCAGTCGCAAACATGTGTGACGTCATAGTGGGGAAAGGATGTCGACTCTCCAGCCGAATATGGGCATCGATGGGTCAACTATTGACGGGAGAATATACTTATTATGGACGCAATCATCTAAACCTTTCCGTCGGTCATATGATACCCATAGTTTTAACCGATTTAAATTTAGTTCTGTCATATTGAAATCAACACCAACTTTGTACGATGATAGCAGATGACTTCGCTTTTCAGAGTAATCTCTGTGAATCATATTTCTTTTCAACTTTGTAAAATCATTATATGTAATTTGTATCCTAGGCACGGCATGAAAGATAGCTGCGTGGTCAGTTATGCGTTTTTGCTCCAATCGATTAAATGAATATTTTGTTAAATGTGTATGGCCAATAAAACTATTCTAAAAAAAATCGTATGCGTGAACATATCGACTATTTCAACTCTTTAATCTGATACTTGTGGAGTTTTTCTAAAAACAATATAGATGGCCTTTCGAAGAAAGAAAAACCCAACTTCCTTTCTTTTATATGATTTCATGAGATTTAGTCTTTAAACTTCTCTTGTGGAACGGTTGTTTTTCTTGACGAGCATTGAACACCATTCTATCTCGATGTAGACAAGGACAGAATAAAAGACTTTTGCCGAGCAGTCGATGAGGAGTAAAAAAATACCAGGGATAGACCTCCGAGCGAATGAAAAGTGAGAATTGGGGCTAGTAAGAGCCTAGTTGAGACTGACAAAGTGGAAATGGGGCTTAAGTTCAGGAAATAGCTGTGGAGAAGCCTAGGTGCTAGCGCCAAAAGGCACATCTTTCAGAGAAGAGAATTAAAACTCCGGAGAAGACTTCCATGAGTGAAAGGACTGATTAGGTGAAAGGACATCATTTTGTAGAGCAGACAGAAGACCGAGATCCTGAAAAAGATATGGCGTGGAGAATTTATGCTTGACGCAATTTGCGACCTCACCAAACCACATCCATCCAGATTATCCTACATATACAAAGCAAACCTACATCATCAGGTTCTGGAAATTCCAAATGGGATACGTCATCGGTAACACTAACAGAGTACTGCATTAGTAGACTTGCATTGTACAGAATTAACACTATCTCTTACATACATTGCTAATCACATTCTGGGAAAGAACATTGGGCCCATTCTCACGACTCAGGTACAAATGGGTGAATGTTTGAATTCTTTGAATGTCCCTTCATGAATGGAAACTACATTGTCAATGATTGCTTGTGTCGAAATTGCATCTGAAATCTAACTATTTTCTAAGGGAAGGGAATTTAATTACAGGTGTAGTATTCAATATTAAGGTTAAAGTCCGCGTCCAGTGTGAGCCAAGCTTTAGAAAAGAGATCATATTGAACGGAAGTTTAAAACAAACCTTATTTATGGGTCTTTATACTTTAGAATTTGTTTTGCCCCTATATTTTGAAAAAAACCATGAATATATCATTTCATCCGCAGATCTCTTTTTTGGGTTTGAATGTTTTCGTTGTTAGGCATGTTTGAGCAGGAGTCATCTCTAGTTGCATCTTTTGATTGTAATGTTATGGGATGGGTCACAAGACACCGGTTTCTGATGAATTCGTTTATGCAATTGCAGCAATAGGATATTTTGAAAAAAAGTTCTTGATTTTCTCCCTTGCCTGTAATGTGAAGAGAAGAAAGATTTTAAACATGGGCCCAATTATCTGAAGGTTCATCAGAATGTACTTTGGTGGCAATAATGTGATATATACTCATTACGCAATTTAATCCTAAAATATTAATATTTAATCAGCAAACTGACACAAAATATCAATGAGAGAATTGAGTTGTATATATATGATCCGTTCATGTCCTTTAAAAAGGTTTTGAGATAATACTTTAAGAATGTATAGAAATCCAGGGACGGATGAGGTGCTAAGATATATAGAGGGAGAGCACTCTTCCCTTTTTATAAAGCATTGGATAGGCAGAAAATCAAAAGCCCTCGTAATGTTAAAAACAGAGAATGCAGTCTTTAATCCCAGGAGAGAGCCTGCTGGAAACACCGGAGAGGAGAACTGAAACCTGGTACCACTTGAGGATTGAAGCCAGGGATCAAAGGAACTGTGACACTATCATCTTCATTGGGATGTAATGAGCAGCTCCTGAAATACTCCCAGGTTGTGAAGGGCAGGAAAAGCTCGTTTGGCATCGGAAAACTCAAGGGAGATCACCTTGCGCTCTTGCAGAAAGACTACTCCTGCTCCTAAGGATGTCTGCATTGCCAGGAGTGGCTGGTCGGATACATGGTTCCAGATCGATGTTAATAAGCTCATCACATGGTTTTCGAATGCTTCGGGTTTTGCCCCGCATGCTATGGTTGTAATTGTATTATGGAAAGGTTTACTGCAAATGATATTATCTGATGTTAAATTAACCTGTTTAATACACTTATGCTGCTTCAAGTTGCTTCAGCTGATTTCATAACCAGAATTACAGATTCATGATACGACGTCATTATGATAATATCCTTGTTTCATAAACTAGTAAATGTATCTGCTTTTGCCTTGACTTCTATATTCGTAGCTATCAAATTGAAAGCAAAGAAGGAAAATAGGTTAGAGTACCTGTGACAACTCGTACTGGAGGGTCATGTATAAGAATCATGAATTTTATCGCGAATGTTGTGAACTATTTCATGAGCTAATTTGAACAACTTACCTATCTTTAACCATCGTAATAGCCAATGAAATTGTTCGCAAAATGATTTTGACGAGGCCCCTATATATAAATATGATGTATCACAACGGCATTAAGGGGGCGTTAAAGAATTCACTTTATAATTCATAAATTCAATAACTAAAGTGCTCTCTAGTTAGCTCCATTTTCTGCTTAGGAAAAGTAGCTTGTGTCACATACAAAAAAAACTTTTATATATTCGGCCCTATACAGCCAAGTAATTTTTTCATGTCACTCCTGTGATATTCACACACACCACTAATAAAAGTAGGCTGTGTATTGCCTGGGTTAATACTTTGTTTTGGAGTTGTCAATCAAAGGATACTATCCATATAATATACGGGAAGAGCGATTTCTACGAAAAGAGGTAGAAAAGCGGGGTTTCTTTGTCTCACATGTTCTCGGAATTAGTTGTTTTACAAACCGTTTTACTCATCTGTAGAGTTCTATCCATCCTCTCTGGAGGACTTCATATATGATTTGTGAAGGTATCTGGGGTGAAAATGACATTTTGAAGCCTTTTTTAAATTGGGACCTACACACCCTATCTATAGCCTGGGAAACCCCCTGTGAGATACTACATCATTTGCCACTACATACAGAGGAGTAGGAGAGTGAAGAAGAGGGGTGGGAGAGGGTGGGGGTATTGGAGAGGGGGAGGTTGTAGGAGGGGAGAGTGAGGAAAAGGGAAAGATTGGAAAATAGGAGAGGGGGAGTGGGAGGGAAAGAAGAAGGAGAGGGACAAGAAGGGAGGAAGAGGATGTAGGGGAAGGGAGAGAGCGGAGGAAGAGAAAGGGAGGTGGGGTAGCGTGAGGGTGTCCGGTGTTTCCCCCGCCAACAACCTCCCCGCCGACAATCTCCCTGCCGCAATCTCCCCGCCTCCATTTCCCCGCCTTACATTTTCCCGCCCGTCATTCTCCCTGCCAAATTGGCTCCCCGCCGACATTTTCCCCGCCTATTTCTTTTTCCTACAGGAGTAGGGATCTTATATGGAGAGCGGAGGAGGGAGAGAAGAGAGATATGTGTAATTTATGTTCTAGATCGTATGATATTTCTGGCTGGTTTGAGGTATATTGTTTATATACCTGAGTTTATTGTAGTCATTGATTATACATATAGAATGAGGATATGTAATGTGCATGTGTATGTATACATGTATGTATTTATATATACATACAGGTGTATGTACATACATGTATGCATGTGTACATGTACATACTCAATTATTATACATGTATAATGTACATGTATACGGTATGTAATGTATATGAATGCATGTATATAATTAGATATATACCTGCATTCATATAATATATGATCGATTCTCACGAAACCACTGTATGGTTTACAGTAGGATAGCGTTCTTACATAGGGGCATATATATATACAGGAGGACATACAGGAGGAGTTACAGTAACCCATCCTGTACATGATTGTGTGACTCCTCCAATACTCTGCCAGTACCTCCTTGCGTAACCTCCTCCAGTAAACATGTATACCCCTCTCCATTACCTCCTCCAGTATCCTCCTCCCTTACCGCTTCCAGTAAACTCCTCCAGTCATCTCCTCCAGTACCCTCCTCCAGCCATCTCTTCCAGTACCCTTCTCCAGTACCCTTCTCCAGTACCCTCCTCCAGTAACCTTCTTCAGTACCCTCCTCCAGCCTGTTCATGTAGTACCAGTATTGTTGAATTGGACTGGTGATGTATAACGATGTTCCTTGATAATGATAAATTATGCTAGAATTTGATAGTATAACTTGGCTATACTAAACAAAATTGTGTAATGGTGTGAAGAGAATTAGAAAATAAAAACAGTTTACAATTCCACCAAATACTATTGTTTTACTTCAGTCACTTTGCTGCGTTTCACATCATGATTTTTAAGGTCAATTCCCACTCAACTAGTACAAATTTTAATCATTTATTTATTATTTATTGGCGGGGAAAATGTTGGCGGGAAAAATGTCGGCGGGGAGGTCGTTTGGCGGGGAGAATGTATGGAGGGGAGAATGTCGGCGGGGAGATTGTTGGCGGGGAGATTGCGGCGGGGAGAATGTCGGCGGGGAGGTTGTTGGCGGGGGAATGACCTAGAACCAGCGTGAGGAAGAGGAGAGGGAGAGGGGGGAATCGGAGATGGGGTCGGAAGAGAAAAACAGGTATGAGAGACAGAGAAGAGGTGGAGGGAAAAGAGGGAGAGGGGAAATGTGGGAGAGAGTGGGACCATCCGGAGGACGGGTATTTTGCTAGTAATCAATAAGACTTTTTCAAATGTTTGTGGAAGCTAAATCTGTCCCTATATTTCCCTCCAATTGTTTTAGGAATTAATATCTATTATGATAAAATGTCAAACTTATCTCAATACAAACTGGAGTGAACAGGTATTCAAATATATATTCGAAACAATATGTCACGTATAGGCTAGATAATTATACATTAACTTAAAGATGTGTGATATAACACAGCAACTAAGCTTTAGGTGAGAGAATTCCTCAGAATTTCGGACTTCGGATGGAATAGCGCTAAAAGGTTTCGCACGAGCGGTTAGTTTTTACCAAAGAAGGGATATGAAGGGACTTCACCTTTCCTGGTGTTGTTATTGAAGTCGTAATCCTTATGTTTCTCTAGTGTTTTAGGCTTTTGCTTCTGACTTAGGGCACATAAAATCTCTTAGCTAGAGCGCAATTGCTTCTATCTTGAAGCATACTACACATGACCATAGCCTCATTTCGTGATTCTGTGACTTCCTTGCTTCTCTTTGATGTTTTCTAACTTCCGTACTCCGTCCATGTCCTAATGTCTCAGGAATATTCACTTAAAGATGCATTCGCAGCTATTACGACAAACAAAATCTTGCCAGATTCACTCTTATTATGAATTTTAGGGCTGGATTTATCAATGTTCGGCTGTTGTTATTGAGAATTTGAAGACGAATCAACTGAGACATAATGGCTGTTGGTGAGCGATAATAAGGGACCAAAATATTATATGTGGACTTTTATGTAACTCTGTACTAACATAGCAAAATCTACCGGACAAAATCCTCCAAAATGTTGGTCAAATGACTTTTAGATGTATTGGAATAGAACGGAACAATTAAATAGTAAGTTAAATAAAAAATCTTTAGTTTTTCACCGGCCTTAGCTGATAGCATAGCTTTAAGACATCTTCATTACTACTTTCATGCTAGTTCGATACGTGTTGTAGTTGTACAATGTGACACCTTTGTACTAAAGACGGGATTGTCCATGGATGAGCTAGCTTAAACCTGCTTGATCTAAGGCCTAAATAATATATATCACATTCCTGAAGTTCTCTTCCATTTTCCTCTTAAACTTTCTTCCCATCTCCTCCCCTTCCTTTCTATGGATCAAGCTACTGATTCAATGTCTTGTCCTCTCATTACTTCTTCCATCTTCTTCATAGCTCCATGCCTCCTTGTCCCTATCTCCCTTCCCATAGACTTAACTTCTCAGCAGCAGAACTTCGTGGTGGTTTCATCACTAGATAGATTGATCTATGATGGAGTATGAGATCCCATTAACTTCATACGGTCCCCTTATATCGCTTCCCCCACACTATTACCCCAGCCTGCACCCCCCAGCCACCTCCCTCCCCTCTGATATCAGGCCAAGAGCTAGAGAGAGTTGCTCCGGAGGCTGGGAGGTGAGGCTTGATGCCATGTAGATTTTAGATGCTGGCACACTCGCATCTGCACCGGCTCCCATCAGTATCACCTGTGCGGAAGCGGACGCATTAAATTCCGCCATTCTGGAGCAATTAACAGGTGCTTACCGCAATATCTCTTCCACAATAGCATCACCAATCTCCATGCTATCAGGTGTGCTGTGAGTTTGATTGCCTCCGTCAAGAACAAGCCAACTATAAGTATCAATATTATATAGAATATTGACTGGAAGAATAGAAAGAAGAATATATCATGCGTTCATCGATGCAATGCACCGATAGTTCGACGTAGAATCTTCTAGATACCTTTGGTATTATATTTTAACCTCGACGAGACCGGTCTTATTAACGGGGTTGGCCATATTATCACAAACGATACATGCAAGCATAGACATATCACTGTACAAAAGAAAAAAAGGTGAGAATAAGTCGAAAACTGCTGGAAGGCCTATGCATTCATTCAATCACAATACAGACCAAATTCCTCTCAAGTGTTTCGCACCATTTTTAATCTAATTTCAAATTGTGATATTGCGATTATTTCCAATGAATGCAAACAACCACAATGACCACCTAACAGTACTTTCTAATCCAATGGAGATAAAATTCAAGCTCTTGTAATATTTATAACATAGAGGGATCACTGCAAAGTAGAAGGAGCCAGGATTAGTCCAACTTCATTGGAAATTTAGCCCTATCAGGGATTAGATGAGGAAGAAAGACGACATTTTAGTGAGGACTTGGGCGAAATGTCAATCTCTATTAAAATTTATTGGAACTGTCGGGAACATTCTCTCCTTCATCTGGCTTAATTTTAATGGGATTTTGCGTATGCAAATGGGGTTGAATGTCAGTCTGCATTTGTGTTGTATGACTAGGCTTAGAAAATGGAACTTGAATATGATCAATGATTTTCATGTTTTCGGTTTTCCCTTTACCCATAGCTGTCTTTAGAATAAGCCACATGACGGTTTGAATTCTAAATGAACACTGTATTAATGATGTTTGACATAATTATAATTAACGTAGTGTTTTAGCCTGATAAACAGGGTGCAAACTTTCTGTACTGGCTTTAGGACGTTTGGAAGGATTTCTGGGTGGTTAGTTGCATTAGAATACATATGTACACATATGTATATATTTTCGCATGTTGATTATATAGAAATATTTAGTTTCTCCTTGGATAGTAGTGAAACGATAATACCTGGGTGGTGGTTCTTACCGTATTTCTACTATCAGTTTTACTATTTGAATATAATTAAGAGTATTATATTTCTTCGAGCTATGTAGTTGTCGATTTAAATCGTAGATTGTACTGAACTCTTTTGTAGGATTTTTCCATCAGCTAGAACTGAGAAAAGTTTACAACAACATGTCTCTTAGCTGAATAAACATATTTTTTAAAAAATCATATGACAATGTGGAATGGATGGTGTCCATACCCGTAGTGCGCCTTAAATTTAAGGACATGTGAATAAAGATAACTCCCCATAAAAGAACAATGCTTTCAAGTTTTAATCATTGGTCAGGTTTGATTAATTATGTGGTCCTTGGCCACGAAAACTTCAAAAGACAATGATCCTTTTAAAAACTGTCCATTGATTCAAAGCGTTATTGGAGTGGCCAGTCGCAGGAGCGTCTTCATGCTTATAAAAAGTTCCTCCCAATCCTTAAAAATCCACTGAAGCTAGATCCCAATATTTAAAGAAGGCGTTTCATTTCCAGGGTAAAGGTCATGGGGAAGGCTGTCCCACATGGCTTTTGAAATCAGGGTTTCAATATATTAAGGCAGGGATTTTCCCAATTTAGGCCACGACCTCTTGGCTTAGCCATGGGTGTGATTGGATTATCTGGGCCCGTTACCTTGACAACAAGTCACTCGTTATGAGAAAAGGCGTGAAAAGACCAGACCGGAAGTCAGCCTCTCTGTCAGAACACCCACAATGCCCTGCACGCAAGGCAGGATTGACTTTGATCATTCGGGGAGTGTCAACATTTTCTACTCGTACTCGCATTACATGCTTCTGGACCACACTACCCAGTTTTATTCCCTTCTCACTTTGTTAATGCACAACGTCGCTGCTGAAACATCACCAAAAGTGGGAAGAAAGGCGAGCAGGGGAGGTATCCGCAGGAAGTCTTGAGCACTCATTTCCCGGCTGTTCTCATGATCTCGAATCGCATTACCGAGTTAATATGAGATCATGTTAAAAACTGGGAGTGCCCTTGGTTCCGATGCTTAAACAGGCAAGCGGCTCATTCAATAATGAGACGGTGATGAACGCTTCGTGGTAGATTCCATCATCGGGACACAGAGTATCTAAAGAGAAATGTGTTGCTAGCCAATATTGTGTGTATCACACTATAATCGACGCCGCAAGGAACCAGAATAACATATAATGTAGCTTGAGGTTATACAAAACTAGCAAGGATCAACTATATAACATATTACAAAATAAAAATATACAAGCATTTAAGCGCATGGTTGTAGAGGAAATGTCTTCTTTATTGTGAAGACTGTCTTCCATGTTTAGATGCTCAATATACAATGAAAAGTATCAGTAATGTGAGATAAGATAACCTAATACATGAAAATTGGTGCTTCGAATTTGATTTATGTGATTAAATGAGGTGTATGTATACTGTTGAAGCGTTATTGCTATTGTATTTCTTTGTAAAAAAGGAAAAAAAGAAAGAAGAGCGGTGGTGTCTAATTTCCCAGTTATTGTTGTAGCTGCAGGTAAGCTGGACCAGAGGCCCACACATGTACACAGACACACGCCCACACCACAGTGTATGAATCAATGTTCAGTGAAAGAGACAGTGGCACGTGCCATACCACTGTGAACCTAACCTTGCACCTACCCCAGGACCTTATGACCCCTCATAGTGACTGTACCCAGATAGTCTCAGAGTTACCCATTCCACGCTTCTAAACTACCACCAGACATGCAGCAAAGGCTTGCTAACTTTCGCAGGTGGAGAACCGAGTAGTACCTCGGGGAAAAGTGCGACCCTCAAAGAAATTGCTTTTATAACGAACTAGCAAAGTACCCTCTCTCCCCATATTTCCCCCTCTCCCTCGTCCCCCCCCCCCCTCTTATCTGTCTTTCATACCTGTTTTTCTCTCCCAACCCCATCTCTAATTCCCCCCCCCCGTCTTCTCCCTTCCCTCTTCCTCATGCACCTCCTCCCCTCTCGCCCTTCCCCTACATCCTCTCCTTCGCCTCTCTCCCCCTGTTCTTGAACGGTCAGCCTTTCTCCCCACACTTCCCCCTCTTCCTCTTTTCCCTCCCCCTCTTATCTGTTTTTCATACCTGTTTTTCTCTCCCAACCCCATCTCTGATTCCCCCCGTCTCCCTCCCTTCTTCCTCATGCCCCCCCCCTCCCCTCTCTCCCTTCCCCTACATCCTCTCCCTCGCCTCTTTCCCCCTGTTCTGTTTTCCCTCCCCCTCGATTCCCCTCTTCTATTCCCCCACCCTCCCTTTTCTTAACTCTCCCCCTTCTACACCCTCTCCATCCCCTCCCTCTCTCCAATACCCCCACCATCATTTTTATATGATGATTTCACTTATCATCGCTCACCGGCAGCAGTTTTCTCTCGGTGTTTAGTCTTCAAATCCTTGTATAAACATAAAACAGCCGCAGAATATTGATGAATTCAGTCTTATAAGTCATAATATGAGTAAATTTGGTGACATTTTGTTAGTCATAATAGCTGAAAATGCAGCTGTAATCAAATATAACACATCGTTCTATTCATGTATATATCTTTCAGCAAAAAAACCCATTGCAAATGCATATTTATATTTCCGTTGCTCCTCTCTGTCTAGATATTCCTGCTAAAACTGAGACCTGCACACACGAGCTCTGAGCACCTTTGATGAGGGATCCATGGCTCTCTACCCTCCTTTTAAGGTTTAACCCCTCCTTCCAATCCGCTTTAAAAGAGAGGCATCTCTGTTGGCTGCAGCATCAGCTGTCGTAGTATTGGCAGGAGATTAGAGACGGTCTGAAGGCTGGGAGGAAGTCATTTTTGGTTGGCTTCCTGGGCACACCTGTGATCACCTGGAAAATCTATATTGGCAAGTTAAGAAGTGGGACCAGTAATCCAATGAGACATAGCTTTATTACAGCCGGCACGAAAGGCTCACCTCTTGTGATGATTATGAATATATGAGCAACTCGGTACAGGTAATTCTGGTGCTTTATTACTATTAATATCCGTCGGCCAGACACCTTTCAGCCCATCTAATATTCACATTGATAGGCACCTATGTATATTAGATAAATAGACTATTACAAAAAGGACTATTTAATGGCTTTTATCATACATGCATTGCTCTGAAAACAACGTATCTAGAGTGATATACGCATAGTGCGTATTTCACTAGTGATTTACGTGGGGTTGTCATGGCAATCAATTTGGTTTTTTGTACTGAGAATACCGGTAAAATTCAAAATTATGACTCGATTTTTGTATATTTTCATGAGTAAAACATGCATAATAAATCTGTTAACTAACTCGTTGGTTTCAGTCGCTTAGAATATTCACGCTCCTTCAACCAACTCGTTAGTTAACCTGTATGAAATTGTATCTCAAACGCGGGTATTTTTTTATTTCTTTTGAGATTTTATTTTGGCTGGGTGTACAAGTCCCCTGTGCGGTTTTTTCACTTTTTTTAATTGGCCCAGTATTTCGAGGGCAAAAACAATTGAATTACAGATCATATCTAACGTTTCTTACTGGGTCATAGGTCATACAACTAATACTTATCACCTTCCGTATTGCAATATGTAATGCTGTTGTACCAGCGTAGTTTTGACAAAGAACATAAAAGAATGCTTTCAAAGCAATTTGTATCAGATTAATTGGGAAGCTCCTAAAGTTAGTTCATGAAATACAATTATATGTAGGCCCTATTATATAGCAGTGTGCAATATGTTTGGATACTTTAACGTTTATCCACGTGTCCCAACACCCCTAATTAGGAAATCACGCAGTCAGACGTTGCCTCGCTATTCGTCATTTGCGATTATTACTTACTTGTAAACGACCAATTACTTCGTCATTTTTCCCTCTCATTTCGATCTCGACCCGTACAAATTACGGTTCAACTGGCTGAGCTGCTGGAAATGTGGTTGTCTACGAGAGTGTGAGCATGATTTCTAGACTAATACCTCTGGTATGATTTAATTAATGCGGAGTGGTCTCATCCCATTCATCAGAATTTATCATCATTAGTGTCACAGATTCAGACCAAATGAGCGCTTGCTTGTAGTGGTACCGACCGATCTTTCAGGTGTCAAACGCCAAATTAGAGAATAAAAAGATGTAAACATATTTTCGCTGTTTTACCCAGTTAGATCACTAATAGTGATGATCCCAGTTCAATGACCGATTAAATCATTTTAATTTCACTTTTTGTGGAGCTGCCATTTGGGATGACAGTAGATAAATTAAAATCGATATAAATTGATTGAATGGAGTTAGAAGAGAACAAAAGTAGGCATGGAATTTCACTGAATGATGAGGTTCTAAAATAAGCCTACTCTTGAACCAGTCGAATGTAACCGTTCGATCTCTAGCATCCATTTTCTTTCATCCACTCTCTTGAAAGGAAAAAAAGGTAACACAGTCGTGAATTCAACCTCCATGATAAATATTATTAGATCATCTCTGGCAAGAAATGCTGTCTTATAATATTCAAAAGAATAAATCTATGATATTTTCCTGAATTATGCTACAAACTAGGTCCAATCTTGAGCAAGCTCAAAGTCCAAATCAGGTGTTAGATCGTCAGTATACCCCTATTTCTTCTTTTATTTAGAACCATCTGCGGACTTTTTGATACATATTAGATTATTCATAGCAAGAAGTGTTATCGGCCACATATTATACTATAAGATGATCATTTCTATTATGTTATTTTAATTGTAAGAATTAGTCAAATACCAATGACAAAGTGACAAACATGAAAACAATTAACTGTATACAATCCATTGGTGCACTTTATCTATTTAAAGGCACTGACACTGACAATTACCTACCCTTTCTGGTCCTATATATTTACAAACCGAAGATCCACTTATTGGATTCGCACTATGCTATATTTCACCTTGGCACTGGTGTCTACTTTGTTGCTCCAGTATTAACTCCAGCAAACCAGACTTCCGTGGCTTTAAATACTATGAGCGAAGTGTGGATACGATATAAAATAAACAAACAGTCTACTCCGAAATTAAACACACAGAAAAAAAGACCCGATGTAGGGCACGCTCATTTCTAACGCTGCAATATGCACGGATAGATTGTAATCTAAGATTGCCTGCCATATGATAGCATAGATATCTTATGATTGTTAATACTTAATGCGATCCTTTTAACTATTTCTTTACTTCTTGATCTTTCCAAGGGTAGACTCGTACGGTCATCGGACGCGTCCATATGAATCCATTTTAGGGTCAATAATTAAATGAAATTTAAAATACAAATCTAAAAAAGGTATTTATGTATACTATGTTATCTATATTTTATGCATGCACCATTGCTCTCTTAGATTGATGTTTTGTTCTTGGGAGGGAATGATTATATGTATCTCTTTTCTGCCGGAGATATATAGTCTATATGATATTTCCCATCATTGGGTTTGGGTTTAAGCCAAGGCAGTATGTCGCTTGTGATCCAGTGTTTGTTTTAATCTTCCCAGGATTCGATTATAGGCGGGAGAGCAATCATGCATATATACCCATAGCGTGCTTCCAAGATATACCAGCAGGAATAATATAACAACCCAGATGCCATACTTGGGTTGGCATGAGAATTATAGGACCTGCCAGAAGTTTTTTATGAGAAAAGTAATTGAACGACCTCTACGTTCAATATATCTCAATATACTCATATGACACAAGTATTTAAAAGTCCAAGAGAATACACAGAGTATGCCCAGTAAATAAGGTGTTCCAACAATGGCTCTGTCCCTTACGTCTGGGTCGACTTTCTTTTTAATTTCGAAAATAAATGATAGAAATTTAACGATTGGGACTGGAGACTGTTCAAGGGGTGGTACCCTGTATATATCCATTCTCCCGTTTTTAAAAATATGTTTTCTCATCAGTTTTGTTCAAAAGTTAAAAAAAAATAATCAAAACGTAAGCGTTAAACCGACTTGTGGAACAGCCCTATTACTATTATCAATAGATTATCAAGAAGGAGTACTTCGAGATATGAAACTTAAAGTAAATGCAAACCAATGCTCTACCATATTATCCGGTACTTCCCTGTAAAATAAAATACCGTTTGCTATACAATTTTCAAGCGTAATTTCTTATTCTGTATTTCGATCTGCCGTACAATGCCGTGGATCCTCCTGGTCAGACACTGGCCAGATTCAAACCTCCAGAAATAGCCGAGAAATTATGATATCAGGAATTCATTTCCTAAGTGTCCATAATACAACCCTCAAATGCAATCATTCAGTGACGTTTCTTTCAGCGCTCAGAATTGAACGCAAACACTGGTCCCTCCCAGTGGACCTATCAAATACTTGTGCTTTCAGCAGAACAAAGTTATACAAGGCTTGTCAAAGCAAACTATTACAATTACATTCACAGCCAGGTCTGCTCTGGGATGAGATTCAAAGTCCCTGCAAATGGGAAGGCCTGTACTGAACATATCCCAGGCAACAACTCATTACAGGGGGAGATTTAAGTCTAAAGCTTAGCTGGTTCCTGGACCAAATGGTGCCAAGAGGGAGCATGGGAATATAGCTTGGTGTTTTCTCGTCCCTGTATATCAGTGGTGTGTGGGGAACACTCATAAGGTGGTGGGTCCACAGCCACTCCAGCGACTGTTGTGAGGCTGGAGGAGGCAATGGAAAGGATTTTCTGGAGTTTGCATTATTTATGTACCATGTGTGTTGGAGGCATTTGAGAGAGGAGTCTGCAGAGGTAAGGGCCAACCTGAGAATGCTTGATTAGGTATGAACAGAAGACAGGAACATGCCACTCACGGGATGGTACTGTACAATTTTTGTCCATGCAGATATTTCTACACATGTAGGTGCTCTGAGTTGGCAGATCTATGACCGTTTGCTATGAGCAAAACTTTGGCATTTTCCTCATGGGATAGATATACAAATTCGTTCGATAAATGGGATGTCAAATGACTTCCACTAACCCCCTTCATGTCTGGCTGGTAAATTGAACTTACAATCAAGTCTTGAGGCAATACATTTACAGTGAATAATGTGAGATTTCTATACTATGCCAAGCTTGGAGAAATGCACTAAAACTAGCTTCTCATACTTTTTCCATTTATTTCCAGTCCAAGGAATATCTAGCCTCAATTGCCCCCATTGCATAACAATCTGCGAGTTCAATATTAACACTGAAAAAGCTACTCGCAGATTGCTATGCAACGGGGCATAATACAAAATACCAACAAGTATATCTTATCTATGAATGGAAACATGTCCATATATAGATAAGTTTTCATACATTTTCTGCAAGAGTAGCTCCTACACAAAAGTGTGCCTTCTATGGATATGTTAATGCCATAAGCACCGAGCCTATGGGGCGAAATGAGGGAGAGACGAGGAGGACGAGCTTGCTATCCAGCGGACATCCCCCAAACTCTGAGCTCAAATACATTTGCTGATGTATAGATAGTTACAGATGTAGGCGAATCAGAATGAGGGCTTTGCAGTAGGATCCAAAAGTCATCACGGGGTATGGTCGGGGCTGCTGACTGCCGGTAGGTATTTCCTCCAGCAAGGCCAACTGAATGAAGGTGCCCGCCTAGAGTGGGTCCAAATGCCACATCAGGCAAGAGTGATACCCAAATAATCGAGCTATGCTGGCCGTCTGGGATCAAGGGGTGCTCTGTGCAAATGCCTGAAGTTTAATTTGGATCATTCAGCGGTGGTCCAACAATGGTAATGGCCAGAAAATGGCTCCTCGGGGGACATAGGAGGCAGGACTGGCAATGGCGGAGGCTGGGGTGAAGGAAGGGTGGCGCTGCATCTCCACTTCCGGTTGATGAGCTAGGTGGTACCAAGACATACCGGATGAGGTGGGAGGAACATTACTTGCTAACATAGCCCAATAAGGGTCAGCTAGCATCATTAGCGTTTTATCGGGGATCTACCTACCTTACAACTATTATATATATTCATGGATACAAAGGTCAACGAACAGAACTATTTTGAACTTTGTTAGAGGATTGCAGTCCACCCACGCCCTGGCCATTCTAATCTATAAGTATCCCTCACTTATCGAATTCTGAGTCACAATTACTTTTCTAAACTCTCTCCAACATTTGCTGTTAATGAAGCTCTTAGTCGGGCTTTATTGAGAATTAGTCATCCGTACAGATACTTTGGAGCGTAAGATATAGATAGATGCTAAAAATAACAGTAATAATTTTACAGTCTAAATCTATTCTAGATCCTGGCCCACTGCACTCAAATATGTCAACGGAAATAATTATGGTAAATATAAAGTTATAAAGTGGCTCTTTTATCTGTCTATTGAAAGGCCTTTCCGGCAGATATCACAAATTAGGTGTATTTTGTTGAGGTGCAATCAGATTCAGGAAATCTAGATAATTACTTACTATATCTTTGTGTCTCAGATGCCACTGGTAGGCGGTGTGAGTCTATATATCCGGTCCTAAGGATGTGGGCTAATGCGTGCCTTTGCATGTGGTTGAACAAACAAGTGCGGCAGTTTGCATTTATGCTGAGTCAGCCCGGCTTGAGTAGTATACATATATGAGAAGATAGGATTGTCTTTGCAATAACATGATGCGGTATTTGAGAAGTGGTTTCATCAACACCTGTCATCATCTATCATGATCATAATTAAGCTTTATGAATATTTCAAATATTGATATATTAGATGATTAATGGGGGCTGGTGAACAGATATTCTGAACACTGTCTGTCCTCCCTTTAGGTCATTCCTTTCTTTGCTATCCTATTGTTCATTGGGAAAGTTTTCACACACACTGTTTCTAGAATATCTGTCAGTGGACTTCTCTCTGTTATATCAGCAACGTATTTGTCTTTGGAATCGGATGCTAATTATGGTAGATGGTTATGAGATCTACCCAATACCATTCGAACTGATATTCAAGAAGTGAAATATTCAACGGGACAAATGGAAATATATATATTTATCTACATCAAATAAATGTATTACAGGCATAAATGCTAATAATAGTTTTTAAACATGTTTAATCGGGACACCATGATATCAATGTACCATTTCCAGCGGTGCAATGTATTATAACGAGTGGTCTATAAATTTACAATTGTATTGTTGTAATTTTTAGGATGACCTTGATACATATATGAGCATTATGAAGTTTAAAGCATTCTTCCATATATCCTTAATAACACCTACTAACTACTAATTGTACACTTATCGAATACATGCCCAATGCTTCTGCAAGCTGTTCTATTCTGTAGCAAAAACATTCGAATCAATTGAAAAACTTTAGATCTAGCTTTAGAGAAATATCTCGCCGGTTTCGTAACGAATATAGTCAAGTAAACCACATAAAACATTTTAAAGTAAATTCCCGCCTGAACTGACATAATTCTGAATGATGTTTGCATCTCTAACAGACCTTTGTTTGATTTGGATTTAATAAGTTTCAATTCCAACTGGCTCCCTTTTCTCAAGAGAATCTGGTTCGGATGACTTTATTGTAACTTGTTTGAGCTTAGTCCATAAAACTCGTGGATCGAAGCTATTTAAGGGGATGGATAGGATTTGCGTCTTCCGAACTCGTGTATGGTTTGTCAGTGCGCCGAATGGTGTGCCTCAATGGAAATGACATCCGTTACATTGTGCCCATTTTACACCGGGAAAACCTTTGGAAAAGTGGTTTTACATTGGCATGCAGTGCAGCATATCTGGTGAAAAGGACGGGTAAATATAATTGGCACTTCTTAAGAAATTAATCAAAGCCAGGGGGTGTCGCCATGAGATTCGTCTGGATTGGCGGACTGAGACTAGCCCGCCAGAGCACTGTAAACATTGACTTTTACTCTCGATTCATTTTGTGAGCTAACAGTGACGAACTCATCAAGATTATCCTGACACATATTTCTATCTCACACAAAGTGAGCGAATAAAAATCAACTGTTGATCATACGGGGCACTGGCTATTATTTGATTCACAGCTGATAATGGTTGTTTTCATACATACTGAAGATTATTTAGGCAGAGCAGGTGGCTTAATCCGTAACGCTCCTCCCATGGGGCACTATCATGTTAGCCCCTGATTGTGTCGTTTTCATGTCAGAACTACACTTTTAAATGGGTCCTCACTGCACGCAAATGGGTATCGTGCATGGGGCGATTGTGGAAGAGACCATCGCCAATGTAGCCGAGGGATTCTTGTTCCACTATAGATCTGACGTCCTTCAACAACTTGGGGGGCATTGCAACAAATTGGTCTTGTAATGTGCTGACATTATTGATGAATACTTACACTCCACCTATCATAATTTCCCCCAACTAACCCTTCGACCCCGGATGTCCAGCCTACGGTATAAAACCCTTTCCACGTCCTCCAGCACCTCTCTCTCTCCTCTACCACACCGACCGACCACTACCAGTATAATGAAATATTCATGGCAACCCGATCATCTCGATAAATTCTCTAACCTGTGTAGTTTGCCAGCATGGCTCAATGAAAGGTGTAACAATCACGTTTGGGCCGTATCACTTTTGTGCTTTATGTAGTAACGTTGTTAGAGAATTTCACCCTTGAATAATCTGATTAAGGCAGCAGCAGAACAAGTTAGAATATATACACTGCTTATCACTTATTTGAAATGTTCTCTCAGCAAGGGATTACAGGATACTTTTTGGGACAAATAAGTAAATCATGGAGATAAGAAACTTTTGCTTAGATACAACAAGTATTAACTCCTCAAGGTGGGAATACATATCACCGCAAGTAACCACAAACTCACAAATAAAGAAGCCGAGGTATCCCCATGTCCGGCCTTTTGGATCATCCAATCTTCCTGCCTCCTGAGTGTGGTCAATTAATCCTCGGCTATATGGCTTTACAATGGGAGACTAGGGCGTGTGAATCATCACCCATAGGTGCAAGAAATGAACCAATGTACGTGTGAAACTGGTTGCGATGGCAATTAGGAGTCGGGACGCCTAGAGGCGGTCAAGGGTCATGGGATGAATGCCCAGTCTGACATGCAATCCTACTGAATATTTCATGGTAGTGGTCATCTGTCATGTAGAGGCGCTTGATGGAACATATTGTTACCCGTCTGGTAGACTGCCCGCTTTTCACTACCTCATCCATATCAACTTCTCCTGTGTGCTTCCACCCATCCAGTGGACTTTTCCACGGCCTGGAGGGAAAATGTAGTCCGTCATGGCACTCCAACCTCTTTTTTGCCCGCCGGTCACTCATGGTCAGGAGAGACATTACTCACACCTAAAGGGATTTAGGCATGAATGTATAGGTCTCTATATCGAGCATATAGTCAGTATATTCATCTTAATCAAGATCATGTATCCCGAGGTCATTTGTATCCATAACATTGCCTTTCATATCACAGGCCATGAGTGAATGTATTATTCTGTGATTGGTTACCAATAGGACCTATATTTTGTTCCTGTGAGAGGAGAATAGACTCCCTCAGCCATAGATCTAGGCCCATCTTGAGCATAATCTTTCATCGTGTAATAGGATTCGACCGGAGGATTCCATATTTTAGCTTTAATAACATATATTAGGCATGGTATATGTGGGAAATCATCATGTTAAAACTGATTCTAAACAGAACTGAAAAGCTTGATAGGCAAGATATATGACAACACTTCACCATAATTCAGTTTTGGTGAGGTGGAATATAAAAACCAATAAACTATAGCTTAAATTAGGTCAAGTAATGTCATGTCACCTCAGCATACCGTATACATATAAATTGTTCCTGAAAATAAGACCAAGGAAGGACCACCAGCCTGTCGCCTTACATTTATATGCATACACATTAATATAATGGTTCACTGCACAAATAAATATGCAGCTGTTCTGTACAATAAAGTGTTACATTGTTCAGTCACAACAACCCACACAATCAGAAGTGTGAAATCACTTGCTGCCGGGACAGGAGCACACGTAGAAAGCTGAGGATGGTGGAGGTGAAGAAGACCCTGCCTCCAGAAGAGAAACCAGATCAAGTTTCAGGTAGCGAGCTTTCCACATACACGTTAAGAACTCCTTTGGGTGGCGCCCCGGAGTGCCCTAGCCAGCCATAGACACCTTCGGTCGCATGTACCTGTCACAAAGAATTGGTCTGGAGTTCTTTGCTTGGGAGATGGGTGCAGAATAAAGAAACGCCTACAGGGCGTCACTGCGTCACTAGAGGGGAGAGGGGTACGGGCCAGAAGAGGCTCACGTTTCATCACTTGTCCTTTGGAATTGTGTTACATAAACGGCGTCCTTCATCTTTAGCATAACCAAGATAGTAGGATCTTACTATAAATATATGAACAGGTCTTTCTTTTATTATAATCCTTACGCTAAGTGAAGTTTGTGTGTTACCAAGAAAGACGGTTTATTTTGTTCTATTAATCGCTGGATGTGCCACAAGTGGTGTGCCACAAAAGTGTGCCACCATTAAGAGGTGTGCCACAAATGGTGTGCCACAAGTGAGCCATTCATGAAGGGTTAGTTTCAAAACCATCAGATAATTTTATTTCTGAGACGTAATATATTGCTGTCAATGGCGAAATGAGAAATTTATTTGAGTGCAGGATATCAACAAGCGGTCTGGATACACATAATCATATTTATTAATATGACAAAAGAGGAGACTTGATAATATTATAAAGATATTGTGAACATGTGAACATGATTAATATACTCAATTCAGTCTATTTCATTGAATACCGTCTATTATCTTGTAGTAATTGGATTTTATGGCTGACATAGTGTAAGTTCTTAAATAAAATAATGTAAAATTATTATGAATGTACATTTGCATTATCTAATTGCCACATCGGAAGGCCCAGCTCTGCAGATATGTTTTAAACAGTTGCACCATTATACAGTTTCTACCTTCAATAGATTAATCCGATACTAAATATATTTCTCCTAATATAGACATACTCAATACAGATCCTGCGACGGTACCGTCTCAAGCAACCCATAAGGAATATATAACAAACTCCAAATTGTTAGCCTTTTAATTGTTTCATTTTATTTACTTTTATTTTCCGCCTTTTACATACTCTAGACTTATAAATGGCTTTCCTCCAGTTGCACGTTGGAGTGGTCTGTCACGAACATGAACATGAATACTATTCTAAACAAAAGTAGATTTACATGTTATATGCTCCGCATTAACTTCATATTATACCACTTAGTAAAATATACTCGATATATAGATGTCATACGAAATACAGGATATTGATTGCAGAACAATATTCGATATCTTAACCAAAGCAATAAAAAGGGTTGTTTATATCAAACAAAACAGTAAGGTTTACTACTGTGACTAAACATACTTTTGACTAAATTAACTGGACCCGGTGAAGGGCGCTGCAACGTTACAGATTCTCGTCGAAATCTAAAAGTGCCAACGTCTGTATTTCAAGACTATAGTTTTATGTCTATAGCTCTGTATCTATGTCTATATTTGCAGTCCATACGTCCAGTACATCATCGTATTACTGTAGAGTCACAAGATATAATTATATATGTCTCAGGATCTTGTGTGTGGATTTAGTAAGTCGATAACATCTGTCAGCTAGTCTGAGGTAAGGTTAATGTCACCTTGAGGTGCAGCTACAATCATGTGCTGACCTTTCATGGGACACATAGGTCAACTGAATGAGGTAAAGCTAAACACCGACCTCTGCATAGCACTGCATGAAGTTAGTACCAAAGAGCCCGGTTGATGGTGCGCAAAACACAATAACGGCTGCCCATTCATGAGCTTTGATTGCTGGTACACTTTGGTGCAATTAATTCCATCCATCTCTGATGCATTTTGCATGTTTAATGTAAAAACATCGCCTAATGCAATTCAGCCAGCCAACATGTTGCTTATCAGGGTCGTACAGGGCTGCGTTTTATTGTATGATGGGAGGTTGATTATCGTGATTTATGGTCAATGAAAGAGCATGATGCTCCCTAGGAGCTTGACCCCTGCAGATGATCACTGCTCTCCCTCCCTGGGCCAGTGCCTTGTGGATTGTATCGCCACTGTACTGAGCCATTCTATGAACACCTTCTCTTGTTCAGGAAGACGAGGAGGTCAACCATTGAGGAACTGATGGCATTTCTATTCAACATTCATAATTAATCTGAAGGAAAACATTAGATAATTAAAAAAAGTCGATCTGCTCCATCATCTATGGAAGAAGATTTTCAATCAAGTTCCGTCAGCCTAATAACATCTGAGGTTGAGTGAGAGGGAGAAGGCGAGAGAAAGAGAGAACGAGAGAGGGCTCGGGGAAAGAATAGTCAGGGAAAGTCTTTATAAGCGGAGAGCCAAACTGAAAGTGTTTTAACTCTAACGCAATAAATCTCCTAGAGACATGATCTGAGTCTGAATTAGGAGCGGAACAATCGCAATTCCACACAGCTTGCCTGGCTTAGCCCAGTGTAGACCACCGTAGAGATTGGTTAATTAACATGGATGACCGGTCCAATCCCAGCATCAAACGACTGGTCATGTTGCCGCCCAGGACTTTCGGTAATGGCCCGGGTGTGCTGCAAGGGTGATAGCTTAGCTCTGTTGTTGAGAGCTAAGCTGCGATCCAACACTCATTTTCATCCCATTATCCATTGGCATTATATTGCATGCCAGTTGTCTCTCCCCCTCCCCCCACCCTCCTGAGATAGTAGTACAACTGTCTGGGTAGCCTTAGACCTACTACTTGTCTTTTGCCTAACTGTCTGGTGTGTACTTGTTTAAGATCTACCTATAATAACGATTGTATTCATGTATGGACTATAGATGTATGGATTACATTAATTAAATTAATCAATTACAATGTTCATTTAGTTTCCCGAGAGATAACTTCAAACCTTGAGGTCTGACAGCATGTAGCACTGACAAATCAATATCAAAGACAGGGTTGCTCTCACTCAGGAGATAAAGCAACTGCTTTGCTGGATTATAATGTAATAAGGGGTTCATTCATCCGATTCTGATGGCGCTTGTGACTAATCCTTTCAATTGAAATTCACCCACAGAACGAAACAAGGCATGTGATTGAACTTCATTCGGGCATGGCAATATGTAGCCAGGCAGGTGCCATTGGCTTTGCAACAGGATTGAGTCGCGGGTTCCTCAAAGGATCCTTTTCAGTTAGGAAGGCTCTTTGCAGATGTGCCCCACTTTCTCGCACAGGTTGTTAAAGGAGATACAACCCTCTAAAAACCTAAGGTCTAGATTTTAAGGGACCTCCCATGAGCATGCCTTGGGTGTCATTCAGAACACGACTTCATCATTTGTGCGCAATTTGGCCGAAGTGGAACGAAAGGGGGAAAAAACTTGAAGAAACGATACTAGAATCCTAAGTCTTTGAAGACCAACTATCATGGTAAACTACACCTGCTAACCTCTCATAATCCTTCGGAAAAATAAGAGCCGAAGGGCAAGGGGATCTGTTCCTCCTTCATTTCAGCTCCGTTCTCTGCTTTTGATTAGCTTAATATTGAATGTTTTCGGACACATGAATCAAACCTCTTAAAATGGCAGCTCTGGCCCCGCGGCATTAAGACGACGACATTCTGCCTTGGATGTGATCAATGGAATGGAGAGGAATGATTTTCTTGCCAGCGTTACTGATGGCACGAAAGCCTAATAAGCCCTAGCTGATAGTTTGCCCCAACTTAGCAGAGATTATGATGACACTGTCTAATTATACTTTCCCTGTCTGTAATTAATCAATTACGAGTCTCCCTATGCGTGGGGTATTTCCAGTGACATAAATAAAGGTCTTAGTCAATAATGCCTGAATACAAAATGGGCTATAAGCATGCCATGGCAGCTCAGGCGCCATGGACGTATCTTGGTTTACCAAGTATAATAATACATGCCTGCATACTTATGGTCAAAGATAATACCAAGGTTGTACCAGAGGAAATTCCCACTATACGCAAATACTTAGCAATGTTTTCTCCTCCAAAGAAAGTACGGTTTACTTTAAGAAGCACTGTCAATTGTATTTATTGAATTCACACATGGCCTTTGTAAAGGACTGTGAGTTATGAGCCTCAACGCGCCATGTAGTCATAAGATCAGGAACTCATTAGAATTAATTAGAATAAATTACGTTGTAATTGTATCACTAATAATTATGACTGATAACTTGGTGAGTTATATTTCCCTGTGAAAACGCATTCCAACAAAGGTATTGCATTAACTAGTACAGGAGTGTACCACGCCGAACAAAGAGTGTATTATAGGATGTGAGTGTTTTAACACTAACGCCAGGCCCTGGCTATTGTTACTGCAAGAGGTCGTTCACTTCGGAACCTGGCTTCCAACGTGGGACAAGTGTACCCTGCTCCTGTGCTCCATGTTTCAACCACAGATTGGGCACTACATCGCTCAACTGCGGCGGCAATTTATGGTCGATTCCCTGATAGGGCGTCATGAATAAATTACTAAGGTCAAGGGTCACTACGAGCCTCGCAATGAAGCTTACTCCCTCCTCAAGTTGAAGCCAGAACTATGAATCTTGCCGTAAGCAGGCCTCTTTCCCAGGTTTATACATGACCCTTTATGTGAATGCGAAGCGAACATGTGTACTACGGCTTGCCTAGTAAAAAAGGTCCTCTCTACAAGATTAAACAGCAAATTTAATGTAGTGTTCTCGCATAGAATCTTTTTATTTGTATTTAAGCTCTTCAACTAAGTCCCCCAAGTTTTGATAAACAGAAAGAAACTGTAACGATAAACAATATGCACTGTTTATAGTTTTCGTTCATCGCATTCATGATTGGTGTGCGATTTTCAATTTTTTGAAAATGGTGAGAGCACTCCTGTACTCCTATAGGCCTACTAATGACGTAATGCTTGACGTCACTCACACGTGCGACATCTTCTTTTGTTTCTTTCAAGGATTATGGTGCTCAGAAAACACTTCATGTTTGGAATTATGGGTTTAGAACTGTCTAATCACCTATGGGGGATTCGGTCAGGGAAATGGCACACAAAAACGTAGCACACTTTCCAACTTATAGCCACGTCCCTTTATCACAGTATATAAATTGAATTGTGTGTTTTTTTCGCCTCTTGCAGAGATGGGCCTATCTATCGGACAGAGAGTTCTTAATTTAGCCTATTTATGTGGTCATTACTTAAAGCATCGCTGGTGCTTGAAAGTGATTAAGAGCGGGTTTTAATTGCTGGCAGATTGACGCAGGTGAATAGGACATCGTTGAAGCGCGCGCAGCTCGAGTAACGTCACAGGAGGCGGAAGTGGATGGGGCGCATGCGTGTGTGACCTTCAGTGAACCCAAACAGGGCCATGGATCGTGTCCTAGTGTGGGGTGGGGCGTGAGTAATGCTCTTCTCTTCCTTTCATCTGTCAATCAAGATGACTTCCCCTCTCTATTTGCTCTTATTCCCTTTCTCCCACAGTTTCTTTCCCTCTGTTATTTTACGCTGCGGGACAAGACATCAGTAGGAGCTAAACCGGAAATGGATTGGCGGCCTGCCCTCGAGTCTCACCGTGGCTCCCTCTACGGCGCACACCTGCTAAATAATACATTTTCCGCCACCAGGGGTCGTGAATTTGTCAGGGCGTGGTCACATGACACCTAATTGGGGAGCCCCCTGCTGGACAAAGCTGGACGATGGCTTGTCATATCAGCAGCTCGTAATGGATGCCTTTTCTTTCTTCCGGAAATAAGCCTGACAGAAGTGGCGTGGCAGGACCTCAGCGATTGTGCGTTGGAGTTTTGGAGCTATGAGAATGGTCCTCACCATCAGCCACCGTTTGAATGTACTGACCTTTCTATGTATTTACTAGGCTTGTGCTTATCATACGTGAGTAATTGTTCAATCCCTTGACTCTCTTGTCCATGAGATTGATCCGCTCAGAACATGCACTGCCCTTAGGTAGGAAAGACTGTTGTGAGACCATGCCATGTCTCATGGGGTTCGCGATAAGATTTTTCAGGATGAAGATGACATCTTTATACCATGCTTTTGGGATTAGAATAACTTAACGCGTCAGAAGCTATTAATGATACGAAGATTGGGACAGAGATTTGTGATGTTATAGATACGTGCGAACATAACTGGCAGCAATGCCACCTACACCAAGATCACTGAAAACCTTAAAACACATACATGTATACAAAAACCTACACGATTCATATCTAAGACAATGAGCTAATCTCTGGATACAGAAGAAAACCAAATATTAGCAATATGTTAGTTTCTTCTAACCTCAATTCAGGGATATATCAAGTACAATACATTGGTTTATAGTATCGTCGATTCCTACTGCATGAATCAATGCTGAACTACAAACTGATTGTTCAATATATTTAGTCTTGTCAGGAAAGTCTAAAACACTCAGTTTTAATAGCAAGATCGGCTCGGCCTTTATACTTCGACTGAACAGCTTCTGAAAATCGGTTCTAAAATAACATAAATCAAGCATAATATTTCAAAGTTCCCAAAGATATACTAGTTAGAACCTGTTGCCAGTGCAAAGCTATACTCAAAATGACACCATATATGTATTCTATGTCTCATCACACTACATTTCATTCAAACATGTTCTGGTGTGTCTACATACTACCACCTCCTCATTAGAGCACTGTAGTCACACTCTCTACTCTCTTGAGAATTATCCCCCAATTACTATCCTAAACATACATGTATTCTTACACGACAATAGTTATTGCCCGTCGAGTTATTTTAGAGCAGAGCCATGGGCAGAGAACATATGACCTTTATGAATGCATAACTTGCATTTCATATACTAAACTATTCAGCCCCCCAGGAGAAAACGGAGAGACGCCTATAAATCAGCTCCAGTTCCTTATCCGGCTTTTAGAGGAGTTTCTGGCCGAACCAACAATCTCGAATCGTTGTTCTACGTCACGCCTTTAGCATGCTATGCCATTCACATCCGCCCTTCTCCATTGTAACTCATTCTGGGTTCTTTCGCTATCTTCCGTTCTCGGGCAAACTTTTTTCTTTTGCTTTGATGAATTGTGTGGCAGTTCTGTGATAGAACATGTGTGACAAATTGTTTGAATACACTAGACCTGAAAACAGTTACGCGTTGGATGAAGCACACTTGTTGAGTTGTAGCTTTATGTACGGTGATTATGCTCCGAGTGTATTCCTATGGTGTGTTCTGGCTGGCTTTCATAGCAGCACAAGTCACACAATTTCCTTGTCATTGCAGTGTCCCGAGTCCTCTAAGCTTCTAACTTTGGGAAGCTAGTGTCACACTTCTCTATTATTTTTCTTAACCATGGGGCAAGGGGAGTTCTTAAAAATAATATCCAATTTGATATGATAGATATGATTGATTTTGATTTTGAGAATATGTTTATTCAGGAACAACTTTACATTTCAGCGCCAAGACGTTGATATTCTTAGTGTTGCCTGACTGTAGTATAAGCATAAGGCATAAGCATAACTTACAAGCAGATGTTACGACAAACATTAATTAATTGTATGATATATATCATAGTATATATATATATGTAATATATTCATGAGAACAAATCACAAAAAATCTATATAACTGTAAAGAACAGTTCAGTCTGTACTGTAGGTGAAGCCTAAAGAGTCGATATGGGAAAATAGAACAATTAGAAGTGAAATGATGTAATAAGCGATAACTATGAAATGTGTAGGAGAACAACATTTTATGGGCTACAGTCGAAAAGCTCTAAAACAGAAGTTGCAGAGATGTGCCTAATGGGCAACAATAGCATTGCCAATGAAAGTTTTTCAATCAACCAATCGATCGATGTAATTGTATATTTTTGTATAATCTGTATATTTTTTGCACATGAATCATATGCACATATTCTTTCCCCATGCAATGCATGCATGGATGTAAGTATTGTAAATTTCCGTCATGATCTCGGAGTCAGAAGCCTATGTTGCAATACTTAAAATACTACTGGATCAAATGCAGTGAGATTTTAACTGAGAATAATTAGAACAAATAGAACTATTCTAACTATAGAATAATTGACTACTGTATAGAACATTTGTACATGTATAACACATTATAATGCATTTTCCATCGTTAGTGCTACCTACATTTGAGAAAGTGGTACGAACACTGCGTTTTACCTTTCAGCAGAATAAAATATCAATGAATATTATATATATCAATGGAATTACATCTCTCTTTATTTAGGGGCAATCCTATATTATATTTCCCACCACTGGCTTCACTCACCATTTAACTGGGCAGGAATTTGACATGTTGCGACCATGTCTTGTTAATCAGGCTTTGAAGTGAGAGAGAACCGCCGGATATTATCGCTCCCCAAACACGACTATTTTTTATCGTCCTCTCATCCCAGAATCAACTTTTAAAAATAGGAAAAGGAGAAAGCTCGGGTGATGAATGTAAAAACGCTAGCGCATTAATCTGACCATGTCTTTCCTATTTGACATGCAGCGCACCGCCCACCGAACTAATAACACTTCCAGCGACACATCTAACTTACAAGTTGCCTCGGTAACTAGCTACCTAGACTGTCGTGGAGACATCTGACCACCCATGTCTATCTAAGTGCGGCATTTTCCTGATGAGTTTGGCCTCGTAAGGTGCCTGCCACCTTTTGTACAACTTATGGCTATCACAATACTGTTAAGGCTTGTATATATCTGCAACTGTATGCATGCAGCGTGGAGAGAATCTCATGCCCACAGATGTGTATGGTAAACGCACATGTAATTTATATTACAATATATTGCATATATGCAATATTTTATACATACATATTGTATACTTATCACAATGGCAATAAACCAGCTTACGGGTATTGTTAAGGAATATATGGGTCATATTTTCAGAAAATGTACAATTCAACTTCACCAACTTCTCAAATAACCCACATTTTGTACAACTTATGGCTATTACAATACCGTTAAGGCCTGTGTATATCTGCAACTGTATGTAGCGTGGAGAGAATTTCATGCCCACAGATGTGCATGGTAAACACACATGTAATTTATATTACAATATATTGCATATATGCAATATTTTATACATACATATTGTATACTTATCACAATGGCAATAAACCAGCTTACGGGTATTGTTAAGGAATATATGGGTCATATTTTCAGAAAATGTACAATTCAACTTCACCAACTTCTCAAATAACCCACATTTTAGACAAAAATAAAGTTCAAAATACAGTACAACCTAACCAAACAGATTGCTAGAACCAATGCAATGCCAAATATACTCAAGTTAACAAGTATTGAGGCTAATAATGACGTGTCATTATAGGGCATTGAATGGGTGGCGCCACCTTCACGACTTAGAACTGAACTCTGGGCCAAGTCTGTCAGACACGCCACTTGGACCTTCGCTCGCACCCTAGTCAGAAGCGAAATCCTTGTTGAGATAACCTCCGCTATGCCTCCCAAACCTACCGCTACCACAAAAGCCGCTAAAAAGGCAGAGAAGGCCGAGAAACTAAGACAGCAGGAGGAGGAAAGGCTTCTTAAACAAACGCAAATAATAGTCGACGACCGTAAAGACGAGGAGGAAACTTATGAAGAACAAGACTTCACGCCAGAGGAGAGGGCCGAGCACGCCAACATGGCGGAATCCGCGGACGAGCATGCTTTACGGGAATCTGCCGGCGGGGAAGATGATGTACCGCCTCAGACGCCCAACAAAGTACTGCCCAGACGTGGTTTACGTGCCAAACGAAAGACTATCGTTACTCCTAAAAGGCGTGGAAGGCCAAAGAACGCCCCAGTAGTTTGTGCTAATCCGATGCAGCAAATGTCAGATATGCTACAACAGATCTGTACGACAGCCATTCAGACTGCGTCAGCCAGTGTCAGTCATCGTGACAGCTACACGAGGCAGCGGCAGTCACCGCCGGCGTCGCACCAAGTATACCGCACGCCTAAACGGTCTAGAGTGGATGTTTCACAAATTGACTTTGAGCAAACCCAAACTGAGGACTCGGACGATACTATAGTGACATTTAAACGCCCCCGGGAAAGGCAATTTACGAGAGAGAGCCACCGTCATCATCACGGACGGAGGAAGAAAAAGCATAGTGACTATAGTGACAGCCCGCCTCTACGCAGCCGGCACCCGGCATACTCTTATAGATCACGCCAGCCCGCAGACAGTTCGGAGGAGTCAGCTTCGGATAGTGACTCGCTCCCTTCTCCTCGTTGCTTAACAGCAAGACACCGCTCTTCGAAGGTTGTTAAGCGAGCCCTTGACGCACAGTACAGGTCTACAGGAAGACGAGGTAGGGTTGAAATTTTCAATGCGCCTGAAACTTCTCTACCGCCAGATATGGCGGCACGTATCAAAAAACAGAAGAGAGAGTTGTCCCTTGCTGAATATACATGCGGCTTCGCACGCATGACCATGAATAATGTAAGATACGGGTCGACATCGTGGTTTATGCTCCACCATCTCGCAACTCTAGCTGAGGATACAGCTCTCCGCACGTGGGATTCGGCGCATGCATGGTCCCAGGCGTGCCTGGATCTTATCCTGGAGGAGCAAAATGAGTGGTCCCACACTGATGTATTTAATGATTATCGTGTAAAAATGGCCTGGGACACACAAGGTGCAAAAAGCGTGGATACTAATACGAAGGCAAACAACCAAGCAATCTGTAGAGACTTTAATTTTGACAACTGTGCCCACAAGAACAGCCACACGGATGGCAATACCAGGTTTCTACATGTGTGTGGTTATTGTTTTTTCGCAATGAAAGAGAGAGAGAACGCCCATGCCGTCAAGGATTGCCAAAATAAAAGAACAGCTCAAGCCAATTTACACAGCGGCGACGGCGCTGGCCGAAGGAATAACCAACCCGTTCACAAGAAACCAGCATCTCAGGCTTCAAAAAACTCTTAAACTCCTGTTCCATCATACAATCCCAAACGATCGGTGAGTTGACCAACTTTCAAGACAATCTAAACTGTGTAATTAACTCTGAATCGAATGAATATGTCGGCGTCAGATCATATGTGCCACGCCCCATCCAAGATGGCGGCGCCCATACTAGCGAGAGCGGGCAAGCCAACATGGCAGCCGCTTCTCGTGTAAAATCTCGTGTCCCACGCGATTCTCGCAAGGAACGAGAACACAACCAAAATGGCCGACATAAACACGAACAATCCGACAGAAGCCTTTCTGCCGTAGACAAATCTATCTCTAGAGTTAATATCAACAAAGTTGGGTCAATTCAAACCATTAAAAATGTGAACAGGAGAAACAGTGAAGCAATCGATGGCGCAATGTGTAATTCTAATGACAATTTCGTACAATTCCAGGCAGAAACTCACGCCCACGACCGAGAACTTGACTCCAAAATACAAGCGAGTGACGGCGAACAAGCCACGAGAGAGGTGCCTACCTTTCTTCAAAATGTACAGTATCCACATTACGAACAGGTGTTTAATGAACAGGAACTAGTGACCAATGACTTAGACGTCTGTGAGTATGAATTAAATCAAACTTCACTCAACAAATGTGACAGTGATAGCCCACAGAACATTGCCTTTGATGCATATACAAACTGGCCCTACCCTGATCTCTATATGGACTCTAAAATGGCTGGCATTTATGAAAAGGTTAAAATCTACAATGTTCCCAACTATAAAGGTGCAAAAATACCACTCGAGTCGACGCTTAATATTGAAAAATGGTCAGACATAGCTACAGGACATAAAGGTGACAAAATGGTTTTAGAAGGCGTGAATTTTGGTTTTCCGATGCAATATGTCGGCGGGCCTCGCTACTATGCACAGTCAGTGGTGAATCATCCGTCAGCACAGCAGCATATGGCGCATGTTCGAGATTATGTAAAGGAAGAATTGGAACATAACGCCATATCCGGACCGTACAAACGGCCGCCTTTTACCCCATGGTTAAATGTCAGCCCGCTTATGACTCGTCCAAAATCTGATACAACCTCCAGGAGGATTATAGTGGACTACTCCTTCCCGGAGGGGGGCGTCAATGACAAAATATACAAAAATCGATACAATTGTGCGCCAGCATATCACCAACTACCCACTATAAACTGTGCAGTCGAGATTATTCGAAAAATGGGCGTGGCTCCTGCTATGGCTGTGATTGACTTGAGCCGCGCATATAGACACTTTCCTCTCTGCCCGTTAGACTGGCCGCTGACGGCAATCATGGTAGATGACGCCTATTACATCGATAAGGTGCTCCCCTTCGGGGCTCGTAGTTCTGCCTTTGTAATGCAGTCTGTGGCGGAGTTTATAGTGCGTGCTTTGCAGAAGAAAGGCGTGACAGCAAAGCAGTATTTGGACGATTTACTTATAATCGGTGAATCTATTGAGGTAGTAAAATGTCAAATGCAATTAACAATCGAACTTTTTACAGATTTGGGATTACAGGTCGCACGCAAAAAGCTCCAAGGCCCTAGCCACGCAGTAAGGTGGCTGGGAATTGACATTAATACAAAAGAAAATCGCCTCTCAATACCTATTTCTAAACTTGCAGAAACAAGTTCCTGCTTGGCAAATACACTGCGTCAACACCAAATAACAACAAGCGCCATGCAATCTCTGGTTGGTAAGATCGCACACGTCGCCAAAATTATCGCACCTGCACGCCTATTTATGCAACGCCTTCTGGCTGGCCTCCGTGCAGCCGCAGGACACAAGGTCACCATCTCCCAGTACATAAAGTCGGACTTGAAGTGGTTCCTAAAATACACAGAAGCCTTCAACGGGAAAGCCATAATTCCGCGTCAACAAGTAGTGGAACACATATGGGCCGACGCTTGTCTAAAGGGAGGGGGTGCTACCAACGGTCACCACGCATATATGTACACATTCACGCCTGAAATGTTGTCTGAGAAATCCATCAACCACTTGGAGGCAATCAATTGCCTGGCAGCTGCTCGGTTCTTTACAAAATCCAGGCACGCCGGGGGCATAATAAGGATCCACTGTGACAATACTGCGGCGGTGTTTGCTTATAGAGATGGTAGAGCTAGAGACCCGACTCTAGGTGCTTGCGCCAGGGCGCTCTGGTATCATTCAATGAAATTTCAGGTCCGATATGAGTTTGTCCATGTCCCGGGCGTACAAATGGTCATCGCTGACGCACTCTCTCGGGCAGCTCTCTCTTCTGAAGAATTATTCAAAGCTAAAGACATTGCAAAAGAAAATGACATTTATATTTCCTGTGCTCGTGATAATATGTTCAACATTCATATGTTCTATTAGGCAGGCAACCTAGGCACCTCGTGGAAGCTGCTCAGGCCAGACAACGCCAAGCACATCGCCCGGGGACAGTCGCAAATAGGCATGCGGCCGTCAGGAAGTATATCGCATTCTGCAAAGCTGTGGGCCACAATTTCAAGCAACCTTTTCCAGAGCTAATATGCTGGTTCATCGAGTATTTAGCTAAGTATACCAAAGTCCCTGCTACTATCATAAACACTATTACAGGCGTCAGGACGTTCTTCAAGCTGACGGGGTATGCCTCGGCTTCTCTCTACCATCCGCGGGTCGCCTACGCCATAAGGGGCCTGCAACTGACGCTCAGGCATGTCCCAAAGCCGAAGCTTCCTGTCACGCCACAGATCTTGAAGAAAATACTGTTGAATATACACCTCCTCGACTTTCCCACGCACATTAGAGTTGCTATCCTCGTCATGTATATGGGCATGTTGCGTCAGAGCAATCTCGCCCCCAGATCTGGTGACATCTTTGACGCCACTAGACACCTGACGCGGGGAGACTGCAGAATAGCATCGGATGGCTCATATATCTCCATAAAGTGGTCGAAATCAATGCAATCATCGCGCCAGGCCACGATCTTATTTGTCCCGACGACAGATGATCCAGTGTTCTGCCTCCGCAGAGCCCTTCTACGCCTCGACAAACAGGCGCCGACAAGAGAGTCGAGCTCCCCACTACTACAATTCCCTAACGCCCGACACATGACCATTAACTATATAGTGACTCAATGGAAGCGCCTTCTCAAAGCTGCGCACCTTGATTCACGCCTTTTCTCCTTACACAGCCTTCGCCGAGGGTCGGCGTCATACGCTTACAACACTGCCGGAGCCTCTCTCCAAGATGTCAAATCTCACGGGACGTGGGCGTCCGACGCGGTGGCGTCGTATATACGCCCCTTTTCTTCCACAAGAACATCTGTTCATCACGCCCTTAAGCGACTCGCCTAGCGAATCCCCCTGGTTATCTCTTTTAATCTTCAACTATTTATTACCCAGCAATTTCAACAGACAATGTGATATTTATGTGATATAATACACCATTTATTTTATTCAACAAATGAAAATGTTCATCGCTGGATCTTTATAACCCTTTTACCCAAAATAATAAACAAAATGTATTTTAATTTACTCTTCGCCTCCTCATTTAATGAGGCTAATAATGACGTGTCATTATAGGGCATTGAATGGGTGGCGCCACCTTCACGACTTAGAACTGAACTCTGGGCCAAGTCTGTCAGACACGCCACTTGGACCTTCGCTCGCACCCTAGTCAGAAGCGAAATCGCCCACCCTCCGCCCTAAATCTTTTATCAAAAGATTACACAAAAAACTATCCCACGAAGGGTTATCTCTTTTAATCTTCAACTATTTATTACCCAGCAATTTCAACAGACAATGTGATATTTATGTGATATAATACACCATTTATTTTATTCAACAAATGAAAATGTTCATCGCTGGATCTTTATAACCCTTTTACCCAAAATAATAAACAAAATGTATTTTAATTTACTCTTCGCCTCCTCATTTAATGACCGAATTGCAGCCTAATTTAGCCTAATTTACTAAATGTGTACAGCTGCCAATTGTACAATTTTTTTTTGATAATCTGACCCATATATACATGCGTCACTTACCCATCCATCATATCTTAGATCCTCCACAACTTTTCCCTGTTAATACCCACTTCCTGCCCCCCCCCCCGCTTTTATATGTACCATAAACCTCCGTCACTTCATTCTCTTTCAAACAATGTGCCCACATACACTCACCAATAATCATAAAAAAAAGTTTATATTATCACTCCCCCATAAAACACGAGGTGTTAATTGTTTTAGTATGTTCATTATTATAAGTACAACACTTCAAACGCTTTTACCTTTACAATATTCTGATAAAATCATTTCATTCGAAATAAAATAAAATGTAATAAAGTATGTATCCCAAGCTTCCCTATTAAATCGCTAGCGCTCCTCTTCATTAATGTGTATGGGATTTACAGTTAAGAAAATATATAGAAGAGGCTTTACATACATTATCGTTTGTGTCTACCTTATATTTGTTAAAGTGTTGCTCTGATAGTAGAAATGTATCCCTTTGTCTCTTTTCTCCTTTGTGGATTAGTTCGCATGTATATATGTATACAACATATATTCTCTTAAATGACATCAGTGGGGTTACAATTTTCTTTTCATATAAATTGATTAACAGTTTAGAGTTTCTTATCTAGTTTGCTTCTATTTTTTCCACTTGTTTATGAATTGGCTTGCCAAATTCTTTTACTGAGCTATTTCTTCCAATTCCCAGGTCATGGTATCCCTTTTGAAGTTTTGTCATCGAACTAAAAGAAATCATAATGGGACATCTCATACTTCATTCAATCAGGTTTTTATGTTCTGGAGTCCCTCTATATATAGATGTACGATGTCATATCATTTCTAGTGTAGTATAGATGCTTTCCCAGGAAATGTCAAGCGTCTATTGACTCTCTGAGACTTCTCTCGTATCTCGGGCCCTCATATAGTTATAATGAATTAATTACGAAAATATCAAGTGTACTTCTCATTGATATGACACTTTTAATCAAACCATATCCTGAGCTGTCAGGATATTATCAACCTTCATTACCGCTAACGGGGTAAATAAAGTGGTATATGAGTGCAGTAATGATAACGATCGTCTCCATGAAAATTGATTATAATATTATGAGAGAAAATTGTGCATAGAAGGTACAGACTAGAGACGCAAACGTGAGCCCTTTTTGTTCACATGATCATTTACCCTTTATTTGAATAAAAAATATATCAGACCAAACCAAAATATTATGACTTATGTTGAGGAGCTGCTGGTGCACTGCTGGTTCATTGTTTGGTGCATAATCCTGAGGCAACGCCGATGGATTATGCATGAACAGTGGATAAGCGCAACATCAGAAAGGCAGGTTGTTATATGGGTCATATTTTCAGAAAGTGTACAATTCAACTTCACCAATTCTCTCAAATAACCCAAATTTCAGACAAAAATAAAGTTCAAAATACAGTTCAACCTAACCAAACAGGTTGCTAGAGTCAATGCAATGCCAAATATACTCGAATTTACCTAATATTGATCGAATTGCAGCCTAATTTAGCAGAATTTACTAAATGTGTACAGCTGCCAATTGTACATTTTTTCAAAATCTGACCCAAATAACTCCCAATACCGTTCAAGTCAGTGACTAAAGAGTATTGATCAAGTCTACAGCTACTTGTAGTGGCCCTTGTGAGACTCGAAGTGTTGTTTTAGGGCCTTTAGCCCATGTATCCAATCTTTATACATCACAACATGGCCCATGGATTGTTTCATATTTTCATATCAACACCATACTTTAATACTGCTATTCATACTGCTATTCATTAGGACGATAGCTTATACCGACAAGTTACACCAATAACGTGACCGATATCGTGGCAATGGATACCATTGACGACGACAAACCTCGATTACGATATTGTGTTGACTGGAGATTGACATGAGGTCTATCGGGAAGCTCCCGATAAAATCAAACCAGGTTCCATTTTATCGCACGTCGGAATGCAGGCCATGCATCAAGTGGATATGAATGATCAATAATGCCTAAAGACGTTAACTTCACATATAATATGTATAGTATAGGATAGATAACCAACATCTTTCACATGAATTTATGAACTAATAATCCTTTTATTACACACAGGCTTCAATTTCAATTTCAGTGGAGTTTCTCTTGATAACCTTTTTGTAGTAAAATGCAATTTCCAACCTTAACATGACTACACAATTTGTAATCTATATTCATATTAAAGGAACGCAAGTATATAATGCTCTCACCACATTTTACCCACAATCAATCTAAAGGCCCTAGTCCACTAACCTGATTCTCATGCGATTTTGTGCCGCAGAGGACTATTTTTCACTAAATTCAGTGAGAATCGCATGAGAATCGGCTTAGTGGATATGGGTCCTTACATTGCTTTTGCCTGTAGAACTCTTGTTAGTTGTATGTGACGTGCGAACAGCATTTCTGTTTGTACAATGTTTTTTATTAGCTGGGCCTCATTTCTCATCAGTCTTTTACATGCCCAGCTAATCGTATCAATGTTTACTTGGACTATTATCATAACATCATTTGGGTATAGTTTCCTCCTTCTCCTTTTCGCTGTTGTATCATCGGCATCATCACGCACTGATGTAAACAGGTGATATTCCGGATATTCTAACGCCTACTTGTTGTAAATATATCATGGGTCAAGTCACCAGAAAATGTACAATTGGCCTCACCAATCCTCTCAAAAAACCCAAATTTAAGAAGAAAATGAGGTTCAAAATACAGTTCAACATAACCAGACACATGTATTGAATAAATACAATAGAGAATATACTCAGATACACCTAATATTTATTATTTTTCACTCACATTTAGCAGAATTTGAGAGATGTATAGAAATGTAGATTATGCATTTTCTGAAAGTCTGACCTTCATACCGTTGATTATTTTGCAGAGTACATGTCTGCTTGTGTAAGAAGCCGAAGCATTCCCATTTATTGAACCAACAAAATAAAGCACCAATACAGGCATTCTCTTGTGCGTTTTTTGTCTTTTTAGCCTGTGAGTAAATTTGCTCAAGTTCATAAATAACTAAAGTTACAACAGGTATAATATTCTATCGGATCTAAGTTAATATCGTCGACCTTCTACTTCCCTGGTATACGCAGTAATGAATTCTAAAACAGGTACCCTATAATTATCATTTCTAGTTTCTTCTTGCTATTAACACAATTACCGCCCACAGCCGGTATTCACTTATAAATAGGCTTTCACGCATAGTTTAGTCTGAATCAGCAGCTATGTCCTACACCTGCTTCATACTTGTACTTCTCCACAGATTTGCAATATTTGATATAATGATTATGATAATTTAATAACAAAGAAAACAACCACATATTCGATTTCTAAAAATATGGTTGAGTACTAAACTAAATCATTATTATTGCTAATTTTATATTGACTACTATGATGTCAGTGTTGCTTAGCAACCAGATTCATTGTTACACGAATCAGACTATAACTTAATTGTTAGTATCCCGATGTGGGATTGGATATTGTATCATTGATGTATTGTAAAGGATCACTCACTAACCCACTATGCAGACTAGGTAATAATATCAGACTAATCATTTATCATCTCATCGCATTATTAATTAAGTAATGATGTCACATTACTCATCACCAATAGGTCATACATTCTGTGTATATTATTAATTCGTATGTATGCTAACATTTAAAGTTTCAATTGTATTATTTATACATAATCTCAGGGTAGGACGAGGACCGATCGGCAGATCGAGTCTACCCTGTATACCAATACCTTAAGAAAAAAGAAGTTGAAAAGAAATAGGACCCTGCCCCCACCCCAAACCCCGTTGGTTCAGCAACATGTAGCCCTGATGAAGGTTCAATGAGAACCGAAATGTTGGTATAAACTAAAACCACTCAGCAACCGTTATCCACATTTGTCCCCTTTCCGGTTTTGATGTATTATTGTCTTATTTACCATTTGATATAATAATTCTACGTAATTAATTATTTCGAAACTATCCCTTAATTCGACTGTTTGGTACTTGAAGTACTTGCTGACTGCCCATCCTGTATCTAGATGCTGTGGACCATAAGACAGCAAACTCATGATTTGAGCTTCTCATGTAGACCGACAGGAGGTGGTGAAGTGGATCCCGGGGCCCCTGTATAGGTCAGAACGCCACATGGATCATGATTACCTACCACACCTCTCTCAGTGTGGCAGTGGGGATGGCCTGACACCGGGTCCACCCCCTAGTGAATATCGCGATGACCAACATGACCAGGGGTCATTTCTCTGACAACTAAGAAATAATCAATAGGATGTTACAATGTGGACACCATGCATAGGCAGTCGTCGTACTTTTTATATGGTGTATGTGACATGTACATGCTTATAGATATAGGTTACAGTTGTTCAGAACTGTGTTCATTGATTGACTCAGTTGGGAATTCACGAGGATGGAATGACAAATGTCCATCAAAATTGCATGCCAATATCACTCGTGATTAATTGTTCATCCTGTTTATCTTGTATTTTTGTTGTGTTATGATGGATCTAACATAAAGGAGTGAAGATTCGGTAGAGTATGAACGTTGGCTTTATTGCCTTGTACAGATGGATATACCTGATGTTAAGGTAATGTCAATACAAAAATTATCGATGTGACACAATGAGGTATAACAGTTGCATGTATTTAAGCACATATTATTTATCTTCATATTTCATTGATTTATTCGAATAGAAATATATATCGGAATGAATTGTATAGAACCAAGCAAAGTTTCATTTGGGGAATGAATGTGAAAAAGGATACTACTTCAAATCGAGTTATTCTCTGGAATTAAGGAGCATTTTCAAATTTTGCAACAGTAAAATAATAGACTAATATCAATGACACTCCTTTTTTAATCTCATCTATTATCTATTTTGTAAGGGGAATTAGTAATTCCACCAGAAATATCCTTCCTAAGAATAATTGCTTGAAGACATGGGAAAGATGAGTTGCCTAGATATTTAAACTATGCTTAAAGGAAAGATAATTCACATAAAAGAATAAATTAGCTCTTAATGAAAACTATGGAACACTGGCGTCTGAAATTAAGAGAAGAGTAGTGATTTGTTTTGTAGCCAATTAGGAACTTTATCTTGGGGCCAATATTGTCTCCAATCAATTTGTGGCTCTAGAAAGTTTTTTCTAAAAACTTCAAATAGATTAACTACAGAATTCCGGCTCCAACTGCGGTTGATTCTATTAGTTTAAACCTTGATAAGGTTTGTAATAATTATGATATTATTACTGGATTGAAAGCAATTGTTACAGTATAATAGGAATACATTCTTATGGTATATATAGTAATACAATACTCCGTTACAAATAAATGATCTCCTTTATTAATCAAAGCATGATTTACCAAGTTTAATCAAATGATGATTTAGGACTTGATAAAAATGTTTTCAAATGAAATCAAATCAAGCATTCAATAAGTCAGATTACCGTCATGATTAGATCAAAAGCCAGATTAAATTTCACAATGCCTGGATTTGGGCGATAATAATTTCGACAATAGCGTATATTTACACCATAAGTTACTAGATTTTCATAAGACCGTTACTTAAAGGGACACATGCCATTGAGCTCCCGATTTTGGGAAAGTTTGCCTGAATTTCAACTATGTTCTTTTTTTTCTTTTTTTCCCTGGATTAGTATATTTATAATGAATACCCGGGAGCATTAATGTATTAAATATGCATGTATATCTCAAGTATTTAAGAGTTTAAACTCCAATTTCGGGGGTGCCGCCGGCTGTGGTTCCCTAACTAACAGACCAAAGTCTGTTGGTTATGGGGAAAGTCCCAATGCCTCTTATCATAATTGGTTAAGTGATAACACCTGGACGGGACAGGGTAGATATGTCACTATGTACCTCCTGCCTCGCTCCTACTTCACACCCCTTTACCATGCACTGGGGCAGCACCCTATGGTCAAGTTACTTCTCTCTCAGATATGAACTCCCCAATGGAATCTCTGTCACATTCTTCATTAATTAACGAATATCAATTAATCTAAGGAATATATATAGCGTTGGTATTCCACACCAATGTCCCTACTTATGCAAGTCATCGAAAACTACAAATACATTTCCAAATGACACATAGTCAAAATAGTGATTTTAGCCACATTAACGCTTTCGACCTCCACTGCGAGTGAATCTAATCAAATTTCCGGTAATTGAATCCAGTTGGATCAGTTTTGAACAGTTAGATTGAGATATTTACGCCATTAGATACATTTGCTAGTCCATAATATTATTAAATTTAAAAATGTGAAATGCGCCATTTCTACGCACACCATTTTTCTGTAGTATATTTAGACAGATAATTCACATCTGGTAGAGTTCTTACGTCTTGCAGGATATGGTTGCTGCATTTAGGCATGGTACCTGGCATTGTCCTATTTGTACAAGAGAATTGCCAACGTGAAAAAAGAACATTTACACAAATAAAACTGAAAGACATGTTATAGATTCTAAGCACCCTCTGTGCTATGCTTATCCCAAAGACACTATCAAATTTAATGTTGCAAAAACCAAGCACATACACCGCACCTGGTTTGAGACTGAACCTCGACTCGATCTACTTCACTAGTCCTATCAGTAGATGATCAAGGTCCGCAGGGTATCATGAATGAGAGGCGTGAGAAAAATGTATAATTGATGTGTGAATTTTTCAGAGAGCATCATGCATCTGATCGTCAGTGTACTTCTTCCATGCGGCAATTCTCATTTCCACCCACTACTTCATCCCTATCCCCCCTTCCACTCCTAAAAACCATACACACTCCAACCCTGCTTCCCCTCAGAATCCTTCCTGTAACCAGGGGCTCTCCTCTCCCTAGCAATTGAATATTGAGTCTCTTCCGGTCTACCATCGTTCACAATGACAATATAGCGATGACAAAACGGAGATGACAGCACGTGTGTTTTCAGCCTTGCCTTCCAGTAACGGCGCTGGCCACAAACATGATTTCTTCATCTAGGTCTTCAGAAAATTGATGGCAATCTGCGGCAAGTAGGCAGGTTTGTGTCTTTGTTCTCCCTCATACGCGTCCTATGTGATTAGCACCACTTGTATGTGATAGGAACCCTGACAGTCACTTAAGGTGTTGCCATTTAGGCGAAGTCTTCCAAGGATCCATGACTCCTTTGAGACACGGAATTGCATTTCTATGTCATAATACTAGCAGCTGGTACCCATTAGGGCTTCATTTGAGGCCGGCGACGTTAAGATATCGCTAAGACGTGACTGAATCTTGAAAGCGACTGGGATGCAATGAAATTACGGGATTAGCCGAGCGCTAAAAACACAGCATCAATGGCGGCGTGTCAGTTTTTTCAAACAAGGGGTTTCCGGCGTCTTGCAGGAAATTTGAAAATCTGATTTTGCTGTTGACACCTTTGTCCAACAACATGCATCGTATTGTTTCCAGGTCAGCGCTGATGTAACAGAGATTGTGTTTATTTACAGATGGATGCAACACTGTTTACGGTAGCCCCTAATAACAATCCTATTATTTGTATGCTTGTCACATAATTCTGATCGTGGGACTGAAACTTTGACTAAACTTCTGATTAAGAAGAGAAGAATGCCACACCAAACAAGAAACCATAATCGCAACATTTTCAAAAATGCTTTGTCTTCTTAACACAATCCGGTAGACTATAGGATTATATATCATGGCATAACATAAAGTATATAACGTGAGCATATATATGAGTCTTAATTCATGTTGAATTAATTTGATAAAGCTTTTATTGCAGGAAATGACATTACATCAAGTTAGATGCTATTTTCAGACATGTCTGATTTCGAGAAAAAAGTATACATTCATATAACCTACAACACTGAATTAATTATACACTCTAGATCCAAACCCTCAGATCAGATAAAAATGGTATGTTAGCCTACCTCGCTAATCGGTTTCATGGGCTAGGAATCGGTGTTTTGATGGGAATATAATGACATTTTGCGGTCTTAATGGAAATATAACATTGACACTTTCTGGTTTGAGGCGAGAGGCTTTCCCTCGTTTGAAGGGACTCTCTCAACTTTGGGCCTAGACTGTATATATACAAAATTCAGATAACAAATAATTTTATACGGCTAGCCGAATTTCTAAAATCCTTGAGGCGTTTATACCATAAACATGTTGTTCTGCAAGACCTCCACAGAGAGCACAATATATAGAGCACCACATTACTCCACGGATGATCATGTGGACCTATGTAAATCCCAAGGTGTGTAACTCTAGTTGCACAGCCGGATATAATGTGGAATACTAGAATTGATGTGATTACACGTGCAACTCTGGTCATCAACAGAGGACTCGCCTCTTGGGGGTTTGATATCTTTTCTCTGTGCCTCTTTATGCTGAGACAGGCAGATTTGGTCATAATACTGAGTCACATACCAAGGATCGGGTTATGAAAATCCAGCAAAGATTGTGGGACTTATATTGACTTGACATATATATCTGGTCATTCATATATAGCATTGCCTTTCTTCATATATATTCCTATCAGGCTCTACTCCAGTTGGGAGATGCTCTACCAGAGATCTAGACAGTAGTCTAAGCTCAACTGTACATACATGTACATTTGGTCAAAATCTTGGTCATGACTTTTATATGGGGTGGAAAGAATGGATCAAAAAGTAGAAAATATTTAATTTTTGACCAACGTTACCTAAGAGTGAAACTTTACGGTCTTATATATATGAATCCACTAATTGATAATGGAAAATATACATAGAATATACTTTCATCATTGCAAATCATTGTGCAAGAAAGTACAGCTAAATTACTTAAATGTTCCCGAAATTCAAGCGCATCCGCTCGCAATACGATAGCTCAAAATTACGATTGAATGCCTCACTTCAAATAAGAGATGTTAAAGTCACCGATGGATTCGTAATTTACTGAAAGGTCGGTGCCATGGTTCGGTGCGAAATTTCACAATCAGATTAAGATTCCCATTTTAAAGATAAATATTTGAAACTTTTCATCTTCAATTTCTTTTACTTCGATAACACTTGTCACATTTCCCTTTCGCTCCTATTCCTGTTCCCCAGTACTTGTATGAATACACGTATATTTTAATTAATGTTTGAGATTCTAGCCTGTTTATGTCTATATCATTTTCTTGGTAGGTAATATGGGACTTTTGGAATGGATTCCCTCGGTCTAGAATAATAGAGACCATCTAAATATACAACTTCACCCTTCTCCAGAATGTAGGCCTCTATTGAACCTTTTCAAGCTGGGCACCCATGTTTATGATTGGATACAACAATGAGACCCAGGAGGGTGGCGACCCAGTGTTTGTTATTTCTCCTGGAGGCCAATAGGCCCGGCGTTCAGGTGTACAGTGGAGTGATAAGCGTCCCGGCTTTAGCTTTGATTGCATTCTCCTGGAGTTGTTGTCCTTGCAGTCCTCCAGTGCACCCTGCGTGTGCTGTCTCCATGGTGAGCGCTCCAGGCTAGCAGTTCCTCCATGGTACTTGATCAGGTCTGGTAAACATTGGAGGAGGCAGATCCGTCAGCTTCTTCTTAGTTGCAGTGGGCCATAACTGGTACACATGTTGGGACAGTGGATGAGGAGGAGGAGGAGGAAGGCAGTGTGAAGGAATGGGTGGCATGATTCTCACTCGGAACACACATGCTTTAAAGGGCGATCTACCACTGACCAGTCCACCTCATACCTTCACCCATGCCTTGTGGACCATCCAAGGTAACTTTATACTAGCGAGCACATACATATATATCTGCTTAGCTTCCCTATCTTATCTTCGGGGGTGGAAAGTCTTTGTAATTGATAGTGACACCCGCTTTATACTCTCAGACACCAATACGTGAATAGAAACACTTATTATTCCTAGCACATACCAGGGTGATGGGATTCTCCCCTGAGACTGCCCAGAGTCTTTCTTCTCCAGATTACTAAAAGGGGGGAATACACAGGAGAACCAATGCCAACGATTTCCCATTCACGAGATAATGGGAATCAATTCCAATCTCTGCCATCAAACAATCTCCCTTAATGACAGTTTATATTGGAGCTAAAATGTGCAGATATGACACGAGCGTTCTAATCATCCAAAAACCATTGATTTGTTGCATCATAAAGATAGGGCAGTTTTTAATTCTTTATTTCGGTGTTCCCTCCAGCCTTTGTGGTGTTGAATACAATTTTTAATAAGGTTTTGCAGCTTTTGTGGACAACTTGTGCAAATGCATAGACAATTCAACCACTTAAGTACATTGGGAGTGAATTCTGTCAGATCTTATAATCGATTCTCGTGAACAATCGTCCCACTCCAATACACCAAGGACGCATTTTTTATGATCCACCTCCTCTACGGCTCAATGTTGTCCTCTGAGAGTATTCATTAACATATTCAGCAGTAGAAAAGGTCACTACAAATTAACGCACGTCTGGGAGGAACAAAAATGTGCTATTGTCTGATGACAGTGGGTTTTTATCAGGATGAAAAGAAAGCACTTTTTTCTGGATACCGATGACGGACATCCTAGTTTAGCCTCGCCCTCAATCCATGCAGCATACATAGATACCACTCGCTCAGGTCCGCCGGAAGTAAAAAGTTGGAAGGGCGCAGGCGCATACGTGTCCCCGTGGAGCCGTGATTTATATGGCAGGACGATACACTGCGGAGATGCTTTGTTTTGTACAACGGATGAGTTTTAAAGATTAATTTGGCTTCCTACTTTTGCACTTTCCCAAATAAATCTCACCTTAATGGGATTCGCAGTTTTGTTTGATATGCTTGGAAATTAATCCTTTGGGTAGGCGACTATCGCAGATATTCACGGTGTCGACAAAAATATGATCTATATAGATGTTGTTTTAGTAAAGAAATGAAGAATGATACACATAATCAACTCAACTTAAATACATGCGGGGTTACAATATGTAACACCAGGAAATGTTTCAATAAATTACTAGATTTTGATCTTTATTGTATTATTGTATTGTCAGAGAAATCAATGAAATACTTTGTCAGAATGCGCTACACCGATTCCTCCTGTCAAACTTTGCCCTTATTTACGCGTATGTTGGGTTTATTCTTTGGAAAATATCTCATTGAAGTAACTTTTGAGATCAAAGGACCGAGGGACAATTTAATTCAGATAATGAAAATGCCCATCTCGTCGTTGTTTATAACTTACATGGAGTGTTTTTGGATTTTCCCCGCAAGATTACGCATAAGCCCATGATGACGCTGCTACTTATTTACACAACATACCAGGTTCATAAGCGATTTTCTTGGAACAATTTTTTTTCAACACGTTGCTTTTCAAATACAAAATAAAAATATGTAAAAGTTTGTCTCAGGGAAAGTATCTGTTTATCATATATGATAGACACATACTAACAATATACATGTACACGTAGTTACAGTGTTGCCCCCCTGGTCAAAATAGGATACTTCATGTCGAAGTCGAAACAAAATGCTTTATGCAGTCGAAATAAGTTGTTTTATGCAGTCAAAGCTTTATGCAATAAAAATAAGACACTCTTTGCAGTCAAAATAAAGCGCTTTATACAGTCAAAATAATGCTTTATACAGTCAGAATAAAGCGCTTTATGCAGCCAAAATAAATGTTCTATGCAGTTAAAAATAGATGCATTATGTCAGTGGAAATTATGTATGCATGAAACTGCATCTCTCCACCAACTCCCTATTCACCTGGCTTTCTCTCTAGTTTTTTGACAGTGGCTGACCTCAGTAGCTATGATCTGTGAGCATGTTCGGACCGATAACGCCCCTCAGTTGCATACCTAGAAGGCAGTGCGTGAAGGAGGTCCAGATAGCGCTGGCCACAGACCCCCACCGTTGCCTATGCCAGGGGTCCCGGGGTCATCGGGGCCTTGGCCAGTGGAGAAATGGGAATTTGATGCAGGGCGCGGTTATTCCCGCGGTCGTAGGTGTATATATGCTCAACTTATACCCATGTGTGGGCTGTAGGTTTCTCACAGATTAGAGGCCTTCTTTATTTGATTATTTGACATCTGCGGCTTGTATGTCCCCCGCTTGGCATCCTCAGATTACTAATGTATATTTCAATATTTTGACCCACTTCTATCGGCTTCATACTTGACAGAGTCAGACATCTAACTTGATACTGCCAATATGTTTGGTTCAGTTGGGAGGCCCCGAAAAAACCTGAAGATTGTAACTATAGAAGTCGCAGTATTTCCTATCCAGCGAACATTTGATGCTGCTGGAAAGGTCACTAAATTGGTAATAACGTTGAAATTCATATTACATTTTAAAATGTTTCTGGGCTTAAGTTTGCGATATTTGTTCTGTGAAACATTAAACAAGAGATGAGGATTTGAAGGAGTCTTATGAAGCCTTTGACCAATTGCTTCAGGTTTGGGTTTCTACTGTTTGACCTTTTAAGATGGTCCAAATTGAGTTTTGCCTTTCCAACTATCTAAATGTGAAATAAGTCTACTGTGCATTTTAATAATTCGTGATATGTTGTTCACATGATCTGTATATATAATTTGACTGACTCATAAGGCTTCTTCGACCAATTCTAATCACTGAAACAAAAATGTCTAGCTCTCCTTGCATGTGCACACATATCTAATTTAGTACAACAGAATGAAAAATATGAATTTCATTTCACGATGATTTTGTACTTGTCATCTTATGTGTGATGGATCCCTGCATATCAGTTTCATTGAGACAGATATGCCCTTCAGTGCTGCATGAGAGGCGACCAACAATCAGTGATATCCTTCTGGCATTAGGGAAACATGCCTAAACGCATATTCTATAGAATGGACTGGCCCCAATGAAAATATATGTTTCAACGTTTAATTCGGTTTCCCACAAACACTTTTTTTTAAAATTTAATTCAAAAGAACCTTTTTATGCATGTACACAACTGGTACAGTCAGTATAGTAGCTACTGTCACTACTATTACGTACTACTACTAGTTATGATAGTTATTTTTGTATTATTTATTTATTTAAGACCAATACAATACTTAAGAAATTCACATGAAGAAATGCACTGTCCACCATGGACGAATTGAGGCGTTGCCTTGCTAATAAGATTAGATTCCAGTAATTCTCTCTCTCTACTTCATTTACAAAATATAATCAATTATCACTTACTACTAAAACTGAGGCTCTTCAGGAACCGTGCATACTAGGAAGGTCATACATTCAATCTACACTTCAAACAACTTCTCTCTAAATATTATTATATTAACGAGTGCGACAACCTAAAGGTTGTACGATCCTTCGAAGGATGTCTGAGCATGTCATTATGTGATAGCGTATTCCCTAAAATGTTATTAACAAGGTGATATTCTTCTGAATAGGTTCCTTCTAGTTGATGAGCATAATGTTTATTTTGACGAAGGTGAACCAATAAAGGGAGGCTTGTACATGAAAGCAGAATTGCTGGATCTACCCCGTGTGATTCTACTGACTTGCTATCTACTGACTTGCTATTTACCTGATAGGCCATGTCGAGAACAGGCTTGATGCAGAACTAGTGGTTTTATGCGTTTAAATATAAAATAGTATGTGCTTCTCTCTAAAGCAAGATTTGGGATTTGGTGGAAATGAGTTTTAAGCAGATGTTTTAGTAATTTAACTGTATTTCAGGGAACATCATTTCAGCATTGAACATTCCAATACTTTTTACGTATTGAAACCTATTTAGGTGCTCATCAAATCGGACATTTGGGGTTGGTAATAAAGACAAAAAAGCAAAAGCAGACGACAGTTTTATAAATACTCCAGAGGATACGTTTAACAGGGGAGAGCATTCTGAACATCAACCACGACAGCCTCCCTTCACTTCATGAAAGGCTTGACACCTTCGTCAGTTGCATCGCTGCCCTCTCCCCTGCAGCAGCTCCACCGTTTGTTCAACAAAGGAAACTACACTGCACAGCAAATCGTCTTTGTTTGAGTACTTCCTCTGATTAGTACCACCGTGGCCCGGCGGTGTCGTTGTGTACAGATCTTTGTGTGGACTTCCGCTTGTTGTCTTCCATCGCCTGGGTCGTCTTTGCTCGTAGGCAATGTTTCCGTGGTTACCTTATCTACCGACAAGCATCCGACCAATGACAACATCTCCGAGCCATAGAAGATAAAGGCTCGATCTTCTAGGAAAAGGAAAGAGAAAATCCTTACGTCTATATAAAAAAAATATGCGATTTCGATGGGTGTTTTTATCCTTCATCTTTTTGGCGTCTGGCAAATTGTTAGTCTGACCAGACCAATATATTTGCTGCCTAGTTATTTATGTGAAATTCCCGAATTCAGAAGAATTAAGTAGATATTTCAAGTGTTTAAAGATAATTATGATATTGAACTACAATATATATACTACCAATTAGTGATAATGTCAAATCCTGAAGTATTCAATTACTTAGGTAAAATTTATATTCGAACTAGAAAACGATGGTAAAAGCACCTTTAATTCTTAAGATATTCTTGACATGAATTGTACACAAAGACGTACAGGAATACTTGAAGCATCAACGAAATATTGCAAATCTTGTTTTATTCCCCACTTGACGTTCCTCTATATATTGAGATGGTTACCAAGGGATCTTCCCTACAGCTAGGATCTCCCTCTTGCGAAAGGATTAACAAGGCTCAATTAGAAAGAGCTTTGTTTCCTACAAACTGCCACCATCCTGTGATGAAATCCCTTCGGCATGAATCCATGGCTCATCTCTCAAACATAGTCGGGAAGATGATTATCAAGGATTTTAAGCTGACTATATGGATGATTATTTCATTTCATGTCTATCGGGGATATGGTATGTATTAACTGTAAAGAAGATCAAGGCACGTACACATAAAGATTCTCTATGTTCAAGGACACACTTGAAAGGCATTGCTACAGCTACACCCACAAGTACACATTATTATATACGTTGGGAGATATTTCACAGAAATGTATACCGAAATACTTCGTGTGAAGCTCGGCAAAAACAGTGTCTAGCGTAGAGCCATACCCACACGCTTATCAATATGCCAAGCGACACCTTCATGAAATACCAATGCAGCCTGGATGTGTGAGATTGAAATCCAGAGAAGACAGGCTCTTGAATAAAAGACACACATCAGTTTTTCTAGGCCCACAGTGACCTATGTCAATTGCAAGTAAGGGGAAGAAGCAACAGTCATGCTGGGCTAAGGGGGACATATATGTCACTGCTAGGTAGGAGGGTCACCCTTCACACACCATAAAGGTGAATTATTAAGCGTGCAAAGGGACAATCGCTTTATCTGATCTATTCTGCTGAGTTTCTGCTGTTGCAGAATGGGGTTAGTCCGTGGGGTCAATTCTCCAGCCGCCCAAATGTCCTTGTAGAACTAGCCCTGCTAGTATATTTTTTATCATGCCGCTCCACTGTAGTGCATAAATCAGAGTTACCTTAGTGAAATTGCAATTGGGGACCCAGAAAAGTGTAGTGAACTGAATATTTTATTGCAAAACCTATACATCAAGACAGTGGTATATTGAACTCATGAATATTGGATGAATTTCAATTAGTGATCGCTTTTACTGAGATTCTCGAGGGAATACTATACAAGACGTTCAACGCATTACCTGGCGCTCTCGGATCATGCGATGGTGCGAACTTACAAAAGAAGCGAATCTGTTCTGACAATAATACTCCTATAGTTGCGGAGCAAAGTTCCAGCGGGTTCTAAAATCGAACCAGCCTGTCCATTGTTATCCTTGTCAAGGGAAGAATTCGCGGGTATTACTGTGACTAAGAGAATAATACAAAAGAAAGCAATTTTCTCTGAAGAATTATGTTATAACAAATACCTTTGTACTTTCGTACAGTGGAAATACATGTATTTGGCTCGGCGTATTAATATATTATGAGAAACGTTGTTAAAATCGAGGATTTATGTATTTGGCAATTTCATATCCTTTAAGGTGTTGTGGAAGAAAATTAGCTGCCAGCGTTAGGAACTACTGGATCTAACATTTTGTCCACCATTATAACAGTGTACACATATGACTCGACTTTTTGTTGTGGTCGATTATGAGTATTCATAAAAGGAGCTCCACGGAAAGTGAAAAGGAATGAAACAAAAGTAAAATCTTCGAAATAAAAAGGAAAATAGGCTGTTGCTTGTTACTGGAACTACATAGCCAACATTTTCCATTAGATCTAAGATGTAACAACTTTAGTGATGGGTCCTTACTTTTAAAACATCAATGCATTTCATGACAATCACACAAAGGTAACATTAAACAAATAGTCCTAGTGGATAATGTTTACAAAAAAAACGAGCACAAAAGTAAAAGTGCCTTTAATTCACCCAGGGAAGGATGCATACCATGCCATTACTTACAATGCTGCCATATTTAACCCAAAATAATATAGTTGATTGAGATTGAGATTGAGATACGTTTATTTAAGGAAGTTAGGGGGCGTTTCTCCTTGCCCGTCAGGAGGCTTTCAAGCCCCCAACCCGTTCTTACATTCATCATTTGGCTGGTGAACAATACCACCCTCGTCATTGACTGAGGGATGGCTCACCGCACGTTATACATTTAATCTCTTACTCTTTGTTAAGAGTTAAAACAGATTCTGCTGTTTATTGCCTTTTGCTAATCGTGAACTACGCATAAGTGGCACGCTCATTTATTCATTCAAAGTCCTGCAGTGGGTTTTGTTTTCTAGATCTGGCGAAAGGAGGAGACTTGTTCCATGACTCCATGAAAGCCTTTACAATTGGCCCGCAAAGCCCGAAATTACCCCCCATTCACCAAGCGTCAAGTAATTGCTGAGTTTTATTTGCATAGAACTAGTCTGGCTTCTGCGTAAACACCTCGGGATTGCCCCCGTAAGCCTGGCACAAACCTAGCTTTCTATCACTGCAACAAAGGAAAGAGAAGAGTGCATTATTCCCATCCTATTTTTCTACTGCATTCGGTATTCACAGCAGGAAGGTTGAGTGTGAATTGGTATAGCTCATCTCCCTCATAATATCTGGTAACTCAATGTAGCAGATTATAATGCAGGGATTATCTGAAAGTTGAAGTTCTAAGAACTGAAGCCGCTTTAAATTTGAGTTAATAAACAGATATTGCGATTGTATTGCTTCTTCTCATTAAAATCTGTGTTAAATGTAAGGTTCAATTGAGAATAATAGTGTCCCATTGTAATATAGGAATTATTCAAATAATACATCCAAAATAGATATAAAAAACGAAGTAACATAGGGGGATAGCTTAATGACCTAAACTGGCTTTGGTGTGTAAGGAATGTGCAATAAGGGAAGAGACCTTTGGGAAGGGGTGTTTAGTTGGTTTATGGGAGTTCTCCGCGAATAACAAATGGCTGATTTAAGAGGAAGTCACAAACGCACAAATACAATTGTGTATCGTCGGCCCAACATTTTATATCTATAATGTGGTGCAACAAGTTGTCTCCGGCATAATGCAAGAGTATTTACAGACGGAAAACATGATATATTATTTAAGTTTGCATTAGCTAAAGGCAAAGGTAAATAGTTAGTTTAAGAGGCTAATAAAAAAAGCTCAAATGGCAATATTTAAAGAGTTTTTGCCACAGTGTTGCATTGGATAAATGCTTAGGATCTGCTTTGTTCGGAATGTCGCCATGTCCCAGCTCTCATCCTCTCCGGATGGTTATATTTGATTAGAATAGGACACTCTATAACTCTTCATCCAATTCAAGGAGGCAGGGGACTCTTCCATAACGCCAAATTTGCCACATAGCATTGATGCATGCCATACTAGAATTAACTAAAGAGCAAGTTATCATGGCTACTTATTATCTTGAACCGATCATTCACTGTCCGACCTATCGCAATCCAATCCACCCATGTATTGAGTGTGCCGAATAATTCTATTATCACTCTGATCCGGCTCGGAGAGGAACTGAAGAGCATAGGCCATACTACGAGGGCAGACTGGGTGTCCCCTCTGTCCACATGTTAAGGTGTTGCCTGCGTGGTGTCCCCGTGATTCATCGGTGAGTTACAAGGCGAGGGTATGCACTTCAGGGCAGCTTTCACGAGGAGGCGACATTATCCGTCATGAAGGTCCGAGGAACAGGAGTTTTCTATTATCAGCCGAGATGGGACGGTGACAGCCCTCATTGGCGAATAAATGAATAACATTCCTGTCATGGCTTTTTCTGATGCATGGCTTTCTCTTGTTTAAACATTCACTTGGCCAAGAAAAATAATCATTAAAGAGGATGATGGAAAAGCTAATGATCCATCAAGATGGCCGACAAACGAGAGCGAAATGTTGGCCTATGCATCCGAGTAGAGAGCCACTGCTGTTGATGGGATGCATATCTAGCCACCGTGGAAGGAGAGCTTGCCACAAAATACTTCAGTAGATTCTGGATTACATTATCTGAAGCAGATTCCTAAAGGCCATATCATCATCATGAGGATCATTCTTCAGTCTAGACAACCGGTATATTTTGTTCGCTTCCTCTTAATTAAACTTCAATAAATACGAAGCAACAATTATTAATCCGATCCTTTCTCGAATAGCTATTTCCCGGTAGTACCAACGAAGAGCTGTTCTCTTCTGAATATTATGTCTACTTGTACTGAATTTGAGACAATGATCAAGCTCTCACTGCTACAAATAATAAAGCATTTGTCCATTGAAACCAGCAGATCGTATCTCACTTCTTCCTTCTTAAAAGATGACGATCAAAATTAGGAATAAAGAGTATCCTCAACGTATGGTCAACGTTTGAGGATGGTCCTGGGTATGACCATAAAGTGTCCGTCTGTCTCTCTCTCCCTTCTACTCTATCTCTATTTCCTGGGTATGATCATAAACTGCCTCCCTCACAGCTCTCCCGTCCTTGGTATAACCATATTAAATGTGTTGATAAGGGCGTAAAGCAACCAATCTCACTCACTCACGCAACGTTTGAGCCCAGTCGTTTATACATGCCTATGCATGCACAATACGTGGTGTAAACTGTGTTGCGAGTTGTGCTAAAGCAAGGCAATCAATATGCAAAGACGATGGCATCATAACTATAAGCGTTTTAGAAGTTTTTTTTTAAAGCTTTTATTTATTCTGGGTAGATCAAGTCCCAGATAGTTTAGGGCTTTTCACTTGTCCCAGACGTGTTTCTATACATAATGTGCTGGGTGCTTAGCTATATACATATATCCATTTGTAGTTACACAATTTGTTTCTCGGTTGGGGTTTACAATCTAACCGTTAGGAATGAATACAAACCACCTGATGTTTACAAATTACCAGGCTTCATCGTTATATACCAACCTATTTGAAATTAATGCATAATTATTTTTTAGCTGTCTCCTATAGTCTTGAATTACTATTCATTAATGACGGGACTTAAAAGGGTATCTGCGGTTAGCTGCTTTATTTAAGAAAACGCAGAAGAACATCTCATTATTATTCTATGCTCTTGAGGTGCAGATCAAAATTCCATTAGTTTGATGGGAGAGGGCTGAATATGAGCATTGACATTAAGTCGATGAAGAGCTTTAGGAAAAATTGCTCTAAAACCTGACCTAATTCTCAAGTTGTCATCTTATGTTAGAACAATCATTGCAAGATTGGATTTCATCAGGTTAGCATACATAGTCCCTTTACATTCCCGGTAGGTGTTCAGTATATAGTTAATTCTTTACAGAATGCATCAATTATCACTGATAATTAAAATGCTTCCTTGTTATTTTTGCCTATTATGCTAAATAGACTACGTGTATGACTAATCATATAGTCCTGACTTGTATAAGTATGCAGTGTGAGAAAATGGCGGTTGTCATGTATTAAAATTGAATCAGGCAGAACCAATCGTTTATTTCAAACACAGCTCCAGGGCAGACAGGGTGTCTAGTTCCCGTTCCTTCCTCCATATGTACATTGACCTAAGGAAAGTGACAGAAATCATTGGAACGCATGAATAGCTGCAAATACCAAATACTAGGCCATAAAATAGAATTCCTCCACCTTTGTTGTATTATTCGAGAGCTGGACAATCTTCCAGCAGCCAGTTCGCCTAGGTCAGCAATTCTTACCGCCCAGGAATTCGCTGGACTCGTGGCTGAATATATTGTGCGCTTTAAGTGGCAAATTAAATTGAAGCAGAGTCAATTGGACGAGCGGATGCCTGAATCCTGGTAACTGGCCATCTGGTCACTTGCTCCAGATAGCCAGACGAATCTGTGTAGGAATGTCTGGCCGCAGAGATGGAGGCATAGTAGTATTGGGCAGACCAAACGCTTCTGAATTCAAACAGCGCGTGTCGGCGAAGGCTTCCAGGGATTCAATACAGTTTCCTCCCATATCTTACAATTTCATCGTCGACGTCTGAATAAATCACCCATTCATCCTATGTCATGGGAACATAAATTATGAACTGTTACAGAGATATATAGTGTTTTAGATCACACCATGGAGTTCATTCCAGATTGATTTTCTATTTTGAAAATGTCATCTTGATTTGAATATTCGCTGGCGGATGGGTAATTACATGTCTAAACTGTGTGTATATCGTTAATATATGTCAACAGAATTGATGTGATATAAAAATGTTAGCATTATGTTTAATTAGTAGATTTCATTTGACTATTACTTACTTGATAATTTACGTAAAATGTATTATGATGAGATCAGGCTATTCTGAGAAAGTGTGTACTATACCATACATGTATGGAAATGCCTATGACCTGAATAAAATATTTTCAAAATCAAATATTCAAAATACGAAGACGCCACAACCATTCGATTGTAATGATCGCATTGGATCTCAAAAGCTATTGTCTCTCCAGTAAATTGTTCTTACTAGTTAAATCTGAAACCTAAACTCGTGTGTGAGTCTATAGCATTACATAACCCTCCCAGTTTCTCCATTACAACCTCCGCCCAAGATTGGTCGTCTCTTCCATGATATTCACATGAACACACATTGCTTCCACTTAATAAATAAATAAATAAATAAATAACCTGATGAAGGCACAACGAGTGCCAAAACATTGGTGCTATTGAATAAACACCCATGCATGTACTCAAATACACTACTCAACGTTAATAGTCTGGCTTTGGTGTTATGTTCCTTCTATCTATGACATAAATGAATAAAAAATAAAGATGAACGGGTTTCCAATAAATAATATGCGAAAACGTGAATACATTTCAAAGAGAAATCATTAAAGTGGCTTCATCTTCTTATCTCAAATCTTCACCTCTTTCATCCTCACACTCATTGCCTTCTTGAGAAGCTTCGTTTTGGGGGCATGTGGTTGAGAGTGGGGAGTGAGAGCGAGGGTTGGGGGTTGAGGGTGGGATCAAGGGGTGCATATCCTGGCCCATGTGCCTCCTGTATGATCAAAGAGCTAGATCAATAGTCATAATGGGAGGTATAAAGACTGAGCTACCTGGCCCTTGAGGCAGTGGAGGACCGTGGTCAAGAGGACGAAACCGCGCAGGTACGTACTGAAAATACTTGATACGGCCTAATGGGGGTGGATGAGTGGCTGGAGGAGGCACTGGAGTAACTATAAAACATGTGCAGAATACATCGAAAGCTTAAACGTCAGAAGCACTATAGTATGATCAATGTGGCAAGCTGAAATTAAGCGTTCGTAAATATGTACGGTCATTTACTGTATGGCATATAAGGGTGATATCGCCAGAAAATGTACAATTCATCTCCACCAAACCTCTCAAATAACCCACATTTAAGACAGAAATGTGGTTCAAAATATAGTTCAACATAACCGAACAGATTGTTTGAATCAACGCAGTACAAAATGTATTCAGAAATGCCTAGATTTTACCATTTTTAAGCAAAGTTTATTAAATGTTTAGAGCTGCTAATTGTAGATTATCTGACGACCTGACTCATAAAAGCTGTATAAAATATCGGGGTTTGCATGTATTTAAGTCTGGCAAGAAATTTGATGCAAGTGACCTGGTGACGCAGCTGATTTGATCCAATTTCTTGTACAGCTATCAATGCATCTTAATGGGAATCGTAATGAGCGATTCTGAGTACGATATCGATTGGAAATACTAGAAAACAACGCCCCTGTTAGGGGTATATATGGGAGAAATGGGTTTGGTAGGCTCGAGGGTATTACAGTACCCGAGGACCCTAACGAGTGAACTGAACCCTTAAAGATTATCGATACATGTGGTCACCGCTTGAAGGCCAAATACTGTGACCAATATTTGGATTAATCATCGCTGCTACATTCAAACAGATTCTCACTAGGTGCATAGAGAATCATTTTGGCTGTTTCATTTAGGAGGCCTTTAGAAAAAGCAAACTTGCATTTTTCAGCTTTGTTGAAACGGAGAACTCATGATAAAGTCACGCAACTAGCATCTGGAACAAAATATCTCAATAGTCTTTATGAATCACTCCTTTTATCAAAGGAATTTCCTGTCTTCAAGCCCACTCACATTCCAAGAGTTTTTCTTTCAAGAAGTAAAGCATAGCAGCAAACTGTTTTATAGTCGCCTTTAGATTTTATACGCTTCAAGGGTACGCATTTCACAGGTGGGGGTCTTTGACCTCCTTTTACTGCAGTTTGCTTGGTTAAGAACCACTAAACATCCTAGGAACATGACCATTTGTGTGAAGTAAAGTTGGAGACAAAGTTAATTTAACAGACAGCCCCGCAATCATTCCTCATTATTATCTTTAGTTGGTTAAAATAAATGATGGGTTATTATCCATTGAAGAGAAAATAGCGTGTCAGTATTTAGCGAAAAGAGAACTCCAGTATCTTTCCTTAGTACACATTCACGGCGACTGGTTTTCATTCATTCTGACCGATTCTTGCAATTAAATCCATGGTAAAAATCTTTAAGATCATGCCAAACATAAAGCAATGTCTCATTCGGTAGTAATTTGGGGGACCTAATGATAATTAATCTAATGAAGAGATTTGTTTTCTGTATGGAATGCTTAATAGAGAAGTCTTCATCAAACCCATCATTGTCCCACAGCTATTTAAGAACAAGTCTTTTATTCATTTGTTTTACCATCATATCATTATCAACATTATATAAGAACAAAATAGGCCAAAATGGTATTTTTAATCTCGGGGGAAATAGCAAAAATAAAATCAGACTCTGGGCCATGCCTGTGCATTGAATTAAAACGTTTTAGAAATTGTTTTGTATCGGGAAATCAAAAGAAGCTAAAAGACTAAAGCAATACAGAAGAAATGTCATTGATCTCCCGTGTTGGACTATTCCACATCTAATGAATTGTCATTAATCCTATCGTCGTCTGCTACAGTTGTGACGTCATTGCTAGTATACTGGTCAAATTCATCAGATCCATTCCTGCTAAGCCCACGCCATCTGTATCAATGTGCCTGATTGTGATTTATGTGTCATTAATAAACCTGGGGCCCGTTGTATAAGTTATAGAAGGGAATTTTTGTGGTTATTCCTTCACCTGTATAGTAAAGAGAAAATTCCTTCCGACGTGCGATCCCCAGCTATACTAGTAGGAAGAGCCAATACACGTGCATAGTTTTATTCCATACATATTATATACCCATGCACCGAAGTAAGTAAAAAGGTGTAGGAATTCACACACCCACATGTTTTCCTTCCATTAGTTTATACAACAGGCCCCAGCAAAGGTTATCAACCTCTTTCTCGATATCTATCTTAGATCCGAATCTAAGAATTCAAGCTTGAGGCAGAGATTAACCATCCGCCTCTTATTGATAATTACGAACCGTCTCAGTAGATTATTCACCAAAACAGAGAATGGTCGTCTCTTTAGCAGCTTTACCTCAACACCAATGGGACGACAACCCTGTGGACGAATTGTCTATAATTTGGATACTTGTGGATTTGTGAGACCCGACAGGTCGAGGCAAAAAGTTTAACTGTATTATATATGCGTATCCAACTTGTAAACTTACAAATTTATGGTTTACTGACTGAATAGATCATGAGAATAAAAATGTGTGAATTTATTTGTCTATCCCTCGACGACGTGAGAAAATTACCTCGGTTATTTCTGGTTAAATTTATAATAAATTAATTAACACGGTGCTCACAACCTCCGTTAAAATTGGATGCAGAAGCGCTGAGCTAATGTTGTCATTAATATTCGACAAATGACATCAGTCTCTGTATTCCTCAAAGGACAAATTCCTTTCTCATGTTCCCATAGGCATACAACTAACACGGAGACAATAATTATTCTTTGTCATCTTTTTTCATCTCTTTGTCTCTGTGTGCTTTTCCTTTCAGAGAATCCCAGCTCTGAAGAGTCTGAAGGAAAGCAGGGAGTTCTGCTGGAATTCGCGAGTTCCGTGCGAAGGTGTTTCAATTATCTTGTGCGACAGAACATTAGTATACAAACTCCATGCAGTCTGTGTATTTTCTATTTCAGTCGGCGCAAATTAATCACGAAAACAACTGTTTATATACAACCCTGAGAGATGGGTAAGGGAACGCAATAGTTAAAGGAAAATGAATTGTAGACCTTTTGATTAATTTTACTGTTGAACGTGAGATACATTTATTTATTATTTCGTTCATTCATTACAACTCGGAAAGGGCTTACAGGTACTTTTTAACAAAAATCCACAAGTGTTTAATGTACATGTACAACTTAAGAAGACATCGTGATATATTATTATATCGCATTGCAGCTGACATCATTTATCTCATGAATATGATTCGCGCCGCTGGCTTATAATACGGAGGCCTTTATCGCTCAAATCGCTCAAATTATCGCTCATCGCCGCTTTTGTTCTCACCATCTCGGACTCAAACCGAAATACAACAGCAACATATCAATCAATTTTTTCCCCATTCAATGGTAATTAAGTTCCTGAATATTCTTTGGCTGTAAGCAATGTGATGCACAAATGTAAACATAACATATTGCTGTCGTTCCTCAATTGGTCCGCTATTGCTGCAATGGATCTGTATTGAACTGGAGGTACTTCCGGTGAGCTACTTCCGGTAAGCGCCATCTTGGACAAATGACCAATACACCGGTCATCGTCCTCACTCTTCCTCTAGCACTACGCGAATTCATACACATGCATGATTCCTCTGACCGCTCCGACTTCTAGCCAGTCACAAGGGTTAAAATCCGGGCGCTACTTTCGACAACTTCGAATTTGTATCGCACCTCTGGAGCGGAATGCCCATACATAATATAATAATAATAGTTAACTCGTGCATCTTGGCCGCTTAAAATATCGCACTGTTTCCGACCGTGGAACTCGCATCCTCACATTCTGAGTTAAAGTGTTTGAAATCGATGCTTCCAATATATGCACTTATCATAGCTAATCTGGATTTATACAATCATGTTATCATAAAAAAATCTCAGAGTTGAAGGGTCTAACACAAGCCTATGCCGTGAAACAATATCCCTATTCTTATTTAATCTTTGAATGTTTCTTGTCCACAGGACAACCCTTCAGGAACAGCATACATTGGAAGACGAAAAAGATGCAATTTAAAAGGCCAGTGTTTGGCCTTTATAGGAAAGTGGGAATAGTCAGATGACAATGCAAGTACATGTCTGGGAGACTAGTCCCATCGTATGCTTCACAGTGTCATATATTATTGATGATTTGCTCTGAATAGAAGACTTATAATAGGCAGCTTAATTACAACCGACCCGCTCCAACACTTGGAGCTTTTGCCTAAATAGGTTTTGGTTTAGATCTAGGGGACTGTATGAGTTCCAATTGATAGCGAAACAGAGGGTAAGTGGCAGCAGTCACTAGAAAGTTGAATGATATAACAAAAACATTAACTGCCTTCGTATCAGTAACAATTGCCAATTGTGTTGACGTAGCTACAGTAACACCTTTTGAAATGAAGCTCAATCCCCTGAGTTTCACAGTGCCCTTTTTCGACTTAAGCTCTTCATATACATTTCACAGTGGTGGGATGGATTCCGCCTTACATTTTAGACAATAAGAACAGCTTCAATAACCAGGATCATTTCTCCTTGGGATAAAGAGTTTAAAAGGGGGAATGAAATAAAAGCGAAGAGAACGTTTCGAATTATATATGTATCACTTCCTATAGGAAAACATTACAACTCATTAGACAATTTTAAAGGTTTTCAGGGAAGAGAAAAATACCACACATATTGAATTAACTGAATGCAGGTTTACATTGGATATATATATTATTAGCAAAGTACCCGTTTTCCGGCCGGTCACCCTCTCTCCCCACACTTCCCCCTCTCCCTCTTTTCCCTCCCCCTCTTCTTGCTATTTCATACCTGTTTTTCTCTCCCAACCCCATCTCCGATTCCCCCCACCTCTCCCTCCCCTCTTCCTCATGCTCCCCCTCCCCCTCCCCTCTCTCCCTTCCCCTACATCCTCTCCCTCCTCTCTTCACCCCCTCTTCTTTCCCTCCCCCTCTCCTATTCCTACACCCTCTTCTTCACTCTCCCACTCCTCTGCATGTAGTTAGGTCCCCCTGGACGTAGGTTGTGGGAAATGACGTAGTATCTCACAGGGGCTTTCCCAGGCTATAAATAGAGTGTATAGAGATCGCAGATACCTTCACAAACCCTCCAGACAGGGTGGACAGAATTCTACAGTTAAGTAAAACGGTTTGTAAAACAACAAATTCCGAGAACATGTGAGACAAAGAACCCCTATTTTCTACCTTAGAAATCTCTCTTTCCTACCTCTTTTCATAGAAATCGCTCTTCCCGAATATTATATAGATATGGGACTGAAAATGTACATTTATTATTTAATCCCTAATGAAAAGGGTTATGGCTTTCAAAGCGTTGGAGACGTTATAGGACCTTACCAACACCTCTAGTCTAAATTAACAACTTCTATAATAAAACCTCAAATTCACCAAGATGAAGGAGTTTGGTTTGGGTCTACACTTTCCACTTCATTTATCATTCATCTATTTCTTATTGAATCCTTGGCTTGCCAATAGTAACTAAAGCAATAGCGCAATATTTGCCATGGTTTCAGTACAAAGGAACTATTGTGGGTACGAATTCTTCTGCTCAAATTTGTATCCTTCTATAGTACTATACAAAGGCATGAACACGCAACCTTTCTGCGTCTGAATGACGGAACAGGAAAGAGATGATTGATTTCATTGCAACAAGATATATTATAATACTTTAAATGACTGTGCTTAGGACCACACGACATATATACCATTTCGCGGGGACTATAGGAGGGCCTCAGACAGTACCAGAGGCTGTACTTAAGACAGACTTTTTATCAATTGAATGTCTGGATCTCGAAGTTTAGATAATATCCATTCCTTTCATAAGAAATGTGTGTCTCTGCTAAAGCCTCACAGGATATGGCACGACAGCGGCGACGGCGGCGGTCATCTCTCACAGAGGGCAGGTTTTGCCTTGGACCGGTCAATCTCGGACTTAGGCTAGTCCCTGTCCTGTGGTCAGTGGGCATCGATATATGCCTAGGGGCTTTGAGTTCTAGCACTGGTCGAAGATAGTTCAATAAATTACTGGCTATCATGTCCTCCAGTTGCCTTGTAAATATGGACATCCCTGCCGATGTGGGATCGCCGCATTTGGTCCGGAGTCAATTGGCGGTCGCCTGGTCGTCGCATACAAATCACTCAAGGTGGTCCATTTTTTTGGTGAAGGATGGCGAATATTGCAGGGTTTGCCGCTGGCATGCAAGGATTCAGTCTAAAGCCATCGAGGAGGTCTCAATGGATTTAGAGAGTCGGCAAAGACTGGAGGGTTCCTGGCAGGACAGCAGCAGGAGGACTGCAGGAGGATGTACTCCAGTAAGGGTTCCATACAGCTTCCCCGCACCTACACAACACCCAAGAGCAACAGGGCCCCTTGGTCTCCTGGTATGGACCGAAATACCCCAAGTACTGGAAAGCTTTTATCTGAGTAATCTCAAGATACCCTACGGCGACACAGCACGCCCAGTCCAACATCAATACACATGGTAATGTGCCATTGTTAGGGGTAGCAAGGAGCTAGTCCTGTTTCTTTGCTAGAAAAGAGGCTGTATTCACAGATCAACTTTCACGCCTGTATAATAGATGGATGGCTGGAAAGAACTTATCGGTGCTAGTGTTGGTGGACGAGAGATGGATTCCAGAGGATCCAATCATTTTTATCTACATTGGATGATCTTCTGGGTATGAACCTGCATCTCAATGATTTCCAGTTCATATATTATGGTTTTTTTTGGTATCAATTTATTTCAAAACTACTCTGCAGTTACTACATGTTTTGTTAAGAATTAAATATTGGTATTTTATGTAAAGGTTGCCATTAGTCATGCAGGAGAGATCTTAGGAAGACATTATACCAATTTTTATTCAAGCAACTGTTTGAGAAGGAATACTTAGTTGACATACTGGCTCAATATCAACTCACAGATCTATCTATATCTATATCTCTTTATTATACACGCATTGGTCTGATAACAACGTATCTAGAGTAATTTACGTATAGTGCGTATTTCACTAGTGATTTACGTTGCGTTGTCATGGAAACCAATCTATTTTTTGCTAAGATTACCGGTAAAATTCAAATTTATGACTCGATGTTTTTTCTATTTTCATGATTGAAAGCATGTATAATAAATCTGTTAACTAACTCGTTGGCTTCAGTCGCTTAAAATATTCCACTCGTTGCTACGCAACTCAATATTCACACCCCTTCAACCAACTCGTTAGTTAACCTGTATATATCTATATCCATATTTATATCTATATCTACATCCATATCTATATCTTCCTTTTCAAAAGAGGTTTGTGAAATAGTATCGGGGTGTGAAGGAATATTGAGGTCGATTGGTATGATTATCCCTATATCACACTGCAGAAAAGAGTGCTCTACATGCATTGTGAGATCTTGGGTTAAGTCGCTCCTTACAGTTCCAGGTTCTTATGCGCCTGTTTTAGGAATTAATTTTCAATTATGGGTAGATGTATGTAGAACAGACTAATTTGTATGCATTCTAAATCAAAGAAAGATCCATTTAGCGCAGTTTACTACGCTTAAAAATATAATTAATTGGCTTTAATTTCATCCAGTATAAACTTTATCACAGATGGTGAGAAGAAATGATATTAAAACTGAACAAGAAGGGAGAATTGGCAACAAAAACCTGGGGAAAAAACAAAGCCCCATATTCATGTTTATGCCGCCCAGACCAGTCTCCCTCATCGTGACTAAAATAATAAACATGAAAGTATTTTCTGTACCCGGACAGGATTATCAATAAAAAGGAATATAAATAAAACATGCCATACATCGCCTCTATAACGATGTCATCCCACCAACATTTGCATGAGGATCGAAGGCATTTATCCGACTTTATTACTTGTTGCAGTGATTTACGTGCGGTCATATCTCAGAATTAAAACTGTTGCTCACGTTTGATATTAGCATGGGAATACACTGAGCGTGCATATAATATAATTGGGGGGAACATTGCAGGCCTTGTTCTTCTCTAGGCCCAGTTAATGAATCTCATCCACGTTCTGCATAATCAAATATTTTACCAGGCTTAGATATAAATAACTCTTCAAATTTGTAGAGTATTCCAGGGGATGTACTAGTGGAATGAATAATTAATTCACTCATCATGTTTACTGCAACAGCATCCCACACGTATCATGTTATGAACATACCTTGTTTCAAAGGAGCTCCCCTGGGCCATCATGACAGTGAATAAACCAGGCAGACAGTTTCTCATGACAAAAACCTGGATGCTTATTTCATAATAATATTTAACAGTGTAACTCTAGAATTCAAAGACTGGTTCATATTAACTGGGAAAGGGATATTAAATGGAATAATATTTTCTTTGTATATAGGGATCTGGTTCGACAAAGGAGTGGTATAGGTGTGAAGGGATTTCTGGTCTTTCATTGCTTGCTCATAATATGATATAGTAAGGTCAGATATGATATGTACATAAAATGGACAATGTAACTGTGTCTGACCTGTCATCCAATAAGAGGGGCGATTCAAGTTCTTTGGAGACCTGTTTCACAAAGTGCAAAGATGAAGACAAACTGTTAGTATTGAGTTAACAATTTCAGTAAACATGGGAAGCCTCTGTTTCCGATACCTCATCTATATAACCCCAACGAGTAATCTCCCCTGTGGATACTTGTTCACTGAGAGAGCCTCATCATCACAATTAGTTCCTTCCTTAAGACCTTTCCAAAAACCAATACACTTTCCTAATGCTTTGAATCCCTGGGGGGAAAGACAAGAGAATGCTTTGAGGGGTAGAACATAGATAATGTAACCTTCCTGACACGAGTTTAAACTGAGATGGATAGATCTCTAGATTAATCTTAAACCACTGAGCCGGAATACTCCCTGACAGCCGGGGAAAGGCGGTATGTGCGATACAAAGGTAATATTGCAATCATAAGGGTGGTTTCCACTGGCTGCGTTAAGCTCTGCGGTAAGCCTTGCGATGGTTTGTGCTGGTTCTGTAGGTGGAGAGGAATGACAAGGTCCTCCCTACATGCCTCGCCACTTCTCACCATCACAATACCATCGCAAGGCTTACCGCAGAGCTTACCGCAGAGCTTACCGCAGCCAGTGGGGACCACCCTATTGATTCAATGTCGGAAAACATTTGATATACTTAGACATTATTTTGTTTCAAGAATCCATCATCAAGAAAGGAAGTCTACACACCTGGGTCTGTTGGATAAGATATACTTAATTAAGACTTTTCCTTCCTGAGCAGCTGGTAAGGAACTTTTAGGGAAGGAATTAGTTATAAAGACAATGCTAATATTCATTCCTATAGTAGGCATTTCCTACCCAGGCAAGGGAAAATAGCTTAGGATAGGAACAATTTAGGTAAGGATTCCTTATGTAACAGACCCTTGATCACTCTATCGAATGCCTTCAAATAAACAATCCTTTAATGTGCACCGGTGATCAAGTCCTCTTTCCCTTGTTTTCCTTCTTTTGTAAGCCAGATGAGAAGAGACCGGGGTGAGAGGGTAATCAAATCACTGTGTGATATTCTCTCAACAAAAGGTGGGAGCTTTTCAAGGCGGGTCGGGCCACTCCTCCATTGTTAGAAGCTTCCCAAGACCATGTTGATGCCATCCCCTGGCTTTCAGGACATTCATCACTTGGGAGACGGTTGTCAGGGTAACGGAGTGGGCGGGACTTGATTGTGGTCAAAAGACAGACGTCTTCCTTGCTTTTTACCTGGTTATGCACTCAGCCACTTGACGCTAATCACAGGATCTATCATAGCAAATCAATGCCAAATCACGAGTAAAATTAGTAGTCCCATGTTTCGTCTGCCCCATGTTTCCTATGTCTTCGGAAATAGCCTTACTTACTCCAAAGGCAGTCGTAGAAATTTGCCCTAAAAAGAGGACATTATACGGGCATGAAAGGACCTTGTCAAATTCGCTCACTACACACTATCGCATCAGTCACCGAATACTGCTTGTATATTTATTTCACTTTAAAAGCAAGGGCTAAGTTCAGTGTTGCTTTTTTGCAAATTGCTTGCCAGTGAAACCGACCAATTTAGAAATAGATGATGTAATTGACAATAGAACGTTGAGGGCTGCCTTTAACTAGAATTGCGGTCACTAACATGAGAACTTGAAGACGGAGAGCAACATGTGCTTTTTATACCTGTAGCCTGACTTTTCATTGGATTCGATTTATATCACATCAAGTAAGTCATAAGCGGCTGAATGGATTTAAATAGCGTTTTGAGAATGAGACATGGTGATTCTGATGCCATAACCTCCTTTTAATTGTGTTCATCATGTGTTTCGGGTGTCCAAGCATTTTACTTTTATATGTAGTCCTCGAGTAATTATTAATTATTCGATCAAGTTAATAACACATATTATAAATTAAAATTGTGTGTATGTTACAATGATGAAAGGTTTTGAGAATCATTTCTCGACGCATGCACTTTTCTATTTTATTCGTGTATGCATTTAGCAGGTTATTTAGCTAACAGAAAAAAATTACTCGTTACAGAGTCCGAACTTTGCAGTCGTCTAGATTGAAGTGAATACACTGGATAATTATGTCTCAAGAATCAGTTATGAATGGTCGATTCCAGTGAAATGAGGGTCATTATGGGATTTTTATCATGTCCTTGAATAAAGACTGCTGATGGATGTCAAGTTCAAAATTATAGCTCTCGACATTCTGGGAACTAGTGGTGATAGGAATATTTGCATTGAAAATTAGCAATATATTACGAATGACATGGATAGTTAGTACTTAAGTTTGATCAGAATATTGAAAAAAATGTGGTTTTGTTTTTGCGTGTATTTAAAGACCTTTTCAATCCCTACCGCCTCTCTTTGAGTTTATCCTTAGTGACCTTCTGTCCATTTTTGCACCATATATCATACCTCATATGAATTAAGACTCTGAATATGCCATTAAAGTATGGGATTAGGTCTAAATCACTTGCACCTAGTACATATGATACATAGTAATGTGTTCATGCATTATTAAAAATACGTACGCAATGTATCGCTTAACCCTTTCTGAAATACTTTTCACCAATTTCATTAACCATGAAGTGATAGCTGAATTACACGTATAAATACACCTCATCTTAATTCAGTGGCCTTGTAGATCAATTTAATCCATGCACGAGGTCACATACATGGACACAGTATCTCTCCACCCCTAGGACACGATGTCAGCCATATAATCTTTCTTTTTATTTTCTTGTGAATTATGCATCTGTAAGGCTCACTGGGATCCACATAGGGATAATTTACGACAGACTAACATATATGAGAAATATCTTTCACTAATCTTCAAAGGAAAAAAGGTTTGGTAAAAAGTGTCATTTGTAATTTATCACTTATGACAACTTTGTTATAAACAACTGAGCCTGGTGACTTCATATTAGATAACAATACTAATATATTTGATTCTATGCATTGCTTTAAAAAGTTCTTAGATAGTAATTATTTCTGTGAATATGCAATTTTTATGGTATGCATTCGTAATCTATGGCTGGTACATTTTACACTGCAGAAATACCCCACACAAATTATCGTGTGGAGTGTGTGTGGGTTTTTTTTAAAGGATTTTACACATATTTAAGCTAGGTATCAGGTCCCCTTACGATTTATTTGCTGATAATATGAAGTCCCTAATATCAATATTTGTGCATTTATGTACCTCAAATGTTTTTAAAGGTAGGCCTACGTTTTGAGTCTCATTTCGCTATTTTAATTAAATACAGCAGCTATGGAGATATAATCAAAATAAAAACCGATATCTTCTCGCCACGCAAGTATCGTGTTTCATTATGACTCTAGGAATTTTCAAAGTTTGTGTTGACCTTGAAAACGCAATACATGAAAGATTACACAGTTTACCATGCCATACCGCAATGAACAACTGCAGATACCTATAGTTAACATGCCATCCCCCCAGACACTCTCCTAACAGTAATTCCTTTGATCCACCCTTGGTTGATTCGATAAATACAATTCTCACTATCCAAAATACAATAATCCACAATAGATGTATATCAAAAGAATTCATGACATATTTTTAATGCTTTGTCCGTTGATGTGCAGACATTGTGTCCATACATTATGGCGTCGCTGTCGGTCTTTTTGTATTGTCCCGTGTTCAACATAGACACTAAAATACACTGTATAGATTAGATATACAATATACACACGTGTTACATTCATATTTGGATAAAGTGTATCACATAAATGCTGAATGTAATTCCCATTGCGAAATAATTTTGAATTCAAAGTAACAATACTAAAAACCGCATTTATTGCTCTCGTCTGAGACAAGAGCAAAGTTAACATTATTAATTCTATTTCAAAAACAAATAATAAACATCATTAATTCTACTATTCGATTGGGCATGTGGGCACTTTGTATGAGGGTACCATTCGAATCGAATCATTTATTCCACGAAAATTACCATAAAGCTTGGTATATTAAAATTCAAAAACATTTCATTCATGTCAGCAATATTTGAGTTACTAGTAAAGAAAGTTTTATTTCGAAATCTGACGCATTTCCGCCCATGCAATTGAAAGTGCCATGTTTATCATTATTATTATCCAACCTTCATTCAGTAATCAAATAAAGGGTACTGAATCGGATGAGCCCTCTACACTGTAATTTTTCCAGGTCAACCTTGAGAAAATAAGGTAGTAAATAAAGGAGATATTTTGATAAATACAGTTTTCCTTCTATACCACAAAATATAGTGAAGACATAATTGGTCACATTTTCTTGATGCAATAAGAGTAATTACATTTTGTTTCTACAAATTCCTCGATGGTCTAACAGAGTTTGAATATGCTTTATGAGTGTAGAGATGTTATCGTTTGCTTACAGACGAAATTCAATTGACGTAAGTAATCATTGATTCCGCGAAAACTACCCTAAAGCTTGGGATATTAAAATTCAAAAAGTTTTCATTCATGTCAGCAATATTTGAGATTCTAGTAAAAAAAAGTGTTATTTCGAAATCTGACGCATTTCCGCCCATGCAATTGAAAGTACCCTGTTTACAGATGAAATTCAATTGACGTAAGTGCTTGATAGTGATTTGATGATAGTATCAACCAACACGATGTGGAGAATAGTTCGCAAATATAGGCCCTCTCGGCGCATGTGTAGCAAATGTGGGAACAGCAGGAGAGCAGCGAATAGAGAAACATTCTACCTCAATGGTCAGGTGACGGCCTAGGTGTTCCTAGGGCGTGTGCATATGAAGTAATTGATTACCGGCAGTGTAACCGGAGCTAGTTTTCCTCGGCTAAAATAACTGCACTGTCCCACTCGTCCAACGATGGCCAAAGGTCAAAGTTTAAACAGGCTATATTCCCCGCAAATAACGGAAGATAATAGAGGTGGTTAAAATATTGTAAGTAGAAACCAGTCAGCGCTTGTGCTGAACGCTATCCATTCTGTGCTTGCCACTGTGAAGGTAATCTATTGCCTGGAATAATTTGCGCTCTGCCTTGCCTTCATAGGTGCCGTACTCAACAAGTGGATGGACTGAGTATACAAACCAATATGTATGCATATCTACCGGTGTGTTTTACAACTATGATGCAACCTTAGACGACAGCATATATACCACCTTTATGCTTCTGATAACATCACTATACTCGTAAAGCAATATGAAATGCCCATTATTATGCAGGACAAATTATATATCTATCCATATTATATATGCGATCCTCGTTAAAACGCGTAGCTAAAAGGATACCATTCACCAGTGTCTATAGGTAAAATGCTTTGTTTATAATATTACATTTATTATTACACTTATTATATTATGTGAAATATATATCACAACATTGCTATTCATTATAGAATGAGGTGTATGTGTACACACATTAGGTGAATTTATTGATTGCCCTTTCCAATCAAGACCAAGTTCTATAGAAGAAGCAGAATTCTAGAAGAGGACTTTGAAAGTCTTACACGTTCCGATATCCTTGTATAGGGACAAGGAGCAGAACGTTATATTTCTTTTTATCTTCCATGCAACACCCACCTTTATGCGGTATCATATAAGTGACCCCAAAGATGTGACCCTGACTAGGGTCACCCACCTTTCTCAGCCACATATATAGGCTCAGTGGTCACTGTTGTGTGTCACCCAATCCCCTGAGAATCACCCAGCTACAATGGAGATAGACACATCAAAGCTTTTCACTTGCCACTGAGTATCAGTATTTTTTTGGTCCATCTCTTTTCAGGTGGTACGTTTCCAATGCCTCCTTCGGCCACTGACTGAGCACCATTCTATGTTTCATATAGGTAAAGCCGGGGAGAAAAGGGGAGAAAAGATGATAAAAGAAGAGCCGGCCTGTAGGTTTCTAAGGTAATCTCCCACTGCGTGGCTATGCAATGCTATCAGATTCTTATGAGCATCACAAGAACAGCTGAATGCAACGGACGAGCGGCTTATTTCCCTCACCCCTGGGGATATTTCTGTCTGCATACCAGTATGGACCGAGTGTGGCCGGGCGAGTGCTCCTCCGAGAGTATCTAAGCTTAGGACCGACTCCTCCCCAAATGATTTAGGACCAGGCAAAATCCTGACCCGGAATTTCCTCGCTACCGAAATGAGCTTCTTGCTAATCCCACCGCTACGATGAGGGCGCTGCGGTAGGCTCATTGCGCCAGTCAAACACGTGACACGTGAATTCCCGGAACTCCACCACGCATGCCCACGAGCCGCGGAGAATGATGACCGTTAAGAGCCCGGATTTAACGTGCCTCGTAAACTTATAATTTCCAGGATTCATTCATTTAGCTGCGGTTAAAATAAAGGAACAGCTTTCTTCGAGCAAAGCGGTCATAGCATCGATCAGCGATTGGTTCTTTTGACAATCATATCAATTGAGAGATCTACTAGTACTACATTGATTTGTTACTTTAAACAAAGAAGAGGTCATTCAAAGAATAGAAAAGTATTTGTAAAGAACCTGAGGGCCAGAGTGGATTTCTAACTCATTGTATTAATTAGTCACACATGATTAAATGCCAGTCTAATTATGGGAATTAATGACAATCAATGATTTTACCATAGTCAAGTTAAACTTGATAAGTTCTTTTTACATAAACAACAGAATACTACATGTGCTGTATGAATTAGTTGTGTCCTTCATCATTTCGCTGAAAGTTTTTTCTTTCACGAATATTTACAATTGCATGTGATGAGTTTCATTCCGCTAATCAAAAAAGGTATAATACATCTAACATTCATCAAGATATACCAAAAAGCAAGTTCATATCCAGAGGAACCTTGATGGCAACATAATTCCTATTGTCTTTCCTCCCTGCTCAAGTCAACATCCTATGTACGCCACACTAATATATGACACTATATTTTTGTTTTATTTTGCCTGGAAAACAAGTCCGCAGTCTATGATATCAGTAAAATTTACACTTAACACACCATTCTGAGTCGTTCCATAATCTCATCAATATATCTAATCTATCAGAAGATTTCATTAGGACATTACTAAGTCACATTTTATAAATAGGCCTAATATTATATATGCATTCAACTCTTACAAATTAGCTTCAGCGTATTGAGTCATATAAACTCCCAATAGTTGCCTTTAGGGTTGAAGCCATTGATTGGTAGCATTTAAGACTTTCTTCAGGTTTGACCATAATTAAGTTATCTCTCTAGCTGGCAGGCTGTTCCAGGGGGTTGGTCCCTCTTAAAGAGGCTTAAACAAAGAAGGTGACCTTTGACACTTTAAGAGGAAGGATATAAAAAGCTTCCTTAATTGGCGAAGCATTCGTATAATTCAATAGAGAAACAATTTTGTATTAAGTTGGATCAGATTTCATCCTTATATCTCTATCCAGTTTAGGATTATGTTTAACCTGTAAAGATTTTTTTCCCTGAAAATCCGACGGTCCCGAGTATCCACATGGGCTCTAACGAATGTCTTATTCTCATACTCGACCCATTCTTATTGACAATCTCCTCTTGATTTCTCTTTACCGCGATCTTTCAACATGTCAAAGCCCATATCAAAATATATTCACAGATTGATCGACAGTTGTCACAAGATGCTCCGCCCCTTCCGGTCATTAACCCCGCCCAGGTGATGTTCAGCCAGGGAGCATTGTCCTCCCCTGGCATGAGGCATGTCAGTGGCCTTAATTGCCGGACATTGAGGTTCAGGTAATGACCGATCCCTTAACCCTCGTACCCGGCCTGCCGACCAGTGGCCCATCAATTCCTCCTCCCCTCTCCTTTAATGGTCCTTAGGAACACACAAAGTTCCAGAGGACACAACCAAGCCACAATGAACCATTGCAAGTGCAGCAAAAAAGAATTCCCTTTTAATTAGTCCCAAGAACACTCTTGTAAGAATGCGTTATGTTCTGTTAAGTTGAGGTGTTGATGTTTACATAGATATTGCAGTTCACATAGCTATAGACCGGCCTCTCATGCACATCGGAAATATAACACAGCTGTAAGTAGTATATAAAATCGATTATTTTCGCCGGGCAATTGCACATATATAGGATTTTAATGGCGTTCGTCTGACAAACTCATTTTAAAACGATTTCCTGGGACAAATGTGTTGTGCATGTATATCCATTTGTCTTTCTCAAAAATAAACCAACTTCATTTTAGCGCCAAAATGGGAACTGCTATTTGATTTCAATTACACTAAGTAGATTCTATCTCGTCTCGGGCTTTATAAAAGCAATAACCCTGAAAAGTGGAGATGTTTGACATCGATAGCCGTTTGCAAGTAATTTGTTGCCAGTATCTACGTCAACAAGGCCGTGGGAAGCACGCACTTTGTATGGAACACAGTAACTGTTCTTTTCTCGACGAATAGATTTTCCCCAAAAGCTTCAGTCAAATTCATTAATATCTTCCTTAGATGTCACCATATTCCCATGAAAATTGTGTTTGACAAAATCAAATATACTAAGGTAGTTTATACAATGCAAAGAGGGTTAAAGATTTGATTGGATACATTTGCTCTTATTCTATAATGATTGTGTATTGGGGAAATGTTTATAAAGCGTGACTGTGTGATGTTATAACATTACTGCTAAAATTGAATCTTAGAACCATCGGCTATGTTGATACAGTACAGTTTAAGTATGCATGATGTGTATGATCGAGTCCTGGCACTTACTATTCCGTCACCGTGCCCTACTCATTGCATGATTCCCTTAGGTAGAGCGGTGTCATGCGCATGCGTTGATGCGCGCGCTGGCCACCTTTCTAAAACCTCAGCTGAGGATTTGACCCGAATTCATGTGCATAGTCAGCAATTAATTTGATATGGGACCCCTAAGCCTCTGGGAAAGGGCTAGTATTAATCCGGCCACTACAGTCTACGAGCGTTGCCACACATGATTGGAAAATTAATGGCAAATCAGTGTCGCATTCCTAGTCGTCTGACACCCAAAACAGGCGATGGGAAACATGGAAGGGGCTGATCGACATGCAGCCACAAAAGCATACATAATCCCTATGCCAGGCGAGGAAGGAATATGAGATAAAATCACGATAAAAGTGAAGAATCAAGCGGACGGGAGGTGTTGAAAACCTACGCATAAAACTACAGTCGTGCCCGGCATTGACGAATTAGAGACTTGACAAACGAGCTCCCTCATACGCACAGAGTTCATTCTTCGTATCTGAAAAGTAGATTAATAATTTTCTGTCAATTGTCAAGAAGCACGTGTTGATTTTAAGCCTGGATTTATGTTATTCATACAAATTTCTCCAATTCTTTCATATTTAACGTGATTTATATTGGCACTTGGTCATGTTGGTGTTGACCCATCAACAAAGCTCCGACAGTTAAAATGAGCCACAGAAACGTCACAGAAAGGCAATCCTAAGAGGTATATTGGGGAATTCTAACCCGGAAAGTTTGTTACTATTCTTATTCAGAGGGGCATTTGGGAGGGCAGGAAAGACCCTTCAATTTGCTATATACATGTGTAGAGAAGGAAAAGGCGACTGAAGGCCATTGCGCGTGCGCAGAATGCCGACCACGTGATCGGCAACAGCTAATCCAGGCACCAATCAATCACAGGCGCCCTCTTGAGACGAGTGCATTATCCATCCGGAGAGAAAATACTTCCGGGTCGCGCACTTAAAGACCCTTGGGAGGTTAAAGAAGCTAGTGGTACTAATCTTTGATTCCTTTTCTAGACTTGACTATATTTTCTTACGGTTCTTATAGTAAATTACATCGATTTGACTGTAATATACTGTCAGAGTAAAGAGAAGAGCTCCTTCTGATGTACTTTGATTCATATATAGGCCTACATAGCATGAGGCTTAAACATTTGTTTATGGGATAAGAGTGGAAGTCAAAGCAATCTCAATTCACACTTCACGGATTCAATGCACATATAGGGATTCATTTTTATTTTAGATACATTGTATTAAAAACACTTTCATATATAACAGGAAATTTCCAGGCATTCAAATAAACTTGATACGAAATATAATGCATACATGCCCTATGTGCACAAGCCAGTGGTTAGCTTACCAAAGCAGGCTTACTGAAGCCTACCACGGCCATCTTTCACCCTGGCCAAACGTAACCAGTTGCGCAGCTACAGGTGTGTTACTGTAGCTGCCAATGGACGGCTACATAGATGTCCAGGGGGGGGCTACAGTAACTCATCTGTAGGTGTGTTACTGTAGCCGTCCATGGATGCTACATGTAGCCGTCCATGGGTGCTGTGCATAGGTCGCCCTTGGAACACTCAATATGGCTAGGGGTATTTAAAGCTAGCTTTATTTAGGTTTAGGGGGATGGGAACTAGATATTTTGCCTTCCTCTGCCTTTTATTGTCTGTAAAGATATTTAACAAATTGTGCCGTTGTGGAAATAATATGATGAAGAAAGTAGATAATACAGGTAATGTGTTGTATTTCTCTTTATTTCATTCGATATCAATATACACATAAATCCTCAGTAAACACTTAAGGAATTGAAGGAGCATAATGGATGTAATAGATACAATTCAATAGCAAAATAGACCAAAGGTACTCATAGAAAATAACAGAATAACTCTGACAAAAATATGTTCATAATGTAGGCATTTAACTGCTATTCATTCTCCATTGTTCTGCTATGTTGCCGACCTCCTGGCATTGACTTGGATCACTGCAATATAATGATGAAACATATTTGATTATACTATAATGTCATGTATATTATCCAGTCACACACAAGCAAATACCTTAGCTGATGGGGTTCATTTTCATTTTTCTTTTGATATGTTATAAACATCACAAATAATATAGCCACTTCATAATTATGTTGACATGTATCTCTTTGCGAATCCACTATTAACAGCTCTATTGTATATTTCACACCTATTGACACTTTCGCTCAGCTATTGAGCTAACCATGCCAAAGGACAGGGGTGAGGCAGGAGGTGGGGTGGTATCTTTTTGACACCTTAAAAAACCTATAGCTATTTCTAGTATTCATTCTGTGCATATCGTGACATCAGTGAGGGTGGTTGCATATTCTTGCCATAATGTGGAATGGTTTACAATAGGTTTCCTTAGACGAAATATAAGAGGAGTCAGTCCACCCTACATTATTAGGAGCTCTGAGTAGTAAGGGTTTTACACATGGAATGAGTATGACATAAAGTCATGCAGGATCTTAGTATTAATAACCCCATTTACAGGTAGGTTTCTTAGCATTATTTTACATTGATACTCAACTGACTACAATAATGTCTCCAATCCACCTCATGTGTATATATAATTACGCACACATTTAGAGTGTCTGTGTGCGCATAATATTCCCCTGCACATTCATAGTAATATAAACATTGTGTTGTCTGCGCAGGTATGGTGTGATAGCCCATTAGGCCCGCCATTAGGCCATTTTGGGTCATATTTGAACATGTAATTTGCGTACAACAAGACGGACGTTTGTGAAGTGTCTATACCATAGAACATGTACATTTTTCGCTCATTCGTTCACCATATCTCTTACAAAACTAATTACCTAGACATAAGGATGATACTCACCATATATTAATAGAAGATTCCCTGATTATGTTCATTCTTGTGCATCCTGAATAGGTTCCATTTTCACGTTGATGTTTGAAAATATACGTTAGGTCACATGATTCATTATTTCCGGTGCCAATTATGTGTACAGTTAGCTTGAATTAGCAGGCTTTGTGAAGCTGGTAAAGGAATGCTTCATGTAACCACTGTTATCCCAGAATTTGTTTCCAATCATTCATATACAAATATATAATAAAATCATCGTCATAGTAGCCTCAGATACAGCAAGTGTACATATGTGATTTTAAGTGGTGTCAATACAGTGTATATTCTGGGTTACAATGTTTTTTTTCTCCAACAAAAATAGGTGGCTACATGAAGCGTCCAGTGGACAACATGGCTTGTCCAGTCTCAAGGGGTTAGGGGGGTGTCCACAGGTGTGGACGCGCGGCTACCTGTAGCTGGAGCCTAGTTATCCACACCCCTGGAACACCCCTGGAACACCTTGGACGCCATCTGTGCACATAGGGTGTACCAAACAATACAATTAAACAAATTACAAAAAAGACTGTGTAGTAAATAAATGTGATAACCTCTTATCGGCTTATTGCAATACGATGCACCCCAACTGACAGGAAGCTGATGATTGTGGGTCAAATGATTGTGACCGTATGACAGATGTTGGGCTGGCAAGTGGTTGGGCGTGGTAGCGTCTGGGCGGTACCCACCACCAGATATGTCATAGGGTGATGTATGGCCCTCACGCCTGATTGATAGGCACTCAATAGACACACAGTGCCAAGCAAGTAGTCCTTACCATTTTGTTACAGACCCAACAGTGCTTATTCTTAGATCATCCTCTCACGTGCATCTATCATTCCCATATATCTCAAGACCAAATATTTTGATTTAGACATTAATCATAAGGGTCAGATTTTCAGAAAATGCACAATTGGCAGCTCTACACATTTAGGATATAATCCTAAATTAGTAGACTGAAAAATGATGAATACTGGGTTTATCTGGGTATATTTGGTGTCGTATTGATTTAAAGTATCAGTTCTGTTATGTTAAACTGCATTTTGAAGCTTATTTTCGTCTTAAATGTGGGTTATTTGAGAGGATTGGGGAAGGTGAATTGTACATTTTGTGAAAATCTGACCCATAGCTTATATACGAATGTTGTGGTATCAAGTCATGCGAAGCTATTCATATGTTTTATTTTTGGACCTTATTTATAATTGAGTTTTGCATGGTTGTTCGGCGGAGCTCAGAGAAAGGTGGAGTAACCAAATGTAGACATGGGTATAGTTATATTGGAAACGTTTGTCTACAAAGTTTGGCTGAGCTATTTGGAAAAAAGCAGATTACGATCGATGTAGTATGACTGAGGAGCACAGTTTTGGAATCTAACTGGTACAAAGCAAAACAAAATCAAAACGATTTATCTTTTTTTCTGAACATCCAGATAAAGGTAAACCAGAAAAATGCACATGTATGCTCGATATTATTCCCATTCGTCATACGAGGTGATAGATAGTGTTCCTTATTGGACATCTGGAAAAATACACTGTGGGATTTTAGCGATAACCGCACATAAAATCTTCGATCGCCTTTACATTGTTTCGGATATCAAACGATGGCTATAATCTATAACCCTTAAGATGGGAGGCCATCGCAGGTATTGTCCAGTGCCAGAGTATTCTCTGTATAATACAACTCCTTGGAGAAAAGGGTTTACACCATGGCGCCTACAGGAAAGCAGCGGAAAAGATCAAAGCATATCATTTCTGCGAGTCTAGACAAAAGATGGCAGTTTGCCATTCATGATCAAGGATCTTATGGAAGATCAACATTGATCCTAGGAAGCATTTGGACTGGATATTATAGATCCCACAAGGCCTTGCTCTATTCTCCATGGTCTTAAGCTATTGAGATAATCTTTCCATTCTAGTCAGGCCCATATCTATTCTCAGGCTGGATTAGATAAAGTTAGCCCTGGAAGACGCGAGGAGGGCCAGGTTTATTGGCGAAGCAGTCCAGATTGGAAGCTACTGGTGTTAAAAATATCCTCTTATACACCAGTGTCATTTATTAGATCCTTTATTTTAAAAAACAACTCTTAAACTCCATTTCCCATTAACAGGCGACAAACGTTGTTTAGAAGCAGACTGAGGATCAATCTCACTACGATTCCAGCCATTATGAGCATAAACACATGTAGTAAATTATATATTTCTCTCTGTTTTTTAATAGAAATACAGTTGGTAGTATACGACTCAGGTATTAGTGTTACTCATTTTGTTCATTGGGATCACAATTCTTTAGTTACATTTCCATTGGTTTGCAGTTCTTTGCAAAACCACCACCCAAGTTATATTAATGACAATGATCCTGACTATATCTAAGCTCTTTGATATATACGTAAAGGTTCATTGAACTTCTTTATCAGCCATATAATTATATTTTCAGAGTAATCATACGGTCAGAAGGACATACAGGGCGGGGGCAGCTGGTTTGAAATCTGTGTCTAGTACGAACATCAAACACAAAACTATTTGTACAGCTTGCAAAACTGCCTTTATAAGTAATAATCGAAATATGATACTTATTCAAACCTTTGCATAAACAATCTATTAATTTTTGCACCTACGTTTTAAGTCGTATTAGATATGAATAAACCAGGTAATGGAATAATTTAGTTAAACTTTGGACTAGCTCCGGACAAAGTTGGTATACACACAATTCAACCTTCCTGTACAATATGACCATAATAAATTCTTATATTACAACTGGGAGTTGCACACAATGCTGCAAACAGAGAAATCCAGCCATTGAACACATTTTATCCGCATTTAGTGAATTCCGTCCCATACCAAATAGAGGAGATGGATCCTAAAACATAACATCGTCATATAGAAATAGAATCTATAAGTCGGAGCGTGTCTGCCAATGTTTGTTCAATGGCCACTTAGTTTGCCAACCTAAGGATCTCACCAGCAACCACAGTATAATATACATGTATATGTTTGTTTGTTTGAAATATTGTGTATTCAGGCTTTATCACTATTCAATAGGGTTACATTTCTCGTCAATCAATAAGAGATTATAGAAAATATCGAAAATTCACATATCCACATGACGAGATTATTTCCACGTATTTTTATAAATACACCAATGCCCATTTGCACCATCATCCTGTCATAGTTCTCTTCATGTTTTACTTTGATATAGGCTAGTGTTCTAATAATAACGACCCAATGAATCAATGATATTATATATTAAACTTCAAATAATTCAACGTGGTATACACGTTATGCTTTCTAACCCTTCATCCCCAATGTTATCCTCATTAGTAAATGTCCTGTATAAGCAAAGCGTTCCTTCCAGGCCCTTTGCCCTACTTCCCTATATACATTGCTGACTGAGGTTGATTTAAGTTCTTATTAAGGCCCATTCCCTCTTACACTAAGTGTTCCTCATTAAAATATACATAAAAAGAAACTTCGTTCTCGGTCCCCCGGCCTTTTAATCCCCTTCTTCAATATCATAGCTTGGTTGCCTCAATTCCCAATATCAGAAGCCGAGGAAAAATTACTAACAGATAAGTTACAGCTTGGCGTACGCTGGTAGCTTATTTCGTTGTGGTGCACACATAAAGTGTCTATGTAATGGAAACGCTATCCTAGTATCGCTCGAAGATAATCCATCCAGGGTTAAGTTTATCAAACACCAATAAGCTATAACGCTAATGATACCGAGGGAGTGACGTTAACAAAATCAATGGCTATGTATGTTTTGCTGTTGATAGCAACTCGAGGAATTTAAGTGGGTTACCTTCCACTAGAGGATCGTCTTTTAATGATTTGCATTATGTCAATATGGACTTTAATCTTGCTGGTAAATTGAGGACTACACCACAGCGATTATGGGAAAACAATGCAATTATCGAAGCTAATGGTCTGAAGCTCCTAAATGCAAGGAAGATCCTAGACTCGATTTGTGAGGCTTTCGAACCAGGAGACATCAGGCTAGATTTTAAAATGTTAGATCATAAACATTTCAGCAGTGTAGTCTTATGATAACACACAATGCTTTGGTTCCTAGAGGAATAGTAGCATAATTAATAATACTGTGAGGTAGTTTCGGAACGTATGCCTATATCTAGGTCCGTCCATACGATTTAAACATGTATGATCTATGATAAAACTAATATGGGCATTTATACATTCAAACGATTAATTCTATAAGCATATTTTCACCGACAGATGACTAGATCAATTACGTTGGTGCATTGTACAACAGCTATGAATAAATAGACTGGAATGGTCCTAGACATATATAGCTTTATTTCATATTATGATCTAATAATAATAGCTATGGCGCAACTGATCAATATGATTATTTGACACATTTCGACGTTGCATGTGTTATTATAAGTCTATTGAGCAGATTTAATGTCAATTATGTATTTACATATAATTTCGCATGTTCCATTGAGTTGAATGATATAGCCAAACATATAGATCCATGCTGTATACATTATGGGAAAAGTATCATTATACTCATCCTCTCTCGATGTGTACCTATACCTCTCTGGATCCTCAACGCTCCTGAGAAAGTGTTTGTCTTTCATCTAACATGCCCGCTCTTTAGTAATGCTGGCGTTTCGTTATAAATACAGATAGAGCCTCTCTCTGGAGGAGATACACGAAAAATGTGGCATATCATTATGAGTGGAAGACATGAAAGCTTGCAAGATACACGTCTACTCTCCCTCTCCCTCTCCCATGCTTGCGTCCCCTATATATGTGCCACCTCCTGACACCAACCACCCTGCATGATTGGCTAGAATAAAGTCCATTTTATGGATAATGTGAATAAAATGATAGCGTTCCGATAAGAAGTTCAAAGTGTCGTTAGGGCCCATGGAATGGACCCTCGCTTATGGAACACCATGGTGTTTAGTGGTTGCGAAATAAGCTTTGCTATTCATGGCTGATCAGCCTTTATGACTTCTAAAAGAGGTGCTATAAACCAGGGTATGGTGGTCTAATAACTCTTTTTTAATGTTGCCTTTGTTGGAGGAGTCTTCTTCCCTGACACCTGGCTGACTGATGGCCCTCGTTATTTTGGCATGAAAGTAAACCCTCATCAGCAGCAGCATTGTGCTCCACTTATTAAAGGAATTCAATTAATGGTTCCACTCAACCTGGGGCATATATTGGCAACCAACTGCCTCACCTATATTCCCATTTGGAGGGCTATATAAGGATTTCTTAAACATTTTTAATGGCTTTCAATGGCTTGAAGTAGTGTAAGGTATTATAATTTTACAGTTTTGGATCATGGTATACATAGTGAGAAGTGTTGAGTGAAAAGTGAATGAACAATTGAAGAATCAACAGATTTAGTTTAATCAGAATTTCCACTCAATCAAATAACCCACTTTGCTTTTCGTTTGCTTCGAATCATAACTTTATTGAAGGATTTTGGCCTGTTCTTGGTGCAAAACATTAACTAAACCTGTAGTGTCCGATAGGGCTTGAAATCCTCCCTATGTTGGGAGTTTAGACCCATCGACATTGCCATCACGCATAATAAAAGTTTCAACAAAAACAACAAAACCTAATCATCTTCCAATTTTGATTAATTTTAGTGATTTTCATAATCCCACTAATTTAGATGTGACTCTCTTAGCCTTACATTTTCTTAAACATCGAGAATCATCGATTGAATTGAGAATCTTAACATAGGACTGCCTACACACTTTCGGCATAGACTTTTACTGGATACTCTTGGAGTTCTTCTTCATAATAAAAAAGCATACTTATCTACTTGGCTTTTGATTCTGAGCAATTACAAAGTTTTGATTTGGCAGATTATTTACCGTGGCATCTGGAGAAAAACTAAATTTCTTATATAATTGATATAGATTTTAGTTCGTATATCTAAAGATTCAGTGAACCTTCAAATATTTTGATAACATATCCTGAAAATAATAAATTACAAACACTTCAGAACCATGACACAAAAGCTAGAATTCTAACCATTAGGGAGAGCAAATGTATAGTTCCAATGTTAAGGGAATGTTTATTAAGGTGAAAAAGTAGTGCCCTACCAATGCTACATTTCTGTAATACTTAAGGAATCATAAGAAAAACACCATTCAAATAATCCACACAGTAAAATTAATACTTACCACAGGATGATCCCCTTGCAAATGCTCATCAGTATGATATTTAAGGCGGGGAGTGGGGTTGCAATCAATTAGTTGACTTAGTTACACAGTACAAACCTACTTTAATCCTTTTAGGGTGCACTCGAGGGAGGAGGAGCGGGGAAAGGTTGAGGGGTAAGCTGCGGAAAGATGACATCATTCAAGGGTTTCAGATATCTTCTTTTACAGAGGCCTCTTTAGATCAGCTTGCCCAGTTGGCGCCAGAGAATGTGTACCACCCACTTATGAATAAAATCAGAGAAGTAGGGATTTGGAGTTTGTCTTATAATAAGAACAGGGTCTATTTTACTGAATTAAGGGCCTTGTCCACTATAACACGATTCCCATGCAATTCTCATGCGATTTAGTGGATAGGAGTCTCTGCGACGCAAAAGCGCATGAGAATTGGCTTAGTGGACTAGGCCCTTACGCTACAACAGCGAGATACACATCTTCGTAGGTCATTTTTTTCCATTCGGCAGACCCAGAGAAATTAGATCCGGTAGATAATGAGCCATTGGTCTTAATATTGGCGTAATGATATGAATTATCAAATAGATAAATTAAGTTTGAGAGGACAACCCTTAGGCTAAATGATAATTACATATATATCCAAATAGCGCAAATACACCTGTTTGTGTTTCCTTTGTAAGCGATTAGACTATGCAGAATTAGGGTAAATATAGTCTCGTTAGCTTCCACTCGAGATAGATCTTCCCTCTAATATAGCACAGAGCTATCTCCGCTTGAGCATCCCTCTCTCGCCGGAAGTGCCTCTTAAGAAAGTTTTAAGCATGCGCAGAGTGATTAAGCTCTAAGCTACATTATCAGGCCCGCTAACAAACACCTCATTTTGTCCCGCTCATCAACATTACCCTCATGTCTTATCCCCCAAAGCATTCTGAAGTCAGTTCTCGAATAGCTTCCGATTCCTATATCTCTTTCCGAGGAAGGACATATGAAATCCTCCGACTTGGCAATAAGGTCTCTGTCTAATGCATTCAGAGCATGACCTTTACATCCCTTAAGAAGGACGCCCATGGGTATTCGAGGCTTATCAGTTTAGGGGCTACATCCCATAGACCCTCTCCTCAACAACCCTTTCCTCCCCGATGTGTCTGAATTCATATCCCTCTAAATCAATTTATATGCAGATATTCTCGCCCAAATAAGATCAGCCCCGCAAACTTCCCCTAAAAATGCAAATTCCCCAAATTAACCTCTCCAAATGCAAAGAGTCTTAATAAAGACTAATCGACAATTAGCCAATTCCAAAAATCAACCGTAAATAAACCAAACACAACCTAGTCCTCTTCACGTAGACCCGATAACTAAATTTACAGAAGGAATGGAAACCATGCATTTCCATCGATACATTTCGCTGGAATCCCTGCACCAACAATCCTTGCATGAGGGAAGCTTTAGTAGCATTGCCGCTCGTGTAAAATACCCATTCCACTTCTTGACTAGTACTTAGCATGGTAAAGAGCAAACCTTCTTGTTAACTAATTACATTTTTTTTTCTGCGTATGAACGGCCTTCTGTAGAAGAAACAACAAAATAATGATGACAGTATAAAAGGGAGTGTACAAAAGTCTAAATAAAACGTTTTGCTTAAAAAATCTTTAATCTTTGAAGAAAAGCACCTATCTGATTATATATTCTCTTTACAACCGTTGAGAAAAGCAATACAATTATTTCCTTTACACAGTACTGAATTATTCAATGCATTTTCGAGACAATTCTTTGTAGAAAAACTGGTTGTTATTCGATTGGTGGATGAAGCCATATTCTCCGAGTTCAACGTCCCTTTCTGTCACTTAATCAGTAGGCACTTATATTTCCCTTTCCATTATCACGACGGTTGGTTTGGTTCGTAGTCAACACTCTCATTTCACTGTCAAATTATTATTAAACTAGTGGTACATGCACGAACGCTATGCTTTCCCTTGTAACAAGAATGCTATGTGTACTGCATGGGAATCTCCTGTCTGTGGCTGGTTTTTTTAAAAACGAACGCAAAAGAAGAAGTGGGAGGACCACTACATATTTACTGTGCCTGAATGTGCCTTGTCTTATTTAACTGTTGTCTAAAATAATTTAATATTAACCGTATTCATTGTAATATACGTTACCAACAAACATGTATAGGGAGCCCATAAATACGCTCGGCTGGGGCCTTGTTGTATAACGTAAAGAGGGATTTTTTGTCAGTGTTCCTTCAAGTGTAGGAAGGAAAGAAATGCCTCCCTATACGTGTCATTCCCAGCTGGTAGGTATAACCTATACACGGAATGCACATATTCCTACCCACCGAAGTAAGGTGTGTGGGGAGGAATGTAGCATTTCTATCACAATATCTTCCTTTCCTTAGCTTGTACAAGAGACCCCTGGGCTACCCGAGGGCATAACCAGAGGACACTGAACCTCCAGTGACAAATAACCCTAAAGAAGACGGAGAGGAACTGTATATGAGACATGTGGGGAAAGGAAGGAGGGACAGAGAAGTCACCAGAGAGAGATGATTAGAGGCGATAAATAAATGTATTCATCAATCATGCACCATAGCGAGTTATTTTTAAATTGCGATGAAACTGCTGAATTGAACTATACTGTATGTATATTTTATTATAAATGTCCATCAGGGTTCGATACCTTACATATAAAGCTAAAAAGGAATACACAGGAGGTCTAATAATGGTGGTTTAATAATGCATTCTCTCCTTTTCTCTCAAGTCCATCGAGAGTCTTATCTAAAGGAAATGTGAGACATATTTGCTACGTCCTGAATGCGATACCTTGAACGAGCTCTGCGTGTACTGAAACCTCACCCACTTTGGTGACCGCCACTCTTTAGGGACATATATATATATGGTCTATAAGAGTCAAGAGTCTATGTTGAGGAAAGAATGTCTAGCAGCTTATGTTGAGGAAAGAGAAAAGCCCCATAAGTAAGCATTTATGCCCCACTCAATCCCCTTCGGCTCATCTGATATATTGTCAACCCTAGTTTTTACAGGTCACCAAAAGGACCTCTAGGAACTGCAAGGCCCCAGGGGACGCGAATAATGTTGTAACCTTGTCTGGCCTTCCTTTGTCTTTTCCCTAGTGATTCTGATTTTATAAAAGAAAGTGTTTTGGCTTAATTAACACAATTAAGTGACTTGGCTGCAACATTATTGTCCTTACAATAGGCAGGCTGCCTGATCATTAATTAAAGCTCATCAGTTAACACTGATCAAAAACTAAAGATTCCGTACTTTTTCTTCCGTTCTCTTCATATCCATATAAAGTCACTTGACCAAAGATTTCACTTCACGTTTATATTTCGATGGACCGCCGAAATACGTTGCTCCCTGGGTTTCATTTATTATCGCTCACTGGCGCTTGCTTTCTTTCAGACGATTCCACATGATATTCTTGTGTGAAACATATATTATATATATATAAGCGCAACAAGTATTGATGCATTCATTCCTATAGGTGCTGCCTCACTTTATATCTATCCCCATCAGTGGTAATTTAGATTAATGGGATCTTATTTGGAGTTACTGTTCCCAGCACAGTCAGGCAGTATGACATGGATTCCCATATTATTTCTTATGGTGATCATTAATCAACGGAAAAGCACGCGAGACAAATATTTAGGTTAGGGCAAAAAAAACTCAAAACGCCATTTGAATTAAAGAATAAGATAACATTCATTACCCTTCGAGTAATTTAACGAACGCGACGTTGTTTTGCAGCGAGATTTCGGAGGGCAATTGGTTTTACAATTGTTTGCCACGACTCTCGTGTACAAAGTTTGGTGTCCATCCAAAGGCGACTTGCACATGTAACCCAAAGCAAAGTTTGGAGTATGATTATCTGCCCAGAATAAACATCACGCCAGAATAAGATTGATAAGGCTTTGTTTTCAGAGGGACTCTTCTGCCGCGTGCTTGGAGAGCGAGTAAACATGGTGGGATTCATCATTCAACGTAAAAACCAATGATTTGCATCTCTTCACTTCCTCTGCCCGCTGATCATTTACCCAATTATATATGTTTTCCCTTCACAGAAGCAAGCGTAGGCCAGATTGGCAGGCTCATGAGTTCTCTAAGCACTAGAATGTCCATGAGTCTCGTGGACAAACAAACTCCCGATTATTGTTTCTCTTTAATGGGACACGTGGTTAAATAATTTGATCTTATCACACTGCTTCTAAGATGGAATGACTACACAGGCTGATTGCAAAGAATTGCTGGATGCATTTCATGTTCATTTCCAATGGGTCCAAGATATCCCTGATACAATTTCAATCTTAGATAACAGATGTTTCCTTTAGATAACCAGGCAAATAAGGTCGGGGTAGGGTACCCTTAAGCTTTTAGAGCCAGCTATCAATGAATGGGCGGGAATTGTGGGTCGGTCTAGATGCCAAGTGACCCTGATATGATATGATAGCTTGGATGCAAGGTACATGCCTCTGGGCAGTAGAAGATAATAGTAGGGTAAAAGGTCCGGCTTCCTCCCTCCATCTGTCAATATCTCACCAATTACCATTATCCCTTGTGCCATCTCACATCATGTCAATTTCTTTCTGGCCACGCCATCCGGGACTTTCAGCGAGTCTTCTAAAGCGCCTCCTATCCCCGCGGGTGTGTATTAAGACAGCCGAAGTGACCTCTTGCGGCAGTTGAGTCACACTCTGAAGGGCGCAGTACATGTATCCAAGGTCATCGATAGTCGGATCAAGGTCATTTGCGATCGTCGGGGCGTAGATAGGAATGGAATCTTGTGCGACTATCCGACCGTGGCCGAAATGTTTGGATGGCATGATGAAGGGCCGAGATTTTGTGACCGGGACTACAAGACTTTTGTTTGTCGAAGGTCAAGGTCAGGTCAATCTTATTAGCCCCGTTAATCTGCGTACCTTTACGACCATTTATGTCATAAACGCAGCTGTTCCTTTTTTGACAGATGTGAAATTCATAATTGTTCAGATGGGAATTGCGGATCCATTGAGATAATTGGACCACACTCAGGAGTGAATTAGTGCCTCTTAATGACACCCATTATGGCCAGATTTATGGAGCTCATTCGAAATTGCGGCTGAAAGTATATCTTAAATGAAACAATATGAATATCAAATGTTCTAATAATGCAGGCTGCAGTGACACTGAACACAGGTGCAGAGCAAAGTATAGACAATTGCGAAGCGATAAAATTTGCGTAACTGCTTCTTTATAAGGGAAAAGAGAACTGAGATTTACTTGAGCCACAGAGTACGCTAAGTGTTATGCAGATTATGGTCCTCCATGTAAATCCCATATGGATTATTGATTCTTTCCCTAAGAAGGGAACCATCTGGACTTCTTTCTCTCAATGGACCAGGGTGGTTTTCCCCTTCCTCCGTCCGGCAAGATGTAATATAGATTCCTGCTCTTTGCTTCTTCTAGCTGCGATCCAGACACAATGATGCCATAAGTAGTGCTATAACTACAGGACTTCTAGACATCCCCTCACCATGCATTACCCATGTTTATGTAGGCTAATATCATTCGGGTCAACCAGGTTATCTTACTCATTCCCTGAGGTTAGATCAATTCTGGTGTCACCCCTTCCCCCTTACAGGTCTTGGCTGTCCCAACTTCCCTCCACCCCATCAAAACAAGCCCGTTCAACATCCCACTGACTCAGCAAAATTGATTGAGAAGAGACCATGCCTTCAGTTCTCTGTTCTTATTGGGCACATGGTGCAACGAACGCTCCCTGAAAGGTCGTGACCTCCCAGTAGCCAATCAAATCCAACATAACAGATCAAAGAGCGGCCAGGAATCCTCCAGTGCCTCCCGTGTCCCTTGGATCCAATGATTGGATCTGTACTGGCCTATGAGTCCCCTATCTTTAGTGGTCCAGCCGTCTCCAATAGCAAGGAGCTTTTTGTCATTGTTGAGAAGCTGGCGGACTCTAGACGAATCTTTACCAGTCTTGTAACACTAGGGCTTACTCTTAAGACCCGAGAAGGAGGCGAGAATCGTATTCATCACGCACGATCTTCTTCATCATCTCCTTCTCACTCGAAGTATAAATGGTTGCATGTATTTGGTTTATGGTTTTATGAACACTAAATGTGTGACAAGCAATAAAATGTGTGGTCAGTGTCATGTACATACATACCTGTATTCCAATATGGAAACTGTACACGTGAAACATAAACACGTATATATGAATGCATTTCAGGACACCCTGGAAGATCTGTTTCGGCAGTAGGAACAGTCCTATTCTGATGTCATTATATTGGAATAAGAATACCATATAAATATACATTATAAATATTTACCATTGTTTCTAGTATGCCCTGGGATGTATTGTGATTATATCTCAGACATATATAATTAATAGTATATATAAATCTTGACATTTGGGATTCTGAATGCCAATATCACGAATAACGAAAGGTCAGTTAGACGGATCTAGTTGCCTTCGGTGCCCATCTAATATATGACCTTGGTACCTAGGGGAAGGGGGTGCTGTTTTTAAGTAACCATTAACTGTTATTATCAATGGTTTTCCTAGTGTTCACTACATGCAATGATACATTTTATTATATAGCATGGTTAGAAGTATCTAATGGGATGTGTTATATATGTTCTATTCATCATCCTTTGGTCCAGTAAGTACTTCCCGAAGGTCAAGGGACATAAAAGGGAATTCCACAATCCATGATGAATACATGAATCCAAATAATGTAACACGAACCGTAAGGATAATATTCATTCAACCTTGGTGGGCTTGGTAGTGACAAATTCGGGCTCTGGGTGTCGCCGTAGTAAGATTACAGCAAGAGATAACACTTTGTCCACACGATCAAACCAGGTCTCATTATTTCTATCACTATTTCTGCACCTTTAGTAGAACTTCGAGCGTCATTTTTATGAACTACTGTTACCAATAAGGTAGCCTTAGAATGCAATAGCAAATCGGATTCTGGATAGAAGGTTTGTTAAAACAAAAAGCCTGTGGCTTGGGATGAAGATGCAGTCAACATCATTGGTATTCTTTCTTAAGGCTATGCCCCTGTTCTTCCCCCTTGTCCTTTAAAAGAACGCTAAGCCTGTTTATACCTATTGATCTCGCATTAGTGCCCTTCCTCGTTGACCCACGAGAGTTGGAGTAGCTTAGGGAAGTGCATACCTAATCCTATATTATGCCCCTACCTCAGTACGATGCAGGCCAGAAGCAAATGGAAGGGAGAGTTTTAAACAAAATTATTGCTTTCTTTTCTTTACCTTTATGGGTGAAGTCGCCAGAAAATGTACAGTATACCTTCACCAATTCTCTCAAATAACCCATATTTCCGACGAAAATAAAGTTCAAAATACAGTTCAACCAAGCCAAACATATTGCTAGAATCAATGCAATGCCGAATATACTCGAATTTACCTAGTATTTACCAAATCTCAGCCTAATTTAGCAGAATTGACTAAATGTGTACAGCTGCCAATTGTACATTTTCTGAAAATCTGACCCCTTATACTACAGCTTCCCCTTGTACTGTCCATCAAGGCGTTGTGTGTGATTCGTGACCTAATCCGTCTTTGCCTTTAAGGATAACTCTTCTTTCAATCAATGGCTCGCACAAACAGGGAGCCAATGGATAACTAAACCCTTCTCTCGTTTTATCTTCACACCTTGGACTTTTAACATTGGTGCAGAGTTGAGTGAGGTCACTGGCAAGCCTACAGGCAGTTAAGTTATGATTTATGCATTGACGAATCATCTATGGGCTTAGTCCTGGCCTTTCCTAGCTTGTCCACAGGCAAATAAGGCTGCGTGGTTGGTCCGGATAGACCTCGGGTTATGAAATATGGAACCTCCTGTTGGTGTGGGATGCTTTTAGTCCAGGATTGTTCAAGTCCCAATAGAACGCAGTGAAGGTGTTTTATTAAATTGTTTGATGGAGACAAAATTGAGATTTTGAATCATTTGTGCGTCCCCGAGGTGGCAAGCCTGTGGCGGGTGCTCAAATAGAAAAACGAAAATGGCATACGCTTTGTAACAAATTAATTTACTCGCGTGACATAATTATTGTAATATGTTCTGATATTGTAATATGTTCTGAAAGTAAGGGTGCAAATAGTTCATGGTGTTTTTTCACCCCTAGATGAACAAAAAGCATTACTTTCGACATAGTAGGTAGTAGCTCAGATTTGGGAAGGAAAGAACGTTTTTGTGCTGGAAGGGTATCGTTTCACAATGTAGATCTTTTGTACTGTAAACCCACACTACGGAGGGCACAGATTTGCCCGGAGCACACAGTTGCTTAGGTTACCTAGCGGGCTTACCATAGCAATGGTGAAAGCAAGTTAAAACCTTATATATATGTTAAACTGGAAAACAATAGAGGTTACACAATCATTAGTATAGAATTGCTCCCAAGCAAAGCTAAGCATATGACCGTGCTATACATGCCCTACCTAGCTCCCGAAGAGCCAGGAGGGGCTCACGGGCAAGCCATGAGTAGAATCCAAAATAAGCCTAGTAAATCTGGCAGGCAGTGAGAATATCCATCACCATTAGAACTCAGCTAGCTCTTTCTCTAATGGACTCATTGCTCCTTGAAAATTCCTCCGGACTGCCCTTTCTCTCCTACAACTGCACGGGCTGGTAGTGGCGGTGCTTCAAAGAGGACGGCTGCGCCGATGTAATACCCGGTCCTAGGGCGCCCGCGCCAGAACACTTTTTCCATATACTACTCGATGTGCTCTTCTATATGGTGAGGCTTTTTTTACCACAGCGTCCGCGCCATATACAGCCTATTGGCATCTACTCAAGAACAGGAGCTCTGAATTAAAAACTAGGCCTGATTGATTCCGTCTTATCTACACTTAATCAATTACTAAGTTCTTTTCAAGATAGGAATCAATTGCATCGGTTGCACATATCATATTACAAGTGGGTTTTTTGCTGACTTGATGCGCTCGATACTGTCATTTTTGTTGGTATATTGTGGACCGATCGAACTTAAACGGCTTCCATTATTCTGATGAGGAACTGGTGGCGGATGCAACGTTTCTAGATTGTAAGGCTGTTCGATATTTGCAATGTAGAGGCGAGGACAGATAGTACAAGTGTTGAGCACCTTCGTATTCTAATTCTTTTATAATATACCAGTAAAGGTTGAATATATATATCTGCTAATAAAAAATGTATTCATGACGCGATATTAAAAGTCTAAAACGTACTACTCTGTAATGTGTTATGTCTGTATTGGATCCACATTCCATAAACTTTGCAAGCTTATCTTACTTTAAATTATGAATAATATGTTCATAGTATGCCTTATAACAATGTGATATTGCCCTTTGAAAAATGTTCATGCAATAATGAGACATATCTATTCCACCAGTTATTACTACATTCTGTCATGTTTTAACTACATACAGTAATCTTCCAAATAGCTTATTTCAATGTGACATATAAACTATTGTTAGATATGTGTTATCATATATATCATATACATACATACCTCCTATATATGGTTAAGGTCATGGAATTAAAAATGAATGTAAATTATATACGCATATACATGTATATTGCGTGAGTATATTCATAGCATTGTATATATATCATGTATTCAAAAAGTATTACGTATAAGAAGGACACCCCACTTGTGGCGATTGAAGTGGAATATATATGATATTTATGCACTATATATGGCAGCGCGTGCAAAAAGGAAGTCCCTGAGGAGTGAGGCCTTTGATGTTTGAGTGTGGAGATGGACGAGGTAATTCCGCGATGGCAGCTTCTAATTGTACTTAAATTCAATTTTAATAGGTCCTCAATGGAAACAGTCTGGGTAGCCAGCTCCAACGCCCAATGCGCTTACATAAGATATGGGCGAAGCTCTTTTGTACCTCCCATGTGCGTCTCTAGAGAATTCCACTCCCGGTTCCGTTGTTCTATATGTCAACAGAGAGGAATAGATTGCCTCGCTCGGTCTGTTCTGTGTGGGGCATATGGAGATACGTAGATAGAGATCTCGGTTTTGTGTCCGATGAATAGACATACATAGATCGACTGACAGTATGGAAGGCCTGTTTGAAGCGATGTATCTTCCATGACTATTGTCATGGAATATATATGTTTTTATTTCTGGTACGACGATACATTCTTTTGCTCAACATTAGCCATGCAACAAGACAGATTCTAACTTGGCACAAACGATTCTTGCTTCCTTGTGATGATGAGTGAATATTGTGATATCCCTATTCTTAAGACATTGACGGTGTCTAAGTCAAATGCAAATTGAAAGATCCAACCCAATCTATATCATTCACACCAAAGGGAATATTTGATGATAATGATTTCAAAGATTATCAAGAAAATTTCTAAAAAAATGTCTACTCACTTTAGATGGTAGGAACACTTTGCACTTATGTATAATTAATATATATGTCAGTAAGCAATTTGGACTTGGTGGGAGGAAATTTGGATGTTGACTGCAGCGAGCTCGACATTTATTCCCCATTGGAATATGGAAAGAATAGTATCAGTCAGCAACAGAGTCCAACGAATTCGCTCCACGCTGGGAAATTACTTTTTTTTCATTTCACAACGACTAGCTGCTTCATTTAGCGAGTTTGAGTGACGGAGAAAGGATGAGTTTTAAAAATAACCTAGCACCTTAATCAAGTAGTAGAGACGAGAGTGGCAGAAATGAAGCAAATTAGCCTCAGACGCTTGCATATTTCTCTTCCTCATTGCTCAATTGGAATTACCAAATTCTGGCAGTTAGGGTGGGAGAGTGGGAGGGGTTAGCGAGGAGGAGGGCGATGGTTTGCGATCTAATTAATTTCCTGTCCACGTTGTACCTGGAGATGATGAGATTTTGATTGATACGCCAAGTACAGTGATCGGGGCAAGTGGCTTGGTAGGAATCAAATGCCACCAGACGTTGAATTACCCCAATTACATCGATTGTATAATTAGGGGTTTTAGAACTGACTTCAGATAAATCATAACGATGATGGTTTTGGTCTGAAATACTTTTTATCCGCCCGAAGCAAAATTCTAAAGATCAGTGTCACAAGTACAAAATAATCATATGTTTTTTTAAAAGAAAATATGCATTTACTATTTGCCAGTAATTTATATCTAAAAAAAAAAGATTTTCTTCTTAATGCCAATAATGATGATGACCTACGCATGACTGACTTATTTACATCACACTTACCAAAATGTACAATTATGTTTACCTAGATATTGACCTGGGGAGCAAATATCTAGACGGACGTATCCAGAAGTGTTCCCATTAATGTAGCTCTCATTATTTTCATGTCATTATGCGCTACATTTCTCGGAAGCAGTATGATCTTTGGATATTTTATAATTAGCGATTAATTCTAATATATAACTGTATAAACTAGCAAAAAGACATAAATGATGAACACAGTTCCAAGCAGAATAAACATGAAGCGGGACCACCCATTCTTTGTCTTCTAATCCTGTATACATTGGCCTGCTTTCCTGTTCGGTGCAACATTCCTGAATGAGTGACTGATGAAGTTAAGTTCGTAGGTCGGATTCAAAAATGATCAAAGAATTGAGTGATGGGAGCAATATATATTCACTTGACGGATACGGTCACAGCCTTGAAGGAAACATCAGCAAGGGACTATCCTTACAAAGGACAAGCATTTGAAACGTTAGTCCCATAGTGCTTATTGTATTTTGAATATTGCGTCAATATGAACTCTTTATTTCAGAATGCTGAACACAATATAAAGTTTCAAATAGCTACGCCTAAAGCGCACACATTCCTATAACAACACTGCCATCATCATCAAATCTAAAGTTCGGGAATAGCCTATGCTCTTTTGATGTGAGAAAAAGAAAATAATCACTAAATACGAACTATTACAAAATTATAACAATGAGATTGCTAAGGTTGGGATTTATATACAGAACATGTTCAAGTGTTTCTTCCCGAGACACAAACAAATAACAGGGTCGACTAGCAGCTAGGTGCAAGTTTCTTTTTAAATCCGATTAAAATAACCAAGTCAAACATTAAAAAAGGATTAAATGGCAATTTCATTGTTTCTCTGCAAAATTTAAGGTCATCAATATAAAGTTAGATTAGCGTATCAAGCATCTATAGATGTTATGCTTGGTGACTGTTAAATGCACCTATATATAGCGACTCCATCCGTACCATATTGGATACAAGATACATTCTAGAGCTGCCAGAGCAGAAGATGAGATATAAATTTGAATAGTAATTGATCAATATATTAACAAATAGCTAGAGGGAAAATCTGATGTGAAAATCTGATATATCTGCTGCAGATGAAAAGGTCGTACACATACATGTACCATGATCCATTCAATCATTTAAGCTGTACAGTGTACGGTGCTGAGTGATTTGAATAAAGGTAACGTTAAGATGGCCTCTTGGAAGGTCTGGAAGCATTCGTTGATGGATGACTGGGCCACGTCTAGTCCTGATTGATGCGGCCTCAGGATATCAGTCCAATTAAATCACATCAAAAATCGTCATAACCACATTATATAGAACCGACCCCGAGATAGGGTTTATACTATAGAACCTCCTCCTACTCCTCCTCCTCATACTTTTACTCACCTCCTTCAACCTTCAACTAAAACGTAATTTCACTGAGAAGAGCCAAGTCTTCGCATATTATCGATAGCCTGTCCGACTCCTTGTGAAAGGCCTGTTGTTTATCATACATATTTCAGTGGAGGCATTATGACAGCCACTACAAATAGGTCGCATTTCATCTCTAAATGTTTCACTAGACCAAACACCAAACCATTCATTATAGGCACGACAAGATGTATGTAAATAGGCAGAAAGAAATATATTACTGATCTACATGGATGATATTGTAGTCAAAAATGGAATACCATATACGCATGTTAGTTTAGTGGTGACGTTTAAATAATGGATCCCCTCAATGAAAAGAAATTGCTCTTTGCCTACATATTCTACCGAATTATTGGATGAATAACACACTTGCAAAGGCCATGTATGGGGCGGTAAAGATAATCGATAAGTATGCAGAACGCATTACCCTGTGGATTGATGGGTCAGTGGTTGGAATAATGATTCCAAGGTCAGAGTAATGGGTCTCGTTCAATGTCATGTGTACGCACTTATATTTGATGAACAAAAAGTTCTTCGATTCGATACCCTGATAAGTATGTTTTATGCGCTATATGCATCAACTGGTTAGTGCATTGGACTAATATTTACGCACAGTGTGCTAGAATGAATGACGTCTATAACTTGATATTACATGTACAACTGCATGCAGCTACAAATCACGTACCTTAGATGATGTGCACATGTCTAACATGATTACATGTATGTTTTATTTATTCTTTAAAAAATCATTTCAGGCAAACATAATATTTAAATTACATCAAAAAGAAAAAAACTTACTATTCAGCATGGACGTTTTCCGATTATGATAATGACACATCTTCTCTTGTATCAGTGAAAGTTATTTAAAGAACGCCTGCGGGCTTTCATATGCCTGGGACTTTTCCTAACAAGAGGACCAAATGCATATATATATATTTGGAGTTGTAACAATTAAAGATTATAATTATAATCATGTAGCAAGGACGGCAAGCGGAGTTTTTGCCCATACGAGATTCTTTTCACCAGCTTAAAGCAGAGATGAATATATACGTATACTAAGGTATACGTCCCTGTTGAAATAGAGAATTCTTTTTTAAATTATTTGATTAATGTACAATCTTATTTAGATCTCATAAAAATCATTAAGTGTTCGTTATAATACACACTGCGCAGATCAATTGCCAAGCAAACAGATGAGTTCTCAACAATGAATATTTCTATCAACTTAAATCTAGGCTTTCACGGATTTGCACCGCCATCCAAATGACAGTCCAGCAGACTGTGACTATTATTTCTATTGTAGACATGCAAGAAATTTCTATTCAATTGTAACGGCCAGGGACGATTGGAAGCCTCGGCCTTTCCCTGCTGCCATTTATCCATCCCATCCCAACAAACAGAGTGTGTGACAGCCTATAGCCTTTTGTGATGAGCCCCTGATTGATTAGACCATTCTCATACACAAAAACCTTTTTCATTGCTGGACCATGGAACTTCATTCAGTCATTGTTAACCTGCCAATTTCTAGGGTCAGGAGTTAAATGCTTGCCAGCCTCTTATCACACCTCCGCAGCTTATCATGTGTTTGGTCATTAAATCAAGTTCCTCTTATCGCAGAGCGGTATAGGCGTGGCTTAGCAATTGTGATTGATTCGTCCTTCCTTACCCCGCCCCATTTCTTACCCATACTCCCGACTCTTCCCCTATAGGCTTTTATGCTTTGTAAACAATGGCGTATGAGGTATAAATAGCCGCGACCGTTTACCCTGCTGTTATCTCCCCATGCCCTCCCGCTGCCTCCCACTTCACATTCTTGGCAGGGATGCTTGTCTTTGACAATAGATGTTTTGTCATGGTAACGAGGTGATGCCGGGGAAGAGGGTTAAGGGGTATCATCACCCTGTTAACCCCCCTACTGGGTGGCGCACCTGGGTGGCAGCACGCATGCGCCACACACAGTTGCCACGTGGTGCCCCGATAGGAGACGACACACAGACAGATCAACCCGCAGTCCCAATGACCCACATTAATCACTCTTGATAAACTGACAGACTATTGAGACTAGACTTGAACTGAGGGCCTCGTCATTGTGATTTAATTATCTTGAATTTAAACACTGACAGTTTTATCGATGGAATTACAGAAGCATTGTTTGTTTTCGTCCACAAACTGTTTGTTATATAGCTCAATTGTCTCTGATTTGAATTGATAAATTTTATAATGACGATATCATTCATTTTATCTTAGAGATTCAATGGACCTTCCCGACGCTGCCCGTGGACGCGCTCAATGTTGATTACAATCCAGAGTAAAAGGAGCTTAGAGGTTTTTTGTTTTTTTTTATAAATTTTATTGGGTCCATTTTCATACAATGATAGTTTCGTGGAATCCCTGGAAAAGTCACATCGAGAGAACTAGATTATTAGACCATGAGTGTCAATTTTGATTACCTTTTTTAACATCGACTATGAAATAATTATAATATATGATAGGGTACATGTTAACATGAAATGTAATGTACATAGTAAACACATCGATTTTTTTTAGTTTTTCTCCTCAATACAAGGAAAGAGGTTGTTGTTAGGAGTCAGAGAACCACCCGCTCTGGAGTGACATCAAAACATATTTCACTCCCATCCGCAATTACTTTAATGCGCCGAATACTCACATTCCGACAAATGGAAAATCTGCACATGAAAAAAAACATGATAATTGAAAAATCGAAATGAAAGGTTGTATGCACATGAGACCTTTCCCACTTCAAATAAGGGCTTTTTATAGGTAATATTACTTGGATCTCCTTGTAGGAAGGCCTGTTTATTACACCCTAAGCATAGCCTTTGTGAGATCCCGAGGATTTAAAGATGGAAGTACGGTTTTAATTACTTGGCTGTTCGTAAGTCATATAGAAATGGAGCCTATTCATTATAAGCCAATTACTGAAGTAGCAAATAGATGCATGTGAGGAAGGACGACAGTTGCCATGGAGCCATTATTCTGTACTTGATAACCCCAAACCTTATCAAGAAGAGGACAGTATCACACGAAAAAATCGCTAACTGCACAATGGATAAGCGAAGAAGTGTCCAGAATTGTACCAAGTCACCCTTGGACAGAGCGAGAGGCGTCAGCATTCTGATGAGTACAAGACCATCTGAACAATGCCCAACAATTGATGTCAATGCGTCCTTGTACACTCTGTAGTTAGTTATGTGTCCTTCCTTAGCAATAGACATTCTTGGATCCTGGTATGTAACCTTCTTTTTATATATGAATATACATTATACATTTCTTTCCTATATTATCTACCCTTTATTCCCCCTTTTTTCATAACATATTGGGATAGAGCATTATTTCATTGCTCCTATCAGATTTATTGAAGTTGTCCATTAGGAATCACTACCAGTGCATGTTTTAAATCTAAGCAGTGCTAATTTCTAATTTTCCAAATATTCTCTAATGTTCAAACTTATGTTGGAATAAAAGATTCATGCCGGTTGATTTTCCCTGGCTCAAATTGCTACTAGAATAGGTTTTTCTGGATTTCTAAGAAGGATGAATGTGGAAATAACCCCTACGTCATACATATCCATCGCATTCACCAAGGTTTTGTCAATTTATAAATAGACCCTATGTCAACTCTTTGTGGTAGTACATACCGCTTGTACCCGCACTCAACTAGACCTATATTGCTTTTATCAGCAGGGAAGAAGAAACACATTCAGAAAGACCTTGTAAAGGGAACATGCAGATCTATATCATTTCTTAGTTGGGTATAAGGCCAAAGACGAAGTGACAAGGCCTTGGTAAAAAAAAGCCTGACCTGTGAACCCATTATCCTTGAGTGAATCAGGAAAAACAGGAGCCATACTTTGATGAGGGATCAAATAGATTGAGCATTATTCACATAGTGAGGCCAGCTGAGATGGGGATCTAAAGCCATGCTATCTAAGCAATACATTGGAAAGTGCAATGGGAGATGTGCATAGGGCGCCGCGTATGAAAGAGAAAGATGGAAATCAAGGTTGTCTCTGATACACAAGGGTACATGGCAAAGGGCACAGCATAAAGAATGATAGAAGCACTGTGATTTCGAAGGTTTCTTGGTTGGTATTGATGTACTTGTATGTATAACAGCTTTTTAGGCGGAGATAAGCTTTACGCTTAAAGAAACATGACTTGTAATAAATAAGGGTAGGCCTACATTTTGGGTGAGGACAATTCATGATTGAATGATGACTACTTGTCATATCATATAGATCGGGGATATAGTAAAGACAAGGTGGATGTAGGGTAGTACTAACAATGGATAAGATTCTGCATTATAAGTATGCCTTTGTATGTAATAACATAATGCAGCGCACGGAACACTCTATACCGATTGACTATGCATATTTCGCTTTAAAATGTAAATGACAGGTAATCTCATAAATCATTAATGTGCCGACAATCAACTTAAGCTACAAGGATCGTAAATGAAATACACGACAACAAGAATTATAGTTCCTTTTTAGTTTACCGTTTATACTTTTCATAATAAAAAATAGGGAGTAATTAGCAATTTTAAAAAGTGATTCAGATGTAGCCTCCTAAATTAACAGGGTTTAGTAATTTTGCTTAGTAATTTTGAAACTGGATACTGTAATTGTTAAGAACTTTTAATTAAAGGCGTTATTGGGGCTCCACTGAAACTGAACAAATGTATGGGTCAGATTTTCAGAAAATGTACAGTTCACCTTCACCAATCTTCTCAAATAACCTAAATTTCAGACAAAAATAAACTTCAAAATACAGTTCAACCTAACCAAACAGATTGCTGGAATCAATGCAATGCCGAATATACTAGAATTTACCTAGTAGTGACTAAATTATAGGCTCATTTAGCAGAATTGACTAAATGTGTACAGCTGCCAATTGTACAGTTTCTGAAAATCTGACCCATATAGGCACACCTCAAAACAATATATGTACGCTACCAATGACTTTGGGGGAAACTGTGCCGAATGTCTATTTTTTCCGTTGCTTTGCACTGTGAAATATGACCAATCAAATCAATGGCAATAGCGTCATTCGACAGTGTCACGTTGGCACCTGTGTAGGCATCCTTGCTTGAAAAGAAAGCAATAAACACGCAGAATCCTTGGTAAAACACCACACGGAAAACCTAAATATGAAAAGCGCAAGTTCATTGAACTCTCATCCGAGTTCTTTTTCACATAATGCGTGACATAATACAACTTATTATTTTCTCGAAGAGAGGAACGAACATCTAGGACGCGTTTAGATCGCAAAAACCGGGTATTCTGAGGATCCTGAGATAACATTGTTGTGATCGTTGACAGGGGAAACCCTTCAAGGGCTACACTGGTGTCGCTAAAGGATGATATAATAACACTTAACATCAAAAAGTGATTAGCCAACTCTCAAATGAAATGCCAATATTACAAAAGAGAACTTAGGATATAATGGCTCATGTAACTGTTCAGTCGAAACATCTTCCAAAGAAGGATTAACTAGAAGCATCATGTATTTCCCTCAGAGCAGAAGTCACATCTAAGGCTTTTGTGAAGGCAATCCCGCTCGTCCTGACGCTTATAAGGTATATCCAAACTAAATAGCCGTTTTATGAGGATTTGCTATAATAGGTACGAAGGCAGGCCTGCAGGCCTACTGTTGTGGCAACGATGTTATACAGTATCCAGCCTAAGAAACTCAGGGAAAAAGTTCAGAACTGAGTGGAGGACTCATTTGACCTTATTCCAACTTGGCCACTCAATCTATATTCATGGTGCAGTAATATGTTTTCGCGACCTCCGCTGGGTATACTCAAGGTCACCGCTAGGTGTACTCAAGGTCAATGTGATTATCATCAGCAACATGTAGTTTTCAGCGGATCGCCGGTAGTAGGTGGTGAAAAGGAGCCATATTTAGACCTTTAGTCTGGTCATCTCAATCAGTACCTCCTTGGCGTTTGACAAAATCTGGCCGAAAAATTAAGGACATTTTAGTCGTCTGTCATGTTCAATTTGGCAAAGGCTTCGTTCCACGTGGTTGCCACGTATCATTAGAAACGGCATATCTGGGAATTAATGGTTAACGATCCATTAGATAGATGCCAATGTTCAATCAAACGTTTTGACAAGAGATCCTTCATATTTTTCTATCCTTTTGTTTAAACTATAAAGGTAGATATTTCCTATAAAAATTAAAGGTGATTGAAGAGGACATCGCATGATGTTTCACTTTAAATAGGTTCACATGGAAAGAAAGCCAAAACAAATCATGCTTTAAAAAACATTCTGCTGTTGGGATTCAGGTGAGATATCTCAGATAATATTATGAAGGAGATTCGTTAACCGATTCGTTAAGAGATTAATTGAAAATTTGTCAAATAAATGTCTTATCGTATACCAGTTGTGTCAAAATATACACCATGCACATATATAGTATATATATCTCCTATACCCCTCAAAGTATGGCGATGATTAATTTCACGAGTATCCGTGACATCCTTTAAGGCAGGTGTTAGCTTGTACCATCATTTAACCATTACCAAGAGGAATTTGTCAACAGCCTGCATTCCGAGGGAATGACTTGAAAGTGTGGGAAACCTACAGGACCCGTTTTGCTTCTAACTGGAATTAAGCGTGAATGAAATCACACAGTAACCAAGTTCTTTTAATGTAATGAATTGGTCATGGCGCTTGTTCGCAACATCAGCATGCAAGACGCAACTTTATCTCAAGGCAGGGAGATAGGAAAAAATTAATAGCTCTGCTCACCCCATCAGCTTCTCATGCAATTGGATTCCATATCCAAGAACAAAGAGAGGTCGGAATGTTTGAGAGTGGGTAAAACCAGAAAATGATATTAGACAATTGGTGGTAAAGCCATATTACTAAATAACCGGAGTAGGCAGATGAAATAATTAATTCAAACACTTAATTCAAAACTATTAATTTGAAATGATATACAACTGCCAATATTGATAGCATATATATAGCAATTTCCCAAACCACTGACCAAGGAAAATACTCAGGTATTTATATATAAACCTGATGCATCGACCCAGGTATTTTCAAACGAGTGGTCTTTGATTAAAAAAAACCTCTGCAATAATTGTCCAGACCGAATCCCCCTTATGGCCTCTTTCCCTGAGCGGTCAAGGACAGGCTCAGATTAAAAGATTTCTCAGATGGAGCCCAATGGCCTTTGAGAGGAGGTAAAGGTAATATAAAGGAAAGTATTTGTGTTGACTATTAAACACAAAGATTGCAATGCAGGTCGTATAGGAACTATCAAATGTCAAGACTGAAATGCAAAATAGTATATTTGGCAAGAACCATGTTTCAATATCTGTAATTCTGAAATCATTAATATATTTCATCAAAACGATGATGTTTTGTTAACGTTTCTCCCCTCAACACTTTAAAAAGTTGTATATAGATATGCCCCCGTTGCATAACAATCTGCTCGCTCTATAGTAACACTGAAAAAGCTGCTGGCAGATTGCTATGCAACGGGGGCATAATGTATTAATAAATATTGGTATTGTTCGCATTTGAACCATACAAATGCTGACAATTCATCGCTTATATAAACCTCATGGATTGATGGGGCTGGGGGAGGGGGTCAATTTACCCTTCTTACCTTTCAAGAGTTCCTCTCCTGTGATTAACCATTCTAACCTCGGATTCTGTGAATTTGTGAGACACATGTATTTGTAAATGCCCACTAAGAGCCAGTTTCCAGCATTAATGGTCCGGAAGTTACTGTTAAAGAGCCTAGGAATTTGAAGTCAAGGGGCATCGGTAGCTTTGGGAATTACATAAAGCTACTCTGTCATGTTCTAATCTTTTCATTGGATCAGAGACCCTTCTACCATAGGCCTTATATACATCCCGAGGGTATCTACGAGGCTTTGGTACACCTGAGTGCATTTGAGAGGGAAGACCAAAGACGGTTTTAGAGAGGAGGAGCCTTGGTTTAGAGCTGCCACATCTGGATGTCGGAGCTAAGGATCCGGACACTGGAAAAGCCATCTGATCAAAGCATGTAAATGGAGCATTTGTCCCGCCTCATAGGCTGCCTTACTTCGGCCCAAGACTCGGCTTTGACAAGTGGCATTTGATGGCCCTTCAATCGCCTACAGCCGGAAATGGACATAGCTCTGGATCCTGAAGATGACTCCTAGAAGTTATAACCACAGGAAGCGATGCTTATAGAAGGGGAATCTGGTTGCAGCTAGCGCATCCAACTGTCTTGAAAATAGGAGAAACCATCTAAATGTTAAGGCAACGTTTGGCTACCACCTTTTGTATAGTCTGAATCACAGGACAGATCATTGGTATTGTTCAACATGAAGTAATGGATGACAATTATGTCCGTCAGCGCTACTCGTATCGCCGATAAAATCAATGAATAACAATTAGGCAAACATATTCATTGTTTTATTCATTTATGTCATTTATTGGTCACTATACTATTAAGAGTTGAGGCGTATTCGTCACAACACAAAACCATAGCACTGAAAATATAATATTATATTATCTGTAATGATATAAAGTTGACTTGCTACAAATGTATCCATTTCTCATTATGTATTCACGTTTTATAATCGCAATTCTGCAAACACCCTAAGAAACCTGATGGATATAATGTCATATATCCTAATGATATGTAGCAGTCTACTAAAGTACTAGTGAAAATAGGCATGCATTAGTGTACTGCGACATTAAAAATGCTGTCGCCACCGTATATATACACCGTACCCGATTTCAGGGGACATTTAAAGATTAAAATCACAGATAATTTCAAGCAAGAGTACGTGCTGCAGACTTTCAGCGCTGTGGGAGTGACTAGGAACACCTGTGATGTATTGTCAAGAAAACAAACAAAGTGCGGAGGTTTATAAAGGGCTAAGGGAGCTATCGCAGTATGAAATGTGGTGTAACTCGTTTCCATGGTAAATAATGTCAGTCGTCCGAGTGTGTCCTATGGGAGACGCACATGAATATAAATCAATTAGAAGCCCGTCTATAGTCCCAATTCGCTCTGGCTCTTCTCTATGCAAAGTCATATGGTATTTTCCCCACATGGACAGCTCGGGGAATTCACACCTCTTATTTCAAAGGGGATTCCTAGCCGCATGAGCTTCACAAGAAAGCCTGGGGACCAATATGATCTAACAACTGATGTTTTCCCATCTGCCGTCCGAAAACCATTCAACCTTGATTTGAAGGAATGTCAGCTTTCCTATGGCCTTGGCAAATTGCAATCCGCATTTTTCCACGGCTCGATTAAGAATTGGAAACAACCTCAGCGGAGAAAAAAGAGCAGCAATTGTTGTTGTGTTGTTTAGCTTTGTTTGCGCCATTCTCCTCTTGAAATGTCCATTCTTTATTAAGTCAATTTGTAAAAGCTAGTGTCTCTTATTTAAAAAAAAAGAATCAATTCCCTACGGACCACAATCACAGCACTAGCATAAATCGTCTGGTTGTGGTGAGCTACATAATTTCCCTGGTGTGAGAATGGGAGATCAATTGCTGTAACGATTGCATGGGTTGCTCAATTTCTCTAGCAGTACAAAATCACAACTTACAAACCAAAGCTTTTGACGCATGTCAATCAAAGAATGACGTCCATGAGGCAGATGGTACATAATCTGTATTAGCATCATTCAGCAAAACGGTACCCATCACTCCCTTATAATATAATTGCTAGGAGAAGGAGTATTGCGACAAATCAACATGCTCAAGAAAAGTAATTTAGTATTATCAACACTTGAGTGTGCATTAAACTCTTCCATATATAAAAGAATGCAGCCTTGTCCTGTGTTGTGAATACATACGATACAATGAATGTTGCTAAGCAATGCAGCAATGAAGGGAGAGGGGTGCAAGTATGTTTTCCCCGTTGAATTCTCACCGACTGACTATCTACATTGCCTTTTCTACATCTACAAATCCACCAGGGGGCTCCCCGTCCGTACCTGTCCGTCCCCGGGAATATGATATCCATTTGCACATTTGCACATTTTCCCACGACTGGATTCATAGTTTTGTTCCTCTATCGCATTTGCCTATGCTCACATACATGTGCTCGCGGTGTGACTTTTAAGCATGCAGCTATATAGAAGTGTGTGCAACTTTGCCCATACCGATATATAGAACTCGAATACGAGGAAGAAGCATTTCTATCCATACAGTCTTTCATTTAAACCATGTATGTTATTTTCTGTGGCATATACAATAGGGATATTTTTCCCTTTCTGGGAAAATATAAGGTGTGGAGCAGATAGAAAGCATCCACCACAAACCTTGACTTTCCAAAGGCAGACTCAGAATTTAAAGAGGGAAAGCGTTCTTTTTCTAAGCCATCAATAGTTCATTTTTTAACCATTCTACACAGGAATGATTTGTTTGTGTTCGTGTTTGTGAAATTAGAATTCCTTTTCCTCGAGCCAATTTACGATTGCTCGGGGGAGCAGAAGGGGCTTTGTCCCTTAATTACGATCGTGTTTCAACTTCTCCTGATTTATCATTTTATCTTAAATTGTTTGATTCAAAAAGGCATAACTAGCATTAAAAGACGTGATTCAAATCTATGGATTCATTCATCTTGGGAAAGAAAATCTGAAAATCTTTCTCAAATAAAAGCAATCCATCTACAAATAAATGGAAATGAATGATGCCCCTGTATTTGTATTTGTGCAACTGCAGCACATGCAATAGATCCTTTTTGACACTTAATATATGTTTGAGGCTTGGAGGTGATGTGTCCCTGTCTGATTCTGGATCGGGATAAATCTCCTCTTCAGTTTGCTCATAGATGTTAAAGTTCAGTCAAAACATACAAGTTTATATTATACAGCTGGTACATGTTTCCCAAATTCAAATCATAGCAAAATCAACTATCTCACTCAAGTTTAAAATCACCACTGACATGTAATGTTAAGAAACTAGTAGGAACCAGCAAGTATTTAATAAGTCAAAGGCAAAAAGCACAACCTATATAAAATCAAGAAACTAGTAGGTCGAATTTGGTAAGAAACTGATATTCCAAAATTGAAATGAGAATTGAGGGAACTAAGGCAAGTAATTTTAAATGTTTATTCGACAAAATTTCATATGATATGATACATTCCATAATATTACATGATGTGTATCCATTGCTCTAACTTATTTCAAAGCCCCTGGGCAGTCTGGGAGATTTGTTAGTGGTAGACAGTAGCCCTTAATATCATGGCATGGGTTAGGAGATACCTACATGTATGGTGACTACATGAAGGCTCAAACTCGTCATGGATCAATTTTGCGCTAAACACAATAGTAGAGGCTCTGTCTGATTTAGTTACTGTACCTTTAGTCTGATTTATGTACTAGTCCGTGTTATTCCGCTATTAACTTTAACTTTAATTTGTCTATATAATTATGCTGTACACTCTTTGCTTCTTCGATGGGTACAAGGCCATTTATAGCAAACCAGATAGATGTTAATTTTCCTTTACCCCTGAATGATCCTGGAAATTACCATAAAAGTTGACCTGTTCATAACAATAGAATATTGAGATTTCATCCCCAAATGGTTAACTTTGAAAAATCATGTTAAAATATTCATTACAACAGTTTATATCATTCTATATAGTCAGGTTATCAAAACAGATACACTCCCACAAAATAATGGGGTTTTCGTTGTGGACCATTTGTGGTTTGTATTGCTACAGTACTTTAAGAGAAGCAGATTGGGTAATAATTTTAGCCCCATTAATGATACAAAATGAGGCACCCTGAGTTACGAGGCACTTACTTTTAAAGTCGGGCCCGATGAATTCACACGTAAAATGAGAATGGGTCGGAAATAAGAAGGGTTTCTTTAAAGAGGATAGTCGGGTTTCGTAATTTTCTCTTTCAAAATTGATCCTATACACTTCTTATGTGATGGTTTTATTATTGAAGTAAATACTTCATTCATTTGCTCTTGACTCGCCTTGCTTTCTGCCTCACCCCAGGTCATTTCCATCTCTCCCAGCTATTCCTCTACTGTTCTTCTCTAGGTAGTTTTGGGTCTTATGCACTGTGCTGTCAATCTGTTTTGGTGATGGTAGACCCAGGCATTCTTAAAATATATCCAAGCCTTCTCCAACTTCTCTGTCAGGAGCTCCTCAATCAGCTTTGGCAGCCCTCCAGCTTTCACTTCCATACATTGGTGTTGATTTGACATTGCTGTTACAAAATTAATATTACTTTTATTTTGATCCTAGTGCAACTGTTGTGTATCGATTCCCAGATTGGTCATAATCCTGTGAATGATGATCTTGCTTTTGCCGGTCTATTTGGGATATATTTGTGATGCTGATTACTAATCCAAGTAGGTGAAATTGACAACCTGTTTGGTGTTAATTCCTTTTATATATAGTTACTGGCTTTGTATGTTTTATTCAGTTACATCTCCTGAATCCTCATCACATTTATATGAAGTCCTGTTTGACTTGCATAGTGATTGTGCCATTTTGTCTTCTCCTGTGTAGGATGTTGTTTTGATGCAAGGAGAGCTATGTTATCAGTAAAGTCATGGTCTTCTAGTGTTGTAAACATGGACCATACATGTAATGCCTCTCTTCTGAATACCGGTGCTCTTTCTGGCCATCCTGTCTGTGGCTACTAGGAATAATGAATAAGTTGGGTGGGAGGATGCATCCTTGTTTCACACCAGGTTAAAAATGCAAACCAGTATGTGGGGCATTGTTAAGAAGCAAAGTTTATTTGAAATGTTCGTAGAAGCCTAATTTTACGGTCACTATTTTATCTGTTATTCCATATGATCGTAGGATTTTTCACAAGGGCTATGAGATATCAAAGGCCTTTTTAAAGTCTATGAAATTGATGTAGAAAGATACTTTCCATTGTGGTTCAATGATGTTCAATGGTGTTTAATAATGGTTGCGTCAGTGCACAGTCTTCCCTTCATGAATCCTTCATCGTCATCGTTTTATGAAATAAGCTGTATATCTTATTCTGGATTATCCACCAGGCAACTTTGCTAGGGATTGTCATTTTAGTGTTCATAATTATGCAGTGATAACAAAATATACATAGGCTAGTGGTAGTGTTGTTTAATTTCATTTGAAAACCCTCTATACTGAAATCTGAAAATAGCTTTTTCCTAATGCATAATGGGGATAACTAATTGGCCTTTGTTTTTAGATTAAAATGATGGTTTATAATCGATAACAACCACTATATCATGTGATCATTTTTCTGAAAACATTGCTATTTAATAAAGGCTTTGGGGTCTAAGATATGGGTACATCTCTGCTAGGAAATTTACAGTTTTTCATCTGTAGCCCAAGAAGTGTAGAGGTACTTGAAATCGTGATACTGCAAGGACACTTTTGTGTTGACATTTTGAAAAGCATAAACAAAAGAAAACCCTTTGATCATGTTACGGCAAAAATTGAAATTTGATTCGACTTAAAGTAATTCCAACTTGGATTTTTATCATGCGGGCTTCAATGTACGGAACCCTGGAAGGATTGATTGCGTTGGTGGTACAGTGTGTCTCATTTGTATCGCTAAAGCCGGGCCCACACATTCAAGAACTCAGAGCCGAATTGGCCTTATGACAATTCGTATGAATTCAAAATCATTCTTGAGAACCACACTTGAGTTCAGTTATGCGTGGGCTTCCTTACGAAGGAACCTCCAATTCTTAAGACAAATCATGGGTTCTTACAACAATTTGTAGGCAAAATTTTGGACTTTTCGTGAGTCCCCAATTCAAACAAATTGCGAGTTCTTCAATGTGTGCGCCCGGCTTTACAGGAAGAAAATGAAAATGGCAATTGATGACATCATTGCTTAACCTATTCATGTATCAATATATAATGCATGGACATCATTTGTGGATATAGATGGAGAGCTTGAGACGATATAATTAATGTGATTTCATCACACCGATTATCATAATCATGATCTTAAAATATAGCTATAATGTAGCATAATACAGACTTTATCTATCATATAATGTAATATCTGAAAACAGTCCTATTATACCTTAAGGTTTTAACCATCTACTTAAAATTCAAAGCAGGGGTTGCATGTAAAACCAAGCCTAAAGTAGGATAGCTATCCAAGATGTCACTCAGCATACCAATAGGCTTTTTCTATTGCTGCGTTTAGAAAACCTTGTTTTATGGAAGAAGGGTCTTATAAGTGGATGGGAGCTTCTTTAATCATTAAAAGGAAAGCTATGGCTTCAAAGGCCGTGCTGACCGGGGTCTGAATAGGATTCTTAAGTGTCTGCAGGTAGTGATAGTGGTAGTAGCCAGATTTTTCAACAATATCGATTATTTAATATCGATTAATCTACTATAATGAATGTTCTTTATTGACTTGTTATCAGCCAATGAAAAGACGTCATAGAGTTGGTGGGAACATGGGCCAGCAATGGACATGTGACAGCTTCCAACACTGTTTCTTGGCAGACCATTTCCTCCATGGGCATACTGGAGGAGGTTGCTGGAGGACTAATGTGGTATTCAGCTGATAGAGAGTATCATGGGTGGTAAGATAGATAGGACAGTTAGAAAGAAATGGTCAGTCTGTGTGACCGGCGCCCCGGACTGAAATGAATACCAGGGGCAGCCAAAAAAAGAAATGAACAAGGAAAACGCCATTGCACTCAGATTGTATCAAGGTTAGGCACATTAAAGCGGATGACTGTGCTATATATAAGAAGGAAGACACGTCCCCATCTGCCCCAAGACGCAGCGGGCAATAAATGAAATACTGCGGACCAGTATTACTTTGTGGTGATGTATTAAGTAAAGTTCTTTTTGGGCTGACCATCACAGATGTAATCAAATATATATGGTCCCATACGGCTCGCTCCTAGGGTAGAATAAATTATCATCCACGTAGGGATTAGATCCCATGTCCAACAACATCCCTTTTCGATATACAATCTTGTGTATATCATATTGCCCCCATAATGTTTTATTCATATTTCTTAATTTTTCTATATTGTATTTTTATTGCTCTTTTGATTAACTTTCCTTCCTGATATGAGACAAGAGCCTACTCTCCCCGGGGTTTAAAACTATAAATATTGACAGCATCCAGGAAATTTTCCTTCGTGGAAATTAAATTAGGGCTTTTCTTTAACATGGGATGGTGATTAACAAAACTAAGTCAATGTCACCGAGGTTAATGCTGATAAAATTATCCACAATTTCTGATTCAGAAGAATAGAGAGACACTAAGACTAGGAGCACTCTGTAGCCCAAAGGAAACAGGCTGAGTATTATTATGGCCTTTCTGATGGCATTTATGAGAAGGAAAGATGACCATTTCTCGTGCAACTGTTGTGAAATTTTGATGAGTACATGTGCCAGCCCATAACCTACCGACACCAAATTGCACCTTACACGGGAAACTCAGATATGCATCCTACAACCTAGAACCCAACTTGGTATATTACTCTTATCACTTCATGTTTCACTTGGGTCAGGTCAATTACCCCCTGGGAGATCTAGTGTCTTTCTCGATCATAGGGTATTATCTAAACTCCGACATCAATTATTGTATCATGAATGATAAATAAGACAGCCTTTATGGCCCCGGACCAAGGCAATACTTACTTACAACAGTAGATTCCTTGATAGGCTACCACCAATTCAGATAAATATCCTTGCTGATCTAAGCATTCGTTGAAAAGAACTGTTCCATTGTAGCTACTATAAGCTACATCAAACAGCCTCCTGTGACCATCTTCCTAGACCCTTCCCAATACATTGATAATTGTATGGACATGTAAAGTTTAGCCGAGATGACCTGGGTATATAGAAAATTTCTGTATACTCCTCACATCTATAAAGCAGATAAATGGACTTGCCTTTCAGGAATTGATGGATAGGAATTGTCCCGAGTATAGCAGGTATTGACTGATGTGGCCCCAGCTTGCCTCTTATTGTAAACACTTCAGCATTGGATGGATAACTGAAAAGCAGCGTCGACTACGTGGGATGACTGCTTAAGTAAGAGTATTGTTGGATTACACACTTTGGAGAGCCTTATTTAAAATGGCTTTTTATATAGTAGTTCGTGGCGATTTTTGTAATGGTTAAAGTTTGCAGCATAGCATTTTCCCATAGTAAATAATGTATACGTATGTATTATGTAATATTGAATTTCACTTTGTAAATATCTTATATGTCAGAATGTGTAGCAGTATGCACAATATAATATGGTGAATTCTACAGGTGGGGAGTAGTCAACGAAATCACGAATGGATTTCTTAGTTATTGTTTTTAGAAAATTGTATTTGGACAAAGTTGCACAATTGCGATAATTCTCATACATCTTTATACATCTAGCTTCAATATGTAATTAAATACCGCCAAAATACTTGTTTTGATACCATTATTTCGGAGGAAATCACCACATGAAGGTAATGAAAGACCCATCGCAAATTCATTTTCTTCCTTCTAGGCTAAAATATGGCTAGAAATCAATGATAGGATTAAGAAGTCTAACAATGCTTCATTAAGGCTAAAAATGCTGTGGTGTAGGAAATATGTAGCGGCACGAGATCAGAGTTTGTACATGGGGCAGAGGATATAAAATAATGAAAATGGCGACATTTTCCCTTTAGAATCAACAGTTCCTTATTCACTTGTCAAATCCATCTTGATCTTGTGTACATGAGAACATTGGGTCTCCCGTAATTGTATCGCAATAAAATTTCTTTAAAAAGACAATTCTTATGTGTCTGAGAATGATATCGAATGCGATGTAATGTCATTTCCTGAATAAAACCTTGTTCAATCAATCAATGATTTGAACCTTTAACTCGCAAAGGAGCGGACTCTTTTATCCACACTAACTCAAATAATTTAATAATTCAAACTTTTAATGAAAAAAGGAAATAATCATACCAATGAAATGATCAAAGGTGCAACAGCTATTAAAGTGGCACTTGCCGCTGTTTTCTTGATTTGGGGACAGTTTGCTTAAAGGGCCTAATCCACTAAGTCGATTCTCATGCGATTCTCACAGAATCTAGTGTAAAAGAGTCCTGTGCGGCGCAAAATCGCATGAGAATCGGCTTAGTGGACTAAGCCCTTAAGTCTTAATTAGATTTAATGTGTGTGGAAGCCGCGGGTTGTCAACGTAGAACCACCACATTCGTGTATGTATACAAATACTATACATATGGGTCAGATGTTCAGAAAATGCAGAATCTACAGTTCTACACATCTATCAAATTCTGCTAAATCAGAGTGAAAAATGATAAATACTAGGTGTATCTGAATATATTCTGTATTGTATTCATTCAATTAGTCTGTCTTGTTATGTTGAACTGTATTTTGAACCTAATTTTGTTCTTAAATTTGGTTTATTTGAGAGGATTGGTAAAGGTGAATTGTGCATTTTCTGAAAATATGACCCATATACATTAGAGTTGATAGATGGTTGACTCTGCATTAAACTTGCCTTTAAATGTAGCTCCGTAGTCTAGTCCAAGAACATACTGGAAGATCTGGAAGTCATCTTTCAGATCTACGCTTCCTTTTTTGTACACTTGTAGGTGCAAATAAATGATATATTTAATTCAATTTACTTTAATTGAATACATGAATGGTATCCGATTAAACTCTTGATAAGAAATTTATTTCCTCCAGCAGTGTTTCTTGGTGGATATTATTTATCAAGTCCTATAGTATAAGGACACAAACCGGTTAACCAACCAAGCAGCTGAATCCAAGTTACTGATGATCTTGTTGACCCCGTGCAATATAAATAGACCAATTGAAATGGTCTCCTTTTGGAGGGAGTGCCCTTATTTTAGCATATTAATCGCTTGGTCGCGAAGATCGATCAGGATTCCCAAACTTTATTGTTGGACCAAATCGGGATCTGTTGAATTATGATTGAAAATGGTTTAAATGGTAACGTTTTTGCCTTGTGGAGTTAGGGCAACAGTTTTGCCATGGATGGTATTGTTGCGATCTGTTTTATGAATGGGGGCTGATCGTTCATCATATTGGCCCGGCCGAGCTGATGCTCAGAATTCAATTCAGAATGCCACAGGGACACCAGCATTAAAGGAATTAGGCTCCACGGCCTTCCACGTTCCGTCTTGAAATCAATCATCTATGGTAGATTATCAAGCTGTAAAGGGGATCAGGAATGGGTCAATAGGAAGGTTAACAACACAAGGCTGATATCATGACAGTGTCCAAGTATGTGAGTACACATCTCAAGTGTGATACATGCATCTGTCTACCAAACCCATGCAAAGACATTTGGGTCAGATTTTCAGAAAATGTACAACGGGCAGTTCTACACATTTAGGAAATTCTGCTAAATTAGGCTGAAAAATGAAGAATGCCGGGAATATCTGAGTATATTTGGTATCGCATTGATATAACGTATCAGTTCTGTTATGTTAAACTGCATTTTGAAGCTTATTTCTGTCTTAAATATGAGAGGATTGGTGAAAGGGAATTGTACATTTTCTGAAGATCTGACCCATTTCCGAAGCCCTGGCTTCTGATTGAAAGACCATGCATGTCGTTTTGTGTACTGGGTTAGATGTTCTGGTGTATTCTCCCTGTTAACAATAGTTAATGTTGAAGAGTAGCCTATGCATCATTCTACTCAGATAAATTCCATTTCTAGCCATGTGGCTGTCAAGGCAAGGGCTTCTGTACACTGTATTTCTGCAGTGGCACCATTGGTCGTTATTGAACATTATTGTAGTTGGGTGCGATTCCCTGCATGGGGACATTTGAGAATGTGTGTGATGAAAAGTGAGGAATACCATAACCCACTGAGGGCACCTTAGAATCAAAGTCAAAATTATAGTAAGCGATAAATAAGTCTCTGCATTTTAGCAATAATCTCTCATGTACTGAGAATTTTGGCTCTTTGTATTATTACACGCGATATTAGGCAAAATGTTGTATATTCCTTTTAAATCCTGGATAAAGGCCTCATGTTCGCCGAAACGCTGGACCCCAATAAATACAAACTGCAACCAGCTAAATAGTCCCTGTCCTCCTTGTTTATTATGGGTAATACCTCCCTCTTCGATTCCTTTTAAATATTCCAGTACATAACTGCATTTAGATCATCACTTAAAAGGTATGTTGAGTAACATCATTAAAATTCTTAACACATATGCGTACACACAATTATACTTATAAATATTCTAACTATTTAAATAATTTCCAAAGATTGACATAAGCGACAGACGCATCTACATATAATATCTTCTACTTGATGCATGTACACATAGCACGCGAAATAGGGTCCACTGGCATTCAAGTCAACTCCTTACTCCCAATGCAATCAAAATATTGAAGGCTAGGATCACGAAAGTCGGATTAATGATTACCTAAATCATTCAGCTATATCTCTAATCCTTCCTGCCGCCAACCCAGAATCAAATCTGAGAATCGGCAGGACGTAGGCAGGCACTCATGAAATGACCCTTAACCTGGGTGATTTCTTGGGTGAATACCTGAACGGAAATCTTGAATAACTGAGCTTCAAGTCACGCTAAGGCATACATGTATATTCATGACTGTGTAAGTAACCGTTCGGCCGCCACGTGCAACGATCATGATGGACTGAAGGAAATGGAATTGTGATGCACCCTGCCCATCAGAATACATTTCCATTCTCAGGAAATGGAGGAGTCACTGCTTCTACAACTGCTTTAAGCCGAAGTATTTTGGCATATGTGACTTTCCACTCAGAGAAAGTTTGTAAATAGCTCTCCACATATCGGGAACACAGTGACATCGTATTCTTGTGCCGTTTGGTGCTTAATAATCAGTGAAGACCGTGTAAAAAAGGACTAATATTCCTGGCCTTTTTACTTTGAATTTTTATGTTAATCGAACGTCTTAAGTAGTATTTTTCTTGGGTGGGCGAGAAAATGATGAAGGAAAGATTATTCGTGGCGGGTTTTATCCATTTCGGAAATATTACTTCATAAGTCATGTGAGTTCACTGACACCCAACTGACATTTATGACTTAATCGTTCTTAAAAGGACGGTTGTGCTGAATACACTGTTCAATGAATACATTCAAAAGATAGGAAAGTCAGCATATTGCAAAAAGTTCATATTGCACATAATTCCCCATGTGCAGTTAATTGTCTCCCCGGAATATGCGTTGACATTGGAGGTAAACAGCAGTATTTCAATCCAACACCAAACTTTTTTTTACCCCATTGTCGGACAGTCCCCAATTTCCTCAATGAAAGATCCATAATTAAGAAGCATATTCAGTGGTTACACACTCAACGATGCTAATGATATTATCCTTTCATGAATCTACTATGGATAAGACCAAGGGGTTAAATAGTCATATATTATTATGAAGTCATAATACACTTCAGGAGTGTGAATGAATAAGTATGAATTCTTTTTAGCAATACTCATAGATGATTGCCCTTTATTTACCCTCGGATCGTCCACAAAAAGCTTCCCAGAATGACATAACCTTATGGGTGAAATTTCCAGAAAATGCACAATTTACATTTAGAAACCCACCCAAATAACCTGAATTTAATGCAAAAATGAGGCTCAAAATACAACTCAAGATAACCCAACACATCCTTTGAATCAACTCAATGCTGAATATACTAAGACATATTTAGTATTTACCATTTTTCAGCCTAATTTAGCAAAATTCACTAAACGTGTAGATCTGGCGATTGTACATTTTCTGAAAATCTTACCCTTATGAAGGAAGGAAAAACTGGATATAGCACATGAATAAATACGTTGGCAGTTGAACCGATAGATTGCCGAATGTTCCCTTCAGATTCGGCATTTCAGTTCTACTCTGTGAAATGTCATTTGACTGTATTTAATTGGATTACAGCAAAAGAAAGCACTCCAGGCTTGAAAAGGCGAATAATGTGTCCCCTATAGATGCTCATTCCCTAGACATTATTATTCATTGTATTCAGAGCGTAGATTACTCGAAACCGTTTAAATCATTGTTAGGCTTAGCTGATATTGAAGCTAATGGAGAATCAATGTTCATTTGTTTCGACTGTACTGCGATTTTAAGCTCCTCGCTCTAATCACATATCATTTAAATTGAAAAGCATTCTTCCAGTAATATTAGTTCAGTATTCCTCTGCAGTAGGAACATTATAACTGGGGATAACCTCAGGGAGTTTGACTTAATTTATACAGGCAAGAGTGAATACAAAACATAATTTTAAAGCAGAAATGGATATTTGATATATTATATCACATAGCAAATATTTGCATTTCTATCTCTGACGTTAATATATGATAATATCTTATATACAACATTTGAAATAGAAGATATCCAAGCATTTAATTGATCAGACTTTCTTAAAATTCTTTGATGCACGCTTCTCTTGTTTGATAACCCAACTTTTACGAATCAATGGACCGGTTAACGCTTAATTATGTCCAACTCATCCATTGGTTATTTTTTGACTGGAGCTATTAACAGCTGGAGGTGGTTCACCCTGAGTCTCAAGTCAATATAATATGACCGTGCAATCATTTAATTCTGCCTTGTCTCCGATTATATGGAGTAGTTCTATCAGTATCTCCTTAATTCTGCGCAAATGATCTGCCGATCAAAGGAAGAATCAAAGGATGGAATTGTCTACTTTCGCGGGTATAATCCTGACTACAGGCCCTTGTCCACTAAGCCGATTCTTACGCGATTTTGCGCCGCAGAGGACTCTTTTCCACTAACTTATGTGAGAATCGCATGAGAATCAGCCTGGTGGACAAGGCCCTTAAGATGCCCGTTGCATAATGAATTGTCATTCTGCATGGTTATTGCATAAGCAATCACTCGAACTATACAGGAAACCTCGCATATTTCGGTTCAATATTTTGGCTAGCAGAAAATGCACACAGGTGTACATGTATATCCTCGAGGCGTTGCAGTCTTTGTGCGACGCCTAGAAATAATTCTCTACCTCAAACTCAACGAGAGAAAGGGCGCCTGAAATAAGAACACACATTCAGATATTATTTCCTCTGATATCACCACTGACACCATACTAGATATACTATATCATTGTAAAAATGCCAGTGACCGTTGGACAGAAATGACAGAACTTTCCTATCTCAGGACGAACAAACTTCAACGGAATTCTATTGACGAGGAGACTGAACAGAGTGAGCAATAGAATTACTGACAAATCAAAAATTAATGACAGATGAAAGAAGCATATTGGCACTAAAGAATGGTATCAGTATCGGACAGAAGCTATTTTATTAGCATTTCAAGGGAATGAAACTTCAATAATTCAAATAGCCTCTCTCCTAAAGGGAACTCGATTACTATAATAGGATTTCCTTGATTTTATCGGCACTCACACTTGACGTTTATCTGTGGTAGCATGATTTGTCTCGGACAGCTAATCAGCGATTCTGACACATATAAGTAAAGGAGGTCTTACTTGGATGAAGTATGGAATTAGCTGATTGGCTATATCAATATGCATCAAGACATCTATAGTGGTGTTCCTTTAACACAATAGGTTTGCAGGATGCTGGTGCGAGGAGTGCATAGAACACCAGAAAGCAATAATGAAAGGAACTATAGATAAGTCTGTCAGATGGATTACTTTGATGTGATGGGACCTATATATACGTGACAGTTGCGTTACAAGTCTTGAAGTTCTTTTCTCAAACAACAGCTAGCGAGTGGTGGCTATAGGAGGTTTCCTTGAAGTGATTTTGTGTCATTTGTGAAGTGAAGTATCCTCACTAGTTCCATGCATTTAATGAGGTAGTTCCCCGCACGGAACACTTCTGGGATTACATGTAAAACGTCTTGAATATTCATATCCACTCCCATTCATACTGGGTGTTCTTTGCGTCGTAAATAGCCATTCCTATTTTCAAATGAGGCACATTTCATGATTATGAGTGTTTCGATGCAAATTGCTAATAAATCGAGACACCGTAAGGATCATTAAACAAACATTTCTCTAAAAACAAAAGAACAATCCCTCTACTGATACCATTTCTATTTCAAGATCTCGTGACAAGAATGGCCATTTGAAGTCTAGTCTGGTTTCACCAAATCAAAATTGGCTACCATACCGAATCATTGAAAACTAATACTCAGAGAACACACCATCCGCCCTGGTTGTGCTAATTAAGGAAATACCCTGTTGTATCTATTACATTTTCATTCCAACAATTCAACCCCATAAAAAAATAACCATACTGGGGATGTTCTATCAATAACTAAAACTATATGTTTGTTATGGGCGGATATCATTTTGGAAATAACATTCATATAATTTGGTGCCCAGCTTTACAATATTTGTTGGTAGAAGGGGAGAATATCGCTGTATATCGGTTAGGGCCGGGGTGGAAATGATGAATCGATGTTGATAGGATTAAAAGTTGTTGATTATGTTTTTTATTGATTACACAAGATTTCGGGTTATAGACACCCTTCTTCAGGTGTGAATATTTGTGCTCTGTATCATGAGAAATGCATCGTCCTTCACTAGTATACGTATAACCACGATTATGAGGATGTGTTATTTTTACTTGGTAATTTTGAGGCTAATATTCCTGTTATATCAGACCTGAAGTGAACACTTTCTCTATGGGCCGTTATACTCTCTCAATCAGCCTGAAAGCATGCCATTCATACCTCCCACTTTCGTCATTAAACCGCGCTTAAGGTAATATGAAGGTCTTTTTCACCCAATATTCCCACCCCGCGTAATGTTACTCGAAGATAGGGCCGGCAATATTGTAGGATCAGATTTTTAAATTGGTCTCTAGCGGTCACAAATTCTACAATATGATGCCTCATCCGTGTAATCTAAAGTGGTTGCATGCTCACGAAAGCAGACAGCAATACCACCGTAATGTAACTCGATTGGTTTTGTATTTGAGGACTAATTCTGCGTTGGGAAGGTAATGTGTGATGTTTTGACCATACAGCAAAGCCTTGCTGCTGCCAATGCATCCAACGATCCTCCACAGCAACGATCCTCCATGAGGATCGTTGATGCATCCTTGAAACTCGTGTGTGTGTGTGGGGGGGGGGGGGGCGTGGACTTGAATGCAAGTCTCCAGTCAGGTCCAGACAGCCACATTCCTCGATTCCACATCCAGCAATAAGCTTAACCACAAGGCTAAGACTAAGGCTGAAAGTGTTAATGACCCCTAAAACTTAGGGATCCAAAACTGCCTTCTGGACCTGACTGTCTCCATACAAGCAGAGTTTCAAAAGGGTAAGTTAGTTGAGGAAGTATACATGAAGAAATGAAGGAAGGAATTATAAAGTTAAAAATTAACTTGTGCCGTAGCGGAGAATAATAGCCTTTGTCGTCATTTACAAATAACTATGCACAAGGCCATACACTCTGAAATAAAATGAATCATAAATACAATGAACATATTAAAGAAGATCCCAGTGATCCCAGCAATAATGAATTGAATACTTTTTAACAGAACGACTGCATTCGTGTCTGATGTCGGGGCCTGGCATTTAAAAAAAATCGAATTCATGACCGTCTCTCAATTTTAAGATGTGAATAATTTGACAACAATTCGCCAATAAATCTGTCCAATAAATTTCACTGTGGGGTAAAGGGCTGTGAAGAAATACAGCGCACTCGATTCCATCTTCATATTTGTTTGTACGAGATAACTTTAATGATCTGTGATAACAAACACCCTTTAATTAAAAATACACTGGCAATATCAGACCTTATTACAGAGCCTTTGTACCATCGGAGCTGAAGGTGGTATCTCTTTCAGGATGACCCAGTTTTAACCCATGAATCGTGCACATGTGGATTAGCAATGGCAAAGTGTCTGAGTGTCCACTGTTTACAAATGCATTGATTTGCATGATTAGTCTGATTAAAAACTACGATTTATGGGTATCACAGCATCGCAAGATGCTATGATATTCAGGGGGGAAGCGTCAATTGCTGTGAAGGCTATTAATTATACACAAGACACAGGTCAGATACATGCACTTAACACTGTGTGTACTGGCTTGTGCAGCTTAGCTTGTCTTTGCCGCAAATATGCATGGAAACATCGTGATCAAAGTGTCTCAGTCTCTGAATCCTGACACATTCTGTAGGATTGTGGTTTTAAGAATTCGAGCTTTAAAGCCCAACCTTAGATGGCATATGTACAGGGTTGATTGAACCTGTCTTTGGGGGGAAAATAAAGATTGTTAAATGTAAATAGGTGGCAAATAGATTTTAAAAGAATATTGTCGACTGGGGTAGTACCACACCCTCGATTTAGGGCAAAATGTAGTTAGAAAATTGACTAAACATCTTTAATTTTTTATTTTTGATGGATCAAAGTTTCGGTTGTCATTTTGCTCGTCCTCTAATTTAAATAATTCATTAAAGACAAAAATAAAAACCACCTGCTGAGCAGACGTATTAGTAATTAAGGATCATATGGCATAATTAAAGATTCAGTTGTAAATCAGTTTACCGTCTGTTTACCGCCAACAAGTTGGCCCCCAACAGGCGTTCTCTTCAAGTCACATTTACATGAACATGTCAAACCAAAGTTGACGAAAGGCCTTCATCGTAAAATCCAAACCCTTTTCCAGAAATGTTTCCTAATAAAAATCAACTGCGTAAAGGGTTTAACATTACATGTCTGAAGTCGATCTTTGCTGGCAGTCTCGACGAATTGATGAGTTTATTGATAACATAAGGAGCTGAAGAGATGAACCTGATAGTTACAATGTTCGTCACTCGTGACCCCACATGGAAATATTCGCTGACTTTGATCCCCCATAAAGCCTTCATGCATAACGTCAATGCAAATGTTCTCTCCAGAAGGATTGATGACAAGGCATAAATAATATAAGGAGGATTATCCTAAAAGAATTGTTTCTAATGTCAAATACTTCAGCTGTGCGGTATCAAATGTGGATAGGCTTCAGGAAAAAAGCTCGCATTGAAGGAAGATGATGGCAGAACATGAAAACAGCTTCAAAGGGGTAGAAGGATATTAATTTCATGGTGCTAGATTAAAATGAGCAGAAGAGAGTCCTTATGAAATAGAGAAATCTACAGTCAGATAGGAAGGTATAGATAATTAAGCCTCAGCAACTCAATGGCATGATATTATATCAGAATAAAATATAATGTATGCGCCTTGATATTGATGGACATGCAGTCCCCCATTAAATATATATGCTTCTGTAATTGATTAATTGTCTCTGCTCGGAATTGTTTTGAATTTCACTAGTGCTCCCTGTATATACATAAATCCTTTTTAGTCCTTCTAGCTTTTCAACGACTAGATCCGGACATATGTTACGACAATTGCAAATTATATCTTATATTAGTAGGAATTGGCGAGAATGAAGATCTATCATATATACATATAATATACTCGCCAGTACGTAATACACATGTATTATCATCCATTTAGCAGTACTGTGCTGAAAAAGCTGCGTGGGCAGGCATTGCATGAGAGAAAAGTAGAAAATTCACAGCATTTATATGGAAATTAGACGGCCTATGTCCGCATACATGAACTCTAAATCAAGAAAGTTGCTTCTCCTAACACCTTCTAGACATGTGACATTCTAAAAGATGGGAAAGAGTGAGGACTATGTTAAATAGATGTGCTTCGACTGCAACGCACGTGCATTTCCCATTGGTGCCTGGCATGCAGCTGTTCTTGTGAAGGTCAGATTTCCATCTGTTGACATGAAAGCTCAGGCGTTGCATGCGACACCCCTAACACTCTCCTCCTTTCAAATACCTGTATCTATGCTGGCTCGCCAGGAATCGAATTTGTGACCCTTTTAATAGAACTTTATGTTCGCATGGTGGCCAAATTCAATAAAGGCCTATTTTATGAACCAGGATATGGACCCTCATTAAACCCATGACTCTTTGGTCATTAATTATTTAATTACCTCTTTTTGCTACATTTTGAACACAGACAACGCATTTTTTAGGCTTGTATATATTCTCAGCAAAACGCAACGCATTTAATTTGTGTATTTTTCTTATTGTCCAAAGCATTTCAAAATGTTATATTTTCAGCAATGTTAGACATAAGAGCGATCAGACAAATATGAACAAATTAATTTTAAACATTATATCAGCTACTACATGACCTTTTGATCATAGAGTGACATGAAATTGTAATGTTTGTAAACCAACATAGATACCGATAGAAAGGTGCTATGCTCTGGTATCTTAAATTAGGAAATCTATCAATATTCATGCAATTCAATGTTAATGGCACCAAAATGTTATGACCTTTGGATTCGCTCGAGGAGGAGAATAGAAACAAAGACAATGTAAATCCCTAACTATAATAAATCAACTACACAATCACTCCACCAAAAGGTCTGAGTGGCAAGTGTAGAAGTATAGTATATTGAAGTATATTGCTATTATCACTGTTATAAGCCAACCAATAGCACTACTACTATCTCAAATGATATCCTCGTACGAACTACATCCTTGGTTTTCCTACTGTACTGTTACTTTTATCTTTTAATCTTCTTTTATCTCTTTGCTTTTATCTCATAGACGACACTAACACTCCACAGTAAGTCTGAGTGGCACAGTGAAGTCAATCACAAATTATAACTCATCATTACTCAGGTCTGAACTCCTGATAATTAGACAAGAAGCATAAACAAATAGAAATCACATGTATATATTATTGTAAATAGATATCTAAAAGAAACAATATGGAAAACTATGTAACTGAACTTGTATGGCTTGGCCCGGCAGAACCAACCGAGAAAAGAGGAGCCAGTAACCAAGTTTAAATAAAATCTTTAAAAACAAAAAATGTAGTCAAATTCGGTTACAACAATGATGAGGTGTGTTTATAGAAATGATAGAAGTATACTATGAGTAATGCGGATATGATGAGTGATGAAGTATGGCTCCCTCTGGCGGCCCAAACGTGTCAAATTGCCTTCCGGTAGGTGGCGGCGATCGACGGCAAGCTTTAGCGATCCCAAGGTCATCTTCAACCCTCAGTCTTCATAGCAGTATGGAAATATCCCACAACTTGCATGGCATTACATTTGTATACATAGGTGTGTGTCCTCTCGCATCAATTGACATTAATTTCCAATCTGTAACAAAATAAGCGATAGAGCGTCTATTTACAATGGTTTTATTGCGATTATATTATTTTACTGAGGTCGGTATGGGTTGTGATTCTCTCATTTTTCTTGGCGTTACAGCATTATTTCCTGGCGTTGGTGTTGACGTCTGACTACCAATAGAGGTAGCTGCTTCGGAAGCCCCCGATGGCAAGCAAAAACCATTGGTTTGTATCGGTTATCAATCTCTTCATGTTTTATGAATTCTAACCCAGAACTTTTAATCTTTTATTTGTTTATATGTGTGGTTCGTTGATGGTACTAGTTTCAATCAGGATTGGTGATCATACCTGAGATATATAGACGTGATGTTTAATGATTCTGTATTATTGCATTTCCCTTTTGCCGGTTTCAATATTTAGACTTATGGGACCTGTATGAATGTATAAAAAGTGCATTATCATTCGTGTGGATTTAAATATTGACACTTTTGAATGGAGTTGCAGGCTAAAATATCTTATAAATGTCAGAGATAAGCATTTTTGTGAATCTTTTTTGTGTGTGAACTCCAATATAAATGTTTCTTTTTAAAAAGAGTAGTACAACACAATATCAAATTTGCATTATATTCACCATGCAATGTCATTATCTGCATTGCAATTGAAAAATGGTAAGCGCATTATCTTACATATTAGCCTCGGTTATGCATGATGTTAATCTAATGTTATAATATGTCACATATTATGGTATATAGGTACCTAATTCTGTAAATATATAACTTTTACATGTTCAGCTCTATTTCAATAATTCAGGGTAAAGGTTCTTTCAATACACACTACCAACCTTGCATTTCCAACAGTTGTTCAATGTCTCGCCAGCATAACCGTCCAATCGAGAAATTGATCAAAGAATGTATCCATCACATTTTTCCCACCTACAAAAGGACATTTTGATATTCTTAATTTCCAATATTATATTTATAAACACTTCTCCGAAATAAAACATGTGCACTGACAAACAAACGCCTTTTTTTTAATTGCGTAATATATTTAATGCGAATTATTTTGCATTGTAATGATTTAAGCTGTAAAAGTTAGCCGCTCCACACAAAGAAAAGCTTAAAGGGTTTTGTCCATCTGTTCTTATACCTGAGGTCGACCCTGTGTTGTATCGAAGAGCCGAAAGTAAAAGCAATATGTGACATCATCATGAACCCAGATAATTATAGAAAGGCCACAAGGGTTGGCGCCAAAGCCCTAGTATCCTTTCACCATGCCTCTCTTTGATGTTGCCCCTCTGTATACACAAATGGAGTCATGGAAGACGGCCATCCTTTTTCTTCAGCTCGGTGGAGATTATCATCACTTTCCTATCTCATAGGTAATTTAAAGATTTCCTTTTTCAATTTACAAGAGCGTAAAGATAGGAATCAAGTATTCCACCCCCGTCCCTGCCATACCATCACTTTCTATTTTACCAATCAGCATTTGCAATTGCAATTGTCATTTTTGCTGCATGGTGTAATTTGATAAGTTTTGGATTTGATTATAATTCCCTGATTTAGATTTCATTTTCTGCATATAGTGCCCTATGTCCTTCTCCTTCCACCCTTCTTATCCTTTTGTTGACAGTCTCGTCCTTGTAATGTTATCCATTCTTCTGCCCCTGAACAAGAAAGTGTTAAGTAGAGGTTTGGAATATTCTACGGCTTCTGGTTCTCCTTTCTCACTCTATACCATGTAGCTTTATTATTCTCTTTCTTTCCCATATATCTCTTGCTCCATAGGGCATGCTCCCAGCACAAAACCCATATATATTCCGAAGACCCACTTATTGTGACCTCTCCATGATGCTACCAACCCAGGTCGTTGTCCTCTCCTCCTTACTCCCATCCCAGCATTATGCTTTCATCCAGAGGTCGCCTGCAAAAGGGCACCTACAGGTGTATATCTCTTTAATCAAAGATCAAAATAAGATGGAATTATGCTTGATGGGGGGAATGCACAAGGTTCCCAAGTGCTGCTCTAACACCTATTGAGCAGTGCTTTTGATGGGCAGATCAAAGAATAATTAGCTGTAAGGTTAGCCTCGTGGGCAATGATGGGTTGGCCATGAGAAGATCACACACATAAAAAGACAGAGGGGAAGGATGGTATGCGCGATGACAGGTGACGTGCCAAGCACTTATTGACCTGTGTGAGCACAAAATTACTGAAGGACTTCTCAGCCTAAACTATCTATTAGCCACTCTAAGTCAATATTCTTCATGGCGTTAGCGTTGGCGCTTATATGGGTCAGATTTTCAGAAAATGTACAATTCACCTTCACCAATCCTCTCAAATAACCCAATTTCCGGACAAAAATAAAGTTCAAAATACAGTTCAACCTAACCAAACCGATTGCTAGAATCAATGCAATGCCGAATATACTCGAATTTACCTTGTATTGACCAAATTGCAGCCTAATTTAGCAAGATTTACTAAATATGTACAGCTGCCAATTGTACATTTTCTGAAAATCTGACCCATATATGATGTGTTTCAGGACAATGAGTCCCAAGTCGCACATTGGATTTTTTTCAAAGTATTGTATTCATCTCTTTGCACGAATGTTCTCATTCTTGGGTTATTTAATGATCTGATTCGTATGAATACGTGTACCACATTTCAGGCTGATATATTCATACATTTCTAAGAGCATCCTATAGAGTATATTGAGCTACTTGACTAGTAATTGTCCACCAAGACCTTTTAAAAAATAACAATATCAAACTTGTAATATAGAAACACTTATTGATGTTCTAGTGTTTACCATCCTTAGAATCTGCTTGATGTCATCTTTTCAAATATAATGATGTCTCAAAATCCATTTTTTTTAAGACTCAGTTTCTTGTAACACATCACATATTAATAAAGGTTTGTTTGGTTGTTTATCTTTTATTTCAGTAAGCTCACAATTTACATTCCTATTCTCTGCTTATGATTATAAGTTACATGGAAAATAATAGAAACTACCAGAGCTCTACAAGATCAAATTATTAGTATCATTATTAGGGTTATAAAATCGCTAAATACCAGTTCTGTGCAAGTCTACTTATTTAGCCTAGAACAGAAATACCTCATCATCCAATTTAAGGTGTATTTTGGCTGTTTGACATTCTATTTAGTGACCTTGACCTTGGTGAAGGTCACATACAAAATTATCAAATGGAAAGGATCATAGGTAGCATCCAAATACCAAATATCAAAGAGATCCATCGAAAATTTAATTTTTTACAATATTTTAGGAAATCTTCTATAGAAGCCCGAATTACGTGATCAAATCCAAGATGGGCGCCAGACGAACCCCATGGGACATTTGTTGGCGCTGTTAACAACAATTTTTTCTAACTACAGACATATCTAGGAATAAAAGAAATAGGTTGGATACTCGTGAATCCCTCCTGGCTGCTGGACTATATGCCCTAATCTAGATTTGCTTAAATGCGTTCGCAGCAGTACCCGATGATCTATAATCAGATTGCATAGACTCAAATATTGTAATCTTGTAAAAGCCATGGGTTTTACATGGAAAGGATGTCAACCGTTTTTACCGGTTCGTTATATTGTTGATACTGTATTTAAGCTCATATCCGTGGTACACTTACGGTAAGCGGAGGAAGCGTACACGTAGCTCTTTTTAATTCATTTTTTTTCTGAATATTCAAACCTTCAATATTTCTTATACGTGTAGTCGAACTCATTTTACCAGCGATTAATGCCCACTTCAATCTTACTCTTCTAGCTGACGATCAAGGTTTTTGTGAACCATGATTTCTTCCTGTATCGATATAATATTGCGTTGTAATGAAGGTTGATGGATATTTGATGAGGTGCCCTAATATCGCTCGTCCATGTCGAGAAGAGCCTGTACCTTAGCGGGATAAGCAATTAGACGTAAGTGGGGGGTTCTAATATTCAAGGAGAGGATCATCTTCATATTTAATCCCCATTTGCACAAAATACAGATGAAGATTACCAATTACTATCAATTATGTGAGATTATGAGTGGCTTTAAATCGCCTTGCAGCGCACAGCGTGCTTGGGGCAGAAGCAAGCTTAAAAGACTTGAATTTTATATTAGATCTAGCAAGACCATAGAAATGGTAATACTCAAACTGGTCTGGCAAGCGATCACATGCTCCATACCCATTGACTACGTTTTCTGCAATATTCCATATTCCTGTGTGGTATGTGCGAGAACTTACTAGTTTATATGCAATGGTATAGAATAGAAAGTGCCTCATTATGCATAATCGATGATAATTATAAACGAGCAAAAGGGAAATTGGCGTTCTCTTAGATTAGTTTTAAGGTTGCTTACTCTTCGAAGCTTTAAGAGATCTCATTTCTAGTAAATGACAGTGTATGAGCCTTGGAAGCAGGCCCAACTGCCATCCTTCACGTTAAGGTACTTAAACCCATACTGCTAATAGCTAGGTATCCTTAGGTATAGTAGTAGTATAGGACCTTTGGAATTAGTTACTGGCAATCCGAAGGCGGAATTAGGCAGACTGCCAGCTTGAACTTAAATGCATGCCTATATAATAGAAACATTCACAGACTTCTTGGGTTTCCGCGAGGAAATCCTCAGTAATCATATGAGAAATCTTAGCATCAAGCGAAGATTCGAAACCAATATCTCAAATGTCTGAAGTCAACGCATTTCACACACAGTTGCCTTTGAAAGGATTGAAATCGAAGACCATGAAATCAGCTCGGGAGACTCCTATATGGGTGTGATTTGGCTAGATGCCAATATCCTCCAGGTAGTCCTGCTTAATGAATGGCAGTCACTAGAGGCGCTTCCGGTTCCGGCGGTTCTCACTGATGGTCACCGGATTCCTCGGCCAGTACTAATAATCACCGCTAGGATCAGGGCAAGCGGTGTGGAAGTGTTACCGCCGAGGGGAGGGAGGTAGGGAATTGACCGCGATCTAAAGGTCAATTGGGCAGATTACCCTCAACAAAACATATCAACGGATTAACCTAAAAGATGCTGAGTGCCCTGCGTCTGGAGCTATGTGTTTACCATGTGGCCTGAAGAGGTCGTAGCTGATATTGGAATCAGAAATGGTAAATGCTTTTGAAAATTGTTCAATAAAATGTAATGCCCCACAAACTGATATATAAAATATTCAGAGAGTGAAGTTGAACTCTATTGATGTATACTATAAGGTGACGTTGCCTTTGCTTGATTTCAGGGATTGCATAAGATTAGTGCTATTTACATCAAGAGCCCATCGTTGACCAGAGACCCACGGTGTTTATTAAAAACCAATAAGGTATAATAAAATATGGTTCCAAGAATGGACTACCCAAAGATGTATGTACATGCGATCTATATTCTGGCCTACATTTCCTGCACTGGATCAACATTCAAAGCTGTGCTTATTTCATTAAGTGGTTCGGTTGTGGGCAAAACGATTGGAACTTGTTCTCTAGCTTTAGATGATGTGGTAATGTGTACACGTGTGATAGTCACAGACGCTAGAATGAAGTGTTTCAGCAAATGCATTATATCGAAGAAGAGATAGCCTCCCACTGTACACAAGAACAAAGGTGTCGGATGGATCCAAATAAATGTCCCAGATTTCTCTCATTTCCAAATACCGTTCTTCGTCAAATATTAAATATATAAAATATAAAATATAAAAATGTAAGCACAAATTAACCCTGAATGCACTAATTGCAGATCAGACCCCATCCAGCATCCAAGTTCCCTAATAAACCTCAGCCATAGCTGCTTATTCGAGGCTATACGACATGTTATTAAGAATCTTGATGACCTAATTAAAAGACCTACATGTATTTAAACACACGCCCTCGCATGAGATATCTGGAAACATGCTGTTTTGAAGGGCTTTCAAGTACTGCTCCATGTTTTAGATTGATGATTAAAGTTAATTAAAATAATTTCCTTCTAATTACTTTCTGCCCGAATCATTGCATTACATCCTATTCGCTACATACATTTACACATACTTAGGGCAATCATTCGCCCCATATCATACTTACCAAAAAGTCTGACACGGTGACTCACATTAGCTCTCCGCCTCTGTAATGACAGGCGTATAGCTAATGGCATCATCGCTCCCGTTTTCAATATTACCTGCGCCGAGAGCGGTCGTCGTCGCTGCCCTGGTGCGGTGTTAATGTTTGTTCGCGACGACAACGAGAGGTGGGTAGGCGAATCGCTTCTAACTGAGGGGCATGGGTATTTTGATTATAGCCACCAGGGCGATAATTGGCGCTATATATAGTAGTAGCCTCTGTACATCTCAATACACATTTCGTCGGCTTCTCTCCAATAAGTGGCAGACACACATGTTTGTTAATATTTTGTGGATTATGGTATAAATTTATATATCATATACAAAGGTATTATGTCACATAATGCATAATGTTATCCAAATTAATTATAGTATTATTAATTGTCATTAATTAGATATCAATATTATATTTCCAAAGTATGTAATCATGTAATCATGCTACTGGCATAGCATTAACACATGTCAGATACATGACTAGTTACATGCTTGATTTGTCTCCAAAAGCTGAGATCCCGAGATTTAGAATGAAAGTTTATTGTAGTTTGGTATTACAGATGGATCCTTGGTTGATGTGGCTATTGCTGATTCGAGGAATACTAATCTAATATATAAAGTTCTAGAAGGTTTTTTTTGTCACGCATGTTCTGGGAATCTGTGATGTACCAAGTAAAATAAAGCTGTATTTTTGATCTCTACATGTCTACAAATTTTTTTTTTAATTAACTGCGGCCAGCTACAAACCCCACCATTCTGTGCGGCCAGCTATGTACTCACCACTACACATTATTGCACTTAACCTCAACTGTTTCGCCTAATAACTAACACCTGATAAACACCTGATAAACCTATATAAAGAATTTACCCATTGTATTAACCTATCCTTCTCCACATCATCCTTCCCTGACTCGTGGAAACTCGCGAATGTAATCCCTCTTTTTAAAGGGGGAAAAGCAAATAAAATTAATAATTATAGACCCATTTCGCTGCTACCCACGCCAAGTAAGATAATCGAGAAAATTGTGCATAAAAGAATATACGAGTACCTAGAAGCCTATAAAATTTTAAATAAAAATCAATTTGGTTTCAGACCAAAAAGATCCACCTTAGATGCTTTAACCACTGTAACTGATGGCATAGCTTGGGAATTGGATAAGAGCACAGACACCCTAATCTCCTTCATAGACTTCAGAAAAGCATTCGATCTTGTTAATCACTCAATATTATTACAAAAATTAGAACATTTGGGCATAAGGGGAACATTACTAAATTGGTGTAGATCCTATCTCAACAATAGAAAGCAGAAAGTCATAGCGAATAATCTCACATCAACTCAAGGTAGAATCACCTCAGGAGTACCCCAAGGGTCAATCCTTGGGCCTCTTATGTTTATTATCTTTATTAATGATATTGAATCTAACATACCAAATTGCAATCTTACACTATACGCCGATGACACTATAATCTACTTACACAATAAAAACCTAGACATATTATATGAAAATATGCAAAAGGCCATAGACAACCTCTACAAATGGTGTAAGAGTAATCTATTCCTAGTAAATACCTCCAAATCAAATCTAATGCTCTTATCCAAATCCAAAATAAAACAGGAAACCAGTAAACTCAAAATTATCACATACCATAATGAACCGCTAAAATTAGTATCCTCCTACAAATATCTGGGCTTTATAATAGACAATAAACTAAACTTTCAGCCCCAACTAACACACGCAGTAAATACAATAGCTCACAAAATATACCAGCTTAACAAAATTAGAAGATATATAGACACACAAACTGCCATAAAAATTTTCAAAACACGAATCATACCCTTCTTTGACTATGGTGACATCATAATACACAATGCACACAAACCAAAAACTGATAAATTACAAAAATTACAAAATAGAGCTCTCAGAATAATACTAAACTGCTCATTTGATACCCCCACTAACCAATTACACAACAACACGAAAATAGCACTACTACACAATAGACGAATAACACATCTCAGACACACTGCTTTCAAAAGAGCAAATGACCCCACCTATTCAAACATACCAATTAGAAACACTAGAATCAATGATGGACCAACATTGAAAATACCCAGATATAGATAAAAAATGGGAGAGAACACTGTTCAAGTGAAATGTGCACAAACTTGGAATGAACTCTCACCCAAACAAAGAAATATTGGAACAATCGAAGCATTTAAATCTAATCAAAAATTATGGCTTAATACCTTATATACATAGAATTAATTATTATCTAAACAAACCTTCTTTTCTCTCAAACATCCTACACATATACATACTAACCCTCAAGAAATGCCATCAGTTATGAATAAAGCTAATTAAAATCCTAACCCCATAATGCTGTGAAAATACTGGTGAATGCAAATACTAACATCAAATCATCCTGATTTGTGTGGCACAGTAGCATTATACCATTATATCATCATATCTATGCTGGCACTAATAAGACCACCTGTATAAAGATACAGATGTATAGAGAAAGGTAGCAATGTGATTCTGTACATATATGTTATGCTTATTTTGTAAGCACCTTCTGTACCCTTAACACTCCTTCTGTAAGAACAGAGTGGCAAAAGGCAACAGAACTCGATATTATGTAAAGATCTACTACATATAACTCCAAAGTTCTGTATATATACACATATAGTACCCTCTAACACTCCATCTATGAATCAGAGTGGCATAGAAGGAAAAATTGTAAATATAGTGATACTACCTATTTCTTCGACCCACAATACCCCTGCTCTAAATAAATAGACCAGCTAGGGCCGGGCGAGAAACCCCGAGAAGGGGAGACCTGTACTACCTAGTGTAAATAAAAGCTGTAAAAAAAAAAGGGAGTGTTTCCCGAAAGCTTGTGAAAGAATAAAATAACAACTACAACACTCGGGGTTTAATTCCTAATCCTTAACGACCAACATCCATTACCACACCGGCCAACCCGATATACCACGATCTTTTCCCACTCCACTTACATGTCTACATTTTGAAGCCTTTTTTAAATTGAGATATCCACACTCTATAGCCTGGGAAAGCCCCTGTGAGATACTACATCTTTATCCCACAAGCTACTACGTCACTTCCATGCAGAGGAGTGGGAGAGAGAATTAAGAAGAGGGGTGGGAGCGGGTGGGGGTATTAAAGAGGGGGTGGGGAGGGAGAGGGTGTAGGAGGGGGAGAGTGTAGAAAAGGGGAGGGGAGGGAAAGAAGAGGGGAGGGAGAGGATGTAGGGGAAGGGAGAGAGGGGAGGGAGTGAAAGCGAGGAGGGGGAGCATGAGGAAGAGGGGAGGGAGAGGGAGGGAATTGGAGATGGGGTTGGGAGAAAAAAACAGGTATGAGAGACAGAGAAGAGATGGAGAGAAAAGAGGGAGAGGGATATAATGTGGGGAGAGAGAAAAACCGTCCGGAGGACGGGTACTTTGCTAGTTATATATTGTTGTGGGGACGACTCATAGGGAGTCTAAAAGGACCTGGCTCCAGATAGGGAAGGGGCTCGTCTTCTTCCCATAAATGGTCTAGAGAGGGAGTAGATGAATAGCTCATGACGTCTTATGGTGGTCTCGTGGATCTGAGTAGATTACCAGTTAAGCGCAGGTGATTCTGATATATAGTTAGGCGACTCTGAGAGGTGTTTTACAGCTTAAGTCTCTGATTAAAGATAGTGACACGGTGTATCGATAATTCTCGTCTTCTACTGTATTAATCTTCTTCGTGCAAGGAACAAACAAGGTGCTTCACAGACAGCCAGGTTTATTATGAACCAAATCACATAATCACTCATATTTATACATAAAACACGGACCTAAAGCAGGCCAGAGTCTCAGACGACTAAAGTGAATCATTAAAGAGTCTCAGGCGACTCAGAACGAATCGTGAGGCGATTCGTTAACAAAGCAATAATTATGTTCGATGAAACCCGACTCTGAAAACGAGTCGCACCCGAATCGCAAAAGGCGATTCGCTAGATAACCAAACTCTTATAATTGGAAGCAAGTTATGTAGAATTAATTTCCCCAGATAACCCCCCATTACGATTCTGCAGCAATATATATATATGAGTGTGCTACCTGAGCCTTCTCATGCTACCGTAATTACTGCAATACATTCCTGGTTAATGTTACTAGGCCGAATATGAGCTTGTTACTAATTTGGAATGTTAAATATAATGATAATATTTAATGTTAATTAACAATCATAATGTGTCATTATTACGTAACATGATGTAACAGAAACCAGACATGACGTGAAGGGCTTGCACTTCGCTGTCCAAACCATTTGGCAGTCATTTTCTCGTATGGATGAACGTTTTCTCTAATTTACAAAGAGCATGAGGATAAACTTGAAGATTTTTCCTTAAAGAATTCTTTAGAAATAAAACCAGCCCAAATCCAAAACACGCGTAAGACAAACCCACTCACGGTAAACTAACTGAAGATCCAAAAATCCATTCTTATCCCACAAATGAATAGTTGTGTGATGATCGGTAAACCGGAAGTCTCGGTGAACTGTGATCTCGCATCTCATATGGTCGCATTATGCCTTCGCGCTACCTGCGAATTATAATTACCGGTATAGGTATATATATAGACCTACTTAGCAGCTTTGCATGGAACTCGCTAATTATTTACATAAGAGATGAGATACACTCAAGTGTTTGCCTTATGATTTGTGTAGGCAAGATCACTGACTCAGTTGTTCTTCAAAACTTCGAGGGACCATCGAGATGGAGATGAAGGCATCAAGATCGTTTACTTTAACATGTTTCAGTTCAGTTCAGTGGCAGGATCGAGTTCAGCATGGGATGCCCATTCCCTCTTTATCCCATTTTGAGTTTAATAAAGGGAGTTCTCTCGAATTCATGCACTGAACAGGAAATCATTGTTTTAGAACCCGGATCTATACCATAGAACCTCGGTTGTAATCTAAGTAATCTAAGCCCTCCAATTCCCCTTGGAGAAACAAGGAAAATTTATCGAGTCACTTCATTTGATCGTCAGGATCGCATGATGTATGAGTTGAATATGTTATTCTCTGCTGCTCGATTAAAGCTGCACTCTCAGCTACCGTCGGTAAAAAAGTAAATAGTTTCTACTTTTTGTTCCATTCTTTTCCAACCCATCTAAAAGTCATTTGGCCGAAATTTTGGAGGATTCTGTCTGGTTTTCTTTGCTACTGGGCTTCTAAAACGTCCTTATACTATATCATGCATTTGGTGGACCCACCTTAATCCTTTCCTATGATGACTACCCTTATTATCGCTCACAGGCGGCTGTTTTCGCTCGATTGATTCTACTTCAAATGCATGTAAAAACATATAACACCAGCAGAATATTGATGAATTTAGTCCTATAAGTCATGATATGAGTAAATTTGGTAAGATTGTCTTTGTCATAATAGCTGAGAATACAGCTTTAAGAAAGGTGTTACTGTATCCAACATGAAAACATTAAACAAAGGACTACCGAACAATATTTTGCGTCCATAACCGAGGCAAAAGGAACACAGAGGAAAGGGGATATAGAATTACAAGACTTGGCTTTCTCTGAACTTATATCAAAGGCACATTAAAATTCATCATAACGAACTCATTACATATGTTTGCAGGGAATCATTTCATAACACCTGGAGTAATCTACATTAACTCACTAACAGCTTTTAATTCAAATTTACACTGACATTTTCGAAAAGGCAAATGAAATCAAATGAGATTGCGGCATGAATTTTACATGAACTAATTGAATTGTCTCGCTCAATGACTGTCATTGTCTTATTTGAATTTGACTGTCTGGGTTAAGTCTTTAAATCAAATTACCAAGATCATTATTCATACACATTCCTTCATAACTAAATGATTCATATACATAATAAAGATAAATAAAGAATAATAAAGATGGGGGGTTTTTAGATTTAAAGGATGCTATCATTTACAAGTAAAATCTAGTTTGATTACGGCTATACTAGAAATTCAAAACTTCCCATAAGTATTCTTTTTATTTCCGGTAACACTTCAATATAGTTGAAATGTCTCCTTTCCTGATTTTGTTTTGGTACAAATATCTATTCGGCCATGGCTTTGCATTAACAGAAGTAGTATTATAGTTTAATATGTCGCAAAACAACAGTTCACCTAACGGGGATATTATGTCCGTGGATGTAGTTCTTTATAACCAATATGTTAAAATTAAGTTCATGACAGCCTTTTATCGTTTCTGCCTAACAGTATCTCTTCAACTGTAATATTAATACTTTTACACTAGGGCACTCGTAGAAAAAGCAGGAACAGACTAATTCCGACCAATTCATGCAACATATAGCCATGTTAAGAATCTAATAATATAATTCATGGGGTGAAATGAGAAAAAGAGAGAATTAAGAGGAAAAGACCGATTTTAGTTTGAGAGATAATGATTTGAGAGCATACATTTTATAATATTCCTAGAATGTTTGGATAATTGTACTGTTTGTAGGACATACATTTGACAACGTCAGCAGAAAGTTCGCAAAAGCAAACAGGATGAACTACACTCGTAATCAACATTCGCAATCTAAAATCACAGTCTAAAATATTCAATATTTCGGTACAACAATACAAAAATGCTCCGAGTTACCGGTTTATGTTAAAAGAAGCAGTGGGATAACAGTTTTTATCAGATGTTCGTTTAATGTCCACATATTAATGTTTTAGAAACATTATTCATGCAAACGTTCATTTACTGTGTGGGAATTATTGTCCCTTGAACATTTGTGAGTTCAGAATGTAGCTAAAAACGTCTCAGGAACATAAAATCCAAACACTCCAAGGACGTTTTGCTAAACAAAATAGTCACTTTATGTTTTCTATGTGATTCCTACTAACTAACATAAAACTAACCTTTTTCCAATATTCTGCTTATGCTATTTGCTAGTGGGATAGGCCTGCACTTGCATTACATTTGCCATGGGAACTACTCTGGAGTCATGCCGCAATTGTAAAGGCAATGGTCGTATCTACTGAGCAACTTGCAGAGCTTCAACAAGCACATAATTCAACAAACGCATAATTCTTGTGTGCAGTTACTTTAAAATATAAAAACTACATTTCACACAGGAAGACATCTACCATTTCTCATAAGCAGATTTCCCTCTCAGCGTTGAACAAATATCATGTATAATAGTCGCTTTTAAAGCGGGAATAAAATATTTATTGACTTCTTCAATACAGGTGCGTCTAGAACTTATCAATCTCACTCACGTTTACAAAATCGAGACCAGTTTTATTGGATGGTATGTGTGCTGTCATTGGACCGTTCCAAGGGGCTTACATTTAAATAGATCCATTCAAATACTATTCCATATAAGTGAACCCGTGGGACCGATGTATCACTCCTTGTCTCCGTCGATGTGATGAGTTGCTGCCAGAAGTAAAATGTATGTGGGTGCACGGAGGAAGGAAAGAGAGTGGCTTTCTGTCCTATATATTCATCTCTTACTCAAGTGAAATATAAATACGTTGTCTACCTTGATGAAGGCCTTATCTACGAATAACCTCTAATGAAACATATATTATTTAGTCAAGCTGTCCGTTCAATCTGCAATGTTCACGGACTGTTTGTTTGATTTGAATCTTCTGATGAGGAGTCTACGATTCCCCAATTGTGTTTATTGCTTCCTTCGAATTCATTCTCAGGGAGGATCATATATTATAATTCTGCATAATACTCTTGCCAGATGCTTGAATTCTATTATATGTACATATGTGATGTGTTAAGGAGAAATGAGTCACAAGTCGCACAAAAATGGATTTTGAGATATCATTATATTTGAAAAGATGAAATCAAGCCGATCCCAATTAATGATGGTAAACATTAATATATCTACATATGCAGTACGGGAAGTACTTCCACATGTTTTAAACGTTAAAAAATAGAAGTCAAATATACTCTTTAGGATAGTTATATTCAATCCATAGTGTTGACATGTGGTACATATATATTGAGATATTGTGAGCAAGGTTTCCTGTGAATACAGTTCTTTTGAAAATATTAATTTTGCGACTTGGGACACATTTCCTTGAAACACATCACATATAATATAATTACTTGTCATCTCGACGAACTATATATCATAGGATAAAGTATAGCATGACCAGACTGCCAGTATCAGGTCCACTTACATGCACGTCCGCTCTTGTTATCCCATTCCTCACGACAGGATTGTGGCGAACCCAACATGTCTACGTGCGATAGATGCGATTTGAGGATATGCGATGGCGTGCCTGATCGCCCTCCAGTCATTGCCTTGCCGTCCTAATCTCTATCATGCACACCTTCGTGACTATAACACTATACTTCCAGATTCTAACAGCTTAGAGATGACACCTATCCCCGGATCCCTTAATATAACTCCACTCGGCTCGAGGAAGATGAACAAAGGGAAAAGGCACATGTATACTATATTAAATTTAGCCTTGCAAATTCATAAAATTGGATAAATTCATACATATATAGGCAAAATCTCCCCTAAACGATTGCCTTTATGAGTACTATGTAATTTGATGCGATACAAATAATTAAAGAACCCCAATTTAGTTCTAGATTAAGTTACTGCAATCGGCCCTATATGCCAATCTATATCGATAGCGATCGAGGCAGACCTCATACTATTGAGTAAATGATATGATACTACACACTCCTTTTTGCATAATATATCCTTGCTCTGCTCTGCTTTTTATTTTGGTCTGGTTCCTTTTACAGACTTTTTACACCGGCATCTAACTCTTTTTCTTCCCATCTACTATCATTACTATGCGAGGCAGGGCATCAATCATTCCTGACCATGCCATGTTGATAATTCGCATGAAAACCTCTCTGTCCCACGGGGTCAGTTTACATCTTGCAATGGGTCGATTGGTGGCCTAAGCATGCAGCATATCTATTGACCAGCCTGGTATAATGGTAAGGACCCTTGGTTATAACCAGAAACTTCAATTGCCAGGGATAGATATAAGAGAGCTGATTCACCAAACGCTTGCACCACCTCCCCCGACTGGTCATGAGGTAACCCATCCATCAATCTCCATCGTTTCTCAAAACTGATTGCACTTCACGCCTTTTCCCGGCCTCTGCGAGATCTCCGTTTTTCATGACCGAGCCATGGGCGGGCTGTCAAGCATGTACTTTATTCGGTCACGACCCGCACACAACCAATACTCCATGCGCACTCACTTTATGTATTTTTTCAATTATGGAGGTCTTTTATTTCATGGAAAAAATCAACCGCATTAGCGAGGGTGCCTTTCTGTTGATTTATTGCAAAATTTTCCCAGGGAAAATGACCCCGAGCGTCCATAATCCCAGTTGCTTTATTTGCACACCTCAGTTGGGCCGATTACCTGATCAAGATGTCGTACTATATTCCGATATTTACAACTGCTTAATGTGTTATGTGAACCAGGGTACGTGAATAATGATTGAAGCCTGTCATAATTATACCACCCATGGACGACATGATTAAAGGACAAGCTGTAAATTACACATTTTGAATAAAATAAAATAAACGGGTGTTTAATCTTTTGTTCTGGCACGCCAGATATGACCAACCATTATTTGTAATGATCTGACAATAAAGAATATTTGAATTGAATTGAGTTCCTGAGCACTGCTCTGTAATAAGGGCTGACAGACTTTCGTTTGCATCTCATACTTCTCTTTGCCTCTTACCCAAATTTATCAGTCCTATTTCGGCAATATATAACCCATGAAAGACACAAGTAAAAGACAGGCTGTAAATTACGCATTTTGAATGAAATTCAATAAATATTTTTCTAATCCTTTGTTCCTGAGTAAAGCTATACAAAGCAGAATATAAGGTTGGCTGTCTTTGATTTGTATCCTCTAGTTTCCTTTGTCATTTTTACACCAGATTCATCAGTCCTATTGTCTCAATAATATCAATACTTAATCATTCTATTTCTATACTCATCTCATAAACAACCTTACATTCATGACCTCTTCCATATTATTCAATACACATTCTATTCAATTGATATTCAACATTCTGTAAATTCATAATTAAATCAATTTCTATTCTTAACAATTATAGAAAGAAAATATTACAAGAAATCGATTACAATATTTCTGTAAAGTAATCGATTACAGCTGCAATAAAACCTAAGTGTATTCTCCCGCTACCAACGGATGTCAATCTATTCATATTTGCTCAATAACTATCATACACGGCGTGGTGAATGTATTTGGACAGGCTATATATCTGCTGATCAGGGGACTGATGGGAATACGTTATTTTGGTGAGGATATAGGATTCCGCTCATGGTCATGGACACTGTTTGCATATATCTTCATTTCGTACAATTGTTCATGTCATATCTCATATAGATAGGTTGTAAATACATAAAAGTTCACAGTCTTTGCATGCCACGGATAGATCTATGTCTGGTAAAGCTGAATAAAAAGTTCTTGCGCACAAAACTAAAACATCCAGCCCAGATATGATTTAAGACTTTCTATGAAAAATAAAATAACTTTGTTAGATACAAAAGCTCCTATTTTAGTTTACGTTTTTGCTAAGTTTAATCTTCACTGCATATATATATATATATATATATGTATTGCTAGTCATCGTAAACAACTGCTTGATGGAATTAGTGGTTTACTTTACTTTTGGCAATAAAATTGATTATTTGCCCAGAGTTCAACTATATAGGAACGGCATCAAAGTGGAGTATCACTCGAAGTGGGGCAGTGTACATAATGATAGATACCTCTATATCAGGCTTGAAATGATGAACACGTCCTAAAAACGCATCAGGCGGCTCTCGGGAGATATCAAAGTGGGGATGAGTTAAGAATACAATAGCGGGGAGATGCCTTACGTTGAAGCACTTGTGGGAACATTCCATTAATGTGTCTCATTTTCTTAAGAAATACTAGGAAATGTCCAATATGCCAGCCTGGTTAGCTAGAATTTAGTATCCAGACTATGTATTCCAGCGATGGCTCGAACCTTTTAAGTAATATGAATTTACAAATCCCAATTTTTAAATATTTGATTTCAGGATCCTTTCTCTGCAGCTACCCTGATCCCATAAACAACTCGGGAGATCATTAGAAGACTCTATATTGTATTTTCGCTCACTGTCTACTCTAGTACTTCTACCTCACTTCCCTTCCGATTTTCGAATTCCCAGTAAATAAGGGCCTCCATCCTCCGCTTTCTCATGATGTGCCCACAAGATTTTGCTTGCCTTTTCATTGTGTTGTCCATTTATTTTCTATCTCATTGTTTCTGAAACTTCCTCATTTTCTTTCTGAATAAATTACCCATTGTTCGTTCATATTCAGCTTGTGAACAACATTTCTTTAAAAATGATGGTTTCGTAATGTCTATTTTTTTAATGGGACACGATTCACTATCATGGTTGATGATCGGATCTATGTATATAATTAAGTTTGTATAATAAATGTTCATATGTATTTATATATACACGTGTCATCGTTATCCCAAGTAGATATACATGGGCAATGTTGGCCTAATTGGCACCTATGTTACATTATTACCCTAGTAATTTAGCCACATTGCAGTGAGTGAAATCCCGAGGCGTTTACATGTAAATTAGGAATTGTTGATAATGGGTTTACAAACAAAGACAGTCTTTAAGACCACATAAAAGCTGGAGTGACTTCCCATCGAACAATATGCTCCGATGCCACAGTTCCCTGCAAATGCGTGCAAGAAGATGTCTCCTTATTTTGATAATGCACATGTCACAACTGTGGAAACCGCCCATGCGTTCCTCTCTATCCTCCTCCTGCTATAGGGAATATCCATATCTGTGGGACTGTTTTTCCCCCGTCTTTCCATGGCAGCTAGTGATCTACATCTTATCCGCCGACAAATGGATCACAGGAAGGCATGGGAGGTCGATGGTAAAGAAGAGATGGAACTTAGTGATAGATGAGGGACTATGCAAAGAATACAAAGGCGCCTTTGTCTTATTATACAACCTCCGTGATCGTGGAGGTGCTAGGACAAGAGATAAATCACTTACGTGATCGATTTAAATATAAAAATAAGGCTTTCACAATGGGGCGGCAGAAGGTGCAAAGATCAAAAAGCGCTATCCATTACAGAGGAATCCTCTGGCACGAACATGCACTTGGCATTTCTCGGTATTGAACGAGCCGTGGTAATATTTTTTCTCAACTATATAGCAAGCAGCTCCTCCTATAGCAAGATTTCTTTTTCACTAGTGAGATTCTATTAAGGCATTGTTCGTGGGATTAATTAATCATTGCATTGTTTAATGTATACGACTGTATTCTGTATTAAAAGCACATAATGGACAAACATTTTTCTCAAGTTCAAAGACCTCGGGTGATTTTTCTTCTAATTGGGTGATGCGATATTGGTTTTTCTGTAATACTTTGTGGATTTGGCTCTACCTAATTTCACTAAGAGTCGGCTTGATTAATTGAAGCATGAGGTTACTATATATTCCTATCCATCCATTGTTACAAAGGTGTCTCAAGCTTGAGAAATAAAAACATCACATGACTCTCAGGAGCAGTTCTATACGATGATGTTCTTATCCATAGATAGAGCTATTCTAGCTCTCTCCCGACATAACACTCTCATTTATTAAGAATCCCTGATACAGGTCCTCGTATGCATTTGGTCAATCTGAAAATTATGACTACTATGAATTAATATCTGATTATATTTGATAATGCGTTGATTATAAAAAGATTATTTCATTGGAGAGCATTCATCTTTAGGGAACGTTATCCATATATCTATATAATCTTTGTACGAATCTTCGTTTTCGATCGGCTGAGCCCGATTTATCAATATATTTATTGTCTGTGAAAGTGTTCGTCGCAGTGGGTAACGTAGTGGTATAGCCAAGCAATGTGTGAGACTTCCATATACTACTTACGTATTTGTTGACCTGTAGAAATGTGTGCGCATTCTTATGTATGAAGTGCGCACGCACGCTGCACATGCGCACTATTATCAGCGCATATTGTTTTAATTTGTATCCGCAAGTTGGAGTTCTTTTCATGTAAGCCTTTTCATGTAAAACGTTTTTCTACGCTTAATGCACATACATGTATAATGATAGATACCTCTATATCAGGCTTGAAATGATGAACACGTCCTAAAAACGCATCAGGCGGCTCTCGCTGACGTGAACTAACGTTTTTTCGCTCTGTGGTCGTTGCGGTTTCATTCTGCAGTGTATTCTCAATCCAAATATAATAACAAATGGAGCTAGCTGGTCAGTCGAGTGTCTTGATAGGTTGTGCAGTCTATAGGTGCTTTATAATAATTAATAAATGACAATATCTATAAAACCGCATATTAGCCGCAATAAGCATGCGGTCTAGTGGAGCTCAGGCTATAACTACACCTTATCTATATGAAGTGTGGTTTGGCAACTATGCATATATACTGTACTTCAGTAATAAAGCAGAGTAGTAATATCAGGCGGCTGTCTATGTTATTTATATTCTTCCTCAAAAAGATTCCCCGAGTCATTACAATACAAAGATTCCAAAAAATGTTCGTGGATTCCCTGATCTGATCAATAGTACGAAGAAAAGGATTTTAAGTCGAGTGAATACCAAAAGTATAATTTAAGCGAGTTATGATTAGATGTGTTCTTTATTCTGGTGGTAGATATAAGTTTTGAGTTTGATTCCAACGTTTCGGATACGTGGCGATAAGATAAGGATTATTCAAATGATCAATAACTATTTCATCTTTCCAGATTTTTGTCTAGAGGTATTCAGCAATAGTATTGATTCTACTTTACCTAAATGACTTTCATGTTACTTGTGAATTGACGCCACAATACGTTATACTTCTTGACACTTTTCTATCAATACCGTATTCTCTAAAGGGTGGTCTCCACTGGCTGCGGTAAGCTCTGCGGTAAGCTCTGTGGTAAGCCTTGCAATGGTGCTGTGTTGTTGAGGAGTATAGCTAGTTCCTGCCTACATCATTCACTGACCATGTAGACAAGGACCTCGTCATTCCTAACCACCTACAGAACCAGCACAGACCATCGCAAGGCTTACCGCAGAGCTTACCGCAGCCAGTGGAGATCCCCCTTAAATAATATTCGCTTATAGTCCTTGATAGACCAATGATACACCGCTTATATTCCTTGATAGACCAATTATGTAATAGTGATATTATAGCTCCTCAATAGCTTTATTAATGTATCACAATTTTAAATTGCTAGCATTCCAACTATGTGTACCCAAGGAAAGTAGCTTGGTATTCTCCAAGAACACTTATACTTCTAATATCCACTGCATTCATTCATCAAACCTTAATTAGGACTACCTACCCAACAAAATAACAACAATTTCAAAATAACCAAAGGCCCCAGAACTACAAAAATATTAATGAGGATAAAATGTTCTCTTTTCGAAGAGATCAAGGCCGAGACTACCTGATGCAGATGATAACTAAAACACGAGAAACGAGGAGAAAACACACCAGCAGTAGAAATATACATAGCCTTTGTACGCAAAGCTGCTCCTAAAAACCATTTAGTGCGTCTAGGGCATGGGAAGCTATATATTTTTATCGTGAAAGGCGATGATAGGACCTGAAGGTGCGACATGGCACATCAGCTCAGATGAACGCTAAAAACCCATGGAACAAGACGCCTCGGAAACACTGCATAGCAAGTATTGGCTTTAGTAAATAGTGTGGCTGGGGAATACCTTCCTTCACAACATCCCCTATATTACTCGGCACCTTAGATATATATGGGTTAGATTTTCAGAAATTGTGAAATTCGCCTTCACCAATCTTCTGAAATAACCCACATTTAAGACAGAAATGAGCTTCAAAATGTTGTTTAACATAACAGAACTGATACTTTAAATCAATGCGATACCAAATGTACTCAGATATACCCCAAATTTATCATCTTTTTAGCAGGATTTAGCAGAAATTACTAAATATGTAAAGCTGCCAATTGTACATTTTCTGAAAATCTGACTCATATATTATATATTCGTGGACGCTTCATAATAAACAAGAAACTAATGATACTGTATATGTCAGTAATGACAATAAAGGTGAAGGTGAAGGTGACAATGAAGGACTATTTATCGTATTTGGAAGCAACCAAAAGAAGATCCCTGAAACACCAACTAGAAAAAGGTGGTCAAGGGATCAGATTTATATGAAGTATGGAGCTCAGAAACAATCATGGCGATAATACACGAACAACAACCTAGACATTGCCTAGAACCCATCTGCCGCTTTCAAATTTCATCGTGAGAAAACGTTTTACATAAAGGAATTTGCCTACAGCTGCCCTCTCTCGCATATGTAACTATAAGAGCGACTGTTTATAACTTAATATACAGGATTAACTAGGAAATGTAAAAATTATACCCAATATTTGGTTAATATCCTAGTTTTTGATTACCTATATTCTTATCCTATGACTGGATTCTTATCCTATATTGGATTCGATACCCCAAAGAAGCCTAATTAGGGCCATCGACTGATCATCAACGTTTGGCTTCATGTCAGATATATATCGAAGGCCTCTATTCAATATATTAATCTACGTATATCCTAAAGCAGAGTTTTAACGTATACAATTGTGGGCCTAATATTTTTCCTTTCCTCCTGGTCTTCCCCGAGCTAGTTCCATTAACTCGGACGGCTTCATTAAGTTGCCAGATTTAATCGCTGGGCCAGGAATTGCGTCCCTTTAATGACGGCGATGTTTTATGTTTTTCTTCAATTTAATGGCAGCAAGTGTATCTGGTTGGAGCGGTGGATGGAATGATGCGAAGCAGTGACTTGCAAGAGCAACTCTGAAAACAGCCAGTGTGTTTTGGACTTCGAGTCACTCTGATAAGCACCATTGTCTGATTTGAGATCATCAAGAGAAGAATAAACGTAGATAAAGAAATAAACAAGTAGATTAAACAACTATCGCTGGCGAAGTGCTTTATTTGTTCTAGCGTGTAGAACCAGTGTAGGAGTTGCTCAAGCGAGAAAGAGCAAATGTAGAACAGCTCAACATGATGGGAGTTTGCAAGATAATAAAGAATGATTCAAGAAGACGATGAGCAAACCAACGTGGCACGGGATGGTCATTTGAGATTAATTGATGGAAATAAAACCCACTTATCTCCCTCTAGCCTCATGAAATCGTTCGCCTGTGTCTTTCGGGAATTTTATGACTCCGGAATTTAATATTTTGGAGAATAGTTATAAAATTCCCAAAGCACTATTCGCTTGTTGAACAGGTTGCCCCTTTGAGTAGACAAAGATTTGAAACGATACTGTAAATGGATTCAATGTGAATTATATTCATACTAAACTCGAAACACGGAGAGGGGCAGGACATGATATCTGTTAACTTCCTTATTGTACAACTAATTAATTTAAACACAATTCTAAACAAAATTATTTAAACACTAAAGCTGAATTCATTCTCAGCTATTACGACAACAAATATCTTACCGACTTTACTCATTTTTTTACTCTTAGAACTGAAGTTATCAAAGTTTTCCTACTGTTGTATTTATACACGAAGTTGAAGTCGAATCGGTCGAAGGAAAAGAAGCGCCGTTGAACGATAATAAGTGAAATAGTGCTAACAGATTTCGGCAGCCCACCGAAATATAGATGTGGAATTGTATGAAGCCCTGCAGTATAAATAACAATGTGAAATCCTCCGAACTTTGGTCAAATAACGTTCAGATAGGTACATCACAATATCCGTATCCTTTTCTTTTTTGTGACTTACGTCGCATCTTTATGTGTAAAAACTAAGTCGTGAGATGAAATATTTTGCTTGATATGTTATCTTACGTTTTGCCCATCATATTTTGCTGAACCTCTTTCTTCCTTTTAAGGTATGTTTGGATATCAGAGCTACGTTTACGTTTACGTCCATTGATCGAATATTTCAATAGTTTAAAATATCAAATTACAACTTTGCTATATTCTGTTCTTACTTTTGTAAATCAAAATTCAGGGCCTAGGACTATAGTCTATTTTGTACTTCGTTACATTAGTAAACCCTGTTCTATTATTCTGCTAGTAGCCTAGCTATTGTCCACAATAACTTTAAAGCTCTTCCTAGTATGTAAGGGCATACTCTGGGAAACCTGACATTAAGTTGCAATAACGTTTTAGTTGCAATAATATCAATATATCCATCGAAACTCTTTAAGTTTTGTTGGATGTTAGCTGAGAATGCACCTTTAATTTATCTTTTGAGTAATCCTCACCCTTTCTTCATATATATAGCAAAACGATATCGGGTTTAGCCCTAAAGTGTCCTCCTTTTGATTCCACATTCAAGTTATAAATAGGTGCGAATAAATAGTTGAAAATGTTGGATAGAACTTGGTGTAATTGATTGAAGTCAATTCTTTAATGCAGTGAAGTATTTTACTATAACTGTCCCAATACAAAAATCGGTGAAGAGTTGGAGGAAACAAAATGAATGTTTCCTGTTGCAGCAGTGTGGACTCCTTTTGAAAGGTTATTTCCTGGGAAATTTCTTTTATTTTGTTCTTTTTGTTTCTCTAGAAATATTACCAATAATCTCAGCGGTAAAGGAGGAGGAAATATATGGGTTCTGCGGTAACACGAAACGATTACCCAAACCTGAAGATAGTTGTATGTAAATGTTGGATGGTTTGGTAGAATATACAGCTATTAAAGAGATAAACCACTGTTATACGCACTGCTGCAGGCGGGAGTTAAAGGAACTAATGCATGAAAAATAAGGATTGACAGTAATTTTTTCAAACTTTGTCTTGAGAAAGTACATGGTTGGAGGATAACAAAAAGCAAAAAAAAAATGGATCTCAGCATATTTTTTTTCTTTCTAGAGACCAGCAAAGTTTAGTATTGAAGTATGTGGGAAAAATGGATATTTTCTCAGTTTTTCCAAGATTTCAGACAGACAAATAACATTTTTCAATTGAAATGTCTTCTAAACATAACCACTATAGATATTTACCCTCATGTATGAAAGAACAGGGTATCAACATATTTTGAAATATATTATTTAGCATTGAAAATCTTCAATATTCCTGTTTTTAACTCACCGGGATGTAGATTCAGTTGAATAACTTTTTTAAAAGGTCGGTGACCCCCATTTTTTATTGCTTGAAAGGGTAAAGCAATATGTTAGCTATGTTTATAGAGATTTTTAGGAGAAAGTTATTTTCAATTTTTTTTTTATACTGAAAAAACGAAAAAATTGTCCTTTTCTCATAGACTTCTATAGTGAACAACCATAAATTTTGAGGCCCCCTAAAATGGAAACTAACCCGGTGACATATTGTTTTTATTGGCTTTTTGAATTCACATAACCTTGTTCTTTCACGAGGCAAAGTTTAAACAAAATGTTATTTTCAGTTTTTTCCCCAGTTGAACTGTGGTTTATCTCTTTAAACACATGTTTTAAGAAGAGATAGTAATCTGAGACTATATAGTCTCTTATTTATGTAGATTTAGATTTAGATTTAGAAAACATTTTATTCGGTTTATAAACCGTTGTAGAAGGAAGCTCTCCAACGTAGGGGAGGTTTTCAGTGTCTTCTTGGGTATTTACAATTGTATTTTGAGCAAGAAACAATACCATTTCAATCAAAGACTGGAAATTAGCTTCTAGCAAAAGTTAAATTTAAATTAAAATTGTTGAATTTAAATTAAAGCATCTTTGTTGACAATATGACTTATAGCACAGTATGTTCGTTCACTCGCTTAGGTAAAATGAATACAGTTTAATTTATGGTAAAATTAAATTCTAAACAGTCGAACTGGTGATTTCATGATATCACCTGACAAAAGGCATGTTGCCCGAAATCTTGTGAATAATAGAATAATAGAGAACAAACAGATCCTTTATTACTACCTCCATAAGAATAAGAATTATACAATCATGTGGATCTATTGAGATATAAGGCGAACACCCTCCCTCTACCAAGATTCTAAATGTAATACTCGTCACAGTGTCACCGATATTGTTGATTTGCATTGGTTATTATTAGCCAATGGGGCTGCATGGTCTTCGATCACCGGGCCTACTAATCCTATATAAACTCATTCATCCATGTACTAACCCTCATTCTTTCACTCGCTGCGCTCGGGGCAATACGTTGGCATACACAGCGCACACACCTACGCCGCTTCGCCACTACACCCCACCACCCTCTACCTGGGATACCTGTCACACCACGCGGTCCCTTGACCCTTCAGTGTGACTAGGAGTCATACACACAAAAGCTATTGCCCGCAAAGGCCACCGGCAATTATTGTAAGTAGAAACCTTTACACAATCTTAGCCATGGCAGCTCGTGGGTCCACCCAGTCCGAGGGGGATGCAGCCGATATTGAACCTGTTGATGTAAAGAAGTTAACTAATAAGGAGCGACTAGCTAGGCTAGAAGACAATATAGAGACAATGGCTAAGGCAATGGCCGTTCTGGCAAAGCAGAATAACGATAAAAAGGAGGACTCTGTTAACAATTCCAAAACCTCCTCTCCTATTCGACCTTCAGGCACTGTGAAACAAAACTTATTCGAGAACTATGAAATTAGCGACATTGTAGATAAAGACACTTCTCGCCAAAATCATTTTGATAACATGTCCTTCCTTAAGACCCAGGGAAATGCAAACCGGGCAGACGCTTTGCTACGTGCCCTACACCCTTCACTAGGCAAGACCACCGGTAAAGAAACATACGACCCTTACCTTCATAAAATCTCCCGCTACCCTATGCCTCGCCATTTTCTCCCAAATGATCTCCAAAAAGGGGTTAAAAAACATGATAGCCACGATGACTTGACACTTCCAGAGTTTTTAATTGGTTTCACCAGAATGATTCGTAAGGAAAAGATTACAAACCCCACAGTAGTAGCTATGATTGGTCATTTGGGACAATTGGGGGAGGACCTTACTCGATTTGACTGGGAGCATATGCGTACATGGTCTAACACAATCTTGCACGATATCGGGCAGGAGAACTATGATTGGCGGGATTCCTCAAGGATCTCATCTGAGAGGACCAGGGCAAACGTTATAGCGTCTATGAACTCTTCCCATATAGACAAATCTAACGTCTGTCCCCAATTTAACAAAGGGAGGTGCCACAACACAAAATCTCACGGAAGTACGCACATACATGCATGTGCTTACTGCTGGCTCGCATATGGGGTGGAACACGACCACCCCATTACCGCATGTAATAAAAGGAAGGGCCAGGGCAACAACGGAGGCTCTCAGCCTCAAAGACCCAGTCAAAATAACCAAAACGCTAAGAAGGGCCAAAACTACAAAAAGTCATCGGGTTCCAATGACAGATCATTTGCAAAAAACGAATAATCCCTTCCCCCCCAAACGTAAGTTTCACTATCGCAGACCACTGCCCCCCGCTCACAGCGGGGCAATCTAACATTCAAATCAGCGAAAGCTTCTCTCATACCACCCCCCCTCACGATAAACATATTGATGACATAATGAAAATCCAGGTAGATGGGATTGTGACCAGACGATCTCAACCCTGCCCGGTATTGGGGGAGGAGGGGGTGTATGAGGGCATCGACCCAGTAGCGGTCACCGGTGAAAAAACAATTAGTATAGATGATCCTAGTATAACCCAGCAAAGGAGGCTATACTGGCCAAAACTTACGGGGGAGGGAAGGGACCTTGAAACTCTCAAAATCTATGACACAGTCCGGGCTACAGGTAGGGCTAATATGTTGGAGGCAAAGGTAAAGGTAACTTCCCTTCTAAAGCCAGAAAACTGGGAGGCCATAGCCACGGGCCACCCAGACGACAGAATAGTGCTAGATGGGATTACATACGGATTCCCCCTCCAATATACAGGCCCGGTCTTGGACCGACCAAACAAATCCGCCCATAGCTCCGGTAAACAATTCCCCGCAGCCATAGACAAATATCTTGAAACAGAAACAGTAAACAATGCAATGCTAGGCCCATTCGAAGACGGCCCATTCGAATGGTATAACGTCTCACCTATCATGACAAGACCAAAGTCAGACCCTAGTAAAAAACGCATAATCATAGATCTCTCATACCCGCCAGGAAACAATGTAAATGACTATGTCGCTAAAAACTCAATGTTTGGAAATAAACACGACCACACTCTTCCCACTATCCCCGAGGCAGTGGATACCATTAGAGGCATGGGTTTCCAATGTACCCTGGCTACAATTGACATCCAGCGAGCATACAGGAATATTCCTACATGCCCGCTGGACTATCCGCTTCTTGCTATATCACACAGAGGCAAGATATACATTGATAAAGCAATGCCATTCGGCTCGCGTAACAGTTCGCTCTATATGCAGAAGATAGCAAACTTTGTAGTTCGGGCATTAAAACAAAAGGGCATACACGCGTATATGTTTCTTGATGATATGCTAATAATACACCAGTCAGAACAGGACCCCCACGCTCAATTTGCCCAGACACTCTCACTATTTCGCAATTTGGGTCTCCCAATAGCATATGAAAAGATACAAGCCCCCTCCCCAAGAGTAACATACCTGGGAATAAACATCGACTTGTCAAAAAGGGAACTCTCAATCCCTCACAAGAAGGTACAGGAATTTCTTGCTCTCATCAGGTGGGCTATTCGCCAAGAAACACTAACTCTAGTCCAAATTCAATCGATAGTGGGAAAAATAAATCACTTGGGAAAATGCGTTTCACCGGCACGTTTATTCATGTCTAGGATCCTTGAAACCCTTAGGCAAAATTACACCAACCACACCGTCCCGGTCACAAAACCACTTGTGGCCGACTTGAAGTGGTTCATTCGCTTTCTGGTGACTTATAATTGCAAATCAATCATACACACCAGCCCACCGGTCAAATCAATTGTGGCCGACTCCTGCCTCACAGGCGGGGGCGCCTCCGACATGACAAACTATTATGAATTGGTCTATCCACACAAGATTGCCGTGAGCTACCACATATCCATTCTCGAATGTTTAAATTGCTTAGTTGCTCTCAGAATGTTTGTGTCTGAGAAGGACAGGAATACTACAATTGAACTGTGCTGTGACAATTCCGCAACCATTCACACACTGAGGGCGGGGCGGGCACGCGACCCCGTACTGTGTGCAATAGCAAGGGCTGTGTGGTGGATACAGGCCAAATACAACTTGCATATTGTATACACTCACGTCCCTGGTGTTGAAATGATCTTAGCCGATGCTCTCTCTCGGGCACATACATCCCAAGAATACAGAGCCACAGCAGACGAACTTATAACTAAACATAAAATCAAAAAACTTACTCCTCCTGTCTATGTGACTAATTTCAAGCAATTTATTTAACAGATTCGGGACTCGACTCATATCTCAGGGCAGCTGAGAGCCGGATGAACCAAGCATATCGCCCGGGTACCATCAAGAACCACAGATACATCCTCAGACTCTACGTGGGCATGGCCACACAATTTCGTCAAAACTTCCACAATCCATCTGTGCAACTGGTCGCGGCCTTCATCGAGCAGGCAGCTCGTTCGGCCCGCACCGCGATGGGTGTAGCATCACTTGTCTCATCACTAAAGGCTATCTTACAAAGGCTTGATATTCCAACAGGGGCCTTTCAATCGCGCCAGGTCCAACTACTATTGAGATCTATATCTATAAACAAGAGGACCCCGGCAGTCCAGAGGCCTCCTATCACACCTCAGGACCTCAGGCGCATTCTACAGGCGCTTCATTTCAACCCATACTACTACCAATATGCGGTTGCTTTCCTCCTCCTATTTACTACAAATATGCGCCAGTCAAATATAGCCCCAAGAACACAGAGACAACTTGACACCACAAGACAGGTGACTACAGACGACCTGGCTATCAACAAGGAGTCTATAGTCATAAATATTAAATGGTCAAAAGCCCAACAGACTGTTGCCAACCAAGCCTCTTTGACCATTCCTCGGGCAGCCGACAAGCAGCTGTGTGTAGTCCACCATCTCACAAGGTTATACAAGATATCCCCGCCCTCCCCAAATGCCCTCCTCCTCCGCTTTAGAGACAAAACTCCAATGACGACGCAACACCTAGTCTCCATATGGAAAAAGGCGGTGGCTTCAGCTGGCATTGATCCCACCACCACGTTACACTCCCTAAGGAGGGGGGGCAGCCTTTACTTACAAGAAAAAGGCGTGGATATTCCAGACATTGCAAAGCACGGTGGCTGGAAAAGTGGAGCCATCTTTCGTTATGCGAGAAACCCCTCCACTATCTCTACACTCCAGGCACTAAAGTCCCTCTCATGAACTACAAGCCTTGCCTTTGGCTTAAAACTACACATCTGCTTCAAACATCAATTGCCATTGTCAATCACGCTGCCATGTTTATCGCTGATTACCTCTTAACTTAATCATCAATTTACAATTGTCTTATCACTTTTATCAAGGATCAATCAAACAAATATATTGATCTCTTATCTTCTTATTATACATCAAAGTTTATTTATCATCCATGTATTTACCAACTCATTCATCATATTTAATAAATATTATAAATAAACTTTTATTCTCCAACCCGGTGTCCGTCTTAGTCCATGTGATTTGCATTGGTTATTATTAGCCAATGGGGCTGCATGGTCTTCGATCACCGGGCCTACTAATCCTATATAAACTCATTCATCCATGTACTAACCCTCATTCTTTCACTCGCTCCCACCCACCACATTCCCTTTTTCTTAACTTTCAATTTATATATTTTCAGGTGTCCTCAACTCCATCGAGCGACACCTCCTCCAAGCAGCTTAAAACTACACATCTGCTTCAAACATCAATTGCCATTGTCAATCACGCTGCCATGTTTATCGCTGATTACCTCTTAACTTAATCATCAATTTACAATTGTCTTATCACTTTTATCAAGGATCAATCAAACAAATATATTGATCTCTTATCTTCTTATTATACATCAAAGTTTATTTATCATCCATGTATTTACCAACTCATTCATCATATTTAATAAATATTATAAATAAACTTTTATTCTCCAACCCGGTGTCCGTCTTAGTCCATGTATTTGAAATTTCTAAAAAAAAAAGTTATTTCAAATAAGGCCATTTACATTCAAATAATCATATCAAAAACGCATGTCGACTCTGCCGATGTTTTGTTGCGTTGCCTATACAAAATTCTAGTATCAAGTATCATATTACAAATTTACATAACATATACAATTCTTTATCTGATACGCCACAGATCCTCATACACTGTTCAATTACTGAATAATACAATCATCGTTCATATCTTTACATAGTTTGACACGATACGTTTATCTATTCATTCTGCTTATCTATACCCAATTCATAATGGCTGTAGTATAGGCTTTTTTCAAAGTTATCGCCTGAGCCCTAGTAAGGACATTTGTTTGGGTAAAAACATGACATTGTTATGAAATGAAAATTTATTTTTCTTATAATGATCCGAGCAAAATAGGAAAATTTCCATCAAAACTATTAACAAAAGACACACGGTACCCAAATTAAAGACCTAGCTCATATCTGGTAAACAAGCAGAGTGACCAATCAATTTGTTGTCATTAGATTTAAATAATCCCAATCACTTCTAGAATCATATTATAACAGAAGCTGTGAACAGTTATATTTTTTTGTCTTTTATCTCATAATTATAGAGTCATTTGCCTGAAATGAAGAACATGGTAACGTGCAGGCTAAACTGGGATCCTGGGTATAGGTATCCCTCATTGTGTACCTTTCATCCAGGTTTTTATTTCTTTTTTCCCCATTTCAGCAGGGGCAGTAGGGGATAGAGACGCAAAGGTTCGATTTGACAAGTGGCTAGTATTTGTCTGGGGTCTGGAGGAAGCTTTGTACTGTCACTAGCCCTAAGAGCGGACCACAATTGATAATGCTGATGGGGTATTCGTCTGGACTTTCATTGCTCATGCGTGGGCCCGCTGGATACTTCCGTGAAGGGGACAAGTGATGGTCGCAAAGAGAGGAAAAAAACTTCAATAAACCTCCCTGATTTAACTGTCTGTGGGCAATAAACTAAGGGCAAGGCACATGATTTGTATGGTAATGTCGTCCACACTCATTTTGTTTATAAATGGTTTATCAAATGGAAATATGTTGGCTTACAGCCTTCGTTATGGACAATTGTGGTTATTTATTAAAGGATAGAATTTGGTGGACTGCCTTATTTAGTTAAGATGGATAATTCTTTGATCATATGTTGACAAAAGTTGACTGAGGAAGAAATTCAGGTTTTTTTGCTTTATAATTAGTATAAACTATCGACATCAGATATCGTGTGGGTTATAATTTATTTTCTTTATATCAAGGTGTTACATTAATTGTGTAGTAAGATACCAAACCAATTTGTTTATAAAACTTGTTTCTCTGACATGCTATCTTGCTTTTGTTCTTGCCAAAGTGCTAAGAAAGCGACTTTCCTATTGTCTGAGACGTTAGGCTTCTGACGTCATCTGACGTCATTATAGCTAAACACGGTTACACAACGCTCAACCAGTATCTATATGAAGCCTCGTTACTGGTAAAAACTGAATCATACGCCTGGATGATTATTACTTTATTAGATGGTAGGATTTTACTCTATACCGTTTCTACAACCCCAATCATGACGTGCATCGTGATATGAGGGGGCGTTTAACTTCAAAACAGAAAAGAACAGGAAGTGCCTTCTTACTATAATGACAATATTCTCTAGAATGTTCTATTTTTCTTTACTTGTAAATACCCCAAAATCCGAGACAGGAAATAAAATATAAACTATGTATTCCCAAATGAAACTTCTTCATAAAAGACTTCATTTTACTTACAAGGAAAAGCTAACAAAAGCAGTGACAAATGTAGAGAACAACATTCGTGGTGGATGCTGTGGTGGAGGAAATGTTTTTAAAAAAATGGATTGATCGGTTGACAGCTAAGTTCCGTTATTTTTTCTCGCAGTTTTTGCCCCCTTTCCCCTCGTGGTGTTGACTTCATGAATCTTACCATTCTTTGCTCACAGGCAAGGTTTGATTTCTCCAAGGAAGGATAAATTTGAGTCCGAAACGAGGCAAGTTTCCAGCAAAGTCTTCCTCTGCGAGGCAGGGAACTTCCGGTTCTAGATCTCCACTTCCTAATTCACTGGCACGAATAAAACGGTCCGGAGAATAATTAAATGTGGTGTACAGTGTTTTTTAGTGTTTTAACATCACCAATCTCAGCTGTCATTATTTAAGTTCCCATCATTGTTTAAAAGAGTTGCTTCAGAAGATTTCAGCTGTCCATGTGTTGCAAAGGGTCCCTGACATGCCCTTAGTAAATATGCAAATGAATACATGTTAAGGGATATTAATCAAGGAAAGAGTTGAACGGCCTTTCGGGCATCTAGGCAATTAAGTGCATACATTTAGAGACATCTAAAAAATAGATTTTCTCTAACAATATCACCGACAAATAGCTACAATTATCATTAAATCTTAATAACTATTTCATGTTGTTTTGTTTTGTTGAAGTTAAACGATAACATCTTTTATATTAATTCAATTCATCCAGTTGCGTGTCTGGAGCATTACCAAACAGTTAAGTGCGCTTTTGAGCTCTCACTAATTACTTCATGCGACTTAATTAATTTAGTAGGAAATGGCATATTCCAAGAAAACACAGATCGTAAATTGGATTTCTGTTTAACGTCACTTAGTTGGCGGGTGTGTTTCGGTGGTGGTGGTCACGTATTTTTCTTTAAAAATTAACACCTTTGCTTCCTCCACTGAGCCGTAAACTGCATCAAAATAAAGTGATTGGGTAACTCTATCCCGATATATTGCTTGAACTATATAATTATACGGATATCATAATGTAACATGCATGGTCCTGGGTATGACCATGATAAAGTGCCTTTCTGTCTCTTTTCTCTGTCTCTCTCTCTCTCTCTCCCTTCTTCTCTATCTCTATTTCCTGGGTATGATCATAAACTGCCTCCCTCTCAGGTCTCCCGCCCTTGATATAACCATAATAAATGTGTTGATAAGGGCGTAAAGCAACCAATCTCACTCACTCCTAATGTAACATGCAGGTTCCTTTTTGGTTATTTTGCCACTAGTTATGATTACATTGCTTGATTTCATTAGACGATAGCAACTGATTCCTAGTAATGAGAAGTCGTATGTGGTAACGCGAGAAACCTTAAATAGTGAACCCTCATACTATTACCACGAGTGCTACGTACTTTGCTTAAAATAGTAATGGCCATCCATGTTTCATATAAGGGCATCATCCGTACAAGTCGTCGACCGCTGTTAAAATGTAACCAAAGCATGGAGTGTTGAATTTCGATGTGTCCTAAATGTATTCGCGCAGGGGTACATTACCATCGGAGTGTATAATTTGACCACTTTTCGCCGTCAGTTAAGATCTCACCCGGGCGCAATCTGCGCGAGAATTGAAGTCATCTGAGCATGCCATTTTCTGGCGATGGTCAGGTCCTGACGACTTGGGTTCCTTCCTTGTTATTATCACGCATGTTTTCGTTGTCATAGCAACATGGTGGAATAAAGATAAGGAACCAGTGGTGCAGAATTCCATTTATTAGTGTTCGTCAATATATATCTATTGTACGGAGTTGTCATTGCATCAAACGAAAGCGAAACGTTTTTCCCCTCTGTAGGGTTTCCCTTTTAGTATTTTTAGTTTCATCTTGAAAAAGAAAACAGAGTGATTGTGATTAGAAGGTTACATAGGGGCCAGAATGAGACACATAAAAGGGGGGTAACGTTATGGTTATCGGTGATAAAATCGAAAAGCAGGCATGTTGTTGACAAATAAATCTCAAGACGAAAGCTATGCTTTTTCACCAAGAAGCTCTTTATAGTCCCAGTTGGAGGGGAAACTTTCAACCATTTGAATTTCAGCCTACATGCAAAGTATGAATAATTTATAGATAAGTCCATTAAAACCGAGTCTGTGTCTCTTATGCTACCAGGACCTTGCATGTGCAGTTGGAATATTTTTTATAGAAGTCCGCTGATGATTGCACGTGCGCAAGGTAATTTAAAAAGGTTCCACTCGTTTCTGCTGGCCCAAAACCCACCCAAGATTGTTCCATTAAGTCCGAAGTAAACCATTTAATACCTATCAAGAACGGGCGAGGCTTGAGAGGCACCGAGTTGTTGAGGGGATATGGCTGGAGGGAGGCCGCGAAAGGTCAGTTTAACTTGCGAAGTGTCGTTTGTTTGACGATTCTATAAAAAGATGAAAACATCCAACTCGGCAATGTTTGGGAACAGCTGGCTGCTTCCAGATGGGGCTCGCACGTAATTGAAAAGATCATTTGTGAAATTTATTTCAGTGCTTAATACCTGAAATATGTGTTCAGAATACGGTTTTACCTTGGGCAATTCAAACTTTAGATGGCGCTCGAGTTCATGGCAAATAAATAAGCATTAGAGGCAAAAGCCAGTAGCTTCCGCCTCCTACTGGGCACTGCATTCTGGTTATTGGCCTGGTTTCCGTATCCTGCCGCCTTGCAATAATAAGGGACCTGCCTGGACGCCATTTTGAATACAGGACAGGTTAATATTCTGGATCAAGCTATCTTTTTTGCAAAGAATGAACAGCTGTTGTAGGTAGAATTGCACCCTATGACGATTGGGCTGAACAGTGATTTTGAAGACTTCCACTTGAAACATTTGGTTTCAATATTCCATGTAATTTAATTATAAATCGAAAGATGTTAAAGTAAGAGAATCTCCACAACTCACTGAACCAGACAGTTGTTTTGAAGCATTTTATTTAATAATATGATCCAACGCGTTTCGACCAGTGGAGGTCTTCGTCGGGGTTTAATTATAAATCACCAACTTGAGAAAATAAAACATGATGCTCAAAAGCTTATAACTTCCAGTACTATTATCAACACACTTTACTATAACTTATAAGATAACAGGTGTTTTTTCAAGTTTCAATTAACATAATACTGCACGTTCACCGCCAGTGGGGTGGGTTTCGTTGTTGTATTGTGCCCTATAGGTATTACATATCATAATTGTACGAGTTGAATGATCGTACTATAACTGAAGTTCACTTTATAGAACCAGTTTCTCTTGTTATTTTATTTTTTCAAAATTGGAAAACGTCAAACACAGAAACTATTGATACAGAATGGTGAATGAAATAAAGAAATGATGGTATATGAGGAATAATACAGACTAGAAGACAGATGTCATCCTTTCGGTCAATAGGGTGAATAGTGGTTTCCTAGTATGTCTCTCATGGATCATGATAAGCACAAAGAATACAAACAGTATGTCACTGAGACAGGATATTGTGTTACACATTTGTACATTTAGTTGGTATTCTCCGAGGCTCACGTGCATTGTACCTCGTTAGAAAAAGAAAAAAGATTCGTGAATGAGTTTGTACTCCCATCATTGGGCATACAGGATTGAATCTGCACACAATTGCTGGGGAGATGTCGAGAAAGGTTTTCGAAATGCATGTTCTACGTACATTAAACGTATAGTAAAACGCACTGGTGAACCACAGCCTGCGTTAAATCGTTCCTACAGGTCCCTGATAGAAATGAACACTTAGCTCCCTGGGGGCAGAAGCCTACACCCAGTGCCGGATCTACAATCTTACTTAGTTTAAATTTGCTATAGATTTAATTAAGATAGCAAACAGCACATCCAATCAATCTAAACATGTCCGATTCCTCTGCAAGTTGATGGGACTCTAAATTGTCAAGCTTCATGGAACGAGGCTTAAGTCGATATGTATACATTTGAGTTTATTGAATTCCTATGTACGTACAACCAAAGTAATGCTTAATTTTTTGCGCATGTGGTACAAATATCTACCTGACCTAAACCTTTTAATATCGGTATTTTGGACTGGGTAGTGGTATTTAGCACGTACCAACAAACACGAGGGATTCTGTGGGCAAGCTGCTAGTGTATGTATATCGGGTGAGTCTAAAGGTTTAGACATACAAATATATACTCTAGTTATAGCTTGCGTGACTAGTGAAAACAAAACAGTTTAAAATAAAGAGCTTTTAGTCCAATGGTAAGAACACCACTAGAAGTTGAAGAACATACAAAATGTCGGAAGGTCAAGGTAACAGGTATTTCCCACAGGAACTATTTGTAAAATCTTAATGCGTTAAAGAGCATACTATCAACATGACCTTCTAAGTAAAAGAAATAAGTTTGTCGTGTTATAAATTATCAAAAGATGATTACATACAGAGGAAATCTCAGGTCAGAAGGTCTATCTCTAGGATACATTAAAAAAGAGACAGTATATCATATTTATTTGCAGTACGGACCCCCTGCAGCGGTTTCGTCACATGCGTACAATATCAATTACATGCATGAAATGTGATAGAAAATATTTCATCTCAAAATGAATAGCTCAGTTATATATTATGTACATTGTGCAACATATACTTGTCTATGTTAATTTGAATAAAGAAAACAGTTGATCATAATTATATTGGGCAAACTATGTTATTAATTGCGATGAATCGTGTGTTCCTATGGAAGTTTTCTTACAGAAGGATCGTGACAATTCGAATTCTTGTAACTATCAATCAAACAGGTTTGCAGATGCGATCAGGATTTGAAACTCTATTCTTACCATATGATAGAATGCTATAGTCCCCCCAATTTATCTTATTTTTGGATCTCTCCCCGGGTCCAATATATTGAGCGTATTGTCCATCCCTGTTCCATAAATCAAGGTCAAGTGTATTGGGGAAAAAGAGTGAACCATTTTATTATTCCATAGGATAAATACAGAACTGGACAAAAGCCTAATAGATCATCCGACAAGGCCGAAATGCGATAATGGAACAACGGTCATAGATACGTGAAATGTAAGCTTTTTGATCATTTGATGCCTAATATAAAAAGCATATATGCCCCTATGCATATATGTGTCATTTAACAATATTGAAAACGTCTAACATTTGTATGGAAAATGAAAAGGGTAAAGGGGAAGAAGGAAGTATAGAACACAGATTAATAATAAAAAATAATAAGGATATTATTATAATACATAAGACATAGTTGTTGGTGATGTTATGTTTTATTTCATGTATAACTATTCTTGTAATCGTGTGATTGTGTATGTGAAGGAATTATCTCGCAGCTCTGCTAAGCCAGTTGTTTATATTTTAACTGTGTACACACGTGACTAACCTTGATATTGCCTTTACCTTCAAGATTGCTCTTATCATTCATTATTTCAAACCTGGATAACACAGCAATTATAACGTGTAATGTCCTTTACAGAATAGCTATTCTGTATTTCGGCAAGCTGATATTTTATCTGGCAATTCCTTCTTTTGGCGTAGGGCTATAGACACCTCCGTTAGGTCAGGTTAACTGGCCTTCTTCTTGATGTACAGTTCTGACCGATTCAGACACAGCACTTCACCTATAGGGAAGAAGCCATATGGGAATAAAAGCTTTTACTAGAGAATGTTACCTCTTGGCCCTGTAGTTGAGAGCTCAAACCTAAACAAGTGTATTAATACCTCACCCCCAGAAAAATACTGTATGTATACAGATAATATTTATATATATGTTTGTGTTATGTGTGTAATTCTATCTTGTATCTTGTCCAACAGCCTAAAGTAGAATTTATGGATCCACCTACATAGAAACGTGAAATATACCGATATGAATGATGGTCGCTTAATGTCAAGTGCCAAGGGCAGACATATCATAAGGGTTGTCCTACCTGGATTGTATGTATCACCTGCTTTGTTTCACACTGGGCAAACTGTCATCTTTCTCTGAGTTATGACTCGGTGGCCAATGCTTCTTGTAAGCTTATCCCAAGTTTGAAAGGTAGATGTTTTACGGTTCAGTAAAGCGTGGACAATGACCCATCATTGGAAATATTGTACGCGGATAATATTTATTGACATACATGAACGAACTTTGTCCCCTGCTGTTTGAGGAAATTGGTTTCATGACCGTTAAATCTGAGAGCATTCATTCGTACCATAAAGCATTATTAAGATTTGAGATGTTATAGCCTGGGGTTTATGATGATTTGGTAAGCTGGTAAATCAGTAACCTGTATCGAAATTATAGCCTGTAAAACGTTAAGGCGGTAAGAAGTACGTGAGTTAAGAGACGTAAAAGGCGGTAGCTAGAGCTTCCGCTCGATCTACTATAAGCATGGCTCATTCAATTCAACCCACCTTTTATATTGCGGTTGATATACGGTTGATTACCCCTTGAGAAACATTCATACTACCCATGGGAAATGAAAGGCGAGTGTACGCGTGCACTTACTTTATACCTCAATTTCATTATTAACGCAAATAAATTAAAACATAATTTTTAAAAAAAGTTGTCTCCAATTAAGTAATCGTAAGACGTAATCCCAGAATTAAAGTATTCGAAAAGTTGGAACGATGCACCCGTGAGATGATTAATCTTACAGTTCACTGATTACCTTTAAACATAATAATTAAAATCAAAGAAAGAAATGATAAGTGTGGTCTTCTGGCGATGATTATAATACATGGTCTCTAACCAGTCTACCACCACGACAGAGGGCAGAGCAACTATAAGAACAAATGCCTGTTTCGGACCTCCTCTCAATCCTGGCAAATATGAAGAATCACCCCTTGATGTGAAAATGGTATGTAGCTGAGGAAGTCATTTGTCATATGGACAACCTGGACAAGTTATTGGTGAGCTAGATAGCCAGCTTAAGTCTGGGGGCTGGCCAAGTGAGCATAATGTTACAATCCCTCACCCATTCCAGGCTCTATGCCCTGACAGGTGGCGCCTAAAGGAAATGACAGTTGCATAAAAGTTATGACAAACTCCAGACATGGTCTTTCATTATACGAACATAGATATTCCTGTTTCCCCCTTCTACACACGCCTACCTCTCGGCGTTAACACCCATTTTACGAGTCATTTCCTCCCTACCTGTTGATCTCAGACGCTTTATCACGTCCCCCCATCCTTAACTTCAAAAGATTATCATAGGTATCACATGTATCTGCTGAATATTATAAGGAAGTATATGTATGTTCAGCGTTCAAAGAATGAAATATATCAAAGTGACATTTTTCATTAGAGACCGACCCAGGGGGTTTACCGGTTTCTAAATGAATAGCCATAGACCGAATATCTTTGGTTACAGCTACATTTATGTGGGGTTACTTGCTGTGGTGTTTAAATCAAAATATGAACCCTGAGATTTTCATCATAATAATTTTCCTGATAATTTTTAATGTGCCGTAAGAGGTAACCTGTATTTATAAATGCATCTGTCTTTTCGTATGAAGGAAAGCTAAGAAAAGCTCTTAAAAACGGTCAGAATGAAGGCCGTAGGTTGTTAATTATTCTATACATCATCGGGGAATATGTTAACAGATGTTCATTTCTCGTGACAAACAAGATTCAGATAAATACCCAAAACATCAAGCGCCATAGAAACAATTCTTTCTCTCACTATGCCTCAGCATCTCCCTCTATTCACGGACAATTGAATTAAATCCTTTCTTTGTGCAGTCGACAACAACCCATTTGTTGAATCATCGTGCTTTGCCTGGGGATTTATTTAGAGAATCTGAGGGGTGCATCTCACTGAGGGGTCAGATTTCCAGAACATGTACAACTGACAGCTGTACACCTTTAGTAAATTCTGCTAAATTAGGCTGCAATTTGGTCAATACTAGGTAAATTCGAGTATATTCGGCATTGCATTAATTCTAGCAATCTGTTTGGTTAGGTTGAACTGTATTTTGAACTGTATTTTCGTCTGAAACTTGGGTTATTTGAGAGAATTGGTGAAGGCCAATTGTACATTTTCTGGCGACTGCACCCTGCTGCAGTAGGCAAGTTTGTATTTGCCCCAGGGCACTCCACCCCTGGGGCAACATCAAGAGAGAGGTGTACGCCTCAACAAATTAGCACTGCAGGTTACCCACTTGCCACTGCAGATGGGGCTGATGTTCATCATTCCTCATTGTTCTCACTGATGTAAGTATTCACGAGAGGACGCTTGCATCGATGGCCTGTGTCCACGAACAGACCTTCTGTCACGTGTATTATATATGAGTAATTCTCCCAATCGGGCATCATTTTGTTTTCCAGCCTAGGGTGTCTAGAACCAATATTTGGGATCATCACACATGATTATAACCATTTTTTTTAAATTCTTGGGCATAAATAAGGCTTTGGGAACCCCACTTTCAAAGCTCTTATTGCAAAATCTTCGCCGCTATTGAGATAAAAGAGCTGTTTCAGGGTAGAAAATGTATTATAATTATGGAATTCAAATATAATACACAGGCTAATCTAGAAAATATACTACTTCTGCTGATGAAAAATGGTTTCTACACATGCCCAGATGTTCATCATTACGAAAAAAACAAATATTCATGTAATCATGCATTTGAACTGATCTAGAATTGGAAAATATTGTTTTGGAATATTTGTGTCGCCGTTACGACATGTATTAGCTTTAAAGGAATGAAATGTCCCTAAACTAATCATTTATGTTATATAGTATCATGTTTTGGATGAGGGAAGATGCATATGTAATTATATTTCAATAAATATAAAAGTTATTAGCCCATGACAATTATGAATCCTTTTATTCCCTCAAATAAGATTCATTCTATTGTAATGGGAATGTTTTATGTCGCGTTACGACATGTAGAATAACTCCCATATTTAAAATAAAATATATTTTTATACAATTTCCTCTTTTCTAATAACCGTTTAGGCCTGCCTGAATTTGGTAAAAAGAATAGTTGTGAGAAAATACAGATGCTGTTGATTTGCAGTGAGCATCTGTTGGGATGTCGCCATTACGAATATAGCGTCGCCGTTACGTCATAGTTATTAGAAATAAAGAGATCATTCTATATTAGCACAGATATTGATTGAATTAAAACTGTTATTTTGACAAAAAGGTATTCAAACGTCTAGTTACAACCAGGCGTTATTTTGGCGGCCAACATCGATTCCCTACCTCTGACTTTGTCATTCAATTTTGCTGTCATAATTACTGGGTAGTTCACCTCATTTTTACACAATATTATTGATAAATCTGCGTTAATATGGCCGAAATATGGCAAAAATAGGCAAAAATGGAGGTATTTGAAGCATAGGTGGAGAAATGGAAATATTTGCCACAGCCTTCCCAAATTTCGTCTGCATAATGCTGATATTCCCTGCTATATGTATGCCAAAGATTGTAGAGATTCAACGAATTTTATTTTTTCTAAAAAATTGGCCTCCTGAAATCAAATGCTGCCCGTTTGGGAGAATTAATCATATGTACAAGAGGTCCGAAATAGTTGTACCACCCCTCCGCTCAAGGAAAATGTCATTAAATCATCTTAAGAATTTCCTTTCTGATATTCTTTTCTCCCAGAAACTACAACGTTGGTGGAACAAAATATGATAAAATAATATTATGATAAAATGATATGACCATACATGTATGCATTATGTGAAACAATAAACAACTTCTTATCTTATCTTATCTTAAGGTTGAAAGGTTTTTCTTCATCTTCAATATCGAAATCTTCCACCCATTGCCAAGGAGTATTTCAAGAATGAAAGAATTGAGTTTTGGTCCATTAAGCTAGGGATGCACCTTTTTTAGATTAACTTTGGGCAACCTTAAGTCTGAATTATTCATTGAAAGGTCAAACTGGTTTTGCTGAATAATGTTTTTTTAAAAGTCCAGAATTTGACCTTCAGACGTTCGAATGATCTTGACCTTCCCCTCAGGTAAATTTATTTGGACTATTTCGATAGCCGATATACTGTTCTCCCTTTTCATATGAGGCGAGGGTAATTGTTTTCATTGTGTTGGATAGTTCAGAAATGTTCACACATCCTTGATACACGTTGGGTTGCATTGGAAACTGCTGAAAAAAAAGGAAATCATAATAGCTTCTCACAATAGGCAAGCGCCATAGCAACCCATAGATGTGATGACCAACTGTCTTCAACCGCTGACGTCTGCTTTAGAGACCACCCATACATTAATGCATGCCCATATATCTATAACCTAAACGACGATCTAAATAGTCTAGGCCCAAACCCTCAGATCAGATAAGAATGGTATGTCAGTGATTAGATGCATACTTCACTAATCGGTTTCCTGGCCTAGGAGTAGGCGTTCTAATATGATCATAATGGCATCGTGCGGTCTTAATGGAATTATAATGGCACTTTGCGGTTTGGGGCGAGAGGCTTTCCCTCCGTTTGAAGAGACTCTCTCATCTTTGGTCCTAGATTTAAGAGACACCTTAAATGATTCATCATTATTCACCCGAAACACAAAAAGTAAGAAGCAAAACAGGCGGTACAAGTTTAATATGTGCTTAGATAATATGTTTCGTTTGACCTGATTCGATATTCTTTATTACAAGATTTACTCCAGCTGAATTATGTTTTTGTTTTTCTATTTCATTCACCGCCAAAACGTATTTAATAATGTTACAAAAGTTTGTATAATACACTATCCACCATGGACGCTTTCAAGCGTTGGCATGTATGGGAATAAACTAGTAATGGGAATATACTAGGGCCAGTCGATTCTATTTCTACAAATTATTATCCATTTTGTTTCAGTGCATTAATTACTCACTTTGGCTTTTATTCTGGAATTTCGACAGCTATTATAGCGGTCTCAAGGCAACATTGATAATAATTATCAATTATTAAGGGCACCAATTCGATGATATGATCTCATTTACGACCAACATATTTTTTCTACTCGATTAATACATTAGGCAAAATACTATATACACGTATATGCAGGAAGGGGCTATATGTTGCTACAAATCCACACCTAATTTATATTAGTTCGATTTCAGATTAATTCATTCCTATTCTACATCAACGGAATCTATCTAAGCTTATAACTCAGTATACTATTTGTTCTGATTTCTATATTCCTCCGAGTTGAAATATAAGAAGTTTATCGTAAAGATAATTTTTAAACAGCTGGAATTAAAAATATTATTGCATTATCTTAGTCGTGGAGTAATCTAATATCATACAGACTTGTCCCAACACGCGAACAGAGCGAGATTAATCCATCTCCGAGAGACCGACTGCCACATTCAATTTCCCAAGAAACAATACAGCATGATGGGTTTTGATAACCTGAAGATAAGAGTCGTCTTCTATCTATAATGCCAGAACCTGAGGGAAATGGGAGAAAAATATAGCCTTTGGCTCTAACTTTGTCTGCATTGTGAATCTCTTTGAGTTTGATAGCTTCTGTGACTGAGTTCAGAGATAAAAATAAGCAAGGCAAGGGGCAAAGTTTGGTAAGGAAGCTACTCTTTAAGATTTACTGTACATATAACTCGATCAGTGGCTGGTAAAAGAAAAAATCCTTAAAAAAGGAGTAAAATTCATTTTTAATGAGCTTATTCATAATTAATTAATACCATAATCATTATAATTATAACAGGCTTGATTATTATGATAAGGACATCCATAAAGTCACAGGCCTTGTATATCATTAGGCGGGTTTATACGTCTAATAGTCTTTACCATTGAAGACATGGTTTCCACAACCTAGGTTATGCCCCGTCTACACAACTGCGAATTGGCATGTGAATAGACAAGATTCGGAATGGGATATGCTAACTGGTAGACTGGGGCCAGAGTAGAGGGAGATGGGTAATTTTGACCAGAACAGGGGCCAAGCCACCTGTGTTAACATTATGAGGGTGCAGGTTCCAATGGACACAGAGAGGGCCCTTCATTAAATGTAATTTTAGAGACAGAAAACATTTAATATTGCTACCAAACTTTAGGATATATGAGACATCACCTTGCCCTATCTTCATCTTACTTAATGTTCCTTTAATAATTATGGAAAACAAATAACAGAACAAATGTTCAACAGGTCATTGGATTGATATGTGTAGGTGCAGGTTGAGTGCTTGATGCATGCACCCGCACTGTGTATGAGCTGGTGTGTAACTACAGCTGTGGTCAGTGCCCCACCCACTCTCAGATAGGCCCTGGTGCCTGTATGAAATCAGTGCCAGCTGTTGCTATCTCGAACTAAAGAGAGAGTTTCGGATCTTGCCTATTGGCACTTGCGGCAACTCATGCAAGTTTGAACTAAATTGCACCAGTGTAGGGACAGCTGCGAATACTTGCGAAATCCTACGACTTATCGCAGAGGCAAATATTGCCCCATACACATGCAAATTAATGTGCGATTTGAGATGTGCCAGATCGCAGGTGAATAAATCCAATTCGCATGTGAAAAATCCCAGTTCATGCGATTTTAAATGGAATCACACACACTTCTGCAAGCATCCGCATATGTGTAGGGCTAGCCACGACAGTTTGCAGACCTCTGTTACTGTCCATGACTAATCACAGGAGGTCATGCGAATTTCGGAAATATATATCCAAAATTCACAGGTGATTGCAGGTATGTTTGAACAGGTGTATTTTCACGAATTATTGATGAATCAAAGCGATTTTTTCACAGAACATGCCCAGTCATATTGTCTCAAGTTGTCTTAATGTTAAGATTTTGTGATTATAAATTTTTATTTTCCAATCGTCGCAAGTACATCTCGCAAAAAATATTTTTGGTCTTCTCTCCCTCCATTTTCTTATAATTTGAAGTGATCCAAATCGCACATCTGCTGTGAATCCAGTATCCAGTGAATGTGCAGTATTATCTCTGAAAATGCACAAGCCCGCAGCCAATTCGCACAGTATTTCTATGATTCACACAGGATTTCTACGATTTCACCAGTTTCTGAATTCGCACCAGGTTTTGAATTTGCACCTGTGTAGATGGGGCATTAGTTATAGGTAATTGCCAGGCATAACTGTCTCACAGTACATAAAACCACTGGATCCACTGGGGTGTTGATTTACTTAGGGGCTATAACCACCTTAGGCAGAGACTAAAGTGATTAATAATTACATTTCAGACCTACTGTTTGTGTATTATCCATCGGTTAGCATCAGGATGCACCAGCAACCCCTCACTGTCGGTGAGTAATTAATGTCAAAGCTGAATAAAACCTTTGAAATACAAAATCATTTATCAAGCTAACCCTAAACGTTGCAGCATAAAGGAGAGTGGGTATTGTAATGTCTCCAACCCTATAATAACTTAATTATCATATTTCTTAGGCTTTCAATTCCTCCACAGATGCGCTTTATCCGTATGCATGTTTAATATGGAATATATTTCCTTGTCCATAATGTTGCTTGACTTTTTTCAGATTGATGTTATCATCAATCTAATTGAATTGGGGTGAGATCTGTCAATCATTGATAGCATCTTGGCTCCTCCCATCCTGGATATCAGTGTGAAGAATCTGTTGATTCTGATATCAGTAGATGGGATCAGAATCATGCTGGTAATGGCTGGGAGGGGGAGGGGATGGCGTTTAGGTGTGAATTAAAGGGTAGACCATGTGTGAATTAAAGTGGCAAGCTGAGAAATAAGATGCCTCATATGCAAAGTGTTAAAGGGACCAACAGAATTACATGGACTGACCAGTCATATATGGGATAAGGATTTCATGTGTTCTGTCTCCCCTTCCACTCCCTCCTACTATACCTCCCTCTCGAATTTTATATTTAACTGACATCAATCTTCGTTTCCCTTGGAAACGCAATCTTCTACATGAACCGGAAATAAATATACAAATGTAAACTGATCACTGTTAACTATTTCTTGTTTATCGTTTTTATTGACCACGAAATAAAGAATTGTTTCATGCGTTGCCATGCAGTTCTGAGAAAATAATACGTATTTTTTACGCAATGTTTTAAGCTTTTCTATTTTTTGATTAACATGACTATCTGTCTTAATCACCTGATACCGCCCAAAATAACATCACGTGCAGGACCACATCATTTAATCCATTACCAAGTGAATTCATTCTTAAGGCACTAGTCCACTGAGCCGATTCTCATGCGATTTTGTGCCGCAGAGGACTCTTTTCTACTAAATTCTGGTGAGAATCGCATGAGAATAAGACAATTGCAATAAGACAAGTAATGCTCACAACACACACACACATATATATATATATATATACTCTTTCTATACCTAAATATTTCAAAATTATGTCATCCGATCCTTTTTTGCTGACAGAATCATTCAAATCGCCCACTTTCAACATTAAGTGGGTGTGTTCAAGGAACTGCAATCAAAACTTAGAATTCGTTATCCATATAATATACGGGTAGAGCGATTTAGATGAGATATCCACACTCTATTTATAGCCTGGGATAGCCCCTACGTCTTTAGCCACAAGCTACTGTATCAATTCAAGGGGGACCCGACTACATGTAGACTAGCATCAAGTCCCTGTGCCCTACTCAATGAGCGCACACAGCAAAGGCCTTACTGATTCTTGGGTGTCACTGATTCCTCAGTCGACGCAATAGTGACCCTAGCCTGAGAATATATTTTTGATAATATTGTGTTTTAAACAAAAAAACAGAATCAAAGACTTGCACAAGTCTAGACTACATGCAGAGGAGTGGTAAAGTGAAGAAGAGGGGTGGGGGTATTGGAGAGGGGGAGGGAAGGAAGAGGGTGTAGGAGGGGACAGTGAGGCAAAGGGAGAGGGTGGGGAAATAGAAGAGGGGGAGGGGGAGGGAAAGAAGAGGGGGAGGGAAAAGAGGAGGGGAGGAAGAGGATGCATGGGAAGGGACAGAGAGAAGGGTGAGAAAGCGAGGAGGGGGAGCATGAGGAAGAGGGGAGGGGGAAGGGGGTAACAGAGATGGAGTTGGGAGAGAAAAACAGGTATGAGGGACAGAGAAGAGGCGGAGGGAAAAAAGGCTAAAACGATTATCTTTAAGAATCAAATGATTTATAAATAAATAAATAAACAAATAAATATAAATGCACACAATTTTTTACTGTCTGATCACTGTACTAAAGCAGCCTTTAGCCCATTCATGATCCATAAGAGAAGACACCTAGCTGTTGCTGAATGTAGGCTTTCAATAGTCCCTCTTTTGTACTCCACATGCAGAATTCCTATCTCGGGAAGGGGCTTCATGCGATTAACTGTTCCACACGACACTCTAGAATGTGGGATATATGTGGCGACATCTTGTGGTTCATGGGTGGGAATAGGAAGAAATAGAAAGAAGAGGCACATACAGAGGGAGCTACGGGGGACCTATAGTCTCTAAACCATACACCCTACATGTTCACTTAAATCTGGTGAACTTAACATTTCAAATGGAAACATCGTTAAAACAAAGCACCCATGCAGCACGTTCTAAATCCAATGAAGATCAGACAAATACCTTAGTAAATATATATCCGCATCCACCAGGGTGGTTTTGTCCCATCAATGTCCTATGCCTAAATAGAACGAAAGGGGGCTGCACCTGTCTGTGGCAATGCAGTTGTATGATCAGTTCAAGTGATACCATTCAATATTTCGAACTTCAAAATCGACTCAAGGGAATGGTATTGTTTGTTCAGATATCCTGACGAAATGACTGATGAAAGCTTCTGTTATACATTGCTCAACACTTAACAAACTCAAACTGGAACGAGCTGGATCAGATGAAAAGTAATAAACCTAAATGTACAGGGGAAAGAGAGGTGGTCTTTATGCGAGTTTCCGCTGTAGTACCAACATTTGATCAAGTTTCTAACGACATGCTACTGGTCAGGATAATTCCCATGCTACTGCCTAATGAAATATACAGGTAAAGGTAGAATTAATTAGGCTGGACAGGGGAACTCAGGGAACTCAGGGGAATTGAGTAAACACGATGAAACGATGAAACGTGCCAAGGGTCAGACAACTATATTAACTTACGAAATATTCATTCAAAATAGAACATAATATTAAGAAATACAAAGTGAGAAGATTTCTCTAAGACAATACAGATCTAGATTCACAAGAAGCGCCAACCATCGTCCATGACTATTTCTGCAAAATTATTGAAAACATATCGAAACAGTGAAAACGAAATTCCAGTTATTTCCAAAGAAATAAAATACAAATTTGTATTGACCCTGTAAAACAAAAACCAGATAGGTAATCCAGGGGCGTCGGAACCGGAGGGCATAAGAAAAGGTCAAACCCAATACTGAAACGGTCAAACGCCAGAGGATTTATCTGAGTAAATCCAATGTGTTTTGTAATTTTGGGTCTTTAATGATGGTCAAATGTCTATCCTTATCTCAATCTTTTCTGCAGTACTGACATTTAATACATATTTTTAACATAAATGGTGACCCTTTATCATGTCTTAGGTCATAGATTCTACAGCTGCATAAGCTTAAGATTGAGAGACCTAATTATGGGAAATTTCCTAGGTCATCTTTATGTGGTTTTGTATATATTCAATTTGTATTCAGTATAGGCCTACATGTACAATAATACAATACTGAAAAGGTCAAGACCATTTACAATTATAGGTATAGGTCTTCCTGGTCGACCATAATCCATAGTGTAATAAAAACCAAAGCTTAGCAATATGTGATGTGTTCCAGGAAAATGAGTCACAAGTCGCAAAATTGATATCATTCAAAGTGTTTTCTTTACAAGATCTCTGTATTGAAATGTTCTGAATCTTCCTGGTCACTCATACAGTGGGGGCAGCACTTTACGGCTCTATTCTGTGATTTGAAATCTGGTCTATTCATTACACTTATTCAATGATTATTGAATGAGGTCACAATGTTGGTGCTCTATAATTTAGATATTGTATAATTAGATATCACTGGTTGAGTAGTTGAATATACCCTTTATACTGATTTTCACAACGCTAGTAATGCACCACGACAACTAGACAATGGGATGATCTCAGATATGTAAAGATGTATTCAAAACAGATGTTGTAATCTTGAAGTTTGGTACATGCAGGCATTAGCAGCGGTAATCACAATCACAATCACAATATGCATTTCCAAATAATCAATCTAAATCAGGAATAAATGCACATGCTGTATGCAATTAAATTGTTTTACCAATTGTTAAACATACAAGAACTGTAAAATAGTGCAATATTTGTATTCAATATAATGAAGGATAAATACATTAATGGATAAAACATGTCTGTGTGTCTCCCGTTCTGCCAATATTTTCTCTCTCACTGTCACCAATACTCTGTATGCATCTTTCCTCTTTCTTTTTGTCTCTCTTTACCACTCTCTCTCTCTCTCACTCTACAGAGAATCTTAAGAACCTCAGAGTTAACATAATTATTCATCATTAACCTAGAACATCTACATCAGTAATGCTAACAGTTCTAGCCTATCATGAATAAATGAAGCCACAACCGGACACAATACCTGCCAATGCTCCCTGGCATTCACAATCACTGTCACACATATGGCATGCCACTCTCCAACACTCACAGTGATAGAAGCCCCTACCAATAAACTAAATAATGTAATGCTATCTCCATATTAGCAAAATAATTATAACTTTGCAACTTCTCCTACAGACTTAATTCCTCCTTTTGTAAGTCTTCCCCGTTGTTCATTGGAAATTGAATGACTAGTTAAGTTGTGCCAATATCATGCCCCCCACCATTTTTTTTAAGGTTTTTCCCACTAAAGGTGTGTATATGTTTCACTTTTGCCTGATTTATTTGGGCATAGGCCCTCCTAGTATTTGAATGAAATTCAACTCTGCTTTCTGCAACCTGAATTTGAGACACACTAGTGTACACATCGCAGAGATTTTACACTCCAGCAAAATAGTAAATGATTGCTATTTCTACTTGAGGCTTTGTCAAGATGTTCAAATTATGAAAGCACATGTTTTCTACCCCTAAATATGTGCTTATATCAAGGTCAGTCTTTAGATAAGGCTAATATGAGAGAAACATTTCAGTTATATAAGTAAACAATAAAAAACATTGCATTGTAGCTGGCACATTGCAGGCAAATTATGCTCTGGCAAGTAATACAACATGCTATTTCTACTCGAAATAATTTGTCAATATGTTTAAGTTCTGAAAGAACATACTTTTCTACCCACATATAATGTTGTTTTATCAACATTTGTATCTAAATATAAGGAAGATAATATTGGTGAGAAAGTGTGGAAGTGTGGATGAAAAGTATAGGCCTAGCAATGCTGATGCCGGCCACCGCGCAATAATGTATGTAGTAACATCTTCTGATTTTCACAACACTAGTAATGCACCATGACAACTAGTGTCCTGGACAATGCTTTATCCCTGCCTGGAGTGTGTCGGAAGGGGGGGTCTATTGTTTTTAGGCCTATAGGCCCTCTAATAGAAAAAAAATTGGGGGAAGAAAATACATTAGAAGCACAGAGGCAAGACCAACTTCTCTTTTCAAGAAATAACTTCCTGAACAAGCACATGTTCCCCAATGAATTGGTATAATCAGAATTATCAGAATTTTATTGCAAAATACCAAGTTGATACCTACTGTACTTCTTTTGAGAATGCACATGTCAAGCTTGGTACAAACTCGCTATTGAAGGAAACAAATTTCCGAATGAAAATGAGGAAATAACAGTTGCGTCTGTGTGTTTAGTTCCAGTTTTCAAGACAGGCGAAACCACACTCTTCTGCTCTATGTTAATGAAACACTGCAAAGGTTACAGAACTTAACTGGCATTTTATATAACTGAGAGAGGGCAGTCTATATATCTGGTGGAATCTTAAATCAGGGGCGTCGGAACCGGGGCGACAGGGGCGACATGTCCCCCAAAAAATGTCGATGGCATAAGAAAAGGTCAAACCCAAAGCTGAAAAGGTCAAAAGCCAGAGGATTTATCTGAATAAACCCAACACGTTTTGTAATTTGGGGTTTTTAATGATGGTCAGATGTATATCCTGTTCTCAACCTTTTTTGCAGTACTGAGATGATATGGGTCAGATTTTCAGAAAATGTACAATTGACAACTGTACACATTTAATAAATTCTGCTAAATTAGGCTGCAATTTGGGCAATACTAGGTGCATTCGAGTATATTTGGCATTGCATTGATTCTAGCAATCTATTTGGTTAGTTTGAACTTTCTCTTGAACTTTATTTTCGTCTGAAATTTGGCTTATTTGAGAGGATTGGTGAAGGTGAGTTGTACATTTTCTGGTGACTTCACCCATACATTTTAAACATAAATGGTGACCCTGTAGAACGTTATACATTCTACTGGCTTAGGATTGCGAGACCTACTATTGGGAAATTTCCTATGTCACCTTTGTGGTTTTAGCCTTATGGGGCAAATTACTAATCTGCCTTAGAAATAAAATCGTCATAAAGCATTTTTAATATGAATGTTTTGCATCTGACTATATCATAATGGCCTAGAAAATGTCACAATTTATTCACACTGTTTATTTCGGTCACATCTAAAGAAATATGGCATACGACAAGGCCATGTCATTTTAGGGCATCAAATGACCCTCAATAAAATCCCAACTATTTTGTTGAGTGAGTGAGTGAGATTGGTTGCATCACGCCCTTATAAACCCTGTCTTTGGTTCATTTTTTAGCATTTCAAAAATTGATATAAAGCTAAAATGATGATGGGGGCTAAACCATACTCTGGCCAACCCACTTTCATTGGTGGAGGGGGGGACATGGCCCCTGTGGCCCCCCTGCTTCCTACATTCCTGATTAGTGTAGTGTCAATCGATTAATAACTGTCAGTCAATAAGGTATATGAAAGTGAGATGGTGGGAGAAATATGAACAAATAATGAATGCTTGTAATTTTGAAACCTTTACAAAATTCTGGTTTCAAATTGTTATGCTAAACGATGTCTTCAAATTGTAATGAAAATATACATGTTGTTTTAATCAAATTTGACAACATTATAGTTTGACTTTCACATTCCTTTTATTTAATATGATACAATGTGTATCCTATAAGAATGCATTTTTGGATTGTGTTATAATCCATATGGGTTGTGTTATAATCCATAACAATGTTCTGGCTTTTGATGAGGTTGAAAAATCAAAAAGGTCATACTTATAACTTGTCCCCCCCCCCAACACACACACACTTCAAATTAGCTTCAGACGCCCCTGTAATCTTGATAAACTAAATCAGAAACTGCAGAAACTGAAGCACTAGAATATAATACAGATAGGCCCTACATTTTTTAAAGAAAACTAGTTCATTGAGCAGAATCTTGCAACGACATTTTCATGTACAAAGTTTCAAAGTCTTTAAGTTGATAATAAAGAATATTTATAAATCTTTCGACTGATTAAACAACCACATACATAGACTACACAAGTTATATTTATGAAAACTTTTCACTCTCTCTAACAATATACAAAATACAGACGATTTCGTTGAAAGCAACCATCGGCAAATTTAACAATTTTCTTCTTCTCTAGCCTCCTAATTGAGCTCCACACGTCATTCAGGTCAAACACGTACAATACAATACAGTCTAGTTTGAGTACTTTTGAACAAAAATATAAATACACATATAACACAATACAGTCTAGTATAAGCCCTTAGACAAAAATACGAATACATGTACAATACAATACTGTCTAGTATGAGCACATACCGCAATTATACTATAATTTCAGCCTATTGTTCGACTGTGGTACATTCCCCACCCTATAGAAGGTAGCATAGTCAAGCTCATACCACAAGAATAACTTCTTATCCCAAAGAAACCCAAAGACACAGGACCCATCCCCCTATTTATTGTATTCTGAATAAAAGTATTATATATAACAATTAAATACATCGAGGGGGGGAATGTATTTTTCACAAATGCATTTTCATCTTCATGGTTTGTTATCTTTCTTTTCTTCCACTCAATTTCTGTGTCATATCGGCTCAATATTAGAACTTATTATAATTATACCATTTAATCATATACATACTTATGTCGATTTGATAACCATTCTGGATTAAGTATTCATTTCCTACTCTGAATATTACATTGCCCTGGATTATAGCACCTGCTCCAAACAATCAAAATATGTTGATGCATTCATTCCATACATCTCTGTCACAATTCACTCCATACCTGTCATTTAGTACAGTAATAGGTGGGATATTTGGTGTCCAGGCCATGCGCACCTGTATAATCAAGTACTAACCAAGAAGTACTAACCAATATACAAATAATATTTACCGATGTCAAAAACCATGACCATGCCTTTGTATTGAACATGACCGGCCATTACTATGTTATCATCATTATCATTACGTGAAGAAAACCCTCTTCTCACTCCTTTATTGAGTATTCGAAGCATCAAACGGTTACAAATACCCCTAGACGTTAGTTGTATCAAATACATAATTCCAACAAACCATGGTAAGATGTTTGTATTTTCAATCCACATCGCTGCAACATTTAACATTTCCCAAATGAGCATCAAATAGGCAGCAAATCACTGCAAATGGCCATGTCTGAAAAGAAATCCCCCGGAGAAAACGCTCACACCCAAATACATATAATAAGTATAGATTATATATGATACGTTTATAGGTGATATTATTAATAATTATATATTTTTATGAATCCTACATTATGATACAACGCGAAACTAAAATAAAACATTGAATTGCTTCGCACATGCACATCTATGGAGAATCCAGACATGATATTTCTGCCGATCCTGAAAGATCAACAGTAGAAAGGAGTTCAGTGGGTGAAAGTTAACGGTCTGATTCGCAGAGACGACTCTTTACAGCGGGGGAGAGGTATTTGTTTTGATTCCACAGCCCAAGCTGTCATAGGAATTCAATCTAGACAAGGCAGAAATGCAGAAATATCGACCACTGCCCTTCAAGAGAAACCATCACCACTTTTTTTGTCACATAATAACAAAGTTGATTAAAGATGTTTAAAACCTAATTACCCACGTTTAATTCCATATTATAACCTAGCAATGTCTAAAGTGAGTTACTATATCATATATATGCAATGTCTAAAGTAATTTACTATATCATATATTAATTTATCGTGAGAGTAGGAAAGAATAACTCTGTTATAGGACAAATTTCCTAATGCAAATGTATCAAATCAGAGCGAGTCTGTAGAGGAAGAAGGCTTTGCATATTTTCACATGATAACTAACGCTGTGAAATATTTGCTAGAGGAGTCATATCAAATACACAGGAAACATCTGGAAAGCCTTGGGCAAACTACATGATCGAGATAAACATGATCACGTCTTAGGATTTGAAGAACATTGTATAGGATTTAGATAGAATCGTGTGACCCTTTCGTGACCCAAAGACATTTGGAAGTATTCATTGCACAATCGAATCAAATAATTTCAAGTAACATACATTTCGTGGAGGTTCTGTCACATATGTAACTCTCTACAGGCCCTAGCCTGGAAATAATTAAATTTGAATTAGATTAGATACCAATTGGCATACTGATTACTTTCTAACATTTTCTTCTCTTTTGGCAACAGCATTGAATGTGTGTCCCTTGTTTTATTGATACACAAATTTTAAAACAGAAATGATAGCCAGGTGTTTATATGTGTACATAGAAAGACCTGAATACATGGATCCTTGTAGCTTGGCTCCTTGGGAAGACTGACACACACCGCCCCTGTAAGTAAAACAGGTGTCCAATAGCTAACAGTCCTCGTGTCGCTGAAGAAGTTGCAAGGGTGCCCTTAGTTGAGGGGGAGGTCTGAGCTCCGAGGACATCTTTCACCTACATTGCACCTTAGGTCTTCCATTTTAATATATTACATTTAATTCCAGGAAACATAATAAGGTGAGTTTGATTGAAATTATTCTTATCGTTAGCTAAAATTTAAGATGATGCTTGAACTAAGATGAAATATCGATAGATGTACACGAAAACCCTTTGTAAACAGTCTGAAGTTTTGTCCACAGGGGAAATAGAACGCAAGGCCTTTGTATGATTTGGTCTAGCTTGGAAAGTTTGGTTTTTGTTCATGAGGTAGCCCTAGAGGAAGAATGTTCAGATGTTTGAACCTGTCAGACAACACTTATTACAGAATGTATTTGTTAGGGAAAAGTCGACTCCTTGCCATCCAATGTTATTCCAGTCAAACGGTGATATTAGACAGCTCCAAAACCCATAATAGCACCACTAACTGTTGTTAATTAACAAATACACCGAATGTGGTATTAATTTCTGAACCTGTCATCATCAGCTAATATATGCACTTTGTCACTTTCTATCCTCACCTTATACATATACCCCGTCCAGTATAGTTGATACTTGGAATTGAATGCAATTATGATCAGTGCATTCTTATCATTCAATGACACTAGTATTGTTCAGAACCACATACTGCCAAGTGGCATATTCTTCTTAATGCATTCAGTTTTGAATATGTGCCTCAGATTTGGAAGATTGAACCGAGTGGCATGAAAAATACATGGTCTTACAAAGTCTTACGTAAAGATGGTGACATACAAAGGGCTGGTATGAGACATGCAGAGAGGAATAAGATCCTTGGTACGAATACTTCACCGGGCCTCTCGAAGAAAGAAGCAAATAATTAACAGTACTTACCTGAAAATACAATTATATTTGCCTTGGAATATGACGATCATTTCACATCTCATTGTCACTGATTTATTGATTTGTATAAAATGCTGTGTCACTTTTCCTTACTTACATGAAAAGATTTGCTTTTCTTTTGTCTAGGAAATATAATGGCACTAAATGCGCAAAATAAGAAAATACAAACTTGTGATTAATGGTTTCATCAGAAAATCTTACCACTCCAGTACCATCCATCTGTAACTAAATAAGATTATAAATGAAATTACATCTTTTCACAATGTAAATAACCATCTCACATCTCATCACATCTCTTGCAATACATGTATTATGTAAACATTTTGTACCAATTTGTAACTTTTCTGTTAATAAGTCAAAAACCTAATCGGCACTCTTCGGGAGACCTAGAATTCTAGACCTGAGCGACCGCATTGTATATTCCATCAGCAATAAAGGATTTGTGAATTTGAATTTGAATTTGACATTCATGAATATTCTTCAAATGTTTTGGTTTTTTAAAAAGAAATCTGGAAGAAAACAGAGCATTTTAACAATAATAAACAGTATATTACCAAGTATCGGTTCTGAAAGAACAGCTACCATCTACAGTTACAACCCAAAGATATTTAATATAAAATGTGTTAGATTATTTAAGTATTTACTTGTGTACAAATCTGAAGAGTACCAATTATAATAATAAAATACTGGAACGGATTGGACACTGAGGAACATCTAATAGAAGATAGAAGAGTATTCTCTAATCATATTCTAATCTCGGTATGGAATATGCAGCACAATCATAACCGAGAACTCAAAACTTGCATTATTATTAAAAACCTGACATTCCTCGGGATCGTGTTCAGCATAACTATTCTGTTAAACGATTATCATGAATTTTGATTTATATAATTCTATTTTCAATTTGATGAACCACTTTACTGCAGCATTGATGCGCTAAGATTACCACCCATCTATACTTGGTGGAAAATAACTTTTTATATTTTAATAAAAAACAATATTAATTGCCTGTAGAGTTACATATGCCAACCTACATGTTAAACCGACCATGACTTGGAAGGCGAATGCTATAGTATCTGTGGATCTAATTTGAGCTATGGGTAAAACCTTTTGACATTCGCTGAGTGTCTATTCAAAGCTTTCATATATTCATCATTCTTTTCATTGCCTACTTGCCTTTGTATAAAAGGCAAATATTCCAGCTTTGGACAAACTCTAAAAACTAATTACTCAAAGTTGACTGTTTTAAAGTGCTTTGGAATATTGCCAGCACTGAATTTCATTAGCGAATTGAACGCCGACTCATGGCATATTTAACATGAGGGTGACCCTGGTTCATGCTTGTTGGCAAGGGAACCTCTCAGTGTAAATCATTCCCCTTCCCATTGACATTATGTGAAAGCCTAGAGGAATTACATTATCATTCCTTTTCAATGCCCACGACCTAGATAGACATTTCCATATTACATTTCTTATGCCAGTCCGGTATTGCACTTGTCGGAGATGTGCTTTTTAAATGAACTACAATGATATATCGCTAACAAGTTAGGGGAGACTTCACGAAAACTGAGAATATAGGTCGTATGAAATAACATCGAAATAAATATTGAAAATTCCTTCTAATATCTAACTCTAATGCCTATGTTACGATATTGAGCTCTTCAGACAAAAAGAAGGATAGGAAGTTTTTTAGTCAGGATAAATCTGGGCAATGAATTTTGCATTCTAAAGAGCAGGTGCTATAAAAACAAAACAAATAATTCAATGCAAATATACATTTTCCATGGACATTTGGTATTCCCGAAGGATGATATTATTGACTTTTGAATGTCTATATATATACAAGTTTCAGCCTTCGTTTCTCTTTACCTGAACTCTACCTAATGAGCCATACGATAGTCAAAGATATGTAATGCAAATCAAATTATTCTAGAATATAGTTGGTGTCTCTCGGGAAGAGTTCCCCCGGTATAGTTTAATTAATCTTACTATTAATTAAGGTCCCTCGAAGACAGACCTACACATATATATCTATACAGGATGGTTTCAATTTCAATCTAGATTCAATGATAAACAATGTAAAACTACTGTAACATTGTTTTATAATATCTTTGATAGCATTTAATTGTGTATGATATTGTAATATTGTATGCAAGTATTGTACTCCAGTCAGTTCTCTCACGCATCCAACTACTAGGTTGTGGATACCAAGTGTTTAGATATTAGATCGCATTATGTATCTGTAAATTGATTAACATTCATCTCTATGAGGGAAATACTAAGAAATAAAGATTATTCCCGAGGAATTTACAGTGGGTTTAGTACTTTATGATAAATGGTATTTATCATGTTGTGCATCTTGTTGTGTAAATTACTACCTAATTAGTTAATTTTGAAATACCATTTCGCTGCACGTATCTTGTGTCATGTCTCCGCTATGAATATGCAATATTGACTTACAATTATGTTTAATATTTAGAACGCTGCAATGAGGCTGGATAACATTCTCATTTGTATAACACTTCTGGGGCTGGCTTTTGTGGCCATTGTCGGTGGACAAGGAGGAGTACAGGGTCCGGGTTATAGGTTGGTTTCATTTTACTTCGTGCCCTTATGTAAAGGTTTTGTAGTTTCACCTCTAATAATTTTCCTGTTTCTTTATTATCTTACTCAAATTTCCCCTGTATGAATACACACTAATGACGAACAATATAATGACATTAAAATGGCACAATAATATCCAAGAAGGAAGCTCGGTGATGTTATATTATGACAGCGTTATCTTTCATATAGGTGGAGAGGCCGATACTGCAGGGTCTCACAGCGAGGAAATGCTTTCTGTGATAAGGCTTCATACTGCCCACAATATTCACCTTGCACAAGGATCACCCCTCTTGTACCTATTTTCTACAACAGAGAAAGTTATGAATTCCACTTCTGCAAACCTAAGGTAGGCAGGAATGGCGATTTGATTATTTATGTATTAATTTAATTGTCCTTCAAGTTCCATTCTCAGCTAATTTCCGTCAAAAAAATATAATTGTCTATTTAGTGGTCTTTGGGTGAAATTATCTATTTAGTGGTCCATTCACTTCAGACCCTCCCAAAGGTCACCCAGATAGAGTATTAGAGGTTTTTGACATGTTTTTCCTGGTGTCAAAGGTCATTATCTCCCAACAAATTGCATTATTAATCCCATTTGTTCCAGAGTCCCACTGTAGATCAGCAAAAAACAAAATCATATAAACATTTTAGAAAAAGCCATGAATTCATGAAAAACTCAGGAAATATATAAACATTTGGTATAGTGTTTAATGTAGGAGCCCTCTTCAAAACATCGTTTTTCATGGAAATAAAATTAATATTAATTATTATTATGATATGGAGTGTGAATAAGGCAGACGGTGACTAGCCTGATTGACTTTTGCACTGTATGGTCAAAAACAATAATTCCAGGAATTAATTCTTTAAAGTCAAATTCTCATGAATATAAGTATATCATAAATCAAAATTCTTGATTTCATGTATTTTACTTTTAGATGGCAGAATATTTATCACAATCGCCCATATTACTCGCCTGGGTACCTTTGAGTAATTTCACACACTTTATGTCTCGTTTTTATTTTTCATTTCAGCCTTGCAAAATCCAAGTGTACGACGTAGTCTATCTGGATGAACCTTGTCCAGATTCGTCAGAGTGCCGAAAAGGCAGGAGTGAACATGTTTCTTTCTGCATGCCCACTTCTCGTAGCCGAGCAATGCCTACCAAACAGGAACAGTTCTGCTATATGGAAGAGATAAAGCCATGAATCATGATTTTCCTGGGGGGATCAGAATAATTACATTCGCCACTTTTTTTAAGCAGTTGATATAACCATAAACCTTTGGTTTGTGCAATTCTGAGTTCATCGGTTATCAGCGATTTTTCCCTTCCTTATATCCAGGCCTCATTACCATTAACAGTTATCCTAAAGCCTTGCATCCGATAATGGTTAAACTCTGTTTCTGAATTCGGTATGGCCTTTAATCATGCTTTAACAATACCAGTAAATATATTCAGTTTGACTCTAATGTTATCAATGTCCCTTGCCATCAGCAGAACTAGACCTTAAGGGCCTTGTCCACTAAGCCGATTCTCATGCGATTCTCACATAAGTTAGTGCAAAAGAGTCCTCTGCTGCGCAAAATCGCATGAGAATCGGCTTAGTGGACTAGGCCCTGTAGTCCTTTTCAATAAAAGCCAGCATTGTCCACACGCACAGATAACTTTTTCCAAGGAAAGTTTATTTTATCCTTTGCAAGAAATGCTACATCAAGAAACAATATTGTATACGTCATTTCACGCAAATACTGATGTAGGATGTCATAGCAAGATACAACAGATATATATCGTGTAATAAATGCATTGGTATGAGTCCGTAGAAAGGCAACGCCTACAGGTGATGACATGCAAAAGCGTTGTCACACGCACATATATAATTATGGCTGATTGCAAACTAATAATAATGACCAATAAAATGTTCAAACTAGGTCCTTCACTTGTCATTACTTGATTTCAATCTGTAGTTTGACCCTGAACAAATTGAGAAAGAATGTCTTTTTGTTGGATCCTCTCTCCTTTACAACCACTTTTAATGTGTTTACCAAAATTTGCCACAGGAAAGGTTTTTAAGATCGCTAACGCGGACCTGATTTTCATATTTCGTTCTATAATTCATTAAATATGAATGAAATAGATATATACCATCATGATATTAAAATGATATATAGCGACGACCAATATCAGAGTATAATTATTGTCAGGAATAAAGTAGTATAGGAATAGGACCGCTGTCTCTCTCCCACTTCATTTTATTTTCATTAAAACCTCACAATATCTAAATATATGACACACACAGTATACTGGCCAAACTGTTAGTTAAACAATATACTGAAACTAATATTATTGATAAGAGTAACCATACATACTGCTTCGTTTCCAGTTGGGAAACACAATGAGATATTGAATGAACCAAGAAAAGACGGTGTCAGGCGAATTGCCATCTGGTAAAAAGCCACCTGTAAAAAGCCACCTGGTAAAAAGTCGCCCGGTAAAAAGCCACCCAGGTGCAAAACCCACCTGCCTCAAAACCAACCATAGGTGATAAACAAACCCACCCACAGTCAGTTTCCATATCAGTGATTCGCCCGAAATGTTATTCAGGCTGTATATTACATTCTTCTTCCTCGTAATTTCAAATATATTTGACATAATATATAAATATTTCAATCGACCTAGAAGCTAGGGATTGTAGTTATTTTCTTAGGAATGATTGCAATTCCTTCATATCAGCAATACTCTATTCGCTTAGAACCAGCTAACTCACATCTACTAACAGCTCCTCCCCCGCCCCCTCTTGAGTATCCCTGCTTTTATTTCATGCGAACACTCTCTTCTTTCATATTTTGTAATGTTAACTAGTATCTCCATGTTCAGCATCAGTCCATTTTTTTAGTTTGATCGATGATCGATGAGACCATCCTGTTATCTCGCTATCACATGCCTCTAGTACAACCAGCAGCTAGAGGCTTCCCCTTACCTGCAGCTCATGGCTACCTCAGCGTTAAAGCTGCACTCTCAGCTAACGTCAGTCAAAAACTGAACATTTTCTACTTCTTGTTCCATTCTTTTTTTTGGACGATTTTGTTCAGTTGTTTTTGCTACAGAGCTTCTTAAACGTCCTCATTTGTATTTAGAGGACCCGCCAGAATGCTTTCATGCAATGACTTCACTCATTACCGACATTAGACTTCAAATTATTGTATAAACATATACCACCAGCAAAATATTGATAAATCCAGTCGTATAAGTCATAATATAAGTAAACTTAGTAAGATTTGTTTTGTAGTAATAGCTGGGAATGCAGCTTTAACTGAGCTTTAGCAAGGCCAGACACCACATACCCTTCAACATTAGTAAGTTGTCCCCCAAAGTTGCACTTGTATGAGATAGTTGTGTGGTCAACCTTCCCATCATACTTAAACCCTGCCCACACACAGCCGATTTGCCTCCCGATGACCCCCCGATTTGGGGTCTTCCGATGAATCCTATGATTTCATTTCCAATCCTGGTTTATCTTATTTCCAAAATATAAACCCGGATTTGAAATGCGATCATAGGATTCATCAGGAGACCTAAATCGGGGGGCAATCGGGAGGCAAATCGGCTGTGTGTGGGCAGGGTCTTACAGACACATGATTAACCCTTCACTGGAGGTCGATCAGGGCAAGCCCCCATATCATTGGTGGGGTTCGAACTCCTGACCTTGAGGGCTATTCTCAAACCATTGACCTATAGTGGCTCACAATATATTAACGATTTTAGATCGTTCTTAACTCATTGAAACAACTGCGACCATTCTCTCTGTAACCAACACCAAATTAATACAGTATGAGACAAAGCATAGCTACAGCGTTCAAAGTCATTATCTAAAATGGCACTATGATATACGTGTAGGATCTAACCAGTTCAGTGTTTCAGTGTTACATCCACTAACAATGTACCTCACATTTTTCTACAGCAATTTGAAATCACTATGTAACTACCTGAAACTACTGCAACTATGTAACACGTTTCAGCCTCAAGAATGCAATCAGCAATTATCCGTATAATTATAGTCAAGGGATTGGGTCAAAAGGTGCCACACCTGAACACTTTAAAATTAGTCTCATGCTCCAAATAGTTTTCCGGTTGGGGATCAGTCAGTCAGTCAGCTGGATGCCCCTGGGAGGCAGTCATAGACGTCCAGATTATGGACAGGCCTAATTAGTAGTATTCAGCGGACTTTATAATACCATCGAGTATATATATTATATAATTATGACTTCATTGTGTCGAACATGATGATGGTACGGAGCATGAAAACCGATTCAAGATCGCCTTAACTCTGGTGCGAAAATCTTGATTAAGAAATGAATATATGACTGGATTCGCAGCATGACTTATGTAATATGTATTTATGTATTGTGGGGGAATATCAATAATTCCCAAGACCGAAGCGATTGATGGTAGGAATGATACAAAGTACACAAGCATTATTGCCAGGAGTAATCTTAATGTTTTCATTATCTGGCGTCCACCTTTTCTGTGGTCTATTGTTATTGGAACCTTGTTTGGATCTGTTGTTATCATTTTCGATTTTTTCGATGTGTGGGTCGGTGAAGAGGGGGAGCCACTGGGTTGGATACTTTGATGATTAACTCTTGGGGAAGTGGATGCAATTCCTGATCTGCTTTCAAGACGATATGTATTGGTGAGAGGTAGAATGGAAATTTGGCTGGGGCATGAACAGAAATCTGGAGTTACAACATCTTGGTTCCCTGTTTTCGGAATGCTGTCGGCCTTTACTGCACGGTTTTTGTCCATCTTAGATGCACTGTATGGCTCGACGATTATTTGTTTAGCTGATTTAGGAACAGTTTCAGTATTATTGGGCTTCTTGCTAATAATTTGTGGGCCGATTTTTCTTACACCAGTGAACCTTTTCCTTATAACGCCATATATCAGTAAGTAGATGCTTACCAAGATAATCAAGGATAGTGCGAGAACGCCAGTGGCAATTTTGACCCCCAAGTCCGTATCAACGATGTAAAGAATCGTAGTACACAGGGACAAGAGGACCATAATTGAGATTATAATTTTTGCTCGTTTCTCAGCAAACGATAGGTCCAATGGGCGTCTAATGGCTATGTATCGGTCTATGGCCATTCCTACCATCAAAAGGACAGACGTAACGACAACCATCACTAACGCTGTCGCCAGGATTCTGAAGTGTTCTCCATTTCTCCTGATCACAAATGTAAACAGGGTTTGGGGTACCACAAATAAACAAGTAAAGAAATCAACAGCACCCAGTGCTATCAAAAATATATGTGACGCGAAGCGGTCGACCTTTCTTTTATAAACATACATGACTAATGCATTTCCGAAAACTCCAATCACCCAAACGAAGCCTAATAAGATACAAGTTTCTATGACTCCCCTTGTAGTAGTAATAATTGGTCCTTCAGTGCCTACAGTGGTGCTGTTTTGGACGATGCATTCGCTGGTATTGCCATCTGGTGTCAGCGTTTGTAAACACAGCGTTGTCCTTCCAGGGGCAAGGGTAGAAAATGTTGCTTCAATCGAGGTGTTGAAGTATGCCATCGTTTTTGTTCGAAGAATCTTGAGTAGTCCAGACAAATATATATTCGTCTCGCCGCTTTAGAATCGCTGGTCTTTTCCCTCCATCAACAGAAAGTCTCTCTGTTTAGATTTTGCCTTTAAAATATAAGAGAAAATGAAATATTATTAACGACAGTCTGTATAGGTTACATGGGTCACATGCGAATCTCGCTTATAAGACATTGTGCTCAGTACAAAATGTTCAACAAAACAAAATTAAAAAATCTATTACCTTATTTTCAATGCATTTATAAGAGCAATTAGGGAGTCAAAAGGCCCTAGTCCACTAAGCCGATTCTTATGCGATGTTGCCTTTTCTAATGTAATAATATATCTGGGTTATGTCCCATTTAGATATGTGCCAAGAATGCTGCAATCTATTTTATTCTTTCATGTTTTCACTGAGTCATTTGTTCACTCTTTCAAGACTTCATTAGGATGTGTAGCTTTTATGCTAGTATGATATCATCTAAAATCTATACTATATGCTCATGTTTCTGAATAAAACAGATCATAGGCCATGAAAGATCAGGGCCCGCGCACATAAAAAACTAGTCTTTAGACAATGTCTAGGCGAAAATCTTCAATAAAATCCCCGGCTTCAAGGACAATCTTGAAATATGATTTTGTTTTTGTGTCCGGTCTCTGAAAATTAGACAATGTAATTGTCTCTAAAATGTTTGTCCTTATTTGCGGTAGTTTTCTGGTGGCTGGCAGTAGTTTTTTGCATAGAGATACAAGCTATTTTGTAAGATTTGCAGCAGGTGCACAGATAATGGAGAGACAATCAAAACGAGACAATTTTAAGTAGTTCTAGACAATATATATCGTGTTCATAAAGCAGTTTGTCTATTGTCTCTGGGACAATTTTGCAGTCTCTGTGACAATTAGGAGGCCGAAAGACCAAAAACTAAGGACAGCTCCAGTAGCTGTCCTTAGGTGGTTTTGTCTCGAAATGTTGGAGTTTTGTCACTAAATTCACAATTTGGAGACAATTTGGAGACAATTTTGGTTGTTTTACATTGAATGCAGTTCATCTATTGTCTCTGGGACAATGTCTCTGGGACAATGTCTCTGGGACAATGTCTCTGGGACAATGTCTCTGGGACAATTTTGAGGCTGAAAGAAAAAAGAAATAAGGACAACTCAGTCCTTGGATGGTTTTGTCTCGAAATATTGAATTTGTCACTAAAGTGATATACTACTAAGTAGGTAGTATACCGCCAAACCATGCCAAAAACTACCGCCAGCCACCAGAAAACTACCACAAATTAGGACAAAAACTGAAGAGGCAATATATTGTCTAATTTTCAGAGACTGGAGACAAAGACAAAATCAGGCTTCAAGGACAAGGACAATCTGACTTTATGTGCACACCTTTCAAGATTGTCCTTGAAACCAGGGATTTTATTGAAGATTTTTGACTAGGCATTGTCTAATCTCTTGAAAGTTTCAAAAAACCTTTATTCATCACTGGTTACTTACTTGATTGCCCAGGTTAAATTCAAATCTATGGCAAAATTGTCTCCAAATTATAAATTTAGAGACAAAACTTCAACATTTCGAGACAAAACTGCCTGAGAATGGCTTTAAGGACACATTTTTTTATGAGCGCGGTTTTGTCTAGATTTGCTAAAAATTGTCTCGTTTAAATTGTCTCTTCTTTATGTGAGCGCCTGCAGAAGGGATCAGCAGGCGCGCACATAAAGGAGAGACAATTAAAACGAGACAATTTTTATCAGATCTAGACAATACCACACTCATAAAAAATGTGTCCTTATAGCTGTCCTTAGGCAGTTTTGTCTTGAAATGTTGAAGTTTTGACAATATATTTAGACAATATATTGCCTCTTCAGTTTTTGTCCTTATTTGTGGTAGTTTTCTGGTGGCTGGCGGTAGTATTTGGCATGGTTTATCTTTAGATCGAACATTTTACTTCCTCTCTCATTGTGAGCTGTCTTTAGTTTTTTTGTCAGCAGGCCTCAAAAATGCCTTCGAGACAAAAGACAAAGTGAAAGACAATGTAAAACAAACAAAATTGTCTCCAAATTGTGAATTTAGTGACAAAACTTAAACTTTTTGAGACAAAACCACCTAAGGACAGCTATCGGAGCTGTCCTTAGTTGTTGGTCCTTCGACCTCCAAATTGTCACAGAGACCTCCGAATTGTCACAGAGACAATAGACAAACTGCATTATGAACACGATATTTATTGTCTAGAACTACTTAAAATTGTCTCGTTTTGATTGTCTCTCCATTGCTGCAAATCTTACAAAAATAGCTTGTATCTCTATGCAAAAAACTACCGCCAGCCGCCAGAAAACTACCGCAAATAAGGACAAAAATTGAAGAGACAATTATATACATTGTCTGATTTTCAGAGACTGGAGACAAAAACAAAATCAGGCCTCAAGATTGTCGTTGAAGCCGGGGATTTTATTGAAGATTTTCGCCCAGACATTGTCTAAAGTAGTTTTTTTTTGTGAGAGGGCCCAGATCCTAGATCCTAGATCCTAGATCCTAGTTCTTAGATCCTAGATCATATCTATCGTATCCTTCATATTGGTGTCGGTGTCCATTTACTCAAAGGAGTCCCAGACTATAGGGCACTTAGTTCTGGAAGAACACGCTAAAGGATTAATCAAGACAATTTAATGTGTCACTCCTAGACAATGGGCAGTGGTCATTTGAATCCCAAGAGATAATCTAATTCTTCAAATGTTGTGATGGTGATTTTTATTCCAGAAGTAGAGTATTCTGAACAAATGGGTTCTAGGTAACCCACAGAATCAGGTGGCAATTTGTGCACAGCGACCGAAGAACAGGCGGGCTGCAAACCGGCACTAGCCTTTATTCCATCCATATAATATAAAGCTAGAGCGATTTCTAGGAAAGGAGGTAGAAAAGAAATGGTAGAAAGAAGGTTTTCTTTGTCCGGAATGTTCTCGGAATTTGTTGTTTTACAAACCACTTTACTCATCTTTAGAGGTCTCTCCCCCCTCTCTGGATGTCGTCGTATGTGGTTTGTGAAGGTATTTGGGGTGGAAATGTGATTTTGAAGCCTTTTTTAAATCGGGGTAACCACACTCTATTTATAGCCTGGGAAAGCCCCTGTGAAATACTACGTCATTTCCTACAACCTACGTCCAGGGGAACTTAGGGGGAGCATGAGGAAGAGGGGAGGAAGAGTGTTGGGGATCACTATAGTGACGTAGTTTTAAATACACTCAAATAACCTACATTTAAGACAAAAATGAGCTTCCAACTAGGATTTATACTTATTTTAAATCACTGCGATACCAAATATACTCAAATATACCCACAATTTATCATATTTTTAGAAGAATTAAGCAGAAATTATGGTACTAAATATGTAGCGCTGCCAATTGTACATTATCTGAAAATCTTGCCTTTATAGGATGTGTTGGAGGGCCTGAAGGCAAAGGGACATGTTATAGCTGATCTACCGTTCAGACCGTGTGGAACGATCCGTCCAGGGGAACTTAGGGGGAGCATGAGAAAGAGGGGAGGAAGAGTGTGTGTGTGTGTGGGGGGGGGGGGGGTGGGTGGCAGGGGAATTGGAGAGGGGCAGGGGAGCATGATTTTCTAATCAAACTTGAATATATAAGTTTCTACCACTCTTCCAAATATAAAACAAATATAAAATATGGAAAGTAATATTATCTAACAGCAACTTCATCATGAAAAATAAAGGAAGATGTAGTCCAAAATATATCAGGAAATCTGGGAAGATCAACACACTTCAGAGTAGTACAGACAGATCGTATGTAACTGTATGCTTAATGAGAAATAATAGTTCTAAAATGAGGAAGAGGGGAGGGAGTTGGGGGAGGCAGAGGGGGGGGGGAACGGAGATGGGTTTGGGAGAGAAAGACAGACCTGTATGAAAGACAGAGAAGAGGGGGAGGGAAAACAGAGAGAGGGGAAAGTGTGGGGAGAGAGAGTGACCGTCCGGAGGACGGGTACTTTGCTAGTAGTTTATAAAAGGTCATGATCAGTTATTTTTGCACTTGCATTATTATGGATCAGACATGCATTAAGAACTCGTTGTCGTTTTTAACTTTGCTTAACTGACTCTAGGAAGGAACTGTATTTCAATACGTTTTGGTCTTTCCCGGGACCCCAATGGGCAAGATGAACGGGTAATTTAGGAAATCCTCTCAGGAGCCCCTCAAAAAAGGTCAACCGTTAAACATTATTAAACTTCGACAACCATGTGCTTCCTGGGATGGTGATGGAAATAATACATTACTTTATGGTAACATATTGGATCATGTTTTGGCAAGATTTCATATAGAAATCCGGTCAAAACTATGATTTTCACATTTTAAAGAAATAGGAAAATGTTGATCCGATAAGCAGGGTAGCTCTTATTCAAATCAGCAATACTACAAAATGGAGATCAAGTAACGCCTTCTTGATTTCTCCATTTTGTCGTCAGTAAACCTGATATCAAATTAACGAATCAAGTACATAGGCATTCTTTGGAAGACCTGGCTAATTCAGGAATGTAATTTTTGTTTTAACCAGACATCGAACTCCTTTGTGCAGCTAGATCAGCATAATAAAGAATACTTGAATTGAATTGAAATGATTTTCGACCTTTTTCTGGCGGCCGCTAGAAATCTTTTGAGATGTTGACTTAGTCCACCCGAGAAATGGAATAATAAAAACCTTTTCAAATCCAATCAAATTATACTGTAAACAGCGAAGTATATTTTGAGGGGATGACGCCGCAAACAAACACCAAGATGGAAGTAGATTTCCTATGGTTAGAAGACTTTTTCTATCAGACCCAGTACCCATCCATAGCATGTAGAAGCAACACACATGCTCCACCGATTTCTCACTAAAGATTAGGCACCAGTCGCCCCAGGAAGCCATAACCAAGTTAGCTTTCTTCATAAACAGCTAGTCGTTCCAGAACTGCTAGGTTATACCAGGGAATTAGCCAGATTATCTAAGAATCTTTCAGTCAGTTACTTGACAATGCTATACGCAAGAGATGAAAATGGCAGGATGGACGACCAGCCTAAGATGGCGGAAGCGCTGGGTTTGGAAGACTGGCCGGCTGGTGCCAAAACAGAAAAGGCTAGGAACGAGATTCTAAGGAAAAAGCTAGTATTGCTGGATTCTATTGTCAGGAACAACAGTACTGAGCTTAACTACGTAAGGGAATCTCTAGAACAGGAAAGAAGAGAGAACAGTAAACTCCGAAATAGGCTGTCACAACTAGAGGCACAGCTAGGAAGGGAAGCTAAAGAGGTGTCGGTGGTCAGCAACAAACTTGACGACACTGACAGGCTGAAAAGGTCGTTGAATATTATTGTAACAGGTTTAAAGGAAGAGGAAGATGAGGATCTAAAGAATGTTATTGACAAATTGTTTACTCACCTAGGAGTGGGTTTCAGAGCAAATGATGCTCTGAATGCTTTTAGGTTGGGTCGTCGCAATGAAGGCAAGCACCGAAACATCATGATCCGCCTACGGGACACCGACCAGAAAGGAGCGATATTCAAGAATGCCTACAAAATGAAAGTAGGGTATCCGAAGGTATTCTTAAATGATGACTTGTCCCTCTCCGACAGACAGAAACAAGCTGACCTCCGGAGCTTAGCTTATGTGGCGAAACACAAGGCAAAGTTCAGATCATCCAAAGTAAGAGGACTTACTTTAACCATTAATGACCGAAAGATAAGCTGGGGAGACTGGGAAAAGCTGCCAGACAAAGTGAGTCTAAACGATACAGCCATCGAAGCTACGAGCGACGATGGAATAGGTTTCCAAGGCAACAGGGCCCTACTCTCCAATTTTAGTCAATGCAAAATTGAAGATAAAGACTCAGGACTTGTCTATAACTCTGCAGAAGCCTGGTTCCAGGCAGAGAAAGCCCGACATTTCGGACAGAAAGAGCTTGCTATGGAAATAGCCAACGAGATTGACCCAAGAAAATGTAAACACAAAGCACGTGACCTGCCTACGGAAAATACCGAGTGGTTGGCGAGGGAAGACGATGTCATGCTCAGAGTGGTGACGGAAAAGTTCAACCAAAACGCTAAACATCGCGATTATTTGCTATCTACTGGCAATAAACATCTATACGAATGCACAGACAACAAAAAATGGGGAATAGGGAAAACTCTTCGACAGGCAAAAGAAGTGACGGGGCCTGTTGAGGGTTTCCGAAATGCCCTTGGAACACTCCTTGAAGAAGTCCGACAGACACTTCGGTAGATCTCGTCAAGTTGTCAAACTGTAAACAAACAATGTGCCCACTTGGCACACAAATCCAGACAACATCATGTGAACTTACTAGGTAGGAAATACAAGCTAACAATAGACCCAACTATAATCTTGAAAGCAGACTACCTGATTTCATGATTGTTGTTAATTACCAAACCGGGAGCCACAGTCGTAACATATCTTGCCAAAGTGTTACAGTGTTATTCCTGCCTATAAACTTATATCTCGAGCTATAATTTGTATTTGCGAGTGCAAACTAACACTTACTTGCATGTTTAAAAACTTAGTATTGGTCAGTGAATGGTAACTACTTGTATTTACATGTATAAATGTTGTGCACTTATTTATTGGTCAGTGAATTGAAACCAGTTGTAAATCACAAACTTGTATTTACATGTATGTTTAAGGCCGGGTTTGCTGTTCTTGGCAACTACCTAAACGGGTGCTATTTTTAACATGTTTGCGAGAGAAATCCCTGGTGCAGTAATATATCTTGCCTAAGTGGTTTAGTTTAATTATGAATCTCTTGTGTTCCTAGATAAGTAGTACATTCTCACCAAAGTGCCATTGCTATATTACACCAGTGTATTTGTGTGTGCCGAGCTGGTAAATCATAAACTAATATTTACATATATGCTTAAATCAAGGTAACAACCTTGAAAAGCCCTGTATCTGTTTAAAACAAGGTAACAACCTTGCAAAACCCTGTATTTGTATCTGTGTGTCAGTTTTCCAGAAAGTTACACTTTCAGAAAGTTGCATTTTCACCCTCACCTTTGCATGCCAGTCTAGTCTTAGCTAGTCCATCTAGTCCTGCCAAAATATTGTATAATCTATATGTCTTATCTACAAAATTTGGTGTCTCAAATCTAATCTAGTCCGTATATTGCTATATTGTTAAATGTTTTAGCACTTAGTGTACAGTGAGCTGCGGAGAGCATTTAACCTCTCTGCCTTATTTCGCTATCACCCAGATAGCCTCCAAAAATGGTCTTCATCATCATATGGTATGCCCTAGCATACCTTCATCAATATCATCATTACAGGGGGAATAATTATGTAGGTAAACCGCAGATAAATAATGGTTGACAACCTAAAACTACTCACAAGTGGTTTCAGCATCGTGAATGTAAACGTTAGAAGCCTAAAAAGTAACTGGACTAACTTCAAAAATACTATTCTGCCTATTTTCCCAGACATTGTCCTCTGCACTGAAACATTCCTGACCAGTTTGGATAGAAACCTGGACCACGAACTGGATGGGTACAACTCTATTGTTAGACAAGATCGCTGTGTACTAAACCCTGATAACAGTGTTAAATTGGGTGGTGGCGTTGGGTGCTATATAAAAAATGGTTACACTTTCAAAACACACAATACTCTGAATGTATCAAATGCGAATATTGAGCTACTATGTTGTACTATTCTGTTCACTAATAAGAGGAACCTAAATATTTTTGTTGTATATAAACCGCCAGATGGCGACAAGAATGTTTTTATGGAAGAATTACTTGCTACTGTCTCAAAACCTATCTTTGACAACAATAACTGTGATGTTGTAATTGCCGGAGATTTCAATTTTAACATGTTTAATACCCAGGACCAAGCAGTCATAAATCTTACAGATATGGGTCATGAACTGGGGTTAACTCAGTTGATAAATGACACAACCAGATTTGACATTAGGGAAGACAGAGAGCGTGTCCATGAGTCCTGTCTAGATTTGATTTTTAGCAAGGAGGATTATGTGTATGCTAGTGGTGTACTCGATTTATGGGTAGCTGACCATCTGATGACATTTGTAACCCTTAGGAGACAAAAGTTCAAATCTCGCAAACCAAAAGTAATTGAATACAGAAACTATAGAGACTATACGACTGCTGATTTTATTACTAGAATTAGAAATATCGACTGGAACTGTATCATTGATTTGGAAAACCCTGAAGAGGCTTGGAATCTTTTCATTGTAAAGTTATCTACAGCCCTGTCACGCATATGTCCAGTCGTAAAGAAAAAAATTACCCTACCTAGGGAAAAATGGATGACTGACAAGCTGCTTATACAAATAAGAGATAAGGACAAAGCACTGAAAAAAGCCAAAAAAACGAGAAAACACAATGACTGGGTGACAGCTAAAAAAAAAAGAAACAGAGTTACTAACTTATGCCGCAAGGCCAGAAAAAGGTACCTGTCTAACCTAAGCATAGAAACTTTCAATGACAACAAAGAATTCTGGTCAATGGTTGGTCAGCTCATTCCCAAAAAGTCAAGAAATTCTAACAATGAAATAAATATTATTGATGACAACACTAAACTACCAGTACCCATTGAAAATGTAGCTACACATTTCAATAACTTTTTTGCCTCAATTGGAGAGAATTTAGCAGCACAAATTGATGCGCCATGGACTTTTATAGGGCAAGAGTGTGAACAAACCTTGAATGATGTGTTTACAAATCCAGATGAGATTGTAAAAATTGCACAAGATATCAATGTCAACAAGGGTAGCAATATTCCATTCATAAAGTCGTTTGTTTTCAAAGATGTATTCAAAGCGATACCCTCTGTCTTGAGTCACATATTTAACCTCATATTTGCTTCAAATTTGATTCCAAATTCCTGGAAAAAAGGATGTGTCACACCGTTGTTCAAAGGCGGAGAAGCCTCAGTAATTTCTAACTATAGACCTATAACCCAGCTTCCTATTCAGTCAAAATTATTAGAAAAGGTTATTCACAGTAGACTACTAGATTTCTTTGAAAATCACAATGTCCTTTCCAATAGACAAAATGGTTACAGAAAATCAAGATCGACTGTAGACACAATCTCTGACTTAACAGACGACATACTAAAAGACAGGAACAATGCTAACACCTCTTTCGCTGTATTTTTTGACCTAAAAAAGGCATTTGATACGGTGAACCACAATGTACTTTTAGCTAAACTAGACAAATATGGTATTAAGGGCAACTTGCTTGCCTTGTTGCATAACTACCTCTCAGGGAGAACACAAACAACAGTTTGCAATGATACTGAATCTTTGAGTGCTAGTATAAATTATGGAGTCCCCCAGGGATCTATCCTGGGGCCCCTGCTTTTTCTTATCTATGTAAATGATGTAGAACATTGTCTTGTTCATAGCAAAGTAAAGCTTTTTGCAGATGACACTGTCATATACTGTAGCCATAAGAACACTGACACCCTGAATGTACTACTGCAAGAAGATACTAACAATTTTTTTCGTTGGTGTGAGTCTAATAAATTGACATTGAATGTAACCAAAACTAAGACAATGCACCTCAGAGGTGTTCGAAGCAGAGTAAATCATGTTAAACCAAATATTATCATTAGTGGTACTCAGCTTGATTGTGTAGAATCTTACAAATACTTGGGCATTACATTAGACGCCAATCTCAAATATGATATGCAAGTGCGATCTACCCATAAAAATGTGAGTCATAAAATGTACCTCCTCAAGAGAATTTCTAAACTGGTGCCACCACAGGTTCTTCTAAGAATTTACAAGGTATTTATACTCCCATTGTTAGATTACGGTGACGTTATCTACAGCGGATGTGCAGCAAGGCACATTGACAAACTGCAAATTTTACAAAACAAGTGCCTAAAAATTGCACTCAAACTCCCAAAGTTAACAAATACACTACTTATTCACAGAATAGCCAGAGTACCAATGTTAGTGGACAGGAGGAGGGCTCATATCCTAAACCTTGCCTTTAAACGAAGCCAAAAACCAGCCTTTGTTGACCAAAATGTAAGACAGACCAGACAATGGCAGGCACCAGTGCTGTTCTCCAATAGGCCAAACATTGTGTCTTATGACCAAAGTGTCCAAAGAAAAACTGCGTTATTATGGAACAATCTCGATGTTGACACAAGAAACATAAATGATTATAAGGTCTTCACAGCCTTAACCAAGGCTGAATGTATGTTACCTATATTCTCTTAAAACCGTAAATATCCTCCTATCTCTCACCCCTCATCCTATCATTGTAGTTGTCTCCTAGTTTCTTCTTTTAGCGAGTCTCTTTCTATTTGTTACATGCATAAACAAGTTACAGTTTATAGAACCCAAAGGTAATAGCCACTCAACCAGATTTAACCATTCAAATGGTTAAAACTGAGGCTCATTTCCTACCAATTATACACATGTCATTGTACTCTGCAAGAATAGATTGTATATTGTCATATTATTTTGTGTATCGATTAATAAACGTTTCTAATAAAAATAAAAAAATCAGATTGCTCAAGACTCTCGATACACTTTTACTGTTTGATGTTATGTAACCTATGTATTAACTTGGTACTGTAGATCTAGACCTAGAAAGACAGGGGTAGACGGGAGGCAGGGAGCCGCCCCCCCCCCCCCCCCCCCCCCACCACCCACCCACCCAACCCGAAATCTTAAAAAAATATGTTGATTTTATTTCTTCTGTTACAACAGTGGCTACCACTACTTTGCCCCCCCCCCCCCCCCACCTCCAAAAAAACAAAAAACAAAACAAAACAAAAAAAAAACCTGGATCCGTCCTGGTAGGTGCAGTGTATTAAGTACTCTACATCGGGAAGTTATGCTTCGGACATGTATCTGGTGGAACACATTCTACCAGTGACTGTCATTTGTTTTCTTTATTTTCAATGTTTTACCTGTTTCCTTGATGTCTATGTTTCTGGATAGTAAAATCTCATTCTCAGTGTTTTGGCCGAATATATAATATAGTGTTGCGATACCCATGCATGGCCTACGGTGGAATATGTTCCTTTGTATATATAATATATCATCCTCGTCTATAGGGGCTGGTTGTAAATTAGACAGGTATCCTTCATTTCATTATTTTTGTCGCATAGCCATAGGATCCTTTTGATATATATACCGTATTATCTCCTATTATTTTCTTATTTTTACCTTTTCTCACTATAATATTGTCATAATCCCTGCTCAGTCCAGTACAAAACTAATGCATTCAAAATCAAAGGTAGCTGTCGGTAGAAATGGAACACTTCTTTCATATAGACATGTAGACCTGTTTGTCTCCTTTTTCACAATGTAACCTCGAGCAGTTTGGCAAATAAAAGATTTTCTTATCTTATCTTATTTCTCCAAACACACCACAATTGATCTTTCTCAACTTTTTCATCATCATATCTATTAAATTGTATTGGCTGTATAATACTAGAAGTTAATACACGGTAAGACTAATGAGAATTTTTGTAATAATATTAGATTAGCTTATTGTATTGGGGGGGGGGGGACAATTTATCTCGATGTACCAAAATGAGTAGCAGGGCGCTACTAAAATCACCCATGGGGTGAGAGTGTCAAAAATTGTTGTTAAAGCTTGTGAAATCTTGTCACATGGACCACATCGAGTTATACTTAATAAAATTTACTACACAACTCTAGCCTTATTACTCACGCCGCTATCCCAAAAAAACGCCTTAGCCAATCACATCGCTGCATTAACGTTGTTGACAAGTAACTATGGTAACCATCCTGCACATTTTTAATATACCCCCCGAGAAAAATCAAGTCAATCATTCCCTGATGAAGGATCGCCACGAATCCGAAACGTTGGAATCACAACTCAACATTTATATCAAACATCTGAATAAATATCACCTCTAAAATAATCGCTTCGGTTATAGTTTTGGTGTTCTATCGACTTAGAATTGTTGTTAAAGCCTGAATAAAATGTGTCCCCCCAAAAAGTTTAAAACTCCTTCAAAATGTCAATTAATCTGTGATTGAATATTTCGTCTCCAGGTATCGTTATTTATGCAATCGTGTAGGTGCGGCATTTGTGAAATTGTTTCAGGAAAATGAGTCACAAGTCGCAAAAATGAATTGGTGTTTTTTCAAAGTCGTTTACTTACAAGATCTCTTTGTTAGAATATTCTCATTTTTGGGGTGTCTAGTCGTTGTGGTTGTATGAATACATGTACCAAAATTCAAGACTGTTCATTAATTATATCAGTGCGTTATTTAGATCATCCTATTGAGTATAATTATTTAGCTACTTTACTGGTAATATCCACCTAGAAATATTGCAAACTTTTTTTCAAAAGTAAAAATATATGACTAAAAAGACAAAATTACTCATTAGATGTCAAAAAAAAATTTGTCCTAAACTAGACACCGGAAAAGAGAGAACTTCTCTCCCTGATCCTAAGTCTTAGCAAGGGAGGAGAATTAAAAACATACTTAATAGATGTCCTTAATGTTTACATTCGTTGGAATCGGCTTGGTCTCATCTTTTCAAATATGATGCTATCTCAAAATCCAATTTACGCGACTTATGACTCATTTTCCTGAAACACACAACATTTAAATTTAATACTTTTGCAATAGAGCAAAGAAAAGGCTAAAGTTCATGTCTTTACCTTATAGTGTCAATCGATGTGCGGCACTCGCAGATATATGGACGGAACCGATGTAAAAGACACGCCTCTCACTGATGAAGACTGTGTGGAGTTAGATTGTTGCATGAAGTATGGCATGATAGTCTACACTTCCACTGTACATACAGGCGTCAGGTAAAACAGCTGGTAGGTGCTACGTATACTGCTCCGTAGGCAGCACTTACTATCGCGGTGGGGCAAACGAATGTTTTCTCTTAGAAAGATTCGTATCATATGTAATCTGCCTACGAACTGAGGCCCTGAATAAATTAGTTTTGTAAATCAATTATGAAGAGTGATAATTATAGCTGAAACTGGACCCTGTATGCGATAGTGGGGCCAGGTAGTCTGTATAGCATGGTCGAGGAGTGTTGAACATGATAATTAGGATACCTTGTACATGATAATGTTACGTATAGGAGAACCTGAACATTTAATACACCTAAATTAACATGTCGGAGATATAGATATAGGATTACTTTTGAAAAAATAAAGCAGTACCGTATAATCTATAGAATTAAGGGGAAATGAGCCTGGGACCTACATTGGAATGATCAACCAATTTAACATTTTTTTTAAAATTGTGTTTTAATCTGTCAAGCTTATTTGCATCGCAATATCTTGTTAAACGAATAGCAGGTATTAGTAATATGGAATCCACCGGGAAGACCTCATTTGAGAGGCTGGCATCCTATTCTGAACTGATGTAATTGATTGAATCAGAATAAAAATAAAAATACGATATATATATATATTTATAATACGAACATCTTAGTGTATTGGTGTATTAATTGTTTCAAACCATCTATATATAGGATAATAGTTAAGTCAGAAATTGGTGTTATGTTCATAACCAGCTATATCGCAGGTTGATGTAATATTGTTCAATGTTCAACTTTATTGAATTTAAAAAGGTGGTTAAACAACATTTCTTACCGAACTATTGAAATTACTGTAAATATACGAATCTGAATACATGTGATTGTTTGTAGCTTATTTTAGTGTGACTGTCTACGTGGCAATCATCGGTAAACGTATGTATACATATATGGATAACTTGATTCCCATTCCAATGTGAGGTAACAGTTGTGTCTATTTCTGTCGTGATTAATTTATAGTATATTGTTGAATTGATTGTTCATTGTTTACTATTTGTCACTGGCAAGCCGAACTCAGGCATCGACGGTATATCACCGTAAGGTGATCGAGTCGTGGTTATTTTACTGTGAGTTAATGATACTTAAAGGGGAACACTGGACTGTGTATAATGCGTTTTCAGACGTAGGAAAAAACTATAATATGATGTTCTGTACATTGTATTATGCAATTCACCCATTTATAAGTCACTGGGGAGTAATTGTCTGTGTTATAACTGGCTATTATCCGGAATGCTGACCACTACCATATTCCCAGAGTCCTATGTGAGAGTGATGTCAGCAAAGCACAGCTAACTTCCGTCACTCTGTAGGAAGTGTTATTGTATACAGGCTGCTGTACTGTAGGCTACTATTTTGGTGCACTCAAATCACTTCTTCTCAACAATGCCTGACTGTGAGGCCCATGGATGTTACACCAGAACTAATGAGGAATGAAAAGACCCTATGGATCTCTTCTATTACATTTTCAATGGAAGGATAATGAAGGTGCAAAGAATAAACTTCCTCCACCTCATTCCTGATCACTACCCACTTGTTGTTGACTAGTCAGGTTGACAGCCTGCATGCATTACTATGGAAAGCCATCTATATACATAATATATAAGTTGGGTTCATTAACATATCCTATATTGAAAGATCTTTACTACCTTTAGAGTTGAGCTACCCCTATATTATATCATAAGGTCCTATCATTATTTATGTAATATTACCTCACAGGTAGACCTGGGAGTATGTTTGTTTATTTGGGAACAGCAGTTATGGTTTTATAAATGGCTTTCCATACATACACTAGAGTGGGCACTGTTTACTGTAACACTAATTTAATTAGACCGTGACCATACACTGACCAGCAGATCGGTAGTTAGCCTGCCCTCTTTAGTGTCATACATCTAGCAATATGGAAGCACTCAGAGCTAGCTTTGGGGAGAGAGGGACAGAATTTACTCGATTGATTCTGGCAATATCATTGCACAGAAATTAGTAATATAATGAAAGATACCAGTTATTAATGATACTTGAACTGTATGACCAGCAATTGTTCCAACCCAGTGTTTTACTTTAAATGATAGTCCTGAAACACGTAACCATGCCTGAGTAAAGACCAGTTAAAAAAAACAAAAAAACATTTAGTATTCTACGTTGGCTCCCATCCAGTACAGGATGCCGGAAAAATGTAACTGAAGATATTTTACACAACCAGTTTTCTTTGAAGTAATACATTTTCAACCAGATTTTTATCTATTCTAGTCTGTATTTTTCTTCAATTGTTAGATGTTAGACGTAGGCTTCAAGCAAAGGAAACAGTGTATACAATATCCAAAGCGTACCTGCTCTGAGCCGACAGATTTCACCCTATTTCTCGCCGATTAAGTAACTTTGTACATGATAAAGAGAAATAAAAATACATATATATGACCGAGAATTATTACTGGTACACTGTTGCAATTGATTTTCTGTTATTCCTAGATTATATATGAAGTTAATAAATCAATAAAAGAGTTCCTTTTTATGCTAGTTTTACTGGGATTAAAATGAATCGGAGCTGTAGTGAAAAAAATGTGCAACCCATATTCAAAAAGCGCATTGTTCTCAAAATATTGATATTCCTGGAATAGTAACTGAATAATTGTCTGAATTATAACTAAAGACTATCCTTTCCTTACAAACCTTAAAAACTTCCATAAAGGGATGGAAAACCTAGAAAAAGAGACATGGAAGTTCATTTTAAAAAGGGATTGGTTAAGCACAACTGTCGCATACATATATGATTTGTGTAGGCCTAATTGAGCCATCAATGAGGATATTTGGCAATGGGCGTTGTCTGTCCTCCATTTCATGCCACGCCTCACGTCTATATTACTATTACCACTCCCCCGTAGCCTATGACATATGGCAAGCCGTTTGGGTAACAATTAAAGAAACGGTAGGTAGACTCTGCAGTATTCACCTTAACCTGTACGACCATTGAATGCCTGTGGGTGGGAACTGTCCAGTATTTATATGTGTCCAGATTCCCGCCAAATGTTGAAATCCTTTGTCCGGTGTGAGATCCAGGTTCTGGTCACTGGGTCTATTTCCGTCTGCCCTGGGAGTGTTTGTCCCACCTCTGTGCAGGTAGGGCTAGACTTGCATAGGTCTCATTCCAATTTTAGGATGAGAAATGGGGGAGGGGGGAGGTGGGGGGAGTTGGGGGGTATATAAGGGGAGATATAGGGGTGTGGGAGAGGAGAAAGGGAGGGGAATAATTATGTGTGAACAAGGCTTTGGAGTCTTGTTTTAAGAGGAGGAGAAGAGGTTTTTTCTCTCTCTCTTTTTTATGGAAATAGATATATTCAAACGGTTTCGGCTGTTGGGCCTCATCAAGTACTTTGTTTAGGTGTTAACTCTTTTCCCTTTTTCCACCATTTAGCTGGGGTTTTAGGGCGGTCATAAAAATTATTAAATTATTTTTTACTTTTTCATTTAAGAATTTTTCTTCCTGAGTCATATAAATTAATTATATCCCAGGGGCATTCGAAAAAAGAGTACAGGTCTTAGTGAGAGTCAGTCCCCTTTGGTTAATTTATAGGTTTCAAATGATTTTCACCTTATTGGTTTTACCTATTTGGGGAGAAAAAATTTTTTGACGTGGCTCTAGTTTGAGAGGGGTGTGCTGACTCATCCGAATTCTGAATCCTTTACGTTCATTCCATGTGGTTGGTATGTTTGTAGTCTATGTATCCAGTTGTGTTCTATTAGGGTCCTGAGTTCCTTCGCCCTTTTGCTTTCTGGATGTTTGTATATAAAGTCTATTATTTGTATTTCGAAGTCTTCTAGACCTGAGTGGTCGTGTTTGTTGAAGTGCTTCGCTACCACTGATTTCAGCCTGTTGTGTTTTATATCCGCCATGTGTTCGCTCGCTCTTTTCTATAGGGTGCATTTCGTTTGCCCTATGTAAAGGTCTTCGCATTTTTTGCATGAGATGCAGTATATCAGGTTTGAGCTACTGCAATTAACGTTTGTTTTTACGTCAGTTTTTCGTCGGTTCGCGTTTTTTATGGGGTTGCTTTTATTTAGTTTGGGACATACCTTGCATTTCTTATGCTGACATTTGTTTTTTGTTCCCTCTTTCTTTTCTGTACTCCTTTCCGGGTGGTAGTCCAGTTTTGCCCGGATTAGGTGTTCTCTGAGGTTTTTTGGTCTCTTGTATCCGCATACAAGTTTCTTTGCTTGTAGGCTTTGGGTTTGTTTTGATTTACCTAGTATGGGCCAATGCTTTTTGAGTATGGTCTGTGTTTTGTTGTATATGTTGGTCTGAACATACTGATGTGGAAGATATTATTGTTCTCTTTCTCTTCTTTTCGTTCTTTTCCTTCTTCTCTGTCTTTCATGGCTTTGTTGAGAGCCGTTTGTATGAGGTTTTCTGGGTATCCTCTTTGTTTGAAGTGTTTCTCTTTCTCTTTGCTGTTTTTAACAAAGTCCTCTTTTCTTGTGCATATTTTGTTTATGCGTGTAAACTGGCTATATGGTAGGCTCTTTTTACACTGTGGTGGGTGGGCCGATGTATAGTGTAGGTAGTTGTTCTTGTCTGTGGGTTTTGTGTACAATGTTGTGTACAGTTTGCCTTTATGGTCTTTTCTTACTATTGTGTCCAGGAAATTCACTTCTTCCGTGGAGTATTCTGAGGTGAATTTTATTGAGTGGTGGAATTTGTTTATTTCTTCGATGAATTCTTTCAGTTTTGTTTCCCCATGGGTCCAGATGAAGAAGATATCGTCTAGGTATCTTTTCCAAATGATGGGTTTTAGTGGGACGTGTTTTAGCATGTTCTCTTCTAGGTTTCTCATGAAGAGGTTTGCATATGATGGTGCTAGAGCCGTTCTTATGGCTGTTCCCCCTATTTGTAGGTAGTTTTGGCCATTGTGTTGGAAGTTGTTTAGGGACAGTACTTTTTTAAGTAAATCACAGATTGTGGTATTACTTGGTTTTAAGAAGGTTTTTCTCTTCTCGTTTAGCATATTTTCTATTACACTGATACCTTCTTGGTTTGGTATGTTTGTGTATAGGGCACTGACGTCTAGTGTCCCTAGGATGTCTGTATCCTTTACATTTTGTGTTTCTTGTATCATTGTTATGAAATCCTCCGTGTCTTTTATGTACGAGCTGCCGTCTTTGACCAATGGTTTTAGGAAGATATCTACGTAGTTTGATATTTTCTCAGTGGGGCCGTTATTTGCGGACACTATAGGTCTGCCTGGTGGTGGTATTTTTCCTTTGTGGATTTTGGGGAGAAAATATATTTGGGGTGTTTTGCAGTTTTTGTTTTTTAGGACGTTTGTGACGTCTTTCGTCAATTCTCCCTCTTCTAGTTTTGCTTCTATATATTGGTTTATCTCTTGATTGTACTGTTCCGTTGGATTTGATTCCAGTTTTTTGTAGTACTTTGGTTCAGAGAGGTCCTTTTTACATTGCTCTACATATTTTTGAGTATCTTGTACTACTATGGCTCCCCCTTTATCTGCTTTTTGGATATAGAGTTCTTTGTCCTTTGACAGGTTTTTTAGTGCTTGTTTTTTGTTTGAGGTGAGATTATGTCTCTTGATGGGTTTAATATTAGTTTTTGCGATTTCTGCGTCGCAGGTTTCTATGAAGGTTTGGGGGGGGGGCCCTGTGGGGCTTTTTTTGTATTTTTATCTTTAAATTTGTTTTTGAATTTTGATAATTCTGGGTCTATCTCCTTTTTCTCTTTTTTCTCGTCTTGTTTCTGATCTTTGTTTAGGTCAATTTTTTCAAAGAAACAATGGAATCACATTTTTCTATTGAGGTCTTCAGTTTCTCTAGCTACTTGGGAGATATCGGTATTATTAGTAGTCGGGCAGAATTTGAGACCTTTTGTGAGTAGATTAGTTTCGTGTTTGCAAAGTTTTCTACTTGAGAGGTTTATTATATCACCTTTTTGTAGGACTTTCAATTGGGATGTATTGCCTTTTTCTAGGACTTTCGATTTGGGGGCCGGTTGTTTCTTAGGTAAGACAAAAGAACAAGAGTAGTTTGTATCTGTTTTATTTCTTTTCTCTGCCGTTATTTCAACAGTTGGTTTTGAATACTGAACTTTATTTAGTACCTGTTCATTAGTTTTTTTCATAAAATTTGTTTCTCCCCAAATGGGTAAAACCACTAAGGTGAAAATCATTTGAAACCTATAAATTAAACAAACAGTGTTTCTCAAGTTAAAACAGTGTTTCACAGAAATAGTGATAACTTGAGAAACACTGTTTCAAGTTGATTTATCTCGAGAAATACTGTTTCATCTCGAGAAACACTGATTTAAAAGCATCCTGTGAAGGGAAAAAATCAAACTCATTTATGACCAAGGACACTAAGAAATGGGTATGCACAAATCTCTTTGTTCCATCTTTGGAATAGATATTTTTACTGTAAGAACCAGAAAGGAGTGGAAACGCAGCTATGCGTTTTTTCGTGGAACCCCCGGATAAGTTCGCCAGGTCCACAGCACCCACATATTAAAGACGATAATGCTTCTGGTATAATAGGAATATTAAGGTCAAATCTAACATGCTCTTAGGAGACAATAAAGGTTTAAAGGTAAGTTGATAAGGTGATTTGATTAACAGGAAGGGGCAGCTCATTTTAGCCAATGGGATTATATCTACCTATAACATTAATGCAATGTATTTCAAAAGAAAGGAAATTAAAAACCCAATCCCATTAGTGTAGTTGGAAGCTGTAAGAAATGGAACCAACAAAGGGGCCAGAAAAATGAAAAATGAAATTTTTACAATACCTTGTATTAATAAAACCCTGCCATTGGGACTTTTACAATACTTAACATATGAAGCAATAAATCATTTTCAGCAAATGGAAAATATCAATATTTGTATGTAGCATAACAGTTGGATAACTTTTAATCAAATGTTTCATATTCACTGGGGGTAGGGGTGGTGAGGGGTAGGCACATTAGATTTCTGAAAACCCCTCAGAAACAGGGATTTTGCCACCAACGTGCAAGAGCATTCTGCTAGTTAAAGGTGGAGAGGAGTGGCGAGTTCCTCCCTATATGGTTCACTGGCCACCTCGCCATGCACTCCTCTCCGCCTATAGAACCATCACAACAACATTGCAAGGCTTACCGCAGAGCTTACAGCAGAGCTTACTGCAGCCAGTGGAGACCACACTTTATATTCTAGTTTCAAGGGCAGGCTGACCAGCTTCTATTCGGCTTTAGGGGTCTCTGGTCCAGTTTTGTCCCTAAATTGCCCTTGTAACGGACAATCCTAACAGCGGATAGAGTCTGTGGTCGACCCCTAAAGGACTTGGAAGGTTGTGGTTTGGAGGGAAGAGTCTTATGGCATGTGATAGAGGACGAGCGATAGCGAGTTCTCTATCACATGTCCATAAGGCTATTCCATCCAAACCACAACCTTCTAAGTCCATAATATAATACTATATTCAGCTTCTATACTAAACTCAATACGCTCTACATGAATAATGATGATTAATATCACTCAAAGAAAACACTGGGACCAGGGGTGGGTCAGGTTCCAAACTGAGGAGATTTGATATTAGTGGAACGCAGACAGGTCCGGCTGGAAACTCTGGGACTTCCCGATATACAGAGTATAGTGGTCAGATTTTCAGAAAATGTACCATTGGCAGCTGTACAAATTCTGGTATATTAGGCTGCAATTTGGTCAATACTAGGTACATTCGAGTATATTCGGCATTGCATTGATACTAGCAATCTGTTTGGTTAGGTTCAACTGTATTATTAACTTTATTTTCGTTTTAAATGTGGGTTATTTCAGAGAATTGCTGAATGTGAAATGTACATTTTCTGGCGACTTCACCCATATCATAAAATAGGGGGATCCCCGGATCAAATGAACAGACGCAGACATAACATTATAGAGAATTTTTATTCTGCAAAATCTATACAGAAATGGATATTTGCCTCTACCGAGTAGGTCTTCAGACAGATCCCTTTAATTAGAAAATAAATTACATTGACAAGAATATCAATCACATTTGGAAATAATTACCATCGTGGTTTCGGATATCATTATTATGGTGTCTTATTATTATTTCCACGACGATTATCGTTGGTGTTGAGCAGTCTTTCTGTCTTAGATAGGACATGATTATATTCGTTTTGTATCCATAGTCTCTTTTTTCTAGCTTGTCGTTGATGTTGACACTAGTGATGATTAAGTTCTATAGGAAAAATACATTTACAAAAGATACATAGATCTACAGATATCATTGAAGAAAATACATAAATTTACATTATGTACTTCGAATTACAATATTACAATACTTGGGCGGACTGACAGGAAACAGATCCACAATTTCTACCGGTTAACTATTTGAATTATTTCTTTTAAAACAATAGCACATATAACATAGTATAATTCTAAGCATATACTAAACATATAAATTGCGGCGAACGGTCAACGCCCTGTAATTAAATATTGAACACCCTTTTAATAGAAATTAACATTAGAATTCAGAATTCGTAGAAAGAAACGGCAACAAGTAGGTGTGAGGTGTCAGTCGCGAAGGAAGATAAAGGGTAATATTTTCGGGAAATGTACAATTGGCAGATATACTAGATATACTCATTTGGTAAATTCTGCCAAATTGGACTGACAAATGGTCAGCACTAGGTATATCTTAATAGATTTACTATTAGGTTGATTCAAGGAGTCTGTTTGGTTATGTTGAACAATATTTTGAACCTGATTTCTGTCTTAAATTTGGATTAGGTGAAAGGATTAGTGTAAGTGAATTGTACATTTTCTGGCGATTTCACCCTAAAGGTGTGGTGAACCTGTTCTTGAGTAAGAACTGTTCACTTTATGGATCCTAGGATTGCTGGGGAGCACTATCTCTTGAATCCAACATATATTAAAATGTAGAATCTCCCATTGGTCTATGATATGTTTAGCTATATATTTCCTTTTAATATTATAATATTGATATTTCAGTCAATTATGGAAGAAAATCCATTTATCATGAAGGAGGAATTTGTAGTTACAATATAGACGAGTACGTGGTGCTCTCATGCAAATGACTTTTCCAATCAATAACTTTCAGGGATAAGGACTCGGCACAGGACGGCCTATTTGTTTTATTTCGCTCATAAATATACTCGGCAAACTGGTAAGTTGATTTTAAATTTCCATTTTGAAAAGAGTCTACGACTTCGGATTTGTGGAATTTCTCCTCAGAAGAATACTGCCGTGGGGGAAAGTTGCATAATCAGCTCCATTATAAACATGAACCAAGAACTGTATAGTAATACCAAGGAATGTCCGTATGTCTTCTTATAATATCATTATATTATATTCGTATATATTACCCATTATATTGCAACACACTTAAAACGACATCATTATTCCTACAGCTTACAGATATATGTAGTTAGACTAATAGAAAATAACTCAATTATAATAATGTTCTTTCTTAGTCATGAAGGTGTACATGGGACACAACCAAACAGTTCGTGATATGGGCAAAGGTTCAAGTTGGTCATTTGATATGGACTGCCCCCAATACACACATCTACCCACTCCTGCGGACTGTCCGAGCTTTGACGCCTAGAGCCCGCTCGCCGTTCCTCAAGGTGCCTCCATTAAATCCTCTACCCACCTGCCAAGGTGAAAAGACTATCGTCTTTCCATTGGAGCGGCCTCTTACCTTTCCCTTAAAGGAAAGCGACTCAGTTTGGAAGAATATGTAAGGGATTTGAGACATGGCAATGGAGTAACACAAGTTGCTTTCTTTTATACAAGCTACTGTATACTCATCAGTCACACCCAATTCTCCTATTGAAATATATTGCAAGTTTTATTCATTGCTAGGAATACGAAACACAAACAGAGAGAACTGTACAAGCTGGTGTCGGGGTTGGATATAAAAACAGTATATATATCCTTTGGAATACTTTGCTCGAGTTTGTTCTGTATACCTTTACGATAAGTGTGAAAAGTTACGAGGCTGAAATGTGAGAATTATATAATTAATTAATTGCCTTTTGACTGGTGGTGCAATGATCGTTAGATCGGATGGAATACTGGTAAAATTGGAGCCATTTAACTGACTTGAAAGCCCATTTGTAACAAACTAAAACCCGGATTTGAACTGTGCAATTATTCAGGATTCAAGGCTGCAGATATGCTATCACGTGCACCTCTATGGATGAAATATTCTCTTGTCTAATTAACTCAGGAAAAGGAGGGTATGTATTGCAGTCTTCTATCTTTTATTATCAGCTCCTTTTCGAATCTGGTAAAGAATTCACAATATACAATCGATTGTCAATAAAATATTTTTGTTCATTTTTATCCATTGGCTAAGTATAAGGTAAATGGATACTATAACGTAATCAAAATCAACCGGCTTCATTAAAAAAAAATACCCATTTAAGCCATAGGGTAACGTGACCCTCGACGACATCCTGGACAACTTTACGAAGATGAGAGTATTTATTGTGGTGAAAACTCTCCATTAATTATATGATAAGACTGCTGAGTTTATTTTTTAATAAGAAAATAAATGCAATGAAATTTTGCTTCCAAAATACTAAATTATAAATAGTATATAAAATATGCTGTATAATGCTACCGGATCGTTGAAGTATATATTGCAGAGACTAGAGCAGATTAAACGAGCATACTTGAAGCTATCTTAGTCAGACAATACTAGATACCAACTTGCGTTTAATTGATTTATCATTTGTCTAGTTTTGAACCCACTTCATTCTGAATGAAGGGAATACATGAACAGAATTACTGTAATAGTTTCATTTAGCCTCGTATTCCTGCTGTAAATGCTCTTCGAATTCCATAACCATTTATTAAATACAACCTACAAATCTCAATCATGCGAATGAGAAACCAACGTAGCAAAAGAGAAAGCCAATCATGCCAGTGGTTCCCCAATAGCTCAGGTAGTTGCTATTGTTTGCTGGGAACCTTGCAACCAAAGGAGGGATATCCAACTGCCTAGTATACCTTAGAACCACTTGGAAGGCCACACCACTTAACCAACTAAGCATGGACAAAGCAATCCACTCCAGTATAAGACCTCATCGCTGTAGTTATGTAAACCATTAAGAGATCTGCTGGAATGAAATTGCTTAGCTTACCATTGAAAAGTAATGGTCATTTATTAAATTCATGCAAGCAATTGCATTGATGATTGTTTGAATGCTTTTCGTCGAACCACTAATATTAGTTTTGAATCATAAACCGAGGAAAGGTGTGACATATTACCAATACAAGGCCACTGACTAACAATCGAAATTCATCTTTGCCAAAATTTAAAAACAGATAGTAAATACGAAGCACGGGAATTTTCATTGATCTTCCTATGGTGCATATCCTGAGGGGAAACAGTCTCAGACTCCGTCTAAAAAGCTTAGCTAAGTACTTCAACGATTTAGAGCTAATCAGGATTTAAACCAACCATAGGTGAAGTTCTGAATGTGATGTTTATAGGCATTTATGCCTTAAGCTTTTCATAAATAGCTGTTGCTGTTGTATGCTTCCAGAGTCTAACACTGACCCCTAAGCCTTCTATCCAATCTCTATCCAATAAGATAAAGCATATCGAAAATACCCACTTCATTACATAAAGGCTAGACATGTTTTACCTTTCAACCCCTATAACAGTATAATATTAGGATGTTTATACCCTGAGACTATTGTGGTTCTTTCTCCATGCAACAGAGGTTGTGTCACTGATGAAGCAAGACTCAGCTAATGGATATTGCATTCAAAATAGTTTTCCAGGCGAAATACTATTCCTCTCGCTGCCAGAATGATGTCCGGTGTGCTTAGTGCTTAGATTCTGCTCACTCTGTTGCATGCTTCTTACCTATCAAAGTTGTACCTATGAATTAGTTTTATTTACATTGCAAGGGTGATGGCAGATTCACCCTGGCAAAGTTTCAATGAAACTTCATCCTGGCAGATACATCTTCGTAAATTGATATGTCCTAACGTAATATTAAGTTGAATACAGTTCTCCTGATTTATTCATGGGATGAGACAATGATTATACACCCTGTCATACTCTTAAATCTAACATCATTATTATATAGATTTGTATTTCGTAGTACGTGTACACTGAAACTAGGAATGCAATTACTGCAAACTGTAGGTCTTTCAATTAACCCTATGATGTACTCGGACAGTAACATATGGCATCTAACTACAATGTAACATCTTTGGATTATAAATACAAAGTGGAAAATCCAACAGTTCCCAACTGTTCCATTCCGGTTGGGGTAACTTATTACACGAATGGTCGCGGCAACTCCGCTTAATTATGAATTAATAATTATGAACTAATAATAAGGTTCCCCAGCGCCCCGAAAGACTGCATACTATTTTATTAACATTTGTATGCATACCGTGAACGTATGTTAGGTATGTCCAGATATGACTTCATTAACTAAAGTGAGTGAGTGATGGTTGCTTAATGCCATGACGACATCCATGTGGATTCATATTCATAGCAATGAGGGTTAGAGAGATGAGATGATAGGAGTAAAGTGATTTAGTTTACAGTTTACATCATATAATTATAGATACAATTGATTGTCCGCAAATCATCTCCGCAATAACAACATTCTACGCATTCTGTTAGAATAATCCGGATGACAAATATTTGATGAGTAGCACCTGACTCTGAAATAAAAACTTCGTGGTATGTTATTGTGTCAAGATTGTCCATTAAAGGTAAATGACAGGGTCGTCAGCACTGCTGCAGACAGGAATTCAAGGAACTAATGCATGAAAGAACAGGAGTAACACTATTTTTTCCAAACTTCATCTGAGAAAGAACATAGTTGGGTGGATACAAAAAGCAATAAAAAAGAGGATGTTATCACATTATTTTATATTTTAGATACGACTGAAGATTACTATCATTCACTATGGAGGTCAATGGGGAAAATGCATAAATTCTCAATAACTTTTTTTTAGTTCAATGACCCCTGTTTTTTTTTATTTGGGGGGTAAAATGATATGTCAGTTATGGATATGCACATTTTAAAGAAAATCGCATGATTCAATCATCTGATATTCTGAAAAAATGGGGAAAAATCCCCCTTTTCCTCATTGACTTTTATAGTAAATTGTAGTAAATTTCAGTGGTCTCTGAAATAAAAACTAATCCAATGACATGGTCTTCATTGGCTTTCTAGATCCCCCCAACTATGTTCTTTCTAAATCTATAGTTTAAGAAAATAATTAATTATACTGATATAGGAACATGCGCTGCATGAAGCAACTGACTGTTCTTCCTCACAGTCTAGGCCCAGAGATCAGAGAATCCCTTCAAACAGAGGGAAAGCCACTCGCCTCAAACCGCAAAGTGCCATCATAATTCTATTAAGACCGAAAAATGTCGTCATAATCCCATTAGAATGCCTAGTCCTAGGCTAGGAAACCGATTAGCGAAGCAGGCGTCCAATCACTGACATGCCATTCTTATATGATCTGAGGGTTTGGGCCTGAACTGCTCTGTGTTTCCTCCCTCTCAACCTTTTTTGAGCAAACATGAACGCCATAATCAATGCATGCGAATACGAAATGAATTCGTTAATAACAACATTTATTAACATACAGTACACTAGACTTTCCGCACACCAAAATTAATGTTTTTTTTATTCAACATTTATTATCCAAACATGGAAATGTACTTATCATGTAAGCATGCAATAGTGCACCGAAAATGATGTCGTATGACTTATAAAATACTAAAAGATATATACCATAATATTATACAGAAATGTTGTTTCACTGCTCTTTAGATCTAATTTCTTGGACTATATTTACTCACATTTATTATTACAATAAACTAGAAAATTATATAAGGAAGTTTTGATTCTCTATGTAAATGATCGGCTGATAAGATGTATATCATTCAAAGAAACTGTTATAATAATATTCCGCTTTAGCCGTACACATAATCACTATTCATCCTGGAACAAATGATCGAAGTGTTTTCCCTTGGATTAATTTGTACTCAAAGGATTGTTCAGCCTGGTCTTTTAGTGGCACGCTTAATGGTATGAAGCAGTTCCGTTCCAATCACCAGTCTCTGATCAGGCGGCAATAATCTTTAGTATACCAGAATTAAATTCAGTATTATGTTTCAAACACCTTTCAGCGTGGTACAACCATGACCATAATTATATGGAACTGAAGTTGTATACGATGCGATGGGGACGTACGCCGAATATCCATTCACAAATTTCATATTTGCCTATTCATAAATACTTTATTCGCGAGGAGACAAATCGAATTTCAATTAAGGAAGTCTGGAGCTTACTCTTCATAGATTCTAGGATACCATTTCCCTTTTTCTCACCATACTCCTCGGGTGTAAAGGTTTGCGAAATGATTTATTACATAGACCTAGTTCTGTTCGATCTACAAGAAGGCTAGATAAACTTGAACAGAGAGGTTCAGAAACGGTATTCTAACCACAATTCTTTATCTATAAAATGTACTGTCTTCCGTTATTGTAGAACATCTTAAAGTCATGTTTAAAGCTTCCCATTTACGTGTCTATAGGGAAGCAGAGCACTGCAGACATAATGAAGATATCCTGTTACAGTTTAGCTTTGCATTGATTATTCTAAAGGGTCATTCAACGGGTGCATGGTGACTTTTAGGACAACAAATTTAACTTAATTATAGTCGCTCACAGGCGCTAATTGGGAAAGCTTAGATAAAAAGGTATGTTTAGTGCAAGAGGGCACTGAATGTGCTGTGTGACGTCAGAAGGTGGCTCCTGAAATGTACACAATACCTTGTCCGACTTGTGTATTATCTACATTGCATGTTCATTTCAAGAATTAGCCACTTTGTGACGTAGGCTAACAGTGACGCCTCAATTGAATGGAGTGTTAAACTGTGAAACTACTTTTCCCCTCATCTAAATGGGTAAAACAAACTAAATGTTAGGTTGCATTAAGTACCACTGGTGCCATTGCATTTGCATAATAGCAAAGAAGTTGATTTTCTCATAATATGTTGGGGGTCCTACTTATATTTTTTTTAAATAAAATGTAGACTGGGGAATAAGTAAGTCCTCTAGACGAGCCTTTTCACTTGCTCCCATTATTGCATTCATAAAAGTTCCATGATACACGACAATATTAGTAACATACTGACATTAAATAAGATTTCGTACCAGAGTTGAATACAAACGTATTGAATAATAACATAAAATGTATCAACGTAGCAGTTTAAATTTGACAAGCTGCTTTGCCACCAAAGGAGTTTATTTCCTACTGTTAGCAGTTATCATAGAGGAGAGATCGAACATTAAGATAAGCACGTAGCCTTGCCACTATTCGGATGCTTTTATGTATAATGACAGGAAATTTCACTACATAACATTTCATATCTGTGGCCTTTTAAAGAGACGTCGTATAATGATATTTCATTTTAGATATCTGAAAAATACATACAGTTACACTTTCAAGTAGGTAGGGTTCATCGTGTAAGAGGAAGAGTTGAGCTAGTTTATCGGTACGAATATGGAGGATAGCCACTTCTTTTATTTGATTTAGGTTTGCTGTTTTATTTAATCCAAAAGACAATTGACGAATTGGCTACTTACAAACCATTAATATCTTCTACCCTCAGATTATATTCCGCGGGTTGTTTTTTCTATAACAATCTGGTAGATTAACAGTAAAGTAGTTTTGAGTAGAATACTTAAAAAAACATTGTATCAATTAAGAGTTCTTTCTCTTTAATTAATGAATAACTAGTTTAGATATTTGATATAAACTTATACAAGTCTGGGGTTTTCCCGTTTGTGTTAAGCTTGAAATATATTAAAACTTTGAATTGATAGATCAATCGATAAGCCATATTTAAAGTCACTTTCTTCCGTTTCTGTCATTTCAGGCAGACTTAGTCGGGTCTACACCATGATTGCAGCGCCTGTAATACATATGGAAGAATTGTGTAGTTTAGAGGAATGTTCATACCGCAACTACTTTAAAACCACCTCCTGAAATCTGTGTAACATCTCAGCTGTGGGGCTCTGACAAGTACAACCCATTTGGCTATCATTGTTTCAAGTCAAGCCATGGAAATCTAAGGGTCAAAATGTTGACCGATAAAAAGACCCCTTTAGCTACCACCAAGACATTTGTCATACACAATGCCCGGAGTCAAACATTTGTTCAGGGTCAGAGGCAGAAAGCAGAAGCTGGTGCTAACAATAGAAACCCAACAAGACGTCTAACTTTGTTAGACCGTTTGCCTCTGACAGATACCGGGCAGGAGCACAGGGGAGGCAGGGGACTCCCACTACTGTCAAATGAACTGAGAAAGAAAACTTTGCTAGGTCATAAACAATCCACAAAAATTGTGGTCAGTCAAGGTGATTCTGAGAGCCAACTCACTGCGACATTTAGGCGAAGGCAAACGTCAATTGGGACTGTGAATTCGGATCTTGGTGCTGGATCCAAAACCCCTAGGAAACATGTATCCAGACAGAGATTTGTGACCCCGGATGCTCCAGTAATTGCAGAGGAGATTGATTTACCAGGTGAGGATCTCAATGACACAGCCAGACAATCCAGTATTGGTAAATATTCGCGACATCGCTATGCAAGCCAACTGGAAGATGACGAGGGGCAGAGCGATGGCGACGAAACAACCAGTATGGCCGGAAGTATGACGTCAGGAAGGTCGAGCCAGACGTTAAGGATGCAAGGTGCTAAGATGGGACATACGGGAGGCAGGAGAAAATTGGCGAGACGGCGAACTACGGATCTCGGGGCCACTTCTCCCTTACTAGATACAAGAGGTAGAAGGGGAGGTGTCAATTTGGGTCTTTCCCATATCATCAAATTCACAATGAGAGGCGAGGTATGTCAATTCATTCTTACCTCTTAGTTTATGTATTTTACTTATGCACTTGTCAATTCCATCCTCCAACCCCCGGGGGTTTGGGGGAAATACAATCTCCGACCCCCCAGGGCAAGATATTTTCGTAAAATCCCCTACCCCATGGGGCCCATTTGTCGCATTAAATGCCCCCGTTGCATAACAATCTGCGAGTAGCGTTTTCAGTTTGTTATGCAACGGGGGCATATTTGCAAATACAGGGACTTCGCCAAGTGAGGAGGACAAGTTTGGTGTCTTGGACCTTTTCCCCAGATATCTCAGGGTTCCCAAGAGACAACTTTTTTTCTTTTTTTTTTTTTAATTATTTTATTTTTCCAGGTATTACAAAAGGGCTTTCAGTGTTTTCTGATATGAGGGACGGAAAGACCACCTCCTAGAACATGCATATGAACATTAAACTAAAATGAGGACAAAATTGACTCCAGAAAAATCAACTTAAGGTTTAGAGGGTCATTTATGTGGGCTACTAAGCACCAACGGTGTGGAACGGATTGGCCCCAGAGTCGCAATAGAAGGAAATAGCCGTAACAATGATGAGACCAACGAGATGTGTTAAATATAATCTCGTTGATGAGACTAATTGAAAAGGTACTAAATACTCTATACACGTTTACTGTTAAATGTTTCGTAACCTGTGTATTAACTGTTGATGATATATTATACTTGTTATTGTAGATCTAGATCTAAAAAAGAACTGCCTAGGCAGAGCCTGCCACTTATTTCTACCTGTAGGAAACTAAAAACTGGTGTTACCTTTATGACGTGGAAATAAAGATAGCAAATAATAATAACAATATGCATGCGCCAGGCTATGGCTAAGTAAGATCTAAAATTACAAACCTCCCTCCAATATATATGCGAAGAGTGTTACATTTAAACAACAAATGTGTGTGTGTGTGTGGGGGGGGGTTGCAATTGACAAGTGCATAATGGATAATTATAAAATTCAGATACAGCTGGGTAATTCTTTGATTGAATTCTTGTATTGATATCAAAATAAAAAAACACACTAAACCATTTACTTTGGGAATTATTCCTCACCACCAAAGAAACTTTACAGCGACAACCTTCTCCTCGCTATATCAAAATAGGTGACAACGGTGTTTTTCTGTCTGGAATCCTTGAACTGAGAATCCATGGGAGTCATATATATCCTTATCCTTACCGCTTAGCTTTAATATTAAGATGCAGATGGGTTTATGCTCTTCCTTTGCTTTAATTAATATTCAGAAACTTGTGTTTTTTGTAATAAATAGTTGACAACAATGTTGTACACAAATTGAGGGCTATTCATTTCCATTACCTGTGTACAGGAGAGGAGTAATTGATATTATTTTGCGTTAGAGTTGGTAAGACTAGCACTGTCCTGTCTTCATGGAGCCCTAACAACTCCTTTTTGTAATGTTCTAAACAAGTACAGGACCCAGTTTCAAAATTACTAAACATTTTCATCTGACATCTAGATATAGATAAGGGAGGAATCATTGTTTTAAAAAAATTGCCAAAGGCTTAACTAAACATGAACTACAAGAACAGAAATCACTACCATAAAATGTTAAACCACATAAGAGCTCTCAACAATAATTATTACATTATAATCTTAAATTCTTTTTCTATTTCAGTTAAAGGCCAATCACATTTTAATGATTACAAAAAAAAAACAAGTTTTTTACGTCCATGTTTTAACTAATTCACATCTTAACCTTTTTCACGTCTTTTTTTCTCTTCATAATATAGTGGAAAACATCTCTCTCATCATGACATATACATTATTATCAATACCACCTGCAGTACTCTCCCTTTGTTTTACTACAAAGGGAGAAGAACTCGCTCGACTTATAACTATATTCCCTGACCATGCGATGAGAATCGCATTACACTGTTCTTTGTATTAAAGTGGTATAAACATATTATGTAAGTGGACATTTACATGGTACGTTGGTGCACGTGTCAAGGTGTGATGGATCAGTTCAATGTGTGTGGTATGACATTGCCATTGCCTCTTCCTAGAACCTAAATTCGAATGTGGTACTCGGGACACTATTGCACTGTCCTCGATGTTTTGTTTTTTTCGTAACTCACGAAAATAACAGTGCAATAGTATCCCTTGTACCACATTGTCATTAGATTCTATCTATTACTCATATAGACCTGAATGGTGCCACAATCATGCTTGTTTTTTTTCAAAATGTTAGATCATCACAGCCACCGGGTCAGTCCTGGTGTGAATTATTATAACTTCATTTCACTGATTCATAGAAACCCTGTTGAGCCCTGTTCCAAAGAGCCCTGTGAGAGGACCCTTAACGTTTGTGCTCTTAATCCTTGGTTAATATTATATTATATTTTGATAGCATCATGATTATGAAATTAACCTATAACGGAATGTTCATTCCGAATTATCGCCATATTGTATTTTCTCACATTTTAGTAATTGAACCATCATAAAAAATGAGGGCTACTAAGGCGTTGGCTTAATGGTAGAGTGTTCCCTCATTTCTTTTGAGGGAACAAACCACCGTGTCCAGTAGAGTCCGAAAACCCCCAAATACTGGGGAGAATAGACTCACTGAGCTGTCATCCATTGAAATATTGTCACTATTCAAACCATCACATCACCAACAAATGATCTTTTGGAACACTGGACATGTGGAGACAGCCTGTCGTCTGTCTGATAGTTATATAATCGTTTGGTAATATGGCGGCAGGTGTCTCCTTACCTCTTGAAATGCATAAAGATTCATATTTCACATTAGTTATTCATATTCATAAAGTTATGGAATATCATATCATATCGCATATTAATATTCATATTTATTATGCAATATTACGTAATCAGATTTAAAGATAAGGTAAAAAGAAATGCGGGTATAACAGAACCACCCTAGACATGGTTGTGTCTAGGGCTTCACCATCAAGAACACAAATCTCTTCAAAATGATTAAAGGAACACTATTCATTCAGAAAATAGTTCATGTTCCTGTTGACTAGAAAAAATCCATGTTAATATCAGATTGTAGCCACATTAAAAAAATAACGTCTACTTATACATCGGGTAGAATTGATAAAAAAAAATCTAGGTGTTTTTTTTTATTTTCACAAAAACATTATCTACTCAATTTGTCATACTACATATATACGTACAAATAGGATTGCTAACAGTGAAATATATTTTGCCCTATTGGCATACCCTTACTTGAGATGCTGTATTACCTTATAGAAATTCTACTGGGGTTAAGCTATTTGGCACAAGATTTGATTGAAGGGAACTTTGATATCAAATTCTGCCAATAGATATATCAAATTATGAGTATCTATCACCAACACCAGTCGTGCAATATTATCCAAGATAGCCTTCAGTTCACTGTCACAGTCTGTCAGCTCAGTAATTATCAGAGTGGAAAAGTTTACAGATGACAGTGCAGAAGTTTTTAATTTTAATGAAATCCTCAATTCTGTTGGTTTTAATTTCATGACCTGTATCTTTCACGACTATAAATAGCGTATTTTTATCACTATGTAATCTCATGTAATAACATCATATCTCATAATAAATCTACCATGTATTGATATTATATGTTTAATATAGAGTTATAAGTTATGTAGCCTACCCACAGGGGGAGCTATGCTCAGCCATGTGGAACAAGTCTTGCTGACCTCCTCACATAATCAACACGGTCCAGCCAATACACCTAACATGAGATTGGTCAATAAAACAAGTCGCAATACATGATTGGGCAATGATTAGCCTACTATTGGCCACAATCAATGTTGTTTTTACCCATGCGTTCAATTCTCATTCTTATAGAATTGCCTTTTAAAACCATGAAACTTCCGTTCTCCAGGCCAAAGCCCTCTTCCGAAAATCGGCCCGTAAGGTGATGCACGTACTACACTGGATGGTTGTGCTTAGCAAGTAAGTCTGTATTCCTCTTTTAAAGGCAGACAATACGCTGCTCAGATGTGACTTGGTTGGATGGGAAAATGGGACTGTTTACTGGGATAATTGCACATTAATCATGGAGTCAGAAATACGAAACCCATAAATGAAATAAAAATGTCAATAAATGAAATAAATTCCAATCAATTCCTCTTTTTAAAATGTCAATATGTACTGCTTTAAGCTTGAAAATCATATTTTCTTTCTGGGCTCTTACTTTGTTTGATATAACTCACTTTAAGGTTGCAATGTTAAAAACAAGCTTAATGTTGACCATTTTATTATCATAAACACTACAAGAATCATGTACTAAAATTTGAGAGGGAGTCTCAGGGTATCTGTATAGATCCTGGTCACTCAGTATCCAATTGGACTCAGAAAAAGGATTAAAGTCATTCTGGTATTTTATGATAAACCACAAAACAATTCATTAGGTGGAAAGGCTGCTTTGCTGCAACTACCTCCTCTACCTGGCCAAAAGCTTTTTTATCGCGATTGTGAATCTAGCAACTAGAAGTTATAGTAAAAAGGATGATAAAGTGAAGACGCTTGAATGCCATTACATAGTCCATTATATTACCAGATAAAATATGTCGTTTGCAGGAAGGATGAAAAAATTGAATGTCAGCTCAAAACGTTTTTCGACATGGCTCAGGAAATCGAAGATTCGTCAGCTATGAAACACATTGAGCAGCAGACAGGAATATCATTCGATCCTAAATACTATAGGACGAGTAAGCAGGTAAATAATACCATTTAATGTACCTAGCCTGAAGACAAATCACAGCCTAATTTGAAACCTACTCTTCTGTTTAACACTAGGTAAGATATACAGATTTGATAACGGTGCTTGCTTAAAATATATCTCTATTTTCCTTTGGCATTTTGGACTGACGAAGTTGGCAGAATATGTGTTAAGAACATTGAGGGATTTACACTACGTTTATCCAAACCTACTTTTAGAAATAAAGATATATTATATATATTTATAAACATCTTAGCTAGGGCCCAAACACTAGGACCCAGAAACATTGGATGCTAGAGCTAGTCCATATGTTAGGGCCCACCCGACATTGGTACATATTGTTGGGAGAGGAAGGGAGATTAGGATGGGGACTGGGGGTCTGAAGAAGGGGGTCTGAAGACACGGACGAGAGAGTGAGACGTGTGAGAGAGGAATGAAGAGTGAGGCGTGGAAATAGAGAGGTACACAATGAAAATGAAAAGAGTCAGTTTAACTCTAAATGGGAGTCCTGCACATGCTGCCAGAATGATTCCTTTTTGGAGTCATTTTGACTCCCTGTCAAGGAGTAGTCAATTCAACTCTCTATTTGACTCTCTTTTATTGCTTAATGTTTGCCTCCTCTCCTGCCCTACCAGTCTTTTATTCAATCTCAGAAAATTACCATTTCATTATTTTAGTTCATCATTTTCTTGTTTGTGTACTTCCTTCATACCAGCTTCTATAAAGAATAAATTACAGCTTTATTCGATGCAATGCATCCACAGTTGTTATATTTCAATCACAATCAAAAGATATAATACCATTATTTTGAATTCAAATTACAAACTAATAATGACATAATTTTACCATTTCTAACTCATGCAGTGACTGGACATGGGCCATTCAAAAATGCTTTTAGACATGGAGGCATAACAAATGTACATGCCCCAGTCCCACATGGATTTTCTCTTAAAGTCACTCAAAGAATGTTCAAACTTGGAAATATAAGCATTCTGGTTCAACCTGAAAGTCTACAATACAACTTCAGTCTAAATGCCTAAAGATATTACTCACCAGATGAGCAATTCAGTTTCGGAATTCGTTCTCAATCTCTTCACCATCCAGCTGTGCAACCCAGTGGCAGTGACATACGTCCAATGAGAGAGCACAATAATGTGACTTTGGTCTGGTCCTTTGTCTTCACTCTATGCAATGAGACTATATTAATATAGTCTCGTTGCTCTATGGGTGGCTTAATTGACTCAAAAATCAAGCTACCCATGCTATGTGAGACAGGAAATGGAAGAGGAGAGGACTCCCTTAGACTTAAAGTGTCATTAAACGGATTTCAGGTCACTTTTAGGACAGAAAAAATTATGAATTCATAAGTATAATGCCGAAGTCTCAATTTTTTTTACCCCATTTATGTATAAGTTATAGTCGTTTAAAGGCCCAAATTAAGAATGCTTAGTTGAAAAAGTCTGTTTAGCACAAGTTGGTACTGAGAATGCTGTGTGACGTCACAAAGCGCGCCCAAAATGTACAAATAACATACTTGTTTATTATGTATGTTGCAAGTTAATTTTAAGATTTAGGTACGTTTTGTGACATAGGCAAACAGTGGCGCCTTGAATGGAGTGTTAAACTGTGGAACTACTTTTTCCCCTCTTAAAATTGGTAAAACTCATTCATTGAGTAAATCTTGGGCCGTTACATTTGAATAATAGGAAAAAAATTGATTTTCTCATAATATTTAGAGGTTTTGTGACACCTTAAGTTTCTCATATTACCTTCCTTTCCTTTCCTTCCCTATTAATTAAGACCAGTTTTTCCTGTCCCGAGAGGTTCCACTGTAGTTGCTAAGTGTACGACTTGGAGTAAGCATTTAATTATAATTTCATCAACTGAGTGCTCAATTGTACTAAGTGCTGAAAGTACCGCTGAGGTATTCAGAAAAATTACTTTCCCTATGCCCTAATCCCTAACTAAATTGGAATCAATTTAATTATCACCCAATTCCAATGATTGCAATCATCCGTCATTTGGAAATAAGTCGATAAATATAAAAGGTGAAATTATTTAAGGCTAGTTTACCTGTTGGTCATTGCCTAGTGCTGTTAGGCTTGAACTGTTCCCCTCTATTTGGTATCCTTGAGATTTACAGTAGTTCAAATATTTTGCTATTAAAATGAACAATTATGCCATTGTACAGGCAGCATGTTTATCCTGGCCCCTGCTACTTCACCAATCTCCATAATATATAGGGCTTCCCTTTATTCAAACATCGCTCATATTTAGCTCATAATTGTTATAATCTATCCTCATCCTTTATCCCCAAGTGGTTCCGATCCAGCCGAAGATCCAGTTAGAAATGTGGCAAAATGAGAGATTTCTTTTATTGGCAGTTTGGTATTATTTATTTAATCCCGCATTTCGTGCTCCAATCAATCGGTACACAAGTGCAAATATGGGCAGATCACGTCTAACTGAAGGCTCTCTGAACTTTTAGGTCTGGTCATACATTCAATTCACCACTTCAAAAGACCATGGTGCATGTTCAAGTATACTTGATGGTGATCTCAAGTTTGCAAATAGCAATGTGATTGGGGTGAATGTGTGTTTTAATGGAATCGAGCGAGTGGAGTGTGCGAAAGTATGACGGGGTATTGTACCTTAAGAGGCCCCGTGTATGTATATTTAACTTAAAGATTATTACCAGGCCTAGTGCTAAATCTAACCCGAGTTTGCTCGCTGGATTGGTTATGCGCGATTATGGGGAGAAAATATTGACGCATAGTCATCACATTCTTTTTTCAGACTTTACGTCAAAGACAACATCCCCATGTCCCCATGGTGTCGTGTTATTTGTTTTGTTTTTATCAAGGGATTGCCATGAATGAGATGGCTAATATGAATTTGCTTTAAGCTGAACTTTTTGCACTCAGAGGTTTTTTTCTATTTTAAATTCACTTCACATCTCAATGATCTGCAATATTACACCGGTTAGACTTCTATTCCGTACGTTTATACTACACTTGTTAAAATTATAGATATAAAATTATGTTATTATTCGTTATTTGTTCATTTATATTATGAATGCGTAAGATGGGCACTGTGTTGTAATATCATATATAATATTTCATATTAAATTCATTAAATTTGCAATATTATTTTCATTGAATGGAGACAAAATAGAATCAACAATTCTCAAAGAACTTTCAAGCAACTTCACGCCGCAGTAAAAGGTTTTCAAATGTATGAAAGTGCAGCTATCTAGACAAAAACTCTTTGATATATATAGTGTTGTCCAAATGATACACATGAGTTTAAGTCTGAATGTGTGTGTTGGTGATTGGTTAACATATATTTCTCTATGAACTCTGCTGGTACCTGATCCTCTTTAGTGGAGCAGGCTTGCATAATACTGCGATTAATCAATTGCATAAGAGTTAATTTTGGTCATTAATCATAATGTGGTTAATCATTATAAGACAAAAGACTGAGAATCTTTTTAAAAGTTGTATTTCTAGGAGGGGATAAATGATTTCATTTGATATAATTTCAGGAAGAGTCTGGAGAAGTGTCAATTTTCTGATCGGAATAATGACAGGGAATTATCCAAAGAATTCCCAGATCATTATTACGTCATAATTGCGGAATATGATATAACATTGAGGTGGGGGGGGGGGGGAATCGGGTCATTCTAAAAACAAGTATAGTGAAATGCCTCAGACAGAACTGTAGTTACAGGCGAACAGGCTTTCTAGATTATAATGTCTATTCTCTAAGGCTAGGCGGAAGAATTATAAGGATCAGGTCACCAGAAAATGTACAATTGCCAGTTCTACATATTTAGTAAATTCGGCTAAATTCGGCTAAATTCGGCTGAACAATGGAAAATACTGGGTTTATCTGGGTATATTTGGTATTGAGCTGACACAAAGGATGTGTTTCGTTATGTTGAATTGTGTTTTGACTCTTATTTTTGCATTAAATTCGGGTTATTTGGGATGCTTTCTGAATGTGAATTGTACATTTTCTGGAAGTTTCACCCATATAGGGCTGGCAAGACCTTCCTCTGCTGAAGTTGGGCCATAGGCAACGGTCTCGTCTTTATACTACTCGGCATAAGTACATTTACACATAACACCTCTATTATACATGTTTTAGAGTACAACATAGAGTTTAGAGTTTTAACGTGTACAGTAGAGTATCCACTTACTAAACCACAGCAGGATCAAAGCAAGGGCTTATTTAAGCATTAAAGATTGCATTGAAGAATTGATTATAAAGCATATCACTCAAATAACTCTTCGTCTTAAAGTAACACATCATATTTTAATTTTGGAGTGATGTTTGCCCATATGGACATAACCTCTGACACAAATGTTGCTTTCTAGATTATAATGTCACATCTTTTCCAAGAGTTAGGAATTATCTAAAGTACTCGGTAATAAGCCATGATGACTCGAAATAATTAGCAATGTGACTTAAAATCGGTGTGTATTAGTTAACGAATGATCTTTTACCAAAAAAGCGAAATCATTATATTATGTATTGTATGTGTTTCTCTTTTAATGAAGGGCTTAAATTCACAAAAAACATACTTTGTACCTAGAACTATGTAGTTAGATATCTTCTTCCTTGTGTAAAGAGTACTAGAGAGTCTTATTATTGTGTCATTTGTCGTTACAATTAAATTGTACATACCTTTGTAGGAGATGAGACCTACCACATTGTGGAAATCTTCCTAATAAAAATGTTTAAAAAAAACTGTTCCCTATTCACACCTTATATTGTAACATGCAATAATGTACTTTATTATATGAATAGACACCTTCATGTTAAGCCTCCTGTAACGAATTGCCGAAAATAAGGAGAGCCTACTAGTCATTAGACATTTTATTAAAACCAATATATTTAGCTAAACGTAGCCCTATTAGTGAATTTATTCCAAATAGGGTAACAGCTGGAAGATGTACACTGAACTATGGGTTCGGTGCAGTTCTTTCTTTACTATGCACATTCAAAGGGTGAGAGAAAGGCTGTATGATATATTCCTCTTAGTCGTTCCAATAGATATTTTCGCTGTTAGTGCTATGTTTTAAAAGAATGGTTAGCAGCTTTACCCTCATGTGAATCAACAACATTGGAGAGACAAACTAGTGTTAGTAAAATATTTGTAGAGCATTCAAAGCCTTTCTAATTGTACCAATATGATTTTTCTGTGATTACTTTTTCTTTTTTCATCAATTTCCAAGTATTAATTAGGGACCCCTCTGCAAGAGCTATGGTTTTCATAAAAGAGAGGCACCTTTTTTCTGGTGTAAAACTATTATATCATTATAATCATATATGTAGACCACATGTATTGACACATGTTCATGACAGTCTATGTCAACTTCTTAGGCTGGAGAGCGAATAGGCATACAGTTCATGTTGGTACATTTGTCATATCTGATATCAAGTTCCATTTGCGCTGGTAATGCCCTATAATAGAATCAATTACTCATGAAAAATTCTAAGTGATTGAGACAACTCAAAACACGAAGGGACACAGATGTTTATATTTGAAGGGGGTTTAATATGTTGGGGCCATCTACGTTTCGGTCTTACATTCGACCTTCATCAGGATCAGGATTAGACTCATTAAAACAATCATAATTGCATTGTCATCCAACCTCAACAGCTTTTATCGAATTTGTATTCTGATACTTTCCAAAAGTCTTTATTCACGACGACGATTTTACTTTCTATTATTGGCGATAGAAGTTATTCCATGCCCCTGTTGCATAACAATCTGCGAGTAGCTTTTTCAGTGTTACTATTGAGCTCGCAGATTGTTATGCAACGGGGGCCATGTGTCTAGAGTGTGTGTGGGGGCGGGAGGCGGGAGGCGGGAGGCGGGAGGCGGGGATCCTGGATGAATATTGGTCCAGTGGGAGGAGTCCAGGGGTGGAAAGTCCAGGGAGGAAGGTCCTGTCACCCATCCTCAAGTATAGTGTATGACAAGATCCAGATTCAATAAAGATGCCTTTTTTCTTTATTCTTTCAGCAATTTCATCTCACATATGAATTGAGGCGTTGTTTGACCCTAGTGTCTGATCACCGTACAGAGGAAATGGTACAACGGGTCAGTGAACAAATCTTTCTTGTGAATGTTACCTATTAACGCCAGTCGAATTTTCAAAGAACAGCAATGTAAAAGTTAGATATGTTCAACCAATAAACCTGAAACTGCCTTCATTTGCAAATTAACATATACATTTTTACAGTCAAGTAAAGGTAGAGAGTAATATTTTCATGCAGAAGAGTGTACTTAGAACTATGTGTTTTCCAACCATTTTCATTTTTCTAAAGGTGGTGACTGGACTGCAACATCTCGAAGCTTTTGCTGAATATCCTCTTCATATGCAGTTTAAATTAGCACAGGTTGCGTGGTACCAAGAGTAAGTATTTAAATACAGCGGGTATAATATAATATTATGCATTTATAATGAAAGGGGTTTTCGATAAAAGAATTGTTTAAGATCCATGGAATAATATGATAGTGAAGTAGGAGTAAGAACAACCCCGAACAGACAGGTTGTGGGAAATGTATGCTTTATTACAATGTAGGCTAATAATGAAGTATACCTTAAAAATATAGGAAAATAAAAACATAATTATAGTTGAGGAAAATTTAACGTGAGTCAAGGTGTCGCTTGGTGTGTCATTTTGTATACACTGGACACTTGAAGCAGATAGCTAATGTCCCCCGTCCTGATGTGGTAGAAGGAATGAACAAGTTGAAGGCAGGCTTGAGAAATTTAAATTTTCAATTGTAATTATTAAATTATTTTAATTTGTTTATAACAATTCCTTTTCATTACTAGAGTGGAGTCTCATATAAATAAAGCGCAAAAGATGTCCCCCGTGTAGTGTAGGGACATTGACGAAAGCTTTATGAGCGGTTAAAGGCAAACGCTACTATTCACTGCCACGCCCCCCTTTACTATATACCAAATCTACGGGCATTTTACGCACTATTCCTTTAGCATTGCAGTCTATGAGGAAACGGCCCATTTTTTCACATTTTATAGAATAACACAAACAATTAATGGCTACTCCTACTGTCCCAAAATTTTGTACACATACAGTTCAGGTTATATACTACAGATAAAAAGGGAAAAAAATATATGTCATCGCGTTAGATTTTTTTTTATAGCTGTCTGAAATAGACATGTTTGGGAAACAGAGCTAGCTATGGGTACTCTCAGTTGTACCCAATTAGCATGCAAGTCTATTGGGAAATGCTGCATTTTCCTTTCACGGTTTTGGGTAATAAGATAAGGTAATAAAACAAAAATGGATACTCCAAATGTCCCAGAATTTTCTACACATATAGTGCAGGTAATATTCTACACATAAATAGGGAAAAAAATGCATGTCATCGCGTTAAAAAAATAATTGTAGCTGTCTGAAATAGACATGTTTAGGAAACATAGAACACTTTGAAAGCAGCAGATTTTGGGGTTGTCAGCCATGTTTCAAAGCTCCATAATTCAGAAACTAGCACGGTGACCCATTAATTTTTTTTCAGTTTTAAGAACACAAATACTTCAAAAATCATATACTAAAGAATCAGAAAAATGACATTTATTTTCAGTGGGGAGGAAAAATAATTGTTTTTATAAAAATGGTGAAAAATATTGAGTTTTTTCGAGTTTTTAATTTAAAATTCACATTAGGTATTTGTTGTTTTCAAAATAACAATAACAATGCACCCTATAGAAAAGAGGCATAGAATTATTGGCCAAATAATACTGTCTCTGAAACTGTTAATTTTACTTAAATTGAGTGAATATAAATAACAAATATGAACTATGAAGTCAAGGAACTGCAAAATGGGCCCCCCTTTTGGTCCTCATTGGTTTTTTTGAGATACCAAATTTTGAAGCACTGTAATTCAAAAATGAGCACGGCAACCCAATGATTTTTTTCCATCCTTGTGACCTGAAACACTTCAAGAATCAAATACTGAAGTTTCAGAAAAATGACATTTATTTTCATTTTCCACTAGATAGTAGCGTTTGCCTTTAAATTTCATGTCATACTATTATGATCATTGCATTGTATTTAGTGCATTTTCACATATCTTATGATGCATAATAGTTTCATATTTAATGCGAAAATTGATGCTATGTCTTGCAATAGCAACTGTTTACAAATTACAGGCTCAAAATAATCTATTGTATACAGACACATACCTAAAATATCATAGTATAGTTTGATTTGCCTTCATACACTCAAGTAAAAGATCAGAAAAGGGAGTAATTTACTTCAAAATGTATACCTCCGTATGAGGCTTTAATAGCTCGCAACGTCGACAGGAAATTCCCAAATGGCTTTCTATAAAAAGATATATTTCTATGCCCTTTATTATGGCTATGATGCAGTCAACGGCACTCAAAGGAGTAGATAATCATAAAAAGTCATACCTAAGTCCACAGAAGATATTTTCCTATGAATCTAATCATTTTCTTGTCATATAAAATTACTAAATTAACATTATCACCTCAGTAATGGATATGGGGTCCCATAGTTTTGTATAGCTGCAGCAATGGGCTTCATGTTAAATTGGATTCTATTGTATTACCTATCTGTTACATGGAGTGACCACATTTTTTCATGAGTTGATCTAAATATCTGTCTCCTTAGATTACCTCCAAAGAGAATGATAATTCGCCAAGGCCACAAAGCAGAGAACTTCTATTTCATACTCAGTGGAATGGGTAATAAAACATTTTACATGATGTATCTAAACTCAATAATTAATTTTAAAGGCTACAATTTAGCCAAAACATGCAACGCACTATAAAATTCAACAATACCAATTTAACTGGTGCTCTAGTAAGATCAATTTATCTATTCGACACGCCAGAAAAGAATACTTATTTTAAGGCTGAGACAACCATGAAACTAGACAAAGCTTTGGGAATCGGACTCTACAATGTCTATTTTCATTAAACACAGATTATTCTTTGCTTCAGGCATCGCCAAACAGCTAGTTAGAGATGATGACACTGGTAGCGTGCTAAATCGGGTAATAGCTCGACTCCAGAAAGGACAGAGCTTTGGAGTGAGTTGAATTTTTGTATTTGCTTCTGTATTACTTCGACTCTTTCTTTTACATATTTCATCGTATCAGTAGATCTTTTAATCATGAAAACATGTGGGCATAGGAGGATAATGACCACACTAAAATGGTAGTCATACTGATTAGATCTGGAATATCTAAAGAATGATCTGAATACTTGACCAGAAACTGGTACAATCACTCTCCTCTAATGAGCATTGGTGCAAATAATGTTTATCACCTATGAGATGACTTTTCGACATGTGCGGAGGATGCCCTTTACCCTTTACCTCCAACCAATGAAGGAGGTCAAAAGCAGTTTAATATAATATGACTTACTTGCTTAATAAGATTTTTTTTTAAGATTTTATTTTCACTGGGTACATCACCTCCAAGAGCAGTAGGATATTCCGGCGGAACCCAGCTTGGGTTAAGAGTGGTTATATACATAGGATAATAAATGAACAAGAACAGGGACAAGATAGAAGATAACCTCTTCATGTGAGAGTGACTTCTAGGTAGTTTGGCTATAGTTAGTCACTTTTTGGACCGTACCATTGGCGAGTTCAATGTTAAAAACAAAAAGGTGACTGATAGTATAGACAGAATTATGATCATTCCATTTTACCATATTACATGCATTCATTCCATGGGAATCGGTCATTATTCTGCCCATAGATCTCATATACCCCTGATAAGCTGAATTCTGGGTGGTTCCCTTGCAGTCACCTCATTAATTGAATAATTATCTATAGACTAGAATGCAATTTTGGATGAGTTATTTAAAGTGACACATATCACTGAGCTCCCTATTTGGGGAAAGTTTGCTTGAATTCCAACCATATTCTAGATTAGTATATTAGTAATGAATACCCAGGAGCATTAATTAATTAATTAATGTATGAAATACATATATATTTTGAGTATTTAAGAGTCTAAAACTCCAATTTTGAATTGAACCGCCGGTCAATGTGCCTTCCAGACACAACAGTTAGAGCCAAGTCTGTTGGTTTTGAAAAGTCCCAGACCCCTCTTAATATGATAATTGGTTAAGTGATGACATCTGCCACATTCTTCATTAACAAATATCAATTAATCTAAGGAATATATAGCCTTGATATTCCACACAAACGTTCTTACTTGTGCAGGTCATCGATGCACACATTTGTATGTGTATGTATATGTTTTTATTTCCGGAAGCGTACACTTTTCAATAACATATCAAATTTTGACACCGAAAAAGGGGGTGGGTCTCCTCTATGAAACCATAGATCTCCCTGAGGGCCCCCTAAATGCCATATAGTCAAAATAGTGATCTTAGCCACTTTAATTGCTTTACTGCATTTCTATAGATGACTAAATATAGATATATGACCCATTCTCACGAAAGTGGTGCAACCCCCCATTTTTCCCATTGATTGGTCAATAACTTGGTCAATTCTGATCTGAGAGACTAATGAATTGACCAGATGCATCCGTCTTTACATGAGCGTTAATAAGATATATATACTTTTGTGTATCTACAATGTATATTTTATTAATTATGTACTATCAAATCAGGGGAAATACCCAAATAATCACTCTCTAACTTATAGTTATTATAGAAAAAAATCCAATTGAATTGATATACATGAATAAAATTCATGGCATAGAATAGGGGATGCAAACCAAACAAAATGATATATTAAGGTTAAATATATTGGTATAAGTTATGCTTCCAACTCAATCTATAAGAAAATGGCTAAATTGGGGTGAAAAAACGTCGCCAGACAAAATGGCTGTGCTTTTTAAAACTATTAAATAAATTTTCTCTAAATAGTCTGATTTCATATCTATAGGTTAGGAGACACACATATACCACCATTGGAATATACTTTTTACCTACAATCAGCAGAAATCCTGATAACCAGCATATAATCAGTGGAAAAAACGTCGCCCCCTGGCGACGTTTTTTCACATATTTTTCCAAATATTAGCCAAATTAAATTATTTTTCACTTAATGTTTAAATATGGCTTAGCTTCAAGAATTACTTGACAAAATAAGCTCAAAATATATTACCTGATTTAAATACTGGGCTGTATTCATTGGGTGACGTTTTTTCCATTGATTAATGTGATGTGTTTCAGAAAAATGAGTTACAAGTCATATAAAATGTACTTTGAGATGTCATAATTATTAAAAAGATATGTTCAAATGGATTCCAATGATGAAAACATTGAGGACATCTAAGAAATGATTCCATATTTTATGTTTGATGTATTCATGTTTGAAAAAAAGTTTGCAATAGTTCTGATTGGGTAATTACCAGATAAGTAGCTAAATATATTCCATAGGATGATGTTAGAAATTGAAAGATATATTTAATACACTGTCCTGAAATTTGGAACAGGTATTGCTATGATCAATAGCACTAAGCACCCCAAACATAAGAATATTCCAAGAAAGAAATCTGATGATTTAATCACCTTGAGTATTATCACTTTTGTCATTTGTGACTCATTTTTCTGTGACACATCATATATGACTCTACTGCATGAAAACGTCACCATCCTTGAGTGGATATAGTCATGAATGACAAATTTTCAAAAAATAATACTAAAACGGTCTAAAATGGGGTCAGTCATGTATAAAAAACATCAAAAATAACAATCAAGCTTTATATATTTGACTTAATATGACATAGATTGGGCGACGTTTTTTCACTCAGAAAAAACGTCGCCCATATTTGAACCCTTAAATGTGGATAGTTTACCAAAAGTGTGGTTAACTAATCATTCCAGGGGCAAAAGATGATATTTGATTATATTATAATAGAATAATGAGAACATTTTGAGAATAATGAATAAAGATACAGTCAATGATAGAATGTTTCATCTGATTGATATGGGAATCCAGTTTCTGACTTTTGTTGTCCCTGATTTGAAAAGTTTTTATACTGGAAAGAAAAACTTTTCTTAGCTATTACATCAAAAAAACATTTAGTTAGAGAATGGAGGTATAAATAATTGATGATATACAAATTAAATAAGAGAAATGTTAATTACTAAGAAATATAGGGGTGGGCGACGTTTTTACACTAACTTTTCTACATCAAACTTTGATTACCTCCTGTACAAAAAATAATGGTCAAATTTAATGGCAAACTCAGATACAGTACCGCCTATATATTACCTTCAAACCTACAAACTCTCAGATCAATCAAGCAAAATATAATTTTGACTCTTTTGGCATGGGCTGCACCATTTTCGTGAGAATGGGTCATATATTTAGACACATGTGGAACGAATCCTAGCCCCAGAAGAAGCAGTGATATGTCAACCCCATGGATGATAAATTAAGGTAGAAAATAATCATAACCAGGATATCTGCCTGCTCTGCCTGTCTTGGATTAATAAATTGGGACTATTTCCTCTGCAGGAAGTTGCTTTAGTTCACCACCAGGAGCGTGCCGCAACTGTGGAGAGCGTCACACACATGCAGTTATTGGTAGTGAGCAGAGAAGATTTCCTGGACATATTCTTTGCTACCACGGACGGAGGAGAACCTGAGCATATCAATTTCTGCCGGTAGGATTGAAATTATTGAGCCCATCTAACTCAATATATCTCTCTTGAACATTCAAGATGATTAAAGTGTCATAAAACCCCAGAATATTATTAGAAAATCAACTTCTTTCCTATTATTCAAATGTAACGGCCCAAGTGTTACTTTATGAAACCTAATATTCAATGAGTTTTACCCATTTTAAGGAGGGAAAAAGTAGTTCCACAGTTACTCCATTAAAGGTGCCACTGTTTTCCTACGTCACAAAGCGTGCCTATATCTTGAAATTAACATGCAACATACATAATAAACAAGTCTGTTAATAGCTGCTATTAAGAAAAGGGATGGGGCTGGGGGTGGGGGGGTGGACAGAGTATAATTACCAATGCAGGCATGCAGACCCAAAAAAACAACGTGACAGTTCTCTGTGCAAAACAATGGCTGACCCCTCATAACAGGTTTCAATTGCTGGGAGGGTGACCTGAAAGTAGGTAGATTATGTACATTTTAGACGCACTTTGTGACGTCACAGCACTCTCAGTGCCATCTTGTGCTAAACAGACTTTTTCAACTAAGCATTCTTAATTTGGGCTTTTAACGACTATAACTTAGACATAAATGAGGTTTTAAAAAAAAGAGACTTCAGCATTATACTTATGAATTCATTAAGTTTGTTTGTCCTAAAAGTGACCTGGAACCCGTTTAATGACACTTTAACATGGTGAACTAGGCCCTTAACTCAATATATCTCCCTTGAACATTCAAGATGATTAACAATTATGTTTTCTGTTGCACTGCTGACTGACACGGATTGCATGTATTTGTCTTCGTGACAAGCTGAAATAAACAGCACGTCAACAGACCTATACTCATGTTCTCTTGCATTCATATATTGTCTTATCAAATAGCACATTCACAAAATCAATATGTTTTGCTCACTAGATTAGCAATGTTTGGTTACACAGCGGATAATTAATATGCTTATTAAGATGTTTTCTCTTGCACCAGACATATTGATTTCATGAAGCATTGGCCCGTGGACGCCATACAAGAGGAACCGCAAGAGTGTTTATTCCATTATTTCAGGTACCAGTATCATAACTTCGATTATTAATCAAATTAAAGTATTATCTATACTAGTTCCTCTTGCCTATCTCATTTCAGATTCTGATTATGTATCTGACAGCGTTGTTTAGTTCTCAGTATTAGTGTGTCATAATTATCCTGACATTGTCGTTACAATGACCAATTGATTAATAGAGGTATGTTTCATTTTAGGCGAGGCACCGTTGTGGTTCAAGACAGTCGAGTTAATGATTGGATATACATAGTTAAATCGGTTAGTCAATTGATATAATTTTCCAGCGAACGATATTTATTACTGCATTTGTGGTAGTCTTTACTTTTATCAATTTATCTAGGTATATACCACCTACAAAGCCGTAATTCGAATGATCATGAAAGATTATCCTGCTAATGCATATGAATATAATGGATATATATTTTGTTTCTCATAAATGTTTGCGGAAGAATTGTATCACAAAAGCCTCTTCTTTGAACCATATTAAAGTTGCACTCTTAGTTAACGTCGGTAAAAAAAAATATTTTCTAAATTTTCTTCCATTCTTTTCCAAACCATCTAAAAGTCATTTGACCGATATTTTGGGCGATTCTGTCGAGTTGTTTTAGCTACGGGGCTTTTAAAACGACCTTATTTGTATTTGGTTAAAAATACGTATAGATCTATGGACTGTGTAATTAAATTGAGTATAAGGAATTGACCAAATGAATGCTACGTGGGAGATTTCGATTCGACATCTCACAAAATGATAAGCCAATGTATCTAGTCTATGTAGTAGTGATTGCCTTGGATGCTACCAGGTCAACTATTTACCGCAATGTACCGAAGAATGCAGCTGTAAATTATGTGTTAATCGAATGTCATTCTTTACCTATTCTTTCTTGTGTACTGTATCAATCTCTTTAAACACAATATTGACTTTGCTTATTATCGTGCCATTGTAGATAGTATTGTGATAAATATGTTGAAAATATTCCTGGAATATAAATGTTCGCCTCTATACAAAAAGAAATTCGGCAACAACTATAAATATTATAAAAGATATTTCCTCAATGTAAACATTGTTAGATAGATTTTACATGTTTTGTATCTGAGTGTCTACGTTTAAATCTGGAAACTTATTTGTAGGGCACATGCATGGTTCTCAAGAAGTTAAAATCTGTCATTCCCCAGAAGAATTGGTCTCCTAGAGGTAATGAAAACACATCGTCTTTCCCAAAATTAGGCAATTCGGAGCCAGGTAAGTTTCTTGCTATAGAAGGCAAAAGTGTTATTCTGAACTGGAAACATTTAAACCCCACATTGTCAAAAACCTCCATTAAGTGTCCATTTGTGATTCAAGGTCAGCTCTTGATTAATTCTAGGGCAAGAGTGCATTTTGACAAAAGTACTTATGTTCCATGTTACCCTTTTTATGCCCCATGTTCTCTGTAATGTATCTAATATATAGGAATGACAGAAACCGACAATACATGAAGCCCAAAGAATAAATATGCCAATTAGCTAATAAAAGGGCCCTCATTTCCAGAATATATTATAACTATGCTGTAATGAAAATGTACATGCATGTAATGAAAGGCTGGATAATATCAAGTACTGCATGATATCATGCTGCAATGCATGAAATATTGCAGCCACCACATTATGCTGCTTATGGATGTACCTGTATTGTATATTCATCCATTTTGTATTTTATTAGTTTGAAGAAGATTAGTTGACAACTTTTTTTACAATAATTTGACAATCAACGACCACGCCCCTTTTCTACGTAGTTGTTTGCATGTGATTGTCAGCTGATCGCCGGGGCAGTAAATTTAAAGGCCAACAGAAAATACTCAGTGTTTCCCCACCAATTATATTTTCAGGTCCAAAGATCGACTCTCGAATTACTCCTTCGCGAAATCGACGGAGTTTACTTAGCATCCCTCATGCTATCTCTCAGGAAATGATGGCCTACTTCAAAAAGTTTGAGGTAAATAAATAATTTAGTTGGCCTGAAAGGGCAACGCCAATATATTCGGGTTATAGTTGATTTACATGATCAATTACACGGGAATTTCAGTTAATGAATAGAGTTAACCCTAGACCGTTACATCACAAGACAATTAACTAAAAGCCATAGGGTTAATTAGTTTGATATTGTAATATTAGCTTTAGCTTATATCCGAATCCCGATCCGAATGCTTTTAGTAAATCCGCATTTATATACCAGCCCTCGAGGCACGGTGGAAGCCAGGGGTTTATAGTCCTTCAAAATATCCTGAGGCAAAGAGTATACAGTAGCCTCACACCGGGAAATGGCGACTCTGTTCTGTGAAACCTCTGTAGGCTACTTATTCGCGTTAAATTGCTTATTTGGTTAAGCTGAAGAACCACCATACGTCCCTACCCGACCTATTCCTTATTGTATTACTGTTCGGAACTGTGAGAAATAATAAGAGATTCAATTAAATTCAAATAATTACGAGACTAGCATCCCCCAAGGTTAATTAAGTTATTGTATATGTATACCCATATGTACTGATATAATACTCATGTGTGGATGTGTGGCTGGGGGTGGGGGTAAAACAGAAATATTGATGCGCAGTAGATAGGTTCAGTGACAACTCCTATAAATATCTGGTTTGGTGCTCCTCCCGTATTGCCGGTATATTTTTTAAAGATATTTATTGCATACAATTTCGTGGACAAGTCCCGATATTCTCATGCGATACAAAAAAAATACCGTATATAGGACGGGGAGCTAAGAGAAACGTAGTCTTATTCATTGAATTAGTAAAGATCACATGGAATGCATTCTACAGAATTCTCCATTTGCCTTCGTGAAACGAAAAAGAAACTTAAAAATCACAATGGAAGACTGATTCATATAATCTATAAATCCATGCCTATTATTCACCCTGACACAATGCCGCCTATCTATTGTTAAAGCTGCATTCTCAGCTATTACGACATGAATAAATTACCAATTTTACTCATATTATGAACTAATATGGGTAAAGCCATCACAGGATTGGATTTCGGCGGGTCACTGAAATTAAATGTGGACTTAATGAAGCCCTGTAGCAAACACAATCGGACAAAATGTTGGTCAAATGACTTTTAGATGTGTTGGAAAAGAAAGGAACAAAGATGAGAAAATGTTATTTTTTTACCAATGTTAACTGAGAATGCAGCTCAAAGGGTGGTCTCCACTGGCTGTGGTAAGCTCTGCGGTAAGCCTTGCGATGGTTTGTGCTGGTTCTGTAGGTGGAGAGGGATGACGAGGTCCTATCCACAGGGTTCACTGGCCATGTAGGCAGGTCCTCGCCACTCCTCACCATCACAGCACCATCGCAAGGCTTACTACTGAGCTTACCGCAGCCAGTGGAGACCAACCTTAAGTATAGCTTTTGAATATTGAGGAGAAGAAAAGATATGAGTCGGTTTTGATAAAGATGTACTGATGTAGATGCTATTGATGCTATGATCGGTCATTATTGGTCAGCTGGTTAGCGTGGTCAACCCTGTACAGTATGACAGAATATTAACGCTACCACATTAGCATAATGTATTAGTTTGAAATATGACATTAATATTCACCTAATGACAAATACTAATCAATAATAGTATGATTAGCTTAGATATTGTTATGTAAAGGGTGGTCTCTACTGGCTGCGATAAACTCTGCGGTAAGCTCTGCGGTAAGCCTTGCGATGGTGCTGTGATGGTGAGAAGTGGCGAGGTCCTGCCTACCTGGCCAGTGATCCATGTAGGCAGGACCTTTTCATTCCTCCCCACCTACAGAACCAGCACAACACCATCGCAAGGCTTACCGCAGAGCTTACCGCAGCCAGTGTAGACCACCCTTAATGTTACATAACACTGTCATGTGCCCTCAGACTAACCACAAAGCGAGCTCGGAAGATGTATCTGGGGAGAAAAGTGAAGCAGATCAGACTGAAAAACAACCGTCTCAAGTGAACAATACCACCGCCCAGGGAGGAGAAGTGCGATTAATAGACCTAACGGATGGGCCGTCAAGGGCAAGGTCAACAGACACCACTTCCGACAGCCCAAAGCGGAAGTTAGTCATGAGGTCGGCACCAGGAACTATTCGAGCTTCCGCTCGGATTATCCAGAAGCCCAAGTCTATCAGAGGCGTTCTCGATGCATATATGGTAAATCTATTTTAAGATGTAATAAACTTGTATTTTTATTTATTGATCTTTAAATTGCAAGCTTATGATTAATAACGTGCGTAATATCATTGTGGGAAATAGTTGAAATAGGATAAAAGTTTTGGGGTCTTTACAATAAATTATTTGTTTTTAAATGGTTTAAAATGGTAGCTGGGATAACTTCACGCCCAATCACTAGCCCTGCAGTCTTTTCCCTCAATATTAATGGGTTTTTTTATTTATTTTATGTTTTTTAATGTCCAGGAAATAGTTCCCAACTTTATCATTAAATCCCTCCTGAATATTTGGAAGACCAATGTATAGATTATCACATTCCTTTCTTGTTTAGTGCACGACATCATTCTCATTTCAGGAGCGAGAGGTGGGACTTGGGTTGCATTGACACTGAATGAGGATTTCAAATCTTTCTCTCTCCTTACAAATTAATTTTGCTTAAGTCACATCCCATCTTGATAATAAACCTTCCTTTAACGTACCATGTTGAAGAATTGAATGAAAGGTTTTAGATTCCTTTGGCCGTTGTCCAAGTAAAAGTGTGACTAGTTCCTGTTACCTTTAACTGTTTTAATTTCTCTACAGCGTTCCGGTTGCCAATGTATGCTGTGAAAACCAAGACTTAAGTTTGCATGTAAAACATTTATTTGTCTGACTGTCCCTTATTCTCATGTCACGGGCATTTAGACGGATCTTTTTGTTTATGAAGCCTATTTTACATCATGATCAGATTTCCAGACGGATTTCTTTTGATTCTAGACAAGCTCAGCAATGAAAGATAGATTAGCTTATCATAAGTTTTAGTATAAACTACTTGGACATCAATGTAAAATAAAATAATGATTAATGATCTATAACTAATAAAACTACTCAAGATCCACACAATTCACACAAGACGGTTGGATTAGAATACTTAAAAAACAAACAAACTATAGTTGAACTGTGAAACCGACACGAAAAATATGGGAGAAAATTTATCTTGTATTGTAGAGAACCATATATTGTAGAGAACCATCTAATGTATTTTCATGATTTGGGAAACAATCAAGTCAAAACTGGTTGTTATCCAGTTAGTTAGAAGCAGCCATATTACCAGATATAAGAGTACTATGGGTGTTTCTAGTAGCGAGAGAACTCCCATTTCAACAGAAATTAATGCACCAAAAGAACAAGATTTTCCTAAATATATATCCAGGTAACTCGAAAACGCATTGGTTCGGTTAATGACAGGGCTTCCTATAATATCAATGTAAATATGTTTTACTTTAATTAAGTTGTATAAGCTGTAATTCCAGGTCGGAATAATAACACATTTAAACATAATATAAGTTATGGTAATACTTATTCTGAAATCTCCATTTGAACAATTGCATTTAATATACAACTTGCGAAACCACTTAATACATTGTGGTAATGTGGGTAAATCTCAGTTCATGAGTTTAAAATCTTGCTGACCATATTAGATATTTTCGGTAATTTTTTCAGTCGTCAACAATGAAGAGAAAGAAAGCATGTTAGATGGACTGCTGATTATAGGTTTTGATTGTAAATACCCGTTGATGTTTAATGCACCTTGTGATCCCTTTTAATTCATAATTATTGTGGGTATCCCTGGGTTGACTAAATATATTAAAATTTACGAAGCGACTTCAAATTAACGTTGGTTATATCTTGACTTAAACATTGATCGCATTTGAATTTTGAATGTAAATTTAGATTCAAAATTGATAACTCTCGATTTATGAAGAATATTTCGGTCTTAAATGGCCATTGGATACTTGTTATCATATGATATATGTTATCATTTGACATATGTACTGTCTTGGACCGCTAGTAATTAGCTGAATGTGATAGAGCCTAACATAGTATCTGTGCTTTCGTTGACACCGCAAGTTATAAAGGCGTTGACATACATGCGTGCCTAAGCTCGCATATCAACATGCGCCGATAATGTTTTTAATCTATTGGCAACCAGTTCTGTAACCAAATCTCTTACATTACCATCTAAATACAGCTAGCATATGTATACACTTTCCACAGTAATAGGAGTAAACTAGGTTCGCTATATATGTTATTCTACAGAAATCCATGGAAACGTACATCGCCAGAATCAAAGAGCGTTCCATCAACCAGGCGAGTCAAAATGGCCGCGATCAGACCGTGTGGAAAGAGCGTCCTGCTGAAGCATGTTTTGTGCAATTAAAAAAGCTTAGACCCAGAGATTCATTTGTAAGTCGTCAGCAATTTTTCCCTTCCATGCTTATGTTCGATTTGCAATAAATATGGGTCCGGTCGCCTTGAAATGTACAATTCGCTTTTACAAATCCTCTCAAATAACTCAAATTTCAGACAGAAATGAGGTTAAAAATCGATCCAACATAACTGAGTAGATTGTCTGAATCATTGTTATCTCAAATATACTAAGATAAAGTACCTAGTATTTATCATATTTTGGCTGCATTTAGCAAAATTCGCTAAATGTATAGAGCTGCCAATTGTACATTTTCTGACGACATGACACGTATACATGTATGTTAATTATATCATGTCAAGTTTAGGTACAAGCATAATGAATGCACTGATCAATACGACGTATTCTAACTTACGTACACATATATATGGGTCAGATTTTCAGAAAATGTACAATTGGCAGCTCTACACATCTAGGAATTTCTCCTAAATTAGACTGGAAAATGAGGAATACCGGGTATATCTGAGTATATTTGGTATCGCATCGATTTAAAGTATCAGTTCCGTTATGTTAAACTGCATTTTGAAGCTTATTTCTGTCTTAAATGTGGGAAATTTAGATTTGAGAGGATTGTCGAAGGCGAATTGTACATTTTCTGAAAATCTGACCCATATATGAATTGGTATGTTATACAGGGTTTAGAGGAAATCGAATTTGAGGATGAAAAGAGATATGATGTGCCGGAGACTTCCGTTATATTGGTTTGTATGACTTACTGCTCATCGCTGTTTTTTTGTTTTTTTAAAAAAACGTGTTTAAACTGTTCATAAGCAGAAACATATCCTTTTTTCAAATATAATGGCATGTAGGAAATCCCATTACATCAAACATGCTAAAAATTATCGGATTATTTGTGCAAAGTGGAACCCCGCATAACGACCTCCATATTATTTAGAAACCAACCCTCTAGTAAGATTCAGTTATTATTTCTCAGTCCGAAGTTTTCTTCCTCTATGCCCGCAATAGTGACCATCTTGTGTAGTGACCACCTCGCAGTGGGACCAATATTTCCCAGTCCCTAACAGCCAAACTCTCTCAGAATAAAGATCAGGTTGCTCCCGCCCAGCCAAATGAATCCACAATGACAGAAAAGCTAGCCTATCTCTCAGTGAGTGTGAAGGTGTTAAAAGCCACGAGGCCTTTATCATCATTTCTCCCAAGAACCAGAGACAGTACATAAAGCTGCATGTACTGTCTCTGCAAGAACTAAGAATAGACCACTAATTTGTAGCACGTCACAGTTATATATGATATTCTATATATAAAGAATAAAACTTGAACCAATTCCTTGTTCGTCTGTTAATTGATCTTAATCGAATATGATAATAATTCTTAGAATCTCTAGACAAATCATCTTGCGTCAGACTAGAATTCTTGGAGTTCTATGCAGAGAATATCATAATAGTCAACAGAGACGATATATTTTCGACCTTCTGATCTGATTCTGATTGATTTCTATCAAAAGGTAAGCAATGGTGCTGAGATGATAATGATCTCCCGAAAGTTCTTCACCAAGAATTGCAACGACTTGGTGAAGCAGTTTATTCGGGAGAAAATTCGACCATTTCCCAGTGAAGAGACACTTCAAGAAAACCTTCAGCACAAGGTAAGATTGGTTTGCCCTATCCTGTTCTCCCTCAATTTTGATTTTATGAAAAAAAAAAAAAAAAAAAAAAAAAAAGGTTTTACTTGCTAGATTCCAAGGACAAATCGGTAAGTATGAGAATGGTTCCAGCGATTTTCCCTGAAAATGACTAGATTGAAGTCATTCTTGTTTGTGCAATGACCCTTGGTCCTATGAGGAGGAGAATGAATAAAAGAGACAAACGTTTAATAATATTACTCTGTTATTTAATGAAGCAAAATGAAAGTACTGACTCTTTCGGTTAGACATATATATTATATAGTACATGCGTACAATGGATATTAATGTAGTCAATACATGCTCCTGGTACACAGGTCCATCTAGTGGAGAAAACACTTGCAATTAACATCTTGCAAACTTGCGCAGATGTTGCGCGGTCAAGGTATACATACACGTGTACATTTCGGTATAAGTAGTATAGGGAAATATCTGTTTATCCCCGGCACTTTCCAATCCTGGTTGATGTTATTTCAAAAACATAAACCAGGACTTGAAATAAAATCATAGGATTCATCGGGAGACCCAAATCGGGGGGCAATCGGGGGTCAAATCGTGTGGACAGGGTTAAAATCTAAAAACCGGCCATTGCGAGCACCTGAACAAATTATACGTACGTATTATAAGCCTGTCTGTTGTCCTTGTTAGTTTCAGTCTGTTTACTTGCAAGAGCAAAGCTCAGACCAGAATAATCGCATTCACTGTCGATGATCAGAATAGAAATCGCATAGAACGTAATCCTATCACGGAAATGATACGATTAGTTTTACTATGTTTCCCTTCTGATTTACTATAGTATTTTCTTGATCCGTTGTCTCCCAAAGTACAAGATTATTATTATTAATACCATTGTTCGCATATCAGTTTTGGTCAATGACTTGTACACTCTGGTATAGAAAGGAAGTTTATTTGTGTATTAATACATTGTATGAACTCAACACGTCAACTCTACATGGATCAGATTTTCAGAAAATGTACAATTGGTAGCTGTACACATTTAGTAAATTCTGCTAAATTAGGCTGCAATTTGGCCAATATTAGGTAAATTTGAGTATATTTGGCATTGAGTTGATTCTAGCAATCTGTTTGGTTAGGTTGAACTGTATTTTGAACTTCATTTTCGTCTGAAAGCTGGGTTATTTGAGAAGATTGGCGAAATTGAATTGTACATTTTCTGAAAATCTGACCCACATGCGGCTCAGAATGAAAATGTCCATGCACATGAACCTTCCTTTTTCCCCATTAATTTATTGGTTTGCTAATTTGAAAATATAGTATATATATACCAGTTGAAATAAATCTTTATAAATTTATGTCTATTGATTGTTTCCTTTTTCGTGTATGTATGTATTCAAGTATTCCATTGTATTTACAGGTTAACTGGGACTTATACCGTCAGAATACCGTGAATGATATTTTAACCTACATCAATGACTTAAAGTTCAACAAAATCGTCTACAGTAGGGATAATTTTCTCCCGTGTGTATGATGCTGTACCAGAGAACTAGCCGATTTTCTAATTGTGTTTTATTGTTCTATGGCGCCATCTTGCGGCACGGACCAATGCTTTATCAACAGCTTTTGGATGGAATACTAAATAACCGGGCGATGCGGAACTGACATTTCGTTTTGACATTTTGGTGACCGACCCTTGTTATACAACATCGAATTCATATTCCAGGAAGACGATTGACATTGTATCTGTCACGTTTTCTAGAATATTGCCTGACTATATTGCACCTTGGCTGTACGTTCGAAAGAGAACCGGGAGGAGAAGGCTGGAATTTGATCCTGGAATTTGATCTGTGCACTTGTAGAGGTTCTCTGAATTGTGAGGTCTAGTCACAGACTTTCTTATAACTCAATATACTCGGAGGGTCCTAAGTTATCTTTTAGTGTTTCATATCTTAGGCTTCCGCAGGGATTTGTTTTCGGTATATGAAAGCATGGCAATACATGTGACTGCTTGATCCCCTCACAAAAAGAATTCCGGTCAAATGTATCGAAATAAATGAATTCCGGTCAAATGTATCGTTATAACAACGGGCCCGCAAAGCTAACTAACTAACTATTCATCCTATTTTTCGTAGTTAGCGTTATGATTGTTTGAACCGCACCCGAAACGAGTTGGCAGTCGTGACTGCCCGATGTATACTGGCTAATTCATAAGTATGACACCTGGCCCTTGGCCATTCAGACAAAAACCCGAGTGCTAATTCACTTTCAATATTAACATTGATGAAAAGCAGACTGGACAAATAGTTCTGGCAATTTGTTAATAAAACTCCAGGATTGCTATTTCTTTATCAATGGTTGCGTGCTTATGTCGTATAATTATGGATGAATTTACTATTGTTACCCATTTGTGTCAGTCAGTGCTGAAAACAGCATGTATATCTATCAATGATGTAATGCTTGCCTGAATAAAAATATTAATCAATCAATCAATTATAAGAATAAAGTTTATATGGAAATATATGTTCCTCTTGTTCTTTATTTGAGAAATAAGTCTATACATTGCTTTTGTCAATAGAGCTAGGTAGACTGCTTTTATAACCTGTGACTGTATTAAAGTTGCCCTCCCAGCTGTTCCCTATACAGATATCAAATTTGACTTATTTAGATCAGAAATACCCTGCCCCACCTTGTCATTAGAATATGGTTCTCTTACATGCTGTTGAAGATAAATATTTGAGTTTAAATATTCATTTGAATCTGACGGCGTACACCAATACTTAGATATCTTTACATAGATTATGATGAAAAGATATACTCCTTTAAAGAATTGTCTTTTTAGATTTTGCTTTTGAAAATACCAATTTCGAATACATAATAATATGGAACCCTAACAAATACAATTCAGTAATTTCTAGTTCGTCATTGATTTAGAGCTGCATTCTCTCATAAATTTGTTACAATGATTTAATGATTTTGTTACAATGATGTAATGCTTGCCTTGACTGCCTGTTTCAGTAATACAGAAACTAAAGTGGCATTTAATGTATTTTTAACTCGTTATTTCATTCTCTCTATATTACTTCTAATTGTAATTAGTCCTCCAAATTGGGTAACGGCCGGAAGAAATGGTACCAAGACGTATCATAGGCATGTAGACCTATTCATCATCTTTATATTACTGTACCCTTGTTGTACCTGTCTGATGAATAAAAAAACATCTTATCTTATCTTATCTTAATTCAATATCTCAAAGCAACTGAAAGCATCCAAATTTGGGTGTTGGTTGTCACAGTCCACAAAGCCACGTTTCATGCAGTGTCCATATTATTGTCTAATGAGAGCCACTTTACACTCACCAAATGAAACATAATTCATTTGGTGAGTGTAAAGTGGTTCTCATTAGACAATTAAACAATTAAAGTTGCATTACCAGCTATCTGACCAAATTTACTCATATTAAGCAATATTCTGCTGCTGTTATACGTTATATCACGTTATATCAGGAAGATCACCTTGGTGAGGACCGTGTCCTTTTCTACTGATTATGTCTCATTGTACATGTAATTGTGAATAAAAAGTTTCTATATAATATATATATATGAATTGGAAGTCGAATTGGCCGAGAGAAAATTGCCGCCGGTGAGCGATAATAAGCAAAGTCATCAAAGGAAAGGATTCAGGTGGGTCCTCCAAATACAAATGATGACGTTTTGGAAGCCCTATAATTTATATATATAGCAAAAATGACCTGACAAAATTCTCCAAAATTTTGGCCAAATGAAGTTATAAATAAGTTGGAAAGGAACAGAACAAAAAGTAGAAAATATTTAGTTATTTTTACCGATGTTAGCTGAGAACGCAGCGTTATTATAAACGAAAATATTAGGGCATCAGTTCAGGGTTCATGAAAATTCGAACTAATTATAACCAGACTATTGTCATAGGTTTTACATCAAAGATAGTCTAGACCCGTCTCCATTCTGACCCATTGCTACAGCAGGTTCATTCAACGATTACAATATATAGCCTAGTTCTCATTTGCCATGTATCTATTGCCTCGCTATTAACATATGAGAGTATAGCTAAAACGATAGTATATTATTCTACTATTCATTGTTTTATTCCCAATACATTTCATGAATTTTTCTCGAAATTCTCAATAATTTTGCAAATAGGAGTCCCAAAGATTAATAGCGCAATTTGTTAGCTATCCTTACATTTTAATTTCATCGAGGATTTCCAACGTTCAAGATGAAAGTGAGCCATATTGGAAAGAGTGCATATTTGACTATATATAATTTGGGAGATGGTTCAGTTATACTGTTCAAAGTCCTATGATATTCTATCTTGGTAACCTCCGGATGGGCTGGAGAAAATGAACCACAAAATGGAGAATTTAATTCTTTAAAGGAAATTAACTGATAATGCCGCTTTAAGCATAAAAAACTAAACTTATCTTTCATGATTTATTGACATTTTCAATTTTCAATCGCGCATTGACCATGATACAAATTAAATCAGCGGCTCCGGCCTTGTTGAAACAGAAATATAGAGATTGATTTGCTGAAAATATGTTATTCTTGGTTTGCTCCCGAGGGATCTTATATAATAGCAGAGGGATCTTATATAATAGTCTGATTAATTAAACTAGCGTCGGAATTCTTTGAGGGAGACATCAACTCCATCTTAGAAAGATCTGGCTTGGCATTATATATCTCCGGTTGTCAACTAGCTCATTAGGTAGAGTTCAAGTATAGAGAAGCGAAGAGCTGAAACTTGTATGTTGACAGATTTGGTTTGCTTTTATTGTGTCCATCAAGTATTATAAATATGAAGATCCGGGTTACATAAGTCCTGATGAATGGTTGTACAATAATTATTTTGAAGAAGGTGGAGACACCTCAACTGAAAACATCTCGCAATGATTTTTATTCAGCAGTTTATTGAACGCGACCCGACGCGTTTCGCCTTTAGTTTGGTTTCTTCAGGGGTAAACAATATATCCACAGAATATCCATGCTTCATTTCCATCGCAAATACAAGACTTAGTGTACATACGTTATACTTGCATTGAGCAAAGTGAAAAATTATTATGCATTCTACTCATTGTTCCTCTCGGATGACATCCAGACTTCCTGCACCTGCCTCAATTTTATGTTTCCCTTTCCACTTGCCAGTACCTACTCCAGAACCTTTCTTGGAAGAACCACCCTTAATATGAGATTTCATGAATAATCCTGGATCCCCTAAAGACCGTTTTCCTGATCTGAATGAGTGGGTATGCTGCTCAGCCATTACTCCTAGAAGTTGAGAGATGTTTGTGTTCACCTTCCAAGATGCTTCCTCTCCTCTAGGCAACTCAAACGATTTCTCCCTTCTGAGAGTTACTCTTGAAACTTTTGATGGGGGATACCATGGATTTTTCTTAAGTGGAGGCCTGGTGCCTAACGTTATTCGACCTGGCCTGCGATTTTTGTACAAGTCCTCTTCAGTTTTAGTCCTTATATGCGATATATCGGGAAGGGAGCGAGAATTATTCAGAACAGAATTTTTCAAGGTTTGAGCCTGTTTTCCATCGACAAGATCTTGACCATTGACTTGTATTGTAATTCCAGGACCTTCATAGGGCCTTGGTTCCAAGGGTCCTTGGCTATCATCTTCAAGGGCATTTGCCTCGTAGAGTCGCAAAAGTTCTGATTTAAGGCGGTCTTTCTTACTGATGTCCTTTTTTCGTTCAGCAGAGTTTGGTGCGCTCCATGGTCTTGCGCCCATCTTCTGGTTATACATTTTATTTAAAAGATTTTTCTCTTGCCTGGAGGCTACTATTTTAACCTCTCCCGGTCGGTAATTGGCATCATGCAACTGAGGCATCCGACCCAAGGTTTTCAGCGCTATGATTCTCTGAGCTAGGAGTTTTCTGTCTACACTAGATCTTTCCTTTTGTCCTTCGTGACTCCAATTGTCAGCCATCTTATATTGCAGAGTATCGAACTGATGGGCGCTGGCATGGCCAACTTTGAGCAAAGTTGCAACACAGTCTCCGTGACCTAACCGTTTAGCTAGGATGAAAGGAGTGAAACCTTGATTATTTGGGACATCAACTGACAATCCAACCCTTCGAATAGCTTCACAAAGCTGTTTGCATATTTCTTTATTTCCATTCATGGCGGCGTAATGTAACCCAGTGAAACCCCTTTCATCTCTCCGACACAGATCGAGTCCACTCATGCCCTCATCTAAAATATATTCTATTTCCCTTTGACGATTGAGAGCGCATGCCCATATCAGTACGTCACGTCCGGTACTGTGATCGACGCTAAACAGGTTGACTCCTTTGGCGGTGAGTAGTTTGAACATGCGGTTTCTCTTCTCCGGGTTTTCAATTTGTAGAGCAGCAATAAGTAAATTTTGCCCCTTCTCATTTTTGATGTTGACATTTAGGCCCGAGCGGAGGAGAAGTTTGACCTGGCGAGTCAGGCCTATGGAGACCGTGTGGAATGCAGTCCCAGTCATGACTCCAGAATCAACACCAATGCTCCATCAAATGTTCCTTGAATCTAGATCGACTGCCAAAGCCTTTATGGGGAAATAATACACGTAATGAGCAGACAGTTCTCAGCCCTCACGTAATGAGCAGACAGTTCTCAGCCCTCACGTAATGAGCAGACAGTTCTCAGCCCTCACGTAATGAGCAGACAGTTCTCAGCCCTCACGTAATGAGCAGACAGTTCTCAGCCCTCACGTAATGAGCAGACAGTTCTCAGCCCTTACGTAATGAGCAGACAGTTCTCAGCCCTCACGTAATGAGCAGACAGTTCTCAGCCCTCACGTAATGACCAGACAGTTCTCAGCCCTTACGTAATGAGCGGACAGTTCTCAGCCCTCACGTAATGAGCGGACAGTTCTCAGCCCTCACGTAATGAGCGGGCAGTTCTCAGCCCTCACGTAATGAGCAGACGGTTCTCAGCCCTCACGTAATGACCAGACAGTTCTCAGCCCTCACGTAATGAGCAGACAGATCTCAGCCCTCACGTAATGAGCAGACAGTTCTCAGCCCTCACGTAATGAACAGACAGTTCTCAGCCCTGAACACGTTGTGAGATGAACCGAACTTAATCACAAGCAGTGCCTTAATGTTTGTCAGTAATATTTGTCCATTGGCAAGCTCTTACACTACAAATATTGAGTTGAAGTGTTTAGGAGTACGTTGGTTTAAAATGAGTATGCAAAGATAATAAACAGGTAAATGCGACTTAAAGCGGTAATCCTTCCTATGCAGTGCCTTGAAAATTAATGCAGACGTGAAGGCCAAGGCAAATGTTGCGCACTCTATTTCCCAAATCCGTCTTACCTCTTTCAAACACTTTAGAAATCGAAGGCAAAACGCTTAAAAAGAAATGCTAAGTTTGATTGTGGTCAACACTTCTCCTAATGGTTCAAGTTAAATATTAGCCCATACGAGGATTATCATCCCAATGAGCTTAGGTCCTTTTTGAAGTACCAGCAATCGTTCCTTTGGTCCCTGTGTTACGCGACCTACTCGAATGTTTCGGATAAATCCTCTGAAAAATCCTCGCTATTTATATATATATATATTATATATAGCGATCGCACAGGTGTTTTGGACTTAATAGCAGCTGGACCAGAATTATACATTTCCCAATATAGCTAGGAATACAACACCAGCATTTTTAGAAAGCAATCCTTGTGTTAACGTACTTTCTGATATATCATATAGATTTCTGTGCAATATTTACAAGTAAATCCCATTGACCATTCCAGTCGCCAAGTCCTGTAATCACTAGCAAAATATCATGTTTTGTTGACCAATGAAATCCGATGCAGTGTGACCATTATAGTCCTCAGAAATCCTGGTTGAATGACCAACCGTATAGCCATCTGAACTTCACATATTCCAAGTAACTCTTAATTAAATTTCAGGCAGAATATATCAATAATATCAATGTTGTACTATGTCTATTTCCAGCCCATTGCAAAACACTAATAATGTATTAAATATGTTGGATCTTAACCCAGGTATCCAGCGATAATGGCAGGTAATCCAAAGCAAGCAACCTGTTCCAAGTACGACCTCCGGATTACTGACACGCCGCGCGAGCCGGATTTGAGCACTGCTGTAACCCAATCTGTAGTGCCTACGGCCATACTAAATATATTGGGCATACCAATTCAGTGGCAATATTGAATTAATCATAGAAAGTGTGCTCTTTCATGCCAAGAATTTATTAGTTAATTGTCCAAGCACAGTCGTTAACCCACAATGATTCTTTCAATTTGTAAACGAAATTAAGATGATTGCGATGCATATCTATGCTGTAATATGAGCAACATTGTACCATGCAGGTGAGGTATTGGCGTATTGAAATAATCTAATTATCTTCAGGTAGGGAGAACTCTCAGTTGGTACCCTGAATCAATCACTTAATCAAATGTCATCTGGCGATGTGCCTAATCGATGACCACTGGTAAGTGGTAGGGGGTGCCTCCTTCAGTGCACCAAGATTGCATGTGCGTTCTGATAACTCATACACTTTGAACGGGCAGTATTTACGTTATTTCTATTTATTGACCCATTCACTCCTAGAAATATGGTTTCTAATTCCAGGTAAACTGTATTACAATCAAAGGCCAGTACATCTAATCATAGTTACAAAACGCATGTCGACCTCGTCGATGTATTATCGCGTTGCCTGGAGTTCAATGGCTAAAATATCACTCATATCATCATCATAATGATAACAATTCCATTCTTGTCTATTCTAGTTTACTTACATACCATTCTAATTGAAGTCTATCAAATATCATAATTCATAATTCATCAACCAAATAGTATATATTAAATCAGTTACCTATCAAACTTTCAGCATTAATCATTACATTGCATATTGTCAACTGCATAACCCCCCATTCAAATATATTTGAATAAAAATAGCATACATGTGGCACAGAGTTGAATGTTTTGCGGACATAGAAATATACGGAAAGGCAACAAGAATTCTTCTCAATCGATAGAATGGAAAAATTAATTCAAGATATTCGTGTGTTGCACCAAGCGCTGATCTTCCCTTCCTGAAACCATACTGTGATGCATTAATAAACTAATGCTCTCCAAATAGTCATACTTTATTATATATTGTTATAGAGTCAAAATAATAGTATTTGTTGTCTATTCGTCCTTTTGACGTTTCGCTTGTTCTTAAGAAATAACTAACTTTCTGGAGATGTCATCTCAGGTGACGGTTCGCCCTCTGGCGATTCGCCTTTTCTTTCTCTAACATTATATGACGAATGTACTTGTATGACGAATGTACTTGTATGACGAATGTACTTGTCTGACGAATGTACTTAGGTGGCGAATTACAACTACTTGGAGGCATTGTACTGTATTTTGATTGGCCTGCTTATGGTCCGCATTTTTACTATAAAAGCTGTGATTGTCATAACCAGAATCAGAATAAAACTGGCTGCTAACTTAGACAGAGCTTGTCCATTATTCTACCAACACTCCTAGTCGATTAAGAAGTATCCTCACGAGTAATCTGACGATTTACCTATCAGGCGAGAAGCAACTAAGGCGAATATCTCTAAGTCTTTATTAAGAAGCGAATAACATATCAGGCGAAAGTACAATGGCCTATTCGACATCACCATCACTCGAACATCTGTGGGATGACCAGCCCCAGGGGGAAGACCCCCTTCATCTAATGAGTCAGCAACTGGACGAAAGGCGAAACCGTATCATTGGTGGCAGCGGTGGGATATGTGATGCCCTGGAGGAAGACGGATCCTCCTCATCCATGACGGATCCACATCCCTTCGCCTTAACCCCGTCGCTGGAAGTTACAGTGAATCCCAGACAGTATGAGAATTGGAGAACCTCTCAGCCAGCTCGAGATAGGAGGGTGAGGGTACTGGACGAAGTACCAAAGCCAGATACCAAGCCAAAGCCAGGGAGTGGAGGAGGCATCGCCACGGCCAGGCCAGGACGAAAGGTGAAAGCTTCACCTCGCATCTATGATGGTTCTACCTCCTTGGGCGATTTCCTGAATCATTTCCAGGTAGTTGCCGACCTAAATGATTGGACTGACAAAGAATGTGCACTGTACTTGGGCGCCAGCCTCGACGGGTCGGCCCTTGCTGTATTGGAAAAGGTCGACTTAGACGCACCAAACAGTTACCTGCTGCTGGTGGAAGAACTGGAGAAACGCTACCAACCTGCTGACCAGCTGGCATTGTACCGCACCCAGTTGAGGCTGAGGAGGCAACAGAAAGACGAGGATGTGAATGTGGTTGCTGATGACATTGAACGAATGATTCGCCTGGCATACCCACGAGTGGACAGAGAGGTGAGGGATGACTTGAGTAGGGATGCCTACATTGCTGCCTTACGTGATGAACGACTGAGACAATGGGTGGTGCAAGCTCGACCAGGGACATTCGCTGAGGCCAGAGCTGCTGCCCTCCATGCTGAAGCTTTCACCCAAGCCGAAAAGGACAGGTACTCTACACCAAAAGGCCAGATCAGAGTCGCCGTGAGTGAAGGGACTAAGAGGGCTGACCCCATGGAGACAGTGTTTGAGAAGATCCTGGAGCGGCTAGAACGTCTAGAGACCAGTAGAAGTCAACCCAGGAGTAGGGGCTGCTTCCAGTGTGGCGAAATGGGGCATTTCAAGCGAGACTGCCCGAATCGGCCAAGACTGCCCGTTGTAGAGGGCCAGCAACCCCAGGGAAACGACCAAGGACAGTGAACAACCGGGATCCTGTCCAACGCATAACCGGTGGGAAGGAGGGATGGATCGCGGTACAAGGGCGATGGGACCCCTCCACAGCAGGAGTGATAGTAGATGGACGATGTAGAGGGGTCATGATCCAGTGGCTAGTGGACACAGGGGCGTGTACAACCATCATTAGCAAGCAAGTCTGGCAGAGCATGAACGAATCACCCCCTCTGAGAGCATCCCCTGTGAGGATAACTGGAGCTGGAGGAATGCCGGTGGATGTGTTAGGGGAAACAGACATTGAGGTGGACTTTGGGACATTGAAAATTCAAATGCCAGTGATTGTGGCTAAATTGGACCAAGGAGGCATACTAGGTATGGATGTGATCAGGAGTAGGAAAGGCCAGGTGGATACAGGCAGCGGTATCATCTGGCTGGAAACCAATGGGACAGTGGCTCCTGAGAGACTGGAAGGCTATGCTTATGCTGCCCATGAGACTACTGTAAAAGCGGGTAGCAGAATGATGATGAAGGTCGAGTGGACAGCTAGGACGGATGAGGACCAAGTACTGATCCTGGAGGACGGAGGATTCGTTCCTGACCTCAGAGTGGCAAGGTCTGTACACACTTCCCAAGCAGGGGGGAGTGTGGCTGAGGTGCTGAACAATGGAGATCAAGACATTCGTGTGCCCAAGGGAAGCAAGATGGCCGTCTGGGTTGAGGGAGAGAAACCCCCACCAGCAGGAGATAGACCTGGGCGAATGAGGACGCAGGAGCAAGAGGAGCAGCTCATGAAAGATCTGTGGGCTCAGACGGATGAGGAACTAGTGGAGAAATGTGCCGAAACAATTGATAATCTCTATCGGCAATTCCTGCATGTATTCTTTGTGGAGGGGGAAGAACTAGGAAGGACTGACCTAGCAAAACACCATATCATGACAGGCACCAACCCACCAGTCAGGAATAAACCAAGACGGGTCCCCATTCATAGGAGACAAGTAGTGGAAACAGAACTGGAGCGAATGGCGAAAGGAGGAATTATAGAACCTGCTTCTGGACCATGGGCTTCGCCAGTGGTGTTGGTAAAGAAGAAAGACGGGGGCTGGCGGTTTTGTGTAGACTATAGGGACCTAAACAAGATTACGAAGAAAGACGCCTACCCCCTACCCAGAATGGATGACACCTTGGACATGTTGAATGGGGCTAGAGTCTTTGCAACATTGGACTTGGCGAGTGGCTACTGGCAGGTCGAGATGGAAGAAGACAGTAAGGAGAAAACCGCCTTCTGTACTCATCAAGGGCTATTCCAGTTCAAAGTCATGCCCTTTGGCCTAGTGAATGCTCCTTCCACGTTTGAAAGACTAATGGACACTGTGCTATCTGGACTGGTAGGAGACCAATGCCTGGTCTACCTAGATGATGTGATTGTATTTGGGAAAGATGTGAAGGAGTGCGCAGAACGCCTGGCTGTGATTCTAGAGCGAATCGACCATGCAGGGCTAGTCGTCAAACCCAGCAAGTGCCAACTATTCAGGACATCAGTTGCGTTCCTAGGGCATGTCGTCTCAGGAGAAGGAGTGGAGACTGACCCGTCGAAAATAGAAGCAGTCCAGTCCTGGCCCATCCCTACTACCAGGGAGATGTTGAGGAGCTTCCTAGGCTTCTGTTCCTACTACAGGTCCTTCGTCAGAGATTTCGCCACGATAGCCAGCCCACTTTTTCAACTAACAAAGAAGGATGTTACATTCGTATGGACTCCAGAGTGTCAGACAGCCATGGAAGAGCTGAGAGACAGACTGTGCACAGCACCTATCCTGAGATACCCAGACGCCAATCTCCCTATGACTCTTGATACGGATGCATCTAATAGTGGTTTAGGAGCCGTGTTATCTCAGCATATAGAGGACAGGGAAATGGTGTTAGGATTCGCCAGCAGATCCCTGACTAAAGCAGAGAAAAACTATTGTGTCACGAGGAAGGAGCTACTAGCCATCCTGTTTGGTATCAGGAGATATCGCTCATACTTAGTGGGAAGCCATTTCACAGTCAGAACCGACCATAGTGCACTCAAGTGGTTGTTGGAGATGAAGGAGCCCGAGGGTCAGTTGGCTAGATGGATGGAAGAACTCGCCTCCTACTCATTTACTGTACAACATAGGGCTGGAAAACGACATGGGAATGCGGATGGACTCTCACGAATCCCCTGTGGACAGTGCCACAGAGTTGATTATGAGGAGGAGGAAATAGTCACGAGTCGTCTGAGAGTAATTACCTGGGATGTGGGACAGAACTGGGTGGAAGAACACCAAACTGACGATCCACTGTGTGTGCTGTTCAAAGAGGCAGTGGAGAGGGACGAGTGTCCAGGCGAACGTGATCGCATACCTGGGCGCGACTGGAACTGGTTTTTATGCAATTTCCAATCCCTAGCCATCCAGTCAGGACTATTGGGGAGTTGGAGATGGACTGGTCAAGGGGGAAGAGAATGGCGAGTGTACATCCCTGTGTCAGCCCGAGAGGAATTTCTGAAACAAGTGCATGAGGGCCCTCTGGGGGCCCATTTAGGCCGAGACAAAACTTTTAGCAAAGCCCGGAAATCAGCCTACTGGCCTAATATGACTAAGGACAATGCCCTGTTTGTCTCCACCTGCATGCCCTGCCAGCAGAGGAAAAGCCCTAACAACAAGAGGAGAACTAAGATGGGGGAACGCCCCCTGAAGGGGCCATGGGAGGAGATGGCCATGGATATTACTGGCCCTTTACCAGAGACTGAACGAGGCAACAAGTACATCTTGGTGGTGACTGACTTATTCTCAAAGTGGACAGAGGGATTTCCCATTCGTGATTTCACAGCACAAACAGTAGCCGACGTCTTAGTCCGAGAAATCATCTGCCGCTTCGGTACCCCCCTCATATGGCACTCAGACCAGGGGAGGAACTTTGAGGCTAGTCTGTTCCAAGAAGTGGCTAGGATGTTGGGGATATACAAGACGAGAACCACACCATACCACCCAGAGGCCGATGGCCAGACGGAGAAATTTAACTCTACGATGTCCACCATGTTAACAGGCCTAGTGGACGAGGAGCATAGTGATTGGGACTTGTGGGTGTGTTTTGTGACAGCAGCGTACAGGGCCTCTACACACACTACCACTGGCTTCTCGCCTAATTTCCTGTCCCTTGGCAGAGAAACCAATATGCCCTGGGATGTAGCATACCCAACCCCCGGAGGGGAACTGATGACGAGAGAACATTATGTGAGGAACATGGTCACCATGATGGAAGGAGCCCATTCAATCGCCTTCCAAGCCATGCAAGCTACTCGGCTAAGACAGAAGGACTACTATGATAAGTTTACTAGAGAGACTAAGTATCAGGAGGGCCAGTCTGTTTGGATCTACCAACCCATAAAGAAGATGGGCCGGTCCCCCAAGTTTCGCCAGTATTGGACGGGCCCCTGGCTGGTGGTTGAGGCTCTCAGTGACATGATATACCGGGTCCAGAGAGGCAGAAAACGGCGAGTAGTACATGGAAATGTCATGAAACCAGCCAACGTGGGGGAGCGAGTCACCCGTGTATGTTATGACAACACTGAAACTAGGTCGCCGGGGGAAAACCCATTGGCAGAGGAGCCGAGCGAAGCGCCCTTGACTACGAGAAGGGAACCTAGCAACAGTGACCTAATTCCAGAACGAGACGGGCGCCGACCGCAGGCGGCGAGTCACCTAGCAACGCTTCAAACCAATGAGATACATTCTGATACAGGTCCCGCGCGCGGAGCTGTGATAGCGACCTGCCATGACGTCACGTCGCCTGTTCTGAGGATCGAGAGGCGAGAGCGGGAGCCAAACATCCAAATGCAAAAAGGGCATGTAAGGACAATAACTAGGAGTATGAAACGAAAAGAGAAAGAGGATGCCAAAACTTTATGTTCTGACCAAAAAAATCAAATAAAGCAGTTGTGTAACGACCAAGAGAAGGCAGGGAGACCGACTGCAGAGGTGGCGGGGAGGACTGGCGGCCAGCTTGAAGCCAGTGCAGGGGACTTGTTGCTTGGTAGCAGTTCCTACAAAGTATCAGGCAAGAACAATAAAAGCGATCGGGGCTCGGGTGGCTTTTCAGTTCAACTCGACATGGCTTCGAAGCAACTACATGAGTGTCGTTACCCCACCTGCGATTATGTCACCAGAGATAGGGGCCAGGCTGAGGAACATCAACGAGACAAGCATGATGACTTGATCCTGGGCGTGAAGTGCGATCTCTGCCCAAAGATTGTGTACAACCGGAGAAAGCGAGACCTCATCAAGCATCGCCAGAATGTACATCAAGATCAGAGGCTAGACTGGCCTGGGCCGGTTCAGGTGCTAGTGCTCACCTGCCGGCGACCGCTCTCCGGACGAATCGCCACAGAACAAGAGGCGGAGTTTTTCTACCAGGGAATCAGATGTACTCATGATTTCCCAGCTGGACAGAGGGTACAGCCAACCCCCACCCCTGCCGATTCACCCAAGTATCCACCTCAGCCGACTCGCCAGCCCTACCGTCCCCAGGTAGAGCCTGTGACACCTGCGAGGGCCGAGTCACCGGTGCAAGACGGGCTGCTACAGGAGTTCGCCCTGGAGGCGATTGGCCAGACTCCGGGAGTAGTTAAAGTGACAGACCTGACTGACTCCACCATTCCCCCAAGAGCTGTGAGAGTGGCTAGCAAGATGATTAGGCCTGCTTCGCCACTGCCTCCCCAACAAGTAGGTCTAGTGACGTCTGAGACCACCTTCAACGGGCCAGTAGCACAAGACGAGGGGCCGCAGGAGACGGCCACACCTAATGCTGACCAGTCGCCAACCAAGAGTGGATCGCCTGTGCTTCCCACCTCCCCTGTCCGCAACCCCCCTGCTTTCCCCCCAGAGCAGTCCCAGTCGCCAGGTGGACAACTGGCACTGGAGGAAGTCCCACCCCCTGTCAGACAAGAGCCTTCTGTCCTCCATACCCCTCCTCCCCCCTCTACTCCCCAAGGCCAATCGCCAGGAGAACGCCAGCTGCAGTGGAGTCTGACCCCCAGGACCTGTGATAGCCTGAACCAGCTGGTCACTGAGACTGTCAGAGACGTTGCCCCTCCCCCTCACACCTCCCTCAAGAGTGGATCTGTTTTTAGACCGGAGCTAGGACTGCCCCAGTGCAGCCCTATGATAGTGCCAACCAACATCCTTCTGGACGAAGAAGACGAGACTTGGGAATTGTTGGAAGGTACGCAAGTGTGTAAGCTTGCTTACAAGCGTACTTTCAAGTGGGAGACTATCGACCCTCTTCTTCCCTCCCCCAATCCAGAAGGACCACCACATCTCCCCGACTGGCCTGGTTTCCCTCGGCGAGTCAACCGCAGCAAGGTCAAGTGCCGACGGATGCTGGGACACTTTCACTACACCCAAGAGGTGTCTGCCACTTACAGGCTGGAGGAAGAGGATGAAGACATGTGATTGAGAGAACAATTGTGTTAGTTAGTGTTGCTTCTCTCTAGAGTGACTAGTTTTAAAACTTGGGACGTTTTCCACCATATCTACTCCTTCGAATTATTCCAATGGACGCTTTGCTGTGTGATTTTTGCAGAGACGATGAACAATAAGGTATGCTGAACTGTGATTAGAGACAATTATCTCCGGTGCTTCTTGACTACTGTGGCAGCTGATTTCCAGAACAGTATTGATATTTATCTTTTCTTACGGGTCAAGAAAGCTAGTGGGGGGGGATAATGTTATAGAGTCAAAATAATAGTATTTGTTGTCTATTCGTCCTTTTGACGTTTCGCTTGTTCTTAAGAAATAACTAACTTTCTGGAAATGTCATCTCAGGTGACGGTTCGCCCTCTGGCGATTCGCCTTTTCTTTCTCTAACATTATATGACGAATGTACTTGTATGACGAATGTACTTGTATGACGAATGTACTTGTCTGACGAATGTACTTAGGTGGCGAATTACAACTACTTGGAGGCATTGTACTGTATTTTGATTGGCCTGCTTATGGTCCGCATTTTTACTATAAAAGCTGTGATTGTCATAACCAGAATCAGAATAAAACTGGCTGCTAACTTAGACAGAGCTTGTCCATTATTCTACCAACACTCCTAGTCGATTAAGAAGTATCCTCACGAGTAATCTGACGATTTACCTATCAGGCGAGAAGCAACTAAGGCGAATATCTCTAAGTCTTTATTAAGAAGCGAATAACATATCAGGCGAAAGTACAATGGCCTATTCGACATCACCATCACTCGAACATCTGTGGGATGACCAGCCCCAGGGGGAAGACCCCCTTCATCTAATGAGTCAGCAACTGGACGAAAGGCGAAACCGTATCAATATATTCTAACGAAGACTGTATTCATTCGTTGCTTCATTTGCTGGTGTTCTGACGCCTTCCATTTGTTGAGGTTATATTTTACATGAATAAATACAAGAATGAGGACGAGAGAGGGAAAATCCCTCTTTTAAAGCTCCATTCTCAGCTGTTATGACAAAAAGAATCTTACTAAATTATTTTATACGACTACATTTATCAATATTCTGCAGCTTTTAGTATGTTTATTCAATAGTTTGAAGTCGAAACGTCCTCTTCTTCCCGTAGAGAAGATGGCTGGAGTGTGGAGTCAGGAAGTGACCAGTGGTCGCAGTAGGAGTATTAGCTCTGCTTCCGGTCAATGGCGCCCATTGTGCTAATGAGATGATATGCGATCATGGAACAAATCTGAACTCTTTCAGAATTGTCGCATGCAATTTGCGTCGCACCTCATATGGTGTCCTGCCAACTCTCTAGAAGAATCTCTACTTCTGGGGTTCCATGCATTGAACCTATCTTTCTAAGAGTGTCGGAAGCGCACATGCACATTACATCACAGAACAAGGTAGCATGAGAACATGCCATATAAGTTGGGTTATGGCTGGGTAAATAACCCACCGTTGTGCATTGTTTCCTCTTTATAAGGCAAACATTTTGACATATCGACGTGATAAACAACTCCTCCCTCATAATCTTTTAATATGAATTACTTTTATTATACTTATTGGAAAGCACCGCCATCAAAACAAAACAATAATTACGACAACATTCATAATGATTAGCATCGATTTTCCTCTTGGCAACGAGGGGAGTACATGTATCAAATAGCAGGATGCTACTCGATCCCATCCTATACCAAAAATGTATCCAAATAACTGACAACCTTAAAGACATAAATCATAGATTCCGCTTTTAAAGATCTTTTCCCATCAATTTCGAGCTCCATCATTCCATACAAATTGAGCAGCCTTAAAGTTCTTCTAGATTTGCCTTTTGCTACATCAATATTACATCAATTACTACTATCAGTTAGTGCGCGATTATCAATCGAGATCTTATATAATCAACTCATAATATTTTTTTGTTTGATGGGCGTACATATACATGTATAACTCCCTTCCCGTTGAGGTGATTTCGTATTGGGTCTTTTAGAGCAACACATTAAATTACTTAATTGCAGATTGAATTTAATGCATCCATCTGGATCCTATTGACATGCTCCGGTTGTTGGTACTTGGAACCGTACATTATTGAATATCAGTCTACATAATCATGCATGTCTTCTTCTCGTGAATGTAAGGCTGGTCATTGTACTCCTTCGTTAGTTCGTCATATGACTTGTCCATATAAACCCTGTATAGAATATATAAAAAAGAAGCCTAGATAAGCATAGAACTCAAACGTGTTATTTATTACTAGTCATATGAGGTGAGACTGACCTTACAACAAGGGGTCAAACGTCAAGGTCACACAACAATAAAGAATTACAAAATTTAAACCTATACATTTAAATTTAAATTTATCAATATATCTGAATAGATTGAAAATAAAATTTTCCCCTTTTGCACATACATGACAAATAACAGGCTCCTTTGATCCCATGATTTAACCTCTGACCTCTGACAAGGTGATGGTCATCCAAGGCCATTAATATTAAAACAATTAACCATTAATCAAGTACTTGGCTAAATCCCATTCACAATATAGTGTATCTGAAAGCCAGTGAAATTCAGAGGCCAGCAGCCATATCCAGAGACCTACCCCTAATCTCAGGCTGAAGACAGCAGGACAATTTGAGTATCTAATCTACATAGAACTATTGGCTTCATAGGGCATTTAGTATCCGAGGATACATTCAGTCCAATTCATATCATAGTCTCATACACCAGTGCAAGAACTGTTCAAATTAGTATTTAAGCATGAAATTTGGTATAGGGATAGATTTTGGTATGCTTATTAAAATTAGATGTAGCCCATTCTGAGCAAATATATTTTAGACTTCTGTTGCCATGGTACCATGTTTTTCAGTGAAATACAGATTTGATTTCAACAATAATTTTCTCGGTGTGCAACCTATGAACATGTAATTTGATGCCTTTCTTGTGTATTCTCGCCTTAGCCATGATGATTGTCTTGTCTTGTCCGCGTTTAACTTTTTCGTGACACTTTCTTCTTTAAAATGCTTTTAAATTATATCCCGTGCACTCCGTAGCTTTCTACCATAACTTTGTACCGTGTAAGCCTTTCAGAAAATCAATTCGGGCATAGACTGGAAGGTCTTACTCCTGTGACGTATTTGTAACACAATCTTGACATATTATAATGAATATTTCAATTCAATCCCATTTTGCCATAACATTTACTTTAGATACTAGTAATCTGAGCCTTAGCATCCAGGTTTCTGGGCCGTAGCATCCAAAATTCATTGATACATTACTGCAAAAATCTTAACAGTACATTGAATAGATACTCGTGTTACTCTATGTGAATTAATGGCAAAGTTTCTATTTCTCCCATCTGTTAGTGCAGGCCTATGTGATGAATATTTTGTTTTTAAGTTTAAAATTGTCATAAAATTGATGAATCGTTGATGGTTTTGTAACATTTTTTTCAAAAACATGAGGAACAATTAAGAAAGGATCTTCAACTATATTTACGTACAACCAGTTATTTGGTTTTATTGAGCTCAATTTTATGAATCTGCAATGAATATTAAGAAACTTATGGGCCAAAACCTTGTATGTGGACAATGTTGCCAAAAATGTATTAGACATTATATCATTTTAAAAAAATGAATATTTATGACAGAGCTATGTGGTGCATTTTATGGGCTTTAATCAGTTTAATATGAACTGAGCTTTAACTATCATGACTGTTGGCCATATAAGACGGTGCAAATATAAGATTAAAGCTAAGATAGTTAAATGAGTAGTTATGAAATCACGTGAAGCTTTTCCATTGTAATCATATATATGATAGGTATAACAGTATCTGAATTATTGAGTACCAACATTGTGATTAGTGAATATGTGTAATGAAGGGGTCTGATGCCTTTACTCATTTCTTATCCCAGAGGCAAGGGTTTAGCCACCATAAGGTGCTTCCCCCATGCCCCAAGTGGACAGGAAAGAAACTAATTTCCATTTTATTGACCAATCACCATCCTGTATCAGTGACCACATCCCAGAATAGATACAGTGACATGGGCCGGGTCCCGACCTGGGGTTACATAATTCCAGATGCCAACCCTACTGGCAGTTTGGATTTTAACCTTTCAGGCCGAAATGAATTAACTTACTATTTTGAACAAATATCTCATATACTATGGTTTATGGATTTAATATCACCAGGGATTAGTTAGGAAGGTTAATAAGTACCAGATAGCAGAAAATTGAGTAGAAATTCCATTACTCGTGAATAAAGGCCAGAACAGTGAGAAGTGTCACTTTAATATATTTCTTACCTGACTACTTGAAAGGTGTCAAGTTTTGTTCCCTCTTTGTCGTTATCATCTTCATTGACCACCCAATCCCCGGGAGACACGCTGATTGAATTGAGGCTCTGCATACCGGTGAGAATTCCCTGGGGGTAGGTTAGTACCTGGGCACCAAGAGGTTTTGAAGCTAAACGAAGAATGAAGAGGAAGGTTAAAATAGTTCTTTAGTAATTACTAACTCATTTGCAATGTCTCTTGTATGTATGTACTACTTCTCTTGCCGAAGCTAGTAGAATATCTAATATGACCGGACTAAGATATAGCATGATACCTAATTAATGATTTATAATTATATAACTTTATATATATATGCCCGAAACATTTATATATAAATATGCCCTGTTTTTAGTTGACTAAAAGAAATAGACCCCTCACTCCATGCGCCCATCAGACATGTGTTTAATCTATAAGTCAGACAATGTCCTCAGGGCTCCAGTCGTTCGGGATCTATTTCCTGCCATCTTCGGGATGAAAATCTACCTTGTGAAATTATTGCTCCTTCACTTTTCGGATCACGCGCAGCTGAAAGAAGTAGTATTTAAAGTGTTTTTGAAATGAGTTATATCAATATATCAGAGACAGTATTGACTTATGATGTATAGCCTCTGAAAAATGAGGCATTTATATTCAAGGGCCCCAGTGATCTGAAATCTTCAGTTATCATTTATGTGTTCAACATGAATATTGTTGTTGGATATTATGAAATAGACATCATGGAAATAATCTGAGGGTATTTTTGGTCCGTACTCTTTGATATTATCTCACGCTTGGATGGAAACTGGAATTAACTTTGTTGTGCCTTAAAGGTAAATGCCAGTGTTTAATAAAAAAAATGAACGAATCATGGAATTATTTTTAAACTTTGGATTTAGAAAGAACATGGTTGTGGGAACCCAAAATGTCCGAAAAACCGTATGTCATTGGATTAGTTTTTATTTCAGGGAACCCTGAAATTCACTACTTTTCACTTTGAAGTCTGAGGGAAAACGGGTATTATTTTGCATTTCCCCCAATAGCAGACGATTGACTCATACAATTTTCTTTAAAATACGCATACATAACTTATTCTACCCTCCCAATTAAAAGAATAAGAGGTCATTTGACTAAAAAGAAAGTTATTCAGCTGAACTTGTATCGCTATGAGTTTCCCCGATTGAAATCAATAGTGAATGGAAGTAAACTTTACTCATCCCTAAAACACAAAATAATATGATAACATCCTGTTTCTTTTGCTTTTTGTATTCCCCCAACCATGTTCTTTCTCAAGACGAAGTTTGAACAAAATATTGTGACTTCTATTGTTTCATGCATTAGTTCCTTGAATTCCCGCCTGCTGCAGTTTAACAGGCGTGTCAATTATATTGTGTAGGTTGTCCACCACGTGTTTTTAACAATTTAAAGTAACGACGAAGCTGTCCCATCTGTCAGACACGAAATATTTATATATAACTAGGTGGGTACTACAATAGAACTGATCTTACCAATCCCCTCAAGCCTTACTGAGATCCTGCCAACAGTTCGGATGAGACCTTCAAAAGTTAAGAATATTCCCTTTCTAAATCCTGAGAGGTTACGAGTGATATTGGCCCTAAATGTATAAGCAGTGAGGTTTTTATAATTCCCGAGCTTCGCCGATTCCGTTCCAGTTTTCTGCCAAGCAACTCTCAGGTAAAACACCCGAGGGCGCTCTTCGATGTGCGTCTCCAAGGTCTTGAGTGTGTCAAGCCGTTTTCCCTTCTCGCTCTCTGCGTATAAAGGCAAACTTACTGTAAAATGAGTCACAAGTCGCAGAAACGATATTTTTAAACGTGATTTATTCCCAAGATGTATTAGTGGGAATGTTTTCATTTTTGGGGTGTTAAGTGCTGCCAGTAACATGAATACATGTACCAAATTTGAAGACTATGCGTGTCGAATATATCCATGCATATGGGAAGTTATCCTAAAGAGTATATTTAACTAAATTTACCTACTTTACTATATCAGGTGTGTATTAAGAAATATTGCTAATTTTTTTCTCATGCATAAAAAAATATAGAACTGGATTCTAGAGTCATTGGAATCCGCTTGATTTTTCCAATGAGATGATATCTCAAATCTCTGCGACTTGTGACTCAAGTCATAGTGAAAAGATATCATCAGCCAGATCGATATCTAAGCCATATATAGGCCTATACGACTAAAAGCGATAAATACTCAAAAGATGAAAACATCCCTACATTTATATCATGGTCCGATTTTTATGTGACGCAATAACCAACATAACGTCGTTTTTCGCAATAATTCTTACATTTGACATAAGATGATATATGACAATAATTGAGTGTGTGCTTTGGAAATTACACCGCCTGTTACATCCGTAAGAGCTAGTTAGTTTTTCAAGTCTTAAGCAACAGATTAACCTTTGGAATAGTAAATATTTTGATTATTAATTGATTATTTGATTATTATTTGATTATGGATTATTCAATTAATTTAGGCAAACCCTAGTCATAATTGTTGATGTTTGATGAAATGATGGCAACTCTCACCATCTCCCAAGCCATAACGACAGTCAAGCGTTTGTAGATTCACCACATCCTTCCCCTGTAGAAATTGTGAAAAATCCGAAATTCAATTTCATTCGAAATGTTTTAGATCAATTTTATCAGAGTTATCTAGTACGGTTGTTTATATTGTCGACTTTATCTAGTAACCAATATGGAAGTTACATTATTCGAAGCTGAATAAATTCATATATAGTATCAGTAATACAATTGTAATACCTACCTTCTGACAAGATATCCATTGACCGACAGAAGGAAAGAGAGAATCAAAATTTGAATACACTGGTAACAGTGTGTCCCTCCGAACACCCTGTAGCCCTCGTGGTTTAAAATCATGAATACCTATATAAATATAAATATTCAATTAATCAACTATTAGTAGTATACATGTATTTCATACATCATCACACAAAAGAGGATACTTGGGCGTCCGGCTCAGACATTTTGTTTTGTCAAGTTTAGATACGGACACTGCACGAAAGGTGGCTTTGTTAACTGTGACAAACACCACACAACACGCATTCTCGCATGCGTTGAGAATTTATAGGGAATGAACGGATTCTGTATTTATCAAAGTAGGTAAAAGGTGATGTGTTTTCTATTTGAACTCAAGTTTGAAATCGAGAAACATAGTTAGTTATTGTTAGACAATAGTATGGACACTGCATGAAACATGGCTTTGTTAACTGTGACAAACAACACGCATTTTGCATGCTTTGAGACCATAATTTAGTTAATGTTAAGGTGTAAGGAAGAAACACTGAGGCACGTGTGGTCTTCATGAGAAGAGCGAAACAACTAATTTAATATTCTATGTAAAGTACCGAGTCTCCTCCAGGGTCTGACTAATGAGTACGGGGCGTATTGACAGCAGATAATATTGATAAATCCAGTCCTATAGCATAATCACTATTCATCTCATCCTATTTCATATCATAATTCATGGAATTATTATTGATTTCTCCTTCATCCCATCCTCATAAAAATTCGTACTTAACTTAAGTTAATTAGGATTGAGAGTACTGATAATAAGGTAACTGTTTCTCATGTACAACATTGCACCAAATTTAATGTAGTTTCTCGATCATCTAAATAAAATGAATATTAGTCATTTAGTACAGGGCATGAGGAAAACCGTTCTCAGGAACGAGACTGTTTGTCTGGTTGATTTGTACTTATCGCTGAATAAAGATTTTGTCGAAAAAAAAATAACTCATAATATGGGTCAATTTGATAAGATTTTGTTTGTCACAATAGCTGAGAATGCAATTCTATTTTTCATTTGATAAGTTTACAGTGGTTCCTCATTAGACAATAACATCGACACTGCATGAAATGTGGCTTTGTGGACTGTGACAACCAACATGCAAATTTGGATGCTCTCATGTGCTTTGAGATATTGGGGTAGGTGCATACATTTCACGTAAAGTTACGTGAGTCACTTAACTTTAAGTGTGAAAAGTTACAATCTCTACGTGACTCACGTAAATCCTGGTGCCAAAACAGGCCACGTAAGAATCGTAACTTTAAGTGACATGTAACTTACGTGAGTCACTTAAAGTTAAGTGACTCACGTAACTTACGTGAAATTGGCTATGAATTGTGGGTAAAACGACATGTACGCCATCTAGATTTTACTACAGAACTACGACGCAATTCCACTGGAAACAAGAAGATTTCTTGCTTTTGCTAATAAGTAAACTACTTAGTAATGTTAACTAATTGCTAAACTTGTCGACCAGATACCAATCTTCGCTGTTATATTCATCTTTAAACGATGATTACTTTGTTATTCTATTGTTGATCTCATCATACTTTGTAATTCTGTTTTTCTACTATTGTCTCTATAAGGAATGATGTTGCGTGGCATCCATAGGAAGAGCTGGCACGCCGGAATTGGCCTACCACATATTTCTGTACCAATCAGACAATAAAAGAATATTTGAATTGAATTGAATTGAATTGTTCTTAATTCTCCTACTTTGTTGGGATAGGTTATAGTTGATCTAAAATTAATAAAGGTTAATTGAACACGTAAATAACATTCAGAGTTCTCACCAGAAATATTTGACAGCATAGCGGGGGCCCCACAGCATCTAGGGGGGTCTGGAGGCATGCCCCCCCCCCCCCCCCCCCCCCCAGGAAAATTTTGAGCAAAATGATGCTGTTTTAAGGAGGCTGGCCACTATTTCGAAAAGTCATTAGATTTTCCCCAAAATTGCATCATTCATAGTTCAAAGTATGCCAATTCCAAAAATACCATTTATTAGGAACCTTTCCAGGCTTATTTCCCAACTGTGGAGTCGATCTCATGAGGGAAGCTTTATCATAGGCCACTATGGGAAAAACGTCATATTTTGCACATTTTCACCTATTTCATCAGGAAAAAGTTATCAGAATTTTTTAAAATTGACATCATATTCTAATACATTTTTACTATACAAAACAGTAAAATTTAATTGGGGTCCCCACTCTAGATTTATTACCATCTTATTTCGAATGCATTAAAATCTCATTGGCCTTACTACTTTAACCTAAGTATAGTAAGTACACATTTGCATCAAACTTGTGAAATTAAGAAAAAAAGTATTATCAGTTTATCTTTAATGTTGGGGCAAATTACTCCCGCTATGTTGGACGTCCTTTTTTTCATGTATAAGTCTTACTCATTTTCAATTTTAAGGGTTCTCTCACGATTGATTTGGTATGGAAAATATACACCCAAATGTATATCTGAATAGTCTGAATGTCGGCGATCTAATATGCAATTTAAATGCCAAGATGAGACGGGAGGATATTTCCCTATAATATTATGTGATGTGAGCCAGGAAAATGAGTCACAAGTCGCAAAATTGATATTTTTCAAAGTGTTTTTTTTACAATATCTCTTTATTGAAATGTTCTGATTTTTAGAGGGTTTAGCACTCATAGTAATATGAATCTATACAACAAATTTCGGCACATTAAATTAAATATATCCTTGCGTTTTGAAGGCCTTCGTATGGAGTATATTTAGTTACTTTACTGAAAATTACCCATTCAGAAACATTGCAATTTTTTCAAAAATAAAAATATCAAACTTAAAATATAGAAGTACTTGTTTGGTGTCCTAGTGTTTACCATCATTGGAATCAGCTTGATCTCCTCTTTTCAATTATGGTGATATCTCAAAATCCATATTTTGCGACTTATGACTCATTTTTCCTAAAAATCCATCACATATAAGATTAGTATTTTTTAGTCAAATTATGGCCGCTACGCTGTCTCAAGAGACAGCGTAGCGGCCGTTTTTGCAGCGTAGCGGCGACGGGAGACAGCATAGCAGGGCCCCTACGCTCAAAAAGGCTGGCGAGAACCCTGAACATTATATTGTGGTACTTCTTCTTCCTCATCCACTTAGACTTAACCGAATTCTGTTGTGTTCAGTGAAGAAATAAATAACTTATATGATATTTCATGTATTTATTCATTTCTATTTCCTGTTCCTTCAACCACTATTGTTTCACTGCTAATTCTATCCCAAAGTCTTTCCTGTTAACTCCTATAAAATTTAAAATTAAATATCATGTTTTCTGTTTTTTCTCATGATAACTCTGAAATTTGAGGAGTTTTTTCCTACCTATTTTTATTATTATCATCAGATTATTGTTTACTTTACGTTTGGCTATTGGCCATAAGAAGCTATAAGAATATATAACTCATAAATTCTGAATGAATTTCCTCATATTAGACCCAATTGATAGGCCTACAGGCTAAGCTTAAAATACATAATATATTATTATCCTAGGAAACACTTTATCAATTAATGACAATCATAAGAATTATCACCATAATTAATTAATGATTTATATCTTGACAGTAGCTGTCAGTCATATAGTTTAAAATGCCTGCTATAGCTGTCGTAATTTCGTGAAAAAAACACCCACATCGAAATACCCCTTTATTTTTAAATATCAACCAGAATCAATTAGCATGTTTCATATTCATGCAACAGTCAACATTAGTTTAACCCTTTGAGGTTTATTTCGAGCAATTTAGAAATCACTGTATATTTTCCTGATGAAGAAGCCTTCAGAAAATGTAAAATCGGCAGATCTACACATTTAATAAATTCTGCTGAATTAGACGTTTGAGCTTTTCTGAGTCAACAGAAACATTACAGCAACAATCTTGATTTTCTCCTCTTGATTAAAAAATCCTGTTTTAACTTCTGCGCCCGTTTGAATCGAATCCATAACTCAAATATATCACTGCAGTGGTAGGCAATTCAAGCAATGGGGGGGGGGGTCATTGATTGGACCAGAAAGGGAGGGTCATTAGTCCAGCAAAAAGTATACATACATAAATACGCAATAAAATACAATGGAACGCATCACATTCTGTAGTATAACACAGAAAGGATTTCTACCAAGAAATATTTTAACAATTGTCAATATCCATATTCTATTTCGACCCAAGCAGAGTTTTCTTCTTTTAAAGCTCTAGCGACCCACACAATTTTATTGGAAAAAAACAATCTCTTGGGTAAATCCAACAGGAATAATAGCAGATTAAAACACATCACATATAGGCCTATGTATATGGCAAATTTTGTGAAAAATTTTATCTTCTTGAAACACATTTATTTTTATGTGGTATACAACTACAGTTGTGCTGAGTATATCCTGAAAAAATGGGAAGAATTAAGGGTCATTTTCATTATAATAATGTGGATTTAAGCCCTTACGTTGCCACCTCTGGGCAACGTAAAGAAACGTAAAGAAAGCATTCTTTAAAAATCAAATTAGGTACTTGGGCAAAGATTTGAGGTGTGTCTGAGCTAAGCTCAGCCTTTCCGGCGCATGCGTGTACATGATAAAACATAAAGATATGGACAATAGTAGAAAGGAGTACTTTTAATCCTTACAGTTCGATTTGAAAATCACAGTTTTCAATTCAGTCATTAATCTGCTAATGCACTTCTGTACTGTGGTGCATACAGTGTTCAATATAACTATTATATTTGTATTAGAAGTGCAGCATTGTTCGATACATGGAAGTTGTTATGAGTATAGTGTTTTGTAACCTCTAATGAAAATTAATGGAGATCCTCTGCATGCATTGAAGTAGTGTTTTATACTAACCTAAAAGAAAATATCATTAATATATCAAATAATTCTTCTAACATTACAGTAAACTTCTGATAATCTGGTTAATTAATATAATTAATATCCAAATAAGGTTTAAATATTCATGATAGATTTAAAATAAAACTGCCATAATTTTCCTCATACATGAAACACTACATGTACCAAATCTCAAAAACATATATCAATTATTTAGTAAATAGCAGTTAAATACGTTCTAAAACTCTCATTATGAAGGTCCTTCAAGAGCTGCGTACCACCATTGTTTTATACATGTACAAGAATAGCCCAAATTTGGTCATATCCTATTGAAAATAAATTTGGGTTTTCTTTTTGTATCACAGCTAATAAATGGAATTTTCTCATGATTTCAGTAGTGTTTTATTTCTCCTCGAAGCGCGCACCCAAAAAGCATGATATAAAGCGACTGAAACAGAGCACAAAATTTCGATTCTCGTTGCTAAAAAAAAGTAGTATGATAATACTTAGGTATATGTAAACATGTATACATAAAGTAGCGAGAGAGAAAAAGGGACCGGAAGCGTCTTTCAATTCTATATGGACCATCATTAACAAGTATACAATGTCCTGACATCAGTTCTTCCCTGAACAATAAACGATGCTAACGATCTAAGTGCACCTATTTATCAGTGATATATAACTGCCGAACCAGAAATGTAAATATAGTTGTGTTTGGCAAGAAACACGCATTTATGCACGCTCCCAATTATCTTGAGACCTTGACACTTGAACAACGAAGAATGCAATAAGCATTCGCAACTTCACCAAATAGATTGTGTCCATGTCCATGTTATTCTTCTTTGAGGCCTTGAACTATAAAAGTTTTTCATAAGAATATAAGGTGTCTGATTGGCAACCTTGGGTGAATATGTTATATAATCTAGAACTGCTTTGAAATATAGGCTACAAGTGTGTTTCATGGTTATCATGCAAAACCAATATACTAATTCCTTCCTTGAGAAAGACCGGTGGGCAACGCAATTAAAAAGAAACTGAAAACCTTTAGATGATATAATAATATTGTTGTTTACCTATATGAACGGTCGTAGTTTCCCCGGAAATGTACCACAAGCGAATGAAATGAAATTTGTGGCGTTGGTAGAAGTCTAGGTACCTGGTTTCCTGTGGGTTAAAAACGCCACTTCCATCTTTTTCCAAGACAAGGGTAGGAAGAGTCGTTGCCACAGTTTCTATAGTCAGTAGACGCCCTGTTATAGACAATAATTTTCATTGTGTAACATTAAATTTATATGAGCTGTTATTTTGCCCTATATTCATCGCCTGGTACAGTTACAACTACTACTATTAATAGTGGGAAATTATCAAATATATTCCTATGTAGTTTTATGTCCCCAAGACTTTGAACAATCATTCTATTATCAAAAGCCAAAAGGGTGAAAAAGAATTAAACAGATGTAATATTTGTTTTATTATTATTCATTTAGAAGCCAAATTAAGTCATCTTACTGGGTTATAGTGGAGAGAGTAAGCAAAAAGTTTTCATCAACTGGCTTACATGAGCAGCAAAGTGTTTCATTTACAGATAAGGATTTTTAATGACAATGATATTGTTTTTTGTGCATTTATTAATAAAGTAAAATTGAATCTAGGAATAATAGAGTATAATATGGTTATCCAAGAAAAAGGAAATGACAAAAATAATGAGTGGCCTGAATTTAAATTTAAGTTAAAGAAACGCCTACATTTCAAAAGGTAGAGAATGATAAGATACCTAGAAAAGTACAAAAGTAGTTTTTGACCAGCGTATATTGTATTGTTAGTATTCGCTACTTGAATAGAATTTTTCCTTCCGAGATGCTGTACATATGAATAGTATTTATTTCCTTGTTCTGTATACAAATTGCGACTTAAATCATATATTTACAAAATCTACATAGTAGAATATTAGCCTACATCGCCATTGCCCAGTAATAAAATCGATTAACCTCCGAGATTCTATTATGACAGTAAGTCAAGTGTCATCCTGAATTTTCACTCGCCTGGTATTTTGGGTGAAGCATCATTGAACCTTTGAATAACAACATCCAGGGACTCGTAGGAAAAGCGACGCAATTTTTCCGGGACCAAATCCCGATAGCACAGCTCATTCTCCTTGTTGAAGCCTTGGCTAACATCATGTCCTCCTTTGTTTAGCCATAGCCTATGATAACAAAAAGTCATGCTTCAGAGAAATATCAATTGGCCTCCTAATCCATGGTTAATACCGTTCATATGTTAAATTATGCCTGAATATCAATGATTTCCCCCCGATAGCATCTATGAATTTAGGAAAATATTTTGACCCACGCTAAAGATGATAACTACCAAGTCTACCAATACAAGGGAAGCCTATAAGCGGTGAATACACAGTCAAGATTTGGGGGCCGATTTGGCATCCACGATTCGTCGTACGATTTGGAATTGTCCATTTGAGATCGTAGATCAGATCGTGGGTCCCAAATCGTGCCAAATGCCCTACACATGCACGATTCAGCGCCGATTTAGCGCCGATTTAGCGCCGATTCAGCGCCGATTTGGATGTACGATTCATCGTAGGGGGGAAAAAGTGTCTTCTGCGATTTCAAATCAAATCGCCGCTGCTTCTACGATTAATCGTCCATGTGTAGAGAGTGCTGCGATTTATCGTAGACCTTTATAATAAAGTCTACGATAAATCGTAGGTGCTTCTACGATTTTCGGATTTATTCGAAACCCGTGGGTCTATCTGCGATCTCGCAATATAAAAGAAATGAATTTTTTATATTTTTACTTTGAAATAATATAACTTCACTAATTTTTGGAGTATCAACACAATTTTTTCACTTTTATAATGCAGAATTTCCCTTCTACACATGTCGACATTAGGTCTCATTCTTCTCAGATTTTATTTTATTTTATTCAACTATTAAAAAGAAAAAAAAACACCAGAAAATAGGTGATGTGTCACAGGAAAATGAGTAACGTTATATTTTATTTCATTTTTACAGTTTTTTACTTTCTTGTTTGCTTCTAGGGTCGTTTTTTTAAACAATTTTCTCAACTCTATATTTCAGAATCTCAGATCAAATCTTGACTGCCAACCCACCCACGATTTCACTTTTTACCCACGATTTCACTTTTTCTCCATATCGTGCATGTGTAGGTCCAAAAATAGGCACGATTTCAGGCAAATAAGCACCCACGATTAATCGTAGATCCTGAAATCGTGTCTGATTCCCAAATCGTGACTGTGTATCACAATAGTTGTCCATTTGAATAGAAATAGGCTAACCCCATCAATGAGCCTTTATTGAGTATCATATCATTAATTTATGCCAATAATGATTAATGATACCAAGAATGGTCTTCAAAACTTAGAACTGAGTGCAGAGTGGAGACTGGAAATGTCAGGTGAAGCACTTAATTCAACCATAGATACATTATTATGAGAGAGAATGACATTAGCGGGTTATCTAGGGACGTCTAAAGAAAATAGCCACGTGTTTTACCGAGTCATGTCCTCGGAATCCACAAGAATAGTTCTAAGCGAAGACATTAACACGGGGTTATTGCATACATGTATGTGCCTAGATATCACAAGAGTTATATTCTAATTCTATATCACGATGCACGAAGTGACTCTCCATTGGAACTTTAAGGCTTCTGACGTCATCTGACGTCATTGTTGCTAAGCACAATACCACAGCGCTCGGCCAATAGAAAAGCCTCATTACTGGTACAAAACGGAATCGTAGGCTACACGTAAATACCAATAAATTTATTAGATGACTGAATTTTACTCTATTATGAGCTTTTGCTCTGTGCAACTCTCATCGTGATATAAATGCGTTATTCTCTCGACGGTAAGACCCATCTAGACTCTGGAAACCTGTCCAACGTTCAAAATAATTATTTAAAATGACAACAAAATGAATAAAAAATGACAATCACAGATATACAGATGGTTAGGGATTACATAATGTAGAGATTGCTTTATTTGAAACTGGGGCATTTAATATCTCTCTATTTTCTATGCTCGTAGGACAGTACGTCTGGGGGCATTACAGCAAGGGGGAAAATGTAACACTAAAACTAAAATTTCAGAATATCCCATGGCTATTGTTAGTGCCAAGGAAGACCACTATTCCAGCTCAGCAATTAACAACATCTGTATAACCTATACCATACCTAAGACCATGGAGGTAGATGCTATTCCGTTTGGATCCATTGAATTGCATTACGTCCTTTCCAGCTTCAGCAAGTTGGGTAATCCTTCTTTGGGCAGTCTCCAGGTTAAGCACTTGGAATGCAGGATGCTTCACAAGCCATAAATTACATTCTTCTAGAAGAGAACTAAACGTGCATCCAAATTAGGTGCTAAGCTTTTGATTTATCTCTGATATTTGTTCACAGACAATTTACGTTGTTAATTTGCATCTGTAAGGTGCTTTGCCATTTTTCTGTTTTCTTGTAAAACAAAACTTAAAACGCGTCCATTTTTGTTCATATTTCTTCTAAAAGAAAACGTTTAATTATTCAGGATTAACAAATAAGGTGACCATTGCTATCCTCTGTTCTAGAGTCATACTAATAGAGTCTGCTCTTTATCTTGGTCCTGTCCTGAGATATGACCATAGAGCTTTGTATATAATTCGGTAGAATATCTTTTATTTGGGGAAGTGGAATGACATGAGGTGTGGTTATTACAATATAGGTTTATGAGAGTTAGTATAGAACACTATAATATCATATTAGGTTGGTGGGTTGTTATTTCGTTTCCATTTATTTCTCTCAAGACGCAATTTAAATTGGTGTGTTAGTTAATCATAAATTTCAACCACGTCGATTCCTTGACAGTTCTGTGTTTGGAGGTAAAACAATCGAATTGCATATGAAATTCTATAATTAATACCATTTGGTAGGTGACAATGCCTCAAAACCAAATTGACTGGTAGGTGGTGTGAGTTTGACCTGATGAGTCTTAAATAATACAGTAGAGGGAAGGGGGCTCGCTGTATATCAAGGAGGCTGGCTTAAATAGTTGATGTAATTGATGAAAGAGCATAATAAACTTGATTGTTGTTTTATTTGGTTTCTCGAGCTTTCGGGCGACTTGCCCTTCTTCAGGAGTTGGTGATCAAAGTCTTAAATAATAGTTTACTTACTCAAATGTATCAAAACGACATGTGCGCGCCTTGTCTTGGTCACCGATCAGTTTGGGCCAGAATTCTTCTACCCTGAGGGGCTCGGCGGTGAGTATTTGCTGTATGATAGCAAGTATGTTATAGACGTATATCTTTGAGAATATATTTCAAAAAAGTCATAATTATTCTTTCGCACATTTACCGATTTATATAATGGTTTTCATAAGAATGTTGACTCCCACGTTGAAGTTAACGAGTCATCTTGTTGCATAATTATAGTATTGTTAAAAATCACATTATACAGGCCTAAGTATTTATAGCTGACAGAATTATTTCTGTCGCTCCAAAAATGAGGACCAAGATTCGACTTTGAATTTCCTTAGAAATGTAGCCTTGAATTTGTAAAGCGATTATGTACATGCTATTCATAATTATTTATCTGAAGAAACATTTGTGACCCGCCAAGCAGAAAGGGACCTTCCCGCCGGAGTTATAGTTCCTGGTATTCCCGCTAGGAGTCACATCATGTTCATGACGTCACTGTCACAAATGTTTATATTACTAATTCTGAGAGGCAGGTAACTTTGAAAGACTGTAACTTCACTAATTTTTGGAGTATCAACAAAATTCTTTCACTTTTATAATGCTCATTTCCCCCTCTGTACATCCCTGTCATTTTTTAATTTTTTTTTATATTTATTTTTTCTACATGTGATGTGTCACAGGAAAATGAGTCATTCCCCCGACCTATTTGAGATCATCTACTGAAAATTGACATAACTTTCGAAAATTTGGCCCTGGAGGCCCCTTTCTGCTTGGCTGGTCACATTTAATAACGATAAGGTATTTTATATTCTCAAATGTTTGAACAAATAGGAGGTGTACATATGGACTTTGCCAGTACACTGTTTTGAATGAGAAATACAATTCAATGCTCTGATATTTGTCATTCGTCAGTGATGAATATGACAATAAGTCATTTAAGCCGAAAAAATGCCCATCCTTGGTCAATCACAACCAATGTTATGAATATATAGCTAATTGGAGTTAGAGTCACTATTCATGAAATACATATAATTACATTTACACTGCAGAGTAACATTTTACTTGTTACACATTGGGACTGAATAGCTTACGTTGTTTATATTCAAAATATATGATATCGAAAAGAAAAAAATATCAAATGTTGTGCATAGATATATGCCAGAACTATGTTACTTCCTGGTCAGAAAAACGCTGACTGCAAATACAAAGTAAAATAGCCTGTAGATTGGTGCACTAACCTGATTAATTTTACCTGCCATCCCAGTATTGAATAAACAAATTCTCAGAGTAGATGCAAGGTGTAGTTCTTGATAATTTCTGAATTTGTCCTTTGTTATTACGAGAAGATAAATTTGCTAGAGATGATTCGTAGAGCTTTAGCTTCGTGTGCATATCAGACTCATGGCTGCTGCGAGGGGAAAGAGCAACTTGAAAACTGAAACCATCAACAGGTAAAAGCTGGATGATCGTGATAAGCGTCCGAGATAATATCATTTCCCATATCCCATTTTTACATCAAAATATGATAATATATATGTTAAGCGTGGCCCAGGCAGCACGTGGAATGTCACCGCAGTTAGGTCCAGACACCCCACATTCCCCGATTCCACATCCAGCGATAAGCTTAACCGCAAGGCTAAGACTAAGGCTAAAGTGTTAATGACTCCCTGAAACTCAGGCGACCACAACTGCCTTCTGAACCTGACTGACCGGGCGCAGTAATTAAGATCGTCAAATATGTTCTAACAAACTACACTCAGCCCCAGTCTGTTCCTAGCAGACGTCCATGAATTTCGGTCCGCGCAGATGTTATGTATAAAAAAAACCCTTGATATTTTCGCTTGGTCCAAGAGTTAAAATTATGCACTTGTCAATTGAAACCCAGCTCTACAGAACTATATCGACCAAAGATACCATTTGCAAGACTTTTTTTAGAATGGCTCTTATATTTTTGCAATAACAGTTTCTGTCAAAAAAATGTCCACCGAAAAATGTGACCCAGAGGGGTGGGGCATTTACAAGAATTTGTTGCCCTGGGGGGTCGGGGATTTCATCAAATATCCCAAAAGTCCAAGGACATTCCCTCATATTCCCGGGGGTGGTAGGGGGTTGCAATTGACAAGTGCACAAGTTTATCAATTGCCTAATAAATTTAAATAAATTTAAAGGTAGCGGCTGGGAGAGCTGGATTCTATCTAGATGTCGACGTACCTGTTCTATCTGCTTTTCTATTTTATTTGCATTGCCAACTCTATTGATGTACACTGTGAATCTCGATGAATAAAGTAGTATCTTATCTTATCTTATCTTATCTTAATACAAGTTTCCTCGCGCGGAAACATTACACTTCCTGTGTGGGCCTCAAAGTGTAGACCCACCCACAAAACATTCTGCTTCCTACACAATTGAGTCGGCAAAAGTAATAGCTAGTCAATAAATAACCAAAATCAATGCTTCTTTTTACATATATACATTTTTATATATTTTCTTCAGGTCAATATTTTGATTCATGGTCAACTATTTGCAATTGTACCTATTTTATTTGTATTTATACAAAAAGGTTCAACCTAGAACATAATAATAATATTATGGTTACTATTTTTACGAGTTACTATTTACGAATTCATTGTGAAGAGTCTTTTGCTGTGCAGTCAATTTGCTGTTGTGTCACTATTAGAAATGAAACTCCCGAAATAACTACAGACAAAGCTGGAACAATGATTCGGCCAATAGATTTATTCTCCGGTTCCCCATTCTCTTATTTCAGAAAGCAACACAGAGCCTATTATATACATCGAGATGGAATTAAAATCGTTGGATATGTTTTTTACAGAGCATTATATCATTACAATGTACATATTATTATATCACAGGTTAATATTTTGAAGAATTGTATTCACGTTTAATTGGGTTTAGGAATTATATCTGGAGAAGGAGTATCAAATATGTTAGTAAAAGGAATGATTCTGAATCAAGATAGACAAAAGGGAAGAATAGAAGTTCTTGTCATCTGCAGATCCGCTATTAAAAGATTAAAATCTTAAGATAAATATGGTCGTTACATTCGAAATCTCATTTCAGATATTTATAGACGTTTTACGGCTATCCTATAAAAGTACACATTATGCCTTACTTAATGTTAAAAACGCAATGATATTATAACATAAGCCTTAGCCCCAAAGAGTGACTAACGTAATTCCTGGTACTTTGGGCCTCCTTTTTGCGACATGATATAATAACAACCTGTGCTGATACTTTTAATAATCAAATTTCTTTTAGAAGTTCGTCTACATCAGTTGTACCATTTTTCTCGCCGTGCTAGAATATTTTGTCTTGCAATGGCCCCTGTTTGTTGGTACTGTGCTATCCGTTCCACGTTATTCATCAGCAAGGTTCTCTCTGGGTACAACAGTATTTTGTGGTTGTCGAGTTGTGCTTGCCAGGCTTTTGTCTTAGTAGTATGTAACCGGGAGGCAGCCTCTTGGTTCTTTTCAAGGGGTACTGCAGCTCCATTAAATCTTTCCTCAATTCCAGGAATAACAGGTAACATCTTCAATCCAGTCCCTGGGACTTTGGGTGGGTCAAAAGTTTTGCACTCGGTTGCTCCACTCGACTTCGTTTGTGTGGACTTCAAGCGTTCTGCAATTTCTTTGATTTCATCGTTAGTGGCTGCAGGACGACTAATGATGTCTTTTGCGACTATACCTTTGTATGACATTTTTCTATCTATATTTCAGACTATCTGAAATGAAAAAAAAAGAGGAAGATGGTCAGAAAACGTGCAAGTGTCATGTATTTTAGCACAGCATTTACCTGACACTAAAATTTTCATATCTAGCTCTGCAAACACCTGTGGCAGATTTCACATCTAAACCTTCTAAATTTGATCTTGCCATCAGACACATGTGGACACTATGGAAGTAATTTGTTTTGAAATTAATCCCAAGATGTAGGTCCCGAGGATGTAGTTTGAAATAATCGAAAAACCCAATCCAAATATTAAATTGTACTAGAAGTATGTTAGCGCACAGAAATGAAATTATTCTCATTGTGATTTATATCAAAATGAAACTTAGAAAATGCACACAAAAAAATAGGACCTTTGACGGACGCTTAACATGAAAATACAAATGTGATGTGTCACAGGAAAATGATTCACAAGTCGCAAAAAAAGAAATGAAATATGATCATATTTGAAAAGATGAGTTCAAGCCGATTCCAATGATAGTACACAGTAGGCCATCTAATAAATACTTCTATATTTTAAGTTTGATATTTTTATTTTTGAAAAACAAGTTTGTAATATTTATGGAGATTTACTGTAAGGTAGCTAGATAATCTAGAAATGCATGGATATATGTTATACTCTGTCTTGAAATTCGGTAAATGTATTCATGCTACGAACAGCGTTAAGCACCCCAGAAATGAAAACGTTCCCATAAAGACATCTTGGGAATCAAACACTTAAAATCATCCATTTTGCGACTTGTGACTCATTTTCCGATCATATAACTGGTATGGACTGGAAGCGAAAATGCAAATATTACAGTGTCTGTGATAATCCGATCACAGTTAATTCTATTTCACCTGGCAGCAGAGGAAACGACACCGCGGGGATGATGCAATTATTATAATTATTATTTATATTAGATTCATTCCCGTTGCCAGCCATATTGAAGACTATTAAATGGGAGAGAATGCTTTTAGTCCCGACTTATACTGTAATATAACATAATTCAGTCAAAATCCAAACATTGGGCTGTGGAGGAAGAGAAACGATAACTTCTGTATAAATTATAGATTTATAAATGCCCATGTATCCTTTACCAAGTTGTTTAAATGTATGAAAAGGTATTTTAAACAGAATATTAAGCATAACTATTTTACAGAAATCAAACTGAGTCTGTGAAAAGACATTATCCATTCGGGCAAATTATTGGTACACAATGTACAATAAACTATACCACAAGGTCCTATACGTAGGAGCTATGGGGATGAACGTAAACAATCTGTTCAAAGAATAAAATAAAATCTTATAGTATATCAGATTGTTATCAATAGTGCATTAACCAAAAATACCTTGTCTCTTGTGAAGATATGACCGCGGCAATATGTGTTATTTTTTAAAATCCAGAGTGAAATCAATTTCTCAATATTGAAAGTAACTTATATCCAAGCACCATCCATGTAGCTGTGCGTATAGAGGGTCCACCACTCAAAAACCAAAGCCTGGTCTTTTGTGTTTCAAACATGAACACTAAACCCCAAGGTGGCACACGGAGACGCCACGCTGGATAACACTTAGGTTGCCAATAATGGTTCCGTCCATTTGCCAACATGTATTATTGTATGACCACTGTAATGGTCCTCTGACTCGAGATAAGCTGGTCAATGGGTGGTTCAGAATGCATACATGTATGTATATGTATGATGTATGCACACGAACATTTTGGTTCTTTTGCCATTGCTTATCAACAGCCCCAAACAGATGTATTTCATGCATTTTAAATATCTAATAATTTTAGTGATACCTGTATGTCTGGCTATAATGTTAGTTACTAACTTACAAGATATACATGTCAAAAGCAGTTCTTACTGCAATATTTAGTTGATTATTAATCAATTGAAACAAGTATGATGATTATTGAAGACAAGAACGACAATGAAGTCGGAAATAATGTTATTTGACTCTCGACTTACATGAAATTTGGTTCGCCTACCCAAATCGTTTCACTCTCACCAAATGAAAGCTCCTCTGAGAATCCAAAATCGTTTTGGGTTGTCCCTTGGACTAAATACACTCTGTTATCGTGCTCTGTGATCTGATGATTGGCAAGCTAGTATTTCGTACATGCAGTTTTATACCTTTCAGAGTATATAACAGCAACGAGCTACAAAAGAATTTATGATCAATTATTTACCCTTTATGTAAGTAAGAAAACATATTATCCATTCTATTTACCTCGAGCAATGTATTATCGCATACCTTTTAAGATCACAAAACCGTGCCCTGTATTCAGTCCATTCAGTGGAGTTTAACGACCACACATTTATATCCCGATGTCTGAGTTCTTTTATACAGTGTCCTTCACATTCCTTCACATTCTTTTATGCTTTGATATTTTATTGACCGTAGTATAGTATAATTATTTTACCAAGCTGCATGGTCAAGGGTCGGCCATGTATTACATGCATTTGATATATCAGTGGGGGATCCAACAGGGGTGGGGGTAATTGTGAGCACGCCCCCCCCCCCCTCCCCCATTGAGAAACCCCTCCGTGTATCCCAGGAAATTAGGCTTAACTTCAAGTTCTAGATTTTGGCCTAGTTCTAAGATTCTGTTTCTAGTGAAAGATTAAGATTTAATATAATTCCACATTCCGTTCCTGTACCTTATCAGACCTTATCTATAGTATTAGGCAACGAGGTATTTCAAGAGTTGAGGTTATTATGTGGATTTGACCGTCCCAGGGGCTCAGTCCGTGGGATGGCCAATCTACAATAATGCCCTGAACCCGAGGAATACCAAGTTGTCCATAAGGGAAAGAAAATTCTATGTATATAGGGTCTATCTTCAAATCTCGTTTGAAATAAACACTTTTTGTATATATGTGATTTAATATTGTAAGAGAATTCGCCATATATGCCCGAATTGCACCTTCCGTTTCAAATTTGTCCTCGTGTCGGCCAAGCTCTCGGACCCGCCCCCTCCCCCCTTGCAGGTTCGTTAGGGTGGGGGGCGGCTACAGATCCTTTGCCCCCACCCTCGTCTCCAACCCCTTTGGATCCGCCCCTGAATATCCAATCCTTCTATGACATGTTAAACACACATTAAAATCTTCTGTTTTCAAAAGGCAGGAGAATGAACTTCTAAGCAATATATCCATCGGGCAAGCACGCTGCGCAGTACAATGCAGAATGGATACGTGATTACGAGTTGGCGAACAGCGTCAATCCGGTATGGATTTATTGTTGATCTTGGCTTGATTTATACTTTCTAATCCCCACTTATAGATACAAATCCGCATAACACCGACTGGCCCTCGGGAACTTAAATGTACCAGTAGTTATTATCCTGAGTCCATTTATACTGCAATATACTAAAGCCAATATGGGTCATCGGCTGTAATATTTTATTTCCAATAAACAGTTACAAAATCTGTTATTATGAAGTAGGTTATAAATCGGGAAAAGGATCAATCTATCTGTATAATTACAGATCTTATAATTACAGATCTGTATAATTACAGATGTCCTGGCATATAACAATAATTTAAAATGCATGTATTTTCATCGCCGTAATAATGTTTCTTTAGGAGCTTAGTCATATCAACATTTCTAAGTCTTAAATTGTTCGTCTGATGTATCTAAATATATCTCTTAATCCCTATTCTTTGTCCTATTCATGGAGTGTATCTTTCCCAATAGGGATTTTCTTCCAAGTCATACTGCCATATGCTATGTGAGGAAAATAGCAGAATCATTGAGGAGCGTGCATACTATCGAGTAAGAAAATCATTGGTTCTGTTTATGGTCCATTTACTTTTAACTGTCGATCTTTAGCTTAGCTACTTACTACCGTATTTCTACGCAGTAAGTAGTCCTGCCTAGGAAGGATGTCATCTCCGAGAACGAACACAACAGTTCTAAATCTTATCTTACAGTCTGTCATGTTTTGAAAAATAGGTGGCTCCCCCTATTTGTACACCAAATAAATAAAGCAATGAAACGTACGACTGGTATTGTCATGCATACCTCTTCCTGCTCTCGGAAATTATGTAGCTTGTGTATGAATATCCATTGTTATACTGGCTGATTTGTAACTGGCAATTTTCGTAAACCTCGGAATATGTTAGCCTTGTTAAAAAAATTGTTTTTTGTTATTAACTTGAATGATGAAAAATGTGTATTTCACACAACACCGCTGTGGTAGTTGTTTTAGTGGGGTTTTTTTATTATTAATTTCTCTCTTTCTTTACTTTTTTTCTTTAACCTAGAGGTGTTGCCTCCGATAGGTAGCGCTATGATAACTGATAATAACTGAAATGTGAAGTTTGTCCATAATCGTTATGTCCAGTTTATTTTTGTGGTCTAATATTTTGTGTAATTTTAACGGCATAGACCAGTCTACTGATTATTTTGTATTTTTTGTATTTTTTCCAATTGTATTTTTTCACTCTCTCATGGGTCTGATTTTTTGTGAAGTTTAAATGGCATAGACCTGCGTATGGATTCGTTATATATGTTTATTTAAATTTCTCTATTTCTGATTATTCTCTTTGAGCTTTTGATGTATTTAATATTATCAACCTCTTGTAACTCTCCATCTGGTTTTGTAGTTCTTTCGAAAAAGTGATATTTGTATTCTGTTAAAATTTTCTCTAACGCTTATTAGCTTTCGACAGCCTTGACTGAAATAAAATGTACTACTCATAATGTCTTTGCTGAATAAAAATCTTAAATACAAAATACATCTGCTACTTGTTTAAGTACAACACGAAATCAGCATTACAGCCTCGGTGGAACTATAAATAGTACAATGACCATTGCTCACGAGATATCAAAGCACGGTGAAGATCTCCCGAGTAGGATTTTATTATTCTATCAACCGAAATATTTGGGAAAGTGAATGTCGACCAGTTTCATTCCATACTTACTTGATATTTACATACTTTAATAATTATAGTTATGAACATCGTAAAATCAACTTGCAGCCCAATTGATTAATACGCCCGTAATGTCTCAAAGATCCATGTACATAAGGAAATAATCCTTTTCAAGGTTGTGAATGTTGTGCATATAATTATGTGTAACAAAAGACCAAGCACCAATTGTCTAGAATATCCAGAATCTGTTGATTGCATGTGCTTACTTTTAGGGAAATTCGTCTGATTCATTGGATCATACTATTAGTCAATTTGCATAAATTATGTATGGACAGAAACATCAGTCAGAATCATCAATCGCCCTTGATTACAATAGCCAAATGTGAAATTACAGCAGTAATCAAGTTATAAATAGTACATATATAGCTGAGAAGCAGTTCAGACCCTTGCATGATGCATGGATCTAAATCAACTCTTAATTTATCCATCCAGTGACGAGAATCAGTCCAGATATGATTACTGTAGTAAGTGTTCCTAAAGCCAATGTCACTCGCGAATGAAATACAGCACAGTTTCTTGCCATTTTTCTCCTATTAAGCAATCTTTTCCGCGTCCTAACACCCAACATTCCCTTGTCTAACACATGGGTTGATCTTGTTCTCCAGGGTGGGTCATAGGTCTCCATGGCCTCTGCTTGAGGACGGAAGCCCCTTCCATCTGGCTGTTGATGCCCTCTCCTGTAGAAGGGCATTCTGCCACCATTGGACCTGGCGTCTGTGGGGGACCTTTTTCCTGCTTGCCCCACACCACCATTTACCCCACCAGCAACTCTAGTAGAGGTCCATTGTGGGTATTGTCCCTTAGGTCCAGGCACTTGGGTAATAATGGACGAAGACCTGTTTTGCTTGAGGATGGCCATCCCCTTCTTGATGTAATCTTGAGTAAGCGATGAGCGTGGGCGTTTTGTGGTTCCTTTTGGCATACTCCCTTTCCTTCTTTCTGACTCCTCGTTACTGTCGTCCTTCTCATCACTATCGTCATCCCTTTTATCTTTACCTCTATAGCGATTCCTGTTCTCTCTTAGACGGCGCATTCTCGATCGCCCGCTTCCCCTGTACCTATAACGTTCTCTTGAATCTCTATCATTATCGTCATCGTAATTACTAGAATGGTGGTTCCTTTGTCTCATATCTTTAACATTCTCAAAGGCCCCAATAGGGTACGAAGCATAAGGCTGTAACTGAGGTGGATTAGGAACAGAAGGAGGTACCATTCGACTCTTTATCGATTCAGCAAGTATCAACTTAGTGAGGGTATTCAATAGAAGTTCAGTTTGCATTCCATCGGGCCTAGGGGGCCTAGGATCTGATGTTCCAAGTAAGCCCTTTATATCTTCCTCTTTTTTGCCCTTTAGTTCATGCAAGAGTTGATTCAGTATTGTCTTCTTGTTTCCATCCTTGGGTTGATTGGGAAACTGTTGATGAGTTTGGGAGTCATTTGTATGCGAAACCTCCCTAGTTACCATCCCATTGGCAGGTCTGAATTTGCTCGACAGACCTGAATTGCTCCCATATCCAGGTGAATGTGCCTCAGTGTTTTCTCCCCAAACCTGATTCAACTGGTTTACCCTTTCTCTGTATGTTTCAGTTATCCAGGAATTATCAGCACCATCATACAGCTCCTGCACGAAATTTGCCCTCTGATTGTCTTTTTTATTGGTCAGAGTTTTCTTATTCAATGCCACAGCACCTCTTGAAATTCCAGGCGAAGAGCCTATTCTTGGCGTAGTTCCTTGATTAGTGGTGTTTGCAGCTTCGGGTATTAGATGAGTCCGTTTCCACCACGGATCGGGCAGGAACTTCGCAGCCATTTTCATAAGTGGCAATTGAAGGCCACCAGACTTTGGACGACCACCAAACATGTCCAAACCCGGTACTCTAGATCCTTTACTAGGGATGTATCCTGTGGAAATCAGAAAAGTGGGGTTAATTAAGGGCAATCCTTATAGACAGAGAGATAGGCCTACCTCCCTGATATACAGTCTAGGTCCAAACCCTCAGATCAGATAAGAATAGTATGTTAGTGATTAGACGCCTACTTCGCTAATCGGTTTCCTGGCCTGGAACTCGGCGTTCTAACGGGATTATAATGACATTTTGCTGTCTTAATGGAATTATAATGGCACTTTGCGGTTTTGAGGCGAGAAGCTTTCCCTCAAAGTTGGGCCTAGACTGTATAGGTTATTTTTATAACGTAAACATTCTTAAATGATAACAATATATAGCATGAAATAAACGTGAGAGGTTCACGGGGAACACAATCAAAACCTTTTTTTCAGGTGACTAACTAGGATTTAATGAAAACCATACCCATAAAATGCATTAATAGTTAAGTATACTATTAGAGTGAAGATGAGTAATCATCATTAATTCTATGCTTAATGGGTCATAATACAGACATGGTGGGAACAACGAGGACTTTCTCAATGCAACAACGATGTGAACATCTGGTTTCCCCGGGTCATCCACCTGCCACCGATGCTAATTGCAACTGATGACTAATAACTCATAATTATTGATCAGACGCACTGTCGCTATTTTTCACTCTAGGGTGGATCCGATTTTCGACGACAAAATTTTGTTGGTAGATGAGTCTGCGGTAACAGGGGACCGGTCCCGTCTCCCGGTCTTAACCACAAACAGATGTGTGGAGCATGAGGCTCTCTATGAGGGAATAGACAGGCAACATTGAATTTGAATAAATCCTGTCTCAGAATGTGTTGGCATTGATGTAAAACTTCAAATAGGATTCATGAATTATTATGAATCATTATGAATGTCAATATCAAGAACATCTGTTCACATTGAATTGATATAAGGCAGTTTCTCTTAACAATTTATTAACCCAGTAAGTAGAGTGAAACTTCAAGAGCCCCATTCACTGAAATGCTACCCAAATGTGGTAGACCCTAATAGCTGTTACAGGGAAATCGCCGAGCAAAATTGCAGGGGGCATTTGAGATGTTATCTTGGTCCTCGGATCCACCCTAGAGTGTTTTAGTCTAGGTTTGCAATACCACAAGGCGCGAGAAAATCTAGCAGAATATTTTAAGTACACAATCCACATTATTCAACGTTGAAATCCCTATATCAAATCTCTTATTCGTAATATTCAAAATGTTCCCTCCCACCAAATTGTCCATCAGACAACCATTCTCTAACATAATATGGGTCAGGTTGTCAGAATATATGCACAATAGGCATCTCTACACGTTTAGTAAATTCTGCTAAATTCTGCTGTGAAATGTTACATAATAATGTACATCTGAATATAGTTGGTATTGCTTTGATGTCAAAAAAATCAGTTCGGTTAAATGTTGAACTGTATTTTGAACCTGTTTTTTGTTTGGATTTGGGTTATTTGAGAGAGAAGCAAAGGTCAAGTGTATATTTTCAGGCGACTTGTCGCATTCACTTAAGGGAACATTGTGTGTATGTAAACAAGTTCAGAAGTGGCCAGTGCAATGCCTAATGATGCTGAAGTGCTTGTGTGCAATATTGGAGAAATCTTACCCATGGGAAAACCATTGCACAATGCAGTTCTGCATACACAGACGAGAAGCCCTGAGTCGGTGGAGTAGCATCCTTCTGGTTTATTGCGATGTACGATGTCGGTATCTTCTGCGCAACCTCTCCACCCACCTATTGAAGAATCGGGGAGTTTGTTATTAGCATTTTAAAATGCGATTTTCGAGCATCCCAATATAAATTACATTGCTTATATCGTATATATCTTTTATAATCGTTTCCATTTCAGGCTGTATATATGAAATAATCATGCTGCATAGGATATTTGGAAGATAGTGTACAATTGTTTGATTGAATTCTTTTGTTGAATTCTTTTGTTTCCCTAATTAGTACTCATCTAAAGACTTCTAAATGTTCCAAACTAGTTAATGTAAACTTGGAATAACCAAACTTGGACAACTATTTCAGATACTGGTGGGAAATCTAATTATTCCAACAACTTTACCTGAGGGATCTGATAAACCAGTCAGAATGACACAGCGATCGGATTCACAATTTTTCCTTTTGGTAGAACTGCGCTCTACGGAACCTTGCGATGGACATTTTCTGTCGTCACTGGTACATTCAAAGCATTCTAATGTCTGGCCTATAAAAGAGAGCATGAATTAACTGATTATTTCTAAAATAAATCAAAAGTTTAGGGAGCGCGTGGGGGGGGGGGGGGGGCAGAATGATGATGAAATACAATATAGTTTGCATCGGTTCCAGACGACATACATATGGGGATAGTACCTATTGTTGATTTTATAGGATTCGATTGAGGGTTTCATTCTATGTAGAAATCTCCATTGATTCGCATTGATCCCAGATCTAAGGGCCACCTCTTTATAGATAGCCAGTTCATTTAGATAAGTGATTTAGGATGGATAAGATGATCTTACATCGAAAAACATCCATTCCAAAGGCATGTATAATTGAAGTGGATTGAAGAAGCTATTCATGGTTCAGTTTGTTCCGATTTTTAGTAAATCAAAGACGAAACTAGAACTCCGAGAATTTCGTGCAGAGCCTGTTCATGGTGAAATAGTAAAAAATACGGACTAATTCACAATATTGAAAGAGTATTATACCAAGCATTTTGTAACGATGATTTATAATCTGCACTACCTATGTTCCTAGGGAACCTTATTGAAATTTCAATGCATCTGGCCTGTACATTTTGGTCAGGCTGCATGGTATAAAGCCAAATAGACATAGTTCCATGATGTATAGCATTGAGAGGAAAAATCGACACAGCAATTCCATAATTGCCAAGGCCCTTTACAGTATTTTTAGAATAATGAAACGACCTTCCAATTAAGATATCATAGACAAACGTTGATATCGTTTTCATCACATCATAAAATGAATTAAATATCGTATAGAAACTAGGACAGACCTGTGTAGAAACTCATGACCATTACAGTCAGGAGAAGTATGAGAGTCGTTCCAAGATTGTCCATTTTTCAGATAATAAACTGCTGAATGTCCTCAGGTATTCGAGCTACATTCGATTCGTCCAATTTACTCTTCCACAATTCCTTTGTTGGACAATAAGATTGCTCCCTTTGGAAGAACCATTTCCCCAGTTTGTTGTGGGAAGTTGGAAGAGAAGTTTCCAGGTAATCGTTGATGTCTGGATGCATCTATGAAACAAATGTCTAAGCTTTTCCATCAATATCCCTTCGACTGACAGGCTACTTGACTAATGTGACCTATATATATATGTATGTCATAAATTGGACATGACATAATTAGTCTCTTAAAGAGGACCACAGCCTTTATGTAAACGGGGCTTAAAAATATACATTTTTTTCTTCTTTTAGTGTATTTATGTGAATATGAACTAACGTCCTTTTTTATCAATTATGAGCGAATTTCAGGCTTAAGAGTTTAGAAAATATTTCTTTTTACAATTAGATGAAATGAATATATTATTGAAATAAACACCGTTTTCAGAGGAAGGTAAGAACGTGATAACAGTCTTAAACTGTGAACAATAATTAGAAAAATATTAACATAGTCTTCGAAACCAAGGATTCTGATTGCGGTCCAAAGTAAAACATCTTGATATATATTCATTCATATAATTTTGCAGTGCTGCTCCTTTAATGCGTCTGTGTCCATTTGCTCAATGTCAAACTTTTGTTGATAATTATCCTTCTACCGTCAGATGGTGTGTACCTAGAGCAAGGAGACGCCCAGTTCTCAATGTCACAACTACTGTGACATGGATATTATGGGCAGATGTCGAACACTATAATATGTGCATCCAGAATATAGGATTTATGGTACAACACCTTAAAGGCTCTCTCAGTGAAGGCTATATATGTGCGGTGTACACAATGTAAATTCATAAGAAAATATATAGTATTTCCAATTGAAGTGAGGTGTTATTGATGTATGGTAACGTTATACATAATTATGATTAATTAATCTAATTTTCTGAATATATAATTGTTACCTATATTTACAAACACACCTACATCAAATGAAATATTTCAGATAGTCTTATGATATTATGTTGCATGCTACAATAACGTAGTCATATTCTTTGTGGATTAGAGAGAAACGGTGCAGAAATGTTTTAATTGAAATTGAAATTGAAAGCATTGTATTTCAGTAAATGACTGCTGTTGAAGGGACTCTCCAACGAGAGGGAGGTTTTCAGTCCTTTCTATCGTAGTTGGATTCCTCGAGTAGAGGACAATGCAGCTTCAATAAAGGACTGAAGTCGGTTCTCTACTAAAATTATATTGAAGTTATATATTAGTTTTAGGCTTGGTTAAGAATTTAGATTGTTGCCTTTTCTTCAGAAATCCTTGGTAACTATTTGAGCTACGATATTTTCGTCTTTAATATTAGGGAAACTATATCCTGGGGGTGATTTTACCTGGTTGTGTTATACCTTAGAAGGAGAAATATACGGTTTCATAAGAATTGGTCAGGGACGTCATCTGTATTAATAATAGTTTCATATTGTAGTCTGTGTTCTCAAAATGAAAGTTTCAAGAGGAAAAAATGACAGCACAAGTTTGTTTTTTAAGACTTTATTTCAGGTAGAACAAATGTAAAAGACGTGAAAATAGTCATCTTCGCTCAGGATTACTCTCTTATGTAGAGAACTACAATACGAAGAAAATACTATAGGCCTAGATCCACTAGACTCCTATTACCACCATGAAAATTAAGCATCGCTACAATATATATGAATCCTTTTCTCGAATATGAAACAGAAATAGTCCAGTTGTGCAGTGATTTGCACGGAAAAGGCTTATACCTTTTTGTTCCAACTTTTAAAAGGTTATAAACCTCCAGAGTTCCAAGGATATACATGTATTTCAGATAAACAAGTGTTAAAATTAAGCACCAGATAACAGAAAACAATCTGTGGTATTTTAATCCAGCTGATTAAATGCCCTTCTTGCTCGGTCGGTCAACGCTTAGGCGGAGCTTTCCCCGGATGCCTCTACCTTTTTGTCTCCCCCATGGTGTCCATGGTGACCATGGTGTCCATGGTGGCCATGGTGTCCATGGTGTCCATGACGTCCATGATGATGCCCTCTTCCTCCACGTCCGCGTCCACGTCCGTAGCCCCAGCCCCAGCCACCACCATACATGCCGCCAGGGTGGCACCACTCGTCCTCCCACTCGCTGCACTCCTCGCCACTATCCTCAGCAGGACAGCAATGATCGCACTCGCAATCTTCACACTTGCAATCCTTGCCGCTGCAGTCACAGGTCTTGCACTTCTCAGACTTCTCTCCCGACTTGTCGCACTTGCCCTTCGAGCCACGCATCCAGGGTGGACAGAAGTCCTCAGGGCAGCAGTCCATCATGAAGGGAGGACATCCACCCATCATGGGAGGGCACCCACCCATCATTGGGTGCATACCACCCATACCTCCATGGTGTGCAGCCATCATGTGCATGAAAGGGTTTCCACCGCCCATCATGTAAGGAGAAGGGTGCATTCCGTGCATTCCGTGCATTCCATGCATGGCCATCATCATCATGGGGTTCATCATGGGGTTCATCATGGGTGACCTTCCCCCATGATGCATCATCATCTTCTTCATCCACATCTTCTTCATCCAGGGTTTGTAGGAGCTCGATCCCCCTGGGCACTCTTTCCCGGGACAGCACTCTTTCCCGGCGCAGCACTCTTTCTCGGGGCAACACTGTTTCCCCTCACACTTCTTCTCCTTAGACTCATCTGGAATATTGAAACGTTATATTTTATTTCAAAGATGTTTAAAAATATTAGTATTTGGTTGCTAATAAATACTCTATTATTGATATCATTGTTTGTATTAGTAGTATATTTTTGTTTTAAAATTCTATTCGGTTAGGCATTTTGCAAGTTACAATTTTCTCGGCATATCTCTATATTTAAATATCTCTTAATTTAATATTCTCAGAATGACTACCTAGATGCTGACAGATATAACATGCCTAGTGAATAAAGATGTAAGATGAGCAAAATAATGATATGACACCCAATATAGATTTTGATTCATCATAATTGGTGGAAATCTGATCAAAGCAATAGACAGTTATTCTAAAGATACTTAGTGATTCTGAATTCAAATCTTTAATACCAGTACATGAATCAATATACACAGATTGAATTATAAGGTCGAACATATTTGCCAACATTTATAAATAGTCCCATAATCTATGCGCTAGTCTACAAAAATAGGAGGATCGAGTCAACAAAAGCAAAAAGGACTGTTCAACAAAAATGTTTCACAAGACCGCGTGACAAAAATTCATTTTTATATTCTAAAAATAACTTTAATAATTTACCATACACATTTCGTCACGGGACATTATTTCTCATGAACCGGCTTTTTGTTGATGGAACTTCCATTAACTCATTAGATTATGAAAATACTGGTATAATCACAGGCATATATTACAAGCCCAATTGCCTAATTACAGGCATGTAATATTTCTTCAAATTGAATTTCGGTAGTTTGGTGGTAGATACTGTCAGGGTGGGATAACTTGGGTGTTTTGTGATTCAGGTGTATGGAGACACCTGAGTACAACAAATATGTACATGGAGCTGAAATGTTTTTATAATTTTACCAAAGTATGTCAATGGTTCTGGGACGCAACTTGTGTTTGCTGTAGCATAGCTTTCGATACCTCTCTCCAGTTTGTTGGTAAATATGCATAGAGGGATGCTATGGGGTGCATCCAGAATTGAAGAGGTCGGTTAGAATTGCCTAATGTTTTCTCATCAAGGTTTATATACTATAATTACTGTTCTCAGCTTGCTCTGACCACAAAGGTAGATCTATATATATCGTTTCAATTCATAGAAAAATCATACAAATTTGAGAAATAGGATCATATATAATATTATCATATTATGGTATTCTTGCACTACCACTTCCTATGCAATGTTTAGGTGTAGTTTTTTTTCTATACAGCAAGAAATCATAATTATATCTACGGTTTTTGTAAATACTAAGAATAACACATTATATTTTTATATTCTCCACCGACCGCGACGGGCGCAGACCATGCCCAGCAATTACAATTACCAATTATAGACGGCAGGTCTGAAAGGGGGATCTTTTCTAAAATGTCCCTCTTTAAGTTAAGTTTAGGTAAACATCAAGCATTCTAGAAGTGAAAAAGATCTTTTTGATACTCCATTAATTAGTGAATTTCATTTAATTTCAATGGTTTCGGGTTACCTGCTTGCCCGATTTAATAACAATCTGCTTAGCAAGAGTAAATCTTTTGAAAGGAGGTCAACCATGACACAACTGGTAATGTCCGTATAATGAAAACAAAATCGGGACAATGTCTCGTAAACCTAAATTTTCTGCTCTCCATATGATAAGGTGCAGTTTAGGATTTTCCTGTGTTGGCATCACCGTAGCAACCATTTCCCAACTGTACACCATGGAAACCATCCTAAAGCAACCATTTTAAAAATCAGTCAACTCACCATTCATTTTATTCAGCACAAAAAATGAATAAATGATAAATTTGGGGGAAAAAAATAAGATTTTTGGCCAATTTCCCCTTAACGTTAATATTGAATAAATAGAGGTAAAATCTTTCCTGCTAATTTAGCTACAACCTGAAATGGACGAGGAATTGTCTGCATCCGACACAGGACACACTGCTTTCTGAATATTGCTCCTCAAACCATTTTAATTTAAAAGTACATCTAAGAGGAATAACATTCGTCTTTGGACGAATGATATCACAAGTTTTCAAGGGAAACTTGCGATAGGCTTTCAGACAATAATATTTGGGTAAAAGTGGCCAAAAGTGGTGCATATATTATATATGTAGGCCTACACATGTATGCACTACTTGCCTACACTTTCAAGAGCTTAGTCCACTAAGCCGATTCTCCTGCGATTTTGCGTCGCAGAGGAGTCTTCTATAGCTGAGACAAGCTAATCGCTACCATTCTTTCATTTACAGTCGACCATAAATGACAAAGCAGAATGGGAAGATATGTTTTTTTTTCATTTCTGTATGAGAAGTTTAATCCTCACAGTAACTCTATTTGAAGAGGAAAGGTTTTAACAATGTGTATTCTAGTCAAATACAGCAAATGTCTGACTTAGTTTGTTTTATACTGAATAACTTATAAAACTGATTGGAGGTACCTAACGTGTCTCTTATGTAAGTAGGACACTTCAGTTAAATTAATAAAAACTTTGTCTAGAGAATTGAGGGCGTGTCAATCATACAGGGTCCGAGTGTTCATGTCCCCTCGAGATATGGAACAAGAATTGCTTGAACAGTATAAAAAAAAGCCTCGGCAATGTTTGCAAGAGAGGAAAGCACCCAGAGGTTTAGGTAATGTTTCTTTACATATCGGAGAAAAGATCAAACATGGTCATTTTTTTCCGCATCTTTGCTTTTACATATGTGAATTAAGAGCGATGTCTTGAACTGTAACATAGACACGACAAATTGCCAGTACACCTATAGATATAATTATCTCTGTATCTTGGCATACTTGGCATACACATTTCTCCGCTATCCCGTGTGTAAATAATTTAGTGCAACAAAACTATCTTTGCTTGATTCAGATGACTAATAATAATTAGGCAGACTATTATTTCGAGACTAAACTGTTATGCCTGTTCAAAAATTGTTTTAATTCACATAATTATATATGTACAAGCAAAGTGGAGAAGCGATGTAGAAAAATAGACTATTGACTATTGGAAGAACACTGCAAATATTTGGTTACCCATGCCCATGTCATTATAGATCTGCATGTGGATTGAGATAACACAGACCTATAGATACAACACTCTGTTCGAGACCTGCTTGAGTAAACATCAAAGCGACCCAATGGTAACCCTACGGCAAGCCGCTCCAAGTAGATCTCGAATAGAGTGGATAGGCCCTATATCAGTAGGCCTATAGCTATATGTATCAGTGAGCAAGCGAGTAAAAGTGAGTGCACGGAATTCCAAAAGGTGCCAATCCAGAAATATTTTCTAGATTGACATGAAAAGAAATGCTTATAGAAACACTCTAATATTTCGTGACTCTCACCTTTCTTCGTTGCTTTCGATGAAGTTGCCATCCTGCTTCTTCTAATAAGAGTTCCTTCTCAAAATTTCTGGATGCTTTTAGAACAGCTTTTTATTTAGCTACAGGTTGCAGAATTCTGGCTCCCGTTATGCCAGAACATGTCTAGGATGGGGTTATATACTAAAGGACATCTTTGCACACGGTCCCAATGCTGTGAACGTGGGGAGAACGTTTTGCACTTAGCAGCCTGCCAACCAATAGAACTCGCTTTGCACTAGGTTGCAAAGTTATTTGCATGGATTGAATAATCATGAATGCTAGAACGCCCCAGAAATATGGAGCCAAAGACACCACGTGATTCTGATGAGTCTTTGTTTATTTTAAGAAGCACGGAAAAAGAGGTGCTGGTGGGCTTGTCTGCGTTCCAGCAAACACGAGTATATAGACCATCATATACTATACAATATGAGTATAAATTCATATCTTTAGAGATAAGCATATTTATTTGTTATTATGACATGAATGTGTGTCGCCGCTTTCTCCGTGTTTATCTAAGGTTATTTTTTCAATCGATTTAAGTATAAGCATACAAAGTGTTCACCATGGGATTCTGGTAGTGGTATAGATCGGGTCAGATTGACAGTTTCTGTGAAAGGCTCTCTATGGTCATTATACCTTTCAGCAAACTACCGGTACGCAACCTTCATAACTATTATACTGTAAATAAGATTGAAATAAAAAAAAAGCTATTGCGGAAATGCGGATGTATTGTTCTGTTTAGCCATTTTATGCATAGTCGATGATAGAAAGGCCTAATGATTATGATTTATTTATTTGTACATATGCCTAATAACACTGCCCTTGATATAACCTTTCAATGTGTTGATAAGGGCGTAAAGCAACCAATCTCACTCACTCCTAATAATACTGCGTTTAATTAAAGATATAGTTACATAACACAGGTACGCCTGCATTCGTTCTAATCTGTGTAGTATAAGAATAAACAGGAAGATTGGAATCGGTCTCTTGTAAGGCTGGTACTGATTCGAAGCATACATCTCTGTGTGTTGCGTTTGATTAATTTCTCGCCCAACTACTGACCCTGAATTATTACGAAGAATGGCCCGCATTTCTTCACATGCATGCATGTTATCATACACGTACGTACGCCTTTCCTATATTCATTGGCGTACTTTATCGAAATACCCAACAGGGCCTTCCGCGATCCGGATCGATAGAGCTGCAAAGTCTGTGACCATATATGGACTTGTTTTGCAGCCTGCCAACACTCACATGACGATGGTCCGACTATGACGCTGTTGCTAAATTTGCAGCCCACGTATTGCCAAGTGCTAAGTGCGGCTGGACTGGGGAAAAGGATGTCTGGGACCGCCTGTATTACTTCAGCTGGAGGTATAGGAAATGTAAGGTATAGTTGATTTCTACCGAGATGGAGTATAGACGTGAGTGACTCAGCGATATTTTCTGGAAACTGATTTAAACTTTGTTTCGCATGCTATGATTCACATGGCTGACATGGCATTTCGATCTTGTGATAGCCTACTGCCAGACTTTTATTCCCGCTGATTCAGTGGAATCTATTATTTTCACCTACATATTTCGTACCGGTAAATCTTTCAAATTGTAATGTTGTTCTGGCGAAAAGAGATAGGCCGATTGTTGAAGTCAGTCATTTAAATTTAGCCCTGATAAAATTATTCGGCGTCGGATCCAATTGCTGACTAACGTTAGGCCTACATGCATGGCCTATAGGCCTAAAAAATGAATCTAAGCCTATAGAGGCACCAATTAATTCATGATCGGTTTTTCTTAAAGCAGATACGGGAATCGGCTTGTGAATGCTGTGTGAATGGTAGGCCTACGCGAAATCTTTAAACTCGAGACGTAGATCTAAGATCACATATGATATATTGAATATATCATATGTGATATATTGAATATATCATATGTGATATACAGGGGCGGATCCAGGGGGTGGCCTGGGGGGCACGTGCCCCCCCTAGACCCCACCTCATAAAAAATATTTTGCGGCAAAATTTTGATAGTTCCAATGCAAAACAATGAAAAACAAATCAAAAGATCCCTCATGTATATACAAAGACCCAATTGATGCTTTGCAACTGCATCCCCATGAATCAAAATTATATGTTAAATGGGATTTCCGATTGTGTTCCTGACAGAATGTATGCTAGCTGAGTAGCTTTGAAGCCTGAGTCATCACACCAAATTATGTTGTCCAAATAAATTTGGACTAAGAAGCAATGTGTCCAGTATTAGGCCTACTCTGATATTAAATAAGTATTGTAATGCTCATATCGCTGCATATATATGTGTATCAGAGCAAGGTAAAAAACAATTGACTGCAATAGACTATCAATGATTATTTTTTGAATTTCACAAGTATGAAATTCTCTCCTAGTCTAAATGAACATATGACATGTGAATAAACCATACAATGTTTCATTCTAATAGTCTTTCCTACTCTTGAATTCATCAATCAATTGAGCAATTACTCCTATACTTCAGGAAATATCTCCTGCATTTAAATGTCATGCCAAATAGGGAAACAAATATCTAGAAATTCAATTAAACATTTTCCCTGCAAATTATCAGAAAATGGTGTTGAAGTGAATTTTATGTTTTTTCCTTTTGGAGAAACTTCTAAGATTAGGGCAAAATATTATAACTCTCCCAATTGCAGTATGAAGTTATAATTCATAAATTTTATTTTTTCTTCCACTGATTTAGTACACAATATAATATTCATGCAACTTCACCTGATGTACACTATACTATTACGATTTTTTTCTCATACAGGGCTATTCTCTTCTTTTTTCTTCTTCGGAAACCCTCTATTATGGTATTTAAGAATCATTTGACCCTGGTCAAGTCTTTAATGTAACTGAAAATATTTTGATATTATGTTCCTTCTGAACCTTAAAGGATTGTTCTGATGGGCCTTAATACCAGCAGAATGCTTTAAAATAATACTCAATATACAAGAAAAAATCCTGGGGTATCGTGTCTATTGCAGGCCACTATATGGTAGCTTGGACCCACTACACTCTCATATATTTCTGAGGAGAACCCTGAATGGAGATCCATATTTCTCCAACTCAATTAAGGGCACTTCAAGGCAGAGTTCCCATAATCAGTAATTTTGATTGTGGGTTTTAAGGGCATTAAAAATCAGTAATTTTCAAAGTTAAGTGCATCAGTAATTTTAGATCTGAGGCTCAGAGCCCTGTAGAATGTGCCCAACTGGCACTCATTTTCTACAAGAAAATTCCTGGTGGACCATGCTCCCTGACCCATAGGTATATATTGTGGCTATGACACTGTTGGGTCATTATTCTAAACAAGCTTTTTTAGTTTTTTCATCCCAGGAATGAAAAATAAATCTAATTTGAACAAGCGAATTGTTTCCAGAATTATTCCTTTAAAATGAAGAGGTCATGTATATTTTAAAGACATTTTTTGGCATGTTAACAATGTTCTTTGTAAAAAATGTTGCTAATTAGCCACCTCCCACCACCCATAAATGTCCTGAATGAGGACTGCTTGTGCCCCCCCTAGGGTCTAACTCCTGGATCCGCCCCTGATATATTGAATATAGCTATCCTAGCCACTTTAACTGCTACTAATAACAAAAACGATTGTCACACATTGTCACAGATCATGCCTGGTCCAGACATGTGTAGTGACGTCTGTGGAATATCAAAAGACAATAATAATAATTATTATTATGGAACTTTTATTCACAATCATACATAAATACAATACGCAGACGGACGCTATCCTCACCACCGGTGATCTTCCTGGTGGCCTTTCTTAAATTAAATCCTGACACTTTCAAGTGATGATAGGCCTACTCAAGAAGTTTTAAATTAACATCTCAAATGACATTATACAGAGAAAATAATTTTCATTAATGTAAAACGGTGATGATAAAAAGTCATTAAAATAAGAATGTCCTTGTAATGTTCTTGGTTTTCATATTGAAAACAGTCCACTGATGTGGAAATGTTCGAGTAGGTTCTCCATTTTGCTCTTGGTGTCTTGACGCAATCCAGTTCTTATTTTTATATTAATAAATATAATTATGGTTGTGGAGCAGTTTTAAGAGTGACGTCTAAAGTAGGTGTTATGGTCACTTGTTGATTAGTAAATCCTTGATAATAATTATGTCATCTTTATTCGCATCATATATAACAGATCGACGAGGAAAATATGATCCCTGTGGTACTCTGGATATCTCATTCAGAGAGTAGATCTAGACTCTGTGCAAGACTTGTGTAAGTGTAAGTCTTTGATTTCTTTAATTTGTAAAACGAAATCTTGAAGAAACAAAAGCTAGCCTATCATATTAGAGTCACTAAGCTAAGTGCCTTGAAGTCTGAGGAATTAATTATAGCCCAGCGAAGAATATTATATATGCAATGCGTTGATTATGATAGGCTGGGGGACTTGGTGCAAGTCTAGCTCTGTACATGTGTGCTGAAAGTATAGTCCTGAACGTATAGTGTCGGCCTATTTGTAGTCTACTCTACGCCTTTTGAGTGCCCCGCCGCCACCGGAGCCTCCATAGCTCAGTGGCTAGAGCACTGGTCTTGTAAACCAGGGGTCGTGAGTTCAATCCTCACTGGGGGCTGCACACACTGTTTTACCACTTGTACCGAAAAGCTTGTATTTACGCTCTTTGCCACAACACACCGCGACGGGCTGTAACAACTGCTGTCATTGATACACGTTAATTACATCAAAATATAGTTACATTTCGCAGGCAATGTTTGTCCCTATATTCATGTATATAGGCCCTATGCATTATTATCTTGGTGATAATTGTTAAATATGACACATAGGCCCTAACTCTAAATGTATAGGCCTACAGCTAGGAGCCTGTAAAGGTACATAGGCCTACATTAAAAAACATATTTTCATGAATACCAGGCCAGTCAGTCCCCGTGAGCTAAATTGATTAATTGTTAAATAATTGCCCTAGGCTTAGGGGCCTATAGATCTATAGGCCTACCGGTATCTAATTGTGTAAAAGATTATCAATAGAATTCATTCATTCATTCACTCATTCATTCAAGAACAAAGTTGGAAATTTACTTTTCCTGGCACATTGAATACGCCTTTTATACAGACCTATATTTTGTTTGTTTTAACAAATGTTATTAGACAACTTTATGATAGATTATAATTGGCCTATTGGCTAGGCTAGATCTATTGGTCCGGCTCCCCCACTCATAGGTCACAAGTGTGTGTACGATTTTTTGTTCCCAATTTCGCGGAGAAAGGGGTCCTTTTTCAACCGGGCCCCCCACTCAATGCTAAAAAGTGTCGGGGGGGGGGGGGTCTATTGGGCTACAGGTCCTACAAAGGTAGCCTAGGTGTTAATATGATTTAATATTTGGAATCAAACCCACATTGAATGAAAACTTTGAGAATTCTAGATCTATTCTTTTTCTTTTAAAAAAAATGATAGGGCCTATTAAAGGATGTTTTATTAAATCAAACAATAATAATTAAACAATTAAACAGTAGTGACAAAGCAGTTGTAAATAGACCTATAGGCCTAGGCCTAGCCAACTTGACGACCCGCCCTACACTGAAGCCATGTGAATGTGATGTCCATGTGTTTTAGTAGGGCTATTCGTCAATGTAAGGACATATAATATTATATTCATCGTTTGCCTGTGATTATTGATGAGTAAGCGACGGAATACATCTAGAATCTAGGTTTAATATGGGTCAGATTTTCAGAAAAATGTACAATTGGCAGCTGTACGGCCTACACATTTAGTAAATTCTGCTAAATTAGGCGGCAATTTGGTCAATAGGCCTACTAGGTAAATTCGAGTAGGCCTATATTCGGCATTGCATTGGTTCTAGCAATCTGTTTGGTTAGGTTGAACTGTATTTTGAACTTTATTTTCGTATGAAATTTGGGTTATTTGAGAAGATTGGTGAAGTTGAATTGTACATTTTCTGAAAATCTTACCCTCGCGTAGCCTAAGCCTAGGCCACATATGGCTCCTGCATGTGGCGCCCCTGTTGCATGTTCTTTCACCTAGGTAGGCCCTATATCTCCAAAGTAAAAGCATTTAGTGATATCAATAAATAGGACTAGATCTCGATATCAATTAATGCAATGTTATCATTGACTGGATGGTCCCTGCGAATGATCAATTGAAATAGTAATGAAAAGAAGAAATTCAAGGCCTAATTGTAATTTCGATATAATATCATAATCGCATCCTATTCCTAAATAATTGCATTCATATATTTACAACCAAACTACTGAATATGCTCTTAGTTACGCCTAGGCCTATATAGGCACATAGGCCTACGCAATGCTAATAGTATTATATTTATTACCCCCACTATTGCATTTGTCAATATCTGTAATAGCTAGTAATAGCTAGTAATTTTATTGGTATTCGTAAATATTTATAGACGTCGATAAATAGTATTGCTGGTCAGGCTCATTACTGGGAAGCAGGGTGCAATATTTGTAGATATATAGCTATATATCTAAATATTTGTAGATATAGATATAGATAGCTATTTACCAATTTTTCTAAATATGTTGTGCTATCAATACAAATATTGACAACTTTTAGAGGTAGTCTCTAGCACAGACCCACTATCCACAGGCTCTGCGGAGCGAGGGTCCAGGAAGAGTGGCAATATGCTAGCGCTGGCCTGAATGCCTATTTTTTCCTTTAGTAGAATCGATAGCCCTTTGATTATCGATGGGTAATTATGTGTAAAACATTATATGGATATGTACTTTCTCCTGCCTTTCCCATTAGCACTAAACCACGCCAACCCACCCACCTTCCCTTTTGCCACAGAACTCGAGGGTCTCTCGAGTTCTGTGGAATAATAGGGGTGTTCCACAGGTCGGAATAAGCCTTACGTCCCAATCGGTTTTCCAAAGAACCGATCATTAATTCCGACCTATTGTTCACATAGCAGTCGGTTCGGTTCGGTTCCATATCACCGTTGGAATATTTTAGGCAAACCGAACGAACCGAAGGGCTAAAAACGATAATCTGACCTGTTTGATTTTCATCGGTTTCTGGTCGGTTTTTGATGGAACCGATGGAACCGAATGGAACCGAACAGACGTTCCGACCAGTTGTGCTTACCATCGGAATGAATAGGACTGTTTCGGTCTGGAATTGATGTAATAAATCTATTTTATTCCGAGCCGATGAGAACCGACCAGTTGCACACACCCTTGGTTCGGTTCCGTTCGGTTTGGTTGGAACAACAACCTGTGCGCACAAAACCGATGCAAACTGTGAAAAACCGTAGCATTGTTTCGTTGGTAAAACCGATTGGGACATAAGGTTATTCCGACCTGTGGAACACGCCTATAAGATAGCATCTACACGACCCAAAAATAAAAAATATAGTAGCTGCACTGGCCAAGGCTCGAGCTTGCAATCCTCAGCTCTCTGTGCGAGTGACTTACCACTAGGCTATGAACCTTGAGTGGAGGAGCGAGGGTGAATTTTGCTAGTGTAGACTAGTGGTATGAGAAGGGCAAACGCATGGCAAGGAAGGAAAACGTCCATTACTCCTTTATTCATGCTACGATGACTGTGTAACTTTGATACCTTAATCTAGAGGTGTTTAGGGGGCGTTCTGTGGCAACAGAAATGAGTAGATGTATCAGATCAGTGTAAAAAGGTGATCGTGTGCCGTTTTGAGCAAGTATCGTTTCTCCGAGGTAGAGACTGAGGGTGACACCTATGGGAATTGATATGTACCTTGTCGGCACCGTACGGTGGCCACAAACTGAGTCACCGTGGCGTCCAGGTTCATTGACTACTTTTAGAGGCAGCCTATCGATAAATATTTCGAGATAGCAATAAATCGAACCAACATTGGGTATTTACAATCTACATGTTACAGGTCGGTGACTACGTTGTACAACGTTTTTGTACAGGTGAATCAAGCCCAGAGTATAGCTGAGTATGATAACATAACGTGCGGATAATATGGATAACGCCGGAGATAAGGGCGCGAAAGAACTCTCCTACATTTAGGGCGAGAAGGGACTTTATTTACTTCCGGTTGTCGACATGTGCGCGATGAAGGGACTGGCGAATGTTGCTAAGAAAAACCTCCTAATTCTTGGAGGTAATGGTTTTATTGGTTCAGAATTCGTCAAACAAGTCTTAAGGGAACGACCAGAAACGAAGATTACACTTTTGAATCGAGGACGAAGCTGGGACTGGGACAAAGCAGAGGAAATAGAGGATCAAGTTTGCCATATTCGCCATGATCGAAGGAAACCCATTTCCACTTCTCCACGAGTTACGTCTAAGCTATGTCACACCCATTGGAATGCAGTTGTAGATTTTAGTGGTTTCGAGCCATCTATGGTCGAGGACTCCATTAAAACTCTTTCCAAATTAACTGATAAATATGTATACATTAGCACTGACTCTGTGTATGAGGTTTCTCGTGAGAAATCCCACTGTGGTCCTTCAAAGGAAGACGATTCCATTCGCCCAGCTGATTCCAAAGAAATTCAGTATACTATACCTCCAAATGGTCATGACAGGTTGGTCACGCCAGTGCATGCCGCGCTACTCACGCGATTATGGTTACAGTGATGCATAGTCACTTTACTCACACACAAGACCTCGGTGCGGCGCGGCATCCCATCACTCAGGTCTTCACACTGCACACTATTCTCCACCATCGGCACTGCACATAGTCTCGCTACTCACATCGCCCAAACCTATCTCTACCATCGGCACTGTATCTCTCTTGCTTCTACTGGCCGTCGTACTAGCTTATTCTGATTGCTCTCTTCATCGAAAATGGTCCTCTCTAATCGCATATCAGTGCATGCAACTGTCATTATACATTTAGATGACACAATATACAATGTATAGTAGCCACAAAACATCTACCAAAAAGAACTATTAGCCTATATAGCTAGACTCGGCCTCCTCGATGAAGCTTGATTAGGCCTGGGTTAGGCCTACACCCACCACACATCAGGAGGCAAATGTGATGTGTTACAAGCAAATGAGTCACAAATCGCAAAAAAAAAGAATTTGGAGATATCATCATAATTATTTGAAAAGATGTGATGAAGAGGATTCCAATGATAATAAACATGAAGGGTATCTAAGTAGTGTTTTTATATTTTATGTTTGATATAATATTTATTTTCGAAAACAAGTTTGCCATATTTCTGGGTGGGGTATCTAAAGTAGCTAAATGTAGGCCTAGCCTACTCCATAAGAGATGGCCTTCTAAACGCAAGGATATATTTAATACACAGTCTTCAAATTTGGTAGGATTTATACGACCTACAGCGCTAAACTCCCCAAAGATTCAACCCAGAATATATAATAATAACGTGCTGCTTAACGTGTTTGTTATTCTATATTCAACACAAGAACTTATCCATATATTTTAACAGTTAGGCCTAGACTTCAAACAGGTCCTGGGTAAGACCTTAAAGTGCCTTTCTGTCTCTTTTCTCTGTCTCTCTCTCTCTCCCTTCTTCTCTATCTCTATTTCCTGGGTATGGTCATAAACTGCCTCCCTCTCAGCTCTCTCGCCCTTGATATAACCATATTAAATGTGTTGATAAGGGCGTAAAGCAACCAATCTCACTCCCTCACTCACTAGACTTCAAACAATTCTTTATTATGTTAATTCCCAGAAATTCGCCTGTGTCGAATCATGGCATATAGGCCTACGGCCTTTTATATTACAGTAGACCTACTTCTTTCAGTCCTATGTTTTACCAAAATATTTGAATTTATCAAATTATATGCAGTGGCATCATTATTACGCTAACACTTATTAGGCCAGATAAATATGCACAATTTATTTATCCGGATTTCATGATCCTATGTCTCTCATCTGAATTCACTAAATGTGTAGTTCCTTGATATAACACCAGCTGGCGCTCTAATCGCCCACACAATTATCCGTCTTGCATTCTTTTTCCAGACCAAGCAATCTGACATGCTACAAATAATGATAAAAGTTATTGTCATGGATGAATATTACTATTTATGTCACATTTACCCTTGAATGTTAAATTAATGGACAATCCTTACAAATTCAAAGAGGTGATCAAAGAGATATGTTTTAAATCTTTTGAGACTAGTGAATAGATCTGGAGACTTCCTGATCCTATAGATATATGTTAAAGCGGGGTAATATGGGCATAGTTTTGGACCCTTTTTTTCAGATGTGACCTAGTCTTTAAATATTATAATTTTTTCAGTTTTTTCAGTTTTCACTTTCTATGCACTCCTCTTAATAAGGGAATTCAATCTTTTTTTCATATCTATTTTGACAATATTTTTACTAGGCTGAAAGAAACAAAAAAAGACATGTGTGGGTAATATAGGCAGGTGTGGGTAATATGGCCACATTGGGTGGGTAATATGGGCACATAGAAACATTGGTGTTTAGAATGGTATTTATCTTATCTATAATAATGATTATACATTTGATATAAGTACTTAATTTTGTGGTTTAGTCAGTGGTGGTGATTGTAAAACAGTTCTTTTATGTTTTATTATATGCATATAGAAACATTAGTGTTTACCCCTTAATAATACCCATATTACCCCTTAATAATGCCCATATTACCCCTTATGGTACATATTGCCCTTATGGTAACACTAAATCAACTGTTAAGCTATGATGAAACAACACATGGTACTTGGTAGACGCAGAGGATGATATTAGGTGCCAGCATCAGAAATGCTTATTTCGGTCTAATATCTGAAGGTGCCCATATTACCCTGCTTTACCCTAATACTTCCTGCTATTCCCTAGTCAATGGCCAATACCTGTGAAATTGGCTATTATTGTCTATATTTACCCAAAAGTTGATTTGCCCGTGTTGGCAACTTACAATCATCACTAATCTTGTTGGATCTTACACCAAGCATAGAAATGTGGATATAATTATTAATTTTTAGAATTGCAAAATTACCATATAGTTGGGGTCCCGAAGGGCAGGGGTCTGGAGGGGGTGAAAACTAATTTTTCTAACATTCTCCCTAATAATTTTGCCTATAAATACTTTAACAGAACTTACATTTGCCATCATAAGCAACAAGAAAACGAGGGGAAACAATGTTAATTATTAATACTTTTGTACATTCTAAATATAATGGGTTATATGATACATATGGGCAGAGGGTCAATGACCTGTCACCCTTGCCGCTGCCATTACCATTACCATTACTGAATAGTTATTTGTTTGTAACTTTTCTTTTAGTTGAAATATTTTCATAAACTAAAGAGCATTATGGCCCTTATATCAAGTACAAACTAATTTTAAACGTTATGCATTAATTTGTATCATTTATTTATAATTTAAATCCTCATTCATGTAGATATATGTACCTTTCCTCGGGGCACTTACCATCAGAATTCAGGGCACATGCAGTGTCGGCCATGCTGCCCTGACCACATTATTCATTATTAACGTTCCCAATTTCGTCTATATTAGCAGCAATATATTAAGTTTATGTACAAGAAAAAATCAATGGATTTTCAGCACGGATGGCCAAATGGCGCATTTTTGGTGGAATTTCTCATATGTAATCGGTATTTATATAAGCAGGAAAATATTAAATAACTATTTTATGAGTAGCCTATAGTTTCCTCAGAAAATACAAGTGTCATTAACTCTGCCAGAGCGTGTGTTCCAAGCAATGCTCAAAACAATGAACAAATGAATCATAGAACCGCATTCTAATAGCACTTGTTTGTAGTGGCTGCTTATATTATAACTTCGATAGAAATCACAAAATTAATCCTGTTTTGAGGAATATTATTTAAATCACACAATAATTTGTCTCGTCCCTGCCCTCCTCCTGCAATCCTACTCTCCCTCCCTGCCATCCCCCCCCCCCTCCCCCCCCCCCCCCCACACACACAACAACTTATACCCCTCCACCCCTCTTCTCTCCATCTTCTCTCACTGTATAATTATCTATTTCAATCTTCCCCACCCTACAACTTTTCATCTTATTAATATTTCCGTCAAATTCCCGCATCCTTTCATAGTAGTAAAACGTTGCACAACTTGTGTTGCCTAGCCTAGTGGAGCCCTAGCCTTTGTTGACTAGTGGAACCCCGCAATTAGTGAAGCTAGGAGCAACGTTACCGCTTACGTAACATAACTAGGTCAGACCAGACACTGGCTTGGCTCGGCTCGGCAGCTCTCTGTGTACACTGTACACACTGGGACTCTTAATTGAGCGCTATATTCAACTGTCTCTTCGTACATACTGACAGTTCATTTGTAAACAACTTTAATTTGTGTCAGCGATTTCGGATTTTTACTGTGTTTTCTGCTGACGATATACAGCTCTTCAAGTCGGGAACACTGCACATACAAGCCTACAATTACCTAGGTTTTGCCAACATCTATTGTATGCCTAGACCTACTGATTTGGCCCAGCTTCAATGTTGATCAAGATCGGAATTCTGTGCCTAGGCCCACAACAAATACTTTAACAGGTATGTATTTTTACAATATTGGTATCGATACCATCAAATGACTTTTAGCTAAGAGGCTGGATGCACTGACCCCTATTCAATGTGTAAACAAAAGACCCATCCACGGCACCAATTAACCCACTTTCTGCGTGGGCTTCCTGGATAGTAATGCAACATTTGACTTTCACTTCAAATTCAAATTCAGTTATGTGGAATGAGGCGGATTTTTTATGAGAATTTTTCAATTTGGCCGTACTGCAGAACTAGGGCTTGGGTGGGCAATAATTAACAGAAGCTAGCAAAAGAATATAATTTTGGCTGCTGAGGCTATTATGTGTTATTCAAACAAAATACCAGCTCGTGTCCAGCCCGGCCAGCCGCACCCGGGAGAACCGGGTGACTAGACCGAAGGCCCGGGTAGCTGGCTAGCAGCGCCGGGCCAGAGCAGGGCTCGGGGTTGACGGTAAAACACGGGGCGGGATGGCGGGGCCGGGTTCTTATCTTGAGAGATAATATAAGTTGGTCAGCCTGACAGGGGGCACTAGTCATTACTCTCTTTTCCCACCACAACCACATTGTATTGCTTGGGGGCGTAGGGGTTATGAGTTTAGTGCCCTGACTTTTATGCTTAATTCAATATTAAAATACACATGTTGAAATGGCAAAATAGATCCTATTTATTCCAGACACTTATTAGGCGGCTGCTATACTTATTTCCTCTTATTAAAGTGAAAGTTATGTATTTTTAACATTTATTATTTATTCATTTAATGGAGTCTTCTGACTGTCGTTTATTAGTCCAGACTTAGAGTAGGCCTAAATCTAGGGTCCAGAAGACAATATCATAGAATATATAAATATATAGGGACGATATTGATTGGTCAGAGAACAATTCTCTCCATTTTACAGCTTTTAGCGCCTGTTTATTTATCACCATGCGCAAAGTAAAATACATTATTGGTAATTAGCTTAATGCATAGACTCATAGTATATTTAGTAGAATAGCCAAATAAGACCAACAGACATACCTACCATTCCTTACATGTCTGCAGAGAAATACTGTTCATGATACAATAAAGCTTGTGGAGATCCATTTCTCTCATACTCCAGAGTAGACCTTATCAGGATAATCAGTTTGTCTTTTACCCTTGACATGACTCTGGACGCTGCACCCCCCCCCCCCCCCCCCCGCCCCTCCGACCCCCCGTCATTATGCATTTATGAGCACCAAAACAGGTGGAGATAAAACCCCCGTAGAGGTCTCGTAGTATATCTTAGGACATTTTTAACACAGATATGGGTCAATTCTCAGAAAATGTACAATTGGCAGCTGTACACATTTAGTAAATTCTGCTAAATTAGGCTGCAATTTGGTCAATTCTAGGTAAATTCGAGTATATTCTCAAACTTATGCTTAAACACAGAGAATATCGAATTACAAATAATAAAGGTGCAGAAAGGTTGTGCTAAACCATATATCATATGTAATGTGTACAGACCACCGGGGGCTCCGATATTAAAAGGCCTTCAAGAACTAGATCAAGCCCTTGCCAAACTAGACACAAAGACTGATCTAATAATATTGGGGGACATGAACATAAACCTCCTAGACGAAAAATTATCCATACCTATACAACAAGAAATGAACTCTATATTTGAAAAGCATAATTTAACACAACACATAAAAAACCCAACTAGGAAAACTCTATCATCATCATCCTTGATAGATCATATATATTCCAACTCAACAATTGTAAGTTCAGCAGGGATTATTGAAAACTACACCTCCGACCACTTACCAACCTACATAACAATGAAAAAGAGTAGGAATATTTATGAAACAAGTTCGTTCATGGCACGGAACACCTCATGCCTCGATCAAAAAATTTTAAATGAAATCCTGACTAACCAAGATTGGTCAGAATACTATGAAAGTAGGGACCCTGATAAATGCTGGGCAATAATACAAGAGCGAATCACTCTATATCTAGATCGTATGTGTCCCATACAAAAATTTCACAGAGTAAGGAAAAAACCAAAATGGTTAACCCCAGATATAACTTTACTAATGAACGAGAGAGACAATAAATTTAAAATAGCCTATAAGACTAAAAACAAAACTCTTCTCACGAAAGCAAAACAGCTTCGAAATAAAATCAGATCCATGTGTCGTAATAGCAAAGCTAAACTTTTGAAAGAAGAATTAACGCAAAATAAAAGCAACCCAAAATTAATCTGGAAAAAAGTAAATAAGATCATCAGCCCTGAAAAATCAAAAAATGCGCAGGAGGTTACTCTGCTAGATGAAAATGGAGTTAAATCAGATAAAAACCAAGCTGCAAATATATTCAATGAATTTTTTCTAAACATAGGTCCAAAATTGGCTGAAATGATTCCAGATCCTGTCGGAAATACCACCCCCGAATCAAATAATCAAGGTACAAATAATGACACTCAATGCAAATTTTCATTTAATGTAGTCTCCCCGCAAGAGACCTTGAAGATCACAAAAAAGATAGATCATAATAAGAGCTCAGGAGTTAAAAACATTCCTGGAAAGATATTAAAAAGCTGTCTTATGGCTCTTAACTTACAAGTAACCTATTTAATTAATCTCTCAATATCCACTTCGACTGTTCCTCTAGCATTCAAAGCTGCAACAGTCACTCCCTTACACAAAAACGGTCCAAAAAATGTCCCTAGTAATTATCGACCAATATCTGGCATAAATATGCCTGCAAAGATATTAGAAAAAGTCATACAAAAACAGCTATCCTCATATATGGAACACAACGATTTGTATTATAACAAACAATATGGTTTTAGACAGGGTTACTCAGTAAACCAAGCACACATAGACCTTCTGCAACCTTTTTATGAGAATTTAAATTCGGGAAATATCACCACGGCTGTATTTCTCGATTTTAAAAAAGCTTTTGATACCGTCCACCATTCAAAATTATTAGAAAAATTGAAAAAATTAGGAATAAATGATCAAGAAAACCTCTGGTTTAAAAACTACTTGTCAGACAGATTCCAAACAGTGAGAGTAAACGGGCACACATCTACCCAGGATAAGATCACTTTCGGTGTTCCCCAAGGAACAATTTTAGGACCGATTTTGTTCTCAATTTATATTAACGATTTACACCAGGTAGTCAAAAACTCACTTGTCCAACATTATGCTGATGACACAGTAATATCATATAGTGACAAATCAGAAACAAATATATTTAACACCCTTCACACACTTGAACGAAATAGACACCTGGTGTAAAATAAATAAGATCTCCATGAATGTTTCAAAAACAAAATTCTTAATATTTCACCCTAATAAAAAGACAAAAAGTGTAAATAAAGCACACCAATGTCTTACCCTGGGTAGTGAACCCATAGCTCACACTGAGGAATACTGTTATCTAGGTCTACAAATCGATGAAAAACTCAATTTCAAATCTCATACAAATAAAATTATCAATAAGGTTAGATGGAAGGTGAGACTTCTATCAAATGCAAGGTATATGTTACCCAAGAAGGTAAAAAAGGATATTGTTAAAATGATTATAATACCAAACATTGATTATGGAGATATTTTTTACGACAGTTCAAACAAAAGCCTGATAAAAAGGCTCCAATCCTTGTTGAACACCTCCATAAGAGCAACCCTTGATCTTAATAAAAGAGCAAGTGTTGCTGGTGAACTGGAGAAACTTAACATACATCCAAACGAATTTAGAAGAAAAGTTCATTTGGTAGAAAGTGCATACTACCTGGCAAGAACAATAAGCAACATTGACCAACGAAAACTCCCCACCAGAAACCACGCAAAAAATCGAAAAATGTTAAAATTAGAGCATCCAAAGTCATCTCTATTTCAAAATAGTTTCCTTTATAAGGCTAAAAGTGCCTGGAACAATCTCTCCACCAGACTACAAAATTCAGAAACTCAAAGACAATTCCGACAAGAGATAGAATCTTTTTATTTACAAAATTAAATTCAAATCTAAAAACGTTGGACAATGTTACTTCATAAAAGTAAATTAACTGTTAAGCCAGGTAACTGACTCTCGAATATATGTATTTCTTGCCTATGAATCTCCAAAGTTTGATTTGATTTGATTTGATTTAAAATTGAAAATCAAAAATCAAACTGTATTGTACTGTACTGTACAATCATTGTATTATATCGTATTATCTCATGTTTGTTACACCCACTTATATAATCATAACTATCCTTATTCTTCATCTGTCATGATCTGTAAAGCTTTCTGGAAGTAAATCTGAAGCTCTCCTCAACCCTATTGTGTAAATTAAGGTTTCCAAACCAACTAATATAGTACATATAATCTACCTATCACTGAATCGCATACTTATTAATCTCTTATGATCTATGTAAGCATTGTGAAAGTACATCAAGTGCAGTCTTACTCACGAGTTATCTTTATATTACTCAAAACAACTGTTTTACCAACCAATAAAGTATATTATTGGAACATGTCTATATATACTTAAACACTTGTTAGTCGTAGATCCATCTGATAATTCTCTCATCTCGCTTCTTTATTGTTTTATTTTATCCCATATTTAATCCTAGCCTCAGTCGTATACAGTAAATAGGCCTTCTAAATTAAAGGTAACTGTCGGTAGAAATGGAATTTACTTTTCATATAGACATGTCGACCCTTTTGTCATCTCTTTGTATTTTAAATAGGCAAATAAAAGATTTTCTTATCTTATCTTATCTTATCTTATTCGCCATTGCATTGATTCTAGCAATCTGTTTGGTTAGGTTGAACTGTATTTTGAACTTTATTTTCGTCTGAAATCTGGGTTATTTCAGAAAATTGGTGAAGGTGGATTGTACATTTTCTGAAAATCTGACCCGCTATATCATATGATATGTGATATTTATGATCGTGATTAAGAATGTGAGTTAAACAAGACAATGGACGACATATCTGATGAGTATTAACAGGGTCTGTAATGTGAAGAAATGTCTAAAACCTAAAATCACAATAACTGCTGGAAAACATTTAGTTATTTGTCTATACATCTTGAAGTCGTATATGTATCTTCATTACAATAAAATACTCCCAAAGTAACCATTAATACCACATATAAGTGGTAAATAATGGTTATTGTAATGTTCTGATTTTCTTTACATGTTTTGGAAATGTATTATAGCAAATATTTACCAACCACTGAAATATATATGAATACCACCCTCATTCTCCCCATCGCCCCTGGGGGAAGGTGGAGAGGGGGCGAGGGAGAAGAAGGGGTGGTCAAAGGAAAGAGGGGGAAGGGAGAATGGTCAATTGAAAAGTCAAAATGGTCAATCAAAAAGTCAGAAAAGTTGATCGTAAAATCGGAATTGGAAGTCAGAATAGTCAATCGTAAAGTCAGAATAGTCAATCGTAAAGTCAGAAAACTCAATCGAAAAGTCGAAATAGTAGATTGTAAAGTGGAAATAGTCAATCGAAAAGTGGAAATAGTCAATCCATAAAGTCGAAATAGTCGATTGACTAGGTCTAGAATCATGAAATCAATGGAAAATACTAAAATAATAATTTTATTATAATGCTTGAACTAGTTCCCAAATAATAATATATCCTTGCTGACCAAACAGCTTTCCAAACCTTATTTTCTTTCTTTGAGCTATATAAATGTGACAACATTTAAGTAAATACTATAATATTCTCATAAACAGTACATAAGATCCAATATTGTATTGAAGCCATTTTCAACATCCCCCCCCTCCACTGTGTCTGGAATCTGTGAATAATTTTGATGACCTACTGCTATTTACAGCTGATCAGGATTATTTTTAACAGTCTTGATGATGACTGCTTGCTGGTTATTCTCCTCTCGGAGATTGGCAACATCATCGATCCTGCTTTCCACAGTCTCCAGTCGGCGAAGAGGGGTGGTCAGCGAAGCAACTGACCCATGTACCCCTTCTCATAGAGCTGTGGCTGCCTTCTCTAAGTTGGACAGGGCAGCTTCCACATTCAATTCCACTGCCGCGATTAGTTCTTCCGTGTCTACACGGGAAAGCAGGTCTTCCTTGGCCTGATCTACCCATTGCTGGGTTTTTCGGCCTCTCTTGGTGTTTGGTGCCTCCGGGTGACTTGAAGACTGCTGTTTGTGAGTCTTCTTAGAGGTCTTCTCGGAACCAGCCATGCTTCCGGACTCATAGCCAACACTACTGGATGTAGAGCTGGCAGGCGCAGAGTCCTTACTAGCAGTGGCTTTCCTCGTTTCTGTTTTTTTCTTTTCGGCCTTTTCCGCAGCCTTCAGCCGGGACTGGACTGCAGCTTGGGCCCTTCTCAGGACTTTCAGGTGGTTGAAAGACAGACATACCATCTTATAGAAGAGCGGGTTATCCTTTGTCCCCGCGGCCATCTGGTCTTTCACCATCCGAGCCTGAGCTTTCTCTCTGCTGAGGTTGTGTTGCTTCACTTCCCCATTCATCAAGTGCTGAACCAGCTCACCCTTCCGATCCAAGACCTGTGCACAGCTGGTGTATGGACAAGTCAAGGTTTGGCGGAGGGGGGCGTGGCACTCGCACAAATGGCGAAAGAACCTCTCGCGGGTAGGGTAGGTTTTAATACCCACGTCCTTGAAGCCAGTGTATTGGCACACCAGAAAGGGGCAGCGATGTCTTCCCATGCTCCCATGCTTCCACAGCATGGGAGACATCTTGAGCTTCCCCAAGGTGCCATCATCCAAGCTGTCCTCTTGCAACAATTCAGGCCAGACCTCGGTCTCATACCTCTTCATCGTCCCGGGGAAGTCAGTATCGTCCGAGTCCGAGTCCGGACCAGCTGAGGGGACCCGAAATCCTGGCCTGTCATGACTAGGATTGATTGGAGCGATGTTCTCGGGTTTGTCCATAACCTCTTTGAAGTGGTCAAGACTCCCACCGATTTCTCCAACCCTAGTCTATTATAAATTATGACTTGACTCCATGAGTTTCTAGTATCAACTGGTTTATTCACTTCCTCCTCTCGCCACGAGGTAGCGCCTCGTTCGCTACACACATGACCATCTATTCCATTACATCTCCCTCACTCCCCGTTAGGAAGAGAGGTTTAATACAGAAAGAGAGAATACATAACTGTGACGTTAACATAGAAAGTGTAATATAAAAATATAGTTTGTTATACAAAAATATAGATATACCTATATTGGTTTACAGATTGAGTCTGTCTACTGGTTTGATATGACGGCCTACTCTTGACCTTCTGGATAACTCCTTTGTTACTGGACTTGTTACCCTTACCTCCACTTCACGTGGTACTGAGTCTGTAACCAATTCTCTACTTCTACTTTCTACTTCACCTCGTTGTTGCGTGATTTTTACCTGAGGTTCTTGTACGCTTACAGGGGATCTAGCCTCACCTGGTACTTTCTTGAGAAATCTTCTGTTTCTACGAACTACGTTACCGCCCTCCGTCAGTACATTGTACGACCTGGGACTGACTTCTTTAATTATAACTCCTTTGTCAGTCCATGTTCCATTTTTATTTAACGATCTGACTGTATCTGACACCTGTAGAGGTTGTATGTCACTGGCTCCCTCATTGTAATACCTGTCAAGCACTTTCTCCTGAGTTCCAGTTCTCTTGCGGTCACACTCTATCTTGAACTCAGGGAGTAATCCCCTAATATTTCTACCCATTAACTTTTCGGCTGGCGATTTTCCATCTATCCCTGGGGCCCTGCGGTATGCTAATAATGCCAAGTAAGGGTTTTCTCCCGCTTCTTTGCTCTTCTTAAGTATACTCTTTACTATCCCCACAGCCCTTTCGGCCTTGCCGTTGGACTGCGGGTACCTAGGACTGCTAGTCCTGTGTATAAACCCAAATTCTTTCTCAAACTTTTTGAATACCGCTGATGCATATTGTGGCCCATTATCACTGTATACCGTTTGGGGGACCCCGTGACGAGCGAAAATGCTCTGCATGTGCAGAACCACTGACTCAGAGGTTGTACTTTCTAGTAGAGCCAATTCTGGGTAGTTTGAAAAATAATCTACGAGGAGTAAATAAGTGCGACCCTCCCAATAGAACAGATCAGTACATACTACTTCCCAGGGGCCCGCCAAGATTTTGTGTACATCTACTGCTAAGGTTTCTTTACTCTGTCGTCTAGCATATATTTGGCATGCACTACACTCCTCTGATACTCTCTCTATGTCTTTGTTAATACCTGGCCAAAAAATGGACGTGCTGGCTAAGTTTTTCTGTTTCTCAGCTCCCAGGTGACCTTGGTGTACAATTTCTAACATCTCCTTTCTGAGTGTCACTGGAATAACAATCTTGTGAGCTCGCATTATGATGCCATTTACCAAAAACAATTCATTCTTGTACGATTGAAACCCTGGACAATCCCCATTGTTCCAACCATTCAAAATACAACTCTTTACTGCCACCAACACTGGATCTTTACTAGTTTCCTCCGCAATTCTATTGAGTTGTTGCTCCGTGGCTGAGACTGACTTAAATACCATGTTGACTTGCGCCTCAACATCTACCTCCGAAAATTCCTGGATCTTGATTTGAGAAACCACTGGATACCCTCTGGAGAGAGTATCAGCCAAATACAAATTTTTTCCTGGCGTCCAAGTCAACTTTTTTTTTTTTTTTAATAAATTTTATTGGCGAAGTTTCACATTTAACGTGATAGTTCTCGTTCCCAAATAAACATTAGCAAAAAATACATCGAGGATAATTTAAATTGTTTTGGCTCGTTCAATAGCAGTACCTTCTATGAAGACATTACCCAAGGTGACAAAATTGATTTTTTTAAGCCTGAATTTGGATCCCAACAGTTGTAATTGACATTTTTGCGAATTAAGTTTTAACCTGTTAGCTTGCATCCAAAGTGAAACCTCGTTTGCAGCTAACTGACTCGCTCTTATGCATTCATTAGGATCATACCCAGTGACAGTTATTGCGGTGTCATCCGCATATACAGAGATATTAAATTCGAGTTTGTTTCTTTGATAATTAATTCTTCTTAAACAAGATGGTAAGTCGTTAATATAAATTAAAAAAATCAGCGGTCCTAGGAGGCTGCCTTGGGGTACGCCATTCGTTATTACACATGAATCTGATATGATATCATTCAATTTAGTCCTTTGACGTCTGTTATGCAGATAATTCTCTATCAGTTTAATAATGGATGGGTCTACCTTATACCTCTCGAGCTTTAATTTAAGAATATTGTGGTCAATGCAATTAAATGCTTTAGCCACGTCGTAATAAGTTGCTGTTGTAATTTTTCTTTCATCTATACCTTTAAGGATGGGTTCAAGAAATTCGTATACGCTACGATTCGTCGAGTGATTCTTTCTAAACCCTCCTTGCTTACTTGATAGATAGTTGTTTATATCCATATGATTATTTAAAGCTCGACAGATAAAGTATTCCAATAATTTCGATGGTAGTGGCACAATTGCAATAGGTCTCAAATTTGACAACACTCTTGGGTTTTTGTTTTTTGGAATGGGGGTAATACAGAACTCCTTCCATTCTGGAGGAAAACAGCCTGTCATTTTAGAAGAAGTGTTGTTTCCTTTACCATATGAGACAGAAAAAATTTCAGAACCTTTGAACTTACCCAATCGAAACCACTATTTTTATTATCATCCATTTTTTGTAATTACTCCCGGACCAAGTCTTCATTAATTAATATTTTCGCAGTAGCAATCTGTTCTTGATCGATATTCAGATAGTCAAGGGGATCTATCAATTGATCTGTATCAACCTTGCCCATATCTTTAAAGATATTGTTTAGGGTGTTACTCGCTTCTCGGCCTTGAATGGTCCGACCCTCATGTATGTAACTGCTTTGGGAAATGCTTGTTTTTTTTCCAAGAAGATCATTTAATTTCCTCCAAAATTTCTTACTGTTGTTATCGCAAGAGTTAAGAGAGTCTAAAATAAAAGATTGTTTGGCTCTTCTGACGAGTTTAGCTGTATCACGCCTGGCTTGAACCGCCCTAGTGAAATCCACTATCAGGTTTGATCTTCTTGCAATCTTAAACAAATGATCCCTGTTTCTTATAGCATTTAGGCAATCACGATTTAGAATTAGTTTCCCTCTCCTAATGATCGTTCTTTTTACATAGGGACATTTTCTATCCAGATAAGAGGTTAGTTTGTTCCTCAGATTGTACCAGATAATAGTTGGATCCATATTATCATTAGGAATAATAACATTTTCAGCAGATAACGTGTTGCAATAGGTCTCAAAGTTTACCAAATCCAATCGTCTATAATCTCGAGATAATACAACTTGTTTGTTTGCAATACTCTTACCTTTTTTAATATTAATGAAGGTGGCATAGTGATCCGATATATTTATATCTAGTGTGCCCGATCTATTAACATGAGGATAGTTTGTAGCCATGATATCTATCAAGCTGTTCTTATTAAATATCTGGCGAGTCCCCTCTGTAATAAATTGCTTTAGGGTAAATTCACCTAATAAGTGTTTCACATCCAGTACAGAATCATTCCTTAAATCGTTCATGTCAATATTGATATCACCACTCATAAGAATACATCCATGACTACATGTTTCTCTGATTGATTTCAAAACATTGTTCAAGTGATCTATAAACAATTTCTTGTTACCAGAAGGAGGGTGGTAGACATTGCAGAGTATTACCAACTTTCTATTACCCGGTTTACATTTGACAATTTGGCATCCAATATTTTCATTACATATATTCAGGTCAGAGAAGAACCAAGGATCAGTTTGATAGGTACTGTCGATAAAGCAACACAGGCCACCTCCCTTTTTAGTCATGTTATTAGCTAACGTTGAGCGATCCTCACGGTACAAATTGAATTTATTTCCAAAGAGGAGTTGGCCATTCGAATCAGCATCAGTTAACCATGTTTCCTGAAGCATCAATATATTTATATTTTTGCCTAGGAGAGTATCATTAACTTCCATGATCTTATTTCTAAGTGACCTAACATTTAGGGACAGGATAGTCAGACCCTTGATATTTGTTAGTTCTGATATGTCAACCAACACCATTGCGTTCCATTTTTAATTTCATTGGTATCTTTGCTTGGCAAACTTTGAAGGGACATGAACACTCATGTAGCATGTTTCTAGACAACAGTAATAGGCGACGACTAAAAAAGAAAGCTGCCCAGGTTAAAATCGTATTTCTAACTCGTTCCCGCATGGGGATCAGCAATGTGCTTTCAGAAACGAACGACGACCGATCTTTAGCCTCTAAAAACAATGGGCATGTTATAACCGAATTTGCCAGTCACTCCATCTTTTTCAATAGTAGGAAGAGTGCTAATATCTATCATCAACCAACATCTAAGACAAATTTATGGTTCAAAAGGAAAGATACATACAGAAATTGCTTGTCGTAATCCTCAAAAGTGGGGGAAATCAGATATTGGCGGCCATCATGGATTCATGCCGCAGTGAATACAACACTCATTTATTAGTGGTAGGGAATTGAGATCGCACGAACCAAAACAACATGGTATATCATTCTACACGCTCTAGAAAATGAGTTATCAATACTGATTCACTTCACGAACCAGGCACATATAACAAATATACTGAGGTTAGGATTGGCGAGAGATAGCAATTTTACCAAATTTTGATACTTCTGAAGACCAACCGGCCTTGACCTTAGTATTAACCTCGTGTGTGCTTGTTTACAAACTTTTCCACGTGTTGACCACCCGTAAGGATAGCATAGACTATAAATTGGGTCAAGTATTTTGGCAATCTGTTAATATCAACTGACATTTTTTATCTGAACCATATAATTAAGTAAGGATGACCATACCCTCTAACATCATTTAAATTGAAAACAAAAAGTCAGAATTAGCTCGATAGTACGAGGCAAGACATTTCCGTCCGCCATAGTCTTTTAGATTCCACGGAGGAAGCACGCTACTTTTTTGTTTTCTTGGTTTTGTTTTTTCCTGGTTTTCCACGCCGACTGTTTATGTTTTGCTCGGTAATTGTCTCATTTAAGGACATAGCAACCCTACTCATGTCAAGGCGGAACAGTCCTTTTGCTGGAGACTTCTTGGTACTGGATGGCGTACTAGTTTTCCTTACCAATCGTTCATCGGTCTGGTCAGATTCTATGTCCATATCGCTCGCGTCGGCTTCACTGTTATCAGGATCGTCATCGGAGGATTCATCCATGGAGGTGTTCGATTCCGAATTTGAGGTAACCTTCCTTTTGTCATTCATCAACTTTTCCTCTGGTGCTGGCGATTTTTCAAACACTCTACGATGTCTTGGATTACGTGACTTCGGTGAGAGTTTGGAGGGTGTGACAGCCAGAGGGGTGGGGACGTCGGGGTAATCTCAAGTAATTCATTATGGTATTTCTCCTTCATCTCTTCTCTTATTTCCATCAGGATTTTGCCCTGTTTATTGAAGCCCGAAGTATCCCAGGTATGAGTACGTAGATGCACGGAGCCCAGAAAATACCCACATCCCCAGAAGCGATCACCAGTGGCCTCGACAAGCTCAATGTCACCAGTTTGTAGCAGGAGTTTGTGAATTTCAGAATTCTGGTCGAACTTCGCACGAATGATCGATTTCATGTACTGGGCTTCCTTCATTTTCCAATCATCATTGACTGACAATTTGGACCCTCTGTCCTTGATTTGAAAGGGGTCCCTCATTGAGTATATGGTACGAGCAGCGGCGAAGTGCCCATTATTTAAAGCCTTCTTGTGCATAAAACAATGCTCGACTGAAGAGAATACCAATTTCTTCATTCTAATTCTTGTGTTGTATAGGTTACTTGGCCACGCGTGCTGACCCTGGTAAGCGATAACCCCGCCCACCTTCTGAACCTTGATGTTGGATGGTTGGATTTGCTCCGGAATGCAGTCAAGTTCGTTTACCGTGTAAGTTTTTCCTCTGATCTCCACTCTATCTCCTTTAGCCTTTGCATTAATGTCAATTTTCTTTTCAGCCGCCTGCTAGGCTATCTGCCTCAGTAGATTTCTCGATCTCCGCACATCAGGGTTGAGATCGTCCTCAAAGGACCAATACTTGTGGGCAGGGAATTGATCATCAGGAAATATTGCATGGTCGAATATTCTAGCCTTATTGGCTAGGAACAGTTTCTTGTCATTTAGTGCAATAAAATTCACGATAATGGGGTCTGGTCTGTTAGAGTAGGTGCGGTTTTTGCTCGTGAGTCTATACACTTCGTCCAGACGTCCTGGATGAAAAACGGGGACAGCTAATTTAATGATCTCAATACATGTGTCGATCAGGTCTACATTTTGCCTCCCTCTAACACCATTGAATATGAGAGACTTTTGTCGTAGACGAGTGTCATGGTCATTGTTTATTTCTCTCTGAACTTTTAACTCATATTGAAGATTGTCCACCGTAGACTCAAGTGACTTTACCTGATTTATCAGATCTTTCGTCAGCCTTTTGATTTCCAGTTTACTTTGTATTTCGTCGCTGTGAGACTTGGTTAAGTCATCCAGAAAGTCCTTTGTTTTCGTTGCATATTGAGCTAGGTCATTGTGACTTGCCACAAGCTGGGGTAGGGTAACTCCATCTTCTTCAGACCCAGCCATAGTTGTTGTATTTTTCTTGGTACTATTTGAATCAATGATTATATCAGAAGACACATCACTAACAAGTCCTTTGCTTACTTTTTTTGAATCAGGTGAGTTGCCCTTGGATCCGGAGGCCTTGCGTTTGCAATCGGAGTCAGATAAGGTGACACTCATATTCACACTCAGTGACAGACAAGTGACAGCCAGACATAGTGGGGCTTGCAGTAAACAATGAGCGATGATCGAGGAGTGGCGGGAATACACACAATGGATCCCCTATTACCGTTCACATAAGATGATCAACTATAAATACAGTGACAATTTACAGTCTAAGTTCATCACGAATAGTTCACAAGATCACCATTAATCAGTAAGTCCATATGGTATTCTTATGGTTTTCTTAAAATCCGATTTTGGTCTGAAAAAACCGGTCGTTCTTTGGAGCTAGCAAAGTGCGTCCGTCCGATCCATTGCCTCGGTAACTTTCAGTGATAGCATTCAGTGATAGCATTAAAATTATACCTTTGAACCTTCAACATCATGCGTTGCAACCTTGGTGTTAAATCATTGAGTTGTTTACCATATACTGCAATAAGGGGTTTGTGATCTGTTTCAACTAAGACATCTGTCCTACCATACACATAATAATGAAATTTTAGACAACCAAAAGTAATCGCCAAACATTCCTTTTCAATTTGCGCGTACCTGCGCTCACACTCGGTCATGCCCCTAGCTGCATACGCCACTGGTTTCCAGTTATTTTCGTGTAACTGTAGTAACACAGAACCTAAACCATCTTTCGACGCATCATTTGATATTTTTACAGGCAATTTTGGATCATAGTACATGAGGACCGACTTGCTAGCTAGAGACTCTTTAATTTCTTTAAATTCCTTATCGTGCTCTGGTCCCCACACCCACTCATTTCGTTTGCATAACAGGTTTCTCAGGTGCACACATTTCGCTGCTAAGTTCGGTATATATCGCCCAACATAATTGATTGACCCTAGGGCCCTTTGTACATCGTCCTTGTTCTTTGGTACTTGCATGTTCAGAATTGCTTGTACTTTGTCCATATCAGGACTAGCTCCTTCTTTTGTCAGTCTCTCTCCAATGAAGGTAATGCTTTCTTTCTTCAGTTCACATTTAGACCAGTTCATAAGTAGATTATACTTTACTATCCTTTCTTTGATCTTCTTTACTCTTTCATCATGCTCCTCTTCTGTTGCTCCCCAGCATAGGATGTCGTCCATGTACACCCTGCAGCCGTCTATCCCCTCGAACATACTCTCCATGGTGCGGTGGAAGACCTCTGGAGACGAGGAGAGCCTGTAAGGTAGCCTATTGTACGAGTACCTGCCGAAAGGTGTATTAAAACATGTTAAGTCCCTTGAATTTTCTGACAGTGGCAGTTGCCAAAAGGCTTGGGAGGCATCAAACTTGCTAAAATAACATGCCCCTTGTATGGATGAGAATATTTCTTCTCTAGTCGGCAATTGATAGTGAGGTCTCTTAATGGCCTCATTCAGATTTTTAGGATCAAGACACAGTCTGATAGCCCCGTTAGGTTTGTTGACAATTACTATTTCTGACACCCAGTCTGTAGGACTGTGCTGCTTACTTATTACATTCAATTGCTCCATCCTATCTAGTTCTTGTTTAAGCGCTCCTCTCAAGGCTATGGGCCCACGCCTGGCCGGCCTTATTACTGGCGCCACTCCTTCTTTTAGTTCAATTTTATATTCAAATGGTAAGCTAGACAGTTTCTCCCTTACCTCCGGTGGGCCCTGAAGCTCCTCCTTGACCTGTTGTACCCGTCTTACTAGGCCCAGCCTCTCGCTGGATTCGGCTCCTAGCAGCGAGTCTCCCTGTTGGGTGACCAAGGCCCGCACATGATGCTGCTTCCCACGCACGTGGGTGGTGAAGACGCACACTCCTGACACTGGAATGGGCTTGTCATTGTAATCCATCAGTTGTACATTTATCCCCTTTATAACTGGCCTGGGGGAGAGAGCCCTGTAATCCTGTATATTGATCAGGTCCACTTCCGCTCCGGTGTCCAACTTGAATGGTATCAGTGCGTTATTCACCTTCAATGTCTCTGTCCAACGGCTGTTCTTCCCCAGCCTCACTTTGCGCACTTTGACCTGACCTATGAAGAGATCTGACTCCAGATCTGTCTCCGAGTCAGAGGGTGCATACTCCTCTTCTCTCACCTGACACACTTTTGCTTGGTGAAATGGCCCTTGTATCCACAAGTCGCACACTTGAATTTGTAGGCAGGACACTGTCTATACTCATGCTTGGTCCCGCAACGCGTGCAGTCAACTTGCGCGTTTCCTCCACGGTGACCACTGTCAGCACCCACGTGGTTGCTGTCACCGCTCCTCCTGTGCTTGCTTTTCACCACACTTACTGTCTCTGTTTCCATGCTGCACATAATCTTCATGCAGTTCTTAGAAGTTTCTGCCGCCCGACAGTACTCCACTGCATTTTCCAAGCTCAGATCCGGATCCCTCAGCATCTTCTCCGTCAATCTCCTGTCTCTGATACCAATGATTAGCCTGTCTCTAATCATCGTGTCCACGAGCATGCCGAACTCGCACGTGGCTGCCTTGAGTCGTATGTCGGTAATGAAGGCATCCACACTCTCGCCCTCCGCCTGGCTTCTCGCATTAAAGGCGTACCTTTCATACACTACGTTCTTTCTCGGCATGCAATAATCCTCCAGTTCTTCAATGACTTTCTTCCAGACTTTCTCGTCCCCATCTTGAAATTCAAGCGTGGAGAACACCTCCTGGAGGTCCGCTCCTCCAACCGTCAGTAATATAGCAATGGCGCGTTGTGGCTCCTTTTTCACATCCACTCTGAGCGCTCCAAGATACCACTCGACCTGGCGCTTAAACTTCTCCCATTTGACCGCCACATTGCCATCCTTGCAATTGAGTTTGTCTGGTGCTGGTATTCTATCCATTTTCTGGTAGTTTCCGCTAATATTTGTCGTTGTGTTGTTTACTCTGGTACCATATTATAAATTATGACTTGACTCCATGAGTTTCTAGTATCAACTGGTATAAGACATCCGAGAGCTGGGCACTCTCTTCAATTTTTTGAAGGACAGCTTCGGGTTCTGTTTCTTCTTAGAAGAAGAAGAAGAAGAAGAGGTGGTTCCAGTAGAAGCAGAACTGGTGCTTGGTAGTGGCGCCGCGCTCTTGCTCCTCTTCTCTTCTTCAACTGGTTTCTTTGACCTGGCTCGGGTCACAGACGCAGATCCAACCTTGCCACCAACTGGATATCTGCGGCGTCGGGATCTGCCCCGAGAATCCAAGTCCTCACCTTTAGCCTTGCCAGGGCTCGTTGGGGACTTGGATCCGTCCTTGCTAGTTCTCCGGGGTTCAGATTGTTTCCTCGGAGAACGGCGTAGGGCATCAGGATCGACTGACGTCTCTCCTTTACCCTTCGGACTCCCCTCAACTTTACCCTTCGGACTCCCCTACAACCCCCGAAGCTTCGGATCCTCCTTCACCGTTTCCTCAGAAACCTCAGTGTCCATGGGCTTGGGCTCGGAACGATCGCATTCCTCATCCTCCCCGACTTGACTGCCTTCGGCTGATAACCCTATGATGTTAGCAGCCCCTTCCTCGAGCAACTGCTGCTCCTCAGCCTCTGTCATGGCCGGCAGCTCTGTTTCAATGCCCTCGGACATCAACCTCTCCGCCTCAGCTATCTCCCTCTCTACCTGTTCAGCTAGGGACTTCTCCATCCTTGATCAAGTCGCTAGAAAAGGTGAAAGAAATAAAGAATATAAGTAACAAAACCTTCAGGAAGGGTCATATACTTCTTCGGACTGAGCTTCGGACGGTCCTTCGGATCCGAACTGTGCTGTCAGTTCCCCATTCTTTTAGCATGGGTTGATCCGAACCAGGTTTTAGCAAGTCATTCTACCCTTGCCACATCTCCCATTACCCTGAATGGCTTAAGGTGACTCAGTAGTGATTATGTAACGGGGTGCGCGGCAATGCCTAGCGTGAGTAGCGGGTTACAACTTTTGCCATTTTTCACGCAATGTGTATTCAATACATATAGCAGGGAATATCAGCATTATGCAGACAAAGTATGTATGTGAAGTCTTGATATAAACATTTCAGATAGAAAATTTATGCTGATTTTTGGTGTGGGAGTTAGTATCTACGATCCCTATACATCCATATTAAATTTCATTAAAATTTATGGAGCCATATGGGTATAAATAAAATATTTATCAAGAATTTTCTCATTTTTAGCCAATTTTCTCATAATTGTTGTAACATAAAAAATTTGGCCTGGAAATTCATGCTGATTTTTGGTGTGCGAGTTAGTAACTATGGCAGCTGTATCCATATAGAATTTCATCAAGATTTATGAAGCCATTTTTGTTCAAATCAAATATTAATCAGGAATTTAATTTTTTTCCCAATTTTTCTCATAAATAAGTCGTAATATAGAAAAATTTAGCCTAGAAAGCCATCCTGATTTTTTGTGTATGAGTTGGAAAATACTGTATCTACATTCATATTAAATTTTAAAAATATTCATCAAACATTTTTAAAAACGCTGATTGTCATCAGCCAAAGTCAATTTTCCTAGTGCCCCATACTGCCACTAGGGGGCTTCCAGGGGGCTACCTCAGGATCTGAGGAAAAAAACATTATCTGATGATAAGTATATACATGTTGAATGTCTGGGTGAAATTTGCTGTCTGAATTCATGTCAGAACCATTTTAAACAAATTATGTTAATAAATCACTCAAATGTAGTAAAATTACTCAAATATGATTTATTATTTCTATCTCCATACCGCCATATCATGAAAACTAGCCTGGTGACCTATTTTTTTTTTCACTCAATAATGATTATTTTATGTCAAGTATCATTACTACTGAGTCACCTTAATTACGTCCAGACATTATAATGGAATAAGTTAACAGGGCATGATGGCTCACTTCTATGCCAGAATACAACATACAACAAGCATACCCGTAACCAGTATTTCTAACAGTGTGTATATCAAAAATGGACGTAGCGGTACCAGGCACCAGCCCGCCAAAGTACAGAAGTGCCAATCGGCAACAAAATACGGGGTGCACTACGTTCAAATCTCTGGACATCTTCAGTTCACACAAGATCAACAACATGACAAGTCATTTATGTAAATCATTACTTGATAAACTTACTGTAAATGTGGCGAACGTTTGTCGGTTGCTTACTCTATGAGTTCCAGAAGCAGATTGGCAAAGGGTTGAACACTCACACCACACCTGATGCAACGCTAGTGCTCTAACCCGCCACCGCGATGGTAGCGCCAACGCTTCCCGCGCTCCTTCTCCGAGGACGCTCCCATAGCATGATTGGGTGCTAATCCAACAGCTATTTTGATCTGCCTGCTGAGACTACACAGGGCCAGTTTAATCTCCACTTTCATTGTCATCCGGACAGGTTTAATTGCTACACTCTATCTACTATAAATAGATTCCGACCTTACAGCAAGTTCCAGGTCTCCTTGACCCGCAGTGCAAGCCTAGATCATGTCAACACCTGTCATTCAAAACAATTACTTATTGAGACAAAGATTCGTCTCCCAGTCACAATAGAAATGAATCCATTACGCCAGTAGGGGACACAGCAGTAATTTTCGGTCTACTGCTAGTCAGAATTCTTGTTGTGTACTTTTTTAGAGGAGTTAAAATCAGTCCGGTAATTTCAACTCATTTGATACCAAATTCTACTTAATTTGCAACCGAACTGGGGCATTCGTGTGCGTCTGGCCCTTGTTTGGACTGGGGAAGGGTTGTTAGTATCAGGCCCTGGGTTCCTTCTTGTCCACCTAATACCCGGCAAGACTGGTGGGACAACAGCAGTATATGGTAATTTCCTAGGTCTCCCAACCCTTTTCTTCGGGGCTGTGGGTACCACAGGATTATCCGGTACTATTGTTTTTCTGGGTCTGCTTCTTTTCTTTTTAGCCTTGGTCTTTTCTTTCTCCTGCACAACTGGTTGTGGTGCCGATACAACCTTTTCCGGCCTGCCACGGTCTCTAGCTGTTACAGGAGGAGGGGTGATTGACGCAGGAGCTACAGTTTTCTCTGTATCCGCTCTCTTTGTCTTCTTTCCCCTCTTTCGGATAGGCTTTTTCTGCCCTGCTGACTTAACTTTTCGGGGTCTGCCCCTTGGCTTGACTCCTATAGTTATTTTAGCTTTTGCTGCAGTAACTACACAATCTTTCCCAGCCACTACTTTTCCATCTTCCAGCCGGAGAATATCTCTACCTGTTTTAGCCTGCTTCTGAAACTTGGGTGCCCGATGCAGGTTCGCCGCCTGTATGGGCCCATTTTTGTCAAAGGCTGGCTTCAAGTAGTCTACATGATATCTCATCAGACCTTCAGAGGTTTCTAATTCACAGGTGGTACCTCCTATGAATGTTTTGTTTGTTTCTTTCTTTATTGACAGCATTTCATTACTTTACAAATGATCATTCTCAGCATGTCTAAAATATTACAGAAAAATTAGTGGAATACATTCAATCTATTTATTAATTAAGTTTATACTAATTACAACATTTAAACATTTAAGTATATTGATCATAGGGTTCGACACTTTATCACTTTATCCACATAGTCTCCCCCTGTCGTTTCAATAGGGAACTACTTGTGCCCAGATGATATGGTAATATTGAGCGTCGCCACCTACCGGTTCACTTCAACAATCATTGGAACCTGTGATAGAGATAGGTTATTTCCACCTACAAATATGTAAATATCACTTTTTTTTTAAAATAAAAAGATGATAAAATACTCAAGTGTTTTTGTGTATTTCTTCATATAGGTAAAAATCGCATAAAAACATAGGTTCGGGTTCTGGGTCCACAAAATAAGCTAGCATCCCTAATATATTTCTTCGTTCTCTCTAAACTCTGCCCAAAGTCTTTCTTTTATTTTAATCTAGAAGTTCGGCAAATCAAGATTATTTCTAATCACAGGAGGTAGGTCGTTCCATATACTATCAGATTTAGCTAGACATGATCTGGAAGTATTGTCTTTCTTCCACCTATGTACATTAACTTTTCTCCCATCGTCGCCTTGGATATTCATATTTCTGTTCCTAACGATGAAGGAGCCTGTTCGATGTACAAGAGATAATATTCGACCTGTCCTTCGGAGGTGCAATGGTAATATTCCACATCTTGTATGGATATTAAATTGAACGGTGTGTCCGCTATGACGTGCTACCACAAAGTGAGTCAAACGCTCGTACGACGTGACGTCAATAATTCTATGACGTAACTGAAACACCTCAAATTAAGGATTTTGATTGGATTATCCTCATTTGGTTGCTAATCTCAGTCCCTATACCTGGTTACCTGTTGTTTGTCAACAGATGGTTGGGTATGGTGGCTTAAGAGTTTTAAAACTGAATAAAGCCAATGACTGAACCATCAAACCGATTTAAAGATTTCTTTTTGGCTGGGGGTTAGTAGTTAATAATCTCAATATTTTAGATATACAAGATTAGATTAAAGTTTATATTTCAATTTTGCCAATTTGAAAAGGACCGAATTTCCAGAGTTACTAGTGATTTTAGGGTGGACTAGTTTTATTTATTCTGGAAAAAAAAACAAAAAAAACTTGTATGGATATTATAATTCGAAACATGCCCCCTCACATTCATAATAGTTCTAAGCCCTTTATTTTGAGTCTTTTGTAATTTCTGATGTACATTTTGTGGGCCCAGATCCGTGCAGACGATGCTATTCTCCAGTATTGGTAATACGAATGTTTTATAGAGCGAAAGGGCAATATCAGGACCAACGTAAGGCAGTACTTTTCTAATCTTATTAATCTCGAAATAGGCTCTCTTGGTGGTAAAATTCACCATCTGCTCCATTCTTAGATCAGAGTCGACAAGTAATCCCAGATATTTAAAAATCTTGGTTTCCTCAATACGATCATTCAATAATCTATAATTTGGTATATTGTCATTCTGCCTTCTGTTACCGTTAATACGTTGTATCCTGGTTTTGCCTATATTAAGCTTGAGGCCATTGTGCAGGCACCATTTCTCAAACTTTAATATGTCACCCTGTAGCACATTCACATCATTTTCATTTTTAATTTCCCTCCATATGACACAGTCATCCGCATATATTTATAAGAATCTTGCAAAAACAAAAAGTAAATACAAAATACAATGTAGAGGAAATTATATCTAAATTATTGTACCGCGAAAAATGGAACTCACTCAGGAAAAGAACTAACATATAAATTGTAATGAACAGGTTTGAATTCAAAACTCGTATCTTGTATGGGTAAGAATATTTTATGAAGGTTGATGAAAGAAAAAGACTAACACATGCTCTCAGTAAAGAGAGATAAGGGGGGGGAATATAAGGGTAAAATATATAACAAAAATGAAATTCTGTTATGTAGTTGTAGTTAATTTTATTATAACCAATGCCTCTAAAGAATGAGGATTTTATATCTATCAATTTGTTGTAAGAGTTCTCAAAAAATTGTAACTATAAGATGAACTCTTGGTGATAGCAATGTCAAGTAGAATTTTAATGTCGAATTTAAACAAATTATAAACTGGAACGTATGAGATTAAAAAGGATCCACATGTATTAATACAATATGCCAGCGGAAGCCTGGGAAGAGCAGCAATGCATTGAAAGGCACACATCCATTTTCTCTACATTTATTGTATCTGTCTACTGAGAAATAAAAATCTTTATATATATATATAATTGCACTTTTGAGGCAAAATTCATCTCCATTAAGTCGTTCATGTATAGAACAAACATGATGGGCCCTAGTATACTTCCCTGGGCCATGCCGGCTGACAGTCCTACTTCATCTGATATTTCATTATTTATTCGCACTGTTTGAGTTCTGTTTGTGCAGTAATTTCTTAATAATTTTAGACCGTTATTCCTGAACCCCAGAGCATTTAGCTTAGACAGTAACCTATCCAAATTGATCGTATTAAACGCCTTGGATAGATCAAATATACAAGGTCAGAGTTTCTTCCATTGTCTTTGGTTTTCAGAAGGTCCAAAATGAGGTGACTGAGAGCGGTTTCCGTACCTCTACCTGAAGTAAAACCATGTTGCTCAGTAATAATTATGTTGTTATCTATAAAGTATTCATCTATTTTTTCTTTCATTATTTTTTCAAAAATCTTGCCAGCCAGGGAAGTAATCGTAATAGGTCTAAGGTTATCTACCTCAAAGTTATTTAATTTCTTGGGAATGACCGTGCATATTCCCCTTTTCCACACATTTGGATATTCCCCACTAATTCTGATTATATTCAGGAGGTTAGTGAAGTTTCCAATGTCAGAGATAAGGCATAATCTTAAGAATATGGTAGGCAGATCTCTATGTCCGCTACTTTTGCTGTTGTCCAGTACCATAATCTTTTTTCGCACATCGTCAGTTAATATTTCCTCATCCCATGTGAATCTGCTGTTCAAAGTAACCAGATCAGGCATATTTTGTTGTACAGTGACTCTGGAAGAAATATTTGCAAAATAGATGTTTGCCATATCGGCAGCAGCCTTGCCAGAATAGGATTGATCATTTTTTATTATAGCCTCAATATTTGTTCTCGTTTTAGTGGAGGTCTTGGTCGGATAAATTTCTGATAAGTGATCCCAAAATTTCCTTCCATTACTGGAGTGTATTCTAAGTATCTCGAGAACTGCTTCTCTTTTTGAAGTAATTAGTTTACTTTTCAGCCTTTTTCTCTGTGCTTTAGCTGCCTTCCAGTCAATCTCTCTGCCTGATCGTTTGGCTATACTGTACTTTACATATTGACAGTAGCGCCATACCAAGAGCGGCGGAAAACGGCTGAACTATGACGAAGGCGGGCAGGTCACAGAAGCCTTATGTATTAACCATAGGCTTCTAACTTTCTCCTTTTTCTCCCAGAATTTGAGCTATTGTATGATACTGTAAGCTATCCAATATTATCAAATGACATGTTAAGATTGGTCATGCTTAACAAGAGGACATTTTATCCGCTAGATTTTAGTATATGGCAACTTTCGTAACAGTGTATCAACAAAAACAAGTAAGTGTAGGTGTACGGGCTGCAGGGGGTCGTAGGCCGTGTGCTCGTAGGCACACACACACCCCTGCACGTCCAGCAGTAGCCCGGGTGCGGTTCGGCCCGCATAGCTAGGTGAGTCAACTGGTCTGCGCATGCGCAGAATGACAGAAGTTCATCCCGCAGTTACTGGTACGCACTGGAGACGGAATATGTAAAGGGGGCTATTGTGAACAACCTATTCTTTTCTCGTATCATGTTTTTAACATCTCTAGATATGTTCCCTTTATATCTTGGTTTTATTACGATTTCTTTCATGGGATAAAGCCTATCTAGAACTCCTAGGTATTTTTTACTCAGAGTTTCCCAGAATATATTGACTTCTAGATCTTCCAATGGTATCACTGGGAGGTTTAGATTACAAGCGTTCATTTCACGTTGGACAGCTTCAGTATTCAACTTTCTGGCTAAACTTCTTGTATTAACCTTTTTGGTTTCATTGAGGAGGTTCGATCTGCCTCTACTCTTTTTTATTATAGCGTATATCGGTAGATGGTCGGATAATAATATGTCCAGAGTACCAGTTTTGTTGACAAACCTACAATCAATCATGATCAGATCAATCGTGCTACTAGTGGTTGATGTTACTCTAGTTGGCTGGCTAATCAATTGTTTCATGTTAGAGTTTTGTAGATGATTATATAAGTTTCTCTTAGGGACACTGTTGGCAATTAATGGAGAAGTGTCCCCCACTGTTGCGGGGTCCTTGTTTTTGGGTGTTAACAGAGACTCCCTTTGCATAAGGCTGGTTTTCCCCTAGTGATAGGTATGAAGACAAGAGAAGTTGTAGTTGATGATTCTGTAGTTTATTGTAGAATGAAGTGTAGTAAGGTATGCTTACTGAACATGGGTACATGTGAACTATATATACTGTTGCATGCAGGCAACGTTCTAGCAACGTTTAGAATGTTCTAGTTGGATCCAGGTCTATCATGTGGATCTTTCCAGAGGGAAGATCCATGTGATAGATGATGCAATGATCCAGAAGGATCCTGATCATTGATGATGCAATGTACATGAAGGTTCTAGATCATGGTAGAAGTACCAGTCAACATAAGGTTGACATGATGTATATTAAAGAATTAATTAAACCGTTACCTTTATTATCATTATAATCATTAGTTATTCATAATCATAAATCATATTAATTAAGGTTATGCCTTGTTACATAATCATACAAGGCCGGATATGACATTAGGCTTCCACTATTTTGTCTAGTGGGTATCCCCTGCGTAGGAAGTGTAGGGCCTTGGTTATGCAGTGTCTAACGAAGTCTTTGTCTAGTTGGCAAATTCTTCTAATATGAATGAATTGACTGTATATGATAGTCTTTTTGCAGCGTCGCCAATGTGCTGAACTAAAATGTAGGTAGTTATTGGCGTTGGTGGGTTTGCAATAGAGATCTGTATACAGTTTCCCATTTTCTCCTTTTATGACTGTGGTGTCTAGGAAATAGATTGAAGTTTCAGAAATCTCTGCACTGACCTTGATAGTTGGGTGTATGGAATTTAGATGTGTGACAAGGTTCTCTAGTTCTGTGTGGGGCCCATCCCACAGTCTGAAGATGTTGTCAATGTATCTTCCATATATGACTGGTTGGTTTGTGTATGAATAAATGTATTTTCGTTCAAACCAGTCCATGTATATGTTGGCATATGTAGGTGCGACACATAGTATCGTAGTATATTGTGGAACTTTTCTTGTCCTTTTGTTAATTCTTATAATAGATACCGTATATACTCGTGTATAAGCCCCGGCTTATATTAATTTCAAATGGTGAATTCTGTGTGATATTTATAAGCCAAGATAATGTTTTATATAAAGTTCTATATCTTGCATTGGCTTGTGTCTGTGTGGCTCGGCCTGGTTAGCATCGTTGTGGGATGTCCGCACACTTACATATAGCATCTAGTATAAGGATGGCCTAGGGACACTCACATATAGGATCTAGTGTCATGATGGCCTGGGGACACTCACATATAGCATCTAGGTCATGATGGCCTGGGGACACTTACATATAGGATCTAGTATCATGATGGCCTGGGGACACTTGCATATAGCATCTTGTATCCTGATGGCCTGGGGACACTTACATATACAATCTAGTATCATGATGGCCTAGGGACACTCACATATGAGTAATTCTCCCAATCGGGCATCATTTGGTTTTCCAGCCTAGGGTCTATACAACCTGTATTTGGGATGACCATACATGATTATAACCACTTTATTCGAATTCCTTGGCAAAAATGAGCCTATGGGAACCCCCCTTTCAAAGCTCTTATGCTAAAATCTTCGCCGCTATTGTGATAAAAGAGCTTTTTTAGGATAGAAAATATATAATAATCATGGAATTTGAATATAATACACAGCCTAATTTAGAAAATATATTACTTCTGCTGAACAGAAACGGTTTCTACACATGCACACACGTTCATTATTATGAAAAAACAAAACATTTATGTATTAATTAATTTGAACTGATTTAAACTTGGAAAATATTTTTTGGGAATAATTGTATCGCCGTTACGACATGTGTTGGCTTCAAAACAATGAAACACTCCAAGAGTAATAATTTAATTTAAGTTTCATTCATCTTTTTGTGTAGGGAAGGTGTACATCCATTTATATTTAGATAGATAGAAAAGTTACAACACTATAATATCCCTGAATCCTTTTATTACCTCACATAAAATTCCTTTAACTGGTTTGGGAATATTTTAGGTTGTGTTACGACATGTGAAATATCTCAAATATTTTTTCTACAAAAATATTTTCACGTAGTTTCGACCTTCCTAATAATTATCTAAGCCTGCCTTAAAATGATGAAAAATATTAATAGGATTGAATATTGGTGTTGTTAAAGTCAGGAGAGTTTGTGTACCAATGTCGCCGTTACGCCATAGCATCGCCGTTACGCCATAATCATTACAAAAAAAGAGAGATCCTCCTGTTCCAACATGATGATTTTATAGTAATAACATGAATATTTTTACAAAATCAAGTCAAATATCTGATTAGAACCAGATCCTCATTTACCAACAAACATCCATTCCCTAGCTTTGATTTTTTATTTAATTTTGCTAGACGAATTAGTGAGTAATATATCTCATTTTTACACAAAATAATTTGATTAATCGAGCTTAATGAGGCTGAAATAAGGCAAAATAATAGGGAAAATATAGGTATCTGAATCATAGGTTTAGGATCGAAATATTGGTCCAAGCCTTCCCAAACTTCACCTGCATTATGCTGATATTCCCCGCTATATGTACACCCAATATTGTAGAGATTGAACAAATTTTATTTTTTCGTAAAAAATGGCCCTCTGAAATCAAATGCTGCCCGTTTGGGAGAATTACTCATATAGGATCTAGTATGATGATGGCCTGGGGACACCTACATATAGGATCTAGTATGATGATGGCCTAGGGACACTCACATATAGGATCTAGTATCATGATGGCCTAGGGACACTCACATATAGGATCTAGTATCATGATGGCCTGGGGACACTTACATATAGGATCTTGTATCATGATGGCCTGGGGACACTTACATATAGCATCTAGCATCATGATGGCCTGGGGACACTTACATATAGGATCGAGAATCATTATGGCCTGGGGAGACTTAAATATAGGATCTAGTATGATGATGGCCTGGGACACTTACATATAGCATCTAGTATGATCATGGCCTAGGGACACTCACATAATTATAGGATCTAGTATCATGATGTCCTGGGGACACTTACATATAGGATCTAGTATCATGATGGCCTGGGGACACTCACATATATATAGGATCTAGTACCATGATGGCCTTGGGACACTCACATATAGCATCTAGTATCATGATATCCTGGGGACACTCACATATACAATCTAGTATCATGATGTCCTGGGGACACTCACATTTAGCATCTAGTATAAGGATGGCCTGGGGACAGTTGCATATAACGTCTAGTATCATGATGGCCTGGGGACACTCACATATATAGGAGCTAGTATCATGATGGCCTGGGGACACTTACATATAGCATCTAGTAACATCTAGTAAACTTCCCAAATATATATTATGCTCTAATTCGGAAGTAAACTAAAATATTTAACTATATTCATTGACAACTTTCTAAAACATATCCACTTGACCCATCTTAGTGTTTACAATTTTTATTCTAGGTTTAAATAGGAACATTATGGTGACATACAGACCTCCCCAAACATTTTGTTATTGCAGATCAACCAATGGATTTCTAGGAATATATTTTTTTTTCAAGTTATTCTGTAGCCAGGATCACAATATGAAATTTTAAAAAACACGTGGGTCAGATTTTTAAATTTTTTAATTTTGCCTTTATTACATGTTTTGCTGAGTACATCTTTAATTATTGAAAGAACTTATTTCTGCTATATATGTCTGTATTTCCCTCACAGAGCGCTTTCATTCCATATGTATACTTTTCTATATCTCTAGTCACATTTTACCTAAAAAATTTGGAAAATCCCATTTTTAAGCCTGAATTTTACAAGGATTTAATATATAGATATGTGAGTGAGTGAGTAATGGTTGCTTAATGCCATGACGACATCCATATGGAGTCATATTCATGGCAATGAGGGTTAGTGAGATGTTTCTTCCCCTTATATTTCATTTCAAGCAACACTTTCCAATGAATCTAACCTTATTTCTGATCCAAACAACCGCTTATTTCTCATCCAAACAACCATTCTACAATTGTCATTTATTTTATTTCATTTTATTATGTCTTTTTACATTTTCCCCAAACCAGCACTAACGATAGCACCCCCTTTTTTATAGCTCAAAAATCTTATCTAATACCATTTTAATTCCTTTCTTCTCCTATAACCTACCAGACTACTTACCAACACCCCAATCACTCGATTATCAAGCTTTTTGAAACAAAACTTATTTCCAACCTTTCTATGAAATTTATTATCAATTACCCTTTTTCCAACTCTGAGGGGATGCTATTTCTAGTGCTAATAATTGTGTCTGAAAGTTTTTAAAAAAGAGTTTGGCATTATATTTCTATCATTGCATATTACTACCCAGTCCCGTATTACATACATCTCACAAAATTATAATATTTCTTAATATTTCCACCATAACAGGCCATAGAGATCATTTAGCCAGCACGCTAACGATAGCAACCCCCTAAATAAACAGGAACTGAATGAAAGTTTTGCCCATCTTAGGTTGACTATTTATTTATTTTTTATTTTTTTTATTCAACATTTTTATACAGCAAGACATGACTATTTGTCAAGACCAAAGCTCACAGCATCTTTAATGATATTCTGCTTGGCGCTGTGTCTAGTGTGGTTTTAACTAACTAGGTGCATGGCTATATAATGTAACTAAAAATAGGAACTAATAATATCGAAATGATAGTATCTATCAACATATATATACATATGGTTCACCAGGTGTCAGGTTTTCTTGTATTGTGTGCTGCTGTTGTGTGTGTGGTTGTGGTTGTGTGTGGTGTGTTTTGTGGATCTGAATGTTTAGTGGGTTCTCTTGGCCCAGCATGTTATAGCCCTAGGTGTTTTTTAGTGCAGACTTGAAGCTGTTTGGGTTGTTTATATTTTTTAGATTGTCTGGAAGGCAGTTCCACAGCTTGGCTGTTTGGACTATTTCATTTCCTTGTAGATTTGTTTATGCCTGTATGTGTTTCCACCAATTAAGAATTCTGGAAAATCTTTTCCATGACACAGAAGAGGCAAAACATTTGTTCATAGATGAAGTGTGACCCGCCAAGCAGAAAGGGACCTTCCCGCAGGAGTTATAGTTCCTGGTATTCCCGCTAGAAGTCACATCATATTCACAACGTCACTGTCACAAACGTTTATATTAGTAATTCTGAGAGGCAGGTAACTTTGAAAGTCTGTAACCTCACTAATTTTTGGAGTACCAACAAAATTCTTTCACTTTTATAATGCTCATTTCCCCTTCTGTACATCCCTGTCATTTTTTTTCATTTTTTTAAAAATATCTATTTTTTGTACATATTATGATGTGTCACAGGAAAATGAGTCACGCCCCCGACCTATTTGAGATCATCTACTGAACACTGACATAACTTTACAAAAAAGCCCATATCTCGGCAAATTCTGAGAATTTTCAACTATTTTTTTCTGTTATTGACTCAGGAGGACATCTATAATAAACTCAAATTTGAAAATTTGGCCCTGGAGTCCCCTTTCTGCTTGGCTGGTCACACATATACATACATACATACATGCTCACTTGTGATACCTCATAATTCAATCGACCTATTGCCAGTTTTTATCATAAAGAATCACTATGACAATGCGTTTACCCTGTTCATTTCTATGTCAGTCACACACTCTATGTATAATTGAGCTCGGAAATCGAAGATCAAAGAGCTCTTTTATTTTTTGTGATGTGAAGAGAGAATATATAAGAATACTAAGACTTTCGACGGCATATCGGGTTTCTAATTGACATTCCTTAAGATAAGAGACCAATCACTAATTTTACTCAGAATACAATGAAAATAATAAACCTGTTTTGTATGCATATTTTGTTTTTTTCATTTGTCTTTACTTATTCAATTTTGCAGATTAAAGGTGCCTAATTTTGAAGAATTGGTGGGACCATTATGCCAAGGCCACTGCAGATCCTATATAATATCTACATTATATCCTAGCGAAGAGTGCCAAATGCAGCCATTTAAGGTGAGTTTTCTTGAGGAATATATTTTTTTGTTTCTCAGAATAGTGGTAACTAGTTTCTATAAGAAACACTTCTCAATAGAGCAGGCTTAGAATGAAAGTATCTATAATAACTATATAAGACCAACTGAGCCTATTATAGTAATCGTAGTACTTTTAATAATATCTTTTCTTTTTCTTTGGTGACCTTGAATATTTGGCTCATGCAATCGTTTGTTTAGGGATTCCTGATGATATTTCCAGAATCTCCAGATTCCGAATCTGCCTAGTAACTTGAGGAATTTTAATTATGGACGTTTGAAAAATAAAGAAAATAAATCCAAGGAATACAAAATTGTTTACTGGATAAAGTGACTGATATCAATCGATAGGAAATAATCTGCCTTAAAATTCTTTTTATTTGAGATATTAGCAATAGATCTCATAAAGACATTTGATCTTGACCTTGACCTGTATGTGTTATCTAATTATTTTGCAGGATCCTCCACATCTTCCGCAAAATCTAAAAGTAAACATTGAGACATTACCATGATTGCTTCTAACATTAATAAATTATTTCTCAATCACTCAAGACATGGAGTCAATGTGCTTCTTTAACTTTGCTGAAAGGAAGGAATTGTCGAATAGCAGTTACGCAGTGTTTTATGAGTGTTTTTATTATGGTTTATCCTAATTTAACACTAATAATAGGCCTTAAAGTTATAGAGCCTACAGCATTTCATTTAAACTATTTAAAACATAATATGTTTACAGGCGCTCGGTTGAACCCTGTACACTAATATGTATGACTGAATATCCCAAATGTTCAGTTTTAACTCTGTACGAATTGTAGTAAATGACTGCAACTGTTGAATAACGGTAATTCTTAAAACCATAAGTGAATTGTATAGACTAGGTAGAAATGTGTTGGCTAAAAACATTGTACTGTCCAGGAACGTTGTCGAAGAAGGAAAGTGAGGAGATAACGTTAAAGCCAACTTACAAATTATAGTGTTTTAGTAGGCCTATTTTTAAGATTAATTATAGGCCTTAAAATTATAGAGCCTAATTTTAGGAATGAAATTTAATTAATGAGAGATTAAAGTTATTATATTTGTAATGTTTACAATCATTATAGGCCTTAAAATTATAGAGCCTATTTAGGAATTAACTATTAATTAAGGAAAGATTAAAATTTTCAAATTATAGGCCTTAAAATTATAGAGCATATTGTGAAATATTTTTAATATATTGGTATATATTGATTGAAGAAAGTGCTGATTTTATCATGTTTTGATTAATAAATATTAATAAGTGAAATGATGTTTCCCGTGTTAACTGTTATTAGAGTTAAGATGAAGTGTTTGTAAGTATTTCACATATGTCCGATTTGATTGATATTTTATGGCTGAAAAGGAATTGAAAATAATGTATTTGCTGTACTTAAGATAAGGTGTAAGTAATGCCGTCACCAGAGCCTTTTTGATAGTCATTTTGGTCCATAATAATATCAAGGGGCTAGATACAAATATCTCTGCCCCCTCAATGTCATTATAATGTGCAATTCCTCGCGTCCTCCCATTTCCAACTCAAAATCTCCTGCCTAATGCCAAATCACCTGTGGGTACTGTACCAAGAAGGCAGCAACCAAATCGCGAGTGTCGCCATCTGCATTGGGAAAAAGGCATCTAGCCAGACATTTGGGGCAAGTGGCGCCACCTATTATTGAGGGAAATACAATGGGAAGTAGCGTCGCAAAGGGATTGAAGATCGAAATAGTTATTGTATAAATGAAGGACAAATAGGGTATGTTGTTTTATTGAGTACAATAGCCTATAGAGTATGATAATATGAATGTAACATTATGTGATCAATTTAATGGCGCCTTATAATAAATAATATAGGCATAGCCTAGGCATACCGCTAGTATGGGGAATGGGGCTAATCTGTAGGCTACTAATCTATACTTATTAGCAGGGCAAACAAATTAAAGAACTCAGAGAGTTAAGACACAGGGTAGGCCTACACTCTGTATGGGACCTATTTAGAGTAAACATCAAAGCGACCCAAAGGTAACCCTACGGCGAACCACTCCAAGTAGATCTTGAATAGAGTGTATGGATAATAGGATATTTTCTTTATTTCGTCGAATTTCATTATATGAAACTGAAAGTGAGTGATCAAATAGTCCTCATGTGCTCTAGCTTATGCGTGCTCGTCATATGCTGATCAATTTACATGCGCCGTGGATAGATATAAATATAGATTGATGCATTGGTCCTGTTGGCAATAAACATCGCTATTGTTAAACCTAGGAGTATAGGTATAGAGTAGTGGTATAGAGTGTACACGCGATTATGGTTACGGTGGGTCTCACACACAACTCTATAGTTTATCATCATTGAAAGAGGTTTAGTTTGGAGCGCGCCCGCATGCTAGTAGATGGCGCGGTTGGTTGCTCCACCGTAACCAGAATAGTTGCTCCACGATGACCCACGGCGACCGTCCCACGGTGACCATTCGCGTGCATAGGCACTTCAAGAAATTGCTCGCCTCGCGAAAATGGATGAATATGGGGACGAAAAACTTACATGTGAGGAAACAATCACTAGCTTCTTAGGAGGTGACCAATCTTCAAATTCACAAAAAATGTCTGGGATGTGTAAATTTATCGTTCTGCGTTTAGCTGATGTTATTGGGCCGAGAGATGGGACCGACAGATTCTGGCAATATTTACTGTGGGTCTATCTCGCACAGGAAACAAACACGAAGGTGCTACTACCAGAAAAATATAGGAACCAAAAACTTAGCCTGGTTTATGTGTCTGATGTATGTGCAATGATAATGAAAATATTACATGAAATAGATGATTCAAGATTGTACAACCAAGCATATAATCTGGCATGTCAGGAGACTCCAAAACTTGATGAACTAATTTCAGACATTCAAGAGGCATTGGGTTTTAAAACCCCGCTAATTAATTTCTGGACATATGACGACTCTGAAGAAATTCCAGAAATATTCCCCTCTGTTGAGAGAGGTCCTGTCGATATTTCAAAGGCTAAACACGAACTGGGATGGTCACCGACGTGTTGGAAACAAGTTGTTCAAAGCACAGTTGCTTTTTATGAAAGTGTCCAAAAGCACGAGTCATTTGTTGATGAGAAAAAGTCTGTCTATAAAGAACTTAAGAAAGACTTAGCCTCTTTTTATAGTACATCCCAGCTACGACTTTTGAAGAAATTTCTTCATTTAAATGATTAATGGGACTGTCCTTTAGGGACTGTCCTTTAATTATGTAACACATGGAGGGGTGGGTGGGTATGTAGAATTGTGTTACCGTACAAAGTATTACAGGGGGGTGAGTAAATGTTGCATAACTGTAAAAAATAAAAATGACTTTTTTCTATTAAATGTGAATAAAGCATGCAGTTGTTTTGAAAAATGTGTTGAATAAAAAACACTTGTCTTAATGACAGAATTGAAGTGCATGGGATTTACTGTGTTCAAAAGTGCTGTCCATCTGTCTGCTTCCACAAAGGTTTAATACAGTTGAAGCAAAGCGTCTTGTAAACACAATGCCTGTCTTCTATGGACACAAACATTCCTACGATTTACACCTTGGGGGTGGCGGCACTCCGAACCAAAATGGGTTCCCATGCTCGTTCCCAATTTCAAGGAGAAAGGGTGTTTTTTCAGGTACAATCAATGACCTTGAAAATCAAAGAAAGGGGTACTTTTTCAGGTCTCTCCTTGAAAATGAATACTTTTTGTTCAATATAATAATGGAGGTTGAGCTTCAGCATCACGAGCAAAATATGTTCTTGCGTGATGGGAATCATCGGAAACATCTGGACGATTTTTTATCTCATACTTCTGGGAAATCCCATGCCTTTATCCTGAGTGTCCTTCCAATCTGAGGGGAAAGTCTGGAAAATTGTGCTAATCCTCATCTTGAAGGAAAGTATCTACAAAGACTTATTAATTCGATTGTATTCTTCTCTTTCAAATGTTTAAGTATTGAGAGATGAAATAAAAAATATAATAAAATTCATAAATATGTCAAAATGTTAATATATTTGCCATTTTGTTTTTCTTTTTGTTGGGGAAGACAAGTAAGATTCCACCCATGTATTGTAGTTATGATTGCTGGCATCGAAAGAACACAATGCAGTATTTCCATCTTTAAAGCAATATATTTAGTGATTCATTTGGATACAGATTTAACAGAGAAGTGCATTTTCCTTGTTTAAATGAGTGTTGTAGTAAGTAATATGACCACACAGCCTACTTCCTTATTTTTGTATTATAGTCATAATTATGTAAATTATATAAAAATAATACATAGCTAGAGGTATCTGTACCAAATAAGTATAAAGAGTTTTAAAATACCATAGAAGGGTCAGCAAAAAAATGGAATACATAACAACTGACGAGCTTCAATTGATAACATTATAAAACACATTTCCGTAATAATGAAGGACGGCTATTTATGGGGCTAAAATAGATCCTTGAAGTGTTTTTTATCATGAGGCAATTCTCAATTCCGAGACATGTTAAACATTATTATTCAATAACAAAATGGAAGTTGTTGAACAATTTAGCTGAGATTCCATCAATGATATTATGGAAGTTATTGGAATTAGTGAGACCCTGGGAAATTGATGACGAAGCGAGTGTCAATGTTACCATTGCCTGCATCAACAATAAGTCCTCTCATGGTTCCTGCACCCCAGATGTCGTTCCAAACTAGTGAGTTAAGCACGCCCCCTGAATCAGGTCCGCGTGGTGATATGCTTTCATAGGGTACACAGATCCTCTGGCTTCCCTCGCTCCACCTATATTGGAGGTGAAAATCATTTCTGACATAGGTACAAAATTCCATGGCTCTTATTATTAGTAGTTATCTTTATTTTAATTTCTAAAAAATAATAAAACCTTTTTTCTTAAATGACTATTATTTGAATTCCATGCTTAGAAACGAATCAAAGGTTTGAGATATATCTGATTGGCAAGTAATTATAACCATACATAACCTTAACATTCCATATGTGACCCTAGATCCTGCAGGAAAATTGCCTCTTGGTCCATCAAACGATGTCTTGGCACTTATTGTGTAGAAAGTGAATACATATGGATCATTTTTCACTTCTGCATATTCATAGAATACAGACATGTACATTCTGAGATAGCTTTCTGGGTTGGAAGTGAGAAGAGACACTGTGACATTTTCATCTTCATATTTCTCGAAGGGACGCCGCCTCATTGCATTTAGTTTAGCTCCAAATGATTCCATGTATGCAACCGCCAGCTCAAAATGGTACTCTGGACTTTGACAGCCACCCAAAGCTTTGGCTACCAATTGTCGGTTGCCTTGTAAAGACACCGGACCACCTCTCAGACCTAGGAACATTCTAGGACTCACATATCCTTTATCAACTTCACAGTCTGCAGCCATTGAACCTTCTATGGCCAGGGTGACTCCAGCACATATACATAATATCCTTCAAAGGAAATAATAATATAATAATTGTTGTGATATTATATTTGGTGATGAATAAACCCAGCTTTGCTTGGTTTCTGGCCATTTCTGAGTCTTATTATATTCCCTCCCTGCACAGGACCCAATATATCAATATTTATCATTACCTATTATAACTTTTACCCAGCGCTTGAAACATATTAAACAATGTTGAAACTTTTAAAAATTGTATGATACATTAATGGATATAATTAAAGCATCAATACAAAGATATGTGGTTTGCGTTTCATTATTTATGTATATAATTCTGATGAAAGATGGTTTTAGATGTATATTCTTTCTAAAATATAAACTCCTTGACGAACGGCGGCAAAACTGCTAATTTTAAATAAGCGAATGCTATGCACCGAAACATAACGAACGCCGCCCCATAAGTAAACAACGAAATATAGAGTACGGCTCCCTGGTCTGCTCAGTCATTCTCGCACTTATTTTCCTGCAAATGTCTGCATCCAGTACCATGAATAGCCAGCAAAATAATACAGCAATACCTTAGTAAAGTTGGGTGGCTGTCAACTATTAGAGCCAGACAAGATATAAATAACTCGACCAATTATAGCATTAAAGGGCAAGAACTCGAGAATGTAGATTCGTACAAATATCTGGGAATTGAAATAGATAAACAGTTGAACTTTGGAAAATTCCTTACTAAAAAAGTGAACATGGTTCGCATTAAAGTAAGGGCACTATCTAAGCTTTACAATATCTGTGATAAATCTATTTTACTATCAATATATAAAACTATGATCGGACCCATTATTGATTATGGAGACATCTTCTATAACTCTGCTCCTAGAAAGCATATTATAAAACTTCAGACTCTTCAAAATTCAGCCCTAAAAACAATACTTCATTTACCTAGATTATCTAGCACTGAAGAGGTTCATAAGAAACTTAATATTACTTCTCTTCAAACTAGGAGAGAGGTACATATTCTGGAAAGAGCTTTTCTAAGGACTAGAAACTTAGACAATATCGACAGGAGGGAAGTCCGTCTGCGGGGACTTTCTGAGGGGAAAAGGTTAATCTACCCCCATCCATATAATGAGCTTTTCAAAAAATCTTACCTGTATTGCATTCCAACTCTTTGGAATAGCTTAGAATCTAAAGTTCAACTAATTGATACGAGAAAAGATTTCAAAATGTATTTAAAACACCAGTATCATCTGGCATTTGATTCTTTCCTTTGGTCTGATGAGAGATCAGACTCCTCTCCTATCTAAGTATGTAAGTATGTAAGTGGTACTAGTCTAAGTATCAAGAATATGGAAATTGGGAAAAGGGACTACTCTGGGTACTGTACAACCCCAGGCAAAGTTAAGACCGATATAGCGGTGGGCAGGGAAGGGGGGACCCATATTGACTATTTAGTCAATCCAGATGTATGAGTGACGTTTTGATATAATCAAAATATAGTATGAGTGTAAGGTTCCTACAAAAACTTATTATAGGAATCATTATTTTTTCAAATGTAATTTATTTTAACATTAGTTGTTACCCTAATGTTACATAGTGTTTAATGGCATAAGTAGTAAATGACCAAGCCAGTAGGTCAAAAAACAAAACAAATATTGAATGTCATGTGTAAAACATATCATTCTAACAACAGTAAAAACTATAAGAGTATCTATAGAAGCATGATCTGGAAAAAGATTATACTCAGAGGCTATATGAACCTCATAGAGAGACTGATAATACTACATAATCAGGGTCAAGACATCAAATACCAAGTCAAGACTTCATACCTAAGAAAAAATCAAGACTCCATAGCAAAAGCAACATCGAAACAACTATAAATTACGAACACTAGTGATTGAAATATGGACAAATACTTACTATGCATTGACTTTACAATTTATTTATTTATTTTGGGCGGTCTGGAAGACCTCTTGTAGAGGATTATTAATGCCCATTTCCTGTATTATGTGAAATATGTGCGACAACTTGAACTGTCATATGTATGAACGAATATAACGGAATAAAAATCTTTATATATATATATAATTAAGCGAAACGCATAACAGCAAATGACAATCTTCGTTCAACTTTCGTTAACACTACCGTGAATGGGGACTACATATCGGCCGATCGACCGATCACACCGCGTGGTGACTACGTAATGCTCCATGCAGCTTTACATACTTTCCCAGACTGCACCACCGGGCTCCACTTGACCCTTCCTGTGAGACACTTCCGGCTTGCAGCAACACATGTTTACATAGCCTACACACACAGACTTTCAGTGTTATTCTCATGGATGTATTGCTGTCATATTCAAGGTAGCAACTCCGCGATTATTCCATTAAAAAGCAAAATATAGATTTTTCTGCTAAAATCTCAATGTCTGCAGGTGGCTGATGGCGGAGCCATAAAGTCAACTGCAGACCTCGGCAAAACGCCTGACAACTTGTGTGCCAGTATAGGAAGAACTGGGAGTTTCCTAGTCACATGAACCTGCCTCTGCGTATGTCAAGATGCAGAGGCAGGTTCGCTGACTAGGAGTTTCCCGGCTGGTTGGCGAGGGCCGTTTTTGCTACGATCCTTTATTCTTAGATATAAAAACAATATTAGGCGATCAGATCTGGTAAAATATAACCTTCCCCCGAAATTTTCCAATTTTCCTTCCCCGAAATAAATATAGCCTATAGTATAGGCCTTCCTTGCTACGGTTAACTTTCTGGATCTGCTTGTCAGTTATAAAAGAATTGAAGTAATTGCATTTATAATATGCTGCTCTAACTATGCTTACCAAAACATCTTGTCAATAGTTCTGTCTGGAGTCCTTGTGAAAGTCCTTTTTTCAACCAGTCCTTAATGTTTCTGTATTCTCAGTTCTTGTCAACCCAAATTATTATTGTTTGCACTAGTGTCATCTAGTATATTCCACACAACATTGATACCTACTGTTCCCACATAAGGGGAGGAACAAGTTAAAACCATCACCATATAGTCTTAACGCTCTGATTATGCAACGTTCAAGGTTCAATTCAATTCAAGAATTCAAGAATTCTTTTATTTTGTATAGATGTTACATACAAATACAGGTAGCTGCGTCTATCATGATAGCAGTATCATTTCAATAGTTTGATTTATGTTTAAAAATTGTCTGGACACATTCTCTCCAATGTATAGTCAAGATGATTCACTGTTAACCCCATATCCTGATTAGCAAAGTACCTTGTGGTGGACATTAAAATTTTATTATATATACCACACAACATTGATACCTTCTGTTCCCATGTAAGGGGAGGAACAAATCAAAGCCAAACCAGTATAGCCTTAATGCTCTGATTATAGAACGTTCCAGAAAGTAACCGCTGCAAGAGGTAAGTAAATTGGTCATAGTTCACAAGATCTTTATGCCTATTATTGTTTTTATATTTAAGTTGACCTCTAAAAATAAAGGATCGTTACAAACGGCCGTCGCAAACAAGCCAGGAGATTCCCAGCTGGGGGCATGTTGCCCCCCAAAGTTGTAACATGACAGGGAGTGAAATGGTGCATTCTGCGAGCATTTTTGAAAATGGAAAAATTGTTCAAAAAGGTTGATCATAAGTTGGTCATAAATGGGTCCTACTACTATGCCATTTGCCACTCGGGCAGGTGCACTGGTCCCCAGTTTGAAGAGCATAGCATAGCTATTTCTATCGAAATAGCGGTAGGTGCAGTTCGTCCAGAAGTATAACCACCAGAGGTTCATGTGAGTGAGGGGAAGTCTTAGGCTATTTAGTTCTATGAATATGAATTCTTTTTCTCATTTTCAATGACACTCCCCTCCACCTGCCCTGTTCTCCACACCCACACTAACATCCCCCGCTCCTACCTTAATATATATTTGTTTAGGCATTTATGTTCAGCCTAAGCAAGGCTGAATAGCGCTAGTATGCAGTGGTGCTAGTGGCGGTATCAAGAGAAACCATATCCCAGTGCTATGTTTATAATCGGCAGGAATAGCACTCGGTACAAATCATCACAGAACGATGGATGGTGCGAGAACTGACTCTAGCATCATTTGTGTGCATTAATGACGTATAGATTAGAGACGAAATTGCCGGAGGAAAATGTCTTAGGATGGGAGTATCATCGACCAAATTGACGATTTCTATAGCGTTACCTTGAAAACGGGGCAATAATAATCGGTTCTGTCTGTATTTGTGTTGGAACATGATAACATGATAACATGATTACTGTACGACGGTTCTGGGTGTCAATATTTAGCAGAAGGCGTTTTTTTTTCAAAAGCAGTTGTAGTGTAGGGTTCAGAAAGTGTAACTGCTAGATTGATGCAAGATATTATTTTATTTTCTGTTTTTGTTCTTATAGATTATAGTTGTCCTTTTTCTCATTTTCAATGACACTGCCCGCCACCCGCCCTGCTCTCACTCCCTCCTACCTTGAAATGAATTTGTTTCAGTGTCTAACTGCCCTGCCTGCCTCGCATAAGGGTGCGAGGCAGTCACTACCCAAGGCAAAATAACAGGGGAGCTGTTAGGCCTAACCGTTAGCTAACCGTTAGCTCACATTTTCGTATTTAAATTAGGTGAGCTGTTAGCAATATAGGGCCTTGGCTTAGGACTGGAAGAGAAGGTATGGGGACCTTACAAGATATGGAGCTGTGAGCTAACGGTTAGCTCACCACTTGAGCTGTGAGCTAACCTTTAGCTCACCACTTGAGCGGTTTATAAGCTGTTAGGTCAAGCGGTACGTGAGCTAACTGTTCGCTCACCACTTGAGTGGTTAGGGAGCTAGCTGCTGGCTCACAGCTCCTCCTGTCTGTTGCTGCCTTCTTAGTACAGCTGTGAGCTAACAGTTAGCTCACAGCTCTTCCTCACTGCTGCTGCCTTCTTAGTAGAGCTGTGAGCTAAGGTTAGCTCACAGCTCTTCCTCACTGCTGCTGCCTTCTTAGTAGAGCTGTGAGCTAATGGTTAGCTCACAGCTCCTGTTCACTGCCAGTTGCTTGATTTTGTTTCTGGTTATTTGGATTTTCTTGAGAAGAAAGGGGTGAAAAGATAGGTTATCATCAATGTTGAGACCTGAAAGGGTATATTCCTTATCCTGTTCTATCTGAGTGCTACCAAAGTCATATATGTTTGGGTCAGACAGTTTGTTCCTGTTGCTAATATTTATCCTCATTACCTTACATTTGTCAATATTAAGTGAAATTTTATTCATTTGACACCATGAGTAAACATTATGGTGATCTTTCTGCAGAGATTCACCTAATTTCTTGTAATTTTTGTTTATACCATAAATAATCGTATCGTCCACAAACATTTGGATTGATGTATCAATTGCACATTTATATTTCATTAATGTAAATATTAGATAAGAGAGGCCCCAATTTAAGGCAGTTTCTTGGGTTACCCCACAATTCACCTGTTGAACATCAGAAAGGGTATTGTTAACCATCCCTTTTGTTCTCTATTACATAAATAATTCCTTCACCATTTTATTACAGCTTCAGAAATATTATTTTGAGTTTATCTATAAGAATTGAATGATTTACCGTATTGAAGGCTTTCTTGAAGTCCAAGAAAGCAAACACAACTTTAAGGTTCTTGTTTAATGCTTCATATATATCTGAGAATAATTCAAATACAATTTTAAATTTCAATTTTATTTATCTTAAATTCCAACGTTATTTTAATGTTATTGTTAACAGAAAGTAATATTTTGTTTGTGTGTACATTGGTGCAGCACCCCTGTGATTTATCTGACCACAAGGCCCACATCAGAGCCCTACAGTGTGAGACAGCATGAAACCACTCCAAATTGCTTATTCGTAGTAAGATTTTGGTCAAGGGTGATTCATTCCTAGGTATTCTTAATCATTTGTTTGTGAGATCATTTTGTTATTGAACTATAGAGTTAAATTTAAAAAGGATAAATTTTGTGATATTCATGTTCATAAGAATTTTGTTAGAGACTATCCAATTATAGAAGGTTGTCATGTCTTCTTCCTTATCTTGTTTTAACTTGATTAGATTTGTACTAGCTTTAAAAAGGATGGTGTTATCAAACGAGTCATGTTTAGGTTTTTAATGGCATTTGATTAGATTAGAAAGAGTAAGGGACCTAAGACAGATCCCTGGGGGACTCCCCAGGTGATGGTTAGATTGGTGGAAGTGTACTTTCCATTTTTTACCTGTTGGAGTCTGCCTTGCAGATAAGATATAAGCAATTCGCAATAGTTAGCTAAAATTCCTACATTTTTCAGAATATCAGAATATCATGCTGGACGCAGTCAAAAGCCTTGCTGAAATCTATGAAAATTGCCATGGCGGCTTCATTTTTATTTTCTAAATGAGTTGTTTATTTATGTATCTTGCGCTTGTATTATGAAAAGATAAATCATGGTAAAATGCATTTTGTCTGAATTCTGCATAGCACAAACAGAAGTATACCTTCCTACCATGCATAACTTCAACCTGCACAACTAATGGGAACAGATAATATTGTGTGTTGTGGAACTGATAAAACCGGTAGATACATATTGATAGATCACAGTAAGTAAAATGAGTATTAGTTGGGTTTTTTGCACAACTTTTTATTCAATATGTCAACAAAAATCACTTCTCTCGTGGGGTCAATAACATAACATATACATTGTACCCTCTTCTTCTCATCAAATGCAGTGTTCTGGAGTACAAATTGATATGATCATGATCTACAAAAATATAATTATATTTTATCAGGTAAGATTGCATGCTGATAAAATCTAACCAATGATACTAGTGCAAGCCTCTCTACTCTCTAGTAGGTGTGTGTGTGGGGGGGGGGGGCTGTTGGCTGAACAGTACAAATATAACATATATTTACTCTCTTTTTAAATCTGCATGCGTCTGACCATTCTTTTTTTATCTGTGGATATCCTATTTTGATACAACACCATTTTGCATTTGTTCTCTGGCTCAGCTACTACATGTTTGTATGGAATCTCTCCTTGATAAAAAAGTTTCTGTCTATAAATAAAGGATTTTACATGAAGAATAATCCAGTTGACAATCTTGGTGCTTTTATCATTTATGTCTATTCGAAAATGCTGCCTTTGGGCTTAAAAATAACTCTATTATTTATCCTGCTGAAAAATGGTTTACCATTTTTGGAAGAGTTTAGATGACCCATCGAACATACAAATAGCAGTGTTTTTTCCCACAACTTTTTCGTTTCATCACATTCCACAAAGAAATGTTTAATGTTGTCTCTTTTTCCACAGAAGGAACATAAGTTGGAATTCTTAATTTTCATATTTGTCAATACTTTGTTACATGTTATGGTTCTGTTGTTATAATGGATGTAACCTAGAGGAGTGAAGAATCGGTAGAGTATGAACTTGTGTTTTATTGCCTTGTAAAGATGATGATATCAGATGTTAATGGTAATGGCAAGTACCCTGGGTGCGTGTGAGGCACGTGTTATACCTTCAGGTAATCCTCTCATGGTAATTGGCAGGTGCGCCAGCCTTCATAGGGGAAGGAGCTAGCCTGCATGAATTGAAAATTATTGGTATGACAAAATGAAGTATAACACTGTATAATTTTATACTGAAAGGCATGTATTCTGGACTCACTAGTCGCCTTATAGGGATGTAAAAATATTTTCTTCCATTCAATTTTCTCAAATTGCATGTCATCCAAATCCAGAATTGTTTTCCAACCATTTAATTTTGATATCTTTGGTTTCCTTTTCAACACCAAGGCATTATATATGAGTATGGCATTAGCTGCTCTGACATCAACTAAAAAACGACCAATTTTAACATTTAATGTATTGTCATCAAGTGATTTCGGTTTATTTGCTAGTCTATGCCACCAGCTGGCATGTATGTCATTTTTTAAATTGGAAAATGAGTACTATTCATGTTTTTGCTGCACCAATATTTAACATCTCCATCCTTATTTGATCAAAATCATCCACTTGTGAGGATTCTTTGACCGTTATTATGATGAAGTGAAATTAAGGAAATGGCAAAGAAACTTTAGTAGTTTAGAAATAAATGATCACTCAGATTTTGCATGTCTATTTGCAGTTTGTCCATCAATACTGTCAGCAAGCAAACAAAATACTTCAGAACGTTCATGCGCTTTCATATCGAGGAGGACGTTAAAGTTTCTCATCACTATCTTATTGAGAAAATATTCAATTCCTGGCACCAATCGAATCATTGCCACAAACAGTTTATAACTATAAAACCTGACCCAATCAGCCCATGACAACGGCCCTAACATGAAGTCCCTGCCCATGCAATCCATGGTAAAAGCAATCAGGGCTTCCTTAGTGAAAAATGGCATTTTTATCATCCCATTCACTCCGTCACAATAAGCATCAGCCATGGGATGAAACTTCAGTGGTGGGTTTTTCAATCCTGCCAGCAGAATTTTCTCCTCTATTTCTTTACATAAGTCAAATGTTTCCGGATAATTCCAGCTGCAAATATTGTAATTATCTTTAATACCGAGGATATGACCAATACCACGCCAAAAATGAATATAATCTTCTAATTCTTCTTTTTTAACAGTGAGACCAAATCCAGCAGGATACATTGTAATGACGCCAATGAAACCAAATTGAGCAAGACCCATATCATACTGATTTAGATACAACTCAGATTTGTCTGCATTTCGTAAAACCTTCAACTTCTGCTCTTGTTTTGTCATGTCTTCTGCTACTTTAAGGTGCATTTTTCGTACAAGTCTGAGGGACTTGTAAGCTGGATCATCAGGATTGCCCCAAACATCTCCAAGGTGCCATCTATAAATGTGAAGATAAGTGTCCAGATATCTTTTGATAGCTTTCCCGGGCGTGTCAGATTGTTGGGTGAAGACTAAAGCCTCCAAAAGGTTTACCAGGCTGAGGCCAACTACTAATGAACAATGCATAGCAAAGATGGACATTACTATGTGCCTAAGGAAGAACTGCTGGCCTCTCTTGAATTTCTTCTTATCTAGCCATGATGGGGCTTCATCTTGACTACTTAGGTCTGTGGTTGATTCTGCATAACCTTGCTTCAGGTCTGTCAATTTCATGGTGGAGGTATATAAAAACTGCAAAAACAAATTGAGATATAATTGATTAAATTATGTGGTAATCTAATCCATGTAATCAGGGAGGTGCATAAACCTCCCTTATTTTAATTATCAGGAGAGTGGGGAACACATTTTCGGAGATTAGTTTTAAGACTTGTAGTAGGGATTAGGGGCTACAATGAATAGGCCAGAACAAATGAATGATTGAGTAAAGGAAAACTAATGAAATGGGAGACCCAAGTTGTTTTGACTCTTTTAAGGCTTAATTTAGGCATTACTCTTGTTATGTGCCCCTTACACAATAGTGCTAATGCTAATATACTGGTTAGTGTCTAGTTTAATGTGATGACTGTGAACCACCGAGGATTAATCCCAATAATGTTCTCTGACGTCATGTGTTAGTTTGTTGCAACAACAGTTTTTCTAGTGAAAGTTTGGATTATTCTCCCTGCTATACCTCCGCCTGGCTCCCTCAGTGCTCACCTTACAAGAGTGGGCTTATGTTAGCATCTAGTTTAAATGTTCCACAACTGCCTTTCGATGCTTTGGTGGATTATGTTAATAATTTAATATTAATGCTACCACATTATGAATTAAAGATTTATTTAGAAGTATAGCACTATTAAAAGGATGCATTAGAAGCATTCAATAAGTGTACTTTTTTTTTGTTTTTAAAAGTTTTTATTCAGTCTATCAACAGATTCTTTCTTCATCCGGGGTCGATCACACAATTTTACATCGTACCCTCTCTTTTCCTGGACATTGATAATTATTTAAAAGTAACGATTGAAGAAAAAAAAAACAAGAACATATTTGCTTCATGCGCATGGAAATGACCCTTTTTGTTAATAAAAATATGACATGTACAGAGGATGACTTTTTGGTAACATTCGAGGTTTGTGTACGGAGTATGACACTTTGGTACCCAGTCAAGACAAATTACTCTGATTTAAAAATGTTGTCTAAAAGATTTATGTACCGGGAATGACTTCTTGGCAGCACGCAGGCTATACATTTGATATGACACTTTATCTCCTAAAAAAGGGTTTTTAACATCGACATCTACGTTCCTACAACTAGCTTAAACCTATAATTCTCGTATGTACTGAGGATGACTTTTTGGTACCCGTCTTAAGACATATATTAAAAATTTGTTATCTAAAGGGTTTATGTACCGAGAATGACTTCTTGGCAGCACGAACAAGCTATACATTGGATATGGCCTTTCATTTCCTAAAGAGGGTTTTTACCATCTACATCAATAAGTGTACTTGGTTTCCTGATAAGGTATGGGTGACATGGTTAGGCAAAAATTAAAGTAAAGGTTTTGCCCTTGATTGTCATCTTTATCATTGTGAATTTTTGGTAGGGTACAAAATATGTACATTTAGATAATACACCACTTACAATTAACAAGAATGTGTGTACATGATGATGGTGGTTATAGTCCTAGTTTGAATTGTATTATGGCATACTACCCAGTTTAGTGGGTACCAAAGGTCAAATTAAGAACTTGTCCCCCCCCCCCATTTCAAATTAGCTTCCAATGCCCCTGTTAATCAATGTTTTAACTAAGTTAAATTGAGAATTTGTACATTGGTAGGGTATAGCAATAGCCATCTAACATGGGAAGACTGAATCAGACCATATTTGGGTATTGAACTCCTATAATTTGGTAGAAATAACTGAATTACCATTGCCACACATTTTGTTTACATTTAGGCGGGCTTTACACATGAACCAAGCACATTGTAAATACTATCCACATCCTCCCAGAGAAATACAAAAAACACTGTTATTTAACAGAACACTTCATTTGAAAGCCAGATTGCAAGTGAGAAGTGATTCCTTCAAGAAATAAAGTAGTAATCTATGATCAGGCATCAGACCAGTGGCGATCATCCCTGCTTGGCTTGGATGCCTATGAGGGATGGACGAATCTATGCTTCCCATCTTCATGAGATATCAAATGGCTCTTGCTCTTTATTACTATTAGATTAAACTTAAAGTTTTCTGTGAGTCCCATTCGGCTCGGAGGCATGCAATGGCCGATTCCCGTGGCCAAGCCAGCATCAAATTTACTGACTTTAACTGACTAATTAATTTGATTTTTACCGATGTTTTACTGATAAAATAAAGTTGTTCTTAGCAGGTCAAAACATTTTTTAAAATACACAAAAGTGCTTTATTTAAAAGGAATAATTCTGGAAAAATTTAGCTCGTAAAATTAAAGATTTAGTTGCCTGAACATTGGTTGGTAAAAACTATCATTTTGGCTGGGTCCCACTCGGCCAAAATTAAAATCTATATTTTGAGTAATGACCCTTGTGTCATAGCCCCCATTTAGCCAACCTAAATGGGCCGCTAATGCAGGGGGAAAATATGAAATTCAAATTAAAAATTAATATAAATCTATATTATATAGGCTATGGGGAAGACAAATTGTACATTTAATTGCAGGCCACTTCACCCATATAACTTGTAAAAAGTGGTATAACGTTGTTCCCCATGAATTAAATTTAATTGCTCGTTGGTGACCATTTTCGGAATTATTTACTAACTTATTCCAACCACTGATCAATTACATTGCAATAATCTTTGCAATTACTCCGTAAACATAGGGTTGCCGAGGTGGGCTTATGTTGTTGTTTTGATGTACTAGAGAAACGGTTCCCCTTACCTTAACCTACTATTTTAATAAGTATTGGTACCCAAATAGCAGGGAATATCATCCCAATGCATACGCTGTGTGGGAAGGCTATTTGACACATATTTTGATTCCTGTACTTTTGCTGCAAATACTGACGAAATGATTTAATCGTTATGTAACAATATTATTGACGGGCACACAGGAAGACCTTTGAAATACAAATATAAATCAAATTATATATAGCATATATATATTATCATGTATTATAGAATAAACTACTTTTACCCATCCCAAACCCTAGTTTACTTAAATTGACAAACTCAGAATGAGTATGAGGTTTGACCACGTTTCACGGGTGGTTGACTCTTACATAACACCTAGCATTGATCTCCCGACCTCCAATTATTCAATTCAATTCAATTCAAGTATTCTTTATTGCATTACGATCTTACATACAATGTGGTAATTCGGTCGTCTATATAGACAAAAGTCTAAGTAGTTTTTCCACCAGCTGCCATCTACTTGATTTGTTTAGTTACAGAAGTTACAACATGAACATGAAAATAAATTATATGTAAAAGTAATGGAATACATGATATGGTCAGATGAGGGTTGATAATCATGACTGTTGAACAAAGTGAGGTTATTAAATTTCAATACAAGACATTAAGTAAGATGCTGTTAGTTATTAAAGACATTAGACTATTATAATATCAGATTTTTAGGCTGGTCAGAAAGCGAAAACATTTTTGTTACAAGCTGAGAGTCATCTGTTTAGTTTAAGTAGTACTGTACTGTACTTACTTATATTCACCTTAGGTTATCACAATCAGTTTTTAAAACTGTTTGGAGTTATTATCTCGTTTGACAGTGAAGTGAGAGATATCACGGCTTACTTTAATCCGAACTAAAATATGCTCGTTTTCATACATTTAAGGCACTAGGTATTTAGCCTCTGACAATGAGTGCGCCGGCCAGGTATCGTTAACAGGAGTTATTTATAGTACAAGGCATCAGATATATTGTCTCATCAGACCAGGGGAGGCACTACATATATAGTATGGTGTCTATACATAAGACAATAGTAAAGTACAGAGCATTGGATATATATAAGATATAAGCAGAATAAGTAGATTATGGACAGATAGCCTCTCACATGACGAGAGCCAATTAAGAAAAACTTATACAGTAGCCTCTCACATGACGAGAGCCAATTAAGAATAATTTATACAGTAAGCAATTAAGATAGGGATTCAACATTGGTCCCTACACATGGTTGTCTTAAGGTGATAAGAGTGTTAGCAGATATAGCAATAGAAGGAGTAATTTGTTTCTAGAAGCCAGAGGAGGGCGGAGAGGCACTATCCCAAGTTACCTTACCAGTCGACCTCGGCTAATAGATATAATAAGGGGGAGAGGGGAGATAGGGGAAGCAGGTACGGTCACGCTAGTGGTTTAGGCGAAAGGGGATAAAAGTTTGTCTGTATATTTCTTAAAGGTAATTTTGTCTTCAATTTTGTGGGCCTCAGTATCTAATTCATTCCACCTCTTTTGACACTTATAAATCAAGGAATTCATAATTTTGGTGGAGGTGGTATTTATAACTGTGAGATTTTTTCTACCTCTTGCATGGCTTCTTGTGGGTAGTGTTCTACCATCTAAGTTATTAGGGTTTTGCGAGAAGTAGAAGGAAATATCGAGGAGATGTTTGTCTCTGCGGGCTTGCAGGGGCCATACATTCAACGTTTCGTGTTCCCGGTCAACATTTTCATTTTTGATTTGTTAAATATTATCCTGAGGGCTTTGTTTTGTTGGGACTGGAGTTTTTGGAGGATGGAACTTGGGGCTGAATCATAAATAAAATCACAGAAGTCAAAATTAGGTAAAATAGCCATCTTGTACAGATCATGTTTAGCCTTGGCTGTGAGTGATTCCCTTGCCCTGTATAGTAAGCTAATTTTAGCCGAAACTTGGGCGAGAGTGTTCTTTGTATGTGACTTGAACGTAAGTAATTATAGGCAATATAGTCCCTTTCTTGATTGCTATATATTGATGTACTGATCGTGAATAAAAGTTTTATATATTATACATAGATTATAAACAATGCACTACTTATACTCTCTACCACATTCTCTAACTGTTCTCTTTTGTAAAATACCCCTAAATCTAATGCACTTCTCCCCCTGCCCCTGCCCCTCTCCCCACTCCCTCAATCTTGATCAAGGAAATATCGGAATCTCATTAATAAGTATACTCCATAGAAACGCAAGGATATCCAAATTTAATAAATGGTCTTGAAATTTGAGACAGAAATTCACACGACTTAAAGCTCTAGATAACCCAATATGGGAACATTCACACACAATCTTGTGAATCAGGTAACAGCCGGAATACATGGAGTTTCACTCCCTGTGTTTGTCAACCTATATGTCGTATTTTTACATGTCCTATCTGATAAATAAAAGATTCTCAAATCAAATCAAACTATTTGAAAAAATCAATTTTGCGATGTATGACTCGTTTTTCTTTACCACATCACACACTGGATTGTTGCCATTTGATTTACATATTGATCAATATCTTTTAGAATATATTATGTTAAGATGATAAAAACTAATTTTCAGGATGTCGTATCTATACTGTATATATATGTCAATCTACATTTCATAAAGGTTGTATATCTTGCTAGATTTGGGGCAAATTCTCTCCAAAGATAGAATGAACTTTATGCGATGTGTTACAGAAATATTAGTCACAAGTCGCAAAAAAAGGATTCTGAGATCACATCATATATGAAGAGATGAGATCAAGCAGATTCTAATCATAGTAAACGGTAGGACATTTAATAATAATTTCTATATTTTTAAGTATGATATGTTTATTTTTTAAATAAAAATGTTGCAATATTTCTGGGTGGCTATTTATAAGTTTAGCAGCTAAATATACTCTATAAGTTGACCTTAGAAATACATGGATATATTTCATGTATTATTCTAGTTCTATGGCATTGGCAGGCTCCCTGATTGAACACAAGTAAATAATAATTTACAGCTAGGCCTACCTTTCAGATGTCCTTCAGAAAAACAGGGCGTCAGGCTCGATCAGGGCTCAGCTTCAGATTGAGTCGAGACAGTCAGGTTCGACTGACTACTTATATTAAGGCGTATATTGAGGTTGGTGATATAAGGATGTGTGTATCGTGCCTGGAAGTAATTAACATATCGCCAGCGCGGTCATAGCATAGAATTATCAATATTCTTTTTAGAAGAAGCTATTTCTATGGTCATAGCCATATGCAAAACAACTGAGTCACAAGTCGCAATTTTCCGAGGTGGGGAAGTGTAACATGTCTATTTCAGACAAACATGTCTATTTCAGACAGCTACAACCTTTTTTTTTAACGCGATGGCATATATTCTTTTTCCTTTTTATGAGTAGTATATAACCTGCAGTGTCTCTCTCTTTATGAAGGATTAATACCAGTTATTAGGGTCTCTCTTTCCTGAGATCCACTATACATCATAACTTGATAATATGTGTAGAGAATCTTGGGACAGTAGGAGTAGCCATTAATTGGTTGTTTTATTCTATAAAACGTGAAAGAATATGCCGTTTCCTCATAGACTGCAATACTAAAGGAATAGTACGTAAAACGCCCGTATATTTGGTATATATATATGGAAAAGGGGGCGTGGCAGTGAATAGTAGCGTTTGCCTTTATTAATAAATGCCAGATAAAGTTGCATATACAATATGCCACTCTCACTGTGCTTACCAAAACATCTTGTCAATATTTCTCCCTTGTGGAAGTCTTTTTTTTAACCAGTCCTTAATGTTTCTGTATCTCAGTTCTCGTCAACCCAAGTTATTGTTTGCTCTAGTGCCATCACTATAGTATATATACCACACAGCATTGATACCTATGAACATAAGGGGAGGAACAAACCCAAACCAGCATTATATATTGTAAGCCATTGTGAGAGTGCTACCTTTTCTATGTTAATTAGCCCCTTTTCCTGTAATTATAAGCCCTTATTAAGCCCCTTTTTAATCGCCCAACCCCTCATCCCTTTGTCTCCCAGCCCTGGCCGTTATTGGAATGTTGTGACCATCATTGGAATGTCCCTAGGATTAATGGGATGGGGCAGGGTTTGACAGCTCCCATATATGGTCTGGGCAAGGTTGACATAGATCCCCCCCTTCCATATTAGGATGGGGCAAGATTGCCCCAGTTGCCCATTCCTCTATTAAGCATTTATATTATGACCCATTTAGTTCAGTGACCCATATGCCCAATCCATATTTGGGATATGCCCCTTTTTCCCTGGTATATAAGACCCTTGTCTCCCTCCATTTTAGGAGAGATCCTGTAGATAGCGTTGCTGATGCTGCTCTGAGTTAACTTGGATAGACTCTGTACTTAAGCCCTAGGATAGTTGGGACTTTAGCTGTACTTTACCCCATTGGATATAGTTGGGACTTAGACTGTACTGTTGGATTACTCTGTACCTAAGAGTGGATTTGCAACTGGTTGTGTGTTAGGTTTTATAGAACCTATTGCTGTTGGATTACTCTGTATTGTGTCTGTATATCAGGGAACTGCTGTTATACTGTATTTCATGGAACTGAAGGTATTTGTAACTACCAACTGGATTAAGCTATAATAAAGCACCATTCTTTTGTAATCTTGGATTGCTCGTTTATTCCTCGATCTCGCTGTGTCATCGCACGCTACCACGTTAAGTTGAGCACGAGCCACCTTGGTTAACCTGAGATATTCCGCGATTACTAGAAAGAGCATTATGGCTGATCGACACCCATTAGAGGAGATTAATGACAATACGTCGGAACCTGGCAAATACCTTCCTCCTCCCCCTCCTATTAATGAGATAACAAGGTCGCGTCGCTCGCACCCTTACCATCTGCGAGCGATGCAGACTGAGCATCAAGAAGAGCGACAACCCCCTCGTCTGACACCAGCGATAATCTCCGACCCCCCCATCACCTCCTCCTCCGCAAACCCTGGGTCTGGTGACAGGCGGTTGACACCTCCAAGTTTGGCCCGGCTGGAAGGAGTGAGGCCTGGGCACGTGACCGCCACGAGCGGCTCGCTTGACCTTGGCCCCCTCCCGACTTCCTCCGGGTGCGGAAACGCGCTGGCTGCTAATTATGGTGGCAGCAGTAGGCATCCAATCGTCAACAATGGTGGCAGCGGTTGGGATGAGATGTCATCTGTATCATCTATGGCTGACACAGTACCTGCAGCCTTATCACCGAACTTGGAGATAAATGCTAGTCCTAGATACCAGGGAGAATGGAGAGAACCTGGCCCCTCTTTCACAATGCCCAGGAGGGTTAGAATGATTGAGGCAGATGAGGGAGGTCTGTTTGAGCTAGGCCAGAGAACACCTGGATCTACTAGTAGGGATAATACACAGCAGCCTGGAAGGCAGTCCAGAAGGATTAAAACTCAACCAAGGACCTATAATGGATCTACATCTCTCAGTGATTTTCTAAACCACTTTAGAGTAGTGGCGGATTTAAATGAGTGGTCGAACAGAGAATGTGCGCTCTATTTAGGAGCCAGCCTGGATGGACCAGCTATCTCTGTCTTGGATAAAGTTGATCTGGATACTGCTGATGGATTTTGTTATATGAAGGTTTGTCTATCTTTGCTATTGACTAGTTATAGAAATATTGTATAAAGTATAAGAGGTGTACAGAAGAAGTCCTAAGGCTTTGATCCTAAGATCTAGAATGGTCTTTATTGTAGAACCGGTATACAGTTACATTGTTGATACATGTGCCTATAACCCATTGGAGGAATATCTAATGAGGGGTGGGTGTTACCCACTCCTCTACCTGTTACCGTATTTAGAGCAATAAATTTCTGGTTCTTATTACCTTATAACTTGAGTGCAGAATGTTTGGTCTAATTATTAAATTACATCATTAACAATAAATGTTAATTATGATCATTAAAGTGATTAATCATTGTTACGTTATTCTTACATAACATGATGTAACACCACCCCCCCCCCCCCCCCCTCTGACAGCTCTGCGACTCAAATGAGGCGTGAGCTGACGGTGGGAGAAAGGGCGTAAGCTTTCTAGAAAACAAACTACTCTCTTAAACAGAAACATATTTTCCTGGAAATTAAATAATTGTTTCACATGACTCACAAGGGATACTCATAAAAAAAGGTGCATAATTATCTTTATGATATGTACTATTAATGCCAAGACTTGACAAAGTATTACTATCAACCTTCCTACTGGTATTATCTTTCTTAATTCGATACGTTCATTACATCACAACTTTGCTATTTCTACCATTGTATAAGCATAACCTGACACTATATTATTGATTATATGCGTAACTACTTGACTTTCCTAATTCATGATATTGCTTTTTGCAAAACATATCTGTCGCTTGTTTACTTATAAGTTTCCTTCTTCCTAATATAACTATTAACATAAGTCGCCCGATGTATACTACCAAAATAAATTCTTATCACCTGCCCGTATCTATTACGTTCGGCAGTCTTTTATTAACTGTTTTCCTCCATTCGCCTTTCCTGCAAAGTATATGCTACAGGCCTTGGTGTTATCAAGATCTTACATGGTTAACACTTTCACCGTTATTTTTTTTGTTCTTCCTCAGGTAATTACTTAATTATCTCCTTCAGTCAGCGATGGAGCATCTACGCGGTCTTATTAACATACAGTCTTTTGTTCAGGTTCTTCTTTCCTTTTGCCAGCAATGCCTGTCGCTATTTCACCTTATATTTTGCCACATCTTGTTGAATCATCTTTTATTATGCATTATTTTAGTCCATGTTTGTACGATAACTGTCAGTTTATTCTCGTGGTATATTGAATGTTCTTAATCAATCTCGTCCAGTGCGCCACCTCTGCCACTACCAAACCGCAGTGACTCATAGGATGGTGGGCCTCTAGATGAATTTGGAGACCTGAGGAGGGAGTCCGGCGATCTGTTGGCAGATGGTGGGGTCCGTGGACGCCATGACGGCTCCCCAGACCTATTGGTGTCTTGCCTACGCAGTCTCACAATCCTGGAAGCTATCTGACGATAGAACTCTGTTCTATCATGACCCGTCAACATCCGTGTCTGGGTGTTTCTTGGGTCATTATCTCTTGATCTGTTATTACGACGGCGAGTTCCTCCCTCTAATCGCTCCATCGCCACCGTTTGAATTGTTGCCCGACAGTCACAGTTCTTCAACTTCCTGCACCTCGCAAAAAGTCGGGCGCCAATCGCGGATGCCTCCTCTATATTTCATGATCACCGAAACAGGAAAGAAAAGTAACATGACATAATTAGTTATCATCTTGTAGTTATCTTCACAAACTGTAAGGCATGAATCTACCTCCTGGTTATATTAAATGTTAGTCTCTCTCTCGTTACTGTTGTCTGCCCATTCGTCTCTCTTTTTTGTACTCATTTATAGATGATATATTCGATGATGACCATCCCTTGTTTTCTGGCATCTACAGCTTGGCATCCTACAAGAAAACATCACCATTCACCAATACAAGGGTGCCATATATGTCTCTGCCAAAATTGTCTTTAAATGATTTTTTTTTTTTTCTCGATTTACAATTGTGCAAACCTACATACAACTTTATTCTTATCATTTTCAAACAATTCCCTTTTCTAGGTTCATACACTAGTCTCATATTCTACCCTATCTTCATTTTCTACCCCTGCATTGTAACGTAGAGCTGATCTCTCGCACGAATTCATGCCATAGAAATGTGTAGTATCAATTTTTCACGCCAGCTGGCGCCACCTTTGACTTTCTATTCTGCCTTGTTTCACTGATACGCAAGTCCCCTAGTGCTTCTATTCAAACAGTCGTCTCTATACATTATAGTTACTGCTTTAGCCCACGGTACCTAATTATGTCCTAATATGTGTGATTCGTCATTCGTACTATCTTGTCACCCCTGATCAATTATATTATACCTCAATTTAAATGTATTTTTATCTGTAATCCTTTGTTTTCGTACCGTGTGCTCATATTATAGTGAGACTTTATACAAAGAAAACCGCTACTTCATGCTGTTCATGCAACGAAAATAACTTCATTTGCACTCACATTGCTGCACTAGAGGCATCCATACCTTTTACCCATGGAATGTTGATGGGTCGTCCTCTTGATGGCATGATAACCAATACATAATATGCATTGACGTCTCTTGCCACCGCTTTCTCCAGGACATCTTTATGGCGAAAACTGACCCTCAACACAGTTGGCAGGTCCACTTCTTTCCGGATGGTGTTCACCGTAATCGTCAAAGGGGCCGACCAAGCCATTTGCAACTTCATGGAAGTGCAGCAATGCATACTACTAACTTTTCTTAGAGTGAGACGGGGGGCAGGCACCGAGCACACTATCCCTGATGGCCCGTAGGGCAGCTGCGTCAGGTGGATCGTTGAAACAATTCCGTCCGCGTGGATTCTTAAAAGCACCCACGGAGCGGAGTCGTCCTCCCCCATAGCCGAGCAGCGCCTACAGCACCATATCTTTGGCACCCGGGCGCAAATCTCTCGCTTGTGCTTCCATAAGAATTTCAACACTTTCCAAACAATGTAAGCAATCAAGATGTATAGGAAAATCCTATAACTGCTCATAGGGTCATCTCTCTTCGTCTGCGTTTCCTCTTTGGTGTGCTCTAGATATTCTGACAAGTCTTCGTAGCCCAGGTCTATGTCAGGAATTTTCGGCTTTGTGAGGTTTATCCTGAGTGACTCAGTTCCCCTTGTCCAAGCCAGTATTGTGGCCATTTTGTGGACCCTATACAAGAGGAACAGAGATAGAGCTAACGCTATTATACTAATACATAAAGAAGAGACATTGGTGCTAGGGTGCGTTGACATGCTATTAAGAGTGACCTTTAATTTTGTCCACCTATCATTTTCAATCTTATCCATTTCTAACAATTCTTTTGCCAGCCGGATCGAGTGTATTCCCTTTTGAACAGTATACTTTGGAATGTGAGTTAACTTTCGCGCCATTTCCTTAGGGGACGGTAAATTGATTTTTATAAGAGAGTCATGCACCGCTGCTCCTGTCAGATTATAGAAAGGGACTTCAAATGCTGATATGACTGCCAAGTTAAATCCAGATTTGATTGATAATTCGGCCTGATCGTGTATCATACAATTATTTCTTGGGGAGTTTAAAAACACGTGCCCTACATGCAAGGAGCATGAGCAAGGTACGGTGACTATTGCCAGTAGGCTCATACTTATTTGTACATTCGCTTTGTGTTGACACACTAACAGTGCCGGTTCATTTTGTCCAACCACTAAGTGATTGATCTGTCCTAAAGTTAAGTGGAAATATGGTACTCTCTCTGTTAAATATATTGTGAAATTGCACAATTTGTGCACATCTATAGGACGATCCTTTAAAAGAGCCGTAAAGCATGATTGTGCCACGTCTTGTATTTCTGGTGGCGGCTCAAAGCATGCTATACTCGTTCTGAACTGCTTGCATTTAGACAACGCATGGCGGTCTATTTCTACATAAGAATTATGATATTTGGATTCGGCCAGAATGGCCGGGGGCTTTTGGGTCAATTCAGAAAACCCAATCAAGTTGCTTTTATCTGTGTGTATCGGTACACCGAATATGATAGGCAGAAAGGCCGTGTACTCTCTATGTGAGAATGTCAGGACTACCGTTAGGTGAATATATAGCGTGTAATTAGAGAAGTAAAACTTTCGTACTTTGTTATTCATTGATAGAGATTGGTCCAGAATTTTCGAGTCAGGCTGGACTTTGTGTATATTCTTACTGAATTTATGGCACAAGGAGGCGAGCTCATCAGCCGATATTAGGGAGGACGGCATTTTCTCTTGAACTAGCCTCTCAAAGCCTTTTAAAATTGTTTCTGCCGAGTCTATGTATTGTATCAAAGAAATCATGTTCAGGGATGCCTCATGCAACATTGAGTGGAGTGCTATGTTTTCCGTCATGTTGGTTACTAAATCCGCAAATACATTATTGATATTAATTGCAAATGTCCGCATTTCTACTGTGTAATTCTTAAAAATGTCTGTAATTTCGTCAACGTGCACATCTGAATATTTATACAAATCTCTTATTTGTTGTGCCAAAGCAAGAGTTACTTTGTCTCTCGCCACATTTGAGATGCGATTTGCCTTAAATAATCTCACAAAGGTTTCTAATTTTTGTTCAATCCTAGTTAAATCAGGTTGTGTTGTAGTCCCTATTGCTACCTCCAACCAATCTCCCAGCGGTTGCAATGGAGCATCCCTTTTTGTTCTTGGCACATTCTGACTATATTTGGTAATTGTATCGTTAATCTTTTGATATACCGCGTCCGCCTCCTTAAATATCTGGTACGTGAATTGTTTAATATTAGTTATTAGTTCTCTAATCTTGGGTGTCCCTTTAGGGGCTACAGAGTGGTGTACAGATTGATAATTAGGTCGGGTTATTTTGATAGGAAGGGCTAGCCGAATCTCTCTTTCTTCTACGTCTGTATAGATCGTTTTTTGTAGTTTTTGAAAAGCTACCCCATAGTTTTGCCGCAATAAATACTCCATGCTTCCCCAATCGAAGCAGAGGCCAAGTACCCTACAAAGTAACATAAAATACACGTGTTAACTTTCTTCTAGGATATTCTAACCCTCCTGTGGGTTTTCTCTTCTCCTTACTTCCCATTAACTTATATTCAATACATTCTCCCCAATACTTTTAAACCCTAACAATTCCCAATAAGATTCCAACAATCAGCAGAAATCACACAGTGAGACCAGGTCTAATCCTAACTTACCAAAACAGAAGGATCACTCTCATCGTAAGACTTGTTGGTTGGACACCCGGTTCGAATATTCTCCGTGCAATGTTGTAACTGGGACTGGTTCCTAAGCAAGTGGGGCAGCTCTCGAGGTGTTCCTGGGTTATGTATGGGTTACCCCTAATTATGACACGCCCCAGTGGCACCTCTTGACCAATTACACTTACCCCTACCAACCACCTGTAACCAGGGGCTAGCCATATAGCCAATAACAAGGACCACCACTATGTTACAGTGCCCTTCCAAACGTCTATCACAATTACACGTATGAACTTGCCCCTCCAATGGATGACAATTATAATTATTCATAGGGTCCTATCTCACTACACGTTTCTAAATCCTGTCTTTGTCCCAATTTCCTAAACTCTTTCCCCTTTTGTTCCATTACAGTTGTACTCTTTATACAATGTCCAAATTTCGTCTTAAAGTTCTCAATATCTGTGGCGTGCCGGCCAATGCTAATTTAATATGTCTGACATGTATCGGTTTTTTCAACTCCTTTCCGCCTTTTAAGTCATATAATTTGACCGTATATTCCGACGGTAATCTAAGTACTAATAGGGGTCCTTCATACATGTTTTGGAGTTTCTTTGCCGTATTAGGGACCAACAATTTGTGTACTTTTGCATACACTATTGAACCTACCGCTATATTGTGGGGCTTTGCATTGGTGTCATAACGCGATTTCATTGCAACTTGTTTGGTGACCAATACTGCCTCCGCTTTTTCTGCTACTTGAATCTGTGTGTTTACTATTGTAATTAATTGTTCCAATACCGATTTCGTGAACATTGGATCCTTGTGAAACTGGGTTTCTGCAGCTATTGTTGGTGCTCTCCCCATCGCTAATATGTAAGGGCTCACATTAGTTGAGTAAGAGGGGGACACGTTGAGTGTGAATTGAATTATTGAAAGAAACAAATCCCAATTTGTTTGTTTATCCTTCAGAAAAGTTCTCAGGCATCCAATTATCACTTGGTTCGCCCTCTCTACGCTGCCTTGGCTCTGAGGCGAGTAGCTCGATGAATGGACCTGTTTAATTCCCCAGGATTTACATTTCTCTTTAAAAATCGATCCGACATAGCAGCCGCCATTGTCTGAAAATAAATGGGTTGGGATTCCTACATATGAAATCACTTTGTCAAAGAATTCCTTTGATACTCTCTCCGCCGTGATGGCTGGAGTGGGCCATATAAATGTAAAACGTGAGTACAAACATACACATACTTGAATATACATGTTATTGCGTTGTGTTCTAGGTAAGGGCCCCATTGCGTCAATCATCAAATAACTGAATGGTCGCGGTGCCCTGGACCTTAAAGTCATTGGAAGTTTAAATGGATGTTTAACTGATTTAGCTCTCAAACATTCATGGCAAGTTTTAATTGTTTCCAGGACGTCACTAGCCATTCTAGGCCAATAAAATCTACTTTGTATTACCGCTAACGTTTTTGTGTATCCCACATGCGCCCCTGATGCTTGGCCATGAATAAAACGTGTAAGTGGTTCTGTTAACTTCTTTGGAATTACTACTTGGAATGACTTTTCTCCCTCCATTGCCTTTGTGTGCTTTGGCAATCGGCACAAAATTCCTTCCCTCATAAAGAATAAGTCATGCATTGTTAAAACACTTCTCGCTAGGCCCCTATGTTTAGGAATTACTCCTGTCTCAATGTACTCTTGCATAGCTACGCAAAAGGCATCTTTTCCCTGTAAATCTATTATCATTTCAATTGTGGGAGGCTCTACAAGATCCTTCCCATTTATCACCGTATTTTTCCACCTAGGTATTTTCTGACATTCCCCTTCTGTATCTGAGCTTTGTGTCCCTGCCTTGTGTTGTTGTCCCAACCCATCTGTTAGGGGTCTATTATCCTCTGCGTCCCTTTCATCTTGCGCGTTATCTAATATCCTTTGCGCTCTGGTTTGGACTGGGGCAACAATCCCCATTTCAGGATTCTCATATATGGCGGACACATGGTTCTTACTTTGTGCTGTAATCTTGCATTCCTCAGATAGGGAATGCCTTGAGTTAGGTCTTGTAACCAATTCCTTATTTCCTGTTATTGTACCCTCCTTGTGTTTTAATAAAATCGGCCTCCTCTTGTAGACCTGAATGGGATTATTTTCACACAAGTCATCTTGTTTAAACATCTTCAGAGTGTGAATTGGGTTGAATTGTACCCTTTTTACTGTCATTTTGTCTACTACTGAGTAATCTACATCGTCATAAGTTCTTCTCGAGAGAATATCTGGCACGATATTGGCTTTTCCCCGAATATATTTAATAGTGAAATCAAACTGTCCAAAGAAGTCCAACCATCTGGACATTCTCCCGGTTAGATCTTTTTTTGTATTTATCGCTGTAAGAGCCGCATGATCTGTTAACACTGTGAAATGCCTATTCATTAAATAATGTTTAAATTTAGTCAAAGCAAAACGAATTCCCAATAATTCCCTGTCCGTGGCAGAATATTTCTTCTCAGAAGAGTTTAAGCTCCTTCCAATAAAGGATATTGGTCGTAGATTGTTGTACTGATCATATTGGCTGAGGCAGGCTCCCGTTGCATAGCTAGAACTATCCGTGCCTACAAAAAACTCTTTACTATAGTCAGGATATACTAGGACCGCATCCTTCAAAATAGAATTCTTTATTATGTTGAATGCCTTTTCAGCTTGGTCATTCCACCTAAATTTTGCCTTTGTTTTTGTCAGATTGTATAATGGCCTCATTATGTGGCTAAAATGGGGCACATAACATCTGTAGTAGTTAGCCAACCCTGCAAACGACCTGACCTGCTTTATTGATTTTGGTCGTGGGAACGACTTTAGTGCATCTATTTTCGCTGGGTCGGGTCTAATGCCTTCCCTATCTACTATAAAACCTAAAAATGGCACTTGTGTAAGTCCAAATGCACATTTTTCCTTTTTAAATTTGATATTGGCTATTGAAAATGCCTTAAAAATGTTGTTCAGGTCTATCAAATGGTCCTCCCATGTCGGTGATGCCACTACCACATCATCAACATAATAGAACGAATGTGGTACTTCCCTTAGTACTTGATCAATCATGTTATGGAAAGATTTGGGCGAGGACTTCAACCCCATTGGCATCACTTTATGCACATACACCCCGAATGGTGTGGTAAACGCCGAGTGTTTTCGGTCTTGCTGTCTCAAAGGGATTTGGTGGTAACCACTGAAACAGTCAAGCCGGGCGTAGTACTTTCCAGGGGCCTGGCCAACGCTTTGTATTGTATCATCTGCTCGTGGAAATGTGTGAACCTCATCTATTATAAATTTATTTATTAGCCTATAGTCAATAACGATTCTAAATTGTCTTTTACCATCAGACGAAGGCGGTTTTTGTACTAAAAACGCTGGAGCTGTATACTCTACGGTCTCCCTGCACGGTTCTACTATCCCCTGGCGTTCCTGCTCATTTAATATTTTTCTCATTTCTTCAGTCATTTCCGGATTTAATCTATATGGCTGTCGGACTACTGGCTCAAATCCTGGCTTTAATGTTATCCTGTGCTCATATTTAGTCGTAACCCCCAATCTTTTATCTTTACCCACAAAGGCATTCCTGTTGGCTTCTAACAACTTGACCAATGCCTCTCTCTGCTCTTTACTCAGATCTGTACCCAAATGAAACTCTGGTTTATCTTCCTCTGTCTGTTTGCCACCTTTGGTGTCTGTATTAATCAATTCATTAACCATTGCTGTATTTATAAACTCATCTTCACTTGTGATCGCAAAAATACCCAAAATTGATCCTCTCTGGACTTTGAGTGTCGATTCCGACCCATTGAACAACGTTATTGGTACCCTATTGTTCCCAAATGGCCTCACCAACGCGTGTTTAACTAAAAATGACACCGGCCTGGCCCGCTCCAAATTTTCAGTTATTCCTAAGGTATGTGACAAGTTTGTGTGTGCAGTGACCGCCCCTGTTGTTGTGAATTCTGCTTTTGGCGGAATTAAAAATGCTTTCACTGCTCTCACAGGATATACTGTCGTCACTCTATCATCAAAAGTTATCCGTGCTTTATGTCGACGTAAGAAATCAACTCCTAATATCAGCGGTCGGTCTAACGCCGGTAATACCAAGAATGATTGAGAAAATTTTATATCCCCTATCCAAAAATCAATAAGTACCTTTCTGTAACAATGATGTGCCGCCCCATCTGCTACAAACATTTTCACATTGCATCTAGTTATTGAACATGGATGTTTGACAGTTCTAAGTTTCCTGAAAAATGACTCATTTATAACCGATTGAGTGGCTCCCGTGTCGACCAGGGCTGGGAGATCAATATTTTTTACTGCAATTTGGATGGCACCATTGTAAATATTGGTTTCAAGTGATCTTTTCTTACCTTGTCTGTCCGTGGCTCTTAGAATAATTGACGAATTGTGGTCCTTATATTTTCTCCCCTCATCTAGTTCAAATAATTCCTTTGGAATTATTGGTTCTTCCCTCATTTCTACCTTACCGTCGGCTGTGATATTTTCAACACTGTGCTCTTCGCCCCCAAGAACACAGCCTATTCGTTTAAATCTAGCTGTTGCTCCGTTTTAACTGGATTCCTTTCATAGAATGGAGTTAACTCCCTCCTGTTGTCATGTGGGGACTGTTGCCTTCTGTCACCACGGTTATTTTGTCGATCCTCACGTCCTCTATACGGCGAATATGACTGCCGCCTTGCATCCTGTCGTTCATCCCTATATCTTGGTCTCGAGTCCCTCTGCTCGTACCTTTGATTACCTCTCCCTGGTGACCTAGAATCTCTGTAATTATCCTGTCGTCTATCTTCTCGCTGATGTCTATCATATTGGGTTTGATAGCCTTGCTGATATTGATCCTCTCTCCTATTTGGAGACCTTGAATTGGAATAGCGGTCGTGATATTGACGCGGTTGATACCTGTTGTCATAATGACCTCCTCCATTGTCTGGACGACTATCCCTCTGATTGTTATATCCCCTTTCTCTACTGTTCGACCTGAACCTGCGGTCATAGTTCCTACTGAAGCTGCCCCGTCTGTCTTGGTAACCCCTGTTATCTTCACGAGGTCTCTCTCTACTTTGTGACCTATCATAACCTCTGGAGTTTGATCTGTTTCTCTCACTATAACCCCTTCTGTCGTCAAATCTTACATTCCTTCTCTCCCTAAACTCTGGGCGTCCCCTCTCATGATATGTGTATCTATTCTCAGGTCCCTGTGGGTTATATATCACGCTTATTGCCTCTTCCATTGATGTTTGCGTCACTGGTTTATCTGTTTTCATCATTACCTCATGTTTGGCCGCAATTTTTGAAGCCTGGTCCAACGTTTCCGGGTATTCCGCCGCCACTCTCTCCGCAAGTTCTGGTCTTAGATTAGTAACATAGAATCGAATTTGCATTTCTGAATCAATTCTTGCTTTGGCGAGTAAAACTAACATGTCGTTGTCATAATCCTTCACACGTTCCGTTGGACCCTGCTTTCTATGGGAATAATCCTTCATCACCTCTTCCAAAGGTAAATCCTTAAACTTTCTGATGAACGCTCTTTTTACGCTATTATAATTGTCAGAATAGCCAGGCTCACTCATCAATTGTTGATAAAATGTTTTCGCCCTATCTGTGAGATAATGCCCCAGTGTTGTGACCACCAACGAATTGTCCTCTGCAATCGGATCCACAAAGGCTTCAAAGTCTGTAAAAAACTCTGTCACAGGCCTCTGGGCCGTGGGGGCACTAAAGTTTTTGGGTGCCTTCCTATATTGTCTGGACAGGGCGCCTGTCGTGTTCGCCCTAGTGTCTGTCATTTGTCGCCGCAATGATACGTCTAAAAAGGCATTCTGATCTAGTCTGAGTTCTTTTAGCTCATTAACCATCTCCCTCCATTCTGGTCCTGTGTTTACTACTTGTGCATATTGAGGAGGTCGTGGTCCTATGTCCTCATTGTGGTATTCCCTTTGTCGTCGCGTCTGATCCATTTCCTCTGGCCCCCGCATGTGCTGCAGTTGCTGATCATCATGCCGGCGCTCCCTTGGTTGCTGGCGGGGCGGAGGGGATTCCCTTCGATGGGGCGGGCGTCTCCCCGGCCCCCCTTGCTGTCTGTAGTGTGGCAGTGCCGGTCCCTGCTGGGCCTGCGGCTGGCCGCCGTTCCTCCCATGAGGATTCCTATATCTGTTATCCCTCGGCTCCATTTGCGCTAATCTCTGTACTGGAGGGGGAGATTTTACTCGTTGCTGCAACGCTCCTCCTCCTCGTCCGTTATCCTGTTGGTTTCTATGAGGAATATGCTGGGGAATGTATTGTGGTGCATGTGGATTCAACTTCGGCTGTGGGCTATTTGTTGGTACTTCCTGTTGCATCGGTATCTGCTGGGCATTGCCAGTAAACGGTGTATGTATTATATTCTGCTGACCAATTTCCCTGGCCCCCGCCCTTGGATGCTGGACGATATTTGGATTTCCCTGTGCAATATTGTGTGCCGGCTGGATTGGCACATTCAAAGGGATATTCTGTATTAGTTGCCCAGGTACGTTTCGAATATTATTTTGTGGTGGCTGTAAAGGTATATTTGCAATGTTATTTTGTGGTGGTTGCAAAGGTATATTTGCAATGTTATTTTGTGGTGGTTGCAAAGGTATATTTGCAATGTTATTTTGTGGTGGTTGCAAAGGTCTATTCGCAACGTTATTTTGTGGTGGTTGCAATGGTATATTCGCAATGTTATTTTGTGGTGGTTGCAATGGTACATTCAACGGTATGTTCTGTGCCTGTACTACTCGGTTGTCATTAAGTTGAACGTCCCCCTGCAAATTATTCTGTTGCACATGCTGCTCCCTGTACTGCTTCCATTGTGCTTCAGTAAAGGGCATTGGTGTCCGGTACACATCCTGTTCCCCAGGCGTTTGTGTGGGCTGTCTTCTTCCTAGGATAGCCCGCACTTGTCTCACCTGTCTTTGTTCTGGTGTGTCGTTTACATCCACTGTGTCTGGAGGTCTAATCATACGATGCGGTTCCCCCCTTTCATCGTGAAGTAGTAATTCTTGTCTATCGTCTGGTCTTTCCCTAAAGACATCTCTCACAGGTGATCCTATTTGTTCCTCCTCAACCTCCGGCTCTTGGAATTGAACCCTATGAGGTGATCCAATTGGCGTCAATCCTACGATGTATTGGGCTGGTATGTTTCTAAGATGTTGTGGGGATTGTTCCGGGGTAAGTTCTGCGTCCTCTAGCATAGGCATTCGATCTTCAGCTGTCCTTTCAAGCTGCTCTTCCACCCGTATCTGTTCTTGTTGCTCTGGTACATTTTGATGCCCCCTCACCTCCGTATTCACTGGTTCCTCATAGAAGTTCTCCTCCTCTGGTGCATTATCAAAATCCAACGCTGTCCTAACTTGATCTGGTGCTGGGCTCCCTAATTTTGTCACATCTGTAATGGCTTTCCTCTCCCTTCTTGTAATTCGTTGTGGGATTTTAGCCAAGCGTTCCACTGAATCCAATAGGCGGTCAAATAAAGCCTTATTCTCCTTTTTCTCTTTTGCCGCCATAGACTTTCTCTATTACTACTAATTCCTCTAATTTCCTAGGTACACTGAGATGATCCGGGTTCTAATCCACCAGTGTTATATGAAGGTTTGTCTATCTTTGCTATTGACTAGTTATAGAAATATTGTATAAAGTATAAGAGGTGTACAGAAGAAGTCCTAAGGCTTTGATCCTAAGATCTAGAATGGTCTTTATTGTAGAACCGGTATACAGTTACATTGTTGATACATGTGCCTATAACCCATTGGAGGAATATCTAATGAGGGGTGGGTGTTACCCACTCCTCTACCTGTTACCGTATTTAGAGCAATACATTTCTGGTTCTTATTACCTTATAACTTGAGTGCAGAATGTTTGGTCTAATTATTAAATTACATCATTAACAATAAATGTTAATTATGATCATTAAAGTGATTAATCATTGTTACGTTATTCTTACATAACATGATGTAACAATTTGTACAGTTGGTTAGGGAGTTGGAGAAAAGGTATCAGCCGGCTGATCAGCTCTCCCTATACCGAACACAATTAAGGCTGAGGAAACAGAGTAAAGATGAGGGGATAAATGAGTTGGCTGATGATCTGGAAAGAATGACCAGATTAGCATATCCCCGAGTGGACAGGGAGGTACGAGAAGATCTCAGTAGAGATGCCTTAGTAGCCTCTATCAGAGATGACAGGTTGAGGCAGTGGGTGGTGCAAGCAAGGCCAAGGTCGTTTGCAGAGACCAGAGCAGCTGCTCTGCATGGAGAGGCTTTTCTCCAATCTGAGAAAGATAAACATGTGCTACCAAGAGCATCGGGGCATGTGAGGATGGCAGCGGGTCAACCCCCAATCACCACCCCCTGTAGCACACTGGAGGAAGTACTCAAGAAAATCCTGGAGCGATTAACGAAGCTGGAAACGCCTGTACCACCTCAGCAGCCAAGAAACCAACCTCCTCCCCAGCAAAGGACATTTGCACCCAGGAATAGGAATTGTTACAACTGCGGTGAGGAAGGGCATTTTAAACGAGATTGCCCCCGCTTAATGAGTAACTCATCTTGGGAGGAGCAGGGAAACGGTCAAGGACAGTAAGTGACCGGGCCCCTGTCCTAGAGAAAACCGGTGGAGGAGTAAGAACGCCTGTCCAGGGCAGATGGGACTCCTCCACGGCAGGGATGGTGGTGGATGGATGTACGGGAGGTGTGATGATACCCTGGTTGGTTGACACTGGAGCAAGTACAACAATCATTGGTAAACACATGTGGGAGAAAATGCATGACCCACCTCTCGTGACCCCATCTCGAGTAGTAATCACAGGGCCTGGAGGGGAACCTATGAGTGTCGTTGGAGAAGCAGTAATGGAACTTGATTTTGGAACAATACAGATCGAAGGAAGAGTAATTATAGCTCAGATGAGTCAAGGTGGAATATTAGGCATGGATGTATTACGAGCGATGAAAGGATGTGTGGATGTGGATGAGAACATGGTATGGTTCTATCCAGACACAAAGATCGCGTCGGGAAGCATGGAAGGATTTGCCTATGTAGCTCAGGAAACTATGGTAAAGGCAGGTAGCCGGGAATTGGTCAATGTGAGCTTTACCTTGCAGGAACTTCCAGGATTAGGAGAGAAATCTCAGGGTAGGGAAGAGAGCAAAGTAATGATTCTTGAGGATAAAGGTCTGGTTCCAGAATTAAGAGTAGCTACGTCTATACACAGCATTGGATGTAATAATGGAGTAGCAGAAGTTATGAATGTAGGACGACAAGACATATGGATTAACAGAGGAAGTAAGATTGCTGCTTGGACGGGAGGTGAGACAGTCACCTCCCCCAAACCATCCCCGGAATTAGCCGTGGAGGGCGATACCATCAGAAAGGATATTATGCATGATCTCTGGGAGCAAACAGACAGAGAAGTAGTGCAGGGAAAAGAGGATATTATCCAGGAATTATATGAGCGATATAAAGGAGTATTTCTAGGAGAAGGCGGGAGAGTAGGGAGGACGGACAGGGTGAAGCATACCATTAATACTGGTGATCACCCCCCTATTAAATCTCGGCCTAGGAGAGTTCCAATCCACAGGAGGGTTATTGTGGAAGAGGAATTGAAAAAGATGAGTGATGGTGGTGTAATAGAACCCGCTAGTGGACCCTGGGCCTCGCCAGTGGTGCTAGTGAAGAAGAAAGGTGGTGGTTGGCGGTTTTGCATCGACTATCGCCGATTAAATAAAATCACAAAGAAGGATGCTTACCCATTGCCACGAATGGATGACACATTGGATTTACTGAATGGAGCTAAGGTCTTTTGCACTCTGGATTTAGCCAGCGGATACTGGCAGGTAGAAATGGATCAGGGAAGCAAGGAAAAGACAGCGTTCTGCACACATGCAGGATTATATCAGTTTAATGTCATGCCATTTGGATTGGTTAATGCTCCTTCAACGTTTGAGCGGTTGATGGAAAATGTTCTTGCTGGATTAGTAGGCGACCAATGCTTGGTCTACCTTGATGATGTGATTTGCCATGGAAAAACAGTAGAGGAGTGTGCGCAACGACTTGACTCTGTGTTGAAGCGGATATCTGAAGCAGGCTTGACGGTCCAATCGAGTAAATGTCAGCTGTTTAGGTCTTCTGTTTCTTTCCTTGGCCATGTTGTGTCACAAGATGGAGTTTCTACTGATCCTGAAAAGATAAAAGCTGTCAAAGAATGGCCCACACCCTCTTCAAAGGAAGCCCTGAGGAGTTTTCTTGGATTTTGTTCTTATTACCGATCATTTGTCAAGGATTTTGCTACCATCGCCGCCCCTCTTTTTAAGTTGACAAGTAAGGATGTAACATACACGTGGAGCGAGGAATGTGATACCGCTGTGGAAAAGTTGAAAGAAGGGTTGTGTACAGCACCTGTTCTTGCTTTTCCTCGCCCTGATATCCCTATGACTCTTGATACTGATTCAAGTGGGCGTGGTCTGGGCTGTGTATTAAGTCAACAAATTGATGGGAAGGAACGTGTGCTAGGATATGCCAGTAGGACCTTAAATAAAGCTGAGCGTAATTACTGTGTAACTCGCCAGGAGCTCTTGGCGATTGTTTGGGGTGTTAGGAGATATAGATCCTACCTCCTGGGAGGTGAATTTGTGGTCAGAACAGACCACAGCGCTCTGAAGTGGTTATTGGATATGAAGGAGCCTGAAGGTCAATTAGCACGTTGGATTGAAGAGCTAGCTACATACTCGTTTTTAGTTTGTCACCGAGCTGGAAAACGACATCAGAATGCCGATAGTTTGTCGAGAATTCCTTGTAAACAATGCAAACGCATTGATGAGGAAGAGACCACACCAATGGAAAGTAAACAGGTGTTTGCCATCACAGTCCAGGAAGGGAATGAGTTAATCAGAGAATCTCAGGAAAGTGATCCACTCTGTGTTGTATTTTCTAAAGCAGTCAGTGAAAACAGGAAGCCAAGGGAACTGGATCGTGTACCAGGGAAAGATTGGGCTTGGTTGTTTAATAACTTTGAGTTATTGACCCTGCGGAATAACATATTGGGATCTTGGAGATTTACTGATAAAGGTGGGAGAGAGTGGAAAGTGTATGTCCCCCGAGCAGCTCGAGAGGAGTACATGGAACAGATACATAGTGGACCGTTAGGTGGACATTTAGCTAGAGACAAGATGATCGACCGGGCCAAGAGGACAGTTTATTGGCCGTCGATTGCAATGGATATTGGTCTGTATGCAGCCACCTGTGCTGCATGTCAACAGAGGAAACCACCGACCCGGAATAGGAGGGCCAAGATGGGAGAACGGCCGATCCGAGGACCCTGGGAAGAGATAGCCATGGATATAACTGGACCTTTTCCCACCACAGAGCGAGGAAATAAATATGTGCTTGTGGTGACAGATTTATTCAGTAAATGGACAGAGTGTTTCCCTCTGACAAACTTTACATCAGAGACAGTTGCAAATGTAATTGTAACAGAAATTGTGTGTCGATTTGGTTGTCCTCTGATCTGGCATTCTGATCAGGGCAGGAACTTTGAATCTGGATTATTTCATCACGTTGCTCATCTCTTAGGGATTAAGGAAACCAGGACTTCTCCATACCACCCCCGGAATAATGCAAGCTGCGAACGCTTTAATAGAACTTTGGCTACCATGTTATCTGGATTAATTGATAGTCAACATTTATCCTGGGATCTTTGGCTTCCCTATGTCAGCTCAGCATATCGATCATCAGTCCATGCTACTACTCGATTCACTCCCAACTTGCTCACCTTGGGTTGAGAAACAGCCATGCCTTGGGACGTAGCTTATCCACCACCTGATGGAGATAATAGAGAATCATACCATGGATACGTAAAGTCACTATTGGAAAAGTTGGAAGGATCACACCAATTGGCATTTGAATGTATGGGAATAGCTCGTGAGAAGCAAAAGAAGCACTATGACCTCAGGGTTAAGGAGTACATCTACGAGCAGGACCAAGAGGTGTGGATCTATCAACCCATGAAGAAGAAGGGACGCTCTCCCAAGTTACAGAGATTTTGGACAGGTCCCTGGAGGGTGGTAGACAGGTTGAGCGACCTTGTCTACAGAGTTCAAAAGGGAAGAACAATGAAGGTTGTGCACGCCGATATCATGAAGTTGGCTCGCACAGGTGCTCGGGTTACCTAACTCATAAACCACTGGTGCCCTGCCCGGCGATCGAGCTTGTGAGTTGCTCATCGCCACTAAGTGAGATAGACCACCTGTAAGAATGGGGCCATTACTTAGACTGGTGACAGGGGGGGCACAGTAAAAGGGCATTTAGCACCTAAGTGACTTCATGCTCTCTTGCAAGGATACAATGCTGGGAAAAAGACATGTTTTCTGGCCGCCATTGGAATTTTCTGGCCGTCATTGGAATGCAGACTGGGGGTGGGGATGAGATGGACACCTCAGTCAGGCTGGCAGGGCCTTGGTTCAACTTGGGGACATCTAACCCTATATAAGAGCCCTACCCTGGAGCCCATCTTCACTTTGGATCTACCAGCATGCCACACCTCAGCTGCAGATTTCAACCTTGTCCAAGAAAGTTCCGCCAGCGCAAGGAGTTATTTTTCCACGAGGACGACCACAGGCCTATTCTCCTCGGATTATTGTGTCAGCACTGCCCACAAATTTACAAGACTAGGCGAAAGAGCAGACTTCTAGACCACCTTAGGGACGCTCACCCGGGGCAGTTAAAGCGAGTAAACCCCCCGTGTGTTTTGGTGGTGCTAGCGGAACGACCGCATAGAGGGAGACAAGCTACTCCCTCTGAAGTGGCTGTGTTCAATCAGGGCACCAACACCACCCTCATCCCTATGGATCCAGTGCTGGGGGAATCCATCGACTCCAAGCAGGAGAGACGGATACTGCAAGAATGCAACCCCTCCTACCAGCCCGAGACAGAGCCCCTGACGCCTGGGGATGACCAACCCCAGGATATGGACGTTGATGACAGATCAGAAGGCCCACTGGAGCAGAGAGGCCTGGAGGAGCTAACCATAGACGACGGCGATCTAGATCTGGGGAGTGCTTGGGGACTCACTCAGGAGACCCGGGATTACCTGGACACATTCCTCCCAGATCCAGCAGTGCTTGAGGCCATCCAGTCTCCCCTCTCCCCTACCCCAGGTGATCAGATCTTTGATCCCCACCTAGGCAGTGTCCAGGAGGACACACCTGAGATCCACTCCCCTCCTCCCACACCACCCAGTCCACCTCCTCCCCCATCCCCCAGTCCTCCTCCTCCCCCATCCCCCAGTCCTCCTCCTCCCACTCCACCCAGCTCTCCTCCACCCAGCCCTCCTCCTCTCACTTCAGCTGGATCTCCACGAGCAGCTCCCGCAGCACCAGCAACTCCAGTGTCTCCTCCAGCTACTCCATCAGCCTTCATCTCACCGCAGCGCTCTGAGGAGGGAGAAGCCCCTGAAAGGGCCCAGATCAGGATGTTGCAGGCCACTACCAGGCCTGCCCGGACCCAGATCATGTCAGGACCCCACCACACGCATGGACCTAAGCCAACCCTGGGGCCCATCTACACCCCGGAGGGTATTACCTGTAGAGTTACACAGCAAGAGTGGAGATTCAGCAGTCCGGCTGGCTCCCAGTGGACCATGTCCTATGAGAGACGGTTTCTCTGGATGAGAGAGCCAGGTAGGTCCGCTGTGGAGCCAGAGGATGCTCCCCTGCTTCCCTCCTGGGTAGGAGCCACCTTTAGTGGACAACAGGAGGCCACTCGCTCTAACCACACCGATGATGTAACGACTGAGTACTTTCAATGGATCGAGGCGAAGTATAACCCGCAACAGTGAGAGATAGAGAGTGATATCATGGATTAAAACTGTGTGCCGGTGAGGTCTGTTACCCAGAGACCCAGAGGAAAGATGTGCCTGGCTGATTATTGTGTGTTTTTGTAAAGATTGTTCCTATTCCAGACTATATTGATAAAGCTATGCATTTAATTGATATTGGAGTATGGTCTTATGTGCCAAAGAGACAGCGTGGAAGAGACTGTGTCTCTTGGACAGTATCCTGCTCGCCTCTCGGACAATAGTGCTTGCCATAGACAGTGATCGAACTAAGAAAAACCGAACAATCGTGCTGAGCATCGGTCTTGCTACCCCTGAGGATTAAGTGTTTGTGCTATTATAGCTGCTCAGGATTATTTTTATTATCGCTCTGTGTTTATACCATGTCTTATAGGATAGAAGCGATGTTGATCGCAGACACTATGATTTTATTAATTATATGTCGTGTATGATGTAAGGGAGGCGATGTTGGTCGCCAATATTATGTTTCTATAAGTATGTGTCTTGTGTTGTATGGTAAAAGCGGTATGGATCGCTAGTATTATCTTTTGACTGTATTTACATGTGGGATTGTATTCTTCCCCCTCCCTCCTTTCTCCCCCGTTGATTTATTTTTCCCTGGTCTCTGCAATGGCTCTCTATTCTGTTGTCGGTGCAGGAGCTGACCGACCAGAATGGGGGGCATTGTAAGCCATTGTGAGAGTGCTACCTTTTCTATGTTAATTAGCCCCTTTTCCTGTAATTATAAGCCCTTATTAAGCCCCTTTTTAATCGCCCAACCCCTCATCCCTTTGTCTCCCAGCCCTGGCCGTTATTGGAATGTTGTGACCATCATTGGAATGTCCCTAGGATTAATGGGATGGGGCAGGGTTTGACAGCTCCCATATATGGTCTGGGCAAGGTTGACATAGATCCCCCCCTTCCATATTAGGATGGGGCAAGATTGCCCCAGTTGCCCATTCCTCTATTAAGCATTTATATTATGACCCATTTAGTTCAGTGACCCATATGCCCAATCCATATTTGGGATATGCCCCTTTTTCCCTGGTATATAAGACCCTTGTCTCCCTCCATTTTAGGAGAGATCCTGTAGATAGCGTTGCTGATGCTGCTCTGAGTTAACTTGGATAGACTCTGTACTTAAGCCCTAGGATAGTTGGGACTTTAGCTGTACTTTACCCCATTGGATATAGTTGGGACTTAGACTGTACTGTTGGATTACTCTGTACCTAAGAGTGGATTTGCAACTGGTTGTGTGTTAGGTTTTATAGAACCTATTGCTGTTGGATTACTCTGTATTGTGTCTGTATATCAGGGAACTGCTGTTATACTGTATTTCATGGAACTGAAGGTATTTGTAACTACCAACTGGATTAAGCTATAATAAAGCACCATTCTTTTGTAATCTTGGATTGCTCGTTTATTCCTCGATCTCGCTGTGTCATCGCACGCTACCACGTTAAGTTGAGCACGAGCCACCTTGGTTAACCTGAGATATTCCGCGATTACTAGAAAGAGCATTATGGCTGATCGACACCCATTAGAGGAGATTAATGACAATACGTCGAAACCTGGCGAATACCTTCCTCCTCCCCCTCCTATTAATGAGATAACAAGGTCGCGTCGCTCGCACCCTTACCATCTGCGAGCGATGCAGACTGAGCATCAAGAAGAGCGACAACCCCCTCGTCTGACACCAGCGATAATCTCCGACCCCCCCATCACCTCCTCCTCCGCAAACCCTGGGTCTGGTGACAGGCGGTTGACACCTCCAAGTTTGGCCCGGCTGGAAGGAGTGAGGCCTGGGCACGTGACCGCCACGAGCGGCTCGCTTGACCTTGGCCCCCTCCCGACTTCCTCCGGGCGCGGAAACGCGCTGGCTGCTAATTATGGTGGCAGCAGTAGGCATCCAATCGTCAACAATATACAAAAGTTTGGTGTTAAAATAGGGCGTAAATCAACCAATCACCCCCCCCCCCCCCCCGCCTCACTCTTTCCTTTCCTATATGTCATATGCGATCTCTATCAATATAATATCGATATGTTATGGTCGTTTTCTCCTTCATGCATTGGGTTATTGAAGTTTCTCGAAGTAAAACCCGGAGTCATCGTAGTTCTTGATAAAATTGAAGCAACTTTATTGTTGGAAGCTAGAATTGGTCGTATGCCTCGTAATAAAATATGTATAATTCAAAACTAAGAATGTATATTTTTGTCTTGAAATAATTAATAATTCCATCTTCGCCAGGCACAATTGTTATGCCACAATGGCTATATCTTGAGGCATTGTTATGTTTTGTAGGGGGAAGATTTTTTCTTCCGTTCTTTTAGTTTTAATACTATCATAGGTAGGCTGCTGCAGGAGCTGGTTTCCCATTTTTCCGCCGTGTACTTTCTACGTGTTCCTTCAAATTATGCATGTATGCTGGGGGCTCAGGTGTGTACTGTAAAAAGAAAAAAAAACATGAAAAAGTATTATTATCTTCTATGTTCATGCAGCAACCAGAAATGGGGCTCTGTTATCATTTTGCCCTTATGTTCCCTCGTTCCGCTTATCAAATGATGTCATTATCATATAATTTGTGTATGTATAAGATCATATAAAACCTCATAGATCTAAAATCAATACGAGAAATGTGACACAAAATGCAAATAGGATTTATTCATCGGTTTGCATGTGTAAATGGATGGATTGATGTAACATCATTGCACTGAGAAATAAAACTTAACCCACACTCTGCCTGATCCTGGACGTACTACGGAATATTCCAGGGTTGAACATCCTAGAAACTTCTCTAATTATGTCAGTTTTTGTCTGGTCAAGCAGTTCTGGTGTCACCTGCGTTGCTGATTCATCAATATCAAGTTGTGCCAGATATCGTTTCATCAGTCCCATTAGTAGGGCCTGAATTGAAGGAAAACCAAAGTAAAATTTGATTAAGAATTGTTACCCCTAAATATTTATTTTTTTCACCTGCAACTTACTCCATGCAAATCGGGTTTGTTAAAGCGAGTAAGACAATGATTATGAGACATGGGCCTGATTTGTTTTTACTATAATGGACATCACCAGTTTTGTCATAGCTTATCTCTTTTTAAAAGATTTACTCAGGCTCATTTAAGCAGTTTGTCATTATAATTTGACAGGTTGGCAACTTGGAAAGACTATAACTTCATTATTTTGGGTACCGGTATAGATGATTCAAATCAGTCAAGGAAAACAAAGTGACCACAAATGGAATGAACACAATACCGGCAACGAGTTAATTATAATGCCGTTGATACGTACTAAGGCCGGTACTAAACGTAATAAGGCCAAAAAAAATATCTAAAAGAAATACCACTTATCAAGTATAATTAAGTAATTTTCAAATACAATGTACAAGTAGCCTAATTAGAACCACTGCCAACGGCACTGGTGCTGAAGAATCTACAGTCCAATAGAATATAATATTATTATACTTATTCGCGTAGCCTTACTGGAGTAACCTGTGATAACGCGCTATAACAAACTTTATTTCACTAACTTGTTTAATAGTTTGAAAAGTCAAACATTTTCCGAAATCTTTGGAGGGTCTGAAACTGATCCGGAGTTTAGACGTACCTTGTATCTATCGATATCTTCCTTTTGTTGTCTCCTCTCCTCTGAATCAATGCGATAGCAGCATTCCTTGAAGAATGTAACAAAATGTAATAGTTACTTAGATAGAGAATCAGAATGATAGCATAGTAATTGACATCAGCAGTTTAGAAAGAGTTGGTTGGGGATGCTATAACCTAACAATTGGGTGATCGTTTACCAAGACGAAAGGAGCACATTTTGGCCCACATTCTTTATTTTTATATAATTATTATTACATTTTATAAATCCCTACCTGTGATACACGGGGGGGGCTTCTACTAGCAATGTTATCTTACATTAATTAAACCCAATAAACTTCTTCTTACATAACAATGTGAAGATATTGATACATACAATCTGACCAAGTAATGCATTATTCTCATGTGATACAAATAAATATTCAAAAAAGTATCAATATTGTTGTACAGAAACTATATGTTTCGCATGATAATCTTAGTAAATAAGTAGGTTTTTAACATTAATCATCCAGGCTTTTAAAGAAAATGAACACATCAGATACTGTCTTCGAGCTCAATAAACCAATATAATATAGTATACAATCTATATACAAAGGATACATTTACCATCTATACACATATTTTTTTGTTTTATATGCCACATTATTCGACAGTTGCCTGGTTAAACAGATAGAGCCACTCACACAGAAATCATAAAAGAAAATACCGCAAATCAAACCTACATTTCTATCCCAGCCAGCATCGGACGAAGAACAGGACAGACACCACCGCACCGATTTATAGATATCGTATGGAGTAGGAATCATATTGAATGGATTTGGGAGGAGGGAGCTCCTGCCAAAATAGGTCATCCACAGACGAGAACGAGCGAATTTCCATTCCACATCAGCATTTTCCTACGCGTTTGATTACAAAATATAAGAGGAATATTTAGATAAAAATGAACATGGGCTTCCAAGATGTCATAGTAAAGTGTATTTCGTTATGTTCAACTCTTCAAAATAATTCAACTGATAAGTACATACATTAAGTTGATAAAAAATCAATCTCCCCTTCAATCCCATGAATATTGGGGGATGTCCAGCAGTATTCATGTGTTATACCTTGTGGTAACATACCCTAAAATTTTATTTCCATGCTACATGTTACCTGCATGCTGGCGCAAGCCCAACTGATTGTTATGCATATTGATTGGACGGGACCACCGTCCAATCACATTACACCTCTACCACTGTAACCGTGCCTAACCCACATATAACGAGGGGTTGTGACCCCCCCTCAAGGCACTTAAGATTTACAATAAATCTACCCTACTATACACTACGTTACTTCTCCTTATCCTTTGTGTTACACCTAGTATAACACATGAATCGATTTACTCATGGTAAAAAAAATCCATAAGCAAAAATTCAATATACAATACACTACAAATTAGCTTATTCAAGTGTTCCAAATCCTAACATACCTGTATACGACCGAGTGTGTTACCCATCATAGCAATCAGCATGTTCAGCATGGTAGTTATCATTACAAGATGGAATATTCCATAGATTGTGAAGCCCATGTTTTCTGTCAAACCGTGTCTATTCGGGGGGTAGCATGCTATTGACGAGTTCGGACTGGGACATGTATTGGCCACAATCAGCGTAGGATCTTCACGGTCTCCATATCCGAAGAGATCCCAGAAAAGTGTCTTGAATGTGTTTGCCCACCTATGGAATCATGTATAAAATTCAGTATCTTAGAGTAAATGTTAAGTATTGCAAAATGGTATAGATATGCACGTAATATCTTAACAAAATAAATCAAGATATATATTATCACTTCGATACTTTAGACAACATTGCTATTAGGAAAGATATGTTTCCATGTATTGAAAATGTCTTTACTTGATATTTTCCATGATGTTAACATTTAAATTGGGACGAATGTGAACCAGATACAATATTTGGTATTGGCACATTTCGGTCAAGAACTTTTACATCTTAAATTACCGTATGCCTTACTTTTGTTGGGAAGGGCGTTAACGAAATTACAAATGGATTGCAAAAATTTGAACTTGAAATTTGAAAGGAGTCAAAACACTTACGTATCAAATTTATTAGACTGTGTGGTGGTTTCCCCATCTTCAATACGGTTCATTCCCCCGTAATAGGTATACATCCTGGATATACCAGTGGAAAATGCGAACATGGTGATCATCATGATACACATCATCTGTAGCACATCTGTGATCATGTTACCGAGGGAAATCTGCAGTGGTCCCAATATTTGACTAATGGTGAAGAGATAGAGGATCCTGCCAAAAGCCAGGATGGTACCGAATGCATAGAAACCTTCTGAAACAAGCATTGGATCGTCCCAGGGCCAGAGGATTCTTGCCATGTCGCGATAAGCAGCATCTTTCGTCTCGACGATGATAAAGGATGCCAGTCTTCCAGCGAATGATGTCAGGAAAGAGAAAGTCATCAAAACTGTGTATACGTTCCACCAATCTTTAATGTAAACTTTTATTCCGTAGAAGTAGAAGAGTTTTATGTGGTCCCATAAATAGCTCGCGACGAAGATCCATATGACCACATCAACGCCATTGTTCAACGATGGTACTCGCTTTCCTAATTCCACCTTAGATATCTGGAGCAATAACAGTTTGAAATGAGTGAGATTGGTTGCTTTACGCCCTTATCAACACATTGAAGGATATATAAAGGGCGGGAGAGCTGAGAGGGAGGCAGTTTATGATCTTAACCAGGAAATAGAGATAGAGAAGAAGGTAGGGAGAGACAGAGAAAAAGAGACAGAAAGGCACTTTATGGTCTTACCCATGACCATCAGTTTGAAATGTTTTGAATTAAACGACTTGACACTATGTCAATTGAAAAAAAATTAAGCAATACATATCAAGTATTTCAAATAGATCTTTTAAATTCACTCCATGCGTTTGAAACCAACACAAAGGCTGGGGACGTGATTGGCATAAACATTATTTAAGATGAACATTCCAAACCCTGACGACTAGGAAACTTATATTTTACTATTAGAATGACTTTTATGAAGTGAAATGAAATGTCACCTGCACCCAACGAATTGTATAACACACATGGTCAGGGCACAACGAAAACCACTCATCCGAGTGAGCGTGTCCAGGCTTTTCTCTGAATAAAATCGTTTAAAAAAAAGGAATAAGAAAGATCTACATACCTCAGTGTTAACGATGGTATAGAAGAGAAGCGCTAGAAATGTGAAGAAGGAGACTGCATCTCCCATGAATTTGTTCATTGGTGCGCTCCAGTACGTCAGGAATGGAGCACAGGGAAAAAAGAGGTAGGTAATGTAGATGAATGGCAGGAGGAGGATGTGAGGTATGAAGTAGAGTAGCCGCCATACAAAATTCATCCAAAGGATATTAGGGTGTTCCTGGGTCCACAGATTCTGTATCACCTGTTGGCAATTCTTGTGTGTGATAAACTGTCAATACAAAATAGAAAAGGTATTTACAAATTAGTCAAGGGTACTGCTGGCCTACGTATAGCCCTGTTCATTGCGGCTACGAAACGATTGTTTCCATTATTGTTTACATTAATGATGGTGGATGTGGATCAAAACTACATATACAATTCATATTTATTGGGGTAGGATATATCGTGTTTATTGGATTTATATAAAGGGTATAAATTGCAAACCAATGGCATTGGGGAATTGGCATGAACATCCGAAGGAAAACGCAGAAATCATTCCGTAACAGACACAACGACGCAATTCCTTATACTATACTCGTATCTGTTTGACTGTAATTGAGAGAGAACCCCATCCCAGACGCGATATGTTCCCGTTCTATTTGGAGGAAATTCCCAAACTACATTTTGGACAATTTTCTGTGAAGTTCTCCCACGAAAGTATTCGCGTACTAAAACTTCTATTTCCATCTTTTATTATGCAATATTGCATGGATAAATATGGCACCATGTGTCATATATATGACATTAGACATCTTTATTATTAATTAGTTTTATCATTATGTGGATCCACGCGCGAGCAACTAAGTATAACAAGGCTAGAGGCTGGAGCGGTCGAGTTGAGGCAACTGCACCAACCACGGCAGCCATCATACTTTTGCCGCCCAACGCAGCGCGGTTACCCACCGCGCGGCGGCCTATTGCCGCTGCGATGGGGGTGACGCGCTATGCGAGCTTTGCCTTCTCTGACGTGTAATTTTTCATTTAAATTCTCAATTGTGAATTCACATGGTATACTCTCCTCATATAGATCTCATTTTATTATTTTATAATCATTTTTGATTACGTAACTATAAGGTTACGTGGAACTGTGGTCATCTCAATTTCTCAAATTAATTTTGATGTCATAATTGTCTGAACTATGTAATGCTACACACCAGTGTGTCTACGTATTTTATATATTTTATATCATAATTCACATGGTAACTACGCTAACTGTTTCATATCTTTCACCTCAATGTATTTATTCCTGCTATGTATTGTTATATAATCCTCACACCTTTTATCCAATAACGTACATATTTATCATGCTTCACGACACAAGAAGCTTCTTAATTGTAATATTCTGTCGGTGGAGCGACTTTGTAATAAATGGGGGATAGTATATGTTCCTTGTGCTATATATTAATATAATTATATACTAATGTTCATGCTACTTCATAGTCGTCTCTGTAAATGTTTTACCTATGGCTGGTCACCTTCATAATGATCAGGTGCCGACTGCTGTCAATCAAGCACCTGTCAATCAAGTACTTAAGATGACCGACACACAAACCCTAATAAGTTACCTGCCGTGTACCATCAAGGTTTAACAACACATTGCAATACTACAATACCTGTACAAGAAATAAACATCATATCAACAGTACTTTACTTCGCTACCTTTTATATTACACAAGTCGTAACAGTACGAAGTGAAATATATTACTTTGAATACATTGAATGTATAAGAAAAATATCAACCATATAAACTCATTATTGATGATATTGATCTTTGAGGATCTCGGGATTATTTTTAATAATGTCATAACTTCCATACATACCTCCTTCATACCATACTCAATGGCTAGAGTTAGCCTAGGATAGGCACCTGAGGATGGAATTCCTGTCTCCTTAGGATCATGTGGTTGAGCTAGGATTAGTCGCACCTAGAATAGAAAGCAAATAGAAAGTGATAAATATATTATGTATATATTACAGTTGCCTCAAGATACCCAGGTTAGCATATATGTCGTCTGTGAAGCCAGATTATCAAACATACGTTTAATACTTAATGGCTTATATTCCTTACATTTCTGATAGTCTACTGATGGTGGGCTAAAATGTGAAAAGTTACTCTCACAAGAAAGACTAAATAGTTTTAATCATTCGGTAACCTTTCTTGTTTTGCTTGATCAATTAAAACGCTGATGAAATCGTCCCCAATAAGGAATAAAGGAATTGGTGAACACATATATATATACATCACATTGTCCTACTTTACCTCTTCGGTTGAACGACATTCTTCTAAAATCTTTACAGCAAACTCGCGGCACTGAGAAGACAATTCTTTGTAATCATCCTGAAACGTACAATTAAAAATTTAATGTATGTCTGAAATTTACGCATATAATATTTGGAGAAATCAGGTTCGAGGGAGCAGTATGAGCGTGTTAACTGAGTTTCCTTTTCTTATGTCAAAAATATCATGGACTCGTAATTTAAACCCTGATAAGCACTTGCATTCCATGAATGTAGCATGTTGTAGAAAAATTAAAAGAAATTGGCATAATTATGACAAGTGTTATTTCGCATGTAAATTCCCATGCAGTATCAGCAATAGTAAAACCAGTTATTCAATAGGTTATTGGTGCGCACGGATGTGTGAATGTGTGGAAATAGTTTTCTTTTTAGTATTTTTAGTCCAACACATAACTATAACGTTCACATCTAGGATAAATAGAACATAACGGAGATGATAATAATAGACTTAGCGTTCAAGCAGGCGAAATGGAAGCACGATTTTTAAAATTCACATACCCACCAGTTGTGGCTTACAGTCGCGCACATCTATCTGATTATTTTAATATCGAAAATGGAACAGGGCCATTTAGGGCTTTTAATGGGGGTTTTATTGACCGCGTGCTACACATTCATATTCATAGCAATCCTTATGATGGCAATATTGCGCTCGCGATGCGCTCCCTGGTAACGATGACGATGATTGTCGCTAACGTTGACTAACATAAATACGAGTATAAAATTATACAGAGTTTACTCCCAGTATTTCTGGCAAATAACCATGTCTATGTTTATTAACATTGGATATTGCCATCGGTTCTGGACGTTAATACTGGTTCATCCCACCTTAGAATGATATGGAACCATATTATTCTATACATCCCATAATGTTGTCAATGGTTTCGGCGGTGTTCATCTTCATGCGAATTGTGGGTCCACATTTTGCATTTCGTTCTGATCATATGATGTCATGAGATTGATTAAATGGAAGAAAGTGATTTATTCAAGTCCAAGCGGGTTTTGCGTCAATCTGTTTCATTGGGGTTTCATATTATAGGGGTATCATTATATGAGGTTCCCACTAATGTAATTGACCAAAGAGATGGATTCACTGTTTGCTGCCAACATAATCCTCGGCCGGCTATTCATTGTACAAATATTCCTTTGTACGCTTAGCAACCGGCGGGTTAAACAGTATCAATGAATAACACATCGATCGGCATTGAACATAATATATACTTTGGGAAGTCATGGATGGAATACGATCGCCTTCGATTGTCATGACTGATCTTCGGTGTAGGTTGGTATATCAATTGGGTGACAAATACCAAACCAACATAGCGATTCCTCATTCAATTAATATCTGTTTTTTATGTGAATGGTGAAAGTGCTTAACTTAAGTGGCAATTAAAATCAATTCAATTTAAAGTGTAAATATACCGAAATAAAAAGGTCTCAAACTGCGGAGAAGTTATATCTCTATGAAATCATTATTCCATAAGTTCGGAGCAAACATTATGACTAAAAGAACAGCATTCGCCGACTTGATTATGTTCACCCACTATATAGGTCGATCATAACTTATGTTGAATATCCGATCGTACGAAAGTCCGAACGTAAAATCAATGGCATGCATGCATGTATATTAGATCTATACACTCACATTGAAAATGGGGTCTTCGTATCCTAGTTTGTCTGCTATATGGGAAAAGATGAATGCTTGATAAAGAGGGTCCTGGGAAGTCATCCCCATGTAGACCGGAGATGCGACAGCCTTGTAGGAATCAATGCGCAGTTTACCCAACTCCAAGGTTTCGCCATATTTTGAATCAGTATTAGCTCCTATGCCTAAAAATCCAACGCTGTATTTTAATAAACTTGTCAAATGTTCTCACATTTAAACACTCGTTTAATTGCTAGGGATAACTGGTTAATGTATTAATTATAATTAGAGTAATGTTATAGACTTGATTAAAACATGTTCTGTTCTTATTCAGTAGGTTATTCATTAACATCGATCCATGAGGTATATTTGTCGAGGTCATATTTACATGCATCTTATATTTGGACATCTTATATTTGGACAGTCACACATATTTCCATATCGAATTGACGTGCTGATGGATCGAGTTACACGCGTTTGACTCTTATCCCTGTTTAAACTTTGTTAAAATATTAATAGTAATGTCTAGTCGCTTATTGAATGGATGTTACATTTACTTAACTTTCGGACAAAGATACAATACTTCTGATATGACAATGGATTTACTTAATACATTTACCTTAAAATTACTGAGACCGTCCCCTTGAAGAAAATGGTAAATTAAACTCTAAACAGAGATTATAGTATATAAGCTTAAGAAACGAATAGCCAAATTTTTATTTTCACTTACTTTTCCTTATCGCTTTCCAGGCTTGTGTAACTGTTCATTCAATCAATAATAAATGATAAACTTAAACCATAAGTGTTGTGATAGAAATTAATTAAGTGCAATATGAGGATCAGAACCAAAGAAAAATGTAGGATGGGGATAACAGGGTGATATTCATCTAATTTTAATCAAGTTTGAAAATTTGAATTGGCACATAAATTGAAAGAGTCTTTATTGAATGTGCACATCTCTTTTAACAGATTATTTTACTCATTTATTAAAGTGACACTTCTCACTGTTCTTAGCTAGATTATCGAGTGACGGAATTTCTACTTCTTTTTCTAGTATTTGGTGCCCCTTACCCTACCTAACTAACTCCTGTGGATATCAAAGCTATGAAATTCATATTATATCAGATATTTGGTCAAATAGGGAACACAATCGTTTTTGCACGCCATACAGAAATTTTAAAGTGGAGTTATATAACCCAGGTCGGGGCCATGTCACACTATCTATGTGGGGTGTGGTCCCTGATATAGGGTGGTGATTGGACAATAAAAGGGAAATTAGGTCAATGAAATGGACATTAGTTCCTTTCCTTGTCAACTTGAGATGTTGGCAGCACCGTATTGTGGCGGATTTGAAATGAATAGAGGCTTCTGACCCAGTCATTACACATATTCACTAATATTTGAATGAAGACGCAATGCTGTTATACTCAATACTTCAGATATTGCTATACCTACCATATATGATTACACTGACAAAGTTTCACAAGATTTCACGACTACTCATTTTAACTATCTTAGCCATTTAAAATTAAAAATCGCTTATACTGCGATTTAACCCGATGATGTAGAAATAATTATACCACACGTCTGTTTTAGAAAATTGTGAATGGATATGCACATTCGTTCCGACTGGTTATGATCGCATTTGAGTATATAATAATAACAAGTGACGAAAAATATTTTATGGGTGGGTGTGTTAGAGATCAGGGAAAATCAAGAACGTGAAATTATTATAACCTTACAAATTTATGATTGTGTGCAACACATTGAGTATCTGAATCGGAGATTACTTACCGTTGCCTGTAGAGGGATCTTCAAGGGTATGGCCGTGCCGCAATAAAATTCGCACAATTTCGTAATTGTTTTGGTGGCAAGCAAGCATCAAAGGTGACATATGAGGCAGAAATTCTGAGCTCTCGAAGTAAAGGTCGACAGTATTTCCCTCTGCTTCGCAACTATTTAAATACAAATCAATAATTTTAATTACATCCGACTGTCGTCCCTAAGATCTACATTCATTCTTCGCCATAAAGTATGCTCTTATTTCCCTAAGCAGGTACCTTAAGGGCCTAGTCCACTAAGCCGATTCTCATGCGATTCTCACAGAATGTAGTGCAAACGGGTCCTCTGTGTCGCAAAAACGCACGGGGATCTGATCAGTGGACTTGGCCCTTAAGTTATAAACGCCTTAGATAAGAATAGACGATCATACTGTTTTACAAATGATTTGATTAGGCAAAATGGGACCAATATATGTATACAAAATGTGAACGACAAAAAACATTTGTGTACCCAGGTCTGAGAACTGTGGTATTGTATGTATGTGTAGCCTACGTATAAAGCTGCCGAAGAAGAACAAATACAATTAGGATGCTTTGTGTCAGTGTATCTGCATCATACCGTATCGATATTCACCAGATAACAAACACTCGAGTTTTTCGGAAAACTATCAAGATAAATTGATAGTTATCTCCGATGATGAGTATTATTAAGTATGGATTGATTGAGTGGTTCTAGTCAAGTTAACATAGATCAGTCCATATTTTATTTGAACATTTTGTCTCCCCAATAGAAAAAAAAAGATATTGTAGGTTGTATTGTGTGTCATGTTAAACAATACACAATTACTATAAATGTTGTTATGCATAACAGTATTCACAGGTGACCAATATTTATTTCGGTGCATTGTTGAAGTACTAATCAACATCTAAATCGGTTAATCTTCTGGATAGAAGTTGACAGCATAACGTTTCTTATTACATGGATTAATGCAGAAATATAATTGATATAGTAATATAATTACTTATCACACCAACGAAGCAATGACTCCACGATGGGCAAATTACCCAATTTAACAGCATGCAATAAGCTGTCTTCCAAACGTATAGATCTGCATTTGAGAAGAACCTCCACTAATCCCATGTTCTCAGAGCGCACTGCGATTGATAGTGGAGTTATGCCCATGTAATCCCTTATGTTCACATCGACAGAGGGGTTTCGCTGCAAAATCCATTAAAAAGTACTGTTTACGAACAATCCTGGGTCAAATATTATATGTCCATTCTAAAGTAAGACAGATAGAGTTATACCGAGTGTAACATCAATGAAAAGCTAGGTAAAATAATTATATTTTAGGGGTATACACACAATAAGGTATAACTATAGAATCAAGTGCAATGTGATGCAACTGTCCTCCATGTCTTTGAAACATTTCCCTGTACCTCAGAATCTACATTTGTCCGGCAATATTTCAAATGTTTAATGAATGATAATGTCATTAACTTTTCATGATCTCTACCACAGATAAAGTGGATAAGTAAACCTGTCATCGTCAAATCAATGTTCCTCAATATTGCCTTGATTTGAGGAGTGAACAATTGTTATCTTTGGCTTAGTAAATACGCAATATAGTGTGGACATCGGATAATATGGTTCACTCATGATCGTATACTGTGTATTTTATATAAGATATACATATCTGGATCTTCCTTAGTATATCAATTAGATGAGCATGTAAACATACCATGATGAAATCTTCCACGTCCTCCACTTCACCAGCCTTGACCAAGGTAAGAAACTCAGCCTCAACCGCAGGAAGGCGATTGTCATTAAATAAGTCATCTTGCTGCGCGGAATTCGCCATCGCGATCAGCTCCAGCCTTGACAGGCCCGGGTTTTGCTGGTCCATGAAGAGCCAATATTGGGTGTTGCCCTACAAACGGCTTACAATTATAATGAACTATATAAATATTCTATTTTATTACAGTAGGCCTATCATATACATGATGTGCCACCTAAACATGCATGTTACATAATTATATATGGGTCAGATCATCAGAAAATGTACAATCGGCAGCTCTACATATTTTAATAGCAAATTCAGTTAAATTAGTCTGAAAAATGATAGTGAGTATTATTAGGTATTGCCTTGATTCTAGCTGTGTTCGATTCTGTGAAACTGTATTTTGAACCTAATTTCTGTCTTAAATTTGGGTTATTTGTTAGGATTGGTGAAGGCGAATTGTACATTTTCTGCGGATTTCACCCATATGTGTAGTTCTGGAGGGGGTATGGATATTTGTATAGATAATAAAAGTATGTGTCGAGACGTTTTTATAAGGTTGCATAATTTGGAATTTGAACTGCGATGTATCAGTCCAGATTCACATGTTTTATGATGGATACGCTTAATAATAGATATGGTTAGATTATCTACATAATAAAATAAGGCTATGTATAATTAATAAGTATTATTGAAGAGCGATATCTACCACCTATTTTAAACATTTTACAATGTAACAATTTACTTTATTCTTCAATTCAATAATAACAGAAGGAAGCAATAATTTTCTTCAGGGGCTATCTCCCCAACCCTAATTTATAGATTTCATAATAATTCACAAGACAGCTACAGTATGTATCATTATAATACTATACGTAATACATTATAATGAAGAATTATCATCGAATTCTTTCAGCTGTTAACATTTAAATTTTAAGAGAAATATAATGTACTAGTTACACAATTGTGTTGTACGATGGTTGTTTGAATTAAGGGCCATTGATAAACTCTGGAAGACCTCACTATTAGCTAGAAGTGTTTTATCCTATTGTCTGATCATTATGAGAATAAACGAACCCAAATGAAATCAGTCAGTCAATGATATTGTTCGTGGTGTAAAGGGACTAGATCCCCCGTTCGCTTCTGCTTTCAATCTGCCAATGTGTATGCACCAGCAACCTAGTCTAAATAGGAATCTTTGACAATTCTTCCTGAATACATTATATTTCTTGTATGGCTATAATCAGCTAGTGGCAGGGAAATGTTAAGATACCAAATACCCTTACAAAATGCATTCACACACACTTCTACCTCCACTTATATATATACCTTTCAAGTTAGGGTCATCTACACTAGTTAATTTTCTTTTCTTCCATTTTCCATTTACTGAGAAAGATTAGTTCATGTGTTCTAATTCTATACCTGGATCACTTCGATCTATGGAAAATAATTCGGAAAATTACCTTATATCAGCCAAATGGAAAATCCAATCCAACCAGATACTCCAGATGGCGGAACTTTAGTGGTGATCTGTGGTCGTAAATGTAAGTACCAACAGTCCTAACACAGTCCAGTGCCATGCAATTATGAGAGCAGATAGAAGTGGTCAATGTTTATGGCCGACCGGTTCTTCACCTCTCCTCTCTTTCTCTCTCTCTGTCTCTCTGTCTCTCTCTCTCTCTTCAACGTGGTCCCCTTGGTGTAATTTAGCTCGAAATGCCAACTTACAAGATCAAACAATGAAATAAATCAGAACCTCATTTGAGTATACCCAGACATTTCGCGAACTAAAACCAAATGATTTATTTTCTTGAAATAGCTAGAAATGACCCTTACTTCACTGATCAGAAATAATAGCAACCCCATTAGTACCCTCCGCAATGTTATCACAAGAATGGTCGAGTCGTGTATTCTTATCACTCTTGTTGATATCAACAGCCGACATGCGTGGTCAACAGGATAAGTCCATGCATGGCTTATTAGATAGTGACCAGTACAATCCATGGTGATGCATGGTCATTTTGAAGCGCCAAATCACAAAACTACATTTGTTATCACATCCTTATCCGCACTGTATGTGGGTCGGCTGAACAGTCAGTGATGGGAACTACCATTTAGTGGGATAGAAATACATAACAGGTTAAGAAAGTCACACAAAACACAGGGATGAACATATATATATATGCACATAATGGGTTGGTGTATGAATAATTTAAGGAGCCGATCGACAAATACATGTAGAGTCTACCAATACATATTGCCATTATCCGTTGCTAGACAGGTCTTCCTCCCCAACCAAATCCCCGCCCCTCTCATTCCTTTTCTCTACCCAATAAGATACTAAATGGAAAAAAATGATATTTAAAAATAACATCGCGTTCGAAATATCCATCGAAGCTAAAGCAATTATATTAACTACATTGGTAGAAAATACTTAAGTTAGTTCCCTTTGCACACAGGCAATAATACAATCTTCACCGGCTGTAAATGGACTAATCCTACCATCTGCTGCTTAGTCTAATATTGGATCCCACCCTGTTCCCATTACGTAATACCAGATAACGTCTGTGAGTCACGTCTACTTGGCTTAAATGCCATGGAGAAGTGTGCTTCTTGGACTAAATAAACAAACAGTAAATCCAACATTGAATAAGTTACAATGAATGCCTCAGTAATGGATTGTTTCGAGGAATTCCATCCATCACCGATTCCATCCATGCATAGAAAACTACAAGATCTGAATGAATTCTCTCTATATTTAAAGACACGATATGATAGATAACTTCCCATTTGTAATGGCATGTGTTCTAATGTATTGATTGCGGCGGATATGAAAATGATAAAAGATATTTGTGATTGTTGTATCAGTATATGATTTATTGTTATTGTCAACGTATGTTGTTCCATGTACTATGTATACTTGATTAATGTATTTTTGTAACACGAGGCGACGCATGGAAATTTCTGTTTTGTCAGAAATGCGTTATTTGTATAATATTTATTTAATTATTAATGTTAAATCTCTTCAGCCTAATACACATTTTTCAAATCAAATCAGAATTATCCTGTTTTTATTTTTATGTTTTTGAGAGATAACACCTGAGAGGGAATATCAGTTTCTGGAACAGGTGGGAAAAGCAGATCAAATTAATTATGGGCGTGAACTGGAAGACTCTAGTACCAGATGATCACCACCCTTTTTATTTTTATCATTTTACCTCATAACTTATGTAACCTACCGCATTGATGAAATAAAAGATTCACTATTGTATTGTATTGGTATCGCAAATGGAATTCATCGGAGTTATTGAATGAAATTTAATTTTCAGGGGGGGGGGGGGGCTTCTAGGAAGATGCTTTTTCAAAATGGTCGATACTTCAATTTGAATATGTTCATGCTGAAGTTGTTAAATAACCGAGAGAAATATTAAACATAAATTCGAATTTTACTGAAGAGCATTAAAATATTTTATAGGTCCATATGAGCATACGAAGGAATGCACTGCCAAACATACTACAGAGAGACGAAGCTGACAAAACAATACAAGAATAATGTCCACAATGATAATCTTGTTCTTCTGGCCACAAATTCTTTATTACAGCCTATATAATTCTCTTTACATGTAGCACACATGTAGTACCTGTTACAAGCAGATAAGACAAGTGATCAAGTATATACACATACAACATAAGTTTATTATATATTCATATGATTTACATATGATTTACATATCTCTCTCAGGAGTCTTAACATAACTTCCTATAGCAATCTAACCCTACTGCCTTGGAGTATTTTTTTTTATTTACATCATTACAAAGACACAATCAATCAGATAAAACAATCAAAGCAAACGACTTGATTGGATAATATTGCAGGTCGACATATCTACAATATCACATACACATTTAATGCATTCTTTTTTAAAATGTCTTTATAATTAATTATTTACATCATTGCTATTGCAGAAAATAAGATAAAAAGATTACACTCAAAACACTGCAATCCTGATGAGCAAATAACCTTTTGAACATACTATGTATTTTTCGTCGATATACAAAATCTAAGAAAATCTTAATTTACCTTGCACTGATCCTTTTAAACGTAACCAGAATATATCATTTTCGACTCATCTTCGAGAAAGTTTGTTTGAGCAAGTAGGACTCGAGGGTCCATCATGAAACTAAGCCTCATTGGATTTCCATAAAAATTATAAAAAATGCAATTTGAGTACAGAATTCAAAGGAGAATACAAGGAGTGTCAAAATTGACAAGAGTACCATCTTCAGAAGAGTATAGTAAGGAGTGCTTGACGTACATATAACTCAAGTACTAAGAGACACAATTAAGGACTAGACTTATATTTGCTATGTAGCATCAGTTTAAAATGAGTGGCTTTATATTGTGTTGAATCAATTATCTTTGATACCATTCTGCAGGTCTTGCAGAACTTTGCATCGATTACTTTATAAGTAACAGATTTTTTCAAACGTTTTAGATCACAATGGGTGCTAACGTCCATAGATATACAATTCTGCGGTTAGATTGTTAGTAAGTGTTTAAAAACACACACATGAAGGAGGAGCGGGAGGAATGTAGAAGAAGTTATCTATGAGAGGATGACTTGAGGGAAAGTGAATCACAATACAACAGCCACCAGACAACAAAGTGTTAGAGTGTGAGGAAAACTGCCATAGCAATTACAGCATATTACACACGTTCTACTAAGTACCACTATTGGGCATCATGGTACGACTACAGAAATATGAGAGAAACAAGAGATTGTTGTTATTTGGCTTAGCTATTGGCTACTAAGAAATCGCTGGCAACATTTATGTATTGAACTACAACAGGTTAATAGTTAAATATGGTACCGTAGTACAATCACAATTACTCCTTCGGGGGAGGGGGTATGTCCACATAGTCTTGTGTGGTATTTTCAATAATTAGAGAGCGAGGGTACACTATTTCTACTTTAGCCATTAGTGAAATTATAGATTGATTAAATATTGCACCTCTTCTCCGCACTACTTTACATAACCATTTAAACAGCTATTGCACAAGGTTAATACTAAACTAAATATTCCTTAAAGAATCGAATCGACATACTTGGAATCAAGACACAAAGGTTACTAGCCTGGACATTGTACAGAATGATAATTGAATTACACGTAAGTGTAAATTATTACCCGCTAAGTTTCGTGGTACCATGCCGTAATTAACACATTCAACAGGAATTCTGAAAGGCCCGAGTTCTTTAATTTTCTGTATGAAACAGTAACTGAAGACTGAAAAGCCCCTGAGTTTAATGTCCAAACAATTATAAATAAGTGAACTAGAGGGTGGAACTCACCAGAACCCCTATATCCAGAGTAACACTAGTCTATTTGCTGTAAAGGTAGCTTTTACATAACTGCAATTAGGCCAATCACATCATCTCTGCCAGAAATCATTGTTTAACTACGGGAATGTGGAACGGTCGTCATGTTTGACTGTAAATGAACAATTACAAATGTCCTTGATATTTAAATGCAAGTACATGGTGCGTTAAACAGTAAAACATATGTACCAAATATTAAAGCTACTTACTGATGGGTATAAACCAAGACTATTTAAGCACAATTATATTCACATGATTGTAGTTTGAAGAAAGCTATCTAACACAGATAAAATACTTGGAAGACTAAAACGACATTCAAATTGAATAAGTTTCATCTAAATGAACTTTTCCATCTAGATTTAGAAGGTGCTACATTAAAAGATATAATTTTACATTTGAAAAACACCTCAGTGACCCCTTCCTAAGTCATAGAATAGAAATATATTTTGTTAGAAACGATAAACCCACAAAACACTTTCTATAACATACTTCCTAAGTCATAGAATAGAAATATATTTTGTTAGAAACGATAAACCCACAAAACACTTTCTATGACATACTACACAAGGGTTAAGTACATGTTTCAAGTACATAAACATTATTTATCTTTCGGGGAGGGATGTTTCCATTATCACCGTTCAAGTACTATCACATTAGCTGGCAGAGATTTTTTATCTGAGACAGAAAATCCGAGTTTATATTTCCTACACATTACTTCTTTCTAAATCTATATTAAATTTGTCAATTACGATTGGTAGACATGAAAAATAACTTTAAATTACTTCCCATCATTTTCACTTTTTTCCTGATGCAACTTCACTGCATATTTAATATAGAATACCAACTTTAAAATATTTAGGAATAAAGCTATATCCCTTCAAGGTGAGATCTACACATGATACTTAAAGAATAATGTATTCAGACAACTGAATGATATCAAATTATATTCCAAATGAACATGATTTAATCCCATATATCTAATAACCATAATTTCAGAAAGAACCTCTCTCGAAGTTTGTATTGATGTGAAAATATGCAGTTTGACAATTGGACTTAATTGGCTCGTAAGACCTTTCTCGGGAAAAATATCAAAAATTGGTATAACTTGACATTTCAAGATTGAGAAAAGCCAGCATCTTCATATATTTACACTCCATTTCTATCTAACATGTCATCTTGTTAAAAATACTTCTTTATTATTTGCACAACCCATAGATGTCTTAGGTAAGACATCGTCAGATTAAGGATGGAAAGAAAGACTTTCCTTGGATCATTAAAATGAAAATAATAGTATAACAAATTCCATATAGAGCTAGTAGGAGTTCCTGTCATCAACTACCAGGGCCATATATATAATGTATATATATATATATAACAATTCATTAATACTAGGAAAATTGCTAGGCTTGGGAACACAAATATTGACATGGACAGTGCTGCGAACACTTAAGATTCAAACAGCTGCGCTGAAACAATTGGAACATTGCTATGACTTCATCCGGCTGCTACTTTAAACTTCATAGAAGTATTTACTTCAATTCTACCTTCTGGAAATGAACAGCTCAAAAGAACTATTTATTAAACACCTTAGACGTTTTCGTCTCTATATTTTCTACGATTTGTCGGAGTATTGTTTTCTTCAGTTGGTTGGTGGTATTTGGCACAGGGTTTTTGTCTAACTTCCTTGAGAGGGTGTAGATATTACATCGACACCCGTGAAGATTAAAGACTTATGTATATCCAATATATAAGATCAGAGTCTTCAACCCTTATCTCGTATGGTACACGTCCATAACAGAAATAACACTTCTGCTAGTATTATAAGGATATCTACAACGAAACCCATATTCTTTACACAACAAACGGAGCTAATGGTTTATGTATAGAAGATTAATAACAGACTTATTCCTATTCGGGCACACATTATGCTGAATTTGCTAGGTGACACTCAATCTTCAGCCTCAACTAACTTGACATTCTCCTGTTACAATAATAAGCAAACTATCAATCATGTGTTCACGAGGTATATTTACCGTTTGTTACCATGTTGGAAAACCACAAATAAACCCACACGTTTGCTATCAATATCAAGGACGATCGTGTTAACTTAATCAATAGCCTTTGCTACCGTTGCCCCATGCACTACCGGGCAACAGACAATTAAAACATCTGTTAGCACATTAACGATAAAACCTATTGCTATCTTACAATGATTTATTTTAAATTCTAACACATAATACCATCTATTTCAAACCATTTGCTTAAGCTACCCTGATTAGTCCGACAAATTTCTGTAAGTCATGAGAAGGAGTTGTTGACATCTTGATGATGGCTTTGACGTCGTTTTCACCAGAGGAGACAGACAGTTCCCGTTTAGATATCTTTAACCATGTGCGTCAGAGGAGATGCTAGCTAGTTGCTGCAAGTGTCACCACCAGCAAGGGGTAGGTAGTAATGAGTCGTAACGACGATTACTCAAAAGCTTAAAGAAGAGAGTGTCACTGGTTTGTTCTTCTTCTGGTACTGAATTCAAGAGTGACTCTGGTCCCTACCAGTGACTGTCAATGGGGGCCTCGTGTCACCGGTCACTGTCAACTTCCGGCGGTGTCTCGTGAAGGACATTGATCAAGCGGTGCACCAGGACAGAGAGGATTTTGTCGAGCGGGTCCATAGCTCCGCGCTGCATCCATTTGGGGATGGTGAGGCGAGCGTGTTGGAAACCCAGCTTCTGCAGAATGTAGTCGACTCCCATAGGGTCGATGCGTTTACCCGCCCAGGAGATGAACCTTTGTAAAAGAAAAAGATATAGAAAGGTTAATAGGGAGGTTCAGCAAGTCTAACCTATATGTGAACGTAAACGTATCTGCATTTCTGGTTATACAGACATACATTAAAAGGAAGAAAGAGGTTCAGCAAAACATGGGGGGGGGGGGGAGGGAGGGGGGGGCGTAACATAGTATATCAAGCAAAATGTTTCATCTCACAATTTATTTTTTATACATAAAAATGCGATGTAATTAACAAAAAAGATACGCATACGGTTACGTAATTGAGATAGGTTTGCTTGCTGAACCTCCCTATTGTAATTTTATAAAAAAAAAACAACAACACATTTATAGACGTCTGCTGATATGGTGACTCTCCGAAAGTTAATTTTACATCATAAAGATATTATAACTAGTGTTGTTTTGATATGAAGGCAATACATGATAACAAAGGAAATATCAAGCGAGGCTACTCGGCCCTCCAGGTGATAGCAAAGGAAATGCTCTTAATCGTCGTTTCGTTTCCAACAAAATGTAAAAGAATGTATCCCCTCCTATGTGCTAATCAAGATCTCTAGTTGGCTAAGCAATGAACTACTCTACTTAGATTTAGATGATTGTAAATATAAACATAAATAAATAAATGAATAAGTATTACCTAACAGTTGGTTCAAGATGCCATGTTTTACAGTCAAATTCTCTGAAGTCTTGCTTGAGTACAGCGGTAGGATCAGAAATAGGCTTCTTCTCACTATCAGGCGAGCGTTTACCATACGATGTTGTCCGTATCCCTGTGAGAGAAGAACAGTGACCTCTGTGTAAACATTCTTACTTATTTCAATAATTATGTTTTCCTATTTCATTTTACCAAATAACGACACTGAAAACATTCTGAGTAAGGGTTCTTGTGAATAAATCACTTTGAAAAGTAGTATTTTGCGACTTGAAACTCATTTTCCTGGAACACATCACAAAAGCCTGTACGGAGGGGGAGAGGCTGGTAGCACTGGCTACACAACTGTAAATAGGCCTATTATTTTTTGTTGGTCACATGTATGCCTTATGTTAGACGTGTTTACACCTCAGCAGCGCTACCACAAGTGAGATCAGGATCTCATCGAACGTTCTATCCAGGCTCTCTTGGCAACGTTTTAACTTGGTAACCCTTATTGTTGCGTCAGAGATTTGGCTGTTGCCTCTCTTGACAAATGCTTGGAAACTTGAATTTCCAATTAATTCGCGTTATATTCGGAATTTCGCATGTATGCCTTACATTTTCTTTTCAAGTCCTGACACATAAATAAAACTTACCTCTGTCCTTTTCCTTGACGTAGTTTGTCACGAGATCATGCAGGAAGAAGATAGCTTCCGCATCCATGGCGACGAATATATGGTCCTCAAATTCAGTCACAAAACTACAGGTCACTAGAGGTTTGGGATCTAGAGAAGGAAAGTGTTCACAAGGTTTAATATCCGCCAGTTCATATGGCAAAACGCATCAGAAAAATAATAGAATATCTCTACAAGAATGTATTTATTAATGACACCATCTCAAGCGGAGAGAAGAATTTTTAAAAAGATAAACATAAAGAAAATAAGATAATCTCAATATTACTAGTCATCCATTCAGCGAGCTTAAGCTTGAATTCTGGATGAAACCGGTAATATTCATGATCAAATGAATCAAAAAGTAAACCAGCCAACCACTTTTGAATAATGGATAGTCATTGACGAAAGTGATATTGTCCGCATTTTGTAAAGATAGATAAAGAGGGCTCGGAAACCTCCCACTAGCAGGAGAATTACCCCCTTATCGCAATCTCAGTATTGAATAAAATGTTTTCAAATTCAAATTCTAGGGGAAAAACTCAAGCTAGATCATGAGAGACGAAGTATAAAATTGTGTTTTATTCTTCGTTCCTACTACCAATGAAATTATTAGACTGTATTAGATCAAATTTGTAGTTAACTAGATACATGAGAAGCTGTTTATTGTTTCTGTTGCTATGAACTACTTCTCCCTTTAACCAAATAATCCTAGATTAAGCATTAGAAAAATAGCCCTCAAATTTATTTTGGCATACTAATTATGCTATCAGTACCAACTAGTCACGAACCAGCTGGTAGAATTTACTTTCAGATGTGGGTATCCTTTTTGTACACCTTTTTTGTATCAATAAACAATGCATTGAATTGAAGTAATTACACAGATTGGTGTAACAACACTGACCTTCTTCTGTTGGAAGTGTTTCACCTTGAAGGTGTTCAGTCTTGAGGTGCATCTGCAGTGATGGCAGAGCAAAGATAACTTCTGTTTCATGGTTGTATTCCTGGCTTTTGCGTGAACTCGACCTTCTTTCTTGTGGACTCTCGCTCCCAGCTCTTGGGGCAGGGGGGAAGTTATCTAGATCTGTAATAACAATTGGATTAAATCAAAGTTTGTATGCATTTGACGAGGGATCTGATTAGATCGCCTTCTGTAATTCTATGTGATACTCTTACTATATGACCAAAGAGCAACAAATATTATTTTCGTTACTTTTTAACAGTTTAAGCCGGATCAGTATGAAATCACAAAACAGGGAGGTTAGAGGGAGAATATCTTTCAAAAAAATGCACAGCAAGAATAGGCAGCTTTAAGAGTTCGTCACCGACTTTATTTTTTGTATTTAGATCATTTTATTTGGGCAAAACATTATGTGAAGCACAATAGCCTCAGTTGAAGCTATGCAGTACGTCATCAGAAAAAATGGTACAAAAATCTATCTATTCCAGGATATGAACAGTTTGCCCCATTTATCCCTATAAAAGGTGATAATAAAATCATGCGATTTAAAGTCACATACTTTTGACTTCGCTGGAAGCGAATGCATAATGGAACCACTCGGACACAGAAGTGAAAGGAGGAGGCATGTAGTGGCTGCGGGAAAGCTTGCATATGGTGGCCATGTGCTGGTCACAGTTTCTCTCAGACAGGTTATGGCCCAACTGGAATGATAGGTTTTGCACGATGTGCGTGCACTTTGCTCCCTCTGAAAATATCAAAAATTTTGGCAAATTAAAAACCAACCTATTAAGAAACACTTGTATTGTAATAAGAAGGGTAGGTGTAATGAATCTCGACGAAAAATAAACAATAATCAAGGACTCTATTGATGAATTTATACATCAAACATCGTAGATTATTACACAAAACCATAAAGGGATTTATACAATCTTTAAATCATTCACTTTATGTTAAATTTTGCTAATTGCCAAAGGGCGTTTGACCTCATCAGGATTAGAATGCAAAAATAAACAGCAACCCCAGGATGAATGAATAGGAATCAAAACAATGTACTCTTTGGGGTGCAAAGATAGCGTGCATTTAATTCCGATTTCAAGACACGATTGTATGAATTTAAAAAATATACATATTGACTGATGGTTTCCCTGGGCCGATTCGACTTCAAATTCTAGTATAAACTTTAACATAAAACAGCTGCAGAATATTGATAAGTTCAGTCCTATAAAGGGCCTTGTCCACGAAAGCGATTCTCATGTGATTCTCACAGAATCTAGTGGAAAGGAGTCCTCTGCGGCGCAAAATCGCATGAGAATCGGCTTAGTGGATTAGACCTTTAAGTCATAATGAGTAAATTCATTGCATTGCAAAGGCACTAAAAACCCTACCATCATCAACAATGTCCTGCGCTTCAGTTGCAAAGCCGATATAAGGCTCGTCCATGGTGAAGAGGGCCCAGGATTTGCTACGGAAGTTGATGCCATGGAAGCAAGCGAGTGTGAGATTGTTACCGTGCAGGCTGATGGTTCCACCCAGGATGGTACCCTGGGTGGGCAGCGTGAAGGAGAACATGGACAGCTTACAGCCTGATGCACGTTCCAGTACCTTCTGCCAGTGGCGGTGGTGGCGGATCTCCGATATCCACGAATCTGAAATCACATAGTTTTATTATATTTGATTCGTTCGTTTTAGCTTTCTAGTCAACCGGGTTAAAGGATATGTGCCTAACCTAGTACCATCTTAAGCCTAAACATTTTCTTCTTTTTTTTTGTTCTGTTTGTTTCGAAATTCTGGAGGGTTTTGCCCGTCTGTTGTTTGTTACAAGGCTGCCTAAAAATCCACATTTATATTTCGGATATTTCATTTATAGTTATTATCACTCGCCGGCGGCCGTTTTCCCTGGGCCGATTCGACTTCAAATTCTAGTATAAACTTTAATATATAACAACAGCAGAATATTGATAAATGCAGTCCTATAAGTTATAATATGAGTAGATTTACTAAGATTCTTTTTGTCGAAATAGTTCTCATTAAACGGGCCTAATAATTAAATTATTTGGTGATTTATTTGGTTATTTGGTATCCATAATAAACTTAGATGCATTCAACCCAATTAAATAATTAACAATTTTGCAATCAAAGTACTAATGGGACGCGCCACTAACTATGTCTATGTAAATACTAACAAGTTGGTGATTAAAACAATAGTGTTTATTGAAACTTTTTATCGCGTGCAAAATTGCTTGAAGTTGCTTTCAAAACATATTACAGAGATAGAAATGCAAAAGGATGGGGAAGAATATTTCCTTACCTACAGAGCATAGTTTACTACAAATGAAAATTAAATTCACCTTCGTCTCCGGAGTTTTTGCTTGATCTAGATTTTCGAGTAGCACCAGGGATGGGTCCGAACGCCGAGAGTACGCGTTTCGAGGAGTGGAATTGTTGGTAGAAGAATTCTTCCAGTTTGGCTGCCATTTTCACGATGTCGGGCGTGGTCGAACGCGAGATCATCAGGTGGAGCTTGTCCCACGATAAATCTCCATGTACAAACACAATTGCGGGTCTGAGGAAGAAAGCGAAGAAAAATGGAGGATTAGCTTCCTACTAAATGGTAGATTGAGATTCATGATCAGTAAATCATTTCTTAGCTTCCAATGGTGTATTTAAACTCATACAGAAATAAGATCGGGACTTCCCTGCTCTTGACTGCAACATATTTTAAGATAGCTATATTCAGCACTATATTCTGAAGAAAGGGGTTACTTAGACTAGTGCAAGTGTGATTTAGTTTTGTTTATCAAACAAAATCTCGAAGAAAAACTATCATGTTATTGGTCACTACCATGTTAGGGTCCCTACCCCCTCGACTGCGGAATACCAGACTTGCACTTGCAGTAAATAGGGGGCACTAGAACAGGTCTAGGGCTCTACAAACACCGTCTTGGGGACGAGGGCTAGTCTAGGTGTTGCTCTCCTTTAGGAAGGGTTCGCAGACATGCTTTTAAAAGAAAAGGGGTGATATCTAAAGGGCCTAGTCCACTAAGTCGATTCTCGTGCGATTCTCACAGAATTTAGAGGAAAAGAGTCCTTCCTCTGCGGCGCAAAATCGCATGAGAATCGGCTATAAGTTGGGTATCTAACGTATCAAGTACACATATATAATAATTTACCTTTTGGTGGCTAGAGGTTGGGTATCAGCTGAGTTGATGTCGAGACGCCACTCATCACTCAGAGTGACGGCCAGAGAGGAGACTCTACCCATCAGCATGCTGGAGCCCATGTAGTCCAGTCTGGTTTCTATGGTGTAAATGTCCAGCCCAGCACGATGGTCAGGCTCGTGTCCAGGATCTTCACTGATGGACACTGGAATGAACACAGAATATTCAGGGAAATGGTCAGTGCTCGAGTACAACTCCTGAGTGCTTCAAATATCAGGCCCAGTTTTATGTAACTTTACGCAATATTACCCCTAATCATCATAAAACTATTAATTATTAATGCTTTCAAAATCTTTTATTATGAATATTACACCATGGCTATATGTATAAGGACAGCTATATGATTGACGAATAAAAGCGCTTAGTTAATCTAGCTCTAGATCTGACGTGTTCTGATGTTCATATTTATTTATGACACCATGACATTACATTACGATTGGTCTCATTTACAGAGAACTGGTTGTAGATGCTGCCAAATCATAACACCTAGGAGGGTTCATTTTTATATAAGCTTAAAAAATAGAAAAACTAAATATGTATACATGTACATCTGTATAGAATAGATGAAAAGTTACATTTTGTTCTCATAAATTGGATCACAAATGTGTACAGGAATATTATTTAGGAAAAAGTCTTTGGTTCGGGAACTGTCAATTGTGATACAATATCATGCTACTGGATTTCAAATTTGAGCTGAATGTTTATTGGATTCGGAAAGAAGCCGGGGATTACCATTAAGAAGTCAGTAACAGAAAACCATTTCTGCTTTGTCTTACAGTGTTTTTATGTTACAGTGAATAATGATTGAAATGTCTCCACCAGAGAACTAGACCAAACACACGTTTATTCAAGCCACTGTTTAACAAGAGAACATGGCACTATTTACCGTAAGAGCTGAGATTGTTGAGCTGTATTTTGCCTCCGACTATTCCGCCTTGCGCCTCAAGTTTAGACCCGCCGAGTCCGCCAGTAATTCTCATATTCTTATATCCACTGCTGTCTATGGAGAGCCGACCTTGCGATTTGAGATCAGTAGTTGCCCATCTGGTGAAAGGTATGGATTTTAACAATAATTAGAATATGATAAGAAAAAATGTGGGAACATGTTTGAGATAATGTAAAATCGAGCAAGATTGTGAAAACACACAATCGTTTTTTCTTCAATTTAAACTATCCTATGGATCCACTTTCATTAAAATTTGCGATGAAATGAAAATCCTCCTATGTTTTAACTTCATCGAGTTAAGGGTGGTCTCCACTGGCTGCGGTAAGCTCTGCGGTAAGCCTTGCAATGGTGCTGTGATGGTGAGAAGTGGCGAGGTCCTGCCTACATGGCCAGTGAACCATGTAGGCAGGACCTCATCACTCCTCTCCACCTACAGAAGCAGCACAAACCATCGCAAGGCTTACCGCAGAGCTTACCGCAGCCAGTGGAGACCACCCTTATCATTATTTTGTGAAATTCTGGCAAGAATAGGATGAGTGTACTTACACACACTGTCCCATTATATTGCTCATGTTGACCATTACATCGAGTCTAGCCAGGTTTACCGCAAACAGAACCAACGTCTCCCATTCCTTGACAGTTTTCCCTGATGTCGTTGTCTGGGTGGATTGGGTTCCGGAACGGCCTGTTTCTGCACCTTTCACGCTGCCATGGAAACGTTGCTGACGTAGTCGTTCGTAACCGCGGAGACGTGACGGAAGGTCGTGTAGGTTTTGAGAGAGTGGGGGTGAGGTTCGCTGTGACGTGGGGCTTGTGGTGGGGTTGCGTGGGAATGTGATGTACTCATCAGATGGCGACTGTGGGCCTGGTAAAGAATAGAAGACATCAGCAAGTGAGTGGCTGTTGGAAGAAAACATACTGGCAAACTACAGTATCAAACGCAATAGGGAGATTTAGCAATCGGTACTAGGGAGTTTCGACAGACGCTCCTCAGGAGCAAACCCGTACGTATCGGGCGGAATTAGGTCACTATGTCAGGTTATGCATAGGTAATGAGGGTCAATACCGGCCTCTGCTGAGGAGTATACGTAAGAAAGGGACCTGTTGCGGGGATTATACCTAAGTATATGACGAACTATCTAGCCATTTCACATTTAAAAAAAAGGTTTGGGAACAATATTAAACATGTTGTTGATGTCCTTACCTAGCAAGTTTGGTGATAGTTAATACTTTTATCGCAGAAAGCATGGTTTAAAAAAACACTACTATAGCGTTGGAGACCCGGTCAGAGACCGCCACCTTGGGTGCCAACCTGACCACGCATCCCTAAAGTAATAAGGATACGGATACGGTTGCAGATAGGTGAGCGGTGTCGAAACTCCCTAATATTGTACCACCACATCGGTGGATGCGTTAGTGTTATGTTGGTGCGTTGTGGTTGCTAAATCTCCCTAATATCAATATCACACTACAGTGTCTGTTCTTGAATCGAAGTATTATCATCACCTATAGAAGTGGTAGTTCTAGGAAGGAGTATCTGACAAAGGGTACCATTCCCAACTAATTTATTTTGTAAGCTGTATCTAAGTCGGTTTTCTTATCTGATTCGAAGTGAAATGTATACCTGCCACCCCCCGCCCCCCAAATATTTTCATACGTGCTTGATGGACTGGATCGGGAGGAAACCCCAGATTAGGGGACCTGTCACCCCAGTATTAAAAAAAAGCACAAACAAAATTGTAAAAACATTCTAAGTATTGGTATATTATGTATTACATTGGTAATGTTCAGAGTGGTTAGCTTGGGCTAAGAAATCAATACGTTATGTCAACCTGATGTCAATGTAAACCAAAGCCTGAATAAAGAAGTTGAATATAAAAGATCGCAATTCATTTTACCAGATGGCGTCCTGCTCTGGTTGATGCTGTCCAGCTCGCGTTTAAAGTCGAGGTTGATAGGCACGTTCCTGTCCTCTGAGGCCACCCTTCTGTGTGAGCCCGCTTTCTCCTGGTCCAAGTGTGACGTGTGGATGGTGGAGATGGTCTGAGCCCGTCCAAACGGAGAGAACAAAGGCGAGTCAGGAGTGGGCGGAGTACTGGACGAAAGATCTTCATCTGTTCCGACACAAAAGAGACATTGAAGTTTAGTGTAATGAGATTTTTTAGTGACGCAGGTTTACAGAGTCTAGGCCCAAAGATGACTGATGAGAGAGTCCTTCAAACGGAGGGAAAGCCTCTCGCCTCAAGCCGCAAAGTACCATTATAATTCCATTCAGACCGCAAAATGTCATTAAATTCCCAGTAGAACGCATAGTCCTAAGCCAGGAAAGCGATTAGCGAAGTAGGCGTCCAATCACTGACATACCATTCTTATCTGATCTGAGGGTTTGGGCCTAGACTCTACAGCCCTTGCTTCATCAACAGACAATCTAATTATTGTTTTTGTTAACAGAGATGCCATTCTCCATCCATAAGAACATGGAAACATAACACTGAGATAGCATTGAAACAAGGCTCTTCTGAGAAATCTTCAGAAATAATTATGTCCGAAGCAGGCCACTTTCGATGGACAAAAACTTAAAACATTATTTGTAAATGACCTTGTGACTAAAGAAGATATCTGATGAATTCAGATGATAAATGGAAGGTATCGTATCCCTCAAATACACTCTATACTCGTCCTGTAGGCAGCGGCGTGCCATAGAGTTAACATTAGATGTCTTTGATGTTTACTGCCTACAGGTCACGTATAGAGTGTAGTTTGAATGTCTATACAGGGGACATTAGGGTAAAGACTATTCTGTAGTTACCTGAGTCGCTGATGATGTTGGTGGCTTGCTCTTCACCCAGGAAGACTCTACGGGCGAGAGAGCGCCTGTACCACGCCTTAGGTAGGGCCAGGATCTCAGAGAGACGTCTCATGTCGTACTTGAAGGACGCCGATCCAATATCACATACAGCTATTAAGTACACATAAACATACATTTAGATATTATTTAAAGCGTTAGACTAGTCAGAGAGGAGTGGCGAATAAACTGTAAACAAAGGCATCTATCAGAAGGGTTAAGGCAAAATAAAGGGAAATGTCGAGGGGTGGGGTGGGGATAACTAGCTGTCCCCAGCCAGGATAGAACAAAGCTAAAGAACATATACATGCAATAAATTATATCGCAACCCAGCGGAAAGGAACCCCTTGAATCCAAGGTAAACTGTGCCAACCCATGATAAAAAATGGGGAAAACGTCAGATAAAAACCCAAAAGAAATGTTTACCTAAAGGCAAGAAGCCATGAATCTCTTCCTTTTGTTAGATTATTAAGCCCCCGAAACGATTATTTCGATATATTTGTTATATTTCTATGTGTGTCTATTGAATAAAGATCCGACAGCAACAAAAAAATGGGGGAAAAATACCTGAAAATCTGACGACGTTGGAAGCCTTGGAGGCGGCATCAGCCAGGAGTGAGGAGAGTTTTGAGGAGCTCTGGGAGGTGGAGAGTGACTCGCCGTGTACGACACCGCGCCGCGAGCGCGAGATGTTCACTTTGACGAACTCTACGTTCAGACTCAGAGAGTCTTTCCTTCCTATCGCATCCGCCAGCGGGCTCTGCATTTTCTCTCGGTCTGGAGAGGGAAGAGATTGGAATATTGTAAAAGGAACATGCGTATGTCTACATCGTATGAATGGTATACATGGACTGATATGTATGTCAAAGCTTTACATCGAAACAACTGGAAAAACATCAATGCGTGTAAATAAAGGCGGCCAATTCATGCATAAAATAATCCAGAAATCATTCATTTGTACATATCTATATGAATATAATCATTTTTTTAACATTTTTCATTCAGGAAAACATTTACAGTTACACTCTCACCATATTAAACAGTATTTCGTCGTGTCCTGTTGTCATAACGGGTTTGAGAACATACTGATATAAGTAAGCATTTGTACATGCCTACGTTAATATAATCATTTGCGTACTAGATATAATAAGATGAATGAAAAGATATTCAATCTTTATGATTTAAGACGACAATCAATGGTGGATTTTTCTGTTTGGCGAGTGGGCGTTGGCATGCTTGTATTGCGGCTCTTGCATGTTATATGTATATCAGTTATATCATGTATTCTGCACTCACCGTGAGATCTGTGCCTGAAGCTGTTTTCCAGCAGGGAGAGTGAGGACTTCTTTTGACCCCCTCCGTACGGATGGAAGATGTAGAGAGAGAAGTCAGCCAGGCAGCCGGTCACACTGAGTCCTCCCCCGGGGAGGGAGTCTTGAGAACCGGCCGGTGCCCCTGAGGCAGTCCGGGTGCGGGCGGTGTTAGTTCCTCTACTACCTATACTATTGGATCGCTTCATATTTGCCGCTGAAATTGAGAATCATTGATGATGTTAGCTACTAAAATTGTATCAGTCAAAATTATGATCTGGTAGGGAAGAGGGTGGAGGGGTTACATGTTTCCATGGGTCTTCCCACCATCGATTTGATGTGAGAAAGCTTACTAGCCCTTACTATCAATATTAGTATACAAGAATAGAATAGAGTAGAGTAGAAAATCTTTTATTTGTCTTTAGGATATTTGTCTTTAATGATAATGACAAATGGGTCGACATGCTTATGTGTCGATATATTATCAACACATTTCTTCCCGCTGTTATCCTGGCTAGAATAGGTTACAATATACGTGTTTATTACAAGGTAGAAATCTAATGACTAGGGTGAGTTTTGCATAGTAGGGTACACTACTAAGCGTTACAAGGAGTCAGTGTTTTATTAATCACTGTGAGAGATGTAAACCAGTACAGGTTTAGGAAATTTTTTTGAGACGGGACAGTTCAGTCTCGGTGTTCTTTTGAAATCCATGCTGATTGATCAGAACAGATCAATGTTGTTTCCAACTATTACCAGTTAGATTAATATCCATTTTTGGTTTGTCACTCAACTGGTGGGGTGAGTAATAGGTAACATATGTTTGCAAAAGTTAGAGAGTAAAATGTGAAAGAGAATACTTCACGCGAGAGACTAAAGCATCTTAGTCAGTCAGATTCGGTTAAGGAGATTAAGTACAATACAAGACACAATAACTGAGAGCATTACATTGAAATATAACCCCCCTGTTTTACTGTTCCTCGTACCTCCTCGCCTAAGGAGGCTAATGTATATTGCTATTAGAGTTACACAGAAAAATTCTGTCGCCAAATCATGGTTGCAGTTTTATAATAGGTACATTTCGTAATATATTTAACATTAGCAAAGCGAATACATGTGATATATCACGAATTGATGAAAATTGGAGTTATCATCACAATTCATTCACAATCACAGTAGGAAAGGGATTCACACTGATTCAAAAAGCTCATCAAGCTAAATAATCTCAAGTTGATACATTGAGGCGGGAGACTTTAAAATCAATCCACGTAGATCCAAACGTAAAGCTATTCATAATTTTTCACAGGGAAAGTACTACCCAAACGATCTCCCTATGCTTTCCTTTTCATGACCAGAAAAAGGATCATGCCACCCATTATAGTTTTGATCAATATTATTGAGAGTTAAGCAACATTTGTTCTAAAAGTATATTTTTTGTAACTCTTTACTTGGATACTTGAAAATACAAATCAAATGTCACATATGAAAGCGTGTTCAAGAAAACTTCTTAAAATCTAACTTTTTCTTCTTTTAAATTATTTTTTTAAATTAATTAAAAAAAAATAACCAAAGGAGGCAGAAGAGGTATGTACCTTTAGCCTTGGTTGGTGGTGATGTGTCAGGAAGCATGTTACTGTCTACGTCTGTGCGCTTGGTTGAGAAGACTAGATCTAAAGAGGGAAGTCGGAGCAGACACTCCACTCTGGAGACGGGCAGACAGCTGAAGCGGATGAGTGAGGGTTGTACGCGGATATAGACAACTACATCTACAGGGAAGGAGGCGTAGTTACTGCTAGACACGAGAGACGTGGCCGACGTATCCAGTGCCTCGCGTGTATACGAAGAGGCTGAAATAGAAGTGAAATATTTGAAGTGAGTATTAGAAATATTTGAAAATATACATTGGAAATAAACTGGAAATAAAGAATTTATTCAGTAAAATATCACATCTTTTTTTTATTTAGAAGTTGTAAGGGCCTAGTCCACTAGGCCGATTCTCATGCGATTCTCATAGGATTTAGGGTAAAAGAGTCCTCTGCGGCGCAAAATCGCATGAGAATCGGCTTAGTGGACTAGGCCCTGTATACAGCGTATCCTCAGACAAATGGCATCTTACAGAATTATAGTAAGGCACATGTATTAAACATTATGAAACGATCATAAAGTGAGGCCAAGTACATAAAGTAGATCAGTAATGATTCATATTCAACACATGACACCTCCCAGTGTACTACGTTACATGCAATCGATCCTCAAAGGTGACATTTGTATGTAGCTCACCACACGTTAATAAAACACTTTAGTAAAAATATACTCAGCAGACTAGGTTCCTTGAGTAAGGGATTGTGTAGCAAGAAGGTGTTTTTCTGTTATTTCCATATTAATTAGTCTCAAGAATTCTTTATTACTATAATGTTGTGACAATTTTTAAAAAGAATCAAATACAAACCAATAATGAACCCACCTGTTTTTTTAGGTTGTGTCATCTGTAATATAGGAATAGGTTCAAGGGCTTGTTCTAAGAAGTCGAGCAGTACTGGGGTAATGAGCATCTCTTCTGAGAGCTGCTGCAGTGACACCCAGGCGTACAAGTTGGCTTTCTTCTCGGGCTTCTTGACGACACTGCCGGAGCTGGAGGTGTCGGGAGCGGGGCCGTCGTTAATGATGACCGTGGGCATGGTCCTGGGAGGAGGTACTGGGGGTCTGGGGGCGGTGAAGTCGGAGGAACTCGAGTTGCCAGGGAAGTCCTGCTTCATGCTTGAGGTAGGACTCTCTGCATTCGTACCGACTGGTACTGTTTTAGAATTGTAATGCACCTGTGGGGAGAAAAGCGAAGGAAGATTCTGCATCTGGATGATCAAGTAGTAGTACAACGAAAGCCTCCAACAGTCATTATTTTGTTTACATTACGTGTACTGAAACTGTATTGTATAAATCTTAATGGATAAACTAAAATATGAGAAGATCATGACACCAGTAATAGGGGATTTGCATAGCCGCCATTTTGATTCTTGATTCGTATGGAATCATGGGACTAATGGTACAGTATAAAATCTATAGAAAACATGTCATGTTCAGCATGGGATATACATGTATCGGTGCTCCAATGTCAATATCCATGTGTTATACAAGTTTACATGACACAAGTCCCAATTTTTCCCATCATGCATTTGGTTTTCATAGATCATTTAGAAAAACATATTGGTGAAAACATTCTTGCAATTTTCGAAAAAAAAATGTTGCGCAGTATGTTAGATTTCAACAGAATCCATCCCATGATGCACTGTAACAGACATGCACAGATGCAAATCCCCTATTGGGAAATGTGTAAGAAGAATCCGATTTGACAGCACAGCAATAAGCATTACAATAGTTGGAAATTATAATGTAAATTCGAGACTTGAAAATAGTAACAAAATACTGTGAAATTAGTCAATTAACACCAACAATCAAAATAAATTATTTAAATTACAAATAATGGGAATTAAGATGTCCTTTATACCTTAACATCTAGACCGGGAAGGAAGAAGACGGTAGTGTTATCCAAGGCAGGTTGGGGAGGCCCTAGTTTGCTATGGTGGTAGCGACTGTTACTCTCCGCCGGCTGCTTTTTCTTCCTGCGCTGTGGACAAGGTGATGCTTCCCCTTTCATGTCCCGTTTCCCCCGTCTGCAAACATTGTCGTTGGAGAATTATAGAATAACTAGCAAAGTACCCGTCCCCCTGACGGTCCCCCTCTCTCCCCACACTTCCCTCTTTTCCCTCCCCCTCTTCTCTGTCTCTCATACCTGTTATTCTTCCCCCTCTCCTTTTCTTCATGCTCCCCCTCCCCGCTTTCTCTCCCTCCCCTCTCCTATTCCCCCACCCTCTCCCTTTTCTTCACTCCCCCCCCCCCTCCTTCATCCTCTCCCCCTCTCCAATACCCCCACCCTCTCCCTCCCCTCTCACCAACATGCCAGGTCACACCATGATAAACAGATGTAAAGTAATTCCATAAAGTATGATACAGGGGATTTTACTAGAGTATATGCGGTACACAGGAATTGTAGGTTTTTAAAACAATATTTTATTTAAACAGGAATATAAAAATGAGCGTCCCAGCTTGACAAGGATTAGGCATAAGTTGCCTGCACACCATTCCTTGGTAGTAATAAGATTAGAAGTAATAAGAAAACCAAGTGTTTCCAGGTCCATATATATGTAAAAAATAAATAGGAGAAAAATAGGAGAAAAAAAAGACAAATGATTACCCTTTTGGATCGGTCTCTGGATTTTCACTGAGAATCCTTTCTTTCGGGTGCAGAACGAACTGACCGCTGCTAATTTCGACCTGAAAGATATGACGCAACATGAGCAGGGACAGTGGAAGAACAGGCAGGCGATATCTTACAATACCTCCAAACATAGCCTTGCAAAAGACAACTAATATACCCAATTTCACTTATATGCGCTTTTGTCGGATGACAACCCAGGAGGGTCAAAATGAAGAAAAATAACATTAAAAAAAGGACCGGTTTAGAGCCTGTGTTATATCAAACTTGTAAAATTTAATATGGTATATGATACAAGGTGAATTTGATGCCTATATATAGCTGCAAGATGTTAGGATCTTACCTTGATATCAAGCTGGAAGTCTACGCTAGGTTCAGCCGAGTACGGCCCCATTTGCGAACCAGAACTTCCAACACTTGGACTGGGAACCTTCGATACTCGCTCCTCTCGAGTATCATCAAAGTTTATCCTGGAAGGAAACGAAATTCTGAATAGGGTGCACGAAGTTGAGCAATACTGACTTCCAGAATGTCACATAAAAAGGTCTACAGTGGTCATTGGGCTGCCTTGCAATCAAGAGTGGATAAGTATTCCATCGTGGATTGGGACTATGTGCATATACTTTGAATTCACAAAAATTATACATGGAACTGTGCAAACCATAACTTATACATGATTTTAAATTAAAATTTAATTCTAAAAGGCGGTATACCAACTTAAGAGCCAAAAAGCCCCTTTCTTCTCAACAATAGATGGCAGTATACTACCGCAGGAGTTATAGTATGGAGTTGAACTAAACAGCCAGATATCATACATGCAAAAGTGCAGAATCGTGGTCTTGGTACTATGAATGTAGGTCTTTACAGGAGTATTAGGGATACATCTAATTATTTATACACGTTGCCCCGAATTGTCTAAAGTGTGCTGGGATTTCCCTACCTTCGAGACGTCCTCGCCAGGAAGGCGAGATCTGGATCAGACATATTGTCTGTTTCATCTGAGCTGAGTTCACCTTCTTCTGGAGAAAGGCGTTGGTAAGGAGGCCCAGATCCTGGACTGCTGGGACTTGTGTCTTCAAACTAATAGAAAACGAATATAATAATCATTGTAACAACCCATAATGTGTGCATATGATCATATCAGACAAAAGTATAACTTACAACTAATACATTTAACGAAAGGAACCGAAGCACTTAATCAAAATTAAGCCCACGAAGCATACATGTACGACAGAACTTTGAACTAAAAATCAACAAGACATTGTAGCTATCTTGATGTCTGAGAAATTTAATTTACGAATCAAAATATGACACCATAGTTTGATTACCGAATTGAACATTGAAATGAAGGAATTGCAATTGCTTAAAAATAAAAATGAACATTCCTAGGGATCGAGCTTTTCAAATGACATAAAAAAAACTTAAATCTATGTTCAAGGGTTGGGGGTGGTTCGTGAGGAGTGTTGAGCCGGTATATCGTCTAATAATAAATTGCAAACCAAGTGAACGTAAGGCTAAATATTTCAGGGACCTTAGATTCAATCTAACACCTTTTCCACAGAGTTCTTGCCAAGTAGTAAGATTCCAAATTTAATCTTGCAAATCGATAACACATAAATAGATTCTTTTGATTTAAATTAATCATTTAATGTCCCTTTATATTCAATCAATAATTAGGAAAGATCCGCAATAAAAGAGTCACATAAAAACTCAAACATAAGAGACAAAAATCAATATGACAAATGACTAATTTTCTCTTTAGTTTAATTAATAAATTTTTAAGTTACTGGGTAACCAAAAGCACATAGAGCCATACGTCTTAAATGCATAACAGAATTGCCATATGAACATCAGAGAAGCCGTAGTCAGTAGCATGAAAGTTAATTAAAGTGACAAAAACTCTGTATTGCCGTTTAGATAACCTATATTTCTGAAACTTACGATAGTGAAGAGGCCCTATATTGGGCAAGCAGAAAATAAAGGCATCAAGTTAGTTGCAAAACCCTTGAACTACGAAGTAAACAATAATTTAACAGAAAACAGAAAGAAAAGGTCCAGAATGTATACACAATAGCTAATAATACGTTCGTAGTTGATCTTATATTCATCCTACATTAAATGTTAGGTCTGTTCTTAATTGAATAGATGTTAGGATAGCTCTTACTGGAATAAAATTTAAAGATCATTCATTCCTAACGGGAACTATTTTTCGATTTAGGATTAGTAAAAAGATCCGAGGGATAAATAACAAGCAGTTCGACTATTTACATACAATTAAACGATATCATATAATATGATATATATGGATTCAGGTTCTCAATACTTTAGGTTGGAAGTGCTTAAAAGCATAAGCCAACAGTTTTTGTTTCGTTTAAAACTTGGAGAAGGATGATATTAGTACAGTTAAAATTCTAGAGTCCTTATTCACCTGGAAGTGAGTTGGATCATCAACCGTATTTGAGAATATATCAGTTGGAGAAGAGTCTTGACGGTGGGAATTCATAGCGTCCACATCAATAGACATAGCCCGCTGGTGACCACGGTATGTTTTCCTCGGTGGACTTGTAGGTGAAGACTGGGGAGAAACAAAAAAACCCTCAACATAAGGAACAAAAAAATAGCTAAACTTTACTGGTTGAAATGTATTATGTTCGTGGGGTTTCATAAAAAAAACTTGGATAAACTTCTGTCTCAATTCCTTCCAGATCCGTCGATGTGACCCTAATGTCTTCTCATTTGATAACTTCCACAAGTATGAAATTATGTTATATCTAACCAAGCATTTCTTCACTTCTCACCTTCTACAACGACTGATCTCACAATGGTCACATACAAATGAAACAAGACACATAAAATAACAACTTATGTTGAAGTGAATAGCTAAACGAAACATCAGCCAAGCACTATTGAACTTTAAAATAATGATGCTTAAACTGGTGCGAAGAAGAAAACAACCAGGGTTGAGGTTGTCTAGCTCATGTTCAGGGTGATGTGTCCATATTTTACAGTTCATTCATGGACAAATTCAATGAATAGTTTCAAGTAATTGATCTCTAAAGATTTCAAAAGTAGGGATAAAAAAATTTAGACAAGATACTTTTTTTTTTTTTTAAATATAATTAATTATTTGCATTTAGCATACATAGGCCAACCTGCGAACCGAATTTCGATGCTTTTAAGTTTGAGCTGATGGACACAGTAGGGAGGTTCCGCAAGCAAACCTATCTCAATTACGTGACCGTATCCGTGAATTACGTAGCATTTTTGTGAATTACTTCGCACTTTTATGTATGAAAAATAAATTGTGAGATGAAACATTTTGCTTGATATGATACGTGACGTTTTTCTCGCCTTGTTTTGCTGAACCTCTTTCTTCATTTTTATCGTATGTTTGTATATCAGAGATATGGATACGTTTACGTTTACGTATAGGTTAGACTTGCTGAACCTCCCTATACCCTTAAATACACCGAAATACAACAAAAAAGACCAATACCTCCGTTTGATGCTGCTCTAACATCACATCCTCGCGGTAGGATGCCAAGCGTCCCTTGGAGTTCCTGCGGCGAGGAATGACATTAACCGAAGCAGCACCAGTAGACTTAGACCTGATGTGTGCCGGCTTGTAACCCAGTCCGAGCTTATCCTTCAGAGCAGTTGCCTTTACGCTCTGTCTTTTAATCTTCTTCATGATGTCTTGTCTGAAATCGTTGAACACAGCCGCCTCGAGCTCGGCAAGTTTGCGAGCTTCAATATCAATCGTGGCATGGGTCGCTCCCAGCTGTTTCAAGTCCTGGACGATTTTAGCCTGCTCGTTCATCTCCTGTTCAATCAAGCGAGCCCGCGTTTTGGCGTCGCAGCTCGTGTCGTAGAAGAACGCTGGCAGGCCTTCGGGCAGCTGGCTCACTTTGCGCATTGTTGCTTCCACGTCGAGGGTCTGCATCTCTCCCTGGTCCTCGAGCTCTCCATCATTATCGTCGGGGTCAGCCTCTCCTCCGGTCATGGCGGTCAGTGTGTTGCCCAGTGAGGACAGACGCTTGCCTATGTTGGTATCCAGGTGGACGTCGATACCACACATTTGCCACATGACGTTGAGGATCCAGCTGGGGTTGGGAGAGGCATCCGAGGCGGCCATCGTACGCGAGCAGACCTCATATGTACCTTCAGGCACCACCATAGCGTTCATGATCATGTCCAGCTTCTTGTCGGGTTTCCAGTCGTCCCATGACACTTCGAAATCGTCAGCGAAGCGTAGAGAGAACCCTATAAACGAACAAAATTTACTTATTTATGTAAGTAACTTCAGAGTCATCCCTGATGAAGGACCTAATGGTCCGAAACTGTTGGATACTCATCACTCAGAAATAAAACAAAAAAACTAAATTACAAATGCCTCTTCTTTGGTAAAAGACAATGATTTAACACATGAAGATCCTGGTTGGTAATACTCACCCCAATATTTATGTAAGAGTATTTAAGGACATATTTTATTCTTATGGTAATAGAATGGAATTCTTTCCAAAGGCTTATTTAATTAAAGTGCACATTGGGGTATTATTTGAATGAAATCTATTTCAGAACACAAAACGATCAAATGAAATTTTGTTTTGCTTAACACCGTTTTTTTAAAACAACTTTCTAAATTTTGCTTAATGAATTCATCATTTTAACTCCAGCCACCCGATATACAGCGATACTTCTCCCCTCTAATGTACTTTCTAAATTTTAAAACAATTAAGAATAATACTACCAATCATATTATGTGCAAAAGTGTTGCTCTTCTTCTGAGAGTTTGTCAAACAGCCAGACAATGACCACTATAGAACCACAATATGATTTAATCTGAGGAAAAGTACCTGTGAACCGTCCTTTGCTGACGAGAGAGCCACAAGAGCATGCTGAGACTTGCGTACTCTCAAGGGTTAACACCATCGCAGCTCCCGGTTCTTCGATGATTTTTCCGCCAGCGCCTATTCCCTATTGAAAAAGATGATGTTGAGCATTATTTGTTATAGAAACCTATGGATATATGGCCACAGTAAAAGAAGTCTGTGGGTTTTTTGCTCACTGATTATCATAACCTCACTTTCAACAAAAGTAATTTCAACAATGGAATTTCCCTGTTCCTAAAGTAAAATAGCTCAAGGCACAGATGTGCTACTATTTAAGATAAAATAAATTGGAGTACGCCCAAAATCTAACCTTAAAACACAAGTTTGTGAACTTTTAACAAAAAAATTAACGCTCAGTTCAGGAATAAAACAATTGCTCTAACAACTGATTACCAATTCGTAAAGAGTGTGGTGACTAAGGAACAGTTGTGTTCTTCTAAAAGCTCCCTGGAAGATAGGACATGGAATATATTCGATGATTTTCATTTCAATTAGAATTAGAATCCGATAGGAGAGGTGACCCAAACCACCTCTACTTGTGTCCCTATAGGCTAGCACATGTCAAAATGTAATGATGTAATGAATTAGAAAAAATAGAATTATTAGGTCAAGTGTGGTCAGTAGGAGGAGACTCCAGCTGGTCCACTGGCCAGTGACAGCAAGCATAAATCCTGATCCTATCAAGAATGTCACAAACCGAAATGGACCGCCAGACATGCACGTTAGTATATATACAAACCCCACAAAAATAGGGAAATCCCAACAAAAAAATATTTATAGCCAGAATTGAGGAGACTGCAAAATACGTGGACACCCTAAACCTGAATGGCACATAATTATATGGACAAATATTTACCTGAGCAGAGAGTGGAAGGCATATACCGAGATCCTCAACAGTTAGTTGTAGGAACAATGTTCCTAACGCCGGGGCCACATTGGTTCCACCCAATGGTAATTTGTCTATTACCTGTAAGGCAAATAATTCAAAATTAATCATTTAAAACTAACTTGGTGGTTGAAACAAACTATTAATTAAGGATAAAATAAAAGGTTGGCTATAGGCCAGATTGACTCTGAGAGTAAAGGTTATTAAATCTTATATCTTAAAGAAAATATCGTAAATTTATTTTCTCAGATTGCAAACTCGAGGCAAAACTTCACATCCAAAAGTGAATGTCACGGAAGGTGAACATCGAGAATACAATTAACCTCACATCAACACGCCAGTACATTGACAAGTGATCTTTTAAGAAAATAATAAAGAACTATCTTACTTGTTGTGTTGCGGTTTGTACTTCTTTATTGAGGGCTAGTCTTTGTTCGTTCCAATATTCATAAGCATTCTTGTAGTTGAGCCAGACCAAGACGGCTGAAAGTGAGGAGGAAATAAACAGTAAAAAAACTGTGGCTTATAACGTCAGAGCTAAATTTTCATCTTCAATCAATGCTCTCATTACTATACCGAATCTAACACATGGAATACTATATACTATATACTAGTCCTTTGGGTTAGATACAGCATGGACAAGTTACAATTGAAATAAAAAGATTTGCTGAGATAAGCGAACACACCTCGATCGAATGCTGCCGGTTGTACGAAGATGACGGGACGTTTAAGACTTATGAGCAAAGCTTCTTGGTCCTTTGTCACTTCTGGAATCATCTCATCCTGAGACGAGAACAAAATAGCATTAGGAAGTCATATCTATTTCTCAACAATATTTTCATTTCATCAATAGTGGCTAGATGAAACGATTTTACTTAACACTATTAAACTATCCAAATAATGTAGAAGTGGATGTTCAATCGCATTTAAGTTATTTTCTATTTATGGAATATAATACATGTTTTTATGGAATATAATGTATATGATATACGTCTTCCTAACTGATGTAATCGGACTAGAATCAGACTATTACCTGTAAAGCATTACGGAGACCGATCCTAGTGGCAAACGATGCCAGATGTTGGAATTCTGGTTCGGCCTCTTCAAACATGGGATTCCTTAGGAGAGTACCTAATGCTAGATTCAGGTCAACTTGGGCTTTTACGAACACCTGTAAATAAATGGTAATTAAAGGAAATGTTAATGTCCAGCAAAATAGTGTGAAATTCATGGTCATCTATCATTACAATAAATAAAAAGTGAAATTGAAAGATTAAGAACTTGCCTTTGGCATCGTATTCTTGATTGCAGTGCCGTCTTTCGAAGCAGTTTGAACACGATTGGACAGCTCTAATTCAATACAACCGGTTTCGAGGCGTACGGCATTGGATGTGGGGGTTGTAGCTGTTATTTGAATGCCCTGTAAAACAATCTACACAATATTAAATAGGGAATGATTAACATGATACACATCACATAGGGCCGAGAATTTAGTTTAGACTGGTCTAAAGAACTAGAATAGCTGTTTGTTCAGTCAGAAATTGTAAATACTAGTTAACTTACTATTAATGTTGACTATATGAAGACATGATTTATAATATCCCGGTATCATGAACAGTACTTGTATATGAAGGACAAAACATGGATAGCAAGATAGTTCACCTTAAGACTGAAGTGGAGAGAGTAGAGAAGAGGTTTGGATGTTTCCTTGGCTACGCTAAAACCTTCCTCTGTCCACAAAGGTACGGGTTGGTCGGAACCTGAGACCTTCTGTACAACTTCGTTTACTTCCTGCAAACAAACCAAAACATTGATTCTTAATAACATGTAATAAAGGAGAAAATAGAATGTTTTATTCCGCTTTTTGTACTATAGAAAAGATGGTGTTTGACATTACATGGTTTCGCATTTATGGAATCTTATCAGGCAGATTGATAGACTTAAGCAACACTGGACAGGAGGTTGAATTCATGTGAGGGCTGAAATTAGACTGGCTTAAATAATTTCTGGGTTGGGAGACTTTTTATTGCCAAATGGTTAAAAAAAAAGAAGAAAAAGACATGTGTTATACACACTGCACACAAGTGACACAAATATGTGGATCTGAGATCTGAGATCTGATTCTTTTTAATAGAACATTTCTCTACCCAATAGGTTTACATACGTCTAACACACAACTCCATTTTCAAAATAGGTGTGCAACAAGAACGCTGAGAAGAAACAACACTTGCCTTCATAAAGACTTTCTGTACAAAGACTAGATGGTTGAGTAGGTCGGTGGTGAGGCTATGCTCGAACGCACCGACTTCAGCCACAGCATTGATGTAGTTGCCGTCACGTAGGACGAGTCCCTCCGTCAGCCCGCCGTCAGTGCTCAGCTTGTCGGCGCTGTGCTGACGGTAGTCGGCGTGAATGTGGATGGGCGGTAGATCAACACTGGCTGATGATGGTAGAGTGATTGGTGTGCTAACCTGAAATACAGTTGTTTATTTAGTGATGAATGAATAATTCAATTAGAAATGCTATTAAGTACAATTTTATACTATAGGTGTGACTTCGATTTGGTAGTAGAAAACCAACATTCCTTGTATTCAGTTTTAGGTCAAATTCAAGTAAGTCTTTTATCTTTGAAAAATCTGATGTGATTTTGTAAAAAAGAAAAATAACCACAATAACAGGAATATTAGGGGAATATTATATGAAAATCGCTGACAAAAGGGCCATGGTTAAATACAAAAATAAGATACATTAGAACGTAACTTTCTTCTTTTTGCTTACATGACAAAGGTTAAAGATAATTTCGTTGCATCATATCACTTAAAGACAAGTACATTCAAGTAATGATAGAATTTACATACTGGACTTAAATGTAAACAATTTAAAACCTATCACTACAATAATATTCATCAACTAATGAAATGTCTTATTATAGAATTAGAAAGACAAAAATCTAATGACGATATTATTCATTTGAAAACTATTAAATGTGATATTTTGAATCATAGATAATGTAATTCTCCCATAACACAAGACTGGAAATTAGGAGCACAATGCAATTCCATGTCCAATAAAATAACCGGCTTCTGAATGTACAACACCGACAACCGGGTCCGCCAAATTTAAAAATAGAATGCTATTTACCATTGGGCAACCAAACACTTCAAAGCAATTGCCCAAATAACCGAAAGATCGTTGCTATATTATATTCAATTCTTTAATGAAGTGGCCTTCATTTTGACCACTTTTAAAACAACTCCTTTCATTGAAGACCACTTTGAATACCTGTTTAAAACGCTATGATTAAGCCTTTTTATTCCAAGTAAGGGCCGCAACATCTAGTAATTCAAGTTGGGAAATCAGATTACCTTTTGAAAAATATTCTGTTTGCTAAGAAAGCAGTGAGCGTTCTTGTTAAGAAAACAGCGAGCTTTCTAGTTTGAGGGAAAACTTCACAACCAAATTATTGTCAGTTGTTATGTTCGTGGTTGATTTGGCGGACCCTTGATAAGCAGGCCCAAATTAAACCACATGAGCTTGAGTTGTCAATCATCAAAATATACACTTGTTGTGCCTTACACCAACAATACTATTACCGTATACATGTATATATGCGCTCGTTCACCAGAATTGCGGTATGGCGATCAAAAAGGCAGCATAGCGTAGGATTTGGCACATTTTCCAACTTGTGTGCATGTGATTTATCACCATTATTATTCAACTGTTTTTTTAGAGAGAAGACTACAAGGGAGGCCGTCATAAATGCAAGAGACGTATCACAATTAATGCACAAATATTGAGGAGAATGAGAAAAACCGACATATTATATCATATATGATATATGAGGCGACGAGACTGCAAATGATATCAAGAAAACGATCTAAGTCAACACGTGACTAACACATTGTAATACGTTCTTACCAAAATCAATCAAATGACACAAATACACAAGGATTGTGTGGTTCTAATGACGCAGATCCAGAAACTACTGCAAGTAAGGTTACAAGCGATTATCCAAAGCATGCAGGTAAAAAAGCGCGAGTTAAAACTAGTAAGCACGACACAGTCGAACTTATCGAGATCATATAATTTTAGCTTATAAATGCTTTTTCGTAGCCAAGAAAAAGTGCAAATATGTTGTGTGACATTGCCTCTGGTACTGTCCTAAGTTAATCGCTAACCTTAGATTTCTACTACGCCGAATTAAATTAATTAATATCAGTGGGTATGGACAAAAAAAATATATTAATCGTGTTACAATTTTTAATACAGGCAAGCCATCTTGAACATCAGGAGTAGATTGATTAATTTGTGAGAGGTATTATTGTCTTGGGGTTGTCTAACATGCTTGGATGCCATACATGAATGGTGTATACATGTATGCAGTATGCAAAAATCTAGCCAGAGTCTGTTCCAAAGACCTAAAGCCTAGGATGTATGAGGAAAAAGCTAAAGCAGGTTATATGACGAATACCGTGACACGCCATCGTGCTTTACTTACGGGATCTCGCTGCGCACGGCGACCAGGTCGTTTTCTCATAACGACATGCTGGGTAGACACCTTAGAGGGCACAGGGCTCTCCTCAGGGTCATTATACTCAAGGTCAGGGTTCACCTGGAGGTTTTGGCAGGAGGCAAATAAATGAAAGATGATGGACAAAATGTGCAAATTAGGGTAACACAACCTCAAGTGGCACGGAGGGATGGATATACAGGGATATATTAAGCTTTTGCGACAACGGTAACTGTTTCTTTGCAGCCAAAGCCACTGAATATCATTAACCTAACATCTATCCTAATAAAGGTACATAAAGAAAGCTGCATAGTCTGTTCAAATCGGATTAGAATTCTAACATTACAAGCTCTACATTTCTTGTTCCCTAAAGGACCCTCGATATACTGTCCCTAAACGTTGAGCTCATTTGAAAAAGAACCATAAGAATGGTTTACTAATATACCTTGCAAAACTCATAAGATTCTAAATTTTGAGTTTACATATATCATTCAAATGATGCGTGCCATCCTCCCCCAACACCCAAGAAAGTTAGTTTTCTATTCAATTCATAAAGTGAAAAACTTAGAATAGATTGCCTTTATATTTGATCCTTCTAAAAAACCCATCATTTTCCATATCATTTCCACTTTTTAAAACTTAGCCCTATAAAAGATTGTTAGTTCTTCAACACTTCAATACGATGGTAGTATATGAAGCCACGCTTGGTTTGAAACACATGATAACTCAGCGTTTACTTGCTTCATGAGCACTGAAGCGGAGCTGACAACATGACAGATAGAATAATACCATCATTACCTTGGAGCTGAAGCTGAGGGAATGTGTGGGGAGATCAACAGTAAATCTCGCTTTCTTTCCAGTAACACCCGACGATGACACCTCTCCCATCTACAAAAATAAATAAATTAGTACATATTTTAATTTAATAAATATGTCCGAGTTCCTGCATAAAGGATAGTACTAGGGTTATCAAGGTTTCTCTGCCATAATAAGTCTACAGAGCTAATACAATTTTTTTCCCAGGAAATTCCGTTCATCGAATTTTAGCCAAAGGGATAATTTTTAATTGGCCAATGTATCGTTTTTAAGTGGCAGATTACATCGATATGACTATGTGGCCATTGGCACATGGACGTCCAAATAAGATTTCATTCAATAATCCGATCAAATGTAGCAGTTCATATATTTACTGAAGCTGCATCCTCAATTATTACGGGGGGGGGGGGGGAACTATAAAAATTGAGCGATGATTAGTACAACCACCGCACCGACGTATGTCGTCGGGTCCAAACGTGGTGAAATCCTCAGAAACTTTGATCAAATGACTTACAGATGGGTCGCAAATAAATAGAACAAAAAGTAGAAAATCGTTAGTTTTTGAACAATGTTAAACAGTTTTAAAATAACCAGTATAGTAGGGCACCTATCAGAGCTAGAACTAAAAAAATACAAAAAGAAAACTTCGCCAACCATAGAGAGGAATAAGACTCTGACCTTATACTGGGCTTTGAGAGAAGGCAGAAGTGATGCTCCGATGACGAGACCTTGTAGAACACCTTTAAAATGGATGACCATTTGAGGTGGGGTGGCCTCCGATTTCTCAGGTCCCAACGTGCCTGCACCAGTACCCGGCTGTCCTACCGACATGTACTCATTCAGCTCGGAATGTTTAGAGGGCTGCTGGCTAGGCATACTTCCATCGAAGCTATCAAATGATCTGAAAAGATTGACATCCATCGTCATTAATATCTTAATCTTATATCTTAATCTTAATATCTTGTAAGATGATATGTGGGTGGAATTCGCCCACATTTGTATTGTTCAATAATATATTCAGAACCGTGCAATGATTGCCTTTTTGAACAACAAATAAGTTATGAGCGAATAAATGAATGAATGGATGAATGAATGGATGAATGAATGGATGAATGAATGGATGGATGAATGAATGAATGACTGAAAATGACTGAATATGAATGAATGAATGAATAAAGTTACTTAAATTTATTGTGATTCTTTCTCAGTACCCACATACGAGTTTTTCACCATTTCTATGCATCTTAAACTTGTATTATTAGGATTTGAGCGTACCTGACTTTGCTTGGGGCTCGCATGAACTCTTGCAGGGTGGATGAGAGGCGTCGGGAGCTACGGGCCACCATGCCGTGTAGAACCACAGGGTGTTGCGGGATGTCCACATCTATTTTGCCGATAGTAACCATCGCCGAGTTGTGATCTCTCGAACGCTTGGTCACAGAAGAGTAGAGTCCCTGCGACTTGGCTATGTTCACAGTCACCACAGTCCTTAAAGAGTTTCAGAGAGAGACATTCATCAATATGATGTTAAGCATTATAATACATAATATTACTCAGCAATCCTAACAAAGATGTTGAAGTTACAGAAATCGAAGAACCTAAAGACTGTGCCTTGCAACCCGCGATGACTTTCATACCACATATTATAATTATAATATAAAAAGAAAATTTATCTAAAATGAAAAATCTTTTTCATTTCTATGTAACCCCGCTATATAGTTACATAGCCTTTTCAGGACACAACGAAAAACATATATATGTGTGAGCGGGTAACTGTATATATATCTGCCTGAATAAATATCAATATAATAATACCTGGTGACACGTGTACTTCAAATGTTTGGGAGTATCAACAATGAGGTATTCATTAAACTAAAATGTAAGATTTGTCGTCACGAATCAAAGGTGGGATAGTATAGTAAACGTGAGAAAGGAATAAACGTTGACTTACTGCATGTTGGGAGGTACTCCCTCTAAGAGGACGATCATGGTGTGGCCCACATAGGCGGTGGCTGAAGATTCACGGGACTTACGTTTCAATACACCTAAATTCCATAAGTACAGTAGAGTTAGCACCTTTCATATAGCGATGTTGGTCGAGGAGCTTTGGCGCGTTCAAAACACACCATCAAAATCAAGATAAAATCAATTGGATCAAAATAAATAAATGGAAATGATGGGACTGCGGTACAAGTTAAACATGTGGGCCTTGGCTTGACATGTCAAAATGTCTGAGGATGATTAGTATTTGAAAAATCAGAAGCCTTTAAAAAAAGCTAAAACTCTGGCATTAATATAAGCTTTTCTAATAGAGTAGTAACTTGGGTCAACTTTGTGCATTTAAAAGGACCTTTGAAGCAATTAATATCGAAGTAACTAACAAGCTGAATTCTCCTGAAGGTATCTCGGGACAATCGGGACATTTAAAACGAGTCCTCATTCAATCCCATGTGAATAAAATAGCTATATCATGAAAAAAAAAATTCTCGACGGAAAAAAACATGAAATTGTGCATGCTTCGAGTCAGTTAATCTGCGAGAAAAATATGAGAAATGCGTGAAAGTCACTGGATATTTATGCATGTTTAATTATAGAAAATTCAAAAGAAATGATAGTAATTTACGGAAGGTTTTGCATGCTCCTCCCTTCCCAAGAAAATGAAAAGAAAAAAAGAAAAGTGAACTGTAGAATTAACATAAAATTTTATTCCCAAGAAGATGGAATTTTCTTTCACCTGAACCCCTTTCCTGACTAGACACAGTTTAAGATTAGATGTACTACCATGCCAAGTGCAGTGGAACTAAATCTCAAGGAAGTTAAGTATAGATGACACGGGCTACTTCTAACGGGTCACGAAAGAGATATCTTGGAAAAAATGCCAATATGCTGACTTTTTCCCTCTTAAAACTCGAGCCATAATGGCAAACCATTCTTAATGCGATCCTCATGCGATTTTGCGCCGCAGATGACTCTTTTACACTAAATTCTGTGAGAATCGCACGAGAATCGGCTTAGTAGACAATGCCCTTTATATACATCTGAACTTTTTACAAAGGGGCTCCTCAATACCTCATTAACTTTATGAACAAGGAATGGAAGTATTAAAGAGAGCACATTAAAATTATCTTACTACTTATCCGGGGCTTAATTCAAATAAGTTTCTGGATAATTCGTTTTCTTCGTATCAGAGTAGAATGAATTATTCACGCTTAAAGCAGAACATACATGCATTACAAGGAAATAAACCTTGTGGTAAACACTTAATCGCTCGTTTGTTTACCCATAGTTTAAGTCAAAGATGGAAATTATTAAGGAAAACATCTAGGGTAAAAAAAAATCATCACATTAAACCAAGTTACCACTGGACTTGCCTGGTATTAGGTGATTATCAACTGCAATAATTAACGGGTGGACTGGTTACATGTGAAAGCTCAGCAAATGTCATAATGACACGAAATCATATCAAAATGAATAGATAATAGACATGATGATAACATAACATAAATAAAGATGCAAATTAAATCAACAGGTGAACTGTTTTAAAATGAGGACCTGCGTTGCGTTGAAATGACTTAATGGGATCTAAAAGATAAAACTCATCTGATGTTAAAAGAAAGATTGCTTGATGAAGTAAATTTTAGCTCGGAGTCTAAGACATCAAAATAATCTTACAACTATTAAGACTTAGGGAAAAAAATATTACAACTGTGGTATGAAATGCTGTGGAAGCAAGTTTTCAGTATAACATGTCTGTCACAAAATAAACCCACCACACCCATATCCATGATAATATGGATTTTTCCTATGGTAAGGAGGTTATGAGCCAAAGTTGATCATGAAAAAATCTCCACCCTAGAATGAACTAAACCTGGGGCACCTTTCCCCTATCCCATTAAAACCTGGCTGGATTTTCTATAGGACCCTTCCATGTTATTTATGTGCTATGCTAATTGATACGCACCTTTTACTCTTTCCCGGTGGGTTGCACTGGTATGGACATTCTGTAGATCCGCCTCTAACTTGAGTCCGGATAACATGGCGGAGATTCGGATGCGCTTGACTTTAGCCATCCCGAATACAACCAAGGGAATTGTTTCGCCAATGAAGATACCTGAAATATTGATATAAAGAGGGTAATATTTCATCTAATTGTACAATTTAAAGGTACAAGGGAATACCATCGATCAAACTAGAAAAACATTGGAGATTTCCACCGAGAGGGTGAACCAGAAAGGGACAAGAGGGGCTGAATCTAATCCATACATTAGCAAACGCTGAAAAGAGTCTACAAACTTTTATTATACCACTTAGAACTCCATCCCAAAAGCATAATTGGTATCATCTGGGACAGATCATAAAAGAATATCAAATGAATCACGCATAAAAAAAAAAAACTCAGACCTAAAAATAACTCAGACCTAACAAATAGGTAAATGAGAGAAAATTCAAAATCATAATAACACCGTGACATCTTTCGTGTTTTAAATAAAATATAACAAGATTATTCAAAGCCACAATTTAATATGCCTTTCTATGGAGTGTCTAGTGTTCTATGGAGTGTCTAAATCACCTACTTTGGGTAAATGTGTTGCCAGTGTATGCTGCACGGTTGCTGGAATGCGCAGCACTCAATGGAGGGGTCGGCTTATTGTGGTTCACCGGTTGTCTCTCAGCCTTCTCGGTATCAGGTACAGTTGCTTTAGCTCCTCGGGGCAGAGTACCAAATGCCTGAGAATGCGTCTGAGAAAGCTTCTCTGGTTCCTCATCAATTACAGACAACCTAGAAGCACTGGTCTTTCGCCCCACAGTCTTTGTCTCGGGCATGGTAGAGTAGAGGTCGAGGAGATGGTAGAGAGTACGCCAGCACTTGGGTGTGTTGGCTTTAATTTCATCAACGATTGTTTTCTCAGCTAAGGCCGGTGACGAGGTGTCGGCCATATCTGTCAATGTAGAGATAGAGGATTGACTGGGTGTTGCAACTGATATAAGAACGCCAAGAACGTATAGATATACACGTATAGACTTTTCGTTTTGTTTCTACAACTAAGTTTTACATACATCAGAGAACATAGCACATTCCTTCTGTCAACCAACATTTCATTCAGAAAAGCCAAATATCTATTTATCTATCAATAGGTCAGTTGCATGTTTCACTGCGCATGTGTATTACAGTGTATGCTGGGATCGATTCAGTTCAAATCTGACATACAAATATTTAGCAACATTTTTATCGAAAATTGACATGATATTTTCACCGATATCATGGCGTGTGTAAAGGATCTATGAAATCCGAATGCATGATGGGAAAGATGAAGTAAAACACACGGATATTGACATTGAGCATCGATAAATATTCCATGCTGAACATAACATGTTTTCTATAGATTTTACACTGTACCATTAGTCCCATAACTCTATGCGAATCAAGATTCAAAATGGTGGCTATACAAATCCCCTATTGGCAGCAGGGCTTTATTTAACGAGCGGTAACAGGAGTACACCCTGGTGTATTTGTAGCAATATTACCAGGGTAGTGAACAATATTGGCTTACCAATAACAGCCGACTCCACAACAGTTAGATTATGTCTGGGAGGAGAAATGGCTGGAGGTCTTGGCGGAGGTTCGGCCTTTACTGGAACCTCAGTACTATGCTTGGATCCTTCACCTGAGTGCCTTGACCAGAAGAGATCCCCCTTACCCCTCTTGAAAGAGAACTTCTTCGGAGATTTGCCATGATTAGATATAGGCAACCGGTCAGGTCGAGTATCCAGAATTAGCTTGGATCCAGCCCTTTGGGGAGGAGCTTCCGGACGCGGTGGCTTTCTGGTGGGAGGAGCTTCGGGCCTTGGGGGCGGAGTGTCCCTGGGTCTTTTGGGCGGGACCTCGGGTCTTTTAGGAGGGTGGTCTGAGAGTTTAGCGGTTGAGTGCTGAGTTTTGGCTAAATCGTCTGGAGTTGGAGTAGGCGTATCGAGTAAGGGACTTGTGCCTTCGCCTTTCATGCCTTCTTGATGTTCAGCCGATTCTGTTCCTGTGGATGAACCCTACAAAATGACCAGAATGGATGTTATTTAATTGATGAATTGACAATCAAAGAATCATTATAACCTTGTGAGTGACCACACCATGACAGAGCACTTGAAATAAAGTGGTCCCGTAGCTCAGATGGTGTACCACAATATATGGGATAGAGACCATGTGTGTTTGATTTCAATTTTTGCTTTTCCAATATAAAAAGCGGGCTTGTGCAAGGTTGACAAGCTTATATACTTGGTGATACCTTTACCAAGGGCAGGCAGGGCTTTTTGGCGAAGATCGATATCACATTAATTAGCAAGATAGCAATCTTGAGAGTAAAGATACCTCGGGGATGAAGATGAATGACTTGGACAAAACTTTCATGTAAACAATTATTAACTCAAACCTTGGAATCTTGCTTGCGATGAGTTTGGTAATCTGCTTTGTGTCCTGATAGTTGGACGCGCGTCTCGTTGATGTTTTCTATCATGGTGACGAACTGATGTACGAGGCGGAGTAAGGACATGTTTACATGCTGATTGATAGAATTGCAGTTTATGGAGAAATGGACCTGGAATAAGATACAACATAGAAATAACAAACTGGAGAAAATGTGAAAAGAGTTTTCTCTTATTAAGTAGGGGGGGGGTGTACTAATTTAAATCTATATTTGTGATCTACTTACTTACTAAGTTCTGTGACTTAGATCTATCCCAAATAAATCTGAACGCAAATCGTGTTATATAAATGAGTCAGTGATAGTCTTTTTTTCAGTAATAGTCCATGGATGATATTTTAAGTAAAGCCCATATGATAATCTATTTCTAAGACCTATATTTGCTCAAAGGAGACTTAGTTAGGTACATGTCGGATTGATTTAAGTACACAAGAATCAAATTCAATACATGTATATACAAATATTCTTAAAAGACTAAAAGTTAGTAGACCTTGCTGACAAGAAACCTGGGGTTTATCGGGTAATACGCAACTAATATACTAGGCTGAATATGACAAGTGATGAAATAATCAATCCAGAAATAGGGCTCACCTTCGTAGTGGTCGGCTTGGCTTCCATATGGTCCATAGCAAATTTAATAGCACGGAGGGACCGGCGTCGCCAGTCGAAACCACTGGCAGAATATCCGTCCTCTCTGTCCTTCTCAAAGTCCACGATATCTTTCATACAAACGACAACTGCAAAGTTGTCGCACAAGAAGGCAGGCATATCCAAGCCCGTATCAATATGCAGTTTCGGGATCTTCTTCGCCCTAGCTTTATTTGTCTAGAATTGAAAAAGGGAAATGTGTGTCAAGAACTGTTTCCTGAATAATCTGTACATGGAATTTGATAGGAAATACCTCTAAAAGGCCCATCAAATAAAATCAGGCCTTATTACGAGAACCACTCAATACTCCACCTATTTTTCAACGTATGTGTTTCTTTTCTTTCGTCGGCCTTTCAAAATGGCTTAATTTTAATCTGGTTTAAGTATAGTACATTTTAGATTGGATAATGAGTCTTAACTTTGCATACAAACAAACATAAGTCTCTTCCCTCAATAGCAACAATTCGTCGGACGATGAATGGTTCATTAAATTTACTAAATCCAAGCAATAGAAGGAACATAACCACCACACTTACCTTGCCCTTGTTCTTCCTAGAGGAACCACTCTCTGAGTCTACAATATCAATGCGTAGAGTCTGTAATTTCCCTTGAATGGAGACGTTACCTCCAAATTTCTTCATGAACGCCGACGTTTTGACGGCTCCCAGGTGGATGCCCATCGCTGAGAGGAGGGGTTTAAACAGCACCTGCGATATTAATAGTACTTGTGAGTGACAGTGAAAGTAAACCACCAATCAGACAGAGATCAATAGCAGATTTGTCTTCATTTTCGGGGTCCTAACAAAATGTGAATCAAGAGAGATTAGAAGACCTTTATTCTGGCTCAAACATTTCATTCAAAGGCAGAAGAATGCCCCAGAAAAGTATTCTGTGTTCTACAGTAATCCAGAATGTCTAGCTTGATAATATTATAAAGTAGTTCATCCAATATTACTATTATTTTTTTTTAAACGTGTTTATTTCGCCACAAATTCCATATAAATGCAGAATTACCCGTTTCATTGTGTTAAAATAAAATACTTTTTTAAATATTACTATATAATTTCTTTTGCTCCTTTACTTGCACTTCAGTTCCTCTTAACATGATTAGATAGGAAAATATCGATGGTATGAATAGCGCACTAGTGGGTGGTTCATGTACTGTGGAACCTCTCTAATGCGACCACCCATATGCGACCACCCATGGGACTGAACCATCTGTGGTTTCAAAGCAAGGTGGTCTCATTAGAGGGGCTAATCTAATAAGAGGAAAACAATTCGGGACTGAGAGAAACTGGTCTTAAAGAGGAGTGGTCTCTATAGGGAAGTGGTCTTCATGCGAGGTATCAAGTGGTCTTTATGCGAGGTATCACTGTATTCCCAAATATGACTCAATGAACAGGGCGGGGGGAGGCTGTTTACCTGAGCGTCTGCTAGCTGTAGCAGGGAGTGCGCCATGGCAACCTGCTGCATGCTGATTGAGTCATCCTGGCTGTACTCGGACAGCCCCGCGTTTATGAACGACTCGTGGCCCACCGATGCGTAGTAGTGTAAGGTAGGCTGGTTACACAGACGCGTATACTCCTGCTGGCGTTGCATCCATCTGTAGGTTTAATAGAATGTGATTCTACGTTAATAAAAAAGCATTTAATGATGTCATGAAATGTGTAGTTTTCGACACCAGAAGGGCGTCCCTAATGACTATACTGGGGCAAACTCGCAACACCATAAAGACCCGGTTTGGCAAACACTATGAACAAATCAGCAAGAATCTAGACACCACGGTGGCTAGACATCTACACTCACACACAGAAACCGCTGACAAATGGTCAACAGTCTCTATTTCAGTTCTCTGCTTCATCCCCCATAAACCTAGGTCGTGGGCAGGAAAAGTGGCAAGAGACAGGGAGGAAAAGAGATGGATAACCAGACTTAACTCCATGATCCCAAACGGTTTAAATGTCATTGATTGATTATTTCTCAGAAAGAGCCCAGCTAACTCTACGTCCCTAAAGACTATACTGTGTTTGTACACTCTCTATGCAATAGCGCTGACAAGGATTATTTGTAGTTAGTTAATTTATTTCGATTACCATTACTCAGTGTGGGTGGAATTGTAAACGTTCTCCGTGAGATCAAAGTACAAAAATTATCATTTTAACATCGTCTTGAAGTATTAACGTATTTGTAAGTTTTCTATATGCTGACTTATGTACTGACTATGACTACTTTGCATTTCATAAATCGCCTGTCAACTCTGACCACTGACTATAACATCATGTCTGATGTAATGTGTCTTCTCAGAATAAAATTTTCAAACATTTAATGACAAACCTAGACGGACAAAAGCTCCTATATAAAAAAAAATCAGAAGTAGACCATGCAGCTCCATTCTATCATAAACCTAAAAATAGCCATGAAAAAGCAGCATCTTGCACTTTTAGAAATAATTAATCAAAACAAAACAAAAAAAAGTGGGCACCAACCTGTAGAGGTCTTCGTCCTCACGTTTCTCGAGCTCAGACAGCTGACGCGTGAGAGAAGTCTTCATTGGGGTTCCTGGCATGGACAGTCCGCCTACATCGGCACTGGACATACTGACAGAGCCGGAGGCGAAGCTCACGTTGCTCTCGTTCCTGCGTATCTTGGGCGGCGGGAGGTGTGAGGTGGACCCCGCGGGCACGCTCTGACTGCCGAGTGTCAGCTTGGCAGGGGAGTCAATGCTGCTGTATGGGGTGCCTCCACCCATGGCTGGTGCAGAGCCCTTAGTTCGAGACTTGGTCAGATTGGTGGTAGACACTGTAAGCAACAAACACATAATGTATGTTAGTATTATTGTCAGACGCTGGATGCAAGGGTTGATAAACAAACAAGTGAATTAGAGTGGAATAAATCCCTTCTTTTTTTAAAAGAATGTTTATTTGTAAACAATTTTGGGATTAACCCGATATTCCCATTACTGTCCAAACCCTCTATAAATAAGCATGAGTGAGGATTGTAATGAGTAGGTGTTCATGTGTAATAGACATTCTGTGAAGTCACATTATTTATAACTCTCCACTGTTAAGTGTATTCAAAATTTAAGATAAAATCGTTATAACCGATGTAGTTCAATAAGCGGAGGGATCCTGGGAAGAACAACGGTTGGTGTTGACAGGAGATCTCATTTTCTCTACAATTTATGTATCTACTATAAAGAGAAATAAAAATACTTATATATAAAAACATTTGAACCCACCTGGGGTTTGCCTGTCGCCAGCTGGAACAGATTCAACACTGCTGGCCTTAGTGAGACTGGGTTTGCCAGGGCTTTGGTTGATCTGGTCAGCACTGGCCGTCCTCATGAGTTCAGCTCGCGGGGTCGGGGCCGGGGTGCCCGAACCAGACATGGACAGTAAAGATCCGCCGTGACCTATTGAGCCTCCCTCAGCCTTGAGTAGAGACGTCTTTTCATCTATCACCTCGAAGTTGTCCAATGATCCAGTAATCTCCTGGTCATCGACGCCATCTGGTGCCAGATTGGTAGAGAATGGTGTAAGTCAGTGGTGTGGAATTTAATCAAAACTTGAAACACTAGGATTTAAGTATTAAACGAAGTGATAACTATTTTACTGAGATGTGTGCGTTTTCTCACTATGCTCTTACATAAGGACATTCATCAATTCGTTTATGCAATATAAACGATGATATTCATATTAATCACAACATGAATATATTGATATATACAAATAATGATTAATCGTTCATATCAATCTAAAAAATGCGTTAACAAATTAGCTTTTATTTCATTTCAAGTCAGAGTAATCTGTCCTCTATGGAGAGACTCAGCTCAGAATAGAGGAAAACTCGTTAGAAATGACAACAAAAGCTGTCTATCAAAAGCGTAAAATCTGATTTAATTTACCTAGGTTAGTAAGGTTGTCCATGCTATTGTCTTTGGGCATGGCAGCGAATGTGACGGTGTACGGGTGGACTTTCTTCCTGCTCTTGAAGCCCGTGTCTATGACGGGCATGTAGAGCACGTTCTTCCACTGCCGTGTGAGCGCCAGCAAACCCTTCTGTATCGTTATATGTTGAGGGATTGTGTCCACCTCGATGTTCTCATCAATAACCTTGAGGCCAACCTGCATAACCACAAAAGTATGTTAGTGGGTGGGTTAAGTGACTTTATACTTTAACACTGGTGTACCTTAGGGTCTTAGAATCCTTTATATCCAAAGGCACAAGTGAGATCACCCTTTGTATCGAAAATATAAGCGTTTCCATGGTTACAGTTCTTTTTTAAAATAAGGTGTTGAGTGTAAAATCAGCTTTATTTGTTTTATTATAATGAACTTAACAACTAGGAATTCACAAATTTATACATTATATACATTGGCAGTTAGGTACTGGTAGCTGTAATAATTCAAATCAAAGACAACAATGAGTCTTATTCTCTAATTGTATAAGTGGATCGGTGATTTATTTCTTTTAATAAATTGAGTTCAATTTCAATACATTGAAAATCTCATGAAACTCAATGTTGTCAAATCTTAGCAAAAAATCATTATGTACAAGATTTAAGAAATAGATTGAAGTGATAGATTTATTTAATCTGGTTAAACTGAACGAACTATAACTAGTGTCTTCCAGAAGGTCCACTTACTCAGCCCCAACTACCGGTATATAGTAAGTTCAGTTTTCAAATGGATAAGGAAGGTTTCTTGAAGAGTTTTAATGCTTTTACCTTCTTAATATACTTCTGTAAAACAGCCATAAGCTGGCACGATGGGTCATCCTGCAGCGTTTTTGACAGGCTTGTAATCTTATTGTATTTGCTCTGCAAAAGAAAAGACAGGATCGGTTTATCCACGAGTTACACATATGGATAGAAATCTGGCTAGAAATATGTGGAAAATGGGATATCATTCAAATTCTAAAATGTATGTATGGCGTATTTATGAAAATAAATGAGTAAAAAACATGTCAAAATCGTCCCCCAGGCAATGAATTAAAGTGTTGTAATATTTATTTCCAAAATTTGAACGTCCATTAAAATTCGGAGGATCATCTGATTTGAAAATGGAAAACAGTTTTGTTTTTGTCTTGATTACACATCTCGAATTGAAGGGATGAGAGGGATCGCAGCCAAGTATTGAGATGCGAGTTCCTTTGGATGGTTTCCCAGTACATATCACATGTTACAATTAGCAATGTGGGCGCTACAGAAAGTTATGGTTAGTGGTCCTAGTGGTCGAAGTGGCCAGACACAATCCTCCGGACCTGTTCTATCAAAAACTGATCAATATATTGTTTAGTGGAGTTGTAGTGATGAAAGAAACATAAAGGTTGGTCTCCACTGGTTGCGGTAAGCTCTGCGGTAAGCTCTGCGGTAAGCTCTGCGGCCTTGCGATGGTGCGGTGATGGTGAAAAGTGGCGAGGACCTGCCTACATGACCAGTGAGGACCTCGTCGTTCCCCTCCACCTACAGAACCAGCACAACACCATCGCAAGGCTTACCGCAGAGCTTACCGCAGCCAGTGGAGACCCCCCTTAAGACTCATTCTCCATGTAGACCATAAGTATGAAAAATGGAAAATAAAGTTTCATTACATATATAGCGTCTTTCAATTGAACTGTACGGTGTTAAATGTAGTGGTGGCCTTTATTGAAATAATAACAAAAAATAACGAGGCGCCCCTCCAAAACGCAAATATATATATATTGAAACTTTATTTTCCATTTTTCATACTCACCACTTAATTAGCACTCACCTCCTTAATTACCCTGGCAGGAAGATGGAGACTTTGGTAGTCAAGGGCTTCTGTCATTATGCACGCCATGATTGTACACACGCGGTACTGGAGCTGCGCCACCAGAGTCTTGGTGGCTACGAGCGCTCGGTGACCGGGGTTCATCCATGCGTTAATGGCAGGCGTGAACGTGCTCAGCAGGTTCCAATCCAGTCTGGAATGGATAAGAATTTTATTAAGAAATAAAGAATTGAACACATGGATTAGATATATATGCAGGGATGGTCATGGCCAAAATACTGAAATATTTCTGGCAAGGGGGAAATCAGGGGGAAATTGAATTGAGTTGTTGTGACGATATGAATCTTTGAAAGTTGCGACGAAATTTGGTAAATCGAATTTTGTGAAATGTTTCTATAGATTTTAGAATTTCTTTATTTCATGTTAAATATTATGAAATTTGGGTGAAATTCGACAATTTTTATGTTCCAAAAATACTGATTTCATACTTTCATCCCTGATGAATAATTCTGACCATGCAAAGGTTACAGGCAGAAGTTGAAAGGGATGGCAGGTTCTGGTAGTGCCTTTTCATTCTGGGTGTCGATAAATACAACTTGTACCCATATTTAATGACAAGTAAGGGTCAGTTCGAATAATTCGAGTACTTAAGGTTTTACATGTCTTAGGGCCTGGTAAAATCTTTCTACAGACCACATGCCGTAGACAAGAATGTGTAGGTTTGAAGATAACACTTTTTTAATTTCCTTTCTAATTTTTACCATTTTAATTGAATTAAGATGTTGGGAGGGGTGCTGCCAACTGTCTAAATTTCATATTCTTTTTAGCTTATGACTTGGTTGAAAAAGAGAGTTGTGGAGTTGATTTTACACTTTTTTTTATTGGACTAATTGAATTAAATGCTGCATATCTGACCTCGTGTATTCGAGTTTTCTCTTCCGTGGGGACGGAGGAGGAGCTGCGAAGTTGAACCAGGACGTTTTAAACTCCAGTACACAGCTGGAGGCATCACCCTGGAGATCTCCAGATGTTTCTGTGTCGTCACCAGGATGATCCGAGGGGAAGGAGACACGGGAATGCCAGGAGGAGGCCTCGTCATCTGCGGAGTTACCAAGCCCGCTGGCGTTGGAGCAGTTGACGGACCCTGTATCCGACTCTCGACCGTTGTCTCCGTTGTGATTGTTGGAATTCAGGCCCGACTTTGTACCTGAAAATGACCATTGAATAAGTCGTGACTAATCGGATGAAATCTAATCAAAATACAAGACAACACACTACTGCCCAATTGCTATAGTATCTTTCGATACTAGGAGGGTAGCCCAGCTGATTTGCCTAACTGCTATTTTCTTTTGCTTCTAATTTTTAGTATATAGTTCTTTTTTTGTATTTCTTTTTTTCGTATTAATTTGTGGATCATGCGATTGTTGGGTGTTCCATTGGATTGCTCAGTTGAACCTGTGCTCCTACCTCTATCCCATCAATACCCTACAATATGAAAGTATAAGAAGTATGTAACATTTACAGCTAGACTGTAAACTAAATCACAAAACTAAATCACTTTGCTCATCTCATCTCACTAACCCTCATTGCCATGAATATGACTCCACATGGATGTTGTCATGGCAACCATCACTCACTTCCAAACCTGGCCTCCTCCACTCTGGGCCACAATCAGCAGGAGGCATATCACAGTGATGTTACACTTCAGTTACATAACTTATCTGATGATCTCCTCAGATATTTCCTCTCACTGAAATCAGTTGACACAGATGTACAGATGACAGTCTACAGATCCAAAGATAAAGATCTTACAGGATGTAGCTTGTAAGATCACACTTGTAGGCCTGGCCTAGTAGGAATGCCTAGTAGCCAACCCCCTGCCTAGTAGCCAACCCCCTGTCAATCACAGCCAACAGGCTTCACTCACTCAGTCTGTATACCTCCCTCCTTGTCACTCACAGCACTCACTCAGTCTGTATACCTCCCTCCCTGTCACTCACAGCAAACAGGCCAAGCCAATACACTCCTCCACTTAACAGCACCAGCCAACACAGTCAAAACAAACCCATGTGGCCACTGACAGGCCACCCCTCCAATTTAGACTAAGCCAGGGGTGCGACAGAGCCTTCAGTATAGAGTATACCTTTCCTATAGTGATACTAAAAGGAGGCTGCGCCCATTCAATCGAAATACAACTTAAAACAGAAAAACACTTAGAGGCTACCCTCCTAATAACTCAGCTAAGTGAATGAAACTACCGTAGTGGGGTTTTTTTTCTGAAGGAGGCATCTCTAAAATGACCGACTAATATAAATATCAATGAAATTGATTTGTTCTGCAAGCATCTAGTGAAAGCGGAAAGTTATCTAAGAAATTCTCCGTAGACATTCAATCAGTAGCAGAACCAAGAACCAAGGTAATGTTCATCTAAATGTATGTAACTGTCACTGTATCCTTTTCACTACTTTTCATCTGTTTGTTATCATCTCCATCTTAAATCATCCCCCGCCCAACCATTTTTTTCAAAATTGTCGGATTACTACGAGATATCTAAACCTCAAAATAGTTAAGGTCCCAGGAACGGGGCCAAAAGTGGGCAAATTGCCTGAGCTCTGTAAACAGAGATGGCTGAGGTCACTCTATATATGTTGAACCTGGTTAAAACGTAATACAGTGAAACTTCTGTAATGCGACCACCCTTGGGACTAAACAATTGGTGGTCTCATAGCGAGGCGGTCTCTTTAGAGGGGCTGATCTTATATGAGGAAAACAATTCGGGACTGAGAGAAACTGGTCTAAATAGAGGGTTGATCTCTAGAGAGGTGGTCTGTATAGGAGATTCCACTGTCAAAACAAAATGATATCCCACCATTAGAAGAATTGCTCGGCTGTCGGTGGCCATTCATAAACTTGGGGTCCCCCATGTTCTGCAGCATTGAGTCAATGTGTGCCATATTCTCCTCGTCCTCAGCGGACCAGCCAGTCTTGAAGCCACTGCGTTTGGCCGCCTTCAGATTGATGTCCTCGAGCCCACACTCAAACATGATAAAGCCAGCCAGGTCCTCAGCGTTGGGTTCCGGCCCGGTAGAGGGGCTAGGGTCGTGGTGGTTAGGGGTGCTATGGGAACAGCGAGCGGCAGGTGTGGCCGGGGGACGTTGGAAGGTGAAGAGGACCTTGGATCGATACTCGGGTATGGCGGTTAGGACAACCCTCTCTGAGAAGTTGCTGTTCTTCTTCATTCTTCTCAACTGAAACAAGAAATTAGATTGGAAATGTTGCGATCGCAAGCGTATACAATAATGGCATATTTTCTATGATCGTGGTGGAATAGCTGAACTAAACATTATATAACTGTTTGTTTCGGCTATAAAAAGGTTCGAGGAAACACTTCTTCCCCACTTGGAAAATGCTAAGAAATAAGAATATTTTTTCTATTCGTAAATGAATCTATTGGCAACAAAAGGATAATTTAAGCCTTTCATGACAAAAAAAGGATTGTATGAAAGAAAAAATAACTTAGTATACCTGGCCTCCAGACGGGAGTCTCTTAGGAAACAATGAAAACTCAAATAGTGCCAAATCATCCTTACCTGGAAATGGATTCGGGATATGTGAAGATTTCCCACCATCTCTTCACGCTGCAGTTCAAGTGCGTGTTCGGTCTCTGGTTCCACAGTTCCAGATTCTCCCTTTTTCTTGGATTCAGTCGTTGAAGTGGGAACCATGGGCTTCTTGGAGACGGAGTCAGGGCTCGTGTCTGAACTGATATCAATAGACTTCTGGGAGTGGTTGTTCATTAGCAGCTGACAAGTAATGCTATCAACACAGACCGCTAGCACCGACACACACGTTAGGTCCCGCACGTAATCCAAGGCTGCGATGGAGATCATCTCTTCCACCAGGGACACTTGCAGGATACTTATATTCATCTACAGATAGCATTTAATCAATTAGAATCAATCACCCGTGTGATGGGGATACAGAGTGAGAAAGCGAGACAGGGAGAGAGGGGGAGAGAGAGACTGAGGGATGGAGAGTGAAGAGAGAGAGAGAGAGAGGGACAGAGAGGGAGGGGGAGAGAGGAGAGAGAGACAGACAGATAGAGGGATATAGAGAGTGAGAGAGAGGGAGAAAGAGAGGGTGTGTGAGAGAGGGGGAGAGAGTGAGACAGAGAGGAGACAGAGAGAAAGATTGAGGGATAGAGAGGGAAGAGAGAGACTGAAAGAAAGATAAAGAGAGACTGAAAGAAAGAGATAGAGAGACTGAAATAAAGCGAGAGAGAGAGACAGATACAGATAATAAATAAATCAAACGTATATGAATACCAGCCATTCATATCATTCTTCTTAATTTCAATTGATAATCTTAGTCAATCTTGGATAAATTTTGGAACAAACAGAAGAATGTATTGCTGAGCACAGGGCTTAGTGTGATATAAAGCTTACAAACCTAACTACTCAACATTTGCAGTCTCTACCTCATAAATAGTAAAATATCGTTCATACCTTGGAAAGGGAAAACATGATTTGCACACGAGATGTCTTGCTTGCTTGGCCTTCAGCTGTTTCGCTATCAGATCGGGTTCTAGAATTCTCCCCTTGCTCCGTCCATCGCTCTGGAGATTCCATCTTAGAGGCTCTCTTCTTGAGCTTATTCTGCGCTTTAACGGCGGCCGAGCACTGGCCGTGGATGGTGTCCACGATGGTGGAAGGATGGAGCTTGGCTAGGACTGGTGACACTGCCTCAACATATCTGAACAATAAGCAGAATTAAGTCTTGATTTTTGAAGCAGAAAGGTGGAACAGTGCTATTAAAAACATAACCATACACACGGAAAACATTCCATCGAGTTAAAATGGTGATAACTACGATCATGGTGATGTAGGGCAATTTTCAAATGTACTTGCTATTTTTAAAAATATATCTTAGCCGTTCATTCAATGCAGCAACATCCAAGAGGGTCACATAGGACGAATGCCACGTATAGCTTTCCTAGGAGGGAAAGAAGGCTGGTAAATGTGCCCAAATAATTTCCAACACTATCCTCAGACATTTACTAATATTATATATTACATAATATCTTAAGAATACGGTTCTATTTAACAGAGCTAATTCTGTTCCACCAGATATCAGAAATAAAAACATGAATATGTGGAGCCAGCCATCAAGCTCTTCAGCAGTATGAAATATAATCAATTACTCACCGTTGAAGTGATTCCAACATGAGAGGCGACACCATGATATCCACTGAACCTTTCAGATTCACCACCGCTGTCGTTTTGGATACATGATCGTCATACGTAAAGCCGAGGTCCGAGTCTATAGGATATACAAATATAATCAGTCAATGAAAAGGAGAACAGGATTAGACAACAAGCCACATAAAGGATATACCAAACAAAGCATGTACACATAATCTTATTTCATCTTGAACTAGATTAATGGTTGGTGGTATTAAAATCAGTTAGCCAGTTACACTAAAAATCCCTGACCGAGAATAGTGAGCAGGGTCATAGTTTCAAAACTAAAATGGAATTTATGCATTAATATAAAATATACTAGATTCATCAGTATCTTGTCAAACTGATGGTCTGAAGAGTGGGACAAACTCTTCTCGGTATATATCCGTATAATGAATCACAATAGCTAGTACAGGGGAAAGACAACATATGGGTCATATTTTCAGAAAATGTACAATTTAAGTTCGCCAATCCTCTCAAATAACCGAAATTCCAGACGAAAATAAAGTTCAAAACACAGTTCAACCTAACCGAACAGATTGCTAGAATCAATGCAATGCCCAATATACTCAAACTTACCAAGTATTGGCCAAATTGCAGCCTAACTTAGCAGAATTTACTAAATATGTACAGCTGCCAATTGTACATTTTCTGAAAATCGGACCCATATATAACTCATGGGGCAAATCAGTAGATGAGTCTGCTTACCACCAGGATGAGCATCACCGAAGAGGTTATCCCTTTTGTCGCTGTTACTGGAAGGACTACTCAGGCTGGGTGGAGTTTTCGGCTCTCGCTTCGCCGCCATTAATCGTGGCCCGAATCCCTGCTGTTTGTACATGAAGTGAGGAATCCAAGCCGGAGTAGGGGCGTGGTCACTAATCCCGGGACTGGACATCTTGGAATGGAAGGAGGAGGAAGGGTCAGGGGGCATGGCCTGTGGTTTCACTACAAGGTGTGGTAGAGGTGGTGGCGATGACCAGTGAGAGCAGTGCAGCTGTGTAAGATGATTGATGTAGCAGGACATAAGCAGCGGAGACTTAGTAATCTGCTGGTTAATCTGACCGTGTAAGTCTACATAATTGGCCTGGGTCGGGGTGGACTCCCCTCCCTCTGTATCCCCCATTTCAACTTCTATCTCTGTCTCGATTTGCTCTCGAGAGATATCGGGCTGAGAGGAGGATATGTGTAAGTCCGGGAGCGAGCCTATTTGGGAAGAGACAGCTGAGACGAACGAAGCGAGGGACTCGGTGTCCGAGCTCGATTCCTGTCTCTGGGTCTTGGTGACATGACTAGGTATTGGTGAGTGGTGAATGACGGTCTGTGACAGAGTGCTCTCCCCGCCAAAGCCAGGGGAGCCCATGGAAACATCCGAGAGGGATTTGTATTCAGAGGCAGACGAGGTGCAGGTGACCTGACGAGTGAGGCCATTGGCTAAGTGGCTTGCATCGATCTCCGAACCCGAGGTGATGTTTTCGTTGACATCTTCAGCTGCAGAAAAGAAACGCTCACTGCCAGTCATCGAAGCTGTAGATCCATCGTTTTGTATGGAGAACTGCGACGAGAGGCGACGGAGCACTGGACTAGTTAGACTGGACTGTCGGGACACTGACTTCCCACTTGAGTAGCTTGGGAATGAACCGATCGAGTCTTTTCTCTGTACTGCAAGTGGCGAGCTTGGTTTAGCACTACGTTGACTTTTACTACTGGATTTCCTCTCAAGAGTTCCACTGCCACCTTTGGGAGCATCGTAGCTGTACTTGCGCTCGTGTCCCTTCACGTGTTGGGGTTTGTGGTTCATGATGTCAGGTAAACTTGTGGCAGATCCACCCGATAACAGCGTGACTGCTGTGTCGGATGGAGTGCTGCCCCCAGGTCGGTCGGTATCGTAAGGATCGGGCATGGGGCTTTCAGGCATGTATTCACTCGGCACACTGGCACAACCACCACTACTGATCCCACTCACTGACTCACTCTCCCGTCTACTCGAACTGCCGTTGGTTTCTGAACCTTTGAGAGTCTGTTCAGAGCTAGTCATATCGGCCTCAGACGAGGATGAGTGGTCAGTGATGAAAGGTAGTGTGGACTGGCGAAGACTACTGTCATCTACTAGTGTAGTGCTGGTTCCAGGCGTTTCAACACTGATCTTACTACCAGTGCACATAATATGACCTTTGCCTATGAGTTTCGACTTACTGGGCGTCACAGGTAACGAGGTTCCCTGGATATCAAATATGAGCTGCCCTTGCTGTAAAAGGCTCTGGCCATATCCCAACTCTTTCCCTTCTGCGCTGATGTGGAAAACAGCTGTGTTAATTCCATCGACAAAGTCATGATCGTCGGGTTGGAAAAATCGAGGTCCATTTCGGTTGTTGCCGAAGAACTTGCAGCCACCCACACAGCCACATTTGCCAACAACTTTCGGGGACATGACGCTGAGGTCCGGTGGCCACAAGAACCAAAGTCTGTGAGTCTTTTTGTCATGGAGCTTGAGGAATGTGTCTTGTATTGCATGGAATTCGGGACTCGGGAGGGCCATGGCAGCGTCCATGTTAAGCGGTCCTAGACTGATACCGCCAGCCTCCAACCATAGGTCTGATATTCCAGCATAGTCCTGGTCTACAGGGGAGGAGAGCAGTAACTGTTTGATGTTGAAGTCAGGAATAAGCACGGTCACTCCCGCTTTATTGTTTTTACCGTGAAGGTTGCATGTGGCCAATCGAACTGGGTACACCTGAAATAGAAGGATAGAGATATTAGAATCTCCTTGGGAATTTGAACAGTTTAGCTTTTTTTCATTGTTGGTTATGTATTACTCACTCATATCTTTTCAATGTGGTAGGTCAAAGAAGTAGTAAAAGAAAAAAAGATTTACGACTACATTATTAATGATTTAAAGATAAGTTTTTCTTTAATACCGCATATCATTTTTATCCAGGATTAACAAAAGAGAGGCCTTTGTCAACCCTTCTACAAGGTGATCAAGTGTTCAAGCCTGCTTTTCTCCCCATTCCATGTCTCTCTTTACATGATAAGTTGGACAGAATGTACATCTATAGAGTGAAATATAAGACAAGATAACACAATGGAATCAAATACAAATCCAATCTCAGGTAAATATATACGACAAATATGACAATAGTAAAAATTGGGAGAAATTGAGAATCCACAAAACAAACCTGTAGATTCAGAGCTGCTCCCGTTTCGACCAAATAAAGGTCGATACAATCTACGGTGGCTCTTGTCATTCTGTACTTGATGTCTTCAGTGGTGGGACAGGGGAAGCCTACGTCCTTATGGTTGGTACAGTCGGGCTGAGGCATACCATGTTGACATGTGTGGTAGGGGTTGGGGCGCTGCAAGTCATTCTCAGAATCCTCCACCAGGAAGATGAAGGTTTGCAGAAACTCAACGATGTTTTGTAACTGAAAGAATTAAAATTTAATTATTTATGAAGTATATTCATGCAGTTCTTTATTTGTTGATACCATGTGAACTTCTTAATAAGAACTCTCACATACAAGTAGATGAGCTTTTAATAAAAGGATTCGATATTATCTCACAGATAAAAGAATATAAAGTCAAACAGGTAGTCAAACACAAACATGATGAAAGCTTCTATAAAGAGTAATCGAGTAATTAACTCATCAAAACAAAGTTACCCTACCGCATTTACATAAATAGTTTAATGTAGGGGACTCGCACTACTAACTGGGCTGTTGAAAACCTGATGGTTACTAATCGTTAACTTATTCATCAGAGAGAGGACTGTAGATGAATTGGATGTATCTTGTATTATGTCCCAACCTTTCGGCCATCTTATTGCCTTCTTCAAGTATATTAATGATCTTAAATTCTTAATTGTTTTAAGGTTTCCCATTTGGTAGGTAAAACACTAATGCACATAATGTATGAAGGGCTGGAGTACCTGAGGGGCGGTGAGGCGGCCGGTGATATCGCCCACGGTTGCCTCCACCATCCAGGCGTACTCTAACGTCTCAGCGTCCAGAGGTAGGCCTTCGTGAGAGAACATGGCGTGACCTCGCACCTGGAGCCCTGATAACGCCAGGTGACCTTCCCGCAAGTGGGCGTGACTCGATGGACGCTAGGAAAGAGAGAAAAGGCAATGTATTTATTAATTCAGCGAATGGAAAGGTGTAAGGCTTCAAAGTGATCACGTTTGTGAACTTGGCATATCTGCCCTTACACATTTTAATCGGGAATGTTTTCCAACAAGTATTTAATATTTATTATATTATTCTTATTTATTTCATTATATCTATTATTATAACTCCTCCTTGATAAAGGGTGTATGTTGCCCGAAACGTCGGAACCCCAATAAACAAAACCAAAACTTAAATGCCCCACGTCCTGTTATTTTCCTTGTTCTGGATTGAATTCACTCCCTTCGAATTCATTATATTAAGTAAACAGAAGATTAGAGTGAGTAATAACTATAGGCTAGTGATAGCCTATAGTGGGTACAGTGTTTAACATGGGAGATATTCTCACACAATTATTAACTTATGAAACAGAACAGAAGCTCCTAATTCCCTCCAAAAGTATGTTATACATGTATAATGAAGTTGTAATCCTATACGGTACCTCGATATTGTCCTTAGCAACAAGGATTGCTGGGGAAATAGAAACTTGGAGGCGAGTCTCTTCATATCGCTTGTCCATCTCAAAGCCAAGTCTCTCCAGGTATATACAGGGACAAGGTGGACCTTCATCGTCACAATTCTGAGTACGAGAATACGTTACCATTAGAAACAGGCACCGAGATTGTTTTAAAAAGAGACGTAGCTTTACCCAGAAGTTGTTAGCCTTTTCCTAATCTTAATAAGATTTTTATATATAGAAGACTCCTTAAAACATTTTATATTATATTAAACTATAGGGGCAAGAAGAGCCAGGCAATGACGAAACGCTATGAAACCAAGTCGAACATTCAATTATATCTGTTATATTTACTCTACTTTTTTTACTCTAGTAAATTATATTTTATGAGGAATAAAAACCAAATTAAACAATACTCTGCATTAGGTTTATTTTGTGGTAGAGAGGAACTGTCACAATATAGACGTAAGTCAAGGCAACAATCAAACTAATTTTCTCCTCTGCATTACCTTGACTAGGTGAGCCTGTATATCGTGAAGTGTGACCTGAACTTTGACGTGTAGAGGTCTGTATTTAGTGGGTTCAAACTCCTCCTCCTCTTCCTGCGACTCCTCTGCTGTGACATGCGTGAAATTCGATGCTTTGTCCGGCGGGGAAAAGATTTCTTCGTAATCAGTGAACTTTTGGTCTTCACCGAAGTAGTTTTCCTGAATTGGAAATGAGCTGGTGATTAAAATAGAGATTTGCCTGTTGCGGTCTAACGTTTTGGCCGCTTTGGAGCTGAGTTTACCAACATTGAGTTTACCAACATTCTGCTGATTCGATCCATCTCTGTATTTGTATTGTGTGTTAGATAAAAATTGAGAATATACAAGACAGTCAAACTACAAATAGGCCGCAAATATCGGTGCCCCACGACGAAAATTTCTGTTTTGTTTTTTTCTCTTTCTTTGAGATATGTATGAACTACAATTATTGTTCAGATAGGCGGACATTATATACAAAATTACATCACTGATATGTACGGTGTGCTCACCTATAAACAATGGATACGAAGAAGTAATTAAAGAGAGTAGTAATTGAGAAGAATGATAAAATGATAGGTACGTTGAACTAGATGTATAACGCTAACGCTTATTACTTTTTCCACATAGGCAAATGAGACATATCACTCTTGTGAAATTTTGACCTAATACAACAAAAAATAAAAATAAAGATTAAAAAAAATACTGATTATATATCACCCTAGGACAAAAGGGCATGAAGGGTTGAAATAAAACAAAGAACTAACGTTACACAGATCGATGAATAAAACCTCACCTTAACGTGGAGGAAATTCCGTAGAAGTGATCCATAGAGACAAAGAACTGACGGCCCGACTTCCAACTCCAAGAATATTATATCGGGCTCCATTTGTGTGGGATCAAACTCCTCGGGACCCATGACCGAGGATTTATTTTTCTTTGGCCGGAGTGGTCGCAGCGGGACAAGGCGGAGCGGTATCAGTAGCTGCTCCTCTGCATCGGGTGTTGAGATAGGGTCAATGTTGGCTTTGTGGCTGTCCCTATGACTAGTGAAAGATATTGGGTGGTAGGTGTAGCCAATACTCAAAGCAACGATGGGTGTGGTCCAACAGTCAATCCAACCCAAGCTGGAATAGAAACAAATTTTATTTTTAATTAAAAAGGCAGAAACACTTTCGACGAAAAATATATTGAAGACAAGAGATATTTATCTAATAAAACACTATTTGGCAAGATGTAGAATGAAGCATTAAAACAGGCTTGTTTTCCCTAGTAAATTCATTATTGAAATTCTGAATAACATACATCATCCAATTATGAACATTTTTTGAAAAAGTTAATAGTGCTTTGTCCTAGAAAATTCCAAAATATGCATACCTTTTTTGAGTACCGCGTCGCCATTTTTTCTCAGCGTGCGTGGAAAAGGGCATTTCAAGCACAGTACCGTCACGGTCCATCACCTTCAAGTGGTTAGCCAGCGACAGGAGAATATGGCGGCTGGTGTTTGTCTCGGGTAAGTATAACCGACAGTCAACACTCTCCCCCTGAAATGAAGGGAATCCATACATTGAAAACCCACTCTGCAGATATATAGTACGCTCCATTGTCTTTGGTGATAAGTCATTACGTTATATAATTGACATGTTACTTATGTCAAACTTATGATGTTATGAAATCGTCTCCGCGCTTCTGGACTGAACAAATTCAGGCCTTTCCAGGCCCATTTTAGTGATTTTTAAGACTGATATCAATGGGTTTTTATAAACTTAAATACGGTACCTAGGGATTGTAGTAATTGTTTTACTTTGTGAGCCATTTACTGTAAGGGTGCGCGGGGGCAGTCAGGGGAAGTGTACAGCGAGAAATAGAGTATCTTCAGCTGGTATCTTTAAGCATTTCAAGGCCATTTAATGAATTCCAACAGAATTCAAGACCCATTTAATGATTTTCTAGGCCCTCCGACCAAAATGCCCATTTTCCCTCATTTTTTTTTCTGATTTAAGGCATTTTTTCCAAAATCACAGACTTTTCCCTGACTGGAAAAAAGGGGAAAGGGTAGGGAACCTTGTATTTGGAATGGGTGCATGAATACACAAATATAGTTCGTCTTACCCGTATGAAGAATTTAACAGGGACAGTTGGAGGCACAAAATCTATGAACGGCAGGTTGAACGTCAAGTCAAAAGTCTCTCCACAAAATGCAATTTGAGCTGAAATGAGAAAGCGAATTATGAGATCACGGAACATAAACAGTGCAATACTGCCTTCAGGAAGCAACACTGTAAATGGAACAAATTTTACAGTGGAACCTCTCATAAAGACCACATCTCTATACTAGTATAGAGACCACCCCTCTATTAAGACCAGTATCTCTCAGTCCCGAATTGCGTTCCTCTTATTAGATTAGCCCCTCTAATGAGACCACCTCGCTATGAGACCACAAATCGTCCAGTCCCAAGGGTGGTCTCAATAGAGAGGTTCCACTGTATTTGCAAACAGGCACCGCTTTCAAAGTTGGGCATGAATTCCCACTCTACTAGTCCGAATAGCTTGAATTAACTACTCCGATAGAGGATATTCAGAAAACACACTTTTACACACAAAAAAAATCCCACTATACCATAGCTAATGACAAAAGAGAATCACTGTTTGTATCATTAAGCTCCATTAACATGGCATTTACTGTGAATAAATACCGAACAAAAAATTTGACTTTTTAGACATTAGTATATAACATCGCCTTACCATTTTCAGGAGTCTGTGCAAAGCAATCTATCCAATTGTATTCGCTGGCAAGTGTCATCAGTTCAAACTGTTTCATGAGAATGGAGAATCGCCAAGTGTAGGGAACAAAGTGGAAAATTTCTGGGCGAGTTTTAGATGACCAGTCCTCAACAAGATCTGAAACATATTGAATTACAAGTGAAAAACGTGACAATTTAACATAAATATTGCAGACTAATAATGTTTAAGATTTTTTTTCACAAGGAACCAATGTTTTCGTTATACCCCAAATGGGAAAGGCAGTTGTAAAGCTGAATTTGACTCCCATATATCCATAGGGGCTCGATGATGGCTGTAGGGATATCTTACCAAGAAAGAAAGTTTTGTGTCTGAATACGAGGTAGAGTGATGCTTTGCAGGCTGTGAAATCACACTTCCAATCTTGGTGGTCATTCCAATTTAGAGGATAATTCACATCTATATCAAACTGGAATAATATATAAAATAGATGAATATTTACAGTAAGGGAAAAAGATGTAGGCAAAATTGGCTGAAATTACTTTCTTATCCTAATGAGTTTTCATAATGGTTATTGCACAACATCAGCGATAACTATGATTATGATTTGTTTTAGTGTGGATTTCCCGAGCAAGTTTTTTTTATTATAATTAAGATCAATGAAGGTTGCAGCAGGGGCATTCAGGGGGAGATTATCGTCTCAATTACGTACCTCTAGTGTTTCACACTCGAGCAAAGATCGGAACTGTAGACTAGTTGTGGCATCTAAGTGCATTAGTTGACCATTTATCTTGCTGATGTAGCCATTCTCTTCTGTGATCCATGGAATCGTGAATTCCAGATACGACCCAGCCTTTGTATTCATGTGAATGGCTTGGGTTTCCTGATAATTGAAGCATTATAACATGTTCAAGTTTCGTGAAAAAGAATTACATGGAGTTCAATTGAGGAAAGCACTTAGAAACCCAAAGCATGATTTTCCATGAAATTGTTCTACAAATAAAAATATAAGTCCATTACCTTATTTTTTGTAAACAGTACATCAAATGTTGAATCTGCTTGCATGCTCATTTTGAAATCAAATTCTTTGAATATCCGCCTTTGACCAGGCTCTGGGAGGACTGTAGGTTCCACGAGTTGGTAGTCTGCCGGATAAAAGAATTTCCACAAAAACTCTCTGAAAGTACACAAAAACATGTTTCAATAAACTATTTAAAATTTCCGAAATAATGATTAATTGTAAAATGGAATTCCAGTAAAGTAGGTATTTTGTATTTAAGATTTTGTATTCAGTCAAAAGCATTGTGTACAAGTACATTATTCTCAGAATTTGCTGATTTCCTAATATTTCCATCATTTTTACAATTCTCAAAATTTTAGTGACGATCTTGTTCACATAAATAATAATGATATTATAACATATATTTATATATCAAGGTTCTTAATAGTCTCTGTAGTATCGACTTCTATATTTAAAAAGTAAAGAAATTTATGTAAGCAGTAAAATTAATGAACGAGGAGAGAAAGGTAACAAAAGAAGTTGAATATGTACCTCTGTCTGTCGGCCCAGGGCCCATAACTCAAATCGGTTGCCTTCCCACTTTTCACATCTGCACCCCAGCAAGGCCATGTCCGGCGTGCAATAACATCCCCATTGGCTAGCTGAACCAATTCAGGCTCATACGGAACAAGGCCTGAAGAATAAGATTCATGGGCAATAAGCAGAAACATTCATGAGCACTAAGCAGAAGAATAAGCACGATTAAAGTAACTTTCCAGGACTCCACTAACCAACACATTAGAGCTTGAATTAAGGGCAAAGTCAATTATCTGTAATCTTTCTTTTTTTTGTCAGCAAACTTTTAAAAACATTTCTTACCAGGCTCGTCATGGTAGTGGTATATATCAACCATGTTGCTCTGAAGAACCACAAATCCTTCCCCCATGAATCGAGGAGGTCTGAAAAGGGATGAATCGTTTCGGTTAAATAATATATAAGATCACGATTAAAGTATTTTCATATTTTAGAAAAGGTTCAATCTAATGACAATGATTTACAACCAATACGGTGGAAATAGTAATCACTGTCACCATACATCATTATAATGCTGTTCAATTTTAGGGAACCCGAACTGTTGTTTTTTTAAATATATTTTCATTTTTAGACAAATGTTATTATCCAGGGGATGCCCTGACAGCGGTTCGGGGACAAACCCCAGTTTTCCTCCTTCCCCTGGTGGTCTATGTATGACAAAACTTCACTTTGACCTCAGATGTTTCGATGGAACAAAAACCATTGATTAAAAATCTAAACACCAATGTTGGGCCTATTGAACTTCAATATATATAAATTCGGAGGTAGTACTTACTCATCTCGTGGTCCTGTGTATTTTGGGCTAGGTACAAGCATCACACGAATATTGTCCACGCGGCATTTTACAATGTGCATGAACTGGTCGAATGGAGTGGAAGCAGGCTTGGTCGTATAAACAATATGTGCATCTCCAAAATTGATAGACAGGCTGGTTGGTAGCGTGTAATTGCCGAACACAATCTTGCCCTGGAACATTCATACAGAAAGGTATTTAATGATTTATTTATTTTATTGGCTACACTTCTAAACAAAATTCTTACAAAAGACGCATGCCCTTATATATTCAGTTGTTTTCATGCGTTGCCATTTCAGAAATTAAACTTCAAATTAGAGCAATCTAGATAAAGTTAGAATGAGATAATTCAACGTGTATACCCACTTAAGCATATTCCATTCTTTAACACAAATTAAACCCATATGACTCATTATCACTTGAGAGAATGCAGTGTGTTGAAATTTGAATCAAATAAATATAGCTATCCGATGCATAAGAATAATTGTTTGTGATTTAAATAATTCAGGTTGCACATATTTTGCATTATTCTCATTGAAGATAAGTAAATTTTGTTCAAGTACCATAAATACTTACAGCAGAAATGTCTAATTTTATAACAGGAATTAGATCTCGCCATCGCCATTTGCTTTCCTGAGCTACTGTAACATCTGTTGTTCCTTCGACAGTTCGTGTACCATCCCTTGAAGATAGAGTGAAAGTTTTAATACGTTCTTTTTTAAATATTAGAGATTTGAATCTAACAAATGAGTCAAAATGTTCTACTAAAAATAAAACAAAAATAACGTTAAACATTAGTTAAAATACTAGAGAACCAACGTCTAGAGCCACTAGTACTACACATGTACACAACTTTTGTAAAATTAATAATATAGTAAAAGGTATTATTCTCGTGAGAAACCAATAGAACTTACTTTGATTCATCGTCTGTTTTTGGTATAGTCAACTCATCCAAGCCAAACAATTTTTCTAAGTGAGCATAATTTTTTGAACGATTATAGACGTGAAGTTCGAACGTATCAAGGTAAACTGACAATCTTGTTTCTGAATGAGATAAATCTGAAAAAGAAAAGATGGATATAAGGAATTGGAATTTAAATATCAGCACACAATTTTCATGGAGTTTTCCTACCCCTCATTCAACTGTTTGAATTGACGAATATTTGAGAAATGAAAATTGATCTTACCTTCATTTATTTCCTTCGATATTAACGGTCGCCACCATCGGAATATCGCCATACCAAGTTGAACTCGGATAGAGAAATCTTCCGTGACAAGGTGAACATCGCGGAACATGATTTTCCCAGACAACACCGAGAAACTGAACGAGCCTGCAAAATGTAAGCAAGCAATAGCTACATAGTTAGTCAAAGGTAGGGTTTCATTCCATAGCTATCGCTCATGGAAATGGTAAACAGATAACAAGAACTGTAGATAGCACAGCTAGTCATAGTGATAGAAAAATAACAATCAACGAATCTCAAAAGAGGCTAGATTTGCATTGAAACCATTTAATTAACGTTCAGAGAACTTACCAAATTGGATGTGTCCATATTTGTACACTCTGTTCAGGATTGCAGTTAGGATCAAACCAAGGACCCGGGAATTGTAGTACGTCAAGTACACAATCCAAATGATGGCTGCCAAGATCGAGATAAGCAACCAGTAGAATGTTGATTCTGGAAGCTCCTTCTCGATTGTATCGATGAGGCTCTCATTGCCCCACTGGTTCCAACTGATTTGCATGGCTATCTTTTTTCCACTCTGGCTTTCTGGTTTAGGAAACTATCACCCTTACTGTGATAGTATTTGACCTAGACCTAAGCCTGATCAGCCTCAACACGCCATCTCACACCAGGAAGTAGCCATTGCTCTCTCCTTACCAGGCTTGGAAGACCATCTCTTATCACTAGAATTATCTAGAATGAAAACATATAACTCGATAAGTACGGTTGGTGAGATAATTCATTATACTTTTGAACTGCCACATAGGCCTTTGCCTATCGAAACTATCAAAGTGAAACGTCCTGAAACCTTTGGGAATTAAAACGTCTTGACCAGAAATAACCCCATTTAAGCTATTATATCAGCCCTAGTAACATGTATGACTAATGTTAATATATTAGAACTGAACATGACTATGGTAGGGTGGTATGTCTTTGCCCCCCCCCCTCCCCACCCCCGAAAGCGTTGTATTTTGCTGTGATATAGTCATTATAGATTACAGCTCAATGAATCAATAATGTGAGCAGAGTGGTGGCGCTGAAGGGGTCACGTAACAGCTGAATACGAATCTAATACACAGCTAATAACAGACTCCGCAGCCAGACCAGCCAGACCTTCCCCATTGTAGGAGCGGGGAAACATTGTAGAATGTATATATCTTATATCATTATTATTAGGCATAGCCATAGCCATAGGTCGTGACACCAAATAAGTATAAGGCCCATTACTAGGCCTAGGACCATGGCATCGACACATAACATTTTCTGCTTTTTAATCACAATTTTGTAAGTTATATTTGGTATGTATACAATAGAGCCAACCATATCATAGCCTAATAGAACCTATCATGGTATATATTTTATCTTCTAAGCACTTACATATATTCTCGGCACTGCCACAGACTCAGTGCCAGATACTAGTCCCAGTGTCAGTGACAGTGCCACTGACTAAGCCACTACTCACTACTCTAGACGAGAAGTCGCCAAGTGGCCATGCCATGCATAAAAACCTCAACTCAGCAATTCGACCCAAGCTCATTGGCCAACACCCATTACGCAAATCTGCAAATAATTGCCAAAAATCCCTACGTTCCCATATGTACACACACTTCAAACCTGTCCCAGTCTCAAGCTTATGGATTTTAAGAGACATTTCAGCCAAAAAATTAACGTCTTACTAGTATAACTACGGAGTTCCAGCATTGCATGTTTACGCCGATTTCTCTCTGTTTCTCCTCGTTGCCGACATTACTCGGCTCACGCTCGGCCACACTCGGTGAACTTCGTGTAATGACGTCATAGGCGCGGGGATTCCCCACCGGAACCCTACCCAGAACGAGGCCCATGTAATGACGTCATAGCAGCGGGGAATCGCCGTATCATGTGCATTCATGATCGGCGATGATTAAAGCTAAAAGACGAAACGATTTGGAAGGCGTCGGGAGACGCCATAGGAGGGAGGTGGGAGGGATGGTGGGCAATGTCAATGTACAAAAACATTCCATACTTATGAAAGTAAATAACCCAAGACATCCCTTCATTCCCATCAAATTGTGACGATAGTTCTAATCTGGTGCCACACCCCCCCCTGGACTTAGTCAGCAAACCGACCCTTGGCTCTGCATCTCCCGAGATGTATGAGTCTAATATGAGAGGTAGATTATGGTTCGAGTCTAGCCCCAAGGCCAAGCATAGCCTATTCTATAACTATAACTTAGTACGGTATAAAATAATAAATTACTGTAGCCTAGTGACTCATAGACTTAGACTAGTAGTGTTAGTGTAGCCGTCAATACAGCACATACTAAGGCATCATGATGATCATTATCTACACATAGTGTATTAATTTCTTTGTGAGGCCATCGCCCGGGGTCCCAAGTAACAAAGCGTGGAACCAAAATTTTCAGAATCGCTCAGAAAAGCTTCCCTCAGTCTCACCGAGGGGTCCGAGGTTGTTCAGGTAGACGAGATGAGTGGGAGGCGTGTGTAAACACAGCGGTGATGAGCGTAAAATCAGAATTTAATTGAGCCGATTATCCCTTATACATATTGTTTAAGCTGTTTACAGTACTTACTTTCCCTATACCTATGCTACATCATTGACAGGCGTTGCAATGCTTGGAAATACTATTTTTTCTTTGCGCGACGTCCTTAAGATCCTGACGAGTTTTCCGACATGACTTATATAGCAGGAACGCAGCTATTTACTTCCGGTTAAATCAACGTACGATATTTTGAGATGTTCTTACTTTTCAATGAACTACATTTAAAATGTTCATCCTTCAAAATTCTTTTTAGATTTATCTTGCCGAAATTGAAATTAATTATTCTGAAATTACAGCCAATCAACAAGCGGTATTTATTAGCTGTGCGGACCTACCGCGAAAGGGGGCGGAGTCGATAGGTAAGGTAAAATTCACATTTTCTGCGATAAATTATACCTTTTCTATCTCTATTATGTTGTCAGAACCTAGTTGCCGATGTATTCTAGTGGAATATAGCTCTCTTTAAGAATTTTCCCCTCAACAGTTGGTCTGCTGCATCTCAAGTATGAGCGATAATTCGAAGGTCTAGTTCAACATACACTTGTCTGGATTGCAAGCGAAGAGTGAGTGAGTGAAGACTAAGCAATGATGTTTCAGTAAAATTACAATCAACCCGGTGTATTGATTCTTCTGTCCATATCCTCAAACAATTTTCTGGTAAATTTTAATCTTTCTACTGTTTGGTTTTTCAAAGTTTGCCATCAGATAAGGCATTAATTTAAGCGATGCTGTCTGACTGTTCCCACCATCCCTTGGATTTGAAATTGAATGAAGCTGTGATTTATCACTTTCTCAAGTTTCTGTCATCCACCCTCTTGCCCGTATAGGTTATTGATTTTGTGAGTTTACTACGTAATGTGTATTATGCCTGATCCGTGGCGGTACCATCCCTTAGATTTTGGCAGAGAACATTTTCTCATCATTCTACATAATTCCAAACTAAAAAAAAATAGTGAAAAAACACAACTTGGCACAAGAGCGATCACTCTGTAACAGTTTAGCTCAGTTTGTATAGTCACCCCCACCCCCACTATTACATGTTCTTATACTATACAGGCCTATATACCCATATATCACTCCTGAGTTTTGTCATATAACCAGTCCATTACCCCCTATTACATGTTCTTATATGTAAACTATCGATCTTACTGTAGATAACATGATTTTTTAGTAAGTACCGTATATGGATAACCTTTGAGAGTTTGACTATGTTTTAGTTATCGAACATTTGGTTGAGAATGTAAATTACCCGAGATAACTTAACTTAGATTTGCTTCTATTTTCGTATTAATTTAATAGGTACCGTAACTATATGTGTAAGGCCCGGGGAAGAACATCTAAGTCACTTGGTTAAATGTCGACAAGAGCTATTCGTTACCATAAGTTTGGTGATTTACCGCATGAGCTACTCAGCTAGATAATTGAATGTAACAGATTCGCCAAGGATTAAAACACAAACCGAGATGAAGCATATACGTTATTTCCTATTCATTAAATTTCTTTTCGTATCTGTATTAACACCTATACAGAAATGATACCTGGTTTCATCTTTTATTATTTTTAATTTCAATTTCAGTTAAGGATTTTCAAGAAGTTGGTCAAAATGAGTGGCTCGGATAACCGGACGGCCCCGCCCCCTGGTGAGAACCAAGGAAACATTTGGATCCCACAAGATGCATCCCTCCTCACAATCATTGTCCTGGATACCATAATCACACTGGTCTGTGGTTGCGTCATCACAGCCTGTGTCATGTGGCGACTTAATAAAAGATCACGACGTAAAGAAGAACGTGACAAGCTGAGTCACATTATCCAGGTGAACTACTGGGAGAACGAGGATGCAATCTCCAAAGTCACTCAGGTCCTTGCTAAGATGAAGCAAGTAGTTATATTCAGGGAAGTGACCGAACTCCACGTTTTATCCTACAAATACCGCATGGACAGCGGAGTGTACGGGCCCAAGGAATACACCAATGTCAGCTGGGAAAATAAACTTAAACAATTAGAACAAACTTCCTTATCCTCGGCCATGGTCGTTATAAGGAAGATTGAGAGGCTTTTTGAGACATTGACACTTCAGTTACCATGCCAAGGCAAATGCCCTGTGAATATTGCATCAGCATTTGGGTCTACAGTTTACACACTCGCACAGAACACCTCTCTCTTGTGGAATGATCACACAGGGCGACTCATTAGACACATCATCCACTATTTTGCTGGCCGCGGTGCAGCCGAGAGGTTTGACTGTAACTTGATATCTGACGAGGATTTAGAAACGTTGGTCTTAGCCAGGGTTCCCTACGTTTCACAGCTCTACCTCAATGAGGATCATTTCGTCCTTCAGGACGTTGAAATCACCAGTGATCTCAAAGTAGACTTGAAGAATAAGATCAGGTATGTTGACACAGTAGTGGCTAAGGATAGCAAGGTCCTGCAGTCTAAAGAAAAGAACATCACAGAAGCTTACTACGCAGCACGCGAAATATGCATTAAAAATTCTTTCATCCAAAATAAGAGTGAGTTCCCTGATATAGTCTCCAAAGTGGGAGAAGGGAGCAAACTAGGTGAATGTATTGTTTATTTGAGACACCTGCTACGCGTTATGTGCATGAACAAGAACATGAAAAAGTTAGAATCCGACGATAAGTTTTTCCAATTTTTGATGCAACTTCACGAGGCACTGTACACATGGTCGGACACGGGAACAATGGTGGAAATTATCGAGAGAATCCGGGGTAATATTTTCTGTTACCTCAAGGGTCTCACCATCGAACAAATGCTGCTGGACAAAGAATTCACCAAAGCCAAGTTGGAGCATTTTGAGAAGGAGCTTTACCGCCATCTCAACTATCTGACCCTGCGCCAAGTTCAACAGGAGCGGATCAGGCGCGGCTATCCACACTCTTCCCAAGAGGCCCAGGCATCAGGAGGGGCAGGAGGAGGAGAGCCCAAGCTTAGAACCGCCGGCAGCGACTCGAGTATCTATACCATGGCTCTCTCCACCTCTTCGTACATGATGCAGAGACAGGCCTCGATGGAGAGGTCCGAGAGGGGGCACCATAGCCTAGAGCTCCTCCACCAGCAGCCCAGTCTCGACCAGTCATCCATAGTTAGTGGCTCATCCATGTATGCCACGGCCCTGTCCCTGTCGTCGGGCGACGGAGGCATGATGCGCCGCTCGCCGCCCCCTCCGCAAACCACTTCACCGCCTGAGCCAAGGTCACCTGCTAACTCACGCACACGATCATCACCACCACCACCACCATCCACCTCTGGAGATCCACGCGCACAAAGCCCACCTCCTGCCGATCCCAACGAGTTCTGTGAGACAGCCGTCTGACTATAGGCTCCAATTGTGTTCAAGAAGGACCGCTAGATGAGATGAGGACTTTGAGACTTTTTAATGATATCATCATTGACCAAAGAGCTCTGCATATGTGTATATCATCATCAGTAGCATCTCGCGGCAATTACCTCATCATTACAGCAATCAGGTTAATTATCATTCATGACTGACAATACAATCCCAGGGCAGCGTCCCCACTCTTTGATTGAATGGTTGACAGGTGGAATTTATATCGTGAGGCCTGTTCATGAATAATTTATTTGTGATTAAATGGTTGAGATTAATTGTTTTCCTGATAATCCTTTGAGAGGATGACTGCATGTATGCTATGAATTGATTGACCTTGATATTGATCATTATAATCTCATCGCCAAGTCACTGCCATGACCAAACATTTTTCCTATGGGGAATCTTATTCTGAAACTCATGTTGTATGTGTGCGTGCTGCTGTTTAAACGAAAAGATTTATTGGGAAAGTCAAGCAGAAGTGGCATGCAACTGTTACGTATCTATAAGTTAATGTTGCGCCATCAGCAGACTCGGGTCTCGAGGGAACAGTGGCAGATATTCTGCTATCGAGAAAGATTAAACGCTAGGAGATGTTAAAGAAAGTTGTGCAGACCCTCCTATCTTACCATTCTAACATTTGTCATTTCTTAATCACTACTGGTTTGTTTTTAAACTTTACGGTATTCAGTCCTGACGCTGTGGACGTACGGTAATACTCCCATTTGAAGTATAAATCCAGAATTGTGTTCATCTATTTTGACAAATTGTCCAAAATTGTTGGACCTTGGCTGTGTATAGCATAATTATTCAGGCTATAATTGTCCAAAACCAGACATGCTAAGATAGGAGGAGTATTTGATATCTGTTTGTATGGGAACGCTTTGCAAGAATCAGAATATAAGGATCGTTTGGCGGTCTGGAACACAATTGGAATTGATATATGACATTTTATTGATATGAGAGAATGTTTGCATATGCCTCCTCTCCATATTTAATGAGTATACTATATAGATTAGATGAGCTACAAGTATCGATCGTTATATCTTGTATGGTATTGATAGGGTGTATATATATAAATGCTATTTGAATTAACACTGATAGTGTGTACAAGGATGTTAGTGGTGAGTGCTTAATGGTCCTAGCCGGGTTCATTCCCCGCCTTGAGAAATTGTAGATACCCAGCATTTATATGTGCTTAGATTTCTTTAACATGTACACCAATGTATTCCATGTAATATGTATCATAATTAATGTCTTTATACTAATTACATTCCTTAGTAATGAGTTTTATTGCTATATTATTCCAGTTATTTATTGGATATGATATCCAAGCTATATTTGAATTCCCTTAGGTTGTGGTATGGTGTTTTACCAACCATCGTTTGCAGAAGTCTTTGTTTTATCTCTGCTATATCATTGTTATATTTATATTTCATTGTTTTATCACTTATATTAGTGTTGTTATCTTTTTTATATATGATACATTCGCAGTATTTGCTGTTGTGTTCTGAAGTGTATTAGCATATCTGTATTATACACTCAATGTTATGTAGATCGGCTGTCATAACTTTTATTCTAAGATGTCCATTTAATTTTGTTATAATTATCTAGTCAGACATTGATTTTAGTTTTTATCGGTACTTCTATGTTGGATTTTTGCCTTCTCTACCGTAATCTATATAATTGGTTGTTATAATTTATACTATTAAGCCTGCATTTAACAGACTACTAAACATTTGTAGTTAGGGAAACTCCTCTATAAAATAACAAAATATTGATGTACAAATAATGTTATCAACTGAAATGTTACTTCATGCCATGTGATATTGTACTATTAAGACCTTGCACATAATGTACTGCCCATTTTTAAGATCTGAATTTTTGAGATCTCACGAAAGGACATTGATTCTTAACATGAGTAGATGTTAGTTTGCTTGATAATTGATCATTAGCTTTTCCCCTTGATAACACATATTCTAGTCCAACTGAAATGATTTAACCCTGATCTTATCATTCACCATGCCTTTAAAGAACAATTGTTGGCAGATTAGTTGGCCCAACATGCATATATTAACATGTAAAAGAGCTAACGTAATGGTTTAGTATATCGCTATGGGTAAAAAAAAATGGTGCCTAAGAGAAATGTATTCAATTTATCGTTCTATGAGTCACGAGTTTTTTCAGCAGCGTTGTGCTTTTATTCAAAATGAAAACTTTCATGTAAATATACCGGTAAGCTGCTGGGCAAGTAAATCCTTTTGAACTTGGTGATATACAAGGCCCATACTTAAAAGCGATCAAAATATTATCAGGCACTGCTTCTATTTTTTTTAATTATTTTTTTACAAATGAACCCATTTGAGGTTTTAAGAATGTATCTTAACCTGGGTAAAACAATTTTATTTTTTCCATTTCCTTCTCCGAGAAATAGAAGAACGCATCCAACGGTTGTGAAAATACCTATGGATCTAATACAATTCTATGGCTGGAAATGTGGCATCTTCAGCGGGAAAGTTAATGTTTAAAAGCAATAGTATTAAGTGTTTTGTTCATTATAATGTTCCGGGTGTAGTATTTAAACGTTGTAAAAGTGATCAGTCGTTGACTGCGCTACCACAACTGAAGTGATTATAAATTTTAACATTCATGTTTATGTTTCCTATTCTGAATTTCATCAATATTTTGAGCCATATTAATTCTACAATATATCTTTAACCTCATCAGAGTATAGGCACAGTGCTCGGTGTCCATTTGTTCTAATAATAGGGGAAGTAAATCCTTGTTGATAATTTGTATTATCAACCCATAACATGTGAAGCATTATATTTAGACAGCATTTACCGACATAATCTCTGTGTTCCACACATTTTAGTGGGGCTATAAGTATATATAATTTTTCCATATACGTATACTCATGTGACTCTTATCTTGGCGGACAGACAGTTTATTCCATGTCTTATCTGAGTGCATATCGAAGGTACCTTTAATTTTGTGATCTAGTGCGCGTAGGGAATGGATCCAAAAGGCTATCTTCAAGAGTTCAATTTTCCACTGGACTCCAGTCAGCATAACAATAATTGCATTTACTTGCGTGGACCTCCCTCCCGCACACACACCATTATAGAAAAGATAACTTTAACGATAAAAAGATCCGGGTGTGATGATTCATTGTTGTGATTTACTTCTGAAGGCTGCAGGCCCCACAGACAATGCCACCACCTGATGGTCTGTAATCTAGGTGCTTGGTGAAACACATTGTCTTGCATTTATTTACATATTTGTCTCATTCATTGGGAGCAACATGATAGATTGTCACAAGAATACAGAATACTCACCATGTAAGTTACTGCCAAAATACTCAACTATTTGTATTGTTTTATACTCTGTATGATAGAGTGATATCGTGTAAGGAGGCAGAAGAAGAAGACCCAACAAAATCGATCAGAAAAGTCTGATGAATGATTGTCACATTTGAAGGTTGGAATACAACCCAGTGTTTTTTTTTTAAATTTAGCATCACACATAACTTACCATTTCTCACTATATTAATGCAATTGTTTTATCGAGCGACATTTTTTTGTGAACAAAAACAAACTTTTCTAAATTTTGTTATTTGCAGAAGTATTTGTTTCTTTTATAAGCTCATTTGAAAGGGCTGCATGCATGTTGTAGAACCGTCGTTATTTGATATTAGCGGTAATCCATGATCGCATTTAAAGCGTAATTTGTAGGATATACCTTTGAATTTGAACTCCATTGACGATCAGTTCGTCATTTTGTTTTGTTGTAGGTATTTGTACCAAACAATACTTGCAGATAACCGATTCCATGGTTATTTTCAATGTCTATGCATACAGAAATGAGAATGCTGACAAAAAGCCAACTTTATGATCACGAGAAAGTGTCATCGCATCTTAACCACATCATCATATTGGCGTGTATTGACTCTTATGGTATGGATAAAGGAAATTCCCTGAATTGAGGTCATAACGTGTGCTTGCATATTTTTACATAGAGCATGGATCTGATATAAGTGATTCTGGTAGAGCTGGTATATACAGATCGATGTATGTATGCGCTTGATACACCATGTTCATTTGTATATCGAAAATAATTTATATTATTGTATACGGGCTTTTCTTTTAAGATCAATACTTCTATATCCATTCGTCCTCTGGGTCCATAATAATGTAATTTAGAACATCTTTCTTACTACCACAAACATGTAGCTCTTAAATCGACACGAATTACAAGTCTTGGCATATTCTATTTAAGGTGATCTTTCTTTTTAGAAGCTATTGTTACGTTATTTCTCCTGTACCCCTCAAAATAACTTTGGCAGTCTGAGTTTAGGCAGTACTTAAGTCATTATATGTCGCTGAATGGTATGCAAATACAACCTATCTGATCATAGATATTTAGTATCGCACACTATCTGTATCACATCCCAACGCACATCTTAGTGAAGGAGAGCAAGGAAGCATAATATATGCATATATCAATGGCGAAAATGACATCGTGACTACCATCTTCTAAACACTTACATATATATAGGCTTATCAACTGCATCAAAATATTTGGAAAAATTCACTCAGTCGAAGATATCTATTATGGTTCCAATCATTCCCTATGTCGGGAACATAAGCTTTTGTACTTTTTTACCTCAGGAAAAGAATTAAAAGTTAGAAATCCCAGTTGACCAAAAACTGTCCTTTAGTAGTTTCGATGTTAATGTTAGCAGACCATTCACATTTCGGGAATGCTATCCTCGCCTGGATACTATGTAGGGAGTTCTAGTGATGGTAATAGTTTCCCATGCATTTCTGGTCGAGTAACCATATTGCTGTTATCCACGTATCTTCTTAATGTGTTACGAAAATGGGAGTATTTGCTGTAAATGGTTGTTGATGCTATATAGTTGTTATGACGAATCGCGTTTCAATGTTTTAATCAAAATCCAACCTTTTCAGCTGTTTGAGCTGATTGGGAATTTGTATAAAGCTTTAATGTTAGATCCTATTGTCGTAGCAATAATCCTTCATTAAAAGGTCATCAAACATGGATGAATTCATGTATACATGTATGTATTGTTGAATGGCACCAACTATATGTTCCCCATGCCATTAGAGTTGTTACACCAGTTGTTATTTTCTTTGTGTACGCATAATAGGGTGAATTCATCATAATTTCTGCTTGGTATAATTAGAGATTTTATATCTTTTTCGTTACAAGAAAGTGTGTTTGGCAATAATATAAAGTAAGGGGAATATGAAAGCATGAATCCATCACATTTAAGTCTTTGCGTTGGTGAGCTTAGGTACGCCCTAAGTTAAAAATGGTTATTAAAAGGATAAAAGTTCGGGTCTCTCGCTACTCGACAAAAGAGTCGGTGAGAGACCAAGGTTTGTCTACTGGTATTCATCAATATTTCATCCACCATTTTGACTAGGAGTAATCGTAAAAAACAAAAAGCCTGCTGCTCATAGAGTTGCAATGAGCAACAAACCATAAAAATGCCTTCGGTATTCACCCCATTAAATAATCATTCATCCCATGATGGATACGATATGATTTAATTTGAGTACACTGTTGCCATAAATATTGAAATTATTATAGTTTAATGTAGCATCCATGTATTTTTAAATATGCGAGAAGACAAATATTGGCCTTTTAATAGGAGTTTTTAAAAAATGCATCATTGGCTTATATTATACCTCTTACGATATATTCTGAAAGATTATGTGAATGAAATAATTCTATTTTCGTTTATTCCAATGGATATTTCATTGCATCAGAAACAACCCAACTTATGAACCTGTGTAAACAATTGTGTGGTAAGATATAAATCCGTATAGTGGTTGTATTTAATTTATTCAGGTTGATTGTTTGCTATATTATAAGTCAGTACTCTGAAGATTTGTATTGTTTGTTTAAGAAATCTTTTAAGGGGGTTGTTAATAAATAATTGTTAATCTAATACTCATCAGAAGAGAGAATATGAACATGGGTAATATTGTCAATTTACCTATCCTAATGTGCATTGCGAAAGTTTCTTTGCTATCATGATATAGATACCTAGGTTCCATTTTCCTTCATCTGTTTTATTTATTATTGATTTTACAGAGTATGTTTTCTTTGAATTACTATGTAGAAACTAATTTGAATTGTATTCTAAACATTTTATTAGGTGCTATCTTTGGGTAGAAAAATTCCTCTATCATTTTGACCTGTAAGAAAGTTTTAGACGGATATTAAAGAGGTAATGTCGATTGTTTTGTTATCTAGATGTCTTGTTCTAGATTGTTTTATAGATGTTAACGTTCTAAGTCAGGAATGTTGTTATTATTGTCCAGAATACTTTGGAATAAATATTTGTTATAACTCGTATCTTTGATGGTAGTTATTCATAATTTCGTTATATAATTAATCCACTACGTACTATTCTACTACAAGTTCAGACCGGTACTACAACATTTCAATACGACAACATTTTCTCTCAAATAGACGTACTATTCTGCCAGCTAACGGGCACTATTCCTAATTAATATTTTGAGGCTTCCCCACGGCCTTGCTGGTGGCAGCCTTGGGCCTTGATGGGCCGGAATTATCATGTAATTAAAACGTCTTTCCTTGATTATAATCATGAATTAAAAATTCTTATTATGATAATTAAATAATTTTCCACGTTGCTTCAATGAAGTTTTCCCCACGAAACACCAGGCATTCATTAATTGTTAGATATGTTGAATACGATACAATTACTAAAATACAAACGATAGATACCACAGGCCTACAATTTCTAGATGGAATACAACGAAAATATGTTTGAGAGAGGGTTCCCATCTATCTCACTACAGGACCCAGGAGTGAAACTGCCTACCGTCAGGAGTGTGTGTCTAGACTGCTATGATTATAATCATCATATATGATTTAAAATATTTCGCGTTCAGATAATATTATGCCAAACCTTCCATCTCGGCATGCAGGAGATCTCCCATTTTCCCCTCGGAAATTTTGGCAATTCCTCCCGCCCCCAAATGAAAATACCGTACTCAAATCTCCCTCTTAATAATCAAATCTCATGTACCTCTAGCTGCGGGTACCAACAATAGGACAAAGCCAGCATCCTAATTTTCTTATAACTGCCACGACCCACCACAAGATGTACCGGTAGCAAAAACATTGAAAAGTAGGAATTAATCCCCTGTGATCTGGGTATCCCATATGATATAGCCTAATGGGGATATGATAATTGTAAAACAATCAAGAGAAACGGAACTAATGTCAGCGTGTTAGAGGCCCATATATGTGAGGCCCATATACATTCGGGAGCCTTTTGCTGACCCTCTACATGTGCCACGCTACCGGTATAGACTATAGGGATGATCAAAAGGCCCTATCTAGCCCACTACACTAGGACGGGATATCTCCCGTTTTCTACCGTGGCATCTATCATCGTCTTTGCGCGTTCTTGTATTATTCAATAGCTTTCAATTTATAGTTATCCGGAATAAGTTTAAGTAAAATTGTCACGAACGCCATCTGGTGGAAATAAGCGGTACTGAAGAACCGGAAGTGAAACTAGTGAAACTCGTCGTCACATCGGCAGCGCGAACTTCCGAAACTCTGCCACAGGGACAACTTGTTTTGACCCGTCGCCTGAAAAATAGTCGATATGACAGGTGAGAACTATTGTCCCTCTTTAGTAATTAAGTTTATTGGAACCGGTATCTTTATCCCATACAACTCCAACTGTTGTGGAGCTTTGTGGGTGAACCCTGTTTGTGCTCGGCTATTAACTTACTGATTAACTATCCGTCCATGTGACATGTCTTCTCAGATTTTCTTTATCAGTTTTCAGTTCAGTCTTCACATTTGCCACTGGCAGGCACTGACTTTCGAAATAGTCCTTTACAATGTTGTAATGAACTCTGAACGTCAACAACAAGTGTTTCATGTATTTGAATGCCATGGCCATAGCATGATCGACTTGCCAGAGCATCATTTCACCTCCCACCCACTGACACACGCTGAGCCTGAGTGAGTGAGTGACCAAACTTTGCCTTTGCCTTTGGTCCAAAGGCAAAGGGGCCGTCAATAAGATGACCGAACGGCACCTTATATTTTGCCATTTATTACTCCCCCCCCCCTCCCCACCTGTCACGTTTTGTCTTTTGACAGACCCCCTCCCACCGGCCGTTACGTTATCATATCATACCTATACGGCTATAGCTATACCTGCCCCCCCCCCCCCCCCCCCCCAAAAAAAAAAATAAATAAATAAATAAAAAATAAATAAATAAAAAATAAATAAATAAATAAAAAATAATGCAAAGCAGCCTAATTAAATTAGTAGAATTTGTAAAAAACCTTCCAACATCCATACAGAAATTCAGTAGAATTAATGTAGCCTGTTTATTATATGCACATTCCATATGAGAGGTGCTATAAGTGGGGTGCTATAAAAATATTCATATAGTATGATTACTATATATGAACTACTTCGTCACCAAGTCGGCCACTTTTATGCACCAAGTTTAGGCCTACGTCAATTGCCTTTGCTAACAGCACTCATGATCGAGTGTATCAAAGACGTCTTGAGATCTATTATTTCCGTACTATAGTCCTAACAATGCATAATCTCTCTTTTAATTCTCTATAATGGGTTCTCATCTACCCCCCACCCCCACTTCCCCCGTGTGTCACACACTTGTCACATGATGTGTACCCCCCCCCCCCCCCCCCTCCAGCATGACCTAATTTATGGACGGTCACCGACCATCGATTGCAATTACACTGCGTACTGGTATACTAATGTATTTGATAATAACTAGATAACCGTTATTGGCATTAAAATTGCTGACTCTTACAGTTTTCCCCCTGACCATACGAATCCTTATCCACACGAAACTATAGATCATATATTCTAGAAACATGCATGATGTCATCATTGATGTGGCAATTTTTGGTTTCGGTATTGATGAACACCTCGCTATTTAGCTTTAAAGCTAGGCGAATCCGATCAACAATCATTCAGGATTGTGTTTGGACTAGGAACAGTTATAAGTTTACACGTTTTTAGTGAGAGGGTCTGATCATGGCTTTGTCAATGTCACAGTTTGCAGGGACACGTAAGTAGACCTAAGGTGCTCTAATTATATTTAGGAGATTAGAATATACTAATAGTCACTGTGCCAGTTAATATTTAGTGCCTATATCATTTGTGTAACATCATTTGCAAATTATTCTTTTTAGTGCTTATAAATATCAATTGTTTATTAATTCATTGGTCATTAATTTTAAGTACTAAGTTCATCTTCAACTAAGATATTAATTTACCCCAACTCTATCTGGATCAATGTATCTCGTCCCATGTTTTTCTGGTCCTGGGTAAGACCTTAAAGTGCCTTTCTGTCTCTTTTTCTCCCTCTCTCTCTCTCTCTCTCTCTCTCTCTCTCTCTCTCTCTCTCTCTCTCTCTCTCTCTCTCTCTCTCTCTCTCCCTACTTCTCTATCTCTATTTCCTGGGTATGATCATAAACTGCCTCCCTCTCAGCTCTCCCGCCCTTGATATAACCATATTAAATGTGTTGATAAGGGCGTAAAGCAACCAATCTCACTCACTCACTCACTCACCCATGTTTTTCTCTGATACAGATCACAATCATAATATTACATCATATCAATATATTCTACTCTTATTACAGGGGGCACGGATGTCCTTCTCAATCTAAAGATTGAAAGGCCATCGTCGCTCCAAGCAAATCTCAGCTGGTCCGAGATCCCGAATGCCAGCGCATACAGCATCACGCTCATGGTTTGTACGGTTCAATAACTGAATACATCTTGCCCTTGAATAATTACTTGCCCGAATTTATTTGCAGGATTATAAACAAAATCACCCTGATCTGTATGTATCTTGTTTTATTAACATAAAACATCCATTAACATGTTGTAGCCTTACAAAAAACCTTATTTTTATCCTATCATTAGTACTTTATGACTGAAAATAGTCCGCCTTTACTTACAACAAAAAGGCCTAAGTAATAATAACTTCATGTTAGGAATAAACAATGTTTTGGCCGAAGATTTAAGGAAAGTTGTGTATATTTACAGGGGCATTTCATTGTAAGTAGACATCACAACAGGGGTTTGAAATCGGCGCGGTAGAGATTTTCATTTGCCCGCTCGGGCAAGTAACTTTAAATTTTACTTGCCCGGAGCCATTTTTTACTTGCCCCGGGCAAGTAAACATAGGTTTTTTCGAGCCCTGGGTATGAAGTTTTTTTTTGCTTATATATAAATATATTATAGATATTCTAATTATTAGTTTACGGTGTTTTAAGATATATCTTTATTGTAGGTTTTAGTGTAAAAATTGTTAATAAATTTCAGTGTTCGAAATAAGGAATAGTGGTCCAACCTATAATAGAACAAATCAAGTTGGCCAGAATTTAGGAATGCCATGCCCTGATAAATGAGCTTGCTCCAATTATAGAGGTATCGATTGTCTGCCCAGTCAATATTATGGCCACTACTGGCGACCAAAAGTCGCCCCCTGTAAATCTTGTCTTGGTATCAAAGGGCTATATTGATTCAAATGTGTTGTTATTGTTCTACAGGACCCAAGAACGTTGCTCGGCGAATGGGAGTTTTACACCGACAGTGCGGAACGATCGCAGAAGTTACCAGTGAACCTAAAGCCTGGCCACACCTATAAGGTCACTGTGCGGGCATTGAAAATTCGTTATCGCGATAACGTGGTGGTATACCAGACGATTAAAACGGCGCACGAGACTTTCCGAGCAGGTAGGTTCCTTGTGACACTCTTTTGAATCTTTTATTATTTGTGTAAAACTCTTGAGAGTGATGGCCTGGAGTTATATGTATAACTATTATATGATATGTGTCGAATTTCAGGTTGGGGTGGGGCGGGGGCTCATTGAAAAAAATAATACGCCATTTTGGGCTATTTGATGCGTTTTGGAGCACAAAATATGGTATTTTTACTCATTTTGACACCCATGTTCGCAAACAACATATGAGACCACACGTTGATTGCAAATTAGTGTGGGGTCTTTAATGGAGTCAATGATTTTAGGAACTGTTAACGCTGTAGATAATTATTGGAACTGGAATTATTAAATGTCTTTTTTAGCGAGCTTGTGACATGATTTACGAAGTGTCTCGGGTATAAATAGGAGGCGATTACATTTATTGATAATTTCAGACAGGGCAACTTTGACAGATTTTATCTTCACTATGTCTTTGGAGTATCAAAATGATTTTTTCACATTTAGAATGCCTAATGCTCAAAGAGGGAAAATTAAAAAGAACCCTATTTTCAGCCTTGCCGTCCTAAATGGGTTTAATTAACGAATTTTGAAGGGGAAGAATAACATTAAATCCTGAATAAGAACCATGATATTGTGATGATTAAGGTTGCTACTATTTTATTTACAAATGACCACCCTTTCGGTGACTTTTCACTTTCATCAGCGTTCAAGCATTCTTTGTAGTCTGCAATTTGGCAATTCCTCCCGACATCAAATCAAAATCTCCCGTCGAGTGGTGAAATCACATGTACCTCCTACGGGTACCAACAATAGGACCAAGGCAGCGTCCTATAACTGTCACCACAAGATGGACAGCATAAAGATTGATAAGGAGAATTAATCCCCTCTGGGTATAGCCCATTTGAATGATATATAAATATAAAACAAACGTGAGAAAGGGTAGTAATGTCAGCGCAAACATGTGTGAGGCCAATCAAGTGTACATGTTTAGTTATGCATGTATGTTCCATTTGAGGATATTCCTGTTGTTGGACAGGCATTTAGACACCTATATTTCCTTTTATCCTCACTGATCGGACCTTGTTTGATTCTACGCGGGGCGGCGGGGGGGGGGGGGGGCGCAATTTCACATATTATAGTAAGTGGGTTCCAGAGTATTACCGCAAGATTTGGGTGATGTGTCTTAGGCTATGTACTTTTATATATACTTGTATGGAATCTTTTTCTCATTTTCAATGCTGCCCACCACCCCACCCCCAGGCTGCCCCGCCGCTACTCTCCTGCGCTTTTGTTTTGGTGTCTAATGATACACATGCCTCACCCCTGTGCGAGGCATGTGTATATCCTACAGCCAGCGGTAGTGGCTACCATAGAGCGCATGCGGTGGCGAGTACATGTACTAAAGGGCGGCAATGGGCGCTTGGTACAAATCATAACACACCAATCGAGAGTGGTAAATGGGCTTATATCTTCTTTTCTAGACAATATTGTTCCAGTAATCACTAGCTAATTTCGTTGCTTACTAATATACGGTAGTTCTCACACCTGAGAAAAAGCTGAATGAGCATTTATTTCGTTGGCAGAGACAGCAGCAATTCCCTTTTCTTCTACTATGTGCGTAGGACCGTGATAACGGGTACGGCTGGTCCAATTTTAGAGAGTAGCCGGTGGCGGCTTTTTTCAAAAGCGGTAGTCGCGGGAGAGTTTGGTACAAATCATAACACACCAATCGAGAGTGGTAAATGGGCTTATATCTTCTTTTCTAGACAATATTGTTCCAGTAATCACTAGCTAATATCGTTGCTTACTAATATACGGTAGTTCTCACACCTGAGAAAAAGCTGAATGAGCATTTATTTCGTTGGCAGAGACAGCAGCAATTCCCTTTTCTTCTACTATGTGCGTAGGACCGTGATAACGGGTACGGCTGGTCCAATTTTAGAGAGTAGCCGGTGGCGGCTTTTTTCAAAAGCGGTAGTCGCGGGAGAGTCCAGGATGTCGATGTTAGAATGTGAGACTAATATTGATTGCTAGGGACTTTTTTGCAGTAATATAATCGTTACCCATTTAATTGATTTTTTTTTATTGTGTTGTAACTTCATTGGGTATTTGGTTATCCGCCGTTATTACTGCTACTCAGGAAGGATTAGGCAGCACGTGAAAACCTCCTTGTAAGGATACTGCGTTTTTTCATTTGAAATATTTAAATATGTTATTGGTCTGAAATGAAATTAACAAAACAAAACAACAAACATTATGGTACCTCCTATTGCTTGTAGATCAATATCAGTATTGCTCTGCTTGTCTTAAACCTGTATTGATATTACATTCTTGCTTTCATTCTCTTCTATTCGTTTTAGAGCTGACTCAGGGGGAGTTAAAAGAGCTCTGCCAACGGGCCGAGAAGTTTGGCAACTCAGACTTTGTTCCCATCGTCCACTTTTACAGGAACAAACCGGACGAGTACTTTAATTTTATACAACAGTCCCGCAAGGGGATTATGGAAGCGTATCTCAAAGACGACAATGGGGACCCCGGCAACCCCATTAATGGAAAGATAAATGGGTTATTTTTTGCCACGGGGGTCGACCCTTACACAGGCCGTCCGCCAAGCTCCAGCTTCTTTGGAGAGAAGCGTCTGTACGTACCCGCCGCGCAGATGATGTTCGCCGACTCCGTGCGATTATATTTTTCCGATTTTTATTGTAACCACAAGGCGCATTATGTGACCCTTGTGCTCACCAACCGAGGGAGCACCGCGGATAAGTTCTGTGAGACGAAATTATTAGAACTTAATTTATATCAGAACCCCTTCTTGTACAAGAAGGAGCGGGTGTACGTGGTACGAAGGATTCACGTGGAAGTTTTGTACACTGAGAACATCGATCTGAAAGAGTGGTGTACTCTTCACGGTGCCTATATGGACAGGGTGGAAGTTAACAAGGGGACCTCTACTCCGGGGGGCCTTGCAAAAAATCCACGTTGTTCTGTTTGCAATTTATTTATGAATATGCCCGAGGGAGACGATGAAATTAATTAGTTTTCAAAAGCATTTTTGTTTGTCCCAAATAACTCCACATTCTTCTTCGTCCACTCGTTTGATTGACAATGCTTTACCAGGCTTGTACTCTCTATACCACTCGTTTCGTTCAGATCGATGTTCACAGATGAGATGAGATTCGTAACGCACTCACTCTTAATTTATTTGATGTTCAGAACACTTATCGTAATCTTATAGTATATGGCGAATCTGAGACTTTATGAAAACTTCGGAATATATGTAAAGGTATTTGTGCAATTCTGTGTAGCACTTCAATTTGTGATCGAAGTGGAAAAGAAAATAATCTGTAAAATTGAATTCTATTATATTACAGGGATGACAGTCTTGAGTATTTTTGAAAACTTGTAAAAATTGTTGAATTTCCCCAATATCCCATCATTTATATCCTCTTATTTTCAAAAACATTTCACAAAATTTGAGAGTATGTTTTTACAAAGAAACCTGGCGGGCAGTGGCAACCCCATTTTGGGTGTTTTTTCCCTTACCAGAAATATTTCGGTATTTTTGCCATGACCCTACCTACGTTCATCCCTGTATATTAATAGAATGATTTTATTTTCATAACTAACTGAGATGTTTCCTGACTCAGTCACATTAGATCCGATTGTTCTTTCCACTGAATTACGTGTAGTACTTAAATTTGTGATCGAAGCGGAAAAGATAGAATTCCAGAAAAATCAGTAAAATTGAATTCAAATATATTAGAATGAGTTTTTCATAACTAACTGAGATGTTTCCCGATTCAATCACATAAGATCCGATTGTTCTTTTCCACTGTGCCATTGACAATTGTGTCGCGAATCAACCAAAACGCCTTCATGTCCAGCCAGTGTCTTAACTAAGGTTGTATTTTGGACGGCCGAGTTGTATTACCATTCTTGATCTGAGGTGCGTATGTAGGTGCTATTCCCCCGTTTGTTCACTGAGATAAACCATGGTGCAACGATAAAATTACTCGTTAATTTTACCGGTGATAACTAGAGAGATATACATGTAGAAAATATATTATTTATCTCACTTAGATAACTGCTCTATTACTAGTATTTCAAACATGACTAGATGAGATGTATTTGGAAGCTCTGCCCATTATCTTAGTTCCTCGCTTGCGCTTATAAATATTTAGTAGTAAACTCTAGGTTGCCATGTTTGATATTCAGATTTGTGATTGATCTATGGATATTAAGTTTTTTATTTTTGCCTACGGTAATATACGCAATGATTTGGTCTGTTACATTATGATGTGATAAGTGATAATGATAATTTTTCTGTGGACCTATATTTTAAGACTGGTCGAAATGTAATACCAGCTAAAGTTGTGCTGGCTGTTTAAGTAATGTAAATGTTTGTTTATTGTATAAACAGATTTAAGTATTACTACTGAATTCATTGTTTATTAGACTCTCTCTACCTGGCCTGCTACTTTGATGCTATAGACTAGAAATAGTATAGTTTCGCGTTTTCATGTCGCTATAACAATGTCTATACACCCACAGGAAAATGATTCCTATTCCCGTGGATACAATTAACAAAGTGCCTTATAGTCAGGAATATATATAGGAATATTTTAAAACAAAAATCAGGGATATATGTATCTTCTCATGAAGTTCATAATCCTCCATAGGCAGTTTATCTGTATGTTGTCTACAGAGGAGAGCAACAGAGGGCACTGTACACTCTATACGCGTCTTGTAGGCAGCGGCTTTCCATAGGGTTAACCGTTGCGGGCTTCGATGTTTACTGCCTACAGGACGCGTATAGAGTACGTAAGGAAGGATATATTTCAGTAGAAAAATGTTCCATATTATTGATATTATTTGTACATGCGGTCACTCGAAAATTTGAAGGTTTATAAATATTTTGGTGTAGAATTGGCTCAAAATGGAATTTGTTTTTGAATGCCCATCCGCCCGAGCTACGTCCACAACTGAATGATGTGGACACCCGTATGCCGTCGGTATGTTCCTATTCCCGGGGATTGTACCTTGTATTGTTTTGTATGATAAAATTCTTCTAAATAGATTTGTATTACCCAACACATTGTATATTGTGCTTCTATTCCACTCTTGGAATTTCGATCAGTCAACACCATTGTGGAGCATATGAAGAGATAATGCTTTCTGAATTTGACTTTGAATGTTCTTACTGTGTTAGATATGGGCGGGGGTGGGGGGCGACATAACATACGATAGTTGAGAGGACATAGTTATTTTTTTAGATATACTGTTCTCTGCTATATTTAGCCTAGCCATTTCGGTCACTGAGAGGTTACCAAAAACCTCCACAGCTAGGAACAAAATAAAGTCGCAGTGGTTATTATTTGATAGTACATGTTTCTCAGAGAAACGTGATAAATTTCTGGTTACTGTCCAGTCTCAGTTTGACACCCATGTTGAAATGTTTGTGAAGTATGCTTTGTTCGGCTAACAATTAAATCTCTGCTGGTGATTATTATGGTAGTTTTAGTTCCTTACTCGCGTCATTGCGTACCGCCTTAGCCTTTATTAAATGTCTAGTTACATGTGCCGCCGAGCCCTAGTCTAGAGAGCAGATTTGTGATTGATCCGTGGATATTATTTTGTATTTTGCACGCAGTTGTCTGTCCTACGCAATATATGAAAATGCCATTATGATATGATTTAATGTATTTTTCTGTGGACCTTGAATGTCAGCTAAAGTTTGAATAGCATAAATTTAGCTGGCTGTTAAGTTGGGTTTTTTTTAAAAGAAATTTGTCGTAAGTGCCTGTTACAAACTCAATTCTTGGCAGAATGTATTAAGCAGTATATCTGGCTAAGATGCTTACATTATTAATCGCTCTCTGTAAATTCATACATCTTAGTAATTTAATCGTAAAACATCTTTGTAAATTCATGTCTAGATGCGACCCGTTGGATAATGATACCCATTCCCATTGTTACTATCAACAAGTCTACAGTCAGGAAAGTCTGTAATTTCTCATGAAGTCATATTTCAGTAGATTCATGAATCTTTCTAATCTGGTTGGTGTTTGTGTATGTGGACACTGAAAAAAATGGAAGCTTTATAAATGTGTGTGTAGAATCAATCAAAATGGAATTATTTTAGTACCCCCATCCGCTACGATCAAACCTGAGCAATATGGGCACCAGTATGACGTCGATATCTTCATATTGCCCGGTAAATTGTATACTTGTATATTTTTTTGTATAATAAAACGATTCTATTTTTATTATCCCACACATTGTGTCATAACCGTTGTGTTTCTATTCTACTCTTTCAATTTTGATCAGTCAACTTCTTTATGGAACAATATATTGAGCTTTTGCTCTAGTAAATATTTATAAGAGAAACATCAATATATAATTTAATATTGTACCCTTATTATACAAAATAGGATTTGTTTACCTTTCAACTTGTAGATCCTTAAAGGCGATTCAGAACCAAACAAAAGGTTATTTTAACATCATTCTGCAATAAGGGCGTATACTAAGAATGGGACTCGCTACTAGTAATTGAGAAGAGGAATTTTAATGTTCCAAAATTTAGAAATAATATTTAATGGACACGTTTCCTCTGTAATCTCATCCATTAGATATTCAATTACTAGCACATCGTTCTATTCTCTCTATTATTACGAACGTTAAAATAAACCGCTCTGTGCTATTTTTGCCAAGATAGTACCACCAGTCCTGTCGTATTAGGGTTGTAGAGCTAGGGTGGTATATCATGAACCCTTTATCACTAAATACATTATTAATTATATATCTCTTGGCCTTGTATAAAGCAATTTCAGGATTTCAATGATAGGCTAACATGTAAACAACGTCTAGCATATTGATCCAAATTTCACCTAAATATTTGAAGCTTATTAACTCAAGTAGATATTCAAATTATGGCATTGGGCCAGGTAATTCCTATTTGATTTATTAGTGTACATACTGGTAATTGTAACAGGATCAACATGTATAATTATGTTGTATTAAATTAGGCTACCAATGAAAAACTTCCGTAAAGCAGAGATGTATATAGGCCGACCCATGTATTTGGACCCAATGCAAAGTTTTGTCCATCTAAAAATTGAAAGGCTTCATTGGAATAGCCCAGTTGGATCTAAGGGATATGAGACACCTTGGTCACTGTTGGCGGCGCGGGAAAATCTCGATGTATGATGTGAGATCAATAACGAGGTGGCGCCACTATTTAGTTGTACTCGGATCCGTTCACAAGTAGGTACTTAACACATTTGACACCTATTCTACAGTACGCTAAAGTTGTGTTTAAGGAATTTTCATAATTTCGAGAGAAAATCGGGTTTACAGTTTCATAAAAGCATGGTTTGAGGCGCAAGATCCCCAGAGGCGGTTCCAGAGGTTTTAATGAGCGGCATCATGTCAGACAACCATAATCAGACTTTTCCGGACGACACGAGGTTGTTCTTCCGTAAGAGGCTAAAGACCGGTAAGAGATTAGGGATATTTCATCATTATATGCAATCAGTGGTGTGGTTGTTCATGTACTAAAACCTGTCATTGTGATTGGGTTAGTACGATACTTTAGACATGTAAAATTCTTTATTGTTTGTTTTTAAACTAGCCTACGTACACTGCAGCACTGCCAGTGGTAGAACTTGCCTAGGCTAGGCCAAGGCTAGTGGAGGTTGCTCTGAGGACGGTGTCATTCACTCATTGTTGACGTCTTGTGTTGTGAATTAATTACCCGTCTACCAAAGTACCCGGACAAATTACCAGTTTAATTCGCTTATTTCATTGTGACAAGTAGAGTACCTTGTAAACTAAGGACTTGAGTCTTACTATTAGTAAGCCATCCAAATATTGTAACTTGATTCAATGATTAATAATTAATTACGATTATAGTATCAGAAGACAGAATTAGCATTGCTAAGCCTAATGTTATTTAGATATTTACCATATTACTATAGCCTAGGCTATAAAGTATAAGTTAAAACATGTGAATCCGACATTATGATATGATTATACATGTCCCATTTATACTTTTAATTTTAGAGATGGCGTCCCAAGTCGTGTTGCAGCGACTTCAGTCAAGGGCTGTTCAAGCTGAGCAGATGATTGTTCAGCTGAAACAACAACTCACACTTATTAGAAAGAATGCAGGTATGTGATGATGTGTATCTGTTGTCCTTCTCAATATCATTGCATATTTCTATAATCCAATGCCATGATAGACTTCGCCCGCATGACAGCCAAATAAGGCTATCATATATGTGACATATATGGGCTAGATAATAGATAGACAGGTAGGCCATGTATTTGGATCCAATAAAAAGTTTTGTCCATCTAAAAATTGAAACAGACTTCATTGGAATAGCCCAGTTGAATCTAATGGCTAGACTATTAATAGACTGCCAGAAGAGAGTCGATACTAATATTATCATAAGTTATAACCTGGCTTTTGTCTCAAAGGGATGAAAGTCTTCAGTATTTCTACTGAAATCAGTATTTTTGAAACATAAAAATTGTCGAATTTCACCATTTTAAACATAATATTTTCAACAACTAAAGTCTCAAATTTTCAGAAACATTTCACTAAATTTCGTCGAAATTTTCAAAGATAAATAGCACCAAAATGACCTAACACAACTCCTTATAACGACAGAGTAATTATTAATGGAATGTCCCCGAGCTCCCAAGAGTGACAATCACACATGGCCCCACTTTCATCAATGTTGAGGATTCATTTATATGTATGCACGATATCAAACAACTTTCTATACGAGTATTCACTCCTTTCATTTCTGTTTTGACACACAACCTGTACTCTCAGTCTCAACAACAATGATTTTTGTGTGTGTTCCAGTTGACACTGCTTGCAAGCAAGAAGAAGCAAAACTGAGTGCTGAAAATGATACTTTGCGTAGAGAGATTGAGCAATACAGGGAGCTACTAGTGCAAGCTGAGATCAGAAACGGAGGTGAGTAACAAGATGTGATTATATGCACAATAGAGACTGCCCCAGGCAGAATAGCATGGTCCACCCCGTGCGCACTGGTTTTGACAAAAAGTTCTCTTGCTGTATAAAAATGTTGAATAAAAAAACATTCGTCACAAGGCTGTATGTTAATGTGAATATTTTTGCATTTTTCCCCTAGTTTATATTTGTCAGTGATACCACAACAGCAATTCCATCCGTCTTCAGTTGGAATTTCTATTGAATTAAACTTCTTGTTCAATATACTGTAATATATACATTTTTTCAGTGCCACAAATTGCCCTTCCAAAGAGTGGCCTTGCCGCGCCTAAACCCATTCTGGCAGCGGCACCAGTTCTGTCAGCTCCCGCCGCTGCGCCCGCCGATGGGGAGCCACCCAAGAAACAGGGTAAAAAGGAAAAGAAAGGTAAGCATGGGCGATTATCGAGTGATAATATCCTAGACTGATAATCAACTTGTTCTTCCTGGTGAATATTGAAGATATTTTATTCACTTGGTTGGACCATACAGGGAAGTATAATATAATACCTACCTGGTAGGCCATTTCCTAAAATTTCCCATTATTTATTTAGATAATATATGAAAAGAACGATAAACCTGCCTGCATTAGAAAATCTTATAAATTGACTTTTGAGTCCCATCTTTCTCCGACAGGTCCGTTCTCCCACCTATGTTAAGATTAAATCTTCAGAGGGCCCAAGATGTATTCTATCTATATTTAATTTGATTATAATCATAGACTGATTAATCTATATATGATTCTACCATTTGTTATTGATAGGTGGCGATGGTAAACCAAAGCCTCCACCGGTAGCAGACAAGCCAGTTGATGTGTCGCGTCTCAACATGCGCATTGGTCACATTGTGACCGCCAAGAAGCACCCAGACGCCGATGGCCTGTATGTGGAAGATGTCAACCTTGGTGAGGGCCGTAACAGGACCATCATCAGTGGACTTGTCAAACATATCCCACTCGAACAGGTAACACTTTTCAGTGGTAATCTGCGATGATAAATTTCAAATAATTGTAGGGTTTGTTTTTGTGAAGCATAAACTTTATTTTCAAGATACCTGCCATGTTGGCCCATACATTCGCGCACGCCTAACCTTAAAAAATAGAATTCATTTCACTTCAACAGAGAACTCCAATATCAAATGATTAATGATGGGGAATGTGACTTACTAGTCCGAAACCCCTGAAGAAGGTCCCAAGTGGACCTAAACATTGAACATTCAAACATCAAGTCGCAATAAAAATCCAAAAGATTACTACAAGTTTCCTTTAATGGAATCCACTAACCGGGTTTACAATCAGTTTGTAGTGCGATCCCCCCTTCTTATCTTTAAATGATCAAGTTATAGCTGATGTGACATTATTTGAATTCATTGACGTTGCTGTTGTATCATTAATTTATCTTTTATTAAATCAGCTTAATGTATTGTAAATAAATCTATTTCATGGACGGGTTCTTTCTACCCTTCTGTGCTCTCTTGCTGACGAAATGAAGATCGCATAATCGCAGTTTAATATCGACTTCCTTGGAATCGTTAAGTCTAATTAAACTGAGAGATTCATTTCTGTTCATATAATTATATATACCCCTTATTTCCAGATGCAAGATCGACTGGCCATCTTTTTGATCAATCTGAAGCCTGCTAAAATGAGGGGAATACTGTCGGAGGGTATGATAATGTGTGGCAGCACTCCTGAGAAAGTAGAAATCATTGACCCACCAGCTGGTGCTCAGATTGGAGATATCATTTCTGTGGATGGATATTCAGGTATCTACAATTGTGTTGTTACGATAAACCAGATTATCCTTCGTTTCATGTTTCATCTATCAAGAAACGGGTTAGATGTATTTGTGATGTGTATTCACGAATTCAGTCGCATGTCCTACGTGTAGAAATTGAGTTATGTTTGCAAAATTATGTTACTACTCAGCAAATACGTTTTCTATAGGCAAGTTTCATAACTATCGAATGGTGTTATACTATTACTCGCAGAAGTTGCCTTTAATTAATAGCGAGGTAATTTTTTAAGTTATATTTGTGCAGGGAGGTAGATCACAGGGATTAATATCGGCGATAGAAGGCTGGCCAAACTTCCATGTAGAAAACATAACTACAATATATACAATGTCTATGAAAAGAAAAGAACTGGACGCTGCACGTTCATGTGTAAATAATTAAAATAGGAAGAACATTTATGGGCTAATAGTTATAAAAGTGCCAAGACTAAGACTATGGCTGAAAACTACATCTTCCTCGTTTAAACAACTTTGTCATGGGGGTCTACTTTAACCTGACATCTCTAATCCTACTTAGGTACACCAGACGAGCAACTGAACCCAAAGAAGAAGGTATGGGAGGCTGTTCAGCCAGACTTTTCGATCAACGGCGAAGGCCTTGCCACATACAAGGGAGTCCCATGGAAGATCGCTGAAAAAGGCACCTGCAAAGTGCCAAGTTTGACCAATGTTGGAATCAAGTAATGATCATTGACTTTAGGAATAATTACATAGAAATCCCTTCTATATAATATTAATTGCTCTTGCAGATCTCGGGTACAAATATAGTATTTATTCTGATTTGAGTATAATATTAGTCGCCAAAATATCGTCTGTTGCAAATATTTCGATTCCTAGGGATTCGTTTGTGTTTGACAACCTCAGGAACTTGTCGAAGTATTGGAGCAGATATCTTTATTTTAAATACATTGCATGTATAAATTAATGTTGGTTCGTTCAAAAAGACTAATCAATAAACCCTTCGGGGAACGATAAGTAAAGTGTTAAATTATACATTATATTTTTGATACCTCACATTCAATTCGTATTTTTTCCTCTCGAGAGCTATTACTATTAGAAAGTAGAGCTCTATCATTCATGTTCCTGTCTACCTTTCTGTTAATGTGAAATTAATAATTCTGAGATCAAAAATTGTAAAATGACTCTAGGTTGAATAGTGATATGGTACCGTATGTCAAATATAACCGAATAAGACCCTGTTATGAAAACTACGTGTACCGAACTGCAGCGTGCTGTGCTTCAAATCTGACAGGAGAGTCGGCTTGGCGTATTGGTTAAGGCGTTGGACTTGAAACCAGAGGGCTGAACAGGGTTACCACAGGACGTGGAAAACAGGGAAAATGCTTTAAAAAAAAATCCCTGCAAGGAAAAATCAGGGAATTGTAAAATTTTGAGAAAATCAGGGAATTCGTAAATTTTGGAAAAATCAACAATCTTGTTCTGTGAAATCAGATTTGGAAAGAAAAATCGGAAAACGCGAATAATATATCACACGACATCCCCAGGATAATAAAATTTGTTTTAAAAAAAAATATCGGAAAATTAGTTTCCTTAGCACTCATTCAGACCAGTATACCCTTGTTATTTGTCAATGAATCAGGGAAAATTACAAACACATCAGGGGAAAATGATGGAATTTTACTTTTAAGTTTCCTGTAGTAACCCTGGCTGAAGGGATACTGGGTTCGAATCTCATAAGCGGCCTTCCAAAAAGACGTCGCCCCACTTCCCTCGATATCTGACCCTTGCCAAGGGCGTATAACAAAAAAAAATGTAACATCTATTCTGACCACCGGAATATTGTTTTTAATTGCAATGGGCAGTTAAATGTGTTTAGGTATAATGTTACCATTGGAATTCTACATTTGTGAAGAAAATCGTCGTCTATCGTCTATGCACCACTTTCGTCTTCGTCTGAGTGCAGTGGTAGTGGTAGTGGTAGTGGTGGCAGTGGTGCTGGTCATGCTATGTCACGGTTCGTTGGCCAGCTGAGTGGGAGCTTAGTGTTAGTGGTGGTAGTGGTGGCAGTGGTGACAGTGGGTGTATGTACTAATGTAGGTATGAATGTACATGTACAAAATGTACATGCAAACATAGTTACACCTTACAACTACAATCTGAGTAGCTATTATTATTGTGGTGACCTAGTATGTAGTATGGTTACAATCATTTAAACATGAAAAGTTTACATCTGTTTTAACAAATGTATAATTTGAATATTTTTTTTTCTAAATATATGCTGTTTTAAGGTATTCTGGTGGGGTTTACTTGGTGTCATTGGGAGAATTCCTTAACATTCACATGCTTACTTGAAATTTAGAATGGTTCTTCTATGTATGTATGTATGTATGTATGTGTACATGTACTTATGTGTACATGTACTTATTTATGTATACATGTAGCCCATTGCAATTATATTGTAAAGAAGACTAAGGGTTTTTAGCCCATAGGTTCAGTAAGATGAAGAAGTGAGACAAGAAGTCCGAGGTTGTAGTTCGTCTGGATTCGGCCTAGGCGGTGGTGACTCAGCGAGTAACAGAGTGCCTAGGTCCGAATGGTCACTTTATTTTATACTCCACAATCATGAATTATTCATACAATCAAACCCAGGAAATATTCCACTAGCTCTTCCCCTTCCCTCTAATTGGTTGAGGGAGAGAGAATCTTCCTTGCCCACACGCCGACCTCTGCTCCCCAGGCAGAGACCATATATGGAATGCACGCAGGTCGGATCCCTCTCCTCAGCCTTCCCCCTCCCACCCCTTACTCATTGATCCCATGGCTCGTGCCAGCCCCCCCCCCTCCCTCTTGGCCCTTCCCCCCTCTTGATACCCCAGAGCAGTGTATAAGTAATTAGGTCGGGCTGGGGGAGGTGGGGTGAGCCCTGAGTGGCTCATCCCCCCCTCCCTCCTGGCCAGGCCACGTGTGGCGTGCGTGCCCTGACCATGATCAGGGCTAAATAGGTCGGGTCTGGGATCCAAAGATGCCAATTCTTTACATTCGTCCCATATTTTATTTTTGTTGAAAGCTTTCTTTCGAACAAAATATTTAGCCACTGATCAACCCAGTCCAACCAGACAAGAGAAATAGAAATAAGGTTACATAATTTACACACACAAAATCATAGAAAAGGGTAAAGTAAAAGTATTATAAATTATTATATCTGTAGACCTAACGGGTCAAGATAGAAAGTTTCCAAAGGGAGTGGCTCTATTAAAAGGAGTGTTCATTTATATCAGAGGCCATCACCCTGCACTAAAAAGTCTTTTAGTCGAATATTATGTAAGAGAAGTCTCTGTGTCTTTAAGTGTGCTCCTGAACACTGTTAAATGTCTTCCTTTGTACTGAGCTAGTACTCACAAAGTTCTCCAATACGGTCGTCACCGCCGTCTCCTCTGCCCGGCCGGTCAGCCGAGGCCCCCGCTGGACCTCGTCGCTGACCGACAGGACGCCCGTCTCTTTCTCTCTCCTCCTTTGGCCATGGAGAGTGAGAGCGGTTGGGTAGTCAACACTACCATATTTCCATTTTTAACCTCAAATACTACAGAACACATGTCGACTTTACTGTAGCATCACGTATAAACTCTTATTTATTTGGAAAAATACCTCTTCAAAGCAGAATGGTCGGAGACAAGGTGAGGGCTTCGATTCCATGGTGCTTCCTCTCAGGCTCCTCTGTCTCGACCGATTCTGTTTGTGTAAAAACAACTTCTCACAATGAGAGTTGAAATAAAAATACCTATTTGGGCTGGATCCTTGTTCACGGATTCCACCATTTCCTCCCGGGAGAGAAAATGGATTTCACCCAGGTATACTACTCTGTTTTCTGTGATCTCCCTCGCACCCGAGAAGAGGACAGAACAAAAATTAATAGTAAATATTAAACAAGAGTAAGTTACAGACAAGTTCAAAAAGTGTTTGTTACCCCAGAGAAACCCAATAAACATTGGTAGACTAATTATTTCATCCTGGTCAGTCCGAAATTGGCAGCGTAATATGGTGAGGCGGGGGAGGGGGCAGGGATATGCTCGAGGGAACGAGAGCCAGTCCTAGCGCCTGGAGTGGCCTCTCCCTCCTCTCGATCTAGGTCTTGGAGGGCTAGGGCTACAGGGTGGTGGGTTGGGGGTCCTATTGGGATATTCTCTCGGGGCTTAAGGTTTCTCAGACAACACAAAAGGTTGACTTTGCCTCTTGGGGCGAGCCCCTTTCGGCGGAGGTAGATTATTCCCAGGGTCATGACTCCTAGGAGAGTGGGGATGAGAGTGGCTATACCCCAGATAGAACTTTCGGACCAAGGGGTGGAGGAAATCAGGGGGGAAATGGGTTTAGGAAAATCTGTCAGGGCTAGTAAGGGTATTTCAGCTCTTGGCAGGAAAGTCAATTGCTGATCTAAATGGGGGTAAAGGGATAATTTGCCATAAGTCAGATTAAACCCGGGGAGGGGCATAATCTTGGGGATGGGGAGGGTTATATGGGACTCATGGCGTTGGATGCTACTCACACGCCAATCCTTTCCGACCAGGAGACAACCGCCTTCTAAAATCACCCTGGCATGCCGATGATACGTTTGTATCACTGGTTTTTGCCCAGGGCACCTCAAGATTGTTTCCAGAGGTTCATAAATAGCCAGAATTACAGAAGAAATGGACTCTCCCTCTCTAAACACTTGGTTTGTTAAGTTATTTCTTTTTACAATCTGCGCCTTACAAAGGTCTGGCTTTTTACCTAAAATAATATTTGTTTCGCAGGTCGGGGTTAGATGCTCTATTGCAGCTGAGCAAATCTGGGGTTCAAACCCGATACAATGCTGAGGAAGAAATGACGCGCTGGATATGCTATCTAGGGCCACCTCCTCTTCTCCTACCAACTTTCTCAGGTGGTCAGCACCATATGGGACCGGAAAATACTTTAATCTATAGTGTAAAAATTGAGTGCCTGAAACTGCCGGAATTACTGTCTGGTATATTAGCTCCTGTTCGCCGTCTAATAATAGTCGAACGTTCAGGTGTCTATAATACCAGCGGTTATCTTGTGGGGTGTAATGTTTCCCTTCTTGTAATTTAGACAATATTTCTGATAAGTAGGCCAGTGGTAAAATCTGGTCTGTTAAGAATCCCCTTTCCAGCTGAATGCGCTGGCGATAAAATAATTCGTTTTGACGGTGGTAATTTTCCACCGCCCTACTCACTCGCTGCAATAGAATATCCACTTCCCTTTTCATATGAATTCTATGAATATTTTTACTGAAACCATTTAACTGTGTTAGAATGTCTGTCACTTGGCGGGAGATGTTACTTGCTGCAGCTTGGAGCTGCACGATGTCCAAGCGGTTCTCTGTCATGTAGAGCCTTGTCTGATTCAACACCGACACCATTTCTTCCTGACAATGGGCCAATGCGCTCTCGCTAGCCTGAGCTTCTTGTACTGCAGACCTTAATTCGTTCACCTGTCCTACAGTAGCGGTGCCAAACAAGGCACGGCTTAGCGAGCCCACAAAATTGAATAGGCCTCTCTTCCTTCGGGTGTCTTGTTGGACTGGTGTTGGAATCTCTGCCTGGAGGAAACCCATGTGCTCCTCCCAGGCACTGACATCTCCGTCTCCCACAACCTCCGCCTGTCTGAGTTCTCCAATTCGCCTTCTTAGGACGGAGACCCAAGCACTGACAGGAGGGGGCGTGGGGGGGTGTAGAACGATCACTGTTGTCCAAGTCGCGGTCAGGGCTCTGACCTCCCCTTCCTCATACACCAACACCCCTTCCTCCTCAAACAAATCGCCATTAGCCATCATAGCCAGGGTGATTATGAGGAGGGACTGGAAGGTGTAGGTTGAGAGAAGTCCGTCACTGGTGGTGCCCCTGGGTCGAACTCCCATGGTTGGGGCTGTGGTGGGGGTGACGGTGGGGGTGGGGGTGTAGGTGGTGGTGATGGTGGTGGCGATGGTGGGGGTATACAGGGCAGCTTCCTCGGCCTCTGCACGGGTGAAGTGGGCGTGGCTGGGTTTGGTGAGGAGTCAGGCCTTTCCCTCTTAGTAGAGCCTAGAGGGTGGAACACTTTGATCCTCTTTTCAGTGCATTCAGAGGTGGTGGTCAAGGCCTTGGGTTTAGGGCACTTGGTTGGGGTCTCTATCCTCCCTCTTTTTGCCCTTGACCTTGTAACAGGACCTGGTGGTGGTGTGCGCGGGGGAGCAGTCTCCACAGCAACGGCTGGTGGCAGGGGTCGGCGCAATGTAACTGGCTTGGGTGAAGCTAGTACTAGCACCTTCTCCCTCGGCGGTCGCTGCTGGGGTGGGCGTGGCACTTGTTGTGGTTGAGGTGGGCGTGGCACTTGGTCCTCGTCCTCCACGTGCATGTGCTCGTCCTCTGGTTGCTCTGCTCTCGCTTGGTCTTCCTGTTCTATCTGAATTGGAGGAGGCATGTTTGGTATGGGTAAATAAACAGTGTCGGGCACTGCCCTAGGCTGGGGTGGGGGAGGTGGTGGAACATGAACTTGTTGAGCTTTTTGGGCTTGTCTCCGAGCCTTATTTCTCTTTCCTTGACCCGCCCTCGGTTGCCTAGTTCTCAGTATATCCCATTCTATTTCCCCAGATACCATTTTTACCCTATCCCTATTTATACGCCTGCGTTCACCCTGGGGTCCCCTCATAGTTAGGGTGGTACCCCTTATCCCCGTTATTACATAACCATGATCCCACTTGGGATCTAATGGAGCGCTGGTGCCTGATAGCACCACCACATGATCCCCTATTTTTAGATCCTTTGCATTTGCTCTGGCCCTTAATCTCTCATAATTAGCCACTCTACTGGCCTCAGTGCGCTCAGCAGCTTCTCTGAACGCATCTGTTAAGGCCTGTAGGCGCTCACTGAGTACGGCATCTTCTGTTCCCTCTGGAGTGGGGAATATTTTAGAAAAGGGATATCTTGGATTGGTGCCAAAAGTTAAAAAATATGGTGTAAAACCAGTTACACAAGAAGTGGAGACTCTATGTGCCCAGAGGGTTGGACCTAAATGGCTCTCCCACTCTGCTGGTCTTGCATTGATGAATTTTCTTAGTATATTTTTAAAAGTTTTGTTAAATCTTTCGATTTTACCGTTTGTCTGGGGGTGAAAAGCTGTAGAATGCCTTACTTCAGTGCCTATGGATTTAAGGTACCCTTCCACTTGCTGGTTCATAAATTCAAGTCCCCGGTCGGTGATGAGCACCTCTGGGGGGCCATACCTAGGGACATATTCATTAGCCAGATAATCAGCAATGTTTTTAGCTGCTTTGGAGGGTATGGGTTTGACTTCTACCCAGCCAGTTGCGTGATCTATTACAGTCAAGATGTATCTATTACCTTTATCAGAGACTGGGAAGGGACCACAGAGATCCATTCCCAGTATCTGACCAGGATATTTTGCTATTGGCATCGCAGTAGGAGGTACACGCGCCCTACCCACTCTGTTTACAGCACACCTAGCGCATCGGATTAAGACATTATAGGTATCTCTTCTCATGGTGGGCCATTTATAAGCCTCTTGGATCCTATCTAGGGTCTTCCTCATGCCCTGGTGGCCTACTTCAGTGTGGGCGCGCCTCACTACTCTATGCCTAGCTGAGGGTGGCAGGACCAGGCGGGGGTAGGCTGGCTTGCCTGGGGGAGGGGTGAGAGTAAACAGCATGCCATCAATTATGGTGTAATCCCCCTCATCCTCCATCCCCTGTTGAAATTGTTCCAACTCCCTCTGTTCTAAACGTATTTTGTCTTTCTCGAGTTTATCAAATTCCCAAGGAATTTCATCTATCTCCTCCAAGGCACAGACTTCAAGAGAACTGAGAGTCGGCCCTTCCTTCTTGGGGTTTGTTTTTATTCGAGAAAGCATGTCTGCCCGGATATTGTTTGCCCCTTTTCTATATTCAATGGGAGCCCCAAACTCTGCTATTAATACCGCCCATCTTTGAATTTTGGTGTTTTTAACTTCTCCCACAAACAGAGACTTTAAAGGCTTGTGGTCAGTGTAAATTTTGAATTCGCTACCCTGTAGATAAGGTCTGAGCTTGTTTAAGGCATACACGATTGCATAAGCTTCCTTTTCAATCGTAGCCCAATTGAGTTGTGGCCCAGAGAGTTGTTTAGAGATATACTGAACTGGCCTCTCTATGCCTTCACTATCAGACTGGACCAATATGGCCCCTATTGCGTAATCACACGCATCGCTATAGAGACGATAAGGCTTATCCAACTGGGGGTGCGCCATTACTCTATCTGAAGTTAGTAATTCCTTCAGAGTTTCAAATGAGCTTTGCTGCTCTTCCAACCATTCGAACCTGGCATACTTTTTGGTAAGTTTGACCAAGGGATGAGCTACCTTAGCATAATCTGGGATACATTGACGGTAATACCCAGTCATTCCTAGGAAGGAGCGAATTCCGCTCACATCCTCTGGAGGCAGCATATCCCTGATAGCGCTACATTTATCTGGGTGGGAATTAATTCCATCTTTTGAAACTTGGTAGCCGAGGAGATCTACCTTTTCTTGTTTGAAAATACATTTACTCTTTTTGACTGTAATTCCGTATTCTTCTAATTTATCAAACACCAGAGCCAAATGGTGATCATGCTCCTCTTCAGATTTGGAATAGATTACAATATCATCTATGAAAGTCATGCAAAATTTGCCAATAAATTCCGAAAACATTTTGTTCATGGCCCGTTGGAAGACGGCTGGTGCGTTAGTGAGTCCAAAAGGCATCCTACGGAATTGAAATAGGCCCCTATGACACACAAACGCTGTCTTTTCCATGCTATCCGGGTCCATCTCTACTTGCCAGTAGCCGCTTTTTAGGTCGATGGTGGAAAAGACAGTTGATCCTGCTAAACTGTCAAAAATATCTTGAATATTTGGAAGTGGATGAGCATCCTTTTTGCTTACAGAGTTTAGTTTTCTGAAATCGACACAAGGTCTATTGCTCCCATCTTTCTTTGGGACCAACAATATCGGGCTTCCCCATGCTGAGCTGCTGGGTTCTATTACTCCCAGCTCCAGCATTTCATCTAATTCTTTATCTACAAGTTTTCTCTTGGCCAGGGGCAAACGATAGGGGCGTTGATTAATTGGACGTGCATTTCCAGTATCTATGTGCATTTTCACATCTTTAAAGGTACCTAATTTTCCCTGCTTTCCTATGCCAAAAACAGCGGGGTATTTTTCTTCCCATGCTTCTGCCTCTGTGTGGATAGAGGCGAATTCTTGATCTGCACTACCCACTTGTTGCCTTCTGTAACTTTTTCCTTCCAAAATTACCTTTCTTTTTCTGAAGCTAATTTGGGCATCTAATATAAATAAGGCATCATCCCCCAGAAGCAGTTCATGGTGAAGTTTTCTTACAATATAAACTGGAAATGAGCTACCCCCCAAGTTAACTATCGCCTGCCCTTCAGTTTTAAGATCATGACCAGAGAGTGATTTAAGAGATTCCCCCTTTGTCAATACGAGGGGCCGATGATGGGTTTTGCAAAAGGCTCTCCATACATCCTCCCGCATTAGACTCCTTGATGCGCCGGTATCAATGAGGGCACGCATCTCCATCCCCGCCACTGAGATGGAGAGGCAGAACCTCTCATCCGGCGTTTCTATTCCCCCTGGTTAACATATTTGGCTGGCTTTTGAGTGGTAGAGGCCATCTGCATGGCCGCCACCACTGCAGCCTGTACATGTGCATAGCGGTGGGAACATTCTCTTGCGAAGTGTCCCTCCTCCCCACACTCATAACAGACATTTTTACCCCTAAACCTCTTCCCTCCTCCCTGCTTATTTTTTTCCGGTCCTGGATTATCATTTCCCTTCCCCTTCCCTTTCCCTGGGTGATTTACTACCTGAGAACTGGCGATCGGGGGTGGGGGATAGGACGTGTTGAAATATGGGGGATACATAGGCAACATGGGTGTCTGAAAGGGGTACTGGGGTGCTGCACCTGATTGGGGAACGATCACTGTGGGGTTGGATGGTTTCCCCGTCTCCATCCTCTCTACTAATTTCGTAAGGTAATTCACCTTAGACTCCAAATCAGCTATCAGCTTCCAATCTGAAGCATCTTCTGGATTTGGCCCAGAGGGGGCCATTTTCTTAGGGAGGATAGCCCCAATTTCCATTGGTTCATCCTTCCTATCCCCTCTGGTAGGTTGTCCTGCCAGAGCGAATGTGTGAGCCGCAGCTGAGGCTTGTCTTATTGCCTCAGCCAGGGTATCAGGGCGAGCAGCAAATACGTCATGACGTATTTGCTCATCCCTGAGTCCCAACACAAAATTCCTGACCAACGTCTCTTGGACTATCTCGTGGTCCAGGTTATCCACGCTGTAAGCCCTCTGAGACGCTAGTTGGAACTTGCGTCCGTATTGTTTTGCATCCTCATATGGGAGCTGATAGAGATCGGTGAGCCTTGCTCGCAGCTGCTGTTCCTCCTCTTCATTCATGAAGAGGCGGAAAATCTCAGCCCTCGCCAGATCCCATGTCCTATTGGCCGGTACCTGTAGGAATCCTGCCACGCACCTCGCTAGAGGCCCGCTGGCAAGAGTTCCCAAAAGCTCTAGAGTGAGCGTATCATTCGCTACACAGTAGGCTTTTGCCCTGCTTATTCCATCTAGCCACTCTCTCAAAGTGTCCTTATTGGACCCATCATTTACTCCTAGCATGGCGCCATGGCGTTCCATGCGCCTTCTGACCTCCTTAATAGCTGCAAACCTGGCCCTCCTTTGACCCTCGTCAAGCATGGCCAAGTCCGCGGCATTGAGATCCCAATTGATGTCCGCCATGTTTTACACTTTGTTGAGAGAGTGAGAGTAAAGAAAAAAAAGAAAACTAGATGGCACAAGGTACAGAGTTATAACCAACAGAACCCAGAACCTAGCAAAGTTTTTGCCCCGAACATTGCTCACCCACTCTCCTTGTATTATGAGTGTTTGAGTGTGATCATTCTCCCAACCCTATACAGTGGCCCAGATCCACCCTCCATACATCCCATAGATACAATTTATAAGCTCAATCAGAGTTTTTAGAGTTCCACTCACCTACTCTTCCAGCTCATCCTGCCTCTCCTAGGCTATGTCTCACTTCCAGTCAGAAGATTGGGTTGTTGCTCAACTTAGCAACAAGTCCCAGAAGTGGTTCGCCAGTGTAAAGAATACTAAGGGTTTTTAGCCCATAGGTTCAGTAAGATGAAGAAGTGAGACAAGAAGTCCGAGGTTGTAGTTCGTCTGGATTCGGCCTAGGCGGTGGTGACTCAGCGAGTAACAGAGTGCCTAGGTCCGAATGGTCACTTTATTTTATACTCCACAATCATGAATTATTCATACAATCAAACCCAGGAAATATTCCACTAGCTCTTCCCCTTCCCTCTAATTGGTTGAGGGAGAGAGAATCTTCCTTGCCCACACGCCGACCTCTGCTCCCCAGGCAGAGACCATATATGGAATGCACGCAGGTCGGATCCCTCTCCTCAGCCTTCCCCCTCCCACCCCTTACTCATTGATCCCATGGCTCGTGCCAGCCCCCCCCCTCCCTCTTGGCCCTTCCCCCCTCTTGATACCCCAGAGCAGTGTATAAGTAATTAGGTCGGGCTGGGGGAGGTGGGGTGAGCCCTGAGTGGCTCATCCCCCCCTCCCTCCTGGCCAGGCCACGTGTGGCGTGCGTGCCCTGACCATGATCAGGGCTAAATAGGTCGGGTCTGGGATCCAAAGATGCCAATTCTTTACAATATATGACGTTAGTCATAGCCGTGCATCTTGTTTTTATTTATGTCCTTCCCATTGTGCTGTTATCCCCTGAAACAGTTAAAACAGCACAGAATAATTTCAATCCATGTGGCATTAATGATATAATGTAAAAGTAGCGACTCCAACCTCATGGCCAGTTATATTTGTCCAATTAAAAAAACGTATGTGTGAAGAAGCCTTGATAATATATATAATTTCCAAATAAACGAACCTGGACAACCCCAAATTATGAAATAGTTACCCCTGGGAGATATGGTATATAGAGAAGTTTTGTTCTGTCAAAGCTATGTTTTGCTGTTAAATTTCTTCCTGGTTATGTTTTTTTAACCGGACCCATAGAAATCGGAATATTTTCGTCCATTGCTTCAGAAAATTCTCGAATTGTAAGGAATTGCTATAATCCAGGTATGCTCTTATCATCAGTCCTCTGCTCCTACCGAATCCTCCATGCCACCTACTGTTAAAACGCCATATCACACATCGCCCACACCTTGCTTACCTTTATGACGTCACTGAGCACGTGATAGCGGCAGCTGTGAGCGGGAGGAGTTAGCCACGCCCAGTGAGCAGGCAGTCTCAATGACTGAGAGAGAGAGGCAGGCAGTCGCTAACCTCCCTTACACAAAACTCACATCAGAGGGCGGGAGTTGGAGCCCCTATACTTCCCTGTTACACCACACAAAAGGGCAATAGTTACTTATCATTTGATTTGAGCATCGTCATCACTTGGACTGATAATATCAACTGTTCCTCATCGGATAACAGTTCATTTACCCAGTGAGTGGTGTTTCTAGTTGCCAGGGAAGCTGTGTGTGAAGAGCAGGTAATCTTATACCATTTAGCTCTATACCCAGTGGGACATCAGCGACTGGATCACTTTGAGTCGTGCGCTCGAGTGGAGAGAATCATCACCGGTCTGTATGAGACCAGCAGAGGCGGGTGACTGTGGTAAAGTGCACCTGCATGCCTTCCCCTTGGTCGTCCAAGCGTGACCACATGTCTTCTCCTACTGCCAAACTATTTTGAATCCAGAATTTGCCATCGGATCTGCCCTTATAGAGAGTAGGGAGGCAGGAGAAAGGCAGGACTTCCTTTATAGGTATCCGGAATCTTTTTCGCGGACAAGGCTGGTAATTTCCCACCACAATCAAAGGATCATTTTCGTTTGGATAGGAGACTTAACTATACCTGGCAGGTGTGTAATTCCTCAAGATCAAAGTCCTTAGACATAGTCTTGAATCGATATTTCATGAGAATAGTAGATCACGGCAAAGTTAATATAAGTGATATTTAATTAAATATCACACTAACTGGACTTAAGTCCTGGGTATCAAGACAAGAAAACTAGACATATTTCTGTCCATTGAGTCTACGTATATAGTAAGTTTTAATGGGACTTTTATAACAGCTGTTCTATGTATTCTCGATTTTCCTAAGCAGGCCATCATTCCAAACGAGCTTGAAAAGCGAGACACAAAACATACATGTATGCACTGTACGCAATACCTGTTCTGCCGCTTTCTGTCAAATACCACTAGAAACTGAATAGATTGAATTAGGTAATTGCTTTTAGTATTGTTTCGCACTTCTTGGAACAGTACGCGACTCATGTTGCTGAAGTTTTCTCAGGGACCTATTCGAATTTGACTACAGTGAACAATTGACGGTATACCCTCCCTAGGGTGGCAAGTCAGTTGGTCTAACAGAGGGATTGGCTTTTCTTACATACGATTCGGGCGAAGGATATTTCCTTGAAGCAAGAATCAGGCTTTGAAGCTCTTTCTTGCGTAACAGCCAAATCTTTCTCTTGCTTGGCGTTTAGCTAGAGCAGTATAATGCTTGAGTGATATTTCAACTTTGTAATAACCACATTAAAAGTTGAGAAGATAATGCAGACTTTTCTGTAAAAATTGTCCTTGGCGTACAAACTTCTGAACAAGAACCAATTTGACATGCCTCATCAGAATCACTCATGCGGATCGACTGACAGAGTCCTATCTCCTGGTGTCATCTCCCTCGACGGCTCCCGCAGCTCGAGTCGCTCTTCCTCAAGCAGTAGCAGTTGCCGCAGCAATCAGGGGGGCAAGTACCGAGCAGTTGTCAGCATCTCATCGGACGAGGAAAGGGACAGGATTTTCCATGAGGAAGCCGAAAGCACGGTCTTCGGTGACATCTTGAACAGCGCCAGCAACACCATCTACTGCAGCCACTCGCCCAGCCCAGAGCCTAATCATATTGTTGTTGGCACCTACGCCAATCTGGCCCCAAACAGGGATATTATTGATTCAAGCAAGGGGGCCAAAGGGGCAGGCCCCCACAAGAAAAATCCTGCACCGCCAGTTGCCCCTCGCAAAAACTCGAAAAGTTCCAAAAATGGGAAAAGGGAGGAGCATAGTCCCCTTGCTTCCCCTGGAGTGGGCAATGTGCCTCAGATTCTTACCACCGAGAACGGAGCAATAGTGAATGGCTATGTGCTTGTCAATGGAACCGAAAACCTGGACGTTTCTCACATAGAGAATGGTGCATCGGGGGGCAACAACACAAAGCGTTACCATGTCACTGGTATGTTCTCACCCAGTGTCACTGAGAAGGAGAAGAATAAAAAGGTGCAGGAAGAGGGCACCTTCGCTGGTTCTCGGGACGTAAAGGATTTGAAAAATACTCGAGATCTGAAAATCGTCAGCGCTAAAGGCACAATACGGGGAGTGAAGAACAGGGTCCGTGCGGGTATTGCCACTTTCCTCGACCACGAAAAGACAAAGGTAAGCCATTCTTCTTTGTTTCAGACTCTGTGCTTATTTTAACTTTAAATGTTAAACAAGAAAGGCGTGTCATTGATTGAAGCATGAATTAATTATGTTTTCTGTGAGCCAAGTTTTCTTTAGAACAAAGGCACTTTAAATTAAATTTAAATCAAGCCATCCAGCAATCAAATTTGCCCTCAAAAGTTTCTGACGTGAAAAGTTTTTGACGTGGAGCGCTTCATAGCTTAAAACGATACATATCTAAGAAAAACTCTTCACAATGGTAAACAGGAAACGTAATTATATTCATAATCAGTGAGATTTCCTTTCCAATATTGATATAGAAGTCTACATCCTCATTTTATTTGAAGTTGTTTAAACTACCCCAAATCCCAGTATTATAAAAAAAACATATCTAAATACCACCGATCTTCATTGGAGAAAAAACAACGTTCAAAGCCTATAGGCTATAGCATTAGATAATAGCCACTTTGTCAATGTCGCTTAACTCCACTAAAACTACTGGTTCTGAGTGTAATACATTCTAAATGACTACCCCTATAATCAATCCTGCCATAAGTATACAGGAAATAATATATTCTCATCTCGCCTTCACATATTTGGAATATCGTGAGGGGTCTTTCAGTACACTCTTTCTCAAGTTGGGGCTGATAAATTTGGGCAGGTATGACAACGTGTCAATCAGTACAAATATGTATTTCTTTTCATAGTTCTTCACGTACTCCCTACTCAGTTGTGTATGTCTTATAACAGGGATGAAGGTCTTAGGTATTTATACCGAAATCAGTATTTTTGAAAAGCAACGTATGAGACACGTCGTTGAACGACAAAATGCGTATTTTCTTAACTATTGTATCGTAATTTAATGACTTAAAATGAATAAAAAAAATAAAAGTTGTTGAATTAACCTCCAAATTCCATCATTTTTAACCCAAAGTTTTCAAAAATCGTAGATTTACCAAGTGAACTTTCAAAGATAGTCAAATTTATACGATTATCAAAATGACTTCAATTTCCCGCGAAACTCGGTGCTTTTCCCCTTGTCAGATATCATTCAGTATTTTCCCCATGGCCCCACTTTCATCCCTGTTATAAGTTTACTAAAAATAGATGTTTATATTAATCTCCTTACCATGGTCTTGATCTATTTCCTTCGGTCAAGACATGTGTCCATGTAATTTAGAAGCTCTTTGTATAGTCAATGGTGATCGATAGTACACAATGAGCAGGGAAGCTGACAGGTCCATTCCTTGTATACATACATATAGCTACATATATACTCTATTATATTGTCTTTGGCATCTGGACAGGTGATTAGTTTGCATTGAGTAATTAGGACAACTAGACCTAATTACCACTGTAATTAGGTCACCTACCAATGCCTTAAGCCATTATACCGCAAAATAAGGTACGATTTTATCTACCGTATCTAGCCCAAGGTTCGCTACTGTCCTCAAACTTATTGTTTATGCAGTTCTTATGTTGGCCTCAAAGGGTAGTTTGTACCTAAACACACACCTATGGAACTTTAACACACATTCAATTTCGTATTGGAATAATAGGGCCACTGTTAACATAATTGCACTTGCCAATGCAATAGTGTTGATGGAACAGATATAGGCTGAAGAACATACCTCATGCAGGAAATAACCTATATAGCCAGAGTATACCTTACTTATTCCATATCTTTTTTAAGCTTTTTCGTAGGCAAGTTGTCATTCTCATAGTAGCAAACAGACCAGGAGTTCTTTTGCTCTTGTCCTAACAAAACTTATTAGTAGCCATATTTTGTTGTTCGCACATATGACCTGATAGATCTCGCAAAAATTGCTGGTGTTCGTTGTTGAAAATCGTTCGTTTTTTTTAGGAATTTAACAAAAGAGTTAATTATCAATCAAGCATAACAATGAACAAACCAGTTCCTTGACATGACCCAAATATGTCATTAATCGCTATCTTTATTCTGTCATTTTATCATAAGAAATCTCAAGAAGACGGATTGACCTAAAACAATAAGGACAGGGGCTGGGGAGTATGTTGTAGGTTTGTTTATTTGGGGGTCCGACGTTTCGGGCGTCATTTGCCCGTTATCAAAAAAATGATCATAATTTTTTTTTTTTTTTTACGATCGAATAATTAGTAATACTAGGGGAATAAATGGGGCTTTCATATATACCTAACATTTAAATGGTAATGATATGAAGAGGTTGGGACTGATATAACTATATGATTGACATGGATCAGTTTCGGGCGTCATTTGCCCGCTATGAAAACGATGATACTAATTTGTTCATCTTTTTTACGATTGAATAATTAGTAATTCTAGGGGAGTAAATGGGGCTTTTATATATACCTAACATTTAAATGATAATGATGTAAAAAAAAGTTGGGACTGATATAAATATATAATTGATATGAATCTGAATAGATTGAACTATTCCGATTGAGCAGCCGCCACAGGTGTCAACACCTGCCACAATGGCAGAATCTATGAATCAAATCTAGAAGCATGTCAGTCATCCAAAGAATGCTCAAGCTAGGCACGAAATTAATCAATTTCAGGTGCTTCCCATCAAACTGGTCTTCAACTTGGAATTTAACATTCCTTCTAACTGACATGAAAGAATATTTTTGTCTAGAGAGACCAAGCTAGGCTGAATACTACTGCTCCTTCTCTCATTTTATTTTATCTATATTTGATTTGAGAGAAGAACTTCTAAACACAAACATTCCAGTGGCTTGAAGTGTTCATCTGAGGTATATTTTAATTCATTTGTATATATTATTTATGTATGGGCATATTTGGGTTTGTTTATCTAGATTAAAAACAAATGCTGGTCTGTTAATCATTCGAATGATTCATCTTTAAATAAAGTGGGGTTCACTTTTTCTTTGATCGAGATCCAGACAAAGGTTAGGGTTAAGTGGATTGCCATGTCCAAAAGTTAAAGTTATATAGTTATCCATATATTTTCCAGTTCGTTGGCTCCTGTCTCCATTGTTTTGTGATTAATTTATTTTTCATAAACGGTGCGGACAGCAGCGTTCACGATTAATATTTGCGATGAAAAATGTAGAAATTTCCCACGGTTTTAGTACTCAGGTTTTTATTTAGATTTTGAAATTTGTATCCAATTCATTTTTCTCTCCATTTGGCCGCTCTTGTTTGTTAGTGAATTATTTGGACGAAGTCCCACTATGAGACCATCTAAAGCTGATTTATGGCCCGATGCAACTTTTGTCAGTCCAATAGTTGAACTATTTAAATCATCCCAAACGATGTTTGGCTCTTCCTACTAAGGTAGGAAAACGGAAATGGGGGACCTCGGTCCATTTCAACATAATACTCAGGTACACGCGTTTCCCCATACACTGACTGTATAGTTATTTTTTTCATCTATTATCTACATGACGCAATAAACGTAACTCACAGCGTATCCATGGAAACCCATCATGTACCATAGCAACCAATAAGTCCTGTACCAGACGGCAGCCATGTTTTTACATGTAGCGTCCATGTGTTGCCATGGTACGGTGACATGATACCATGTCGTAGCCAGCCCCGTGACATGGTTTCAGCCGGATCGCCAGATGTTGCACTCTATATCTGCGACCGAAGGAAAACAAAATGTTTGATTCCTTCCAAAAGAGTTCCATTCCAATGACTAAATATAGTTAAAAATAGATAATTTTTCAAATTATTAAAAATTACCACCCATCGCCATGACGCTCAGCTGGTGTGTAGGCCTATAAATGTGCGGTAGATTTACTCGGATCAGATCCAATTCATAAAGACCCTATACAGCATTGCCAAATAATTAGTTGATGATTATGATTCCCCGTGTATTACTAATCGCAGCAGTTGCATGTTTTGTCACCAGTGCTCCATCCAGATGCTGGTTTTAGAGATCAACACCTTCTAGTTCCAGATGGAGTTGTTCTATAAATACGAGTTGTTAGTCATTCTACCTGAACTAGTAAATGGCTTAGCAAATTTGTCTTTATCCTAATCTCTGTTGTTATTCATTGCTGGATAATATGTTGTAATATCGAGCAATTATTTCCAGAAGTACTTAATTGGCAGCTGTGAGATCTAGGCACATATCATTGTATTATGATTGTTTTTAAAGCTATTGGATTGATGGCGAGGTTTTACGTGGTGCCTTTACACATGCATACTCCTCCCGATTCAACAACATTTATTCCTATTTATATCTCCCTAAATCGTGTACAAATTTACTACTCTGTACTCATTGCCCTTTTCAATCACATTAGCAAATACATAAGTCGGTGATATACTTTATATTGTGCTGTATTGCATTGTTTCCAGATATGAATTATTCAGCTACATGTTTGTGGTGAAATGGGTGTTGCTCTAACGGAGTTCTACAGTCATGTTTCAGACACTATGTGTCTATGTGTCTGTTCAGGCATATTGCTGAATGGCCTTTGAGGACTTTGTATGATTTGAAGGGACACTGGGCCTCGGGCGGAGATCTTTAGATCAACTTTCCTCAGCGCTTGTTTCATCCATTCATGAATAATGGTGCTCTCATTATTTATTACAAACAATGCGCAATATTTCATTGACAGACATGCTGTACCATATTTAAAAATTTACTGGTTGGTGTATGAGTTATCATTGGTTATGACAACACTGTCTGGTATATACCAGTAGGTATTGTATGAAAGAATATTCTGACCACGTTATTGATCTCTAAATCAGCCAAGACTGGGACGTAGCTCACGCAGTGTGTCTAAAAAAGGACACCAATTGAACATATATACATACATATATGATACACAATGGCAATTCTATCCATGTGTCAACGATTTTATATCTACCAGGAAATCGATATTTCAGGCTGCAGTGGATTTGGTATTTGGTAATGTTCCATTATTCGAAACGATTTTGGACACCGGTAAATACTTGAATTCAATTATTTATGTAATATAATTATTTTTTATTACAATATTCTGTGTATTGAGGCCATTATTGCACTCAGTGAACTCATGAGTTTAGTGAACTCATGAGGTTATTCAGCCGGTATAATTTAACAATTTGAATTTCCTGTGTTGTTTGGTGTCTTCTGTCGAATAGTTCCCCATTGAAAATTGATTGATTGAATAAACGATCATTTCCTTATGGGTTCCTCTTTGTAAGTAGTTTAACGGTTTTCGTCGCCCTAAACAATCATACATAGTATGCATCAAGTTGTATCAATAGCGAAAAATCATTAATATCGTCTAGAGCTACCTTTTTGCTTTTATGAAATGAGGGCTTTTGCAATGTTCCATTATTTCCTTTTACTAAACTGTTAAAACCGACATTACTCATATGGATTATCATAGAAATTTCAGACTTCCAAGTTATGTAAATTCCTGGAACCAAACATTAAGTTGACGTATGTGAAGATAGCTTGGTAATGTATTACATGGGTTCACATCATCAGCACGACCCCTGTGTATACTTGAATATTGATTTTGATTGTGTACACTTCTAGTGACCTGCCAACCATCAAACCCGATTGCGTTGAGCATAATCCGTGCCATATTCCCCCCAATAGAACAACGTTCAAGGACAAATTTGAAGATAGATTTAATTGCAAGACTATACTGGGGTAACAGCCATATATCTCCCAGACGCTGTTGTGATTCTAATTAAAAAATCACATTTTCTTTGTGGCATTAGTTAGGAAGTATTAATTCAATTCAAATTCAATTCAAACTATTCTTTATTTGTACCTAAATATTTTGTACAAATAGGAGCCATGTTTCAGAAACGTATTCCTGGTCTTCCTGCATGGTCCTTGACTACAGGGGTGTATAATTTTTAGTAATGTGTGTAAAGACCAGAAAGGTATTAGTTATTAGAGAGGATATATTAATATCTAAATTAAATCGATATCTGATATGAATCATTAGCATTAGGATATCATACATAGTATTTTATATACTATATTATTGTATCGCTTTAGTTATGGATGTTTATATAAGCTGATACAAAAGGGAGAACATATTCTGATTATCGTCACAATGATTGTTAATCTGCCATGTCCCATCCACGTGCTTGGCTGCTTGGCCTCTGACTCTGTGTCAACCATTGAAATAGTTTTAGTCCACTGCGGCTCTACCTGAATAACAATCATTAATTCATCGCCGCCTATGCACTTCCCCATCCGCATCTGGGCCAGATCTTCACAAGGTGTACAATCGGCAGATCTACACACTTAGTAAATTCTGCTCAATTCGACTGGAAAATGGCCAATACTCTGTATATCTGTGCATATTTTATATTGCCTTGTTTCAAAGAAGCTCTCTGGTTATGTTGAATTATATTTTGAACCTCATTTCTCTCTTAAATATGGGTTATTTGAGATGATTTGTGTAGAAAAATTGTACATTTTCTGACGATTTCACCCATCTACTGCCTGTAATTTTTGTTCTCCCCCCTCGCCTCCCTCCCGCTGTTTCCACCATTTTCGGCCGGGATATGGGGTAGACATATTCATGATTAACAATTGAATATAAACACGCGATTGGAACTTTTATGGAAGTCGAATTAACAGTTAATATAATGGATTGGCGTGTGAAGGATGCTCTGGAGACGGATAATTGCACACGCCCTGGAGTTTTTGATAATTTTTACCGAGGCACAAGTGATTAATGTTAATATCGTGATGCATGCATATTCTGGAGTTCCTTTATTATAGGTGTTGACAATTGGCACACTTCCTCCTGTATGAGTTTCGTTCAGGCATCGAGTATATTTTTCTGGCTGTTACTATAGCCATGAAATACTGCTTTATTGCCCCATACTAACCGAGAAAAACACTGCCATAGCAGTTCCATTATGACTACTAACACGAAGTTTCTAACAAACAATTTGACATTAGCAGAAAATAATAATTTGACATTATTAGCAGGAAAAAACAATATGTATGTCCATTCCATGGGTGTTATCGGAAAGCAAAAGTTTAAATAAAATTCGATGGGAAGCGATGGGAAGCAAATGTATTGAATTTTAGAATTCTGTGGAGTGGGTCTGGTTTGATCCCCCGCCCCCACCCCATACAAACACCCACACACCCCTCCCAGGTAGCTAGTGTATCTGGCGAGATGTCCAAGTGGATGTATGTCGGCGCACCTATATAGATGCATCACTGGTTCGTTGCCCGTACATGGCATGACCAGTTATCAGGCATGTAGCACCCAGTAGTTCCCCAGACATGTACGTCTGTCCCAAGCACCTCCAGCTAGACATGCACTTTTTAAGTCTATTCACCTTTTCTGACGTTTCATAAGAGATCGGACCATTGGCAGAGATTCATTTACAAATATTTTTGTTACTCGATGCGTTCAGTTACGTCATTAACGCCCATATATTATATGTATACACCCACCTGCATGTATACAGACAGCAGCACCCCAAGCTGGAGGCATGCAATTGTCACACTCAGGTGTGCCATGTCATTAAGTCTCTACCTGCTTTTACCAGCATAATTGATGAAGTTGGATCATTGATCTCAAATGTCCGTTTCAGATTCCCATGTAAGAACGTGCATATACTGCTTTAGATGATATAATTATCTTATAAAGCATGTTATGGACTAGCCATGACTATAAATAGGTACGGCATGCCTCTGATATGTTCTCTTCATAACAATGTGTTGTTCCCATTCCAGATCAGATATAATAACATGGAGTGAGGAATAGTTTGGTTTAGTTCAATTCCCCCTATGGAACATTGGTACATCTTTGTACATTCCAATCAGGTTCATTTCTGAATACTTTCTCCCATGACATCTATTACTGAATAACTTCAATATCTATCCACGGACATTCTTGGTTTTATAGCCTATATCTTCTTGATGTGTACTGGTTGACACATTAATTCATTTCAGTGGGTGAATGGAAAACCGACTGAATAACATGTTTGGTCTGAAAATATAAGGACCGAGGAATAGCAACCTTCTTCAGTCCCAAAATTAAACAAGTTTTATGTATAGTTATTTTCTTTTAATTGGTTGCTGAAAATAATTATAATAATGGCAGCTGGATATATCATGAAGCTCGACAGCATACTTAAGTGGGCGAGTCTCTTTATGATAATGTCATTTACATTTTCAAACAAGATAAGCGATATTTTAGTTGGGGCGAAACGCTGCTTATCCACTTTGGGTTTGAGGTACTGGGGCATGACTCCCTGTTCACCCTGTGCGTTTAATTAGTAATGAATCGTTCTGGATGATAGTAGGAAGTGAGATTTCCTCGAGCACTAATGATATATCGACCGAGGAATAGCGACTTTGCCTTCTAGACAACGAGACACTCCTTCCTCATGGAAGTATAAATAACGTCTGCTTCATAAACATTAATTGATTTTGGATTAATCGTAATGTGAATCATTCTCAATTGGCATTTCCCTTTACACGAGCGATATATATATATATATATAGCTTCTCCCCTTTGCATCGGAAAGGTGTTCTTCCCAAATATGTTTGGCCCATATTTTAAAGTAAACATGAATTTTACCCTGACATGTTATGTTTATCCCCTCTTCATACATTCTTAACGTCCGTTCCTATGGGACGTTTGTGCCCCTGGCAGAGCCAAGCTTGTAAATCAAGCTCGAGTTGTCTGAGAGTAAGGTTAAGGTGTGCATGAAGGGTGCAGGCTTCAGGAACGTTGTTGCTAGGAGCTTTCCCTCCCCATGCATGATGATTATCATGTGGGTGAAATCGCCAGAAAATGTACAATTCGTCTTCACCAATCCTCTCAAATAACCAAAATTTAAGACATAAATCAGGTTCTAAATTCAGTTCAATATAACCAAACAGATTGCTAGAATCAATGCAATGCCGAGTATACTCGAATTTACATAGTATTGACCACATTGCAGCCTAATTTAGCAGATTGTACTAAATGTGTACAGCTGCCAATTGTACATTTTCTGAAAATCTGACCCATGTAGAGGGTATAAGGTATAGCAACAGGTAGCTTGGCGTGTGTGGTCGTGTGAGCTGTATCCTCTTTGGCAAAGGAATCAGCCAAGACCATCAAACATCATATTATTATTATTATATTACCCAGCCCGCAAGATTATGGAGAGCAGTAAAAAGATATCTATCTTCATCACTGGGTTCATGTCCTCTCTCTCACTAACAAAATTCTTCCATTAGTGTCATATATTATAACCGCCCCGGAAATGGTACGTCTCAAAGGCAAACCATGTTTGGCTCGACTCGGACTGTCATTAGCTCAAGTATTGTTGTGTTTAAGGAGTGAGGTAGAACATCACACATGAATTGAAAGTAATTATCGAGAATTACTATTTGTTTATTACTATTTTCTCTTAAGTTTTGATATGTAGCAGGATTGACTTTTATCCAATATGTATATTCATGTTTAATCACAGTGAAAATGACTGACTCTTGTCATCAGGGCAATTGGGATTTGTTATGTTCATGTTACATGTAGATCTGCGCTGACATTGGGAGCTTGAATTATTCAGGTAAATCTATCCCTGTGTTGGGTATTCAACAATAAGATCATTATTGCGAAGGATCTTACCGATCGATAATCATAATAATGAACAGTGTGGCCCCCGGTGATAATTTCATAATATATCTACACACCGTCAGATCATTTGGCCTTCATAGTTTTTCTTAGTAGTTGCAGCACGCACAACAAGATAGATCGTATTTTGGTCATCGAATATCCGTATAATTACCTATAATGGTGAACCTTAATTCTACTTTGATTATATGCAATATATACACATAATAATATCGTAAAATAGACCTCCCTAGGTGTATGCATTTCCCCGTTTGCTTGTATCATGGAAACGCATTAGTTTGGCATAAAGGTATCAATTATTCGAGGGAGTTTATGCTGCATATAATTATATCCGACTCGATCGCTCGATCCTTCTTAAGTTTCCTGACTAAGTTTACGCCCTGGTTCAGCCTCTATAGAAACCACGATGCGTTGTTGCCGCATTCGGTCCTCAATCTAATAGTTATTCGATAAGGACCTGATCCAATAGGACGATAAACAAGCGATTTTGTATATATTTGTTTTTGCTATGCGGTAGCTTTGCGGTACTTTGCACGTCGTTTTGCTTCAGTGGACACTATGACTAAAGCAAATTGTCACAATTCAAAATTTATTTTTACATTGCTTTTTAAAGTGTATTGCTTCAATGGATCATGCACTTTAACCTGTCTATATGCTGTGAATTATATATTACACAACATCTCCCTTTTTAAAAATCCACATTAATCTACACTGCCCATAAATAAAAATGACGTAATGTGAACATGCATATATGAGAATTAAGAATCTTTGCTCTGGAGAAGCGAGTATGTGTTACCTATGGAAAGGCATTTGTATGCATATAATTTCCCCTCTCAATTCGGCGATGTAGAGTGCAAGTTTGCAAAAAACCTTCGAAATGGTCATAGGAATTGCATACGAAATAGGAATTTTTTTTCCTAATCTGCATCGAAATAGGTCCTAACATGTTCTGTCCTACTCCTCATTTTGAAAACATTTTAGAACTTTCCCAATTTTCACTAATTTTAAATCCAGTTGATTCCTAACTTGCATTTTGCTTCTGCAAACTTGCATTTTTCTTTTCCTACTTCTCTTCAATCTAGGCCCCACTTCGTCAGACTGACTGCCCACTTCGTCAGACTGACTGCCAGTCTGCATTTCATCATTTCCCAGTTCGACACACTTACTGCTAACTTGCAATGCATCCAAATGTTTACACTCCTTTTTCCAGTCACAACACTCATTACAATATTAGCCCCACCCTCCCCACCCATATATAGACATCTCTCATCTCCTTCCAACCTCACCCCTTCCCTGTGTGTACTCTTAAGGGGCGGGGCTAATATTTAATGAGTGTTTGTTGTGACTGGAAAAAGGAGTGTAAACATTCTGATGTGTTGCAAGTTAGTTCACTTAGCCATTGACATAGCATACATGAGCAGTAGGCCTAGGCTACACACAAGACAATATACTAACCCACCATCACACATACCAACCTCCCACCTACTTCTATAAAATAATCACGACAGCTAGTCTTCATATTTTTGTATACATTAATACCTCAAATTGTATAACATAACTATATAATATATTTATCATTTACTTATCTATTCCTCTAATCCATTTCTACCATTCGAGTTGGATAGTATTTGGGAATAACATTTGCAGATTAGCCATTTGAATTGCATACGAAATAGGAATTTTTTAGCTTAGACAATTGAGGCATCCCTAAGTTCCCCATGCACTTCCAAGGACGCCTTGTTAGTGTTATTATATAAGTGTGTTATATAAGTGTGTGACTTTGATGAAAGGCAATAAAATAATTTGTCTGGGAATGAACGAAATAGGAATAATGTTTATTAGTCATTGGAATTGCATACGAAATAGGAATAATGTTTATTAGTCATTGGAATTGCATACGAAATAGGGATAATGTTTATTAGTCATTGGAATTGCATACAAAATAGGGATAATGTTTATTAGTCATTGGAATTGCATACGAAATAGGGATAATAATGGAGAGCAGTGTAGCCTTATGGGCAGGGCTTAGCAGGTGTGGTCTATTTGTTTGTTTTGACTGGAATGAGAGGGTCCAGACTTGTATGAATGCTAAATAGAAATGTTGTGGCCCAACGTGCAGGTTGCAGGTTGCAAGTTTGCATGCAGTGGTCCTAGTCTGCAGCGATGTAGTGCCAGTGTGTGCAGACTAGGGTGCTACTTCGAAAAGTCAAATTGCAGATTGGGATGTGAAGAATGCAAGTTAGCAATAGCAGGACCTATTATGCTACTGTATCTATATGGATACAAATGCCTTTCCATAGTTACCTATTTGTGTGTGACAATGTTAACAGGTGAACTGCCTGTTGGGTGTGGTCTTATCGATATCAGAAAGTGTCCCCAACCACCACATTAAACGCAGCATCGGAGTTAACCAGAGAGAGTTAGACGAAGGTTAATTAGGATTCAGTCTAATTCGTGCCTTCGTTATGCTCTCGTAAGTGGTGGTAGAACGGTCCATGTACATGTGTACATACATACATGTATACATTTTCATTTCAGCTGACGGCGTGTCCTTACGTACCCAAGATTAACTCTTCCATCTCCTGGATAATACTAGTATTGATCTACCCCCCTTCCCATTCTTAAACTATAGATCACTCATACATGTTTACAACCGGTTGTGTGGATCCGGTTCATGCCATGTATACATTAATCTCGCGTATACAATTCAAATAAAAGTTACTTAATTATTGGAATGTATTATGCAAAGTATAATATAATTAACAATGATCTAAGTCCATGGTAAATAGGCTGTGGTGAATAACGGTGATGCAATCTAGATGTGCGTAGTACATCCTCACAAACAAAGCTCGTAAGTTCACTGTTGCCACTTATTGGTGAATTATACCAATAGATCAAAGTGAAGTGAACTTAACTAGAGTGGGTTCAGCATATATAGTCATGCTTGTCAGCTGTGGCCACTCATTGGATCGTGGCCGTTCAAGTATGCCATGTTCAGATACTGCAACAACCAAATTTGTTTTAGTAATAATGGTAGTTTGTTTTAAGTCATTCGTTAACCTCAAACGATCTTAATTCTGAATCATTTTCACCGATTTGGGGGGGAAAAGTTCATGAAAGTTGAATCCGTGAAGACGATTTATAGACGTGCACATCCTGTTGCAATAGGATATGAAAAAGAAATCTTAAAATTACCGAGCAAAAGCGCTTTTATGCAAAGAAAAATCTTTGCATGACACTCCCTCATAAGTATGCGAACGTGAAATAAAAGACACTAGATGGTGACAATCATGTCTGCGATCGCGTGCGAAAAGATGGCGTCGTGAGTGCCATTAACCACGATTAAAGGGTACATATGGCTCTACAACTTTACTGTCATTCGCCAATACGTTTACATATTATAATATACACATGTTCCCATTTACATTATTTTGATCCTGTGAAATAACGTCTTGCCTTAAAAATTCAGCGACTTCCCTCTTCCAAATTGATGCGTGCTGCCACATCGATCACGAAAGGTGGTAAATGCATCTTTATAATTGGATATACTTTGATAGCGTCTGTGTATCACGTGTCTTAAGATTTTTGTCACTTTCCTGGTATACAATTTCTAATTCAGAAACTATTACTTAGATTCCGCGGACGTAGCCTATATATTGGTGTCTTCCTCTTTAGTGTTGCATTGGTTTTATGTCTATTATTTATGATAATCCGGATGCTGTCTACATTGACGATTTTCACCTTTTGTGAATTAATCTATATCTTATCACGAATGATTAAACTGGGAATTTTAATATTCAGATTTCGGCAGGATTCTCAATCAATCACGTTCGTAAACTTTTGCAAATAATATGTCATTTTGGAACAACAGAATGATGCTTGTGACATAAAACGGACACGCAATATATAATACATGTGCAATAAAGAAGAATAAGGAAACAGAAGAACACTTTGGGAAGTTTCGTGACAGTCATTCGCTTTTATTAAAGCTAGGGAGATAACATCTTGTAATGAATTGCACCATTACGGTAGAAATACAACCATACAAATGATGTGATAGCATGTAATTAATCCCCATTCAGGCCATCGTTAAGATTAGTAAGAGGTGCATTATAACATAAACATGATTTAGGTATGATAATCATGTACCATAATTTTATTCAGGCTTAAATAAAGGATAATCTTTTCGTAGATGTGGCGATTGCCATCAAGGAAATTGATCTCATTTGATTAATTGAAGACGTTTTTGCAGATATGCATCCTAATGTGAGGTAGTGTGCCCATTATCGAGAGGAATAGTCCATGAATAACGCAAAATTATCATTAAACAATATACAGATCAAGCAAATCTATAGTTGTGAATCATCGTAATTCATGATATAATACGTTTCGATCAGCAAAGACGAGTTCTCGTTCTTTTGCATAAATGTTTGGACTTTCTTAGGTTTACCCTATGGTAGTTATTTCTATGAACTGATCTTTCTTCCTGTTATGCTTCTTAACATCTTGAGAATAACAATTGGGAATACCATATTCATTTCCCGGTGTCCACAAGCGAACTTTTCATATTGCATAGTTTTCATATTAACATGAAATTGAAACCATTATTATGTAAATAACATTTAAAAATTCATTTGAAAATTCTAAAATCGACACCGTTTCTATATCTACCTTAGATTAGCAAAACTACAAACATGCCTTAATTCATTAAATTGATATTGCTTCACAGTAAAATAAGGTAATTGCATGGAAATCTAAAAACTATAATATGTGGGCTTCTAATGGAAGTGGTGCAAGGGTAGGATTTACTATGCATGGTTCCCAAAATGGGAGATTTGCCAGCTAGATTGAGCTAGGCCACTTATATGTAGAGCATACTTCCCTTTAATAATTGTTTTTTTCTGACATCCTGTAAGAAAGATATACTTTGCATATGGTCATTAAACAATCTCCTATACGCTGGGCGAAGAAAATTATCTCTGAATGGAGACACATGTAAATTATAGGGGTACTTTCTTGTTTTGATCAATGTCATCAAAAGGGAATTCTTATCTTTATTTGCTAGATAATGAAGATAGGAAAATGAACGATTGTTGTAATTAAGTGTTGACTTCGCGAATGTAATGGTAGGCCTATAGTGTATTTTGAAACGAATCACGCCGTTTTCGTTTTTCAAGCTAAATGATGAACAATATGAAATTATTTGTGGGTCTCGAAATGTTTATTTCTTTTTTTTATTCCTCTACTCCAGAATCAGACTTTTACTTCTTTAAAAAAATATAATTGGCAAATGATTTATATCATTCTAAAACCTACTCACAATATCTTATAATGTTTAATTTAACTGGGTAATGATTCCAGGGTCCTGAAAGGTCATCCCAGGACAGCAATGACACCGATACTATAGGGTATCCGATGGTAGATAGTGAGAGCTACTATAAATATTCACAAATAAGCTGTCCTACTTCATATCTTTATGCCGCAGAGTCATAATATGTATCAGGAAATCAAACAAGATTTGTTTTTGGTCTTTTTCAATCGGACTAACGGCACGTTTCGTTGGATTCGCCCAGATATCAATCCACTAATTGCTCATCGGTAGTTCAGTCTAGGCTCAGAACCTCTCAGATCAGATAAGAATGGTATGTGATGTCAGTGTTTGGACGCCTACTGCGCTAATAGCTTTCTCGGCCTTGGAGTAGGCGTCCTTATGGAATTCTAATGCCATTTTCTGGTTTTGACCAAGAGATATTCACTCAGTTTGGAGGGACTCTCTCAACTTTGAGCCTAAAATGAGTTGATACATATTAAGGTACATCAATTTATTTAGCTCTGTCTATTTGGGAACCAGAATATCAGGCAACGTGATCAATCATTCATTTTTGTTTTCTTGGTCACGGTGAGGCTTCAACAAAGTGGGTGTGGTGTGTTTGGAATTTTACCTTCATTGATTATAATGTGGGTGCGTGCTCTCAAGTTCAACCATAGAGCAAAATCATACACAAAGTACACCACTTCCGCGAAAATCAAATTTGTTTTCGTACCTGAGAATTTGGGTATCCGGATAATCATCGTTCTACCTAATTAAATTCGATTACGTCATGGCTAGACCCGCCTTGAGCATTGGATCCATGTAATGATGGATTTTAGAATTCTAGACGTAATGGTATTATACATACCTGGTCCTTTATTCTGTTATATGATTACAGGGTGGTATAATTTATGCAGTAGGCGTAGCGAAAGTGATGGTGTTTGGATGTCACAAGATAACCATCATTATTACTTAATATTGTATTTTTGGGATTAACTGTCAGACTTGTTAGATCTAATCCCTGGAAAATATCGCACCCCCACAAATCATGATCTTAATTTCAGAGGAGCACATCAATATATACATCTAAATGTATAATTGTGTTATGACATACTCAATAGTCGTGCATGGCTTGCGTGGGTGTCAAATGTTTTTTATATCTGTCTTATTCTGATAATGTCTCATGCTTCACCTAAAGACGCTCTCAGATCTCAATTGTGAGGTGGCTCTTGGCGCACCAAGAAGAGAAGGATTATGACCCGAACGCTTTATTTTTAAGCCCCTTTGTTACTACCTAATTAAAAGATCAAGTCATGCTTCTTACCAATGGTAACTGTTGGCAGACAGTCAATCGGCCATTAAACAAAATCATACAGACAAGGTTTTGGGTCAGAGGTCATGGACCAAAGGTCAATGAGTTAGATCTAATGTTGGAATAAAGAAAAGGCAGCATCTGGTCAACTTCATACGCATGAATACAATTTATCCTTGGTCCGCTAACTCTCTTAACTACCGTCACCTTTTCTCCCAATGTTTATGTCTTTGTACATATATAATGCTATTGAATGCATGCATACCCTGGATTCAATATGGGGCCAAAAGCTGGGTTGCCAAGGAAGTTTTGTAGAAGTGTTTAGCGTCGAAGAAGTTTCTTGTCAATGATATGGGACAAACATGCAGCTGGTGCGATTGTAACAGAAGGCCAATTCGGTTTTCGCAATAATAAAGATGAAATACTGGACAAATGTTTGGACGCGAGCATAGTTGCGTTATGTCTTACGAGCATGCATACGTTTGGAAGTCCTCCAACGAAGGCAACGTATTCAAAATACCGTCCAGTTTTGTATGCAGAAGTTTTATTATGAATAAATGCTGAAGGAAAGACCGACATTCCCTAATTTCTTTTGTCATAAAAGGATCAAATTATCGCGCATCTCATCAGCATTTTTCTATATTCATCCTCGCGACAATTTACCATTTGATTGGCGTGTTTCCAAGCACTTCCTGGCTATGCCTCTAAACACGCGATCTTTTCATCATTTGCCTTGCTAAGTATCAAGAAGCTTCTATCTATGCAGTTGCTTCTTCCTTGTGACCCGGCGGGCCATCCTGTCTCAGGGATTCATTTCGTTAAGTGCAGATTGCGTGTCCACAATGATGTGGTTTTGACGAAATAAGTGGTTCCTCGATCCAGATTTATAGTACGCGAAAAATAGCGTTGCTTGTTCAAATTCTTTATGTAGGGTATACATCGTGATTTACTGGTAATTAAGCCACTATTCGAGCCCATACTCTACCCAATTAATTAATTAAGTATCGCTGTACTAGGATTTCCTTGCATATTTTACTTCCGTAATTAATCGGGCGTTCTCTACGTACGAATTACCGCCTTGAATAGGAAGCAATATATTCAATCTGAGTTAGATTTGCAGACAGCACATGAATTATTTTCAGTAAGATTTCCCATTTACCCTTGACTTTAGATGCGCATGATCCTTCTGGATCGGTTGATGTCGATAACAATCTGTGCCAAGAAAAATGGTTCAACTCTTAAATGGTGAAGGTTTAATTGTCTAGCAAAATAATTAAGATCTAACTTCCTGAATTCTACTCACTTGTTTACGTTAGTTAATCCTTTACATAATTAGTGCTTCGCTTCACACTTCTATCTGTATAATGTGTATTCATCACTTGCTATATAAAGTGTTTGGTAGCATCAATAACATTGTTAAAGCCTTTTTTCAAAATGTGAACCGAAATATGGGGTAGTTTGAGATATTTCTGTTGTGTCCCACTTTTGTGGGATATCTTTTTCTACTTTTTGGTACTAGGATCTCCTTGACGTAAAAACTCGATCATATAGTATAATATAGTTGTATACATTATATAAATATTATATATATTATTTAAATGGCGTATACATGGGATTTGTCCTATCAAATACGGCTTTAGAGGTTCATGATTTAATGTAGGCCTAGTGGCAATAGTAATACGTGTGCACCTTTTCATATTGATCCACCTGTTGAACTGTTGAAGGATGGGCTATGATGCAAGGGGGTGTGAGGGATTAGGACTGGGTATAAGGTTGACTCACCTTGTGCAAGGATCACTGCACAGAGTTTGAAAATGGGTCAGCCGAAGTGCAGGGGTGGTAGAGGTACCTGGGGTGACTGTTAAGTGATGAAAGTCTTGACAGAAATGATTAATAAACCCTTATTTAAGTGCAGGTGCTCATACTAAAACTTGGTATGCCCTTTGCTGCTCTATTTACAAGGAGTTAACTCATGATTGTCGTTTAGAATGGGCGGATAACATGCAGAATTTGTTTTGGAGTTGGTTTATCGAGACAAACGACTTGTAAATGAGTCTTATTTTTAAAAAAACTCCTTAAATTATTGTGCCTGCTTTGAACGCAGAAGGATATCATTAGTCCTCCTTGACTAGTGGTATTAGGGCCTGGCAAACGACAGAGTCTTATAGAAAAACTTTAAAATAAAGTAAGAAAGGAAAATATCACTAAACCAAGACTTCCTTTTACTTTTTGGAAATGTGATACAGAGTGAAAATGAAACCTTCAGTTGTAGGCATATCATATTTGTCTTGGACCGACGACCCTAATATATATAGATAAATAGGACCCATGGGAATTTGTAAACCTATGATTATCCATTTTTGGGGTGGTATATATTTGGTCTTGGCTCCATGTGTTTCCTCTTTGTCGGATTTATCGTGTTGGTTAAGCACAAGGCAAACGTCTAGTTTAGGAAAGCTTGCTCAAAATGCACCAAATCTCCCTACAGCTGCTGTAATCGAGACCATTCTACCTTGATGCCAATGTGTTTGGTCTTCTGCCCCGGAACCATTTTTGCACATTGACTCCTTGTAGGCATGCACAGAAGGGTATGGCCACGAGATTCGCTCGATTGCTAACTCCGGGCCTTGTCATAATGATTGCATTGTCTGCATATCTACTTGTTGTACTCGTTACTCAACCATGGGATTTGCTTTGTCACTTTCCCACGACATAAACCACTTCAAAGAATATAAGGATATTATTTGTGGAATTCCTGTCAATATCAAGAGGATTGTTTGATGAATTTTTATACACTACCATATTATTATAAAGACAATAGTCCACCTAACTGTTTCCCATGCGATTTTGCGCCGCAGAAGACCCTTTTCCATTAAATTCTGTGAGAATCAGCTTAGTGGACAAGGGCCTTTATATGGGCAAATCTTTTCCAGTTAAATGTTGCATGTAGTTAACGTCAATTGGAACCTAGTTGGATTTGAGGACTATCAGATGAGTTACATCCTCAACCAATATAAATCTGATCACATTCACCATTACCATATTTATTGACTTGATATATTCTCGAACATATAAATGTCATTCATTCCCCTTGGTTTGTTGATAAGGTAATAGCCACGAGTTACTACAATGGACGCGATCGATCACCCTCAAATACATAACTGAGCATGATGTATACAATGGTAAAGATTCTCTAGCACATATGTGATCGGCTATGATTGATTCGATTGGTTTATCGAGCATAAATGTCAATACTCAGTCTCAAAAGCTTGTCATAATTACCTCCTTATGTATCGGGACTCAGCATTGATGTATGATCGTGTTGTCATATTTGCATGCAGATAAACACCTGGAAATATTTTATGAGAAATCCTTATGAAATCAAGCCTGTTTGGTCGGGGAATGCATGGTTGTGTTAGGCCTATACTTTTACCAATAATACTTATAGCATTGTCTTTCTTAAGATAAAAAACTCCATGGGTGCCTATATATTAGTGTCCAATCGATGAATTTTAGCGTTCAAAGCTATTCATAATAATTATAGCATTATCTTTAGCGATCTTTCTTAAGATCGAGCAATCCATGAATACCTATATACTTGTGTTCATTCCATTAGTTTTAGCGTTCAAAATCATTTATCCCATACGCCCTGAATAACCCATTCCCATGTGTCATAGTTTGCATTCTGAGAAAGAGGAAACATTTGGAATTTCCAATCAAATTGTGCCTGTAAACAATGAAATGTGTCACCGATTGATTTTGAAAATCTGGATGACGGCCTATGTAAATGTTAGTTAAACCAACATTTATGCGTCCTAGGATCGAGTCCATATGTGTCAACTGTTCAATTATCCTATGCACCAGTGGTACATGATATAGAATTTGTAACATCTGACATGGGACCAAGCTGCATACTTTACATATCAGCCATTCATTTGTTCCATTGAAAAAAGCCATTGGATTTCTACGAGGGACGACCTACCGTCCCTTCTGATGTTTCATTTCATTGGACAATTGCCAATGACTTTTATTGGCTCGATCTTTCATTCCCATGTTTGTAAGGACAAAAAATGAACATTTGAGAGCAAGACATCAATCGCCCCCAACCATGTGCCTATAATAAAAAGGCCAAGTATTTCCATTGCTTTCGAGGATATTCTCACGAATGATATCTTGTACCTAGACATGCTATTCCTAGTACATTAGTTCTTGCCAATTGCCAAAGAAATGCCTCCAAATAAAAAGGAAAGGTTACAGGAAAGGCAATGTACCAGTCATTATCCAAGTATGCATTAATAATATTGTGTCTACTGATATTCATTACGTATATTCAAAACTATTAATACAACTAAAATGAAGCATGTGTCTAATTCCTTGATCTGCACATAAGTCTTCGAGTTAAGGACCGTAAGGGATGAAAAATGATCTAACTCCCATCTTGAGGGGTCAGTTGAGGAGACTTCCAAGTAGACCGTGAATGTTAGTTGCAGATGCTACATCACCGATATATATAGTTTACTCTTGAATAGGAATAGACTGAGTCATACAAATTAGTGGTAATGTAAGTCTATTTGCCAATCATATATAATGTTCTCTTCATTATAATTGTGGATGTAATATAATGCACTAAATTCGGTAATAAATATCTAATTTAACATGCATTATGATTACCATCTTATATATTGAACTTGCGGTTGTTCACCTGAGGTTTCATCCTCTACAATATCAGCTTATTCTACAGTGGATGATATTGTGAAGAGATATTTTAGTTTTGATACTCATGCTCTTCATGTTACTCAAAAGTACCAGTATCCAAGCTCAGAAAATATTGTTTTAAAGATCAGGGAATTGATTAATTTGAAATTCATACTGAGTATGTCTGAAAAATTGTTTTCATTGTTTGTCATATTCAAAAATTCTTGATTATTATGATATGATTATTACTACGGACAATGTGATAGATAAATAAAAATATTGAAAGTTATTCCTTGCATGGGTGCACATTAATTAAATTTTGTCTACTTGGGACCCTTTTAAGCCCCTCCCCCGGAAACCAAAGGCACATTTTTTTACCTGGGACCCAGTACACAGTACGTACGTAACTATGGCAACAACAGTGCACAATTTAGTACTTAGGTAGCATCATTTGTAAGTAAAACCACTCTTCCTTGATAAAGGGCGTATATGTTGCCCGAAACGTCAAACCAAACTTCATTGCCCCACGTCCTTCATTTCCTTGTTCTGGATTGAATCTACTACCTTTGAATTAATTAATTAATCAGCCTCAAATTGAGTCATATCCAAATTTTGTTAATCACCGCCTGGGTTCACTATATATATTCAACTCAACTAAAGTGTGTTTTATTGGTTTCACAATAATTATGTTGATATTTGGGAACCTTTTAGATTTCTTAGGCGCTCTGTTTAGTTGGACTATGGAGTCATTTTACTTGAATACCTGGCCTAACTCAAAGCCCTTTCTACGTCATATTTATGTTATTTTCAACTAGGGAACTGCGTTATTGTAAATCCTTGATTTTGTTTTGTCACCTTAAGGTCTAACTTCTTTTCATATGCCACCCCAGATATTTCACATAGAAGGGGCAAAAGAAAATGGAATATATGTCACCCATTCACCTCCTACCGTGGTCATTAATGTGCCTGTGTAGCTTGCGTCATGTCAATAGTAGGTATTTTGGACAAAGGGTTGTCAGGAAATACCTCTTGTCATGTACATTGACGTACAATTGTATGGTTGGCATGGAAGTGTCCTATATCATAAGTGGATTCCACGGCGTGGGGTATTATATCTAAGATTTAAGAAGTCCAGGATCCGTTTGAAGGAATTTTATTAACAGTTTCAAAACCTCTGTTTAATCTTTGTTGTACAAAAAAAATATATACTTTCAATTAACCGAATGGGAAAGTATTTTGTTTGATTTTACTGTGTGAAAAATGGCTTCCATCGTGGGGATTGGCATTTTTGAATCTTGGAAGTAGTTGATAACATCTCCCCTGCCGATATGTACATGGTAACTCAGGGACCTTTTTAGTCCTTTCAATCTTGAAGTTGTCCCCTTTAGGTATCCACTTACAACTATCGAACTGACACTAGTAAAGGAACGGGGATGCGATTCTCTTTGTGTGATTAAAGCAGAGTTTATAGCAAAACGAATAATACATTCATCTAATAAAAATCTTTAAGCGAGTTTCAAGAACACCACAGGGATGAATCTATCATTAATCTAACCTCTGCAGATACTTGTATCAAAAGCAATCGTCTCCCACTGGTATGTCATTCTATTTGTATAGTATGGATAGATGCAAATGCCAAGAAAAAATAATTCGGATAGAAACGTTTCGGTCATACATCGCATGTTGCTGCTTAGTTCTGTTCTGTTATCAATTACTAACTTATAATCTTCAGAAGGCGGCTGTTAAACAAATACAAAAACCCCCAAATGATAAATCAACTTTCGGAAGAGCATAGCCGAAATATACGTTTGTTTAAAAGAAATGTCACAACGTAAGTGTTATTGACTGAATCTGTTAAGAGTTTAGGTTGTCTGCATTACTTGGCCTTCGATTGAAAGTTAAGAGGTTAAGGTTGAGTCAATGGACCTTACCGTATCTTGGAATGATTCCAGGTTAAAAGCAGTTCTATGAAAGATGTTGAATGTAAAGGGAACTTTTCAAAAGATGATTTGATAAGTGCAAAGTTTGCCCGAAACCCTGGAATGCATGCATTTAACATTAGAAGGTTTGACATTATTGTTGCATGATTAGCACCTAATAGTGAGCTAATATATCTTAAGATTTGGACCACTTACTTCAACCAATTAACTGCATAAAGTTTTTAATTTCGCATGTAGATATTATTACCATTCCATTAATGCTTCATATATGAGAATATCTTAACATACCAAAACGTTACATTTTCCCTGGCATCATATGAGCATCGAGCCTGGGAATCAAGGTTCACTTCTGTACCACTTCCCAGTGCTTAAATAGTCTGTAATTGCCAAGGTCGGATACGTGACCCTCACCACGAATTGAAGTCCAGATTCATGTGCCAGACTTTGATGGACAGAAGTAAGATGGTATTTGATATGTACCGATGAACCTGTACTATTGGTATAACTATGGGTTCAATGACCAGCTTCATTTCTTGTCAGCCGATGACGTGTTTAGTTTGAACAACGATTACTTCACTCTATACTCATTGGTTTGAAGTGCGGTATTTATATTTTTAAGTTCACACTGTAAGTGTAACGTACCTAGTAAGTGACTAATAAAATACGTTATTTAAAAATCCCCGTGAGAAGGAAATATCGATTAAAGAATTTTAATCTACTTTCCTCAGTATACTATGCAAGGATTCGTATGTGTGTATAGACCCATTCAAGTAGTTATGCAGGCTATCTGTATCAAAATCAAATTGTTCCTTGGGCGAAGCATCTGGCTGCCAAGTAGAGGATAAAGGGCGACGTGACGGTAGGACCCAAATGCTTTCATGGTTGAATATCGCTATTTTAAATAAACTACGAGGAGTTTGATCTCTAGGATAGTGTTCAAAACACCCGATACCACCAGCAATAGAAGTAACATAATATCCTGTCATTTGGTAACCACCAACCCCTTTCAATGTATGTAGCATTGAGGATAAATTCTCATGGACCTTTTCCATGTTTTACTCGAACTTATCACGGTAAATCGCATCGAGTTAATGATATGAATGGTTCCATTTAGGTAAATATAAATTTAAAGGTTGCATAGGTAACTGGGTCGGATCTTGCGGAAAACCTGCGGAAAATATACGCTCACATGACCATTTGGAAGGAACATGTTGCTATAGTAACACCTGTTGCCATGGGAATGTGATCATGATATGACAGCTTCATGTTGTAGGTTTTCAACAGGTTTGGTGACGGTGTACCCTCAGTATATAGTTCTGCAGCATAAAGTGCTACCGTCCCTCGGCACATGGATGTGTTTAATTCATTTAGACACTAGATTGATTCTCTATCCAGATTTGTTTCTAATATTATGTAGTTGGCTTTGTGTACTGGAGATTTATTTTCAGAAAGGGAATTCAATTGAAAATAGTACAATTGCAAAGGGCACTTATTTGGTCAATGTATGGCACATGTCAATGATTAGATCAAGGATCCCTTGCTGGATAGGAACAATAACTCATTGTTAGTGACACCTTGCCTCAAAGATCACAGGTTACTCAATTATGGAGGTAATACATATGTATATAAAAACATATCGAAGTTATGCTTCACAATAGGATACTGAATGCAAAGTCAATGGTCCTTTTTACAGTTTGATTAAATTCAATTCAATTATTTCTTTGAACTCCTACAGTAAAGGAACTTTTTATCAGACTAACATACTAAGTTAAAAGAAATAATGTTAGTACCTAATGTGTTTGAAGGCTAGGCAATTAAAAAAAACTCCGCGTCCAACCACTTCTGAGAGTCATATCTCTGTATACTTTCAAAGTGTTGTTTGAAATGGACTTCAATATGCATTTAATCTCTACCCGTTTGATATTTTCAAATCCCTTGGGGGAGAAGTTGGTGATTTTAATTTACCATTCTTATGGGGACATAACGAAAATTATATGATTATTTATGGGTGTTTTGTTGGCTCTCTTTTGGTCTACCGTCTAAAGTTAAGATTAAAATATTCCAGGCATTTCATTTGTGATAGGGCTGTTTATCAAGGTTCTAGTACCACACTGGATCTTGGTATGGTAATGTGATATACATGCTATTCACAATGTCATTATAATATAATCCCTGGTTTATCATACTCATTAGTAGCAATATTTTAAGTAATTGCATGTATAAATTACCATGAGTCATATCTTTTACCAATCTTTTACTGTGAATCAGCTAACATGATCATATATAAATTCCAATTTAATCTAACCAATTTCTCCTTTATTACAGAATTACAGAGCTTTAGAACAAGGTTTCATCATCGTTTACACCACATCCATGCGGATTATCAGAGAGACTTATGAAAGGTGCCAGAAAGTGAGGAATATCCTACAAACACATATGGTTCTCTTCAGAGAAGCCGATATCTTCATGAGCAACGAGAATCAGCGAGAATTAAAGGAGCGTCTTGGAACGGATGAAATAATTGTACCTCAAGTCTTTGTCAATGGCCAACATCTAGGGGTAAGTGTATCATTGTAGTGGAAGTTTCTTTTCGGAGTATTTGATGCATAACTAATAACACATTTGACTGCTGCGCGGAAAGGAAGCTAGTTTAGTCAGTGCTCTGTATGGTTAGGTTTGAAGATCCAGATCCGAGGATTGCCATTCCAAACGCTTCAATTCCACTGAAGACAAATGTTTCAATAGGGAATACAGATAAAAATGATCTCAGGGTGGGGGCGGGGCACATGAATATCGTGATTAAATTCGAGAAGTCCGGTTTTTCCCCATTCCTGTTGTGGTTTCTGGAATTTCACAACGGCCGTATCCTGAAATATCAAGGAGAAAAGAGCTAGCAGACTAATATTCCTGGTATAAGGTAAAGCCTCAGAGAGAGGTAATTATAATGGCAAATTTATTAGAGATTTTCCTATTCTCATTCCTGTCGAGCTTTTGGGATTACATAAGAATTTCGAGGACAAAAGGGTAAAAGTAGTACCCATGTGTTAATACATGCAGAGATGCCAGATAGTATTCATGATGAACAGCTCCAAGGAATGTTGTGGACAAGCTCGGCGGCTGCAGTGACTTTGAGGTGGTCTTTGTGCTACCCCACGGTTGGACAAGTAACTGCATAACCGGTTGCGGCTCCATACAATACATGCTGCAAAATAACAAAAGTATGTGTTCGTGGCAGAAACATCAGAAACTCTCATAAAAATCTGAATAACTTTATGAATAAGGCATCCCTTAGAAGGGAAGGGGAGGATATATTCCAGAGGATCCTCTGGCCAATGACATAATGTTTCAGGTCAATCTATTTTGGGGATAATTCCAAGTTGAAAATAATACGTGAGAAGCGGACAACCAATTTGGTGATTTTTTTTATTCATTGACTTTGGGGATATCACGAATCGAAAGCTTGAATTTTTCTCCGGTGAAGAAAAAGAAGGTTATAAAGATATGCTCCAATTTTCGACACATAAATATGTCTTCCCTCTTCGGCTGCAGGCACAGTGAAATTAATGTTTATTCAAACTCCCGAAAGTATCGACCCATATCGCCTCGCAGTATTATTTGGACAGTGAAGATAACTATGTCAATAAGAGGCAAAGTTTTTCCTTTTTGGGGACGTAACCGAGCCTCATATGCTATTAACTTCTCAGTGGATGAGAAATGATGCCCTTGAACTAGTTATTTCACTGGCACCTGACCCTTAATTTACTCAAATATTTCAAGACAGTCAATGAGGTTAATGGTAAAAGATGGGGCTTATCTTCACTTAAGCAAAAGGGTATAATGTGCCAGTGAAGGATGAACAAACATGTGTCACCAACATGGCCTGTGCTGGGATTCTTCCGTTAAAATCTTATAATTTATGGATGATTCTTCTTCTCACAGCAAAGAGTTTCTTCATTGGGGATTATATATATATTCTCTGTCACCCCTTTTTAAAATATACTTAAAAGGTGTATTTGGATGAAGAGAACATAATATATTATGAGTTCTAATTCAAAGCAACCAGATGGCCTATGCATTCACATCACTTTTTCTTTAAAGATTTTTGTCCTCTTGCATTGCACCTCAATGCAATTTCTCATCACATTGTATTCACCACTTTGGTTTATTTAAGGACACCCATTATTTGGTTACTGGTCCACATATTTGCACCTTTCCAGCGTGTCTTATACTCCTCACTTTGTTCTCCCTCCTTTTTTTGTCTTCGTCTTTGTGGCTGTGTTTTTCTGTTGTCTTTGCATGTGTGTTAGCATTATGTTCAAGCCTTCTTCGTGCTATAGACGCATATTGTAAGGGTAAAGTGTTGGTTTCCCTAGTTCTCATGTTTGCATCAACTCTAGGAAGATCCACGTCCTCTTGTATTCAGACCTGATTAATATGAACTGCAAATAATTCGTTAAACTTCTTATGGTTATACACACATATAATGTAAATTTGATTATCCTTGTGTAATCGCAGTGGGAACTTTTACAAGTGTGATTGTGTAATAATAACACCTATATCTTTTGGTGAAAATTAAGTTTTAGATTTCATGAAATATTGGGCTATCACATCCCGTGTACCACCACTCCTTATTCTTATTCTTGCCCTCCCTCTTCCTGCCCCACCCATGTTTTTCTCATCTATAATTTATCTAACCCTATCATGATTTCCCGCTGTATTGGCCTGACTTTACCAACTTTTCCTTTTCACCCACATAACTGTACCTTGTATTCTCCCCACATCACCCTTGTAGGGCCTGCTTCTGACTCCTTGGTCGCTTATTGATCTCTAATCGATCCCATATTGATCGGTTGGATTAAGTATTAAAGCTGCAATCACCTTTTACGAGACTGGTATGTTAATTACTGGGTTGTGCGAGACTGGAATATATACTTCTAACTCGAGTAACAAACCTTATTAACCACCACCTGTTCTATAAATACTCTCACATCAGATAGAATAACTTCTCTTCAGTTCAGGATCATTTCATTTGCACTGAGTTTTTAGCTACAGAACTCAATCAACTGACTATATATGCTCTTTTCTTCATCATAGATTTTAATCAATAGACTTCCAAAAAGATGGGGTGGACAGGCATCCTTTCCAATTGATTTGTTGCAGGGTAAATTAATAGAATTCGCAGCTGTGTCGTCTGTGTTGTCCACGAACAAGCTTTTTCCTGCATGGTCCTTATAGTTGTAATCTGGGACAGTTTGTTTTTCCATGAAAATCGTTGCTTCTTTTTAAACTGACCTCATTCGGGTGCGTTTTCAGGCCACCTTGATGTAATTATAATTATGGTAGAAAAATGCATAAAAGTTCATGAGTGATGTGTTTTTAATACATATCCCATCTTATGTCGTGACTTAGATTTTTGTTTGCTAGAGCACAATTCAAAAAGGTGCAACTGCACTTAGAGAAGCACCTTTGCCGGCTAGACCACATCGTCTTTTTATCAACATACATGTAAAGATATATTATATTCATGATAAGAGAGCTCAAAGATGCAGACTTTAGTTTAGTCTATAAATAACTCACTTTGTCTGCCTGGTAACTCAAGGCAAGAAGATTTACTGAATAGTTAATGACTATGTCAGTCCGATCCCAAGTCTAAATTAATCTAAAAACAAAGTCAAAGCATAGAGGTAAGATGATATAAAGAACTTGCATAGTCGACTTAGCATATAGGGCAACCGTAAATAAAACTATGCGTTTTACATCAAGAAGACTTACTCATGTTTTCCCGTTCCCCTATAAATACGATCTCTCAGTTGTCTGGAGAATTATTTATATTAGGATATGTGTGAAATCGCAGGAGCTTTTTATGGCATTGATATATGCTTCAGAATAAAACCTCTCTCGACTGAAAAATCGTACCAAGAAGTACTACATAATTATAACACATACTTCAAGATTAGGTAGAATTCTCTTGATCTCCTTTTACCTTATATGAAGCAGCTAACTTTTGTATACAATTTATAAAGTCCAGATATTATCTGGATATTATGTATCTGGACATTATCCTCGTTATCGTTCATGAGATTTCCATCTCGTATTAGTTACGATTATGATTAACTTTTTTTTAAAAAGTTCAATATAACCTCGTGCAGGACAGCAGCAGTACATGAACTAGGGAAACGTATTATCAATCTAAGGGTATAACCCCATTTTGATAAAAAGAAAAAAAGATCATCATTATAATTTTTAACATGTCAGTCCTGCATTGTTTTAATTATCGTCAAGGGCCCTTTATTAATTGATTGATTTTTCTGCACAGTCTTTACCATTCCTTGATCACTATTTTGTCTATTTTCCAGCAGTTTATGAATATACTTTCACAAAACCTTAATTGGCGGAGCATACCTAATCTCTATACATATCTCACCCCGATGGTAGTGGCGCTAATCCTGTTCAATAGACATATGGGTTTTGTATAAATGAATTCATCCTATGTAGTGAACGCTCCATCTTCTCTGCCCTCTTCCTCCTCGCTCTGCTGCCCAGCTGCCCCTCTACCCATAGCCTGCTTTATGAGCTGCATGGCTCGCTGGAGATTAATCATTCATGGTTGCTACAGCTCTTTACTCAGCCACTTCCCTTCCTGGCTTCAGCCCCGAATACGAAACAAAACTCTGTTCATCGCATCGTTATGCACCCAGGAGTTCTCACACTCTAAATGTGTGCCACTTGTTTTCCAGGTAAATTGAAAATAACCTTCCATAGCTTAAACCAAATGGTGCCATAAGTGTACCTAGAGTTGATTGGGTTGGGTGGCGATGCTGGGTTCTGGCTGGTAATCATTCATGACCCATTGCCAGATATTTGTGTTGCGGTCAACTATGGGATGTCAGATATTGGATGAAGTTCAAAGGGTTTAGCTTGGTTCACTATTGTGTAGGCCGGGAAGTGTGCTGCATTCCACTGGTATATATTGATCATCATCCACTTGGGTATTTGGTCAGATAAGAAGTTTTCCAAGCTGCACTGATAAAAAAGCGGTTAGATATTCTGGTACTTGTAGCTGCATGACTTACATTGCTTGCTTTAATTACACGAACCGCAATATTAGCAAAGACACTATATAGTATCTTTAATGCTATTTACATAGTAGGGTTTGCAGTGGCTAGGCATTAATCTAAGGCAGATAAAGTGGCAACACTAAATGTATTTTGTATGACAAATGTGTTGAACCCATCGCTTTTTTATTCTTCATGTGTTGATATTGAAAAGATCAAACCTATCAGATTATTTGTGCAGTTCCCTCGTTAAGTGCTCCATTATCCATTTCTGTAAAAGCCCGGCCCGAAGAGAAAATGGGAGGAAATATCTTATGAAAAAGTATGACATTTCCAAGGAAACTGCGCTGCTGAAAAGGCTATCTGCAATGCAAAATTTGATGACATTTCAGTCCATAAAATGGCTATTCATCAGCCTTAATTATAGTTTTACAGGGATTTCTATGAGAATAATACAGCTGGTACTTAAGTTTCGCTTTTGCAGTCGTAAGCTCTATTCGTTATCGGAAAAAAATCCGAATACCCCTCGGGAACATCAGTGTAGAATAATCAATCAGCAGCCAATTTGATCTACGCCGTCCTGTTGGCCACAACCAAATAAATATTCTTTGATTTTTCTTACCAGCGAATCTATTTTAGACTCCCCCCATCAATTTATTACCATTTGCACCGGGACGATTGGGGTGGATATATGAATGAGAGAAGGTGGGACTTAAAGTGCTCCTTCTTCAGATGCTCTTATATTATTAATGGCAAAAAAAAATGTAATTCAATACTTACGTTAATGGAATTTTATACATATTTGCGAATCGCATGGGTATTAATTCAAATCATTTTTAGTCACATCTGCAAGTCTGGATGCATTTAGTTTTCATTTTGTTGCGTTTCTGATCTAAAGACATGCAACTTTAAAATTGGTCAAAAGGTCTAGAAATTAAATTTTAACTTAAATTCTTAGAAATTATATATAGGATGTATGTCTCCCTGTGCCATTAATAAGTTATTAATGTATGTATTTGGTTGTATTATTCAGGGTGTGGAAGAAATGGAAACTATGAACGAAAGCGGCGAGCTGAGGAAAGTATTCCAAGACTTTAAGGTTGGTATAACCTTCCAGGTTTTATTATTCAGGGTGTGGCAGTTTTCTTAGTCAAACACTTCAATGATTTTAATGTATGAATAGATGATATATGTCCCCTGCGATAAACTCCAGAGAGGGAATGCATACTTACATTTCAAAGAATTAATATGGGTTGGTAAATGTCAATGGATGATCTGTTTATACGGAAGGGAATGTACCCATTTCCATCTATATACCGTACACATGTATGCATGTTTTTATTGAATCAAAATTGAGATAAATTTATACATACATAATTGTAATACTCAATTACTGTTACATCCAGAATTAGTTTACATTATATTCGTTGCGTACTTTCTTGCTAAAAGACGTGTCCTCGTGATTGGCAATGTGCCCCACCCAGATTATCCAATACATTTCAATGAACTTATGTACTCATGCAACATGACACTCCTCTTCTCATGGGGATAGAATCAATAATGTTATTGTCTTCATTGTCATAAGTTACTAACAATAGTCACATTGATACAAACCACCTTAAAGAAATAGGTATCCACAGTTCACATTAATATAAATAAATCTATACAATACGAAATATCAAACCTATCGAGAAAGAGATGATAGGAACGGGTCCAGTTATCTCCTCTAAATCCAGTCATTTAACAAACACTGCAATAACAGTGTCCATTGTCTTTCTGTGAAACAAAATCGATAGTTTGTTTATTAAATAGTCATAGGTTGGGTCTCATAGGCTGGAAAGAGGTTTATAAGTCTTGTACAAGGAGGTATCGCCTCGGAAGAATTAAGAGCTGTTTTGGTTGATCCGCATAACATAATTAATTATTCAATGGGTTTGTCTGCTCCTTTAAAATGAAATCAAAACATGACACAATGGAGCACATGCTACCTCTCGCGGTATATCCAATAAACACAATATACCCATACTAATGATTAGCTATATGCCATTGGAACATCATGATTGTTACAATTTGAATTAATCCTTATCGTAGATATGTATGAACACACAATATGTTTTTAGAACTTCTCCCACAAAGTTTGATTAAACATTTTAATGTCAAAATGTCATAAGTACAATTACCATATTCCATTAGAAAATACGCATATTTGAAAAAACTCACCAATAATCTCATGCGTCACCTGGTTAGAATCAATGCATTATAGTGTCCAATATAAAAAAGGAAATGTGTAGGCCCGATAGATCTAAATCCATGTATCAACTTGAGGGATTGCAATTGTAATTTCTACGCTCACACGAACACGTCGCTTAAATATTTAATTTCAAAATAGTGTTATCCAATGATACGAATAGTTTTCATACACTTTTGTCATAATTCTAATAAATGAAGTTACTTAAATACAGTTAGGTCTTCTCGTCTCATTGTCTCTCGTGTGAACTCTCTTAAATCCTCAATATTTCTTTCTTGTAAATCTGAAATGTCTAATGAATATATTCTCACAAATTTCTCGATTTATTCTTCGTAAGGCCATTCTTTGCTTATAATTCCGGTTAAGCTTTTTTGGTACATAGTTCAAATTGCTCTCATATAATAATACGCGAGGTGTAAGAGAATTTATCAATCTGATCAATAATTCCGGCTGCATTGTGGTTATGGCACCAATATATATCCTTGGTGATCGGAGAGGTAGCTGTATTCAAGTCCTCCCTGTATTGGCTTTGTGTGGTCAAGGTCTTACAGCGGTAACCATTGGGTTCCATTATATATTCAGTCCTCATAATTGCTTATTGATTATCACAGATAGTCCCGACTCAGGCTATGTTGGGGACTGTAATACTTATTGTGACTGGTGTGTTGATAGCGTTTTAATGTGAACATGGGTAGGAAATTGGGAAAACACTACTGAGTGACTACTGGCCATTGCTGTTCATATGAATATTAGGGCGGTCTTCTTAAGTATGTGTAAAATGTTATTTAATTCTATTATGAGAAAAGTCCTCTAGAAATATCCGACGATGGTAAAAGTATCAATTAATTGTATCAAAATCTGCACGATGCTATGTTTTATGGGGATGATGTTTGTGTTGATATGGTTTCTTTATGTATGAAATTAAAGAATTTCCGGAAACTATTCATGCTTTCTTTTATATCAAATGATTGATTCAGCACAATTAACTCTAAGTTCTGTCTTATTTTCATATTTCAGAAAGTTCAACACATGACTTCATGTCACAAGTGTGGTGGCTATCGGTATGTTAATTGTCCCCAGTGTTATGGAAGCAAGAAATCTTTGAATCGGAACCATTTCACCGAGGAATTCTGTGCTCTTCGGTGCGTAAACTGTGATGAAAATGGACTTGTCCGATGTGACAACTGTACCGAAAACGACGAAAAGAAGAAAGGATAGTACTCTTACCCGGTATATAAAAGAACATAAGGATAACATTTATTATTGCAATCATCCATAAAATGGGACAAATGTGATGAGACAATAGACATTAAAATTGTCTGACATAGAAGGACTGTAGAAGGATCGAACTGTCAAAGGCAAGGACAGCTGCAAACTATTTCATGTACAATATGGACAGCATCTAATTTTGGACGTTTTCTCTAGGACGTTTAGTCCAACAACAGATTGGTGAACTTTGACACAAGTTTAAAGGCCAGATCTTGCTTTGGGACATAGACGGTCGAAGGTCTAAAGTGAAGTATTCGAGACATACAACAGGAATTATTTTTATGAAAGCAATATTGCTTCTGTGTAACTGCATCTCAGGCGGACCTAACGCTGAGGTCCTTAGCGCCATACGGACGAAGCTTCAGCAGCCAAAAATGTTGTGTCCAGTCAAAAATACCTATTGAAAGGAGTCTTTATCTAAGTCTTGCGAAGCTGTTTATTCATCGATATCATTACATCTAGAAGGAAACTTTGAATGCTTTCTTCTATCTAGCCCAGTACAAATCCCACCTAAAGAAATATATTTATGTGTGTTTATTCAGATGATTATATATGAAATGAGCTTAGGAGACGTGGACTTATTTGATAAAGTGCTATGTCATATTCGGACATGTTTAAGGTGAATGAGAAGTTGGCGTTTTTATGACATGCAATTACTCTCTGCTGTGATTTTGACGCTATAATAACGCATGTCTACATCGTGAATCACTTTCTTGTACCCCTCGTGTTCATATAGTTTTAATTTTTCGATGGTGTTTCGAGCATACATATTTGTATAATATACATGTTTGTATGAAAAATATTATCTTTAGGGATGCTTTTCTTTCTCCTATGTATCTCTGAACATCCAACCTATTCTCATTACGCAAAAAGAAAGGCCACATTTTGTGCATTCACTTTAGTCTGGACAAAGAGCTTCGCTATGGATCGTCACAGATCATCCTTATATACTCTAGATCATCAAAGATGAGGCATATAGTGAAGCTGAACTATTCTGTGCATTAGACCCAGAATGAGATGCTGCAATATCAAATATCTCCTCATTGTATTTGCACTGATACAATTATGTTGAATAAGGTACACATGTACTTGACACCATCAAGATGGTAAAGAAGCAAACGGACCAATTATATACTATACACATGTATGCATATTCCATATACAATATACATAGCTGTTAATAATTAATTTATAGAAATGTTAAAAAGATTTTGTGCATTATCCATCATATATGCGGACGGGTATTTCTTCATGATAAATGATAAAACTGAAATATTATATTTGCATGAATATGCATTAATTGTCTGTCAGTTGACATTATCCGGTACTCTGAGAAAACATGGTTACATCGGCTCAGAAAGCAAGGCATTGTTTACTTCAATTTCATCAAATGTTTGTAGATTTGCAAGAAATTGTCATATTCAGGTCATTCTTTTTAGGTTAGCTTTGGGCAAATATTGGCATGCGGATGATTCATATATCTATACGCAAATGCATCGGAAGCCGAAGTTAAATAGCCGGCCACACAAGTCTACTCCCATTTATGACGCACGATCGTAATGGTCCATATCATCAATTAAAAAGTCCTTATTATGAAACATCTTATAAAACCATAACTGCAAACCTTTGAATATTTCCTTTTCCATTTTAATTTGACCATGTGCGTTATATATCTATTGCCAATGTGATAATTTCTGTCCATTATTACACAATGGTCATTTTACAATCCAGATGTCAAAAGAAACACACTTGTTAAATATTCGGCGGGTTGTTCGTTTATGTACAGTTACACATGTAATATCGTTATCCAAGATGTTGATGGAAATTACCATAGTGCATTGTTCAAAGCATTCTAGATAAACCTTTAAAGAAAGCCAGGCATATTTTCGGATGCATATATTATCCTATCTGGTAATTTTCAGATTTTTTTCCGCTCAACTGGAGTAAGACCAGATAGAACGAACCTTTGGTTCCTAAATCCCAGTATATCCGAAAGTATGGTATATCTCATGATACTACGGTAGGCAAGGATGCATATTGTGACAGGCCTATGTATATTCTACGATTATCAGTCTTATAATACGCATAACCACACCTGCACAAATCCAACGTCCCCAATGACACTTTGTACATAGAAAGCAAATTTTGCTATGTATATATTACACGACTAAGATAAATCAAGCGAACTCTTTAATATTAATAATCATCGGTCAAATATGGTTACAATAAGTATTGGTGACGCGCCAAGTGAACTGTGAGGTACTGTATAAGGTGCTATATTGTTCTTGGGGAAGAAGCTCATGAAAAAGTTGGGTCTAAAGACCAAGTGGGGGTATTCAATGAGAAGCCTGTCAGTTCATATTAATAGGTTTTTGAGCAATAATTAAGACACTGTCGATGTTTGATAGTCACATGTGGACCCAGGACGAAGTTGGTGTCAATAAAATTGGACTATTTTGAAAGGTAATTGCTTGCGTCTTTGTTTTCCCCCATTAGAAATACTCTTTACTCAAACACCACTACCCTTAAATCTTGTGGTTGGATGAACGAAGTTGTTTGCTATTCAGAGTTACCACAGAAAACTAAAAGTAAAATTCCCTGATGTGTTTATATTTTTCCCTGCTTCATAACAAATATAAAGGGTGCCAGGTCTGTAGTGAGTGCTAAGGAAACTAATTTTCCGATTTAAAAAAAAAATATCCAGGGGATGCTGTGTGGCATATTTTCCCCGAATTTCCATTTTTCTTTACAAATCTGAATTTTACAGAGTAAGATTCTGTTAAATTTTCAAATTCCCTGATTTTTCCCTGCAGGATTTTTCCCTGCAGGATTTTGCGTCCTGTGGTAACCCCGGCTATTGAAATTTGCATAATTCCAAGACTTCAGTGGTCTTCAGTTTAAATTGAGAAAAAAATGATAGATCTATTCTAAAATAAGAAGAAATACAACACCATTGCAACACGGGATATAATAATAGCGGTTGAATATATTCAAAATTATGCATTTTATTTCTACAACGGATCAGTAGCACCACTAAATGTGTAATATCTATAAACATTTCACACCTGTTTGAAAACAAACATCATTCCCGTTCCAATCTTCAGCATTTGAATTACCAACAGCGAATGAAAGACAGTTGAAAACCGGTACTGGCAGTTCAGGATTTTTAGCAGGCGTAGCCTCGGGTATCAAATCATTTAAACTGGTAGAACACCAACAGACCGTTCCACCAGGACAAAAAGGGAGATGGAATCAATAGGAAACTTACGTTGGCGGTATTTAGTCCAGATTCAGAAAAAAAACAAAAATTATTTTTGTACCAGACTTCTTTTTAAATGCGAATGATGTAATTCTAACTTGAAAGGCATTGGCACCTGCGATCTTTATACGGCCCAGATCAGGTTCAGGAATTTTCCTTAGGTGAAAATGGTGATTCCAATTGACTAAAAATGCGCTATGGTTAAGGCAAATCTCCTATATCTATGAGGGAATAAACCAGCCTCACTGAAAGGCCTTCAGACTACCAGTATCTACGAATTTTAGTCATGATGGCACAACATAGAAATAGTATCAGAATTATGAATTATAAACTTTTAGGTATACATTGTCTATTTTAAACATGTCCCTAGTTTTCCTCCTTAATGCTGCCCCAAATATACAATAGGTTTAATACAATTTTACAAAGTATGCTACTAGTCCCAAGAACTTTTGGTGTCTGCATTAAGAGACGTATGTGTTAAATAGTTAAATAAACTGAATTTTATGATGAGTATTGAGATAAACAGTCGAATAAATCATAAACCACTGAGATAACATGGACTTCAGAAATAGGTTTCTACATCCATATAGGGGTAGAGATTTCAGCCTGTACAGTGGCATAACTTCATTCATTTTTAGGGTACCGTAATGGTATAGTTACGTTATTAACTTCACAGACGAGTAATTAGCACATTACATTTTTTTTACATACTGATACCGTTCAGAATCATGATTATGCTCCAAGTTAAAATTATGCTAATACTCAATATATGATTATGCAAGAAATAATCTGATTATCATCTTGAATGTATGAATATTCTTGATTACGGTTTTAGAAGTAATATTTCTTGCTATATACATCACTCTAGGTAGATTTAGACCACATAAATATCACTAGCATGCATTTTATATTCCTTCTATACAAGAAAGGCACCTATTTATATAGTATCTCATAAAACAAGATACCTACGACCGCAAATACTTTATATTGAAGCTGGTAAATATGTTTGGTGAACATTCTCATCCTTCAAGTATAATAGGCCAAGGAAAAAAGTTGAATACACAGAAATGATAAATGATTCCAAATAACATTGCTTTCAAACCACCATTCGTCCAAATTTTTGGTAATTGGATTCTTTTTAAGTCAAACATATAAGAAATAAATATTGAAACGACGAGGTAATCCCAAGGAGGAAATAATAGGTATACATTATATATTCTTGACTGAAATTCCCATTTCATATTTGGCCCCTTTTACTAAATGAGAATTTCAGAATATGCGGAAGCAATACGCTGTTGATGCATGCATGCATGCTCATTAGAGTGAAATGAACATAAGTAAGGGAGAAAATGACAAACAATAGAACAATACATTTCTTCCTTGATCTTCCTTGGACGCCATAATTACTTAAGTTTCTAACCAGACATGCATTATAATAAGTACCAGCATTGATCTAGGATACAAAGCGTACAGTATACATTTTCCTCAGTCATCTATGAAAAAGTTTAAAGCATTATATTGCTATTGATACCATGCATAGATTAAGGTTACGGCTCGGCTTAATTGGGACGAGATTGTCAATCACCTATGAAGTAGATAATGGAAGCACACTCTTCAAATTTGAAAAAACCCACAAAATAAATCATCCAATGTTATGGATATCTATCCTACAACTACTAGTATACAATTTACAAAATGGTGGGGCAATCTAAATGCAAGAAATAGACTCTGTTTCATAGCACTTGAGGTTTGGTAAAGAAATCGAAAAAGTCTAAAGAGAATAGAAAATATTTGAATAGAGGCACAAGTCTTTTGACATCACTGGCTTCAAAGAATATCTATGAAAGACCCCCCCTGGAAGATATTATTATATAGTCAACATCTCAAGCATCTTATTCAAAGGGTTAGCAATAATTAAAGCATGGTATCCCAAGTCTTCAACACTCGCTACACGTACATTCTGATGCTAGTATTCCCAAGTAGAGATTTACCAATGAGACTGAGTGTGATAACGATATATCCTCAATTAGCTAACTACAAAGTTTGGGGGTGTAAAGTAATGAATGGTCGTTGGGTGCTTACAATTACATTCTAGATGGCCAGTTTTGGTGTAAGGATTTCTAAAGTCTTTGTAGTGACGTGAAAGATGATATATAAATTATCACTGTACAGGAAATTAGGTAATTTATCCATACATAATGAATAAAAGAAATTGAGGGGGGTCAGTGATACTAACCAAAATCATCAATGAAACAATTATATTTAATAATGGCCATAGTTGATATTAAAACTACTTTAAATAAAGGCTAATAATTAGATAAAATGCTGTACAACACTTCCAGGTATCTGTAACGGACTTGGGACCATTCATTATTTCGCCCAAACCAAACATTGGAAACTGTTCTCTAAGGAAACATAGACAACGAGGACAAATAGACGTTTAGCTCGCAGCCTTCATCTTCTCGAGGATTGGGATGATCATGTCAAAGCGGGGTCGTTTAGCAGGGTCTTCATTCATACAGATCTTGATGAGACGCGACATGTGTTGAGATGTACCAGGAGGAAGGGAGATGCGTAGACCTTCCAGCGCAATCTATGGTCATATCGAATTGAAATAAGAATATGTTATATTAGTTATAGTGAAATAATGAGAAAATGATGAGGCGGTGAGGCAACACACATTTGTTGAGAAGATAATTCACACGCCTTTGAGATGAACGTTGGGTCATGGTAAATTTTTTTTTGCAAGGGGAAAAGCCCCCATAGTGGGGTTCTGGGGAAATAGCCAGCCGTGATTTTTTTAAAACAATCTAGTTTCAAAGAAATTTGCAAATCAAATTTTGTAAAATATTTTTGAAAATTTGAGGACTTTTGGAAATTTCAGATTAAAAATAATGGAATTTGGCGGAAATTCGAATATTTTTCTAAGTTTTCAAAAATAGTGATTTCAGTAGAAATACTGAAGACTTTCATCCCTGTATCAAGCTTAATTTTTACAAGACTAAGAACAGAGACCTGTACACTAGGTCAGAATAGCTGATGCGATTCTGCCTTTTATTCCTCCGGGTTTCGAGGATGGAATGTAAGAAATTTAGATTTAATGAAAACAGATGTTTTTAAGTACAGACCTTCATGCCTATCTCCATAGCCGACATATCAGCAAAAGGCACTTCACGCGTGGCAAGTTCCCATAGCAACACAGCAAAACTCCACATATCGGCGGCTCGCTGGTTGATGTCTGCTGGCTTACGATTCAAGGCTAAGTACGAAGAAACAACAGATCATATATTCTTCAATAATTGACTACTACATGAATACAGTGAAACTTCTTGGCAGAAAACATACACGCGGCTTGAATGGCGACAAGTTTTATGGAGAAATGTGCTTAGACTTAAACAATGCAGTATATTCTATAATTACATGTACTAGGATTTGTTTGAAAATTATTTATTGTTATAAGCGGCACATATGGCCAGACTAAAATTTGCGATTTGAATATACCTAAATACTAGCAGAGCTATACATGTATGTATAGCTTTGATACTAGTTATGCTTACAACTCAGGTGAAAATGCCATTGACAATGGTATCCAATATGCTTACCTTCAGGTGCTAGGCAAGCTGGGTTGTATTCTTTGCCTTTTTCGTGGAAGGAGAATTTGTAGTCAGCCATGTTGATCTTGGCAGTTAAGTCTTCATCGATCTAGGCGTTAAAAGAGAACTTGGATCAGAATTGTAACTTATGCGCACATTACCATTTTAAGGACAGTACACTGCACGGAGAGTTGGGGGTGCCAAGGGTCAAAAGAATGTATTAAATATAGGATTACGCAGTAAAAGATATTAAGTGTCCATCTCGAAATCCATTGTGATCAAAACATAATTAAGGATAAAAACACTCCATAGAAATAATCGGTAAGAGCTCTCGTCAAGCGAACTCAAAAACATTTAAATATAATGAAGCGAACTCAAAAACATATACATAACGTGATAAGTTATAATAAAGTGTAATTTAATTTTCTATCTCACACATACATCTTACATTAATAAAATCATATTAATCAACTAAAGTCTAATTTTAATAAAGGTGTCGAATATGTATAAGGATGCTAGTCCATGTTCAATTCTATCAATCAGTATTTCCCATTTCTACAGCAAAACTTGACTATTGAACAGGATTCTGATGGTTTGGATTCTCTAAACATATTATACAGAGAATTCTTAACAAAGTAAGCTGAAAAGGTGATACGCGGTGGTCGCCTTGGCAAAGCCAAATGCATCTGTGAGTCAGTGTAGATTTTCACACTCAGAAAGCGGTTAATCACTCTTCGGATACATACTTTGTACGCCAAACACTTCAGCACAAAATCATATGCGACTAGTTTCTGGACTAAACACCTTTTTTTTATCGGAAAATATGAAGACAGGATAAAGTACGAAAGTGTATAAATATAATCAAACATAAAACCAACAAAGAACGTCACGATGCTTTGCAAAAGAAAACTCCCATGAGTGAAAAGAAGTTGCAAAAAGAAGAGCAAATGAAATGGAGAGTGAACCAAAGGGTATATTTGACAAATTTATATCATTCTCCACAAATTCAAGACGTTCTCATAACGAGGGCAACCATTAAAACAGTCAGTAAAGAGAAAATAGTATAGAAATGATGCTTAAAATCTAGACGAAGCGTCTGAAATTCTTCAATTACATGATGCTTTGCATCCAAGGAGACTTCTGTCATTTCCATTGAAGTTCTTATGCACACAAAACGAACAAGAAAAGCCATGATGGCACACTTGGCTGGAGCAGCAAACGAAGCTTGGGGGACCAAAGGATGAACACATCAAAGATTAGGGTCATTAGGTCAACCTCAAGGTCAAGGTTCAAGGCGCTACTTGCCACCTACGTCTGAAACCAGATGGATACGTTAACAAGACCTTCATTAGTATACAACAAGCATGGCAAAAGATCGTTAGTCACAGCAAACGCTGGGCTTCTCTTGGCATGGTGCGGTGGGCACTTTTCAATATTTCTTATATAAACACAATCTGATTCTTTAAAAAAAATCATATACCTATGTGAATAGCGAAGATAATAAGCATGAAAAATGAATGCCAAACTATCTCTAATATCCCAAGGTTTTGTGAGTTTTGTTAGAAATATCACCAATTATTGACGGTATCCAGAATAGTAATCCTACAGAGATACACATCAGATAGTCTAACGTTTGGTGTATTTTTTAGAATACCTTTTCCCTATTCATTATCTTAACACCACTGTCGATTATGCTAATTTTCCACAGCTAGTTTGCCAAGAGAAGCCGGTTGGGCATCTATATGTGAATGTTTCATATGCCAAAAGGAGGACATTGGTGACGTGCTGCCCCCCAGTGTGAAAACCCCGCATAAGGGAGTTAGGTGAAACAGTGAGGTAATGCAGTGAATACCCCATTGATCAGGGCGCCCTCTCTGTCCTTCATCTGGTACTTAGGATCATCTATGTTAATCTTGGCCAAGTCTTCATCAATCTGAAAACGAGATGACGATTGGAGCGTCATGTGTTACATAGTTACACAGTTCATACTCCTACTCACCTTCAAACCCTTATCTTGCATATATGTTAAAGTAAGACAGAGAACGCCACTCAGTGCATTCATTTAGAACAGGTCTTTAATGCTGTGTGTCAACTCTTAGGGACTTTCAAACCAAACTTATCGAGTGAATACAATGCTTAATATTTGGTAAAACTCAGTAAATCATCCACGGAAACTGGATTTGTGTGTTGGGAAGAAAATACATGGTTAAATTGATCCGCAGCTGGACTGCAAATATATTTATACTTAATCAATCAATTAAAGGTGAATTCAGACCAAAGAAAAAAATGTATAATTGGTGAAGAATGAAAAGGAATATATATGAAAAATATTTATATGAAAGAGAATGTTGTAAGATTGAAGGGAAAAGTTGGCATATTTTCATTACTAACCATGACATGCTTGGAAGAAAGGACCAAGTTGGAGATAAGAGGGTCCATAGTGTGCAAGAACTCCATGCCTCGCGCTATGTCCAACGCAAACCGCAGCGCTTGGTTCTGGTCTACAACGATTCCTACAAACGAAGGAAGTCGTCGAATATTATTTTCTAGAAGTATACTACTAAATTATTTCAGGACAACTACAGCTTTCCCGCTTTTTTTAACATGACTAATTCAGAGGCAAAGAACGTGATCCTTAAATCAGAATCACATATAGCTATAACGAACCAGAAAGGCATAATGTAAATGAAGAAAGTTATAGCTGAATAAACGATTTAATAAAAATTAATAATGACAACATGCAAGGGGCCCTGAAGTAACACGGGTCGAGATATACCAACTTCAAGGCATAAATGGAGGCGAGGAAGTTCACAAGTATACTGTCACCATTATGTTAGCGAGCCGTGATTCCTATTCTACTATTACCAAGTTATCATTGAAAATTTTTTTTTTATCAATACGGCCTACTTGCAACATTATTACATACGTATGTGATTTCAGTACATTCAGGGGTGCTATTTGAAAAGTCAAATAGTACCTATGTGCTATTTGAGCTGAATATCCACAGGATTGATGGAAACCAAGGTAAAATACTATTAAAATCGAGTTCTCTTGTTGATTTAGCATGTAATAAATACCTAATGGCACTCTGTTCGGTTTGTAATCGATCTCAACGTCAGGTCAAATCGCACTCTACAATTGGGGTGTCGTGCGATTTGACCTGATGTCTCGATCAATTACAAACCTCCATCGTGCTATTAGGTATAAGAATGTAGTTGATTAGTTTTTATATATTGTGGTATTAGAATGCGACACATGGGAATATCGAAATCATAATAATATACAAAGTCCATAAGATAGGCCAATGAAATAATTTACCTGTTTCTGTGTGTAGGACGTTGTAGAGTGAACCAAAGGGCATATATTGGCTGATAATAACGAGGTTGGGTGGTTGAGCACATGCCCCCAACACTGGCAAGATATTCGGGTGGTTAAATATTCTGCGAAAAGAAAATTTTATTTTCATTAAGCTAACTGCACATGGCCCTAGACAAATTATATGGAAAACAACGAAAATAATTGGATTTGTTAAATTTAAAAGAAAAAGAGGCGTAATAAAATGGAATATGAGCTTACCTAAGCCGTGGGTACTCTTCTTTAAAGTCTCGTGCATGCCTTTGAGTACATTCCCGGAGATTAAGTATCTTAGCAACGATATCATTGTCCTGCCATGTTCCACGCCATATCTACACAAATAACCATAAAAGACTTATCTATACATAATATAGGCGATTCCTAAATAAATTAGTAAAAATATGTCTTATATGAATAGCTAATATTTGGCAATAGGTAACAGTAACAGCATTACTCTTTCTGCCAGAAATGTTGAGAGTTGGGACGCAGTTAGATTCAAGTATGATGAAATCAAATATGGTAAGAAGTCATTAGTGTTAAAACCTTTAAGTCAAGGAATCAGGTCAGACTGAGATATCGAAGCTTTTGTTTAAATGATCAGTAAAACACAGCCCCAACATAAATATTCCTGCGCCCTCCCTTGATTATCAGTAATACATCAGTGGGGCAAATGAAACGTATCACATTAATGTGAAATCTTGTTCGAATGAAATTAGTTTTTTTTTTTAAAAAATGCCATGAAATAGAAAGACTGTCGATGTACACACATTGCCAGAGTGAGATGAGGGCAGCTGAACCTGGAGCTTGAGTTGACTGATATCAATACCAGAATGTCGGGACAGAGTAGCGTCTCCTGCAAATAGGATGTCAACATTGAACACTGAGTAACTATGAAATAGCAAACATTCCGATTGGAAATGAGGGGCCAATGTAATTAATGTGTTTCATATCTCGACACAAATATTTTCGGTACAGTTTTTTTAGTCACTCATTTTAAGGAACATACAAATTAAACAGGAGCGAGTGAGAGATAGTGGTTCAATACTGTGACCGACAACTGGATGGCAGTGAGGATCAATGAGATTTTTTTTTTTTTTTTTTTTTTAATACATTTTATTGCACGAATTTTCACAGGCTGTGATATGTCTCATTCGACAATTTTAAAATATATTGTACTTCTCAGTATAAGAAACAAAAGGGTTTAAGACATCACTTAATACCATTTACATATGTGTACATAAATTATAAAGATGGATGACATGGTACAAAATAAGCAATATCTATTCACAAAGAAAATGTCCCTTGGACACATGGTATATTTTTTGAATAGGAGAATCGTAACGTGCTGAAGTCAGGAGTTGAAATATAAAATATCCATAAAACATACATAGGAAAAGTGATAACTTACTGCTTCTCGTTTTAAACCCAAGCCAGCTTCTGTCTTTGAATGGTATGACTTTTAGGTCTTGTCCCATTGCTCCTGCCCGTTCTAAAAAGAAGTATATTTATGTATTAGAATATCAGCGAAAATAAATAGGGGTGGCAACTAGAAGACGTTCCATAAAGGTAGGAGTCTTCTTTTTCCTGGTCAATGTTTTAATATTCTTCTGGGCGGAAATAAACTATATATCCGCTAAAAATAATCAAGTTCACTGTGCAATAAAGTGTTAGTTGGTATATTGTATAAACAAGTTATTGTAATATATTGCGAGGAATCTTACCACGAAGTAGCTTTGATAATGAAGGTTTTGCCTTATCCAACGGCGTCTCACCAAATTTGTTGGCAAGAGAGACGAGAGCACCGTAATTAACGAGGTCCTATATACATGCAATAAGAAAAGACATTTTAAAAGTGATAATTATAAATAGTATACATCTTACATACTTAAAGCCTTACTATCTTTGAAATAGTAAGGCAAATAATGACACAAAACCTGAGCCAGTTTTCAACATACAGAAGCAGACGAAATAGTTTTCAAGTGTGGATCCAATCAATTTCTACCCTATTTTACCACCAAATCATGACATAAGAAGTGCCAGTGGCAAGTCCTACCTCAGAAATATGATCGTGTCCCCAGAAGACAGCATAATGGAGAGATGTGTTACCGTGTTCATTGATAGCGTTGATGTTCGCTTTGTTGTGGAGAAGCTGGAGGGAAAGAAATAACACATTAATCTCACTGACTAATTAATTAACTGATTTAATTATGTTATACACTACCTAGTCTGCCAGGGTATTACCATTGAGAGAAAGATTTTCCTCTTTAAATAACACTAATTTAAAATGAAATAAATAAAGATTGATGGTGAACGCATCTCTCAAAATCTCACCGCAGAACGGTCAACCAGGGAGCAATAAAATAGTCTGTTTTAAACAACCAAATAAAGCAAAAGAGGCTGAGGACGGTTCCATTCCCTTTGTACCCACATTACATAGACAGTGCCACCAACTATAGACTAGAATTGCTGATAACATACACGGCTATGCGTACAACACAATTATACGGCAGTTTGACTTGTAAGACCATTAAAGAAATTGTCATTGCTGAGGTCAGGTCAATCCCATCGATGTACGGGTAAGCAAGAAGGTACTTCATGTAAAGCCTTACTCAATATCGAATGAATTTGACTGACATTGAAATTGAAATCTTTTATTCTAAGGTTGATTTTTAATCTAAGTTGGACCAACAAAAATACGTACGAGCAATGGTTTGATTAGTGAAATGAGGCTTCCGATAAAAATAAGTAAAGTACAATTGATTAGCATACAAAACTGATTCGTCAAAGACTACTCATTCATGATTCATGTTTATGATTGTGGATGGACGAATAATGGTTTGGAACGAGTACCGTACTCTAACAGTAGTTAAAAGGTCAAGTACCGGAAACATTACGGGGGAAACTGATACCAGAGATTACATGTATATGAGGGTTCCATCATGATTATCCTTGATAAGAATATGGATAAAACTGTAGCAACGCAGTATAACATAAACTCATGACAAAATAATGTTAAACCCTTCCACCAAAAACTTTGTAATTAAACCTCACCATCAAAACATTATGTAATTAACATTAACATTATATAATATACATAGACTTCACACTACATTTCGTCGATGAGTTAATATCAGGGTTAATTTTCGGAAAGTAACTTTCTGGTGTACGCAGCCTCCAAAGCAAAGAATTCGGTTAGCAAATCAAAACCACATGAACGATTACCATGGCAACGGGGCAAGCCATATGGCAGAGTAATGTATTTCCATGGCAACCAAATAAGAGAAACACCATAGTATAATCTGTCCTACAGTCATTGTTTAGTGTTTAGAAATATCAAATATTATATCTAAGACTTTGGAAGAACGTCAAAGAAAATGATTCTGAAATCAACCATTTTATCATTAGAATAATAATAGGCCATGGCTAATATGGGTTCCCTAACCAGATAAAATGAACAAATAGTAACATAGGCATGACCTATGAGTATCGTGCCGCGAGCCAAAGTCACTAACATCAACTATTTCCTGGTCCAGGGCCGAGTAATTCTTTTGCATATATAATGGTAGATCCTGTTGGTGATGCATTTCTCGCAGACAAATACTGTGTAGCCTTATCGAGTTAGCTCGCCAATATCCATTACATGTATTTGTGCCAACACAGAGTGAGACCCCTCCCTCCTCTCCAGAACCACTCGGGAGTCTTCCTCTCTCAGAATGGGACACTATATGATATTATGATATAATTTCTGGTTGTGCCTCTCATGGAGAGAGGGGGGGAGAAAGAATGAGATAGAGAGAGAGGAGAGAGAGAGGGGGGAGATAGAGAAGAGAGAAAGAGAGAGGGGAGAGAGAGAGGGGGGGGGGGGAGAGACAGAGTCAGATATAGGCTTAGATATATGCGAGAGAGGGACAGAGAAAGCAAGTGAGTGCATACAGATGGATATCATAAAACTCTATCACCGAAATACCCAAGAGACTTACGATGATAAGTATGTCCCTGTGACCGTGGCTTGCTGCTAAGTGTAGAGCTGTATCGTCGCCCATATTTGTTGCATTAATCCTAGCGCCCCGCTGCATCAACATTTCTACAATATTGGTCCTACCCTCACGGGCAGCCCAATGCAACAGGCTAAAACGATGGTCATCTCTGTAAAAAAAAACATAAAGAATATTACAACCTGATAGATCATATAAGATGCATTTACGCTCTCTGCTCTGCAAATATTAGATATAATAGTATAGCAAAATAACTTTTGGTCAATAATAATTATAGAATAAATAGCAGTTATATATCTCGATGCTAAATAGCACTTTCTTAAAGGGCACGACGAAAACAACCCTGGGGTGAGAGTGTTACATATTGTTGATAACTCCTGAATAGAAATATGTTCAAAAACAAAATCCATGGTCCTGGTAATTCAGTTAAATCTTATACAAGCTTTTAGTAATATGATTTCCACCAGTGCAGTTTAATTCAAGGCTAACAATATGTTCCGCCTCATTGACATGACAATACTCATATTAGCACAACAATGTTAATGACAAAAACGGTGGTACCATAATTATGAATGAGAGGAGGGCACTTGAATTGGTATGCTTAAGTTCGTATTAAGGTGAATGACGGTGCATCAAATTAATATTAGGGCCTACAATTCAGAATATATTTTCAAAAATAAATCTTTGGGTACTGCAACATTAAGACCTTATAACATACCCATGGCCATACCTTTAAATTTAATAGATTGACCCACAAAGTCGTATAGGCTACATATAACTTGAATAAAAAATATTCCCATTGAGTTATATACAAATATGAACTAGGATACATTAATCCTAATTCCATATTATAATAAAGTTTTATCTTTTAAATTAAAAGAAAATTGCACTGATAATAGAATTGTAATGGACCCAGGGACACACCAGCTAGGAGATTAAATGTTTAACAAAAAGTACCTTTAGTTTGATGGAGAACTTCTTAAGATAGATTTTTTTTAAATATTTGTTTCTGTTTACCTTTGCTATTAGAAAAAAGTATTTGTGACAATCACAATGATCAAGGCATAGCAGGGACACACACAAAAGCGACGATCGTGTATCATATGCCATATGAATGTTAGTTCAACTATCCTATCATTTAGTCCAGAGCTGTATCAGTGTAGCCTATTCTAGCCCTGTTTAGCAACCTCAATCCTTTACCTTTAAAATAATTTAATTAAGAATTCCCTTTCCCCTGGGCCTTGTAAACTTACCCTTGGTTCAAATCATTTTCTGTATTATCAAGCCACATCCGAACTTGGAAGGCATTGCCTTCCCTGACATGTGTGAAAATATCATCCATGATGTCAGTGTCTTGTAGATGGCGAAATAAATCCAATTCTAAATACCATGTGCGGTGTTAGATCTCCATTGCCCCTCCTCTCTCAAGGAAACCCTCTTCCCCAAGTCTCAAGAAGTGTCAGTGAGCCAACTCCTTCCAAGTTGGCAACTTTTTTTCAGAAGCACGCACGCGGCTTTGGTGAGATTAAAATCATGAACACGAAATCCACTGTGATCCTGGAGAGCTTAGAGGTCCTACCATTCGTGCAGTCGACTCTTTTTTCTCATAAATGGGAAAAATCCAACTAATTTGGTGAAATTACTGCCGCTGGATGCATCAACACTGCTGACCCAGTTTCTACTGCGCACCCGCCGTGCGCTGATTTCCCAGTGAGCCTCAGTCAAAATGTCTGCGCCCATGTGAGAGCATGGTAGATTGTTTTTCGGAGAGAAATCAGCTGAGAACGTAAGAATTTAATTTTGACTTGGCCAACGTTTATTGCTATCGAGTTAACCATGCAGTTCTTATTCTTGTGGGCTAAATTGATTCTTTAGGTAGTGGCAGTGCCCTTGATTCCAGCCTCGGACTTGGACCACACGTAGCTCTACACTCGGGACTGTACTGTAGTGTAGCCTGTGGAGTCAGGCCAAAGCGGGGCCAAAGACCCCATAAGATTATTTATAGGGTCTCCGACTCTGGCCTGTCGCACCAACTCGGAAATATACTATGTAGTTGCTCTATATCATGTGATGACCTTCTAGTGATGTAAAGTGTCAGCAAGTTCCCTAGAAAACTATATAACTCAAAATTGGGGGCAGTTCCATATAGAACTCAAAATTGCCATAGACATAGTCTATATATAATATATGAATATAGAGTTGGATACCGGTACTTTGTTTCCTGGGGATGGGAAATGTATTTTTCTTCATTAGTAAATACAGACATTAGTAATCTACTGTAATAAATATTAGCCAGCCAAATACGGTACTTAAACAACCCTGTCTTTCATATACCGGTATATGATATATTAGCCTATAGTATATAGTAGCCTGTGGAACTGGCCTCTACTGGGGAGTGGCCCGGCCACTATAGATATATAATATGGTATATAATAAACGTTATTATTAAAGGAAGAGGATGAACCGTAAGTTATGGAACTTCTTGGGTTTTATTAGCACTATGTCCAAATATTAAACGTTATATATAACTTTTTAATTCGTTTTCCAGAATATGGGTTTGTTTGAAGAAGAGAACTGGGGAGATACTTCGGCCGTCAACACATTAGAGAAAGGACTCTTTGGATCCGATATAAAAAATGTGAAGGTAAATATGATGATATGTAGGCCTTACTTATGGGCGTATGAGTCAAATAGATGTAGTTATCACTGCTTAATAACCGTAAAATGTTTCTTCATATGTATTTAAAATAATATCTATTCTATTAGTATTACCTGTTGATGTGCTTGCTTTTCAGACGAGACAAACAAAAAGGTCTCAGAATTTCAAGAATTCATCCGAACCAAAGCCCAGAAGAATTCGTGGTCCCCGGCGCTATAAGAAGAGTGCAGATACCGGGAAAGATGGAGAAGAAACCGAGAAGAAACCTAAGAAAATTAGACGTGGTCCAAGGAAACCAAAAAACCCCAAAATTACCAATGGAGAAGATGGCGGGGAAACGACTGATAATGTTATTGTCAGTAGAAAACGTAAAGTCTCCAACGAGGATGGAACACCAATGACAAAGAAACTGAAATTAAAGAGGAAAAACAAGACAGAGGTGCAGACTAAACTACAAAAGAAAGGTCCCAGGAACAAGTACAAGCATCTTGCTACGAAAAATGGTACTTCTGGCAATGATGATATTGGTGCTTCCGATGCTAAACAAACGAAAGGACAATCTAAAAATATCGAAAGTTCTGATGACAAGGTCACGCCAGGAAAGGCTAAGAAAAAGCAAAAACAAAATGGGATGGAACCTGAGACAACGGATAAAATGAAGGGGCCAGTAAGTGAAAGTACATCTTCACAACCAATGAAAGGTCTGAAGCTGAAGCTGAAGAAAAAGTCACAGAAAGAAAATATTGAAGATTCGCTCGCGTTGCAATCAAATGATAACTTAAGCGAGGATTCCCCTAAGAAGAAAAAGAAAGGTCAAAAGCAAAAAATAGTAAATCCATCCCCAACAAACAATAAGGATGATCTCGAATTACATGAAAAGCTTGTTAAAAACGACACTAGCAAATCGGAACCTGGTGTAACATCTACTAAGAAGAACAGGAAGAGAAAGTCCACAAGTGCTCCTTCACCGGAGGTTTCAAGTTTAAACCTGTCAGATGTTCAAGTGAATGAACCTGATGCTACCACTCTAGATACGCAATCTGCTACCCCTAAATCTAAGAAAAAGAATACACTAGTCACAGAAGAGTTAGTGACTCCTAAATCATCTACCAAGAAAAAGAAAAAGAAGCCAGCCACGGAAGATGATACTCTACCAACTGGGGCAGTTGAACTTAAAAATGTTGACAACACCAACGATTCGGAAGTAGTAACCCCTAAATCCTCTGCAAAGAAAAAGAAGAAAATAAAATCTCAAGAAATCTTTGGCGTAGATTCAAAAGAAGATAGGACTGTAACCCCAAAATCCTCTACTAAGGGAAAGAAGAATTTGAAAACTAAATCTAAAAAAGCCAGTGATGGAGATTCGGAAGAGGATGAGGCTGTTAACGTAGCGAATGAGTCAAATACCACCCCAAAACCGAAGCAGTCTCCCAAATCAAATAAATCGCCTTATCACATTAAACACCTGCAGGGTATTTTACAAAAAAGTACCAAAGTCCAGGGTAGCAGTCCAGCAGATTCTAAAGTAGAGAGTAATCCGCAACCTGTGAAGGCAGTTACTAAAAAGCCTGTAAGTCTAAATGATAGAATGCGGGCCCAATTGAACTCAGCTAGGTTCCGTTATATCAATGAACAATTGTACACCTGCACTGGCAAAGCAGCTTTGACCTTAATGCGTCAGGATCCTGAGTCATTCAAGGTAAGCTTCTATATCTCATCTTATTTTTTTAATACGCAAAAAGTCATTCTTCCCCACTTAAATTTCGAGTTAGCTTAGGTTCCAAATGCCTTTTGATTCGGTAGTGCTGGGTCCAGACTACCTGTTACAGGAAAAATAGTTTCCTGATCAGATCGCAAGACTTTTATTTTATGTGAGAAAATATTAGCCTACCGTCCAGACCCATGAGCAGTTTGCTTGAACGACGGTCCCTTTCTTACTCATCAATCCCCAGCTTCTGACGAGGGTTATTTGTAAAATTGTAATGAAAGATCATCATTGTCTCTAATTATGGTTTAGTATTTTGATCGTACATAAGTTAACAAGTAAGAGAACAGAACCTATATATATATCCTCAATTTCAAATTAAGATCATGGGAAAAATGTTCGTCCTCATTGAAATCTGATTTACTTAAGACTTCTGATTCATTTTCAGATTTACCACGAAGGATATCAATCCCAGGTCGCTAAGTGGCCTCAAAATCCACTAAACAATATGGTAAATTATGTAAAGAAGAGGTGAGGTCCCATGCATTCTCTTTCATATGACAAGTGTCTGAATATTTTGCAACTTAGGAGGACATTTTTTTAAAATGTTTTTATTTCTTTTACGGCCAAGACATAATGAAATTTTATGTACACATTTACCTTTTCTTAAATTCTATTAAAAAAATAAAAGTTAAAACTAGCGTACGTATGGGAATATTTTGTTGAAAAATGAATTTTTATTTCCAGAAACTTATATTGTGGCCATTTATTTTATTCTGGCCTTTTCAGTTAACGAAATAGCCAAGCCTTTCTAGTTCAGAAAAAACATAGATTTTCTCTCATTTTGCCATGTAACAGACCTGATGCTGTGGTGGCTGACTTTGGTTGTGGGGACGCCCAGCTCGCAGCGAATGTGAAGAATGAAGTTCATTCCTTTGATCTTGTTGCTGTGAACGACAACGTCATTGCGTGTAACATGGCTCATGTATGTTGAATTTTGGTGTTACATTATTTGATTATTTTCATTTTTTTTCGCAGAAAACTTCTATTCATGTATATTTATGAAAGAACGTGGTATGTAGAGAATACAATTTAAATCTCCCTGCCTATATTTAGCACACAGCAGGAAGGTGGTCAGGGTTCACGAAACATGGTCATCATGCACTCGCCCACAGGACTAGTAGATTATAAAACCACTAGTCCTCATAGAAATCTGGTAGTCCTTACAATATCCTCGGCTTTTTCAGCATCTTTTGTTGCAAAGTTGAGGCAGGGACAGGGGCCTGACAATGTATTGAATAACAATTAAGATACCTCATAATTGATAGAAAGTAAAGAATAGATATATATTTATTCATGTAACTTTAAATTCATTTCCTCTATCATTGGCCACAACAAGGAATTTTCCGCGCAAAAATGCATAATCAGAATATTAATTTCAAACCTTATAAATGCAATATTGCGGCAGGCCTTTAGAGTAGGTAAAAAGGGTCTAAATTCCCCCAAAATTTTCACTCGCCCACAGGATGAGTGGCCAGGTAGGATCTACTAGTCCTTACCCAATTCTGGTCGCCTGGGGCGAGCGGGCGACCATGTTTCGTGAACCCTGGTGGTATATAAGGCATACGTACATTCATATACACTTTTACGCCTCATTTCCGTCATATCTGTTATGGTCACACTATTAATTTTTACCATATTTGTACACTATCATTTAATCGATTTCTCTGCCCCTAGCCTAAGCATACACTACATACATATAGTCAAAATCAGTTTGCTCTCCTTTTACTTGTCGTACTGGTTCTATGATATATTAATATGATAAGGAACCAACCACAGAAATACATGTTTATAAACTTTTTAATTCTGTGGAACCAAACAAGGCGGTTATCCATGCAACGCACGTGCTGGTTTTAATTCTACGTTTTCCCTCTAGGTGCCGTTAGATACAGGCAGCGCTGACATCGCCGTGTTCTGCCTTTCCCTAATGGGAACCGACTTAGTGGATTTTCTTTGCGAGGCCAACAGAGTCCTAAAACCCAGGTAATTGTTACCTTTTTACCATTCACTTCCATTTAGTCAACTGATTAGATCATATATATTATATACCTATTCAAAGAGCGTCGGAAAGTGTCAGTGTCTGGTTCATAAGCTTACTATTCTGAGCACAGACTCGACCTTACTACATTTATTTTTAATACACTCGAGGCGTAGATCTGAAGACGGCTACATTAGCAGTCTTAGCTTTTTAGAAGCTAAGTTCTAGCTATTATAACTAGATGTATTCAACCGTGGTCACACGTATGACATTAATACTTTCATCACCATATTTCCACCCTTCTCAGCTTGTTGCCTAAAATCATAAATATTACCTCTATGAACACGAGGTGTGTATTAAGCCATAGTATACATATCCTGAATAGACAGTCATTAATTGTTTTAGATTTGTTTGCATCAGCTTTTGATCTCTGTTACAGCGGGACTCTTCTTGTTGCTGAAGTTGTGAGCCGTTTTGAAAAGGTCGGCGCATTCGTGCGGAAGATGGCCAAATTAGGCTTTGATCTTGTCCAGAAGGTAATGGTATTTTATTTCAAGCCAGCGTTTCGTTTTACATAAGATAAGATAAGATAAGATAAGATGTTTTTTATTCATCAGATAGGTACAACAAGGGTACAGTAATATAAAGATGATGAATAGGTCGACATGCCTATGATACGTCTTGGTACCATTTCTTCCGGCGGTTACCCAATTTGGAGGACTAATTACAATTAGAAGCAATATAGAGAGAATGAAATGACGTGTTAAAAAATACATTAAATGCCACATTTAGTTTCTGTATTACTGCATCTGAGGGGCTCATTGGTTGAAATCCCACATAGTTCTGTAACATTCTCATCTTGAGGGATTAAGAAAGGATAATAAATGACGGCTATAATTGATGTCTTTTGCATTAGTTGTTGATAATTTTCCATTTTGTTTTGCAGGATGATTCCAATAAGATGTTTGTTTGGTTCGAATTCAAGAAGACATCCGATCCTCTTCCTGAAGAGCAAAGACCTGTAATCGAACTCAGCGCTTGCATATACAAGAAACGATGATCTTTATGAGTCTTGTTAATGTCTTTAACTCATGGATTAATACATAATTAGATGTTCCAAATCTGCACTAGATTTTCCCATGCATCAGACCTGCTGCTGCTGTGGTTCACGGAAAATAAATAATTTAGTTTGCTGAAAACTCGGCCGCCATTATAAAAAGAATATAGAATTTCATATCTTATCTTTATTGAAATTCAACCACTCGCATTTACATTATGTTAATTAATCAAATCAAATATAAAATCTATCGACAATAAATTTATACTATATTATACCCTTTACTTTGTATTAATATACTTTGCCATTAAAATTGTAATTGATATTAAATCGATCTTGGAATGTCAAGAATATTTTATTAGTGTGTATCCAGCGGTACACTGTTTTATGATAGTCATTGTAAATTGGATACCCCCATGAAGAAGGAGTAAAGTACTCCAAAACGTTAGGAAAATAAAATTACACGACTCCCCGACCACCGCTGTTTAATGCATTTCTCAAATCTTGTATGGCGACAATCAACAACAATTTTAATTGTCTTTAACTTTAATTATAAGATCTATTGTGAACATTTAAACATGCAACGATTGATAACTCGCCCCCAATGTATTATCTTTAATTTCATCAGTGTCCAGTCAGATGACCCGTCTCTTGGCACGTATTAAATAACGGTTATGCCATTCACTTTATTGCTGACCCTACTCATCTTCTTTTTAACATTCTGCCACCAGTGAACTACCGCATTGATAGCTTTATTGCCATCTGCATAATAAACGGGTGCGTCCGCCACAACGCAGAATACCAAGAATACGAGAACTAGAATAAACGATGTAATACCCAAGGCTTTAGCATAGGGCGCTTCAACAGGCACAGACTCGACCCTAGGATATGAACCTATATCCTTCCTGAGCGACACATTTAATTCCTGGAAGATTTCATTATAATTTATAGTGGACCAGAGTCCCACGTCATTCTCAGTTGTGTCATTGTTCATGTTTTGCGGTAGGACATTAGCAGACGATGACATTCTCCAGATTGTTCTCAACGTCGTTTCGGATGTGTCTGTCTCAGAAGATGCAGAATATTTCGGTGTCGTTGACTCCATTTGGCCTGCAGAAATGCTGCCAGCTTTAAAATATTGTTTTCTGAAACTAAAACGAAGAGAGCGCAATTATATAATTTATTATATGTGCATGCTATATGGGAGGTGCTATAAGTGGGGTGCTATAAAAATATTCATACAGGACACGTCCTATAAAAATGTAGTTGTCTAAAAATAGTTCTGTTGATATGCTTCGCGGAGCTTTGGCTCTACACAAAGCATGTAAACAAATGCCCACGATCGGTAATCCACCCGTGATTCTGGTACTATGATTAGAGAAAAACATAATAAAAACCACATCATTAAATAGAGCATTAAATTCCCTATTGAATGATATAAGTTTTATTAATGTAGCTCAAGAAATGGCTGCGATATGGACGTTTTAAGTCAACAATATAACTTGGCTACTAACAGGGCTGGCAGCGGGGCTCTCTGAGATTTCTTTAATATTTTTTCAGTGATATCTGATAACATGATCAAATTTTATGCACATATAATAAATATAGAATGGAACTCGCCGGCAATAATCGAAAATTTATAGGACTTGATTCGTCCACATAAGCAGATTTATAACGGCATCGTGCTTATGTGGACGATTCTCGTCCTATAAATTTTCGATTATTGCCGGCTCGTCCCATTCCCTCTATGAGTGTCATTAGTTAAGACTGGTTTTGTCACTATATAGTGTTAAAGTTGGAAAGAAGGAATCGTCAATTTAACTGCAGTCTCAGAACATAAAATACATACTATGCAGTGCCATATCCTGAGATTTTATATGTAAGTGGTTGGATGAATCGTGATGAAAAAGTGGACTGTCCTTAACGAGATTAAATTGAATGTTGCAGTTATGACTAAATTGAACAAGTCATCACGACATCTGGGAAATATGATACACCTGGTCTGATAAGGTCAAGAATACTCTACGGTTGCCTATGACAGAACAGGTCTCTGTTCCCGATATTAAACTGTAGGTAGTAGTATACCCAAAATTACACTTTCCCCAGGATAACAGTTCTAGCAAACGCATAATTGTTAAAACAAACCAATAAATCAAGGCCTACTTATACAAAGAAACAGAAATTAATCTAATAAATCGAGTACGGTATCTAACTTTGGGAACAAGAAATCATCTTCATTAGTAACTAAAATTGTTTTATTGCTGCTGGAAGAAGCAATTCCGAATCCATCTTTTCTTTTTCTATACTAATGACCAGTATATATAGTTAACATAATTATATGTTAATTAATACACGGAATATGTAGTACATAGTAAATAGACTACATTATCTTTATTTGCTCGTACGTGATTTTCGATCTAAATATGATGTCATTATAGAGTTCATGCAGTAGGCCTACTTATAAGTTGGGGCTTATTTGAAGTTACATTTTATTTGATCGAACATCTCACGCAACGAACTATTCTCAGTTGGTGTACTATGATTTCCAAGTTGCATTTGTAACATCTGTTCAGTCAAATGATGATACCGTGTATAGTTCATACTGAAGGGTATTTACAAAAAGTTAGCTTTCCTTCTTCGCTAAAAGGTTTTTTTCCCCGTATACTCATCTGGGATTGACATTCTCAACAGATAGCACCTGGAAGTCGGGACAAAGGTTCTGTCTACGTTGTCATTTTCGATATCGATCTCCATGGGTGTAATTAGGAGATAGTATACCTGGAAACGCCGGCTTTTAATTAATATATCTATAGGCAGCTGTTCATATTGTCATGGATTTTACAGTCCTCCAGGATTTAAGTTTTTATTCTTCCGAAATGAAATGAAACGAATAAAACATGTCTTATCATATTACATAGGAGTTTCAACATTGAAACACATATCAAATGATAAAAGAAGAAGCATTTCTGTTTATGTCTTATTTGATTTACAAAATAACAGGACGCTATAAAAGCAATTACAGAGTTGAGACGCATAAACATTCTTAAGAGAACAATACCACCTGCGTGTTATTAGTATATCCATATATTTATTTCGAATTTAAGCATGCTATGTCATATGTCTGAACAATTTCAGAAAAAGAAACCTCCTTCACAGACATGCCTGTCTTCCTATTCAGAAACAAATGTACTGTACACTTCAAAGCAAAAATACAGAAAGAACGTTAAAGAAAGAAAGGAAAACCCCAGATGTGCCAGTTGAACTCTTATTAATTCATACATAGGCCTACACACGATTTTTAAAGACTGTGTCAGAACAATAGAATGTATTTAACGTTGTTCATATGATATTATATATATATATTACGAATCTGTGATAAAAGGCGATCGTTTAGAGAATTAAATGAATGCAATGAGAATTCTAACGCTTTTTCGCCAAAGAAGTAGAATCGAATATTTTTTTTAATATAACATGTAAAGCAAGTCTAACGGTTTGAGGGTTTTATCATCCTCAACCATGGAGCTGTATATAGTAGTTACCAGTGGCTTTAACGTCACTTGCCAGTCAGCATTGATTCGGTGAATAACCGTTTGAATAGTATGGAATGATGTGCAACAATCTGGATTTTAATGTACGATTAAATGGAAAATGATCCACCACCAAAATGTAACAATGGAATGATTACGCATGCACTACGTGCTGGAAATAACCATGTTACTATTATCAGTTATTGGAAAATAATCCACCATGGAATAACTGTGCACTACATCCTAGAAATAACCTTATTATATAAGTATAATTGCAAAACATACCTTAGCCTCCAATCCCAAGTCATTACTATGTATCCCACGTAGATGCATTCCAATCGTTTCATCCGTTTTCAAATCTTTATATTTCAAAAGCTTCAGGCTTTATATTACATTTCCCATGACAAAAGTACAACTTAACTCCAGGTGTTATTACGCAGTTTTATGCTGACGATATGGCGGCGCTAATAACAACTTGTTCTCGTGTTGTTTGTTCCAGCAGTCTGTGGTTTCACTTTACATGTCGAGCACGTGTAGATCGAGCTTCTCCCGTCTAGACACCTGCTCGTTGTGTATGGTCTCATGGGTTGCAATACCTTTGTCATGTTCTTATCATTTTATGTATTCCTCCAAGGATATTAGAAATGACAGTGCCGCACCAAGTTGTGGTGATTCTAATGTTATAGAAGGTAATTAAGGCTATTTTATTCTGATTCACGCTCGCCTACGCCGTCCCCAAATGGCTATTTGCTCATACAGGTGGGCCATTCGTAATGTCCAACCCTTGAAGTCATTATTTTGGCCCCTAGCTATGCTTTGAATGCTGATAAGCTTATTTGTAATGGGCAGAGGGCTTGTTCGGTGCGTCTGATCTGACCTACAGCGTCCCAGGTTTCACTTAAAATTCCCACCAACAGTAGTACTTCGGCGGCAATCAGACATTCACGGGTAAATGGACCAAAAGGCATGTATATCCATAATGTGTGTCTGTACGGCAGCCACTTACTTCAGTCTTTTTATTCATTTTTTAAAAAATCGATTTTTTTGGACAACCTTTCACATAATAATTTGGATAAGTTCCATTTGCCCTTACCAACCCTATGATAATATAATAATGTTTTCTACATTTATACATCGAGATATCATAGCAATATTATATTAATTCTCCTTTATTTCCCTATAACCACTCTATTTATTCTCTTCTACCACATATATTTGTAATTTCCCCCACACCGTTAACCATTTTTCACCGATTTAGCCCAAATCTAAAACATACATGCAGTCCGCAAAGATAACATCTTCTCATATCTACCTGATTATAGAAACCCTGCTCATATCATCGTGCATTAGCCATAGACCAAGAACTAAGCAGTATAACATAAATTCATGTAAATTATTAAATTGTTGGAATGATGATAACATTTATGATAACAGGTAATGCCACATCCCCTTACGCCTCAATCTAATAATGTTGAGGGCGTTTTCCCGGGGAAGTGTTACGCTAATGTTAAATCATTAAATAGTCAGTGGATTCTAATGTATGATATTTGTATTAATAATAGCAATAGCGGATTTCTATGGTGAAGGATAACTGAGCGATATTGAAGGGCTGCTGGTGCACTGTTTGGTGTATAATCCCGAGGTGAAGCCATGAGATTATACACAAACAGTGCATCAACGGACCCGAAATGGAGGTTACTAATCCTTTTAGTCTCTGCCTTCGGTGGTTATAGCCCAACATCGAATCCGATTGAATAAACAAAATAGCACACATGCATGAAAGTATGCAGGACTCCTTGTTTATTGTGTCAAAGCCAACTCCCAATAGCCATTATTTTGTAAGATTTCTACTTATTTTGACACAACGAAGGATTCATTTTTAATCTATCAACTGAGTGTCTGATGTGTGCATTTATTATATGTGCAATCTCGTCCAATACATATTCAATTACTAGCACCTCGTTCCATTCTCTCTATATTTAGGACAATTCCCAAAAGGCTATCGTCTCGGACCGCGGCATAAAAAGGATAAGGGGACAATATATTTACGAAAAAGACAAATGAATTTATAATATAAACTTTTATTTATCGTCAATCGCAAGAAATACACAAGAGTAATTTTGGATTTCCATACATGATATCATGGTTTGATCCTTTTCACAAATCCATGCTGTATTATGTTACAGATACAAGAATAACCAACATCCATTGTAGCGTAAAAATATGTTTTGTTTTCTCATGAGACATAAGTACTCTTTACCAATTAATTATTCAGATGCCCGTTATATTCCCTATTCCCTAGGCGTTAGCAATGAACAAGCTCTGTATTAACGTCAGTAGCTTTGTAAATAGTTTATCGAGACTTTTTTCTTAAATAGACGAAGCCCTATGAATAAATAAAACGTTTTATTTCAATTTGATTTTTTTTAGAAGCGACGGCATCGTCAGAGAGAAAGGTTACTGCACCAAAATAGACTTTGAATAAATCCATGAAGGAAGACATAAACCTTTTCATTATGGTTTAAGTTAGAATTTCTGTGAATTAACATTTCATTTGGAATCTTAAATAGCTACTCAATCGGTTCCTTTGCAGTAAGGTGGACTATAAACATCAATTCCAATTTTCAATTCCAAACGGCTTCAAGAGCAGAATAGATTAATTTCAATCGGGGATGTTTCTTTAATAATTCCTCTCTACATTGACTTTTCTTCCTATTGTTATTTTCAATGTACCAGGAGGAAATGGTCAGAACTTTCTATCAGTTCTGGGTGCAATACCATCGCGACATATGATAACATTATTAAATAGGTGAACAGAATAGTTGAAAGGTAGGCCTATTTTTGACATTAGAAAATGAAGTACAATTAAAAAGAACAAAACGCTCTGCAAGTTTACATATAAATCCACCCACTAGGATCTATTGTAAGATTTATAAATGCATACATGTAGTAAATGCCTTTTCCATTTTTGACTGAGACAAGTGACGACCGAGAAGGGAAAACATCTTCATATACTTATTAGGACCAGAATGGGGTCTATCTTTTATAAATAAATAACACACTGAAACTAAAAGTTTATTATACAAATTAAAGTATTTCTGAAGAGTGTATGGGTAAATATCATTATCATAGATTACACATATATGGTGGTTTGCAAGCGATCCATAATGGTTTTAAATACCCCTGTAGTCTACTTAATTTGAATAATAACCTTAATTCAGTTCCCTTTGAAAGATCCTCACCGTTAACTATCGGGGATAGATAAAAGAACCCGGGTTCGCTTGGTGGGGACAATGAGATTGCGTAGATCGAGTACAGGAATATAATTCATAGTCGTGCAAGATGACAGAATAGTACAGAGGTGGGATAGAATCCTTTCCTCGACCCCCAAAAGAGAATAATGACCGCCTCAATATTATGTGAATCCTACCATTGGAAACTTTAAGTCTGAATGATATTAAATAGATAGATTCTATACAACACGTACGTGTCCGTTATATCTCCATTGCTAAGTAGTCGAAGTTTCCATTATCAAAGTCTTCCCTTGTGTAAATCAAGACGAAAGCAACATGATATCATATTTCCATTAGTTTCCACATTTGATGTTCATTGGGATGATTAATTTGATTCGACTGAATACGTTGGATGTAGCAATAACAGCTATACAGTGAATATTATGGGCAAAGATTTACACACGACATTACAGCTTTATACCTTCTGATGCTGCGTGGATAAGAAGGCGTCTCCTTTGAAATTATTACTCTGATGTGAGATATCTTTCAACTACCTTGAGTTAAATCTCTGAATTCTAATCACTCATTAACCCGCTTCTGCTGAAGTTTTGCTTAATTGTTAACTACAATTTATTTGAATTCATTACTTGATGTGTGCATATAATATATATCACAAATATTTATCAAAATGGCAGCATGAATTCGAGCACGCCCAATGAATGCCTTTAAGTTAAAAAGAGATGTTCTACAACACACAATTCCGTCGCCTCATAATAATTATGTGGCTGTGCATTATAGTTTACGTGCAAGATAACATGATTAAAAGATCAAATCTCAGGCGTTTGAAAACATAGCTTTGGTAGTCTGGGCATTTAACTTAATGGGCTATTATGAAATTGGGGATTCCCAAGGCAATCCGATTTACCTTAGACCTTGCTAGAATATCACACACTTTGTATTCACTTTAAATACTTACAACATAGCACAACTTGGAATATCTGTATTAGAATTCATAAATACCGGTAAAACTATGCCATAAACATATATAAGACAACTGAGCTATAAGCTCACTAGTAACACAACACCAATAAGACCAAAATGCGCCGACACAGGGATTAATATTGCAAACTGCTAGTAAACATGTCATGAGAACTAATGGAATTACGTTGTCGCCCTTCCTTTTAACACGAAAGAATATGTCATAATTGAAAGCTCTTCTATTCATGAGATGATGGAATGCTTGAATAAACAGTAGTCTTTTGATTTCCTTCTTTATCCGGGAGAAGCGGGGTTTCTTCTAGCGTTATATATCGCAAATGGGACAATAGAAAGAACAGTTTGATATACATACTTATAGGTATAATAATGTATCATCCTATGTACATTTAAAACACATCTCCTCTGCAAATGCCATGCACGATTTAAACAAGGAGTTTCAAATTTTAAATTATATATCGACATAATAAATAAATTACAAATAGGTTTAATATCCTGAAAATATTTAGACTTAGGTCTGAGGGGTTTTCGGGATTGATTGGGTAATCGATATGTATCAAAATTAATATGAATTTAATGCTCGGACAATCGAAGTATAGCAGTTACTATAGCATAGCATGGAGGTTTCATGGATATCCACCGGCTTATTTGCAAGTTACGGCAAGAGTTGGTAATACCATGCAAAGTATGATATTGGTTTCTAACAAAGTCCTGCGAATGTGAAAGTCTATGATCTTCGCAAACATATTAAAACTTCGCATGATTTCCTATTGTGTTCGACGCCTAGGAATTGCATACGTAACTAAGTATAGTTGTACACATCCGGGTCACTTCAGCTGGTAGGAATCACGAGATTAGATGGTAGATTAAAAGAGACAGATACTAGGGCTTATTCTGAAAATTTCCATAAAAAGCCTCACAGTGCGCCATCACATACATAATTTGATTCCTAATATATAAGTTCATCTTCGTTAAATCTATAATTTAGATTCAAAATGTAAAATATTAGCGCCTCCTGTTGAAAATGCCAGCTCTCATGAGAGGAAACCTCTCTGTTATATGGGAGCGGGTGGATCGATGCGTCATGCGGCTTGGCAGGTTGGAAACCAGCTCACACCTAGATATTCATGAAAAGCACAATAGAATCTCAATCAATTGCCCTGTCTTCAAGTTATAAAATGATTTGGCTCACATAGGATGTTGTTAGGAAATATTCTATGCATAGCCATGAAGCTAGTCGTAAAGGCTGGCGTTACATTGGATTATGCTAATATAAGGTTGCATTGAAATTTAATAATATTCGATAACCATCGATCAATCTAGATTACAATTTATATAGCTTTGAGAATTCCCATAATCCTGGGGCAGAATTTAGGATAAGAACTTGTATGAAATATCAGTCTAGTATGGAAAATATATACGGAGACTAAGATTTAGAATAAATATAACTACGAATAGCAGTGTGTAATTGTGTTTCAAACTGTAGTACTAGTTAACCGTTAAATTTAAGATGTAGAAATCTTTTAAGAGAGGCACGAAATTTAAAAAGATAATATGTGACGTGAGTCACAAGTCGCAAGAAAATGGAATTTGAGATACCACTATAAAGGAAAAGATGAGATCAAGCCGATTCTAATGATGATGGTAAACATTAATTATGACATCTGATAATTATTTCTATATTTCAAGTTTGACATTTTTATTTAAAAAAAAAAAAGAAGTTTGCAGTATTTTTGTGTGAACAATTACTAGTGAGGTAGCTATATAGACTCTGTAGGATGACCTTAGAAATGCATGGAAATATTTAATTCACAATCTTGAAATTCGGAACATGTATTCATACGACATGGAACATCCAATAGGCCTACCGTACAAATGAGTACATTCCTACTAAGATATCTTGAGGACAAAATACTTTGAAAAATATCAATTTTGCGACTTGTGACTCATTTCCCCGCAACACATCACATATGTGTATACACACAGGCTGAAAATTGGAAGAATTATATTTGTACATTACCTGCATCTAAACCCATCCACCCTTGGTTCGTAGCCAACAGAACATGTCTTTCGATTGCAAGGGTTAAATGGTCTTCTGGTGGTAGTGGTAGTGGGGGCGCCAATCGTTTCACATCTAGAATGTAGAAGAATTAATTCTATATACTGTCAACGTATTAATGTTCGCACAGTATTTATTTTCGCGCACCCACCTTTCTGCGTGAAAATAAATCCTGCGCGAAAGGTATAATTATTGCATAAACAAGGTGTGAGACATCCTTGTTGCGCAAAAATTTAGCAGCACGAAAAAAAATGCGTTTACAGTATTATGACTCTGGCCCTAAGTCCCTTCTTCCTTACGAAACCCGAAACCCGAAATTCAACTATGTACCTTGAGTATAAACTATTTCACCTCCTTCCACTTGAAAAAAAGAAAATATACCCATATATACTATATGTATCTACTATCATAATATTGCCTCAGCTGATACAAACAATCTGTTTCATGCCAAACTGAGTGGCACAAATTAGATACTAGAGCGCATATGGTAAATGTTAAATATACCTTCGTTGCTTACACAGACTAACTAATTGGAAACACAGACAAACTAATTGTATTTATCAGAGATCTTTTTGTCGTGCTAACACCGAATGACAAATAGAGGATTGTTCAAATAATTCAACGCAAGGTGACTATTAATTTTACGGGTAAAGTTCCATATTTATAGCAAGCCGTATATCCCCTTGCTTTTAAATCCAAGGGGCTTAACTCTATGTCCCAGGTATTGTTAACCGTCGTTGTGGGGACTTTGGAATGATGTTTAAATGGGAAATAATGTCAAACCTTTCACTATCTCATATATATCCTTCAATGACAACATTTATAATGTATAAGCGCTATTAAACTCTATCTCATGGTTAACCCAATCCCTTTATCACCTCCATCTTGTTGTTTGCACCAAGTTTACCCTTAATTTATAGTTAACCGACGATCTCTCTTAAAGCAGGTAAGTATATTCTCCCTTGTTGCAGTAAAGGACACTCCTGGAGATTCAATGGGAAATCCATGTTGTACCTTATGACCCTCAGAAAGAGCATAAAGGCAGGATTATTTGGATACTTTAGGTTTGATATTGATTAAATGGGGACATTATTGGAAACGGTGCATGCCCAAGTTTCGTCGTTAAGGTGCATCAGAGGCACAAGTTTCAATCCCGAAGTAACTTGATTTTATGGGTAAATGCACGACTTTAGGACGGAGTTTGGGTAGAGATAAACAATCAGCTTAAAGTCTATGGCTTTTATACTGTTGTTCATTGCAGTGCGTGTATATATCGCACGTATTTCGATCGACGACCAAAACTCCCACTGCAACATTGCTTAAGTTAATCCCCCCCTTCGTTCATATCTCTTGAGAGGATCATATAATTTCCGGATCCCGTCTTAAATTTCTTCCAATACTTTATCTTGTAATACAGTTAAATGCAATCATATTTCTGTCTAGGAAGAGCTTTATGTACCATGAAGACAAGGATGTCATCTGCCATGGTTTGCTGTGATACAAATCAGAGGTGATCGTATATAGGTTAGAGATAGGGCATATATTATGGGTTCTATACAATAGATTTAGTATTCCTAAGGTACTGTATCATTACCCCTATAAATAATGATGTTCCTTTAAAATCTGTTTAAAGAAATGCGTTCTTTTGTTAATTTTTGGCCTAAAAGTGCACAATAATAAAATAGGTGGTTTTCAACGTGAATACGGGCGACTGGCGACACGTGATTATCATCACGTGACGGAAGCCCACCCCCACCCCTACCCCCAACCCCCCGTGGTATCTCCCTCGTTAATTAAGCATCCGTGTACCGTATGCTTTTTTTCTTCATCTTTTTACAATTGTGTCAATTTTTAAATTAAAACATTCTTTCTACAAATCCACTTATGATGTATGACATTTAAAAAAACGGGGGAAATCCGCGCTCTCGTGTGGTGAAAACTGCATTAACGACAATGATGATTGGATTCTTGATAGAGGAGGATGTATAGATGAAAGAGTCCTAACGAATGAGATTAAAAACACTTTGCAATTATCTTTCATAACTCTGAAACACATGTCTCATCCTTTCATGAAGAATTTCAATGATTATTATTCAAAGAAATTGGTTGAACATTATCTCCTAAGACAGCGGCTTATAAATACGACACAGGCAGTAGGCCTACCCACTGGACTGACAGAAAAATTTAAATGTTCCTTTAGAAGTGATATCGTAGAAATGTCATACTTACGTGCATGTTTCAGGGTTGAATGATTCCCCAAAGATGCACGGCTCCTTGGGCATCGGACAGGCACATTCGCATTTATGATTGTTCCAAAAGCGAGGAAAGTTGCATTTTGATTGAGCGCTCGTATCCTTGCATTTACATCGACATTCTTCTTCTGAATAAGTCTGCAAGTCATCAATGAAATTAAATTTGAGCAAAAATTTAACTTCAGTTTCATATCAATCTCAATATTCGCAAGTTTTTTTGTTTTTAAAAAGTATCTGTTAAATTTTCCACAATTGGCGAGGGAGCTGTAAAAAGTCTCAAATAGACTAATAAGGATATAGGCCTACTTACATGGTACGATTTGCAGTGATAAGGCTGGGTCTTGCACTTGCATTCGCACTTGGAATGAACTTCCAGCGATAGTTCTTTATTTCCCACAAACTCAAAGTGTGACGCTCCCGCGTGAGGATATCGAAGAAGTAAAACCTATAAAAAGATAACAACTGTATCATTCAACAACTGAACAAGCCAGATACCACTTTAGCTTAGAAAAATATTTCTCTGCAGGAATTAAGAACGAATTTCAAAGGAAGGCACTATGTTTTTAAAACAAAAGAACAATCATCTATATCCCCCAAGAACCTTGTTTCAAAGAAAGCAATTTTTGCATGATTGTTGGAGAGGAATCTACAGTGTTCTATACGCACCGTTATGGTCTCTGTCTCTGCCTCTTTAGGACCACATTTTAGGACTTCTCCAGTACAGCATCCTCCGCATCGTGGGAGTAGGACACATGACGGGTAGTACATGTCCCGTACGTTGGGGCTCGGTAGTTCCACCACACTCATGCGAGGGCTACATTCGTCAGTTGCGGGCAAACGCGAACTCACAATACCTGAATATAACAATGGAAAATGATCAATAAAAGAAATATTTTTATCGAGGGGAAGTCTAGTCCATATTCATCGATAATGTTGGTGGGTTGGACAGGGGAACGATCCACGAGTTCCCATTGTGAAGAGCTGGGGAATTTTGATTTATTTGGGTAGGTGTGCGTGCACATGCGAATGTGTGCGTGAGTGTGCGTGCAAGGACGGGCTAAGATAAAGTGTGATGAGGAAAGAGAAAGTGTGTGAGGGCGAGAGAGAGAGAGAGAGAGAGAGAGAGAGGAGAGAGAGAGAGACCATGTGTACGCGTGTGGCCTGTGGGAGTAGAAAAAGAAAGGCGAATTTACAAGTATACTTAAGAACTTTTTAAAAAAAACAGTGAAAATTGTTTATTAAGTATTAAACACAAGAAAATCAATATTCAAGGCCCACGGGCTTTCTGATGGTGATTCTTTTAATACCAAAGCTCCTGGAACAGACCTTCATCAGGGGAAAGTGTCTTTCGTTTTTCCCCTAAGAATCCTACATGTGCAGTGTGATAGTAAACGCAACCGACTCTCTTCAGCTTTGTTTCCATTGTTCAAAGTTTATGAAGAAAAGTATACAGGATGTGTTTCCCTATGGGTACTTTTGCGCCTGGACGCAGTGGGTGAGGGACATTTGATTATTATGAGGTATGCTGCAGGCGGCAGAGCTTAACCACTTACTGTGTATATAAGTGTACACAAAAATAGGCCCAGTGGGTAGGGACTGAATAAAATACCCATATATATGAGAATTTTATCTATCCTCATGAGGCCATCGCAGCCACTCCGCGTCCCGGCTCATAGATATTTAAATAGGTCCAGGGTAACAGGACGGTCCCTCTGGGAATCAATGTTCTTATAACAAAACCTCCAGCTTTGTTATTTAGGGTGTCAGTATGTTTTTATATCAGTACTTTTAATCCTAGTTCAAAGCGCGCATACATTGAAATGGAACAATGAACATGGTATTAAGAAGCTAAAAATGGTAATAAAAATGCTAAGATATAGGAAGTAAAGTTTCCGCAGATTTATTGAAAGTAGAAACTGTTTAGCGCTAAATCGAAAATTGTTCTATCTTAAGGCAACGGCGCCGAGCCTCAATTAAACCGATTAAATTTTAATCTTTTCTGCCCATTCGCGCCAGACCTCAACACACCCACCTTTGCTACGGTTTAACGTTTTTCCAACGAGTCAAATCTGATTACCTCAATGGCAAACGGGGCGGGCACGGTGGCCGCCAATTGGATTTCAGATCATTCCACTTGGAACCAGTTTTCTGTTTGCATTCAGTAAAGATCAGCAGTTCATGTTATTGCATTTGACAACCGTGTCTTAAACCAATTTTCGAAATGAAATACCAGCCACTTAGGCACAACGAAGTTAATGCCGCGTCCTCTCCCACCTGTCAACAGCTATTTGTCTGGTGTATTGAATTGTTCCTTCACCCATAGGAAATGTGAAATAATCAATCTGTGTCCCGTTGGAATATCTCATTTTCCTTGTGTCTGGAAGGAATCCTTAATAATCACCGCTCCCACCGCATTGAATAGGCTTGAGAACTTGAAGCAAACTCCGAACTAAAAACTGAAGGCCACGCCCTGGGAGTCTGCATATTTCTCACAAAAGAGAACTGTTTGAATGTGTAGCGAGTGCATGGGAGGCAAACCTTGGGGAAAGCAATTGGGGCGACAGTTCATCACTGAATGGTGAAGTATTGATAGGAAAATAAGGAAAGAACTGTAAAAGGTGCGCATCTGCCCGGGTCTTCTTAGCGTGAGGGCGGAGACAGCTTATAGCTAAAATATCCTTTTCTTCAGGGCAGAGAGGAGGCTCTCTTTCATCTACAATAGAACCATTAACCCAAAAAGGCCCTCTGCTGTGATCTAATATAACCGAGAGAAAAAAGGGCCATAAAACTAGGGGCAATAACCAGAGTTGCCTACTAAAATTTGGAAATAAAAAAACTCGCGTACAGCACCTGGAGAAACCGACGGCATACAATGACCTTTTTTGCTTGTTCTCCTCATGCTTAAAGACCGAAGGCATTACCTCAGCCTCGCAAGGGAATTATCTTTGAAGGGAATATGTCTTCCGTTCTATAAGCATTTTACCCAGTCTAGAGTACTCACAGGGCTCTAATACATAGCCTTTTTTCCAGCAAATAAATGGTCACTCTTGACATACGCTGACACTAACATTGCATTGGCAAATGATGTGTAAAACGCCGGGCCATTAGAACAATCCGCTTGGGAGAATAATAAGAATTTATTCCTTTTATATTGATGTTCTCGTAGATATGATATTACAGGGGAATGGATACAGTGACCAGGAGGTTGCACACACAAATATCATATGCGAAATTGTAGCAACGAATAACAGAGAAAGGCTGTAAGATCCATTTCTCAATAATGGATTATCCACAGCGCACAGTTTTCATAAAGGGACAGATCGCGCTTGGTAGGAATAAGAAAGGTTGTTATCAACACCCTTTAGACAATACAAATATCAATCAAAGGCATATGATGATATCAATAAAAGGTTACACTTCAATATTTCGATGAAATTCGTCCCCGTCCGCTGCTTTAAATTTCAACTCACTTTCAATCTCTTTGAAATGGGTTTTTCTTAAAGGTTCCTTATCGGAAGAATTGCTCACATGTAAAGGCCAATTCGCAGGAGCTTTCAGGATTTCCCTAGGTGTCCTCTTTGCATTAAAACTTGTAAATACGTAGTCTTTGATCTGTCTTAGACAAAGCTTCGGTCACCACCTATCTCCATCCGGCCTGCCAGTTCTTATGCCAACGAAAAAGGGCTGAGAGATTCCCTGGAAACGGAATAGCTCTGGTCTTCAAAAGGGAGTAATAAGTGATTAGTAGATTGAGAGTTGGGTCACTATAGCTATCGGAGGAAATTTGCTTATTTGTGAAGTAAAGGTGAGGAGGTTCCTGGAGATGGACGCTGTGACTCTGATCATGAATTCCTTTGATTTTAATAGTGCCGTTACATTTTAGTCAAGGTATTCCGCATTTGGCCTAAATGTTCAATACTACAAAATACCCTGCATCTTTGTGCGCTTGTATAATTAGAACTCGAAATACTACGGAATTCACTGAGCCTTCGGATGGATACTAAAGACGCGTTTAATAATCTTTCATCTTAAAAAAAATAATTTACTATACATTTGGCAATTTTCAAATTCGTATTCTATTATCCAGTCGTAATTAAAATTGGAATTACAAACTAAAAGGTACCTAGGAACCCTGAGCTATATAGAACATCTGGATACTGTTTACGTAATACTTGACGAGCTGTTGGGGGACCATACTGAAAAGACTGACATTTAACTGAAAAGATATACTAATGGAGTATAGATTCCAAAGGAGGTCTATTTTTTGTAGATATCTGACTGTAATGTATGCATGTTAACTAAATTACGGATCTATAGCATCGTTCCCATATCATTCCACAGCCACAGCCAAATCCTAAAGGAAAGTTCAGTTGCTGAAGAATTCTGACCTATTGCTTCTCATACAATACATAGCATCCTAGGCTTTCCTCGCCCACTCCCGTATCTCGGCGTCTTCCTACCTACCACTGCTTTATCTCGACTCACCAGATGCGTATGTGTCACCCACAAGATAGTACGCCAGTGCCAAGGAATGGGAAGCCAAAAACTGAGACATAAAGAAAATGACATGAGATATGTCAATATCACTGACTTGAGTGCGCCTCTTAGGAGCTTTCCCGAATCGTGATATCTTACAACCTTCCAGTAGTAGAGATAAGGAAAATATATTGGGCGCTGTAAGAAATTTGGCAGTTATCAACTGGTTTACCATAAAAAAGGAATATATGTGATGTGTTTCACGAAAATAAGTAACAAGTCGCAAAATTTTCCAAAGTATTTTTTACAGGTTCTTTTTGTTGGCATTGTATCATTCTTGCGGGGTTAAGTGCCGTTAGTAGCATAAATACATGCATGTCTCAAATCTAAAGAATGTGAATGGATATATCCTTGCATTTCTAAGGTTATCCTATGGAGTATATTTAGCTAATTAGGGTGTTTCCTTGACTCAGTGGCGGTACCAGGGGGGCGGGGGCTAGGGGGCAGGCTTTTTTTAACATTAAACTTTTTTTAACATTAAACTATATATTTTACTTGCTTCACATAATGAAGTTTGATGTAAAATAAGTTTATGGGTGTGAGCACACTTTTCCAGTAGGGCCTGTATTCAAAAAGCAATTTGAGCCTCAGTTTAGACCCTCAGAAGGTCTTGACAGGGGGCTCAAATTTGAGATGGTTTCAAAATTCGCATTCAAACAATATTTGTTCACAATTTGTTCAATTCATGATTTCCAGTTAATTCCGTTTCCCAAGAGAAAGGGGCCAGTAAAATCTAGATTTTGGACAAAATAAACCTATATTCTTATGTCTCAAAATTGACATCTAAAGAGGGTTTCTATAGAGACCTCCTCAAAGGGAATATGTTAAAGATAGTCTTAAGAAAGAAAGGAAAGAAAGAACGGGTCAAAATACGATAGATCTGCATGTATAATACGTGGTGCAAAAAATTGGGCTATCACTTAACAGGTCATATACAAAATATCAGATGACCGGTTAAAGACGAAAACTCAAACGGCAAAATGATTGCAAAGTCAAGTTGGGCATTATCATGTATAAATAAGTGTAGAAAATATATATGGAGAACTCTGCTGGACTCTATGTAAAATTTATGTGTTACCATTATTGGAATATGCTTAGCCTATGATAATGAACAGTAACGTTGGTCCACAAACAAAATTGCAAAAGGTATGTTTTAGAGCTTTGCGCTTAGCATTAGGTAAGACACTAACCAAAAAGGAGCTTCTGATTAAAGGGAAAATCGTACCTTTAAGTCAAAGGAGAGAGATAGCGCTATTGAAAACTCTGTACAGAAAAAGGGATGTATATTTGGAAAATAGAGATAACAACAAAACTTGAGAGGAAAAGGATGACTTACTTTTAAACAATTCCTTCAAAACTTTGAGGACTTACTTTTAAACAATTCCTTCCGAAATCAGAAAGAATGCGGAGAAGCGCATACTATAGAGCCATTTCTCTATGGAACTCATTAAATGAAGGGATAAGAAATTGTGAAGACCAGGATAAGTTCCGGGACTGGTAAAGAGTCTGTATTGGTCTAACTCTGTGAATGGGGATGAAACAGAATATTGATGTGAGAGGTGATTTTTTAGATGATTCCCGTTTTTATTTGTAAAGTCCTTGTAAGGACTAGGCGATTAAATTGTGAGACAGCCTATAAGATATCTAAAGTGAATTGATGATGATGTAGCCGGAAGGAGAACGGATTTCATGCGATGAATAATCATGCCCCTGCTTTATGTTGTAGTTGAGTGTGTCTGACATATGTTGTCAAATTTGAGGCGAAATTTATAGGGTTTTTCAATACTTTATAAGCTCCTAGCCTAAGGCATACGCACGGTAACACATTTTTTCCCAACGTTTGTTTTTTTATTCAGGCAAAAGACAACAGTTACGCTCTCACAAATCAATTGTGATTTTCGTTATGTCCTGAAGATGCAATTCTATTACATATCATCATTGCAGGGTAGAGTTTTAGGTAACATAATTTCCTAACCGAATTAAACTTATCTTCTATATAATACGAGGCATTTTATATGATTATTAAGGATTACATGGTGAGGTTTTTTGAGTTTATATGAGTTACTCAAATTATGAGATGAGATGGGTATGAAAATTCCTGGCTATTGTTGTGTAATCTATATTTTTAAGGGGAGTTTGGTGAGATTGGTTGGTTATACGAACTTTACAATTAATAAATGTGTAATCTCCTGAGGATATGGGTCTTTTTACTTTCATATTTCTACAGATATCATAGCCTGGATGAGTCCATATTGTCTTAGCTTTTATATTTGGGTACTGATGCAGTAGTAGACATACGTTTGGTTATACATACAATTTTGACAATATAATGTCAATGAGTGTCTCTAGAGCTATTTACAATGAGATAATATACAACATAAGTATATAAGATATAAGTAACACATGAGAAACACTGCCAACTTTTTAATTCAATTAGTTCAGCAGTTGATTTCTTTCATAATAGTGTATTATTCTATGAATAACGATTTTAGTATGACTCCTATAACTGATACAATTTTCAATTAAATACAAGAATTAGATATTTATTTCCAGAGGGTTTCGCCTACATTGTAAGCATACGCACGGTATGCATATCCAAGCATATCCATGGGTTAGGTATTTTTGGTTAATTGAAGGAAGATATCCATCAAATTCATTTATATGGAACAGGTCTAATTCTTCTCCTTTAGATACTCGGGTATTGAATATTCATTGGCGATTTATTATTTCATATTGCATTATTATAATTATAATGAGTGATTGTTGGCTTCATCAACATAGCCTATTATAGAGCTGAGCTAGCCCTAGACTATATCATTACATCTCAACATTATATATAACATTACCCCACAGCAACTGAAATTGTTAGGCCGTATTATTCTTTATCATTGTCTACTCAGATTACCTAGTATTATCATAGGTATCAACATAGAATATCAAACTTCAATATCTATATCTGGGTGACATTATAGATAGAACAAATACCACTTATAGAAGGCCTGACTGTCTTAACTTAAAGCAACTAGGATGCCTTACAATTTATTTCCATATTTTATTCAAATATGACATAATTATAATTGGCTGATATTTCCCAGTTCTCCTTTACTTGCATACGCATGGTATAGGCATAGGCATACGCATGGCATGTGTCTAATAACCTTGATAACTATTTCAAAGGTGTTTTGGCAACATAAATGGGACATACCTTCTTTATAACCTTGAATAAGGGTCTAACTTATGTATAAATGTTTAATGTTAAATATGTTAATTTGCTGAGATATGGATATATACATATTGCGTACGCATGGTATGCAGAAAAGTTGACCATAGTGTATGTATTTTTACTATTTCATTGATCAGCAGAAAATGGTGGTAGATTGATATTTTTTCTGGTTTTCTTAAAAAACTAGAGTAGTTCTACTATCACGTGAATACATGTTGGCCTAAACAACCTTAATAATAATTATAAGATTGGGAAGACAATGTCTAGGCATACGCACGGTATACCTAGGGTTGACTATTACATACCTATACAAAATATATATAAAATATTCAAATAGAATCTCAAAAGAAACATTCATATAAAAGTATTTTGGCTACAGAACTATTACAAATTTGATCTATTACATTCATTATGTTCATTTGACATGAGAAACACATATATTTTTGTGCGCTTTATAGTAAAAATGGCCAATTTTAGGAGGTTTTTCGAAGCTGGAATTGTGTGTTTTAGATTCCCAAAAGTAAGGTTCGGATTGTAGCATTTTCAAAGGCGGATTTGATGAACGGTACAGTTCATGTCTAAAGTCCTTACCCCTAAATATATTATGTAAAAACATTATGGACGCCCCAAAAATAGAATTGACTATACGTCAGAACCCTTTTCTAAAAAAAGAGATGGGAATATTCGTGAATGAATACAAGACTATCGAAGAGTGAGTGAATCAATGATTAACTCTAATTGAGGCACGGGACACACATGTATACTGTCCTTTGTATCAAAACTAGCCCCATCGTTTGATGTACACCACCACCGTCACTACGTGTGATTAACTCTATTTTCGTTAGAGGCAAAGATTAATGGTCCGATGGGAGAAAGATTGATGCAGTGCCACTCTGTAAACATACTTCCACTGGGATTAAATAAGGTTTATGGGGAAGGCGTAGGTGTTATCGGGGAGAAAACAATGCAGCAGGTGTAACGCAGGAAGTGCAGGCTGACTTTATACAGAACCACGCTCAAAGCGTTTAAGGCTGTAAAAGTTAAGCCTTCCTTTCGTGTAGCAGTTAGGTTAGGCACTTTTTTTTATCTAACATATTTATACAGCCAATTTGTGCAAGAAGAATTTACAAGGCTTACGGGGACTAACACGTAGTATATGATTTCCATGATCTTTTACCAGGGGCTGGTGTTAGTGCAGCGTTAATGATAGAAAGGTAGAAAGGTGTGGTGCATGTGCGAGAGAAATTAGTTGGAGAGAAAAGTTCGACTTAGTAAAGTTAAGTTTAGAAGAAAAGGATCAGATGTTCTGTCCGTTTGTGCGAATCGATCCACTCGTTGTCGTTTGAATCAAGGATATTTCCATTGCCTTAGAACACTTATTTCCAAGGTAGTCGCACTGCACAAAATCTGTCCCGCCTCGTCTGGCAAATAGCGCCATGCTTTCTAGCCCATACAGAGCGTGGAAGCAATGCACGAAGAGTGTTCCAAACTGCATGGCAGATTGTGCGCATAATCCTCACACAATATATCGGTTGTTAGTCACCCATTAAAGAAGTTGCAACATATGTCTGGCTTTGGATATAATGCAGTTATTATTCACCCACAGGGACACACATCTATTATGTGGAATGATTTATCGAGATAGTTAATACGACTGTAGAGTAAGGACTATTCTTTTATAAAACTAAGGGATCAATCTAAATGAGTAATAAAAATATTCAGAAAGATTTAATACTTACGTACTCCGATTTCATCAACGCCTCCTGGAAATAGAAAGGCAAGACATACAGGGGGGATTAGCAACACATTTGTCACAATAATTACATACCCAGTGTTTGTGGCCCACCCAACCCTGATATACGGTTATCACAATACACAAATCCTGATTCTTTATGTCCAGTCTCTGGCGCTACGTCAGCGAGGGTTATCAATATATCTATATTAGCACCTTCCCCATTGTGGCCACTTGAGGAACTATCACATGGACATTCTCGTTACTATGGTGACGTTGTGAAGGTCATCACCTCTTTTTATCACTGGATGCCGAGAGACATCGCCCGGCAACCTGGGACATTGCAGACATTATGGGACATATTTTCCTGCCCTTTCGCAAAGCAACGCAAAAGCAGCCCGGTAGCAATAAGTTGAAAAGCAGAAGTTGAAGGAGGAGGATTGTTGGACAGGTTCTGTCGGCAGGAAGTTAATTATTACAGAAGCTTCAGAGGGCCCAGCCCGTATACCTTCAAAGATACCTCCGAGACTTTGTTTTAGCGAAGTTTCCCATTACTGTTCAGTCGGCGCATTAAAAAATTATCAAGAGATGCCATTAGGCTGCATTGATACAATGACACAAATAGGTTAAATGTTGTTTATTCAGATGGAATTCCAGCCTTAAAATGAAATACGTGCATATTATAATGAACGTAGGGCGCTATGGTTTGAAAAGTGTACAGTAACTAATTATTGAAATTATAAGAGCTAAAACATTATTCTCTTTGGACCATGGGCCTCAAACAACCAAAATACAATTGTAAATGTTCGAACATATAGGGGTCCAAATGGAGGGCAGTAGGTATAATGCTATCAGGAAAGCAAAGAACAACGCACATTGCCTCTTTCATCTAAGATCTAATCACGCACTTATACTATCGAAAATAATACTAATTAGGCAGACGATCCTGAGGCAAATGAAGGTAGATGTAAGCATAAATATTCTGTTCGTCTTCTTGTTATTTTCGGTGTTATGTTCGGCTATTTGATAGAAAGAAAGATCTGGGCTTTCAGTCCAATGGATACCTTCTGTAATTACTTGTATTATTCACCTCTGGGATTACGTTAAGAGGCTAGTTAAATAGCCAAGACAATGACAAGTGAACTCTGAGCTATTTGCTTGAGAACCATCACCGAATCCCAAAATAACTGTCTGCATTCAGACAATAGGCCTTCTCCCCGATAGAACAGAATCTGATAGTTGGAGGAATCCATGGACGGCGCAATTATCAAAGAATTAATTCATGAAACTGGAAAATGAGTCCTGGGTATAATTTCCTGCCTCAGAGGCGGATAAGTGGCAATCGACTGCATTATTATGAAGTCCAGCTCAACTAATTAAACTAAATGTAGGAATGTGGAATATAGAAACTGTACTAACGAGCGCCACCACGCAAATGGGCTTTCAACCAGACATTTCTATCTTTTCTACTTCTCACTACATTCCATGAAACTAACATAATTCCTTTGCAAATTTGCAAACACGTTCATTATTCCAAACAAAGGATCCTACCAAAATATTGATTAAATTTTAAAATTGTTTTTTGTAGAAAGACGTTTTTATTGATTCGGTGATGGTTGCGGCTCCCCGTTAATTTTAAAGGATGAAGTTGAGTTTTAATTGAAAAACGGATGATTTTTGTTGACAGGATGACGGGCAAAAACCTCATCATCTGAGTTTGTCAATACGAATTTTCCAATCTCACCCATGAACATGTCTGGCCATTTTTTTTTTAGATTGTCGATAATATTTATTAAGGCAGATTTCACTGCAATAGGACAATAGGTGGAAAGGTGTATCATAATCGTATAGCCATGAGCTATAGATACTGTTTATGAGGTGAATAGTAAGGCTGATTAAGTCAACACATGCAGGCTGGGTGTAAAGTGGGAATCCCCAGCCCACCAGGGAAGAGAGATTGATGGCCTATTCATTACAGTTGACTGCACAAGAGAATCCGGAGAGAAGCAAAGGGATTGTTTGACCTTTCCCGGGATATTTTGTCCATTTGTATGTGTCAGGCCCGTCCCAAATTTAGATTCCTCAGTTTCAACCATGCTTCCTAAAATATACATGATGGGACGTTATCTTACAAGCAGAATTGGATCTTGCCCATTATCTCGCATTATTTTGCTGTGGAGATGGTTTTTATCAAAACTTAAAAATTGTGACTGATTAGATTTTACTATCTTGTAAAAGGGCTTTTCATATATAAATGTCAGAATAATGTTCCCCTTAAAATGTATTTATCTATGCATGTACAGCCCTAAACATCTTATTTCCCTCGTGGGCCTGGCATAGTGTGCACGCTCGGGTCACAAGTTTAGACCATTAAACAGGGCCTCCGGTTCCCAAAGAAGTGTGATATGACAAAGCAGAACTACAATGGTCCTAATGCATAATACACCCCAGGTGGAAGTAAAGTTGGCCAGCCATTTCCATCGTGCAGAACGCTACTAAAAGGTCCGACACCAATATGGATACAGAAAGGAATTTTTGAATGAGGAAGTAAAAATCAACTCCAAGAAATGAACAGATTAGAAAATCGATACTGAATAGAACAACATATTCTTGAAACAAGTGAATTCAAACGGTAGCCCATCAAATTATTGATCCTAGAATTTAAAAAAAAACATGCTAGAGAAAACTCAATCGCGAGAATTCTATTGATCGAACTACTCCTAACTCAGAGATTGCACATGAACTGTACGTCATGAAATATTTTTTGTATATACCATAAAACTCTAAAATAGTAGCAAATCACTTTCAGCCATTGACAAACATGATATTGTCCGCAACTAAAATGTTTTGTAAGGTGGGGAAATGGGGCTTGAAAACCTCCCATTGGCTGGAGAATGCCCCCTTATCGCAATCCAGTATTGAATAAAAAGCTTTCAAATTCAAAATTCAGAGTCAAACTGAATGGCTATGTAGAATTGTATACAGAATTATAATGGACATTTATCATAGATGAATTTATAATATGCATCAAACTATCATTACAAACCTTCCAGTGACTAACAATTGCCTCTTCGTCCAGTAAAAAGGCCCATTTAAAACATGTCTACCACACATTTATAACCACAATTAACCCCGTTACGGTTGCCGCCGCTCTGACAGCCATATCAATAATCTATGAGCTGGAAAAAAATATAGTCAATAGTTGGAATTAGATTAAATGTTTCTTACCTTCTTTGCGGAAAAGAACATCTTCAAGCGGGTCCTTTTCGGAAGCTTAAATGAAAAACAGACGTCATTAGTAACATTCGTTTGCAATAGAATTGTTTACCGATTTAAAGGGTAGTTCTTCCCCCATTTATAGAAATTATAGTAAGGGGCCTAGTCCACTAAGTCGATTCTCATGCGATGTTGTGCCGCAGAGGACTCTTTTGCATTGAGTTCTGTGAGAATCGCATGAGAATCGGCTTATAGTGGACTAGGCCCTTTAGTCACTTAGCAGTTTGTATATTAAGTCGGACACGGAGTAGAATATTGGCGTTTTGAAAATTAGTGTGAAAATCGTTGATTGAAAGTTAACCATTCTTACAGATATTTTGCCGGAGTAAAGTGTATCAGGATATGTCTAATCATACATTTATATCCATCCATTTGCGCACCACCCGGCCTTCTATCTGTATGTCCACGCTTTCCATTCATTCGCACGTAAATTACCCATATGATACATATGCCCTCCATCGATGCATACGTATGTATGTTTACATCATTACATCCGAATGCATATATTGTCTTCATTTTCTCATACAACCAGATTGAAGTACGTACACATACATGACACTGTTGAGAACTACGCCAATGCTGTCATAACTATCATTTCTCCTGTTATTTAAGCGAGGAATGCGAGATGTACATCCTTTATATAGTTCTGTGAAAGGTAATAGGTTTGCCTTATAGCTAGAACTAACAATCACTGTCAGTTGCCATGGGCGAGGAGCAATACTATTCAAAATTTCCTATCCAGGAGCTGGCTTCCACGAGTCCCGCTTTTAGGTCTCTTCTCTCAGAAAAGGTCATTTAAGATGCGTTGCGTGTTCTATTCCCACCATAAATAACATTTGCTCTGCTTCCAAAGCCGGGGGAAAAATCTGGAAATCAGTTTTTACAATACGCCTGATGGCACTTCGGTTGCTAAAGTTTTTATACACGTTAAACTCGATGCAGGCTTAAATGCATTACTCCCTATCTGGCATTCAAATCATGAGTGTGGCATATGTTTAGAGGAGTTTAAGGAAATTTAAACTGATTTTAACGCACATCCTTCACCTCATGAGTGACAGGGGAACGTATAAAAGATAGTTAATGTTGTTAGCCGCCTCCACATCATTGACCTGTGTGGCAAGCACAATATCTTCGTAATCCGGTTAAATATCCAATTAAACGCATGGTATGGTAGGGTTGGGCCTTGGTTGACCCTGCACCGATACGACTCCAAAGACTGCGGAAACCTGCAGTCTTAGTTTTTACATCGCATCCTGACCCGATGGCTCACAAACAAGGATTTTAAAGAGCCGACTTTAATCGAGTTATCGCAGTGGGACCACTAGATGAATCGAATGCTTCATCTTCTTTTCCCTCATGAAATTATTAACAAATGAAGCAAGGGGATGAAACCCAGTCGAACCGAATTTCCGAAAGGGAATGATGATTGGCACGGTAATAAACCGTCTCAATTTCAAGGGATACGTTAAAACAATGAAGGCTGCTTCATTAATCCCCTTTAAATGACAATTCTTGATAAAGGAGCTTTTTATTGTTTGTGAAAACAAGGGGATATTATAAATGATGCACAGAACTGAAGAATGAATTATTTCACAATCATTTAGAACATGACAGCGTATAATCAATGCTAACTTTTTATTTGAGTTTTGATCCAAACATAGCTTGCAATTGCATGTATAGTAGTAGATAAGTGGCAGAGATTGGGATGCCAGACAGCAGGAGAGCTGGGTGGGGCAGTTGTGGTTTTGCAAACATGACGTCTCTGTGAAGATATAAATTCTTTTATCTAATATTGCATGACTTACGCAAAGCAACACTGATCGCATGTGGGGAAAGCTAGGACCTTGCATGGACGTTTGTTGTTTTATCGTAATCGTACATAAATACCGATGGATTGAATCATAAAAATGGGGGAAAAAAAGCGAAATTGGAGTATTCGGGTGCCTTTATGTCCTATATAATAGATGTACTGTATTTCGTTAACACACTCCTGGCATTTTCAGATACCTAGTCGGCATTCAAATATTTGGTTCTCTAAAACCCATCAAAGACACTTCATTATTGATACTGTAACTTATGTCCTCAAAATTCAAAATGATGAGTGGATAAAGCTCCTGGTCGTTAAAAATCTCCAGGCGATCCCTTTTATAAATCACAACTCACAAAAACGCTAGGCAAGATTTATATTATGTGTTCCCTTAGTGTCTGACGGTCTGGCCCTTGAAGTTGATCCCCTATTGTGGAGAGGGATTAGGCAGCAGATTATCTTTGACACTCTAGCAGTGTCAAAGGATGCCTGCATCGCCTAGATATGGTATCTTGATAAGAAATATCTAATTAAGGAGGACAGCATGCGTCTGACAATAAGCTCGAATGCCTCAGCAGCTCATCGTCTGGTTGAACATTGATGGAGCCTCACGCTCTACATTCCAGATGTGCCTTATATTTTGAATGGATAACAACAATGGGGAGCAGTTTTTGCTTAGCCCAATTTGGGATCCAGGTCTTGCGTTGCTTATCGGATCTCTGCCTCTGTACGAATTACAAAGACAACTAACTCATCATCCCCAGAAGGAACACTTCAAGTAGAATAAACACGGTCTGCTTGTGAATTCGACTCTTGTGCCTTCTTGCGGGAAAGGTCTGTGCGTGTGGCTTCCTAGCATACGAATTATCAATGGTTATAACCCTAATAAAGTTGCATGATAGGATCAGCAACCGCACACCTTACATCAATGGCTCAGCTCATTGGACGCATCCTATCCTATATGTACTATTAAAGGTCCTGCTTTGCATTGCCGAGGCGCCACTATTTGATGCGGGAGTGGGTGGACCTATAATCTTGGGGTCAGGCAATGACCTTGTATGAGAAGATTAATGGTAGAAGGTAGAGCACACGTCCCTAGTGATTGATGATTGGATTTGTGCACTTGAGGGAATATAATCAATAATCAATTCTTAACCTAAAGACGCGTAATTATTTAGGCGCGCATGACGTATTCGGTAGTTTAGAATATGGATATTTTAACGAAAAAAGTACGAATATTCTTTACAATATTCTTGATGGATATATATGTCTTTCGTGTAAGGTTTCGATGTATCAGGTTTCGAATTTAACAATCATTTTTGAAAGAATATATGCTATTCTTATGAAGCTTCATTTTCGATTGGTAAAAGTTATTCATAGACAACGACGGAAAAGCAATCAGGCTAGATGGGAATTTGTGTAACATCAACGTTTCATAGGCAATATTATGACTTGTCTAATTGTTCTTAAATGTTGAACACAGATTACATGGCCTGGGGATCTTTGAAATAACTGATGCACTGTAATTATTTTAAATATAGGGGTGTCCTGGAAGATTGTCAACATTATGGAACAAATCTAAGATATATTAGTATAAATTAACTTTAAATATCAATTATTACAAAATGTCCAGCCATGAACACCGGCCTGAGAAATGGTTGCTATAAATATTGCGTTCCACTTACAGACCCCTTATTAAATATGGAGGCTTTTCATTTCCTGAAAGTAAAAATTTTTTGCGCTGATTGAAGGTCAAGAGTGGAGAATGGGAGATAAGCGCCTATTTTTTCTTTATTGTTATCGTCTGATAGCTTGGAACATTGAGAAGTTGAATACGGCTATTTCTGGGAAGACAAAAAAAATCAATCTGGAGAAAGTCGATAATATTTCCCCCGGGAGGTGAAACAGGACAGTCAAAACGCTTTCACACCCACCTGATCTGTTCATGTTCCTGAGGACCATTGTGGATAAAAACTCTGTGGTATTCATTAATGCGACTTTCTTTAACATGGACGAAGGAATCTGGAAAAAGAAGACAAAGGCTGTGGTTTGTAATAAAGAAAGATTTCGGTTCAATGGAGCCATCCAATGGAGAGAAAATGCTGGAATTAAAGGGCAAAAGCAATAATAATTCTCAGTTCTGGCAAATTATCTTGGAAGCAAGACGCAGACAAAATCTCCTTTTTCAAATTGGCAGTAATCCGACTATGTTTGATATGTTTATGCAGTAATTCTATACTAATTGGTGATACAAGGAACAGGAGAGCCACTGAACATGGGATGATAAACGATTGTCATTATTTAATTGCAGATTCATAATTAATGATGAAAGATATTAATTTCACAGGATCAGATATAACATGACAATTAAGTACAAGGGGTTTAGATAGTGGAGATATCTTTAGGACCTAGTCCACTAAGACGATTCTCATGGGATTTTGCGCCGCAGAGGAACCTTTTCTACTATTTCCACTAAGTTCCGTGAGAAACGCATGAGAATCGGCTTAGTGGACTGGAACTTTTAGACTTGTAAACATCGGAATAGGGGTAACACAATACATCAATTCACAACTGGAATGGACCCAATTGGACAGAAACCCTTCCAATATGAACGTAAACACTTACACCAGCTATTTGCTTTTTGATTAATGTTGATGTGTCCTTGCCAGAAGAACATAAGCAATGCCTCAGGGGTGAATATCGCTTACCAAGCTGAGAACATAGAGGCATTATTACAGGAAGGTTTGGCTCTTTTATACAATTTTGGTTGATTGCATGCTAAGTACTGCAGTATACATGTGCAGGCGATGTAGGTATGCTTAGGATATGACAGATTCACTTAATATATTTGCCTTTGATTAAACGAGACAAACGTACAAAGACTGATACCACACCCACTCATTATTATACTTCTACAACCCCTGTTGCTGCCCCCCTTTGGAAATGCCAAATATCGCTCAGAATCCTTCCTGCCTCAACCATTTATCCCCTGACTTCCTTGAAGCAAGAAGTGTTTTTGGAATCCGCCACAAGGTGACACTCTACCGAGTCTGTGCAAATACACTGGAGGCATTTGATTGGTCAAACAAATAGGACCCTACCCACAAGCCACCGCAGGGAAGCAGAGAACGTCACAAACCATTAGAGACAATTAGTCCAGGGGCTCTATAATATAGCAGCTGCCGAAATACCCAATACAAACACTTTAGTGCTTTGGGGAAATAGGTCGATATGGTTACAGGTAGGTTTACTCAATATATAGGCCCGATAGACATATATTTGCAATACTACTCCCAGAACTAGTCCTGGTGGGATTAGATCCCCATTTACTTGCTTATTGCCTCTCCAATTAGATGGGAAATATTGGAAGTGGGAGAGATAACCCAGACTCTACAGAGTATTCTATGTATGATTAAATGGATGAATCTCTAAGCACACTCCATCATATCTAGACATGCAGAGAAATAGCTTCTTACCTAACCTTAGCTAAATCAAGGTAAATCGCGTGTAGGAGATTCTTTTTTTAATTTGTTATATTTTCCCTCGGTATTTTCAGACTGCAGGAGGTCCCATGTGGTGGCCCAAGACAAACTATAATTACTTTGCGAGAATTTAAGATATGCACTCAACGGTAATGAATTGAACCTTTTGATCAGGAAACTATGCCCCGGTCAATCAGGCTTAAAGACAATATTGGAGCACTTAAACGACGATCACCCTTTTAAATCAGCAATTAAGCTAATGGTGCAATAGGATAAAGATTTGGGGGGAGGGCATAGTTCCGCGGTTAACACGCGGAAGCAAATGGAAAAAAACGATGTTGGACAATAGATACCAAGATGATAAAGTATTGAAGGACATATCACTATGTCCCTGGAAGAAAATTGAATCAAGTGCAGATAGCAATATTATTACGATTATAAGACAATGTACTTTAACATTGCAAACATTTTAATTTTAATCCCAATAAAACGAAGATACTTTGAGTAAGTCACATCAGATGTATTTCCACATTTATTGGATGCACAAGTATTTGAACTCACGCATTATACGAATATATGAATTTTAAATCTTTCATATATGATATATAAACCAGTAAGGGATGAATACTTGAAATACGCAAAACAGTTTAATACATTTATTCGGTGGAGGTTCATCCAAATCCTTTTGTGGCAAGTCATTGAGAAAATTACGAGATTCCTGTTCAATTCATTCCCCGATTAAAGTAGAAGAGGAAAACGTGAGCGAATATTCAAATGACGCGTTCCCCCCATTCAATATGAAATTTACTAAATGATAATACCGTTCATTCTGCTTAAAAAACAGATTGGTTACAGCCCAAAGGATTGAGTCAAATTGATGAGAAATATTCGGAAGCAATCAACAACACATTTATGAGTGACACTCTTTCAATTCGAGGTTTGGAAACACTATATTGAAACATGGTTAATGTAGGTTCAATTCCGAACAGCTAATATTAGAAACAAGGTATCTGCTTCTGGAAAATTCCCAGGCACAGCGATTCTGAATTGTGTTTCGAGGCTTATACAGGGCTTCTTTTGCACGTGGGAGCGTTAATGCGTATTCTCCACACAGTCAATGTTGAGCGCATGAAGCTGCTTAGCGTAAATCTGTTGGACACCAATACAAACCCTAATGAAGGTCTAGGTAACATTTATGGTGGACAAAATCAGAAGTGACAAGACTTCGGGGATAATATTCTTTTATATTTCCATCTATGGGGCACATGCATGCTCGCTTAGCGAGGAATGAAGTGGGTATTTTGAAGAATGTTACGAAGCTTTATCTTTTTTCTCTTATATATAAATTTTTATGTTTTAGACTTTTGACAGCAATTAACGAGTGATATGCCGTAGTATTAAGAATTGGACGGTGTGTATCAAAGGTATACAGGGTACCTCACCAGGGGTCTAATTAAAGGCAGAATCAATTCACTCCCTTGATGTTAAATCAAAGATACCCTTATGCCATGAATGGGGTGGGACCAATTCTATCCAATACTGTCCGAGCAAAAGATTATATACCCTCATATATTAATCATGAGAAAAACAATTAGCCTTTCTGCCTGGGTATATTAATTAACCTATACACTTGGGAGTGGAATAAACAGGACCCATCCAAACAACCGGGTGCTTATTCATGAAATCATGATTTGAAAAAGGTTTTGGTGTAGAACGCTTCCCGTATGTATATGACAATTCGCCTGGCCATCAAACCGTAAAATGTGCAGTGGGATATATGCTCGAAAGATATTTTGTAATGGCAGCCTAATTGATCGTTTTTATCATCAGTAATTTGCACTTATTCGAAGCTACATGTTTTCAAACATAAATGGAGCACATGAAAGTTTGTTTGAGTTAGAAAAGATGCCAAATCTCTCATCAGAGGCGAGTTCAGGCTAAAATGCTACACAGTCTGGTGACTTTGAAGCTCCAATTCAATTTCCATCTTTACCGATCAAAAAACGGTTTGTTGTAAGAGATTCTGAATCAAAGGGAAACTCCAATATCAGGTACATAATCTATACATCTTGATAAAAGGTACACCATGTAACACTTCACAGGGTATGTCAAGCAAAGGATATGAAAGTTGTGTTTCTGCGGCCGGATATTGCGTTGCAATTTAAGGACGTTGTGTTCATAAAGGGTGCCGACTAGCAAAGTTTATCTATAGATCTATGTGCGTGTATTTCTGGGTGGGCATCACTTTCCAATATAGGTAATCATCCCAATATTACCGCATAACTCACTTAGAAGACAACCCAAACGTTACAATATTAAATATGAAATTAGAAGGCTTCAAACGTTTGTCACGGAGTAATTCACCTAAAGTAAGATTCATCTACAACATTTTAGGACTTGAAGGAATTAGAACAGGTTTTGACGATAAATAATCGAAACGTCAATTTTCGCTGATTGCAATTATTTCCTTTCAATGAAAGTTGTTTGGAAGTTTGATTATCATCCAACACTTTCGATGTTTGATGAATTTAATTTAGCTGGCAGACTGCACTGTGTCTTCAGGCCCATTTTTGTGTCGGAAGCGTGGTTCCAACAAATAGCCATGCGTCTCTTAGATGACGGAGATTGACAGAACACAGAATGTTAAAGAACTCTGATCAGACGATAGAAGAAGGATTCATATTATCATCGTTGCAGCCATTAGTGCGACCTCAGGCAAACAGGCCGATATTCTTAGTGAACCTGGTCCCAGACTTAATATCATCTAAACACTTAACCAAAGTAATTAAATTTTCTCCATGAATAATAACCGCTGGTGGGCAGCTAAACGGATTAATACAAATTAGAGACCATTACTAAAGAAAGAGAAACGATTCCCATAAACGGAATTCATGGCAATTTTGACGAAGGAAAGAAAACAATTGAATTATGGATAAGGTTCTGTTACTTTAGAAATTGTATTTCTTTTAATTTAGGGAGTGGCAAATGTCTCTAATGACATTGGGATAATACCTCAGATCGCTGGGAGAGCCCGTGCAGCCCCATCCCTAACGCCATGCTACGGACAACCCCCGCATTCTTGGGTCCTTTTCCCAGGCCAAATCTGTCATTGTTCCTTCCGGGCAGTTGCCTTGAGTAGAACCTTTTAAATGGTCATTCAAACGCCGAAGGACTGATGAGGAGAAAGCTATTGATTTTTCTTCGAAAGCCTCAACTTAACGGGCAAACAGAACCTTTTTATCGAGGTGCATGGTACTGAACACTGGCATTAAATCCTCACATTTGATAACACAAATGATTGATGTCGGCACCCATGATGATTGTAGAAATACAGAATAGTTAGCTTTGCTTTGGTTGACATTTAATTATAACAATTGCATGCCCAGGTGAACAAGTACAGGACCAGCAGAGTATTATTATCTTCTTATCGGGAACGACTTTTTTTCGTTACGTTTTATCTTAAATGTGCTCCAACCGTCACCAGAGTTCCATCCATCAAGATCCTTTGCCCCAGCCTCTCAAGGTCCTTCCATTTCTTTATTTAGAAAATAATTAGCGTAAAAACGACTGCGAGGTTTTCTACTTAAAGCCCGAACTAACCAGGCCTTTAGTTTTTTTAAAAGAAGGTAGCTAGTGAACAAAGGTGGCTTCTTTAATAGTCTATAGGGGAGTGATTAGTGGAGGAGATGTTAAAATATGTATACATTTCAAGGCAATATTACCTCAAAATTACCTCAATATTCTGTAAAGACAAGTCATTCAAGTATTCTAGTTCTGACTATGCATGGGCAGCATGATACTGGCACGGTCACACAGAGAACACACGCCTTTAGTGCTGATTCTTATAATTAATGTGCTGATTATGTTTTTTTGAATCAGGCTTTTTGTTCTTTATGCTAGAAACATTACTGAGCTTTTCTGAACGTTATTTTCGTCATTTTTTTTGTTTTTAAAAACTATAGACACACCCACAGACACTAATCCATGCATGTTGACTCAAAGATGAGAAATATTCCATGTATACAATATCATTTGCATTCTGAGACAATGACCTTTTCCATTTTCATAACACTAAAAATTAAAGTTAGTGTGAAACACCCACTAAGGTACTGCCACGCCTAATAAAAACTAAAATGCCATATATAGCATAATCATTAAGTGGTACTACATGCATATTGTTAATTTCAGTGGAGTCCCCACAACTCCCCTTAATAATGAACAATTGTAATCTCTTCCAATATTATATATTACTAGCAAAGTACCCGTCCTCCGGACGGTCCCTCTCTCTCCCCACACTTCCCCCTCTCTCTCTTTTCCCTCTGCCTCTTCTCTGTCTCTCATACCTGTTTTTCTCTCCCAACTGCATCTCCGATTCCCACCCCCCTCTCCCTCCCCTATTCCTCATGCTCCCCCTTGCTTTCTCTCCTTCCCCTCTCTCCCTTCCCCTACATCTTCTCCCTCCCCTCTTTTCCTTCCCTCTTTTCTCCCCCCTCCCCTCTCCTATTTCCCCACCCTCTCCCTTTTCTTCACTCTCCCCTCCTACACCTTCTCCCTCCCCTCCCCCACTCCAATACCCCCACCCTCTCCCACTCCTCTGCACGTAGTCAGGTCCCCCTGGAAGGGAGGTAGTACCTTATGGGAAATGACTTAGTATCTCACAGGGGCTTTCCCAGGCTATAAATAGAGTGTGTAGATCCTAATTTAAAAAAGGCTTCAAAATCACATTTCCACTCCAGATATCTTCACAAACCACATACGACGTCCTCCAGAGAGGGTGGACAGAACTCTACAGATGAGTAAAGCGGTTTGTAAAGCAACAAATTCTGAGAACATGTGAGACAAAGAAACCCCTCTTTTCAACCTAAAGAAACCCCTCTTTTCTACCTCTTTTCGTAGAAATCGCTCTTCCCGTATATTATACGGATTATAATATTATATTGATAGATTTATATGTATCATGATAAGATGTGTGTGTTACAACTCATCGACAACATATATATCCATCAAGGGCGTTCAACAATTGCAAACCATCAGGAGGAAATATCTGTTTAATAATGACAATGAATAACGAGAGACATACATCAACTCCCTCTAAAACTATAGTATTATGTTGTTACGTTGTATAAAATCATGAATAGCAGTTATGTGTTATGTCGTAATCCAATGTCCCTTTGTCCCAGACAAATGGCATGTTTATATCCATGCGTCACTAAAATTATGTATTATTCTTCATTCGACAAATCCAGATTCAAACATAACTTTTTGCCGATGCAGCTTAAATCAAAAGCACGGAACTCAATCCGACATAATCTCATCTCGTTGTCTCTCTGACTCTCAATGTTTTAGACTTTTCATGGAGAGATGTTGAAGACACTCAGATGCCCCCAAATCATCCACATGCCTATTAACTTGCCTCAGCAGAAGATGGCAGAGAGTAGCGTTCTATTTTAATACGATGTGGCAGTATACCGGCAGAAGCAGCAATAATAGAATGGTTACGGTATTTCACAGACTATATTATATACGAGTATAAGGCTAAATAAATGAAAGCATAGTGTATCCTCACAGATGGTGCGGATTGGATGTATTTATAGGGACACATCTATAAATGTATTCCAGACAATATTAAACTAGAAGGCTGTCCAAACACATTTGTTGCCTTACGAAGGTTAGCAGGTCGGAAGAATTCAATGATTAGATCCGTCAACTCCAGTCTTTAGATTTGATCTAATATGCAAAGGGCACGGCCGAAGGTTCTTGTACAGGACCTTTAATGGTTACAGCTGTTAGTTCAGAACACCGGCTGTTGCTACGATATGAATGAACTTTCAAATGTAAATGGTCATTGATCCTTTAGCTCTTCCATGCCATCCTCAAGACAGTAAGGTCAGGTGTCAGGTGTCCTAAATGAGATTAGGAGGTATTACACTACTTACTGAATATAACAAGGTTGGCCCTTTCAAATGTTACCAATGTGTATCTAAATAAGTAATATAGTTGAGATTGAGATTGAGAAACGTCTGGGGACAATTCTCCTTGTCTGGCAGGAGGTTTCCAAGCCCCCATCCCGGTCTTACAATGTATTATTTAAAGCTAGTGAACAATACCACCTTCGTCATTGACTGAAGCTGGCCCACTACTTATTTCTTCATTAAATTTTGTTCTCTTACTCTTATAAAGAATGGCAAGTTTACACTGCTGATAATAAGTATATATTATTCACTGGATCAAGAAAAAACTTTTAACATTATTCAATAAAGTTGTCATCATTCAAAATCAAATCTTTTATAACATGGTTTTTAAAGACCTAGTTGATAATAACCATTGCATGATCACAATTAAATTGTGAAAACCAAAGTTCATTAATTGTAAAATTGCTAACAAAATGGACACTCCTGACAATAACAAAAGATATGAAGTCAGGAGGCCAAGTGAAATAACTTGTTCAATTCCAATATTACACCCCCTTGGCTACAGGCTCAACCATGTATGGAGACTCGAGTAATCCAAAATTAAATACAACGAGCAGATCTAGATTTCAACCCATAACAGGCATGAGGAGACTGGCATGACATTGGCACATTGGCAGGGCACGCCGGATGAAATGAAACGAATAAAAACATCCTGCAATAATCTAGGATAACCTCTTTTGCACTCAGTTACAGGCCATGAATCCCATCTTCTGCTTCCATGCCTAGTGCAATCAGAACAATCGCCTTCCGATACAAGCATGCAAGTCCATATATGGAGGCTCTGGTGACATTATGAAAGTCAAATTATCGATTTCTCCCAAATAAGGAGGGCATGCGGGTGCAATTCCCCCAAATAAACGACGCACCTTTCAATCCCTTCAATTTCAGTTAAGTTAAAGCATTAGTTGTTAAGTCACGCATGTTTTGGTTCTTTATGGATGAAATATATCAGATCAAGGCCAATGTTTTTCATAATAACATTGATCTATTTTATTGCCCTGTCATTTATTACAACGAACACATATAGGCCTAGGATCGATTCCCCAGTTGGGGAGAATTCGACGAAATTAATATCTTCAAAAATAAGCTTTGTGGATGTATGTATACATCCACAAATCTTATAGGCAGGGGTATTGCAGTACAAGATATACATTTATCTTTAATTTTATATTTAAATCAATAATCTTGATATAAATATTGATGAGCGTGGGGTATCTATGGTTAGTTAGTACTACAAGAACAATAGTTCCCAAGTTATACATCACACAATTCACAAACAAATTCCATTTATGTAGTAGCCATTTAATCCCATGTATGGGAAGACAAACATTAACAAAAGGTTGTGCCAGGTTGTCCCCTAAGGGCCTTCTAGATAGAACGATTCACAGCTCAGTAAATGGCATCGGTATACCAATGGATAATTGAAGCACAGTGGGCATCTCTAAAGGAGAATATAGTCGGGAGGATTTAACTGCAAGTATGTCAAGAGGAATCTAGTTAACGGCTTCAAATTTAGATGCATGTATGCAAGGAAGTATTACAGGAACAACAACAGTCTACAAGTTATATGCAACAAAATGATATTGGAAATAATCGATGAAATTAAATTCCTTGATGTAATCATAATCATAAAAAGAACATCAAATGTTCGCAAAAATGAGCAATAATTATGTCATGTTTATTAAATAAATGATAATTTGAAATTATCATGATATTTCCAGTGTTAATTTTGACAAGTCCGCCATTTTCTTAATAATAGGAAATCGTTCCCAAATTTACAGAATGTACCCAGGGCAACCGTATATATAGGCCTACCATACAGATTAAACTGTGTTTCAAGAAGTTGGATTTCTTTGCTAAATTTGGGGCAATTCTCCCCAATTGTCCACATGATTAAAGTGTACAAAATGATCAAAGTATATCAATATGAGATATCTCCGCATGCCTTGAAAGATGACAAGTAAACGTTCCTGTCATCAAATAGGCGACATTCATTCATGTAAACATGTCTTATTCTACAAGAAAAAAATCATATTTGAGTTGGGTCCCTTGTAGGTATAATAAAGCTCCGTATATTATACCTTTCAACAATGTCCTGGTATAGATTTGTTTTATGAGGACCAAGTGTAAGGATATCTAGTGCCAATGATATCTAATTTCCCAAGCTTTGCAAATATTATATGGGTCAGATTTTCAGACAATGTACAATTCGCCTTCACCAATCCTCTCAAATAACCCAAATAACCGAAAATAAAGTTCAAAATACTGTTCAACCTAACCAAACTGATAGCTAGAATCAATGCAATGCCGAATATACTTGAATTTACCTAGTATTGACCAAATTGCAGCCTAATTTAGCAGAATTTACTAAATGTGTACAGCTGCCAATTGTACATTTTCTGAAAATCTGACCCATATAACGCTTATAATGTAGATGCTGCATCTTTCTAGGTTTTCTATTTTAGTTCTATTCATCACGCATCCTGTATGAAAGGAAGCCGTTTGCAAGCCATAAGAAAAACAGGAAAGGTCAATACAGTTGCATACTGGGTCCTTAGTAAAGGGGATGTGACAAAGTGGTAGTGACGATAGAAACGTTATCATGTAATACATGTAAGCTTTACATGTTAGACACGACCTTCACCCCAACTTCATAAGTCAAAACATGGACTATCGCGCGTGTCGAACATGAATCCGGCTAGACACAGCTTTCCAAGTATACATATGAGATGAAAGATTCTGTAAACTCAACAAATAAGCGGCGTTCCACTCGCTGATGCATAGATCGCATCACACAGGTGCCGGGAATTCCCTTCATCTTGCAAAACATACAACTCGGAACGGAAATAATGTCAGGAAATTTCTAGTGTATCCTCTTGCACGTAGGATAAAGATATATGCTTTTGTTTATGTGTCAGAATTTGAGATATTGGACAAGCATTAATTCGGATGCATGTATGTATTCCACGTGGCGATTCCTCTGACAAGCGACAAAAAGTCAGCCATACATGTGATCATCCGATCTGTTCAATGAAAGACCAGTTGGCACCAAGGTATTCCACAGATGCAGCCTGAGAAATATGTCATGTGAACGTGAATCAGTAGAAATACATGCATGCCTAAATTTCGGGTGGTTTTTTTCTGAGTTGTGGTTCTACAACACGAGTATGTGTATTGAACGGAATTCATGTCTTGCTATAGTATGAAAAAACTACTTGGGAGGCGTCTGTGATGCCATACTTGTAAAGAAACTGATATTATAGAAGTCTCTCCCGCAATCATTGGATTTATTCAATGGCGTATCACAACATATTTATAGATTCGGATAAAGCAAATTCCCAGGACCTGGTATAAAATAAAGTAACAGTATTGTATATAATAATTCGGAGTTTATTTGTTACTTTCCCGCGTATCTACTATGAAATATTGTGATCTAATCCCTTGAAATGATTTAGGAAAAAATGTTCCTGGTCCGTAGCGTTCGGCGCCAGGTGAGAGAGTGCCTGGTTGCCGGGAACGCGAACTGTGGTTGCTAAGCAAACAATACAATCAGGTGTTAACACAATGAATATATATATATATTATATATTTGGGGAACATATAAAGATACATATAATAATTCGGAGTTTATTTGTTACTTTCCCGCGTATCTACTATGAAATATTGTGATCTAATCCCTTGAAATGATTTAGGATCTTGATATCAATAGTATAAATGCTTGGAATATTATTTGTGAGGATGGTGCATTTATCGGTAGAATATGTAACCTGCATTTTCTAAAACAATAATCAAGCTATATTATATGTAATCACATTCTCGTATACATTTATAACAAGTGAAAAGTTGTTATATAGGCTATTCTAGGAAAAACCAAATTCATATTTCTTTACCGTGATTTCCCCCAAAACGAATCTCAGAATTCCCCACAGACATCATTTATATTCACCTGCTTCGTATAATATGTTCCGGGTAGGGGAGAGGTGTGCAGAGTCTTTGAGTTTCAAGGTGGCTTCTGAAGTCTTGAATTTCTTGAAGCTTTTTGATCAGGCTAGACATATGCCGTTCTTTAAGTTCACGAATTCGGCCCCTTCCAGCCCAATATAATTGCAATTGTCATAGGGAATATAATATGATAGGGTCGGACTAGTCATTACGTAATATTACATAAAATATAGTGTAAAATGTCAATATTAGCTATCATTGTAATTTATACATCCAACAACTGAGGATGATACAGAACGAATATCCTGTTTTTATCATTTCTTGGCAGATGCTCAAGTGATGGAAATGTTAACCTCGAGTTCAGCATCGCGTTCTTTTTGGTTTCAATAAAGGACGCTATCCTTGCATCGAGTGTTAGCAAAGCACAATGATACAAGGGTATAGTTTTCAATATGAAAAAAGCGTATTCTTTTGTCTATGAGAAAGCTAGTCCATCAAATGAATACTCGTCCGAATCAAATGCAATGTAAACAATAATGTTTTAATGCAGATTATACCTAACAATGAATGTATACGTATAGATACATATAATACGAATGGGGGATAAACGGGGATGGGGGTGAAAAGTGCATGGGTGTATACATGGGCAACCTTACAAAGAACAAAGTTGGTGTTTACAGTAACCAAATACTTAGTGCCCTAGCAGGCATGGCATCCACCCCAGTTTTCCTGCCCTTCTCACGGTCATGAATAATTGATCAATGGCTGGGTTTATGTTACCAATTATTGAACACCGAGGGCCATCAATAGGGCTAGGGTTCTGCCATCTTATTACTCAAGTACGTAGTCAGGCTACTTATTTTATGACAAAACGCCATGTCAACTTTACTAATTACTGTCAATGTTTACATTACGTGTCAGCTCATGTCTTCACGAATAAAACATAATTTCACCCAGTTTACATAGCAATCATATAATTATTTATTTTAAATGGGAAATGTGGGAGGGCGCAGTATATATAATAGTTCTAATGATTTCATCGGGTAGACATACGGATAGCTGTGCATCTCTTTCTTTCAGTATAAGATCGATATAAGGACAGTTAATTTAGGCTTGGTACTTGGGATTCCAATCTAGTTTATAACGCAGTATATGGTCAAGCTGTACTAGAAGGAAGTCCGAATGATTAGAAGAGAAAGTGAACGTGACGGTGCATTCTTGCAATGCCTTGCCCCTTTTTGCAATATGTATAAATGCAGATCCGGCATTCAGATAATTGTCTTCCGCAATCTATTTTCCATGGCACCGAAACCACCCACTCTCTGCATTCTACAATATTTTTTTCCCGGAAATAACTAGTCGGTCCCACTGGTCAATGACATGGGCCTGTACTCGGAGACTGCGCTATTTGTTTTTCACCAACCCTTCCATGAATCCCTGCAGTCAACCCACATCTCCAGTCTGTGGCGACCAAGATCTGTATTCTGCTTATTCATCAGTTCTTTTATTTTGTTCCCAGGACCGCTTTCCCCCACCAATGAAGTTTATTATTGTATGGTTAGGGACGGACCGATGGGTATTGCCCCCACTTTGCTCTTGTAAAGGAGTACTCTCAGTGGATCCATTGGGGCATATCCAGTTCCTTAACTTCGAATATTTGCAAGGAGCCTCTCCTCTTGTTAAAAAAGTATTTGTGGAGTGTTTGTTCAAATTTTATTCAAATTTGGTTGATTGATGAGGTTCGAGGTTGTCCCTAACGGCCTTCTATAGAGTGATTCTCAGCTCAGGGAATGGTATCGATATACCAATGGATAATCACAGCACATGCAGTGGTTATTTCTACACGAGAATGTGGTCGTGGGTTTAGCATTTGAGGTGAAATATTGCTAACGGCTTACAATTTAGATGCGTGTATGAAAATATTACAGGAACATAAGAAAATATAGAATTCACCAACACTTTCTATAAACTCCAAGGGGAATGGCGTCGCAGAAAATTATTTCAAATATTTCAGTGTGATGAATTGTGTAGCCATAATCAAAATAGTTTTGTGTGCTGAGATGCATTGTATCTCGTACATTCAACAAGAGCTTTTGATTCATGTATACTAGAAAGGACCTGATGTTCTTTGCAGGGAGGCTGAAAGGTACCGAAACAATTTCACCCTATGTTTTATTTACTATTATGCTTTATGATGCATTTAAACACCTCTTTTCCATAAACGTATGGGTTTAAATTGTGGCCGGAATGACTATACATTCTTGAAACAAATGTTAAAGTCACAGCAAGTCAAATTTCAGGTTTCTCTCCGATTCCTATGCCATATACAAGGAACGAAAAATGCACCTTTCTCTTCCTATAACACTTATTCTTATTTGCGATTTAAAGGCCTAATTCACTAAGCCGATTCTCATGCGATTTTGCGCCGCAGACGACTCTTTTTCCCTAGATTCTGTGAGAATCGCATGAGAATCGGCTTGGTGGACAAGGCCCTTTACTGGAAAATGGCTAACTGGAAATACACGTTTCTCAGTTGTAAATCACTTTCGCCATATTGCAGGGAATTAATTATCGGATGAGAAACCTCGGGGTGATCTCCGACTTGGATTCTCTTCGTGACATAATGAACAGAGATTATGAAACATAAGCCTTGGGAAGAGCTCATTTCTGGGCGAGATTAAGGATGGCCCTTGTAACAATCTCGTGGAGATCCTACATATTCCCTGCGTTAAAATCCCACTCCTCTCCTTAAACATAACCTACATTAACAAGTGAGATAAAGACTAGTGGAACAGCGGCTCTACCATCGACGCTCATCCCATTTCCCATGTGGTATCTAATTCCTAAATTAAGCAAGCAGGGATATTACCTTCAATCTCCCTGAATCTGATAATCACCTGCATGGTAATCCAATATTTTAGAAACACGTGGGCGCGGTAGATTTTAATTAATACAACTTTTAAATGAACCAATAAATTCCAAGATTTCTTAATAATAATTACGTAAATCGTGTCATTTAAACGGTACCTTTACTTTGAGCAACAATACTAGTCTAATTGCGTCCTTATATATTCATCAATATACATGTACCTCTATACAGAGTAGATTGATTTTGATTTTAAATTATGTTTATTCAGGACAACAAGAAGTACATTTCAGCGACAAGTGTTGATATTCTCAGAAGTTGCCTGATTGCATTTATAGGCAAAGGCGTTAATTATTCCAAAAAAAGCCATAGGCCATCATATGAAAATTTTTATATAAAAATAACCAGTTCTAGAACATAAAAGTTTAGACATGGTGGTACATCGAGATCTTTTTCTTTATGTTCAATAGTATTTTCGCTTCAGATTTGTTAAAACCATATGTAAAAGCAAATGAGGAAAATATATATATAAATTCGCGTCGTGCTCTTACACATGTACCATATAGAGGGCTCCGGCTGGCTGAATAAAATGTACTAGAGTGTCCTTCTCATGGATGGAAAATGCAGATGGATTCCAGATAGATGTATGGCGGGAGTCTACATTAACTGAAGCCTAACGAGATCGATATGAATATAAATAGTTGTACAAGACATCGAGCATGGCCCAAGTGATCCCAGAGATTGGAAGTGAATGCCTCAGTGGGACTGCGCGCGCAGAAATGGTTAGCGTCTGATGAATGATCTAAAGTTGCACAGTCATGAAGTTGGAAGTGACATTATCCGGGCCTATCGATCCCTAGAGGTTTGAGACTACTGGATAATATGGATAAATAAGGAGGGAATGTCTTAGATTTGTCAGGATTTAATCACAAGGTTCATTTGTGGGTGGATTCTGGGGAGCCTATCGGGATAAGAATATTACCACCAGTATGGATAGACCTTCCGTTGAGAGGACAAATAGGAATTTGGCGGACACATTTTAAGCGCAAATTCCAATCTACGAAATCCTGACAATGCTATCTATAGGAAACATTGGTCCTGAATTTGGTTAATTTATGACAATATTATCAGGAGATTTGAATAGGAATTTTATTTGCAGACATTTAAATGTGGACTTTTCTCCGACGAAATGAACTCATTCTTTCGTTAAAACATCTTGATTAATTCAACGAGACAGCATATACATAAAGCCAGCTTGAACATGAAGATACTATATCATGAAACTCTTGCAGATCATTTCATAATAACGCAAGATAAACACTATCCGCCTGTGCCCTGTCAATAATAATGTTGGCCATGATGATGGGATGCAGATCTAGTTTGTGGGGAGGAGGAGACACCCAGGGAATGGCATCTATTCAGGCGGCCGCAAACTTAAAAAGATGCTGCTTAACGCGTTGGAAAATAACCAGTGACCAAATGGATAGGCTTTGACACATAGGCAATGAATGCAAAGTCTCAAAGAGGGACTTAGTGTAAATTTCCCAGAGGACTGTTTGTAACTGTTTGTTGTGCCACTAACAATCTTTTTTTGCCTTATACAAAGGTATGAAGACCGTGCAGATTAAAAATATATTATTTCCCTAGCCCTGGAGTCAATACAGGTTAGCCTATATGAGTACATTGTGGTAGCTTGAATAGCGCACAAGTTCCCAGGCCATCAAAACCATGGGCTTATTTTCCCTTGTTTACTTTCCATCCCCACATCGCCAAGAATGTGCAAGAATACACCTGATCTTTCCTAAAGATCGAAATGAAAAGCTTTGCAATAAAATGAGTTAAGATTGATACAAATTTCTAATTAATATATGATACGATCCGAAAAATATCGAAGTAATAATTCTAATGGTAAAATGCTCCTGGGGAGACCGGTAATCTGCGGTTCTTGATTGATTGTATTCTTTATCTCAGTATAGATAGTCCAGGCTCAAAGCCTCAGATCAGATAAGAATGGTATGTCAGTGATTGGACGCCTACTGCGATAATGGTTTTTCTGTCCATGGCCTAGGCGTCCTAATGAAATTTTGCGGTCCTCATGGAATTATAATGGCACTTTGCGGTTTGGAGCGAGAGGTTTTCCCTCAGTTCGAAGGTATAATCTCTCAACTTTGGGCCTAGACTGTAGAGTTGTCATCGTGACGCGCGTCCGGATGCCGTCGCACGGACGCTCCCGCAAGCGCCAGTGTAGTAAACCTGGCCTAAATCCTACAATCTAACCATTCTGCAAATTAACTTGATGAATTGTATTAAAATAAAAAGGGTTTAATGTGCAGGAACTCCACAAATGTCATGGCCACATCTGAAGTGATTTACTCCAAAGTTGTACTAGAATAAATATTGATTGGGTTAGACCAAGATGCCAAAGAATAGATATCACAGGCTACCTACCCACCAGACTGCCCCCCCCGCCCCCTTCCTTCCCCATATAAAGTCATTTGGGTGTTTGTCTCAAACTCGCAACACTACCTTTTCATTCCCACCCGCCATCCTTTTACAGCACACACGCCATCCTTTTACAGTGTAATGTCAATTTTTAGAATCGAGACAAGGGCTGGTTTACATTTGTGGTGGCGGTATTAATGGCACCTGGGGTTTAAAAATAGGAAAATAATCCATTAATGCCTCTTACAGAAGGCATTGAGTTTCCTTTTTATTTATCAAGACGTTTTACACCTGCCTTGATCAAACATTGCTGCGGAATGATTTTACCTCCACGTACGGATATTTTATTAGTAAATCTTATTTGATAAATTAGTTTGTTGCCTCGTTATAATAAACCAATAATAGTGTATACGACAGCAACAACTTTGAGGATATGATTGCAACCTCCCTCCTATGCTTACTACATATATAAATAGGATTTATACACGGATATACTTGCCTGGAACAACCTTGAAGTTTCTTTCAAGTTTATCGCCGATGTAACACGCATTTTGAAAAACAAACAATATCATCCATCAATTTCAACCTAACTTTCGTATCCTCACTCTCCTTTGACACATTAACGACACATTGTGTGTCGTGGGGTTACACATTCTCTACACATATTCACTATATATTTATTGGAGCGGCAGTCTTCTTGTATTATCCCTGACAAAGCCGCCCCCCCCCCCGCCCCCGGGCGAAATATTGGAATAAAAAGAAAACTTCTAAGATGTCAACTTGAGTGATTCTTCCCATCTCCAGAAATATTATTTCAAATCACGGACTACAAGTGTTGCGATATAAATCCAATGTGTAATATTATTTAATAACCGCCAACCAACCCTCGTAATTGTATTTGTATATCCATCCATACTATCACCCGTCCCCCACCATTAGCATCCCATCCATCTCCAAATATCTCACCCGCATTAACCTACGGTAATTTATGATTCGTGATACATCCCTGTCATACCCACCGGATTACCAGACCCCAACCTACTGCTACATGTGTGTATGGTAAGTGTTCAAATATTAATGTAGGGGCCTAAACACAGCTAGAAGGGGGCAGTGGGAAGACCAGGGGTGGCGTTCATAATACGTTGAATTTATACAATTGTGCCCCGTGATAAATTTGTGTCCATAAAGAGCTATCACACCAATTTGTGTTGTGCTAGATTTTCCGTGATAACTTTTGTCACGGCTGTCACGGGGTGTCACAAATTTTGTGACACCCCGTGACAGTCATGACAAAAGTTATCACGGAAAAGTTTACATACAATCTCAAAAATAGCATTTAATTTTTTTGCTACTATTCAGTAGGTGAAAAAAGACACTTTTAAGACATTTACTTTTTAAGTATTTTTCGTTTTGCCTGATATAACTTCACATATATATATTAAACCACCATAGATGGTGGACAGAACTCTACAGATGAATAAGATGGTTTGTAAGCTTTTTTGTAAAACGACAAATTCAGAGATGATGCGGGACAAAGAAACCCTTCTTCTCCTTATATGGATTTCTACCTCTTTCCGTAGAGATCTACCCGTATATTATATGCATATAAGGATAGTATATGATTAATGGCATATCCCTTCAATGTATTGTTTATGGATCTTGTTGATACCCAATACTAGACTGACAAATGGTTGATGCAAGTATGGTCAGTTGTTGCCTTACTGAATAGGATTGGGGAGAATGTTGAATGCATACAACTCATCCTTTTCATTGAGCATTATTTCTCCCTCTTTAATAAAATATGTGAACCCATCGGTTTCAATCTTAAGACCTAGATATCAATATGTGACTATGTAACTAAATCTTGCAATTTAGCATTCTACTTGGAGGGGCAGGAGGAGTGGATATTCCTCTATCCCTGAGAATTCTTTTAACCTCTTTTACCTCTTTTAATTCCGATTTTTCCACGTTTTTACGCAAGAACTGTATGTTTTGTATAGAGTAAGTATGGTCTGGGTCCATGGCAATGTGCCCTCTAGCTCTCCCTAGCCAGGAACTGGCCCTGCGATGACATAACCGAACCTATTAATAGAAACCTGAAGTCCAGATATGGTAAACAACAAACATTGCTTCCTTCCAACCAACTTCTCCCCCTCTCTCCTTTTGATTTGCACTGCAGTGTCTGCTATGATTAAATGGGTGTTGGGAGTAATATATACCAATACACCATTCAGAGGGTTCTAGGGTCGTCTGAGACTAATTGATTACATCATGCATGAATCCTTCTGTATGCACCCATCCCCCAGGGTGGCCTTATCCCTGAGTCAGCAGGTGGTCCACTCATCTTTAAACCTTTTTTTAATTGTGAAATATGCTAACTAAATCATTTTTAGAAGTATTCTTCTAGTCATGAGAACTATTCTCATCTTTATTTCATCAATGTGTGATGACTATGAGGAAAGATATTAAAGCTTTGTATTTGTAATGTGATTGTGAGTGATTCCTATGCAAGGGATTAAATGATAGTCCTTATTATTACAAATACCATGGACAAAAATACTATGAGCAAATAATAAATTATTGAGGATAGTCTGGGAGCGCACTCATAAGTAAGTGATTATCCCTTATCCTTATCCTTATCCTATGTTTAAAAAGAAAAGAATAGAATCACTGGTTTTGCTGTTGTCTTTATAGACTGCCATTGGAAATAATATTAGGACATTCCATGATTAGTGTTCAGCTTCATTAAGACGGGTAAAAATAAAGCAATGCGCTAGAAAAGATTAGTTATCCAATCCCTACCCCATTCCTCTCCACATCGCTTAATGAAAGAGGAATATATTCCATATAATCCCCATAACTTCCTCAAATGTGCAAGCATTTCTATTGCTCATACCTTAATGGAACGGGATTTTTCAAGTCGTTAAAACTGATCAACATGTATCTGTACATATATGTGATCCGTTTAGGAAAATGAGTCATAAGTCGCAAAATATGGATTTTGAGTTATCACCATATTTGAAAAGATGAGACCAACCCGATTCCAATGAATGTAAACATTAAGGAATCTAATAAGTACTTTTATCTTTTTAGTTAGATATTTTAAAAAAACAAAAAAAACATTTGCGATATTTCTGGGCGGATAATTACTGTCCCCCCTCTCTGGATGTCGTTGTGTGTGGTTTGTGAAGGTATTTGGGGTGGAAATGTGATTTTGAAGCCTTTTTTAAATCGGGATAACCACACTCTATTTATAGCCTGGGAAAGCCCCTGTGAGATACTACGTCATTTTCCACAACCTACGTCCAGGGGGACCTAGGGGGAGCATGAGGAAGAGGGGAGGGAGAGTGTGGGGGGATCGGAGAGGGGAGGGGGAGCATGATTTTCTAATCAAACTTGAATATATAATTAAAAAAGTTTCTACCACTCTACCAAATGTAAAACAAATGTAAAATATGGAAAACATTATTTAACAGCAACTTCATCATAAAAACTAAAACAAAATGTAATCCAAAATATATCAGGAAATCTGGGAAGATCAACACACTTCAGAGTAGTGCTGACAAATCATAAATGCTATCCCCTTTTTCTCCTTTATGTAACTGTATGCTTAATGAGAAAGAAAAGTTCTATAATGATAATAATGAGGAAGAGGGGAGGGAGATGGGGGAGACAGAAGGGCGGGGGGAAATCGGAGATGGGGTTGGGAGGGAAAAACAGGTATGAAAGACAGAGAAGAGGGGGAAGGAAAAGAGGGAGAGGGGGAAGTGTGGGGAGAGAGAGTGACCATCCGGAGGACGGGTACTTTGCTAGTAATTAATAAGCAGTCTTGGAATTTGTTGGATGTATTCATACAACCACAAGGACTAGACGCTCCAAAGATGAAAATAATCCAACAAAGAAATCTTGTCAGTAAACGACTATGAAAACACCTGTATTTTGCGACTTGTGACTCATTGTCCTGAAACACATCACATATCTATCACTAGTCAGAGCACTTTAAAAATGTGCGATGTAGTCTTTTTGCCAGTAATTTCCCAACTTGTGGAAGGTTTATTTTGGGGCGTAGAATACCGTCAACCATGAATATCTCTCCCTCTCTGTCACTGAGTCTCTTCTTTTGATTTTCACTGCAGTCACTGCTAGTATTTAATTCATTCAGTGGATACTTGGGTCGGCTGAAACCAATTGATTACATCATGCATTAGTCCTTCTGTGCCCCAGGGTGGCCTTATCCCTGAGTCAGCAGGTGGTCCACTCATCTTTAAACCTTTTTTTAAATTGTAAAGTATGCTACCTAAATATTTTTTACAACTATTCTCCTATTCATAACAACTATTTTCATCTTTATCTCATCAATGTGTGACAATTATGAGGAAAGATATTAAAGCTAATGTATTTTGTGATACGATTATGAGTGGTTGGATTCTTATGCAAGGGAGAGAGAGAGAGAGTGTAAAAGTGTAATGAGAATAATATGATATGAATGGATGCAACTCATTTATTCTGTTGTTCTATTTGGTGATTATTTCAATTCCGCCCATATATGGCCTATGCAGTACATCGTCAGAGATTTTCAAGCAGTACGTCCCCCATAATATGACACACCTTTACATGGCTACTTGTATTATAATATCAAATTCATTAGCTAGATTGAATCCAAGAGAACAATCTCAATAAGGATACATCGTCATATATATGTAGAGGTATGGAAGCATGGAGTAAAACATTCTTGTGCAAAACATGTAAGAAAAATCATCAATTGATCTCAATGTCAAAACGCTATACATGTGCTTCATTATAGGTAGAAAAAGCCTTATGACTACCCATGACAAAACTTAAGACTGAAAGTTGTCACGGTGACAGTATTTTTTGTCACGATGACAACGTTTTTGTCACGATGACAAAACAATTGTCACGGTGACAACTTTATAAACGCGGCCGTTAAGACGGTCTTTGTCAGTGGAACTGGTGCCCGGGCACCGGGCACCACTTATTATGAACGCCACCCCAGTCCTATATTCTGGCGTATGTCATATTTTTTTTTTGCACAATTTTTTATTCAGGAGGATAAGCGGCATTTGCCAAAGTTTTTAAACGATTCGGTTGATCCGGTCTTCCTACGTAACCTGAAATTTCGCTTTAGAAGTTATACAAATGAGTAGCTATAGTAATTAGCTAATGAAAGTCATGTACATCATTTCTTTGGAGAGAGAGTTTGAGATGGGTAATAAAATTACTTATTACAGAATATAGATTATTTAAAAAACAAAACAATAATACTAAGACGACAGTATCCGCAATGCGATCCTAGTGGCAACTTTCTGAACTCGCTAGGATGGAAACAGAAATTACTGAGGAATTCGTTGCAAACAGTAATTATGTTATCTGACATGTTTAAGCTTGAAATTAATCCCAAATAATCCCGCTCTCAGAAATGGTGACTATTCTCATTAAAAGTCGCAATCTTTCCTTTATAAACGTCAACTGTAAAATACTTGAGTTAAGTGATCGATTTCTTGACTGATGCTTGGTTTCAGATATCCAATTTTAAGGCCTCGCATAACTTAAAACCTAGCTACTTTGCTGATCCGTCATTATTTTATTGTTAAAATGTGCAGAATACGTTAAAGTATATAACTCCTGAAAGTAGCTTCAAAATCTAACAGTTTTCCTTTACATTAGACCGAATATTGTCGTCCACCTTTAATTTCTCTCGATGACTTCCACGTGGAATGACTTAAATGGGATCTCTCAACCAGAGTAGTTAGCAGGGAGCATAATGTAACAACGTGAATTTAAATTAAAGCGGCCATATATACTTCTCTCCCATGGTTACATATCATCGTACTTCTCCAGGGACAATTAAGTATTTCCAATTTCCAATTTCCAATATTCTCTCTATATATCTAGGCTACATACATAAGTAGCAAATCTTGCATGATTGTGTAAATCTGGATCAGGTTAGAATAGAATAGAATAGAATAGAAATATCTTTTATTCATCACTGTGGTCTTACAATAATTTTTCCGATGAACAGGTCTACAGGTTTCTAGGTACCTTTTAGGATTTACACCTAGGTCTTCCTACCGTTCCCTTTATCTATATATAAACCTAATAATAATATTATACAGTTAATACAGGTTAATCATCTCCATATATATAAGAAGAGTATATCACCATAATCGTTGGCTGAGAGGCATGCAACAATCAGGGCAATAAGGATGATTGTGTTTCATTAAGGTACATCCGTCCTCTCACCTTTGCCTCACTCATTCCCAAGCTGCTACCTTCAACTTTGGTGGCAGTGATCACCGCGAACAGGGACGCGGAGTGTACGTTGAGTGCATTCCCCTAATGAAGTAGTGACATATTGCACCGTGTAAATACCATCTGGAACGTTCAATTTTGAAATGTCCACATTTATCATGAATAACTTTCGGGAAAGGCCAGAGAGGTTTATGTGAGCTCGTTCTGGTCTCTGTAAACGGATGCGTCTGGGGATTTAAAACTTTAAGTCTTATCATATATGGACCTCGAGGCAGGATCCATACTTCAGCCGAAATACCTCATATAATATATATAATAGGGAGATTTAGCAACCACAACGCACCAACACAACACTAAAGGCTGACGCACACATGGCCGATTTGTCTCCCTATTGCCCCACAATTTGGGTCTCCTTATGAATCCTAAGATTTCATTTCACACCATGGTTTATGTTATTTCAAAAACATGAATCAGGATTTGAAATGGAATCCTAAGATTCATCAGGAGACCCAAATTGTGGGGCAATAGGGAGCCAAGTCGGCCATGTGCGCATCCACTTACTATTAGTACATTATTACTGTTGTAATCTCGAGAGGCCTGCAATGCAGATACTCTCGGCCTAGCGCCTCTCGAGATATCCAACATGGCCAGTGAACCATGTATGCATGAACTCATTATTCCTCTCCACCTACAGAACCAGCACAAACCACCGCAAGGCTTACCGCAGAGCTTACTGCAGCCAGTGGAAACCACCCTTTAATGTACAAATAGTTAGTGGATGCGTTAGTGTTGTTTTGGTACGTTGTGATTGCTAAATCTCCCTAGTATCATGATCATGTATGCATTGGTTACTTATAGATAAATGGCCAAGAGAGAGGACTGAACTTCTGCCAATCTAACTGGTTAAATATCTATACAAGGCGTATAGCAAACAGTACTGTCCAGAACACAGATGTTTTGTCCAGATCTATCTTTGTCAAAACGCGAAAGTGACTATATAATATGTCGATACAAGAACATCAATCACAGTGGTTGTAGCAGTGCACTAAGATCATTTAAAAGTGTCTCTGTTATATGTGGATGTATTTTGACCTATGAATAGAAATGTACGTGAATCACATATCAATTTTAGGAAACCATAAAAACAATCTTTAAAAAATCCCCCGTGAGTCAAGTTATCCTGCAATAGAATAAATGCTACTGTAGTTCGGTCGGTCGTGGTCGGATGCTGGAAGGAAGGTATTGATTTCCCAACGAAAACAATATCCAGCCAAAACCTCCATTGGCATTGTTTCTATTTCTACGCTTCGGTTTACATATTGTCTTTTTTTGTCCCATCCAACACAGGGTAAATTATTCCTGGGATTTCCGCTAGCCCTATTTTTAAGTCTTCTCTGCTTGTACGAGTTTTTAATGGGAAAGGAGAGAAGGGCTTCTGTTGGAACCCACTTCGCCTTTTTTTCTTGCAGTCTAATCCGTTTGTTTTTGGCTTTTTAACCTACCAATTCTTATTTGGTTCCTCGGCCTATGTCCCTTAATAGTGAAGTATTTAACCACATTATGTATATGCCTAAGGGTTCACAAATAATAGGACTTGTTATCTATATCGATAATAGCGTTATACTTTTATGCTCACTGTTCTTAGCTTCGGAGACACATCATGGGGAAGGGCACCATAAATGACTATAGGTATGCCAGTAATTGAATATGGCTGGAAACAATGCCCTTGATTCCGTCTAAATAATTAAGGCATATCCACAATAACAGCAGTATTCTCTGTTTGAATGCCGGACTATTCAGTCCAATCGTCTTACAATAATATGATCTTTAATGTTGAAAAATAATGAATCAGGAAATGTTTTTTTGGAGAATATCATTTTTACCAGTTATGTAAATTAACTGTTTCTGATTATAAACTTTTGAGAAGGGAATAACGATGTGTTGCGACGTTACCATCAGAACCCTGATACGATTCGTGGAAAGCGTTATTTCTGAAAAACACCTCATTAATTAAGACATTTATATCATTTATTCATGATAAAGCAATGTCCGGTTCTATACTAAATAGAGGCGTGGAGTTGTGTATTTGATGTCTTGTATATGATTATGAGTCTACATCAGACACATAATATTGAATTTCTAGCAATAAAAACAGGTTGATTAATCAATAGCATTCGACTAGCACAAGAATCGAAAGTTCGACATTATGATATCGTTATGAGACATTACATAACATTGCATAACCTCATTATATTTATATTAATTATTAATTATCATCCGTTTATTATTTTCATCATCATATTTCTAAAATTGCTAATTATGCTTAACTACCTAGTAATTTCCAGTAATTAAATGTTCTTCTTTCTCCATTTAATATAATAGCATCATAACAATTTTTTATCAGGTCTCATATCATGGTATCTGAAAATATTAAAATCTCATTTTTTGTAGAATTTATTTCTTAATGAATAGCTAAAATTATGGTCGAGTAATTTTTAGTAATTAAATGTTCTTCTGCCAAACTTTAGAAATGGCGAGAGAGATGTTTAAGAAAAAAATAAAGATTGGTTAAAAACAAGAAACTCTTCAACAAAAGGAAAGCATCGTAATATTGGTAATAGTATGTAGAACATGTAATGTCACATATCACGGATATCTCAAAGATACAGTATTGGCCAAGTCAAGACGAAAGCAAACTCAGCAGGTGGGATTTCATTGAGAGATCCACGCAATCAAAACGATAGCCAGATTTATGATGGCACAAAACGCCGTCTTTCTTTCAATGCTTACTGCGTGTCGCTGTCTGCAATTTCCTTCATTTGAATTCTGAGATTTTTGACATGAAAATAGTGTTGATCTGTTCATATTTCTCTGCACGCCACACACACCGGGAACAAATCATTTTACAAGACCAATAAACGCGCCCCTGACGCCTGTCTATTTCCCCTGGGTCTTTTTTTCGCAGCCTCAGCTTAATTTGATTGTTTGAGTATATGACACTAAAATCGCTACTGTCTAACCGAATTTGCCAATCCGGAAACAGGGCACTTACATAATTTGACCTTTCTCCCAGATCTTTACTAAACAATTTTATGCTTATGGTGTAATGATTTACCGATCATAAATTATTAACATGTTATTTTTCTGGGCTGGATTTTGTTTGGGGCTCAGGACTTAGTGGTCTGAGGAAAGGTTCCATATTATACATGCACATTCCTTAGTTAGTATAACAATATTTGGAAAGTTGTATGGAAGAACTGACTTCGAAACTTTGGAGTTTCTGCTATTGTATGGAACTGCGGCTTCATTTGCACCGGGATGGTTTACACGTACCATTTCGTTTGAGACTCCTCATACCTAATGAGCTTGAAAATTTGCATTAGGAGAAAAGTCCATTTCCACGTGTTAGAGGTAAAATTGTAACGTTCCTAACACCTTTCATGAAAATGGAATAATCATTATGCTCTGTGAAACTCTTGTCCATATTTTTTGGTGTGATTGTACCTGGAGATCTTCAAAGGCGAGCGCTTTGGCAAATTGCCAGGGGAGACACGGTTACATGGAGTGAGTTACCATACAGGGAGTGGAGCTGGTTTCGTCTGCTTTAGCTTCGTTTACACTTTTGCAGAAAATAATGATTTTAAACCGAATTAGGAATTAAAAGTAACATTAACTTTAAAAAATACACAGTGATAGATAAGTAGGATTTGGCAAAACCGTATCGTGGTTGTTTCTTTAGTTTATATCTCAGTCCATGCATTCTTACACTATCCTAAACAATATAGGTGCATATAATATTATCAAGTTCCAATTACTTTACTTCTTCGCTGTCTTTTTATCTAATATTAGATCTAATGTCAGAAATAGCGCAGCTTCAGCAAATTGAACTAAAGACATTTGATATAACATGTCCTTGAGTAAGAAAATATGCGAGATAGAATTGAGAAGACATTAAATGTAGGCAACAAATGCATCATCACAAATCTAATACTACGAAGCCGAAGAGATTGTATAAACGAAGGCCTCGGAAATTGCGTTTCATATTTTGATTTAAGGAAACATAAAGTAGACTGGAAAACCAAGAAAATGGGATATAAAAACGCTCATACTGGAGGCAATATAAGTTGGGTAGAAGAGAAAGTGGGGTAATAAACATGAGGGGTGGGGGAGAGGAAGAGAGCTGAGGGGACCCCTCTAAATACATGGCTGATCGAATTAGACTAATCACACGAAGGGGGATAAGGACTAAGCGCTTATGTGTACCCCGATATAGAATTCCATCTTGATATACATTCAGACAACAGCTTTTAATCATAGTATAAAGACCGAGGAGACAATGTGATAGTCTAATCCTCTGGGATAAATTCTGACACAGGGGATAATGCATTCACTAATGCATCATCTAATGCATCATTATCACCATGGACTGGAGGGGTTGGGCGGATTCCCTCCCTGCGATCCATCAAGTATAAATGTATCAAATGAGGCGCACGCATCTGTAAATTATTCTTCAGATAATTGAGTTGGCTTTCGCTTCCTCTATAGAGCTTATCATTTATATGGTGGCTAATACCTGTAGTTAAGTTCTTCAACAATAAACGATGTATTGCTTTTGTCAATGAATTGTTAACGCGATTTTTATTCAAATATCTCGCCCTTGCGAGATGGGATTGACGAGAGCCATGCCTTTAAGCGGGTGTTCCGCCTTTCGCTTGATCGTTGTTTTTTGTTACATTTTGAAAGTAACATACGGAAAACCGATAAAAATATCGTCTCTTCATTCCCAATCGTCCAATTCTTTCACCCACCCGAAATACTAAAGCAAAACACGATCAGAGCGTATCACTCGCTCCCCAAAGACCCTTCGTAAATATGATTTGGAAGAAACATGCATAATAAAGTGAACTCAGAATAATATCTTCCGCTACTTCCAATATTGCCAGATTGCACCCTAGTTGACATAGCATGAGATAAAATACATAACTTTACACTTCGAGGAGTTGTGTATTAACTTAGATCTTACCTCATTAAAGTCTGTTTGCACTATGGTAATGTAAGGACATGCAAAAAAGAGCATGCCAGCTGAATGGTTCCGAGCTTTTAAAAACTCATTATTGTTATAAATTAATGCCTCATTAAATCTCCGACGAAAGCTATCTCAATAAGGGATGAGTACTGGGAGATATATATTTCAACCATGTCCCTTTTAAGGGAAATCTATATCGCATCGTCGACCGCACCAACTGTGCCGATGTTAAAGGAATTTGAGGTTTTCATCGAGCACGGAGGGGAGAGGTTATAATTAAGCATCATCCACTTCCTCCACTTCGACCACATCTACTGATGTGCCATAGATCTAAAAAGGAGAAACTGCTGGAGAGACTGGGGACATGTCTCTGCCTACCAAAGGATGATTAGAGATGGAGCAATTAATACTTGGTGGTAATTTGATAGGCACGAGGAGAAATTGAGTAAATCACATCAGGCGAGGATGGGTTTGCAATGCAGCCAAACAAAGAAGAAGCTAACACAAATATATCAACGAAATCATACGGCTAATGTTATATGCAACGGAGGAAAAGTCTAATTAATTGTAACTTAATACAACGACGGAGGATTCTCGATCGCTTTTTTAAATTGCATTAATTTAATGCTAAATGTAGTGCCATTTAGTTTTTTGTGTTATTCTGAGTAGGCGATCATAAAACCCATGATATACTGTAAACGTATTTATTTTCGCGCGGACAAATTGTCGCGCACTAACTACTTTGACACCTTTTCGCGCGGATTTAAATTTGCGCAGCAAGTATGTCTCACACCTTGTTCATGCAAAACTATAGCTTTCGCGCAGGATTTATTTTCACGCACAAAGGTGGGGCGCCAAAATAGCGAAAATAAATGCTCCGCGAACATTAAAACGTTTACAGTATATCTTTTTCTTATTCCTGTTAATGGTTTGGATGGTTCGTTCAGGAATTTGTTTGGGGACAGCATTGCGTCCCTTATATTCGCGGGTTGGGATTGTGTGGAGGTGGATCATAGAACATGTCAACCCAATTCTGATCATGGACAACATAGCTTCGTGATCGCCAGTCGTCTCAGCGGTTAACTAAAGGTTTATTGAAGCTATATAATGTTAAAGCACACACTACCTGTTTTGCCCATTATTCCAGAAAATTCGAATGGGTGCTGTTAATCAATTAATTTAACTTGTTTTCCTTAGTTATTGACAAGCAGAATCAGAGCCAGGAGATTACTCTCCAGAAGAAGTGGTTATTAATATCCTTTGTGGCAAAAAAAGGGATGAATGTGGAGAGGGAAAATGCACTTAGAATAAATGATTTGTCTTGTCCCATCTGCTTCAATAACCATCTTCTTTGAGCGAAATGGAAACGTATGGTTACTCTTTAAGACGGTAAGAAGTCCCAGGGTGACTTGTTTCTTTTATCTCAAATGGACGCTTTCATGCAGTTTTTATCACCGGATAGGCATCTTCTTCACAATCGGGTTGGGTTTATTTCTCTTATTTCAATTATTTCTCCGAGGATAAACCGAGTAAAGGAAAAGATTAAAATAATGGCAGATAATATCTCCCGAAGCAACGCGAATGGGTCGATTTCTTTCAAAGGAAAAACTATCAGTTATAACGCTCAGTTAATGGGAATATTTTATGGATATCTGAAGTACGGGTTAGGTTCCTTCCTGTATGCCCATCTGCCTCTCCGTTTGTCCGTGTCCCTTTCCCTGGCGTATTCTCCGTCTCCCCTAGCTATCCCACTAACATCAAGTCGTTTCAGAGAAATTGGTTTTAAGTAACGACACGAAGGAGATGCGCTGGAACACAGTTTCTGGTGTGGAATGGACTTGTTTATAATTGGGAGGAGGTATACAAACAATATATGGATCCTTTTTACACATTATATACGTTCCTAAAAGGGAGAGTGCACACACAGCTACTAGCTCCTATGAATTTTGTATAGCTTCAGTAAAGCATATTTTTGTCTCAAAATGTACCCTAGTATAGCTCAACATACAATCTTGTCCTTGCAACGTTGCAATTTTGAGCAGACGACATAGTCATTCTGACGGGTAATCATCCGTGCACATTCAAAAGTGCAATTCAACCCGTTGCCATGGTGACATGCGTCTAGCTTCCTATCCACACCGCTTCAGTAACCATGGCAACTACATTGTGAGGATCGTGAGACATAGAGGTAAAAGCCCGCCGAGTATGGTGCCGATACGTACTATTTCCCCCTCCTTCCATTCGGACCAATTATCCACTTGTGACAGATCACAAGATACTGGTCCAGTGTCCTCGCAACAAGTACTCGAACTAGGGTGCATCCTGTTTGGTGTGAAGGAGGGGGAGGAGGAAGGGAACGGGAATGCGGCCCGCGCGGTCGCATCCTCCAGGCTCGAGTACTTGTGGATTTCCAGGAAAGTCTATAGCTCTTTCTCTTGAATTGTGGGTATCTCATCTATCGAAACTATAGTCCTATCCACTGTAATACGTCTCAGTATGAATGTCAGCATCCCTAAAATTCCAAGCACAATGCCTCGGGACATTTTCATTATAATAAATTGAATTGCATCACTATGCTGCAACTCAAGGAAGGTAGCTGAACGCATTATATCTATATGAGACAAATTGCCCTACACCCAGGCCATTCTTAACTTAATAGTCACATCTCCGAGGCGACATAGCCAATGATTCATATCGAGATGGTTCTATAATATAGAGGGGCGGAGGTTATCAAGTCAGATATCAATCATAATCATTTTGCTTTTAAGGATTACATCCTTATGATTAATAAAATGGGTTCGAATCGTGTTTTGCTTGAAAAAAAGACATTGTGTTCTCGGACTCAACTTACAAACACAAATCACAGAGGGAAGACGTACGGGTGTGGAGTCAGGTAGCTCCAGGTGCAAGCATCCTCCCTAGGCAGGCCCTCCATTCCGCAATGAGTTACTCCATACTAGGACTATATATAGAAACTGGTTGCGGAGTATAGGGCCTGCCTAGGGAGGATGGGTGCAAGATGCATCGATCACATTAACCTGAGGACAGGATCGGGATTTTTTTTTACCAATTATAATATTACAGATAATTATTATATAAACGTTATCAATCGAGTGTTTACCATAAATTAATATTGTAAATATAAATATAAAAAGGCCACGATCTACACGTGTCTGTAACATGTCGAAATGATATAAAAATGTACAGAGAGGGGTGTAACAAATAATACAAAGAGTAAACTATAGCAATGATAAATAATCAACAAATAGTTATATTATAGGATCATATAAGGAAGAAATCTTTCGTCAACGATTCGCTATTATAGCTAGGATGGTGGTCCATTAGCATATTGATTAGACAAAATGATTCGAATGTGCATTATCACTGACGTTTTAAAATCAATTTGAGTACCAACTTGATAAAGTTTTTTTTATAAATAGATACATCGAATGAAAATATACCTGGTACATTTCTTTTACAAGGTTCGTTTATAACATGAACAATATAGGGGAACCAAATAACCCAGTAAATTTATGTACATTTTATGATCAATGAAACCTAGCTAGCATGCAGGCTTCACATAGTAGTATCTCCAGTGGGAGGGCTCTATAATGCACCTTGAGCTTCTTTAGGAACAACGGATGCAAATCCAGTTGAGAACAAACAGACCCATTGGGTGGGGGCGTTTTTACTTAATGCCGACCTTTGGGATGTTGTTGTTGCACTTTGGTCAAAAGCTAAAAGGAACGAAACATTCCCGAATGCCCTGATCAGTCTTTCAGTTTTGTTAGTAATCTACGTAGAAACAAATATTCCCATTTCGTCAAACACAGGGCCACCAGCTGGCTTTTTAACACGAAGTCAAAATGCATGGAAACATTATCTAACGGTCCCCATGGGAAATGGAATGAGTCTGATGAGACATAAGGGAATGGAAGATATATAATCACACCGAGAAAATATTTCAGGGCACATGTGATTCTATTATGTGAATAATGCCATGCATTTGCATTATGTCATGACAGTATATAGTTCTGCACCTATATATGAGGCATCGCTGTATGTAGTAGGCCCTGAGCTATGGCATCAATTCCTCACATTTCATAGGCACGAAAAACAATCCCTTCGCCAAGCCCAACCATTTCACATGGGATAACCATCCACATGGACACTGCATGTACCAACTTATGACGGATTTAGGCATGACGATTATTATAACATGAATTCATACTTGCCAATTTTATCGATCTACTAGAGTACATAAGTGTGTAGCCAGATAAATCAAATGCTCCCATTAACGTGGATTGAAAGTGCTTAAATCAGCTAATTCGGGGGAAATGACATCCTTTTTTACTGCGCATTAATTTATACTTATAGCATACATTCAGGAAAAGGATACTGATGAAAAGGAACTTGATAGCGATGCACAGGTCTAAGTTGTCTGATTTGACTTATAATATAGAATACTCTAACTCCCAAAGCCACACGGAGTGATGGACTGCAATGCTTGGTATCCCCTTTCTACTGATGATGCCAAAACATTGTTGATATCCGTAGTGCATAAAAATAACAAGTTATATCCGGGGTGAAAATCTAGTGCGAGTCGTTTATACAAGATCGAAACATAAATGCAGCGATTCAAATGCGAAGAGATTCTAGCTATACATGTATACATATATTGCTCATGTATCACTTGATGTTGCCAGTTTGGTGATATTTCTGTAATTTCCTAGAGTCATAAGTTCACATATCATACAATCCATCTAAAGCAATCCAGAGATAGAATATGAAGAAACCAATTTTGGGGGACATATTAGAACTAATACTATAGACCACACCAACGTTGCATGGATGACATTTATTTTAGATTCCATGCCATTTATTTGCTTCTTGATGAGTAGGTTGTGAGACTTTGGGTATACAAAGGGTAAGAAATAAATAAATGATCCATATTATCACAAAGTCTAATTTTACCTATGTCTGATTTCGTTACATTTTAAAATCGGGTGTGAGCGCGGATCACTATGATTGTACATGAATTAGCCTATACTATGCGTATATAATATCATGCATGATGCATGCATGTACTATAATGCATGTATTATATGTGTGTGTTTGTGTTGTTTTCTGTTTAGCTCTGTTTCCAGACACAGCTGTCTTGACATCAGATTTAATGCCTTCTACAAGCAAATCTGTCTCGTACCACCTTTCTTGAAAGCAAGAATGATGTTTTTTTGTGTTATTTATTATGTCAGTGACAAACAACAGAAGCAATAGACACCTGTTCAAAGGAAGAAAACAACATTCCCCATTTCGCTCGTCTATGTGCTAGGAACATAAGTTAGAGATGCAGCAGGTTCTATGCACTGTCTCTGAGCTACTGCCAGTGTTCCTAAATGGTTTAGTACCTCAGTGGAACTTAGCTACTCTTGACTCGGAGATGGGAATATGGAGACGTTCATACACACATGATAGATCATTATGACCATGAAATCCCTGATATCTCATTTGAAAGGGGATACTATTCGATTAACGTATATCAGTTTTATATTAGCCTATATAGTCCTAATATATGCTTCCTAAATTATAATATATGGACACCCTGAGATACGTTGTATTTAATTACAGACCTTCGAAGGATCGTAGCACCTTAAACCATGTGTTCTGTTGTTAACTAGTGTGCATGTTTGAAGGAAATAAAAGATAAAATACTATAACCTACCTAACGTTACCTTGGATATAAATGTACATGCATTTATTTATGACCATATAATACTACAGCCTAGTCTATACCTGTAGGCCTAACTATAAGCCAAGACTGCTGTTCTTGGGCATTTGGGGCCTACTTATAACGTTAAAGTAGGGCTATATAAATTTCCCATTCCCACAGGAAATGACTAACTTATAGCCTAGGGCCTATATATTGAGCAGATATACATGATTACAATTAGGGGCCTATAGTCATATACAATTGTCATTAGGCCTAGGCTTTTATCTTTTCACTATTCGTACTTTCATTTAGGCTTTATTCTTAGCCCACTCGTAGAGCTAGGCTTACATAGGCCTATATATAATGTAGGCCTATAACATAATTACTAATTTAATTAGTAACCTCATTTCATTGTGTATTAGCCTATTTGTAGATTAAGGGGTAGGTCTAAACCATTTATAGGATCATAAATATAGCAATTCTTCAGAGGGATTGAATGTTATAATGGGAACTATAGGCTAACTATCTTTGTTAAATCCCATATTAATGGGTATTTATCTTCTAACAAGACTTGCCTTAATTATTCCCATATTTAGGCTAGGCCTATAGGCCTAAGTAATGCCATGGGGATTGATAGATTGAATTGTAGACCTAGCCTATGTAGATCTATAATAATCCAACGCACACCAGTTCTAAGATTATTGTAATTTAGAACAAATCCTACAAATGATCAGAAAGAATACAGCCCAAGGCTAAAGAGACCGCACAAGGTTGTCGTGAGAGCACGGCTTTTCCTCTCCTCCCAGCCGGCGCAGGTCCAGCATCTGCGGCCAGCACATCTTGTTCTAATCACCAGTGATTTTTATTAACACATTTCTTCAAATAACTATTTTCATAATGAATAGAATCAAAGGAATAAAACTTACCTGTGAATATACATTTTTCGCCCATAAGATACCTAAAAGTAGTTGAACTCGTATAATCCACGTTGAATCCATGTTTTTCACCCAGCGCGCCAATCCCCTCTGTGCTGCGTTCTTCCAGCATCGGCTGCTACGAGAGAGACGCTGGTATTCAGGCACCACAACACTCAATATTTATGTATACCAATAATTACACTAATAAGTTTCTTAAATTATACAATATACAAGGTAATATTTGTATCTTCCATCTTACTTATTTTTGTACATGAAAATTAGATTATTTTCTTACCAATGCCTTTAGTAATTCAAGATACAAATTTAGTTTAGCGGTACCTGAATAATAAAGACAACTTCCGGAGCTTTGATTTGAGGACCGGCTTTGTAATGTTTATGATATCTTAACACTATTCACAGTATCTCCTTCTTTGCATTAGTAAACATGGAGTTAGTTTACAGTGTTAGTCGTCCGCCGACTTTGAAGAGGGACTGGATCCGAGATGAAGTTCCTCTTTGCTGTCTGTCTCCTAAAAACATCATCGCCTTCACCACGACCATGAACATGACGGCTGGAGATGATGGTAGAAGCAGGTAGGCCTACATAATTATAATAGAATACATGCCTACTATACTGTCAGATACTATAGCCTTGACAATATAGTAGGCCTATAGACATTCTACTAGTATTTATAACCTATAGATATGTGTTTACTTTCAGAAGGCCCATTACCTTACACTTATAGTGATATTGTATTATTAGGTCTAGGCCTATTGATAACTGAGTTGTGTGTATTCATCCTCAGGCTCAGCTGAGATCCTTCCAATTTTCATTTAGGCCTACCGTACCCTTTAATTTATCATCTTTTATATGTTTTTAAAATGTTATAAATTAATTATCTCTGAGTCACCTCCATGATGCAATCTTCAAGTCTTATTTTCAATTTGTCTGTTACATCAGGGAGGTATAGCGTACCGATATTATGTTTAATATTTAGCTTAGCTCAAATTCTTTTAAACTCATGTGTTTTAATATCATCTTTGAGCACATGTTTTGATCTTCCATTTCCATTATATCCCTATCGTATAATTGTTCCACCTTATAGAGCCCCCCCCCCCCACACACCCTACCAAGAAAACATCCCAAGAAAAAATCCCTCCAACATAGTAAGGACCGTCTAAAATAATACAGCCTATATCCCATCGCAGTGGCAATGCTGTTGTTGGGAGATTTCCAATCATTGACTGTCAAATTGAATCATAGGCCTATATCTGGAATGTGTTTGATTTCAGTTCAAGCACTGCTATGGAGACGATTTACTACATCTACGTTTGCGACATGGACAAGCCCTGGCAAGTGTTCCCCATCTCCAGCTATACCAACAACATTGTTGCATTAAAATGGGATGCGACTGGAACTCAGCTCCTTGTGGCCACGGCCCATGGTGCTTGTCATGTGTGGTCGATGAAAGTAGGTTCTCAATTGATGTTACCCATTGGAAATATTTTGATTTTACCCATTGAAAACATACACAGGTTATCGCTTATATTTCCAGTAATGACTATGGTAATTACTGACAAGATGACTTACAATATTTGTACTATTCTATATAATAAACATCAGAGCATCTTACCCCATTGATATTTAGAAGCAAGATTTAATGTCAATACTTCGTTCACTTAACTATAAACTCATATTTTGTCTCTGCAGAATTGGCTCATTAATGAATGGGAATGCATTCAAGCATCAACTATTGAAGGAGAAGAAATAGTGGCGTTCTCTTGGTTACATTCTGGAAAATTGGTATGTATAATGATCAAGGAATGTTCTTATAAGAGGATGGTTATAACTGTCTTACTTGACCTAGCGCATATGCTATATCTTTGTTCTATTTGGTCCATTTATCCTGCTTATCCTAAGTTAAATTAAGGCGTTTATGGGTTACTGATTATATATATTCTTAAAATCTTCATTGCAGATTTCCTTCAATGCGGATCGAAGGGAAAGCGTTATGTTTTCCGATAAGATAACCAGAGCTAAGTATTCACCGTCGCTTGTACAATTCGGTGGCCGTCCAGTCGAGGGATGGGTTGCAATTACATCAACTGGTCTTGTAAGTACCGGTATACAATACATTCATTTTAGGGACCTCTCTCACTGCAACTACTACTTTACTATCGACATGGCACGAATCAGAGCATTGCTATATTAGGATGTATTGTATTAATGAAGTAGCGGTCGGAGATACTGTTGTAAATGGAATATTATTGAATTTGTATTGGCAGCTGTGTGTATTGTAACCTAGCTTAACCTTCTCAATATAAATCTGAAGTTATTCGAAAATTGCCTCGAAGGCATTGACTGACTTAAATTGAATTGAATACACGTTTGTTAAGTTCTTTGTTTCTGGGTGCAAGTCTTTCAAATCAAAGCGGCATCACTGTACACATTTATTTCCTTATTTCCCTGTGCATTAACTTCCCTATTGATGATTACATGGATGTGTGGTGGTAAAGAACGTTGGTGGAAACTTCCTTCCAGATATGTGTCGGCCTACTGAAAGCATCAGAAATGACGAGGACCCACATTGAGTGCTTGACATCCCATCGTTCCTGTATCCACCATGCTGATATCGCTCACGACGCTTCAGGAGATTTGCTTGTGGCTGTCAGCGACGGTTGTCTCTCAGCTGCGATTAAATATTATCGCGTGTCGCTGAAAATGGAAAAAGAGTCGTGCAGTATATCATCTCGCCCCATGGCAAGCTTTTATGCCAAGTGCCACAATGATCCATCTCTGCGCGAATCGCCTTCATCGCGAGTTACTCACATACAGTTTCTGAGCAGTGAAGCTGGAGATGTTTTAATAGTTGGAGCGGGCGACACGAATATCAGTCATGTTGAACTGTGGACACTTACCAACAAAGTCACAAGTACGTTTTCTATTTGTCGATTAGTTGCTATGTTTATTTGCTGATAGTGTTTATTTATGTGTTTTATGAATCCCAAGAAGTTGATTTGATAAAAACAGAGATTATAGAAATGAATGGGGAGTTATTTCCACCATTTCAAAGGTGGAAACAAAATTAGAGCATGCTGAATTCAAGGGGTATACCAAACCTTTCCAAAGCACTGAGCATAATGGTTATAATTCATATAGGATATAAGATGATTGAATATTGCGCAAACTGTACTTGATCTTCAAGTTTATAGGTAATTGTAATTATTACATTTTATAACTTTTGCTTCCTAGAATTGAATCGCATCTACAACAAGATCCCTGGTGGCTCTGAATCAACGTTCTCAATTCACAGCTGGGCTTACAAATCATCTATCTCTCACACTTCGCTGCCAACCTCCATTGCTGTCCCGCGTTTTCCCATTATCGATCCAAGCAACTCCCTTTTCCAATACGTGGCAGTATCTTACAGAGACGGCTCCGTCAAACTCGTAAACCGAAGCAATTTCCAACCCATGACTTCTACTAACTTGGATACAGGTACTGCCTCATGTCTTCATAACTTCTGGACTCGATAATGTAGTTCATGTTATTTGCAGATCTCTTCAAATCGAATACTTATTTCTATATTATGATGCCCAAATGAGAATATTTTCTTTAAGTATTATTAAAGCTCTAGATATATGACAAATTTCTATTATGAGAGGGGAGTGAGATCGCTGTATATCGGTTAGGCAGAATGATTCGTAATAGATTTATCAGGATTATAAATACAAGTTTTGATGTTGATTATCTTTTATTTACGAGCCTTTAGGGGTACTTGCCCTTCAACAGGTAATGACAAGTTATGATTTGTACTTGTAGGAATCTCTGAGCCTTCAGGAGGGGAGAAGCGTCGCCGCATGATGCCTTACATTGTTCACATGCAACAGACTCTGACTGGCTGTGGACTTGTGGGTGTAGATCAACAAAGGTAGGATGATTTATTTCTATCACGAGATCCCAGTCGAATGTCCTCCCATGAAAAATTAAGTTTTATGAAAATAAATACGGCTAAACCTACTTTCAATCACTGAAGAGTGGACAGTTTGTATTAGTTTGTCTTGGAACATTGTCACAATAAATCAGAACAAGTATAAAGGGCCTAGTCCACTAAGCCGATTCTCATGCGATTTTGCGCCGCAGAGTACTCTTTTTCCACCAAATTCTGTGAGAATTGCATGGGCATCGGCTTAGTGGACTAGGCCCTTTAGAGTAAAACAGACGATAAATGTCAATATTTGTGATTTTCCAGTACATTGTATGTGATGAAAGCTGCCAATACACGAGACCCAGTGACACAAGTTCCCCCCGAGTATATGATCGGCATGCTGGAATATTGTATGATGGTTGGTTATGATTGGTGGGATGTCATTGCTGCGCTCCGCCCGGGTGAGTACATTGCACCTTTTCACATTCTACCAAGTTTCCTTATCCTGCTGCTTTCTTGCTAACTTTTCGATCGATTCTCCCATTATCACATTCCTCTGGCGATTATGTCAAACTTATGGCTCCTTTGTGAGGTGATGTTTTTGTAGTCAACATCAATATTACTGTACTTGTATCATCTCTACATATCTTTGTTCATAGTTTTGAACAGTTTGGTGGAATTTACGCTATACAAAATTATTATTATAACAGTATATTCATGTATTTATAACATGTATTTCAAATTGAATAGTAGAGTTTTCATTAGAATGGGTTAAGTGATAAAGTTGTATTGTTGACTGATATTATTTTTTCGTTTGAAGGAATGTTTGAAAAGATCATCGGAGATCTGAGAGACAACTTCATGAAGCATCCTATGAGTCACCAGGAGTTGTATATGGGGCGACACCTGTGTGTGAAGGGCACACTATACCGAGCCTCTAGCTCCGCCCACCGAGCCGCTGACTGCCACGCCCACCTAATGCTGGTTGCTGTAAGCAACACATTTAGGAGCACACTCAGACCAAGGTCTCTCCCTCCTCAGGGGATGGTAAGTTAAAATTTATTGATACTTTTTAGTTAGTAAAATCCATTTAGGACAGATGTCATAGATCTGTTAATTTAATTTTGGTTGAGGTCATTTCTTTCATTCAAGAGAAACATTTATGATATTCTTATCAGTCTTTCTGTGAAATAACCGAATTAATACGAATTATACCTTCTTGAATAGGCTGGCCATACATATGATAATAACAGGCTAGTTAAATATTATCTTTTGGTTTTCATTTAATACGTTTTTTGTTTCAGGGGCCAGCGGAGAAATTAACTGCCCATTGCAACAAAAACTTCGAGTCGGAACTGGACAAATTTGTGCTAACTTTAAACCCAGAAAACAAAGAGTTTATCGTAGATCCCATGACATTACAAGAGCTCCAACCTCTGATGCAGTGGGTCGGGGACTTGGCCCTCTTCTTACTCACCTCTCTACCAACCATAAACTCTTACTCCACGTACCCCGGGGCTGGGTTACTGCATGACCTCCCATTTCTGTCTCTCCTGCGGGAAACCCTTGTCATCATACGGATCTGGGGGCTCATCAACCCCACCTGCCTCCCACATTTCACCACCACTGCATCTATCTTCGATTGCCTCGCAACGCTCTTCAAACTGCTCACCAGAGTCTTGGTTGTGCGGCGAGAGTCGGGCAGTTCTGAATTTGATGAGGGGATCATTGATGAATGCTGTTTGCTGAAAAGCCAGGTCATAGTGCCTCCTCTACACCAGGGAGTCCTTGGCAGATTGGACTATGGTGCATCTATCCTAGCCCAGCCTCACCCGGTCTCATACACCTTCGGCGAGGTTCCAGCTCATTGTGCAAAACCATCGATTGTTGGACTGCCCGATGGTCAGCCCATGTGCCCCCACAAAGTGGACATGGTCCGGCAGGTCAGTCTAGGTGTAGCTCCTCCAGGTGATACGCGTCAGTGCTCGCGTTGCGGCGCGTATTCTGTGCAGAAACCCCCGGGAAAGAACTCTGCTCTGCGTGCATGGGAACTGAGGTGGAGCAAAGCTTGTCTTTGTGGTGGCCAGTGGAAACTTATCAACCAACAGAACAAAAACAACGCAGATTTATAATCTGAATCTAATCTGAATGTGAAATATAATAAGTCACGGAGTTCTAAATCTCTTGCAGGTTATGCTAATAAATCACGTAGACCAACTTGAGTGAGATTATTAGTGCAATCTGGATATTAAAACAACTTGAACATTTTTGTAACGGATTTAGAACAGAAAATTTAATTTGTTAGTTGATACAGACTATATCCCGGAAGATGTATAATTTTTCTATTTTCATACCTATCAGACAAGGCTGTACATAGTAGCATTACTTCTTTCTAGATTACCCATATTTGATGAATGCCAAATGAATTTATTAATCTGAAAGAACTACGGTCTACCGGTAGAAAAGAACTCTTATAGAATATGGGTTTTAACCAAGGAGGAAATCTAAAAGTATTTCGACTCATATTGTGTTCAATAAAGACGGGTCTCGTGTATTTAAGTAGATACGTACTTTTAGAGTCTAATAAAGGACAATAAAAGAAAGCTAGAGCGTAAAATGTTTATTTAAGTCACATGTAATCATGACATGGAAATCTCGTTGCATAACGGGACTGAATAGATAAGATTAGACAGTGTTAACTCAGTAAAGGAAAATCAAGACACTGTTATTCATAATGACAAGTAAAAGAGGGCCAATGATTTCATGAATACAAAAATAAACTTAATCACTTTTTCAAATTGGCAAGAATGAAAAACAATCCGAACGGACTCATTTTTATTTAAAGTGAATCCACTATTCCGGACTGTAAATAATGCAAACAGATAAAAACAGACGGACTGAAACTTTTTTTCTTGAACCATTATGCATATTGAATCCTGGACAAGTATGTGCCAATTCGAACCTTATTTACATGTACCTTCAATTGGTTCATTTCGCAAATGCACAATTAGAAAACTTAATTACCATCTACAATATAAGGGAAGATAGGTTACACTTCTATTTTTTTTGTGTACGATATAAACTCCATTCAAACGTCAAAACAAACATCTCTTATTCATTCCTATTACCCCTTCAGCTTCATGCATATATTCAAAATATTCTCTTCGGGATGATCTCTTAGCATTATTCAATAAATACACAATAATTCCAGATCTTTGGTATGGAGTATAGAATAATATACATACGAAGTGTTCAATACACTGACCATTATGATAATCTTATATATCTAATTCTAAGTTAGAAATGAGTCCCAAACGTTATCACAACTTTGCTCGCCAACTCTTGAATACTGTAACGTGCTTCTTTACCTTCTGTGACTTACAAGTATACACACATACCTTGAAAGGTATTTTCTTGTCAATCCAGGGTCGGAATATTACCACCGCGATATATCTAATGATTATAGTAAATTTCCCAATATGTATTTTAAAAACATGTGAATGAAAATACGTCTGTTCGCAGTCAACGACCCACTTGCCTTCTTCTATACATGCTCGTGTTCATACCCGTAAAGCTACTCTAAAAGCAAGGACTAGATTGCAAATGTTTTTCATTTAGGACTAAGACTAGGAACAAAAACACTCACACTATATCTACTAAACTTACCGCATCCTAACAACAACATATAGGTATACACTTGTTTTGTATGAACAGTAGTTTCAAAGTGGGCTTATATCAAGTTACACGTATAATGTAAAAGTTTACAGAGGTTCCAACAACTGGAAAAGAGACGCGCAAAGCTGTACTACAATTATTTGAATATCTCTGTATAAAAGATACATCTTTGTCGCTGCGCCAGAAGAATGGGGGCTTTTCACGAAGGCCGGGACATAAAAGGTCTTGTTCCATTGTTTTCTAGATGAAACATGCAGCTATAAGAATATTGGGCATAATTCTGGTTTTTATTAGAATCTAAACTTATTAAGGACGGTCATTTTGGCACTTTACACTCAGGTAAATAAATAAATCTCAGATGAGGTCAGAAAAGAGAAACTATTTTTCTATGTGGAGTCGTTGTTTTTCAATTAAATCGACTTGACTCCATTTCTCATGTGGAACCGTATTTTCCTGAGACAAGATTTCCATTTTAGGTCTTGGGAACAAAGATGACATGAAATGTGAGAACCAAATAGACTTCGACATTAGATCAGTAATATCTTTCTTAGAACAGAAAGTAAATTAGATTAAATTTCCTAGTTATCCTCACAATTGATGGACAAGTCATGTACAAATTCTAAATCAAACTATTTCAGTTTTCCAAAATGGACAAAAATAGAACGCAGAAGACTTCCTTGTTGAACATTTCAAAACTTGATTTTCATTGTGGGATGAAATATTTGCGATGGCACTGATTCGATGTACATTGTGAAATCAAACAAATGACCTCATAACGACCTCAAATCAAGACTCGTTTCCTGATGACTACAGGCGAAACTACCGAGAAAACATCCATTACTTACTTATACAGACAAAATCGGAATAACACAGAATATCAGCTTAAGGTGGCGATAAAGTTGGCAGCAGACCACCACAAACATCATCATATCCGATCCATTAACATACCTATTAGGGAATGCAGTCTACTTATAGCAAAGCTACCGTTTTTTTGGCAGTAAAATTACCATTTTGCTTGTTTCCATATACCATACGTAGGTAGACATAATAGCGAATCCCACAATGGTATTTAACAACACGTGTTATATAATGATTGTCACATTGTTTCTCACAAATCAGCAGGAGGTACACCTTCTGGAAGAATCCCATGGATTGATATCAAATATGTCATGCAGGACATAATTACTATTTAGTTATGTACAAACAACTCGTAGTGCGACAAAGTTTGTGCGACAATACTGAAAAGGGCATCGCTAGCGAGGGCTAAACTCACAAGCAAGTAATCACATATTGTGGTAATAAAAACGGCGGTCTTGAAGACCAGAATCGTCGCTAACTAATTAAGTTTCTGCCAAAATATGCTACACTGGAATGGATGGATAAAAATGGAAATGAAATGTGAAAAACCCAGACTAAGAATGTACCAACAACCTTGGAATAGCATATATAAAGCCTAAGTCAACAGCGATACACTTGATCGATATTTAAAAAAGTAGCACATTGACGGTAAAGCCAAGTTGACGCATCTCGTAGAGGTCGATTGAAACTCCCCTAAGCCCTATAGGAATTATTATGGCACTGACCAACGAATCATCATTCATAAGATATTAATCTCTAACCGACAGGCACACAGAAGCGGCATGTGTCATAGATGTCTATAAACCTTTACCTCACTTAATAAATAACCCACTGTACTACCAGCACCCGTTTCATGAAGGACAGATATTGTATCGAAGCAGTATATCAAAGTCAAGTAAGGATGCCTCAATCACCTGGCTAGTTCTTGTTTAAAAGGTATGTAATGCTCTACGGCCTCCGAGAAGAATCGTCAAGCAACGGACGATTTCAACATCTACAGTAAAAATTGCATGTTCAGATGAGAAAGAAGCATGTTTAATGTAACTACTGGATTCAGAGCACAAGAGTACGAGTGATATGAATTTATGGAAACAATCCTTGCAAGGAACTGTCAGTCCTACGTCAAAAAGTGTCCGAGTTAAAAACTATGACATTTTCACAGAAGACATACCCTTCCCAGTGCCTTTAACTAGGTGAAACTTTACCCTATGATTCACAGTATGGCCTTGCGGAATAGGCATTGTAATATCGAAGGGGAAAAAAATTCCAATGTAATCGCCCTTTGAAAGTATCTTTTGGAAAAATATAAATTCTTCGACCCAAATAAAAAATGTCTAAATCTGTCAAGGCGGAAATCACTTTCCAACTCACGACCCAGTCATAGAAAATGCAGACAGGTTTGCAGATCTGGATATGTAGGAAAAGAAACCCGAGCGCCGGGTTAAACTAGTAACTAATTCGGCATCTAAAACATTAGATGTTGCGTTGTAAGCTAGCGTGCAGTCATAAACAATAAATTAGCACGATATATCACCCCATTGATATAATCTGATGATCATTTAACAAGATAGAAAAATACAGCAAGCAATAGTTAACAACCAGGGCACAATAGCGAGAGCTTTTGAAACAACATGGCTTCTATCCTAGGTAGAAAACATCTAGTCCTCCCAGCGACTATTTATCTCCGAAAGTATTAAAGAGATTCCCAATCCTATACATAGTCTAAACCACTGTGTTACAAACACAATATACACAAGATGCAAGTTTGACAATCACACTATAGGCGGAGGTAGTCAGCACTCCGGAATGAAATTTATTGACAACATAAGGAATATCTCATCAAGAATGATTTCTTAAGTTGGAAAATAAAAATGCTCGCTTGTCAGCGTTTCACCACCTTCATTGAAATGTCAGATTTGAATACATGGGGTGACTGACTTAAGTTCAGGGTTTCCCTGTTTAAATGAACAGACAGGGGAAGGTAAAATAAAACAGTACAGTGTTTAGATGTATAAATATGCCGATGTATATAACTAGCTCAATGTATCGTCAATATACATCATGAAAGTACTTATATACATGAGACTTTGTTTAAATATATAAATATCATTATATCTAAATAGTTACTACGTGCCACATTTCTCATCTCTCCGAGTTCACCCCTCCATTGTCAATGACTGTCTCGTACTTGACTTTATAGTGTTCCACCTTTGCTCGCAGAGCAACTTGTTGAAGGGCCAGAGCCAAAAGTATGGACCACGATCTCACCGGTCCGACTACTAAAGACATGAAGCCGTATGATTTATAAAACCCACCGTAGGCGAACCAAGCTTGAAGTATCAGCATTATGTAGAACATGACGTGGTTGATGACGTGTAGGGCGAGGGCTACAGCAAAATGACGTTTGGTAACGTTGAGGCTCTTGCCGAGAGCGATGTCGATGGTGCGAGCGAGGTAGAAAGTGAGAGGAATGTTGAACATAACGAGCTGGAAAATAAAAAAAAATCGATCAACAGGAGAAAAGAATCCCGGAGAAGACACATAACATTTTTATTTTTTTCCCCTTTCGACGCCCAAAACTCCTAAGAACACTTCTATTCAGTTAAAATTTTTATTGACTTAATTTGAGTAAAAAGGAAAGAGACTAAACTTATTTTGCCGTTCTAATATTTTTCCATTATTTAATTACGAAAAGGGAACATGTTTTTCATGATCAAACGAAATTCCTAGTTCCTGTAAGAGCGACTTATACATGTACATTAAGGGGGAAAACAGGCAAATCATGACGTAGGTCACATTTAGTTTCAGGATACACTTTCGCACATTATCTATAGAAAGAAGGAACATGTTTTTTTGTTTACGAATATGTAGATGGATCAGGTATTAAATCCCTCGTGGCCAGTCTTTAAGTTCAACATGGTATTTAATTCCATGACTTTTTTTTAAAGTTGCTATAATATATAACAGAATGGCTTACCTGGATAACACCATAGGCCCAAGAAACAGATGCAGGTAGGAAAGAACCACAGACATAGAGACCAAAAACAAACATGACACCTAAACTGTCGCCAACGATGTATCCGACAAACCATGGACCTAGAGAAAGGACAAAGGGAAACAAATATTAACCAACAAATAAACATTTGGGAAAATAATCTTAAACGTTGATGCCCAATAAAACGACAAGACAATATGATATGTTGGCAAGGAGTGTGTACTCTATAATAAAAAGACTTAATCCGAGAATATTAATCGAAGGGGCTTTTTTGCTTCAAATTCAGAATATCTATACATGTGGGCTTCTTTTCCACTTACCGACAAGGATGTAAACATGGAAGGTCATGAGAGGCCAGAAAATACCAGGAGTTTGGACGAGAAGGAAGAATCGTCGGAGCCAGCGGTGTATGCATTTATATACACAGTTCCCAACAACTGGGCAGGATACTGAAATAGATAGAATTCGTAATGGCTTAACCTTTGATGACAATTCTACATTTGGTTTTTGTGTGCAAATGATGACGATAGAAGTATATAGGAACACGTAAGCGATCGGTGGTAAACTATTGGCATTTTTTAAAAATAGATCAAAGAAACATTTATAGTTCGTTGATATGATTCTGGGTAAGTGATGTCAATCATATTGCAATGAACGAATTATTTGTTTTAATTTATCATTTTCTAACGTCTTTTCCCAGGGCTAGTTCAGCACATAGAACTGTTCTTCCACTAGTGCATGGCAACCAACAATTCCACATTCTCATGCCATCGAGTCAACATAGGATTTTCGACCAGCATTCCTTAATTACCCACCAACGCATAGAAGAAAACAGCTGTTGACACATAGTATTGCCATATAACTATAAGGCATAACTTTTGGTCGAATATCTGTGTCCTCATATTTTCTAATGGCCCAGGGGGACCAAAGATACTGTATTCAACCAATAGTTCCACAGTCGCTCCCAGGGCGGCAGTAGTGGAAATCAAGTACCGTATTTCCTTGAATGAGCGCATGGCCTTGAATGATCACAGGGCCTTGAATGAGCGCAGGGGCTTGAATGATCACAGGGGCTTTAATGAGCGCAGGGAGCAGAACATGATTTATTTTAAAAAGCGTAGGGCCTTGAAAAAACCGCTTCTTTTAAGATTATATTAATCCCAACATATAACGCAATACCATTAGAAAAAAGGCAAAAAAAAGCAATACCATTAGGACTTGTCATTATACTTAGCTGTAGTGGTAACACTTTGCCATTGTTTTTTTTATCTGCATGCAGTAGTGTCATTACTGTTGGGGAAATTAAAGTCTCTTGACACATCATTATTAAACAAAACAACATTAATTAGGATGCCAACCAGGAAACCTAAGCATCCAGTTTCATACTGGGGGTTAACTCGAATTTAATGTTATGATTAATGATGCTCCTTTGGGATATAATTATGGCGAATTCAGACCAGAATGCTTCAGATGCTAGGAATGGAAACAATTAGGCATTAAAACAGTTACCAAGTTACCTTGGTTTGAGTATCGATCTAAAGGTAGGTCATTACTCTCTAGGTCGTCTAGCAAGGATGGGCTCTCACAGTGGAAAACCAATCAATTATCATAGCCATGCATTTTAGCTCGAGGCTGTGGATTATGCCAAATTTAACAGTAAGGAAAAACGCATGGCCTTGAATTAACACCGGGCCTTGAAAGAACGCCCGGTAGAAAGCAACTTAGGACTTAATTAGCGCCGGGAGAGGTCATTCAAGGAAATACGGTATATATAAATGTGAACATTTTACCCAACAATTTGCCAACATCAATCCATAACCGATTCATAAGTTTCCATGTATCTATACGAAAGAAATACAATGCAAATACGAACATAAAGCTATCAGTTGTATTATTGGAAATAATATATTTCTAAAGAGGTGGAGGTGGAGTGTGGATTGGTTGCTTTAGGCCCCTTTTAACACTACACTTTCGTATATATATTTGGTCATACCAGGCCGAGAGAGGAAACACGCTAACGAGATGTGATATAAAGTATAAGAAGATGACTCTACTTACTAGACTTGCCACTGCAGGCATAGCTCTTCATAAGAATGAGGCAGGACATCATTAAGCAGTATGTAATGCTAAATAGTGCCTTCAACTGAAAGTTAGATGGTACAGATTAGTGAATTGGAAATATTTGGGAAAATCTGTAAAAATTAAAAGGTCCTCTTAAATTACGCGATAGTGATATTTATAAAACTGTCCCGTATTCTATGTTGTGGAAGCAGCCAAATGAGGTAATAGGTTAGCATAAAATGGATGTGACAAGGTTTAGAGTCTGGGTTCCACTGCCCCGCTACTGCTCCCGCTTCTTGAATAAAGAAGCCAGAGCAGTAGCGGGAGAGTAACGGACATGGGTGCTAAAGAAGCGGGAGCAATAGACTGTCAAAGTAGCGGGAGGAGTAGCCGGCCAGTGGAACCCAGTCTTATGAGGGAATGATGCAGTAGAGGGAAAAGGGTTTGTTTACAACCGAACTTGTTTACAATTGGATAACGACTGAACCTAGCAACATCTCAATTTACCTAAATTAATGGATAATGGTTTATTGCCAATGATATAAAATCGGTCAGTCAAGGGGATCTTCTCCAGTGTCTGGCGGCTTTCAAGCCCACCTGTTCTTTTCACAATATGTTAGTCCCTAGTCCTAGTCCTTAGTCATACAGGTACAATAGGGAGGTTCCGCAAGCAAACCTATCTCGATTACGTATCCGTATCCGTATCTTTTTTGTGACTTAGGCCGTATTTTTATGTATAAAAAATAATTTGTGAGATGAAACACTTTGCTTGATATGTTATGTTACCGTACGTTTTTCCCGCCATGTTTTGTTGAACCTCTTTCTTTCTTTTCACATATGTTGGTATATCAGATATATACGGAAACGTTCACGTATAGGTTAAACTTGCTGAACCTCACTAATGACCCCTATCGTCGGTGACAACTGCAGTCCCGGGATAACCTCTTGCATGTATAACTATCTTACAAATGAATGTAGTTGAAGTAAAGATACAAATCACTATTACCAAATTATTTCAATCATATTCATTAAGTGAAAATATTCAATATTAAAGATATATCCGAACAACATGCAGTCTAGTTGGCGGATATGCCAGAATTAGTAATCTAACAGTGGTATGTAAATCCATTACTATTTAGCAAAATATGTAACATCACCAAGGAAAAGGACTTTAAAACAGTAATTAATATATTGTTAACATATCATTGTATGTATGATATGTTGATTCTCGATGAAACCACAGCATTGTGGAGACTGTATTTTAACAAATTAAGGTTCCACTTTCAAAGGAGCTAAACGTAATGTAAACGATGTGTTGTAATATTGTCGGAACATGAAGGTAAGCACATGGTGCTTGGAACATCTACACGTGTTGTTATATAATTACTGGATAAAGTATTGCTGGCGAAGCTGGCCATCCATTAACACCAATATAAACCGCACGAGATCAAACTAATCTGTTATCATACAATTACATAGGATGACCTGGAAGACATGTGATCTTCACAGAGGGTCTTGTAGATATTATCTCTTTATCCCTTTTTCTGATTATGTAATTGGCGGAAATAAACGTGACACAATACAATATAATATCAAGCTGTGAACAATACTCAAGACAAACAGTATTTTCAGTGTGATTTTCTGAACTGGATAACATTTCTAAACACTAAAAAAAATCACTCGTTTACTGTTTTAGTCCTTGGGTGGATGTGAAAATAAAATAACGGCACATGGCTGTAAGCGGAGAACTTCACCCCTGAATTAAATGGAATATTTTCCTACACAAAAGTATTTCAATGAGAATTAAACTGAAACTCACAACGTAGGAATGTTCAACAAGGAGAATAATTCGTCGCCACAAATCGAATGAGAGGCGAGTGTCATCAAGGGTAAAGGACTGCGATACAACACGTTCACGACCCTCGGCGTCCTAGAAGGCCAAAGAAAAGTAAATATATGTAACACAGAATAGTCTACCTATAATGCTTGGGATCGATCGTGCTTAGAATATTCTATAAGAACACCAAAATCCATAGTTTTGTTTATAATTCAGTGTTAAAACAACTCCTTTACTAGATCTAAGAATCAGTGTACCTTCAAAACTGTGTTTTTCATTAATAATTTTATTTAAATATGTCTATTGGCCCAAAATGAAAAAAAAAAACCCCAAAAAACCATTCTTATGAACGAGACTACAAACATACCTGAAAAAAACCCACATTGTTTAGAAAAAGATAAATATGTGTTTAAATGCTCATGGACTAGGATTTAAGTTAGAGTATAGGAATAAAACAGAATAACTTGGGAAGGAAGTTACAACTCACCGTGACGTGGACCTCCAGGTTGTGAATGCCCGTGACGTACTCCTTAGGTTGCCATGGCAATACGTACAAAGGGCCATCATCCACTTGACGAGCAGAGCCAAGAAAGACACCATCCGCTGTGACTTTGACGTTGATAATCGTTGCAGGAGAAAAGGCAAGAATCCTGAAAAACACAATGGTATTAATGTAATTTTCAAAAGACAGGCGAGTGAGTGAGTGAGTGAGTAATGGTTGCTTAATGCCATGACAACATCCAAGAGGAGTCATATTCATGGCAGTGAGGGTTATTGAAATCAGACGAGAGGAGTAAAATGATTTAGTTTACAGTCCAGCTGTAAATAAAATGAAAAATAAAATTAGAAATAACAATAATAACAGACAGTTTGGTTGTGAATGAAAGACACTACAACAAAGAGAACATACCAGCAGTCCTTAGATATTTGATGACATTGTCACCATTGACCACATTAAATAGTGTTTTGAGGTCAGGAGGATTGATATATTTGATACGGGCATCATGAAAGTCTAGAGTGGGTGGGGGTACCGCATTTAGACCAAGGCAAGTATACATTCTGTATTATAGATAGATTTTGTATGAATAGTAACGGAGGGAGATTTCCCCAAACGATTGGAACTAGGCTTTCATTGCTGCTCGTCCACTAACAGATGTGCTTTTTGTCCACAACAATGTATTGGTACCATACCCTACTTTTTAATAACTAAATTTTATTTTTCTAGCGCACTAGAAACAGGACGGTAACAAACCTAAGCAAATGAAGCAAACTCTGGAAAGGAGAGGAGCAATAGGTCTTGCTAGATTCAGAGCAGCTAGAAAAGTGCAATACATAGTACAGTAAATACCTGATATGAGAAGAACGTTTAATGCGACCAGTTGGTTCCGCAGAAGGCACAATAAACTGTGCGTCCTTGGGATTGGTCACCACGACAACGGGCCACTCCCCCAGTGTGACGTCAGTAAAGGAGAAAAGATCGTGATCAGCAGCAATCACGCGGTACCTGGAGAGAGGAAAAACGTTGAATAACAAAAATCGCTGGTTTCGAAATTAAATAAAAGAAAAAAACAAATCTAATCCATAAATAATTGTTATAAGTATCACGCGAGTAGAAGAAATAAGTATAACAGTCTAAATGTTTTGGCGGAGAAAGCTCGTATACATATCAAAGCTTCTGAGAGGAGTCACATGCAAAACTAATTTTAATGTGAGGTGAGACGAAGCTTGCTCTCCGTGGAAGTTTTGTATTATCGGCTATGGTATCACATATATTTCATATCATTGTACACTACAGAATCATACAGTTATATTTGAGCTAGTTGTTTGGAACAAGTTCTTGAATTCTATGCTAAATTTACAATATGAAGTATGAAGGAATGAATCATGAAAAAAGGAATGTTGATGCTAAGGAAACCTTCACCGTTTTAATACATGCATTCAATGCATACAGACCAACAGCTGTACAAATTGAGCAGAAACAAACAAGCTTTGTTAATCATATGTCTAGACAACAGTTAGATTGGAAAAATGATGGTATGAAACTAACTAAAGGAAAAAACTTATTAAGAACCATGACGACAATTAGAGATTATATTATATAATGGAATACCAACAAGTGACGAAATACGCTGATATTACCACAAAGGGAGCTATACGTCAAAAAGATAATATCGAGTTTTTAATTATAATTAAATATATCAAAACATGCGCACAGCTTTGATTAGGCGGAGGTCATTTAAAATAAGCATGTATTTAGGTGTCAACAGAATGTTGTGATGTTATATTCGGTGAATACATTAATTAACGATCGTATACATAATTAAATAGCAGCTGCAATGTTGTGACGAAATTAAATTTAGGCTTGAACTTCAGGAGCAACGCAAGTCATCTTTAGTCCTAGCAACAGTTACCAAATTATGAAAAGAAATTACAAAATTTCCTTTATGTACATGTAAGTATGTATTCGTTTAATTTTTAGCGTAAATATTCGGGAGCGCTAAACGGAATGCAAGATATTAAGGTGTGATAAATGGTACCTCTGGCTACGCTCTTCGCTCAACTTGGTAATGTGCACGCTAAAGTAATAGGGGACTGCCTATGCCATGGGTGGAATCAAAGCTATGTATTTCTATTTAACAGCAGCAGCTATTGGACTCTATATCAGATATATTCTTCTATTGATTTGGCAATATACTGAGTTTCGATACCTACAGCAGTAAATCTAGACCTAGGGAAACTAAACTTATGCCTTTGTTCAAACAGATTCTATCGCACTAGGAAAGGTTTTTTTCGGGATTGATTTTAAATCAAGAGGAATTTTCAGATGGAAAAAAAATAATGAATCGTTATTTGACCTGGGGAATGAATAGTTTTATCGAATCTCGAAGCCTTAATAAACTTACGGGTACCAAAAATTATGTGCGCCCCACTAACAATGATCTATCTTTTCAGTTCACTCTCTCTATCATGGAAGCCTAACTCTTCGAAAAGTCACACTGCAACCATACTTTCATATTTCGGCTAAAATTACAATTTTAAGATAAATGCCTTTATTCTCAAGCCCACACCAACGACCTAATAAATAATCGGACACAGGAAATGTTTTGTCTGCTTGAATAAGTTGGCCCACAGCAGTTGCTCAACAGCAGAAAATAGGGGCCAATAATGATTGTATGTTGTCTGTGTGTAATCACGTATACATTGTCATCAGTGGTCTGGCACCAACCATAAGTTTACCATTTTCTGGTTGGGAAGGGATGAAGGGCGTTTCTGAAACATGGCTCCTATTTGTACAAAATATTTAGGTACAATTAAAGAATAGTTTGAATTGAATTGAATTGAGGGAGAGCAGAAATATGGTGCCCATGTAACCCAGGATAATTTTGAGTGAAATGGAATAAAAAAAAAAGGGGGGGTGGGGGGGGGGGGGGGGGGTGAGGAGAGATTTAAAGAAATCAGGTATACACATGAAGTACAAACAGGACATATCAGTAAACGAATTAGTATTTCTTAAGTTTCCCCTGCTTAGTAAAGTATAAGTATATAAAATAGATGGAACACCGTATATATGAAGAACAAATCCACACATTCCTTAGTCATTAAAGAATCCCAAACCAACCAAGAGTACCACAGTTAGGAGTTAGAGAAAACAGACACCATAAAGGTTAGAAAAATTGTTTTAGAATATTTTATATACTTCAGATAGAAACCACCAAAACCCAAGAGAAAAACTTTCCTAAGGGATACATGGGTTGAGTCAACTTCCAACAGAGTGCAATTTATACTTTCTAGTCGACTCCTGAGAGTGAATAAACTGGTAACCTACATAGCACCGTGTCTATTATTGAAACAGAAACCATCCACCAACTTAACAATCTAAATCACACAAAAATCAAATAAGTCTCTCCAACAGTTAACAAGCTTCTCTCTTTTTATATTATAGATTAATCTATCGCACCAATCAAAACAGCTGGGACACAGTTAGATTTAGTCCGAAAATACTTTATTACAACTATCCTCTTGAATTTTGCATACTACATATATGTCAAAAATCACCCAAACAAAAGCATTTATTTAGCAATTGTTTGATTCCGAATAATAGTGAAAACTTGTGCTAGCTAGGAGGCTCGCAAAAATCGCGCCTGGGAGACTTAATTTATTTTGTACTTGGTTTGAAAGCTTACATCCTGTTGTCTTTCCAATCTCCAAGTTCGAGCTCAAGATTTCCAGACTTTCTGTGACGTGAGTACATGCGGGGCATGGCGCCGTTCAGGGTGTGTAGGTGTCCACTGAGATACACAGCGCCCCCGTACTGACTAAAATAACATCACAACATCAGCTTTACCTTTTCTTTTCATCATGTTCAAAGACAGCAGCTCCCAAGTTATCAGACAGATGTTCAAATTCAAGCACCTTGCACGTTGTTAAATGCAGAACTCGTATTATTAGCGGTATAGTTATTTGAGGGGAATGAATAACTGCAAAAGCAATTCTATTTTTTACTGGAGGAATTCTGTTACTTGTCTAAGGGCACACACTATATCGTGCTTGGGTTAGTTTTGTTTGGTTTTGTTTGAACATGATGCATGGGAAGAACATCAGGCGCATGAAGGGGAACATCTGCGGACAACTTTGGATGGCCACATCATACACTGACAGGGAAGATTGGCAGTAGAAGAAAGAGGAAGAGAGAGATGGAGATAAAGATACTTAACAAACAATCGAGATTTGATGAAAATCTATTTTCTTGTTTCTTCTATACCTATAATGATATCTCACTTAAAGATGAGATGAGAATATGAGATATAAAGTTCTAATGACTTCAAACATTGATCAAAGTGAAGTGACCAAAAAATGCTCGAAAAAGGAAATCTATGAAAAATAGTTGCACAAGATAAGATTTTCATCATACCTTGATATGGTAGGTAACAAGATATGATAATGGGTTATATAAAATAGAAAAAAAAATCAATTAAGTCGCGGATGTTTACAGCCTATTATCCATCCAGTCTCCGAGCTCCAGTTCCATGAAATCCTCATCGGCCTGGGCGTAGAGTTTTGGCGCGAGGCCGCCCAGTGTGTGCAGATGTCCGGACACGTAGAGTGAACTGTTACTGAATCAACAATGGCCAGCAACAAATACATGATGGCGGCTACATGGTAACAGGTTCTCACACTAAAGGGTCTTCCACAAAGAAACCAAACACATAATGACAATGCGATCAAAGGAAGTGAAACTGCATGGGGAATGTTTTCTATCGCCACCAAAATTTAATGTGCGTTTTGATTTGCGTTTTCTCCTATTTGTTCGAAAAATTTAACTCATCTAAATATTAATGACAATAAATTGATGGCAATGAGAGCCAATAATTGATGATTAGGAATGCAGATTATTCTGTTTTCTGGAATATTCTTACCTGCTATATGTACAAATTTACAGATTCACACATAATTGGTTAGTGGCCGTTAGTGACCGTCATTTGACTACTGCGAAAAGATGTTAATTCTAATAAAGACTAACAAAGTGATAACACATATTGGAACTATAAATATAGATAGTGATAAATAACGTCCTTGGCTATGAAGGGATTCCATCGGGGAACTTCACTCCGATGTTTTTATATTTAAACAAGGAGGGAAAATAAGGAAACTTAGAACATACTCATATCGATCAAATTAATTTCATTGGTGAACGTGTTAGCTCTGAAACTTTACCTAAGTTCTAATATAGATAACTAGAGTATCCTTAAGAATAGTCACATTACGATACAAATTGAGTAGACACGAACCTTAGGTCTATTTCTACTTTTTTCCAAACCTCTCCAAGAAGCGTATTGAATAGTAAGTACCCAATTGTAATGATGAACTTTGAACTAACTAACAATGAGGTCTGAATATGATGATAGCAATCTAGGCTGGTTCAACCACACCGTTATTGCGCAATGTGGAGAGTGGTATCTTGGGATTTTTCTTGGATTTTTTAAATGTACAAATGTAGAAAGTTTATACTCTGTGCCATTTACCTAAGTAACTTCCTGAAAGGTTTTGGGTCGGCTAGGATGGAAGAAGGGTAATGACCAAACCAGATAGTCATATTAGAATTCTGGCTTTCGCGGCCAAACCTCGTAAGCTGTTCCATATTCTCCTACAAACAAAGTTGAAGATCACGTCAGTATTCAACAATTATTCTACATGTAATATGAACTGTTACAACTAGGGTAACATACAAGGTAACGAAGTATAACAGAACACTAAATCAATGAATTTTTGGTTACAGCAAATATCTAAAGCACAGTTAATTGGAAAATAAATTTCATTATAATCGTCACTGCCATAATGATCCTACTAAGTGCAGACCGATTAAATCAATACATGTCTTTAAGTAAAACAGGGCAGCTTGTGTAATGGTAATTTATAACATGTTTAGGGTTTTACCTGAATTACGCCTGGTTAACTATTAATACAATAAATAGAGCACAGGAATCTCTGCCAGCATAGACAACTGTTCCCCAAATTTCGTTTTCTTAGTAAAAACTTACCTCAGACAGCATACCGAAAAAGTTGAACGGTCGTTTAGCACCTGGCATAGGGGTTGCATCGACAGCGATGAATGTGAATTCAAGACCATCAGAAGTCTTGTGAATATAACGATAAGAACTAGGGTGTTTGTGGCCTTGGGCCGAATAAATACGGTGGTAGTTTTTGTGGCTCTTCAACGTAGGAACATCGAAGGCATCTGCGTGGATACATTAAAGGGAATAAATAACATACAACTGTGCATATAAAACGAAGAGAAAATAACAAGGGCAAACACTTAAATTTTGCATGAAGTATTGAACTAAATTTATCCTGAATTATTATGCCATGAATAACCAACTCGGTTTTATTATCGAGATTAAAGTTTTTCTAAACTCACCATGATTTCCCTTAACATCGAGCCAAATTGTTTTGTCGAGAACCCTAGTTTCTTTTAGGACTCGGTCATATTCTATCCATTCTTCGGGGTATTGTTCCGATCCCATTCTATCTTCATGCTTGGCATCGGTCAAATCCCCACTGGCCAGTACTACCTCTGGACGGATGACATCAATGTTTTCTTTACAAAATATTTCAAGGTCAGGAACCCGACGGGCGTCCCAGAATTTGCTGATGTGAATATCTGAAATCTGGAAATAAAGAGCACAGGGTGATACATGCAATCTATCGTTTACTCACAAGTTAGTCTACTGATAACAGTACAGAAATACTGGTAGCACATCAATACAGAAATACTGGTAATAGTAGCTCATCAGTACAGACATGTTAAACACCTCTCAAATGAAACAACATGCAGATAGGTCATAAAACCATATGACATGATATGTTGTATACTAAAGAGTAAAAGGGTGTGCTCCTGATTCGAGTCGGCTAGTGTGAGATGTAAGTCTTCAGTTGTAAGTTGTACGACCAATTGGAAGCGTACAGCATGAGGGGCTATTAGAACGTAGTATACCAGCTCCTACTTTAATATACTACTTACAATGTGTACTATTTTAGTATACCGGTACTACTTATAATGTGTACGGTACTACTTTAGTATACTACTTTAGTATACTTCTTACCGGGTGTCCTACTTTAGTATACTACTTACAGTGTGTACTACTTTAGTATACTACTTACAGGGTATACTAGTTTAGTGTACTACTTACAGTGTCCTACTTTAGTATACTACTTAGAGAGTAACTGTAAGTAGTATACTAAAGTGGTGTATACACTCACTGATACTAACCGAGACATCTCCCATTGGCATTGGCATTGTCATTGAGAGAAAATGATTATGTTCTCATCTTACAATACCTCAACTAGTAGATTGTTTACATCATGAGACATGACTGCAACCTTGATAAACCTACACCTCATTTATTAATTTTAAATTAGTTCCAACATATGAATGTCCCAAAAGTAGTTTTTAAACTCAGTCCATTTCAAAGTAGATTGTTTACATCATGAGACATGACTGCAACCTTGATAAACCTATTCGGCTTCAACATCTCATTTATTAATTTTACATTAGGCCTAGTTCCAGCATATCCATATGAATGTCCCATTTCAAAGTATGCGGATACATAAATACGGACATTCACTGAGTTATAAATGTGTTTAATTTATTCAGAATTTCCGAGCGCAGAGCCAGAGTGGCAGAGATCGGATAGCGAGACATATGACATAACATCATAAGTCATAGACATACCGGCCTAGTCTGTTATTCTAGAGGTTATATAATAATGCGGCTCTCCATATTATTATTGATCCTGCCTGTTGTTCATCAGCTCTCACATTAGTAATACTGTCATTAGTAATATATTCCTCTTCATCACAATTTCAATGGTTTCAATCGGTAAGCCTTACACGTTTTTTCAACCAATTTTCGTAATCGCTCGCGTCCCTTATTACCCATTGGCATTGGCACTATCCCATATTCCAGACTAGACTAGTTTAGAGTCTCTACTATATAGTATAAACTTCAGTTACTGTCTGACAGAACTCGTTTGACTACGATACTCGCCTGTCATCATGACACAAACGGCGTCTCTGGATTCTTGGGCGAGCATACTCTTGAAGGCACCAAGGATATTCAGATTAAATAGCCGGTCACTGAAATAGTCGTAAGGAAACAAACCTGAATAAACCAATGAAGATTTCTAGCAGTGTCATCTGGAAAAGGCGGTCGGTTAGATCGCGAATGGCGATGTCCCGAGTCAGAAGTTGTGGAGTCAAGTTGATCAAGTATCACAGCGCTAATCCAAGCAAATACACAAATTCCCGTGATGAAAAAGAGAATCAATTTCGTTTTCATTATTCTGCCTACACTAAACCCTACAAGGGAAATGATATAACTGGCGCAATTCCTTTTTCTTCCCGAGTCCTACCAAGGTTGACCGACATCAACAGATTCACTTTTCGCCAGTTTATGTGAATAGCATGGGAAAATGGCAAAAGTAGAGATGGCAGAGGAACGGGTTGCAACGGAACAACCTGTGGTGAGCTGCGTACTGTCGCTCCACGAGGGGGCGACAGTGGTTCTAAAAGTTTTGCAGCAGACAGTGGCCCACGTATTGAGAGGAACCACTTAATAAAGAATAACTTTTATTTATTTGACTTTATTTTTTAAAAATTAAAAAAATGATATAGTAGAAAGATTATATTAACCCGTTCCGGACTGGCAGGTTTGGTCATTTAACAGGGAAATTGTCATAGGCCTAGGCCTATCAATTACCGGTATCACTTTTAGCTACTTTTTAAAGAAAATACTAAGAAAGGTGTTATCCATGACATAGGCCTATAGGCAAACTATATTACTATAGGCCTATATTTAAGAACCTATCTAGGGACATATTAAGAAACAAAATGATTGTTGAAAGTTTTAAGAAATCATAATATTTATAGGCCTAGGCTACCATTACTGGCATTATACAAAATATCCGTCCCCTTGCCCCCAGAGGCAGAGCATTGGGAGTTGGGGAATCAAGGCCTGCTAAGCTAAGCTACCATGAATTTGTATCTAGCCTAAATATGATCTAACTAGCCTGAAATTAATATGTAACTTCAGGACCTAACGAAACTTGAATTATTTGTACTAAACATAGACTATCTAGTCTAATAGGAAGTTAAATTGATACTCCGTTCCCGAAAGGAGGAAGTTTACCATGAAGTAGCCTATACGCAGATTAATTCTGGAAAGCGGTGGACATCTTCCGGGATCACGATCTTCCAGCGGCGAGAGGACTGCCCCCGGGACTGCCACAAGTTCCGAAGTAGCCCAACCTAGTTAACACACTAATTAACTGTTTCCAATACACTTATAAAAGAGTAAGTCATTGCATTAAATGTTTAGCGATGTAGAAGCCGAGATGGCAGGATACTGTTTAATAAAGATGTTCCAAAAAAAAATAAAAAAATACAGGTTTACCGTGGGAATAGGCCTACTTTTATAATAATTCGTCCTATATATTAGGCCTAAGAGATATCCAATTTTCAAAGAATATGTACCAGAATTTCTGTTTTAAAAAGAGCTCTGGGTGTTAGCCTATATATATATGAAGGCCTAGTTTCTATTTAGGCCTATAAATTTGATGAATAATGTTTGGACTAAAGCTGTAAAAATTTAGAACAAATCCCCCAGTAGGCCTAAATTAAGATGTCTACCATAGTTGAAGAAGTCGCCACTAGGATCGCACCACACATTAATTTTCTTAGCCTATGCCCTAAACCTTAAATTTGTTTTACAGTTAAATGTGGCATCATTACGTCATGGGCTATCATTCGCAACTCGAGAAGCATGTGGGTCAGATTTTCCGAAAATGTACAATTCAACTTCACCAATCTTCTCGAATAACCCAAATTTGAGGAGGCCAAAATAAAGTTCAAAATACAGTTCAACCTAGCCAAACAGATTGCTAGAATCAATGTAATGCCAAATATTTTTTAATCTACCTAGTATTGAACAAATTGCAGCCTAATTTAGCAGAATTTACTAAATGTGTACAGCTGCCAATTGTACATTTTCTGAAAATCTGACCCATGTAACAGTACAGCCTACACCCCCATACGCAAACTCTAAAAGTGTGTGTGTGTGTGGGGGGGGGGGGGGTCATCTTTTTTTGCACAGACTCACAACTACAATGATGTAGGTGGGGGGGGGGGGGGGGGGGCACGCAATTTTTCACAAGGGGATGGGACAAGAAAGTTTGCACAAGACTTTAAGGAGGGTCTACAATTTTGCACAACATTTTTTTGCAAATCCCCCCACCTCCAGTGGTTAATTATGAACAGTCCCTAAGCGAAGAATTTTTATGATTCATTTAAGACATAATATATATATATAATACATCATGACGTGGCCTATATTATGTAGCCTACCGTACTGCGGCCTATTAATTCATTTGAACCTAAATCTCCTTATTCCAATTCCATGTAAACCCTTAAACCTGTATCCACTTCCAAGCTAGTTTTCCCATAAAAGATCATAAATCAAGATTTGAGATTCATCACAAATCCATATAAAAATGTCATTGCTATACAATGCTCTCTAGTTATTTTCGAAATAGAAACAGGATTGGACAACATAAAATAATAACAACTCAGATTTGAGGAAAATGATAAACACCTAAGCAGCCCCAGATAGCCACAGCACTCCCTCAACTGTGCTGGGGCTTCACTTATAGATCCGTTAACGTTTTCATTGGAAGGACTGATACTAGTTATTCATACGCATCATCTCAGGCATGCATGGCGCAATCACTGTTAGCCACTTCGGGAAAAGATTTCGCAATTTCACTTCCTGAAAATTTTCTCCTTTCGGGAACGGAGTATCAACATATCTTCCTAGATCGTATGATTTGACAATTGTATGATTTGACGATCGTATGATTTGAACCTTTGTATCGCTTTAAAAACAATTTTAAAGCTATGTAGGCGCCAAATTTCTTTCGAAAGAAGCCACATATTGCCCTACATATATGTATGCTAGTTGAATGCAGAAAATGCCATACTTGCCTGCGATATCTTGAAAGGACATCAATACTATACGATAGTTCATCGGCACGAATTTAACGTTACTCAGACGTTTTGTGAACATGGGATTTGAGCAGGTAAAAAACTTAACTTATCTACATCATAGTCAAATCAAAAAAATGTTCTAGGGAATTAATTATCTGCAGGATAAGGCGATGAAACATGGAGTGAATACTAGATACCAACATATCTGGTATTCATTTGTTCAACACAAAGAGTTTTACACAGGTACGCTGTACCATAGATACCACATAATTATTATACTGTAGACTAGGCCTATGACTTGTATTAGAGAGAAGTTAAATTCAACAAATGTCAACGCCATAGGTTATTAAAAAGAATATGTATTTATTTTTCATTTATAGGGGACTGATTTGTACATATATTGGTTTAACGTTGGGCAAACAAAAAAAATGAAAGAAAAAGATATGTATGTCTGCTCAAATACGAACTTGATGACATTGTATTGATGCTAGGGGTAGAGATGAGGATTATCCTCACTAGGTATTACTTTGATCATGGTCATTGCGAACTATGTATAATGTCTGAAGAATTTAATTAATTGAATTTGAGTCTAAAAGATTAAGCTACTAGATCTACAAAAATGTTTTAGCTGACGAATGAGACATATCACCTTGTGAAAGTTCTGCCAATAAAATTTGTTTAAAAAAAAAAACAATATACGAGGAAAAAGGAGTGTGGATATCTATAGGAATGTGGGTGGACAATGGAACCGCTTTGCTACCACTTCATACTCACAAGCAATCTATTGGTCTTGATAATATTAAAAACACAGAGAAGACAAAGGCAGGAGCATTACGTCGGGCATTACGTTGGATATTTTAGCCCTAGTCAGTTGGTAATATGTATGTGTATGTATTAGTTTAATTTGCATATTCAGTGACACATTCATTCATTTCGTAAACAGGATATTTAATCTTTTTCTATATTATACCTTCCGGGAAAAGACACAGGTCTTCCACACTACCCTTCTTTTTGAAAGCATGCTGACATTGATTCTTTGATTTATCCAATGAAAACATTTGTCCTGTTGCTTTTAGTCAAAATGTGCTTAGATTGAAGATTGTAAACTTCACTCGGTTTTACCATTTTCTTTTAGAAATGTTCAATATTATTATCTTTTGAAAAGGACCGGAGGTTGATTGTTTTAGTGTCTATGTAATCCGATTAATTGCTTGATTCAAATGTTACTTCCAACTTTGTGGTGCCTTCTATTTTTGATTAATGAGATTTTTTGTAGCAATTCTATACTGACTTGATTCACAGCATTACAAATATTTAGTAGTTCGTTCTGAAAAAAGTAGAAATGTTCAATATTACGGAATTTCAGATACTTCATTCAAAGTCGCCCTTACAGAATTAAGGTGTTTAATTTTTAGATTCAATCATTATGACAACTCTAAGCTTTGGGGATATCGTACAACATTGGTCCTAATTTTGACTGTTATTCAGATATTTTGATCTCAGGCTTGGCATAAAAAGTTATTATTGTTCTGTGATATAATGTGAGCTGTTTAAGAGATTCAAGGCATAATAATATACAAGTATAACATTAATATGAACATAAAAATGCCAGGTTCAAAATACAAAAATATCTACTATATAGGGTGGTGTGGGTTTGGCTGTAGAGCAATGATGGCAGTAGAACAATGATAGTATGATTTATACTATTATCTTAACATATCTGTTGCATTACTAAGTTTTATTTCTTTGTATTTTGAAAATATGGTTGTCTTTAGGCTATTCAGGAATGAAGATTTCAGACCAGGCTCCTAGCCTGTATGTGAGGCAAGAGACCTATTGCTGATCAGCATGGGTTAGTAGCCCGGTACAATGCAGAATAGGAACTGGCTGAACAGGAATTACCCTATACTAGTCCATTTTTGCAGATTGGAATTATACATATAAATTTATGTCAATTTACGCCTTACTCATATTCTATATTAAGCGACCTGTCATGATGACAATATTATTATGATCTTTCGAAAGCGTCTAGATCTTGGATTTTTCTGACGGACTTGTTAAACCAAGACCTATAACACTAGCGTAATTAAATTATAAAAGATTTTAAAATGTGTGTTTACAAGATATTAATTGACGATCCTTTGTATGAGATCTTAAATTTCCAAATGAATTTCATCGCCGTCTGTCTCTATCTCTCTCTATCTGTCTCTATTTATCTCCCTATCTATCTATATAAATAATTCTATCTATCTATATCTATCTACATCTATCTATATATCTATATATCTATCTATCTATCTATATATCTATATATCTATATATCTATATATCTATATATCTATATATCCATCTATCTATCTATCTATCTATCTATCGATAGATTGATTGATCGATGATCGATCTACCATATGGGCCTACATCCGGACATGTGCATATCTGCCAATCTGTTAATGTTTGCCTGGAAATGATTATCTGGAAATCCACTTTCCTATCGAATAAATTTTATTATTTAATGTATATGTATTTTATATATATATGCATTTATTAAAACAGATTTTTTTAATAGAATGCGATCTCAAGACAACATACCAATTAAATTGTTCTATTTACGTACCGTACACGATAGGTTCTTCAACCCGCAATTGGGTATATTGTTTATTCGTCTTTTATTTTTTATAATACAAAACTACGAATTTGTTTAACTTCGAAGATGAAACATATAGTGTATCTTATAATGGGTCAGATTTTCAGAAAATGCACAATCTACAGTTCTACTAAATTAGAGTGACAAATGATGAGTATATTATGTATTGAATTCATTCAATAAATCTGGTTATGTTAAACTGTATATTGAACCTAATTTTCTTCTTAAATTTGGGTTATTTGAAGGCCAATTCTACATTATCTGACGATCTGACCCATATAGTGAAATGATCGGATCCCGGGATCGGATACCTACTTTCGTCCACAGGATCTTAGTCCCTCAGATGAGTGCCGCTGTTCATGTCAGTGCCATGAATCACAGGTCAAAGAACGCTCACACTGATAAGTGTTCTTAGCCAACTACGCTGGTCTGGTTTCGTTTTATGCATTTGGGGAAGCTTTGAATCAGAGCAGTTAGAGTGAGTAGGGCGTAGGTGGGATAGATAGCCTATACACGCGTTTGGCGGGAACACCTTCAGTTGATTGGTACATACCATGCACACAGGTCGTACGTACGCGTTCCTCTTGCTTGTTGGTGGTGAGTACCATATATTTACTTACAGCACTGAGTTCATTGTTATGATCGGAATATAGCTGATATCCTAGAATTAAGCTGTTTCTTTGGGTCAATTTCTAGAAATTTCGGCATGCCAAATAAAAACTTAAACAAGGTATCTAGCACATGGATTACAATGGGAGATACATGTGTACAGGACTTAGCTAGCGCTATTATGGTAAGCGAGATCGACATAATAATACAAATAACAGATTTATTCTAATATGTGTAAAAAACAGAATCGGTATATTTTTTAAAACAGGGAGTGATGGGTCCCTACTAGTGGATGCTGTTATGTACGCATACGTAGCTAAATCCGTTGGATTATCAATTAAGAGTATAGAGTTATACTGTCTTCCAATACACCTTTATATGATTTACATTTAACACCGATTAATTTCATGATATAGCCATACATCATCAGTTTTTTCAATTTTCTCCTGACTTGCCAGTTACCGGTGTTGGCGGGAGTCCACGTGGGTCATCATAGTGCTTTCATGGAACAGCGTGCACGATGGAATGCTCTATTCAAACTTCCTAGTTCCACATAGCATGCGATTATATCTCTATACCCGCCCTGGAACCCCAAGTACAGGAGATCCCCAAGCACGACCGCGTACCTGTCATGGGAATTAGTTGACGCATGTGCTACAGAATGATTCCATACGCAACTAAGTCCCATGTTTGGACCATGGCCGAAATCTGCCATTGTCATTTTTTTTTTCATTTTTCATTTTTTTTTCATTTTTTTTTTATTAGACAACATTTCACATTAATTCCTTGATACGTTTCATTTGTCCAATCCATGCAGTAATACATATAAGTGATTTATTACGATGATTGTCCATGAATCAGATAATATTAATAGTTTCGGATTGGGTGGGGGAGTGGATTTCAATTTTCACTTCCTAGAACCAGACCCGAATCACAACCACCTGTTGGTGACTTTGATGCTAAATCGGATTTGCTGGGAAAAGCCAACAAATGTGATTTATTTTCCCCACCAGTGTATGGCACACACTTTGTAATAGATCTATTGTATGGACCGATATATAAATAGCTATATAGGCCTCGTATACTAATAGTTTGATATAAATATAGTTACCATAATTGCGGCTTGTGGTTGGTCCAGGAAGTACTTACATGTGCTGGTTCCACGTGTAAGTGATGTCAGAAAATGGAGTTCTAGAACTAGTTGCTATTATATATTCCATATGCCTTCCTCGTTCCACCATTTCCCGACATTGGAATACCGGTGATTCCCCTTTTAGACGAGAAAAAAAGTCCGAAAAAAGGACAGATCTCTAGCCGCAACAAGTTATTTATATAGACGGGAAAAATTCCCCTCTGAATTGTCTAGGTACAATGTATGAATATTAATATGTTTAATGCATAACCTTCATGGCCAGGCCAACTGATAAGACACTGTCGGTTAAGAAATCATGTTCATTCGAGCTTCAAGCATTCTCGATTAATCTTTGAGGATCTTGACCGACATTTAGTGCTATACATTTAAGTCCACGCGTTTACTTGAACCCGCCTTTACTAAATTCAAACTTCCTTTTACACGTTGCCCAACTGGCAGGATGTTTTGGGGAAAGTGGAATTGTGTTAGAAAGCCAAAGGTGACACCCAAATTAACGTTGATCATCTAGTTTTGTTTTAATTTCGACAACATACGATTTTATTTTTCCCTTGCGCTTGATAGATGCATGACAGTCTAGGCCCAAAGATGAGAGAGTCCCTTCAAACGGAGGGAAAACCTCTCACCTCAAACCGCAACGTGCCAGTATAATTCCATTAAGACAGCAAAATGTCATTATAATCCCATTATAACGCCTAGTCCTAGGCAAGGAAACCGATTAGCGAAGTAGGCGTCCAATGACTGACATACCATTTTTATCTGATCTGAGGGTGTGGGCCTAGATTGCATGGTAAGTCAATGTCGTCTAATCATTTATTATTAGGCCAACAAAAAATATAGGTGTGTTTCCGATTTATCTGGCTGAAAACTAGGTAGGGGGAGGTTGGTAACTTCTTTTTTTTTTATTTTTTTTTTGAAACCATCTCCCAGGAACTGAAAAAAAATGTCTATCTCATAACAATAGTTGTTTTAAACATGGGAAATGTGCTTTTTGACAGTTTCTGGTCAGGAAAATCCGTTTTCCTGCTTTTATAACCTTTTTTTTGTCAAAAAATCCAAAAAAAGTAAAATATGATGGGAAAAAAATCAGGTATGGTAAAATTGTTTTAAGGTAGGGTAAGGTTTTTCTAGGTAGGGGTGGGGGAGGGGGGGGGGGGTAAATCGGAAACACACCTATTTTTTTGTTTTGCCTTAGGCCTAATAGTGCAGAAGCAAACCCAATGTGTAGTTCGTTATTTGAGTTAAATACTACATGAAGATGATCTAATAGTGTCATCAGTTGAGACCTGATGCATTATAATTATATATGTATCGACCTGTCATATTTGTTTGAAAGTGAAATTATTTCTCCGGCGAAGAATATCGAGTACACATTTTTTAATATATTCTTTGGAATTGCGACGTTATCTCTAAATGGAAGCTATATGCTATCTCAAAGTGGCACGGTCACTTTGTGTTCACAAAAACAGCGACTGAAAGGGGTCAGAAGTGCCATAACTTGTGCCCAATAATAACTATAATAGCACTTTATTAAGATTTAATAGACACTTAGCCTACTTAATTATGTTTTGAGATGAATGAATATATAATAAATAAAAGGTTGTATTATTGTTTATAAATATGATTCCAAATATGCAAATTTATGTGGATTAAATTGGAACAAAACACGTAAACCATGTTGTGGAGTATAAGGTATAGGAATTGTAGGCTATAACTATAGGCCTATGCATATATTATGATATTAGATTACATTCTATATACCCTAGGCGTATTATGAGTCAAATCTTCCTCTATAGACATGACATGTAGGCTATGTACACAGTCTAGGCCCAAAGATTAGAGAGTCCCTTCAAACGGAGGGAAAGCCTCTCGCCTCAAACCGAAACGTGCCATTATAATTCCATTAAGACCGCAAAATGTCATTATAATGCCACTAGAACGCCTAGTTCTAGGCAAGGAAACCGATTAGCAAAGTTGGCGTCCAATCACTGACATACCATTCTTATCTGATCTGCGGGTCTGGGCCTAGACTGTACAATCAAAATTCCACATAGGCCTACTGGTAGGGCCTATAGGCCTAATGAATTTGCGAAATGCCAGTGTTCACTATCATACAGGCTAGGCTAAATACAGGATAACTATAACGACTAAATACAGGTTAACTAAGCGACTGAAACCAACTGATTTATTATATACGGTATGCTTTAATAGTATAAATAGAAAACTATCTTGGCAGCTGGTAGGCCTATTCTCCTTTGGGCCAATGATGACCCAGCATATCAATTCGGCTCCTTCACTGGGCCAAGGCTGGGCCAATGGACACAATGACATTGGGCCAACCTCTGATGTCTAGCCTATATATATATAGACAAATTGTGACTGTCATAGGCCATCATTGGACCAATGCTGCTGCGCTATCTGGGATAGACCTATAAAACACTATGCATATAGTGGGGATTTTTTACTTCATACCGTTGCCCCCTGAATCACCGTTTGCGACCGACCATGGCCAAGTATATATATATGCCTACAGCTGTATTGTATTGGGCTGTCTCTGTAGGACTACCATGTGCTGTTGTTTTGCTTAGAAGGAAGGAAGAGCTGGTTATACTGGACCTGTTTCCCCATGGTTGATTGCAATGAGCGGCTCGCTGGGCAAAGGGTTGACAGGTTCTTGTCATAAATAGAAGTAAAAAATCCCCCACTTTTCCCTCCCCTTAAAGGCACTAAGGAATCACGTGTCAACTATTTGTCGGACAGACTGTAGGCCTAGGCCTAACTCACTCTAGATTAAACCTTGTTTTTATACATTATACAAAAATATATTCCACATTTGTTAAAAGAAAGAATTGATGCTCGTTATAATATCTGCAGGTTTTAATACAAGAATAGTCTAATTATTTCCATAATGACCCCTGCATGGTTGGCCCATAACATGGTCTATTGTAATGACCCAGTTTTAATTTATGGTTTCGATTTCGGCCACGAGAGGATTGGTTATCTTTCGTATGACCTGTATTTTTTTTTGTTTATTTTTTTTCTCTTTTACTACGGTAGGCCTATATAGGCTATTCTCTAGCCATAGATTTGCTCAAATATCCTATCTTTTATTCACATGCTGCATTATCATATATAGGCCTATTTATATTTCTTTTGTTTTTAGTAGGCCTATAGGCCTAGCCTAACCTTTCCATGTTTCATTCCATGCCACACTTTACCATCATTGTGATGGCTCATTTGAGTGGGCTTAGCCTACTCTAAATTGTGGGCCTACTACTGTAGGCCTATGTGCAGGCCTACGCATATAGCATACTACTAGCATATACTAATAATTATTTCCACAAAAAGTAAAATCCTATATCTAGGCTAGGCCTAGGCCTATATCATGATTCCCGAGCAGGCTATCTTAATATTTAATTCCAGGCATTCTTCCCAAGAGTCACCCATACCATTCTATTATGAATATAGACCTACGCTTAAGTTTATTGGCATAATTAAAGGGTTTTAGCACTTTTCAAGTTATTCCATGTCCAAACTTCTCTCACTCAGCACACCTTTGCATCGATGAACTTTGTGTCAGGTCAGAAGTGTAAATGCCACAGTTCAAAAGCAATACTCAGGCGCTTTCTCTCGGTCCATGTTGTTGGCGCGAAAGTGTCTCTTAGGTCTCCTTAGTGACGTAACGAGGACGTGAAGACAGACATTAGTGACGTCAGACTCAGCGCTAAGGTCGGCAAATTTGTCACAACCTCCCTCAGGACCGGACATCTTCATATTTACCTCAGTTTTGTGAAAACTATAATACACCAATTAAAAAAAATGGATAGAGGAGGACGTACTCTACGATTGCTGTCATATCTAGATGTCGGTGCAACTGTTACTGGTAAGCACAATGGATTATTTTCCTCTCTTCTAGGCCTAGGCCTAGCCTAGGCTCTAGGCCTAGCCTATAGGGTTGATTAAACTTGTTTGTTTGCTAACATTAAACAAAACAATCATTCATGGTTATAGTTGTTTGGCTTTGACATTTGAATTAAGCCAGTAGCGTATTTTAATACTCACAAAGAACCTAAAAAGCAAGAGCTATATGTATTACAGTACGGTACTTGTAAGTTTTACACTCTTTGAGAACAAGAACTTGAAGAAGGAGGCTATTAATACATAGGGTCCATTAGGGGCCTACCGAGATACTTGTAGGCCCAGATCCTTGTGCTTGAATTTTCCTGGCAGTGTTAGTTCACAAATAATTATGTAACCTCAGCTGGTAGACCCGGCCAAATCCGCCGAGAAAGCGAACTGTGGGTAAAGTGATCAGGCAAGGGGATCACACGCACACCTGTATGTTGATACCTATATTATTTTGAAGATGAAAGTCAGTGTTGCTCTTAATCTTTCAGCTATATTGCTTCTTTTGATCATCGGATCTACCCAAGCTGGTGAGTTGATATTCTACATAAATTCTACGTTTTAATCTAGACTATAAGCCTTGTGGAATTATATATTAAACTACTTAAATCGAGCGACTGAATGTACCGTAGTGTATGTGAGTTTAGCCAAGAGTCTGTTTGTTCCTATGACTCGACTATGTAGATTAACGGGAGTGATAATTCTATGAAAGAAGTCTAAGACTAAGCAATATATCTTTGCATAAATTCACCCCCTTCCCGGGTCCCTTCTTATATCTATAAATTCATATTATTAATAATTAGATTATATCATTATATTTTTTATTAATGATTATGACCTTGAAATACTCCATGTAGATCTATGGCCATGTAAGGCTACTGGGAGCATTCTCGAAACAATTTTCGAAATGATATGCGGTCAGAGTAAATTTAAACTAAATGATGAAGGAGAAAATGTTCTCCGAAACGTTGGTCGAACAAATAATAAAACAACTCAAGCAACATTAATTTGCATCGTCTTTCTTACGGTTTTGGTGTTTATTTCCCTAAATCGATTAAACTAAATAAACTTTCATACTAAATTAGGAAACTATCAAAACAAGCAATGACCAATGAGCTCAATAGACTGCTGATTCATACCAACCATGACAATATTTTGAGGTTTTTCATTCATATTGTTAATCCTAGAAAGTTCTTTTTACTCTGTTTATATATATATGGGATTATCATAGCCATAGGCATATCTGATTTTGACCATTTGCACATGGTCCGATTTATATAGGTTCTTCTTTGAACGATTACTTTACATAGCCTTTAGTTTAAAATGTTCATCTTTGGGTTTAATTTAAACCCAAGGTAGAAAGGAAAGATTACAGCTACAGTGGGCTATGCAGCTCCTGCCCATTAAGTGGATCGTGGAGTTAGGAGCTTGCCATGTACCCCTCTTAAGGGTAAGGGGTATGGTATTATGCCATGAACTGAACAAATAATAAGGGTCCTGGGCTCGAAAAAACCTATGTTTACTTGCCCGGGGCAAGTAAAAAGTGGCTCTGGGCAAGTACAATTCAATGTTACTTGCCCGAGTGGGCAAGTGGAAATCTCTACGGCCCCGATTTAAAACCCCTGTTGTGATGTCTACTTACAATGAAACAAGATACATACAGATAGCGTGATTTCATTTATAATTCTGCAAATAAATTTTGGCACGTGAAAAAGGATGTTGGGCAAGTAAATCCAATGGGCAAGTGAAGTTGGTAGGTTTTTTTCGAGCCCTGGGGTCCCACTAACAAAAACATGCGAACCATGAATATTTATTTCATCGGTCAGATATTCTGAACATTGAATACACATTTAATTAACATACTCTAGATAGCTAGGTTGTTCGAAATGAAATGGCAATTTACATATACATACAATTTACTTTATAATATTATGTCACCCTTCCCTCTATAGCGAACTGCCCAGTTAACGCAGAAATGGGAAGTGACGTAGGACTTAAATTGCTGTGGCCACTCAATGTGACTGAAGTTATTCCGGGAACGAAAATTCTTTATGAATGCGATTCTGAAGGTTTTGGAGTTGCTACCGCTGAGTGCCAGCCAGCTGGTGACTTCACCGCCCAATCCCGCAAGTGTACAGGTACAAGCTCTTATACTTACCCTCTACAGTTCATAACGTGCCATAATCACTTTCTGTAGATTTAGCTAAAGCGCTAAAAAGAATTAAGTCATCTTCTCTAATATGTACTATATCAAAGTTTAAAAAGAAATTCGAAATAAGAACACCGTACCAACTTGTTTAAAAGATTATCGCGTACATTGTTCGGGTATGGCTGAATACCGGGCTAGCCCGAGCCATATATATATATATTTATTTCCACTGGCATATGCCTTGTTTGGAACCTGAATAAAAATCAGTTAAAAAAAATAAAAGGTGTTTGACGACCGTGATGTTTATATTCTAGTGTACCCTGTTACTGAAACGGACCGTATTCTTATCATATACACCAATACTATAATTATATGCCCCAGAATGCATGATTCTTCTGATCTTTCTTGGTTGAAAAAGAAAATCATGAGGTTTATTTCTCCCATGCTACCTGGATTCCCTCACAACTCATTTTTGGCAAGTTTGTTCATAGTTATAGTGGGATTAAATTAAAAACCAGTTGCTAGATATTTTCCCGATGATTTCCTTCCAGAACAACCACCACTGGAAGCAGCGTCTATCGGGGGAATTATTTCTGGAATTATAGTCGTCGTACCTGCTGTCTTCATTATGGTCCACGCAATACAAGAAAAGAAAAAAGGAGATGTAGTTGCAAACGATAAAGGTAAGAAATACAGCAGTGAACAGTGTTAGGTTCCATTAACACAAGTTTCGATATTCACGAAGTTCGATATTCACTAAAGTATGGTATTTTGGCGGCCGATATTTGCCCAGCCATAGTTGCTGTTAGGATTTATGTAATGCAGCAATTTGCTGTATGTTAAATTAAATGAATTGCTGTATGTTAAATTGCTGTATGTTAAATTTATGTATTGCTGTATGTTAAATTTATGTATTGCTGTATGTTAAATTTATGTATTGCTGTATGTTAAGTTTATGTGTTGCTGTATGTTAAATTGTGTTTATTCGCCTTTTGATTTTCTGTGAACGTACACCTTTGTTTACATTATCGTTTGCTGTAGTCGTTAAAAGGCATCACACATAAATTGCTCAATCCTGTGTGAAGTGTACTTTCTGAGGGTTATGTTTATACTGACTGTCTGACGATGACCAGCATTCACATAACTCCATCCTATCATGTCATTTGGACGGATTTTGATGAAATTCATACTAAATCTTTTCTTGAAATAATTATAAAATCCCTGTTTCCTTACGATACACCACAACAACCATTTCCATATGGGTCAAATTTTCAGAAAATGTACAATTCACCTTAACCAATCTTCTCAAAAAACCCAAATTTTAGACAAAAATAAAGTTCAAAATACAGTTCAACCTACCTAAACAGATTGCTATAATCAATGCAATGCCGAATATACTCGACTTTACCTAGTATTGACCAAATTTCAGCCTAATGTAGCAGAATTTAATAAATGTGTACAGCGACCAATTGTACATTTTCTGAAAATCTGACCCATATAAACCAACAGTAACTTCCTTGTTAAATTTTTGGGAACTTCCTTGTGCGAAATGACATGATTGTTACAAACAATGTTAAATATTCCCTCGTTGATCAATGTTTGTCGATCGTTCAAAAAAATACGTTTTGCTTTGTTTCGCTTTATCTTCAACTAATTAAGAAACAGCTGCAGGGTCAGACGCATAAGTCATTGACAAACATTTTGGGGTGAGTGGTAAGATTGTGATTACAGTAGATGTGCAAGTAGCATTGTAAGAAACCAACACTTGCGTAGAGCAGAAGAGGGAGTGACGTGTGTAAATATTACTTTACCAGATCTGTATTATAGCACTCTAGTGAACGAGGAAGTTTGCCATAGTCCTCAATCCCTTTAGCACCTGTCTCTGTATACATACATGTATTAGTTCGGTTCTTTAGCTTTCTTTGAACATAACACTTAGATTGTCCGTAGAATTGTTGCACTTTCGTATGTTGAATTGTGAAGTGGAATATACGTTGTTTGTAAAATAAAAAAAATGAAAATTGACATACGGATATGAACAAGATTAATCTTCGCTTCCCAAAGCATGTGGTAATGCCACTATTGATGAATAAAAAAACCCAATTTGCATCTATATTTTACTTGAATATTTCTATAGACTATACGATTATGAAAAAAAAGTATATTGAATATTTCTATAGACTACGATTATGTAAGTTTCCTGATAATGGTCACAGATCTATAAGTCTTAACATATCGATTGCTATTACATAACCATGAGTTGTTGCAAGGTTTAAGGCAAGCTCATTATATCTCCACAGAAAAATAAGAGAAGAAATCCTAGGATACTTCATAATGATGGAAGAAGCGAACTGAACCATCACTAGAAGAGCAACATCTGTCTTTGAAATGTGAATGTTATCATCGATTAATTTATCCATGTACTTCTTCATTCGGGAACATTTTCTGCTTTAAACCCTGGATGTTCATTGTGATTTAAAGACTGATTACTAGAGTTCATCATAGTAAATAAACCATCGGCAGACTCCGAGAACTACTAATTGTTATTTCAAGTTTTTAATTAAAAGATGCGCATAACCAGTGCAAGACCATAAAGTGCCTTTCTGTCTCTTTTTCTGTCTCTATCTCCCTTCTTTTCTATCTCTATTTCCTGGGTAAGATCATAAACTACCTCCTTCTCTCCCGCCCTTGATATAGCCTTCAATGTGTTGATAAGGGCGTAAAGCAACCAATCTTACTCACTGACTCCAGTGCAAGTGGCCTTGGAGATAAAAATAATTCTGCATCTGGATCTATTAGTAGCCTACACACATTTAACCTAGATGGCGCCACTCACCAGAAATTATTTCCGTGGAAGATTCTGTGAATTCTTTTAGTTTTACATTACCAGACTGAACAAAGAGGCAAAACATGATAATAACGGTATTAACAGAAATATTAAACCATGCGTTTGACTTCCGCATCCTCTTCCCATTCTTGGAGAAAAATAATAACCCTGGTGAAGATGTAAAGAACATCGAAACATTGGTTATCTATAGTCCACTAAGCAGATTCTCATGCGATTTTGCGCCGCAGAGGACGCTTTTCTACTAAATTCTGTGAGAATCGCATGAGAATACCGCTTATATTAGTGGACTAGGCCATTTAGTTGTGCCGTAGTGCTCCGCCGACGTCAAATAGAATATGTATCAATGTAAGCCAAATTAAAAAAGCAAATACCGAACGTTGTGTTTTCCTTATATAATCAACTAGAATATCTCATTGGAAGAGTTAAATTCGACGTGTTTGATTTGTGTAACTCCTGATGGATTGTTATCAAATTAAAGAGGCCTTTACATGTGTAACTAAAGCCATCCGTATATACACCAATGCGCCAGCATGACTAGCTTTGTGTGAGGCTTAAATGTTTTCAATTCATTTGACACCGAGAAAAAGGTTTCCTTTCAGTCAACATCTGTATATTACCAAATCAAACCAGAATTTTTTACCCCACTCACCAGAGGACAATGACAATATTTCGACTATAAATTAATGAGAGATCACGTTATATTTACAACAAAATAAAAGGCAATGGGTCGTTAATTGAAATAAGTAAATAAACAAATCTGTATGATGTCTGCATCCATTGTATACATAATCTAATCGCGTGATTCAAGAAGGAAAATGTGTAACGCTTGCTTGCCTTTGCATGCATTATTCGGAGCATGAAAAAAATATTTTGGACAATGCATTATTCGGAGCATGAAAAAAATATTTTGGACACTTCAGTGTTTTCCAGACCATTGGTAGCTTACGAATACAACAGTATTTTGCTGCATACACTTGGTTTAATTATTTAGGTCGCAACGGTTTACTATGCGCAGTAGTCACTTGATATCCTTTCTTCAACTAAGATGGTCTATTTTCCTCGTATAGTAGCTGAAGTTTATGATCTGCTTGTACGTTATACTATTCATTTATTTCCCTTTAGTGTAGAGTTAATATACTGTATTTTGAATGTATGACCTGCTCTGTCCCAGGACGGGATTGTCCAACTGCTTAGTTTAGGTCCTTCTCAAATGATAAATAGGAAGTTTGTGCATCAATTGTTTATTAATAGTATTAATTAACATAATATGTTTTCATTTCAAGATTAATAATGAATACCAATTAACCCTGAACAAATTGCAACACAAGGTTTTATTATCAGCATTTCTACTGAAATCAGTATTTCTGATAGCATATAAAGGTTATCGAAATTCCCCCAAATTCCATATTTTTTTCCCCAGTTTCAGTGGAGCCCCAACAACTCATTTTATTGAATGTTCTGAACAATTTCAGTACGGTATCCAGTTTCAAAATTACTAAACATTTTCATTTAGATGTAGCCTCTGCTAATTCCTAAAATGTTTAAAAAATTTGATTTACCAAATCGTACTGGAATCCATCTATGGATGCTTTTTCATTTGCCAGAAATATTTCAGTATTTTTGCCATCACCCCACTTTCATCCCTGGCTTCTAGGAAAGTATAAAAAACGCAAAATGACCTCTACTCGCAATTTTAGGCATCTTAACTGCATGCAATAGCTATGTATAATGCCCTACCACTTTTTTCCTAAGTTTTAAGGCACGAGGAATACATTTCTTAAAATAATTATAATATAACAAAACAATAACAAACAAAAAATAATTATAACATTAATCCTGGCTACCCCAGCTCTGGTAGGCCTATTGACAAATTTATATTCTTTATTTTTTGATATGATAATTGAAAATAATTGAAATGTTTAGTGATGTAAAAGCCAAGAAGGCAGGAAGAGTTCAATAAAGACGTTGCAAAAAAAAAAAAATGTTTCTGTTTCAAGGTAATTTTCAAGGTCAAAAGCCAATAAATTATGGCCGCCACCGTGAAGCAAGAATATTACGGTTAACCGTAGCTAACCGTGGCTGTCCCCTTCAAATCCAGCACATGTGGCATGGGGATTGCTTGGACACTTGTTGCTGCTAATCAAATGGGGTCATGGTAGTTGCAGTTTCTCAGTTATCTCATCAAACTGAGGCTGCAATTCCATTATCACTTCTTACTTCGCTTGTTCCACTATTGAAGCACATTTAATAATTGTCAATTTTATGTCGAGAATCGACCTACTATTTGCTCTTGTAATCGCATTAAACCTTTTATTGGAAATCTCATTTGAATCAACCATCATTTTAAATGGAGTAGATCTATAATTTATCATCCATTGGTAACTTTGCAAACTTGTCCTTTGTCAGTGCATGTCAAACCAGATACATTTCCAGTAGTAACCGCCATTGTTTCAGTGTAAGAAACCAAGAAAAAACAACCAACTGTATTACACAATTCTAATATGAGTTATCTATAAAGTATCGACAAAAAGGCCTAGTCCACTAAGCGACTCTCATGTGATTCTTATGGAACTCAGTGAAAAAGGGTCCTCTGTGGTGAAAAATCGCATGAGAATCGGCTTAGTGGGCTAGGCCCTTTACTCTTTAGACTTTATTTTCTTAAACTTACTTTTGGAGCCTGTCACTAGATGGTTTAGGCATCTCGGTAATGAAGTTGGCATCATAAAAGAGGAGACCCAGGGGATTCAAATCTTGTAAGAGCTTTCCAAAAGATGTAATTTCACATCTCTCCTTGATATGGTTAAGTGTGGTCTCAAAGTGCGTAATGATAGGATAGGGAGTACCAATATTGTAATAAGAATACAATAGAGGGGGTGGTCAATATGTGCCAAGAAACGGATGCTTCCATCCAGATCATTACATAAAGAATGAAGTGTAAGTAGACTGTGTCCAGTACTAAATCACATTCATGGAGTCGCTTATATCTTATAACAGTCTGGGGTGCCAATATTTAACACATAGCTTACATGTACCATATCACATAAGAACTCATGTCTGCTTCCCATGGTATATGGCAGTCCTCACCATGACAAATATCAGGTATGATTTGGTATTTTCTACACATTTTTTTTATATTTCATTTACAGGCCAAATCATTAATTTTACAGGATCAATAAGTTACAAAAGACGCGATTGTCGTTCGACGACGTATTTCGAGCGTTGCCTAAGCGTACACATAAACTATAATAAAAATAACATTATGTCCCTTTAAACAAAAACATGAACAAATTCTATTCAATGATTATTTCTCCTTCACTTAAATAGGCTACTTCTTGTCTTCTTGTTAACAACTCAACTGTTTGAGTTCAGCATAACACAAGAGTGTGACAATGAATCTGACTCAGACATACCTTTCCCAAGGATAATTGTGATGATGGAAAAAGGAGATGGAAAACTAGTTGGATCCACTGCTGAGTTGGCTGCAAGAGCACTGGGTGGATGTAGAACCCCTGAAGAACATGCTGATATCGTTATTGATTTCTATGAGAAAAAATACAATGTGGACTTGACTCCTGTCAGAAAAGCACCCTATGAGAAGTATGAAAATGAAATCTATATCTACACCCCAATTTACTCCAATCCAGATGCTGACCACAGGATAACAGTGTCAACATTTTATGAGTATGCCAAGGCAACTGATATTCCCTTTACAATTGCAACATTTAGCCTGGAGGCAAAGGAGCAAATCAGAGGACCAGAATACACTATTCTTCCAGGAAGTTTTGGCTACTATGGCCTTGCAAGGTAAGACCACTCTCTTTAACCCATTCAATATGTATGCTGGAAATGACATTGCTAAGTAACAACTGTGACATCACATATGACTAAACAACATCATCAGCAATGTCATACCTGCAAAGAAGAGAGGGGAAACTAAACATTCAGGCATAATGTTAAGGTCTTATAATGTCTTAATGTAATATTGTATGAGCAACTCGGAAACACAAGTGAACGACTGGTGATGGCTTATCCGACTGGTTTATTCTAGTATGCAGTACAAACTGTTGCAATAATCCATATAATATACGGCTAGAGCGATTTCTAGGACAGGAGGTAGAAATCCATATAAGGAATAGAAGGGTTTCTTTGTCCGGAATGTTCTTGGAAGTTGTTGTATTACAAACAACTTCACTCATCTTTAGAGGTCTCTCCCCCCTCTCTGGATGTCGTCGTATGTGGTTTGTGAAGGTATTTGGGGTGGAAATGTGATTTTGAAGCCTTTTTTAAATTGGGATAACCACACTCTATTTATAGCCTGGGAAAGCCCGTGTGAGATACTACGTCATTTCCCACAACCTACGTCCAGGGGGACCTAGGATCTCTACAATCTATTTATAGCCTGGGACAGCCCCTGTGAGATACTATGTCATAAATGCTATCTGATGATATTTCTCTCTAAGATATAGTGCCTTATATGTATCCCAACCACATCATACCTCAATTATTCATTCTCTGTTATTGTAATACTTCATCTCATCATACCATTTGTCTACTTCACAGTTTAACTATAATTAATTTCGCGAAACGTGTTGTTAATGTTGTAACTAATTAACAAATCAAGTATAGGCATTCTTTGGAAGACCTGGCTAATTCAGGAATGTAATTTTTGTTTTAACCAGACATTGAACTCCTTTGTGCAACTAGATCAGCATAATAAAGAATACTTGAATTGAATTGAATTTCCCACAGCCTACATCCAGGGGGACCTAGGGGGAGCATGAGGAAGAGGGGAGGGAGAAGGGGAGGGAATCGAAGATAGAGTTGGGAGAGAAAAACAGGTATGAAAGACAGAGAAAAGGGGGAGGGAAAAGAGGGAGAGGGGGAAGTATGGGGAGAGAGGGTGACCACCCTACATGCAGAGGAGTGGGAGAGCGAAGAAGAGGGTGTAGGAATAGGAGAAGGGAAGAGGGAGACGGAGGGGGGGGGATCGGAGATGGGGTTGGGAGAGAAAAACAGGTATGAAAGACAGAGAAGAGGGGGAGGGAAAAGAGGGAGAGGGAAGTGTGGGGAGAGAGGGTGACTGTCCAAGAAGAGGGGGAAAGAGGCGAAGGAGAGGATGTAGGGGAAGGGAGAGAGGGGAGGGGAAGCATGAGGAAGGGGGAAATCAGAGATGGAGTTGGGAGAGAGAAACAGGTTTGAAAGTCAGAGAAGAGGGGGAGGGAAAAGAGGGAGAGGGGGAAGTGAGGGGAGAGAGGGTGACCGTCCAGAGGACGGGTACTTTGCTAGTATTATATAAAAATATGTATAATCTATAAAGATTATAGATGCCATACGAAATTATGCATTAAATAGAATAGCTCAATTGTCATTTATTACTGAAAAGGGTGTGAAAATCTTCAACTCGAAGGAAATTACTACAATTAGTATGTTTGTTTGATATATATGACAAATTATTTCTTTTATTTCAATCAGGTGGGAGGAAGATGGTAGAGAAAACTGCTTGGACTATTTTGAAAGAACTCCAGTAACGTTTTCAACTAGTTTTACAACTCCAGCAGACACATATGGAGCACTTGATTTTGAATGCTACCATAATATCTGGGGCAAGTGCACGATCCCTGGGTTCGTCAGTTTTTCAAATGGCACACTTGACAGTGTCTTCATCATACAAATGCCTGGGGTCAATTAAACATTTAATAAAAATTGGATTACATGAATCGTTTGATTAATTGTTGTAATAGTTATGATTATCGAAAGCACCTTTAGATATTAGAGATCACAAAAACTTAGTTGATCTAGCTATTCTTCTGATGATCCTCCAGAAACACACTAAATTCATGTTCAGTCATGCATAAATCGTAAGATAGGTAAAATAGTAAAAAGGGCTGAGATTAGATCAACATTAAGATGACAAGAGTGCAGCTCTAATAATACAATTTATCATACCAAAGGAATATTACTCACCTAAGAAAGTTGATTTGGAAAGGTGCATACTTTGCTGTGGAGAAACATGGGTCCTTCCACGCACCAGAATATCATGCAAAAAGAACCTAAATGATTGTTAGGATAACTATATGCTGCTGGTATGCAAGGTAAGGCATCACCTTTTCAGAATGCAAGGGACAAACAAATTTATATTTACACCACAGTAATTCAAAAGAGAGGAATTGCCTTATCGACTTTAATGAATAAAGAGATATATATTACAAATTTATCCAGTGCCCTGGAACGATATGTAGATTGTTTTTTTTGAATATCAACTGCAAACTGAATGGAGGCGCAAATGTTTGCTCATTCCACTAGCCATTAATCCATTCTGTATTACAAAGTTACCATGCAAAGGCACCCCACCATCATCATCATTGCCATGGTAGGTAGGTCCACTCTGCTTCTGTTCCAGGTTGCTTCTATCACTATTAGACATCTGTTGTCATGGTTAATAGGACGGGTTATGTCGAGAGATAATATGATTCAAAGCATGTATCATGTATTCAAAGCATGTATCATAGATTTTTTATGAAATCTATGCATTATACAAGTAAAAATATTCATTCCATAAAACCTTGCTCAAAAGCAATGCTCGGCCTCATGATGCTATGAAGCAACTTTCGTCCATGATATACTCGGTCACTCATGTCATTAATAATATAGCCAAACCACATAAGAACTTAGAAATCTTCAATTGTACCACATTATCCCACATAAATTTCATCTTAAATAAAATCAACAATACTAACATTTAATAATAATGAATCGGATTACAATTCATAAATTTATGAATTAATTATATATTTATATGTATAACAACATACTCTTCCCCCTTGCATTTTCATATTTGCTTTCTTTCAGTCAATATTTACATTTTAACATATTTACATTGTACTCCGTGCTTGTGGACATGGTAGAAAAAATAGGGACCCTGTAGGCTAGTGTAGGCCAAAAGGTGGTGGGGGTAGGAAGAGTTGGGGGTATAGGGCCCCCGGATCATAGTGATTTTAGAGGGCCCCTGTGGTATGGGTTTTCTGGCTCCCAACAGAACAAGTATCTTGAGCTATGAGTAAATGATACAGACTTATTAAGCTCTCAATTGGACATTCCGTACTGATAAATTAAATGCATTTCAAAGTTGTAGGCTTTTCTGCCTTGCTAGATTTCCTGTTGGACCATCCCTTTTTTCCCAATAAGAGAATGGTAGTCATTGTAACAAATGAGAATCATGTTAGGAATTGATTTGCATGCATTTGACTCTTAACACACATAAACGGTTGAATGGTTTCAAATTATGTCATGGTTTAAGTCTTGCCCTGATGCCTAATGAGTACAGTTGCAAAACCTCATACATATATATTTCTACCTTAGCTACTCAATGCAATCACTCTTTGCTTTGTTGTAGATTGAAAGGTAGTCATTTGACAAGGTTTCAAGGAGTCAAAGATGAAAATTCTCAGGTAAGTAAAGATTCACATTCCTTATACCTTTGATATGTTCCAGCATATTCATTGTCTTCCTCCAGAAGTAGCAATTTGTATATGTTCCAGGATAAACATTGTTTTCCTCTAAAACTTGTTAACTTAATACTTTCCTTTGATTCTAGGATTACACCACTATTGCTTATCTCCTTGGTGCTCCCAGAGCTTTCCACAGGCCAAGAGTGCAATGGTGACAAAATTGCTTACACCAGAATCATTCTCTTCACTGAGGGTGGTGATGGAAGCAAGGCTGGTCTGCTGCTAACCCGAGATATTGCTGTCAAAAATCTAGGTTCATGCGCAAATCCCGAAAATCATGCAGACAAAGTCCTCGATTATTTTGAAGAGAACTATGGTGTTAATATGAGCTCAGTAAGAAGGGATCCATTCAATGGCTATGAAAATGACCAGTTTGTTTATGCCCCAATCCATGGGAATGAATTGAATCAGAGAGTTTCCATGACTACATTTTATGAATATGCTAAATATGAGAACACACAATTCTATGTTGCATCATTCAGTCTGGCAGCAAAGCAAGAAATAAGAGGACCAATCAAGGTTTTGCCTGTGGGTGCATTTGCTTATCATGGAATGGTAAGGTAAGAAAATAAACCAGCCATCATAATCATTATCTATAGAAATGAACATATCAGGAAGGATGGCCTTATTTGGTCATAATTTCAAGGTAAAATTGTATGTTAAAATGATAATTATTTCATGCCAACAGGTGGAGGGAGAATGGAGCCGATAACTGTCTTCGCTACTGGGAGAATACACCTATTATATTTTCTACTACTGCATATGGATTTGGATCTGGATCATCACCATCTTCTGCTGCTATTGATATGTTTGGTGAACATCCATACTGGGGAAGAGGATATATATCTGGATTAGTCAAGAATGATGAGAGGGGCAGAACAAGTGGTTCATGGCTCCTTACATTTCCCAACTGAAGACTGGGCCTTGAAAGTGTATCCCCAAATAAAGTCTCTTTTAATAGTATAAACATGTAAGGGTTCATTTATTAAGATTAATTCACTGTATATTGATTATATTGATTTAATTTAGTATGATGACAAATGCTGCTCATAGAAAAGGCACGACTGACATTATTTGCTGACTGAACTATATATGTGTAGGAAAGAGGACAAAACTCTGCTCTCTTAGTCAATAGGAAATGTCTGAGGCGAAGCATGCTTGCATGCTTATTCTCCAACTTCAATTGTTTGTTTATAATTATTGAGATGTCATACAGACGGAATCACACACATGCCCAGTTGATTACTATTCTGTTTGATTGGCCCAATCCATCCGACCACTGTTCTATATTGGTCCAATTTTATTAATCTTGACCGTCGGCACCCTCCGCTTCTTCCTTGGAAGAAGTCAGAATGACTCTTATTTACAATTTCGTACGGTGCACAGACTTTCTAGCGTCCAACGAATTTACTCTTACTCCACACGGTTACTTCTGTGCTTGCATTCAATAATTTCCCCGCTGAGAATGTCTATTGACGCATGGAATACTTAGTTTAGGTTGTTGCCTACAGCCTAGCGTACTTAGATTGTCGATTCAGGTACTCACAATTCCACAATCGGTTTTCGTTTAAACCTCTACACTCAACCAACACAGCTAGATCCATGCCATCACGATTGGCAATATCGCGTTGACCATTCCGATCCCTTGTTCCGTTCCGTACGAGCCGGAAGTCACGTTCACGCTAATCAACGTAACCGGCAAATGGGATTCGAAATGGATAGCGCTGTTTATTCACTGAATAAACAGCGCCGAGGCCCGGGTGGGACGTGGGGTGGACAACGCGACGGGTGGGTGGAGGGTAGTTCGTCGGAAATTTAAATATAAAAACAATCTAACATTCCGAAATATAACCCATTTACTTCCTACAAATAAATACCTTGTGCGGATACTTTCTGGAATTCGTCACTCTCAATGCTACATTGGCTATTTCCACTTGTGTATGAAATCAATTGGCCAAGAGGGAAGGTTAACACCTAACTCACTTCAAGCCACAACTGCCACCAATAATGCGTAATGATTTTGATACGATTCTTTTACAATATTCTAAGCATGAAAAATGGTTTCTGTGGTTGCATTTTCATATTTCCTTTCTTTCGGTCAATATTTACATCTTTACATATTTACATTGTACTCTGTGCTTCTGGACATGGTAGAAACATTAAGATTCTTTTACAATATTTTAATCATGAAAAATGGTTTCTGTGGTTTCTGTGAAGCATTGGGCACCCCCATTACATGCAATCACTACGAATATTTAGAAAATCCGAGCCCCAAAACCATGTTTGAAACGAAGGTCCAGATAATTATCCTATTCTAGGGTAATTTAATGTTATTTCTCCTTTGGTATTGCAGTACTCATGTCTTTAGGTATCAAATAATGGCAAAAAGAATTTATTTATTCATATTATTTAGTCTGATTATGTGCCAAAATGCTGCGGTGTATGTAAATGTCGCTGTTCAACATTATTATACGTTGGTGAGGCTACAGAATGTAAATATTCGGCATTAGGATGAGGACTTAATTGGGGGCTATCCTTCAGAACAAAGAAACCCCTTCAACAGTCTTTATCTATTCATATAAGAGTAGGTAAATGCCACAAGATTCATGACAATTACTGTGAATGGCTCAAATCCTACTTGCAAGACAGATATCAGAAAGTAAAGTCAGTCATTTCTAGTGATCATCTCATCTCCTGCGGCGTCTCCCAAGGCTCAGGCTTATCTATTCAAACTATATAAAAAACCTAAATTTATCTAGCAATTATTTACTTTACGAAAACAATACGGTTCTTTATAAATCTAGGGCTGATATTAAACTCTTAAAAGGTGATATGCAACTGGATATGTCAACTGTTTACGACTGGTCTATTTCAAATAAATCACCCCATCATTCATGTTAACTAACCTATTAACCGGACTAACAGCAGGCAGAAGGAAGATGAACAATTAATAGGGGACAGGATAGTCGTCATTCAACATCAATATTATTATTATTATGGAACTTTTATTCAGGAAACATATACATCATGCAATATACGTCAGGAAAAGGACAGAGCTCGTTCTCCAATGGAGATCTTCCGAGATGCCCCTTTGAAAATGATAATACAATTATAATTTGGTACATTTGGTAATATGGAAAGGAATGATGTTTAACAAAATAGTGTAATTCTTTAGTGTTATCGGAAGTACATATCAGTTGCATACCCTTGGTTTTGGGTGTTTATAGTGATTACTCTTATCGGACTAACAATAATTTCTCAGAATATATGTTAAATTGATAATAATAGTTGGTATTTATGTTAGACCTGTTAAGCGCCCTCTTCTGCCATATCAGTTTTGTATTGTAGAAGATGCTCTGACCAGAAATGAAGCAAAAGTTGCCATTCGCAATATCTCAATATAAATCATTCCCCCCTATGGGAATTCCAGTGTTAATCTTTATGAGTCGATTATTTTCTTCATAATAAGAGTATCCTTCCCAACTTCTCAAGGTGTACCGAGGGTTACCATACCTATGTACCATATAAATTAAAGTGTATTTCAAGGAGTTTTAATTTTTAGCAAAATTTGGGTTAAATTCTCGACAACGGTAGAACTGACCTTAGTAGGCCTATACATGGTTCTGCTTTAAATGTGTGGAAAAATGAACTATAAACACTGCATAAAACTGTTTGTTTATAATTCTTAGATGATGTACATTTCATGTTCAGGAAAACATTTTTTTCATTCACTGGTTATACAGGTTTAGGTTCCTTATACCTCATCTACCTATTCAGGGTTGGAAAAAATGCTTCAAAAATTCAATATGGTTGTCCGTCATATATATCACAAAATATGTGGTTGCCAGCCAACATGACTGGGAGGGAGAAGGAGGGTGAGAGGGAGAGGGAGGGTGAGCAGGGGAGGGGGGGGGGGTGAGCAGGAGGGGAGAGGGAGAGAGGGAGAAAGAGAAAGGAAGAGAAGATGTATTGGATGTGTTATGTAACACTGCTACACTACAAAGATAGCTGGTGGGCCCCCACTCAGGGGTAGTGGATAATGTTACATAACACTGAGCCACTACTCATGTGGGTTAGATGTTCAGAAAATGTACAATTCATCTTCACCAATCCTCTCCAATAACCCAAATTTCAGACCAAAATAAAGTTCGAAATACAGTTCAACCTAACCAAACAGATTGCTAGAATCAATGCAATGCCAAATGTACAGGTATTTACATAATATTGACCAAATTGCAGCCTAATTTAGCAGAATATACTAAATGTGTACAGCTGCCAATTGTACATTTTCTGAAAATCTGACCCATGTCTGCTTTTGTATGGGTAGAAAAGGAGTGTCCCAGGGAGGACACCAATGAGAAAAGATGGCCAAATCTAGACATAGGAGTCACAGCAGCCAGACATGGCTTTTCATGTAGGGGAAATAGGAAAAAGGTGCAGTGATATACTTTTCGGTGGTGAATATCTAAGGGAAATGGTGGAAAAGGAGGCTGACATGGGAAAATCGACACTGACATGGAACTTTTTGTTCTGGAAATAGTAAAATCTTCCCGGAAATAGGAACAAAGCAGTTGGAAAAGAACTATAGTATGTGAAATAGCATGTACCACAGAGGAAAAGTCTGTACCGATTTCATCATTTGTACATATGTCTACTTTGGGACGCAACAGACGCCCTCATATTCATTTTTAGTTGTCCGCTGGGCTGACATGGGTGGTGCGGACAACCAGGCCGCAGGATTTTTCCAACCCTGCTATTTATATTGTATGTTATTGTTTGGCAAAATGCATACTTCACTCCAGATCATTGCATAAAGAATGACGTGAAATAGACTGTGTCCATTACTGAATCATACTTATAGAGCCCCCCACCCCAACCTTTTATCACAGAAGGTATTGCACATACAGACGGTATACCTAGGTCAGCTTCCTGTGGTAATTATACATGTAGAAGATATATTGCTTATGCTGAAATAAATACAATCATTGATTTCAGCATAGATATGCATAGAGAATATTGTTTTTGAATATGGAATATTTCTGTTGTCATTACAACATATATATATTACGGAAGGAAGATTAGGCAAGGGAAGATGCATATATGTTTATATTTATTTAGATAAAGATAAAAGTTATTAGCCTGTGACTTCCCTATACCAATATACATTTCCTTGATTGAAATCCACTTGGTTAAAGTAAAATGAAATCATACAACTTGACTTATATGAGCAATTCGACCAAAAGTGCGTCATTTATGTTGAAAAACAACAGCTCATCTAGGGCTAAAGTACTTATCTGACATTATTTTCTTCAGTAATTTTGGATCCAGGGGAGAAAAATCGTCCAGGGGAAAGGCATCCTACAAAGTTTCTTGTATTTTTTTTTCTTGTATTCTTTTAATCATGAGGCCATGAGAGGAAAGATTTCATATCAAAACCACTGTCTTATCATTTACAGTATCTGTAACCATGGTTACATATCGTTTCATATCTAATGGACATTTTATACATCAATATGACATTTTACTTCTTGCTCATTATAAATCAATTGATGAATGTGTATTCTTTAAAAAGCCGGTGCTACAGATGATTCTCCATCAAATGTCACCTCACCCATCTTGGATTGGAAGTGGACCCTTAGAACCCTATTCTTTACATGGAGTGCTAATATGAAGATGACATTGATCTTGGAAAAATGATCTTGACCTTTCATCAAAGTTCATTTGCTACAATATATTTGTTGTCTCACCAAGTATTCTATAAATGAGCAAAATTCCAGAATTTTAAGTAAAATATCCTTTGAACTGATTTCCAGAACCGTTGACATGGCAACAACCCAAAAATTATATTCAATAAGAATATTTACCCACTGTCAATGGTGGTTCTCAATAAAAATATTTTCTAGGATGAGCATCCATATTTGGCTCACCCCTATTTTTGCCCTCTTTATGGCAACACAAGGTATGCAATTATTTTCTAGTTTGACATGACATTGACCTTGATAAATGACCTCGACCTTTCATCAAAGGTCAATTGCTACAATATATTTGTTGTCTCATCAAGTGTTCTATAAATGAGCAAAATTCCAGAATTCTAAGTAAAATATCCTTTGAACTATTCAACTTTTTGTTATCCCATTAATTCTTCCCTGATTCCCAGAACTGTTGCCATAGCAACAGCCAAAAAATCATACTTAACAAAAATATTAAGAATGAAAATGAAAATATACTTCATATTCAACATTGACCGACTGTTAATGGTGATTCTCCTTAAAAATATTTTTTTGGAAGAGGATGCATATTTAGCCAACCCCTATTTTTGCCCTCCTTTAAGGCAACAAAAGGTATGCAATTCTTTCCGAGTTTTCTAGTTGCTATGGTGACATAATTGTGCCTGAGCAACTTTTAGTCAGTGAATCTCTAAGTAATAATACTTTGGCAATTTTTAGAAACAAATTGTGCCAATAGATCAATAAATTACCTACTGAGGGGGGAAAATGTTAAAGGGAAAATGGCATTTTGGGGGATTTTCCTGGGTTTGACCTTGATAATAGTGACTTTAACCTTCAGCAAAGGTCAAATGTCATATTAATTTTAATGTGCAATTTGGATGTTAATGTTTTCCCAAAATATCAAAGAATTGACACTGCTCATCTCTGACTGAGGTTCATTCAAGTAATTTTACCTTAGAATTTACATCTTTTGCTTCTGTTGCTATGGAAACCATAGAATAAACAGAATTGACAGAATGACAATAATGGCTTTCTTATAGGCCAGTATGAATGCTATATGGTGGTTTGTGTTGTCAAGCTCTAATCAAAATGTTCAGTGACACCCCATTTTTGGCCTTGACTTGGCTCCCTGACTATAATATAAATTTCAAATTGTACTTTTTTCTCCAATTATAGGAACATGATAGTCATTGTGACATGAGAATCATGTAATGAATTGATTTGTATGCATTTGACTCTTGACACTAATGAATGGTTGAATGCTTCCAAATTAGTTCATGGTCTAAGTCTTGCTATACATACAACCCATTCAAGTGACTATTCACACATACACAGTAGCAAGGTATAGGGTTGATGGTTCAGCTAGGTTTAAGTCTTGCCTCAATGCATATTGAGTACAGAGGAAAAACTTATACATGTATATTTCTACCTTGACTGTTTCATCAATGCAACTACTCTTTGCTTTGTTTTAGATTGTAAAAAAGTCATTTGAAATTTCAAAGAATCAAAGATGAACATTTTGAGGTAAGGTAATGATTCATATTCTTGATAATAATTATGAAATGTTCTTGCACAATCTCCCTCTAAAACTTGTTAACTTAATACTTTTCATTTTATCTAGGATTGCATCAGTATTGCTTGTGTCCCTGGTACTCCCAGAAATCTCCACCAGCCAAGAGTGCAATGATGAAAAAATTGCTTACACCAGAATGTATTTCCTCACTGAGAGAGGTGATGCAAGGAAGGGTTCTCCGCTTACCCAAGATATTGCTGTCCAAAATCTAGGTTCATGCATTAAGCCTGAAAATCATGCAGACAAAGTCCTCGATTATTTTGAAGAGAACTATGGTGTTAATATGAGCTCAGTAAGGAGGGATCCATTCAAGGGCCATGAAAATGACCAGTTTGTTTATGCCCCAGTCCATGGCAATGAATTCAATCAGACGGTTCGCATGTCTACATTTTATGAGTATGCTAAGTATGAGAATACACAATTCTGGGTTGCATCATTCAGTCTAGGAGCAAAGCAAGAAATAAGAGGACCAATCAAGGATTTGCCTGTGGGTGCATTTGGTTATCATGGAATAGTAAGGTAAGGAAATAAACAAGCATTATGTATAGAAATAAATATACCAGGTGGGATGAACTTATTTGCAATACCTTTCATGATAACATTTTTAAATGATAATCATTCCATGCCATTAGGTGGAGGGAGAATGGTGTTGATAACTGCCTTCGATGCTGGACAAATTCGCCTATTATATTTTCTACTACTGCATATCAATTTGGAGCTGGATCATCCTCATCTTCTGCTGGTATTGATATGTTGGCAGAACATCCATACTGGGGAAGAGGTCGTCTATCTGGAATAGTCAACTATGATGAGAGGAATATGATAACTGCTTCATGGGTCCTTATATTTCCCAACTGAGGACTGAGCCCTGAACGTTTGTTCCCCAAATAAAAACTCTATTAATGGCATAAACATGCATGGGTTTCTTCATTGAGATTATTTTATTGGTATATTGGTTCCATTGATTTAGTTTGGTTTCAGAGCCAAGCAGATGCTGGCTATAGAAAATATTTGTTGTCAGAACTGCATGGTGGCATAGTCTATAGAAAACACAAGTTAATATAATTCCTAGCCCATATGGGATGCATTTTCCATAAACTATTCTGAACAAAGGAATGACTGGATTTGCGATTCAAGAATCTTTGTATTATATTTCCCCCTTATGGTTGCTGCAGTATATAATCTATTTGGACATTATACCATTCATTTATTTCCCATCCTAAAACATAAGTCACTCAACCAGGGACCTATTTTCAAATTAATTCTTAAAATAGGTATGCACATGCCCATAGATGGAAATGCACCCCATATACAATGCAAAATATATATGTCTTTCTTCTTATTGATTTATCTGCAGCCATTCGTTAGGTAACATAACTAGGTGACTACAAAAAGCTAATATGGTAATATTTGGAGCATGAAAGCAGTTGTTAATAAGATAATGTAGTATTGTCTCAAAGGGAGTACATACAGGATAGTGAGTAGTGATGGTATTCAATAGAGGGATTTTACACCACTACCTATCGTCCTCCGTATCCCTAAGAGCGGAGAATGAGGTCACTATGTCAGGTTATGCATACGTAATGAGGCCTCTTATGTAGGGATATTCCGTAGGAAGCGTGCATGCTATGTATGGTTTACCTAACTATTATGGCCAATCCAGAAAGCATACCGCTGGATTGGGTTGTGTTGTGATCTGGCTTTTAGGCTAGTTGCTTGTATAAATAAAGAAAAACAGTTGCCGACGAGGTCCCGTCCACGCTCCACCTCCACCCCACCCCCACCCCATATAACGCTGCTCCGTACGTAGGCACGGAGCAGCGGCGCCAGTGGCGCCAGCGGCGGCATTGGGAGACACCATTTTCGGCGCTTGTTGATATATTTCGCGGCAATGGCCGTCCATTCGAATCTTCCCGACGGGACCTAGCATTGAATATAGACAATATTGTTCCAGTAATCACTAGCTAATATCGTTGCTTACTAATATACGGTAGTTCTCACACCTGACACAAAGCTGAATGGGGATTTATTTCGTTGGCAGAGACAGCAGCAATTCCCTTTTCTTCTACTTTGTACGTGAGACCGTGATAACGGGTACGACTGTTCCAATTTTAGAGAGGAGCCGGTGGCGGCTTTTTTAAAAAAAGCGGTAGGTCGCGGGAGAGTCAAGCAAATCAATCGGCCAATAAAATACATGGTATCGATCCTTATTATATATGTGATTCATCTGACTAGAAATATCCATGATGAGTCATGTTTTTATCGAGTAAACAGCACCATTATAACACTGGTTGATCCATGGTGGGAGACCGCCTTCTCCCAAAATTCCTTGCTGACTATGTCTCTGCCTGCTACCGTCAGGAACTTGTGCCTGTTTCATGCGTGTGGGGCTATTTGCATAAACTCATTTTTAGAGTTCCCTACACATCGCACACTCATCCCTAAAGTAATAAGGATACGCTTGCATTGACGGATAGGTGAGCGGTATGAAATGTCTCTATTTAGACTATTCTAACTTCCCTAAAATAATAAATAGCATAGATATCCAAAACGTTTAGAGGACACATACTACACTATGAAATATGATTATCCACATAGTGAGTTTGAATAATTAAAACCAATAATAATCAATTACCAGGACGTGAATATCCCAGAAGAATAAAAACAAGCAACAGGAAAAAAATGGAGGTTTCACTCCTCACTTCGAATGTTTACCTAAGGATTTCAGCATATGCTGAATCTATTTCTATTGGTATAAAGTGGGCATAAACGGCCCAAACGTAGCCTAAATGGGTTAGAAACTTACATATTTTCTGGTCTTGGTCCTCAGAGTTGTCCTTGTATGTTTGCCTTAAGGCCATGGCTGTACAAAACAAACAAAACCCTCAACAACAAAAATATCAGTTTTTAACCCATAATAGTACAGGCATTTTAGCATGGAACCCGGAATAAAATAATGTAAAGCTGATTTTTGGATATATGATGCGGGACACATGGGGGAACATTCCCTGAAAAGTCCCCACTTGGGGACTGTGTGCTTTTAGAGATTTTGACGTTTTTGCGTCATTTTCCACGAAATAGCATTGGTCTCTATGGGAAAAAGCACCTGGTTCAGGCCATTATTGCCAACATTAAGAACATTTGGCATTGTTATTTGCAGGGAATATAACATATATAAAATATACTGTACAGGTTGAGGTACCATAGTAAACATGGACGTATGGTGATTCTTAAAATATATATTTCAACAAAATATCTATTTTTTAAATTTTGTTGCCATGGCAACGGTCAGATTTTGGTGAAAAAAGCATTTTTTTTAGATCAGGTCATAATATTTGGGGACCTAATTCTCTACATTGTGCATGTTGTGACACGTTTTTTAAATTTGGCATGTTGTTAAATAAGGCCTGAAATTTTCAAAAAGCACCAGCTACAAGTTGGTAGACACCCCTGGTGGCCAGTAGCTGCAAAATTCAAGATGGCCGCCCAAAACAGTAAATATGGCATATCTTGGCTTCTATTTGGTTTATCTTCAACTATAATACCATTTTATTGATGTTTTTAAGTATGAGGAATTCATTTCTGAAGGTCATTTTATGTTCCAAGGTCATTTTCAAGGTCAAAATCCAATATGGCCCCTACTGAGTAACAAGAATGTTATTTCAGCACTTGATGTAGGCCTATATGCATTCAATAGCCCCCTTCACAAATTCCGTCTCCAGTGCATACCAGTAACTGCGGGATGAACTTCTGTCATTCTGCGCATGCACAGTTCAGTTGACTCACCTAGCTATGCGGGCCAAACCGTCACCCTCCACACGGGCTCCCGGTGGACGTGCAGAGGTGTGACCACACGGCCGCTGACCCCCTACAGCCCGTACGGGAGCCCGTACACCTAAGCTTACTTGTTTTTGTTGATACACTGTTACGAAAGTTGCTATATACTAAAATCTAGCGGATAAAATGTCCTCTTGTTAAGCATGACCAATCTTAACATGTCATTTGATAATATTGGATAGCTGATACCATTGTACAATCACTCAAATCCTGGGAGAAGAAGGAGAAAGTTAGAAGCCTATGGTTAATACATAAGGCTTCTGTGACCTGCCCGCGGAGCTCATAGTTCAGCCGTTTTCCGCCGCACTTGGCGCTACTGTCAATTTGTAAAGTACCGTATTGGTGTACATATTGATGAATAAGAACAATTCTTTTAGGATCAAGGGTGTGAGGAATCCATATTTTTTTCTCTTTTTTCTTTGTAGGTCATTTTGAAGGTCATGGTTCAATATGGCTGCTGTCAGGAATCAGAATGTCATATATTTTGGCTGCCATTACCACTAAATCAATGTATAGTACCAGTTTTTCTATGTTTTAAACTGTGAGGGATCTGTCTCCAAGTCATTTCTCATCAAAGACTGAAATCTTACTCAACAAAACTGATCTGGAAGCCATATTAAATTTTGACCTTGAAAAGGATCTATAATGACCTTGAAGCAGAAAATGATCCCAGAAATGGATTCATTACACCTACAACAACAAAAATATCAGTTTTTAACCCATTTTGTTGAAATATATATTTTTAGAATCTCCATACGTCCATGTTTACTATGGTACCTCAACCTGTACAGTATATTTTATATATGTTATATTCCCTGCAAATAACAATGCCAAATATTCTTAATGTTGGCAATAATGGCCTGAACCAGGTGCTTTTTCCCATAGAGACCAATGCTATTTTGTGGAAAATGACGCAAAAACGTCAAAATCTCAAAAAGCACACGGTCCCCAGGTGGGGACTTTTCAGGGAATGTTCCCCCATGTGTCCCGCATCATATATCCAAAAATCAGCTTTACATTATTTTATTCTGGGTTTGGCCTAAAATTTACCTAAAATGCCTGTACTATAATTAGAATAATTATGTTTGGGCCTTTTCAGGTCCCATAATCATATGGGTCAATAATAAGTGATTGGTGACCTTCCTGTGATTGGTTGGAGGTCCAGAGGTAATAGTGACCAATTTGTATTGTTTTGTAGTCTGCATTGTTTTTTTCTTTGATCTTGGCTTTCAGACATGTATGTGGTGGGGTTGGACCTTCTATTTGAGTACTACTAGTTGATTTTCTCATCATAGTTCACAGCTGAGTGACTTCGCTTGAATCATTGGGATTTGATGGGAGTCTGTCAAATTACCTCGAAAATCAAATAAAAAGTATCTGTATTAAAAATGCATAATGTCATAAGCATCAAAAGTGCTATGTACTGGAACAGAAGGCAGTACTTTAGATCAATTACAATTCCTGATATAAATAAAAAACATTTATAAAACTTTTATAGAAGATTTATACATACAGATCGTTGCAGATGAGAGTGTCTATAGATATGAACACAAAACTAAGGGGTGAATACCCAAGCATATAGGATGTGTGACTGGAGGTGAACCTTAAAAACTTTTAAACGGTTCAAAAACTTCAAACTTACTATAAAAAAAACACGATACAACCCCCTTTACCTTAAAACTGCAGTGTGTTCATATGTATTATTATCTTGTTATTTTATAATCATATAAAATGTATATTTCTTTGTTACTATTTGCTATTATTTCATGAACTAAGTGTCCAACCAAACTCATATTATCATGCTATGAATTGTAATCTCCTCTGCAAGCTCAGGGCTCAGGGGAAAACTACGGTTATGGTGACTCTATGAGATGTTCTTGAAATTAAACCTTTTTTACAACTGATGTATGTAGCTCAACGTCTGAATAAAAATGATCTAAAAAATTAACAAAAATAAAAATGGTTCAATGCTTCCGAATAAGATCATGGTTTAAGTCTTGCCTCGATGCATACTGAGTACAGGGGCTTATCCCATACATGTAGTGACTTGACTAATCCAATGCAACTACTCTTTGCTTTGTTGTAGATTGTAAGGTGGTCATTTGAGAAGGTTTCTAGGAGTCAAATCAAAGATGAACATTCGGAGGTAAAGTATTGATTCATATTCTTGATATGTTCTCGCACAATTTTCCTCAAAAACATGTTGAATTGAATTGAAAAATACTTTATTTGTCTGAGGTTATACAGGTATAAGTATGAAAGTTAGACAAATAGGTGACCAGGCTTCTGGATAAAATCCAGGTCTTCCAGCCGTCACCTCATAATAGAAGAGACATCTATACTAACAGAGAGACTAGCTAAAGACATATATTAACAGGGCAAGAACAAGCTAAAGTTGAAAAACAAATTTGTATGTTATAGAGCAAGTTATAAAACAGATAATGATAATATCAAAACTGACTAATATCACTTCTTATGATACATAGCACCATCAGTTATTTATAGACGCTCATTATATTTACGTACACACAATTAATTCCACCAAATCCCATCTTTTTCTAATACTTTTAAACATCAACATTTTCTAAATATTTTCTAAGTTTTTCTCTAGTTTCAATTTCATGTGCTTCTGTAGGCAGTGCATTCCAGGCTATTTTTGCTTTGTAGAAAAAACTATTTCTGTATAATGTAGATTTGGGAATACTAAGTATTAAATTTCTCCTGTTTTTTGCATGGCTTCTGGTCGAAAGTGATCTTTTATCTAAGTTTTTTCCCGAAAATGATAGGTGGAAGGCACTCTCTAGAATATGAATCTGTCTTCTTTTCTCGTTTTTCTGTATTTTTAGTATTAAAAAATCATCATCAACATTTGTCCTTTTGTTAACTTTCAAAATAGATCTGACAGCTGACTTTAACAAAGTCTGTAGTCTTATGAGCATTTTTGAGGATGCAGATGAATAAAAAATCACCATAATCAATATTTGGTATAATTAACATTTTTACAATGTCAGTTTTTACCTTTTTATTTAACATATGGCTCGATTTTCTGAGCAAGTTTACTTTCCATCTTCCATGTTAACTTAACACTTTTCATTTTATCTAGGATTGCATCAGTATTGCTTGTGTCCCTGGTACTCCCAGAATTTTCCACCAGCCAAGAGTGCAATGATGAAAAAATCGCTTACACCAGAATGTATTTCTACACTGAGAGAGGTGATGCAAGGAAAGGTACTCCACTTACCCGAGATATTGCTGTCCAAAACCTAGGTTCATGCATAAATCCTGAAAATCACGCAGACAAAGTCCTCGATTATTTTGAAGAGAACTATGGTGTTAATATGAGCTCAGTAAGGAGGGATCCATTCAAAGGCCATGAAAATGACCAGTTTGTTTATGCCCCAGTCCACGGCAATGAATTCAATCAGACGGTTCGCATGTCTACATTTTATGAGTATGCTAAGTATGAGAACACACAATTCTGGGTTGCATCATTCAGCCTTGGAGCAAAGCAAGAAATAAGAGGACCAATCAAGGATTTGCCTGTGGGTGCATTTGCTTATCATGGAATGGTAAGGTAAGGAAATAAACAACCTATCACAAGCCTTATCTATATAAATGAAGATACCAGGCAGAATTACCTTATTTTGTGATACTTTTATGATAACATTTTTAAATGATAATCCTTTCATGCTATTAGGTGGAGAGAGAATGGTGTTGATAACTGTGTTCGATACTGGACAAATTCGCCTATTATATTTTCTACCACTGCATATCAATTTGGAGCTGGATCATCACCATCTTCTGCTGGTATTGATATGTTGGCAGAACATCCATACTGGGGAAGAGGCCGTCTATCTGGAATAGTCAACTATGATGAGCAGTTTATGATAACTGCTTCATGGGTCCTTATATTTCCCAACTGAGGACTGAGCCCTGAACGTTTGTTCCCCAAATAAAAACTCTATTAATGGTATAAACATGCATGGGTTTCTTTATTGAAATTATTCTACAGGTATATTCATTCTATTGATTCAGTTTGATTTGAGAAAATATTTCCTGTTTAAACTGCATGGTGGCATAGTCTATAGAAAACACAAGTTAATAGGATTCCTATACCATACAGGATGTATTTTTCATAAACTATTCTGAACAATGAAATTACTGGATTTGTACTGCAAGAACCTTTGTATATTTAGCAGCCTAGTCAGTAAGGATATCGATGCGTAATAGTAAATATCCAACACTTTTCTTTTTGAAATATCATTTTCCTTTTCTAAGATATTCCAACTCATAATCAACATGACTTATGGATATCTTAATATCCATAGAGATACTATCTTGGATTTGGGGATTCTTTGTGGCATAAAGATATCTCAAATATGCCTAGGAGACTCTCATTTATATATATACTACTAAGCGGTGTTTGACTATTCGCTAGTAGACTAAGTCCCTTAGGCTATTCTCATAGACCAGAAATCGGACCTAAGTGAAGTTGGTTATTATATGATACATTTCATTTCTGTTAAAGAATACTTAGTTCAACAATTGTTCAGTACGTAATGCCCAAGAAATAGTGGTTGTGTGTGAATAAATTGCATTTCTTTGTATATATTGATAATTTTTAAATTATAAAAATAATCAAGGTCCACAAGGCTATCCATTACCATTAGGAAAGAGGCAAAAAAGAAACAAATCCTAATGGTAATAGTTGAAAAGGAGCAGCTGAGATCTGTCATAACAGCATAATTATATGAAACAGAACATAGATAATAGGGGAGTGGTAATAGTAAAAAGACTTCTTGTAATCGCTTTATGGTGGTTGGTAAAAGATCTCAGTAATAAAGAAATAGTCGGTGCCATGTAACTATTATTTTTTTTAATAAATTGAAGTTTAACATTACCGTGATAATTCTCATTGCCAAGGAAAACAATATATAAAGTGTACATCTAGGATAAATTTAAATCATTTAACATTTCATTTAACAGCATCATTTACTCTCTCTATACATACATATCTCTATACACACATAAGGTTCAATCTTGTGGCAATCTTATTAATTACTATAGCCTATTACCAGTATGTGTGAATCATATACAAGTATTGCTCAAAATTAACATAAGTATCGGTATGTTCATAATGACGTGGGTGTCTCCACCTAGTGTTAGTTCTAAGAGCTATTAACCTTACAAAGAATGTATTGATCTTATATCTGGAGACGGAAATAGAATATTTAATCTTATATAACTCTTTCATTTTCAATTTTTTTGTGGGCTTCTAAAATACATAGGTAATACAATCGCAGCTAAAAAACCTTAAACATAGACAGTGTGGGACGGTAATTCAAGTACCACGATTTGAGTCTAATTTGCTCAACTATTTGTTCCAGAAATAGGAATAGCTGGTTGGTAATAGAAAAAAGTGTCTTAGTAATGTATTTTGGATAAGCGTAATGTATAATATGTGCAAAAAAGAAGAAAAGTCTGTAATATTACATATATCGTACAGTTTACAGCATCCATATTAATCAATGTATCAGCATGTTTCTAAATTCTATGACACTCAAATTCTCTTAAATTTATTTGACACTGAGGAAACATTTCCTTCTCATTAAACCTCATTAATTGAGGCAAGATAATGCTATTCCTGCCAAATATGACTCTCCTGTGACGTCATAGTCCTGATGTAAACAAACCCACGCGGTCACAATATAATCGTTGTGACGACAATTCCTCATAATACTTGCATGCATTGACATGCATTAACGGGAGCATGAAAGGAAATGTATTTTTCCAGGCCAGATGGGTAGCTTTCATAAATACTATTGCCTTAAACTTGTTAGATAAGGAATAGTTGCTAAGGTGAGGGTCAGTACTGTAAATGATAGATATAGTTTCTTCATTTTAGATGAAACTATTCATTATACTCTTCATCTATTTCCCGTCCTAAAACACAAGTCACTCAATCAGGAACCTGTACATACATGTGAATCTGAAATACATTCCAATAAAATTCCATGAAATTTTCAGAGGAATTCTTAAAAGACACATGCCTTGAGATGGAAATGCACCCCATATACTATACAAAATATATGTGTTTATTCTTATTGATTTATGTGCAGGCATTTGTTAGGTAACATAACAAGGTAACAAAACGCTAATATGGTAATATTTGGAGCATGAAGGCAGTTGTCAATTGAATGATTTAGTATCGTCTCAAAGGGAGTACATACAGGATAGGGAGTATTACTAAAGGCGGTAGACAGACAGTAAGACTGTTCTAACTTCCCTACAATCACAAATAGCGTAGATATCCAAAACATTTTGAGGAGACATACTACACTGTGAAATATAATTGTCCCTGTAGTGAGTTAAAATTTAATAGTTAATATGAATAACAATCAATTAATACATGAAAAGGTTTAATTAAATTTGAGATTAAAAGAATGAATAGTTAATAATATGATAGGATAATTTGTTGGTGGATTAATACAAATGTTAGTCTGTTGTCTGGACAGCTTGGGTGTATGAAGCTGAGTGAGAAGTAATGACTGTTGGGATGACAGATGAAGATGGGTAATTTGGGTGAAAGATGGTAGTCAGTGTAGATGAATTTGCCGCCACTCCAACCATTTCCAGCTCCAATCAGGACATTGTTAAGTATGTTTAGAATCAATCGTTTTGGCGAGAGTGTAAAGTATTAGTATGTCTGGGCCTTTTTTGACCCCATATATTGGCCAATAATTAATGATCGACGACCTGCCTGTGGTTTGTTGGTGGCAATAAGCTGTATTGACTATATCATTGAAACAAAGGGTATACATATATTGATTAATGAAATTTCCAATGCATTTGTTCATTCATTTTATGAGGAATTATTGGTGAAAATTTAAAAATCATTTATAAAGTTAAAAAAACCTCACACCACTGAGGAAGGAGACAACCTATCTCCGAAACATGTATGGTCGTGAATAAATAAACAACAACAAAAAACTTTATCCCTCAGTGTCTTATTGGGTATTGTGACAAACTTATACAATCCTAAGTTTTAAAAAAATTGATGAAATTTGAGAAACAAAGGTAAGGCTGAACTTGTATGTAGACAGATTTTGTTTTGTTTTGTTTTATTATATCCACAGCGAGCAAATAATAGGATGTTTCACGATACATAAATCCATAATGCAATTGGATAAGAGCTTGAGACAATGTCTCTTGAAGCTCTCCACAATCAGTTCATAAGCATCCCTCTTTTTGATATCCGATACAAACAAAGAACCTTACTGGCTTCCCAAAATAATTTATTCTCCATCATTCTATTGGTCTGGCCCCCAACCAAATTGAATACTTCTCATGGCTACAGGAATCAGTGAAGCCATTCCACCCTTTCTGATCTTAATGCTACGAGCTACCCATAGTGGTGAGTTTTTAGAGTGAGGAAAACATTCACACACCAACAATATTATCATTGATGGCCACCTAACTTCATTTAACATCTATGAAACTGTGTTAAATCGCTATCTTATAAAGTATAAAACAAACACCTACTATTGAAAATTAAAAAGTTATTGTGGATAGTAATCTTTAAATATCTGTATCCCTCTTTCTGCCCCTTCTTTTCCCACAGCTACTCGTTGAATTCCCCCGTCCTTTCTCCCTATCTGCCAATCTCTCTCTAACCCTTCTGCCTAGCCTCCCTCTCTCTTGATGTTTATAATTATATCTTCTTAAAGCTTCTTATCATATTCTTTTCACCTAGGCAAATGAGTCATATCTTGTGAAAATTTGACCCAATAAAAATGTGTGAAAAAATTAATCTTAATCATCCCTCTCTATCTCTTTGCTTCCACTCTATTTTCATCTCTCTCACTCTTCCATTCTCTCTCACACCTCATTCTATTCTCCCTATATATTTGCTCCCTAACCCTTTTCCTCATTTTGTCTCCCCCTCTTCCCTCCTCACCATCCGTCCCCATCTCTCCTATCCACTCCACGCCTCCCCCCCCCCCACACACACCCCTGCCTCCCCCTATCTCGAAGCATACATATAGGGAGTTTGTGACGTCAGTTATGTAGGCCAGGGAACCCCCTTCAGACCATGCATGATGTCATTCAAGAAGAAGTTTAGGGCAGCAGCCCACACTAGACTTTCCTACCACACTAGATTTCCTCCTGGACCAATTTAGGTCATGTTTTAAGTCTTGCATTAATTCATATTGAGTATAGGGACAAACACTATATACATTTTGACCTTGATTATCCTGATGCAACTACACCTTGCCGCATTGTAAATTGTAGGATAGTCTTTTGACATGATTTTGAGGAGTCAAATATGAATATTCAGAGGTAAAGTACCTTTTCATATTTTGGTCAGTTAGAAGTAAGCTAATCTTTTGATATATATTACATGCTCCAAGATAAACCTTGTTTTCTCTAAAACTTGTTAATCTAACAGTTTCCTTTGATTCTAGGATTGCATCAGTATTGCTTGTCTCCTTGGTGCTCCCAGAGCTTTCCATAGGCCAAGAGTGCAATGGTGACCAAATTGCTAAAACTAGAATTTATCTCTTGACTGAGAAAGGTGATACAAGCAAAGTCTCTCGACTAACCCGAGATATTGCTTCCCAAAACCTAGGTTCATGCATAAATCCTGATGATCATGCAGACAAAATCCTCGATTATTTTGAAGAAAATTATGGTGTAGATATGAGCTCAATTAGGAGAGATCCATTCAATCGCCATGAGAACAACCAGTTTGTTTATTCAGCAGTCCAGGGGAATGAATTGAATCCGACAGTTCACTTGTCTACATTTTATGAATATGCTAAAAATGAGAACACACAATTCTGGGATGTATCATTCAGTCTGGTAGCAAAACAAGAAATACGAGGACCAATCAAGTATTTGCCTGTGGGTTCAATTGCTTATCATGGAATGATAAGGTGAGGATAACATGATAAACATCACAACCATTACCTATAGAAATGAACATATTAGGCAGAATGGCCTTATTTTGTTTTTAGGTTTAGAAATTAAGATTTGTATGTTTAATTGATAGTCATTTCATGCCAACAGGTGGCAAGAAAATGGTGTTGATAACTGTCTTCGCTACTGGGAGAATTCACCTATTGCATTTTCTACCACTGCAAATGGATCATCTTCTGCTGGTTTTGATATGTTTGCGGAACATCCATATTGGGGAAGAGGATATCTATCTGGAATCTATCTATCTGAAATAGCCACCTCTAAAGAGGGAGCAATGATAACTGGTTCATGGATCCTTACATTTCCTAACTGAGGACTAAGCCACTGGGTTATATAACATAATTTTAAGATTTGGTAACTAAAAAAAAGATTTGGTAACTCTAATGAGCCTTACTCGTTATTCTGTCCTTTATGCAAAACATGTTGCATCTCTCACGGCAAGTAGAAAATTTGGCGGGCAACCTGATTTTTTCCTGCAACTTGCCCAGTATTTTAAAAAAAATTCTGGCAATTAATAAAATAAAATAAAAATAATGCATAACCGAATAGCAGTTGTATTCTTGCATTGCCAACTTGTTTCCTAATTCCCAATTTGTTTTGCAGAATTCAAAAGAATCTCCATAACATTGAAATCTGGTGCAAAACAAACACAATATCAATTAATGTTAAAACCCCTAATATAGACAGTTTACTCTAAATACAGCTCTCCCACATAAAGGAGAACACCTAGATAATATTACTACAATGAGCTAGGAATTGTTATTGATAGTCGCCTAACTTGACCAATATCTGTCAAGTCATTAGTGTGTTAAATCAGTATCCTATAAACTATATTATGATTATATGCATACATGTATGCTGTTCACAACAAGCATTTCTAGAATATGGTATATGCTTACACCTAAAAGAAGAGGTGAACATTTTAAATCTCATTCTAAAGTGCTCAAAATTAAATATGGGCAATTGGTAAGTTATGTACCATAGGTATAAATGGGAGGTCTGTGTTGGTTGGGATGAATGTGTGTAAAAACCAAAGGGGGAATGGAAAATGAAGGGGAAGGGGTTCAAAGCTAGGCTACATTATAAGTTTTGCTTCCTTGATAATTTTAGTAGTCTGTTCTACACTGATATTTAATTTTTAAACCAATTATTACATCATTTATATGAGTCACCAGTCAACAATTCTATTTTCAAGTCTTTTAATCATTCTAATAGATTAGTTTTACAAAACGTGGTAATTCTTTAAGGTTACAAGGCTCAGCTGATGCGGAGAAAATGACCCCATGATCTATGTTGTATGCTGCAGTATGTCTGTTGAGAAATTTCAAATTTTTTATCGTATAATTTTGATTATTCTTTAAACATACCAGTTGGATATTATCATTGTTTACTTTGTGAAAAAATGTTATTAAGAGGTACTCTCCATCATAACATTATGTCTCAAAACAGTTGATTGAAAAGCACTAAAAGTAAATATGTTGTATTATGTAATTATTGTCACAAGCAACTGGGGGTAAAGAAAACCCTAATTGATTTTCCTCGTACCAATCGCGCATGTAATCTATATGACAAAGTAAACGGTTATCTAATCAAATGCAATACTGTCTCCGCATACATTAAACAAAATTGTCGAAATTGTTACCATCTATCAAACTGAGATGGAAAAGAATAATATCATATTACATATGGCATTGATAAGTGTGTTTGCTTTTGAGTGAATTTACACTAGGATTTCCTACCATGCTAGATTTCCTCCTCGACCATTGCCACTTTGGTTCATGGTCATGGTGATTATAAATCATTCATTCATCTTTTCATTGACCAACTAACTCTGTACTTTATTGCTTCAATTTAGGTCATGGTGTAAGTCTTGCCTCAGTTCACATTGAGCACAGGGGCAAACTCACTATATACAATTTGACCTTGATCACCCTTAGGAAATACTACTTTTTGCTGCATTGAAGAGTGTAGGATAGTCTTTTGACAAGATTTTGAGAAGTCAAATATGAACATTCTGAGGTAAAGTAGTGATTCATATTCTTGTCCATCAGAAGTATAATTTTGATGTTCTAGGGTAAAATTTGTTTTCCTCTCAAACTTGTTAATAACTTAACACTTTTCTTTGATTCTAGGATTGCCTCAGTATTGCTTGTCTTCTTGGTGCTCACAGAGATTTCCATAGGCCAAGAGTGCAATGGTGACCAAATTGCTTACACCAGAATCTATCTCTTGACTGAGAATGGTGATAGAAGCAAAGTCTCTCGACTAACCCAAGATATTGCTTCCAAAAACCTAGGTTCTTGCATAGATCCTGAAGACCATGCCAACAAAGTCATTGATTATTTTGAAGAGAACTATGGTGTTGACATGAGCTCAATTAGGAGAGATCCATTCAATGGCCATGAAAACGACCAGTTTATTTATTCCCCAGTCCAGGGGAATGAATTGAATCAAACAGTTCACTTGTCTACGTTTTATGAATATGCTAAATATGTGAACACACGATTCTGGACTGTATCATTCAGTCTGGTAGCAAAACAAGAAATAAATGGACCAATCAAGGATTTGCCTGTGGGTGCATTTGCTTATCATGGAATGATAAGGTAAGGAAATAAACCAAACATCACATGTATTATCGATAGAAATGAAAATATCAGGTAGAATGGCCTTATTTTGTGATACCTTACTGGAAAAAATTACGTTTAATTGATAATCCTTTCATGCCAACAGGTGGAGAGAAAATGGTTTTGATAACTGTCTTCGCTTCTGGGAGAATTCACCTATTATAGTTTCTACTGCATTTGGATCCCCTGCTGGTTTTGATATGTTTGCAGAACATCCATATTGGGGAAGAGGATATCTATCTGGAATGGCCATCTCTGATGGGGGAGCCACGATAACTGGTTCATGGGTTGTTACATTTCCTAACTGAGGGCTGAGCCACTGGGTTGTATAATATAACATGAGGGGTTGGTAACTTTAATAGGTCTACTCCTTATTTTTTCCTTTATGTAAAATATTGTGGAATATTGTTGCAAGTATTGGCGGGCAACCTGATTTTTTTTCTTAAGCTTTTGATTTATATTTTTCCCATTTGTTTCTATCATCTTATATGTTTAACTGTTAACGGTTTATACTGTATATACTACCTTTCTATGTTTGTGTTTGAAAATGATAAAAGCTTGATGTAGACAGAGATCTGGGCTGATCTAGATATTGGTTTGTCTCCAGTCCCAAGTGACGATAGCCACCCAATTTTATGTGTGGGAGACCAATACAGTCTACAAAGCTAGTGTTATACCCTGGGGGGGGGGGGGTATAATCGTCCTAATTGTATATTCTAATGTATATTCTAATGATAATGTATAGGCTACACTACATGGTTTTCTAAATTACATTAGCTTTCTATATCCTGACTTATGTATTGACTATGGTTATTATACTTTATACTTTATAAATGGCTTGCCAACTGTGATCTCTGACTATACCATCATATCCGTTGTAATGTATCTTTTATTATCCAAATGATAGACATGAGTTGTAGACTGGTCATGGTTGTTGGTGATTGGCTCCATGAACTCTGATGTTACCTGATCCTCTTACTAGACTTGCATAGTACTGCAATTAGTTAATTTAATTTAATTCAAGTAATTATTAGTCTTAATAATAAGTGGGAATATTAATAGTAATGTGGTTAAACATTGTTACGCAATTATTGTGTAATATGATACAACACTACATTTTATTATTGCGATTTCAGGCCAAGCCATTTACAATGGTTTAATACAAAAAACGCTTGTCTACAATGTGAATATGTTGTAGCGTTGCCTTTCGAAAAGAAAAAAGAATTTCCATCATTCACTAAGTTATCACTAACTACTATACAAATCAAACGAAAGCTATACCAAAACAAAATCAACTAGCTGTTATTTCTACACTTTTCTACATATTAAACCTACTCACTCTTATATGGCTGCTCAACATCAGTCATGTTCAATAGTATTTCAATAAACTTCTAGGGAAAAAATGACGTTATATTATATATATGCGGTATCACTTAAGGTTTCCCAACAATGAACAACGGGGCTAAACGTAATGAAAAACCATAAATAATCCATTTCCCTTTCCAGAAATGCTTGAATATATATCACATAATATTGCAATGAGAACACCAACTACCTGCTTCCAGATATCCATTCTGTTAAGTGTTTCTTTTCTAAAAAAAACCCCCAAATTTTTGCTTAATATCTCTTTAGATATTGGACGCACACCACAAAGGTCAAGTTATTTTCAGGCAAAAAAAACGGAATAATTTCTATTGGGGTTTTCATAATATCGATAATGACATGTGTAGTCGTATTAGTGTTTCTTTTGGGAAAGATATTTCCCAGTTGGCTTAAAACTTTGGCCATCGATAAGGGTGGTTCAGCAAGTCTAACCTATACGTAAACGTATCCGTATCTCTAATATACAAACATTATGTTAAAAAAAGAAAAGGGTTCAGCAAAACCGGCGGAGAAAACGTAACATAACATATCAAGCAAAATGTTTAATCTCAGATTTTATTTTTTATACATGTCAATGCGACGTAATTGACAAAAAAAGATACGGATACGGTTACGTAATTGAGATACGTTTGCTTGCGGAACCTCCCTAATATGTCAGAGGGTTACGTAATGTTACGTAATGCCTCAGCCCCCCACCCCCACCTGGTGGACAGAGGGTAAACCAAGAGGTGCGGTGAGATATGTATGTAAATGATGTGTGCAACGTGTGGGTTGTAGGTTTGGTTAATAAAAACAGTACTAGTGTACTCATTAGAATTTCAGATAGAACCTTGACTTTAGGGGAAGGACCAGGGACATCGTATGGTTACAGTTCTGGCATACAGACCTTATAATAAATTAAAGATACAACACGTGTAGCAATAAGCGAAATTATAGTTTGGTTTGGTAATGATAGAACTGTAAAATACACCCACGTGTGAGTAAGGTATTCTTTGCGTTGTTGAGACATCCCTTCCATCATATAAGACTGTGCTTTCATAACTCAGAATTTAGTCCAAATTAATGGTATATTGCCCAATGCAATTTTATTTATTTTAACAACCTTTGTTATTCACACCTATGCATCACGAATTACAACATTTCCACTAGTCATGGTCATGTAAACCGGCATGAACATTCTGCAGAATAATATTAATATATTCTTTATGTTAAGGTGTGGAAGGAATACTGAAACACGTTTGTTTGTCACGCTATAAAGTAAAGGGGTACCTCTTAAAGTGTCAGCAAACCTTGAACAAAAGCGAGACATGAGATCCTGATAACCATTTTTTTAATTTTCTTCTTATAACAAGTCCCTATAGTATGGAGCCCGTATGAAGTCAAATTGTACAGCGCAGAACAGAGCAGTGCTGACGCCTGGCGTTTCGATGGCTCTCTTTCGGTTCTTCATCTCGATGCACCACCTGTGTATTCCAAACATAGCTGTAGCAGTTACAACAATCCATGAAGGTGGATAATGAGTGAATGAGATTTATGGAAAGCCATTTATACATATAACCCAAATGTACAGAATTTTAGTAATACTTTTCCTAATTTACCTAACCATATTCCTGATTAGCCTTTTTCTCAGTGAACTGACATCCTATTTCGGGAAAATTGGCCCAGCTCGGCAGCCAATCCGGAATGTGCCTACTTGACTCTGATGAAATAGGATATAAATATTAAAAAGCACAATTTTGGATTTTTAGGAAGTTTCCGAATTGGTTTCTAATTCTCAGCTAACCTGGAAAAAATTTCCCCAGTTCGCATGCATTTTCAATGGTTAATTTGTCATTCATTTTCCTGGTTAGCCTACTATAGTTCTCCCGATTTGGGGTTAATTGATAACATGTATAATTGACTTCCATATTAAATATAAGATACATATAGTTGTCTGAGATAATCTATACTGGTAGTATATACTAAGTGGGAGAAAACATGGGAAACAGATTTTCAAGTTAGGGTGTGAACTGACAAAAGAGAAACAGTGCTTTTCCGAAGTAGCAGGATGTCTAGAAAATTACATGTCAGCTCGGAGTGAATTAACAAAAGGTATGCCCCAGTCAGGAATTGATGAAGTCTAAGTAGAAATGATGGAAAGGGAAGATTAGCTAAATATTAAAAAGCACAATTTTTGAATTTTAGGAAGTTTCCGATTTGGTTTCTAATTCTTGGCTAACCCGGAAAGAAATTCCCCAGTTCGCATGCATTTTCAATGGTGAATTCGTAAGTCATTTTCTGGGTTAGCCTACTAATTCTCCTGGTTTGGGGTTAATTCATAACATGTATAAATGGCTTTCCATAGTATGTGGTTGTTTGCGCCCTTATCAGCACATTGGAGGTTATATCTAGGGCGGTAGAGCTGCGAGGGAGGCAGTTTATGATCTTACCCAGGAGATAAGAGATGGAGAAGAAGGGAGAGAGAGACAGAGAAAAAGAGAAAGTCAATAGGGACATGGATCCTCCATTATTCAACGGGAAATCAAAGTAATTATCTGACATGTAACATATAACTTCACTGGATTATCCAAGTATAATATTATATCCCCTTACAATATGGAGATGGAGACTAAGAGTGCGGTGACTTGTAGCTACTTGTGCTCAAACGTTGATGTACCTTTTAAAACAACATCTCCATCAAGGTTATAATATAAGCACAGTAATCAACCACCCCTGCAGTTAGTGCCATTCAAATCTGAGATAAGTCAGGGTAAATCATGGCATAAGAATGTCTCACACATCAGAAATAATAAATTATATCACTGTTAATTAATGCCTGTTAAACAGTAATTTAAAACTGAAATACTGCACTCTTCGTGTCCGTTTAGATGTCAGTAATAAATAAAATACAAAATATTGAGCTGCATAGGGGATTTTTCTACTACAATCCGCCAAACCTACCACACCTAAAGGCACATTTACCAATTTGTGCCGTGGATATATACAGGCTGTAAGGTAAGATAAGATAAGATAAGATAATTCTTTATTTGCCATAAGATGTTTGACAAAGAGGTTACGTTCTTCTCGAGAGGAGGTCTTCCCGAACATGCCTTTCTTGATTACCTTTTTTCTTGGTTACATATGACTAAGCTACGGTTGATATTCTCAGCAACCATCAAATCAGGTCGTCTCTGGAGGACCTAATTAATGTAATAAACTGGGTCGAGGAAGGACGTCTCTTTTGTGTCACATTATTCTTGAGACAAGTGTGCCACATAAAGCTAATGGTGGGCTATTGCCCTCTCCTTCCATCCACCCCACATTCTCTTACAGGTACTAGTTATTCTCCTCGGTCTTGGACCCATACCTTGGTCATTAGTGAATGGCCATGGAGTCTTGGCTCCGAGAGTAGTATACAAAGTTGAGGATTTGTACCGGGCAGCGCTCGGCAATCATGAGGCTCCAAATACGCAACATAATCGATGGATTTTTATTGATGAGATCAACTTACCGGTGCGAGATCCCACGGGAATTTCTCTGATGATGAATCGCTTATTTCAGTAGACGAAAGCTACTTCATGTGAAGGCGAATGATAGGGTTGTTCTGTAGAAGCATATATATACTCTGTCTCGACATTTTAATGTCTTTCAATCAAGTGTTTGAGACTATTAAATCATGCCGTGTCTATTCACATGAAGAGGGAAAAACACAGCAAGGCGAAATGTAAAATATAATGCATTTAGATAACATTTGGATAAACAGAAAATATAATTTCAAATGCCATGAGGCTTGCCATCAAGCGCAGTTTAATTTAACCGAACATGTCTACAAGAATAAGGAAGAATAAGGCGAACTAATGCCAAGGCAATATAGCCACCTCTTATAGAACATATATGTTATATACCTATTTGGAAGAAACATCATAATTTCATTTCAAATGACCTCAACAAATGGTCTTTGGTGGCGATATTTAGATAGATTATCAGTTAGCACCTCGAACTGTTCTTACTCAGCAAAAACATACTTGGTACCATGTTATCGCCCACCATGAGAAAGCGTGCCCTTCCAGCCTTGACACCCCTACCTCCTGTCACCAATGGATGTTTAATACACTTTAAATCACATTAGTGGCGCTCTATGGTGGGAAGTCCACATCTTTGGGTCCACTTCTCTCTCTGCCTAACAAGACAGATGGGGAAGGTTAAGAAGGGCACATACGCTAGATCAGTAAGGTCATTGGCAATCATGCTGCCCTAAATAGGTCAGACCTACTGAGTCTGGCCCTGAGGCTCTCTGTTTTTGGGCAAGGCATTTCAGCCTGGTTTGATCTCGCTCTGTTTTCGTGGCCATTCGGATTCGAGTGAGGAGCCCCTCGCGGATATGCTTTGTAGTCCTGAGTCTAGATAATTAAGGCTAGTTGATTGATACGATACCAGTAAGAAGATGGCCTATTGTCTATCAGCAAACAGAAGAGAAAACTGAGGTGATTCTGGCCCAGAGCGAAACACTTTCAGGCTTTGATGGTAGATGACCCCCTGAAGCGGTGACTGTCTTCACGGCGACTTTGATGAGTGTCCAGGAAGAATTAAGCCTTTTTATAGAGTTGACAATTACCTCTTCGTTGGCTGGAAAGGCACTACCAAAGGCTGTTAAGTTAAGTTACCGAGCAAAACATAATTATTATCATTCAAAGCGGACTCCCAAATTCTGTAATTTACTTTCAGGCCCTTTGGATGTGCTATTAGTAAGAATCTAATCACGAGATATGAATTATAAATGCCGATATCTACATGTACACGTCATTATAATATTGTAAGGGGATATATACTTGGATAATCCAGTGGAGTTATATGTAACATAACAGATAATTACTTTGATTTCCCGTTGAATAATGGAGGATCAATTAAGGAAAACTCGTATGGACACAGCTATATTTTCCCCCATTATACATGAAATCTAATTGACACACTATATTGAAGTGAAAACAAGCCAACAAACAATAGATTTAACATCTGTTTATTAATAAATGAAAATATATATAGAGTTCTCTGCTCACCCTAGCAGAATATACAAAGCATTGAGCATTCTCAAAGAACTCTTGTTACACAATGTGCCGACATTCAAACTCAAATACCAAAGATTTTTTCCTGACATTCACACCATGACTGAGCTGTTTTGAACCAAGTATATATTTATTCTTGCTCTATTCTACAGAATATTTAACACAGAGGATTTAATACTAAAGTTGTTGAATGGATTTCTTCATCACGATGCAGTAACTACCATTGCCCCTTCACTTGTCAATACCAGCGTGGATCTTATCAGTGTAATGTTTTTGTTGTTGACGGAATCATCGTATTCGACGTGTCTCTAAGCCCGGGGAATATTGCTTGAGATCTTGGACAAAGTACTAAGTGTACAACGTGGAGATAATCGGATAGGAAATTTGATTATAAAAGCTGTTTCTTATCTTAACCACTGGATGAGGCTTTAGTGTACCTAATCTAAGAAAAATACTGAATACCTCGATGAACTCGAACGGCCTTTTAAGGTTATAATTATATTTCATTGCTTTGTGTGTAAATATGCAGGGGTATGGTTCATGCTATTTATTTCAAAATTATAACTAAAATGTATTAGCTACTAGAATGTTCCTTCTTCAAAATCTGGACGTTATCTTTAAGGAATTATAGGGGCTAACTGTTCCGATATGTTTTACTTGGATGTTGTTTAATAACAATGCAGCATTGCAAAACCCAAATACAACATGTAACATTTACATACTAAAGGATAATTTGAAGGACGATTCTTCAGGCACGCTTAAATTTACATACAAGCCTGAAGTTCTGTTTCGTCTTTCGTTTCATTATTGTTTATCATTAATCATATATCTTTCTGTAAACAAGGACCCGCGAACCGTAAAATTTGATATTGTGTATATTACATTTAAAATGTGATACCCAGACATTGAATGGCAACTTTGCACCGAGCACAATAATGCTACTGGGACGAATTGTTTGCAGTGTTCTGGGGTTCACCTCACGTCACGTGTTTGTGCGTCGACAAATGCATGAATGCAACAGTATCTCTGTGGAAATTAATCAATAACCTATTCCATTTCTAGCCAGCAGAAATGTCTGTATGATGCCTGTGTTTCATTCCTTTGTGAGAGATGCTCTTTATTGAACATTCTTTAATTCATATTTTGAAATGGAAGAAACTAGTGGGATAGACTTTTTGAATCGATGGAAACCATTCCAGCACATTAAGAGAAAATGACAATTGGTGTGGATAAAGGGTGGATTATTTGCTGAAAGCTCACATTAGAGATAAGCCAATTAATTCAGATTCTGAAGGCAAATATGCTAGTTCTAGATCAAAAAGCTTTCTATCCAAAGCATACGATCACACACATTTCTGTTCATATTCACTGCAATCAATGCGCCTTTTTACGTACAAGCATCATGTCGAATACCTACCCACCATCAATGAGTGCGCAGGGAAGTGTCAAGGGTAATTTCAAGCAAAGCAAGCCAAGATGTCATCAACAATCATTGGACACAAAGTGTTCATAGCCAGAGAGAATATCTCGATTCTATGCCAATTGAATATGGGTTGTACCTTAAGTCTAGTCAGCCATCGGATATTATATTGTGTTATATCATTATAGCGATTATAATGGCAATGGGCATGATTACAGAGTTATGATGATTACAAAAAGTACATGTAGTTCCATACTAATGCGATGAAAGTGATGATAATGACTGTGTATACACTATGCATGTATTCGCACACCCCACTGGAAATATCTGTTTCATAGACGCATACAACATAAACAAAAATAACGCTCTGAAAGTTCTTCGGCTATATACCAATGAATGCCTAGTATTATTACAGTGATCGCATGTACCTTCGAGGACAATATTTGAAGTGCATAAAATTCTCTGTAGACGTTCTCTTTTATTCCTTGTAACACCAATTATATAGTCTCACACACGGAACATTGTTTAAGGGGCAACTATTGGGGGCACTGAATACTGCTATCCTGCAACGGATGGGAGCTACCAAGGATGTTAAGGATGTCCATCCGAATGACTTCGGAACAGAAATGATATGTAGCCTCGAGTGAAACCGACTGGAATTATTTATGCATCCATGATCAGACCATCTTCCTACCCATTGTTACTCAGTATCATTCTACAAGCACAACACATCATTAATGGCGAATTAAACAACTTGTTATAGACAGATAATTGTACGTAGACAAACAGATAGCAATTGTGATAATTTGATTCAAGTGCACTTGTTCTTCTTTGCATCAGTTCCAGAAAGAAAGGAAATAAAACCCTCGCATTATGTAGTATACAAACTAGGAAGAGGACAGCTGAGTTAGAGCCACATGTGTCATGTCAGGACTTTCGTTAGTTATGTACCTTATCATTACTCTACCATAAATCAGAAATGGATAATTATGAAGCAGATGTCATTTTCTTGATTATTTAAAAACCTCAACATTATACCTTTCTGGGAATTGATAGGCAAATCCAATATGTATATATGGTGTATATGACGAACTCTATAACAATTAAAATCAATTCAAACTTAGCTTTTGTCAATCAACAATTGTTTCGATTTACACAACCTAGATCGTCTTATTATTGTTTTATATATACATAGATCATACAAATATACATCACATTATTCTGGCGTTTGGAGAACCTTCTGCATGCTTGAGATTTTCTTTCAGGCTGAATAAGCTTGTCACCTTTTGCGGTATCAAATAATCTGGATCTACTTTTAGCAAATGTTGCAGCTATGATTTATGCGTAATGGTGTTATTAGATCATATTTGAACAACTGTGCATACAGCCTGTAAATTTGTACATCGTATGATAACCTCTGCTTTTTGTTTACATCCATGAGACAGTGTTACAGAACGTTAATCCATATCAAATAGATTGGTATTTTTTTTTATCTATTTTCTTTAGAAAAAGACATTGAATGGAACTATTTTCGAGACACGCGCCCTTTTTCATGTCATGACCTCCACGAGGAATACGTTATTCTACATAAAATCATCTACACAGCCACAATATTTTTTCTTCGAGCCCCCCTTCCTATTTCTCCCCCCTCCCCCACACCCTCCCGCGCCGCAAGCAGAAGCCGCTAGAGATATTTCTATATACAGTATAAACCCCCTCTCTTGCACAGAGCTAGCCAGCGTCGTAAATACCTGTTAGTCATTTTTGTTACTTGGACAAAGAAGCGTAAATATCAGTAGCACCGAAATTACTCGCGGTGTTGACGCCACATTCGGACATCAGCTGGTATTCCATCTTTCCTTTTGATACTTGAATACATGAGGACATACATAGTGAATATATTTCTATAGGATATCTGCACGCTTCCTCCTTTTTTTTCCACCTGAAACTGATGTGGACACATTTTCTTTTATTGAACTACAGACTTATTACCATTATTACTATAATATGATCCTGTGTCAGTATAAAAAGTTCAAGGGGAATCCTTCTCCAGTTATTGCCTTCCTTTTATAACAAGGATGTTTATTTACTGGTATATAATCATTTTATACACACACCTATATATCTATATATCCCTGAGCCAGCCTCAGGGGTCCCAAAGACTGGTCGAGGGAGTGACCAATACAATATGACGTCACAGCAGCTCTTCTCTTTACAGTGACCGCAATGCCACCTGTGTGCAGCATATCACACTAATAAATTTGCTAATGGAAGTCACCCCACGTGTGCTAGACGTTTGTCTCACGGGCGTCTGCGTCGTCATAATTATATATAACATAGTCTCCATTTGTGTCTACCTCGCCATCCGGACGGGACCTCTCCTGTCCTTCTTCAGGCTCCTCCTCGCCTGTGCTGCCACCCGTATAATCCCCACTGAACGGGGACGTAGCCCCCGGTCTGAAGACCGGAGGGAATTGTCTTTGTATCCTCATCGGCATCTTCACTGGCTGCTGGGGCTGATGTAGCGCTACGCCATAGCCGCCGGGAGAGGGCGTCGCCATCACCAAGCCAGCCGGAAGTGGCACGATACCACCACTTCCGGGCGAGTGTCGGCGCATGAGCAGAGCAGTCTCCTGCTCGTCAAACACCTGAGGCGTCTCACCAAAAGTCACCATTTTGTTGGCCTGTCTCGCCGAGGACATTCTGGGCAAAGTCTTGGGAGTACCAATGATCATAGTGTGATTATCTGGTTTTGTCAACGGGGGACTTAAACTCCTATAAGGGTCAGTCCTTTTGGCCGGGTTGGTCAGCCGCTGCTGGTGGTTACTAGGGCTGAGAGGGCGAGAGTTTTGTGCTTGCATTAACAGCTCAGATTTACTCGGACTGTGGGTCATGAGTCGGTCCAGTGTTCCAGCCCTCTGCTGGCCACTGATGGGACTCGTGACACGACTTCCGGTGTTATCGCCGAACTGTTTGGTTGGACTCGGCAATTGCATGCTGTTCTGATCCCTACGCTGATTGGCTGAAGTGCTTCCAAGATGGCTGACATTAGTTGGACTTGGCTGCCGGATTTGATGACGTGCAGGTTGACTAGATCCCGTATGATGACCTGTGAAAAGAAAATTCATCATGAAACATCTGTTATAACAAATTAAAGCAAGAATGGAAGCCCAAATTTATCTCAAACTAAAAACTAATTTCCCTTGTAATTGACAGTACATGGACATTTGCCTAGAAACAATTTAATTTAAATGCTATATATGTTGGGGTTTTATATATAGTACAAATCTGAAAAAAAGTTCTCAGTAACTTTAAGGGCAAGGATACATTGATGATATCGAGGCCCATGCAGACACCAATCGCTATTCGCGATGAAAACTTTTTACCCATTTGTGAACATGCACCACTAGATCCTATTTCCCATAATCAAAAGCAGTATGTCATGCATCACTTCAGTAGTGACTCTTGAGATGGAGACAGCAGAAGGTCATGTACAGGGGAATACAGCAGAAGGAATCTTGCATCATTTAAAACAAGACAATGAATCTTAAATTGCATCTAATCATTCAAGACTCTTGAAATCATCCATTGTGGCTGTCATAGAACAGGGACGGAAGGGGGAATGAAAGAGAAACATAAGGTAAGGAATTCAAGCAGGATATCCTCGGCAGGAAAGTTAATCCTTGATATATGGCCAACCCTAGTATTAAGAGAAGATAACTGTCTAAATCACCCATTAGGAACACACAACTGTCCAGGCCTGAGTGAAAGCCTTGGGACTAGAAAAGAAACCATAGTGCCTCCAGCTATAAGCGATGTATACCATCACCCAAACAAATTTATAGCATAAAGACTGTCTTACAAATATATAGATAGACATTGCACGTTTCCAATCGCAGCATGTCATCGAATCGTCTGAAACTTGACACACTTTATATGGCCAGCGCTTTTGGCTCGTTTTTGCTTGGTGAGGCAACCTTTGTGGACTGTCGCTTGGGTGGAGGGAGGGATCGGTGGGCGGCGGACTAGAATACTGTGGCTGATAGACAAGTCTGGTCGCCCCACCCCACGCCCACTGCCCCGCCCATCCTCCAGACCGATTGCCCGAAGGTCCAGACGACTGTAGTCTTTATATTCATCCAGGTTACATCGTGTACGACGAGGCCATGTCGGGACCCTTTCTGAAAGAGTAATGGGCGTATTTTTTGTGATGATTTATGTTTATTTTATTTCCTACTTGTCTGCTTGAAAGAAGCTTGTTTTGCGATGCTATCTTAATCTTAATCTTTAGCCTTTAACCCCCCTGAGTGTGCCAGCGGCGATGATACCCCCGTCTTCCTCGTAATTTTGTGATTCCATATATCATATTAGTCATGCATTTCAGATGGGAAAATAATGGCACATGTAAGAATATTTTTAGTTCATATTTTGAGGGTGAAAGATGGGGAAAGTATTGAATATCCTGGTTCAAAAATCAACTTGAAAGTTAATGTCAGTGCATGTGTACGATCAGTTAATAAATGCATAGATCGATGCATGCATGTTCTTTCAGCCACCTTTTTGCTTTGCTTCAATCAAGGATGAGTCAAATCTTCAAGGACCGACAGAAGACAAGATGGCGCCTACATATTGAAAGATGTTATACTTGATGGCGCAGGGCTGAGACAAGTTTCGGTTCAACTCAATTTTGTCCTGGGGCATGTGTCAGTCTAATGGGTCTAATGATCTGGGATTAAAGCACAAATGAGAAACATGGAGGAGAGGATGAACACCGACACTGGCACCCTCGACCCGCTTTCGCATACATCAACTTGTTTAGTGTGACATAGGGGCGCCACCGGCACAATGTACACCACGCATGCGCACAAAACACTACCGGTGTAAAGAGCCCCGGATGCGAGTGGACCTGCACGCGATATCCTTTGCTTCACAAATCACAGATCGCCAGAGATCCTTATCGCTCAAGCCCTCATGTGCGTCCGATATTTATCGGATGTGGCGTTAATTCATCAACTTGGAAAGAATTACCAATTGTTGTTTAAAAGAGCATCCTGTCTGAAGAAGAGTGAATTAATGGGCAACCTCTTGAGTTGCCATTCTCAGTAGATATGGTCTAGACTTACCACTTATCTTCAGGGACATTTGCCGTGGAGAAGTGTTTTGCACTAGCTTTGAAAAATGATAGTTCTAAACTCAACCGACAATATGTATACATGCATGGCAACGGTTGTTGATGATTTAACTGTTCTTAAGATCAAAGGAAAGTACTAATGTACCAAATCGCATCTCGACAAATTTCAGGGATGGCATTCATGGTTTAAGAGATCTCATTTTCGCTGATGTTACTATTGTTAGCAAACTTCTATGGCAAACGTCAAGGATTCCTTGCTAGATATCGCTTTCCAAAACGATGTAAACCGAAGGACATGGTCCTTATCAATAAGGTATTTTGCCTTGATGTATATATATAAACGGATCAACTTCCCATCCTTGCCAGATGGAGGATGATATTTATCGCAGGACAACTGTACTGTATGTCTACCTGAGTTCTTCTATTTTGTGTTCTGTAAACCAACAAACTCATTTTCTGAGAGCATTTCAATTTCTGAGAGCGTATGTCTAAATGTCTTTGGATATTTCAAGCAGAAAAGGATGGGTACCTAAACTCATTTTTTCTATCCATCCACTACTCTTCCTACTCTTTGCACCAGATATCTTTATCTTTGCACCAGTTACCAGATGGACCACATTGTTGTAATACAATGTGAAGAAAAAAACTCTTCTGACCTTAGCCTTTCTTAAATGGTGGCTACATTAAATAATGATATTCTCGTATTACACCTGACATGTCTACGGCCCCTGTTGTGCATTAAAATAATAATTGTACATTAAAAGCTTTCTAAGAACCGCTGATCCAGGGAAGAGTTACTCTTCATTAAATTTAATAGGCGGCCCTCCATCCTCTCCCTTCCTGTGATAGATCTTTTTTGTTTGACCCCTTTCCGCTAGGTGGATCCATTTAAAGGATAGGTTGGAACAAACCTTTCTCGTGGCAATTTATCTGCAAGTACATATGAGTCAGGAACCCACAACATGGTTAATTGGTGTTTTAGAAATACCGAAATGAAGGAAAGATAGAAAAGTAAGGCCGATGGGGAAAGCCTTAAATTTATTTGAACACGTTCTCAACTTTTGTGCCTGAACTAACATTTCCAGGATTTCTCATGCAACATGTTGCATTGCTTGCAGGCCTTATGTATGTTAACATAACATTCAAAATAAAGATGGGATATAACGACGAGTCAAATCCTGTTTGTAGTAACTTCTATTCAGCAAAGCTTAAGCATGTATACAGCAATATGGCACGATGCAAGGTTCAGCTATTAACTCTTAACTTGATATTAATTTACTTTCTTCTCACTTCATGTTGACTCTGTTCGGACTTCCTAGGCTATACATAAGATAGAACAGAAATTAAATATCCTATTAACAATATACTCTGAAGTAACTAAGAAGTAACCAAGGATTAGTCTCTAAAGCTATATTATATGATTGAAGAAACGAAGTTACACGGGTCACATTACCGGTAAACAAGTTAAAGCAGAGACAGATATTGAGGGGTGGTTGTTAGGCTGCTTGAACAGATGTTAAAGCTCATATCAGTCGCTCAATACACAAACGATAATCATCTCCTAGCTTGCCTGTTGCCCCTACTTATTACCAAATATTAAAGTTCTAGATTATATAATCCCAACATATTTTACAGTATGTCTAGAACTGTAATGTCTATTTTCTTATACCTCTGGTTATACATACTTATAGAGACACTTAATGCGGCCTGAAATGTGCTGATATACAGACTAAAATACTGCCTTGAAGATTATCTCAAGATAAGGTAAATGACAAAGCATCTGTATAGCGGTTGGCCTGTAATGTATAGAGACACGAAATTTCGCCCACCATTTGCTGTCAAACCATCATACAGGATATATATAGGCGCCCACTCGGCGGCTCCGGTAAAATGTACACGAACTTCATTGGTTTCTTGATGAAAGAAGAGAAAAGAGAGAAGTAGAAAAATGTAAAAAGATGGAGGGAGATGCATTCGTTTTCTATCCTGATTGAAATTCTTACCAACTTCTTAAAGAGGTGAAGGATGTAATAGCTTTCCCCATACTGAGTGTCTCTGTGAATGCTTTTACAAAGGGGCTTTTTCTTCCTATGTTTCCCAGAATTGTACCTTTCTCCCGATGATAATATTCTCTTAGAGCAGACTTCTTACTCAAAAGAATATAAGGGGTTGACTGGCTTAATTAATTATCCACTATTTAGAATATTGTTTTTGCTTTTATCCGATCAAGAATAAACTTGGCTCACAAACCGTATCACATTAAATATTCCCTGCCTCTAATTATATAGACTTCTATCATGTAAATCTATAATGTTTGGTTATTAGGTTATTTGGATACTAGACAAGACAACGCCACAAAGAAAGGCCTACACAGTCATTAAGCTGAAAATGTATTATTAGATTTGTCATAACGTGCTACTCTTTCTATACGTATTTGTATGGAGTTTGTTTTATAATTGAAAAAATAAATCGTTAAGATAGTTTTGGTACCTGTTAATAATCATAAAGGGATAATTCTAATATGTATATCAAACCTCAGTTGAAACCTAAGATTTTTCAATTTGCTAATTTTGAACTAAAATATCCGTTGGCGAATTCCGCTGATGGAGCAATCCTAGCGGGCATACTCAAGGAGAACAGGAGGATCATATCCCTCGCTTCCTGTCACACTAATCATGTAATCATGGGAATGACCTTGTGAACTTTCCTTGATTAACATCCGATATCCCCTTACAATTCGACAATTAATGGCGCAATGTCTTAATCATCCGTGCCCAAGGCGCCGTCGTCTCTCACTGTCGCATTTATATTAGAGTATGTGAGCAGAATCCTGAAGATAATCCAGGCATTCCACCTACCAGTTCCAGTGGGGATTTTGTCGCCCTTATCACCAAGGAATGATACTGGACCTTGATATCCATTTCGATGGAAATATATTCAGTCTGGATTGAATGACTCTCTGCTGTATTATTCCCAAAGGAGAGCGAGGTAGTAGAGCGATGTGTGATGTTGGAGTGGTCACCAGAGGCTGTTTAAAACGACTTTGGGGAAAGAAAAGTAATTAAATGCGAAGGCATGGACGGTCGCCCAAAGTGATATGTATGGAGACGTGTCAGAGATCTTCAGTAGTCCTGCCGCTATTATAATCACCATCTAATTATTGGCAACTGAGATACTCGTAGAATGGGTGAGCACCGTACGATGAGGCCCCCATACACCAACGACTTGGTGGCTAAGATAATTATTACCCGGGCTAAAATAGATAGAGCCAGAGTTACTTGGGAGCAATGTTTCATTCTGGCAAACCTGGGTAAGCACCGCGGGAATCAAGGATCAAGAGTAAAACGAGTTATTTTTTTCCATACATATCCTTTACTGAAGGTTGAATCGATAGCCCAGTTTTGGCTTAGCGTTCAATGGGATATATAGGTTCTTAAGAGGCGAGTTGGTATCAATATCATTGCAAGGCGATACTCTGATCTAAGTGCATGAAATTAGTGGGGAGACTTTTAAACATTATTTGATATCTTGTAGTACGGCAAATTTATGCAGCTTAAACTGTAATGTGATTGCTCCTCATTTTGGTTGCTAATAGGAAGAGGTGTTCCGCCATGAACAAACTTTTATGATAGAAAACATTAGATGGAGAGGCGCCAATTGCAACCTTGGGTTATCTTTATCCGAAGACGCAGCTATCACATGGCTGCTCAATGTATCCCTCGTCACTATTACGCATTTTGTGGATAGTTTGATCAAAATTATCTTGAGATATTATGAATAATAGATGATGAGATTAGCCTTGTTTCCTCTGAAGCTGGTCGAGGGAGGGAGCCACCTGACCCATAAGGTGACCCCAACATTCAATCTGATGGGTCGCTACCGAAGTAGAGGGATCGTGAAATATCATTCATTGGCATCGAATAGATAAGACCTTGCATGTTCGCCCCTTATGATAAAAAACAAGCCCCCCATCAAAGGCCTTATTTGATTAATTATAGATGCAAATGAAGAGAAGGCTTGCGGGAGGTTGCCGCTCAAAGCATATAGGCAGTGAAAGGCAGCCTCAAAGTCGGTACTGAAATTTCAAGGTCGCTGAACATAGGAAGGGTTGTTCTTTGAAGCCTTTTGTTGGTAGGTAAGTAAACATGTAATACCTGATTACATGACGGTTGATAACAAGTGCAGTAACTTCTATGTTGGCTGGTTGTTTCGGTGCGTATCTATGTTTTTATGTTTGATCGATGCAGCCAACACTTCCACTGGTACACTTGTATGATATAATATACTCCCATGAAAAAATACCACATGCATGGGAATACTAAATAAACTTCACTGAGTTTAATTTTTCGAGTCCAGGGATTGTGAAAATACTCCGTAATCCCTTATAAAGCTTGGATGGAAACCACAATAATTATTACATAAGAGATTTTAAATCCAATATGTAAAATTATATATTTTGGCATCCAGTTTGGGTTACAGCATTACTCTAACCTTTGGTCATTAGCCATATGCCAATAAAATACATACTGATCAGACTTTCTCCGATCATACAAGCCATTTCAACATACTCCAACTTAAGATAGAGACATATAATCACATTCGGGTTTGATTTGGATCCTGAAATTGAAATTGGTATCGACAAACATTCCATTCCCGTATATCATATATGTATCAAGGCTGGAAGAAGACTTAAGGGCCTTGTCTACTAAGCCGATTCTCATGCGATTATCTCAGAATTTAGTGCAAAATAGCCCACTGCGACGCAAAATCGCATGGGAATCGGCTTGGTGGACTAGGCCTGAAAACTTTATAAGGGACACAATATATGTTTCGGTCAGATTATACAAAAGTCTTTTTTAATACAAAAGTCTTCAAAATCCCCTCTACACATCACCATTTGTTAGCGTCTTTTTGCAACTTTTCTTAAGATTAGAAGTGACCAAGAAAAAAGGTTACCTTGTAAGAGTCTGTGTTTGGCCGCTGAGTTGTCATCCAGCATGCCGTCTATGGAGAGCTTATGATTGACGTCCCCCTCGACACTGGAGGGGCCCCTGCCGCTGTCACTATTGGAGGAGGTAGAGTTGTCAGAACCCGCGTCCTCTTCATTCACACCCACACCACACCCTTCACTTTTAATATTATGGATGGCGATATTCACCTGAAAGGAGAACAAAAAGGTCATCATGTTAGTGAAGTCATAATACTATTTATCTTCTTCAAAGTTAATATTAAAGTCAGTCGAGCCTCCACGGATGGATGCTTTATTTAGATATAAAATGTTTTTTACTTCGTCGATTTGGTATATATTATAGACAAATACAAGTTTGTCATTCAAATCCCAGACATGAGTGTAAAGTGAAGGAAATGGCAATTTCGAAGTCCATATTACTGCTATTTATAAGACAGAAAAATAACACAGGAGGCAAGGTATACAGCAAACAATTACAGCGAACATTAGAAAAATAAGCTATGCTCTGGTTCTGAGAGTGAATTTAATTATTTGATTGATATCTTGCTTTTACGGTTTTTATGATAAAGGCAGTTGGTGCCTGGTGAATGACTTCTTGGCTGCGCGCTGGGTAATATCAATTAATGATGTACGAAAGCTTTTTGGGAGGATTGTAGATGACATCCCATTCTCAGCCTGGTCGCCATGCAGTCGTAATCAAGATCAATATAGATGTAAGCCATTATTGGAATAATGATCAAATCGATGGAGATATGGGTTAGGTTGGGTAGCAATCGACATTCCATCTACCTCCTCATCATATGCAATGCTTTGAAATGATTGATCTAATTTAGAATTGTCCATTATTGTTTGATCTTATGATAACAATAACCGTGGCTATTATTATACACTATGGTCGGTCATTACATGGATCGGCAAAGAATGGCCCTTACCAATTACATGCACTGCCAACTGTTATTGTATATGTTATACACTTAAAGGCCACTTGATCATAATTAATTTGCATGTATTTTTGAGTGCCTTTATAAGTAATATGTCATCATCAATGGGCAAGCTGAGCTAGCTATAATCATGCACTAATAATTATATTAGATGTTCTAAACAGAACATGGCTTTTTACAAGCTGACATTATATAGAGGTTAGTCATATGTTATACCATATACATTTGCTCCCTTTATATCAGGTACAAAATGTTATCAAATGACTAATACAAGGTCCAGAGGTAGGTAATTCACTAAGTTCAAAACAATAATATAAATGTCTTTTATCGATTAAAAGCGTCAAACCTGGGTCTGCACGCATTGGGTTGATACTTTATGGCTGTTCTTCAGGCTTAAAACTTCTATTAGATACGCCTATTTAATATGTGTCTCATCTCCTAGGTGGCACCACAGAATTCTGTCTCTTTCAGATATCACATACGAGGGTATGGTATTATACAGACCCTTCTAACAGTTTTCTAATTTTAGTGGTTGATAATTTTATCTTCCAAGGTATCATTATATGAAGGAGTGATAATTTTCCAGTAAACAATCGACCTTTGATCTGGATATGTACCTCTATCGAACAAGATCATTATTGAACTCAAGTTACAAAGTAATTCTGGCTTTAGGAAAATGTAGACCTATATATTTCCAGAGCTCTTGTAACAATAAAAGTTATTTTAAGTTTCAGATAAATATACTACATTCCATGCTGTAAGGTGTGTGGAGCTAATATCATATCATGCCTTTGGGGAATTAGTTATATTCGACGGGAATAGAGCACGGATCCGTATAAGAAGACCCAAATCTCTAGCAATATACATACTGTAGTCTTAGTATTGCACAGCTTATGATTCATACAGTATGTAGTAGAAAAATAGATTAAGCATGGAAGGCGAGACATCAGAATCACAGACAGTCGCATAGTAGATCAGCACGAACTATTATAAAAACGTATGTACATGTATTGTGTCTCTTGTCCTAGTATGCCTTTTATTAAACCAAGATGACTGAACAATATGGTAGAAATATCTAAATGTTTTAAAGGTTGTTTTGGGGTGGTTATCTCTCATTCCAACTATTCCATCAGGTAATTGACGGGGGAAACCATACAAGAAATTTCACTCAACAAGACAGGCAAAGGAGCTACACGAAGCAAACCCATTTCCTATATGCGCCACCTGGATTCGACTACTGATATGAATGTGGTATGTTCTTGCCTCGTAACCCGTTCAATACAGGCTTTCTTAATCAAGCTCTAAGAATCCGGTCCTTGTAATGCCAGGGTTAGCTTTAGCTTAGGAATATTTAATGCATTTAGGATTAACTGATGAAGGAGGGCTTACAAGGTATCTGTATCAAAGAAACAAGATCAAAGGATTTAATCTTCATGTAGGTCAGATCAATTTTGCAGGATTAACTGTGAAGCTGCGCCTTAAGATGAGTTACATTGTATTCTTCCAGGCTGCGAACCCTCGGCAACCTGATGGTTAGAAGAAGCCTTGTTTTATATTGACCTTTTGATCATGGCTTAGACAGTATGGAAGGGGGACAAAAGACCCAGAAACATCATCTGGGGACTGTCGACTATATTAATCGCTTCATAAGGGTAAGATGCTTTTGTGTATTTCAACATTATTTGCATATTATCATGCTGAAGAGGATGTATAACTACGACCTCAAAGACATTGATGAGAAAAGGTGAAAACATATGAAAGGACTGATTTCTCTGAAGGTTTTCACCGCTGATACTATTAGGGATAATTCCATGTATGGAACATATTAAAGAACATATTATAATTATGAATATATTTCACATCGGCGGTGGACTGTATTTGGCTTCGAATGTTTCGAGACATTCATATTATGAGGTCGATTCTTGTCCATCCCTTTATAAGTGGTCAGCTTGTTTGCGCATTTTATGCCGCTTTGCAGCCCGAGCAATTGCTAGATAGAAGGTGGCATACACCATGTTTTATTGAGCAATCTGCTGATGCCAGTGATGGTGTCCTTTCTGGGTGGAAAATGAGAACGATTCCACCCTTGTCCGCAAACAAACGCAGATGTTATCATCGTATATGAGAAATCCCAAGTATATTATAGACATGTGATACATAAGAAAGCACTGGCTAAGAAGCTGGCTGGAAATGTCCTATTTGGGATAGAATTCAGACACCACATATATATCATATGCCTTCATAAGGTTACATGTCTAGGGAGTTACTATTTGAAACACACTTTTGGAATAAATTCCTCGGGAGGTTTCCTGATCGAGGGCAGAACTAATATAATTATTTGATTGCTGAATTCTAACCAGTTCAGCATAATTCTGATCGGCCACAGATGTTCCTATCAGTAGAGGTTCGGTAAAGAAAGTATTTCCGTCTAGGGAAGCACCGACTTCTTCATTTTCATACATTACAATTGTAGAACATTTATATCAAATGATATCAATAGTCCTATGACATAGACCCATGTATTTTTCTACAAATTGATATCAGGAACTGAGAGCGACTGAATTCAAATTCCCCCTCTTCCTTTCATCCTTATTAGTCAATATTAAAAATGATTCATGAGGTTTCAGGAGCCTGGTCTGATCATTAAACCAATATCTGAAGATAAGCACATATTAATTTCCGGCCAATCACAGGATTGCCTTTTATATATTATCATTACTGTCACTGCGACAAATGAGCAATAAAGGGGGCCGAACATTACATCCGACATTAAGAATGTTCAATGAGGAGTGCTCTGTCAGATTATTATCAGAAATCTTGTCTTAGAAGACATAATACCTTCATACAACTGACAGGGTCATCAGTCCCGACCTTCTACCACTTAGCTTTGCAAATAAACATGACGTCTTCCTTCTCAAGTTACTTCAGTCTTTTTCGCCTCGCCAAACATAGCACCTCAAAATTGATTGATGAAAACACCTTCTTCTCGAGCGGAACATTGCTCCAATATTTGTGAAATACTGAACTGTGTTTTGGTAAAGAAACACGAGAAGGATTTACTCGAGGACTAAGGTAGTATTTTCTGTGCAAGTATGCAGCTGAGGCAGAGAGCCTCGAGTGACCATGAGCGTTACTCGAGTTAGGCGTCGGAACATCAAGCAGATGACCAGCCTTTGTATGGATGGAGGTGTCTTGTGACAGGGACCACTTTTCCCACAGCCTCGATCATACTCCTGCAATAGCCTAGCATCGCAAAGCTTTTAATTCCACGCCCCATGGGTGGTAGGTCCTATTTCCAGGGTATATCTATTGCAGGAGAGGCATTGATGTTGATCTATTTGCCAAGGCAGTTGCATAGACGTGCTTATAGGAATGGTATTGTGCAAATGGAGCCAGGAGAGAGCTTTGCTGTTTATTTTTTATCAAAAGAGAATTCCAGAGGTGCAGTAAAGTCTCCCAACATGTATGTAGAAAGGTTACCAACACCAACACCATTCTTTCACGAGCAGAGGAGCGCCTGTGTACAGGGGAGCGTTCATGAGCATTTACAAATAAGCAGAATCTAGGGGAGCTCTCAGGTGTTGCAGGTGGGGTATCTCACCTTTCTTCTGCTCCTATAGGCTCACCAGGTGTAGGCACAAGTGGTGGTTAAATGACCATGGGCCAACCTCAAACATACAAAACACACACACGCCAGGCTCTCTACACAACCACATCCAGGTCCCCGGGGACAAGAACCTCACCAGGGTCCCCACCAGTGTTTTATTTTATAGATTGGGGACGTATTGTTGCCTGGAAAATAGTGTGAAGGAGGAGGGTTGGTTTTAAGGGTGAGTACACAAACTGTCGACTCTGTGCCTGGCTGTGAAGTGATCGGTTTTCATACCTGGTGGCCTTTTGTTAAAGGGCGCTTAATATTCCTCTTCTCATGTTTCGAAATGAGGGAAGCCCCCGAGCATGATCTCTCCCCCTCCCCCTATTAGATCATCTTCTTTCTTTAATCACAGTTTTAATCAATAATTCCACATACCAGAAGGAAATATCAGGTGAAAGTGGTGTCGGGTTGGTCTGGGCTAGTATCCGAATAAATAAAACATACAACTCACCAATTTCAGAATATCTCAAACTATTGTATTGCTATATGTTACTAATGGATACTATCCATGAGCCTGATTTTTACGAATTTGTCAACTTTCACAAAATTTATATTTAACCATTTGAAAAAAAACCCGTATTTTTCAATTTAATTCAATATATATCTCTGTATATCCTCACATCCTTTTCCTGTCGGAGTATGTAAGAAGATGTCTTAGGCGGTGATCTGAGAGATTTTTCTTTCAGAGCTCAACCAGGTTAACATTGTCATTCAGATTCACTTAGTAAACATGGGGTTAATAGACCGGTATGCATTAGGATAAGTAAGAAAAGCAGATGCTTAGAGCAAATTTGCATCTGCCACTCAGACCTTTAGCTTGGTATACACCAGTCAGTACAATGCTAACATATGAAATCTTTTCAATTTTCGCCTCTTTAAATAGGAGCTGTCATAGAAAGTGACTAAAAATGTGCTATGTTTACAGAAACCTACGGTCTCTGAGGATTCCATGTTTGACTATAAATATGAGTCATTCCGATGTTCAGACACCATAAAGCTTCGAAATGTAAGTGCAATATTTGTTAGCACGCTCATTCCAATATTTAGAGTCACCTTTCTGAATTCCCAGTCGAATAGGTGAGAGGAAAAAAGGAATTTAATACGAAGCTTTCCCTTTTACAAACTCAAGTCAAGCGATGGACCCAAGATCTGGTAATGCAAGAGATTTTAAGCAAAGTTTTCATCACTCAGAAGAACAAGTTGTGAGAATAACATTTAAGAACTTTCTCAAGGTAACAGTCGGGATAATATTGATGCTGAGCTTGAGCTTGATATGCACCACTATTTTTTACCAGGTGCAATATATAATACAGAATGCCAAACGAGCGGTTAGATCCGGGTCCTTATACTGATTAGTTATGGACAAAATATTGGACAAACAACATCAAATCACTCCAGAAGAACAAACAGGTCTTCTCTAGCGTGTTTACATAATTCATTTAAGTGCGAATATATATAATTATAGAAAGTGTGTTTACTCCTCATTAAAGGCATGAGATGCTTGCCCGGTAGGCTTCAGGGGGAGTAGGGCGAAAAATGGAAGAACGCGTAGGCAGTGTATGGGAGGGTGTAGTATCTTCATTAGGCTAATGCATTGAAGCAGTCCAATACAGAGCTGAGGCCGCGATCCGGGCTTAACTCACCAACCACCGTACATCCATTACAGTTGTCCTTAACAGGCACTTTTTGGTCCTTAACAGGAATCATTTATTCTTCCCATTCACTTAACAAGCGGTCCTCGATCCATTACTTGATAAACAAGGCCGTCCTAGGTTTTAGCCAGATTCTAATACAGTGATTATCTCTGTTTAGAAACAGGTTGATCAATTGCTAGATACAAGCTAAATGAGCGCACACTAAAAACACCCAGTTATATAGAGGGGTGTTTAAGAACACAATCCCTCGTGACGGGATTCATAGATGGTGATGTCCGGATCAGATAAGCTTTTCCCGCAACTTACTAGCTTGCTGATCTCCATAGCCACATCGCGCTTTAGATGATCCAAATGTCAATGGCAAGAATAGACTAAGCCACCATGAGTATGCTTAGTTGAGCTCTTTTTGATAATCACCTTTTATATGTGTCTCATAGTTATATAATTATATGATCTCTTATCGATAACATAATATGATATGTTATGCCCAAACTGCAATGGCCATCGATCAGTATTATTTCTAATAGAAAATCCCCAATAACTTTTAGTCCCCAATCGTCATGCAGTCAATATGATCGAGTCCATCTGAAACCCCTTGGAAAGAAAGGAAGCCTTCAATTGAATTCAAGATATCAGCTTCGATTTAATTGGTGGAACAAACTGGCAAATTGCGAGCGAAAATAAGATTTGTAAATTATTTCAGCTCCAAATATAGACACAGATATCCTAGTTTGTGCCTGAAGCAGCGCGTTTTTATATCTAAGTTATTCAGTTGCAAACTCCATCAAAGCAATGAAAACTTAATTATCGGCAGTCAAAGACAAAGGAATGCATAGAGCCGCCGTTTTTGTCTCCAGCATTCCTGTTCCTAGACTTTTGATTAAACTTTAAAAGATGTCCGAAACTTCTTAGAAAAGGGATAAAGCAATGCAATTAAAGTTTTTATGCTTCTCTGGGAGTTTTCCAAATGTTCCTAGTGTCATTAATGACAGCTGGATCGTTTGCCCTTGTTTTTCTTATTGATAAATACCAAATTGAAATAACTAACACCCAGGGGCTCTTCTGGAAGACCCTCACTCGATGTTTTCCGTAGGCCAGGTGTAGAGAAAAGCAAATGGTTTTGGATTGGACTGACAAAAGGAACTCCAGCGCAATTCCAATGGGAAAACATGAGGTTTTAAAGGCTATGATCAATATTTCATGGCTGGTGAATTCTGAACTAATTTCATTTTACTGGCTAGCCTAGGGGAATTGATTCCACATCATTTGTGTGGCAAGGCCATGACACAGATGTTTGCTTCTGCTGATTGGCCTTTTTAAAGCAATAGGAATTCATGGTCCATTGGCTACGATGGCTGGCAATCTGCAGGCCTGCCCTCGAGTTGTTTGGGATGGTTGAATTAGAGCACCGTACCTCTAGATCGTCCGACAGGTCGGGGAGGCCCCACGTTGGTACGTCAACAGTGGGTTGAGGCTGTTGTTGTTGTTGTTGGTCCTTTGTGTGTGGATGTTGGTGAGGAGGAAGAGGAGGAGGATGCGTATGAGGCGATGAAGTGGCACTCGGATCTGGCAGAGAAGGTGTGCTGTGTTGGGGTACGGAGGAAGCATACTGTGGGGGTGGATGGTGAGGGTGGTGGCTGTGGTGGTGTTGGTGGTGGTGGAAACTACTGGGTAGTGGTGTCTCTACTGGAGAAGGGCATGGTGTGGAACTGGCCCACCCCAAACTGAAGCGCCAGCTATCTGGAGGAGGAGGGAGGTCATCATCTTGCCCTGACACAACGTCGTCAGCTTTGTCACTGACAGGCACCTGGCAAAGACAGGACAACAAGCACAAGAACGGTCAATGTGGTTAGTGCAAAGAACAGGACAAGAAATGTTAGTGGAAATAGTTAATGATACAGAGTCTTTCTACAGAGACAGACAGCATGCTAGTAAACATAGACAGAAACGGAGTGTGTTGATTGTTATTCTTTGTTTTTACTTTAAGAGAAAAAAAGGATTATTGAAAGGCGGAAAACATTATTTCACATCCACTCACTTTTATATGTACATAATGTTTCCTAATTGTCAGAGAGATAAACATGCGCATCGAAAGACACTCATGCGCACATTCGATAACATCTTTGGTTGTCCAATAGTTAAAGATTCCTCTTTCATACACGAGGGTCGTAATTTCTTCCCAATATAACACTAAATGTACTAAAGGACTTGAATTTATCAACACTGAATTTAGGAAAAGTATGAAAGAAGCATTCGGGCCATTGTGAATGAACGTCTGAGATTATGAGATTAGTCTGAAGTATTTTATAACATGAAGCAATGAAAAGGGGTGGAATAAATGCACTCAATGTCTAGACTGTATCAACAGCTCTTAGAGATTCAATAGAAACAAAATGTTCTAAAAAGCATGTACATTGATCGGGAATCGACCTCATCAATCATATGCCATGCCAATGCTGTAGTGGGTTCGTTCAGAAACCGATAGTTACACTTTCAATAGGTAACTATTGAAAGGGGAGATGTTGTACACGCTTAATGTTATAATGGAGAAATAATTTCAAACATTGCAATATCTATACAAGTAGACATGAAGTGATTTTGGATACTGATTCAAGGATTCACAGTGGGGATATCTATTTTCCGTTTCGAATTCTTTTCGGCAAAGCAATATCCATGAATAAATGTCACGGTAAAATAAGACAGTTGAAAGGTATGGACCAGGAATTGTACCATATAGGATAGTATTACTTAGTGCATTGCTTTAAGTTAAGTGGTTGATACAATTCTTCTTGATGTCCCGAGCTTATGATATTAATCTGATTTAAATTTGATCTGGCTAGTGACGTTGTATACGCGCTGTTAGTAATAGAAGAATCCTTTTGGCAGGACCAGGGACGGCTTTAATAGGAAATCTCGACGGGAAGGGAGAAAGTGAAAAGATATGAAAGTTCCTGTGGAATGTCTCTTTTAGTTCCTTTTTAAAGCCTGTCTGTCGACAGACCGGAAGGGCGATTCGCTTTAGAATTATAATAGAAGATTTACCTTCATTTTTTAAAGTCGGGGTTCACCTAAAGAAGGTATAAATAACACTGATAGCAATAAAGCAGAGAATATTGGCCTCGTACGTCTCCATAATGAGTTAGTTTGAAGAGTTATATTCCAAGGCAATGGTCCTCGCCTTCGGAGAACGATAGCTGGTGCGATACCTGCTGCACATTTCAGCATAAGTCACTGACTCAGTGGCAGTGACGTTAACCCATTGAGTCCCTGTAACTGTCGCTTCAGGGATCAAACACCTTTCTAGGGGCGACTTTAATTTCCCTTCCTCGGGGTGAGCAATAAAAAGAAAGGCGCATAATATATATGATCTTACAAAGAGGAGACGTGAGTCATCGCGTTCATTACTGAGATGAAATTATAGGGTTCCGTCTTTTTTATATGCAAACGTTCCCATAGCTTAAAATAAAGTATGCTATACTTAAAGGTTATTGTACTCATTAACGTGATCATTAACACATCAGATATATATCAGTGATGTCACTGGTCATGTTTCCATGCAATGGCTGTATGTATGTACTTCATGGGGTAATCTAAAATTGCTATATTATTTCTAAAACAATGCCACGGTCGTTTCTGTATGATTGATTATATGTTGTGTTCATGTTTTACGTTAAATAACGTCTTCATTGCTCATAGTGCAACCTTGACCGTGATCCCATTCTTTTCTACTAAGGTTGTGTCTAGACACAGTGCTATGGATATGTCTATGTTTGATAGAGATGCCCTGATTTAGAAATTGCACTTGTATTATTGTACAACCTTCCCTCGCCGAAGAAGGCCCCTTGATGCACGAAAAGTCGGAATCCCCAATAAACTAGACTTAAACTAAAAAATCCAGCTTCTGACCCCGTTTCTTTTTATACCTTGCCTCCTTTCTTGATTATTGCATAAAGTTCAGTTGCACGAAATAAGACATTACAATCTAAAACCTTCGGCCAATTGCACACAAATATATAGAATTTCCCTAGTTACTATCGAGGCTAAGAACGTAAAGTAGCATGCTATAATGTTGCTTGCGTCCGAGCTAGTGAAACAAGGAAGAAGCGGAGAAGGTTCTCTGTATGCGTCTTGGGGTGATTCGGTGTCATTAAGCCTCTGGAGAACGGCCTGTACAGGTGTACGCCCTCTAAGTAGTGCACAATCGGGGATAATGGTCGTAGCTTTGTGGCGACCCGTTGATTGCAGTGCAATATGCGCTGGTGTGGGGGCAATAAGTAGTGTGGATGCAACCTCCTCCAGTCAACACGTCCCCAAACGTGAGGGGAATATGGCCACGCTGCATGAAGAGGTCCTCCAGGGCCATAAAGATGACCTGGCAAGGGCCTAGGTCTCCGGAAGGGCCATCTCCTCCCAGGCCGACCTTGGTGTTGACCCCCCGGTGTATCCTTATGATTTGTGGGTGGGTATGTGTGTGTTGGCGCACGGCACAAGATGAGTTTTCACGTGTGTGCCTGGCTGCTGGGGGATGTTCCTGGGTCCAACTTCATCAGCCCAGGAGTCCTTCTTGATATAAAATGAAGAAGAACTCCTAAATCTACTTTGATGGGCGTCGGTAACACCAGGTCCCCATAAAGTCCAATTTAGTGGTATTGGATCAATGTGACCCCGTGACCTTTTTCACTTAAACTCTGAACCTTGACCCCAGTGACCTCGGTAAATCAGCTAATATAAAGACAGTAAATTATAATACTGCTTAAAGTCGACTCGGAGGATAAACTGCATAAAATGTTGTACCAGACCCATTCCTGTAATCTCTTAAATTATTGATGCCTACTTATTGGTGTTCCTCCGTGATTCCACTTTACATAATACTCTCAGCAGGGGGCAGGTATCATGAATATCAGCTCCCTGACATTATTTATTCATCGGCCTTTCTGGTTATAAGCTTTGCAACCCTAATCCTAACTGCAATCGTTCATGTGAGCGTCAACGCCTTAATGAATATTAATCGCCATAGAGGAAAGGCTAAATGGTCAAGCACACCTTTTATCTCCAGACAAATATATTCCAAACAATCCCATTTGCAGTGTTTTTCATATAAATCGACCATGATTTATTATAGCATGGTACAAAGCTCAATTTAAGGTAAGAGGCTTATGTAGGTAGAGAAAGGCCAGAGCTAGCCGATCCATCCCAAGGAGAAATGCATTTCTCCTTAGATCAGTCGCATAAGATCAGTTCTAGGTATTAATTCATTATGACGAGTGTGTCATAATTCACAATACTCAAGCTTGTCTCTTACATATCAGTCATTGTTATGCTACTCCCTTACTTCAAACATTCCTAACCGGGCGACAGACCCAGGCGTGTCTAGAATATATAAAAGCGGTGCTTACTGAGACAATTCGATCTGCCTATTGTCTATATTTTGGCGGATAAATCATGCACAGGAAGAACATCAAACAGCCAGTGGATGACAAGTCAGCGGCATTTGATTAGCTGCGACAGCTGCCAAATTGAATGATGCGGAAGCAGCCATCACCCACTGCCCGAGACGCAGTAAACCTTAAAGATGTATAAATCCACATGTAGGTCCAATACCACCGCCCCCTCCCCCACCTCTCTTCCCCCCTCCCATCCTTCTTCCTCACATTCCACCATGTCCCTCTTACCAACCCACCAAGGTGGCGTATCAACTTGCCTCTTACATCCTTCCTTGTTCTTTTCCCAGCCTCCGCTAGGCCGATTCTATGAATCTGTATCAAGGTAAGTGGGATACCGCTAAAGGAAATGGGCCACTTCTTGACACAACAATCTTCATTAGTGTTGAGTTACTTCTATCAAGAGTGTCAGGCATTAGCAACCATTCGTACAATGATTGGCTGTAAAACTTTAACTATAGAATTGAACTGACATTCACATGGAATTAGATTACACATCTAGAACATGGAATTCGAAGTAGGCCTAAAACTGAAAGGACATTTTGATTTTCAATTCTAACACAGACACATAATAGGCCTAATTCATTTATTCGCGAAAAGCAAAGGATTCAACAGTATTTAGAGAGTGCAATGCTAGGTAGTAAAGCTAACTTGCGCAATCCTAGTCCACTTCTCAAGTGGTTGAAGTATTCAAGTCTGGATCTACGTAACATGGTCCCAGATCCCTGTTTTCAGACACGACATGACTGAGTGATAATGGATGCAGTGAGTTGGCTTAGGCAAGCGCCTCTGCGTGAAAGGCATACTTGGCCGTCCTACATGCAAGACACTCCAAATGAAATTTACTAAATTCGATCATGGGAGATTTAGAGTCCCCTCCTTCTAATAGGGGCCCAGGTATTCGATTCCCCTCTCACTTGATCACCGCGGGCCTATAAGAGATCGAGGAAACGCAATTGAGGAGTGACATTGTGAATGTGTACTCCGTTCGTCCACGTCAACTACTGGCCGAGCGACGTCGCCCACCTCTCATGAAAAGATCCTGACAAAAGTACATTGTGTTCCCCCGAGCTCGGAAAACTCACTTGGCCATGTCCTTTGCTGTCTTTTTGACCCAGCGCCCGACTCCTTTCACGAGCAGATTTATTCAATTTCACTGCTTGCTCATTAGATTTGCAACAAGAGAGCTTCAACCGCCCTCATAGCCGATGTAATGGTATCACCACGCAGATTAAAAGAGAAAAGGTTCGTTTCTTTGATTGCCAAAGGGGACTGTGAGACTTCGTGGCAGAATTTTGTCAAGACTACTGTCAAACATGTCAGCACGCAAATAACTCAAATAGGCAAGGTTGGTATTCACTCCATGGGGGGAAAATGAATCTTTTCCATGCTCTATATATAATTATATCCTAAATCGTAATAATAAAAACCAGGATGAAGATTTATTTATATCTTTATCAAGAACTGCATCCTTGATTTATAAAACATGTGAAATCATTGCTGTGAAAACATTTCTGTGAAAGCAAGGAAATCAAGCAACAATTTCTAGTCTTGAGTAAGCTGCAAGGACATGACCACAATCGTAGCGTCTCAAGGAGATAGGATCGCATTCAGTAGAGTGTAATCTACAGATACACGTAGCTGTGGTATATTGAACAAAATTTGGAATATAACGCCTGCAGTAAAATTCTTCGATATGAAGCGCAGAAGACAGGTCTATATTGGCATCTCATTACAGTTTGTTAGACAGATCTGTATTCTATACGACAAAAGCTTATGAGTCTATTTTGTATGGGTCAGCGAAAACGCAACACTCTTCTATACTTACAATATCAAACCAGTCACAGTGAAAACCTCCTCCAAAAGACATCCAAAGATGTAAATCTTTGCGGGGGCCAGCTTCTTGCCGAGCTGTCAGCCTTCTAATACTAGGGGTGTGACGGGCTTATCAAACAGGCGAAAGCAATATCATTAAGATTCTAATTCTTAGAGAATGCCAGGCAGTTTCTAAGAATGTCATATTTATTCCGGAATCATCGATGGAAATTGCATATGGGCGACGTTTTAGGAGAGTTAAATTTGGTTTGTGCACACCTCATTAAAATGGATGATGGGAGGAATTCGTGATCTACATTCATTCCTTGCGCTGTCATTGGCCACACATAGGCTCCCACCCTGATAAATGGGATTATATCGGTTCTGTATAATAGGATATTGTATTTGGATGAAAAAGGCTCATTTTCCCTTTTTCTCCTTAGACTTTCTTTTTTGAAAGATGTGGCATAGAACTTGCAGCCATTCAAATGAACTAAGACTGCTTTTCCGTCTCCTAATGTTTTCTCTGTTATGCCGGGGACTCCAACGAAACCATTAAGAAATTACAGCGCAGCTTGCCACTGATGCAAATGTCTCCGGGGATATTGGCGGAACTCGTTAGAGGAAATAAAACACTGGGTATATTGTATGTTTTACTCTTCGAAACGATCAAATCCACTCACACTAGATTTTCCATCTCTGAACCAGCTTTTATGGATATTCATAATCCCTTCGGAGATATTGATTAGTTATTGCGATAAATTGATTATGAAATCCTTGATGTGTATGTAGCTCTTTTTTCTAGCTATAACACACATCCTAGAAGAATAGTACTATGGGCTGAGATATCTAATGCTTAAAAAGACGACTAGCAGGGATTTGGCCTAATCTAAGGGATATTGGCCGGAGAAGAGAATGAGGTTCTGTTTTTCCTGTTTCCATTGCTCAGTCTGGTCGACCTCTTTAGTGCTCTGGCAGGCCTTTTGTGAGCAAAGCCTTATTGGGTGGCATTTCTGGCACAGGATCTAACTGTAAAATCTTCGCAATGGCTTTTCTTGGCGGTCATGCCAAACACTTCTCATAAGAAGGTCTGTATGGGTAGTGAAGACTCACGAGAGCAAAATTTGCCCAGTTGGTTAAGGCTTAGCGAGCGAGGCTTCTTTGTAATTGGATCCAAATAAACCCAAGCCTGTCGCCGGATTACATCAAGCTACAATATTTTAATCTCTTCTAAATTCTGATGGGAGAATTAGGGCCTCGGTGGGAGGGATGGGAAGGGAGTATTAAAAGTTCACTGTAGGCCTCTAGAGTCTTTGAATCCGAACATTCACCAACCACGTAGGCATTAAGGGACATTCCTATTTAATCCAGATTTAACACCGGGAAACACGCATAAATGCAGCTTTGGATAACCTGTGATTAGCTAATGGTATTTCGACATAATATCATCTAATGATTTAAAGATTTTATCTATAGCATTTCTCCGAAATTTGGCAATGCACTACTTGTACAGAAATAATTCACGAAGAATCATTACACAAGGGTCCTTAATGATCTAAATCTAAGGTTTAGCTAGTCTGATGTAAATGCCATTTTTATATAGGGATTCCCAATTCTAATTATAAAATGCTTTTAATATAATATTAGGATATCTCCGTTTGTTTATCAATTGATATTGGGATTCAGCATGTATATACTTTGTATGACGCAAATGTGAGGCAAAACTAAGAGTAGACATTATTCCGCTTGCAACGCCATAAAATAGTATTTGAAAAGTTATTTGCATGTGGAAATGACCATTGCTGACATCTAGCATGAAGATATAATATCATAGGTACACGTGACCTCTCAGATCCTCCTGGCTTCCCCATCTGGCATCTTACCAAAATACAGACATGGAACATATCGCGCCTTTGATGTTCATTGGAGCTGACTACTCAAAGTCGACCCTTCCTATAGATGGTATCACTTACATGTTCTCTGTACCGGACTGACTCCCATTTACCCAGTACTATTGATATGATGTCTGTATTCTGTATTAACTACTATGTATTTCCTGGATGGATCTTCTAACGATCATATAATATATCTAAAGGGTCTGTTTAGGTCATATATATGAATGCCGATTGTATAGATTGTGGTGTTTGCAGATGTACCTATGAAAGCACCGATCCGAAGATCTGAGGCTCAAAGCACCCGAGTACCTTTCTTTATTGATACATATTGGACGGATAAGACTATCACAAGGATATTAGTAGCGGTTCTGTGCAATGTAAGAGGTGGGAACTAACATACTGTTGAACGGCCTTTCTCTAAAGAGGGTTGATATTTGTCTTCAGAAAGCAAGTTTACAATTAGCGTAATGCACAGAAATCACGTTTGTGAAGGGGCTATAAAACCTTGGAGTGACAGCGATGAAATTATATTACATGAGGCCGCAGGCTTGGTATTACCAATTCTAGTAATCAGGGAAAACCTCCTTCGATAAAACAATGATTCATCTTATACTACCAAAGTTTTAATTACATCATTGTGGCTTCAATGAAAAAGAGTACATAAATATGGGCAGTGAGGCAAAGTTGGCTGCTGGGAAAAGGAAAAAAAGACCATTTAGATATGTTGTCTCCCTCGGCTCGGATTGTACCAGCATTCCCTTGATAGGCCTGGCCTGCTGAGTAAGGCAAAGACTATCCCGCAAAAAATAATTCACAGGCAAAACATTATACCAATATGATTGGTTGAATCAAAGGGAGAACATTAATTAATTCATGCCCTTTTTTCTGGCTACTTCATTCATCCATCAGGGGATATTTGTCACCAGGAATGGAGCCGGTTAAAAGGCAACTTTACAAGTAACTAAACCGAACTAATCCCTGCAATCAAGCGATGACGGGGATGAGATGAATTAAAGCTGTCAATTCTTAGAAGGGACAATGTTACGACAGCCTCCACTTTCAGCACTGAATGTTGTGATTATGGATTATGTGTTGAGAGCTTCTCCGGGGAGCAACACGTAAGAAAGACAGGATCAGTATAAATCACGGCCGTAGAGCAACTCAGATTTGTCCTGCGGTGAGGCAGTGAATGCTAGAAGTCTCTCGTGGGGGCCTTGCTTGACAATAGCACAAAGAGTCACCAGTCACTATGGTATCAATGATTATGCAATAAATTTCATACAATGATTCCTCCTGGGCAATTCTGTCTTCAAGGGAGATCCCCTTTGAGGAATTTATTTGTTGCGGTAGAATCAAAGGCAGGCACAGAAGGCCCTTGAAGCCGCTCATCATAATTCAGCATTCTCCTGTTGGCAGGGTGCTAACAGCTCCACCTTGCGATGGACGCCAGCCCATTTGGTCAGTAATGGGCTGAGACACACAACACATATCATAATACAGTAATGGCTACAGACCATTCTTTATGGTCGGAATATGTGCATCGGAAAGGAACTGCGGGGCAAAAACCCAGGACATCTCTTCTACTCTATCAAGTGGTTGATGTCCATCATGCATGCAGGTGGGTTTGTACCCAAGGTACTTGGCCCCTTTCTTTGACTCGCATATGACCCCATTTTCTTCCCATTCTATCTCATTGTAAATACTGCTTTCATCCCAATATGAGTAGGGGATGAGAACCCTCTTTCTGGGGGACGCACCCTTTGGTAACTGGCATTATCACTGGGTCAGATTTTACACAAGAGATCAAAAGGTTCCATTCTTTGCTTGTCTCACTTTAGATCCAGGACGGCTTCGTTCTCTTGTTGAAAAGATTGAAAGAACGCATGATGCTCAGTTCACAAAAGAGAATGTGTTTCAGCGTAATAAAGATAATGGTGCTGGAAGACCTTCTTTTCCTGCCTGAGGTGCTGGGTTCCGTCTTTTCTCTGCAGCCGCTTCTCCGATTACCTGTCTAGACAAATATCTTGCCGAGGAGATGGTGCCGGATTCACATTCAGCCCAATTGTCGTCTGCAGCAGGTGAAGCTTTGATGCAACGATCATATAGTCAGCAACCAACAGAAAATGGCTTAACTGTCTGGGAAAATACATGCATTCCATGCAGCAATAATTTGTCTTAATCCTTTATTTCACACCTTTCAAACACTTACTTTTAGTTCGTTGGAATGAATGAATTAAAGTAAATAAATCTGGCATCAATGTGGTTGTTGATTCGATAAATAGTAGCAAACCATGTCAGGAAAAATGCCTCGGAGCGAAAAGTGCAGTAACACAATCGGATGGATTGTTTTCAATAGATTTGATGTAATAAATAAACCTGGCTCATCTCTTGGATGGAACATCTCATCATATATCTAGTCCTTCACTTTCATGTCTGGAAGACTTATCATATATGTCTATACAACGGGCCATCAAAGCTATAGTTAAAGTCTAGAGACAAACGAGAAAGTTTTTAAGTATGATAGGATTAGGACCAAGGCCGCGTTCTCCATCAATATACAAAAGCCTGCATATATGACTAATATCTGCCAAACACCGCTACCAGTTTTCAGATCTGACAGACCCTATTCCGACAAAGGATACTATTCAGCTATTGGTCAGAGAAAGAGCCCCGTGAAATATCTGTAGTGTATGTGGAACAGGGGAGGTTTATCCTTCAGAAGTCGTTTTCATCTCAGCGATTTATGGCTAATTGCAAGTACTATGCCCATTGTTGGCAATGATATATTGTTGCTTTAATGTATGTCACTGACTATTAATCATATTTCTCGCTGGACTGAGCCCGATGCTCTGGGTCCGAAACATGGAATATGAACGTACTGAATGAGTCTAAACTAGCATGAGAGGATCGGTTACAATTAGAGAATTGCGTAAGCCTCTGGGCAGATCGGATGCTGAATATTAAAGGATGGATGGATGAAGTATAGTGTCCACTTTATCATTGATGAAATAATATAGGGAGGATATCACTATGGGTGGAATAGATCTACAACTGAATCAGTGACCATATCAGGGACCACCGCCTCAGTACCCACGGAAGCCAAACGGTTGCTATGATGCACCTGACCTCTGCTGACAGACCAATGACGCTTTGTGCCTATTGATATCAAATCATTTCCTGTTTGACTTTGGCTTACGGCTGGACAGTGCATAATAAGGACATTGTCCTTGAAAGATTTGTTTTCATTTACAGAGGAAAAGGCAAACAAAACCTGATCTTTTGTCATCTTCTTCTTACAATGACCTCTTACATTAGCCTAAGGCTGACTTATTTAAACCCTATTTATTAATCTTATCTGTCTGGTCATTGTTTTTGAAAATTGAGCACGACATGGTAAAACCAGTCACAATAAAACAGTATCAGGATTGGACCCATTATAAAACAGTGTCCCGGGCGTCTGAGCATATAGCCTTGGATGAAAGTCCAATTAGAAATTATTTCATCCCGGAACAAAATCACTGAAGACAACTTGAGAGCTAAGCTTTTTTTCTTAATCAGACTTCATCGGAAGTTCTGGAGAAGTTTTTGGTCAATGATTAAGCGAACTAGACAAACTGGTCCTAAAGTTAAACAATGAATAGCGGGCTGAGTTTGCTGCATCAGTTTGGCAGACTGGTATGGAAGCCCCCTCTAGTGAGGTGACGGATTACTACCATCGGTCATACCGTTACATGGCGATACGTCACCGGTGACGGTCGGCGTGACAGCGGCCAGAGTGGAAACATGCGCGACGTCACACAGGGCATAAATAAATGTAACACTTAACATGGGCCCGGCGCTCCTCTCTTTCAGTAATGATTAAAATAAACAATCATTAGATCAGCTTCACAAATTCAACGATATGGTTTGCGTTTGCAGGAATCCCCATCGATCTAGTTTTTAATCATTTCATCTGGTCCCGATTTTGCCAGTTCCAGAGAGTGGTCACAATATTCAACGCAGTATGGGGCACTTTTTGTGCAGTGCGCTCGGTAGCAATACATGCTTGGTGTATACGGATGTAAAACGCACAGGCTGCGTGTAAGTGATCATATAGCAGGATATCATGGTCAACACACGAACCTTTGATATGATACAAGAATGACTTAAACTTGCGTATCAATTTATATTTTTATCTATGTTAAGACCACTGGCTACTCGTCTGAAGAACACTTCCAACAGTCCATCCTTCAAGTAAGATAGACCGAATCATTTAATATGCAGGTCTGACACATTTCATGATTCTTTATATCAGTCCTAGTCGTGGTGGCTTCTTTTCATATAATCTTCTTATCCTCAATAGTTTCAGAATCCCCAAATGTATGAATTATTGAGACTTGTCGTTGACGTCATGCCAACAGGGACGGTAGACGGGGATTCTAAAACAAGAAATTAGTTCTATTGACACTGACACATCCAACAACGCATTAGTAACTTTAGACATCCATACTGGGTTACAAAGCTTACATACTACTCACCAAGCTTTCTGCATTAATACTGACGGAACGAGGTGAAAACATTCCCCGAAGATGGCTGGGGTAAGGGGCACTGAGAAGTGGAGAATATCGGAGCCGTGAATGACCTTTAATAATGCATACAGTTCTGCTGAATTGGAATTATGTCCGTCTAGAATTCTGCTTGTCGACAGTAGCTGGACGTGTCAAACAAACCACCCACAGGCACAACTCTGCCTGGTTTTATGTGCATGATTCGCGGCACTAAGTATTGTTTTCAATACCTCATAGTTTTGAGAGTGATATATCCATTGTGATGGTAGTATTCTTTGACTTCATAATGTTATATCAATAATATATTGCGTAAATACCATACAGACTGATTTTCCGGTGACAGTATAATGATTCGGCAGGATGGTGTCAACTGGTTTAAAAAAACACAGATTCGAGATTTCAGCTCCAGAATGAATAGCCTCACGCTATTAACTACGTCGATCCATTACTTGCAATTAAATGCAATTAAATGGGGAAAGAGTTACTGACAGTTCCGGGATGTATACAACATTAAGCACATATATTTCTGCCGTTGAACAAACTGGCTTCTAATCGACGTACCTCAGTAACACTACCTTGGTATATTAAAAATCTTTATAACATTTAAAAAGCGAGAATGAAACATAAACCCAGACAACAAGGCCTTGATAGTTTATATGGTGGGATAAACCTTTGACTTTTAAGGATGAATGTGGCCATAACTAACTTTACCACAGGCAATATTACGTCCAGGATCTCACCGAAGACAAATAAAGAATGACATCGATATGATTAAAAACATGATCATCTTCTCACTTTCATGACATACGTTCATAAATGACAGTACATCGAACAAGAACTAACAATTACAGATTGAATGGTACACCACGACAGATTGCAACGGACCTAAACACAGGCAAATGCAAAAATACAGTTTTTTTCATCATTGAAGATGTCACAAATTTGGTACTGCAACATTGAGACTACCAACAACAGTTATTATATATGAGAAAACAAGTACCTACGGAGCCACGTGCAAGACGGAACAACTACAGAAGTATATTAAGTATGTTAATACGCGTACATCTGGTCAAGGCTCAAAACCACAGGCGACGTTTTCATTAAAATATTCCGAAGCGAGTCGAGCAAGGAGTAGATATTTGCATCGTGCCTGTGGCTGCGAGAAGTGTCCGCTCGTATAGGATGGCATGTGTAATATTTGAAGCCTTAACATACGTTGCCCATGGGGAAAAGTTCGGTTATGTATAGTCCCATCTTTCCAGTTGATGTGAGAGCACATTTGTGTTGTGCTATGTGTGCTGGCTAAATAAATAGGTGATGCGTTGTGATCGGAACCATTTGACATAAAACACCAAAAAAATATGACTGTGTGTGAAAAAAAATATGGAGTGTAAAACCCACCTTGATATCACTGTGTGAAAACATATAGATAGGCACTGTGAATCAGTGGAGGAATGCTCCAAAATTTAGCTAGCTTCGATTTCATTACCAAAGTCATATTTCTGTATAAATAGTAATGTATTAAAATTGGAGAGTCAGAAATTGATGCCTTAGGTAATGATTGCAGTGATGTGACTAGTTGTAATAAGGTTTTGTGACGCAGGTTAGTTTATCGCCTTGACCAAGTGCTTTCAGCAGAGAATAGCAACTACTGTACGGTGTATGTTCTGAACTCACTTTTAGCCAAATGCATTCCTCGTTTTCCTTAGTACTGAATGCTGTACCAAGTCGCGTGTGCCTGCGAGAGAAAAGCTTGTGCTTGTTTACAGTCACGTATTGACGGTATAAATAGAGAGTATGTGTAACATTTAATGTTATTGTGTATCATTAGACAATTTGATCAAATATAAGATATGGATATGTGGCCATTCAAACACGATCACTTTATAAATGAATCATAATATATAGATAGAGAACCACAGGACTAACTTTTTAAAAACCGTCATTTCAGACATCACTTACTGTAAAATTGGAAAGAAATACATGCACAGACAGATACACAGGCATTTAACATGAGTCATTCAATACAAAGTTAGAGTCTTCGGTTATCATTCTTAAGCAATAATCCAATAAATTTGTCAATACCAACATTAATGTATAATAACATTCCCGGGCTTCAAATAAAAATAATAGAAATCATCATGATAATAAAAACGTATAGGTTTCCACATTCTATATTAAAAAGGGATCAGGTAGGATTCAGGCGCGAGGAAATCATGCCACTAATTCTATTCTTATTCTAAACAATATAAGGTGTCCTTTGCCAGTCGTCCAAAGACTATCAAGTTGATTTTCAGTCTTTCCCTTGTAACATTTGCTCAGGTATCTGCGGTTAAAAGCTTGAGAAACTAATCCAAGTGTAAGCATTGTACCAAGAACTATAAATATGGTAATAGTGTGTACGAGCAATGCACTTTTTTTGTTCACCCATAAAACAGTTACATTGATTAGAAATTCACCATGCCAAAGAAGACGAGACTAGCTTTGAAGGTTGACCTTTTCCATGGCCTGCAAACACTGATCTGGTTGACAAGCAACCTGCCTAAGCTTTTATCCCATAGCTACTTTGTCTCAGGTCTTCCTCGCTCTGTCTCATTCAATGTTACCTACTCCTTGGCCACTGGTCGTCTCGCAGGACCAGCTGTTGTGAATCGATTCCATGTTACTCGATACATACAAAGGCCCCTATTCCCCAGAATGAGCGCGTTTGACAACAACAAAAACAGGAATCCCCAGACGCAACCCACCAATCTTATTCGACAGCTAAAATTAGTCCTAAACCAAAGGTCGTTTTTTTTCTCTATTCTCTGTATAGCAAAATTGTAAAATAAAGGAAGTGCTATACCTTGGATTGATTCATATAAACTTCAGTATCGTTATATTAGAGGGTTCAAGGGTTGACTGACTTCTACAGTGGGTGGTACAGTGACTGGGTTGCGATTGTGACAGGGCTTTTCCTAAATCACAGTAGGCCCTTGTCACTCAAGCTACTTGAAGGGCATTTCCTCTCTAGAGGAAATATTGCTTCCTTCCGGATTAACCACGACGAGAATCCTTATAACGAAAAGGCGCTTTCCCCAAAGTATCCTAAGGAATAATCCAATATACTGCAAACAATATCGCAAATAAATCCAATTTGGGTCAATCAACTACAGACACAAATGTCAATTATGCAAAGAATATGAACGAAATGAACAATATCATTGTACCCTGGTAAAATGCTTACATAAATAGGAATGTTTTACTACTATACGCTATACGGTGCTGGTACTAATGACCAGGTTAAAGAATGAAACCAAACACTTGGAATTAGTCTCATTTGATGAAGAATATTTTTCTTTTGGGTGGTGGTGGGTTAACAGGCATAGACAGCCTATATACCAGCATTGACACATCCATCTCTGCGTCTTTACTCGGTAGGTGAGAGTGGTCGAGGGACGGAGAAGAGAGATATATTTCAAACAGGAGGCTTCCATTGAATAACGTGTACTGTGACAGTGGCTTTGATCCACCTATCCCTACCGGGATTTATACAAGGGAAACTAACCTTGGTTGTACCAAGATTACCGCAGGTAAAATATTGACATGGTGCGGAAGTCGGGATCAAAGGCTTCTATAATTGGAAGCATACGTTAGTGATGACCACCTTGTGATGGTTATGGGCGCCACAATACCCTGGTATCCTGAGCCATTATTGATAACTTCTTTAACTAAACTAATAATAATTCACATGAGAAGGCAGACCCAGATTAATCATTGTGTTTATGGCGGCATCAATAAAGCTCAGAAAAATACTGCATAGGAATTTCGCGAGGATTATTGGGGCTATAGTTGTTGTAAATGTCCTATGGGTCCCTATAACAAGGACTCAAATGATACTTTTATCACATCAACTCTTGACGTGTGAATCAATCTTTTAAACAGTTATCAGCAATTGGTAAAAAGAAAATGGTAAAGCTCACTCCTGGTGTGCTCTGAATATCCATAAAGCTGGAGGCCAAGCTGCAACTTTACTATGGAGCTATCTGACGGATTATAGTAGCACTTAATCAGCAAACCACCAATGATGGATTAGGCTTATTAATCCCCTGTAGTTCCCTATGAGTGCTTAACCTGAGAAGGGGGTATCTGGTTCTGGGGCGGAACTTGAGGGATTTTGTGGCCCTTAATCTCCCAGTCCTGGATGGGTTTAAGCCTATACTCCATTCATCTCCTCCTAGGGCAAGGACTAATGAAGCATGGCTTGCAGCATTCCTGCACCGGCGTCAGGTCACTGGTTGATGTAATGAGGAGCAGAAGGTGGTGGATGAGAAGAAGGTAGTTGTGAAGACCCCTCAATACATACTCTGCCAACCCATGTGTTACAAGTCCCACCTTGTTAGTTTTTTCTATACTGATTTAATTGCACGTGCAACAAATAATCTACCATATTGTCGTCTTTCAATGTTCCCATCAAAGAAGCGTTCTGATGCTATTCGTACATTGTCTAGATATGCTGTAGATAAGGATATGAGGCTTTAAAATATTATGGTTTTACATTTAACGAATACAGGACATGAGGATTGTCATAAGACTACATGTCAGATTAATAGAGAATTGTATCTACAGACACACTAACTGCCCCTAAATAAAATTAATAACAGGGGCAATGGCCTGTCTAATTTTGCTGACTTCGTTTTCTTGAAGCTAGAATCATATCACATGGTGTGGTCGTTTTAATATTGTTGGCTCTAATATTGCTCGATTTGCTGATCTGGCTAGAAGAGCATCTAACATCGTATTTCCATCGTATTTTGGGTAGTGAACAAGATGGGTGAAAAATGAGAACTGAGCTAGGTGCTGAGATACAATATTACGGGAAGGAATGCTCAGGGTGGCGAGAGGAATGGAGCAGACTTGTTTGTCAGGAGGTCTAGTTGGGAAATAATGACACCTAAGGACCCGGAAATATTTACAGCTGCCTCTGACCTTTTTAATTAAGCCAGGTACACACTCAATACTTTGCACAAGTGTCAAGGCAAGCCTTTGTTCGTTGTCATTAATCGTGTTGTAATGGGTAACACATAATCCAGAATTAATGAGAAACTTGTTTACCAAATAACGGAATAGGCAATGGTGTAGCAATTAAAAAAATGTATATATCCAATCTTCACCCCGAACTGAGAGACCTTGAATCGTAACTTCAAGGTTGTCACACACTGGTAAGACCACTGTTAGGTTACATTACCAATAACATGCCTTTAGCATCGGGAAAACCCCAGAGACATTGTTTCCATTAGGCCGATAACTAGAGAAAACCCTGAAAGCCTATAATAATGTGAAGGAAATTGGAAAGCTGTAACGGAAGTACAGCAGGAATGAGAAACAAAAACTGAGCAACTATGCAAGTGCAACAGCCCATCCAAAACCCAATGGCTTTGCACATTACCTCCTTTTGCCTTTTTCAAACTTTTGTTTCTCCTCACCATGTGCCAAACTGTCCGCTTCAGACCCTCAGATCTGGCTTATTTTCCCCTTAAATAGACTCCTGACAACCTGACAGGCCCAAGGTTTTTTCCTCGAGGTGGCAAACCTCTGTTCAGTCTCAGGCGATTGGCAACTAGATTCTTTTGCTGTTGCCTCATTACGGGGCTAATTGGAAGAGCCTGGAACATTAGCTCGTGGTGGAGTGAGGCACGCCGGCGTATTATTCTGCGGCCTGGGTCTACTTCTCCACCAATAAAGTGGGCGTTTCTTCTGACCATGGCTCACGGCAAGGATGTTGAGGTCGGACACCAGAGAAGGCAAGAGGATGCCGGCAGATTCCTCTGGTCTGGAGAGAAGTATTTGGGGGCGAGTGATTCGCTAGGAGAAGAGACTTTGTGGAGTCTACTGACCGATATTATTCATCCGGAGTGATAATTGCTGATCGATGAATCTTATATATATGTGTGTACCCGTAGGGGAAATATATAATATAATTTTATATTTAATATATGCCCTGTAAAGAATCATAAAACGATCAAGTATATAATTATGCACATGTGTACATATTCACCTATACATCTGTACATAAACATACACACATGTATACATGTATATACACACACCCATACATACAGTATACATACTTCACATTCATGTATACACGTGTATACTTACACACAGATATATTACTTGACAGAGACGGAGGGATATAATATACATTTCATTTGAATTCAAGCAGCTTGATACTCTCTCCGGTGGGCGCATATGACCAGATTGACAAGCGCACAAATGAAATTTTCAATATAAATGTATGATTGCCGCAGTGGATGAAAATGCAAAGTAGGCCTTTATGTGAGCTGGTTGTTGGAACGTATTCTCATGGCAGGAAGAGATCGCTGCTCCCCTACCAGATGATCCAAATGGAAATCATTGTCCTGTGTCTGACAGTGGTAATCTCCGGGCTACTCGGGTCAATACAAGGTCGTCAGAACTGCCCCAGGGGGTCAGGATAGGTCAGCCTGGTTCAGGCCTTCCCTTACCAGCAACACGTAGAGAGCTTTAGGGAGTCTTAGACATGCGTTCCTAGCAAACATCCCCTTGTGCGCACTTTTAATATATTTATAAATTGCTGGATCCTCGACCCATGGTTTGTGTACTGGCATATTTAAGGAATCATTATATATATAAACCTCAAATGTATGTTTGTCTACAGGTGGGAGTTTAGATCTAATGAGATTTAATTTTGCAATAAAACGCAGAACTTGTGATTCTTGAATTGGGGCCTGACAGAAGGCTGTTTAAACTTAAACGTAAACTCTTTCCATTCGCCTGAGTTTCATAAGCATTACTTGTGTATAATATTGACATTTCCCCTGTAAAGAGCGCTTTCTACTTGGAACGTTAACGCTTCAGAAAAATGCTGATTTTGATCTCGTGCCATATCTCATCTCCTTAAGCGATCAAGATCCACAGAGGTGAAAGAGTGAAGTGTGAGCGTGGGTAGTGGTAGAAAAATAACTCCGAATCAAAGCTCCCCCATTTGACATGTAAACAGAGCTAGTACGCATGGGTCGTGCGCTAATTCCACAATCAGGTGGCCACACGATCATTCATGTGATCGGAAAATACATGATGGCCAAAATCGATCATTTATCAGTGATCGATGATTTCCCAAACCATTGCTCCATCATAAAAAGGCATTTGCATCGTGGTCAAAAGCGAAATCACACACAGGCAAATGGGATTCTGAGCAGATTACCAAGTATAAATCTGTGAGTACATACGATTACGTTGAGAATATTGACTCTACTGTTTCATTTTTTAATGTTAATGTTTTACATAATCATCTCCTTAGACAACTCCCGCAATCCTCCTTCCTGCATTGATATCTTTTGTTTCATTTTCTGACCAGTTGTGGACCAAGGAATTCTATTGATGTCAACACCGTTCCCATATATGACCTCACCCCATACAGTTCTGTATGAAAATATTCTTGGATTTTCTGACTTCAACCCTCAAGTTTGTAATTGGTCAATGACCTTTACTAAGCTAAGGAAGGAACATCCGAGAATTGTTTCCCCCTGACATACTGCGCTTAAAGGTCGACAAGTAGCAAGAGTTATAAGTAAAGCTAGTATAGAAGAGGTTTGCTATAATTCCTTCGCCTACATGAGCTTTGTGAAACAGTATTTTGTGAATAAGTTTTAAATTGTTTCGGTTTGGCAGTTCAATCGTCACCTTCCAGTCTAGTCTAGCTTTCAGATCAGATGAGACTGTACATGTTTGTATGCCTATTAATAACGAGTTACATGTTTAAGGAACACTGCATGCGCTTTAACCTTATTCCTGCGACGAATTACACAGGGGGCTTATGTGCGCTTAAAGACTATGGAACTGTTTTGGTTGTTCTATATAAATTACCCTCTCAGTATGACATTCTTATGTATTAATAGCCATACAAATTATATTCCTCTATGAAGCCAATGAGGAAGGCCCATATATTATGATTTCATTGGTGTTGCTGCCAAAAGGCGCAAACGAGTGAAATGAATAGCGTATGTAGCAGAATGCTGGTGGGTATAGTGTAAGTAGTATACGAAAACTAGGAAACATGGATGGCGCAAGCCCAGTAGTAGTTCCAGACTTTTAGCCAAATGTTTTAGTAATAAACGTTTAGGCAGCAAGCCATCACGATGTTGGTGGTTCTGCGCACGCTCTCAGTTATCAGAAGTTACCATGAACGAGGACTGTTCGGGGGGAAACGCCTCTTTCGACCTGGCTCGGCCGCGCTTGTTTTCAGTCACCCCTATCACGTTGAACTAGAGGTATGCGACTGGCGATGCAAATTAGCCTCAGATAAAAAGGCGCCGCTTTGTTATCTGTGGGTTACAGTGTTTGCAGAGGCTCGCTGAGTTCTCTGATAGCTGTCTCTGAGTGGTGCACACAGCCCTGGTGGTCATTGCATGCATGACAAAATGTTTTACACCTCGCTGGGGGTTTGGGGTGGGGAGGAGGGGAGGGAAGGGTGGAAAGGAGTGGAGGCCGGTGGTAGGCGGGGGTGGGCAATAGATATGATAATATCATATCCATTGCCCACCCCTGTTTATGTTTTATAATGACGTTATCTCTCCTAAACCGAAACTGATATAAATACCTTATCCGTCTTAAACGATTTTTGCCATGAGATTTTCAACTGTCATTTTCTATTTTTCCATATCATATATTTCATATGCGGTTGCTTCGTTGTGATACATTTATGATAGATGACAGTAAAATCGGTCTAGTATTATTCAGTGTACCTAGAGCAGGAGGTATAGGCCTACCCTCGGATTTTATGAAATGACACGCACACAAATAAATGACTATTTCCACAGCCATACCACTACTCTGCAAGCATTCAGGAAATCGCACACCAGAGCATCATCGCAGCAAAGTATTGCCCCAAAACATAACATTCCCGAGCAGAAGGTCTATTTATAAAGTGCGTTACTAAGCAACAGGCCCTTCTTGAACCTTTCTACGAGTACTCCTTCCTCCGCGTACCGGAATCGGGGTCCATCTCCAGATTGTAGCGTCAGACAGCCAAACCCATAACACTTCCCCACCTCCGCTTATTAATGTTTCCGTCGGACTGGACAAACACACCCACCCTGCCCCGCACTATGGTCAGAAACAGCTGGAAGGGGAAGTTTATGAGCTTTTTGTTTATTTATGCCTAGTCCCTGATCCCAAAAGTAACGTCTCAACAAAGGGAGGCCGATAATTCCGTATAGAATGGCTATGTCACGCCGAGGAAACCTCCATCAATCAGCGTTTTTCGGGGCATCGAACACATATCCATTGCTGATACTCGATTGACCCACTGGGGGAAAGATTGATCAAAGGTGATACCAATCCATCTGACAGATATTCTATTTCCCTTACTCACCTTGGCATGTTGGGTTTGGTAATGAGGGTAACAGATGCACCCTTTAACCTGGCTTCCCTCGGACCCCGTCCATCAAGGTCAAGTTATAGGACATTGACGCATGGGAATAGGGTAATATCTGGAATTATTTTACCAGGCAGCAAAGATAAGACTTAAGCCGTAGTGGTCAGATGACTTAATTACCCATATAAGCAGTTCCTCACATCATTCGGTAAGGGCAATAATTCCTACACGTATCCATTCATCAACATTGTGTTGACGCTCTGGAATAGCCGCAAAGGGGCACAAGCAGGTTCATGTGTGGTAAGCCTATACTTTCCATGTAAACCCTGAACTTATTAATTTAACAATGACAGGGAACCGTTAGACAAACGTATATTTTGTAGATCTTTTAAAATACAAGACTACTCTTGTGGGTTGGACATCTCTCACTGACGATCGTGAGGTATTTCCAATTGATTAGTGGACCGGGAAATAGGAAGGGCAGGACTCTATAACATGCGATAGCATTGTGAAGTAAACACTTTATATAGAGTTCCTCAGTGCGTTTGTGAGTACAAAGAATATCGAATCCTTCTTTATTCTTTGCTCCCGAAAAATAGCCCAAGGGTGTGGGAGTAACTCGAACCTTGTAACCTAGTTTGTCCCCTGGCAGCTAGTGCATCCCCTTCAGAAGGGACTTAATATAAAATGGGCTTGGAGGCGAGGGCAATCCTCTCGACTTCGATATAACATAAAAAATAAAAGCTGCTCCCTCGAGCTAATCCAAGAAGAGGAAGAGGAGAGAGTCATCCCTTGAGCTAACCATTGGAAATCCAGGAATGGGCGATAACAGGGGGGAATAGATCCGGAAGTCCAACAAGCAGGCGTGGCAGATCTATCAGTGCCCGGATCAGAGGAAACGCTGTCTACACGATACGCATGCGCGGAATCCCAGCGCTAAACAAATCAAAATATTGAGCGCACATGGCTTTTATCCCTGATATAAGTCTAAGTAAAACACAAACTTAAATGGTTGGTGTCATTCCTTCCTGGGTCTGGGGTGTCTTGGGGTGGGAACTGTCTGGGATTTGCGTGATACATTGTAAGAAAGAGAGATGCCGAAGCATGACCTTACAAGAGGAAGTAAAATGGTCTTTTCAAAGACAGCTTTCAGAAGATAAGATGTCACCCTGTAATATTTTCATCATGCAAGGGTTTAAACACGCAATGGGAAAAGTCATCACTTTTGTAAACAAAATTGAACGATTTAAAGAACTTGATATGAAAGGAAATTCATGAAGCTATGAATTGCTCCGGATAGTTGTGGAAACTGCACAATAATTATATTGATTATTTTGAGCTGCAAGATACATTGCATGAATACACATGGCAACAGCAAGAAAAGGAGCACAGCTTGGTCAACTCAAGCTAGTATGAGCACCTTCACTTTAGTTTATGCCTCTAAACTTATACAGATACAAAATCCATAGGGATGGGTACCCTCGCTAAGGTCTCCTATATAGCTCTGGGTTTGATCCATTTTTGCAGATTCTGGCATATAATGTAGCCATAATAGAGAAGGATAGATGCAGAGCAAAGATGAAGCCTTGACAAAGGCATATCAATCATGCCTCGTGGCATTGAATGAACGCTTTGCTAGAATTGTAAGTTCTACGTATAGCGTTCACACAAAACTCAACCATTCTGGTATGTAATCCATTTCCTCAGCACAAGTGAAAGCAATGTCCCACCCTCTTTCATCTGTTTCATTAATATGAAATACCTGACATTCTCGATTTAATTTGGGGAAGTAGCTAAAAGATGTCTTAGAGCAAAAGTACTTCATTTATTGAAAGCCGATTATGTACTTTTGACGCTATAATTAAACCATAGCTATTCACCTGTTAAGTTTAGTTTGAAAAAGTGGACTCCAGAAGTGTGACTAATCTTAGTTTTCTTTTGCATTTTCTGGGAAAATGACACAAAGCCTTCACCAGTGCATCGGTGTTACACATACTAATGGGTCTTGGTACACCTACAGCCATTAATAGAAGGACTGTATTGATGCTACCTTGAATGAGACGTGGGAGGAGGCTAAATTCTGATTCAGTCGGGGCCAACAGGTGAAGAATCATGGCCATAGGTTAAAAGACGTTTTGCATCAGCCTTACATACATTCATCACTAGCTAAGAATAGAAAAAATAACCTTGGACAGGTGAGTATACTATATAGACAGTTTGCTTTGGGGGACGTGGTAACCCCGTATGCTCGCATTATATGTATTGTCATTAAAGGACATATGATATATATAAATGCACTTTTCTCGATGGAAGGGTTATTTGTTTAGGAGCGCCCGCCAAAGATCTTAAAATCAAAGTCAAACAGTCGTGAGTGCACATAAATTTATGGTTTAAAATCATGAGACCGAGTTTAAACATAGGACCGGCAGCGCCGAGCTTGAAACACAGTGCCCTGGAGCCCCCGATGTATGTCTTTTTCTGGTTCAATTCCAGTGCGTTCATGAAGGCTCGTCATTTCACTTCAACCTTCATTGTTTTCTTTGGAGCTGATCACCACAATCTGAGGAAAAGCCTCGGCTTTGAAGTTTCTATTCAAACTATAGGGAAGCCGCGGTAGCAAGGGAGGTGGCAGTCCAAGAAGCAATGTATTGTAGGGGAGGATGCGCACATCAGAGAGGAGGATCGGCCATCTACCACAATAGATGTAGGCTGGCAGGCAAGGGGCGGGGGCACGGAGGAACACCACCATTTTACAGCTTCAGACAGAGCTCTTGTTCTTCTCGCCAGACCAATCTATTATTAATCAATATCATCTATCTTCCATGGAGAGGAAAAGGCCTCTTCTCAGGCACTACTTCCAATATAATCCAACGGTAATTGGCAAGCTTTTGATGCTCTCATTGCTCGGAGAGGTTTTTGTCCACGAAATGATACATTTATCATATTTAATTCATCCCTTTTGTTAGTCTTCTATCCCTGCTTCTAGAGGGAAGAACGCTTAATCTCAAGCGGATCAGGGGACGTGATTCAAGGAGAGCCTTGGATGTTGGTCGCCGCTCTGCTATCAGTCCTCAAGTGGCATATATATTCCACTATATAAGTAGAGATACGAGTCTCGCATGCCCCTTTAATGCTTCTGGGGTCATTGATCTACATTCTGATACTTGATAACTAATTATGATATGGACCATTGATCGTATGTAACGGCACTTCTTTATGCATAATAATGTACAGCCTAAAATCAATAGCAGTCTACTCCCATTCTTCTATACGATGCCAATGCATATTGAATACAGGTTACATGCACCTGCAACCCGCCTACGCATAGCTTGTGGTGAACATGCAACAGATGAATGTTACACATTAGGCGACTCATATAGAGGCCGAGGCAACCTGACACATCTGTATATATATAAACAACTCCAACTCTAATCATAAGTGACAGTAGAGGCTCATGTCACGGAAGTAATAGTGTTAATGCTTTAGCTTTAGTGATAATCCCTCACCTGCTTGTAACATAGTATACACAGAAGTAAGAGTAAGTTTACAGTGAAAGTTAACAAGCACCTTCCCTACACACTGCCTACATGTATACGTGTCTCACCTACATGGCTTTCTACAGCGTGTTTCACATGTGTTGACACCTTGACTGCATGGGGGCGATCTTTATCTACAAAAAAGATTGTGTAGTGTCTCCAAGGTTAAATACAGCTCATGAACAGCGACAAAGAATGACGTATGGGACGTCGCACTCGTATGAAAAGCCATGGCCATTTCCTGGACGATGACAGTTAATAGTTAATGCTGATATGCCGGGCTCTGGGTAGAGTCTAAAGCGAGCCTATCACCCTCCCTCTGCCGTATCATTAGAGCCACATTGCCTATATAATTGGCCCTTCTATGAGATCGTTTACTGCAACGAGCCATAGGGGAGCATAGGCACCCATTCACCCATTTAGAAGGGAATTGACCCTGAAATTAAGGGGCTCGTCGGAACTGATGTCTGACATAATATCATGCCGGGACTGGGGCCGGGAAGCGCCAACCTAACTGATATCTTTCCACGGCCGCCCGAGCCCAGAGAATAAAACATCCACGTTTATGACATACGCTGTACGCTTATCTATGTGACTCCATCTAATTCTCCTTTTTATCTATCGAAACCGGTAATTCCAGACCCCTAGATGGCTCTCAGTTGTGAAACTGGGAAAGTATCCATCATTTGTCAGTAGTAGAGGGAAAAGGCCCGTTGGTGATGGCTATATAGTTCGAGATTTCCCTAGATAGATCTGGTATAGTATGCATGCGAGTGAAAATGAAATTGTTACAGAGTGCCATATAATGTATTATGGGCACACACACAGAGGAGAACCAGCAGCCAAATGTGTACAACTCTCTTGTCAACCATTTAATGACAATAATGAAATAATACAACAATAATATAGGCATATAACAAGGTTTGCCTATATGAGAAGACTTAGGAATTAACAGCGGAATGTGACATCAAGCAAGGAGATTAAAACAATCCAATGAAGAATCGAATTGGATTATTAATTACTCTTACAAGTTTCCCTTGTAAAAATAACACTTTATTATTGAGTAAAAATCAGAGACCATCCAGGGAGGAATTAAAGTTGTCACCAGAGAAGCAAATATTTTTTTCTTTTAGCAGTAAGAAACCTAGGAAGAAAATTAACGAAGGGAACTGGTTAAAAGGACTACTGAAGCATGGTTATCTCTCCCCCATCATCATGCTACTGCTGTAAAAGACGGCGGGCATGGTGCAGGTAAATCATCGCGTATCAAGCAGAGGAATAATCAGTGATTGAGTGTCATATTGATCTGCGATGGGGGCTTGTTAATAGTGTACGCTTTGATCTGGCGAGGTGTGAGGAGCGCAAGATCACCTGGCTTGGCACCTGTTTTACCGAGGTCCAGTCAGCCAACATGCTTCTAATTAATCTTGATTCTGTTGGCCCCATACTAGAATCAGCAGCTGGCCAAGAAGCTCTCTCTTGACTGATCCTGGAGGATCAGGCGCCAATAAAAACTGATTGCACCGTCAGTCAGTACTTAGGACGGTCCAGATCAATGGCAACCGCTTTTAAAATTCATTTGATAAAAATATGCCTGGATATGGGCAAGGATCAATGGCGCAGGTCTGTAATAAGGCATGGGATTGATAATTGGCCCGTGATTAAGACCTAGTTGGCAACGCTTAATTGAAGCTTTGGTAATTGATGAGTGGAGACTGGTTCTGGGTTTTTCAGGCCAACCTGGCAACACGAGGAGAAGGTATTTGAAGCAGAGCATTAACATTCTCGTGATTCCACTTCCCAATCTGTTATTCTCTTTTCCCTTTTCCCACTCATAGGCAACCGCTGAGAGTGAGTGGGAAGATATTACCGAAGGGAGGGATGTACCGAAAAGGCCTCTTCCCATACAACAGGAGTGGCGCATTTGGTTTTCAGCCAGGTGGTTCAGCAAATAAAGAGATATTATATGACCCAGCATGCTTCATCCTTTATTGATGGTGACATTCCTTGACGTTACGGGCAATGGATGCATCGCCTGATCTCAATCATTGGGCTAGACCTCAACTGCTCTCTGAGCAACTAGCGCCGAAGACTTATGACTTGAACACCCCACGATCCGATTCAATTCCCTAGGGCATCTCATTTCCCAGCAAAAGTTTTGGTCATCGGAAGGAACTGTAGTTCTTAGTAGTGATTCTGATATTTCTCCTTTGAAGAACTTCACTAAGTAGTCCCGTATTTTCGACAATATCCCAAGGACAAAGTGTGCACAATCGGGGAACCATAGGAACGTATTAAAGATTTAAAATGTGTCCTTGTTGTTCATTATTGATATTCTATTCTAGAGAATAAAAGGCTGTTTTCTCTTAAATATTTCACCCCATGCATGTAACACACTACACATCTTCCCCCTACCCCACCACCTCCCATCTGACAACAACTCTCCGTCAACTTGACTTTGTAAGACACATTGCCTTGGAGGAAAGAATCCTACAGACTAATTGGGTGTTGGAGATTTGGTTGCCATGGAGGCTGGCGTTTATTTGAGAGATTCCAGAGAAATTGACCGTGATAAAGCGATCCCATCGACGGATGGGTAACGGGGGTGTCTTGCCAAGGTCAGAAGGTCGACAAGAAGTTGGATCGCAGGCATACTTCAACGTCAAAATCTCAAGAAGTGGAGGACGGTAATAATTCACACAGCCTTGATTAATATTCCACATCCTCCTGTAAATAAAACTCTGGTGAATTCTTGTTTCCCTGGAGTACATTAATATTCCCCTTGATTTGATTATCTGCATTGTATTAGAATACGATGTATATATGCTGAAATGATTATGGTTCCTGGGTTATTCAGAAGTTGGGCTTCTCGATTAATTCAAAATGTAGAAGTTTCAGAACTTTCAAACACGTTAATGACCTTGAATGGTTTCTATTTAGTACCAATGGAGTCTGTCTGTCAAAGTACACATCTCGTCAGGATTAAAAAATAATAATGATTACACCATTGTTCTCAACTTAACTTCCTCAGGTGCAAAAACTCGGTTTCAGATTTTTGCTCAAATGTAATTCCACAAATCCCAAAATCTTTCACCACTATCTCGGCCAGCTTGGCAACGTCTTTGGAGCTACTCCAACGAGGCATTTTGATGTGAAATCCCCGTGGGTCTTAATCGAGGCGTTCGCGTGATCTGGTTCATATGCACCTCTACCTACATATTCTCACCACAACCGAAGCCTTATATACAATGTAAGAAAATGATTGATTAACTTAATTTATGTAAGTAATCCTGCTAGAGTAACAAAAGGCTCATACATTTGTTTTCGCGAAGTACCGAGTCAGGGCCATATCAACGTGCCTATAATTCATCTGTAACTTTATGAATATTCAAATCCTGAAAAAAGAGGGGCTTATGACGGATAAGAAGTTAGTTAGAGCTTGAGTTTTATAGCCCGCACTTGGGCCAAGCTTGTAGGGTTCGTTTATGAGAGTCTGTCTCGACACCGATACATTGGTTTTAGACCAAACTCCGATGAGAAAGTTCCATGTCAAATGCACAGGTATTGAGTCTTTGAATTTATTGCACTCTAAAACGGCCTTTGGTGCACGTCAAGTACATTTCTTTACGGTGATTCTTCCCTTCGAGGGAGGGGCATTAACCTCTACATGTATATTTAGGATTTACAGTATTCAGTTCTCGCTGTAGATTTGCTTGTCATTGAATATGTACATAGCAAAGAAATATATATGCATCACTGTGGCACATTCACATATATCTCGGAGCATTTCTGTCTGAATGGGAATACATCTCACTTCCTCGAGATCACGTCATTCAGCGAGAATAGGGATGGTGTAATGGTATTCTACCGTGATGAGCACCTTTGTTTGGTTCATGGATCTCGTATCTCATCTCATACATATAAGTAGTAAACAAGGTATTGGGCTTAAAACTATTTCCGTTATCACAAAGAGAACCTTCGGTACTTTTAAAGCGTGTACATTTTCTGAGTGTTCTTATCGTAAAATTATGTTATAATTATACAGGTTATTTACGTGGAAGATATTGACGTTCAAAGACTACAGTGAAATAACCATTGTCGTCAAGCAGCTATGTACACGAATAATCCTCTAGTTGGGAGCAAGCAAATTGGTATATATATAATGTATACAAATGCAGGGAAAATATAACAGTACATTAAGAATATAGAGGTCTCTGGGAGGCACTGATTGTACGTTCAATGGCCAGTTGTAATAAAATTCCATTGCGTTTGTATAACCTAGCATTATCATCTTTAGCAAGATGAAGATACTGAGAGAATTTACTTTTATATTCAGGTCTCCTCATGAAGAGAGTGTTGTCATGGTGTATAGGCAGTCCTAGCCTGGGCTGTGCTACAGTATCCCAGCGTCTAATTAGGCCCACTAGATCAAAATATAATAAGGTGATTCCCACCCAAGAACTCAGCCATGAATTAAATATGTAGTGGTAATAAAACTACAAGTAGTCGAGTAGTGGAGAGTCAGCGAACGTGTTGAATATAATCCTTTAAGGAATATAGAGGGTGTACGCCTTAGCTATACAACACATGGGATGATGCAGTTGCTCAAAGGAGGGAGGGGAAACTGAGATTGAGAAGGGGAGGGAGGGAGGGAGGGAGATTCAACCACAGACATTTCCTCCTACTTTGATGTCCTCAATATCAATTATCAATGCAGGCAAGATGGTATTCAGAACAGGAAGAGAAATAAGAAAGGGAGCACAGAATAGATTCAGCGTTTGAGAAAAATGAAGACTGGAGGATCTCCATGATAGTGACCTAATTCAAGGCAAGAACCGGGCAAGATCAAGGCTTTTGGAGCTGACGGAAGGAAATCTACCCCTTCCTGTATTGTCCGCCTTTGAAATTTTAACCACTGGGGCCAGCCTTTTTTGGACGGTGTGCAAAGCTGTGAGTGATGAGGAGGGCGAAAACCTACATGATTACCATGTATGTACACGTACAAGAAGAAGGAACAAATTCTATGAATACATTCAAGGTTGTGTACTTGTAAGGAGGGTGGGGACACACTCCAGCTAATCTTTTGTCCATTTGAGAAGCACCTTATGGAGAAAATAGGCATTTACCTCTTTCTTTTTGTTACCCCAGAAACAGTCATCGTGCTTTTTATAACTGGAATATAGATGTCATCTCTAAAGAAGAACCGCTTTGCATGGGTTCCCATTTATGCTACTTAGCCATTGAATATATCAATCATTTGCTCTCTTTTCAGAAAATAAAAATCCATTCTAAACGGTTCGTATTGTACTTTGCTTTGAGTTCTGAAACAGCCGGGACGTAATTACATAATTGAATCAAGCAATATTGGATGTATCTCTCTTACGTTGGCTTTTTGTCGCTGTTCTATCCGGTCCTTATAGAGATATCCTTAAGATCGGTATCTATTTAAAGCTATAGGCTAAGACCGCTGGGTATATGAGTTTGTAGTCATATAACTTCAATCCGTATCTGATCGCATTCCATTAAAAGGAATTCTCTGGCCCGACACATTCAATCAACACAACCGTCTACTGACAGAGGGATCAAAGCTTTCTGGGCAGCTTATCGATTTGCAAATTGATTTTAAAAAGGTTGACTAGCGCGAACTTAGATACGGCATTCATTCGCTCAGTCAAGGTAACCGTAATCATATACCCGGTCTATCGATTGAAACTTGAAGAGAGTTCTCCAAGAGAATTTAATTCAGAAAGGGGACTCAAGTTCATATCGCTCATTGAAAATCAGTTTTTCCCTTCCAAATAGTTATGTTGGTTCTTATTTTCTGAAGACTTTCCTCATGAGATACTGAAATGAACTGTTTCTCCTTTGCCTAAGTGGATGTCCTTGAAGTCCATTGCATGCAATATGTCGAGACATGGGCTGAATTGGATTCCTTGGGAAGGAGATGAGATATTGCTCGCTCAGCAACTCAACTCTTAGTGATGATTATGTGAAATATTTACCTAAAAGGGTAAGACGGTATTGTACGATGAATTCCCCGACTTGTAAATGAACATTGAGATCATAGCTGATTTTCTATAGAACATTGCGTTGATTTAATTACATCCTGCCTTCTCCTTTCTCCGACAAGGGCAACTGTTTTTTTTCTCAATGGCCCTCTCTCTCCCTCATTCTCTCCCTCCGTGTCTCTCTCTCCTTCTCTCTCTTTCACCTCATGATTAATACATGAAGTGGGGCGAGATTCCAGGCACAGCCTGCCCCAGGCCCACCACAACGCGTCACCGGATCAAATTCCGATATGACACGCCATGAAAGTCATGACAGCTTTGAATGGCTGCTTAAAACACATTTCCCTGCGAATATGACAGCCAATATCTAAACCCGAGAGCCTGCGCATTGTTCGGCGTAATCGGTCTTGACTGTTGAGGGTTAATCATTACTTAGATAAGTTATTCGCTAACAAGGTCCCAAGCATGTTTTAAGCTGGTAATGAAGATGGAGAAAACGCAGTTCTTTGCCTATATAACGTCCCATCCTATGTTCCTATGTGCCATGTATTGGACGGGCACGTGAGGATAAAATTCTCAATATAACATCGAGAGCATACAAACTAGTCCACTTAAGTTGACGAGTAACTATAGTCCCGTCGAAATAAAGCCTCAAAAAAGCCTTGTAAAAAGGCAGTCTGACGAGGAACTGCATGAGCTCCCTGAGAAGAGCTACATCGTGTGTGATAGGATTATATTTAGATCTGCAAAGCTAATTACAGGGGAATTCAATTTATGGATACAAGGTATGTAAAATACAAAAGAAGAACGTATTGTCGTGACAGTTTGCCATATTCGATGCCTATAAGACAAATCACAGCGCAGAATGCATTAGTGTATTATTTGATCATATATACTTTGATGATTAATTTAAACAAAAACCATCGATAATCTTTCCATCTAATTTCAGAGCCAATTCAAACGATTCTTAATACTTCCATATCTTCAGGCCTATTCATATACCGGTACCGAGTCATCATGAATAAAGTAGAATTGAAATTCAATCTCCTTTAATGTAGTCCTTACAAACACAAAGGCAGAATGCTGTGTTTGCTTTAAGTGTTTAATATTATTATGGCTTTAGAAAGCATGCAGTGCAAATAGACGCCGCTAATACATTTTTCATGAGGTCTTCTGCAGGAACGACCCAATCTCTCATAGATCCGTGATGTGCCTATGACTCCTATGAATAAATAGCATTATAGGAACTAGAACGGATCATTGGCAGGAGAATGGGTCACTCAAAAGCATATCAACGGTGTAGCGGTGATAGCAGGAAACGCAACTTTTCCTTCTATGTCCAGGCGATCGGAAATTGTTGAGGACGTAGGACCTAATGCTTTCCTGTAATTGTAACCAGGCTCCCCATTGTGGTAAGGCGTGTATAGCTAAGACCTGTAGGCAACGACTGGGAAAAACAATTATTGGTGTCTTTTGTGTATGTTCATCACAGTTTGGCAGAACGTTTCCGATACCCTTCTTCAGGTAAAACGTTCTCCTGTGCTTGTCATTGACTGTGTGCATGTTAGACCTTAGAGGCGGTGATACAGGATCATATATGTGGTATATTCTTCATGAAAGGATGAATGCTTGTGGAAAGGATTTAAGGACGGCGCCGTATAAGAACATATCATGTCATCCTTCAACATAAAACATGTTATAAATAACAATATATTGATAGAGATACCAGTAACAGCACGAAAACCGTCGTGTATCATGTAGCGTATTATATATCTCCTGTTACATCATATGCTAATTGTGTGATTGTTTTGAATAACTCACTCTAACAGAGAACTAAATAATAGACGCACAATCTGTTAAATTAATTTAAAAGTTAAATGATTCATATCGGCCGTTCTTGTTAGATAATTATCTCGCTCGTCATCAATACATCCTGCTGGAGGATGAATCATCAGGCGCACACCAAGCCGTCATGTATTTTATGGACCAGGGCGTAGGAAACGGTTATCGATAACACATTCCTTTTTGCTGCCAATGTGGAAGAAGTTAAGTGGAAACAGTAAGGATATAGATGCCCTGCTATAAATATGCGACAGAAATATATGGACGCTTCGTACATGCTAATCGGCGTTTGAATATTTTTTTCTGAGGGACTAAGGTAACGGACCCTGGACTCGGGCAGCATATTTCCTGCGATGAATGGATTCACTTCCATCGGATCCAAAAACATGTTCACCGTTAACCGCGCTAATCATATTTTTTCTAAGGAAAAAGTCTATTTGGCTCTGTAGCAAATTTATGACCGTATTCCATTTATCGAGAGGCTCTGAGCAGTTTTTTTGTAAAGAACCTCAGTTGAATTATGAGGTCATCACGAACCTGCCGTGCTAATGAAGTCCTTCGTCAGTAAAAGTGTCTTCATCAAAAGATCTATTGTGCAATTACTAACAAGAAGGTTCATCATTTGTGAACCCTTTTTGAAAAATTGATTAATTAATTAATCAATGTCTTATTCTTTGACTCACTTGCTAAAAGCACTTGGATTGCATTGCTTTTAACGTTTTGAAGTATGATTACATGTTGATAACAGGACGTTAAGTCGATGTTACCATTCTTCACCTACATGAAGAGCAGATTGCACACACAGTACTGCAATTGTCCGGTATTTGGAAAATAGTGTAAGCCATCAACAGAACCCGTTAAACGAAGGACCCAATAAGGGGAACGATGCAATGAACCGATTGAACTTGACTCAGTAATCACTTGGGATTAAGGCAACTCAAGGGAACAATATTGGAGGGAAAACACAGCGAGCAAAAATTGGTTTGAAAGCCATAATAATGAATTGCACATATAACCGCACCATGTTAGTCTTCTAATCTATGAGGCATTGTAAATCAATGACCTACATATTATATTTCATTGATCAGCAGTTGTATTCTCAGGGGAATGCTGTTAAAATCAAAGCCATCAAAGAACAAATATTGACAATTTTAATTATGAATTTAGCATTCAAAATTAAATAGAAGTTCCAACAATTACTCTAGCCCACACCTGCTACAACGTTACATAATACATTGAGGGATCTTAGTTAGCGCCTTTGTTAGACGTCACTGAAGCTGTGTGGAAAGAGAATACCTCCTATAGAATGGGAAATGTACATTGTGGAAATGGCTCAGAGAGGCTGAACAATGGACCCGTTTTCTCATGCATTACTCTCTATCACAGCCTATTCCTCAACCAGCACTGTATATATTTCCCAACCTGGGCAACAGATTGAACAGGCCTGGAGATAGGGATGTTTCCTTAATGGTGCATTTATCCTCATTACTCATTGATATGCTTGTTGGATTAGGGAAGATAAGAAGATAAGCCTTGTAAGCTGATTGTAGGAGACTGGTGTTTGGTATCGCTCGACCTCCGTGACTGTTGCAACATTGTGTGGTGGTTACCGGAGCTTTAATTGACAGCTTGTTGAAAGAGTGGCCGCCATGTTTACATGGTTTAAGTGGGAACATCAAGAGGAAACAGCGAGGAGAGAAGTTGACAAAGGGAAATGTCAGGCTCAAAAGGAATTGGGTACTAGTTGATATGGATGGGTGCTTGTGCTCTGGAGTAAAGGGTGGGGAAATTGGAATAACGAGGGGGAAATGTGGGTGCTCGTTTACAGGGGAGGACGGGAATGGTGTGTGTGGGGAGGAGGGATGGGGGTGAGGGGGGGGGGGGGGCTGGGAGTAGTATAGGGAAAAGGAGAAGGGGGTAAGTTGAAGGGAAAAACTTGAAGGTATAAGAAGGTGAGATTGAGATGGCTTTTTTCAAATATTTTATTCAAGCTGGAATATACAAATGACTAGACGAGGATAAGGCATAAGTTGTCTCCTTTTCACCTCGTTCCTGTGCTGCCTGCATGAAAGACGACAGATACCAGGGCTGTGTATAGTTGGACATATACCACTCGCAAAGGTAAAAAATGATCGGATGTAAATACTGGATCGTTTAGATCAGCATCAGATTGAGTGGGTTATAGGGTTTTGTTGGGTGCGGGAAGAGACCCTAAGGGGCCTGTATGGCGTCAGTACGAAGCAACCGATGCACCAAAGGAAGCACTTCATCACGATGAATAATTAATGTGCACCTTATTTCCAGGGGAGAGGTCCTTCGCTATCCTGTCCCCGAGGTTTATGGAGTTGTAAATGGAAATATTAAACAATGCTGCCAACACTCTGGCGTCTGGCAAATATTCTATTCATGGGTTCTTGTAGAAGAGGTCGGTTCTGATATCATGCTGGCACTCATCAGGTGCAGTCCCTACGTTAATGGGGAAACATGTAACCATTGCGCTTTCCTTTTATGTTGGCCCCAGAGTTATGGCTACAGTCAGGCTTGACGTAGGAATTCCAGCCCGATGATTGAATGGATACACATGTAAGCACTGGTTGTCAGGCGATGCCACAGTCCAGGCTGTGCACCCCCGTTACTCCTTCCCAAAACTACGATGCACTTGTTATTGCACAATTATGATAGGGAAAAAAATGAACCGAGTTCCCATAACAAGAGTTAGTTTCCCTATAGCTTTTATTGACTCGGGTACAATGGCATTTGCGTGGGTGAGATATTCAATATTCTTATAAATGCCTGATAAATATTCACGGTATATCTTATTAGGTGTGGTTATCACTTGGGGTAATTTTACGAGCTGCTGTGAACGGGCTCGTGGGAAAACGGGTGCGAGCCAATGTCGGGATGCTTGGTTCTTCCTTCCGGGACGGGGTGGCGCTAGGGAGCAACCCGTGCCACAAAAGATGAGACCCCTGCGGCAATCATGAGGTGACCGGAAGTTCCGTCCGGACCCTAGCGGCTGGCTTTGACACAAGATTTGTCACGTGAGTCGCACCCCTGAGGCTGGGGTGGATGGAGACGAAGCGAACTCGAACAATCATCTATCCCACCGCCCAACACATCCGTGATGAATGTTTATCAGACTTCCGGGAACGTTACGTCTGACGTCTGATGATCGCACGTCATATGGACGTCACGACAATGTGCCCCTAAGACCCAATACTATCATATCTAAGCGCTCGTCATCCTTTTAGCTGTCTGTCACAATCCTCGCCCACTGTTTCGTCAAATCCATGTCACACCCCTTATGCCTAACAAGTGGGCTCATACCTTGGCCGGAAGGCAGATAACAGACAGCCTGCCCAAAGCGCCATAATTAATTTAAAAGAATGATGTGAATCTTCCCAAGGTCTGGGAGTGCACTACTTCAGGCCTCAGCAGAAAACGAAGGCACTTGATTAGGAGATGACGTGTCCATTATCATTCCTCAATTTCGAGTGGCAGGTCTGAACACATATTATGCTATCGTAGTTAAAGACCCTTGTAGTGCAAAGTCTGTCGAGACACCATGAGTTCTACTGCATGGAGGAGGGTGAGACGGTCCACGTCTTTTAATCTGCCCATGTGAGTGAATGCTCATTAAACTAGAATTATGGAAATACGATTATTACTGAACTATGGAGCTTAGTGTAATCCTGACTAAGTCGATGAATGGATGTTATCGCATTACTTAATTGCTGTTTCTGTCTGCTTGATCGTACTGTATCGATCACATGCTGTGATTGTCGGTGCGTTATACAGCGCCTAAGTAGTATAAAAATGGTGATATTCAACAGGCTATATATATTTTCCTAACCATAATGGTAAGTGGTATGTATAGACAGAAAAGGACAATGATACTCAGAACCAGCCTAAATAGTTTGTGGAATTACAATATTAAGAAAGAAACCTGGGAAACTATGGCAATAATCTGCTGCACTGTGATAGTCTAATGATCATATATGTCGATAAACTATAGTAGTAGGGACTATACCAAGAAAGAATCTTCTTTCAAGTTGAGGATTGTCTATCAGTAACGTAGTTCAATATATTTTTTCTTGTGAAGCTGTCTGAGCTCTATTGAATCAGAGGAGTCAGTTGGACACAGGTATAGGCCTACATTCTCAGAATCTACCACATATATATATGATATATAGACAGGAGTAAAGCTCAGGTGCATCCTTCTTTAATTTACCAACTAAGAACATACAGGGTTCACAATCTGTAACATACACGATATCAACGTTGAGAGAGGCATAATCTCGTACATATACATGTAAATCGCTCCAATTATGGGTGAAATGACCCAAATACCTATACAAAGTGATCGCATTCTATAAAAAATGGTCATCCTTAACAGGAGCAATTATTTTGAAGTTTGTTTCGAAGTACAGATTGTCAATTATTCTAATGTGTGAATCTCCCTTCAACCGATTGTCGACAAGGTCCATGAAAGGCTGCCTCTTTACAATGATGTGCGAACGGGCGAATGATGATGCGTTTTCGGCTTGTTTTCCAGCATAGCCACCACAGGTTTCGAAGCCATTCCCAGACATGACAGGTTATAATACCGGGAGTAACACCTATGGTTACGCAGGTCACTATCATAAATCTCCACCTCCCGTTTCTAATAAGCCTCTGCAATTAAAGACCGTTTCATCATCGTCACCATCCCTCTGACCCACCCACTTGATGTCAAGCCAATCGCAAGGCAGGCATAGGCCTTCGTTATATTCATGTCATGATTCAGCTGCTGGGCCTCCATGGATAATCGGTCAGATCACTTGTTGAATATCACACCCGATAGGAGCTGTGTGGATGGTTTTTGGAGTGGAAAATGAAATAGCACACTCGCTTCTAAATAATTACTTCCCCAAAGATCGATGTGTTAATTGTGATAGAATCTCATGTTCTCGTGATCATCTAAATGTAAAATCTGTGATTGAGATATTTACATTTGAAAGCGTAGTATTGGATAAGTACCTTGTTTATGGATTCAATACAATCATGTAAAAACAGGGGAGGTGTAAAGTGGATGCAATATATATCATAGTTATGTTAGATTCCATTGAGTGGCTTTTTGGTTGACTACAGCGCAGACATCAATACGCATCGTTGGTAATTGTTGATAAACAAAAGAAACACATACAGACAGTGAGAGCCAGCAATTTGTTAACTAAATGGGTTTGATTTCAATGAAATTAACATATTAATCCAGCTTAATGCATTTTCCCTCAACAGGCATGACCTACGCAATTACGAAATGCAATCCTCTCTGATTTAACACAGCCTATCGATTAATCAAAAGGAGAGGGTGAATATAGGCTTTGCCGTAATGGACTAATATTAAACCACCGAATTTCAACAGCCCATGATGAAAAGGCCATATTGACCTAGTTGCATTGAATAAATGGCGTAGATCTTGCAAACAGTCTCTCATTTTCCTGCTGGAAAGCACTTTTAGAGTTAGAGTTTTGAAATGAGGGAATTAAATCGATTTACTTCTCACCTGCTAAAACCAATTATAATGGGCGAGGAAAATCACTAAACAAGACGAGTGGCCCAAAATAACAGCCGTGTTCCACTCAGTTAATGGTGTATCATTCGCTCAGATGGTAGCCTCTTCATGTCCTCTCTCCCATGACGAGGCATTTGTGCTTTGAGGGAATCAATATAATATCTCTCTCTCCCTCCCTCTGTCCCCTCCCCCCTCTCCCTCTGTCCTTCTAAGAGCAAACAACATGGCGTTGGATAACGATGCATACCGCGTGTTAGCTCCCTCGGTAGCGGGGCTTTAAGCTCTGGAAATGCAGGAGGGGAAAATCGACTAGAACCGCCCTGTTTATGCCTCCTGCTGGCTTGCTTTAATGAATGGAATGTGAACTCAATGTATACTGTATTGTGCGGATGAGGAGACAGAGATCTCTGCCTGCACCGAACTAGGCCTGTTAAGGCATGTCATCTGGGGAGGTGTTATTTGTTGCAGTGTGAAGCCATGTTTCCTCCGCAATCTCTTCATTTATGAATATGTAAGTTGTGAGGGAGAAACTTTGAGAAAACTAACAGTAAGAAATCAAACTATCATTGCTTCACTTTTGCTAGTCCTATTCAGATGGCATTGCTCCTTTCCTGGATCAAGATTGAAGCCTTGGCTCGAGAGATAACCCATAATATGAACAGTTGTCATTGCTATACAGAACAACATCACCTGTACTTATGTATAGCATTCACAGTAAATATGAGTGCAAAACACTTCCCAACAATGATCGAGGTCCTTTAGATATTAACCCTTACACGAGTTAAAATTGCAGCTCCAGACAGAGATTTTATCAAGATGGTGATGCTATCAGTTACATTAAAACATTACCATGTATGTCTAACTAATGTACAGGGTCACCACTTTCAACTACATCGGGTGACACTCTGATGCCATAGCATCAGCACTTCAAGCGCCTTTTTCATTGATCGGACGTTTCATTAACTGGAGGGCAGATCATTAGTAAAGCCCTAACATTGATTAAGTAATAAGGAGCGGTCATTCAGCCGACTAATGCCCCTCATACACAGTTTTACAAGTAATCAAAGTAGCTTTAGGACTTTGATCCCAGTAGGAACGACCTTGGAGATATAATTAGCGGGAAGGCCTCGGGAGGAAAAGGAGACAAAAAAATCAATATAGCAATGGGAATGAATGACAAAACATTAAGTTTAATAAAGGAGATTGCACTTTTTCACATAAACCTCCGATGAATATTGGTGAAAAATGATTTATCATTAGTGCTATCTATATCTTGAGGCAAGATAACAGACCCTGGAGTTGATACAAGTCGCTTATTATGATCCTACCAATTTGTACAACTCAGGAAAATGGAAAATTCATCTTATGTTATGTCCCATCGAATTGGAATCCTGCAGTGTTTCGGAGGCGAAGGTTTCCATCATGGCTAGTACATTGGTTCAATTCATAAAAACAGTTATCGGTCTTTTATCTATATTAGATCAAACCATAGCAGAGATAGGTATCAGCAGATATGATTATGTATGTAATATTCCACCACGAATACCTTTTTACTTCTACTTCGGTGTATTTTATGGAGGAAAGTCATGTGGCGGCACAAACCTGAATGGAAGGTTATTAACCGAAAATAGCCAACTTGACGAGGGTCGAAGTTACCGGGCGGACCCTTGCGTACCTCCAATGATTCATGATCCATGAAGGGGTTCTCGGTTCTCCCTTACATGCTATGAGGCAATCCCTTGTCCGTAATAATATATCTTATAATATACCTTTGGGTAATAATAACAGCAATATTACCATACAACAGGCCTATAAACACGAATGGCCAAATAGCACAGGGTGCCGTTACCAGTTAACCTTGCATAATCGGTACTATGTGGTTCATTTTTGTATTTTACCCTCTGATCTTTTGGGCCTGTTCTGACATTGGCTTTTTAAATTGATAAAATTGTTCAAATAGATGCATTCCATTGGGTAAGCCATGGCAACGCGGTGAAGCAATTAAACAAACTTAAATGGGAAAAATTGTTTACGTTTGATTTTTGTGGTCTGATCAAAGATCAACCCTCTTGTTGTTGACTGGGTTTTGTAAAAGAGAAGTTCATTGCCCTTTAGGTCGTGTCCTACAAGCTACCTGTTTCAGGCAGGCAGTACCCTATTATCCCCTGGCCTTTCTCACGCGATGGAACAAATTTAGGTTTGGGTATTTTAAGCAATCTTTAGTGTATTTAAGACCCATATGGGAAATTACATAGAAGCATAGCTATTGCATGAACAATTTGGCCGAAGTAGGGAAACTACAAATAGACAGAGGTCATGACAAAGCGTTGTGCATGCCAGGATAGCAAAGACGTTTTTGTTTTGTCATAGGATCATAGTTCGTGCACAGGAAAGGTATCCTTGTGGATGGCCTTCTAATATTTCCCGAGCATCGTCAATTGTTCCGGATATCCTCGGCATTCGACGAAAGGAAGCAGATAATATTATTCTCAATTCAAAAGATCAGATTGGTATTTAATCCTGTCTCTCTACCAGAAAAAATATGGGGAAATAAGACGATTCGTATAAGATGTCCGCTGTATTCACCAAACGGAACAAGATATTCCGAAGCCACAACAATACATCATGCCATTTTAAGAAGGAAATGAATTGTCGGATTAACATCCAATCCTCTATGGATGTGATTGTTGGATGGATAGGTGTTTTAGAATGTCGGATATAAGGGGTTATACCTCATTTTCGATTAGATTTACAATAGGCGTTCTGCCAGCACGTCAGCGTCCAATTAATTAATCAGTGAAGATGCCCTGGGCTCCCGAGCCCCGAGGTGTGATAGTGCTAATAACGCTGCCCATTTCTCATTCTCTACCGTCCACTCATCCGACACTTTGATATATGGGTATCTATGTTTTAAGCTTTCCAATTCTATATATAAAACGCATTAGTGTAATAGATGGCAATCACGTTTGTCTGCTGCTATGCGGAAAGTGTGACAGGCCTGTTACTGATGTGGTAAGATATACAATAGTGACGGAGAAGCTAATGTCCTGAAACAATCATTCAAGAGCAAATCTTAATTATTTGAGTTCACTACTGCCAATAAGTGTATCCAGATACAGCTTATTTGCGTTGGGTCGTATTGCCAAAGGCTTATATATCACAATTAGCTCAATTGATATCAATAACTTAGGGGGGCGACTATTTACGATGCGATTAAACAGAGTATAAATTTGATCTGAGGCCATGGTTGAAGATGTATTGATTATAGCTGTCACATAAATCTACACTGCATGCCGAATTTCGCCAATAGGATTATTGGATAATTAAATGATGCTTAGTTCAAGTCCAGTCATATGGTTTTACATATAATATAATCAATTTTCAAGATATGACCCAAAGAAAAACAGTAAATTTAAAAAGGTAATTTAGCAATAAATTGATTAAACATGAAATCATTGGAATGATATGCTTCAATAATTTCTACTGTAGCATTTATAATCATAACAAACACTCCACATTATATACATCATTATCTATTTAAAAGTATTACAAATCTAGCTCATTACTTCAAATATTTAATAGTGTATCAGACAGTGTGGGAGGTAAGTAGCAACTCAACATAGCTTTATCGTATCATAATTATGACTACATTGACATAACATCTCTTTTGTAGTAAAAAAAGACCATACATGATCTATACAAAGTACAGGACCTAGGTATATTACCGGACCTAGTAATATAGCCCGCCCATTCTACCACGATCAAGTATAATTGCCATCATTACCATTCGGTGTTGCAATATTGATGATAATAATAACAGTTTGGTAACCATAACTTTACACTGACAAACACTTCAGATACCTTTAGATATACCTTTCACTGTGATGCCAATATAATGTTTATATAAAAGTGTTTGAAGACAAACTTCCCCTTGGGGACGTCCTGTACTTGGCGAGAGAAAGGGCAAGGTTCAAGTGCACGACCCTGTTAAAGGGTGCTCTCTATCCTTGTCTTCAATTACGTAAGCGTGAGAAGACACTGTCATTCATCTGGCACCGATCAACGGCAAATTTCCTTCCAGAACGCTCTCCATCACTATTCCATGACTATCGCCATTTTAGCCAGTACACAATTGTCAATGCTGGTCACACCCAACGGAGATAAACTACAAGAACCTCAAGAGCTTGTGGGGAAATGATCAAGGACCGAGCTTTTAATTAATAAAGCCCGACCTCCTCATCTTAGATGAGACGATTCAACACCCTCACAATAACCGTATCATCCAGTAAAGATGAGGGAGATATTGTCCAGCGAGATCGCGGGGTCGATTCATATACGCCCAGAATTGATATCAATGCTTCATGCGTTCATGAATAATAGAAGTGATGTCACTGGGAGCGTTTGGTATGAAGGCAATCTATTTGTCTGGCGAGGAAAGCGAAGGAACCATAGGATACATCACAGACTCCCAGAGGGTAGAGGTCAAAAGAAGCTTAGATGGTTCCTCTGAACTACCGCTTTGTAAAATATTCATTAATTTTGATTTATATTCTCAGGCGAGTTGTGGTAGCATGAATTATTAATATTACCCTAAGTTTGGACACTTAATTCCTGGGAAATAAGACCGGTGCACTTTAGACCAAGCAAATAATTATCTACCCACTGGACGCCGTTTAACTCTAGTAGGTTTATCACAAGTCCCAGCGCAACAGGAGGAATACAATATAGATATATCTCCACTTGAGTAATGGGAATAGCAATTGAAATTACAAATGATCACTAAATAGTTTGCTTGAAGCAAATAGCCAGATGCTAGATAATACATGCACTATACTATCCATTCCTACATTATTTACATGCATGAGACGATGGTTGGGATAAATCGCCGAGGGGTGTTATCATCCAGGGCCAGGTATATATTATTATTATTATCATCACCAAGGAAGGATAGGTGTATCGAGGGGGGTTGACTGTAGTTCATAATACCTCCGTGTAAGATAGGGGTGAGGGGCGGTGGGTGGTCACACCAAGAGTGGAGGAACAAGTCGGATGTAATGTACACACTGACCCTGAGTCTCGTAACAAAGCCGCTAGGGTGACGGTGCCATTACTGGTGTATCATCAGTGCCGTTTGATGGCGCTCACCCCTCGTCCAATCGCTGACAGCCAACAATGGTGATGGATCGCGGCAGGGCTGGACTACAAACAGCCCTCGCCCAGGGCGAGAAAAAGGTGCGAATGGCACAACAATAAGGAAGTTGGTTGGAGAAATGATGGCGATAAGGATAGACGATTATGATCGATGGCCAGTCCCCGGACCGAACGGTAAGGAAGATGGATAGATCCTTCTCCACCCTCCCTAGCTCGGGCGATGTCATAAGGCACCACATCATAATTAAGGCGGTAATAAATATGACCCGCTCAGTAATGACAAAGACAAAGCATGATTGCCATGCAAAGGCTGTGTAATGTACCGGTTGAGAAACAACTATTCCGAGCAACTACCCTGACTAACCATAAAACAAAGAAATGTCAATGCCTCTTCAAATATATTCTTTGTGTCAGATTAGCGGAATGTGCTTCTTAACCGTAAAACACAATCCCCTCCGTATACAGCGTATACAGGACTTTAAATGGGAAAGGGACAATGGCTGATTTTATTCAAGAGACGCGTTCAAACAGAGAACAAATCGATAATGACTGTAGATTCACCCAGAGATAGTTGAAGAGCTCAGGATGTTGAGCAGGAAGAACATTCAACAGAGCACTTGCTCCGATTGATTCGCTGTACAGCCAGAGGACTTAAAATCAGCATGTGTCCAATCGATATATTCCACAATAATATCATGACTGTCGTAGCGATTGCATAAAGTCTGGGTAGCGGCAAGAAAAGCTTAGGCGAAATCTGTCCCTCACCTAGGGCTGATATTGTTGCTGATAGCTTTGGAAGCGGGACAAAATGTGTCAGAGGAGATTCGCCATTTTCTTGCTGACAGTCAATAGCGCTCCAGCAATGATTTGTTTGCCGCAGCGCTCCACTGTTTGTAGATGGGAATGAACCCTATAATGGGTTTATGTTATTAGGCCCTGAGTTCATTCTCCTGCCATTTCTACGACGCTCTTGGCTTCCACTCTTTTGCTCTCAGAGCAGAGACTGACTAAGCGGTCGCTCTCAAGAGGAAATGCCAAAATGAATTACTACTTAAGACCTGGCAACGCTATTCAAATAGCAGTTCTCGGGAGGTGGGGCAAAGAAAGTTAGGAGGATGGAAGGGGGCAGTGTGGTGGCAGGGGGTCATTGCAGCTGAAAGGTGCTCAAGTGTGAAAAATAGGAGAATTTATTCTTCAGCTGTCAGGAATTAAGCTGAAGGGAAATGATGGTATTAAAATCAGCTACAAAACCATCCAAATAAGCGTTCATAGGGTCGTGGGTGCATATCTATCAGGGGATCGACATATCTCTAAGGAGTGAGGGGCGGGAGAGCGTAAGGGGGCCCTGCCAAACCTCCCAGGAGTTAATATAGAAAAGTGTTGCTGGGCAACCAGGTTAAGCCTTACCAGGCCTCTATTCATCCCCACTAAATAAGACACATATTCAATAATCATCCCAAACATGTCTTTCTACCTGAAATAAATCATAATTTAACAGCAAGCCTATTAACTATCTATTTGCTGATAGTACAGCCTATAGCTTGAGCAGCCCATAAAAGGGTTTTATGTAGAACACAAATCCCTTGTCTCAATAGAAAACAGAAAATCACAGGGGAGATTTTGAGCCATTGGTGCTCAGATGCAACAGTCGACCAGCAGATCGACCAGTAAGAAATTCAAATGATTCTCTCGGTGTCGTCAGGCCATGCTTTGCCCTTGATGACCTGTCTTTCTATACGTTTGCAAAGCCTGAATCCATAATATTGACAAGGGATAAATCCCTTAGAGTCCTCTTGATGAACCCTCGCTCTCCCTCATTCGTCCTTGCTTCTTTCCTCCTTTATACCCTTCATCTAGACTCCTTGTCCTCTTGCCTCTTACGTTATTTGCCATCCAACGCACCTAACCGTCTTCATTTTACGTAATTTCACGCTTTCCACACTCGAGACTCTTTTGTACCTCTTCCCCAAACCCTGCATGTTCCCGTTCGTTATCTTTTCTACAAATGTCTCCTGCCTCCCATCTCTCACTCTGACACTTGTCTTCTTCCCATGCATCCACTTGAGCAGAGCGTAGCATATCTGACCCCCATGAAAGTATTGGGGGAACTCTAGACCGACCAAATGAACGCCCGTAAGGAACCCTGGGCAGGGAAGGAACAAGGGAGTCAAATACTTGCCAAACCTCATTTCTATTTCGAGTGGTTTCACGACGGTGTGATTTTTGCATAAAGTTCGGACTAATGTTTACAAACGCAGCACCCCCGGCTCGGCCCCTTGGCCTGAACAAGGGCCCTCATAAAATTCAGCGTCCACTTTAGACGGACCATTGCCCAGGCGCAAACCAAACATTCCACCCGCCAGTGGGATTCACGAGGGAAATTAGGCAATGCCTTATTGGTTTCCAGTCAGATCATTAGAATACGGAATCTTAGTGCTAAAGCCTTGCATTCTCATTGGAATCGCACCCCTTTAGCCATGCTAAAGCCTAGAGATTGTGTTTCTTGGAGGGAATGAAAAGGGTCTCAATGCTTCGTGGACAGACCTAATAAAATGACCCTAACCACTTGCATCCCACAGGACATTTCAATCTTAATTAGTATCAAATCGTGTTTTAGGAGACAGTGGCTGGCTACACTGTGTTCGCTCAGCGCTTTGTCCCATTAGGAATTCATTGTTCTCGACTCTTACTCGCTATGGAATTGGTAAAATATACTGGCTGCGAAAAGTGCGATTGATACCTCTGAAGCAGGGAATGGCAGTGGATTTTGGAGTCGGGGGTTCAGCTAGATATAGCCAGACCTCCTCTTTCATATGCACGTTTATATTAATATGGTGTATTTCATGAATATATGATATATGATGTATCATCTGCTATACATTATGTATATAACATAGCCCTATTATATAGCTGTACCATGTCCATGGTGTATATCACATATGCATATATAAAGTTACAATGGAGATAGCTCTAAGTGCGCTCCTGGCAATCCATCATTCGGAGTGGCCAGAATAATACTGCTCCTGTATATATAGGCATAGTCCCAGCAGATACAAAATCGAAATAGAAAGAAAAGAAATAAGAATAAAGAATATATTCGCACAGGGCAATCGTAGAGGCAGACCCTGTTGCGACGATCTTTTTCAAATATATTTCTACGGGCTGGGGATAAAAGGCTTTCTCAAAAAGCTTCAAGACAAATAGACCGACCCGGAACATAGTTCGCCTTTGTGAATAAACCAACATTTCAAGTCAAATAATGATGTCGCTATGACAACAGAGATGCCAGAAGGGAATGCCATCCTAGGAGCATTTGGCTTGAATTAAGAGGGAATGGAACCAATGAATATGCATAATTTCCTCTTTGATCTTACTCCTTTCAGCAGGTGATAGAATTAATCAGGGGCTTGACAGTATTTTATGCTGAATTCCGTACGCTTTTCATTTCCCTCTTTTCAGGCGTTATAAATCATTCCCTGTCAATTGATATATACCTCTTAGTTAGTCTACAATTGGCATTACTATAGCAAAGTACCCCTTAGAATAGATCTTAATGGCCAGATGATGAAACAGTATTATTTGCTGGTGTGTGGTCTATAGTTCCATTTGTGTAGAGGTTTTCCATCAAGTTGCTTCTATTTTGTCAGGGATTTCAACGAGGCTTTGCGATAGACAGCAACGAGACGTCTGAATGAAGAGGGTTGCACTTTTGGCTGCCACTTTAGAGATGCTCCCCCATTCACTCTCACCTAGCCTAGGTTTTATTCACACTGTGCCGAATGTTAACTTGCTACCGTGGGTGCTATTCATGCAAATTTCATTGAAATCCACCAGAAAATCTATCACACCTTCAGCTTCCATTATCCACGCCACAGCGGTGGACTGGTTCCAGATTAATCTTGTTCCGTTTGTCATGAACCCATGTGCCTCTACTGTCTATCTTGCGGATTCTCTTTGATTAGTATTGTTTTCCCCGTTTCATGTCCCAATAAGATTTAGATCCATTTCCCTGCCTTGTGTTCCTAGTTTCCCCTCCCACGTCTGCCAGCGCTAAAATTGATGTGTTGGCATGATCATGGGATACCGATGTTAACGTTTATTATGTACATACACATATAAAGGCTGACTGCGATTGGTAAATATACACTACCATTGTTTGAGTCATCAGATTTGTCATCGGTGCGATTCATGTCGGCCAATTGTTGTGTGGGGTTTAGTGCGAATGATACGACATTCCTGCTATTATGATTGTTCAGTCGCTTTACTGGCCGTAATAAAAAGCTGTTTACAGGCGAGGTAAGCGTGGACAGCGGAGCGATAAATTGTGTTTGTTTTGTTCGATATACTATTTATAATAAGCAGTTGGGGGTTGCTGGTCTACAGGGTATTTATTTACATGCAGCTGTAGATCAGATAGGAGATCAAAGAGCATGGATTACCTTTAGCAGGGTACAAGTGGGGCTTCCCTGCAGAGATCCGGACATACTCCTATTTACACCTGTCCGATCGTGAATGGAGGGCGGCAACAGGTGTAAAGGACCCTTAGCGGTATACATTAAACCGACCATGAGTGGAGGGCAGCTATGTGGACATCAACCTGGGTGGGTTCTATTCCACCTGACAAAACCTCAAGAGGCTTGGTCATGTGTGTACGCCTCACCTTAAAAGGACTTTTGAACTTAGCTGGACATGGCATTACAAGGGCCGCTGGTTCGAGTGGGTGTTTTGGTAGGCAAAGGCTATTCTTGTATTCATGGGTTTGGGCGGCGTTTGCCCTCTGACCACCCATGGAGCTTGACCAGCCGGGCGTGACGTCATTCATGTCGGGTTCAATGTCATGGCTTTTGGAGTCATAACAATGGGCGGTGTAATGATATTTAGCTTAATTTGTATGAGTAATCATCGGATTGGAATCTGGCGATTAGTGCTGTGATAATTTGCCAATTGTTGGCGAATTGATTTAGCTGGTACGCAGAGGGCATGTGTTCATTAACAGATGTCCTCTCGCCTCTGGGAAAGGGTTTTGTTACAGACAGTCATCGATGGGAAAGTGGCAAAAGAACTATAAAAACAATTGATAGCATTGCACGCGTGCGATATCCCGCTGTGACTAATGGCTAGTACTTTTAACAATGACATCAGGGAATCCTAATTCAAATTAGCACGACTCTAGTGGCATACGGAACCTCGGGCGAATATTACTTCAAATGTTTCATCAAAGAAAATAATCCAGAATGCCTAATCATGATAAATTTGACGATAACTGTGCCAGCGGGCTATGTTTTTTACAATAATAATTATATTCTTGCAATTAAAAATGCTGCACAAGGAAAACTTGTTATTTATTTAAAAACAAGATGATTACCTTGATGACATTATTCAGTTGGATTACCTGCTAAATAGGGGCGGTCTCTCAGTTGCTCCTTTCCAGGATAAAGAGGATGAAGATCACTTCACCCTTCTCCAGAATAGTCCCAAGTAGAAGATTTATTAAGTAGAGGTATTGATGGAATTTTAAATGCTGTGAGTCAGCTACAAGCTTAGCGGCCCAATGATAACATAATTCTCTCGCCAATTATACATGTCATGTCGACAGATTCTAGCCCGGGTATTGTCTGTGGACTTCTCGTTAGTGTCACAGCACTTCAAGAGGGTGTCTCAAGTCGGGCGCCGGGAGAGGGAGAGAAAGAGGTTGGAACTTCTCCAGGACCTCCTGGGGTTGTAAGGAGGGTGACAATAGGGACCTGCCACATGCCCTGGGCTTTGTATGTGCCCTCTGGAGGAAGCGGCAGGGAACGGGGAGGGGTGAGTCATGGATCATGTTACAAACATGCAATAGTTTCCATAGTGTGCCCACCATGGTCGGTGCTTATTAGAGGCACCTACAGCAAGGGGATAGAGTCACGCCCGCCAAATAGGCGGCGGCACTGTCTGTGTTATTACATGGGCGTGATATAGATACTTGCTTATCAAGGCCCGAGCCATTCGCGTAGAGCTTTTATATGATGATTGTTGCAAACACTGTTCAAAGCTCTACGTTACTGAATATTTCCCATGTGCAAGTATACGAACCAACACAGGACCCTGCACGATGTGCTATCCTGTCATATTTGCTCTGTCGGTCAATGCTTGTATTCCGAGACCAAATACGGTAGTAAGCAGAATAGTGAATTGCATTCTGATGAATTCACATCGAGTATACGAATACATACATGTATAATACAACATAAAGTAAGCAATATGTATCATGATGCAGCACTTGACAAGCGAATTACACCTATAGGCTACTTAAACTACATCGTAGTGCACGGACATTAAAGCTTTGTAGACAAGTCATCTAAACTGGTACGGTGTTGTAGTAGCATCTCTAGTTGCCACCCTCTCTTTGAGAGAAGAGCTAATTTAACACAATACTGTTCTCATGGCAACAGGCCATCCCATATTGGCGCAACATAAAACATATTGTTTCTCCCATCAAAGAGACATGCGTCTGAGATCGTGATCGCGCGTGCGCTCTTGTATGCCACACGACATGATGCCCTGACAGCATCCATGACGTTCCATGACGTTCTCTACCTCACCCCTTACTGCGCTTTGTCTCAATCATTACCGTGCGCACCTTAGTTCTAAGTGAAGGCCAGTGGATAATGGACTTGATGGGCAGTCCATTCTATATCCCTTTCACCTAACGCCATGACCTTTATATCAACAGCTGGGGTATATCCAAAAGCGATTAACGACACCATTCATGCAACCGAAGTGATACCCACTAAACACCACCGATGCCTCCTGGTTTTTTCACTTATCAAATTTGAATTAATTCGCCCAACAATTTATGTATTTAAGCTTGATGATTGGTATTTCAAAACGGCACCTTGCTTTTTCCCTTATCAAATTTGAATTAATTCACCCAACAATTTATGTATTTAAGCTTGATGATATGTTAAAACGGTGGGGATTGACACCACAAACAAGAGTTGATCAATTGGCGGCGATATCAGGGTCTCGCTAAAAAAAACTCGCGCCTCTCTACACAAGTGCTCATGTATTGTAAGCTGTTTTTTTTCTTTCAGGGGCGAAGCGGATGCTGATTTGTAACCGTGTACCCCTTCATGAAGAGGGCCGGTGAGCGACTAATAATAACAAGGATGCAATAAATGCAGGGGAAATGACCATGCATCAAATAGTTTCTTCCTCCATGCATCAAGAGGCTTTCTTCCCTCACTACCTTCTTGGCAGCTTTTCTCAGGTCCATATTGGGGTGAGGGGCTGGTTTCCGGCGTCTTAAGGACTTCCTGTAGGAATACGTCAGCGACGACGTTGTTGGTGACGTGACGTTACCGTCGATACAACCCAGTTAAACCTACGTGACGTGTTATGTGCGTTCTTCCCCAGTACAAGTACATGTAAATACGTGCACCGAAGTTCAGTTTAGAGTCCATTTATGACAGCTGCGTTTTGGAGATTTTATTTATGGTTCTTACACTCCAATAAAGGTCGGGCGCTGAGGTGGGAGTGGGTGGAGATCACAAGTTGGCTAACGGCAATAATTCATTAAGGAGGGCGCAGATCATAAGGGTCTGAAGCAGGGGACATCATCCATCAGGCTTCATTAGTGGTGGCGACTGGCATCGCTTTGACTTGGTCAGCCCAAAGAGGCGATGAATCCACGAGAGGTGGTGGCTGCACTGACGGGCAACAGCTTTTTTATGGTCCACCTGGTCCGCCCAAACCTCCATTGATTGGACCAGATCAGCATTTGATCATGATGAGACAAAGGGGAGCATAGTCCGAGAGCTAGGTGGCCAAGCAGGTACAGTCCATTAGAAACTGGCTCCAAGTCCAACATCATGCATCAGTTTCCTGTATTGCTATTAGATATTAGACCCTGACTTGTAGATCTCACTTGGAAGGCGAAGAGTGTATGTGTAACGAGAATTACTCTTCCATCGCCCTCCTTGTCATTCCACCTTTTTAATGATAACGAGCCATGGCTGTTACTCATGCCTGTACAGCCACTTGAAACTGTTTATTGCTTTACTTTCCATATACTACTTACATCATCAGCACCCTATAGCGTGTGGTATTCTAGAACTATGTAGTAACGTTAGTATCATGTAGGCACTGAACTACTGCTGTTCAATGATACTCAGAGCTTAATTGTATAATCTATTTGTTACACTTAAGATGGGGGATAGGGAAATGTAAGGTTTTACATCATTGGCCGACTATACACTTTAACATTGTGGTATTTGCCGTGCGATGCACGTACACCAAGACTACTTCAGGCAGACGTGGTAATGGACAAGGGGCTTTATAGCACTATAATTTTTTAATGCCAATTAGATATATATAATATCTACAATATCTTAATATAACATCTTCATAACCTATAAATATGCCCTCTGAGATGAAACCAATTCACGGAGGAGGTTTTCACTATATATCCAATAATTATATAGTTTCTTACAGGCGTATTTTCGTAGAAGCTCGCTCTTAAGACGTATGTTAGGTAAGCAAACGCAAATGTAATAAATAAATTTCAGTGATAATGAGTCCTAAAACTAGCATATATAGAGTTTAAGTATGCAATATCTAATGATGTTTCCTCTATTTATATACCAAGAGTCCTTCTATTGAGCGTCTGTTTTGAGCAGCTTATTTTCGAGACGTGCCAATGCCGGTTTGACTCAGAAGCAATATATGGAGGTTACATTTATTTAGGTGGTAAGAGCCCCGAGGCCTTTCCCGTCAACAAATTCACCCATTTCGTGTCTGCAATCACTACCGTCTTAATCATAGAGCGGGTCTGGCCTTCGCTTCCATGCATGTGTTTCCAGTCCCAACACCTAGAGGCTTCGGTGGGCAGAGAACAAATCACATGACAAACCAGTCTTAATTTCCCAGAGACCCCTTACGCTACGCCCGCTTCCAAAGATAACACGCCAAGGGTAGCAATTGTGTGTAGCTTCCCACCAAGGCTCCGCCGATGACTTAGCCCCTTTTACTTCCGCCACAAGGAGGAGGTGCTTGAAGTAGGAGAGAGGCTGGGTGGATTGGAGGTGATTGGGGAAAGAGTTGGTGGGTGGGGGTTAGGCTACTATAAAGGGAGGGTGTTTACAAGCAAGGGAGAGAAGGAAGGGGGGGGGGGGGTTGTTGTGGGATTAGCAGTGAGCCTCTAGTGCCTTTTTTGTTTTATCATTCCTTCTCCAATGATCTGCTATTATCGTGCATGACCCGCGTTTAGCTGCGACGTCTGCCGGGCGGATCAATTGATAGCTGACGTCTGCATGAAGCAAGCCATCACTACCCGCTTTATCGCTCACCCACATGGTTGACAGGGAGGCGTGTCTGCATGTCTCCAGCTCTCTAGTCCCCAAACTTTTTATTTCCTGCACTCCAGTTTCGGCGGTGCAACAGGGTTCATTAAAAGACACAGTTCTCCCCCCTCTTTTCCTGCTTGGTTAGAAAGTGGGAGCCTGGATATAAGAATTAGCACACTGCGCAATACACAAGAGATTTCAGGGCTTCAGTCCTAATTTGGGTCAATTTACTCAAACCATATCTTGAAGTCACAGGTTGCTGGCAGCTGGGCTTTATTAGTAATATGTGACAAAGGATGGAAAAGCAAGTGAAAATCATGTTGTCGCAAAGTCTCTATTGATGTTGAATTTCCTTTCATGAGTTTTTGCCATGTCAGAAATGTGCATCCAATATGGATCTTAGTACCCCTCAGCATTTACCTCAGACACATAACTAGATGGATGATGAATGAATATAATTATTAGTGAATCAAACAGCAATGCTAGACCATGAGGTGGTAAGACCATGATTTTCCGTTATGGAATTATTAAAAATCATTGACAAGTTACATGGAATAAGGCGATAAATTCTACATGTCAGTTCTTCCATTCTGCCCGAAATAATAAAACATGAAATACATACAATAATGATTTCAGAAATTTAACACTACCTGCAATTATCCAAGGCTCTGATGTATATAAAATGTAGTTTTGATTAACACTATCCCCACTATATTTTCCGGATTATTTACTTATTAATTTAGTTAATACTAAGAGCAATATTAGCTTTTGCTAATGAACATGAACAAGTCGATTAGCAATATTAACTTTTATCAAAAATTAATGCTTAGATGTGATCTTAAGTGTATACAGACGAACCATTGAACTAAGCACATTTCGTCTATGATTCATCAATCAAATGCCACACAAGTGCGTTTGAAAGACACCTGGGAGAGACGGGAACTCACACAGTATGGGACATAAGTACTGTCTCCTTCCTGCCAGACCTACAGCAGAGATGGGATTTCAAGGAGGACTTGCAAGTTTTGCTGCAAGAGGAGATCTGGCACTAGGGTCTAGGTGGAGGCTATGGTGTGCTGTCTGGCCATAAAGCCAGAGTTGCTGGGTTAGTCTGACTATTCATGAGATGGTTATAGCTCCATTGTTGTGCCATATGTCAGCTCGTCTCCGTCGCAGCTCGCTCGTCTGACAGAAACAGGTTCAAAGGTCGCGGCAACCGTTCATCTCTTTAATCTCTGAGGACAACTCTCCTGAGTTCTTTTGTACCCGCATAAATCTATATGGCGCACGGCTGCCATGAGTGGCCCCCTTCAGCATAGCTATGGACTGTTTTGATGTGTCCTGGATACGGACTGGTTGGTAATTGACGTCATGTGACGTGTCCTGTCTACCTCCTGACCCTCTGAGCTGGTGTGAGCTTCTTGTGTACCTGCTCGCACTGTGTTGCATACTTCTCTCTCTCTCTGTCTGTCTTTCTTTCCCTCTCTTCAGTTCCATACTATCTCTATTTTGTGTCCCCTACAGCTGCCTTGAATAAGTCAATCTATCAATCCACCTGCAATTCACCTCACCTCCAAGCAAACTATCGGAAGATGCATTATGCAAAGAAGGATATTACTCAGACTCCATATCACCCATTATGTCTCTTATAGATATATACATCACCGGCAGAAACATCGTCTTTTCTCACTAAATATCAATGAGATCATATTCTGAATGACTTCACGTGTTTATAGTTTCCCTCAGCTATTTTATCATATTTAGCCTCCTACTATAAGATCATTTCCAGGCCCAAATAATGATGTAAAATTTCCATCCACTGAAAATAAAATTTGATAAAAATAAAAGAAGTTTGCCTCAGGAAAAAGAACAAGCTCCTTTCCGAAATACGATGCCTGAGTTGGCAGATGCAATCTGAAACGTTTGTTAACGGAATGAACCGTTCCTCATCAGCTGTATAGATGATACTTCCTGTCATGTCTGGGGTGTGACGAACACTAAACACAAATCAAACACGCAACGGTTGGAAGTTCTTGTTGCACAGACTCAAGTACCGAATGGCATCTTGCGGTCGGGAGTGCGCTCAGGAAGAATAAGTGCTGTGCTGAAGAAAAAAAAGCAATGCTCTGTTCCTGAGTCAATGAGGCTTGTACTGATTACATTATGTTAGGGTGAACATGAACAATGTAACAACACAATAGGAAAATTGCCTTTTGTTTCGGATGTCTTTTGCTTTAAATATTACTTCCTCTGAGACCACAATAAACTTAAGGACTATATATATATTATATATAATATATTGTGTTCTTATCGTCCTGTGATATAACGAGACCGATCTACTTGTATTTAATACATTATCGCAAACGGGAGTTTATTTTTCGAGAAATGTTTTGAATATCATGACTTAGAGTTGTAAACGCCAGTTTTGTATTCCTGGGTACTGTCAGAACTTCTGTTTCTGTACGATGTTTTTTTATTTTTATTTTTCTCTGATAATAACTATCATTATTAGTGGATACCGATAGAATAAATCGCTATATATCTTAGTTTTCACCTGCTTGATAGTATCGAGATACACAGCTATAGCTGACAAAAGCACATGTATACATAATGTTTGGCTAGAATTCAAATATTTAAATACAAATTCCTGCTTTAATCATGTTATGTAACATTACGTACCATTGCTTAACCTAATCTACTAAATCATTACACTTTATCCACAAAGCTAAATTGTAACCGAACCACTACAATTTCTACATTGTAGTCTGGTCATTTAGATGAGGAAATTGCATGCACATGTATCGATGAGCCCTGGTACTGTTGAGAAAGATATATATAGCTTTTATTTGTATTGCACCATATGAGTTTCGACTGGGAAAGGAATTCAGCCAGGGAGCTCTCAGATGGACACAGTTTTCTTTGAGATCTGACGTTGTTTTCTCACGACCCAGACATGTCTGACAGTGACGTCGCATCCCCTGTGACGTAGTCAAGACAAGAGAAAGGGGGCAGGTGAAGTAGAGTCTGCCGCTACCCCAAGGGGAACGGCCGGGCAGGATTTAATTCCACACCCGTGTCCGCCGCACTGATTACCTTTAATTAAAACGATCCTTGGGGAGATCAGCCTTCGTGCTGCCTCGTCATCGATTCCGACAAGTCCTTTTGAGGCGCGGCTAAACCAAACTTCTCGCTAGCGCGCAGGATATTAGCCACCGCGGCACGCTAAAGGCCGCAACCGGCACGCAGTCAAACTGGCAAAAGCGACACCTGACTGAGGGGGCTATCAAAGTCTAGTCCATATGCAGGAGGAAACTCCGGCACATGGTTAGTGTCTCCAGCCTTGGCAGGGGCCTTGAGCATTTGAAGTTATTCAGCCGCAATCGATACAATCAGATGGCGTGGAAAAGTCATCTGGCACAGGGGAGAGAGGTGTGGGATAGGTGAGGAGAGGCCTGCATGACTAAGAGGCAATATGCGGAGATTGGATCGGAGCTTAAAAAGAGTAAGCACTTTTTGAAGATGTGAGAGGATTGGAAAATGCTCGCAATACCCACAGGGAGGCAGTCAGGTAGACTTCCAATTCCACGGAATGATCGCCCAGTGTGCCTGAAATGAGGGGTATGTATAGTGTCAGGGGGAGCCCATGGAGCCAGAGTGGAGTGGGGTGGAGATAAAAAAAAGAAAGCCACTCTATTGTGTAGGTGGGTGGAGGGGTTGACTCCATTCTCCTCCCCCTCGTCTATGAGAAGAGAAGAGGGAAATGGGGCTGGGGGCGGGGAGAGGAGGAGGAAGAGGTGTTACCCCAGTACATTTGCCTTCACATCTCGGGGAGATCAAACCCACCCTGCTCTTTTGTTTCAGACTCTTAGATCTAAAGAACATCAAGGTGAAAGAGCGGTGGGCGAATCCCCCTGATCCCATCTTGATGCCAGGTAATTACTTAAACCAATTAGGGGCACCTTCTCAATGACACCAGCTTTGCCTGCCACAATGCCACATCAAGTGGATTCTTAGCCCCCTTATCATCTAGGCATAACATAAGCGAGGTACAGTGGACTGAAAGTATTTTTTACAGAAGCCAAGCTCCATAACCTATATTCAAAAGATCTTTACCTTACATCTCCTCCACCCCACATCTTCTCTGATCTAGTTTCTATAAATATTCAGTTTAGTCCCATGTTCTACATAATATATCCACAAATTCCACTGTATGATTTTTTCTTGTTTTTACAACGTCTTTATTGATCTTATCCTGCCATCTTGGCGTTTACATCGCCAAGCATTTCTTTTATTTTCAATTAACATATCAACAAAATATAATTTTTGACACAACAAGGAATCCACTGTATGATTTACCAACAATTCTGAACTGATGGAGCCTTGCTGCTGAACGCAGGTGGCATTTAAAGGATTCTTACCGTGACATAATTGATAACTCACGTTTCTTGAAGTAACTGTAACATCTCTCCTACTCCGCAAAGATTCTCATTATTTGTAGTACTAGCAGCTGCAACAAGTGCAAATAATATATTTCCCGTCGTGCATAGGTTACGTAAATTCTATTTAATTACCTGCACCTCTTTTGTGTGAGAGCCTCGCATACTAACACATAATTAACATCCATTATGGAACACCGTGAAAATAAATTGGCCTCTGGCGTTTGCGGTCAGGTTTTTGTGATGCCTCTCAATGGCTTGTATAGAGGTTGCGGTTGCTGCATCTGTCCATTTCCTCATTAATACCAACTTAAAACACCTTGTTCCATCACAAAACATTGGTGTTCCATTCGACCAACATTCCAGATGTTTTTAAAAAAGGCCCATTAAAATTGGATGAGGGTATTCACTCAGTCAGTATAAAAACAATTAAAAGCACCAGTGACCAAGTCCTTTTCAATGGTACTTTAAAAGGAATTATTGGTTGAATTTTCACAAAAACTCCTCATTGTTATTGATGGCAAAAGATTCTAAGAGAAAACTAATAATGCAGAGTTATTTATAAACACCTTACGATCTCCATCATTTGCGCAAGTTCCCCGTGGGAGGAGGCTCGTATTTGGGATGCCAGGCAGCTGTTCAATCACAAATTCATGCGGTTTAAAGATGGGAAAATAGCCTGAAGACTGGGCTCCTCCATTGTAGATCCATTTAAAAACTACAGAGTAATTAAGCTGCGATTGTTAGCGAGATGGTGGGTCCATTAAGAGTGAATCAAAGCTCCATTACAAACCAAACTTGTTTGACTCGCTCTCCATCAGAACTAAAACAATTCTGAACTTCAAACGATTTTCAACGAGAAGCACCAGATCCAGAGCAAAGGCATACATGTTTCCAGATCACATGCCTAAACGCAAATCATACCGCGTGGGTTTTAATCAAACTTGCTCGATTGATTGCTCGGAAGAAGCAACTGAATTCGGGTTCAAACAAATTGCAGCGATGTTCGAGCTCAACCTTGGATTTCTCGTAGGACCGATATTTCCAATTGCTCCATAATTTCCCTGGCAGTTTAATCTGTCCCCAATATTGCTTGTTCACCTACATTTAACCGTGGCACTCTCTATTTGAATTATTAAAGGCAAACGCTACTATCTAGTGGAAAATGAAAATAAATGTCATTTTTCTGAAACTTTGGTATCTAATTCTTGAAGTGTTATTGGTCATAAGGATGGAAAAAAATCAATGGGTCACCGTGCTCATTTATGAATTACAGTGTAAGTAAAATTAACAGTTTTGGAGAGAGTACTATTATGCCTCTTTTTTGTAGAGTGCATTGTCATTTTTATTCTGAAAACAACAAATACATGATGTGAATTTTAAATTAAAAACTCGAAAAAACTCACTATCTTCATAAAAACAATTTATTTGTCTCCCCATCGAAAATAAATGACATTTTTCTGATTCTTTAGTATATGATTCTTGAAGTATGTGTGTTCATGAAACAGAAAAAAAATTAATGGGTCACCGTGCTAGTTTCTGAATTATGGGGCTTTGAAACATTGCTGACAACCCAGAAATCTGCTGCTTTCAAAGTGTTCTATGTTTCCTAAACATGTCTATTTCAGAGAGCTACAACTTCTTTTTAACGCGATGACATTTATTTTTTCCCCTCTTTATCTGTAGTATATAATTTGAACTATATGTGCAGAAAATTTTGGGACAGTAGGAGTAGCCATTAATTGTTTGTTTTATTCTATAAAACGGGAAAAAATGGGCCGTTTCCTCATAGACTGCAATGCTAAAGGAATAGTAGGTAAAATGCCCGTAGATTGGGTATATGGAAAAGGGGGGCGTGGCAGTGAATAGTAGCGTTTGCCTTTAACTATTGGTTATCCTTTGTATTCCGGACGCTGGCCTATCATACACTCGTTCCTTTACTCTTGTAAAGTTGAAGGTACCATTTCAAATCAATAATATTAGTACCTAATTAGAATGCTATGGAGTCGTGTGGTACTACGACACGACAAGACGACAGTGGCAGCCAAAAGAAAAGCTGATTGTCTTCCGACAAAAGAAAGACTGTTGACATTTTTTTAGAAGTAGAAGTAACCGAGGAATGTGAGAGACTAATGATATAATCCATTGTCAGATGATATTGGAGCCGTAAAAAGAATGACACTGTAACAGGAAATGACAAAGGCAATGTGGATACCAGCTGGAACAGGGCCACAGTTTTTATATATTTCATATATACTCAGTCATTTGAAACTCCTATGGGGGATATCATATGAAATCTTATAATCCTAAATACTTCTATACAACTCTTCAGAGCAACCAAGGGACAGGGTTAGATAACGAGACAGTCACGCCAAACAATGTATAAATGTATTATCTATAATATGTACATGCCAGATACAGAGATTCAAAGAACCGAGGGAAGTTCTCCAATTACATTAATGGCCACGCCGATTGAAGAGTAGAAGGGGTAAAAACGCTGTCTTGGTGTTATTGTGGAAGTGGAAAGTCCAGATAGCTAATCTTAGATCCATATATTAGAGTTACATGACATTTCTCTTTTAATATAAACAGGAGTGGGAGTGGGTGAAGGTCTTTTCAGTATGATCTTAATGATCCACCATAGTAATTATATTTGTTTTTCATTATGTTCAGACTAGCCTATTACTTTGCGATTCTATATCAAATGTATACTGGACTGCTTTTAAAAAGAACATTTATTTAAGTTTAATGACCGCGCGACAGGATAATTTGCTACATTTGGGAAGTTTTCATGCTATTTTTTTATGTGCAGTATGGGTATTCATTTCATTATTCATTAAGAGATAGAGATGACATACATCTAATATTCTCCATTATGGTTTATCGGACAATATAGATATCGCAAGGTTGCTGTTTTAAAAGTTTCAAATCTCATTAATCAGTTTCTGACTGTTGGTTTATGCCCTGGACGGATGGAAGTAGTATAGGGAATCGGTTACTTCACCCAGGCATGTTAGAGGTATTAGCAACCATGTAATAACATCATTATGCGATGGGTTTCAGAAAAATGAGTCACAAGTCTCAAAATGGATACTTTTCAAAGGGATTTATTTCTAGGATAGCTTTATTGGAATATTTGGGGTGCTTAGCATTGCTAGTAGCATGAATATATGTACCAAATGTCAAGACAGTGTATCTATGGATTTCTAAGGTCATCATATAGAGCATATTTAGCTACTATACTACTAATTGCCCACCCAAAAATACTGCAAACATTTAAGAAAAATTAAAATATCAAACTTAAAATATAGAAATACTTATTAGAATGTCCTAATGTTTACCATCATTAGAATCGGTTTGATTTCATCATTTCAAATATGATGATATCTCAAAATCATTATTTTGGGACTTGTGACTCATTTTCCTGTAACACATTCCATATACGGTTACATATATATATCTGCCACTTGAAATAGTATTCTTGGACGGAGATGAACCTACTGGGACCCCGATTAGAGTATACACATAGCCTTACTTCCCTTTTCTTTATAATGAGAATCTACCTAGCCTTTATCCGAGTGCCGGGTCAGCCCACAACCAGTTCTTATGTTACAGAGAATGAAGATGCCTGTAACGAGACAAGGCTCGGGTCATAATGTTGCCCATCGTGATGGGGACGAAGGGGAGGATCCAGCGTACTTGCCAAGCTTACGAGCCCAAATATGGGCCCATTTAGCGTGCAAGTTAAAATATATGGCCTTTTGAACACGACCTTGGACTGAATAACTTCGTGTGGTGTTTTATGCATGATGCTTAGCGGTTGGGAATTCGGTCGTTTTCAGCCAAGAACAAAAATGAATGAACTCCTTCCTCAAGAAAGAAATGGCTTTTAGTGAAGTTTACTGGGAAAATAAAAAGAATGAAATAAGTGGGTGGGTGGGTGATTCTTATGTCGTTCGTGTATTTTTGGCTTAGGATAAAACACTTGGAATCTGTTAATCTGACCATGGAACCAACAAGGCCTTCTTGTGTGCAAAAAACTAATTAACAGGTAGTAGACAGAAGTGGACTGTTGCAATATATGTATAACCATCACGCCAATCTTGGACAGGGGGCTGAGAAGGGATCGGATAGCGGTCAGTTCATCCGTGATACCTAGAAATAAGCCTGCTATAGTACACACATCTGTTTTCTCTACCCCAGGCCACTGGTGAGCTGCCAAACTTGGGTGATGAATGGTCTCCGTATGTAAGACATCCAATCAAATCTTCGACTCCATACATTCTTTATACCACCATCGGAGTATTCTTGTAAAGCTCGGTGTTTAGAGTGAAATTGAGATGGAAAAGATGTACTTTCATCTAAAGCTCTATATATGCAGCAAAAGCGATGCTAGTCAATGTTTTATAGTCTGAGAGCATATTGCATCAAACGGCCTATATATGCTTGTAGTTGTACACATAAAAGGCCATCAATTTGAAATATTACAGAACATAAAGAGTGAAGCAATTTTGGCACTGAAAGCATGGAAAATGAATCCACTGTAGTGAGGTATTAAACAGGCCTGGTGGATATCGGGGGTAGTAGCAGGCTTTTAATATTATGTGCTGTTTAGTTTATGATCTTCGCTGGTCTTCTCATATGCTGGCGAAGCCATGACAGGCACGACTGATAGTGATTGTTTTATCTGCACATATCTCAATGGCTTATCTTATTCCACACTCTAAAAACCCGGTGCTTCAGGGATTCATCTTCGCTTCTGTTGACACCAGGCAGTCTTAACGTCATCATTTCGATAGCAATTCTGTAATGGATTTAAAGGTAAAGTAGGGGTCTATCATCTGATCCATTGAAATGTCTGCATGATAGCGGTATTACATATTACAAAAAACTGATCGCAGTGAGATGGGTTGTGACAATTAATTTTGACAGTGCTTGGATTGTAAATGGATGGCTCGTAGCCTCAGGGGCATTAACACTTAACCATGCATAGTTAAGATGTCTCTTCAGAATCTCCTGTTTCTAGCTTGTCGTCCAGTATTTGTTTCACTGAGGAAATCAGGTGAAATCCGACCCATATTATCAGAATTAATTATAGATATAGCTCCCTAGATGATATCACCGGCGATCATAATGCAATGGTATCAATTTGTGACCAGTGTTTCAGAAAGCAGGAATCTCCGAGTTGTCAAGGATACATTTTTTAAGAAGTTGAAGATGAAGACCCGGGGAAGGCAAGACGGTTGTTGATGTTCCTCCGTTCTTAAAGGATAAAGTTTTATGGGCGTCATAATTCCCGCCCGTTCGTGGGCGTGAAATACACTGATAACTATTACGACTATTGTCCCATTGAAAGCTAATAGCCATTATGGTCCAGGAAATGAAATTAATTCCGCCATTCATTTCAATGAATGACAATGGCACTACACCGCCGTATAAACTGGACTCTTTGTGTTCCAATGTCTGGCCTTCTTTCTAGGTTAATTTTCTTTGTTTTTACCAGACGATGTTATAATAAATCCTAATATAGATATCCCATTCTTTGTTTTGGGTTTAAGCTTTCTGGAGAAGATAATATGTGCAGTCAGAATGTGCATTTGCGCCGTTAGACCTATAGAGTAGCATGTGTATTTATTGAGTGGTATTTGACGTTACTGGTCTTGGAATTAATTCATCAAACATCTGGGCTCTCTAGGCGTGGAAATGATTGACGTATCATCGATCACTTTGATCAAGAAAAGGTCACGCGAGGGATCGTTCTGTTGGTATAAAGCTGAAAATTAATTTGGGTTTGACAAGCTTCGAAGAAAACTCTTCCAATACGATCGATGGAATCTACACCCCCTGCACCGAAGTGAAAGTAAATTATTGTACTGACCAGAAATGCTCATAAATAACGCTGGAATGAGGAAGCCCTTTCTTACACACATACTGAGCTCTTAGCCCGCTCGGACAAAGGCGATCAGTATTAGTAAAAGATACTACAATATTGTGGTAATTGTTATTCTACATTCTTAGTCATTTCTTCTAAGAATCAGTGCACTCATTGATCGCTTCTTTGTTTGTTGTATCACGTGCACAAGGCCGATATGTCAGGGAAGTATATTGCCTTTCCCTTATAAGACGTTTTACAGTTGTGGCCTACAAAGCAAAAATATGATTGCCTTTCTCCATTTATCTATCTAGGCAAGAGCGGTGAACCAGATAAAACAGGCGAATCGTTGATGTAATTACTTCTTGGGGCCAAGTGGCAACATCATTCGCCCATTACGTCCTTTCATCCGAAAAGGCCCCATTCGGGAAATGGAGACATTTAAAGATGAAGCTTTAGCACTCAGGAGGGGCTGGGGTGGGGTTGTGGGTAACTAGGAGGACTGCTAGAGGGAAGAGTTGCTCATTGCCCTGTTTCTATTTTTGACCTGAGGGAAACAGGTACACTGCGCCTTTAAACTAAGCGTTATTGTTTCTTCCGCATTAAAAGACATTTCTTATGACCACCTTATTGCACTTGGTGCAATCTTGCGTCAGACCGTGTGAGAGCGCCAACATATCAGCAGAAGCCCCTGCCTGCAAATCGGGGACGCCCGAGGATTTTTAAAATCCAGCAAACGTTTCAATGGAGCCATTCCGAATACGTTTGCGAGCGCCTATGAATATATGACAGAGCCTGGAGGAATGGGGCCAAAGTACAGTGACGAGCGATATATATAGCATATTGATCCATTATCTTGTGATGAGAGTGATGAAAAATTAACACAGTTTATACCATTACATATAATGGCAGGTGTGCTTTATAATGCATATGCTTAAATCCTATCACTGCATATAGTGTCTAGGCTGCTGCAAAACATATCGCTTAATATGATCAATATACCAGAAGCTCAATATATTCCCATGTATCTCAGGAAAGTAATCAGACTAGCGCAGCATATATGCTGCGAAATACAATGCAATATATGGTTCCTATTGAGAGGAGGACAAAATAAATCTGCTTTATGGATGTGCTGGTCAGTTATCTTGATGAACCTCCTTTGTAAATGATTGAATAAAAAAACATCTAGTCCAAAGGGCTGTAGATTTATCCGTCCGACTTTTGAATGCAAGGCTTCATTGTGGCCGGTCCCCAGTGGAATCACCAATTGACACAGGCTTTAGGCGATCCCCAGCTGTGCATCAATGGAACTGCCATGCAGCCTACTCGGGTGTTATCCAATCTGTTACTCTACTGAGCCTAAGGCAGCAAAAACGTTACCTGTTGCCAATTTCAGCGGAGCGAAAATAATAGGAGTGGTCAGTAGTATTAGCTTCTTTTTGTTTTCCAATGCAATTTCTTATGAAGTTATTGAAGAAGCAGTTTTTTGACTAGGGGCTTATTGAAGCTCGGACGTTATTATTCGGAGCTGCAGACTCATCCGGATGGAAATATTACAGACTTGTGCGACCTGCGCAATGGCAACCAGAGACATTCATCTTCCGGTCTTATAAAAGCTCGTGGGAGGCGACCCTTGGCTCGGGGGTCTTTGGCGTCAGGTTGGGCCGTCTTTGTCGGGGTATTGCAGAATGACTGAATTCGCTCTCGCTCTCCTGCACTTTCATTGCCGGTTGAGCCGTAGTGAGTAGCTGTGCTAACCCATTTACTGCAAATATTGAGGAGCTATTGAGACTGAGAGCAGAGTACGCCTATAGCAAGCTGTAGGGTCTGGTTGGGAGATGAGGAGGTAGAGATGGAAACTTGGCTCCAGGGATACGATCTGGTGGGACTTGATGGGGTAGGCACGGTCAGGATCTTTGCCTCAGAATTATTCAGTAGCCCATGCATAAGGGAATTCCCCCGTTGTAATGGTAGGCTGAAGAATTGAGCGGCGGAAAATTGTAAGACTTGAATTGATGACTTCAGACTCTCAGATTTCCTTTGAATGGGTGAATATATAGAAAATGAAAGGGAAAACCTCCTGTAGGCCCAGGCGAATGGCAAGTAATGAGTATAGTTATGTGTGGTGTTCGCCGGCTACAACTACTTTGACAAAATTAGATTAAAGTATGCCAAAAATAACTTCTTCTTTCTTTGACTATATGTTATTCCCATGGTTATAATATAAATGTATGCCTACAGGCAGATCTATAGATCAGGAAGACATATCTTCGAAGTTCGCGAGTGTATTTTCTTTCCTTTCAAATAAGTAAAAGATTGTTTCAGTAATTAGTGGGAGGAAATATACGGTCACATTGGTGGGTCCGTAATTGATAAAGGTCATGAGAAAAGTTCCCACATGACTCCAAAACAACCGTCCCATTGAACTTGCTGTAAGTAAACAATTGTACATAATCGAAACGTAAACTTTTCCGGGGAAAATTAGCAGGCCATAAATCATTATCATGGGTGACCTTCGGCTGCTCAATTGGAAGCGTGCTTTTTATTTTCAAATTATTGGGAAAGGGAAATTATGGCGAGAACATTACAAATTATTGGGAAAGGGAAATTATGGCAAGAACATTAAATGCATGAATAATAAATATAACGTTAATCGCAAGACGGATATTTTACTAAGGGACTTGGACAAGGAAGCAAACATAAGATGGGAAGAGAACAATGAGATTGCGTGAATTGTCAGGGAAGGAAGGTGGAGAAAATAGAGAACGGGAATTTGCGACCACGGCTGAGTAGGCCAAGGGCGAATTAGGACAGCAATACGTTGGGGAGTCAATGACTCAGTCTCTTGTGTCAGGTCCAATTATTGCTCTTGGGACTTTTAACTCGGTACCTTTAATCTTTGCAGGTGCATAGCTTCTAAAAATGTTTACCATGCTTCCAAAGGAGGGATTTCGTGAAAAACATAACTTGATCGTTAATAGGATTAAAGACCCCCCAATGTGTCCCATTACTTCCATTATCTAATCATTGCCTATCAGGAGGATTTTTCAGTCTCAAATCCCCGTGACACAAACAAGATTAACGGACAAAGAAAGACGGTAAAAAGAGGTGAGGAACTTTGAACAGCAAGTATGAATGAACATATAACTAACTGAGCCTTCGTTGGGAGACATAAACTTTACAGCTCCTTTTTACTTCTTATCTATCTCAACATTGCATATTGGCCCCCGGGGAGGAACGAGTGGCGTTGGTTCATGTTAGAGTGCTCACAAAAGAACTAAGAGAAAATGTATAAACAAAACAAACGTGTGAGCAGAGAGGAATGACTAACACTGCACGCAATTGAATGGCATCAGGCCAGTTATTCTTTTATGTTTTTACAATCTGAGAAATGAGAGGAACTGATATCAAATGATATGATAGCTTACTTTTTCCGACATTATGGATCCTACGAGTGGGCTTATATTATTTTGAGCAGCACTATCACACACCTAGAACTTTGTGACCTACATATATACCCTTTCTTTGTGTTCGTATTTTAATCCTATTGATAATTACAAAGAAAGAATACAGAAGATATTATTTAAGTGATGACAATATGAGATGCCTCTATACTCATATATAATTAATGCTGTTATTATTTATCAGAAGCGAATGTGCACGGATTTGTTCGCTTTACTTCCGATGAAGAATGCATACATGTTGTTGACTACATGGTGTTGAATTTAGCCTAGAGGGCAATAACCTGTCGGTTGCTTTTGCCTGACCGATCATTACAAGAGTAAAACATATATTTATGGGACAGACGTCTTCACTGAATGTTCAAGTGACAGTTTCTGAAAGCATCGCCGTGACCAAGTGGTTTTATAATGAGACGTTGGCGATCAAAGGTCGAAGATCAAAGATCTGTTTAGATGAGAAGATCGGGTTGTGCCTCGCTATCTTATACTGGGATCAACAGGCATGGATAGGCTTGGGTTAGCTGTCTTGGCCATCACCTGGTTCCGGGGATGCTTCTCCTGACACATTGACCCAAGCAACAAAGGCTGGATAACGTGTGAAGAATAGGCTGGGCGATGTGAAATACCTTCTCAATTACCCGCCTGGGGGAGGCACTGCGACCGCCCCCTACATCGTCACAATCACCCTCTGATTGAAAATAAATCCGGGTGCAGATTTCAAAGATAGCACCTTGCTACAGAGAAAGGGCTACTTTTATGTCAGGTCGTCAGTAAATTTGATACTTCTAGAAATATTTTTCAGATAAGGCCCTAACAGTAATTACCTCTCATCAAAAGGGTCCTTGGATTTGGGAATTGCAAAGGCAACATCGACTTTTCCCCTGAGTAGTCCCCAATCCACAAGTTATGCAAAACTATTTAATCCAAAGCTGACTCTAAGGGCAGCAACAAATGAACTAATTTCCGTTGGGGAATAATACCTATAAGAAACTCGTAAGAGGGGTTTAAGTTTATGAATATTTAAGTTATCAATAGTCTGAAGAGGGAATGAGTCTAGACTATAATAGGATTCGAATCATTTGTATATTAGCGTTCTAAAGAGAATAAATAAATCAATGATCCAGTTATAATAGGAAGTGTGCTCTGTTATTAAATTCACTACTGTGATAAACACTTTTCGTAGACGCTTTTAACAGTCCGAAATAGAAAATATTCGCTTGCTGACATATAAAGTTCACTCAACTTAGCACAGAAATAGCATCGGGGATATTCAACTTAAATTGAAAACCCTTCGTCCTGCGGAAATCACACTGGATTGCTCATCATCACTAGTCTTAAATTGATGGCATTGCCACCAATTCCTTTAAGGGCAGTAGTGCATGGGTCTAAACTCAATTGAACTTCCACAAGTGTCGGTTCTCTTGGAGACTATGGGATTGATCGGCGAGTTCTAAGCCTATTTCCTGTTCAGGGGACAGGCTCTGTGATTGTGCTGATCACTAATTAGGATCCGACCCACACCGGAAGTGCGCCTCACTCCCGTTCACACTGCCCACGTGACCGACACTCGGGCCGTCAGCAAATCTCGCAGTGCGTGAGACTACAGCGAGATTTGTCTCAATCCTTTTGTAAGCGGTGTGAGGAAGGGCAAAGCGGGTGTCATGTAGTTTCACTGACCTTGACATCCCAGGGCTTGAAGGACGCAAGGTCGAATCGATGACACCCATTGGTGTCGGTAATCAACACAGTCTCTTCAGAAGGCACCCGCCCACCACCGCCACCACCCCGCTTGCATGTCGATGCTAAAAGAACTTCTCTGTGCTTATTTGGAAGCGTCGTCAGAAGTTGGCTTTAAATCTTTATAACAGAATGATGGAAACAATTCGTCTTAACTATATTATTCTTCGGTTGATAAATGTGAAGGTATGTACGGTGTGATTCATAAGTATATATGTTTGCACTGGCAACAGGTTCTAACTCATTATTTTGTGGGGATGTTGAAATGTCATACTTTTTTTTTTATCGGAAAATCAATTTTAAGTTTTGTTTCGCAAACTGCGAAACTGCACAATCAGCTGGCAGTTTTGCATTGTTTCGTGCAATAGGAGATAACATGTGTTGGGAGGTGGGGGGGGGGGGGTGCATGAAAACACTGGTAGGCCTACGTCATTTTCCCTTGATATACATTTTTGGCATCATAATATAGAGACTTCAATGGCTAGAAACTGGGAATTTGTGGAAGCAAAGTGTTGAATTTGTCTATTTTAATACGAGGGTCGTTGACGAGATTTGATTACTGTTGGATTGTGATCGTCTAGGAGGTAACACGCCGGAAGTTCCACTGTCCGCATCCATTATGCTTTTTCTTTAGGCCACTAGGTGGAGTAGCATTTGCCACTCAGCCTCGCTCTCATCTCATTCTCGTACATCAAAGCAGGCCTGATGTAATTAACTCGAGGCAGGTGACACCGATTGAGTTGCTAGGTGTGTTTCCGTGATCCGGCTCGAGGAACAGACTCAGCTAGCGTTCGGGAGTGGGCACGACGCCCGACACCACTTCAATCAACCCTACTCTCACAATTGGCAAACGTTTGCTTTAGAAATACGGGATTGACTCGGGATTCCATCACTGGTGTCACCGGCTTGATCACTTGGTCAAATACGTCTGTATAGAAATTCACGAGCCCTCACGCGGGCCGTTCCCAAACAAACATCCTACTCTTATACCTACCTCCCCATCATTTCCCCACTGCCCAGAGGCTGTTTTATGTGCGCGTGGTATACATACTTATCAGTTCTATCAATTGTAAAATGGCCATATAGAAACCGAAACCACATCATCTCCGCCCACCGCCTTGCTCCCGAGCGAAATTATAGCACATGTATATTTAGCGGTGTACAATGGACTCTTTTAAAGTTTACGCATGTCTTCCTACGCACAGGCACACCCTTAGACCACTATAACACGTCGCCCAGGGCGAGGTGCTGGGCGTAATGAGTAAACAGCGGCAAGTAACACTGAGAACCTGTTCGTGAAAGAACCCAAGTGAAGATGAAGAATAACTTGTACATACTGTCCGTTAGTTATCGTAGGCAGTGCCAGAGGGCCCTGGGTATTTCCTTGCTACCGGTTGCCATGGCGGGAGTGAGAGAAGGTGGGTGAGAGGAGGATATCACTTCACTTTTGTCCTCGCCTTTTAAAACCTGAGTGTGGACCCAAACGTGTGTTTATGTTAGGGTCACCGACCAGGTAAACACGAAAGGTGTCTCGTCATCCCTTTATGTTTTCTGCTCACACCAATGCCAGAAGTTCGGGATTCTAAGTATACATTGTGGGGATGCATACATGCACATTATTGTGGTATGTATAATGGGTGAAATCGACAGAAATTTTACAATTCCCCTCTCCAATCAGCGCATATAAATCAAATTTGTAACAAAAATAATGTTCAAAATTGGATTCTACATAGCTCAAGGGATTGTTTAAATCATAGCAATATCAAATATACTCCGAGTATTGGCCATTTTCCCGTCTAATTTAGTAGAATTTACTAAATGTGTAGATCTGCCAATTGTACATTTATTGAAGATCTGACCCATATCCCCTCGGTCCTCTTGCAAAGGCAGAACCCAGACTTCACCATTGTTTGTATGGTATTGGTAAAACCTTTTGGGTTATATTGTATATATCATTATAGGGTACTCCTTGCCAATTCCCCCCTGTTGGAGTGGTTGATTGCCACTTACTGTGCTAGATATGAGTACTGGGTCTGGTTATATGGCTGATTGGGTGATCCATTATTCACAAAGTTTGCTCTTGGATATGTACATAATGGCAGGGGTGTACTGATGCCCGGGCGCCCAGTCCCCCCCCCCATCCCCACCCCCACCCCCACCCCGGTCTCCGTACACAGACTACATGATGGCGAAGATGTGTTTGGCATTTTGTAGGAGGCAAGAGCCGTTTAGGCTTTCACCGGCTGGCATATTTTTGAGGGAGGAATATTTCAGGTTGTAATCCGTGTTAGAACGACAGCCTTTGGTGCACAACACCGCCGCAATAACAGCCCTTACATCCCAGTCGTGAATACCCAAGGTCAGTCGCTCCTCACCGAACCACTCTCCTCCAAACATTCAATGACATAATTCCCCTGTTCAGAGGAATCATTAAAGCAATGGTAGAACGGCTGGGACCCAAACTAAACACAGTAAAATTCTGTATTAGTGAACATTGTATTGACAGCGTCAAAGGGAAAGCATGTCAATATTGAATGTGCCTTCTTTTTACCTGGGCTGGCTGAGTGGGCCCCGGTTCGTAGCACGCGGTCTTTTGTATTAAAACAGGGGGAGTGCAAAAACGGATAAACTCTCAATAGGTACAACCCCCTGTTGAGGACCCTATCCGTGCGCAATCCAAGACAGTAAGTACTGAGCTCTCAAACAGCATGGATTTATGAGTTAAACTTTGTTAATCTCCCTAAAGCCTGGCGGTCAATATTACCAGCATACTTTAAGTACTCCAGGAAGGCAACCAGCAAATATTGAGTCACCAGTTGATTATGCAGTTACTTCCCTCTCTTTCACTCTCTCCCCCTGCCTCCTCTCTTCCACTCTCTATAGTCACTTGGGGTAGGAAATACAACGTAATCACCATACTATTCCCTGCGAGGGATATATGCATACGTAAAGCTTGGTAAACATGATTAGCCAAACGCCAGAAACCCTTTCTCCGCTCCTTCGCCTATTGCAAACGCCTCATTGATAAATGCATTTAGCAGGATATTACTCATGGGCCTAGGACTGTATAAATATTTTAAAACGGAGGTATAAAATGGGGCTTTTTGTTATCGTTAACATAATGATTGCTCTTGGAAAATTGATGGTGATTATAATGACTTGCTCTCCAGATGCAGATCCCCAGGTAGGGCGGCCATTTTGTATTCATCAGTCGTGAAATCCTGTTTAAATGGGAAAACGTCCGACAAACACGAGTACATTGAGCACTAATTAGAGAGAGAGCGAAGGAGGCCGACAATGTTTCCTCAAAGATTAAATTCATTGGTCCCGCGGCCAGATTTGAGTAAATCGAACTAGAATGTGTGATTCACGACAATGGGGATACAGGATGTGGGGGTCTTTATCGGTAGATTAGGGTAAATAAGTCTCATACAGGAACACATTTTGCGTTTTGAGAAAGGAATTACTTTCATTGTTCCTCTATTTTTAGATCCCAGGGACAAAATGCTGGAATGGATAACGCATAAATGATGTAATAGTTGTGTCCTATATTACGCCTTTTGGGAATAACTGAAACTTGAATAAAGTATAAACTTACTTTAGATATAATTATATTAAAGACATTAGACAGACGTGGCTAACAACAAGGCCCTATATTATAGTCTAAAGGCTTTTTATTGCATTCTCTATAGTCACTTTCTGAATTAAATACCTCTTGGTATTCAATAAGGGAGGAATCGTTCAGAGCGCTTCCTTCAAGACGATGCAGTCGTTTTTGACATGGGTTCAAGCAGTTGGAAGAACTTAATATTCCACCACTTGCACTTAAATCAATATCAAGAAGTTAAGTTTCCATTGTGTATTGATTTCCAAGGTTCGCCTATCTTTAAAGCGTTAATTCCATCCGACCAGATTTTCCACCTACGATATTGGTTTTCTCCCCTTCCCCATAGTTGGCACCTGCCTTTTTGAGAGGCTCTAATTTAAATTGCACTCTTCATGCTGATCATTCATATTGTGCTATTTTAGAGAGCATTTAAATTAGAGACCTCCAATGGTGTTGTTTATCAATGCTTAGAAATAAAGTTGGGTGTAATTAGTTCCAAGCAAATACGAAATAAATCAATCAATGTCTGAACAGCCCCGAGGGCAGACCTGTGCAACAGATCTGCTGGGTCATGGAATCTCCATTTTTGTGATTGGATTTATCTTGTCTCGGTGAGAGTATTGATTTTTTCTGCCCCTCTCTCCCTTCTCTTCCACATTTCCAACTAAATGCACGGGTTGAATGTCCGGCCGATATACATGATTACATGTTTATAATGATCAGGCGGATGTTATACAACAAATATGTTCCAAAAGCGCATTCATAAATGACTTTCCTACAGCTGTCTATCTTAAAGCATCCCAATACATATATGATATATACCACATTCAATTTTATCAATAAAATATGTATTCTGTCGGCCATCAATTGATAATTTCTCGAATAAACCTCCACTGATGTACATTATTTACATTAAGTCGTTTAATTGTTTCATTAATCTCCAAATGGTTCTGGGCTAAGACATAGGGAAACACCTAATCCATCCTTAGTCATTACTAATGATATATCTACCGCCATTCACAGTCATTCCCATAGTCGACCACTAAATACCAATAAACAACGATTGTATCAATGATATAATTATTTCCTCCAATTAACCAATGACTAATCTTTATAACTAATAGCTAAGTTATTGGCTATTGATCGAGCCACCAGTTAATTCCAGCGATTGTAACCAGGTACGTTTCATCTAATGACTGCAAATGGCCATCGTGCAGGATGGGAATTAGAGTGTGGGAGGTATATTTTATTTCTCACCTTTCCTGTTTAACCTGCCGCCTGTTTCCTTGCCTTCTACTCGAAGTAAACTGCAAGTACATGGGATGGGGAGTTGTGGAGGAGGCTAGGACTGGAATCTGGCCCTCTGATGCCTCGCACCCAGCATGATGGGGCTAGATCATGATTGGAACCCTGATTGATCCGCAGGCATCATCCATTATTGATCACAGATTGTCAGCTCTACAATTAATCAGCCATGAAAGGCAAGCCACAGGAATCGATCCTCTCCCTACTCTGATCACTTTTTAATGTCCTTCAATTCTAGTGTTATTCCAACCCGCCCTAAAGACACAAACATCCCATCCTCGTTCTCTCAATGTTTCTCCTTCTTCTCTCTTTCTCTCAATCTCTATGTATATATGCCTTTGCTTTCTCACTTTCACTCTCTCTTTCTTCTCTCCCTCGCACGCTCTCTCCTCCCGCTCTCGCTCTCTTTTGTCCTTCCCTTCACCACATCCTCCTCACCCTCTCTCTTGCACACACACAGACACAAACTTTCTCCCTCTCTTTCTATTCGCTCAACAGGCTTGAAGACGTTTGGCACTACCATATATGCAAATCAGCTCAGCACCGGGTGAACATCAGGCACCGGAAAAGAGCGCTAGTCCACATGGACATGATCTATATGAAGATCACGATATCCAATTTGGTGGCTATGGCGGGAGAGGTGATGTATCTTACACTTCACAGAAATCCATCATTCGCATCTGTCATTGTCCAACCCAATGCACATGTCCTTAATCATTCAAGTTCATATATACGTCGCGCTGTTTGCCCAGCCACGTGGTGCTATGTCTTCAACAAGCAATACGCTAGTCCCCCAGTTGGGGATATATCTAGGCAGCGCACCCCACATGCGATGTGTCCCATGGGGTGAGAACAGAAGCACGAGTAAGAATGTGCCTTCACAAAAGAGTGTTCCACTGAAGCTGGTACGAATTTGCATATCAAGCAAGAACCGATATGTCAGATTTCCCTAATACGTCTGTTGTTATGATTTACTAGACTAAAGAACATAACAAGTTTTTCCATTAGGGACCCCTTTTTGGCACACAATGGTTTGCTTGATACCTAACGTGCAGTTGATACTATTGAATAATTAATTGTGGGCATCTAAGATTTGTAACAAATCTATGTAGCAATAATACATATATATTTACTGCATATATATACACAGCGATATGTAACAGATGGATCTATGAAACCATAAGGAATAAATAACCATGGTGGAGAAGAAGAAACAATCCAAATATATCTTATTCTAATTGAATATAATAGTATACACATTCTATGTTATGCGCTTCTGGAAATAAAATACATGTCAATTATAGAAAATTGAGGCCACTTATTGTACTGGACTAACGAATGCAGGACTATATGTAAAACTTTCCTATATATACAGCATTCCCTAAAGAATAATATTCAGCTAGAAACGAATTAGGGGATCATTTCCTTTATGGTACCTATTGAGGAGGAAGAGAAACCAATCAAACTGAAGTGAGGATCTAAAAAAACAGCAACCTACCTCTTCTTGTGGTCGTTGGCTTGAAGGCTGTAAGGTACTTTTGCCTGCGTTTCCATTCTCACCTCCTCCTGAAAGAGTTCTACTTTTTAAGTTGTCCATTTCAACTGCGGTCACATAAGCGTTTGACGCTTTGACCTTTCCGCCAGGAGCACCATTGACATCTTCCACTGGGGGAAGCATCCGTTGGAGCTCTTTCTTTGAGTTTTCATCGTTGTGTCTTTGCTCAGCGTCTCTGCGTTTGATTATGATAATCGTGGCTATGATGATCATAGAGATAATGGCGGTGACAACAACAAAAACAATGACAATGATTAGGTTGTCTTTAGATAGGTTCATGGACCTGGATTTGGCATATCCAGCCACTTTAGTAACAAAAATGTGGAGCTCCCCTGGGGCGGATAACAGAGGTTCTCCCTGGTCCTGAACTATGACCTGGAGGAGGAAGCTATCGCCGTCGTTCTCCTCCAGTTCTTTATTCACAGATATAGCGCCCGTGCTAGGGTCGATGGCAAAAGCGTTGTTGCTGTTGCCTGTAGTTATTAGATAGTTCAACCTTGCATTCTTGCCCGAGTCGGCGTCATGCGCTCGCAGCTTTGTGATTACCTGCCCAACTGCCAATTTGTTGGAAATCCTCAGAGAGTTATTTTTAGTGGTGGGGAAATCAAACTCGGGCGCGTTGTCATTTTTGTCAGCGACGTAGACAGAGACGCTCACAGTGCTGCTATGACTCTGGTCATCGTCGCTGGCTGCCAGAACTACCATGTAATACACTGGCTTTTCCTCGCGGTCAAGCACCTTCTTAGTGGAAATCTGTCCTGACTGGGGATCAATCCTGAAAACATCCATTGGGCTGCGGTTGGGATCGAGCGCATAGGAGAAGTGATTATAGGGCTCTGAATCTCGATCTTCCGCAATCACTTGACCCACTTCTGTGTTGGGTTGCTGGTTTTCAAATGTACCAAAAGCATATGTTTCTTGTTGGAACCTTGGTACCTCATCGTCGATGTCCACAATGCCAATAAGGACCTTTGCTGTCGTGGATCTGGGAATGGTGCCTTGATCCTTGGCGATAACATGGAATTGAAGTTCTGTTATGTCTTCATGGTCGAATACCACATTGGCAGTGATACTTCCAGTATCTTCATCGATGGCCACAAGGCCCCTAGCATCTTCATCCAACTCGTACTTAATTCTCCCATTTGTGTCGATGTCACTATCGCTGGCAGTAACCGCCACGATAAACTCCCCTATGAGATTATTCTCAATGATAGTGGCGGTGTACATGGGCTGAGAAAATTGTGGAGTGTGGTCGTTGTCATCAAGTATGGTCACCCTGATGTGGGCGAAGGATGTCTGGGCAGGAACTCCCTTATCTCGGCACTCCAGGGTGAGGTCAAAATAAGGCAGCGACTCACGATCAAAGATTGCCGAGCTGACAATCTTGTACTCTGTCAGGTAGAGTTTCTGGAGGTGGAAGTGACTGTCACTTAGGGAGCAACTGAACTTGCCGTTCTTATCACTATCCTCGTCAATGATGGAGATATGGGCGACAAAGGTTCCTGGAGGGGTATTCTCTGCTACCTGTGCATCCCCACTCGTGGTTAGAGTGTTCACCGTTATCTGGGGCGCGTTATCATTCACGTCCTGTACTCTCACTACAACTGTAGACTGGGCAGGTAGAGAGTCAGGACCACTATCCCGAGCTGTTACCGATAAAAGGTAAATAGCTCCCTTCTCATAGTCCAGAGGACTTTGGACGAATATCTCCCCAGTGGTGGAATCTATCAGGAAGAGGTTACCATAGTTTTGCTGAGTGTGACGTGATAGTTGGTAAGTGATCTCACCATTGGGGCCCGTGTCGGGATCCCTAGCTTTTACTCTGTGAATGACCGAGCCCACAGCAACATTCTCCTTCACAGACACTTCATAGGTGGCGTTCTCAAAGACAGGGTCATTATCATTAGCGTCTAATACTGTTATGTCAATGAGAACTGATCCTGATTTAGGCGGATCTCCTCCATCCCGGGCCAAGATTTTTACTTGGTAGAAGCCTTTCTTTTCCCGATCCAACTCGTCGATCAGAACGAGTCGGAGGTCGGTAGCGCCGTCGGCAGTCTCTCTCACTTTCAGCTCGAACTTGTTCGAGCTGGATTCAAGTTTATAATCTTGGACGCCATTGGCAGCGCTGTCCGGGTCCAGCGCTGCCGGAATACTGAAACTGGTCCCAGGGAGTGTCGACTCCGAGATCTTATGGCTGATGCGGCTCTGTGGAAAATACGGAGCGTTATCATTCACATCCAAGATCTCGACTGTGACTTTGATAATCTGGAAGTTCTTCACGGGTCTAACAGCCACGTCAAACTTGATAAGACACTCGTCCGTTTGAGGACAGAGCTTATCCCGGTCCAACCTGTCTGTGGTCGTGATAATCCCTGTTGCAGGTTCAAGATCAAAGTACTTTCTGTCCAAGTCAGGCTGCGTTAAGAAACTAAAGCGCAACTTGGAGAGTTCAGATCCATTGTATTTAAGATTAAGTTTGGCGTCTGTGATGATATTTCCCACAAGTGTCCCGGCAACAAGTTCCTCTCGAATCTGACAGTGTAAGATCTCACTTTGCCTCCTCCTGCGAGCTGCTCTACCAGCCGTATCCACTAGCAGGAGCAGGAGGAGGTACCCCAGTAATGCTATACCCCTTGGCACTGCCATCCTGATAATGCCCTAGTAATAGCCACTCTTCCCATGTGGTCAGTGGCGGCGGTAGGGGTAACAGCCTCTGATGTTACCTCCCCCAGAACTGGCACCAGAGGGTATGGAATAAGTCCTCCTTGTCATCTAGGGGGTATAAGCAAGGAAACAACAACAACATGCACTCGAGGAGATGATACTACGAGAGCTTGGGAATCTCATGGAATAGGTGCCTGGTGGTGGGGAGAGAGGTGCAGGAGAAGTTGGTTAGTTGGCGGCTTGGTTGGCTGGATGGTTGGTAGTAGGCGCTCTCTGCCTTCTACTCTGGAAGAAGCTCCTGGGCGGGATGTAGAAATACCTGCCTGGCACTACTGACTGAATCGGTGAATGGATCAATGCGATGATCCTCTCTCCTTTCTCTCTCTCTCTCTGTTTCCCTCTCTCTCTCTCTGCCTCTACTCCTGTATCACACACTCACCACTTGTTCTTCCAGCAAGTATCGGCTGGCAGGTGCTACATCTTCTTTTTCCTTCTGTGGGGTAACTATTCTCCTTTACCTCCAGTGCTTTGATACTCCAGTACTTTCACAGAACACTAGCGGAACCATCCAGGTAACATCAATTGTACCTCCATCTCCTTTAGTATGCAGATAGTGATTGCATGAACGACAATAGTTTTAATATCTCAAATCCTTGTCTGAAATCATACATCCAAAATGGGTCCTTGTATCATATATGTATATATATAGAAATCTTGTGTTCCTCTTTTCGACGAGAAAGAATCAACACCACTAAGGTAAATCCACATGCGGCACTTGCTTGCAGTCCTTTTCTGCTTGTTCCTCTCCCTCTCCTCTCACTCTCTCACGCACACTTTAATACAACTGCAAGCGAAGGTTGGTATAGAGGGAGAGAGAGCCGTCAGGTAGCGATGTGTGCTCTCACCTAGTCTATAGGTGACTGCCTGCTGTAGCCTTCCCTCCCTTCTCTATCGATGTGCTGGTTGGGGGCCGGGCCACGTGGCTCTCACCAGGCAGGGCCTCCGCATTGGCTGCTCAGTCCTCCCCGTTCACAATAGCTTTACCTCCTCCTCCTCCTCCTCTCCTCCGTCGTTCTCGTCCTCGCTCCAATTGACTGCTTTGGACCTGAACAGAAAAAAGAGAAAGAGAAAAAGAGAACATTTAGTTGGGTACACATATCTCACAAAGTAAGCCGAGTATAAAATGAGGTGGGCACTTTGGTCCATGCCTCTATTTGCACTCACAGGTGTTAAGTATATCTACTTGCTATCAATAATTACCTGCAATATATCACTCCGGGGTCTAATCATATATCAACACTGCTAATTGAAAAAAATCACCTATCATTATATAGAGAGATTATAAATAGATGGTTTATATGAATGGGACACGGTAGAGAGAGCAGGGCGAAGGTGGGTTAGTTTGTTTGTTGGTAGTTAGATAGGTATGGAATGGCACTAGTGGGTGATGACTGTAAAGGCATGGATAAAGAGGAGGAGTAGAGTTGGGATTCGGTGTAGGACTAGGTTTTAAAAGCTGAATTTATTGCGCTGTGTGTGGGCCAAGCTCACCATGCTCAATATCACAATGACACATCAGGGGGGAATGACTATTGTAGCTGCTTGCCCCGACAAAGCCCAGATGACCCTAACTCTGGGCTAAAATAATTTGCCGCCCCATTATGTTTGCTGGAGATAAAGGCTGGAAAGGCTATCAACTTCATCAAGTGGATTCTCGAAACAAAAGGTTTACGACCCCGATACGATAAGAACACTGGTTAGAAATGGGTTGGGGATGACTGAACATTCTAATTTAAATTAATCAGTCCCAGGCTTTAAGCAGTGAATCTCCAATAAACCAGGCATATAGTTCTGAGAACAATAGAGCTTGAAAGCAACCCACAGGCCAGTTTTTATTGTTCATTCTTTGTCCCCAACCCCCATCTAATTAACAGGTTAGATTGATCGTATTGCTACATCCCCACTGTGAGAGGACAATGCCAGATCGGATGCAGGATGATACATATAGTATTGATAGGAAATTAACTTCCACTCTACACTCGATACCGCGATAATGTCTTGAAAGAGACTTGAATATATTCATTTAGCAGGTGAATGATAGCGGTGTCAGGGTAAAGGACGACCTGAGAGTCCCATGGGACCTCAGGTGTCTACAAGAATAGCGATAATGATTGGATACAGAAGCACTATCAATCCATTACACGATTGATCACGACCGATAGTATTATATAGAAACAGGATTAATTATGTTGGCTTGGGAGATTTCGACTCTAGCTCGTATAGTGTAAGCCCGTCATTGGTAGAGACTCTTTAATTGTGAGCGGTGTCAGTAAGCCTGCCCTGTAGATGGCAGCAGGAGGCACCGTGACGGATGGCGTAGCCACCCTCTATATACCCAACCGCTCCAGGTGCCATCCCCCCTGGAGTGACACAGGCAACCCAGGAGGAGAAAGCCTCTGATGAATGCTCCAGTCGGCAGGTGTGATGAGATCTAAGCGGATTGGATCCCAAAGCATGAAGGCTCGCCTTATGCAGATTAGCAGACCGGACTTTCACCACGACCGGCTTGTCGGAGCAGGCCGGCTCGAGCTCGCGGCTTCCTGCTGAAACCATTCACTACCAGACGCATGGCTGGGAGAAAGCCATCAAAACAAACTGCCAAAAAACCTGATCAAAATGAAGGAAGCTAGTCAGGCTCTTTTTTTCGTGTCTCTTCAGGACTTGGTTAAATTCTCCGTACACGGAAACCATACGTTTACACAGCAGCTTTCTAATGATTTGGCGGCGGATCTTAAGAGATTAATCGGTCATACCAATGCAGAGAATAATGTCTCAGGCAGGATACACTGAACAATTGATGAGATCGGATGGTAAAAGCTCTTCCGACCTATGAAAATTCCCACAACTGCAATAATTGCAGGCCATTAAATACTTAATTAATAGGCTTCATCAAGAGCTTTATCTAGAGGGAGACGAGTAGTGAGTAGTAGAGTGAAAGTGGGGTGCACCTGGACCGGTCATTAACGGCCACGCCTCCCTTACCATGATAAGCATCAATCAAGGGAAGGTCAGTTGTGGGCGTGTCATATCCTCACTCGCTCCCTCCCATTAAACTCTTCATACATGGTCAGAGATACTTGCATTGTCTCATGTCACGAATGTATACGGGTGAAATCGCCAGAAATTGTACAATGCGCCTCTCCAATCTTCCCAAATAAATCAAACTTTTGACAAAAATGATGTTCAAAATTGGATTCTACATAGCCCAACACACATCATTGAATCATAGCAATATCAAATATACTCAGATATACCGAGTATTGACCATTTCCAGTCTAATATAGTAGAATTGACTAAATGTGTAGATCTGCCGATTGTACATTTTTTAAGATCTGACCCATACAATGACCCTGCAGAAATGATGGGCAATAGATAATGTTGGACGCAAATGCTAATAGTCCCACGGTGGACTAAGTTTCACTACTTGAAAGGCCACTGGCGTTGACAGCTCTACCAAAGCAGATATTGATTCTAATCGGATCCACAGTACTGTTCCTACTGTGTCTTAGTATTTTAGTTAATAGTAATTCTTCGAGATCTACTTGAAAGTTAACACATAGAGTGTTTTATGAAAGCGACATATTGTGTTTGACTAAATACAATCCATTATGAAGTGGAGCTGGGCGGGAAGCCAGTTGTTACTCCCCGCTGTTTGTATAAAATCGGATCTTTTCAAGCGTTTTATTTACACTTTTTTATTTTAACGTGTAGTTATCAAATGGTATATGTACATACTCATCACGATTGGCATATATAGTGATGTTTAACTCTTGTTGTTTACTGGTATCGCATGAAGTGTCAATGAATCTAAGATAGATCAGCCCTATATATAGATGGAATATGAATGTGGGTTAATTCGGTGTGAAAGCAACACTACATAACAGTTATTACGGTTTATTCATCAACGACCCATACAGCCATTACTATATTGATTTCAATTAGACGTAATTGTATCGTATGGTGTCAATGTCTAACGGATTAGAAAAATCGAGAGAGCTAATTGTTAGCTTCTATTATTACATCATAACTCAAATTCTAATGGACCTAGGTATAATCAATAGAAATTATGTTCTTTGGACAAATACCGAAAAATACTTCGGGACGATCGCTTTCATTGATAACCATTACAACCTATTGAATAGATAACACATTGATAACCTGTTTGGCGTATAACATAATGTATGATTCTTCATTAATAAATAAAAGGCATATAATTTGAGACCGCAAGCCATTGGGCAAAAGGAACTCCAGTCCTTGTAAACAACTTATTCTAAGAGAGGTACCGACTCCTTCCATAACGTGGGGAGGCTCAACTTGCGCCTTGGGAATTCCTTGTTTTTAATCTTGATGGCGGGAGACGATATGTTGTATTTAGTTCCAAGCAAACGCCATGCCTGGTAACTCGGGATGCAAATAACAAACAATGAAGGCCAAATCCGGAGCAATTCCACGGGGGAAATTGGCATTGTGGCAAATTTGTATGCGCCAACATTATGCATCTAAAGGGGGAAATTACCTCGACACTAAATATTAAAAAGCTAACACGTGAGGCCTGACCATTCGTACCATAATGGAAAAAAGTGACATTTTTAATAAGCTGCCCCACTTGAATTTGAAATGATTTATAAAAATATGACAGGTATGGCGTTTGTTTGCTGAATTCGCTAGGGGTTGAGGAGAATAGGTTTTTGCTTCTATTTACACTCAGAGGCATGCATGGACTATGGATGGAAACGTTAAACCACGAAATTAAACTCAAGTGAATGACAGACCTTTCTAATACCGAATGTTTAACACACAGTAAAATGATAGGATAGTCGTAATGGACTGTGTATTTCCCCCCAGCGAGCAGCACTTCGTTTGTTTTAATCAACTGTATTTAGGGCTGGCTCGGAACATGTTTTTCCATTTTCCAAAAGGGAGGTGGTTTTGCCTTCATGACAGACACAAAGACCTTCTGTGCTTCTGGCTCTAGCAATGGAATAGGATCTGCGCGCATTTCCCACTAGTCATTCTGTTTATTCAGATTTACCCGTTTGCGTCTGATACACCTGATATACTCGCTTCTAAAGGGCAGACTTGCTCTGTAGATAGATCAACAGTGTCGGTAATAACTTGGCTATAGTTTAACACAGTGCTTTACCACCTCTGCAATTTCAAACTACTGTAAGAACATAGCTGACGAAGAGCGCACAACATTCTACTTCTAGCAAATATGTGTTCCATGCTTTATCACATGGGAGGCGGTGAGATTGGCGTCCGTCTCTAGCTTTATAGGTTTATAGTTTCCTGATCCTTTCCCGAATCAACAAGGGGGTTATGACAATAAACCAACCAATCACATTTTATTTGACTCATGTGGGCCTACATGACCCCTAGTTTATCAACACAGTTCCGCAATATAAAGGCCATAAATAAACACACAATTGTCTACGTATGGCTGTCAACATTCTTACATTTATGAGGCCCTTTCCAACAGTCATTAGTCTTATCTACGCAGATTTGATAACGTAAACCTCAAAATGCTTCGTTTAATTTTTCTAAATGCTCTGTTAATCGGCTTAGCTAATATCTCTGGTATGGATTTCGCTTAAAGCATCTGATCGTGATGCAACGATTAAGAGCATATAAACGTTGACCATCATGTTTTCAGTCATTAATCCAGGTACAAAGTATTAAATGTTTACTTATCTAATTATAAGAGAATCTCCCTTTTGCAATTAATCGATGAAACGAAAATAAAGCCACTCGGCCGATGTATTATTTGCGTACGAAAAGGAAAAGGATTTGATTATAGAGACAGGAGAGAGTGTTATTGTTTCTGCCCCTCCTCAATACCAGTCTGCTGATTGAATGTCAGTTAAATTTTAAATGATTTGCCATTGTCGGGAGTCCCCAAAGGAAATGTTATTGACGACGCCGAGTGAAGCATCTTGGTGAATTATGTATCCACCATCCTCCAGCATGAAACTTTACGCCTCCCCAATTCTAAACCCATTTTTTTTTTGCCTCATGACAAATTAATGATTTGTTCGACGAAAATGTTCGCGGCACTTCAACACACCGGCGTGCCCTTGGTTTACTCCAATTGTCCATTTTGACCCCGGTTTCCTGAGATGGAAAACATGTTAGATTACCGTTTTCGCCTTAATAAAACCCGGGACGCCAAACTCATAAATTTTGGTCAACAGATCCCAAGGTGGAAGAGGCCTCTCCTACAAAAGGTTTGAACCCAATTCAGCATGATTTGTGATGAATGACCGACATGCTGGTCGGTTGGAACCTCGCAGGAGTAAAACTAATAAATATGATAATAGAAATACGAGCAACTGGACAGGTCCCCGAACCCAGAGACCATAGAAATATATGAAATATTTATAGCCGTATGAGAAGATAGATAAACACGTACAAATCGTTTACCTCGGTCATATGAATATTTATGATTTTCCATGTATACACTTTACTGAATAAAATGGGATGCAAATCTTCATGATTGCACGATATCGAGCAATGATACATATATGATACATTATATACGTATACATCTCCAGGTAGGTTGCATGAATAAAAAAACACCGTGCAACAACAAAACACAAAGTATGAGTATTTATATTATTGAGACAATATGTTTCTTTATAGCATTGCGTATTTGTAACTTGAAAACAAATGTGCTAGGTTAACGCTAGGCCTACCAGCCTTGACAGGATGCCTTGCACTAAATATCACAGTGAACCCTTGAAGGACCTAACTTCAGAGGAAACATATACATTCCTGTAGCGGTCCAATATATTGGAAGCTATTCTACGCTTTGACATATTCCTCAATATCACAGCTTATTTCTGTAACATATTATATCTCGCCTGTGAACTCAGAGGATCACAATTATACTCGTATATATAAACACCTGCTTGATCCTAAATACAAATAACACAGAGCCACATAGAGCCAATAAACTTGGATCATGTTCAACAATTAACTTATTTCTCCGATCTTGATGAGTGAATAAAATACCATAAAGAAAGTAATGTGATTAGAGGTTGGGGTTAGTTTTGGAGAGTATGTCTACGCAGTGGTTTGGCAATACTAGTAGTACACAGTATTTGGTCCAGCGTGAGTCAATAGCATTCCCCTTCGCTTGTTTGAACGCGTCAGGGTATCAACAATCTCCAGTCATGTATAATACAATAAGTCCCACCTTAAGCTATGTACGCTGAAGGTGTTACTTTGCTTAATTAGACCGACCACACTGGCACTGACACTCTTCTGTTGGTTGGCAATGCTAGCTTGGACTCGCCAGCAAACATCTTTGTATTGGTTTAGGGTACGCTGTGTGTATTTTACCAATTACACCGATATATGTTGGTATACAGACTCCACACTCGATGATTGCTCTTAACGCTCTGCATACCCGGGCGTATTTAAGTTTGGAAGCCTTTGTTGAATGCGAGAGGATATCATTGACCAGATGGTCAGTGTTAGTGTTTGGAGGAAAAACAAAAGGTGTCGATCTAATGATCTTTTAATTGTTTAATTCTCAATAATCCAAGGTAAATTAGATTTATTGTCGGGCCGAGGAGGAGAACCAGACTGATAATACGATATCTGACAGTTAAATATTATATTCGACTAGGCTTCAGTATTAAAATACATTTGGGTTATCGGAAACCAATATATAACATTGTTTTCAGCAGGTGGCCATTTGATTCAGTTAATTCAATTCCCCCTTTTAAAAATACTCAACACTTCATGCATTGTAAAACGTGACAGTATTCATATATTAGTTATACGCCTATTAATACTCGTCTATTAATAGGATATATGCCTGAAAGAGGACCACAAAGGTCTTTGTGATAAAACTTTTTTAACCACCAAGAACAAAGTTATTGATTAATCACTGAGTTTTTCTTCAAGTGAAATTTGTTCTATGGGGATGAGGTTTCCACAGTTGTTTTTAGGACATTGCATCAAAATAGTATCTATTATGAACAAAGGACCAATAATTTTTTTCGGAAACCAAAGGCTTTTACCCCCCACAATGACAATAAGCATCGTCAGGAGATAGAGAAAGAATGCACTGTTCAAAGGAATTCCATAGTAATTCGAATCTAGAGAGGTTCTGGCGTTGTTCAAATACAATCACAATAGAATGAAGAGAGCGAGAGAGATTAAACTTTTTTAGGAGACGTGCCTCATATAAACGGGGAAGACCTGTCGTGTTCAGAATAGTACTGTATGATGCTCCTTGAAAACTCAATAATACTTTTACTGGGTCTAGTAGAACTAGAAGGGAATACATGTTATGGGGTTATTCTTATTTTATAATTACATATATAGTGTTGTGTTCTACCAAACTGATACTTCTCATCTGAGGCTGATAGTGGCTGTGTGAGATTTGCCATCATGAACATCTGTCTTTTCTTATATTTTATATATTACTATAGATATTATATGCATGTATACATTCATTTTGAACGTAGACCTGGATACAAGAATCGTTGTTTGCCTTTTATTTATTTGTGTCTTTCTTACATATCGTAGAGGCATAGTAGAAAGATTCTAAAGGTTGTTAGGGCGTTCCACGATAGTGTCGCGAAGCACAGCATGCTTTTAAAAGTAGTATTCTTATTTTTACTGTAGCATCCACGTGTGATAGCACACCTGTTTTCCTAAGCTTGAGTTTCTGTAGCTTCTGTAACGATCACAATAGGTCATGTAGTAAAATTTGATCACTATAAAGAGACTTTAAGGTGATGAAAGCTTTTCCATTATAAGTATAACATCATCTTAATGTTTTGTCACTAACCATAGATAGTCGTATACGTACGGTATACAAGTATTTTATGCTAACAAATTCACAACTTGTTGAGGAATAGTTCTATGCATCTGTATGGTGAATTCATTCAATAACTTTGAGAGTGTGAGTTAACAGAAAGTGTTGATATTAGTCTCAAATAATAACAGTGGTGGATGGAAGGGGAGAGAAAGCGGGCAAGCCCATGTTGGTGAAGAATACCATCGGGTGTAATTGTTTCCCCTGAGGGAAAAGATCAATCTTTATCATAATGCCACTTTACTGTCCCCACCCCGTGACGGATCGGCTGCAAATTGGAACACAAGTGAGTCCTGCTTCTAATTTAGCCTAAACACCTCACTCTGCCTTTTCTTGATGCCGTTAAAGACTCACAGCTCCGAGTGTGAATAAAATAAATGGTTTTCTCTCTGTCCTACATTCTCGAGCGAAATCTCTCCCCCTATACCCGACAGCCAGCAAGGGCTGTCAGCCTCTGGGCTCCTCCTGTCTGCAAAAAAAACAAGAATCGTGTGGTGTCCAAGGTATATATCAAGCCCAGGCCCTGGAGGTGGACACTCTTAGTGTTAAAAAGTTGGCCCTTGATCCTAAACAGGAGTTATACCTGAAGGAAGAAAATTGATAGTATCTATACATAGATATTTCTTGAAGGAGCACCAAGCGCACATGGGCAATGGTCTTACCATTATAATGAACAATGCAAATGAATAGTTAGTCCTAAAGAGAGACCAATTATTTTAATTAAACACATGTTTCTTCCCCTGGAAGTAAAAACGTTATTGATTTTAAAGACAAAAGCAGCTCTCTTGGAGAGGAGTCCTAAGGTGGTCTGAAGGAGATTGATTGCTGTAAATGTTATGTTTTTGTCCTAAATTCAACGTACTAAAAGCGGGGTCGCCAGGGACCACTCCTCACCCTAATGGCAATGCAGATGCGAGTCTACCAATTATGCTTGTAGGTTTTGGTCTTAGAAGGTGATTTTAGTTAGGTTTGGAGTGTTAAATCTTCCTTTGTGCATTCCTTGAATGCCAGAGAGCTGATGAAACGAAGGCTAGGTCTCGTTCATTACTTCTGTTGTCTATATGGGTCAGATTTTCAGAAAATGTACAATTGGCAGCTGTACACATTTAGTATATTCTGCTAAATTAGGCTGCCTGCAATTTGGTCAATATTATGTAAATTCCTGTACATTTGGCATTGCATTGATTCTAGCAATCTGTTTGGTTAGGTTGAACTGTATTTTGAACTTTATTTTGGTCTGAAATTTGGGTTATTGGAGAGGATTGGTGAAGATGAATTGTACATTTTCTGAACATTTAACCCATATGTTGAGAGTTGGTGTGTTGGCCACTTCCTACTCAGGTCAACAGTTCCCACCCAGTCTTGTACATTTCTAGGTGGCCTTGAAGGAAACTATAGTTTACTGTCGTCTAAATGTATTTAAGGAAAATCTACATTAGATGCCTAATTCTGTAGCGGCATTCTATAGGTTTTCTAAATTTGGAAACCACTGCTATTCGTTCAACATATTTCAATATTATTCTTGGTCGATGATGTTTGACACCGAACTTTGGTATTGGTATATATATGTACATGTTCATTTTGCGTTCAGGAGTTCGCTTGTTTTGTTCCATTGCCAGTACATGTGAACTGAAGTAACAGTAGGTCACTTCGTCTGTGTAGGCCGTCAACACATCCTAAACTTAATGGAAAGTAAGGAGGTTAGTGAAGAATAACCTGGGATGTATATAGGCTTGGAGAACACAGCAGAGACAACCTGTGACAAGAATGTCCATGAATAGAATACAAGTTCAAAAGGGAGAACTCCACAAAAGGAGAACTCCACCGAAATTCTAAAACAAGAGTTGAACTAAATGCAAGGTCTGAAGGCGCTAGACCTCTTTAAGAGCGTAAACAACATTTTGCGTGGTCGATATTTCTCATGGGATCTTGCAACCCGTGTTTAATCAAGGTACGAAGATCGACTCCTCCGGGAATGCTTTCGTTTATACCACAATTTTAAGATGGAATACGTGAGAAAACATGGTAGGCTTTCTCTTTTTCCTATGGAATGATCGAGATTGCCTACAAAAAGGAACTAGCCTAGTGAACATATTTTGAGACCAGAGGCGTGGAATCGAAACGTTGGCAGATGGTGGGGTTCCCACATTTAGAATGTTCTACGAGAAAGTTTCAATAAATTAGCTCTATGCAAATTTAACGCACGCAAACAACATTTTGATCCATTTAAGATTCAAAATGATGACAAAAACTGCAACCGGTACGGATATAATTGCTGCCTATCTTCCGTTCTGGATATTTCAAAATATCGATAAAACTAATTTCGAAAGCGGTCAGATTAATTAAATTTTACATCGGAAAACCCTTTGTGCACCAAATAGGATTTGGGAGCAATTGTTAATTGTTTCCAGGGTAGTGACAAATGGTATCTCAAAGCACACAGCGAAGACAATAATTTTGCCTCAACCTATATCTGACAAATCTGACTGATATTATTGTTTACAAAGGGTCAGTGCCCCAGGCCTCTTTCAGACGGCAGTAATAGCTGAAACACAAAAATATACTTGTCGCTTTTTAGGTCATAGCCATGTTTTACTCCAGTTAAATCAATTTTCCTTCTTTTTGATTTTCCATTCATTGCCAACAAATAGTAAATTTCGACTCTCCATTTTGCAGCATTTGAATCCTAGTAAAAGCATGAATACATTTTAAAATTTAATTTTAAACATTAACAACTTTAATTTGCCCAGTTTTTATGCAAACAAGGGAACTCCCTTTGCAATATTTTAGAAAACCATCAAAATGACAATTATACATTCTCTATCTGTATATCCCCAGGCCGGGGCAAATTACCCCACTGCCGACCTGACTGTGATAATTGCCAAAGTCTTGAAATTCTTTCATAAATATTCACGGCGCAGTTGTTGCCATTGTAAACAAGTTATCATTATGGCACTGATATTATTCAAAATTTTAAAACTTCTCAATCGTTTTTACATTGTGTAGCCACAAATCGCTCTCCTCTTTAAACAACGAGAATTGGACTATAGTTTAGGCTGTATTTTCTTTCAAAACTGGTCCTGGGTATGACCATAAAGTGCCTTTCTGTCCCTTTTCTCTGTCGATCTCTCTCTCCCTTCTTCTCTAACTCTATTTCCTGGGTATGATCATAAACTGCCTACCTCTCAGCTCTCCTGCCCTTGATGTAACCATATTGAATGTGTTGATAAGGGCGTAAAGCAACCAATCTCACTCACCTTTTCTTTCAAAATCTTTATGGTACTACTATGAAGATCTGAACGGAGATGAAGTGCTTTTACTGGAGGCAAGCACCATGTGAAAAGGTGAACGTCAAACATTTCTTTTAGAGCAAAAAGCAGTACAAATGGCTTTAATTCCCTCTTGTACTCTAATGTCTTTGGCTGTAAACATGAGAAGACATATCTATTCATTTCTCTAAGGAAAAGCAGCGTAAGCGGCCTATTAAATTTTTTAACATCTGGCAAATGGAGCGTTCAAATCTATTTTATTTCTACAACACGCTGCCAAGTGGACATGTTCAACCTTCAAGGCTTAGGTGGAACAAAGGTTAAGAGGTGTTTTAAACCAACAACAAAGCTGTGTGTATTCCCGAAGATGGGCTATGAGAGTAATCGCATTTGGGAATTATTCGGAGCCACTGGCGATCTCTTGCACGGGAGTATTTTGTTCAATTGATTACGCAAGAATAATAAAAAATAAAGTAGCAAGAATGATACAAATCCTTAGAACTTTCGAGTTAAAGGATTGAAATCCATAAAAACTATTGTACATATTTTCAATCATATCTTGAAAGTTATTTGGGATAGAAATTGCTTCAGCATGACTTATCAACGAGTGCATTATGACATGGAAAAATAACAACCTTGTTGTTAACCAAGACGGATCGTGTATTATTTTTTGTCTGACGGGAAAGATGGCAATATTTCCCATAATTACTACATGATTGATCCTAGTCAAGCAACCAGTCTTATGTATGGAAACATTGCGCATGTAGCTTTGATGCTATTCATACATCAATTTAATTTATATACAATGCATTATGCAGGATCATTCATCTCCTTTGATATTGGTATAGTGCGGCATATGATCAAATAGTCTTGCCAATTATTTTAAATATAAATAGAAGCAAAATGATAAAGCAAGGGACATGAAGCTTCTATCCTAATTAAGGGTCTGGTCCACTAAGCCGATTCTCATGCGATTTTGCGCCGCAGAGGACTCTTTTTTACTGCGACAATCGTACGAGAATAGGCTTAGTGGACAAGGGCCTAACACAGTGTTGGCACCAGGCTACATATTTCAAGAATTGACAAGGACAAATTCACTGAAGACGCTCAAACAATATTGCCGTAAGCGAATTCTCTGACAGGCTAGTTAAATTTTTCAACGTGTCCCCTCCATATCTTTATAACAAATGACATAGTACAACTACCCATAAGAACGAAAACCATATGCATATCTACAGTCAATAGAAGGTAATGATTTATTTTTCTCCAAATAAGAAGACAACTACTACATTCTGTAATCCTCGTTTTAAAACTCTGTTTTTGTTTGGGCCCTGTGATCGATTTTCTTGCAAAAGCTACCCTTGAGACAATCGCCTCCGGACAGTGTCACTGTTACAAATATCCCATTGGGTGCCTTCCTGCGAACCCAGCTCAAAACCCATCCTGATTGTAAAGGCTTAAACTCATTCCCCTCTTTGAACCAGCTCAGGGCTACCTTATAGGAAGCTCACAACATGGAAAAGGTGAAGGCGATGTCATAAATCCATTCATAAGGTCATGCTTGTATGTTTTAAAATGTCTCTCTCATTGTTTAGATTCAAGTTAGGAAACCATTAGTTTTTAGTCACATGTATACATGTGTGTACACTAGAAGCTCTGTGGCGATTCGCTTGTCTTATTCTTTTGTGTTGACACTCAATTACATGACATGGCTTTAACTTTGATTAATACAGGATTATCCTGTCCGCACATATTTGCTGATGTCAATCACGTACCAGGTTTCTATAAACCGCTGGAATAGGTTTTAAATCTGGAAAGCCCACTCAAACAGAGATGTTTATTTGAAATATGTTCCAATATGTTCCAAATGCCAGAACGTGGCTTAGAATCCCGTCTGAACATAAGGACAGCGGTGAGCTGCATTGTGTGGATATGCATAGGTTTGAATCATAACATAATACAAATCCGATTCAAATGGGAGAAGGGAGCCCTCCGGGCATCCTGACTTTATTCCCTCCCCTTCGCTACATTTGATTCCATTGTATGAAGATTGCGAACTAGAGTCTCGGCAACGCCTACGGCCTAGAATGATATATGAATTAATAAGACATTGAATCTGATACAAAGAACATGCACATGTATTTACTTCTCATCGCGTCAGCACTGACAGCAGTCATTCGTTAGATGACAACCAGGGCGTGAAGGCATCTTTTATTTATTAATCGTATTCCTCTTAAATGCGTAGAGCTCGGGCAATTCAGAACATGGGAGTAGGTAGAGAAGAGGGAGGGAGAGCTACTTCCTTAATTAAAGGCAAAAAGATTGGCTGCGTTAATCAAACCACTAAAACACAGAGCCCATGTCTTAATATGGGTTTCAGAGGGGATGTTCTTTAATCGTTCTGTGTCTTTCAACTATAAGCAACATTACCATTCGAGGCCATTTTTGCCAAAGCAGTGTGTCATACTTTGAGTCAATGGATGCGAATGCTTTCAACTGAGCTGTGCTAATGTTGATGGAATCTGTTGCAACACCAATCACAGGGGTTATAAATGTTCTCGAGTCGGTATGTGGGGTGAATGCCCCATCCCCATTACATGGTTCCCCTATGTTCAAGTCACACCGAGGAAAAATCCATTTACATATACTAATTAAAAGCGACGCAAAGTGTGGATCATGGGGCGGAGTGTTAAATGTAACGTTGGATTTCATGCATACAGTAGGTTCTCTCTGAGCCCTGTCAAAGCTGGGAATATGAGTAATTGCTGCCTAAAGCCAGGCTTCGATTGATGGTACTTGAAAATGGGTAGAAAAACTCTCCCCCACCGTTTGAAGTCATAGAAGCGTGTGTCACAGTGACAGAGGGGTAACATGATATGCCTCGCTCCTAGGAGGTGTAACTCACAGGAATGGGAGCATGGAGAAAGGGATGAAATTACCCTGATCCTAAAACAGTCAATATCTCTGGGAAAAAAACAGGGGTATCCAGTGCCTGCATTGATGGATAGATAAGGCAAGTGGATGAAATGCCCAGGGGCAAATGGCCCTGGGAACGTTGTTTTAAATAAAAGGTCTTCATACGCATATAGATACACAAACAAGCAATCTAGAGGCCTACTAGCTCACCCCAACCTCCTAGAGAACTCTTAGTCTCATTTAAACATTGACCTCGATGCCTGGCGGATTTGTAGCCCATCCACAATAGAAGGCCTCTAAAGAAATATTTGCTCCTACAGCAAGGGCTTTCAATAGAATTGGTTATCTGTGCATGGGAGCAATTTCATTGGCCGAGACACCAGTTCCACTGTTATGTTTAGTCTATTTGTGACCTTTACATAGCCAGCTGGCCGCATCGAGCGGAGATGTTTCTAATGCCTGACCCTTGTAGTCAAGGTGTCTCTCGCTCCCCTTGACTGACAAAAAGCACAAGATTAATGTCCATCGGCCCCAAACTGGCCGCCAGCAACCTCTGAATCACCTGTCGACAGGGGCACCTTGAAAAGGTTGGGCACCCAAGGCCAATGACAAGCGATATGCAAGAAAACACTCCCAACTCAAAACAACGACCCCGGTCAATTTGTGTCTTTTGAATGAGTCAAAGGCCAAATCATTTGCAAAGGAAATCCCCTTCCCCTTTCTCTGGTGCAAGTAATTATAGGCTCGTAAATCGAGGCAGATTCAATACAATTAAAAATTACAAATCGACACCTCCTGGTTCAATCCCATCAAGAAAGCAATATGCCTATAAAGTCTTCGACAAACTAATAGGGTGGAGGTTATAATTCGAAGGCCTAAATGGTGCTTAGAAATAATTGTTTTCGTGAAGTACGACTGAAGGGAAAAGCTATATACCCATTCAGCGGTATTCGAGCGCGAATCCACAACATCCGTACGGTATAATGAACAGGTTGAACCATTATTCATGGTATGAATATAAATGAACCAGTTAACAATGACTTTTTACAGGCCATCAATCGCGACCGGCCACCCACATTCCAGATGAATACACTTTCTAACTTCCCTTCCATATTTTCAATCTCTAATTCCGCAGTTTTCACCAGAGACAATTGGTCCAATTTCCCCAATGATCAGACCACCAATAGAAACCATAATTTCTGTAAATAAACCAAACAGAGCTGTTTTGAATGTTCAATGTCTATATAAGAAAAAACTGTACGTAGAAATGAGAGATATTGGTGAAAATGTAAGGTAAGTTTACATTCTAGATAGATTTCCCATATACATGGGAAGAAATACCTGAGCTGAAAAGCATAACAAGGGCTCAGAATTCGAATCATAATTTCTGTAAATAGACAAAACAGAGCTGTTTTGAATGTTAGATTTCTGCATATTTATACATATTTAAACAGATCAAACTGCACATAGAAAAAGGAGATCCTGCTGAAATTCGAAGCTAAGCATACATTCTCGATAGATTTTCCATTATATGGGAGGAAATATCTGACCTGAAAAGCCTAATAATTATTAACAAGGGCTCAGAATTCGAACCATAATTAAGAATAGACTAAACAGAGCTATTTTGAATGTTAAGTTTCTGCATACAACACATGTACTGTAAACGTATTAATGTTCGCGCAGTATCTATTTTCGCGCACCCATCTTTCTGCTCGAAAATAAATCCTGAGCAAAAGGAATGATTAATGCATACACAAGGTGTGAGACTACCTTGCTGCGCGAATTTAAATCCGCGCGAAAAGGTGTCAAAGTGCTTAGTGCGCGAAAATGTATCTGCGCGAAAATAAACACGTTTATACACTAGTATATAAAAAGAACTGCACATAGAAAAAAAGAGATCTTGGTGAAAGTCTAAAGTATAGATTTTCCATTATATGGGAGGAAATACCTGAGCTGAAAAGACTAACAAGGGCTCAGAATTCGAATCCCCTCGGGCGGTGTTGGTGAAAATTAATGGTTCTGAACCGGAGTAAATTAGTGACTATCAGTGACTGGCTGAATAATGACCAGCGCCTTCAGGTATGTACCGGCAGGAGTGCACATCAATGGGACAACTACCACTATCTCACCCTCATATTAGACCTCATTTACCTACACAAATACCTGACTGGTCCGGCCCTATACTTAAGACATATTATCGCCAATAACCAGTATTTGATAACTAATATTTCAAACTTAATTTACGCTAATAGAGACGTGTCTGGTAAAGAGGAAAATTGCCTTTTTCATGAATGATCCTTTTGTAAAGAGAGAAATGGATTATGATCGTTTTCTTTCTGGGTTAGAGAAAATGAATCTCTGCCCAATCCCAACGTGGAGGAGGAAGAGCCAGATAGGTTACAGGGGCAGACAAGCTGTCTGTTGAGTGAAGTCTTTTTACTATTGCCTGTTAAAGCAATCCTTGATTTTCATTTGCTGATCTTTGAAAGGTTTATTTCCGATCAAAGGAGCGCAAGACTCATTGAACGAACCTTTGACAGCCACCAGAATGAGATGGGCTCAGTGACAAAACATCGGTCTTCTGCGCTAATGCAAACATAAACCCTAAAACTCTAAACGCCGACAGAACTCCTATTCTTCTCCTGTATTTATATAAAAACATAATTACATAAAATAGACTTAGCAGATGGTAATCTCTAGCCCACAGCCATCCCATTCTGATTACTAGACACAGAAATTTAGTCAGCGGCTGGCTTTTTGCTCAAGGACTCTTAAATAGGTTTATTGGCCGGGGAAAACATTTTAAGGGTTTATCCCCATTGGTCCGTGGTAGTGATGGTCAATCCCATCTTATCTACGGTTAAAAGGATGGGAAACTCAATGGCCTTACTTTTTAAAGTGGTCCTCTTAGAACCACACTTTGCTGTCTGTGGCCGGTAAGAGGGCCCCTTGAACTCCTTTTAAATGGTCCCATGGAAAGCGAATAAGATATGGCCAACGATCTTCATCTGGCCATTGTAGATAATCATATATATTTCCTCTTGAGTGGACAATCTACTTTAAAATGCTATCCACCAGGAAGGATTCTCATTCTTTATTCCAAAGACAACGATATCAGGTTTCCTTTACAATGCAGCATAGATATAGGTACATGCATGTGGTTTGAAGAAAGATTTAATTAAACATTATCTTCATTTCTTTATATAGATCTATGGTTTCGGATGTCATATGAAACTGTTGACATTTTAGACGCATAACTTTGTTACGTTAAAAGTACGTTCTCATATGATTATATCATATGAGATTTCTTTTATTTATTAAGATAGGGTGACAAATGATAAGGGGACAACACTTCCGAGCGAGGCTCAGTTGTTGCAATGTATATCTTGTTCATACATCATTTAAAAAATAATTGCTGTCAAGCAAAAACTTGTCGTGAATAAAATATAAGTGGGAGTGGATTCCAATGCATTCATTATTCTAAGAAATATTAACCAGAATGATAGCTTTCTCGATAATGGAAAACAACCACTATTACCTGGTCCGTCAACTGCCCTTTACTCGCTGATCACAATGATAACCTTAATGTATTTGAGCAAATATCTGACCCATTATAACCCCTTGTGTCTGATGGATATCTCCCAACAATGAAAAGGTAATTGCAGTGAAGTGAACCTTTTAAAATCATAGCATCAAGTGGTCCATGGCACCAAGTAAAAGCAGATTGTTGTCATCTGCTGTCTATACGCAGCCATCACTGCGGCTTTATGTATTTTCAGTCAGCCAATCCCAAGTAATAATGGCCCTATTAGTGTTTCACTGTTGGGTATCACTCCGTCGCATTCATAGCAAAAGAAAATTGGAACCTTTATACCTTGTGACACAGTTTGGAAACACGTAGAAAACCGACAAAACACTGTCAAGGCCATGCCACCGTCAGGAGTAGTTAAAGAACGAATGCACCGAATCGAAACCGTCATATTTATCAACGTTACAATGGAGAATTCTACTTGGGCAAGCAAGCGTACTTTCATGTGTGCATTATCTTGTCATCTATCACTTTTTTTTGGCTCCCCGCTTTGGAGAGGATATATAATATAAACTGATATATAAAGTGGAATTAATGGGAGGAATGCTCAATCTGCGTAGATACGTTTCGCCCTGTAAGGCTGTATGTCAACATATTAGATTGATACATGTATAATGTAAAAGCTATACGTCACATTTCGAAAGTTAGGTAAAGTAAAAGCCAGTCACAGTCGCCCCCTGGTGCGCACAGTGGTTGCCAATAGCGGAGAGGCAACAGTTGAGGTATTTACTCGCATATTCGCGAACAATACTTTACCACCAAGTGCGAACTAAATCACAGGTGACATTCGCATCTATTGAAGTTTATCATATGAGGCATGATAATCTCACCATTAATGGTAGTCGGGTGTTGCTTTACTCTTGTTTAATTCAGACACACTCGGCTCTGATTTACAATTCCATTCCTGATTACAAACGATGGGAATTAGAGCTATGAGAAATGGAAGATGAGGGGAATTGGATTAACATCCGACGCTTGGTTTTATTATCATAGGATCTCTGGTTAAATCAAATGACACAGAAAGACCTGTTGACCGGCTTGTTTGCCAGCAAATAAAACTTTTGATGTTCCTTAACGTGATCAATCAAAACACCTCAAGTAGCTGCCAACCTTCAGCATGCTATTTCCTCATTGTCTAGCTTCACGAATCATAGACGTGTAGGTTGTCTTTGTGGGAGAGGAGGGTATTTTACACCTTGAAATATCATGTTATATGTCCTTGTTTGCCATCGAAGTCCTCAGCCTTAGCTTGACATTCATAGTTCATGGTATGTGATCGATTGATAATAAAGCTCTTTTAACAACGATCTATAGGCCAATTTCATTGTCACATTTTCATATTATACGCAACGATTGAATTAAAAGGTGCATGTACACTTGCTGTTGTTTTTCTCGCTTCGGAACTGATTGTAAGAATGAATAATATGGAGGAATACAATACATCAATACGATATTCATATAAAAATGTTTGCAACTATTTACAGTGTAAAAGGGACAGTTAAAATTCAGACAATCATCTACAGAAGGAATTTGATATATATTTTTTGCAGGAGCGTGGGTGTACTCAGACAGGTGTGTGTATTGAATGCCTTATTGAAGACGATAGACTTTTCAACGAATTCGATTTTCTTTTCCGGGACATCTGTTCTATAATCCAGCACAACGCCAATGCTACAGCAATCCCCAGAACTAAGTTTTGTCATAAAGATATAAGTTGTAATAACCAGATTATGTATAGCGCAAACTTGATTTGTAATGTCATTTTCCGAATAAAATCAATTAAACAGACGATTTTACAATAAATAAAAACCCCAATAACCATATACACGTACCAAGCGTTAGATATTTATCAAGAAAATATATATATGTGTCTGTCTAATTCGTATCAAAAGCCTGATCATCGTATATATATGAATACAACAGGCGGGATATCCCATCACAAACACATTACTACTACTATGTACATTTTTTAGGTGGTTTATGTATGTCCAGATTATCGAATACGTTTGTAGTATCGAAACTGTGTAACAAGTCAGCTCAAATTCTGACACTTATTGGTTTTATTTACAAAAGTAAAATTCCTCGATTTAATTTACGTCTTGAGACTTTAGTTATCTCTGTTTTTATCAGATTTACTTAGTAGTGGTGAAGGAGAGGTTCGCTATCTTACCTTTGGTATCAATGTATCCAGTCAACTGTTTAATTATTGTAAGATTGGTTTCGATCTCCTACGCTCACATGTGTAATGTCGCCTTACCTACGCGGCAGCTGAGATGGGTAACCTGAGACTATTTGAAATGGTTCAAATTACACATCGACTTTATAAATGTCCCAAGGGACATACACCCATGCACAGTAAACCATGAGGTCCTTGACCGTGTAAACTGTAACAAGTGCCTAGATATTTAAGCCCAAATCACATCAAATGGGTGAATAATATACGAGGAATGCTTTGAGAAGTCGTCCCACCTGTATATCAAATCGTGGGAATATTTATTCGGTAAACAATGATTCATAAGATGGGTGGACTTATTGTGCGAGGTTACTTGAGGCAGTGTAAACTTGTTGGTTTAAGAGCTTTCTATTATTAAAACTTTCTTTCGGGTGTTGGAGAAATATCGTAATGGTTTAATGGTTTGAATTATTAATTGTTTAATTTAATTGTTTAATTTAATTGTTTAATGGTTTGAAATATTAATTGAAGTAACATTGGCGAAATGCATTTTTAAAATATGCATCAACCTCTCTACGCCCCCGTAAGGTGAACAAAAGAACTTTGAATGATTGTTAAACATTTTTCCTCTGTGCATTGAAGAAATGTCTGACTGGATCAAACTCTGTTGAACTCTTGAGATAATAATTCCGATTGTACGAACAGTACTTGAGTAACATACCTGAAACCCCCACACAGAATTTCTTCAACCACTTGTTCGCTGATTCAATTGAGTCTAGAATCTCATACGAGTGTGATCCATTAGCATTTAATACAACAAATAATTCCCCTTTGTCTGCTGCGACATTTTGGAAACGAAAACGAAATATTTAACGGATCGCAGCGGTGCGTGTATCTATCAGCGACAATACTTGAGGGTATGGAATAAAAAGGTCAGAGAAATTCCCAAGTGAGGAAGCACATTAAAACGCTACATGTAGCTGTCCTGTTACATGCACAATGTTCACACCTCCAGAACCACTCCTGGCATTTCACGTCTACTATGGTTACAACAATGACTCAAAAGTGGACGAGTAAATCAATTCAACGCTGACAAAAAAAGTGTGAGTGGACTCCTGGTCGGTGAGACGGAATCACACTTCTACTGTTCGCGTCTCACATCATTGCATTCAAAAGCACTGCAATGGTTGAGATCGGTCTCACTAAAAGAGGCAAGAAAAATTGTGATCCTACTTTCTATATTACACTTGATGCTTTTTAAAAAATGTTTTTAATCAATTTTCCCTTAACCCGAGTTATCTGCTGGATTCCCATGTGCATTCATTGGAGGAATTTTTCACTCATGGAAAACTTATTTTGAATTGAAAACGGGATGGCTCGGGCCGGCTTTTGTTGATTTTTGTCACAGTATCAGAGCTTTCATTGTTTTTGTGGGATGCACGGTGGATCTCCCAGAGTCACTGTTTTTGCGCCTGAAAATTGCCGGCGTTCATAAACCTTTTCTACTGACAAAAATAGGAAAAACATTTAAGCTCGCGACTGAGACTGTCGTTTAAATCCGATATTTCCAAAGCAACTTACAAAATGCTTCCAATAACACTTGCTAACAATAAATCTAACACGGCCTTTCTTTATTAAAACAGAAATCTCCCAGTCGTTATACAGCCCCCTGTAAGTGAAAAGAAACAATATGTCTTATTTACAACCAATATACAAGGGGACCAGTCCCTAAACTCTTCCAGGTTTCTCCTATTTGTCTGGATCACTCTGACGTGCGATTGTTTCTAATCAAGTAGGCTGTTAATTAACTTCCTTGTTGATAGCTCTAGAAGCCATGACTTCATTCAGGGCACATTCCCTGTGGTTGCAGCGAGAGGGCTGGCCGGAATGAGATGTATATAATGATTGCACTCAGAGGAATAGATGGTTGGGGGTATAATTGTGCCATGCAACGCTCAGAACGATATATTTCTCTCGATAAAAGATTATTAGCACTGTTCTTAAATTCAATTAACAAAACAACATTTCATTGTATTCTGTACCGGAAAAAATGCTGAATAATGCTCTCACAGTAGTTGTATTCCTTATTATTAGTATGCAGCATGAGTTAATGAATGGCTTGGTAATACTTTCATGCATGACCTTTGTTTTCCATGGGTGAGACGAGCACCAGCAACCGTCTAACTCCAGGGATTAATACAAAGTCTCATTGCACCAATTTTATCATTCATATGGTCTCCCATCTTGGTAATATGAAGAAAACATACGTCATCCCGCATGACATATAAACCATGCTTCTTGGAATCGATGCTTCGCGTTTCTCTTAACTAATACAAAGGAAAGTATGGAGGAGATAGGCATCCTTTAGGGACATATTGGCCAAATAATTCACCAGAGAGGGCGCTATCCCCACGTAAGAAGATTAATAGCTACCATGGCTAGACAAATAGTTCCTTTATCCTTAACTCTAGAAGTTGTGATACCGATACGTCTTGAGTTATCCTTTGACTATGATAGCCATATTACTAGAAGTATGCATACATATGTGATATGTTTCAGGAAGATGAGTCACAAGTCCCAAAAAATGGATTCTGAGATACCATCGTATTTGAAAAGAGGAGATGAAGGCGCATTTCAATTATAGTAAGCATTATAGCATTAGATAGTAAGCATTAGAACATATTTCTTAATGATCAATCACTATAGCAAAGTAGGTAAATTTGGTGAGAGATACTCATTAGGATAACTTCGGATATGCATGAATATATTAAATACATTCATCAAATTTGGTATATACTCATGCTACTGACAGCGCTGAACACCCCAAATATGAGAACATTCTGAGTTCATATAAATAAATTACTTTGAAAAAAAGCACTTTTGGTAGGTTACTTGTGACTCATTTTTACTATAACACATCACATATTGTATGATTATTGGCACGACTACAAAATATGGGAAAATTGGCAAGATTAAGAACAAGACACAGGTATGAGGATGGAATCGATCCATTTCAAATAATACAATAAATGCACAGGCTTGAGTACCTATACACATGATCTTGAACTTGGTTATTACTTAATCCTCAGAATGTATTGCATAATACCAGCCTGAGTTCATGACCAAGAAGTCAGATGAAGTTTAAGATTTATTGCTCAGCACATGACCTTTCCTATCATAGGCATTGGTAGACATCGATATGTCATTGCAACATGCAGATTATTTCATGATAATCCATAACAATATAGTTATACCGGTAGAAAATAACTCTCTGTCCATGATATGACATAAATATTGTAATGGTATCCTCCATGGTATGACATGAAAGGAAATGATATATTATTTAAATTGCTCATTCTTTATAGTATCTTATAATGTCCAGATTCGAGACGCATAATATTGCATCTTCTAAGACGGGTAAAGTGGGGCGTAGAACACTGTTGCTATATATACACACATACATACGTCTGCCACTTGGACAGGTGATGGATTAAGGTTGAGAAAGGTACACTAGTCAGTTTGGAATCAGGTGACAAATTTGGATGAGCTTTTGCTGGCGCTCGCAGTCCCAGCCCGGGGGTTCATAACTGCCGGCTTCTGGTGGCTTCATCATTTACAACGCTTGGCTTCATCATGAAGCCACTGATGACTAGAGGTCCTGCCTTAGCCTCAAACAGAAGAAAAGGAAACAATTTAGGAGACCAAGGGGCATTTTGTTTGCAGGCCTACGGAGGTATGTTATATATAACATCAGTATTGTACAGCCTATAGTGAACTAAGGAGAGAGAGGTCTTCGTTGTATGTGAGTATAGGTATAAGAGGAAATAGATGGCGAATCGTCGCAGCATTTTATGCATCTTCCCTCGTAGAGCATAGACCGAGCAATCCATCAAAATCAACGACCATGAGACATACCCCCGCCGTCTCAGGCCAAACACCCCGGTAAACATCAAAGCTCGGTCGTCGCGTTAACGCTGAGATTAGGACAACACTCGCAGAGGATACCGGCGAGATTATTGATAGAGATGGGTCGGGAGTCGCCTATCAGATTGTCGTAAATCTACCAGATATTGATTCGATATCCCCGCTTGCTGAGCCCTCTCGCCTCACGTGGTCGTCCCGGAATGCCCTAAAGTGAGTATTTATGCACATTCTCTTTTTAAAAACAGCCCCTTCCGATGAATTCCTCCACTCTCCTGTTACACCTCGCTCTCCCCTCCTCCTTTTACTTCTGGCCGCTATCTTACAAAGAAATCCCACGAGGGGAAATCTTATAAACTTGTTGCTATTTGGAGTGGGTTCTTTTTTGTCCGGAAAAGATGTCGAAAGGTCTGACTGCATTGGGCCACTTTCATGAAGTTAGAAAGAAGTATTGGCAAGGGAGAGAAGGAATAAAGGACATTACAAAGATGGATGGGACGACAAGTGATAGAAAAATATGAAGTAGTTAAAAGCGATAACAAAAATAAGAAATATGGATACGTATCAAACGCATACAACTGGTGACGGGTGAAATCGTCGGAAAATGTACAATTCGCCTTCAACAAACTTCTCAAATAACCCAAATTTAAGTAAAAAATAAGGTTCAAAACACAATTCAACATAACCAAAGACACTATTTAAATCAAGCTATTATCAAATTTATACTCATATACACCATTTTCAGTATAATTTAGCCAAATCTACTAAATGTGTTGATCTTCCAATTGTACATTCTCTGAAGATTTGACCCATACTAAGATGTAGTTGGAAAAGATGGCCAATGGTTGAAAGTGATACATGCGATAAATGCAAAGTTTAGGACATATATCAGACACACCAAGATTCAGCAGCACCACGCATCATAAGAAGGATTCTGGCAGATAATGTCTTGCATAATTTAAAGCTTGACAATCAGCAGTAGAGAGATAACAAAGCCGATTCAGCGGATAGACTGAGAAAAACCCGACGTAAATAGGAAGATACAGAGAAAGAAGGACAGTAAAATATCGAATAACTATTGACAATAAGTAGACGGGTTGGCAGACCGATATAAAGGATACGTACAAAAAAGAGCTTTCATTCTCGTGGTGATTCTAAAGATGTGGTGCGACCATCACGTTCAAGAAAGTACCACATTTTAATGCCCTTAAACGCCTTTCAAAGATAGCAAAAATAAAAGAGAGTATCAAATGTCCATAATACACTTGTAAAGCAAGACACTCTTGGTAAAAAGGCATTGTATTGGAAGCAACATGTGGTGACGTCTATCTGTCATAATCTCTTCCACGCCGAGCGGATAATCAGGTATCGAGCTGCCAAATGCCTGTACTCACTTGCTCGCAATAGAGTGAGTGAGAGACTCTCGTCCACGCCACGCGAGAAATGAAAGAGCTCAAGCTCACGAGAGCGGGACTTGCAACACAATGGCCAAGTGGGCAAAATCAATAAACATAGGCCTTATTTTCCTGATGGACGGATCCTAAGCGCCACGACCCAGTTTGAGGCAACCCAGTGATGATTTTCTTCTGAGCTACATTAATCCACTTCCTTCAACGATGTAAAAGAACAGAGGAGGTTTTATTGATATGAACATAATATGATCATCCATAACTACATGAAAGCACCAGTGGTTCTTACATAAAAAGGCCAAGGATACACTACACCAACTCGAGAAGGTGGACACAAAAAGCGAGCAGAGATACGAAACCGAGGGAATAATTCCAAAACAGTTAACGCTTAGAAAAAGAAGAAAAAAGTGCTTGGCATAAAGTCTCTCCGTGTTGAGGAAGGAAACATGAGAAATGCCGATTTCATACCCATTGCGTGCTGGCACAAATCGGGCATGAAGAATATGAATGTTGTAGGAGCTCCAAAGTTACAGCACCCTTATTCCTCCTCTTGATCATACCCACCGTATGTAATTCTATATTTTCAGGCACACTTCTTTCCCAAGGTTGTTGATGTAGCGCTCTTAAATTTCCTTTGAAGCTGCAGACAAGATTTCCAACTGAAGTATATGCGAGGGAAAGGATTTAAAACATATTCGCAATGCTTGGTTTTGAAGTACGTAAAACTCTCTCTCTCTCTCTCTCTTAAGTATGTAAAGATATACACTGTAAATTCATTGCAAATACAAGTCTTGGCTGTTTTTGCCCAATCGCATGTCCAACCTCTTAAAGCAATGGGTTATTTGTCCATGTCAAATTTCCAATCAGCATTATGATATTAGATAGATTTTTCATCCCTGTAGGCAGGATGCAAGTCACTTAACAGAACATTCCATTAAAAAATGTGTTGTACTGCCAAATTTGATATCCCACCAAGGAAACCATTTCACCTACTTCTTTCTATGTAAGTTTAAATTCGCCCCAATTCTCATTTCAGATTCTATTTTAGTGGCAATTTATTTTTCGTATTTGATTTTAACTTGAAGCTTAAGTAGGGAAACAGATCACATGTTGACTTCATCATGAAGCCTCTTGGGGAACCGTTTAAAAGAATCCTTTCATTTAAATAATGAAGCCTTTCGCAGAAAATTTTGCTTCCGCTTTTGTTGATTTCTGGCGAGCGGTGACATCCAGCGACCACAAACAATGACCAAAAAATGTCCGACTGTTCAAGAAAATAAAATTAACGACAGGAACAAGCGAGGAACTTTGCTGACATCATTATTGAATATTATGGCTATTGCCACAGAAAACCCGTGATGTTACATATTTTAACTCCTACGCACAATCAATTCCTGGGTAATTCCTGAAGAACTGTTTTAGAATTAATTGCAGCTGGCTCGACGAGGATCAGGCGTCGCCGTTTTACCACCTATGCTGCCTGTTTACTCTTAATTCAGCTCAATTTGTACAGACTCCCAGTTTTATCACTCGAAGATGGGCAGTCCCAAAATGAAAAGCCTCTGAGCGTGCCAATTATCAAAATGCCATGTCAGTCTGGCCTTTGCATGGATACTGCTTCGATTAAAGGACGTGGTTTGCCTAGTCAACCGAACGCTTGAAAAGGCTACGCTAATCACCCCTTTCATCCATGTCGCAAATAGACGATGAGACCTAATTATTTCAATACTCTTCACTAAAAATATCGGGTTTGCGGTATTGGCGACGTCTCTAGCTAATCAATATTAGATGTTTGGTTAATACTTAGAAACCTGATGCCAGTTATAATTGGCGCCTTTGCCTGTGTTCATTCTTTCTGATAAGAAGATATTTTACCATCAGAATTCTTCTGTGGCGAGGTTATAAAGTAATGTGAACTAATATCAATGGCGGACCTCCCACACCTTGGCAGTTTGCCTTATATTTATAGCCGGACAGGTGTGAGAGTCTTAGGATCTTATCAGTGTTTAGATGAAAGAAAGAACACAGTCGGGCCTTTGTGAATAATTTCTATCATTTCAACCCATACAAAACATCTTCGAGTGATTAACTTCGCTGACATCACTTCAGATAATGCTTCTTTCTGAAATACGACTGTAAGAGGTCCAGGGCCATATCTCATCATACAGTAAGGGGAATCGGTGTTAGAAAGACTTATAACTGTAGCAATATGACTTGTGTTCGACCTTGCCACGTTCGTAAGTCTTTGCTAAGGCTGAAGGAGCTAAAGGCAATGATCACCTTTCTAATGTCGAACATAAAGACACAGGTGTAAGGGGTGCAAGAGATTTTAGATGGAAAAACAACGAGAGAAGGCTAATCTATCAGTCAAAGTCTAGAAAGGCCAGGCGGAGTTTTTTATTATTTGACACTGCTTGATTGATGGATGTGTCTGAGGTCTAACGTCTGGAGATGAGCTTCTGAGTTCTACTTATGATGAGCAAATAAGAAAGGGATCTATGAAACCTTGAGTTCAATCTATGAGGTCGGTGTATAATAATTCTGGAATTCTTGAGGTTTGTAAATTCGTAGACCTATTTGAATTAGTAAGTCAAATTGGGGTGCATGACATTACCAATACTAGATCGTAAATACGGAATGTTTATGAATTCGTAGTAGTAAAATAACTGTGGGATTTGTAACTAACTAATTAGTACATTTTACAAAATTACAAGACAAAAACAATAGTAACGATTATGTACCCCGTCCCCGTCCCCCTATACACAGTACGTACTGTACATAGTATACACATGTTAGCGAGTACATAATTTAAACGACTCTTCTTAGAAGCCCGAATAATGAATTTCAAAATCAATCATTTTATATATTTAATATGTATCTGAGGGTTACATTTTGGTATTTTCGAGGCGAGTTATACTTATTATTCATCCCATTAATTTAATTCACTTACTTATACACTATGTTTTACCTATTATTCCACGGTGACTCTAAAGTGCAACCAGTAACCTTTCGTAATTGGATTACAAAGGTAATCTCGGCAACTATTAGACATTGTGAAAAGGTAGAATACTAATCTTTTTTAACATCAAATCTAAACGTAAAGTTCTCTGAAAAGTATTGCACTTTGTAGAAACAGCTCTCCGGTGCATTGCTTCAGACGCATAATGCACTCTCACAGGTTTTCTATAGCAATGTACTGCCACGCTCAGCCGCTTGCCCGATGACAGCCTCTCTCGATGGCTTTCTGGCAGCGGTGCTTCAGAAGGCAATTACAGAACAACCAGAGTCATGATCTATATCACATCTCTCACGCACACAAAAGCACTGACATCAAATCATGTTCCTGTATAAAGTACAGGCCCTACCTCGCCAACAGAAACTTATTAGTAAAGACAATGGAAGTTGATTAGGCAGGAGGTAGGCAATGGGAAACAGATGCTCCTTATGATCGATCCTGGCTATAGCCAAGCATCAGATAAAGAAGAGACGTGGATCTCCGTGCTCCATTGATCACTCTCTCGTAGCCAATACTTGATAAGCATGTATATTGGCACAAGTAATGCAAGGAGTATTGATCACAAAATAAATGTCAAAGCTGGCGGCATGGGAACCTTGGGCGGCAGTCTTATGTATGTACACCCACAGCTTAGAGCAACATGACCCCTCGCTCATGACTTACTTGTAATGTACTCTAGTTGCGTAAGTGACACATTAATCATACGTAACACTGATGAGACTGTCATTGTTTAAATTGCAAGTAGTTTACATCAGCCGCGGTGCCGCGAAGGGCACAAAAGAAGACTTAAAGTCCAACAAGAAATTCATCCGGTCATGAATATATAAGTAGGGGAGAATGGGTTTCCACGCTGCCATTTACCACCGCTATGGAATCACGTTTTAATGGCCATATTAAAACATGATCAGACAACAACATCAGGCTTGGTCGTGTAGATCCAGCAACCACCGACGATTATAGTGGTATTGCCGAGCTTGTCGAGCAATGTCAATACCAGCTCCTGTGATTATCTTTATCATAATCGGATAGAGCAACACCTACCGTGAAGTTGGATAGGTGGGGTGTGGTTTAATTCTTTTTTGCACATCTATTAGGTTCTGTTTCTATCCTATCTTCCAATCTATCTTCCAATGAATGAATGCTTAATCTCAAATTGAGATATTATTAAGAAATTGATGGAATATACTCAATTTAGGTTGACTGAGGCTCTCACATTTAAACATATTTGGAAGCATGACCCAAGCTTTCCTTGATACCAATGGAAGTACTTGATATTATAAGGAATAAACAAAATAAAATTCGATAAACTAATAGAATGCAAGAATCTGTTGAACAACTCTGATTTCTCTATGAAATCCTCTCCTAAAATCCTTAATTTGCGTCCCCAATGACCATCTAATATTCCTTTCACCACATGCATCCACAGGGATGAGCTGTACTAAACCAGTCGTTGCAAGCGAGTAGGCATCGTGTTTCAGATGGGACCAGCTATAATGAACAAGCATCATTCCAACTGTTCTGGTGTTCCACTGTTGATCAATACAGTGATTTGAGATGGGACTAGATACTACAGTAACAGCACGGCTGAGTTGACCTTGAACGTGCTCCGGATCAGCCCACATCTATTGTAGGTCGGGACCAGGCATTTAAACGTGCCTCACTGACCCTTCATGGTCAGGGGCCATGTCAAAAGGGATTCTATCCGCCGTGTCGGGCGTAAAGGTGGGGATGTAGGGAATGTCATGATGTGCACCTGTGTGGTCGAATAAATCCTATCTATTGATCTCATCATCCATTACTCAACCTCACCCCGAGGAACATTTATGTACACAAGTGCTATTTCCTTCCTCCATCAGTGTCTTCCTTGGTGGCGTTGTGTATGTCATGCTTGTAACATGTAATCAATACAATATTACCTTTTTTGAATCTTTGAATTTTGTCTTTCTACAGTCCCCCATTACCACCACATCTAATGACAAATATTGACTGATTTAGTCTCAAGCAATTATACTGGTGATTCCCATCCCAAACGAGTAGTACCCGAACGAACTTGTACACAAGCTCGCAATCGCAATGTCAAAGGCGTTTAACCTAATTATTTTAAACCTTTATACCATTTTCATAATACATTGTACGAACTAAACCTGCCCACACCCAACCTAAGACGATCTTGTATTTCTTCCTCCCCTCCACATGTGCACATGTGTTCATTGATGAGTAAAAGACGATTGAAATTCTAGTAAGCGAACTCTGAACTATCCTGAATAATGTCATGTAAAAGTTACAGACAAAGTTTCTTCATAGGCCAATAAGCGTAATAAGAACCTGCATTTCTTAGCTATGATGGAAAACCTGATCTATTTGGCTTTGTTCTTCGATTGATGAAGGCTAGGAGAACAGGTCTTTGAAGTCCGAAAAGTAAGAAATGGGGCTTTGTAACATAAAGACTCTCTTCATCTGGAGTACAGGTTTTAGTGTAACGATAGAAGAACAAAAATCGCAAACGGGGATCAGGGCCTTAAGAACCTGACAAATACCAGCAGCCTGTATTCCATCTTTTATCAAGTGGGGAATTATTAGACCTTTGTCAGAATTTGATGGGTTATGGCAGACATATCAAGTTCTGGAAGCATATGAGACTGATATGTTCGGAATCTACCTCCAGCGCTGATAAAAAATGACAGACTCTTGTCCTCTTTTTTATGCATTCGTTACATCCAAGCTGGGTCGTACGTACACCTGGCATGAAGTGATATTTAACTTGTAAGAAGGAATTGTATAGGTCAATCGGTTGTTATTACCACTTGTCTTGTACTCTGGGATTGGGGATAATAAAAGGCCCTAATCGTGAACACTTCTGTAGACATAAGGCTCTAACGTATCCTCATAAGATTTAGGTGTATCCGCTCTTTTGTATGATGGACACACTGTTTACAAAAGACTCACATGTTTTGCCCTGCTAGCAGCACAAGAAACACTATTTATCATTTCAAGGTGTGTTTAATCATTAATACGACAGGTGAAGCTGTCTCGTTATTTGCCGCCCATCCTAAACCGAACCCAAATCAATATTCCGGGACGTATGGAGTCCTGTTAGTATTATTCCTGTTAGTATTACTACACTTTGTCCTTTCAATAAAAGAATGTCTATATAGATTTACAACTGATCTAATTTAGATATGTATGCATGTATATTGAAATGTTATTATGTGTATGACTACTGTTAAATGTATTCGTATTGTTACATTATAGTAGACCTCCATATGTACAGGCATTACTGAGAAGAATATTATAGACGTACGACCTTGGTAAGCTTTGTTGTACTACACATAATTATTGTACCATTGTTCTCACTGTTTCTGTTCTCACTTGTTTCTGTATCGGTTTCCTTATTGTATTGTTCTGACTTAAGCCTTTCTGGGGCAATTGAAAAACACAACCTGGGGATATTGGATCACCCAGTGGAAATAAAACCTTGAAGGAAAAAAAGAGACCCTAAGCGAATGTGACAGCATCCACCGGAGTTCCGTCTCCATACACTATTTCACTGATATTCTCTCTAGATATATTTACTTTTCAGAGTGTTGATCCTTGGTTTTCAATACAAGTGGAAATATGCTGGCCAGGGAGAAGGCCCTGGAGCCAATGACCCTGGCCTGGAGTTCTAGTCTTGGAACACTCCAGGGAGCGAGGGTTCGGGAGGTCAACTCCAGGAGACGCCTTGGAAGAAGACACCAATCTAAGCAGCCATCTTCTCCTGCTGCCTCAGAAATTGTCAGGGGGAAATAGGCCTATCTCTTTCAGACCAGAAACCGTGATTTCCGCCATATCTATCATTAGCCTGGGCCATTAGCCAAGGCTAGGTCTCTCCCAATGTAAGTGCATTTATCCCCTGCCCAAATGAAAAAAAAGCCCTAATTCCATTATCCTAAATAGGCGCACATTGTAAAACAAGGCCGCACAGATATGCACGTTAGCTTCCACACAGACTAAGTCCTGGTTTAGAATGCGTTAAATTGGATGCTCTGTCAGCTAATGGGAGGGGAGGCCGAGTTTAGTGTTAGAAATTGACATAGTAGTACAGGGAAATGGGTAATTTAGTCGGGCAGAATTTTAGCTCGAGCCACAAGTGCCTGATAGATTTACGCTACAAGAGTTCTTGCTCTAGTCTCAAATTTGGCCTGACCTAGCTCTGGCACTGCACGTGTGAGATTTGGCCGAACGCTGTAAGAGTGGGAGAAGGAAGTCTGATGTATGAGTACTTAGTTCGCCCTGGAGATGACCTGTTGGCTGTAGCATCCAGGGCATGCCTGGAAGGCGTAGGTAATGCCGTATCTTTCACAGGACAGGATGACCACGCCAGGTAAAAACAATCGTTCAGATCCTTTGCACTTGGCATTAATTCCTTATCTAGCCCACCCAATGCGCCAACGTGTGGGGATTTATAGATGCCTTGGTATGTAAGGTCCGATTGTTGGATCGGCTACACTGGACATAGAAAGATTAGAAGATAGAGACATATTGGTATGACCAAACCCAGAGTACAACAACTGCTGCCGTCTACGATGTAAGAGACGCTTATAAAGGACAAGGTCAGCGGAAGAACCAAGGAAAGGCAACCATAAACAGATGTGAACGGATCATGATACACCGAGGGAAGATTAATGTTATGATGGAGAGCTAAGGGCAGGCTGTCAATATGTGGGGCGGAACCCGAGAAAAGGAGATCAAAGAAGGTTCGGAACCACTGTGACTAATGTCTTGGCAATTCTTGAGCTAAAAGGCAACGCCGGAATAAAGGTGTCTACATCACGAAGCCAAAATGCATAAATACAAAGGGACTACTGGCCCTTAATCGATTGTACTTTCGAGCGTCAGCACAGAAGCAACAAATTTATATTCGTTGCTATAGAAAAGGTCTATATAGCCAATGGTGTCTATTTCAATTGACCTAATTGTGTATTCTGATAGCTGTAGGGTGTTGAATGCATTGCAATTTTAGCAGTCTGCTGTGTTAGAATTCAACAATCCCATTCCTTTTCACATGGCGATGTGTCTTGTTAAGCCGAAAAGATTAGAGGGTGATGTAATTGGGATCTTGCAGCCTAGCTAAAATAAATTGTGGTGTCAGATACCTCGATTAAAATAAGGGAATTCCCTATTGTAACACTAATCTGTTTTGTCGTATTTATGAATCAAGGCCGAGACAACGTGACTGAAATGCGATTAAATAGATCTGTTTGACCATGCTCATTCATAGATAAACACAGGCCATCACTGAATCACTAAGACGTTAATAATAGTTAATGATGTATCCTGTATTCATACATGGGTTGGTTGACTATCTGGCATGAAATCGTGTTTTGAAATGGCTGAACAGAAGAGCAGAAGGGCTTATAAATGTATACAAGGATTGGTTTCCCCGATGTAAGATCTATACGTTCTTAAGACGTGGGACGTAAGACTTTGAAACTCTCTTCAATGAGATTAATTATGGAGTCGTCAGAAAGAAGAAGACTGAAAGTGTTTAGTCAGCATTATTTAACATTTTACTACCCATCTCATTAAATTCTAAACATTCCCTCCAAAAGTCTATCCGCAAACCAACAGGATAAGCAAATTAAATACATTACATCTTGATACATTATTCAGAAAGCATATCTTTATAGAGGGCTTCGGATCGGCTCCAGGCTTTAAAGCAAGCGATTCATTGGTAGCATAATTGAGTATACAGTGATAAGCGGGCACAGTGTGTGTAAATGAGTCGATGGTGTTATGACAGAAGGCACCTGTTCCCCAAATAAAGCTCCAGATGTTGCTCGTGATATATCAAAAGTACGGACGCCCTCTGACTTTCTTCTGGTAGTCGCCTAATGAAGGTGTTTGCACTTTGAAGCGGGTCTGATGAAACAGTTAGGACATAATTGGTTCGTTGTGCGTGTATATGCGTATACATATAATTCAGACGTACGATGATCGTAACAAATCTAAGATAAATAGCTCTAATTTGGGGATGTATTGCATCATAAATTTGTGGGAAAATCATGATCTAAGCATAGCATCTAGGAGTCATTAGAAAGCCTTACTTTATAGGGTTTCCAATATCCTGTTGCCGTTTCTGTTTTAATATATTGATATATATTCATATATCTAGTTGTTATGTAGGGTATTTAATGAGGGGAATAGCTGGCAAATCATGTTGTCATACATGTATTTCCTTGTTCTATTTGAACCTCCGTAACTGGCCTGGACTCCAAGGCCTGTAACAACCCTTTTTCTATAGCAAGAAACCATTGAAGGAAATACATAGTGAGCAAGAGTAGATCGGGGGAAGAATAAGAAGGCACAGAATCCTCCAAACTATTACATCTAGCATAGTTTTCTATAGGCTGTTTTCCTTCCCGTTCCCGGCCCATTACACAGCAAGGGATTTCTAAGGCAGCTCCTCTGGATTATTCTCCTTGATCCGACTATGGCGGGCAGTCACTAGAATTCAATTTAGGCGAAACCGTAGCGTTTAAATGGAAGCTTTATGACCGGCTGGCCGGTTAATCAAGCAGGTTTTCGGACCAGTTGGCCATGAAGAAATGGTTGTAGGTAGGCCTTGTATTCTGTAGCCGATGTCTTCTACCCTTGCTCTATGTGGTGCACATCTAAGCCAGGGCTTGTGCGCTGTCGGTCCCGCCGCCCATAACGCCTGCAGACCTGCTCACCCTGACTTCCGCCAGCCCGACCTTCGGCCATTTCTTAAGATGGCGCCCCATCCGTCTGCTGCCCCCTGTCGGTAACCCACATATCTCCCGGCATGCCCCGCGCCCACACCAGGGCCAATCGCCTCGATCGCCATAAAGTCACGTGAGGCCCCCTGAGGGCCGGTCTGCCACTTACGTGGCCATCTTGCATCGCTTTCCGGTTATGGTCGGGCTATTGGCCGTCATTTGGACGCATCTCTAATACGCGCCTACACCCGAGACCTGAGTCACAGCTCGCCTTCAGCTGTCTTCCCTTTCCACTTTATATCTCGCCCTGTGCCATATACTACTACCTCCTCTAACCTGTTTAAGATAGGGCCGAGACGTGGGTGGCCAAGAGTTACACCCTCGTATGGGACACACGATAAATGTATAGCTATAGAGTTTTCACCCAAATCCCCCCAATATAATAAGTGAAGAAGCCACTATATGACACGCTATAAGGAAACCTAACCTTGGATGGGAGATAGTGTCTCGTTGTTTATGCAACCAGGCACAACCTGTCTCGGTGACTGATCTTTTCGTCCTGCTCTTCATAATACCAATATGGTACACACTATTACACATAGCGATATTTGGGAGGATAAGTATAGTATCATTTTCCTATCAGTAGCAGCGAGCGTCCTTCGACTGGAGGAAAGGCCATCATTATAAAGAAATGCACCTGTTCGAAGGCGGTTAGCGCAGGCCTTTGTAGACGCTCGCCTTCCACTCGTGGGCAAAGACAACGTCTATCACGACCTATGTGTGACCGGCAATAAGAAGTATATTAGAGCTATATATCTAATGAAAACACGGCCCGGGATGCTGATGGATACGGCGGTGTACCTGGCCTTCCATTTACCGTCTGTCTATTTCTAATAGCCGACCTTTGTGGTGGTCTCGGGCATTTCACAAAAAGAGAATCCTTGGCCCCTTCTCTTCAGCGTGATCACAGCCATCAGAATCTCAACTCCGAGTCACTTTTCACTAATGGAGTCTCCATCAAGGAACTATCACCGAGCCGTCATCCCTGTGGACTCGCCCCACCATCACTGACAATTGCCGCAGATCATGAGTATGTTGCATATGCCTTTCGTTAAAGGTCTCTGGGGCGCTGTCGTGTCAGCGCTTTGATGTATTGGGCATCAAGCCGCGGCCCTGACTTACACCCACGGGGAACTTGCTTCACTTGCATGGCCGGCACGAGGCAAGATCTGGCCAGTGAATTAGAAAGTTTTTTATACACTTTCAATGATGTTGCTTAGCAATCGCATGCTTCGGCCCTTCCCAGGTGTGTATTTCTGCTCGCCAGTCAATCCCTGACCGCCTTTTGATACTGTGATTTTTCTTCCACGGTCTTTTAGTTATGACAGTGTCGATTCTGGTTCCCTGTATGTTATACATGCTCTTGTGTGAATGTGAAAATATGGGTGTGAGTTGCGCAGTCGAAAGTGTGAATGTCTAATAAATGGCATCAATGGAATGGTGCATACATGTGTATTATCACGATGTACATTTTTCCATGACACATAAAAATTCCATCCAACTGTCAATTACTCAATACTTGTGGCATTTTAGGGTCTATTCAGTATAGAGGACAGTAACAGGAGCGCAATACAAAGAGCAAAGGCAATGCAAAATGTCATTCTGACCAACATTCGCAGCGATGTGTACTAGAAATTGGGAGCTAATGGAAACGGCTATAGTGACTGTGTGAATCTCTTATGATAAGACGATTCCTTAGGATATCCATGATAACATTTTCTATCCAGTGACGTCTGTTAAGGTTATCGCATGTCGTAATAGGGAAAGGCAGCAAACTTAATTCTAGGGGTCGCAACCGAATATGACCTGCCAGCTGCCTCCCCTCTATCCAGGAAGAATGGTGAACTCCTTGTATCGTAAGATCGTGTCTTTCTTACTTCCACAATTCTATGAATATTTTATATCAAGGCCAGACATGTATAGATCTGTACATATTTTATACATCTGTACGCATATTGATCTATTCTCAAAAAACGTCTCTGAACTTATAAATGTATTTTTATCTGAGAATGCACCGTAGTATTTGTATAGGCAATAACCATCAAGGCATGAGAGAGAAATCTAGAGTGTATCTACCAAATATAAACGGCCTACCCGCTATAATTATGCCAGTATGACCATGTATTATCCCTAATGATAATTTAGAGGGCTGGGAATGTATGCATATACCATACTGCACATGGTTAACTGCACTGACGGGGAAGGAGTACTGCAGTGGATGATTTTTGGCACTGAACACCAGACATATTGCTTTCCGGCCGACATATGCGGTTGGTAAAAAGCCAGAACTGTTTACAGGGACGGCGACAAGCCTTGCTTTCGTGTTCCTTAGCACACAAGCCTGCCAGCAGAATTAACTAGCCATTGTCTCGAGTCGGCGTCCTCAGACATTTGTTTAATTTGACCAGTCAACTCCAACTGTGTGCGAAAGCCCAGCGAGAAGGGAACCCCCACTGCAGGGCGAAAAATGCAGCCAAGAAGAAAGAAATCATTTGGTACAGCTTGGCACACTTGGAGATATCCCTTAGGGGTTGTCCCGAGTGGGTGTCATTATCTCCATTTAAGGTCGGAGCGGCTCTTGCCACTGGAGAATCATTTCCATTTCTCCAACCACCTCCCTTCTGATTCCTTTCCCATTGCTCCGAAATAGTCCAGAGTTTCAGGTCCATTGTAGCGGCAATAAAAATTTATAGCTGGCAACATGTCTCGAGATAAGACGTTGAGAATTCTGCCAACTTTTGCCATCTCATTACGATTGCCGCAATGGGGGGAGGGATAACAAACGGGGGCCCGTTATCGGGGTGAGGAGGCGGGTTGATCGTGGCAAGGCTTGGGGCGGGTACAATGGTGTAAAGGGGGAGGCAAAGAGTGGTGAAGAGATGCACAGACTTTTGATGAAGGATTGAGTGCTGCGATTCTCAGGTTGGAGGTGTTTGTCAGAGTTGCTCCCAGCTCCGGAAACCAGCAATAGTAGACTTGGTCAGAGGCTGCCAATCAGTGATTCACAGCAATAGTGAAGTTCAGCAAGTCTAAACTATACGTAAACGTAAACGGATCTCTGATATATACAAACATACGTTAAAAGGAAGAAAGAGGTTCAGAAAAACATGGCGGGAAAAGCTAACGTAACATATCAAACAAAATGTTTAATCTCACTATTTATTTTGAAACATAAAAATACGACGTAATTGGTCAAAAAGATACGGGTACGGTTACGTAATTGACATAGGTTTGCTTGCAGAACCTCCCTAATTATCAACAACTTGAAACCAACTCTTGTTACGTTGAACTGCCAGTTCATGGATGATACATGAACCATGTTAAAATATGATACCAAATAAATTTTAGTTCAAATAAACCAAAACACTGAGTCGATTTAACACTCCATACACATTATCCTGGACTGTTACGTTGGCAAGCCCTACCAACATACAGCGCTATTCCCACCTCAAAATATTTTACTGTTGGATACTCTAAAGATTATTTGGTCAAATCGGTGATTAACTCTCTAAGATTACTATTGACCGATGCTGACAGCTATTGTAACCAATTTGGTGGACACATATTGATGCTATAATTATCTAAAAGTTATTTTGAACAGTCGACGTCATGTAATGATTCAATTACTTGCTGATAACTAAAGCAGCTAGTTTGAGCATGCATTGAAATCTCCTCCTGCACTGTTATTCAGCCAACTAGTTCAGGGTGTACAGGAAGGCTTAGAAATGCACAAAGGAATTCTAGCGAGAAAAACCTATGGTGCCTTCTCAGCTTATACAGACACTAGAGCGGTAGGCTTTCGGAAACTTATCGTTACAAGTAGTAGAATATAACCTATATGGGTCAGATTTTCAGAAAATGTACAATTGGCAGCTGTACACATTTAGTAAATTCTGTCAAATTAGGCTGCAATTTGGCCAATACTAGGTTAATTCGAGTATATTCGGCATTGCATTGATTCTAGCAATCTGTTTGGTTAGGTTGAACTGCATTTTGATTAGGCGCGAAAATCGTAACATGGCGGATGCACGACAGAGTGGGCTCTGCTAAATCTGGTGATTTCATAGAGAATGCGACACATTTCAAGAATTAACCAAATGGATTAAGACCTAATATCGGCTCAGGTACCTTTGTGATATAGTTTTTTGAAGAAGTTAACGCGCGATTTCGGATAAAACTGAACTGTTGAACATACCTGAGCGATAATTTGAGACATATACACCTCCCGCGCACTGTTGTCATTGTTTACGAACTGTCACTATCCACTGTCACAATGGCTGACAAGGACTTAGTGGGGATTCCTCTGCATACTGAAGACAGCAGAAAGCGTCCGCCTCCAGTGTCTCCAAGCGATAAAGATCAAGCTTCGAAAACTAGAGTAACCCAGGGTACTGTTGTGAAGCACTGTGAGTGTAATGTTTTCCTTAAGGAGATTGCCGTCCAGGGCAACGTCTGGGATCATGATTTACGTACGCTTTTTTCAGCCGCTAACTCCTCACAGGAAAGTCATGCTGAAAAACAAAAAGCTATTGATAACATTGTGTCAGAGAGTCGAAAGGACAAAAAGCACATAGCTGCGTTGATGAATAAACTAGATTTGTGTACAAAAAAGCAGGATATCTTGGAATCTGAGTTGGCTCAGTTTAAAGTGGCTACTGATGAGAAAATAGGATCAGTCACGAATGAACTCGCTATAACCAATCGGCAGACACAGTACAACCGTACTTCACTTATCTCGCAAAAACAGGAGATCGATATAGTCAAACAGCAGACGAAAGAACTGTACTTGGTTGTACAACATGTACACGAGGACCCAAGCATCACACCCTTCGAATTGGCCAAAGCCTTGATTGGTACGTTATTGGATACGAATGAAGATATGGTGGACATAGCCTATCGTGAGACAAAGAGTGGGGGTGGTCATGCCCCTCGTCCCTTGATCGTACGTCTTTACAGTAAACGTGCCAGAGACCATATTGTGGGCTTGAAATCTCCGTTTAAAGACAACTCAGACTTTTCTCTACTAACCTGGCCCAACAGACAGAAAATGTTCTGCCACGAGCACTGTTCTGTTGACATCAAACAGCGCAGATCTCTGATGCGCTTTGTGGCGAAGAACGCGGTGGAAAAGGGTGCAGATTCGTCGTCGACGGCGCCCAGAGGGGACAAAGTCCTTATAAATGGGATCACTTATAATCAGCATCAACTGCATTGCCTGCGGGATGAATTCAAGCCTGAAAACGTGAAGATTGTGAAGGTTAAACATGGTATCGCATTTCAATCAGAGTATGCATACCTAAGCAATTTTTACAGTTCTCGCTTTGAATTTGCTCATTACTTATATGACTCGGTAGAACAGGCCTATGGGCACCAGAAGGCGATATCTCATGGAAAAACAGAAGTGGCCACAAACATTCTACACAACTCAGACCCCAGAGAAATCAAGGCATTATCCGACCGAATTGAACGCTCAAGCGACTGGAAATCGAGGGAATTGGATATGATGTCATTACTTGTTGAAGCCAAGTTCATCCAAAACAAAACCCTCACGGAGAAACTACTCAACACAGGTGACAATAAATTAATCGAAGCTACCAATAATACCTTTTGGGGCGCTGGTGCACACCTAGGTGATCCGTCCCTCCATAAAGGTGAATGGAAGGGCCTAAACCATCTCGGTACCATTCTCATGTCAACTCGTACCAAGTTGTCTCGTGCTAAAGCTGAAGGTACTTTGGCCAACCTGTCTAATACATCCAAACTGTCCAGAAGACAGCGACGGGAGTCTGCCAGGGCTTCAAAAACGGCTAAGAAGGCTGCAGCGGCCTCAGGAGGTGGTGCTCGAGCTGCTGAACAATCTGCAACTGAAATACACAATCAGTTCAATGTATTGAATAACCTAGCAGAAATAGCACGTACTGAAGAGGACATTGAGGTTGATGTCAATTCGAGTCTAGATTCCAATGATTCAAGTGCATCTTCTACCCTTCACTCCCTTAATACGACCCAGAAAATGTATGTGAGAGACCCAAATGCCAGTACTGTTGTGTTCGACGAGATTCTAAATAGATCGAAACGTGACTTTACGCCTAGGGTTTCTTCTACCCCGGCTCGGCCCCTGATAAAACCGACAGACTTGCCCAATACGACGTCTAACCCTGCGAACAAAGGTGAAAGTGACTAGTTAATGTACTTACCTGTTGTATTGATGCATTTTTTTGCTGTTATCCACATAATTTGCTTGTTGACGGAGAAGTTTGTAAAATTATATCGGAACAGCTGTTCACCATAACACATAAGCCACCATACTGGTTCCGGTACACGTGTACCTAGGTGACCTAGTTTGAGATGTCGTAATCACTATAATTACTAAGTTCTCATTCTAGTGACAATATGTTTATGTAGTTGTAATCAGTTTGCCTGAAATACTCCTTTTTGACCATTTTCAAAATTTCATTGACTGCCTTGTCACGAGTATTGCTGGTTCGTCACACGATTAATTTTACGACATCATGTATAACCGCTCAACATGAACTGTCATGGCGGACTAGGCAGCGATAGACTGAACAGGACCTTACTTGAAGTATGTATCTCGTGTATATCTTTTTTTCTCGGCTAATATAGTCGTACATAATTTTTGTGAGTGTTGTATTCTCTATTTTCTACCAGTGTATGTATTTTTGGACCGCCTCCTAAATGTACAACATGTGTATTACTGTCGCCGAACGACGTGATAGCCGGCGTACCAGGCATGTTAGTATGGAGAAGGTGTCGCCACCTATCGAGAATTTGTCTCTTAGGTGGATACCTCACCGAACTACTTTGATGAATGCTTATTCGCTTGTTTTATATCTAATTGTTTTTATTTTTGAGACGTGTAGAGAGTTTGTCCCACAACAAATCAATGACTGATAAAAATGTTGATGTGAGTGTTAGTAAAGGTTTGAAATACGTGCATGTAAATATTGGAAGTCTATTGTACAAGATTGGTAACCTACAATTGGAATTGTTGAACGGTTTGTATGATATAGTAAGCATAACCGAGACCTGGACAAATAAGTGCACCCCCCCAATGCTTTTAAATTTAGCTAATTATTCCTTCATTCGACAAGATCGTTACGATAATCAACGGGGCGGTGGTATAATTGTGTATCACAGGAATACGTATGCATGTGAAGAAATTGCAGAATTGTGTGCCAATAACAAAGATTTTGAAGTCCTATCTGTTAAAATAAAGGCTGGTAACCGAAAACCAATATTGGTTATTACAATATATCGACAGCCTAAGGGGAGTCTGGGTTCGTTTCTTGAATATATGAGTGTATTGTTGGACCAGGCTGCAAAACTTAAACTGGAAATAATACTATCTGGTGATATAAACATCGATATGTTGAGGAAAAATGACCCCAATGTGAAAAGGCTAGTTAATATAGGCAATCAGCATGGGTTAAAACAGGTAATTACAGTCCCTACGAGGGAAACTGAACGAACCAGTACGCTCATTGATGTTATATTCACCAATTGTCGATTTCTCATGAAGTGTGGCACTATTGATGTACAGCTCAGTGACCATCACCCTGTGTATTGTATATTAAAGAAAGGCAGGTTTGTTGAAAATCATAATCTGTATAGCTATCGAAATACAAGTAGGTTGACTACTCCCATGTTAAATGAAGCCCTTGACCACATAATGAACAAGGAAATTGATGTGAATAATAACCTCAGTAGTACTGAAATGTGGACGTCTTTGCACGATGACTATATCGGTATCCTTGATGATTTAGCCCCTTTAAAAAAGTCGAAATGTAGGAAAATTAATAAGCCAGCTTGTACAGAACAACTGCGCCAGTTAATAAAAAGAAAAAACAAGGCCTTCAAAAAAGCAAAGAGATATCGTGATAATACAGTTTTTTGGGATGACGCACGAAGGCTAAAAAAAGCTGCTAAAGCACAATCTTTACGAGATAAAAAAGATCTCCTCTCACTACAACTTGACAGAAATTTGGGTAATCCAAAAAAATTTTGGTCAATTTTACAGAGCGTATATTCCAATAAGCCTCAGTCACCCAAATTAACTTATATTATTGACGATACTGGTAAGAAGTTATTTGACAAAGATGCAGCAGATCATAGCAACAATTTCTTTGGTCGTATAGGTACGGATAATTGGGATGCCAGAATTGTTCATAATGATCAGGTTTGTGACAGTACTTTTACTTGGGCGGATCCTATAAATAGGAATGACTTATATGAAGCTATGAAGGATACAGACTTCACAAAATCCTCTTGTGTTGAGGGAATTCGATCTGGTATTATTAAAAAATTTCTCGACGCTGACAAAGAAAATATTGTCAAGCTATTTAATAAAATAAAAAATACTGGCTCTTTCCCCCAGCCCTGGAAGGATGGGTTATGTACCCTTATACCAAAAACGAAGCATAGCAGAAGAGTCAATGATCTTAGACCGATCATATGTACCTCAATTATTAGTAAGTTGTTCGAAAAAATCTTGGTGAAAAAATTGAACGATTATCTGGAGGAGAATGACCTAATTTCTAATATTCAGCATGGGTTCAGACGAAATTGTGGAACAGATACAGCCTTAAAGATTGTACTCGACGATGTATTGTATTACAAAGACCATTCTGTCAACTGTGCTATTATTTTTCTCGATATAGCAAAAGCTTTTAACAGTGTAAATATTCGATTATTGCTGAAGAAGATGAAATGTTTAGGTTTTGATGACCTTACTTTGAGTTTACTTAGTTCCTACTGTATTGGGAGAACTCAACGAACGTGTTTCAATAATTTTACCTCTGATCCGATCACTATGAAGGCTGGTGTGGCCCAAGGGAGTATTTTAGGACCTCTTATGTTTACTATTTATTTGAACGATTTATGTAAAGTAAAATTTCATGGTAAAATCACACTTTATGCTGACGATTGTGCGATTTGTATGCCAATTTTAGGCAAAGACTCCTTTACTTTATTACAACACGATCTGAATAATTTTAAAAGCTGGGCTGACACCAATTTCCTAAAAGTGAATAGCAATAAGAGTAAAATTCTTTTCATACGTAGCACGGTTGATCTTTATACAAGAAATTTACCAATTGTATATATGAATGGCAGTCCGATTGAGTTTGTACAGGAGTTTCAGTATCTTGGGTTATGGCTTAATTCCACATTGTCTATGAGAAGACAAATTAACAATAATTATGGACTGGCTAGTTGCTACCTTGGCAGGTTAATCAAAGTTAAACATCTACTGTCCAAGGAAAGGTGTATGTTGGTATACAAGACCTTCATATTACCGATCATTGAAAGATCCTGTATGTTTATAGATCTAGCTGGTAAAACCTCTTATATACGCCTTCAAAAAATCCAGAATAAGGCTCTTCGAATAATCTATGGTGATTTGTACAAACGTAGAGGTGTCTTCAATTTACATGTTCTGAGTAAGCTACTACCTATCTCCCTAAGTAGAGAACTCAGATTATTGTGTTTACTACCAAGAACCGCTAAGTTCATAAATACAACACATGGACATAATTTAAGAAATGGTAATGCTAGACGTATTGAGGTTTACAGGTGGAAAAAAACAGGACTAAGTAGATGTACGTTGGCCAGAGGTGTAGGATTGTGGAATGCCCTGCCTGAAATTATACGTATTGAAAATGATCCTAAACGACTCAAGACTAGACTGAAAAATCTATATCAAGGTAACTTTATTAGAGCAGGATTAGTCGAATCATAAAATGATGCTTATAAGAAAACGAAAAAAAATCGAAAAATGGATGAGAAAATTATATATTACGGTTAATGTTGTATTGCTTGTCTAAATTTGCATAGGTTGCTTCTCAAGGTATGATTTACACCTGTTACACCATGGTTGCTGGTAGTATTGATACAGCTGATCGCTTCTTGAAGAAATGTACAACTATTTGAAATTTATATGATTATTAATGGTTAATATGAAAGAGCGCGGCGTCGACACACTGTATACATGTATTTTAATCATCCTGCAACTTTGCATCACCTTATGTAATAGGAGTATGGAGACTGTTCTTATTTTTCGAGGTATTTGATTTATGTATATATATGCTTAAAAACTATCTTAATTTACCAATCTTTCTATGTTCGATAGAGTCATAAAGCTTATAATATTATTATCTAAAACATCTGTAACTTAACTCTCATTTGCTGTATTATGTAAAATTTTTTCTAATAATTCAGGCTCCCCTGAGAATATTTGTGCTTCTTGTATGAAAATGTCGAAGTTCCTGAATAAAATATTTTTAAATCTAAAAATCTAAATCTTTATTTTCGTCTGAAATTTGGGTTATTTGAGAGGATTGGTGAAGGTGAATTGTACATTTTCGGAAAACCTGACCCATATAAGTCCCTTGGAACTGCCGCCTGTCCAGGCAAAGGGACAAAATACCAACTATATATATCGACAATAACATTGGTTCACTTGCTGCAAGGCCATACTATTACATTATATAATATATTTATACATATTACACACACCTATAGGTATGTATTTTATATGTTATTTGTTGATTTTATTGCATGCTTCCCCTGCGGCTGAAAGGCTGAGCTGTGTCAAATGAAATCATGTAATTGGCTTCATTTCTTCAGAGAGGCACAACAGCAATCGATGTTATTCCAATTTGATTCTATCTGCCGATGGTCATTACTACTTTATAGGAAATGGGGGCGTCAATTGAATACCTCCATGGCCATAAGGCATAGCAGTGCAGTATCTATTGTAGGTAGTATATGGAAAGTGGGATTGTTGGAGGGCCATTAAAACCGTGAATCCGCGTCCGAGGATGCCAGGTCCTTGGAAGGTGAATAATTGCTTTCCTGTGATTTTTTCCAGCAGCATAATGGAATAAGGAATTCCTACACCATTGAGTCTAAATTATGCCTAGTCATAAGAACCCATTATCGACTGGAGAAGCTGTCTCGTGCGTATCATACATAGTTATTAGGCATTAGCTGTTCAACATTAACCGGTAGGATCTCTGGTAGGCCACAACACATACATATACAGCTTGCCATTAGTCAAGACCATGTACAAGAAGTAATTATGTCGAACATTATGGTCGTGTTGTGGGACAGTTTGCACTCATATAATTCACTAGGGGCTGAATGGATGATACAAGAAGGCAGTACATAACAATCTGTAGGTGTCGGAGTGCAACGGTAATGTCTGCTTCCACCATGATTGGGGCATTCATTCGGTCTGTTTTCTGGAATAACGGGGCCAAGTTTGTCAGCTCCAGGAGCTACAAATGATGTATTCGAGAAGAAAAGATTAACTTATCTGATGATTATCTCCAGTGGGATCGGGGGACATGCCATACGTTGTTAGAAAAGCTATACATATGAGAGGTGTAGTAATCGCCAGGCTTTAGGTCATTGACTCGCCCGTACAAGGTATAGCATCCCAGGCAGTTTGTAGCCTAGACAAGGAAAGCAAACCTTGCGATTTCAGACTGAGGAGATGAGTTACTAATGCAAGAAAGTGCATGGAAGCAGTTTGTCATAAACGCTTGGTCATTTTAAAAGGGAATTTATGCTCTGTATCTGCACTGCGTGTTTTCACAAGCTAGTTATTCTTGCTTGTGGTTCCACCTTCCGCAGGTGTGCTATCACAGAGATGTGAAAATCAATACCTGTATCCCGATTTACCCTACCCTTAGGCGAGGATAGAAACAGATCCCTCTGCGCATGGGGAAGGAGGTCACAGACCGTGCAACTTTATAAGCAGATTATTACACCAGACCGGATAAAACGCCTCCAGGATAAGGTGAGAGAAGACCAGTCCTCCCCCCTCTTACCCCTACTTCCCTCCCTCCCCCATTCCCTCCCTCCCTCCATCCCCTACCTCTCCTCCTGTTCCTATACCTACCCGACAGAGAGAGGTAAGCAGTGCTCAATCCCCCTCCCCCACCCACCTCCTTCCCATTTCATATTCTGTGCTCGTACCCACGTGTATACCTCCACACCAGATTGTGGGATCATTCTAACATGTTGATGCACATTCATCTTCATAATGTGAGGCTGTTTATGAGTCCCGACATAGGCATCGGCATCCAGTGAACCATTCATTGTCTACAGGTGTTTGCTCATAGATTTAAATCCTCTGTGGCCTGCACTGAATTTCGGTAATTACAATAAAACCTCCCATGGTTATATGATATTATTATTACGGAGGTAATGAAAGTCATCTCTTAATTTACAGTCAGCGCACCAGACAGTAATCTTAATAGATCTCTCCAACGGGAAGACAAAGCAGTATTGTTTGTTATACAGACTTCGTGTTTAGCTTTATAGAGTTTTTCTAATACTAAGCTTTGTCTTCATCCATGCCTTCCCTCAATTTGTCTAGACACGAAGTATCTGTTCTTTTCAAATCTACAGTCAAAATATCGCATGAAATATTATATCCTTAAGCCAGGTTAGTCGTCTGCTATCTACGAATATTATTATCATGGGCACCCAGGGTATTAACACACGAAGCGTGAGTTGAATTCCAAGCAAAAAGAGCGAATTAAGAAGCATACTGGGTATATTGAGGCCAATAAATGACAAAGATATATGATGAATCAAAGTGAACAGTGAGAGAATGTCACGAGCTTCTAGAATGGGATTCTTGATGTATTTTTCTATTTTGGGAACAGAATGTAAAGGGACAACCCGCGCCTTTGCATGCCCTTCAAACGCCGTTACCGATTATTTAGATTTTTGTATCAACATCAAAATATATTTATCACACTCCTTTTATGGTATCAATGAACTAAATTTAGATATCTCTAATGTTCTATGAGCAATGACTAGAATACCTATCGCTAGGGCCATTCGCCTGTTTTCCAGTCTACATATTGAACCACGGACTCCATTTGCATTGTACAAAGATTTTCGCATGTCTTGCTTACATTTGGGAACAGCAGGAATCTGCTGTTTGCCAAAAGGTCCATCAAGTGGTATGGGGAGGAGGGAGCTGTAGGTCTAATGAAAAGGCCAATTGGTGCCGCCAGAAAATGCTATAACCCGAAAAGTGCGGAGAGTGAGAAGCGAACATTAAGCCTCGGGAGAGTTCAGCGATCCGCCGGCTATTTGGCAAAGCATCTGACTCACCTAGTGAGTGTAGGGGACAACCTAAGAAAAAACCTGTATCCTCCTATTGACCAAAGTATTGGATTCCAGCACAACACAGCTGCCTTTCGTTTATATATGTTCGACGGGCATCCAGAAGGGTAAATGGATGGAATTGGTCAATCGCGCTGGAATACATGCCGTCCCTTGGTGGCCAAATGACGTCCACACCTATGGCCAAATAGTTTCAGCTACTAGGGCCTAAATTGAGGGATTTTATCGCCAAATAAAGGGGAAATTACTGCCATCAAAGATTCGTATTACCAGCTGAGTAGAATGGTCGGTCCCGATCGCCTACAGCTGTCCAGCTCATCTGCTGCTACACCATAGAACCTGAGCGAAATTACCCTTTATAACCCGAACCTAAGATTGGAGTGGGGAGGGCAACGTAAAACCTGTATTTAAACCAGATCATCTTGCGCCAGGCAATGTTCCATAGCTGCCACATCTATACATAGCAAGTGGTCAGCATTATAGCAAGCTCCTGTATGATATAGAAAATGTTTTACTCAGCAGAAATACTTCATCTGATTCGATATAGTATTGGGTTTGTTAAAGTATTTTCCTTTCGCCTGTACCAACTCGTGTCACTGTAATATACCCGCGTATGGAATCCATAATATGTTTAAGCACATAATACATATTGTAAATATTCCCAGACCATAACAGACTTAATATCATCCTCTATGTGCTTGTGATATCTCATTCCTGATGAAGGTGTACGTTAGGAGACACGGAAACGTTGGTTCAAATAATGAACTACCACATGTAGCAACATTTATATTCACAAATTGCTTCTTATTCCGGCTGCGACGTTATATATATTCCCTGTTCTAACATATATATTCTGTATCCAAAAATATGGCTGACTATATGGAACTACTCATCATTGATTGTTATTATTTCTTTATACTTTTGTGGCAGCTTCTCTCGAAGCGTTACATCAGACTATTTATGTTTCATAACAACATAACAAAAACTTCTTGTATAATCCATTGCCTCATATTCTCACAGTTAAACATGGGTTGTCATATTCCTTCCTAGTGGTATTTTTAGTGACATACCTTGCTGCTTATTCTAATATACGTTTTAGGGATGTTAATACCTTAGGGCTCTTTATAAAGAAGGTTCTAGCATAGGCCATCACATACATGTACGTATGTATACGTAAGTATACATTTAGGAGACTCATGGGCGAGCTGAGATTAGCTTTAAAGCGAGTGACTCGGAGTGCCTAATGGGGTCAGCACTCATATATAGTTAACGTTCAATAACAGGTTGTTTGTATGGTTTGTGTGCCCATTCATGTCTTACGTATTATAGCAGTTATACGTCCTTCTACCTGATCTCATTGACATTACATATATAACTTCCGATTGACCCAACTTGATATCACGATGTGTACACAATTGATCTTGTACTTAGTGCGAAATGATATGGCAAACGTTAGGAAGATCCATGCCTTGTACACATAGGATATACTCATGTCCATTTTGTTGACATATATTCAAATGTTCAATGAAGGTGTAGCGTATGCTTTGATTTTGAAGTAATATACATAGTGCATGGCGTAAAGACAATGAACTTAAAGGTGTATACATGCATGGTTTACTGAGTTTCCTTGAGGATAACTCCTAACATGCATGAGGGGGGAAGAGGACTTGGGATTATCTTGGTGGATTACATTATTACATGGTTATGCATTAATCCAAACATGTTGTTACGCCCTTGAGGTTCCTATAGGTTCAATCCTATACAGAACTAACTTGAGTAATATCATAGAACAATTACCGACCATTTACAGTATGGCTGTCCGTTCAATATGTAACTGTATGCCCTTAATAAGTATGTCCAATCAGGGGATGGTGGGAAAAGACAAGTGTTGCGTTGTGCGCATGAGTGAGTTCCCAGCTTCTGATAACTTGGCCACCCAAAATAAACCCGCTTGGCTCGACTTACTGCAATAGAGGACCAGCAAAAGCGTAGGTTTAGGCATAGTCTAAGAAGGGCTTAATAAAACGCACAAGAAACAGTTCCGTTACCTGCTAAAATTTAATGTTGTACGACTTGATGTGTTTATATTCTGACTAATAAGGAATATATACATATCAATCTATAGTGTATAATGTGGGGGATAGCAGGAGCTTTTATATATATATAGAGAGAAACGTTCTCTTAATCTTTCAGTGCGGAACGAGGATAAACGCTTTACTAAAAGGCGAGCAGGCTATTAGTTAAGCAGATTGGGCCATTTCAATATCAAGTATCTATAGCTGCTTGGTAGGCATAAGAAGACATGTTGTTTTGTGTGCCTTCCTCTTTGAGGACAATAGTAGGAGAAACGATCGATGTCTTTGTATCGTGATTGTAAGAATATTTGTGGGTAAGTCGGGTCCTGAGAGAAGTAATCTGCCACAAGCGTTATCACTTGTATTACTGGCGAGTGCAGGGTCGGGTCTGTTCTTGACCCTTAAAAGGAAGGCATGGCCATGAGACAGAAAGGGAACACACAAAGCGCAGTCATATCACAATGAATCACGCATAACGAGCAAAATCCATGTCTCGCCATAATATATTAATTTAAGAATGGTGTTGGGTTGGTATGCGGACAATAGGACATCTCTCTACGCACCTTGTGTCATTCGCCGTCGTTTGGAACCAATCGATCCACTTGGTGTCCGCAGCATTGGGACTTTTTACAGAAAACATAATAGAGAAGCAATGCCGGCAGCATGGCAACTAATTGTGTTGAAGGGACTTGGGAGGACGTTGCCTAGCCAAATACGATGTGACGCGCTAAAATGAGAGTAAATATGTCTCATGTAAGAGCACGCCAGGGGGATTTCATTTCAAATTCCCTTACATATAATGCCCATTAAAGAGAGTGACACAGCAAGGCCTAGATTGATATGGGATATGTCAGGTCGCATATCTAAAATGTATCCTTGCCGAGAACGCAGGTCTATAACCCCCGTCTGTATACTCTCACCCACAGGGAATGATGACCTGATTTTTGTGTATGTGGAACACTATAATACATTCCATAAGGTTTCCATAGTCACTTATAACAATTGGCACATATTTTGTCTTGCATTTATTGAGCTATCTGTACAACATCTCAGCGGTGCTTACATTCTAAAATATGTATGTCATTTGCAGTGGATTTGTCTTTTAGGGAATGGGATTATTTCCCTATAGATTGGGCATATTTACGTACGAAAGCCTAAGAGAAAGGCCTAGTAATTATAATGGCCTAGTTATTCAAACAGCTCTAGTTGGATAGTCGTTTTTAAGCTGTTGAAGTGGTTAAATAACCTTAGACCTAAAAGTCCTGACATTCTAAGGTTGATTATTATTATTACTAAGTTTATATTATCGTTTTTGACATTTGTGTAACATGAGATAATCGGGTTATCCCGAAACTGTTCGCAAATGAAATTTTTCAAAAAATATAAGATTCCTGGCAAAATAATATCTAATCTCTGTTAATGGACCCCAAGCAATCCATCGTGAAGTTCTTTTGCTACACCAATAGTAGCAACTGGGGAGGAGATTCAGTCTATGTATCTGTATGGTCAGGCCTAAGCCAATGCAACTGTTTCCATCGATCTATGGTTTAAAATGCCCTAGCCCTGGTTTCATATACGTAAATGTCCCCGAAGTAAGGAGAGCGACAATGTTACATATGACAAGCACAAGCTCTTGTCTGAGAGCGCTATTATGGGTTTGATGAGGAAGATTATTAAATAAGGGTGAAGATATCTATTCTAAAAATGAAGTATTTTAATTATTTGGATTTGGTGATTTCCAAATCAATTAGGTGGTTGGGTACAATTAAAAGTCTCAAAACGGAGATATCACAATCGCGCTTTCCATCGCAGCGAGTGCTACTAACATCGATATGCAGTTAGTGAATAAATCATTACAATCTATGTATTCCAAAAGACCTAGTAGCTTTCATGTTTTTAAGATTTGAGTGGCCATTGCCAGTTCGAACCTAAAGGAAAACATGTAATAGCAATACCATCGGAAAACCTTGAGAAAGCTGCTTCCAGTCTAGGTCCAAAGCCTCAGATCAGATAAGAATGGTATGTAAGTGATTGGACACGAACTTCGCTAATCGGTTTCCTTACCTAGGACTAGGCGTTCTAATGGGAATATAATGATATGTTGCGGTCTTACTGGAATTGTAATGGCACTTTGCGGTTTTAAGCGAGAGGCTTGCGCTCCGTTTGAAGGGACTCTCTCATCTTTGGGCCTAGACTGGTTCGAAGTAGCTGATAAAAGAGCTATACATAATCTGACATGTCAGGATCAACAGCAGACCAATCTAATTTAGAGCTACATTTAATTTAGAATCTTCTCATATTAGTAACGAGCTAAACAGAAATGAATTTGTGAAATATTAATCCTAATTGATATACATATAGAATGCGTCCAATCAGTCCCGTCTCAAAACTGAAGTTAGATACCGATCTATCATAAAGGCATATCATATCTGAACACAAATCTGGCCCCCCGAGTAGCTCGATCTGAGTGGGAAGCGCTCATGTATCTACTGTATCGCCTCCGCTATTACAGAATCAGCCAACAATTTGCGAGCCTGGCAGTTTCTATTAGCTTTTATAATTGCCATTTGAAACGCAGGGACTGAGAACGACATGCCATGCAATGGCGTTAGATGGATACACGTAAAGCGATGATTAATGACATTGAAGCAACTTTATCATTTACAGTAGGTGCGTTTTTGGTTGGTTTGTGTCGGCCCTAAAGTTGGCCTGAACAAATAGGCAAGAAACTGCAGTGCAAACATGAACAGTTCATGTTTTTCCCAGTAACAAGCTGTCTTTTAGAACGGTTTAATATTTTTTGGACATATAATGAATTTCCTCCTTCATAATGCATGTTACACACGAAAGATGATTGAAAAAACATTTATGCCATAATCACATCGCCTCTAATGGAAGGATGCCGAATGATTAGTGACATCAACTTGCATTGAAACCGACTGCGAAACGACCGTTTACAAAAGAATAAAATCTGTGGAAATATCATACTATATGATCCATATTACATGTGTTTATACCATATGGATATGATGTGCCTATACATGCATATATGCTTCGTATCCTGGTACATGTATGATACATCATATAATAATATATTGGATGCATAACATTTTTTTCATGTTTTTATATAAAGTTTTACCTGACCTCTCAGGTCACGTAATTGTATTCGCTATTTTCGACATAACTGTATTACTTTATATGAACCATACTTGTTAGATACTGGAAAAGAACTTGTTATTTTGCCCGTGTTAGATTGGATTTCTTGAGTAACATATATTTTATACTTTTCCTGTTCTATATTTTCTTTAAAGTCTTCCGTGCCACTCTGATGACGGAGAAGAGTATCTACCTGATGTAATGTCTTTTCACAGAATAAAAATCTTCAATCAATCAACATATATCATCTCTATATGCTACCAGATACATTAAAAATCAATGCCCTAAGTGTTAAAATACAAGAGAAGCCTTCGTGAGTATGATTTTTGAAAAAATGTAGGCCAGCAAACAGGGAGATCATACCATGAAGACCTTCAAGTTGACGCTTCAACAAACACACCAGGAGTAGTACATATATAGAAAGTAATCTTCGCATCAACGCCTCCGCAAAGAATGCAAGCCATGGCCAAGCCGGTCACACTGGCCTTTCCAAAGACCCCAATTATCTTCACATGGGGACAACATGGTGATGGTTGACAATGGACCAACCTTAGATTCTCTATAGAATCCAGCTCGTGGCACGACGGGCCAATGAGACTAACGGACCACAATGGCTGAACACGAGACTGGATTAGCAGGACCAGATGAAGTGGCACGGGCCCATTCAGAGCAACTGAAAACCTGCTGACATTCCTCGCCACCCTCCCGTGGGCAATTCCAGTGCTTTAATTTTGTATTAGATTAGCTGCGATGACCGTCCCATGGGTGTGCGTGTGGCCCCAAACCGCTAAGAATTGCTTGCGGATATGTGAAGGAAAAGGAAACATAGACTTGTGTTACTCCTTGCATCACAACACAGCATAGATCTGTTCATGGATATATGGGTCAGATTTGCAGAAAATGTACAATTAGCAGCTCTACATATTTAGTAATTTCTGCTAAATTCTGCTAGAAAAATGATAATTTTTGGGTATATCTGAGTATATTTGTTATCGCATTGATTTAAAGTATCAGTTATGTTATGTTAAACTGCATTTTGAAGCTCATTTTTGTCTTAAATGTGGGTTATTTGAGAGAATTGGTGAAGGCGAATTGTACACTTTCTGAAAATATGACCCATTTCTAGGCTAACTCTACGGAACAGTAACTCAGTCACTCCGGCTCCATTTACCATAACACTATCGCAGTCTTAACATATAAACAGGTGTCGGATTGCATTCGCTTTCAAAGCGAATGTCTTGTGCGATGCAACGAGCTTAGATGTATATTGGCCCTGGAATAACACTTTGGTTCAAAGGCGTTTAGGTCGTGCTGTATAAATATATGCACAGACGTATGGGACATCAGTGAAGAACGGCACCGCGAGGTACTTTTACCCATGGATTACATATAAGAAATGAGCTACAATCACCGTAAAAATCCCTCTATTATATACCTATATGTATAGGCAGCTGGTATGCCTACTCCAGTATGCCGCTGTAGCATAGGTGTACACACATGTCAGCCCACGAGGATACATGGTTTCTGTCTGAAGCAAGAAATTATACAGCTACTGGTGTATATCAACCATCGATATGCAACTGTCCAGACATGTATGTGAATGAAGAATAGAGAATAGGTTGAATTAGGTACAATCGGCAGATTAATACTTATTTGTAAAGTATATCGGTGAAATATGATCTCAAAACTCCTATCAAGACTCCATATACATCTCTTTGAATGTTGGTAGTTGTTAATTTAAAAAAATGGATAGTTTAAAACTTATCTTCCAAACATATTATTGAAAATAAAGCAGGACCCGACCATCAATCTTGATTTGGTGACGGCCCTCACATTTCAGTAATCAATCCATTTCCCAGGCAACACAGATGACCAGAACTTCAATTACTGGCTTCGTTTTAGCCCTACAACTAACGAGCCCATACTTATGCCTTGGAGGTCAGTGCCCATTTCATTCAATAGTCGTCCCTCATTGTTTCTGACCTCCGGGGTCATTGATGTCCGTGGAGGTCATGCTAACAATGTTTGAACCAGGGCACAAGATGTATGATGCCCGACAGCACAAGGGTATCTATATTTCAGACGATGTGAAGCCTTTTAAATATTTAATATGATGAAACAGAAACATGCCCAGCACGTTAACCACAGGAGTAATGGCATTCACTAATCTTGTGTTCTCTTAATTAATAAGAAGCTGGTAGGTTCATATTCTTGATAAACAAACACAATTGGCTGGCTTTTTCTTGTGGGGTTTATATATATAACTGCCTATGAAATATTACGTTAATCAAAATACATACACAAAATTGCCCGACGGCGAGATCCCGACGTTCCATATTACACACAGGCGTAGCGATTGCAGTGGTTCAGCGTAGCCCAAGTTTGGAGATCGCCCGAGGGTAATTTTGTATTTATGAATGCAAAATTGTGCTATATATCATACTTTTCCTGATGTTAATTGCGATAAACCAGTGAAAATTCTATGGAAATTAAGTGTTGCGGGTAATACACAGGCTGTATTTCCCGCTGTGTGTGGTATGAGCGCCAGTGCTGTAACCCATGGCGTTCCATATTACCTCGTAAGGTAGAATAAATGTATTATACTATTATCAAAATCGTTTTAGCCAAGCTAATTCTGACAAGTATGAACAATTATAGAGAAAAATACATATGTGGTAAGTATGTAAAACTGCAATATTCCGGGGTAGTTTAGATAGAGTACGCTTGTTGTCACTTAAAAAAGGCAAAGTCTCAATTTCGATAAAACTGTATCGAATCAAAATATCAATTCTGAGAAGCATCTAGCTAAAGGTGGTATGTATGTACAGTGTTACAGCGCCTGAATAACTCGAAATCCCCTTTTTCTCTGGCCCTGACACTTCGTCGGGTGGGGCAATAAAAAGGTGTTCCTGACATTTTCCCAGGCTGAGCCTCTATGACAGAGACAGAACCTGCAGAAGATTGAACTATTCGTGGCACTGAATTACCTTCTTGCCTTCAGCAAAACGGCATGCTAATTCTGCCCATAGGGGCACCATCGTAAAATATGTTCAATGTCAATACCTCCCAGTACTTAAACAAATATGTTTTAAGGCTACATCTTGCATATTTTAAAATTGTATTTCTTCCCCTGTACATAATAAGAGCACGGGTTGCACGCGTTGAAAATAATACTGGGATAGCTAACATCTATTTATATAGTAAAATATGAAAATAATATACTCCATCAGTTTGTTGGTGCTCTCTATTGGTATTGAAGGAACGATATGTATATACCGAAGGAATTCCAAAGTTAAGGATGGTCTACAAATAACGGGGACACGACATAGTCTAATATGTTTGACAATTCTCTATCGAAGGATTAATAAGATTAATCCCAATCGGTATTCATGCTCTGGATTATTGAGAGATATGAATAAGTGAAGGTTTCTGATCTTGAAGTATCATAAGTGAACAATATATTATATATACCTTCTGTCAGCATATATATTGTTTGTGTCTTCATATCGTGATGCATTATATATGCAATAAGTGATGCTACAGTGTTGCATGACTAATACATTAATCACACGCAGATCACTTTATATATTGCGTGTTTAATATTCGAAGCAGGTGTTTAGTGGTACAAATAAAATGTTATGGTTTAGAAATATAATATATTATTATGCCTACCTTGTATGTCGAAGGTGATGTGATTCTCCACGTCTAAACAGTCGGAGTGAAGAGCCAAATCTGGAATTAGTTAAAAAGAGATTTTAGGTAATTGAGGACGGTTTCTTTTACTACGAAGCCAATTGCAGTATACAACAATTTATATCGTTTAAGGACATTGGTTAGATGCCAAACTAAGGCATGGAAACCGGTATATCTACGTAAAAGATCGGACCAACTGTCGTCTTGTAATGTAGAACTATAATACACATCAATTAAGAAGACTATTAGAATGATTAAAGGAAACAATTCGGACCATTATTTCGTTCAATTATGGTGACCGATTCCTCATTCAACAAATCACGGTCCTGGGGGGATTGCTACTTGAGAAGCATTATCAAAAAGTCTTCAAAGGCATGCATAAAAAGATTAAATAAATGTCCTAAGAAATATTTCCCATAGAGAATGGCATGGAACATCGCTTTCCACGACAGCATTCAATAATAAACCACAAATTACGACAACCCGTTCAGAGTCGTCCTTTGTTAAATTGTTTTAATAATTAGGATAGGCAGCTTTTATTCCAATCAGTAAGAACTGTATTAAAACATTCCGAATTGAAATGAATCTACGAATAGATATAGATAAGATATGGCCAACCATCTTAATATGCTTTCATAATGTCAATGAGGAGTGATGAAATGAGCTTCAGGAGAACTTTATCATCAAAGCAAAAGCTTTTCTCAGAACTGATTAATTAAGTATCTTACGATTGGAGGACCTTGAAGATGGACTACTGTATTTATTTCCAAGCTTTTATCCCCGAGTAATCATAATCATAGGCCTTGGATGAATATCATGCAAATATGAAATATAGCGATTCGACTCAAGTCCTTAGGGGGCAAAAGATTAACAAGAGGCTTCTTGGTTATGGGGAATTGTCCTCTTGGAAAAGACAGATGGGATGTCAGCCAGTCAAATCTGCATTACCGAGGGCAGAAAACAGATGCATGACTGGGGTTGTGCATTAACCTTCTGCCCCCTAACAATAGAATGATTAGGGTTAACGCAGGTGTCTTCCTATCCTGTGTTGACAGGCGACTAATACGTAGCAAAAGAAAACTGCCATGTTCTGCGAATGTATGTCTGGCCTTCCAGTGAAATTGGTATCGTTATAGCTTGGCCTGATTTCTTGTTTTATATATATTCACTGGTCTTGAAATCTCACAGGTCCCTAAAACTGTCTGGGGGTCTATGGAACAGGTAGGCAGTATAAATATTAAGCCTTTATCGATTGAAGCCATGTAACCTGTACCGGGTGTATGCTAAGACCCGAGTATCGACCCTATTGGCTAGACATTGTTTGTGTTTGTGTTAAAAAACAAACATTTTTACGGCCATGTCTGAGGTAAAGGCCCGGAGACTTTACTTCGTCAAGCTGATAGATGTACTATGGTTTAGCTCTCTGAGTGGGCTCCTTCATCTGTCTAGGCACTAACCTAACATGGCATTTGACGAGGATCTGCCCCAACATAAGTGCGGTTCCTCAACTGAAGACCGAAATGGAAAATGCTTGTTGTGCAAGAATATATGGAATCCCTATGCAAGGACAGTGGTTTCATGGCCCATTAAAGTATACGATGATATGCGTGATTTAATTCTATATAAACTAGGTCCACGGGTCATCAACATTGGTGTTTTTCTATACTGCGAATTTTATAGTCAAGGCTTACATGCAAATGTAAATAGCATGGCAATTGCTCCATCTAAAACGTGCATATAATTTGGATCATGACATCAGATGGCATTTATGAGATATTACGCCTTTACACAAATTAAATGTCCACATGAATCAAGGTGTACCAAAATAACAAAATCCATGGTTGTCATAGGTGCACATGTAACATGCAAAGTGAACTGTTTTGTGAAATCTATCTGTTACAAACCCAAAAAAAAAATTGTGCGTTCAGCTTCAGGAACACCTGAGGAAACTCAAACGAGACAACACTTATAATTACTATTATTATTACACAAGCTATCATTACATCAAACAACCTTCATAGGATTTTTCAATATTAACCACAAGAGTATATGGGTCAGATTTTCAGAAAATGTACAATTCAACTTCAACAATCTTCTCAAATAGCCCAAAGTTCAGACGAAAACAAAGTTCAAAATACAGTTCAACCTAACCAAACAGGTTGCTAGAATCAATGCAATGCCAAATATACTCGAATTTATCTAGTATTGACCGGATTGCAGCCTAATTTAGCTGAATTTACTAAATGTGTACAGCTGCCAATTATATATTTTCTGAAAATCTGACCCATATATTCCGTGTGTCTGTGTTGGTGGGTGTGGTGGCTAGGACCTATAGCAAATGCATATCTATGATGGGCACTCGCCCGAAATTGGCGTTGATATACATTACACAACATAAAGAATAGGACTGACGATTAATAAGTGCATGTGGAGAATGGATATCTCCAATTACGTTCAATACTTGTGTACAATCCACACAATGCCTATGGAACTACGCCCTTTGTCTAACTTTGTGTACTAATTTCTGCTCGATTCGTTTTCTCCTTTCAGCAGTACGCTGCACAAGATTGGTCTAAGCACAAGTTTAGAAATGTCACCCGCGAGCATTAGCAGTATACATAATGAATATACATGTATTCTCTATGTACAACTTGGCCTATTGTCTCGGACTGACCCCCGGCAGACTGTTTTATATAGCAACAACCTTGGTGCCTGAAATTGCTTTATGCCATTATAACCTAGCTACCAGGATAGATTATATATGGAGAAAGTAAGTCTAGCACCAGCCTTCAATATCCGGATCCCCATGGACGACACCATCTGTTAAATCTAAGGTGCCTAAAGGTCAAGCGGTCGCCATGTTTAATATGGTAAAGGCAGCAATGCCCCAGAGTTCAGACACAGCGACACCAACTATTCCATATAGATGTATTGGCAGACCATTGGTGAGGATATATCTTTTGTTTAAAATGTATTATTATTGAAATGTCACCGGTCGATATATATAGTTACTAAAGAATGGTCATATTCGTGAAATAGATTACCCCAAAAATCTAGCTAGACGAGTATATGAGATTGTATCACATATATAGATTACTCTGCTCAAAGTATTAAGTGGCATTACATAACATAGATTAATTAATACGGATAACTCGCGAGCTCTTATTGAGAGTAGATTTAGAGACATTCGATATACACATATACTGCTTTACCAAATCAAAAATACAAATCCATGTAAACAAGGATATTTAGTTTCAATATTTAGATTATTTTCCTTCAGTAATTCGCCAGATTAAATTCATATACAGCATGATGAAACACCAGACAAATAAAGAATTATGGCAATAATCCTAGTCAAAATGGACATCCATGCGACACTGTTATAAGATAGTGAGTCCATTTTTATTATTCAAAAGGAGCCTTTCAGTCTTTTTTTCTAAAATTATCAAAATAATGCTTTGAGTAATAAATATTCAAAGTGATACGGTTGCTGGACCGTATCACTTTGATCAAGTAACACTTTATTATGAGAATTTAAATTTCCCAGACTGCCATTCAAGTCCTCCCGGAGTTGAATTCTTATTAACACTTCATTCATCTGATTTCATCATCTGGGAAACGAAGATGAGGAATTTAATTAAAGCTTTGAAATTTTTCACCTCGCGATGCAAATTTCACGCAGGTTTCTTGTCTGGCACAGCCTAGGACCTTTCATATCATTTCATCATGTTTTCCAGAAAGGCTATTTCATTATCATTTTAATCATCATTTCTGTCAATTATCATAAAAAGTTTAAACTTTCTGAAGAAACATACTTTTATTCGGGGAATTGTTGATGACTCTGAATTTAACGTGTGGCCACCGACCCTGGGAATAATTCATAATTTCTTATACTACTTACACCGCATTGCCTGGGACATTCGCCTCTTTTCATTCACTACTGGCCCATTCACGCTAACACCCTATTAGTGTACACATGGTATCGTTGACAGGTCAGATAAGTATGTTTAGGCGATACATTATTCAGCCGATATCATCGATACTTTGATGCCTAATGTGATTTAGCGAGCACAGCCTGCTGCTCACTAGTCTCAATGACAGTGAAATGTCAAAGGTATAGAATACAGCATGGCTATATAGAATGTGAGAGATTATAAATTAAATATCTTTGGTGATTTGCCTGTACGCTGTGCAATAGGGAATGGATGGAATAGGGTGAGTAGTTAGAGTATTACGCCGACCTATGACCTACGTGACTGGGATTGGTACTCAATATTGCCCCTTATTTTTTTAAGCTGAACTACACGGGTCAGATTTTCAGAAAATTCTCAATGTACAGTTCTACTCATCTCTCAAATTCTGCTTATATAGAGTGAAAAATGATAAATACTAGGTATATCTGAGTGTATTCTGTATTGTATTCATTCAATAAATCTGTCTGGTTATGTTGAACTGAATTTTGAACCTGATTTCCGTGTTCAATTTGCGTTATTTGAGAGGATTGGTGAATGTTAATTGTACATATTCTGAAGATCTGACCCATACCATTAATGATGGGTCATTATACTTAGACAAAAGGCAACGAGAGGCTGATCTGCTTCAGGTGATCTTCGGATCATCCATGTGTATGTATTCTGTTTTATGTCACAACAAGGATATTTTTATTGTTGACATCTTCCCTAAAGTCAGTCATCGACCTGACCTTATTTTCGTTTTTCCTACAACATATGTCCCAGCTATTGCCCTATATGAGCTCTTGATTCTGATTTGTTCATCGCTTTTCATCTCAAAGCGAGGCTTCTGTTCCATTTACTTACTGCAAGCAGGGGCCGACTCAAAGAGAATCAACCCTTTTGATATCATTTATATTTATTTATTTAGGATAGGATATACTTGCAGTAAGATTGTCATAGCATATTTTTGATATTTACCGGCAATACACTTCATTATGTCTTGAAATTTTGAGATTGCGGGTCTCCATAACTCAATTTCACCACTCGCAACGACCGACTGAGTACTATCGATCTTTGAAGTAACAACGAAAATAGCATTTTTATTGATATTGGATTGCACTTTTTTTTACACAGAACATCCATATATGTACTAGGGTAAGTCATATTCAATGTTGTCTCCAAACATCAATGTTTCATCTACACATCAATAACATTGCCTTCGGTAGCTGCCTCTAGCAGATGACTTATGTAGACCAACGAGAAACGTATTTACAAGTGCTTTCACGGGTTGAATTTTCAACATATTGATAGCAGATCAGCTGGTCTCACATGTAATAACAAGCTAGATTGTGATATAAGGCCTAACTCTGGGAAAGAGAGATTTATTCTGTGCCAAGAGTAATTCTTGATTCCTCAGCCCCCGCCCCCCCCCCAACACACACACCACCCACTGTCCCTCTCTGTGGCTTTCTCCTCAAAGGGTGAAGGCTATGGATTATAAGTATTACATCTATTCCAAGTCAAAATAGTGTATTGCAATGCTGAGAAAAACAACTTAACTGCCTTACAGCTTAACCCTTCCCATATAGGCTCCGTTTAATTCGTATCCTTCCCGTATGAACTGCCAAGTCATCTCCTGACACCTTTGCTGTCATATATCTCCATCGTGTGGATAACTGCCAGTCTTTGTTGTCAGTCAATGATTGAAGATTTCCTAGTACCGTCTCTCGAACCAGGTCGTGACCCCAGCTGTGAAAGGGTGTGACAATGACAAAGTGTCATGCAATATTCTTTTGTCCAGTCTGCTTGCATATGTAGAGACACAGTTTTAGATCGTATTCCTCAGTCATTTGGCTCTAGTATAACCATTTCCGAATTGTCTTGAAACCAATATGTTTATGTTTATGTACAAAGACATCCTGATTGCTCTAAAATAAAATATTTTCTTGTATTCTTGCTTGGCTTAATTTTGTAACGGTTTTATGCAGCCAGCCACTGAGAAATGTTTGAAATATGTCGAAGTAGAAAGCCCAGTAAACAATTAACTCAGTAGATCTAGCTAGGTTCGAGACGAGGCCAACGATAGATCCTAAACATTCCCGAACTTCTGAACGATTTTGCTTTAATCCTATCTACATTCAGAAGACGACCAAAGAAACCCCCTCCACAGCTAATTAATTACAATGGAGTGGAAAAGGGAAAGCGGTGCACACATGGCCTAAATCAAAGATTTAAGGCCTCTTTATTAAGTCAGTCTATTGGAAACAAAATAATTAGGCCATCCATTCTTCAATTTGAAATACAGTTCAAAGCAAATGCTTCCATCGGAGACTAGTGACATTATATCTTTTCATCTCAGCAGACCACTAATGATATATAATATAATGGAGAGTGTGTATTCAAATGGGATATAAGTCCCCATATTATAGTATACCCTAAGAACAGCAGTCACCAGTACTTGAAAAGCATTTGTGGCTGTCTAGGGCGCAAGCATCCGAACAGGAAATGAAGCATCGATGTCTTCCTGGACTAAACAAAATATCAATAGGCCAGTTGGCATGGTTCCTCCCCTTGCCAAGCAACTTGTTACCAACTTCCTTCATCCAATCCCATCAGCCAGCCTTCGGGGCTGAGATCAGGACTGCATTGATTAGCCACGGAGGCTACTATAGGAACAGGTAATGACAGAGAGGGGAAGAGTGGGGACATGTAGAATGGTTCATTCACTAGCTATATTTGCAAATACTAAACATATATTACAGAGTATTCTCTCTTAAAGTATATTAGAACATGTCCCTATATGAGTCAGATTTTCAGAAAATGTACAATTCAAGTTCTTCAATCTTCTCAAATAACCCAAATTTCAGACCAAAATAAAGTTCAAAATACATTTCAACCTAACCAAACAGATTGTTAGAATCAATGCAATGCTGAATATACTCGAATTTACCTAGTATTGACCAAATTGCAGCCTAGTTTAGCATAATTTACTAAATGTGTACAGCTGTCAATTGTACATTTTCTAAGAATCTGACCCATATAGCGGTATGCCGGGTCGGATATGAAAAACCACTTATGGAAAAAAGCAAAAAAATACTAAATCTCTCAGCCCTTGTTTTAATACCTCGATGGCCTAACTCATGGGCATATCCGTCTCTAGTTATCTACAGCTGCCCAAGCCCATACCTGTCTGCAGTGTTTCCCTCCAACACTCATTCGATAATCAATGCTTGATTGTTCAGGGTAATTGCTTTACATGATAGGTGCTTGCTATTTATTAGTACGTAAAGAGGAAGTGTCAGATTCGTGCTTCCACAGCGCACAGAACGAACGAGAGAATAGATCCTAAACATTGGAACTTGTTCCAAAACTGATATTATCTTTACTGTCATACTCATGCCAAATATCTATAATAATAAAGTTATTTACTACACTTCTATGCCAATTTATATTCCACATTATGCATGCTATTTATATCAGCCAAGAAGCACACGAATGAAAGACATTTTGAAACTTTTATCAGCTCATATACTGATCAAAGATGACGAATGATGTGTACCCGAGGCCTTATCATCATACATATATGGTCCCATCAGCTATATTTATGTCTTATCACAAGGCACTCCATTTTAACTATAACTGAAACACTTTAAGGCTTTGGTCTTGCAAAATCCTTTCACTCCATCATTATTCCCATATTGATATAGCATGCTGAAAGGACAAGAACCCTCATTTATGACAGAATATGAATGAACAGCTTCTATGTTGCGTTTTGGCAGCAAATACATCATGTAAATGAATAAAGTATGGCATCATTCAAAAGTGATATGCGAGCCCGTAATAAGTGCAATGCCCTCCAACATATATATAACCCTTCAATCTTCTGTATTTTATGAGGCAATAAAACCCCATTTCGGTTTTCTTATTCTGGCAAGCTATAAATTTCACTCGATTCATTGCATTTAGTTCAAGGTCGGAGTTCTGAGGTAGCTCTAGACTCCATTGGGAATTTGTGGGAACCCTCTATGTTGTTCACTACTCGTTTTTTTGTCCGCAGGTGGGTAGTGTTTAACAAAGTAACAGTTTTATGATTGCGCTTAAAATGAAAATTCGATACTCTGCCCGTAGGTATGTGGCGCATGGGCGAGCGCTAGCGTTTGAGCATGTATCTATGCAATTCTTGCATTGTTGAATATTTAATTGGGATAACGTGTCATTGATCAAACGCCCATGGGCTAGGCGAACATTTCAATGCATCACAGATTCAATCTGGTTCATTATGACAGAGAGGGTTCTGTTTTTACAACTTTATTATATCAGCTTTGTTGAAATTCCATTGTTAGTGACATAACCCTAGTTGGCATGCAAATGAACATATAGGAAGATTAAGTTTTATTTCTGACAACTGTGGTAAATAAACAGACTGAGCAACTTTTCCTCTAAAAAATGGAGATTGCCTGTCAATGGAATATAAAAGGTATAAAATGCATAGTTAAAGAAATAGAATGACTTGGGAATCGCAGAGAGAAAGACATTCTCGGCAGTGTGAAACGTGTGGTGGGTAGAAATTGAAGAAGTACATTTGAGAGACCGAGTAATGTTTCAAATATGGAATAGTGAACGAATCCTGGCATGAAAAGGACGGTTAAAGTATTGGATAAAATATCACACGCATCATCAAATACATAGTTCTACAGCCATTCCTAAACATATTAATTTTAAGTACATTAAAGTGGTAGCGGGGTATGTGCATGTAGGTCATTCCACGCAATGATCTCTGCTCATAATACCTACTTATTCGCCTTTAATGAGATAGGATTAGACTGAGAATGACATCAGATGTCAATCGCTTGGCCTGGGTGGCGTGTTGCAATGTATTATTACACTCATTACCAAACATAATAACATGTATGATATCATGATCCAAGAGTAAATTCAAATCAACCATGCATTCTCATGTCAATAATTCATGTTGGAACTGGGCCTACCAGGAATGTAAACACAAATATGCCACCCATTCATGTATACTACTTAGAATATTGAATAGTATTGACATACTTAAAAATACCCGACCTCGGAGAGACGAGGAGTCTGGGATAAATTTTCGTTTAAAAAGTTCATAGCACTCTTGATGCTAAAATAGGCAGTTATTTTTTCATAAAATATTTAACACCTGCCCATTAGAATCTAGGCATTGCATATTGCCGGCTAGGGCGTGAAGGGAGTGGTGGACATTACTTTTTAAGGGGTAATCGATCCCCTGGTGGTTTACTAACCGCATGCGAAGCGACATAGTCCAATGCTAACTAGTCCACTTTTTAAGATTCTCAGCAAACTAATTTCCTTGCACCGAGGGCCTATAAAACCCCCTCATATAAATGCTATGATCGGGTAATCGATATATAGGAGTCATGGTCCGCCCTGCTGTTTAGGTTTTGCTGCTGGTGAGGTAGGGGGAAAGCTCGGGAAAGAGGAGGCGGAGGAGGGTAGGGTAGGGGGACGGTACCTGATCTGAAAACCATCCCAGCTCAATGTTCTTGGGAAGGCAGAGGAAATGTAAACATAGAGTGCATGCTATTCCCTGGGATAGAATGCTGACACCGACCGCCAATGAGGGTGGGCTTTATTTATAATGCATAAATGGAGGCGCGGCCTAAGTATAGTTACTGATCGGTGATGGTTTATGCATAGGAGTAAGTGAGACGGAGTGAGACTACCGCACCCCTCTCATCCTCCTATGATCATAGGCAGACGCCTATTCATGCATAGACTTTTCTCTGTAAGAAAGAAGGTAGTCCAGCGCCACAAATTTACCTTCACCGGACCGCAATGATTCAACTAATATGATCTGGCTTGCCTTGATTTAAATGCTCTATATAGATATTCTACTATAGGGGTTCTCCCACACATCATGGATTTGTTTTCCTTTGAGAAACCCCACCAATAGCATGCAGGTGATAAAGAACCCAAGTAATAAGACGGCACAGGGCGTTTAAACTCAAAACCTCAAGGGTGTGATGAAGTGAATTGATTTGTGCAGGTTTTCTTTTTAACAAAGATCAAACAAGGTAGTGTTAAGTTTACCTTGTTTCAATACAAGAACAAGGAGCTTGACAAGAAGCAGTAACCTTTCTTGCAGGTCTTGCAAGGCAGATCATGTGCTTGCACCTCCTTCAATTACCTCAAGTCTTAGATTTAATTTACTTCCTTCGAGATACATAAGTGCCAGCTGCCTCCGTGTGGCATATCTTATCTCCCCTATCTGCACCCTAAAGTCCCTTGATCTCTTTAGTGCAAAAGCTTGATTCAATAGAAACCCTAATAACATCAAGAGAGGGTAACCCGGTTCATCAGTTGGCAGGGCAGAATATAAATCATTTTTTCTTGAGGAATCTTTGTATTTGCTCTGGATGTTGATGGACTTCTGTCCCATTCCTTTTCCCCCTGTTGAGCTTATACTCTTGGGAAGACGAGAGTAGAAGAATAGGGCAAGAGTCATAAATCCTGAACCGATCTAGTAAGCGGATCTCATATATGACCTGGTTATGAGATCTGTAGGTAGGATATGGTATTGGATCCTGTCCTGGTGGATCCATTTTACTACTGCCCTTTGGCAAAAGCATGTTTCCTCGGGCCATAACCAAACAGTGTATGTCGCAGGCACGGATATATCCAATCAGACCCGAAAGTGACCTTCTGTGGTTCTATGTGTGTATTCTTCATCTTTTCTTGTGTCTTGCCTAGCTTAGGTTGCTGCTGGATCACTTACCATATAACAATATCCATGAAAGGAATCGTATATACTCCATAAGCTCACATACAAATACACAGTATGCTACGATATTTCTAATCCAACCTGCCCTCTATTATGCCTTTGCTCTCTATGTGGCTTATGTTTAGACTGTATCATATCGAGTCTCTGCTGTATTCGTCAAGGATCAGATATGTTATCTATCTCTGATCAAGCGAATTGTTACCTCGTACCCTATATAGGGAATAATATATTCCCCTTAGATAAGGACATCTCTCTTTTACCCGACTGTCATCTTAATTGTAAATATTTGATATACCTCTTTGGCGTCGTTGATCTATTATTTTAATAGCTTTGATTGAATCTGAAGGGGAGGTCATTTCTGGCCACCACAAGTTTCTTCCTCGGTAAGAATTGTTAGCCTTTTCTTAATTAACCACAGACATAGTTATAGGGTAAATGCAAAGCAAGTGAGTATGTCTTAAATGACCAAGATGCTTATCAGCAAACGAAAATTGCCTCACGAAACCAGCTTGTCGTAACATACCTTTTTCCCTTGCTGCAAGAAAGATAGGCCCAGAAAGGTCATTGCACTGACATTCAGTCTAGAGTTCTGAAAGACGTGTATTCTTTTCTTTATTCCTATTTCCACAAAAGACCCGAAAGACCTTGAGTAACGACATGAGTTCCAAGGACCATTTAACGAAGTCAAAGAAAAATTCTGAAAAGCAGTATAACATAAATCTCCGCCCCAAAACTCCAGGATCACAGTTTTGAAGTTAGACGGACAAGGCATTGTGTATTTTCAATGAATAGTCTGGCCCTTTCCACTCAAGGAGGCAAATTGTAAAAACAAGCAAAGCAGAAACTCATAATGTATTCTATATAACTATCCCTGCCACAGTGTTGTAGTGTAGGCGTAATATATATTAAATACTTTACGACACTAATAATGCTTGTGTTGTGTTGAGGAACAACTTTTGAGGCGGAGGGGGGGGGGGGCATTGGGGCCATGAATTTTAGGCCTAGATATATCTAGTGTCGCTCTACTAAGAGGTCAATTGTAAACTGAAATCGAATGCAAAATATGCAGGTTGAGATAAGTGGATAATTTGCATATATGTAAATTTAAAAAAGGATATTGGGTGTGAGACGCTGGGGAGGAGGGTTCTAGACATATCTCCTCATTGGTTTATGCCCAGGAGGAGGAGGGAAAATATCTGGGGTAATCTGGGGTAAAGGAGAAGATGTAAAGGTGGGGATGTAAAGGGCTGTGACAGATGGTGTTCTGCACGTTTACAGGAACCATACCAGAATGAGGTGTTTACAGCCAGAGATGAGTGCGGTGATGGTGGTGATGAAATTGTGTATGAGCCACATGCGCCTTGGGCAATTTCTGATCTAATTGAGATGTAGCATGCCAAGATTAAAACTTGTACCAGTGTATTGCCTCGAGCTAAAACAAAACACCCCACAAAGTGATTTCTGAAAGATATCTTCGGCTTCCTCCTATTTTGCGGCTTGGGATAGCTGTGTTATTTACTTGTACCCATCTGAGGCCTAATTCGCTATTGACGGGTTTCTATATTGGCCAATGGATTACACATGTGTAAGTAAGAGATAGTTTAAAATGTGTACCCATATAATCAAAATTATAATCATAATGAAAATAAAAGTAATTAGCATGGACAATGAATATGGGATACAATCACCTTTTTTCAATATTGGTGGGAAATGGTGTTGGTGAAAGAGGGAGTAATCACTAAACAACTAGTTTTAACTCTAGAGTAATCGTTCTATATACTTTTGGGAATGCAAGTCAAAGACATAGACATGGGAATAACTATTTCACTAATAATTGTAGTTGGACTTTGATGTATTGGGCTGCATGGGTAAAATGAAACCAGGTTTATTTCTTTACCTAAAGCAGATTTATTTTGTTCCCCATATCAAGCTGATGTTCGTGTAATAAAGCAATTCTACGTGTAAAGTAATGGTTTCTTGGAACCACACACAATCAGATAAGGATCTTAAGCTTATGTATTATTTAGAGCAGAGGGAGAAGCAAGCACGCTCTGAAGTAACAATTATTGCCGCATAGAACCCCAGAAGTACAAGATCTTTGATTATTTCTCACCGTCAAGGTCACTTTCTATTGATCAATAATTGATCGCCTGGCGTCTTGAATTTTGTCTCAGAAAACGACACATTTGGTTCTATAATTTTAGTTCGGATCCAGATCATCAGCAGACACTCAAGCAGAAAATTCACAATCTTTCAAACAGAATTTATTTTCAGAAATCCCCATATAATTGCATAATAATACATGCAATTTAAAAACCCAGCTTAACATAAGAAAGAGAAGAAGTGTAAGACTAGATAGCTTGAGACACAAACCTCAAGAGTTTCTTGAAAGCACAAGGGCTGGGCGATGTGAAGAAGGGAGAGCAAAGGTGCAATCCCCTTTCGATGAAGTACCCTTAGAGGGGAACGTCAACAAAGAGGACTTGGCATTTTATGCGTAAAGCTCCAGGAAGAGTGCATTACAAAGGGTTGTGTTTGCCTGTTGGGGGTGAGGCCATGCTTATATTTCTGTTGAGGCCAAAGATCGGAATGTTAGAGAGCTAGAGACGAGCCAGGAGAAATTCTTCATGGGGGCTAAAAGGTGACTAGAGCGTTGTACTCCAAGCCACACACACCAGATGAATCAAAACCCTGTGATTCGCAATGGTCCATCTGACATATGTATACGCCTTTAGATATTTCATGAAACTGAGTATATTTTAACCTTGAAATATAATAACTGTCATGCATGATATATGTAGAAGGGACTACATCCATGCCCATTACTCCCCCTCTTTGATTAAACACCAACGTCTCTGACAGACTGTGCTGACTTGACTGGAAGTATGGGTCTCAGACATAAGAATTGGATGTAGGATGGGGTGAAAGAGGAAGGCCAGATTCTGTACACAAACATCCCATCCCTCGAGGCGGCTTCCCAACTTGGTGAGGGCCAGAAAGACGCTGGAAGGCGGTCATTTGATCTGTAAAAGACAGCCCATGAAAAATTCATGATCATATGACGGCCTTACGAAGAAGAGAATAGACTGAAATTCAAATTTGGATTATGCTACCGACTTTGCATTACAAAAAGTCGGATCATATTTGCAGAATCAGGCACCCGAAAGACGCCCCCAAACAATCCGGTTGGTTGTTCCATATGAAATCGTCAAAATAGATTTCATTTGTAGGCAAAGTCATTTTGTCGTACTGCAATTGCTTGTAAACTAATATCCGGGGAGAGGATTACACTTGAATCTTATTTAGTGAAACTCGCTGCATAGCCTGATTAATGTACAGAAATATTTGCATATTTAGATTGAGTTGATTCTTCTCTATAAATACATACTTGGTAACTGCAGACCCAAGAGAAATTGCTCGTATATATTCAATACTGTTGAAATTGAAATATATGTGAGAGTATACTTATAAAGGGTTATTTTCAGCAACTAATAAAGCACCACGATGTTTCAAAGATAAATCAACACATTATTTGAAATTGAATAATGTTGATCTTTATCTTAACATAACAACACACTGTTAGCAAACACGCAACTTTTCCCCATGTCATGCAATTCATAAAATACTAAAGAATACTTAAATACTGAATTTTATAGACAACCCACTGAAATTGATGGTATTTCATGGTCCAATCTGCGCTTGTGACGTCACAGAATCTAGGGCGCACGGTCGTTAATCTCCCCACACCTGAGTCTATCGCTAATATGGTACCAAACACATCCAGCGAAATCGCTGACGGGGATCGCAGAGACTGTTGCCTGGGGCGCCGTATCGATGGCGAATTTTTATCACACCAGATAACCGGTCTGCCCTTGGATGCAGGTGAAACATGAAACACAGACCCTCTTAAACAACTTCCCGTTTCCCAGGTCCCCTCTTCATCTTTAGTCCTGAACAAGACTACACATCAGAAGCTCGTATATATTCGCCGACAGCTTCCGAAAACTGTACCAAGCTTCTTCCTGGCGAAAACGAAAACAGGTACAAGAACTTAATCATCTTCTCTAGCAATAATCATTCCAAATTAATGTGACCCGTTGAATGGAATGTATATGAATATATTTAAAATATTTCAATGAAACGTTGTGATGTTTCGTTGCATCGCTTGTTCTGAACACAATGATATCCATGAACGTATACAGAAATTGCTTTCGTTCACCCTACATTCTACCACGGGAATAACTCCCCCACTAGCAGCCCCAACCCTTCCACCTCTTCTATTACCTGGACGCCCACCATCGATGCCAAATGATCACGAAACTGCCCCGGGGATGATCACCGCTCGATTCCGATGAGATTGATACCCAACAAATCGATATCGGTACACTCGATGTCATGCCATACATGTATAACTATTACCATGCAAAAGGTCCCCGCTGATAGCAGACAAAATATATGTAAAGAGCTCTACAACGGTTACTGATGAACTAGAATGCAACAGTGGGAAGTGGATATTATATTCCAATAATAGACCAATCACCAGCGGGTAGATATTTTGCAATATATCAGGAATAAAATTCTGCAGTAGAAATCAGTCATATTTCATTTAGATCTATGTTGGATCATCTTCACGCTACGACTGGTTGGTACTTTAGATCATACTGATAACGTCTTGTACTAGCGGTAAGATGGGATAATATATTTTTTAGACTTAAGGCCATAGTCCACTCAGCCGATCCTAATGTGATTCTGACGGAACTTAGTAGAAAAAGGGTCCTCTGCGGCGCAAAATCGCATGAGAATCGGCCGTCTAGATTCAGGTTTTTTTAATAGCTTTTTTGAGATACATATCTAAAGCAATGGTAATTCTCTTTAACCTCCTATCCCTATTCCTTTGAAGTTCAGGTAAAAAGGGGTTATCTAAGCAATACAGGGGATATCACCCTTTAATCTGTAAAAGACTGTTCTTCTCAGATATCATAGACCCCATAATAGGAACACTGAACTAGGAGGCGTCAGAATCCATAGTGGTTAAAGATATATTTCGTTTATACATACAAGAAGGAATCAGGGAGGAAGAATTGAGAAACGCCTGATGCGTTTGATCCATTCCAGACTACCTTTAACAACAGATTTGCTTGTCTACCTTCAGGTGAGACTCCTCCTTCAGGGACCTGGCTTCTCTGAGGCCTGGATGTGCATGTGAAAGTTTTAGGAGCCAACACACGTGATCCAAAAGGTGAAGATCAAAGCACATTGAGTGACAAGACGACAAGCAAGACTCGCACGCATGGCTTTCAAGCGCTGCCCCTTCGTATGACAACCTTTCCAACTTTGCCTTCGGGGTTATGATTCGAGAAGAGTAGCGCCCAAAACAGGAGCTGGTCCTGGTCAGTAAGAAGGCAAGAGTGGTCCTGTTTCATCTTTTTTTTTCGTGTCCTCGACCTTTACCTGTTTTACAAGCTGCAGACCTTCGACATTGTCCCTTGTGTTTATTGCTCCTTTTTCGTCATGTTATTTTTTAAGCTGAACATTTTGCACCTGGCAGTCCTTTTAAAAACTTTTTTTCTTTGATGTTTTACTTTGAAGGTCAAATTGTACACGGTTACATTAGCTTAGATCCGTGTTTAAGTTCTGTTTGAAAAACCCATCACTGCCAAATTGCTTTTCTATCTCAGGTAGCTGTCACATCTGGAATATATTATATGCGAGTGATAATAAGAAGCAATCGTCCGAATCGATGTACGATTGAGTTACATCGAAATAACATGTATCGAATAAACATTCTAATGAAAGCACCTGTGCTCTCAGGTGGCAATTTGACTCGATTCACACATAAAACAAAGATAAAAGATGGAAATTGAAAGATATTACCTATCTTATCTCAATAATGGTTAATGTCTGAGAATATTCATGAGAATACAGCATATTATATCAGGTTTCAACATTCTAAATATCATTTCTTCATTATGCCTTCTTAGACGAATAAAAACTTTCTTATTTATGCTTCAGAATCGATGTAATTTCTTTCTTTTTACGTCTTGAGCTACCCCTTACATATCTTCGAAGCTCCACCCTACGGTACTTGTGCTCATCATTCATAGGAATTTCGGATGTGGCATAGGAAGAAAATGTGCTATGACTTAGTATAGACAAAGGCGGCTTCAAAGAGTACCTCCAGCCCCCATCTTTAGATTGTACTTTGGGAATTAAAGGGTGTAGTAAGAGCCTAGACTACTAGAACCGCCTGAATTACCTGTATATTCCCAGGGAGAGATTACTGCGTATATTCCTAGTATAAGTCAACACAAATAGTTACCCTACATCAAATATCCTTTCCCATGATTTTACATTTTTCACGTAAGCATAAACATATAGGACTGATAAAAGTGTACTTTTACCAAATCATGTCATTGTGAACTCTTTGAAATTAATTTATATATTCATAATTATGTTTGATTTATTAGTATATGTTAGCACTGGCAAAAGGTTCTAACCCATTATTTCTTTGGGGATGTTGAAATATAATACTTTTTTATTTCATCGGTGAACTGATTTTGAGGTTTTTTTTACAAACTGCGAAACTGCACAATCAGCTGTCAGTTCTGCATTATTCCGTGCAGTAGGAAACAAATATGCTGTAAACCTATTGAACTGCAACTAAGTTTAGATGATACTAATATATTAGTTACGACGTCAGTGAAAGTAATATTAGTCCGAATATTAATAAGTTGTCATGCAAATGATTCGGTGATATATTGCTAAGGAGGTAACCTGGGAAAGGTGTCTGGTGTGGTGAGTTTATTCTATAGCCTTGCGTTCAAATCACTTCAGGCTAAAATAACTACACGCGTCAACCCTGGTATCCACACTGATCGGATCAATCTAGCCTTTCCTTCCACAAGTTCCCTCGATTTCCTTTTTGTTCAGAAGGAGTACTAAATCTTACTGCTCGTTTGGCATGACTTCTCACCAATAGGGGATTTGCATATAGCTGCCATTTTTAATCGTGATTCGCATGGAATTATGGAACTAATGGTACAGTATAGAATCTATAGAAAGTATCTCATATTCAGCATGGATGATTAAATTTTATCAATGCTCTAATGTCAATATCCATGTATTCTACATATTTCCATAACACAAGTCCCCATCTTTCCCATCATGCATTTGGTTCTCATAGATCATTTACTAAAGCTATGATATTGGTGAAAACATTCTTGCAAATTTAGAAAAAAATGTTGCCAAATACTTGTATGTCGGATTTCATCAGAGTCTATCCCATCATGCACTGCAACAGGCATGCGCAGTTGCACATGCGAATCCCCTATTGCCTAATCCTTCACGTGTGTTGATGTGGTAGATATGCAGTAATAATTTCACGATTAAATGAACCACTTACTCATCTAAATATGTTTCAGAGGTCAATTGCTTTGTGAGAGAATGAACACCAATAAATAGTATTGGATAACAAGCAGCAGCTGAAGTCAAATCAAATCAATTCAGGAAGCTTAATTTCGGGTAGTACTTTTTTTAGACGAACCCAACATAATTACAATATTCATGTTGAATGAAAGACTATCTTGGCCCAATTAGGAGGATCAATTTAATGACATGGTGAGTCACTGTCGTTAGGAGGAATTAAAAATATATCAATGGATGGGTTTAAAACCTCCATTTCCCCATCAAATATTATGATGGATAATATTCGGGGGTGCGATGACGTCAAGGGCGATCACTTATAACAGACGCAAGGTCTTGTGACATGGGAGAAAATGTGACTGAATGAAGGAAGATAGACGAGTGGGGGAAAGAGAAAAAGGGTGGTGAAGGTGATATTAAGGTCGATATCCATGGGCCAACGTGTGACTCAGAAATAGGAGGAGGCAGAGGAGACAAAGTATAATATTTGAGCATAGAGGCTATATGTATGCAAAATTGAATACATATAGCATTGTGTAACAACCCACAACAATTTTAATATCTGTTAGTTTAGGTAATACAGATTTTAATCAATAATCCAAATTTCAATAATACTCTGCTATGCTGAAATGGAATCAGACTGTTTAAATAAAAGTTTAAAAAATGCCTGACCATCAAAGGCTATCAACAGGTAATAATTCATATTTCTACCTTGAATAAAATATCCTTCGAGGATCCGCTGGAAAGATATTTGCGAAACAAACGACGACCAACACTATTTTGAAGTACAAATGATTAATATTTGAGGGAAATTGCCTTTGACATTGTTTTTCCTTATCATGACTTCAATTGAACTGGTCCTCTATATTAACTTAATTTGTCAGAAGCTTCATCTGCAACCAAATAAGTTCTTTTTACCTCTAAAACTGAAAGAAAGAACTCACGCAACATGCATTGGCTCGTGACATCATGCTTGGAAGAGTCGGGTCAAGGCGTAGGAAAGGAATGATATGAATAGCACTTTTGAGGCCTATAACTGGTACTTCAGGTATGGATCGAATGGAACGAGAGGCAGAGATGGAGGTAATAAGTAAGTGGCACGCCACACCTTGTGTGACGAGGGTTGATAATGCGCATTGATCACATAATAGGCTAGCTCGGGAAATGCTTAGCTAATATCCTTCACTTTAAGCTCTACATCTATTGCCGGGCCCCGAACAATCGATATCAGGAGCATTGTCAAGAAGAGAAGGAATGACTCTAATGCTCTATTGGTTTTGCAGAGGCAATCTTATATATAAATATCCGGGACTCGTTATTACTATAGCCTGATACGGTTTACCTATAGTAGTTATTATAGCTAAGGTGTCTTTATAAGAATGATGGGTCTGCCTTGTTATAACTTTGTAATTAGAGAGAGGCATTATGTTAAACATGATTTCAGAATATCGGTCTTGGATTGATGGTTCTAATCAGCTCGCTCTTATAGCTTGTATTGGGGCCAAAGTTCATTTCTTCATTTCTGAAAGTGGAAGGCATTGATTTATCTGTTATGACATGCACCGTTGGTATCAGTGTGTCACATGTTATCCTGTAATCAGTATAAATTCCTTAATATCAAAAAGCCAATTCATGTTGATAAGGTATAAAGATGAGTCTAGATATATTTTGAACCTATAGATTCAATATAATATCGAGACTCATTTTTATAGAGATATAGAATATTCCTTAGAACATTTGAAGACCCTGCTCACACACAACCGTTCCTCCCCCCCCCTCCCCGATTGCGATTTCAAATCCTGGTTCATGTTATTGAAACAACATAAACCAGGATTTGAAATGAAATCATAGGATTCATCGGGAGACCCAAATCGGGTGGCAATCGTGGGGCAAATCGGCTGTGTGTGGGCAGGGTTGAAGTGTGCACAAAAGAACAGAGTCTTTTCCCAATGTTAAGCTCTTACATTGGTGGACTAAACCTTCAATATATAAATATGATGGACTTCAACACGTTTTCTCTTCTGCAGAGATTGTGCATGAATACATACTGGAAGCAAATAGTAGTAGAATCTATTATAGAGGAAGGAATCACTCTCGTATGCTAAGTTCCCGATAGCTATCCGTATAATATCTCTGTAAGCTATATATCACTTTTAAAAAGTGTGATACCATGATAGCACATCATGATGAGTGGGTGTCATTACAGGCGTGATTGCATGGGTCCAAGTAAAATCTTTTCCGGGAAGAACTCGCCGGACATTTCCACTTATTTCCCAACACATTTACAGGATAAAATATTATTATAGTACGGGAAAAGTCGAGTTTATTGAGTTTCGTGAGTTTCGTGATTTTTCAGAGATTATTTCCTCTTCTACGGTCACAATTTACAGTCACTGGCAAATAGTCGCTGTTGATCTCCCAATCGGCGAACTCACTCCCTCCGACGTCTCATTGTAATGCAAGGTAACATCAGTGAGGCGGAGGGAGTGAGTTCTATTGTTACAGATCAGTACTGCTATTTAATCCTGCACACAAGAATGCACAGCAAGGAAGACACTCCTGTGCATACAATGGGCAGGTGATCCCCCCTTTCTCATGGGGCAAATCTAATAGATATCCTTCATATCAACACAGTAATTAGAACTTCTAATCTATGGAGCATTAGTTCTTGGAACTGACATTATTAACCGTTCCCAATAGATCTAACAATCTCAAGGAATGTTCATCAGTCTTTGAATAATTCAGTAGCTATGGAACTAAAGTATTCTTCTGGTGAAAGCAGGGAGGGATATTCGAAACTTAATTCTCGGGAAATATTTATATTGGCAGTCGCCAGTGATTAGCCCTAATGTTGAGGAAGAAAGGCCTTAATGCAGCGCCATAGGAGCAGATCTATTCCCAATTTCCCAGTCTTTAATTAACACAATACTTCCATTGTGACTCCTAATATTAACTTGCCGGTGTATCCTGCACGCACGGTTACCGCCATTGATTCATAGTAATAACGAAACAAACAGTTGGCGGTGTGAATGCATTAAAAAGTCAAATGCATCGTCTCTTTTGGTGATTGGATCTCAAATTAAGCTCTGCATCTTGAGTCGATTTCAATTACATTGCCAAAACAATTTGTCTCCGTCGAAGATTCCAAAGCCAAAGCTATGATAAGTTTTGCCATGGGAATTAAAAGCAGAGAAAATAGCTTAATTATTTTGCTCAATGGAAACCCTGTAGAATAGATTAGGGGCGTCGATAGTATTAATACATTCTGTGTGGTCCCAAGAGAGGAAAGAGAGCGAGTTCCATACAGTAGATTTCGAATATAATTACCCACAGAAATAATGAAGAATAATAGATAATTAGAATGGCATCGAACCAAGAAATCGTTACCTCATTTCGGAGCCAGCGGAATTGCTTGTTAATGTTATGGAAATGGGAATTATGTGATGCAAATGTGAATGAAAACAGTGTATATATTATAAAAAATGGATCGAATCTGATTTCCCCATTGACGAGGAAATGTGGACGCCTATCTGTCATCTACATTCAAAATCCTTTCGCTGGTGAGTCTGAATCTGAACTAATCGCATTGATGAAATTAGCCATTTGTAAAGCTTGATGAAATATTTAAATGAGTCGTAGATTCACATTCATTATGTGACCTTTGTTATGGTTTGAGGTTATGTTAAATATAGAATCAATATGACTGACATTGAGGACAGGGAAAGGGCTCTGTTTGTTGATAATGGCTGAAGCAAGGAAGAGGGTATTATCAACACAAGAGCCCGATTCCTTTTCTAAATGGAGGACATTAATCTGTTTAGTCTCTTTTAGGACGAATGAGTAAACAATGTGTATTGACGAGAAATATTTTCTCCCAGGGCTATCAAAGTTCTCTCAGGGCATTATAGCTCTTTATTATATACTTGATCAGTTACTACCGTATTGTTCGGGGTGCGTTCATCTTTTTGTAATTGCACATATGCGTTACACTTGCCATGGTAACATATGTCCCAAATGACGCAATTTGATTGGTTTGCTGACGTTGCGCTCTTGGCGACGTTGTGGTCTGCTGCATAGCGCTGCCTTGAATGTTTTGAAAGTTTTCAGACAGTGTTTCGATAATTTGGCAAGAAATACAGTATTAATAAGATAGATATAACAAATAGGCATGTAATAAATACCCTATGGCACTCAGTTCGGTTTGTAATCGATATTGACGTCGGGACAAATCGCACTCCACATACACACATGTAATGGTTTTTACATATGATCACATTTCACGAGCTTTATCACAACAGCTACTTGACCAGAATCGTTAAAAATATAGTATGCATATGATATGCTATAGTAAAGGAAATATTGTGTCAATTGGCCTGATGCCAAGTAAGTAAAATATTCATGCTTGACAGTTAGATACATTTAGTGAGATGTTAACCTTCACACTTAATTTCAAGAGATGGTGGATAGATTAGTCTATACATGTATACTGCTATACAGGCAAACTGTTTGCACCTAATAATTCATGGAGCCACGATCTCCTGCATTCCCTCATGCATCTTATGTTAAACAGATCGCTGTTGGTAAAACTATCAATCACACTGTATTTAAGTATTTAAACTGTGAGATAAAACTAAAGAGCTCTGTTCGATTTTGAGTGACTGCTGCGCCGTTCCTCTCGGGCGCTTCATGTCTTCAAACGACAAAACCAGTCTCTTTTTGCACATCCTGCAGGGCTGAAAAGCCCATTGTTAAAATGGTTTCTTAGGATATGATCATGAATAAAGTGTAGGTATATGACGTGGCTTAAGTATACTTGTCTATTCAGACGGCCATGCATCAAATGTAAACAACTTATGCATATTTAATTACCAAGTACGTGCATTCACTGTTGCTGTACCTACACACGATTAACAATGCGTGATGAATAGTGTGAAAACGCTGACAGAGCGTATAGAAAAAAGCTTTATGATTTCCGTATATGAAAAAGTGGCAAGATTCTTCTGAAAGCTCCATCACACCTGATTAACCCGATTATGCCTACCCAAGTTCTTTTAATTCCAATAAGAGGGTTGTACTTCAGAGGTTCGTAACCAATGCACTTTGCAATGCAGATTGTCTCTTTGTAAACGATCTTCCTTACCTGTGAACAGTGCCTTCAACCCAGTTTCAGCGAAGGTTTCATATAACTTGCCCCGCAGCAATAGAATATGGATTAGGCTGAGCAAGTACTAGGTTCCTATGTGTTTTATAATGATGAGTCAGAATTTGATCCAATTGTAATACACAGTTACCACTTGATCTCAGCATGTAGTCGGCGTGCTATGCCACCTGCATATATAAATATACAATTCGTAACTCAGTTTTTATTCACCGCAACCCGAACCTTTTGATAACACCGTTGCATACAATTCAGACATGGAATCGCAGGGTCAGAAGGGGCATGGGAATTGGGCGACTGGTCTCACGGAAGTCGTGTATCACCCTTTTTATCAGGATCTGCACATAAAACGAGGTCTGGTGTCATATAAAATCGCGTATCGCATCGACATTGGCACCAGACGTGAATCAATAATTGAATATAATCTGGGAGAGCAGGTTCCAATTGCATTTGTAGCAAAATTACATGCAGAGCAAAGAGAGGTCCAATTAATCACAATTAAGTACAAAGCAGAATTCGTCGGCAAGTGAGGGCTTGCCTCTTTGCGGCCGCTGAATGGTTTTATGTTAGGCGTGGTGGTCGCTCTGGCATAAATCGATGTTGATGTAGTATCGATACAATAAGTCACTCATAATAAGCTTTCACCACAGGCAAGCAACCCCATGGCCGATCCTACTTCACCCCAGGCACCTTAAACTATGGTTTAAGCAACAGTGCCCATTCAAAGCTCCTCCTAAATGTGCACATATTGGTGTGGTCTATCAGCCATTTGCTTCTTTGGACGACCGCAGACAGAAGAAAAAAATGGAGCTTTATGGTTGATGTAGGAGTATAAAACTCAATACTTGTACAGGGAGTAGAGGGGCGTGGGTCGGCAGGACTTCATCATTGGAGGTTGGTGTGTAATTCCTTTCCACAAAGTCACTGCCATACCTCTCTCATCTTCGGTGACTTACAGTTATGATATAGGAACTCTCACCCTGTCTACTCTGCTCTTTTCCGTAGGCACGCCTCTGTCATTTTATCCACAAAGGGCGAAAAGTCCTCGACAACAATTTCATGAATGCCGAGGTAGAATCTATTAAAGGGCAGAACAAATTATTGCCATACATTTTGACTCATGTATTTTATGAAAGTATCAATCAATCGAGAGAAGTTCGGGGTCATAATTAAAAAGCTCTCTAGCTAGGTATGTTCTCTCTATGATGTTACAACCTGATCAAGAACCGACATATAAAAGAAAGAATACAGGAGAATTTAAAGGTAAAGTACCTAACAATGATTTCCCCCTGAATAATCGATCCTTAAGGTATAAGTTGTTAGAACATTTTAACTGGTATAGCAGTGGGCATAAGTGAGAAATATATCTGGATGGTGTACAGTTTTAACTATAGTTCTTTCTCTCTTGGTTTGAGGGTAATTAGGCAGACTTTATTAAATACCGTACCTATTTCAGGACACGAAGCACTTCAAGGTAAAAGTTCTGGTTGTAGACCATATAACAATTCCAAAAAAAGACTTCAATGCCTAACTTTAATGCAGAAAACTTAGCCTTTCAAGTATATTAAATATGAGATGGTTTTCTAGTAATCTCTTGACGTTCTAGGTGGGTGAATTAACTATACCCAAAGGGCTACTGCACTGCATCCATGACAACATTTTTAAAGCTGTGTGTTGCTTAGTTAACTAGACATACAAAAACAAAGCAGTTGGACTTGAAGAAAGCATTCACCAGCATAAAAGGTACAAGATTTAATTGTTTATAATTAAGAGCGATTCCTCTAAAGCCCCCAGAATCGTATGGAATGAAACCATCACTATCTGTGAGGATTATTTCGCAGACTGGAAGTCGAAAATAGATAATTAATGATAAATGAGCTGGACAACGAACATGGAATGCAATCTATTACGTGTTTTGATGTAATTAGAAGTGAATTGGTCTCTTCTTTATCCTTTTCAGAGAAATAAATGATGAGTGATGTGATCAAGGGTATTTACATCGAAATATAAAATTCTAATTATCATGAATGATCATAGTACAGCCTTTTCCTTACAACAGTTGATTAATAACATGTTATTACGTTTAGGAGACTTAGTATCAGGGCGCAGACCATTGTAATTAGTGACGAAAAACAATCATGATATTAATACATTATCAAGTATATTAAAGGTTAGGAACGTTTATTGAAATGGATAATTAGAAATTGTTAAGTCTTTTAGGGCGACTTGAGGGCGAGGCTTTTCTACACATACTTCCTGAAAGAAAGTACCCCCGTTATTTGATTATCGGCCTTCTTGTTATCTCCAGAATTCACAAGTTACTCCAAGAACTTTACATTTGTTCTTGGGAAAAGAACAAGATTCGTATTGCCTAGACATTACTGGACTAATTTGCCAAGGATTTCTAAAAATTTCACTTTAGAAGGTAGTGGTCATAAGGTGCGTTTGCTAAGATGACTGTGGTTTGGCTTGGAATGTTGACTATTTCCAAGAGCGAGCTCTTAAATATCGTCTCCCATTCCTAGTGTATGGCAGGATTTCGATGGCACCTAGCCTTCTCGACGACCCTCCCACTTGTATACCACAGTCAGAGCCGTAGCATGGTTACAATGCCACCCAGTATTCAAAACAGAGGGAAAGGCTTCTTTAGAATTTCGACAAAGATTTCCCTATAGTTGGGTCGTTGAACGTCTGTTATTTGTTTGAATTCCCGTGGATGTTATACATTGTGGAGAGTTCTTGCCGAATTACTGTAAGGTTATTGCAATTCAGTATAAGTACTCTATGTGAAAAAAACCCGATATAATAATACATTATACGTACAGTGGGAGACGTTGCATGTGCATGCGTAGGCGTATGTGGAAGTACTTTTGGATAGTTCAGAAATTGGCTTGAATTATTCCATTTTAAATTTATTAAAGCATATATAATCAGTTAACTAATTCGTTGGTATATATAGACGTATAATGTTGTCATACACAACTGGGCTGAATGTGATAGGGAGATCAGACTGGACAATATAAGCGTGCAATGGGCAACCTCTTACCGAGCTATAAAGGGAAAATGATGCCCGCAGAATAAACCATCCCAAGTATCCACTTGCTACCACTTACGCGAGTCTACCAAGTATAAATTGAATCCAAGATTTAATGGCTAGATTTCTTTTATAGAAATGAACTATATATGGTAAGGCGGTAACTGGAAGCCTTGATTATACCCCCTAGTTTATGTTTCGGTGCCTAAACTAAATCATAACTGGTAGTCGTCAATGCAATATAATCCTTATACAAAGAAATAGCAGCGTTGTTTTCGTCCAATGTTTTGCAGTAAATTTGGTTTATGTGCTTCAACACTGCTAAGGACTGCTGATGGTAGTGTATTTGATTTGGGAAGGGGATGATAGAATGGATGCTAAACAATGGCCTGGCTCCTAAATGGATCCCATCACACCATCCTATGCGAGAGGTCGGTTTTGAGACCTAGAAGGCCATCAAACACCCATGCTTGTCACCCAGGTTCCCTATTACATAGGCCGTGTTGATATAGGCGGGTACTTGATGGTACTTGCAAGATGCAGTGCAAGTTTGTTACTTAGTACCTTCCATGTGTATAATGTTCATAATTTGTTTTAATTATCGATTACAAAAATGCCCATATGTGATGTATTACAGAAAAATGAGCCATAATTAGAAAAATGGATGTTTTTTAAAGTATTTTATTTGGCAGATATCTTTGTAGGAATGTTCTCATTTTGTAACTAACGTTTTATATCGTATACTTCAACACTGTATTAAATATATCTTTGCGTTTCTAAGAGCATCCTAATCATCATCCTAATCATTAATCATCCACCCAGATATATTGCCAATTTCTTTTTCAAACATAATAGAAATAAAACGTAAAATATAGAAATACGTTTTATATTTCCTAAATATTAGTTAACATTAATGGAATCCACTTTTTACTTCATGACTCTTTTTTCTGTGACACATCACATTATAGGCTTACATTGGGATGTTTTTCTATTTAATTCTTTCATCTGGGATTTCGAATAACGAGCCGAAGAAAAGCTTGGTTCATATCCTGCGCATTCAAAGTGAAAGGCTACAATCGCAGTTCATGCGTCCCTCCTATCCACATTCTAGAGGCAAAAACATAAGATACGTGATAGTGAGTAGGTCTAGATGGCAAGTAGCATCAACGTTTTCCAGTGTACCTAACAAGGCCATCAGCATGAATTAAAAGGTGACATTAGTTCCTGGCGATGGGTTGATGCCCAAACTACAGATGTAATAACTGCCTCCCCGAAGGATCCTTGCAAAAACCCTTCAAGCCTTTGGTCCTTTCATTAACTCGCCATAATTACCTGCTGTACAGAGCAAATGAGAAGGCTAATTTCTACACTTTCCAAGGCGGAAGTAGATCCCGGCACATTAAAGGGCTGGCACGGGCTTTTCAGGCCTGATTCACTTGCTGATAATTCCCATTTATTGCTGTCTGTGTTTTTGATGACATGGTGATGGGGTTAAGCTAATGGCTTGGACCTCATTTGTATGTAAAATCGTACAGGTGTTTCTTTAAAGGTTCATTCCATTCTGCCATTATATACCACTCCAATAGCGAATGAATGGACCAGCTTGGCTTTCATATAGCACATGCTTCACCATCACAAAAATCGGCATTTAAGAGGAAATGGTTCTAAAAGTGACACTTGTAATTAAACAAGATAAGAGAAACGTATGTGTGCTTAAATGTAGTAATTAGACGAATCTGCTTGAGCAGCTTGAGTAGGTAAATAGATATTTGGCGACGGCAACTGCTAATTATACTTCAGAGGAGATATAGAAATGAAACGTGGGCATTCCACCAGGCTGCAATACCCATTTTGCCGTAATTACAAGTACCATCAATATCTACTTCGCAGTCATACCATAGGAAACATACACGGGGCGCGGGAATGTCTTCATATTTGCAGATGGCAAATGATTATAATCGAGGGGAGGGTAACACTATAGACATTAGCTATTATGGCAAACAATTCATAATTGAAGTAAGGTTTACTCGCTAAAGCCCACATCCACTGGCATGTAACAGATACTTGCAGATGCCAGGTCTTTAACTTTTTCCCAAGGTTCTCCGGTGTGTTTGGCGGCAAGGAGATCCCAGAGATTCCGCCATAGACGAGGGCAATCGGGTCATGGCAAACACACCATAAACTCATTCCAACTGGAGTAATCCCGGACATAATTCAACTTTGAATTATCCGGAAGCAATTTACACTTTTTGAAAGGATAGCGCCAGGAGCAGATTGCCATCCAGTGACACCTTCACATGTTACTCATTTAAAAGCATGTTTTGAGTCTGCTTAGAGCCGAGACACATGACGATGGAAATGCTGGTCGGACAAGAGAAATGGTTTTGGGTTACAGGGACCGGAAACCATTTCCTCCCCACACCGAAAATGGCGAATGCCAGTTAGATAATCGCGTGGAGTCGGATTCCAGGAATTTGCATTTTTCAATTGTTGGCTCACTGGTCCTTTTCGTTTAATCCATCTGTGAGAAAAGGAAGTTTGTATTCTTTTATTGCAGTAAGTTGATCATCAAAGACATTCTAGAGGCTCAAAAAGAAATCTAGGATAAATTTCGAATTTGATTCCTTTGAATACGAGCTCGATGACGCCGTTGAATTCTTCGCGACATGCGACTAAGCAATGAACGCTTAGTATAAAATTTCATATTTGAAATCATTAATCTACAAAATTGTTTTATCCCTGCCATTCACGACGGTAATATTTGATCACGTTTTCCAGGAGCGTTCCATGCAAAATACCAGAAACAGCATCCATTATCATGCATTCCTCATTAACATCAAAACAAATGAATACCCTCAGAGGGACTGGGCGTCGGCCGATAAGCAACCACTGTTGTCTTGAAAGCATTACCATCTTGTCATTGATCTGCCATTGAAGGTATTTGGCTTGCCACATTCACCGAGAAAGATAAGATTTAAACACAACTAATGGCAGAAAATCTCCTTGATTTTTCTTTCACTCAGATCGGAGTCCTTCCTTTTTAGAAACAGTGCAAATCGTTTGAGAGTTTCTCTCTCGTCTTTTACAGTTTGTGGATGCTATCCAAGGTTACATCAATCATCGCTTTTAGAATTTTAAAAAATGGTCAGAAGTAAACGGCATGTTAACGAATACATTTCTGTTGTGTTTGTGGTGACTCTCCATGTGTAGTGGGTTCGATTCGTACAAGATAGAAGTGTACGAAACTGTGTCATTAGGGAGGTTTAGCAAGTCTAACATAAACGTAAACGTCTAACATAAACGTAAAAGTATCCATATCTCTGATATACAAACATACGTTAAAAGGAAGAAAGAGGTTCAGCAGAACATGATGGGGGAAACGTAACGTAACATATCAAGCAAAACATTTCATCTTCCAATTTATTTTGTATACATAAAAATGCGACGTAATTCACAGAAAATATACGGATACGGTTGCGTGATTAAGATATGGCAGCTTATATGGCCTCCCTATAGTGTACAACACCTGGTTGTGCGAACGCTAGGTTTTATCTGTTTATCAGGCGAGATTGGCATGGTCCATGATTTGATATCCTGATATTATAAACCATCAGAGAAGACGGCATACAGAGTATATATATATATAATGCCCCTTGTCCATGCCTGGAATTTATCAACAAATCAAACATTCCACTGGACGTATTCGATAATTTCTATTTGTTCAGTGTAAAAGTCGAGTGTATAATATCTAATCCCTGTGGTTTGGTTAAGTGTGATATCATGCACCACCAAACACGCCCTGTTTTAGATTTCGGATTGGTCCTAGAGTTATTCCATCGGAAAATTTAGAATATCAGAACCAATTTACTTCAAATCGAAACGGTACACAGAGTGGGGACAAGGCCAGCACTTGACGAATCTGGTCCTTTCCACGGCTCTTAATACAAGGGGAACATGCAAAAGCAAAGGGCTATGGACAACCGCATGCAAAGGAGGTGTAATTCAGACCCTTTAAAAAGGCACAAGTTTTACTATTTCGATCCGGTCATAATGGATTAGCCCTCGGGCAGCCAGGAATCCCATCATCCCGGTTGAAAATGATGTGATAGGATGAAGAGCCGGCATTTGCATGTAATTCTGTGATCATTCTTTCCGTCCAGCCAATGAACGCTACTGAAATTCCAGCCTTTTTGGACAGTAATCCCAGTTTCGCCCAGAGAAGTAAAACAGGGCCATGGAATCTAAGTGGCCCTTAGATAGTAGCGCGACCGTACCTTTACAACCAAGTACTAATGATGAGAAGGAACCGACATCACTTCCTTTTAGGTATATGACTCGCGATGCTAGGGGGATTTTAGAATGAAGTTTGGTTACGTGAAATAACATTTTTCAGCTCACCTCGCAGACTCTATCTATCTATAAGAGGGCTGAAACCTGTGCTATTCTGTCAAACCCGTCATCTATTTCATAAAATATTCGAGTGGAAATAATTTGGACTTTTATTTTTCTGGATTCTAGAGCAATACGGCCTTCAATATGCCAGGACTGCTGAACAGGTACGGCATCGGATGTCAATCGAATAAGCACTTTTACTCCACTCCTCTTCCAACTTTGCGTGCCGATCTCCAGAAAGAAAAACCTTGCATGTTTCAGACAATAGTTGAAAGCATAAGCATTACTATCGCGTTTAATAGAGAAAGGTAAATATCAATACTAATGATTCCGGTGCAAGCTATTAGCACCAGACTCAGGAGTTGGACATTTTTCAAAAACAAATGTGTATACGTGTGCATATACATGTACATCTTTACAGAGTGTTATGATATTCTACTCTTTGACGCGTGGAGTATTAACCCAACTCAAACCTCAACCGTTCTGTGATTTTAGAAACACCCAATAATGGACTATTGATTTTTTTCTGGGACGATTCTAAATAATCCCTGACATCCCCATGATGGAACCGAGGTAAGAAATTCTTCAAAGCCCTCATCAAGTGGTGTCCTCTTTATCAACAACACCACGAGGAGGCGACGTTGTAAAATCCATTAGTGCTACAAAGTGTCTGCATTGCTGGTGCCTGTGATTTTCTTATTATGTAACCCTCCATGTGTTTCGTGCGATGATATCAGAGAAAACATATCCTCAGTGCTACTAAAGCTTTCCTCTCTATTAGAGGGGCGACTAACTCACGCGATTTAACAATCAGATGCGTGGAAGGCCCATGTCCGAGAGTGTAGCCTGGTTCAAACCCAACCTTCTCCATACTACTTACTACACTGCGGGGCTCACTATCTTGGAAAGTGGTCAAAATGGCCGGCAGTTCGATTGCTTGTACCATCAATGCTTGATGTATGATGGACTGATTAAGGAGGGGGATATATTCAACAGCCAGTTCCCATTTAACATCCGAATCCCTTCCGCCCTATAAGAACACCCATGTATTTAAAAATAAATACATTAAGGCTGCTCTTTCTCTGGCCTGATGGGACCCCTGACACAGAGCTCTTCCTTCCTTGCAGTACATCCTTACTGTCTCCATATGGACTATAATTTGTCTTGCAGACTGGGATTTTGGCTCAGAACCATTTATGATCTTGGCTCGGTTCGTTGATGGGACCTGCAGTTATTGACCGATGCCTTTAGCCGCTTTTGGCCGTTCCTAGATGAATTCTCCTGATTCCCTTTGCCTACTGCCAATCGTTTTCTCTTAACTTCTGATGTAATCTTTCTCTCTCTGATTACTTGAGCGAATGACATATCTGCCCCGAGCCGTGGCATGCTACTGGCCTTTTAGAGTCAGGATCTTCCATGCTGGTTGCCCATGACTTGGGCCCCATCTCTGGCCATTTGTGTCCGTCTAATAAGATAAAAACATTAGATTGTGGCATGCAAGGTCACGCCGGCCTTAAACTCGCCTTCATATAAAGCTTTATAATGCAGAACATCACTTTGCTTGGCCACAATCGGTCCGACCTGATGAATGCTTTCCTGTTGGGATGGGATGTGCTTATTTCGCCCCGCGTGTTAATGCATATTCCTGCCGCGACTCATCTCACCATGTAATCTAATGCTTTGGTCGTGGATACGGCTAAGTCATAACACCCTCAGCAAAATCATAGCACTAGGTATATATAGCATTCATCCTTCTGCTTCAGTGAACAGGTACTCAGAGTATTAATGCACATGGCAGCAATCCAGAAAAGAAAAAAACATCTGACAGTAATGAATCGGAAACATTCAAGGGGAATAACAGCGCCAACTTTGCCCATTTTTCAGCCAGTTCTAGATACCTGCCCATTGCTCTGTTAGTGTGATTGATATATTTATTTCGGAAACGATACTGGCATCAGTTCCCTATCTACAAAGTAAGGCCTACTACATTTGGTCATACATTTCATTCGAAAACGCTCTATCCTTTATGTCATCGGATGTGCTGTATTAAGACACCATTATGCATTCTAGCTACATTCTTGTAAAAAAAAATACATACAAACCATTATAATTCTTTCGAAGCAATATTTCTATTTTATTCATTATGAAGATAATGAAAAAGAAGGGGAAGAGGGGGGACAAGAAGTATTATTACTGTGCATGCATGCTAAGGTGTAGTATGTATTCAATAAAGGAATAAATTACAACTCGGCCAAGTAGATCTTTTTTGTTTTGGCTGGTTCGTCTACCAGATAAAACTTTATACCCGATAATTAGGCTCAATTTGATACGGTGTAGAGCAAGGTCAGTGATTTGATAGTAAACCCACCGTACTCCATAGTCACGCAAGGGGAGAAGTCAAGATTCCCTGCAAGTGGTGATCATTGCCATGTCTGACCCCTGACCAGTCAATATGGAAGCAAATATGCCAGGCAACTGACCAAACAATGAGCGTTTATGACAGGATGATGGCATCACACCTTCCCTCTTACCTTCTCCTCTTCCTCTTGATTCTCCTTCTTCTCTTCCACTACCATGGCGCCACCACTACCACCACCTATTACTGCTCGTCCTCCTCCTCTTTACCTCCCTTACCGCCATCGTGTAAGGACCTATCTTTTAGAGTGTAAATCCCCCACTTGCAACCGTCATCAAGGCCCGGTTTGTACGCTTTTCATGGAAGCAGCAACAACATGTGCACTCCGTGTCATGCTTTCACACAGTTAAGATTAAACTGGAATGGTTAATTCCCATACATCCCATATTGGGCCGCGTTTTAATGGTTTAATGTATACGGATTTAATGATTTACTGAGTTGCATCATCCGCTACGGGATCCCATGGGCTGGTATCTCATTGTGGCTCGGGTACCTAGGAGAGTCACAAAAACTAAAACCATTCCTATAAATATTCACACTCACTTAACACCCTTTGCTTTTGCAGGTTTCGCCAGCTCGCCTCGCCCATTGGCATTTACCGAGCACAAAGCGGACAGAGCAAAGCGTGTATGATATATGAGTGTTATAGTTTCAGGGACGTGAACTATGGGCTCAACCTTGAATACAGATACAGGTTACCATCAATATGTGAAGGTATTGATAGATGCCTTTCAAGTGCTACGACCTAACACCAACGCATACCTTTTATGTCTGTAGGTGAACACTAGGTCAGCCCGCAGGGATTCACTCTTAAAGCTCGGCTCACTCCCATAAAGGCTATCAGATCCAAGGAGAACCCTCTCAATGCCCTGAAAACCCAAGCTACTAAAGGCCACAAGAATGGAGAGCTACTAAAAGCAAACAAAGTGATTGAAAAGTGTGAAAAAGCAGCCGCATTTCTGTGGTGTGAAGCAAAAAGGAATCCCCAGAAATCCCGAGGACAAGTTATAGAATAAAATCCGAAATTCCATATTTTCTATGTTGGTCTATAGCGGCTTGATTTGGAAGGCAATTGGCTACCAGGATTTCTTTAACAAAAAATAAGCAACTGAAAAATTGGCTGGGATTTCAGCTGGCAGAAGTAGCGAATCAACGGTGATTTAAGAGGAGTTATAAGGGAATATTCAGTGTGCCATCCTCCTCACCACGACTCCATCAGTCTTGACACACAGGAGGTGCATTTATATTGGCCACTGATCCCTTATTGAGTAGGGGCATTTAAAAGTTTGGCAAAGGAAAACAAGACGGATTGTCAGTCATAAGACTGCAGTCATCTCAAAGCTTACGATGACCGTAGAAGTAAGGGCCGATGCCAGGTTAATTAGTCCACAGGGCACGGTACCAGAGGTGCTAGACACATCTGTGTGTGAGATCAGGCCGTATCACAGGGCCGTAGACCCTAACAAGTTAATTAAATTTCGCACGTTGGAGATTTTGAATCGGCCGAGATCGTTAGGGATCAAACACATGCACTCGGTTTTAGGGCACTGTATCTCCTTGTCCCACATAACATCCAACATGGCTTTGATCCGGCGTTAACACACCAGGAACAACTTTAATGTCATCTTATAATGTGTTACGACAATGAGGCACCGAGTGGAAAAAGGAACGCTAGGGGAAGGGAAGTTCGAAGGGGACCACATCAAGAGAGGGTGGGTAGGAGTGGTGTGGGGGTGGGGGTGGAGGGGTGGAGGAGGCGAGGGTTGAGGTGAGATAGAGGGATGGAAATAAACTATTCTTGCAGTCACACTGGCCCATTGACACCCCTATTCATTCCTTCTCCCCTCCACCATCACTCACACCTAGGATCTGTTTCTGTCGGCCTCAACACACCCGGACACATCTGAAGCTGGAATTTTTACATTTGCTGCAGGTGCAGCGTCAGTTAGGTAGTCATAAAACGCTTATAAATACTGATGAATGTAAGAGACAGTCGCAATCATTACCAACACCGATAAACCAGAGTTAAATCAGACGGCTTATGGATTCAGTCAGCAGACAGAGAAGTGCCCCTATAAAAGAGACCAATAAGAATTTCATACCATGGGCTAATATCTGTACTGGATGAAAAGAGACATCTTCGCTGAATACATTGGCCCTACAGTATGTATATATATATAATCCTCTGAGCCAAGTTTAGCTGGTTGTAAGGGATGACAGATTTAATATTACATACGAACATTTTATCTCTGATAGTAAAACGTCTATGACTATTGTTTATTATATAGCCGTACGCAATTCTGTCTACTGTGTCCGTTGGTTTAGGAAGAAACTCTCGAATGGTTACAAAGGCTAGGCGGAGCAATTAATGCCCTGGCTCCTTTTGGCTCAAGCTCATGTCTTAAATTAGATGAAATAACAAAAATAAAGCTGGGATAGAGAAAGTAGTAGCAGAAGAAGAAGGAATAGAGGATCAATTCCCTTTTCAATTGCCATTGTCATTGCATGCGATACACATTTGGCATTGATTAAGCTATTATAACCGAGCATATATCCTCGTGGAAGAGCAAAGCTGAATACAAAACACTGATCCGAGTAAGCATATGTTTCTTGCCCTGATTGCTTACGTCGGAAGGCCTATTATTCCTCATCTTATTCGACGTAACACAAAACAATATATGAACTAAGGGGATAAACAAGAGATCACTTGCCACGGACAGAATAGGCCGGCTTGGATGGCTCCGATCGGATTATCGTGACAGCTCAAAGAAATCCATCTTTATGCTGACTCGGAATCTGACCCATCATTGATGATTAGTTGTATTCTACCACCTGTGCATCAGCACCTTGCCATTCTCTATACCTTATGAAATATACAACGTATACATATTGCATATATAAATATATAAGATATTGAGATATACGTGTAGGTCTTTATCTCTTTATGCATACTCGTTGTTCTGTACAGAGCAATAGACTATAGCCTTATGATGTGAGATTTCCATCGATTTAGGGAAAAAAAAGAATAAAGATAACTAGGGGTGATGCAGTATACATGTGGTCTTCGATTGGCTTCTTTTTTTAAAAAGGAGTGCATGGTTGGCAGTTTAAAATACAATTTGGGAGGGGAACCCAAGAGTTTAAATATACTGAACAGTAGTGCAGTTCGACAGATTTATACGTGACACTTTTATATTATAAATGAACTTGTTCAAGTATTCAAAAGAACAATCTACGAAGAAACATGACAGCAAGGAAATGATATGAAATGTATTCGAACGTCGCACTTAATTCATACCATTATATAGATGTATTATCATACATCAGTAACATGGAAAAGTTAAAGGTTTTCTTATTTAGCATAGTGAGACAACCACTTTGTGTTGGAAGTACAAGGTTCATAGGGATTAAACATTGCATTGAAGTGAACTACTTTCAGTGTTCTACCTTGATTTGTAAAACCAAAACCTCGTAATTGGAAATATAACACGTCTGGTTGTGCAAGCTCTGATACCTGCCCTATATGGATGAAGGAACTACGTTTTTATGCCATTTTGTAGACAATGATTACGATCCACATTCACTGATGAATCCGCCCTGTATAATAAGTCTTCCTTTTTGTTCATGTTTGTTATCACCTAGATCTCACGCCAAACCTATAGACCATTGTTCACTATGGAAGACACTAAGCCTAAGAAATTTTCTCTCAACTATCGGAACTCAACTATTTGAGTATCTTTCATTCTTTTATTCCTAGTGTTTAGATTCAGTGTAGACACAACAATGCAAGTGGATAACTACACTGAAGCGTCTTATGACCTAGGTGATGGGCGTGCCTCATATAATATTCTGCGTTGGTAGCAAATGGCATTAGGTGTATACGGCTATTATTTTAAACGTGTTTTAAGAATAATCGATGGAACACTGTCAATAATAACGCCAATGATAGTGAAAATGCTAACCGTAACTAGAGACAAACGCAGACAAACTATAGATCGATCTTCTCCTTTTCTCAAACAAAGAATATATAGCCCACCAAGCAAAACACTTGAAATTACCATAAAGACATCTGAAGAGATTCAAGAGACTGTGGTAATGATCCCTTCTGAGAATGAACTCAACTTTTCTAGTCTTTTAGAGAGACAGTGCACTGTACGAGTACAAAGGGATAAACACTCTATATTAATGTACTGATGATGTCACCGTTCATCAATGGCCTTTTTCATTAGCTGTACCATGTATATTGGGCGGAGGTAGGGTCAGGGTGGTGCAGTGGTAAGACTGGCACCGACTACATACTCAAGAGTTTGGCATGGTACACCCAGAGACCTGGGGGAGCCCTGGGTTCGGATCCGAAATCTTTGGTTCAAAGTCATCGATATTCTTGTAACTGGTCCAAAGTCATTGACGGTTTCGTAATTGGTCCAACGTCATGGACAATTTTGTAAATGGTTCAAATTCATGGCATTTTTGTCTACGATGATTTGTTCTCGAACTTAAATTCATCCGTTGTGATAATTTTTGTCTATTCTTTAGTTCGTGGTTGATTCATTTACCAACAAAGATCCCTTTATGTGGTGGCCCTCTTTAAAGAACAAGGCTCTTAACCATATGGGTTCGCGTGTTCATCATAGATAAAATTGCATTAGATTTGTAAGTAGTTTTTTTTCCCAAATTCAAACAACTGAATTATGTACTACAGCTGCGTCTCGCAATAGTGAATGGTTGATACAGAAAACCTCTGCACCATCTCCTTCAGTGTATTGGTGTAGAGAAGGCGGAGGTTCGTTTGTCTTGCAAGCACATTTTTACATGTACTTTTGTATGATAGGGAAGAAAAGGAAGAAGTTGATGTATAGGCCAGGTATGAATTAGGATGCTATGTAATGCATGTTCCTAAGGAGACGATAAGATCTATACTGGCTGGCTGGGAGTTCGTATACATATTTTTGAAATTTTCTCTGATCAAATTGTAAGATAAATTGCAAATAATTGGAACTTAATATTTACATTTACCTCTATTTTTAGCTGGATTCACACTAGGAAGAGGTTTACAATGGATTTACTTTTCTCCAGAGGGTCAGAATGACAATCCTTATTTGTTTTAAGAATGAGGATTCGTGAATGAGTATGATGAACCGGCAACCAGCACCTTTACCTCTGTTTCGATTGATGAAATCCGACATGGGTACAATTTGATGGGATTAGGATATCAATAGATATAAAATATATACATAAATATATATATATATAAATGCGTCTATCTATTCTTTGCTCAACCTCAATCAATATGTTAATACTAAGTCATTGTAGAAATGACCAAACGACTTCATAACGTTCATAGAACACCCATTTGTCTGTGCACAAGCACTTGTTTATCTCTGCATTATCAGATAACGAAGGTAAAAATCTGGATATTTTCTACTTTTTGTTTCATTCTTTTCCAACCCATCTAAGGATCATTTGACCACAATTTTGGAGGATTCGGTCCAGTTGCTTTTCCTACGGAACTGTTGAAACGTCCTCATCAATAGTGTATTTGGAGGACCCGCCCGAAACCCTTCCTATATATGTATGGTGAGTACACTTATTATCGCTCATCGGCGGCAGTTTTCTCTCTGCGTTTACACCAACGATTCTATAGTTTACACTTCAAATTCTTGTATAAACATAGTACAACATCAGAATATGGATTTATTCAATCCTTTAAGTCATAATTTGAGTAAATTTAATATGATTTCTTTTGTCGTAATAGCTGAGAATGCAGCTCTTAATAGCTTTCATTTGTGCATGACGAGGCAATAACTCCGCTCATCAATTTGCTGTAATCACAAAGGGTTGTAAACCCTACATATACTCAGCCATCCCACCAATGTTAAAGCAGTCAGACCAACGGTTCTACCTGCCGTACTTGGAATCAATACTGGAACTGGAGAGCTCTAATAAGTTCGTAGTGGAGAGAAATGGAAATGGAAGGAAAACATTTGAGAATAGCAGGGAAGTAAAAGATTTGAAAGCAAAATGGATGAATGTGGGGCCAATATGTCTCCTCAGTGTAAAGTTTTAGGTCACTGTTCATTACCGTGAGACGCACCAAAGAGTTGGCGAGGGGGTCCGATCGATGAGTGCAATAAACTGGGGGAAAGACAATCAGTGGAAGGCCAATCGTGCCAATAGCAGTGCGCTTTTTATGGCCAATTATTCTGATGTTTCACGTGTTCCATGGGCATTAAACTTCTTCGGAGACTTTAGGTTCGATTGTACAGAGAGAGGAATTACAAAGGTATGTAATTCATTCACATGTACCCAGAAATCAATTAGTTCCCACTGCTTGTCCTGTTTTCAATAACTGTGTATATAGAAAGGCTGTGGTGTTGATGTAAATCTGGCATAGCGCTCACAATCGAATACAGCTACTGTGGCTGGTGATGGTACTCCACCTGTTTGTCTATAGATTGTCCTTGCTTGTTTTATGACATTCGATAAATATAGCAGAGGTCATTGTCCTCAACACAGTCCCTTGTTTTTTGAATAATGTAGGACTGACAAGGTAGGTAGTATACACGCATGTATATTTAACAGGTTATGTTAACACAAGAGTATAGATCTTGCGTGTGGTAAACCTGTTATCATTGAACAAGGATAGTGTCTCATCCTGAAAGACAGTGTAAAAAATATTTTATCTTAAGACGCATGATTCTGAAGGTGGGGATTGTCATATAACTAATACAAGAGTCGTGCTACAAACAATATAAAGCACAGGACCCACTGAAAAGCACTTGCGTGAGAGTGTACTGTCATTGTACTTTCCTGAATAAAAATGTGTTAAAAAAGAAAATTCATCTTATAACTCGGGTTAGAGAGACTTTACAATGAAATGGGAAATGCAATGAAAGGAGTTTGAATCTAGGATGACTCAAAATAGGAATGGTGACAGCATCTCTTCTGGCTTGCCATTTGGAGCTGGGTTACTGGCCAGCGAGATCGTGCCTCCCAACGAAATGGGATGCGTTTGGATGATCAAGGCCGGCCTGCATTGAAAGTACGACTTACAAGACTCACACGGAAGAGAAGCCATGAAGGCAGTTGTATATAGGAATGGGTTCCAGCAACAGCTGCCGTGGAAAAAACAAGCAACACGTGAATGTGGGTGTAATGCAATGTAACTCTTGGCTCACAACAGAGGACTGAGAGGGCCTTTGTTCTCCTTACAGCTCTGGTAGGGCGATGTAATGACAGATGGTGAAATGCATGGCACCCTGCGCCTCAGACATCCCATTCCCAGGTAGAATAATAATGATTTAGCTTCATATCATTGTCTGAGACCTATTGCAAGCTGAGTCTAGAGGCAATAAACAGAGTTGGCAGGATTCCTCCTGGGAGGGGCTGGCTCCAGGGGATCGCTAGAGGCCACTCCAGAGAGCTAGAAAAGGGTTTTTCCCATGGACAGCCAACCCTGACCTTCTTTCACCTCCATTCCAATAGTCGGGTGCCTAGCATCCTGCCCACACGTTCCCAATGCCTCCCCTTCAAGATGGTCTGACACAAACATCGAATTAGATACACTTCCAAACACGAATGTCATATCGCAGTCGGGAGAGCATACCTTGCCAATATTGAATACTGTCTAATGGAGATACGAAGGTGGAGTCGTAAATGCCTCCCGCGACCTGCACACTAGATGCAATACACTTGGTTAGAACTCTGCTCAAGTCTGAGTTAGTAGAACTTCAAATGGTCCGTATAGGATACCACTGAGGACTATTACAACTAACGTTAACCTTACCCGCTGGGTTTACAATTGTATGTGTTTATAAAGTGGATGCATATTTTCTCTCAATTTATCTCCTCAAATATATACCGATAAAATGTAAGGTGAATTATACACAATTCAAAAAGTGGAAACTACATAAAAGGATCTTGGTGACAGGTTCGTTTGTCCTGATATAGTACCACACTATGAAGAAATGTAATTATAACCCAGTATTTGTGATATGAAAGGTGGTAGTCTACAACATACTTCATTCTAGTGTTGATCTACTAGACATATATCAGTGAACAGGTGAAACATATGGCGTCCATGCATAAACAGAATGGTCAGATTGCTCAGTGTCGTTCCCTTTGAACCATAAACCACATTTAGCGGTGGTCTGAGATAGATAGCCAACTTCTCCCTGGACTGATATGGATGCTAATTTTGAGTTATAGCTGCAAGTTTTGACTTGGAATTGCTCATTTACAAATCACTCCGGGCCAAATGTGGCGGTGAATGACTCTTGTTCCCTAATTATTGCTCCCTGTTGTCATTCAGGTCTCTTCTTCGCTCCTCAATAAAATTCATGGTAGTAGGGCATTGCACCTATTACTTCCCGAAGGAAAGGAAGCTCCACAGTATCTGCTTACAAATCAAAGTGCACCAATTCAAGTTGGCGCCCTATAAGTAAGGCCAGTAACAGCGGCAATTGCTTTAAACATAGGCACCAATTGACGTATCGAAGTGAAAATGACAAACGAAATCTACTTTCTTATCATTACAATTGAATCAAGTAGTGCCCTTTACCCCAGGGGTAATCTAGTATGATGAGTTCAGATTGGGTTCCTAATACCACGAAGAAATTGGAGGCTGCAAATCTAGCTTTCAATTCTGACTTACGCAAAAAGAAGATCTCGATACAGAATCAAGGCGGGGAGTCTATCTCTTTTCAAGGCTTCAATTTTGGATCCGAATTGCTCTAACTACTCCTGGAGAATTTGCTTTTGTAGTAAACATGGGCACGATTCCCCTACTTTCTCCGTACAGAAGCCACATCAGAGAAGTGCTTTTCAGTGTGGCTTCCACCTTGGCTTCCCCCGAGAGGGCGACCGACACAGCGTGATTACATCCTCCTAGGATCTACATCTCAGTCCACATCAAACCCACTTGGAATTCCATCCTGGCCACCACTTCTTCCACCAGACTTGCGGCCAGTACTTTTGAAGGAGCCGGATGCCGCTTGTCACACCGTTAGATTAGTGTAAGGACTACTGTAGTAGGTGATAAACCAATCGATACACATTTTGGGTTTCACACTCTCTGCACCTGAAGCATAGCATCTTCTTTCTAGCTAGGACGACTTTGATTTTCTCCTGGCAAGTGCCCCATTATCCCATCAGAAAACAGCAATAGTCCGACACAATAAAAACAAGCGTGGTCTGGCTAGTGTCATTAAACATACATAACGTTTGAAAATACCGTTGCCACGTGCAGGCCAACTGGGCGTCACAGTGCCCCTAGTATTAGCTTTTGGGGAGTCGAACCTCAATGATAGAAAGCACGTGTAACACCTGGTCAATACATCATCTAATGGTTCCGATCCCCTTGTGAAATATTCAATATTTATTCTATACTAAAAGGTCAAAAGGGCTCAATTCGTGTAGTAAATCATCTTCGTAGGGAAAATGTTTTGCGGTAAAAAAATTAAAAATTAAAAACGAATCCCCGCAAATGAACATCAACAGGCAAGTCATGGGGGCGGCGTGAACTACGTCAGCGTTATTAATTTCGTAATGTCGTTAAGTCGTCATGACAACATCGTCGCCCCTACCAAGGGCCACCCACATAAGAATAGCAGGCGGGAAGCCATGTTTTCTTTGGCGTACAGTCAACGTTCATGTTCCGAGTAAGGTGTTAATGGGTTCTTTTTTAGGAGAACTGTTTTGGGCAAAGACATATTATTGCAAATATTAAAACCTTCAACGACATATTATTCAGGTGATCTTCGTCTGCAGAGACATTATGTGCAATGATTGATGTAGTATGTTGGCCTATTTGTGCTGAGAAACTGGTTAGATTTGAAAGTCATAAACCTAATAAAACATTTTACTTTGGCTCCTGAGAATGTGTCATGTATCCAGAGTCTGTTTCATCGGACTGCTTGGCCCATATTAAAGGTTTTAATATTTGCTTTTCTGAACTTACCATGACCCAACTCAAAACGAACTTCCAGATGCAATAGGACAAACAAACTTTGGGCTGGAATGTCGGGGACCTGCTGTTTGGGAACACCAAAATGGGTACATCATGAAGCTCAAAGCAGGTGCTTCATCTGGTGTAGACGGAAAGCCTGGTTATATGTCATATCGTATGGCTATACTAGAACAATAACACCTATTTGGTATTCCTTTCTTCGTTTTCTTTCTTGGTCAATGCTCAGTGGTTGATGGCACCATATTCACAGCAATACTGCTCCGATTGTTTTCAGAAAAGGAACTATTGATTTGGCCATAGTGAACAAAGGTATGTATACTAGGGTAGAATATCGAATAGGGTACGTGGTATGAATGGATTATGAAACGGTTATAATAGTAATAATAACCCTAAAATAGACAGACTCCGGGTTCTACCTGTTTGCAACGCTATTTATGCTGCAAATTTATAGAATGATTTATTCCATTGGGAAATAATCATAATGATGTATTCATCCGTGCTTGAACATATATAATCAGAGTCGGGACAAGTTTGTCTTATGCCACCATATATTTCTGCTAACTTAATAGAAAAATACCAGGTAGGCATTCCATTTTCAATTGAATAAGTAAATAAAAATAAATATATATTTGACCCCTCAATCCTGAATACTTTGGTGTTTGGTAAGGTCAGACAGTGTAATTGTGCTTCAGCCTCTGTGTTCAATAGGAATCCAGCTTCCATATTGAGGAACAAATTCCAATAAAGGTTATATCAGTCCCTAGGTGAGTTGCTAGCCACAGGGGATCTTACTATACATGATACTTGCCCGCGGTAAAGTGAGTTTTCTAAAGCCTCTTGTGGCAAGCATGGACGCTAAATGGATGCAAAGTAATTTTGGCCAATGTATCAAGCTTCGGTTTGTTTCTCGTGTGAGATAACGAAGCAATTCTTTCCTAACACTCAGAACGTTAACCCTTTGCTTCCTGAGGAAAGTGTTAAATTATGATTGTACTAACACCAGCTTTTTCTCCGACTGCCTGAGTATATCGCTGAATGAAGCAAGGCTACCACTATGGTCAAATAACTTATTCGGTATGCGAAAGAACGCATAATTCATATACACCAACATGTTTCAATACTCGTGGAATAGATGTGGTTATGAAACCGTGCAATGTGCTGTCATGACAAACCATAGCTTAACTATTCATATCGTCAAAGCTGTTTGAATCAAGCATATTCAGCTATACAAGTTGCTTAGGGTTTTAAATGCCATGATGAGGCCAACCAGAACAATGTATGAGGACGATTCATCGACCAGGGTCACAATGTCAGTACACATATATCATCCTATTAAAGGGATCGTCCAATTGTATATATCCTCAATCGAGCTAAAGCCATAAGGTCCTTAATCAATGGTATGTTAGGTGTTAGCAGGTGGGGGTGGGGGATGGTAGGTGCAAGAGGAGTCGGGAGGGTGGTTAAATCTTCGGAGGATATGCATGCACATGCAGATATCGACTTTGAGGCTCTGTCACGACAAGGCCTGAGGGTACGGCCTAGGCCTATTAATGGTGGCTAGGATCAATGGAGGATTCAACACCTGCCACCTCACCTTCTGGCTTATCTGTTCCATCCCCGCCCCCTCCACCAGCAGGGGGCTAGAAACCTGGGAAATGTCATCATTTAAAATCTTATTATCGCTTTCTAACGGAGAACATACTGCCACCGTCACCAATGGGGGCCTGATGAACTCTTCACCCAAAACCTCAGCTCAGAACTACTATAGGCAAAGGACCCGATTCATCATTCGGTTGCATATATATGCATATGCAATGGCTTATAAAGGAAGCTTTGGGTGTTTGAACAGCAATCTGGCCCCTTTGGGGAATGGTAGGTAATATTCATCCCATTTTATTGGTATGGTATATAAGAACGTAAAATCCATGTGATAAAAGCTGCTGCATTGAAAGAGACGATAGATTGCCTATGAGTGTAAATACTTTACGCATTTTACTCACAGCAACTGTATGCATATGAGGTCGGTAGTTACTTCCCGAGTGCTTTTAGCTCCATGAATATTCAAAGTAAAAACCCATTACTCCGCTGATGTTCGCCAAAAGATTCCTTTCTCTGTGCTCCATAAAAATACTCCTGGCACTTAAGCTTTCAAGCTGGAGCCTACACCCCTTATACATAGCACTTTCGATGTGAAGATAATAGATTCCCCCGATTTTATGTCCTATTTTAATATACTACTACCAAAGTGAGGATTCAAAATACTTAGTGGAGGGATCTATCTCTGCACACTATTGTGGAAGATGAATTAGGCAAAAAAACTTCACAAATATAACAATGTACTTCATCGTACCAATTAACCTTTGTAATTGCTCTGACAAGATGTAAAAACTAGACAGGCAAATAGAGCTTAGCTTGATGAAGCACCAGGATTTATTGTAGTAATCTTGTCAATTATGATTGATCGCATTGTGTAAAATAGCCTGTAGAGAATATGGCCCTGGATACAATCATTTCGTTAAGCTATTATTGACACTGTGAAAACGATGTTCTGATTCAAATTTAGATGAGTATAGAAGCAGTTTGATTCGACCTGGTTGCGTGAGTAAATGCTATCCACATAATTCATTGCTGATATTTTGAACGTATTTCTTTGTGTATTAATGATACCACATAACAAAATAACCTGAAATTCAAACTTTGCATGGAATTCCTGCCGAATTCAAAAGCTCTTTAAAGCCTCTCACAGCGACCCTATTTCCTAGGATTTATAGGTAGTTATTTTATTATATTTATCCAATCGCTGAACACGCTTCCTATTCATGAGGAGATTCTAAGGCAGGTAAGTATTCTCTCTAGGCCAAGTGGTTGGCATTGATTGCTACCGTTTGACAGAAATGAGCCGTATCGTTGACATTAGATCGATGAAAGTTGCGGGCTTTAATGATAGGGTTCTACGAACAGAGAGCCCTATAGGCCTGTCCCTGGTGTTTGGCAGACATTAAGAAGACCAACAAATAACAGGTTTCCCCTCGATTACCCTATCTCAAGAGATCAATATATGTATGCGATGTCTGGAAATCTGCGATTGTGCTAGCCAGGTACATTCAGGTAATGTCTGCTCGAAGCGATCCAATACGAATGAAAGAAAATTGATCTAGATCTAGATGTTGCATAACGATGTCTCAGGGGAAATCATCCCCAAGCTTGTTCATTATAAGAAAACATGAATAAATATTCTTATATTAACAAAAGGCTTGGTTTTAAATGTATTTGAGGGCTTCTTTTTTTAAATCAAAAGCATTTTTTCCTTCGGTCTCAAGACTAAACATTGTGACTAAATATATTATATAACTATGAAGTATGTCTTGTTACTTTTGGTACAGAGAGGAATACATTCATCATACAAAGTCTGCATTTATTGCATTAAATAAAATGAGAAGGTGATGGTAGCCCTGGGAGAGGAATGTAATGAACTAGCTTTATGCCATGCATTCCCACGAATCAAACCATAATGTATTGAAGGAAAGGCAAAAGGTGTTAATTTGCATTTATAAAACACATTCCATGCGACCGAAAGCAGGTGCCTAGTGACTGCTAATGAATCTATTTTGGGGATAGCTAGGATACATATGTAGGCAAGCAGGTGTATTTTATAGTCAATTCAGATAAAGGTATGGGCGTTTATAAATCAAGTTTCCTAGTCGCCAGCTCAAATCATTTACATGACGAGGTCAGATTCAAATCAATAACGCCGATATAAGAGAATCGGAATATGGCTGTCGTTAACCTGCTCAGCCCCAGTTTTTCCGAGCTGAACTGACAGTCCTGTATGCACCTGTGCCAGTTGATGAAAATTGATGCGAAATATTTGGATCCTTATTCCAAATGGGCATGGCAGTAGGAAACAATCACAAACTCAATCAAAGTTTCTTGAAAAGATTTTTCTTTGAAAAGAACAAGGATTAATCCTTACTTTACTCAAATAATATATCCTGACAATTACATCTATGCATCAATTACTCATTCTCCATCTCATTTCATCTGAACCAATGTCTGTTTCATGAAAATGTATTTTGTAACATTTCCTGTTAATTGTAAAACTCAACTAAAAGACGGCACTCTTTGGCAGACCTAGTTACTTAAAATGAGCAACCGAATTCAATAAAGACAATAAAGGATTTATGAATTGAATTGAGTTCAATATATTCTGCATACAGCATTTTAATGTGTAATGACAACCAAAGGATATACCTGTACCCCTCCTGTATATACACTCTATATCCTGTATCCCTCACCATATTATAGCTACCATTTACCCCTCCTGATAGAAGTCGGATAACGGGATTCCATTACGTCACAGTTTTGATACGATTTAGTGGGTTAGACCTTTAATATATGCTACAGCCATAAGTTAATGTAAATCTGGAATGTATGATGGGATATAACTGCCAGGATTTATGTTTAGAAAGCCTAATAAAACGTCGGATTATCACGAAAGCCCCTCAATGGCCCAAGGAATCGTTGCAATTTTTAATGTAATTCATTACTCCTTTTAAGTATCAATTAGATTCAATTATAGTAGTTCTTTCGCCCTGTATTCCATACCAGGCGAGTTAATTCTGTAAATATGTTAGAGAACTAAATTGACGAAAGCACGTTTGAAATGTCAAGTTTCGATCATGTTCATGTTCTGATAACTAACTGAATATTTCTCATGAATATTTCTGGAGATTACCTAGGGAAAGGAAATCTTACGTTAACGAAATCATCATTGTCCTAAGGGTTTTAGTTGGTTAAAATGTAAATTCAATGAGATGGCTTTCTCCCTTCAGCAAGTTAATTAATGTTGCTAACAAAAACGGAAATACTTTGATTATCATCCTATGACGCTTTGAAAGGAACGATAGATTATATATTTCATCAACAGGAAATATCTAAGTTGCGAGAATATAATATACTGCAATCTCGCTGTGCAGTTTGTTCAATTATGGCAACTATAGTGTAGGTATGCAACACATCACCATGTAGGTAAGAATAATTGAATTATTAATAAAATGTCACATATTCGTATCAAACTAATTTAAGTTCTTTTATGTTTGTGATTGGCAATCCGTATTTTTGTATTTTTGCCTTGAAGCGCTATTTTTGCCTTGAAGAGCTATTCATGGGTGAGTTTAAATGGCAATTCAAAGCATTCAATGGTGACTCAAACGAAAGTGCTCCATTGATCAGAATGAAAAATTGGTTAGAACCCTGCCCATTGAAAATATTAAATGCCACTCCGAGATTAAAAGCACAAATTAGGTTTTCCTCCCAAAGCCGCTGGCTGATAATCTGAGAAGGAGAAATATTAGAATCCTTAGCATAATGAATGAGAAGGATCAAAACTAGAGACTCAGTCTAATTGAACCTTTCTTTGAAAGCAAATGCTATCAGAGTGACGAAGTGTCTTGGCGAATGCTCAAAAATGGTTAATAGTCCCCGAGAACAACTTTGACTCCGATCCTCTCATTCTAGCTGTCTACTCTAAAAAAGCAAATGATCTATCTTGAAACACAATGTGACTCAACAGAAAAGAAAATAGGTCGACGTGGTCAATCGGGCATTTTAGAATGCGTGTTATATGAGGGGGAAATCGGATTGGATTCGATAATGATTGAGATACAGGGATTGGTATTTCAAATCCTGGAGTGATATTCGCTGAAACGTGTTCATTGAAATCTCCATTCGCTATAATATCAGTTAACTAATAACCACTCTCCACTTCTCTCCTCTCTCGTTCTCTCCTCTCTCTCTCTCTCTCTCTCTCTCTTCCATCGAGCGATTATTATTTCGTGGGGTAAATGAGAAAACTGGACAAACATCGATGAATAGATATTAAACGTTTATCAGGTAGAGAAAATGAGTGTAAGGGCGTCTGTCTGAGAAAAAAAGAGAATCTAAAACCTTAAGTTATTGGGAAGATATACATCTCATTACACAATCGACTAGATGGAATCAGGTGGAAGAGAAAATAAGCCCTTTGAATAATTCACCTTCTATAAATGGGAAATATTAGAATAGGCCATACCACTTTGAAGCCCATAAATAAAGAATCGGTATACCCTTTTTGTCTTTCTATTATTTCTCATTAGTCGTATTACTTCCCTGCGGTCCGGTTGTTAGAACAGTCTATAGGCATGCTCTGAATACAGAAAGACATATATACATTACTGATAATAAGCCACAATAAGAGAGTATTGCCAACAATGGTACCTTCTGTTCTGTATATATTGAGGTAATTACTGCGTGCTTTATAATCATAACACAGCGTATGTGCTCTCAGCGATCCTGGATTCAATGCCCCTTTTTAAGCTCGCAGCTTATTCCAAGAAATCGGAGCAAGGCTGCAGCTAGCAATTGTGAAATGCGACATTTACTTGATTTCCCGGACACACAATACTACCCCATTGTGTCAGCGATGAATTAGGCAGAATGGAATGAAAGGAGTCATCTTGCCTATTTCATACTTTTCCCCCTTCCATTCCCCATCTGTCTATACTCTCTAACCCTCTTCTTCCAGCACTTCCATACCCCTTGCTGGGTGGTAGCGTTTCTCCCAAAGCTAGTCACAAATCAAATAGTATGCAGTGGATGTTTGGTGGAATTATTGCTTCCTTCTCTGTTTGGATTGTGTAGCCCAAGCACTCGCCACTGGTCGAGGTATTGAAGCGCTATCGCTATAGCCTCAGCTCAATGCATGGACCAAGAATCATGCCTGTAGGAGGGCAGATAGAAATGTTCCGCTTCAAAATATGAGTATTACCCTGGACTAGCTACAGCCAAGGCATAAAGACCCGAGTTATGGGATCGTGTGGAAAAATCCTTGTTAGCGCGGCGGTAAATACAATGGGCGTCTGCAGTAAATTTGATGTGGGCGAGCAAGGACATAAATCGTCGTAGTAGCTAGTTTGGACCCCCTTAGTCTGATATATGAGGCGAAAGTAAATATAAACTGTCCGTCAGCTTATTATGTCTGTAGACTTGTATAGGGGAATCAGGCCTTGCATTATATCCAATAGGCCTTTTTTAAACCTCAGCACTATCTCCGATAATTTGTTTTCTATTAATCATGTCGAGTTATTGCCTTTTGCAATTAGGCCTGAGCAATATATCGATACGATTGACAGTTATCAGGGAAAGTGGGAAGATAGCATTATCGTAAATTATCACTGGTTCCTGTATTTCTGTTTTGACGGAGATTGCTTACAGAGAGGAGGAGGAAGAGGAGGTCTTATTTCCACTAGATCTGACCGACCATCGATAGCGTGTGGGAGACCACACCTGGCTTAATTCACGCTGTAATACAATGAGGCGAGAAAGAGAAAGGCCATCATCACACGGTATAGCTACCCTAACTCTCTCTCCCTCTCTCACACACTCTCATTCTCTCATTCCCTTTGCTACGCTGAAAAGAACATTGCATCTCTTATGAAGGGGGCATAGAGGGGAAGCTGGTAGCTATAGATAAGTGATAAATTAGGCAGACACCTGCTGAATGTACATATCACAGGAGCATTGAGGCATGACGACCAACCAGAATCATCCACATACATATTTCTGGTGTCTATGATCAATAACCTTTCGCGGTGCATTAAGCCCGGTTCGGTTAAGCGCTCCTATGCACGCCAGAGAACGATCTGATTTTTGGTGGGCCTACTTACCTAGCTTCGGAGCATTCACTGACGGCGGTATTGTGTGTAATGGCTGCGTTTCATATAATCCAATGAATAACCAGGCTACTACCCTGGCACCGGCAGGGTGGGCTTATGTAGTCAGCAAATGTTACGCTAACATGATAAGATGGACCCATGATCCCATGTGCACGGACATGATACTTATTCTACAGCAACCAGAGAGTGGCAGGCCAAGCGACCGACCCGACCCATCAGATACCTCCGGATTTTCCCATAAACATTCTATCCTTTCACGATCCAGTCTCCCGATTTATCTTCTTATGTAGGGGACTTAAAGAGCGCTGGTTTGCCGGAGATAAGCTGCACTGGTATATATAAGAGGTCCATTCAGAGCGTGTATGGGATATGACCGTAGAGGGAAGCCAAGGAATAGGCCATGCAGGAACCGGGAGGTCCGATAGACAAACTAAAAACACCGAGGTCACTGCCTACCAGTATCTTGCAGCTTGGTGCAAGTGACCCGAGGTGTGTCAATAATGTAGGAGTTCCTAATCTGAAGAGTCACTTCACAAGGCAATGAACCTAAGTGAGAGAAACCTTTTAATAGTACATCCACTGTCTACGGGTTGAGTTCTTTTTCCTCAAGAGGGTCTTAAGCTCCTCCTACTCCTTGTGGAGCGATCCTAAGGATTAGATAGATAGGTACGTAGGTAGGTATAGGTAGTCGTGTACTGGATTATATACGTAGGTCTGTGTATACACCTCCACCTCCTCCGCCGGAAGATCTACCAATCCTCACTGGAGGCATGTGAAGTTGAGGGCCGTACCACATCCTCCACGGTGGAGAACTGTCACCATCACCTACTCCACGTGTGATCTGCCAAATCCCTCCAGTGTCTTGTTGATACTGTTCATTCTACTCAGGCTTCAGTACTGTTGAAGTTTAACACGAAGGGATTCAGGCCGAAAGTCTGAAGTCCCGGTGATATAAGATGTATATTATAAGTTCCCCACCCACAAGTGCATTTGGGATGGGAGCCACCACCACCAGCAACAACAAACTATTCCTATAGGTAAAGTCCAACGCCGTGGTGGAGTGTAGCTATTCAAAAAAACATGTATATACCTGTGACGGGAAAGCCTTTGTAGAGTTGTGGCTAGCTTTTTGTAGTAAGTGCATGCTGCGAAGAAGATGCCAGCGAGGTGACTTGATTGATTGCTAGGCAAAGAGTGTAGACGTATGTTAGTGCGCTTTCCAACAACAAGAAGGGTACTTGTAGAAGTATAGTAAGAGTAGTAAGAATTGTCCCTACTGCCTGCGTCACCTGCCTCCTGGGTTGGTATCCTATGCGCGCTCTCTCCGTGTCTCTGGTGTGTCGGTACCGTCTGTTAGCACACACTGCCACTGGTGGCAGCTATCGGCGATGCTGCCTCCCACTCTACCTCTCCTCCTCCTCCACCTCCACTACTTCTCCTCCTCCTCCTCCTCCTCTATGCACATTGATCACTGACTACCTCCAGCAAGCCCAGCGCGCGTGGACTCATTGCTGGAGGTGCAGGAGGACTGGAACGTGGAGAAAGAGAAAGATCGAGCCTCCTGTGAGAATGGGGAGATGGAATGTGGCTGTTTCTGCATGTTCAGAACTGACAGATATTTCAAATGGCTTGATTTCTGAAGACTTTGGAAGCAGAGGTCCTTTTAAATCAAGTACTTGTAGTAGTATCACCACCACACTCTCTGTATATATATAGGAAGTTGGTGTTGGGAAGCCAAGTTCCCTTTACTTGCTTCGGCAACAGGCTGTGCCGATACATAGAGTCGTTCCACCTGGAGAGCGGGCTGTTGTAGTAGTTGAAGCGTACCGCACCCTTGCTCCAGTCTAGCTATACTACTCGCGAAAGACGCCTGTACCAGGCGATTCTTTGGCCAGGTTTAACTCTAGTACAAATCCGTCCAGTAAACTATTGAATGGGATCGGCCTGGGGGTGGGGCCCGTTGGGTAAGAATGGGCAATAGCTACTGAAACATATTGGGAAGGGGGCCACGCGTGTTGAATAACAAAGACTTTTCACATACTTATACACTTCAAAATGCCAGATTTGGGTGTTTCGAGTAGAAAATAAAATGACGGGACATCATAGCAAATATGTTGGACATTTTCTGCTGTATACATCGTCCGATACTCGAATTAAGCGGTGGAAATTATGCATTGAATAATTGACACATATGAGAAGGTACACATAGCGGGGCTTAGTTGCATTCATTCCATCAATCACGTAGACAAAGAGCAAGTCAGCGTACAAGGGTGAACGACTTAGGAGAAATAACCATCAATGAGGCAAGGGCCGGTTGCCATCACACAAGGAAATGTGGGCGAGAAGAGAAAGAGGGATTGCTTGGCGAAGGCACCACTAAAGGAGAAGTACCCTAATGAAAATCAGGAAGGGAAAAGAATTATGAAGAAGAGCAGGCCTTAATACGGTCGCACTCAATACTCCCGGAGGTTACTGGTTGAGAAAACCCGCCGGCCCTATTTTAGGTCGCGCTGAGGTGAAACCAGCTTTAAATATTTGTCTTAGGTTTTAAAAGAAATTGTGGTAATTGGCTCATGTGATTATGTAAACATATGAATGAAATAGTTAGCTTAATGTGTTTGAGTCGTCGACAGTAGGAGATTCTTGTTATTCCTGCTGATCTGTGTGTTTATTCCGTTATTAACACCATCGCACCAGTTAGAACAATGAAATTGGGCAAGTTTGAGGAGCTCTTCAGATTTGTGTACAGGGCCTATAGTCCACTAAGCCGTTTTTCATGCGATTCTAATGGAACTTAGTGAAAAGGGGTCCTCTTCGGCGTAACATCACATGAGAATTGGTTTAGTGGACTAGGGCCTTTACGACCTTGGAATATTCATAAGAAGGTACTATTGTTTAGAGAAGAAACAGTCTATGGAGAGAATGGTACGAGGCCCCGTAATAGAAAACAATTATAGAACGAGATTCCAAACGTGATTTCTCCATATATTTCCCACTACGGTCGCCTCGTACCATTTTATATTTATTTTATGCCTAAAGATTTTGCCCCCGATCAGAATGAATGAAAACATACATGAACAATCGACAATTTACGCAACTTGCCTCAATTTGAGCTTTGTCACCGGAAGTAATTTGATTTGTTACGCTATGTGTGCAATAACGATTATGTTATTGCACTCCTGTTATCATACCTCGCATAGTTTAGATATACATAATACATTTAGGCACAATTTAAATACAAGTACTTTGTTCTAGTCTGTCCTCTTTTCGAATTCATTCGGACTGCATTATGGACGAATACGAGTGACTTGAAACAAAACATCGTAGGCAATGTTAATCTTGAGATTATATATGCTAAGATCGGAGAAAATGGTAGAGGTGATGAGCTGTTTTGTTAAATGAATTGAATCTACCAATGATGTATGTAGCGCTTTACCTAAATAAAAATGAATTAAAAGAAAAAAAAATGCTTGGAAGATTATTGTTGACTATAGATTTGAATAGCTATATCAATAAACAAGGAGTTATATAGTAGAACTACATGTATAATACTCACCTTTGTCCATGTATGTATCCAAAGCTACTGATCTTGACCGTTGACTATTTCTAAATGTGATGTGTTCCAGTAAAATGGGTCACAAGTCGCAAGTCATTGATATTTTGCTAAGTTTTTTTCCCACAAGGTCTCTTTATTGAAATGCTCTTGCGTCTTGAAGGCCTTCGTATGGAGTATATTTAGTTACTATACTGGTTACCCATGCAGAAACATTGCAAACTCTTTTTTTTTTCAAAAATAAAAATATCAAACCTTAGATATAGAAATACTTAATAGGTGTCCTAGTGTTTACTATCATTGGAATCAGCTTGATCTCCTCTTTTCAAATATGGTGATATCTCAAAATCCATATGTTGCGACTTGTGTCTCATTTTCCTAAAACGGATCACAAATGAAGGTATCAAACAGGGCGTCTTCTTATCTATCAAGACATTGTGATTATCAGTATTCTTCCCTTACCTACTTTCTGCGTATCTAGGTCCAGAGTAAGGCATGGTTGGAGGAAATTACTTGCCTCCATATTGGATATCACTTGTGCAGAAAGCACATAAAAGACATAGATGTACAACATAAAGGGGTACATTTGGATTGATTTTCACATCTATTTGGGCGGTTTCAGTGAATCAGAACCCCCTGGGACATGACATGGGGAAATCTTGAGATAGGAGAGAGTAGTTACTGTGACAAAGCGCGGAAAGGAGATGACAAGGTACTCTAAAAACTAACAGCCCAGGGGCGGGAAATGGCAGAACCCACAATCAGTGCACCTCCCTTGCTGCAAGGTATGACAGTCCATACTGTACGAGCTAGAAGCATTGTTCTTACCACTCGAGAATGCAATAGCAAGGCGGGGATAATGTATGGAAGTACGGGACCTACTCGTGCGACCTTCTGGTAGCAGGAGGATGTATACAGGAATATAGATGGGTTAAAGCACCTTGTTTTTAGAGTGCGAAGATCAAACGCTTGGTGGAGTTTTAAGCCCCTCTTGGGAGGGATGACCAGGCTGTCTAACCTCGTTGTGGTCACTACCACGTGTCACTAAGCTCTAGTGTTAAAGTATGGCAGGTCAAGCTGGTATGTGAGACGCCAGGGAACGCTAACCTATGTTACACAAAATATCCATTGGTTTCATACATAAAACATTGATTTAGCATCTGCTGGTATAGTATAGAGATTTGCAGGTTGACAGTTCCATGAATGATTGCAATATTTACACTAACAGGTCTTACTACTGCAGTCATATTCAAGGTAGGAAGTAACGATATATATATGCACCTGTAGCAATGTCACAACAACAAGTTGAACAACCCCTGGTCGATCGATATATCCCTAGCCCATAATTCATAACACTCGGGTGAAATTAAAAAAAACTAAAATAGCTTTCTTTGTGAAAGAAAAATATATTTTAAACGGCAGTGTATGTGGTGGACTTCTGCAATAACTTCAGCCAGGCTATAGTAATAACTTCAAGAATATTCTATATATTCAACTAGCATGTTTCACCTATATAGCATGATATCACTACCTTAAGCATCAGAGGGATAATTAAGAGTCAAGGTTGATATATAGGCCAATGTGGAACGAAATTAAATTAGCCTTATGGGCGGATGTTTCGGAGAGACGGGGTGATATTACATCAATAGAGGTGAAGTTGATACAAGCACATTATATTATTATATATTGGGAAAATGATAGGGGAAATGCGCGCATAAACTGCAATCTGAAATAGGGAAAGGGAAATAGGGAATCTGAAATACCGACGAAAACAACAATAGAAACACAACAGAATGTTAAAAAGCAAGCACAAAATGAGCTTTATTGTGGAAATCCAGAAGGGTTATCTTTATATAAAAAAGGGGAAATGGTTTAGCGTCATGAATGGTACCGAAGTTTGGGACGCATTGCCCGATCACGATTCCAACCCATTTAACCACAGAAGGTCACGTCTTTAGTTGACAAGTTGGTAAAATCTGAGACTGGTTATGTCTGTGTTTTAACCTCGAATGGCGGATTCATCATTGAAATGTGCCAATGTGCCTGCCGGCCTAGTCTAAGTTACTTATCCTCGCGACAACGTTGTGCTTTGGTGCCAAAGGTCTGTACATATTTCACCTATCAACGTCGGCAACCCTAGCCTTTAAGCACCAAGCTTAGGTCACTAAAGACAGATGATAAAAATTGTATGGCCCCCAAGGTAAGATGGGACTGAGATATACAGATGATTCAAAGGCACTTTGGCTGAATTATTAAAGATGGTCCTGTCATAATCAAAATGGTATTGGAAGGCCAATAGTAAAATTATTGACTGTGTGTCGCGTCCCCCTTCCCACGCCTGAGGATTTATCATTATATGAAAGAACGCCCAAAACTGATTCTGTGCTGGCCAAATGCTTATGCGAGGGCCCTCGCTGTTTTCACAGCCATAATTATGTCCTCAGCATAAAATTCATGGCATGCATTTATGTGCGTGTTTTCTTGTCCAAATTGGAATAAAATTTCCTCTGGGAGGTAATGAAACCGTCAAAAGGGCAATATTGGGGACGTGCGTAAGATGGGTGAGGTGCACGGAGGTAGTGTGGTTAGGGAGGTGAAGAGAGCTGACTATAGCGCGTTCCACCACATAAGCTCTGTACACATTACAGTCTAGGCCCAAAGTTGAGAGAGTCCCTTCAAACGGAGGGAAAGCCTCTCGCCTCAAACCGCAAAGTGCCATTATGATTACATTAAGACCGCAAAATATTATCATATTCCCATTAGAAGTCCTAGACAAGGAAACCGATTAGCGAAGTAGGCGTTCAATCACTGACATACCATTTTTATCTGATCTGAGGGTTTGGACCTAGACTGGTTAGCTTGCAAGACATCCCTCCGATTGAACCCTGATATATTTCTTGCTGTTGATGAAAGATCAGTATTTCTTATGTATATTTTTAATGACCAACTATCTGGAAGAAGAAAAGAACATCAAACTGGCAATATATCAAAAACAGTCCCAAATGTTGCCAGATTGATGACATTACCAACCGAATGGGGGACATGGGAATACATATTTGGTTGCCATGGTTACATTAATGCTAAACAAATTAAATCCCATTTTGACCCTAAAGCCATTAGTATACATATCTATATAACCATCGCTACTACGAACCTATCAGTATAGTAGACAATGAGTCATAGCCAAACACTGCACATTGTATTTGGCTATTGTATTATACCAAATAAAAGTTACTAAACCATCATACACCTGTTCGAATTTTCTCAAGTGAAACGATTAAATTATGTAACTACTTCAAGTATAGCCATATTATTCATAATGTATTGTATTTTCAAAACCACTGTTAACAAGTGTAGAGAATCATCCTCAGTCATGGATTGAGGTGATATTACCCCCGTTGCATAACAATCTGCGAGCGCAATATTAACACTGAAAAAGCTACTCGCAGATTGCTATGCAACGGGGGCATTGTCCTCTGCAAAAGACGAATGTAAGCATGTTATGTAGAGGCTGAATGCCTCCCGCTAGCCGGAGAGTTCCTCTTTCTACGGCAAAACAATATTGCAATAAAGGTTTTCTCAAGCTAAATCAAAGCCATGGATGAAGGGCCAAAAATAAACATTTTTAAATGTGTACCTGCTATGGGCTTTATTTGGCACAGCTTCCATTTTGTTTTATATCCATAATACCCTTGTACTCGTATTGCTTAGGAACCTGCGCCACCTGTAGGATACGGGTCAGATCTTTAAAAAATGTACAATCGGCAGATTTAGTCAATTCCACTATATTAGACTGGAAAATGGTCAATACTCGTTATATCTGAGTATATTTGATATTGCTATGATTCAAACAAAAAGGGCTATGTAGAATCCAATTTTTAACATTATTTTTGTCACAAATATGATTTATTTGCGAAGATTGGGGAGGCGAATTGTACAATTTCAGGCGATTCCACCCATACACTAGATTTTGGCGAGTATTTCAAATGAGCCTTTATTGCCTGTGATCTTTCATGTGAGTAGCTCGATGTGCAAGGTGATAATAACCCCATCCGCTGGCGGTTATTTACTAAGAAATAACTGTCGCCTGCACTGCGCACATAAATGGTGTTGTGAATAATATTTTCAATCTGCATGGCGTGCTGTCTCCCGCGGATGGTTGTGCATGGGAACGGGCGCAATATTACCAAGGGCGGATGAGCTGGGTCAGCTGAAAAAACCGTGGACACACACAGACGATTTGGCTCCCGATTGCCAATCGGCTGTGTGTGTCCACGGCTTTACTGTTTAGCCTATTGTGATATTTTATTCTGACCGTGATGCACTGGAGTAAATATGATTGGAATGATTGGAAAATAGAGTAAGAAACCAATGATGATATTAGTGTGATTTATTAGTATATGTTTGCACTGGCAACAGGTTCTAAGTCATTATATCTTTGGCGACGCTAAAATATAATACGTTTTTTTTATTTTACCGGAGAACCGATTTTGAGTTTTTTCACCAAATGTGAAACTGCACAATCAGCTGGCAGTTCTGCATTGTTTCGTGCAGTAGGAGACAAATAGGCTATAAACCTATTAAACGTCAACTGAGTATTGATCAAACTAACATATTACTGATATTTGGGTTTCTTCTGTATCCAAAGATTAGCTCATCTCTAAAATGTCTATGATATAATTTTTGCGGGATATTTGGGTTTCTTCTGTATCTATGCATGTATGTATGTATGTATGCAGAAAACGAGCTTACTTAGTCCAATTATTTAAAGAAAAACATATGGATTAAGGATTTAATACGATGCCATCATATATGGTGTAATTATATGTCTGTTACCGTACATGGGAACATTAAACAGGTAGTTTTATACTTAAAATGAAGTTAATAATCTCAAAAATCGTTATGAATAACAAATTTAAACAAACCGATTATAAATTTAGAAAGACGTGAAATAATTAGTATCAACTTGTTCATCACTCGGCAGTGTTTTACACTCTTATATCATTTGTAAGGAGTAACACCTCTGTTCTGTTTAATGTTACTCATAGATTCAAATACATTTACAATTCTTAAAGTACTTACAATTCGTCGTATGGATAGGCAATGAAATGGTTCAATACCAATGACCTGGTGTGGTGTAACTGCAACAATAAGAAAAGAGAAATTGAAACCGTAATAAGAGGGTGGTACAGGGAGATAACATGAATTCAATTGTATGTTACTATTGCATTATTCACAAAGCATTGATGATGTGAGTTAAATATGTATGTGTAGTTTCATAACTCCTTCTAGATACTGAGAACATAACAATTTTATGTCACTGTAGGATCCGTCCAGTACATAGCGCATTGCTTAAGCCCCTTGTCCAATGGGTCGATCTACTAACTGGGGAAGTCAGACAGATGGAAACAAACAGTTGACCGGAGACATTCGGATGATGGCCGACCCACCGCTAGCTTAATCTTTCATGCACCTTCACAAGCCTGAGCGCCCTCTTTATCTCCTCCGTCTCAGTGGACAGTGGGCTTTAGAGTTGTCACATATATTCAACCGATCCACATCCTTTTCTAAATTGTGTCTACACTAAAATACTGTTAAAGTAATCATCACAATGCAGTATCTGGCTACTTGTATAAACAACTGTTTACTTGAATAAGCGACAGCAGTATTGTAAATCTCGGTCACTTCTATAAATATTAGCCTTACTTTGTACTGCAAGCACTCTAAGCTTTAGTAAAAGAATACTTCATATATATGTCATTGTGCACACCTACTGAAATAAGGCACAGTAAGATGAGAATAGTGTGGTTGACTCATCACGAGCTAAATGCCCTGGCAACGAAGGATCGCTTTTCATTCTGCAAGATTGTCTGTCAATAAAACAAAACTCTGCCTGTATCGATACCTAGTAATTAATAACCCGAGAGCAATCTGGAAAGTTATGATGTTCCCTAACCGGACCTTACATTCGCTTACATATTGTAATTTGCCTCGGGCCAGGTCGCCTTCTAATATCACAAGTTAGTAAATACCTGTTGAAAGCTAGACTCATCGCAGGGAGCTCGATAAATCTATGATTGCTAATTTGTTTCTCTTGTCGCTGACTAGCTTTTATGTTACGGATGGCAAGGCCTCCATGAGGAAAAACAATTTACGTGACAAATGCGTAGTGGGATGGCTCCGCGGCATACCAAGTGGAGAGGAACTATCGAACCCAGAGTCTAGGTATGGACTCAATCTGCCAGCAATCGGGGTTTTTACCCATGTCTATGGCCTCCCCTCCTGAAGTATAGGATGACTGGATAACCTCGAGATAATAATAAGGTCAGAGAGGGTGCAAATGTGCTGAAAGACCAATGATAAATATTCCACTTATATTTGTAGCGAATGGAGGAACACTTTTGATGTGCCCAAGTGAGTGGATTAACGAGATGACTGACAAGAGTGTTCACTGGTTACGGGCTAGAACTATTGTGTGACATAGAGCATGTCCACCAATGCCCGCCTTCCCTCATCATTCCACGCCAGGTATAATGGCTCTGGCTTGCCTTTTATTATAGGACAGCATTCATATTGTTCAATCCTAGGTAAGGCGAGGCATTGAACACAAAATCGACTTTTTGTGCATTTTGGAAATGTTCGTAAGAAAGTTATATCTAACTCAGTGTTAAACTTGCGCAACAAAGAAATATATACATATACATCCAATTTGATGTATCAATATTATTCATACTATAACTATTCACGAAGGGATTAGGCACAACCGCCTTATGTAAAGTATTAAAGCTACTGTCTCAGCTATTGTGACAATCATATCTTATCAAATTTACTGATACTATGACTTATAGGACTGAATGTATCAATATTCTGCTGCTGTTATATATGTTTAAACAAGAATTCGAAATCGAATCGGCCGAAAGAAAATGGACATAAAATGGAGCGATAATAAGTGAAGCCACCGCAGAAATGGATTTCAGCCTGCGAAATATAAATGGACTTTATTATTCTCTTTGGCAAAAACAACAGTAAAATCTTCCAAAACATTGGTCAAACGACTCTAAGATGAGTTGGAAAATCTCTAGTGTTTGACCGATGTCAACTGAGAGTGCAACTTTAAATCTTGGGCGAGGGAAGGTCAAGGAAACATCATACACATGGGAGATAAGGTGTCATAACCCTCTTGCAGAGCAGTTACACAATAGACAGATTTGACTCCGGCTATTGAAATTGGCATACACAATATGAGCTGAAAAAAACTAAAAAAAAAATCTGATAATTGTTCTCGTATTTACTATTCCAATTATGTTTATTCTAGCCATTAAGTATTTATAACAATACGTGTAGTGGATACATGACACCACGTACGTGAATATACTTTGCAGTCTAGCCATTCTGCCCCTATTATCCACCTCAGCATTTTTTCCAAAACTTGTCTTGTGATCTCACTTAATCTTCCTCAAATCTATATGTTTGTACTTTCTCTATGCAACATAGCGAAGGTCATCCCATCGATCATCTAAGGAAAACACCTCAAGGTAGGGTGGTGTCCTATTATGATTGATGTAAGAGAGGTAGACACGCTCTACACTATGCCGTTCACCTACGTCATCGTCTCTGCGACGTCGAATATTTTCTTCAGTCAGTGTTTGTTAATAAGGTTTATGTAAATGTCTGTAAATTGAATCACAGCAAGGACCAGACAGTATTGTCATCTTAAAGTTTTCGTAAACATATCCTTAAATGAAGACACCACAGTTCACAAACTGCATTGCAAAATCAATACTTTCAGAAAGAATTACACGTTGTTTTATCTATATAAACGAATCCCAATTCTTGAATAAAACATATATATAGCAGTGTATAAGCCCCTATGCTAGTCATTCATGACTGGGTAATATAAAGTTATACACTAAGCTTTTCCAAGAAATGCTAAAGAACCATTCGTAGAAAGTATCTTTTTCAACCAGAAACACGTTGTATGCTAAGGATTGGTTCAATCAATTCGGCCGGCAGTATTGCGTTTAGACATTGCATTACCGCCGGGAGCAAGTCTGGTGACGATTCTAAAGCCTCGTCACTAGATATTGCTTTTGCCTTTACTTGGGAGTTGAATAGGACTGCCACACAAAGAGTCTTGACTACTGAGAAGTTTCGCTTTCCCAATTTTATTAATACTAAAAGTGTCTCGTCAGATAAGTTCCCACAATCTTCGAGAGATATCTTAATGTAAAATTAATCTGGTCTGTTAACGGCTTGCCATTAGTTTCTATCTAGCCTGGAGTTATAAACCGAGCTCTCAGTTGCACCTCTTTATCCCCGCCTCGTATTTCTCTTCACCTCTCGCGAGATCTGCTCAATATGCGAGATTATAATGTTCTTTCGCTCCTGCCTCTGCGCCATTGATCCTCTGTTTGTTCACCACTGGCCTTTTAATGCAAGCAAAGACAAGGAATAAATGATGCACCTTTGTAATAGTTGACAGGGGAACATGGAAATGTCCAGATCCATAAATAAGAGACATGATGATATATTGACGACAGTTCATTGTTTGTTCAGCACAGGCTGAGGCAAACAAATGATCTCAGTCTAAACAAAAGGCTTTTCAAAGCACAATATACGAAGATGAGTGGACTAGATACGAGCGCAAGTAAAAACCAACACATGGTATTTTTTTTATCATACGGTGTAGGATTCAGAGGTTGATTTAAGGTCGGAATTCCACAGCATGATGGCTATTATGACAATTGATGGATTGATGAATTCTTTATTGCATCATAGCACAAAAGGTGGTACGTTTCTGACTGATCGTCATGTCGTCTGCCAGTGTGTGCCCTGGACACACAGAAGATACATTCAAAGAACAATAACAAGGATTTAGTGAGATATAGTAAAAGAAAGTTTGATGTTTGTCATCTCAGTGTTTCGTGTGTATGCCATTAGTTAAATGTTAACTGTGTTATAGGCTCGTGAAGTGGACTCAAAACCGCATTCTCAGATATTACAACCAGATTATAAGATGTTCTAATGTGATATGACTAAATTTATCAATAGTCAACAGCAGCTGTATGTTTATACAAGAATTTGAACTCAAATAAGTCGAGAGAAGGTGGTCACCGGTGAGCGATAATAGGCGAAGCCACAACAGAAAATGATTCCGGCGAGTCCCGAAAATATAAATCTATGTTGACGTTTATTAAGATCTTTAGTAAAAACAAGCTGACAGAATCCTCCAAAATTCTGGTCAAATGATCTTTAGATGGAATGGAACAAAAAGTAGAAAATATACATAGGTTTTGGCCAATATTTATACCCCTTTCACAGTACAGAACCAAAGGGAATCTACCTCAAATAACATTGGGAATGTGAAGGGAATCGAATCAATTTCTAAAAATCTACCTACCCCTATATAGGTGGATTCTAGACTTGCTTTTGGATTCGGTTTAGAAGCGTTTTGAACGGTATACATATTCAGTGTGGACAGAACGAAATGTAGAATCCTTTTCCTTTTCCAAGATATTTCAACACATTTTCAATGGAACTAATGGATATTTTATTATCAAGACAGATACTATCTTCAATTTGGGATATTCTTTTTGACACAAAGACATCTCAAATATGCCTGACTGACTCCCTCATTAGTATATATATACTAACAGGTGTTTCATTATTAGCTAGTAGACTAGCACTAAATCCCTTAGGCTATTCTATTTTATTATATGATACATTTCATTTCTGTTAAAGAATAATTAGTTCAACAATAATTGTTTATTGTTTTGTAAGTAATGCCCAAGAAATAGTGGCTGTGAGTGGATAAATTTCATTTCTTTGAATATATTGATATATTTTAAATGATGAAAATAAACAAGGGGTGCAAGACTACCATTACTACTATTACTAATATCACAGAGGCAGGAGAATGATGAGTAATATATGTGTAATAGTTCATAGAAAGTAGCACATATCAGTAATAGTGGCAGATGCTATAGGATAGTAAACACCTTGTAATCGCTTTGTGGTGGTTGGCAATGGAAGGAAAGATATCAGTAATGAAGAAATAGTGCAGTGCAATTATTTGTTCCAGAAAAAGGAATATCTGGTCGGTAATAGGAAAAGGTATCTTAATGAATTTCTGGTGTTCGTTATATCTGCTCAAAAAGAGGAAAAGTCTGTAATATTACAAAGGTCGTACAGATTACCACTATTGGATGCAACAAATCCCACTAATACCAGGCAATAAATACTTGTAATGTTGCTTTTGTATATATTCTGCATAAATTACTTGGAAATTACCTTATTGGTATTACAAACAATTTAACATAAAAGAATGTAAAGTAAGCTGCTATTCTACAGTTGAGCTATACTTAGTCAGCATGATCAAATTTATATACTTTTCCAATGTACATAATTACATTTATGGGAAGCTGTGTTCATAAAATTCAGGATAGGTATTTAGAAATGAATCTCGTGTTTCACTACGCAGATCAAGGGAATAATTCAACTGCCATATATATGATAGTTAACCCAATGTTACATATTCAGGTTTCTTATCTTTAGATCTTAGCCACAGAAGGTTGGATGTAGGGAACTATTCCTTCAGTCTCAATAATCCAATTTCTGTCATTTCTTTTGAAACAAGCACACACAGACAGAAACTAAATTTTCAAGAAATTATCCTGTTTATATTTAATATGCATAGTAATCTTTCTCCACAAAGTTTCTTAAGATTTCCATAACATTGCCCCATCATATGAAAAATAAAGAGTCTAGAATAAGACAAATGAATGCTTGACTCGTGTTTCCTGTACAGGGGGCGAGGACAGCTGTTTGGCAGAAAGTGTTCTCACATTCTTAGCAAATCACATAAAATGTCATCCTATACTCGCAGATGCTGACGTTACCTTGTCCAGAGAAGCTGTAGATAAGCATTCAGATTAGCTTTGTAGCATACAAGTATGTCTAATGTCGAATATTTTAGGGACCTCTCATACATAAGACTGAATTCTTTATAATTGAGCAAGACATGCTGAGGCACAGGGTGAAAATGAGGAGTTGTTTGGTTACATAAATATGCCCTTCAACGTTCGTATTTGTTCCGTTTTCCTCGAAAGAAGCCACTATTGGTGAAGCGTAGGAAGTTGCTCTCCCAGTTTTATTCATTTTCCAGCCTCTAAAAAGACAACATGTCATCTGAAGATACTCAAAAATAGTGACTAATCATCTGTGCAGAGAATCGGATATTGATGATTTCATTACCATGTACCTCGAAGGGTTTTAAATACAGGGACACACTGTCACGATATTAATCGATCTTCCATCACTACGTTGTATAATATTTGCCAATGCTAGAATCAAATGTATCTCGTAGGAGATTGAAATTCCTTTTTATCCATCTGATAAATGATGAAGCCGAAGCAGGGACCCTTTGCTTTGGGAGGATGTGTGTTTGAATACAGTGTGCCTTTCATTGCAGCGCCACCAGTGTCGAGCGCGCTAATCACAAACCCTCGATTAACAGTGCTCTTCGCCTCGTTTGATTCCTCCAAGCCAGCAACATTGTAATCAAAGTATGATCCATAAATTACTTTCCGGTCAAAAGCTTCAGTTTCGATCTCCTTAATTACAGAACAAATTTAAGAATGATTTCAATGCATTTGATCATTTTTCTTGTCGACAGAAGATGTAGTGGTCCGTCATGATTAACTAGTGCGCTCTTGCGCTTTGAACTCCTAATTTTCTCCAATTATCGCTCAGATTATTCATACCACTACCGGCCACTATTAATTAGGTTAATTCATTATCACATGTTTTAGGAGAAAGATAACTTTTCTCTAGCGGTGACGTTTTTTGTCGGATCGATTCACAGCACCGGAAAGCGTCTTTTGTCTCCTTCCTCAAATCGGGTGTCCATTTTTTGGGTGTCCTTCCTGGAAAACCTTATTCCAGGCAAACTTGAAAGGATCAAGTACGTGTCCTTGACCTTTGACTCAATTTCTTAATAAGGGCTCAGCTTACGGTAAACTTTCATGAAGAACAGAAGGAAATTAATTTGAAACAAAACAAGATCATTAGGATGTGGGTCAAGAACAAACATAACCTGGCCTTCAAAACACAATAACAATAGCTTTATTGTTGTCTGAGTTGAAGTACTTTCGAAGTACTTACGAATTCAGTTGTCTCCCTAACTTATAAGACGCCCCCTGACATTCCATTGTATCTTGCACCAATTCATTGGTATTTAAACCGCGGTCGGTGCGGCGCGAATCCGATATTTATTGTATCCAATTAATTTAGGTTTTCCGAGTTGAACCGTTTAGGATACACGAGAAAGTATTTCAATTGATGGAAGTAAGCACGCCAACTTGATTGACAGTTTATCAATGCATATTTCGTGTAAATCAAACATTTCAGAATAGTCGATAAATATTACCAGACCTTTCTACAACTCGAATCGAGACTATAACATTGTGATAAATGACCCGCAAGGGATTTAAGAGACCAATTACTTCTACAACTAAGTATATATATCGACCTGTTCCCTGAAATTACCGTGAGATGTCTTCGAATGATACTTTGGAAATAACACATTTATGCAAGGCGCGGCTATTAATCAACCTCAATCATCACCTGCAAGCATCCAATAAAGTATCCAGCTAGTGTGTTAATCATTCTTCTAAGTCAATAATGTATTTTTGTGTAAATAAAACAAGGCTAATTATCTTGCGTTTTGCAGTTACCGCCGTGGCATCATGCAACATTCCACTATTCTCACACAAACTAGAACTGCTCCATCTCATGATAGCTGAAATACCCAAGTGAACTATTGAACATTTTGAAATGCTTCTAGTGTGGAGGTATGATGGCAATCTCTCATGACGGCGCCCTAGTATGTGGTCAACTGGGTATTTGAGTCAGGGCTTTTGACAATGAGTATATACCAAGGATAAAAGACTGCCTTTTTTGGTTTGCTCTGTTCTTGTCGTAATTTACACAAGATCAAGGCAGCTAAAAAAAATTAGCTAATCTATATGGACTACAGCCAGATCAAAGGTAAGGCCGACAGAAATTGAATTATTTGGAAAGATTGAGACAGCAATGAGGTCGAAAGTTGTTATTGTGGGCTTTTGTAAAGGTAATTTCATTGAGGTAAGGCGTGTGTGGACTAGACCTCGGGACCGTGTTGTTAAGCATGATGGTCTGATCTCATGGCAAAAGCAAATAAAATAGAGCAAGGTACTTATAAAAAAGTCTATATTGAGTAGGTAGGAATTTGTTGGGACTTGGATGAAGGTATGCCGACATCTAACCATCTGATCAAATAAGGGAGTAAGAATCTATGAAAAGATGTTTATTATGCCAATAGGCTGATGTGATGTAGGCCAGCTTCGACTTGGATTTCATGTTAGTTGTCATGCTTATTAAACGTGATGTAGCGCAGGTAACCTATTAGTTGCGCTTTAGATATAAATAGCCATAGATCCTGGGTTAATGTTCCATAAATCAATTGTAAGGAGAAATCGAAGTAGGTTTATGAATAACTGTATATCGTGTTAGATGCTCCTATCATTCTTAATTGAGTTTGGGCCCCCCGTAGTCCAAGATTTTACATATTTATTAAAATATCACAGGAGGCAAATGGTCTTCCATCGCATGAATATTCAATGTAAGACAACCTCAGCCAATGTCTTTCTATGAAATTTATCATGAAATGCTTAAACTCCAGAGAGAGATGGCGTATATTTCTGCTCAACATGATTGTAAGAACACCAGCCTGAGAACATCGAATCTTTTTGAGAAACAACCAAGGCAGAGCATTTCTAAATGATTGTTATTTAATATCCAGTCATGAAGACCGGTTGCCCTCCGTGTCAAATGGGCGAAATTCAAGTAGAAAACGTGGAAGTTTCCCTCAGTAATATCCTGTGTCTTTCTGCCTATTTCCGGATGGATTAGAAGACCCCAAATAAGTACGACATTCTCTTTCGTGATGAAGTAATATTTAATCCACCACACGATGTCCTTAACGTATTTCCTCTCCTTAAGTTGTGTTTTCTTAGGAGAACAACTAACTTTAGAGGTATAGTTTCAATTATCTAAAGGGTTTTTCCATCGAGTCCCTCGAGACCTCCATTTATATACTGGGCAATGGGCAATGGACCAGAAGTGTTGGATGGCATGACCGGTCATTGTGAGAAGGAGTTAACTTGTGGGCCAAACACAACAGCCCTGACCAACTCCCAGCTGATAGAAGCGTGACATTGACCTGGCCGACTCCTCCGGGAGAAGTGAGTGCCAAGAATCCTGCTAACCACTAGCACCTGGCCAGACCGTCAACATGCCAGGAGAAGGCAGTGATCTCCATATTTTACCATGCATCTATCTAGGAACTGGTTTGGAGCAATGTGAAAGCCAAGGACAATCTGCATCTCCATCCATTCTCGGAAGCAACGCAAAACGACAGGCCCTGAAGGACTGGGAAGGCAGTTATCAATTATTTCTCAAGTGTATACAGACTACTCCCTCAGCAAGAAACCGTTTAGCATGGAGATATATACGTCTTTTTGACAAAAAAGTGCTATCAGCAGGATCCTCTCAGTTCTGGTTCCTTCAAGGTTTTATCCTTATATTTTAAGCATTAGTTTGATAGAAGCAATCTCGATTGCTTCCCCCCTAGTTCCCCATCAAATGACCTTATTAAGCAGCACACTAAGAACAAAGTTGTAGACATGAGGAGAGAAGACACCTCGTGTCTTAGGAGGTCTTATCATGGATAATCCTGCTCCTAAAGTCGGATGCTGGTGGCTAAAGTTGTATCTTGGATCAGGGGATCAGGCAATGTTTTTTGGTATCTCATCATGGCCCTGGTTCTTGATCTCCCGGTATCTGTCAGGGGAAGAGAGACAAGTATCTGATCCCTGATAAGGCAGGGGAGCACATTATTGCATTCTTGCAAAAACCATCCTTGGCACTAGAGATAAACTTTCAGGTATCCCTGACAACATAAAAAGGAATCCTGGTAACGAAGGCTTGTTTAACTTGGCACACCTGACAGAAGTGACGTTTGCTTGACGTCTGACGTAGATATCCCTGACGTCGTGACGGTCCGGACAGGAAAGCCAATGCTGCCCAGCGTCTTATGACATGACAGGAACAAGGAGCTCTTTTAATTGCTTTTTTGTCCGCTAGTCAGATTATAAGCGTTGATGTCTTAGGGAGAAAAAAGCCACATGACAGAGAGGTAAATCCACCTCTCGGACATCATGTCCGACGTTCCAAACATGGCGAACGCGAGTGCTGTCACGGCAGGATTACTCGCCAGCGCTTCCTTGTGAAAAGGATTCTGTAGAATCTCATAAAGTCCGAGAAAGAATAATAATACTCAGCTTCATCTGGCGCATCCTGACAATATCCCTGGAAATAATGGAAATTGAATATTGCCGTTCAGCTATATCATATCGGACATGCGCTCTGACCAAGTCCATTTTGATTACCATCAGGTCTGATATCGATCAGAATGATGGATTCACCGGAAGTAATGGGTTAAGAACCGGAAGCTCTTCTTGCTCCATACTTGAAGTCATTGGAATGATTAATTGGTGACCATGGAAACAAGAGAAGGGTGTGTTTCTTGGGCTCATATAAGATTATGTAGAGCATGGAAGAAGGAACTTAAGGCCTGTATCTCCGGAAAGGATCCACTCTATTGGTAGGTCAGAAAGTAAGAAACGGATATTGGCAACTATCACCGGAAGTAAATCTGTAACCATGGCAACCAACAAACAATACCCCTCCTCTCGTTGATCGGAGATCGTACGTGATTTAGAAAACGAGACATGCCTTTGAAGCCCCTGTTTTCATCACATTCATTTCCTTCCCTTCATGATGTTGTAATTCACAACCACTCTGTCACTGTCTCCTTTTTCCTTTACACTCCTAAAACTATTCGATAGTGAAACGCCCTTCGACGCGATTGGTGACATTTCATCCCCATCCATTGCCAATTTCTCCACTCCCAGCTCTGAATTGAGGAGGTGTGTTTCGCTAAAATGATCAAATATTAGTAAATGGAGGCCTTATGAATGAACCTCTCAAGTTGAATTGCTAGAGCTGAGGCCGCTCGTTTTGTACTGAGGTGTCTTGTCACATTTCATCCCGGAGCAAGACTTGTTTAATATCGGTTAAGTGCATTAGGAATAGGCCTTTCACCGCCTCAATTACCAGATTTCACTGTTTGTTTATTTGATTGTTCCTGTTTAATTTGCGTCGCTAGTGCGATGCTTAATGGTGAACCATTGATGTAAAGTCATGTGTTCCCAAGCTTGGCGCTTGCCAATATTGCTAGCCAGCAGCATGGAAATAATATACTATTGACTAAATCAGAAGCCCTGTTCGATCACATGATACCATGTGCATGTTCTATCCCTCGAAGCAGCAGACTCCATACATCCACTCACTACCCCTCGCTCTAGAATATCGGTTGTTTTGATATTATAATAAAGTATATATAGAGGACTTCAATAAGGCTGGGATATCCATCATCGTGATTAATCATGGTGCAATGATTTATTCACAAAACCAGGGTCTACATTCCAGTTTTGGCAATATTAAATGAAGGGTTTCATGCAGTTACATTTCATGATTTAGGCTGCAATGTTATCAAACATCCTGTTGGTACAAAAGAAGTAATATTACAAACTTATGCATCTGAATGCTAGCCTACAAATAGGATTCCATGACAACATCATTGTTTCATAGATCTTCATTCTACATATCATATATATGTAAGCCAATACTGCGCACATCCTGCTTCGTTCCTATACCCTTTCCATTCTCTCAATGAATTGTTTTTTCCACCCACCTATACCTAATTTCGTTCGTCCTGTTCCTCAGCTGTAGTACAAGTATATTTTATCTAAACGGCGGTTAGCTCAAACATCTTGTGCCTTGATAATTTAGCATCACCTATGAATAAATATGTAATTGTATAGTATTTTTAATTGTTGCTTCCCTTAGCACCTATTTCCTGAATAACATGTAAAACGCAATTATTCAGTATGTTCGCCCCCCCCCCTCCCCCTCCCCCACACATATTCACCCCTTATACAATAGTCAGAGATCTCGTGTTGAATTGCTAAAGGATTCTGACACGCATCTTACAAAGAATTCCCTATCGTGGAGTTTCTAAATTACACAATGAGTTGAATGCTACTAATGCTTCCTTATTGCATACGCGAGGCCAATTTTACCCTGTTTCTTTTGAATGTTTTATTCAGCTTAATCTCCAGATGCTTTATTTGCGTCTGTGAGCGGAAGTAATTGGTACCCATGAAAGGTCCTAAACCCATAAAATGTTGGGTTTACGGGACAAAACTCCACCCATCACGGCAAATCCAAGAGTAGGATTCGAAACCTGATGTCTCGCCACATGCGATCCGAGGGTGGTCCTATTCTAGGTACAATCTAAACATCATGTTCTTCAACCGGGCAGGCCAAATCCCAGGTAATTCCACATGTTCTCCCCATGATAGACGAATAATGCACCTATGTTTAGGCTTCAAATTATCCCTCTATATATTGGTGGCTCATTGAGGAATAGTTTGATATGCAGATGAGAGGATCCGACCGATGTAAACATGATACACTATGTAAAGATCCGACCTTCAACATGGAGATACGTATTGAATGATTGCATCACATGACGAAACAACAACATGCTCCAGAACATGGTCAGAGAGGTTTAAATTGGCTGAGACTATATGGGCCAGATTTTCAGAAAATGTACAAGTCATGCACCTTCACAAATCCTCTCGAATAACCCACATTTAAGACAAAAATGAACTTCAAAATGCAATTTAACATAACAGAACTGATATTTTTATTCAATGCGATATAAAATATACTTAGATATACCTGGTATTGACCATTATTCAGTCTAATTTAGCAGCGTTGACTAAATGTGTAGAGCTGTCAAGTGTACATTTTCTGAAAATCTGACCCATTATATGCATGGCTTTGGCCAGCACGTCCCCAATTTTCTGTACCTCAAGTTAGCATTTTGTCATTCACATGTACTGTCCTTTCAGAGCGTGTCACCTGACATCACGTCTAAATAATGTAATGTGAACGAACGTGGCGGGCGTGTCCTCCTTCGCTATGTTTCCCAACACTTTCTGCTTACATTTGAAGTCAGGAGATCAGTCATGGGGTAAAATATCATGTACATTCTATAAAGAAAACGCAAGGGGTCAAGCATGTATTTCCAAATTCTGCATGTCCTGCTTAACACTGCTTAGAAATACAAAATTATAAATATTGATGGCGGCGACAGAAAGATCAAGACGGCCAGCAAAGCTAAAAAAAATGAAGTGACAAGCAATTGACATTTGCGGCAGGTTAAACGAACCGATTAGTGATTTGGTTTTAGATCAAGCCATTGTCTGAATGTAGCTGTGAGGTTATTCTACACTTTTCAGGATTACTGCTCAGTGAAATAGGAGATGTATGGTAAAAACACACTGGTTCTTGTCTAAAGGAGTCAAAGGGTATGTCAAAATACTGCAATTGGAGCTTGCAGTTATTTGTATAGGAGGAGGCCAGTAGCAAAAAAAGACGCAAGTAGTTCATGGACACAGAAGCCTTTGGAACATAACACTTGGCCTCATGGTTTTGTCATTGTAAGCTCTCCGTTGTAAGACGTAGCATTCTATCTGGCGTTAAAGGAATTTCTTTTCAGATTCATCCATCAGTTTTTGTCTCCACCTAGCGAACATCCTCATTGCTCATACGCCAAAAGGTGGACACGTTTATACTATGATTGTGATGTATCCTTATGCATAATCACCATTTCGCCTGCAATAAGCCAGGACGGGTAGAAACTACATCAGGCCATTGAATGCGAATAAAGGGATTGTGTCTTGAATAACCTTTGTTACGTGATATCTATCTTTTAGTTGGAGGAATGGCTATTTAGATAATAAGTTTTCCTTAGATTTCTGATTTTAAGCAAAAACTGGGAAACTGCAGTTAAGGAGAATATTATTCAGATATAAATGTAACTGTTAAATATCTATTGGCCTTAAATGAATAAAAAAAAAATAAAAAAAAATGAAATTGGGGTGCTGGTAATATAGGCTATGGGCAACCAGTAAAATAACAGTGCTATGCAGCTGCAGGACTGGAAGAATGCCTCTGACGAATAAAAGAACAGAAATATGCAGGAAATGTGGTATGGATGGAATATAGCTCTATGTGTCGAAAGCGAGAATGTGGATTAGGGCAGGACCTGTGTATTGACGAGCAGAAGCTCTAATATGTCCTTAAATATGAGTGACAGGTATCACCCTGTACACTATGTGTACTGCAATAAAAAATATTACTCATGATACACTACACGCATATGCTGACAACGCAATCTACCAAGATAATATATCCTTAGATGCCAGATCTTACAAATTCCTCTAATCAGATTTGTTTAAAGGTAAATGCCAGCATTGTCAGCACTGCTGCAGGCGGGAATTCAAGGAACCTTTTTCTCATTGACTCCTATAGTGAATGGTAGTAAATTTTAAATGGTTCCTGAAATGAAAACTTATTCAATGACGTATGGGTTTTATTGTTTTTTTTTGTTCACCCAACCATGTTCTTTCTAAATCCAAAGTTTATAAAAGATTCCGTGATTTCTTCTTTTTCGATTGAACGTTGACATTTACCTTTAAATGCTATTAAAAACCTGTCATCATATGCAACACAAAAACATAGTCTCTTTACACTATCTCGTGGGTGCTTATTGCCATTGAAGACACTATAACTGTCGGGGACGGACATATATAGCTAACATTTCTGAGTAACCTGTTGACATGTGTCATTCAATGTCGATCACCTCATCACCTCTTCAATCGGATCGGGAATTGGAATCGGTCATGGGCAAACCGATCATGGGATTATCAAAGTAGTTTCAAGGCAGATATCAGCGGTTATAGATTTGAAGAGAAATCACTTAGGTCTCATATTGGTTCGTTCCTATTCATAAAGTAAAGTTATATGATCATTCATATTTTTCGATGAATGTATGAACGTCAGTTTCTTTCCCTGTCAGAATATAAATTCGTTTGATATATCGATGAAATGGTAATATAAATATTGTCATTACCCAAATGAAATGATATCACGTTGACTAAAGAACGAACCTATATGACCTCCGAGAGTTGTAGTATGTAGATGCTATTATCATCCATTTGCGTTTCTGTTCATTCACCATCGAACAGTCTTACATACGCATTTAACTTAAAATATTGTGATGGTAAATCATTTATGAGTAGATATCATGTTTCATACAAGGAAAATATATGATTCGATTAGCATTATGCGATTTAGTCGTCGTTAACCCACCAGGGAGTTCAATGATGTTTATTCATGAGTTCATTTTGAAGGTAAATAATACAGCTTTATTGCAAAGCCATGTATTTTCTGACTGCATGCCTCACATTGGAGCGACTAAGGCAGACCAAAGCATCTGAATCATCTAATTTTACCATACACATGCTTTTACATAAACCCTGTATACGGCTCATTTCTAGAAGAATATACTGTATATTTTGACTGCATGCTGCTCTCAGCATCCGCCTATATTCACGTTTTCCGAAACATTAGGTTTTTAATGGTTGTTTAAGTCAAACTTTCGGCACAAACTTGTTTATATCCGTGCATGTGTATGTAATAAATAGATCATCTTGTACATATTACATATTGAATCATGTTTATTTTAGTGGGTGAAACATGGGAGTGTTCATGGATAAACAACAAGTGAATTTGCTATGCTGCACTTAAGTCCTAAGACTAAAATAAATGGGTGGGGTGGGGTAGTTAAACAAGGCTTTTTAATGTCGGAAGGTGTCCCAGACGTTACGTATACGGTGGTGATCTGTGCACTGGTGTTAAGTCCCTATGGAATTCCGTATATATGAGATTTTGTGTATGGTATTTTAACTCAAGGTTCCGATGTGTGAAAGGTTCACTACAGGAAAAAGATTGCAAGGTGACAATGCATCGGGACCCTTGATCGATTGGCTAATTTCCGATGGAATCCATTCAATCTTTCTGATGTAATAGTATTTGATCTCCCGATAATAGCACTGACTTTTCGTAAACCCCATAATCATTTATGATATTGTAGTATAATTATATCTATAAAATTGTTATTTATCATTTATTATGTATATAATTATTGTCATCAGATATTTGCGAAATTCCATAGTATTATGAATTTAAAGATTCTTTAAATTCATAATACTTTGGAATTTCGCAAATATATGAATTCTTCGGTCAGAAAGGCCATGTATACAATAATGCGGAATTCCATAGTAATACCCAACTGTGCAATTATATCTAGGCCTTTCCGTGTCAATTGATATGCTCAATGGAGAACTACATTGTTGGCAGAATGTACAGAATTATGGGAACTTCAAAAGAGCAATACAGTTTGACCTGATCTACCAGTTGAATATCATACTATACTTCTGAATTTCTTCACTTCAGCAAGCAATACCATTGAACTATGGTAGTTGTTTTTTAATAGTTTTTTAAAATGAAAGCTCCTCCCATTGTCACAACATAGAAATATCGGTTTTCGTTCTAGCTGCATGCCTCCCCCACCATCCAGGGAAGGTCATGGTGAGAAAACTACATCTGACTATGTGCTGCTGCCTTTGAAATGGATGTTAGGGTAGCCAAGGCCTAGTTCATTATCAGAGGGAGATGGGCACCATTAATATGCCTATCATCAAGTGCTCTTTTCTGCACTACTTCCCGCTATCTCTTTATTATAACCGTCTCTTGCTAACCAGAGATAACGTGATTGCTTCACGCCATTTTTAGATGCTCCCATAATTTGAGGGAGATTTCATAGCCGATAGGGGGGTCTATGGAAGCATCGCCTAGATATGTGCAGAGTTATAATCTGATAATAAAAAAATATTTATTGATATCCTGAGCACATGTACTACGGAAAATGGACATGCAATAGTAGAGATTATACGTTTGACTATATATGGTATGGCTACTGCAAGCCATGCCACGTTGGCGTTATTGTCTTGGAGCAGAGTGTTCTTTTTGTACTGGAAGGGCTTTGCACCCCGCAGGAATCCATTTCCCTTTTTAAAATCACTCAACGAGGCATGGGCGGTGGTACCCTGCAATTCCAACCCATCCCTTAAATTACAGGTTGAGGTAAAATATTGAATTAAAACCCCATCATCATTTCTAGGTGATTAAAGGCTATCATCCCGATTTAAACTCGGTGCATTATTCCTACACATCTGACCATTTTGAACCCTGGCACTAGTTTTTCATGATAGATCTTCGCATGTTTGCATTATTTTAGACACGCAATGAAACAGCGACGATAAATGGCGCAAGTGTACACTTTCAATAAGTGCATACATAAAGGAAAATTGAAGCCCTGCTCATTAATCACGAGAGACTTTAATATGCATATATGAATGATGGAAACAAATTACAAGTTTAGCATACGTAATGTGCACATTGTGATCGAAAGCCCATCCTTAAACATAGGTATCGATCGATTGCACAGCACTGCACATTAACAACCGTAACATGTATATGGGTCATTTCTTCAGAAAATGTACAATTGGCAGCTCTACACATTTAGGAAATTCTACTAAATTAGGCTGAAAAATGATGAATACCAGGTATATTTGAGTATAGTTGGTATTGCATTGATTCAAAGTATCAGATCTGTTATGTTAAACTGCATTTTGAAGCTCATTTTTGTCTTAAATGTGGGTTATTTGAAAGGATTGGTGAAGGCGAATTGTACATTTTCTGACAATCTGAGCCATATATCGCTACGCCAGAAACCGCACTTGATATTTCATTTCAGCTTCCTTCGTTTCATATACTGCACGAACAAAGCATAAATGCTCTTGGACTTAACAGCGGGTGGGAATCAGAGAGCGGATAAATTATCCAGGAGGGCCAACATTATTTTATTGCTGCCATCGCGTATTTCTCTTTGTGAAGGAAATAGTGTAAATTGATGTATTGAATCTGATTGTTGGTCCTAACTATCAATGCATATTTTGGGATAGCATTTGTCCATATCTCCTGTTGAGGGTACACCATTTGATCATGTGCTAAGACAAAGCATTGAGCCAGATCCCATCAATCAGCTATGGTACAGGACAGCTAAACAACAGGTGCAAGCATGGGCCCTTTTACAAATATAGGAGATCGACACAGGGATCCCTCGCCTAATGTACATACCCAACCAGGTCTGCCACAAGTAGCAAGGAAAATGAAAAGAAGAAGAATTGAACCAACATTTAAAAGGAAATTCTCCCCTGCAAAATGAAACAGAAATCTGACGAAGCGTTCATCGATGGTCTAAAAGATAAGATGGATAAGAACAATAGGATTTTGTGAAGTGATGGGAAATAAGATATTGTAAGGGGTTTTGTTTCTGTTTCTTCTACTGCCTAGTTTACATAGGCGACAGTTAAGGAAGATTCATTATCATTGATCTAGTAGAGGATCAACTTGGTTCATAGATCAGTCTTGTTGACTTAGCCTTATTCCCATTCATCGTCTGACGGGCCCGGCGGAGAAGATAAATTCTATACAGACAAACGTGTGGTCAGAGGTGAAACGCCTTTTGAGTATCATAGTTCTTGAAATGGAAGAAAGGGAAGTTAAATAAAACAGCAGCGAGCGGAAGCTTATGGATTACTGTCTAGTTTGTCGTCTATTGTTCACCAGAAAAGCTAAAATTGCACAATTGATGGTCTACTCATTTTAGTATGACCTTTGATGGTTTTCATCGTGTGTGGGTCTTCACCATCGCGTATTATTGATTCAATAGACATAAAACGAAACCTCAGTCATGATCGACTATCTAATAGATGATCAAACACATCATTCATCGTCGTAATAACTTGAAAAACCTCCATTTATCGTTTGGTATTTTGAGCCTGTGACTTGTAACAAATTTAAGATAGTACGTCATTGAAAATATTACGTCATTCAATATTCTTGATGACGTCTTCAATGAAGTGAAGTTATACCTGTATTGCTAATTGATAGGACACTTTTCTACCTTTTAGTTCTAAAAGATATTGTGTGTATAAATATAGTTTCTAAACGACATTAATAAACGACAGGTAATAACCAACAAATGTAACCAGCGATAAATGTACTCCCGTCGAGTCCTTATGTGATGTGTTTGTTATGTAACATTACGTAACATTGTGTAACCTCATTATATTTATATTAATTATTAATTATCACCTATTATCTTGTAAAATTGACAAGCCCAAATTGTCTAATTTTAAGTTAAAGTTGTCTCATTCAGCCAGACATTCGTCGCGCCCCTACCGGCCAGAAGGCTACTCACACTTTCTTACCGCCACAACGCTCGCGGATTTCTTATCATCCCAAAGTCCAAAGGTACAGGTGAGGTCCAGGTCTGACCGTTATCTCAAAGTCAATCACGTGGGAAAGGAGGGGAGGGGCTGACCGCCAGGTCAAATTATACTTAACTAGCTAGGACTGTGCAAGTCTACTTATAAATTATACATGTTATGCCATGGGTATTACGTAAGGGCTACGCCCACCTAATTATATATGCAGACCCAGGAGGAGCATGTACGTTTCACAGGATTCATTAAACAGTTGCTTAGACCTCATTCTTTTCAAAAATGAAAATATGAACTTAAATTATCGAAATATTTATTAAATGACCTAATGTTTACTACCATTGATATCTACTTGATCTCATCTTTTCAAATGATATTTATTCATTATGTGCGACTTGTGACTCATTTTCTGTAACACATCACATATGTATTAAAGGGGGTGGGGTATGTTCGGCATGAAAAAATGCCCTTAACTTAAAAATGCCCTTAACTCCAAGATTGTAAACCAAGGAACTACAGTAAGTAAATAACAGTTTGATTGTTTGAGGGAAGGAGGGATTGAATGTACATAACACGTCATGCTTGCTCAGACTGCTTGACAATTGTGAACATGACTAAGGGGGAATAGATCATATGTCCGTTAGAGAAAACCCACTTCTAGTTGGCACGACTGGTGTAAATTATAAGAAAGCGGTAAATAAAACATTTCATTGCCTACATTGGAATCATTTTACAGTTTCTGTCGTTGGTTCTCGCCCGCCTGCACGCACACCTAGATTGTAATTCTATATTATAAATAAGTTAATTATATTCATTTATATACTTGTCTGGATCCAGTCTGATGGATTGTAGGGTGTGTCGATTTAGCTATGAACAGATAGCGGTCTTTAATAAAACCTTCTCTTCAACAATCTCAGACTCAGATATTAAACAAAAGCGTCCATATTCATTGCATTGACAAGTCATCACTTCTCTTTTGCTATATTACCTCCAAATCGATATCTAGATTAGATCTAAGATTCTAATCGGCTTACAATTCTGTCGCTTTATAGCATAAAACTTGCGAATAATCGCGAACGAGAACTAGATTCTCTGTATGGAATGACAAATAGAATTGTACTAAATTTGCTTACAACAATATTATGACTTATATAGAACGGAATTTATCATTACTCCTGCTGTTATTATGTTTATGCAATTGTTCTAGGAAGGAAAGTGGGTCTCCCAAATACAAATGTTGACTTTTCGGTACAGTTTCAGTGGAGCCCCAGCGACTCCTTTTTATTAAATGCTCTTAACAATTGCAGTATCAAGTTTCACAATTCACATCTGAAATCTAAATGAGGTAGGAACCACTGTTTACAATAGTAATGGTCGGGCGATGAGGCAAAATAAAGTATTATTCAATTCAATTCACTATTTTTGATTATGAAAAGAATAAGTGCTAAACTAAACAAGAACTAAAAGAACAGAAATTATTATCATAAAAAGTTAAACCACGAGAGCTCTCAACAATTACAAATTGTTGACTTGTATCAATCCCAACCTGCAACAACTGGACAAAATCCTCCAAAATATGGGTTGAATGACTTTTAGATGGGCTGGAAACAAATAAAGATAAGTAGAAAATCTTTGACCAATGTTAACGGAATGCAACTTTAATCAACTTGGGAAATAACTTGTTGCTTTTCGAAATTAAAATGGTCCAGATCGGGAGCACATATATATCACTTCCTGCTAATATTGTATTTGATGTTAGCGACTCTGTGAATTAGTATACATTGGCAAATCAATGTTCCCTCCCTGTTCATTTCCCCATTGTTTCAACCGATCCAAGGGCGTGAACAACGTTTGCGTCAACTTCCCAAAATTGAATTCCAAACAAGATAAGGGAGTGGCATTTGGTCTTTGTCCTGCCATCTGAGAGAAATAACAATAATACCGTGTCGTATCGTATAACTCGTCGACGAGAGGTGATCGATTTGTGATTAGTAGAATCACTATCGTGGCTTGGCGAAAGTTGGGCTGACAGAAGCGCTGTGGTGTCTACCTTCGCCATCTCATTATCAGTACACACCGATTGTTTGCCCTCGTCTTTGACTCTCACCAAACTCTCACCCTGCCCAGATCAGCCCCGACACCAGTGCACACGTATCAGCGGGGCCAAACGCCACCACATCCTCCAAAACATCACGTCTCCACTGTTTGCTATGTAATTTTACTGAGGTCCGACTTTTCTGTTCGGCTAAAGGGGCTCTGCTGCTACTCTGTTATTGGTATTGCTGTATATGTGTGTGTGTGTGTCTGTGTTTGCCTGCCAATACATATAGTATATATGTTTATAGCCTATGGATAAACCTCCTCAGCTAATGTGTGCTCCTCATTAGATATATGTATGGTTGTTTGATAGAAGGTCCAGGGCCTACTCCATCTCTACAAACGCCTCAGAAGAGATGGGAGCGTAAGATCATTCTTATCATAGGAGGATGTCTCTTGAAGGCGGATAGGATTGTCTTCCCCTATCAAATACAATGCAAACACGTGAACTGTCGAAGTGCTACCTAGGACAAACTGAGGCTTTTCCTTTGTCTGTCCCGATCTTTCTCTCAAAAGAATGAATATGAGTCAAATGGTAAGCTGCGTCGATTGTCCAAATTAAACTTTAATTCGGCAATGTTTATCTGATTGCTTTCAAAGAATAAGTATGATATATTCAGTGTTTTCATGAGTCATTGTGTGTTTCATTAGGCAATAAATGACGTGTCGATGAGTAGGTTGTGGGGCTTTAATCTTCTGGAACAACTCGAAAGGGGTTTTATGTTCTGTCGTATGCAACACAATCGAAGAAGGAAGTGTTTTTCTCTGTGGTTTGAAGTCCTGCTCGTTTTTAAGATGCTCAAAAAGTTGCTCACCCCTTTAAAGTTTTTTGCAGTCAACAACCTCATTACTGCAAGGCTGATAACCAGGATTTCCTTCTGGTTTTATGTTTTCCCTTCCTCATGTCCCTCTAGGGAATCTTTCATTTCCTCAGAACTCCTTGGTTTTATGCCAGGTTAAACAAAATCAAACTACCTCAGCAAAACACCTTAAAACTTCAATGTCCTGAATTATTCAGTTCCTTTATAAGACGAGGTACTCGCTGAATCAAAACCTGGTAGAATAAACAGGGAGAAGGTGGTTGCTTATTGGTGGCAGTGTTGGCCCAAGGTGGGTTGCCACCGGGAAATGATGATTCTCCATGAAGAGTAACAAAAGGCCGATGTAGGCCTGAATAATTGATAGAGAAAGTTGATTAGGTCCATGCAGCGAGCGTTTGTGAGATTCAATACAAAACTTCAACATGACACCTGGTCATGGGACTGGGGCCATAAGATCAAAGGTCACTGACCGATTTTCTGGCACGAGAATTGATTGGATGTTGGAGAGGCTGAGGGGGGCTGGTATCCCTCCAGAACTCCTCTCCAGTGCATGGTTCTGTATTAATGGAAGGGCTAAGAGTCGTGTTAAGACAATAATCCTTCCCGCCTTCTCCATGCTCTGACCCAGTGACGAGTGAAGAGAAATGTTATGTACGACTCCGATTGCCCAAGGCATTTATCTTGAGAGACTCAAATATATATATCATGCGCTAGTACTAGACATAGGGATCTAGTAGCAGTTAATAGGGAGGTTCCGCAAAACAAACCTAAGTATCTCAATTGCGTAACCGTATGTACGTATCTTTTTTTGTGAATTACGTCGCATCTTTATATATGAAAATAAATTGTGAGATGAAAAATTTCGCTTGATATTTAACATTACGTTTTTCCCGCCATGTTTTGTTGAACCTCTTTCTTCCTTTTAAGGTATGTTTATATATCAGAGATACTGATACGTTTACGTATAAGTTAAGTTTGCTGAACCTCCCTAATATAGTTGTCAGGAAATACATAGAAGCATAGGTTTCAACCAAAGGCTGCGAAAGTGTTTGTTCGGAGGCCTACTATAAGTCGCCTTGAGATCAGAATGAGGAATGAGAAATATGAAAAGCAAAGGCGTCGATCTGTATCGGAGCCCGTCAGAAATAATTAGTTAAAGATCGTGAAATGATGTACTAGTGATACCCTGTTTTCTGCTGAATGGAGTAATAGCTTTGTAGGAAATGCCAGATCTTTTTAAAAGCTGAAATTATCAGACATAATGTTCAGCTTTCGATTCTCTACCAGGTTTCCGATCTGATGAATGCCTCACGAAAGCTCCCTCCCGCTTCCACCAATGATATTGGTCAAACAATAGATATCCAACAAAGTTTGAAATTACAATTAACGACAATGTGGCTTCAACAATGGAAGTGCAAAACCGTTGGTATTCAATTAACCCCCAGAGGAGTTAGCCGATTCATCAACATGTTACCTCACACCTCGTGGGATCTTAAATCAACCCAGCCAGCACGCCTCTCAGTGATTGTTTTCAACAAAATCTTAAATTCATTAAGGAATGTCATCACAGACACCATTCATCAATGTGGAAATTGTCCTGTTCTCTGGCGCATTTCTGTGGCTGGGCCGAAGGCAAAATGTGATTCATATTTTGGCTTTCCTTGGTTTGTTGTCCTTGGCTCCCCCACCCACAACGCCAGCTGAGAACTCAATTTACTTCAAACAAGAACATTGAATACATGAAGAGGATGATCGAAGAAAGGGTGAAAAAAGGCAAAATGCTATATTGATCTAAATTTTGAACCGATCAATATCGATCCACCGTATAGTCCGCATTGCCAGTTTGGTGTTCACTCGCAAATCCCTTATCAATTCAGCCTACTGTCACCTTGAATGTATGATATATGTGAGTAGATAAGGAAATGAACCGATTGAGGGCCTCTTGGTTGTTGTCACCGTGTTGGTCATCTAATCCAACGGTCACCTATCACCAACTCTCCTTTTTACTGCCATCCACCACATGGTTACGTTATTGTAGTCTCCAGAAATAATGTCTTTGTTTTCCACTCTTCTCGCTGTTTTCGCTGTTTTCCTCGTCCTACCTTTTGATCTCAAGCAAGTTTTTGTTTTATAACAATCTATATGTCAATGTTTTCCCTTCAATGCTCTTCTCTAAGAATCAATTCTTATTTGCACTACCTTTTGTTAAATCCCATTTCATTATCTAAATTCCTTTTTGTACTTCTTACTCGCTCTTATGTTTATTTTCCTTCATTAGTGCATCTATGAATGGAATTTCCTACGCTTATTAACATTGATAAATATCTAAATATAGAATCGAGGAACAGACTAGCCGCGATTTGATATCAAATGGCGATTAGGCTGTTCCTCGATTCGATGTTCCCATAATGTAATGCAAGAGATACAAGCTGGACGTTTGTGATTGTAAGTAAGAGATATCTTCTTTTCTAAAAGGTTTGCACCCTGTCGATTAAAGCATGACTTTAATCACTATTAATTGTATACACAAACCTACATTTGGGCTTACTTTTTATTTACAAATTGGTGCCATTTGCCTTTGTCCCAGTCGGCTTATTACAAAGTGAATTGAACGATGTTATGGATATCTATATGAGAACTAAGAAACTATTACTATATTAATCCTTTCCTCTATGTCTATCGTTATGTATTTTTGTTTCAAGCTCCTGACTTCAAGAGACAGGAAGGAATGTAATATCAAGAGTCAGGAAGCTTTCTTAAATAATCACTTAAATGGCAGTCGTGATCTTCTAGCTGTATACACTATGCAGATTAAACTTTGAATTATCACACACATCATACCTTGACTCCTTTATAGGCACCAGCTAATTTGAGAAAGACTCTGACCATCGTAAGACAGTGTCTGTACAGTTCGGGGATATTATATATAAAAGAATCTTTAATAACTGGCATTGACTTAAATAGTAATCGACGTGAGTGGGAAGTTTCATGGTCAGCTTTATGTAATCTAAGTTTTGGTTTTCAAGTAATAAGATGCTAACTGATAAGAAAGGCTAGCTAATTTAATTTCTTTAGAATGTCAAATCGCTAGTGGTGTATTATCATACATATTCTTATATTATATTCTTCGTAAAATGACTGTGTGCCATTCTGATGAATTACAAAATAGGAGATAAAGTCCAGTAAACATTATCATTTGGAAACAGTGGCAAGCGTGATTGTGACATCATATCATGTTTTATCCAACAATTTATTTGATACCTGCTTTTTCTACATTTCAGATCATATGTTCTCCTTATATATATACAGATGATAAACAAGTGAAGTAAAGGACGACCTATTATGTCGGTAACATCAGTGACTATTCTTCGGATACAGAAAGAAATATATTCCATAGCATTTGTATAGCGATATGGAATAAACTATCAGCACCAACCACTTCCAAATAGCGGGGTAAGGGGAGAATAGGTACTTCTGATTAGTTTATCATGCTGGCTATATTGATGTACCCAGGACATCCCAAGTGCTAGGTATTATGTGAGTGGGCGACAGTGGACATGTGGGAAAGGCCTATACAGTCCATGTCTGTCTGAAGAGAGGACGAGAATCGATAAGCTGACTGGGGCAATTCGGGAGAAACATGGAGATCGGAGGACCTGAAGGTAGAAGGCCGTAAACATGGAAATAGCCTGAGCCCAGTATACTGTGTCACTGGACGATAGAAGAGATACCATATAAATAATCCTCCCCTCTTTACTGGCCACCCTTACAGATCCTTTTGACTGATCCAATTGCAAGAGCAGCGCCCTGAAGAACTGATTCATCTCCGGCGGTCTCGTCACAATTTACAATTGGTCTCAATATAAAAGGCGAGACCGAGGTGGTCCTGTCCCATACTTTGAACGGCCATATTGGCCCAGAAGCATTTGATTTAGTAAATGTTCCTGTTGTCTATGGTAAAGAGATGGGTGATTTTACAGGCACAAGCAGTCGACGAGGGCCAAAGAGGAAATAAAACACTGGCAGTGGTGCCACCTAGGCACTGGAATGGGTATCGAGTCTGCTGATCTCCCAGATCGTATTGATTTTTCAAGTCGGACTAATTAAACTATGGAGGCATAATCTCGATACAAATTGAACCTAATGATATGCAAAAAGGGAAAGTAGAAAAGCTAATTAGAGTAGATGCATAGTTTATTGATATAGAACCATTAAAAGTCTAATGAGGCAACAAATAATGATTTCTGAAAGCCGAGTCAGGGAGAATAGCAGAATCACCAGAGGCTTTCGTTTGGGAGTCCACTGCTGAATGTCAGTGGGCACAGGGACAAAAATCACAGACAGACAAATGGGAAGCGCGGATATTCCATGCATAATACATCCATAGTTCCATTTCGTAAAATGCTGATAAATTTCCCATCGGTCTACCTTCCCTGGAAAGACCACAATCCATTTGAGTCATGCTCCTTTTCGGTAAAGTGGCAAAAGTAGTCATATTTGTTCTTTTGCAGGATCGCATTTATTTCGTTGCAGAATCATTTCTTGTATTTTCTTGTGTAATGGGAGAAATATCTTCTGTTCATTTTCTATTTAATCATGTCGTATAATGATGTCTGATTGTCGGACACGAACATGTTTTTATATAATAAGTATGTATATACTACTGGGTAGGCTAAGGCCTTGTCCACTAAGCCGATTCTCAAGCGATTTTGCGCCGCAGAGGACTTATCTGCACTAGATTCTGTGAGAATGGCATGAGAATCGGCTTAGTGGACTAGGCCTTTTATTATGAAGGGCAGTGCGTGTCAACGGGCTCTTCCAACACATGATCATGTTTATGCTACCATACTACCATGCTGATGCTTCTTGGCAACGTATACTAATAATCCAAAAATCTGTGCTCTTTCTAAGACACATGTCTCAGAAAGAGCGCAGATTTTTGCGTTTACCTTGTTGTTAGAAGCAAATTCTTTTAACTCTGTGTGTCTTAGATCTAAGCAAACATTCCTGGCTCGGGTATATAAATATACCCCATATGCATTATGAAAACAGGTGACCATGCATGTATCACGTAGCATTGTATGATATGCTTTGTTAATGATCCAAAAGCATCGCCCTCCTTCAAGGATACATACTCTCTTATCTTTCTTCCCCAATGAAAACACGCCGCCGAAATTTGCATTTTTTACTCAGGGTTATCCCTCTTTAATCAACCATCGAGGTATTTGCAGACTTTAGTTGATCAAATTTAGACTATAGAATGCCTAATATAATCTTCTTCGTTCATTTCTGTGGAGTCCACAAAACTCCCTTTATATTCTTCTTCAGTGAAAGTTTTTCTCGAGACTCATTTGCATCAAAAGTGTAAATTAAGCACATTGTTTTGTTTTGCTTTACATATATATCCCTGCATGCAGTGTATGTTTTTATATAAATAAAAATGCACCTCTATGGCTGATCTTGTATTAGAACCTTACTATCCTTTCGTGATCTGAGACATATCTGAAGGTAAAAGTAGAATGCTTATCGCTCTTTTGTCACACAGTCCAGAGAGGCATATATTGATATATGCTTTAAAGATACAATGCTATATAAGTTGTTAATTTTGACATAAGGTTGATGTTTTGCCTACATCGTTTATTCTATTTCTATCTCATTTGAAGGAAGAATATTGGACCAGCTTTCTTTTATATATTAGTTTCATTAATTAAGATGTTCTAACATGGCTCGATTTATAACAGAGTCGGAACCAGTATAATCCTGTGGGCGTAATGAAGGAAATGGTTATAGACGACGCCATGAATATCAATGACAATGTTATCAAATTACCCTTCGCATATTGGATTAATTAAATCAAAAGTATAAAAATTTGCTAAGTCCCGGGCAAACATGAAACATATCGGCTTCATAGCCGCCTTAAATTCTCTCTCTTTCTCTCAAATGGGGACTACTTCCCCTGTAACGGTATATAATGCCACCTCCATCAAAATCATTGAAATCGAAAAGTATGAAAACCTATAAAAATTCATATTAGAGACATTTAAGGATAAACGAGACTTTGGGTACAGAGGAAACCCAAACACCAGCAATATATTATTTTCATCTAAACTGAATTGAGGGATATGCAATGTAAAATATATTTGGTTTATAGCATCTTCGACTCCTACTGCATGAAACAATGCTGAACTAAAAGCTGATTGTGCAGTATATTTAGTTTTGTCAGGAACCCATATGACACTCATCTCCAAGAGCAAGGTTCCTGCCTTCGACAGAAAAACTTCTCAAAATTGGTTCTCCGATAAAATGTAATAAGAACTATTTCAACTATAAAACTATTTCAACACCCCCAAAGAAATATAGAGTTAGAATCTTCTGCCAGTGCAAACCTATACTAGAAAATCACACCCACGTACTACATGTCCTTGATATACCTTGTAAGTTTGACGAGAAGGAAATAGGTGCTATAATATTACTGTGAATGGTGCAGTTATGTAGCCCCTCCCCAACCAAAGAGCGCAAGCTAAGGCTGTCCATGGATTACCAGTTGATAGAAACTAGAGACTGGCAGAGAGCTCCGTCAGAGGATAATCCATTCTAGTTATTAGTGCCTTGCTTTGCAATACAATGGGACCAGAGGAAAGTTTAGGGTGTATTATCTTGGGAGACGGCCCCTTCTGAATTGACTTCGTTACTCCATGGTTTCTGATGTTTCTAATAAGTTCCTTCCACCTTTTGACTATGATGAATGACCCTATTTGGGTACAGGAAAGACTTGCCATAGCCACGTGCAAATAAATACCCGGTATCGGTGCATTGGATCCTTGCCAGTATATATTATAATAAAGCAGCAGATGAAGTTATTCCTAAAGTTGTATTGATTGACATTAATTCAAGTCACATTAACATCCTATAGGGGACTTGCATGCCTCACTGCGCATGTCTGTTACAGTGGATCCTGGGATGAATTCAGTTCAGATCTGGCATACAAGTGTTTGGCAACATTTTTATCGATGATTGCAAGGATCTTTTCACCAATATTATAGCTTGTATAAATTATCTATGAAAACCAAATGCATGATGGGAAAGATCGAGGCTTGTGTTATGGAAACATGTATAACACATGCATCTTAACATTGGAGCACCAATGAATATCCGATGCTGAACATGGCATGTTTTCTATAGATTTTACACTGTACAGGATAGAAACCCCCCATAATTCTATGCGAATCAAGATTCAAAATGGCGTCTATGCAAGTCCCTTATTGACGGAAGGCCCGCGATAGGTCAATGACGCCAACCACGCAATTAATAACTTATTCAGACGACATATTTGCCAGGTTTATTATTTCATTAGATGCAGAAATTTGATGCATATGTTTATTATTTGTCAAGTATAAGATACAAGTGACATCCTAATATTTTACTTTCTGAAAGTGTTTTCTGGCTCATCATGCTTTGATTAGCCAGCATAATAGACGTCTAAAGCAAATGATCCTAAACTGGCAATATAATCTCTATCGTCTAACATGTGGATATACCGGGAGGCGCGAGAAGAGATTGACAAATCATATGCCATATCAGCCCATGCTACAGGCATTTAGCTCCCCAAACAAACGGGGCTTTAATTGTGTTAGGCAAGACTTAATATTTGTCTGACTTGGATAAGGAGCCATCTGGTGCTGAGATAGTGCGCTTCTAGCATTGCACCAACAAGGGGACGCTGTCATTTGTTAGAGCTAATCACTTCCGGTCATAGAAGCAGACGACATTTAACTAACGTTCCTCGGGGACGAATCACATCGGAAAATCATTAAAATTTTCACATCGATTGTTGTGCGCATTATAGAGCTGCCGACCAACGTCAGAAATGATCGCCCCAGGGAGAAAATACAGAACCAAGTAACTGTTATCTAGATTTGGCAGAACAAAGTATTGACGACTTGATTGGGTATATGCATGACGTGTTCGAAGAAGTGCTTCCGCCGCGGGGGACTTCACATGTCATTTGACTACTTCTCATCTCTGCTACATTATCAAGATTGATGCTTCAATCTCGGCGACTCTGCAAGGCTCGGGGCCCATTGACTGCCATGCAGATCTTCGCTCTCACCAGACACGCAGACGTGGGCCTATACATGTGTATCTTTTCACAGACATGCATATTCCAGAGCGTGACTACTTGGTATACTGGTTAGAATAATGTCCGAACCCTCTTCGAGTTAGAATCAAGTTGGAATTGGCCCTGCTGCTACAGATGAAAGCTGTGTACAAGGAAGGACCGATTCTTTCCTGGTGGCACTTTATATAGAGGGAAAACAGCTGTTTATGTAGTTATCATGGAATGCCAATTTTTGTAATTAAGGGAAAACTTCATGTAAACGCTAGAGAACGAAATCTGTGAAAATGAATTAATTCGTAGGAGATGGGGTGAAGCTAGGCTTAGTCAAAGTCAAGACTGTATACTTATTCATCTTTCCCTCCCACTTTAAAAATACATTTTTGCAGTTGAATGGCCTATTATTGTCCTCTATTAATGTTTGGATATCCTATTCTTTCTGTGCCCTTTCGAATATTTCCTTTGATAATATATAAGACTATCAAAATACAAAAAAAGACACCAATTAATTATTTGCTCAATACGATATTTTATGACAATTCCCGAACTAAAAAGGGGCGCTTTTCATGCAGTGCCTTCCACATAGTAGTACTAGTAGTCGTCGTCGTAGTAGTAGTAGTATGAATCGCAGGCTTTTAACTCAGAATTAGAAATATAAGATACAGATGCAGCTACCAATTTCCCCCTAGAAAACTGGCATTGAATGTGTCTAAATGTTGTTATTGCCCCGGTGAAGAAGACACCGTTGCAAACAATACAACTGCTCTTTCATTTTGCGAGGTTTCCTCTACACGAAAACATCCCAATACGTTGGAGAAAACATTCAGGTCTATTCTAAACTTATAGATGTCTTGAACCAGACGGATATACATCACATATGCATCAGCCTTTATCTTTAGCAGATGATAGCTTTTTGTCAGGAACCGTCTGCTGTCCATCCCGGAAGTCTGCACCTGCATAGCTTCAGTATGTTTAAGCTGCTGTACTCTCAGTTATAGCATGGGTCAACAACTAAAGATTTTCTTCTTTTTGTTCCGTTCATTCCTACCCATCTGAAAGTCACTTGACTAAATACTTGGAGGTTGTTTTGGGGACAGGGCTTCATTATGGTCCACATTTCTATTTGGGGACACACCAAAATCCTGTCCTGTGGTGGCTTCACGTATTATCGCTCATACCCACACCGACGTCAAATCTTCGTATGAATACATAGCAACTGCAGAATATTGATAGATTCAGTCCTATAGGTCATAATATGAATTATTGTGGCAAGATTGTGTTTGTCGTAATAGCTGAGAGTGCAGCTTTATCAGGTAGAGTGCATTATATAGAACATGTTACGCCAGCAAATTATGCTGCTTTATTTCAGCTGACATATTTGAACTTCTTCCAAATCTAATTAAATGATTGCTGGAATGAATGGTTTTAAGCATGTCACTTTAGGAGATTCATCTCATTAGAAAAGGCTTTGGAGGTAATTCAATAAATGTATGTCTTACACATTTCCCTCATAAATACCTTTTCCTTAACGCCCTTTCCAAAATGACTTTTCTTTCAAGAACCATTGTCCCTGAAGAAGCCCACCTCTGGGCGAAATAAACCAAGAAAAATAGTTCAAAGAAGGATGGCTTGAGTGATTCATTCACATTTTTGGAATAATTTAATAAATTTCCTTGAGAGAATATGAATTGGAGTCTAAAAGAAATACCTTGGTCTTCTAAAACCGGATGGATATGTCTGAAGACTAACAATCAAGTTTTTGGTCAGGATGTGAACATTTAAAGCCCCAGGCAATATATTCTTTATGACTGAAAAATAAAAGGCTTTTTGATGTGAATCTCTAAAGTTCTAATGGTCTATATTGACATGAGAATAACGTCCTTAAGTGATGCAATGTTGATTACTGAATAAACGTATACAAACTTTTAAAAAACCAAACATGTCATATTATATTGAGAGCATTCATGAATTTTGACATTTTTTCCATCGATAGATTTAGGGCAATCTGATGATAATCTACTTTGAACAGATTTTGCAAGAAGGTATCCAAATAATCCAGTTCTTACCCAACCCTTTTTCTCATCTCCATATTGGTTCTTTATACACTCTTACAACTACAGTAAGATATTCAGCACTGTGAGTTGCCATAACTTGTTGAACTTGTCTTTCCTTCTTAGCCTGCTTAAATCCCAGTCACTTCGGCCTAAGCGCCAAGTCTGTCACGGGGGAAATCCTATGTAATTTTGATAAGCACGAGTTTATCATTGGCGGCAGTTGCTCTCTGGAAACCAGGAGCTATGAAGCAGACCTTCTCGGTTATATATATTGTCCATTTGATAGTCTGCACACGCCACATGCCTTCTGTGTCTTCCTCCCCCAGCTCACTCTAGATTCCCGTCTCCACTGTGTATGTTTTTAGCATGGAAGTACGCGCTGCAAACTCTTTACATATAGGAAGGCCCCAACCTCCGAGACCCTCCGAGTACACCCGAGTTTCACCTCGCCCCCGCCAATTGAAGGAATCGTGTTAGAGACCCGGGAGGTTTTTGTGAAGCGGTCATGAGGGACGGCTATAGGGAACGGTGCAGTATTGACCCGCCTTGCAGCCTTTAATATCATATAGTGAATCGGGCCACGAAAGCCCATCTGGCTGCTGAGGACGAAGCACGAGAGAGTAACTTGGAGGCAACATTCTAGGCTATCCAGGGGTTTTCAGACATCTCAGAAAGCCGAAATCTTATACAATAAAAGAGTAAAAACTCTCCAGTTAACCGAATCTTGCGATGGGAAGTGTGAGAGAATGGGGAGCATCCTCTCATCTCAAACGAAGTTGGACGGATTCTAAACGCAAGAAGACTGCATCAGCGAGAAAAGATGAATGGAGAAAATGGCGCTCAAGACCATTCAAAGGGCTATAACCAAGCAAGTTTCAGATTCCCAAATTCTCTTTGACGATCAGCAGCGGAGAGGTTGTTATGAACGGTTATTGCTGTTTAGGTTGATCGATTGGCATAGAGTACAATCTCGACTGTGACCAGAAAGTAATCTTGCTTGCGATAATGCTGAACAGACACAGTCGATGGCAAGTGTCTAGACAGCTTTACTACAAAACACTTTTATTTCCAACTCAAGATCCTCAGTGATTCAATTGCAGGATAATCGCATGTATTAAATTGTCTTTACTTCGGCTATACCACACCAGTGCAAGTCGTGAATAAAAATAGGCCCTGCTCATATTTGTGATGGTGAAAAAAGAGGTTTTCTAGCAAAGTCAGCGATCATTAGCAAGCATTGCTTCACTCCCCAGTTTTTAGACCCCCTGTTTCCAGATTATCTCCAGGATTATACAGAGAGCACTAATCCTCTTAAGGCCTTAACGAAGGGAATCTTTTACAGCAAAAATCTTCACTGCAAGATTAGAGCCCAAGTTTAAACACTGCAAGAAATAGCGTATGTTCTCTGGCACAATAACAACGCAGGTCATTGGTGAAAGAGATGTTTACCTCACATTTTGATGGGGCACAAGTTCAAAAGTTAGAGTTTCACCCCTGTCCTCGGCCATTAGAGAGCATGGCCATTAATGCGCTTGATTGCCTGGGATGCCCAGTATTAAAGAATGGAAACATTGTCTTGGGGTTTCAGCGAACTGATTGCCTGTATTCCATCAGTGTAGAGGAGTTGTAAGTTGATAATAAGCCTGATTGACAATCGGAGACTTCGGGAACATGAAAACAGAAAAGAAGCTGCTTACGCCAGGAAAGAATTGCATAAGCCCTCGTTTTTGACAGTTTAGTCAATTCTGGTATCATAAAGTAGGTGGAAACATTCATGAAACTTCTCTTACTGGTGTACATTCCATCGCAACCCCTTCAGTGGTTTATGTCTAACTAAAACCTTAATCGCCTTTGGAATAATAGACTTACATTGAGAAAGCTATCGTGTGACTAAATAGATTTAAGAGGGGAATAAATAGGACAAGTTCGATTTCTTTGTGGTACTGTGGTCATCAACACTTTGTAAATGTGTATAGAAAGCTGACATTCTAACTGCTGTACTTATAAGTTGTAATTCCAAAAGTGAGACCCGCTCACATACAAAGAGATATGGCTTTAGGAAAACGAGAAACAGACCTGGACATGGAAAGTGATTATTTTATTAACCTTTGACAAAAACGTGGCCAAGTAGGTGTCATAAATGGATTCTAAAATGATAAACAAAGCCTTCAGATCTTCCGAAGCTGACTATAAAAAGGGCCTTGTACGCCCAGGTCTATGAGCTAGAATACATACCCCTATGGCCGTAAAATCACATTTGCGGAGAGCTTGGTGAGACAGAGGGGCTTCCAGGCGGTCATGGCATATAGAAGCAGAGGCGATTTAGAGCATTCGTGGTCAGTCAGTTATGGAGAATGGCGGTCATTCTGTAATGGTCTGGTGTAAATCTATGCCACCAGAGAATAGCGTGATGACAATCGTACGGCAAGCAAGGCCATGAGCTGTTCAGGCATGCCGCTTTATAGATACCAGCAACGGATGAGAAGCTCCCTCACTATCACCACCCACTATAAAGCTGTACGAGGACGCTATTATGATGGGAGGCGCCACAGTGTAGTATGTAGGATATAGTAGAGGGACACAAACGTACATAAAGTTGGGCAGTTATAAGAAGTTTATGTCAAAAGATCAGGAGTGTTTGTATTGTACTAGGTTTTGAAGCTGCATTCTCAGCTGTTACGACAAATAAAGTCTGAGAGAAGTTGTTGTTTTTCTCATATTATGACTTATATGAGTGAATTTGTTAATATCCTGCTGCTGTGTCATGTTTATACAATAATCTGAAGGCGACTCGGCCAAGAGAAAACGGCGATAATGAGAGAAGCCACCGCAGGAAAGGATTTCTGCGGGCCACCGAAATATAAATGTGGATTTTATGAAGCAGCAAAAACAACCGAACATAATCCTCCGATATTAAATGGGAAGGAAACAAAATGACAAAAAGTAGAAAATCTTTAATTAATAATACATGTAATAGATGTGTTTTTGTTATATTAGATATAGCCTAGATGAAAAAGATAGTGTAGTAATCAATTTCAATTCAACTTTTAATATTAGAACATCCAGTGTAGCTTTGACTATTTTTCTTAGAAATTTATCTGCAAGAGATGCAATCTAATATAGCAATACCGTATGTATATGGCAGCAACTATATACCAAGTGAAAATATTTTGGGAAGGATATATCGGTAGCGATTTTGAATTCTTAAGTTATGTAGAGAGTCTTTCAAGGCTAAATCCCTGAAACGTGCACAGCATATGAAGTACTGAATGTGAGGAACATTATAAGACTTCTGAAGCTAGCTCCCATGAGAACTACCAGAGAAAAGGGTTGTGAAGTAAACAGGGTCTCCGCATTTTGTACAGGAAAGTCAGACCAGGCAAAACATGCATCTGATTATGATCCATGAACCGTGCACCATGAGTGAAGTGGACGGAGCCTGTCACTTGGACCCAGGCTGCTTCCAGTTGTGTGAGACACCGATTGAGATAAATTAGGCAGAGTAAGATATTTCATGTAATTAATCTAAATACAGTCAGCAAATCATTATTATTGATCGCGCATCGATGTGGCCGCTTGGGTTCAGAGGCTGAATTGGAAGCCATTTCTGGGGTTCTCGTGTCTTGGCTTCATTTATCTACAATACTTGATTCGACATTGGAGGGCTAGTGTGGCAGGCCCTCTTGGTCTGTGCAAAGCTCCCGGGACTCTATCCATAACCTATACATCATCCAACGAGAAGGGGCGGGGTCCAGGAATTGACAGAGGGATGGAAGTAAGGGTGGGGTGAGGGCGGAGTTTGGGCCCACTTTAAGCCCATATTCTGGGCTGCCGGGTGGAAAACCCCTGTCGAGTATTATCGGTCCTTTCCATGCGATCCCGAAACACTCGAGAGGTCAGCGAGCAGCGGCACTACTGGATTAGGCACTCATCTTTTTGAAACACGATGCAAAGCGAGTGGACTTCCTTTTCCGTTCCTGTCAAAGCACCAAGTTGGCGAGATTTGAGAGCGCGCCTCTTCTAAATCTCCATATTTTTCATGTGGGCCGTTGGGTTGATCCCTTTGTCAGTCATTGTGCATTATTTGGTCATAATCTTGGGCCGAGCTGACGGCTTCATTACACAAAACCTTGCCGCGTCTGTCCCATGCCCGCGACACCAGTCACTGACGACAGGGGTCGCTGAAGCACGGGCGCCTTCCCGTGCGGGAAATCCGTTAAATAAGCGAGGGAGAAACTAAGTCAGTGGGAATCCCTCCGTCCCCAGTCTTCTACACAGCGCCTTCACAGATTTCTCTCAGAATACTCAATCGATGGAAAATTCCCGTCACAATCTATCATCTTGCTTCAGCTTCAGAGATGTTTTCGCCCTTCATCTTTCGAATGACTAACTGGAACCTCTCTATTTAATATCGATACATCGGTTGGTAATTAATGAGAGAGGCAAACTTAGATGTATATATAATATATATTCGACATAGACAGACTTGTATTTAGAAGGGAGTGGCAAGTGTTCTGTATTCTCACACTCGCTTTCACTAACATAACACACTTTCATCCAATGTTAGCTTGTTGTGGAAGAGGAAGAGCTGTAGGGGCGCAGAAAAAAGACTTCGCTTAACGTTTCTTTTTAAGTCGGGTAGAGAATTGACATGCAACATAATGCCGGGCCAGAAGTATTGTTTTTGTGCCTGATATCAAATCATGATAGAAATGCTATTAAGGTAGTTACAAAGTGCGTTTATGTTCTTAAGACATGCCTCGAATCGGAGGAAAGTAAAATCAAACCAAAGAAAAAAATAAATTTCCTCAAGTAATATTATCGCCGCTTGAATTTCATTTGCCCCAATCAGACCCATACATTAGGGGAAGAGGGGATATTATCTGTAAATGGGTTCAGAAATGAATGGCTTTTACCATCCGATGCAAGATGATTGCGCTTTATGAATGGATTAAGAACAGGGCCATTAGGGTGCATTTCCTCAAAACTAAAAAAGGAGATTGTGTTCAATTGCTTACAGACAAAGTTCTGTGCATATATAAGATTAAAGAGTTGCGCATACCCCTGCAATTAGAACAAATATCATCTGAGCGAGTTGGAGACAGAACAGAACAATATAATTTTTAATCTGCGGCGGGTATTATGTATAATGGCTATCTTATTTTTAATCATGCTCCTTCTCGAGTTACTATATATGCTATACATGTACATATGCAGGTAAACTAAGCTGTTGGCTGAAAGAGTGTGAATAAGTCACGAATTGCATAGAAATATGTGCAATAGTCTAAGCGAGTCAAATCAACGAGTTATTCAACTGATTTATCATGCCTTTAATAATCTAAAAGAAACATTTAAAAGTCATTTATGCATTTTCCCCCAAAGTGGCAGGTTTGCGCAACCGTTTCATATCAAATGCTAATGCATATAATAAATGTACATGTATACACATAGTACATGATGCACTAAACTACAAGCATTTCCCAATCCTAAAATAGCTTGTATAATCAAGAGTCCTCGCAGATGTAAGAACAGTACAAGTGTATACTGAAACAAGTAATAGGTAAAATGTCTTAATAAAACATCAGTGAACGGTAATGCACAATATTGTGCATATCATATGTTGTGTCTGTGGTGTAATCACTGTCCAATATGAAAGCTTTCTTTGTACAAATTACCCTCATTTAGTGCGCATGCATTCGAAGTATATTGCATCGATTTCTTATTGGGATTTCTTAGTTTTCTTCAAAAACAACATGGGAACGACTGGAAGAACTGGGACTATCCCAGAAGTCTGTCGACCAATTTGTCAGTTTTTTTTCGTGTAATTGTTATTATATCTTTGACAAATAAAAGATTACTCAATTCAATTCAACTCAATATTTCCTAATCTTAAATGTTTGAAGTCTTAATACAACACAGTATGTTTCAACAAGGTATATAATATCCGATCATGATTCATATATTTACAGCGATAAATGTGTGCTCAAGCTGTACTATGAATTGCGACTGTATGTGTTTGAAATATATGCGTTCGTTTGAACTGCACTGTAATTATTTCCTAATGTAAATAGTCGCTTAATCGAAAACACCAACGAGACACACCCCAGTGGATAAACACGCAAATGATTTCATGTTTTTTGCCACCAAGTATTCCCTGAGAAGTCTTCTGAGTATACAGGCTATTAGGAAACTGGCCGTAGGGTTAGCGTTGTAAATGAGCGGTTTGGTCCTCAATAAGGAAAGCCATCATGGAAGCCATCTAGGAAGCCTTCTACGAAGCCACAGGTATTCTCCCAGTGGCATGTTTGCTTCATAACACTTTATTACAAAACATACTGATTTACAAGCCTAGATGCCATTTTATGAACTTCGGTCGTGAGAGGGGTCTGTGTATTTGAAAATAAACAGGCTCAGATATGAAACGATTTGAAACAGGATTAAAGCCATAACAATGTTATTCTTCCTTCAGAAGCATCACTTCTACAGATGAATTCCAATGGGAGAAGCCAGTAAGCAGTTTCTGGAGTGTGTTCAAGGGAGGAGTAATCATCCGACTAGTCCCAAGCACTGTCTATCAAACCCAACCCCCTAAGTCATCAGTATACAAAACCGCGGAGGAAGAAAAAACACCATGTGCCCAGGGACTAGGGCTAGCCACGGGTTGCTATTGGGAAAGGTGACCTGGTAAATTAGAGGGTCGGCCTAGTGGTCGGAGAGTATTGACACAGGATTCGGCATTCCTATCACACCAGTGGAAGGCTGAGGCATATTGATGGTCTGTGGTCGGGGAGGACGCTCCTACTGGGCCTGGGCAATAGGCAGTAATAAGCCAAGGTGCCAGGCTGGGCCGATAAAGACTTGCCTGGAATGCCTAAGGTGTGAAAAAAGACGGAGGACTGCCATTGGTTTCATAGCCGCCCCTGTCTTCACCCGTTCTATTTATAGTACCTCGAGTTCTCTGACTGGAAGAGGCACGCTTGATAAGAACATCAGAGTATCTCAGTCAATGACAACAGCACAGGGATTGGATGAGAGATCGAAGGTCGTTGTGTGCTTTGTGATATACATATACATTATATATATTATTGTGGTATGTATACATAGATCTTTATACATGTGTGTAAAAATGGGATACAAAAGGAACTTTAGGCAACGCACATGCAATATTGCCATCTTTGATGTAAAACACACGTATTGTCTGTGATATATTAAGAGGGGTCAAATACACTTGCAATAGATGAAAGATGGAATATATCTGCAAACAGATTATCATGTATCAAGGGCGTTCCCTTTGGTTAGACGCACTGGAAAAAGATACTACATTATAGGAGTATCTCCCCGTAGTTGCTGGTGTCGAAACGTATTGTTGCTGTATTGTAACTCTGCAATAGATAGTTCACGTGTATATATATAGTCTCTTCTGACCTTTTCCAAGGATAAGATATTCAAATATCAGTGTCTCGTAAACGTATTCAGTGACACAACTGATCCCATAACGGATCCTCCTAATTGCTAGTCGCTTGTGGGACCATGTCAGTTACACGGTAGAGAAACACTACCTGAGATATGTATGGTGATACCATGGACTTAGGCACAATCCATCGTTTCTATCCGGATGGGTTGCAAACCTGTGTTCACCACAATTGCTCTATGTATTAGGACTTTCTAATTCACATGCTGTCAGTTGTCTTTGATGGATTGGGTTAATTAACTATTCGTGCAGCTACATGAATAAGGCAAAGAAACTAGGTCGGCTCAGGCAAGTTCATCAAGAGCAAAACCTTATCAGGTTCTGTTTTGTACCACAATTGTTTATATCTCTATCTAAATTTCCTCTTTAGACTTGTTCCAAAGTTAGTCATGTGTATTTAGTCCATTAGATATTTTGATGCAAAAGATTGTAGGTTTTAGAGTGTTAATCTGATCGGTTAAAATATTCAGACATTGCAGACAAAACCGAATTTATAAAGGGAAATGGTCTTGAATGAATTAATTCAAATGAGTGGACAGATATCTATCCGTGTGTAGACATGAATCGACGGGAATTGAGTGGCGTGGATATCTGTCACTCTTTTGCTTTCCAGATTCAGTCAAGTTTATAGATAATTTTAATATCATATAGAAAAGAATCCTTATGACATTGTAGCGATTGCATATTTCTCTCTCTCTCTCTCTCTCTCTCTCATACTGCACGTGCTCACGAAATATGTACGGCATGAACTCACAGGGTATATGCAGTTGATAAACTACCAGCTTGTATATTATAAAACCTATATATAATGCACTCACCTTTGCTGGAGATTACACAAGTGGGCCTGAAATGAAAAGTAAAAATACAAACGTTTAAAATAGTATAGAGATATAAGTGATCACAAAATGACATACTTAACTAAGGTTTACAATTAATTGTGAAGGCCTTAACAGTTAACAAAAGTTAATTCATCATGGTGGGGTCCAGTTATGTTACCAAGTTTCATGGAATGTCGCCCATGAATGACTAAAGTCGGATACTGAGATATGTATTCGAATTATAATTTCTCATTTTTCGACTAACGTTCCAGAATTGAAAAAGAATCACGGTTGGTGTAAAAATGATTGCCGTGCACGAAATACAATGGCAGAAAATGATAACACGGCGGTTCATAAGGATAGATTTTATATAATTGTCGCACCATGTTATAACAAAGCGGTTTGACGAAATGATTTCCGCTCATATGAATTCGTACGTGAAAGTATGGGCGATGATTCGCTATCTATGAAGGGGAAAGTGTATGCTTTGCCTATGTTCCGACGTGCGCGTCAAAGGGGCAAACATATTCATGACACCTATTTATTTGCCAAGGCATGCAGAAGCAACCTTTGCCTGTTCCCTTGTTGAGTTTCAGTGTCAGCGTATACCTGCCAAACCCCTGTTGGCGCCGGACTTTTCTTGGATGTTTATTGCCAGTCACGAACTCATACATTTGCACATCGTCGCCTTTCTATATTCTCGTATCCATGTTTCATGTCATTGCAAGATGCTAACTTTTTTTGGCGCGGGGGAGGAACGTAATACTGATTCCTTCAGTAATTCTGTTGACATTGCCTGTGGAATTCAACACATCAAAGAGCTTATAAATCCTCGCATTGGAGAGCCGTAATGTTTGAAATTCATGAACAGATATGACATCAAAATCAAACCATGCGCTTGTGTCCATTATTTGGGGAGGTCTTGCAGACGAATTTGTTTTTATTTCAGTAATATTATTTTACCTTGATGCCTGGATCAATAAAGTACTGGTGTCATTTTACAACATGCACATGTCTATGTAACGTGTTTATTGCCGATACTATACATTGCAGGTCTGTGTAAGAATAAATATGTATATGTGTAACCAGGCCACCCGTCGTAATGTGTATTAGTAGTAAACAAGTTACAGTACTCAAATCCAATGGCAGTTTGGTGAGGTATTAGAATTTGAATGGTAGGCCTATTCTATATTGATATCAACCACCTTATTTATAAGTTGTATGGACCTTTTGTAAGAGGCCTTTATGTTGTCAGAGACATAGTGAGTTTTGATATATATACGTATTACCCTGGTTATTTCCCTGTACGTATTTACAGGGTAATATGCCCTCTTGTTTAAAAATAATGTTGGCAAAGTAGAATGTATTCACCCATGAAAAAAGAGACGTAAACTTTAAAACATAGATTAGTGTGTCTAGTAGTTTTATGTAAGTTTGTTACGTATAACAATTGTTATAAAGCCTTCCTGTTTAAGGTCATTTTATGATCATATAGTTCAATAGACGGACAAGCTGTCATGTCTTCTCCCCAACAATGACAATGAAGAGTTTCTGAGCAAATTTGTCACTGAAATAACGAAGGCGCCAACTGTCACAGCTGGCAGGGCAATCAATTATTGTAAAAGTTCGGGTCATTGGGAATTCACAAAAATGCATCCATTGCTTTTATCCCCAGGAAAACCCTCTAAAATAGATCCGATAGCCGAATGCTCCAAGGACGAGAAAATTGCAGAACCTGCGAACTCTTGATATTTCTGACTTTGAAGATCAGCATTTCTGCCGTTAAAATATCAGGGGGAGTTTAATCAGTGATGAAAGTCGTCAAATAACCTGCATCAAGGGAAAACTGAATAAGAATAACAGTTAAAGTTTCAGTAAAGATAAATGTAAGAAGTGATATCTTCCCAGTTTGAAATCAAACTGCAATACAATGAGATATACTGCATAACAATACTTATTTGATTCCTGGAAAAATCGCAATTGTGAAAGTCAACTTATCCAGACTACTTGTGTCATCCTTCAGACTCCAGACTTTAAACTTTTAGATTAATTAAGTCACATTTAACAATTACATTTAGGAAGATTATATCCCCCCCCCCCCCCCAGGAGTATAACAAAAGTGAGATGAATAAAATAAAAAGAATTAACTTTCTCATAACGTCAAAAAAGGTTGGGGCCTTCGAATGTTGGTCTGGTCAGTATTATCTGAATGGTTCTTTAAGTCATTGGTATACGGTGACAAAAAGATACGTTACCTAAAACTAAAAATCCTATGGTGCGAAGTATTGTAGAGGATTTCTGCTTAAGGAGGATGGCACTGTGGAGAAATCCATCATTCAGCGACACCTCACGGCCTACCAGGTGACACATGTTGCTACAAACATCCCTGGGTGTGCATGTTTCCCACTGGCGACCTTGAACTCTGACCTCTGATGACATGACCCCGGGTCAGGTCTGACCAGCACCGTGTCTTGAACCCCATACATCGTGCTGCCCTATAGCGTGCGAATTATTGCCGTCCGACGCCTAGTTGCCCTCGCTGTCTTCTCCAAACATTCATCCTGACTCAGAAAGCGTTCATTTTTCGCTCAGACCTATGCATAATTTACCCCAGCAATGCAGAGATGAAAAATATCCCTTCTTTACTAATAGAATCCGGGTCTTGGCATCTCAGATTCCACCTTTACTTTATATTTAGGGTTTGTTTGCCTCATTTATCATAGAAAACACTTATCATGGAATATGAGCAATTCCACCAATTGGTCGTCATTTGGCCACCCAGGAGTGAAAATTCTTAATTTTTTAAAATTGCTTCTATTGATTCATTCTTTTTCGTGCATAAACTAGACATATTGCTGCTTATATAGACGAAATTGGGAAAGTTAATAATGAATATTGAAGCCATGGCAGCTTTGTAGAGACTGGACTGGAACACTGCTGATAAGGGCACATGAGAATGGTACTTATTTTTACATAAATAATGATTTATATCAGAAATAATTAAAAAAAATATGCACATAATGTTTTGAATTATTGTGCAATTCATTGCTACCGACATAAGGGTCATAACGCTTTTTAGTTTGTGAAAATATTCCAACTAGAAGAAAAGTTACAGCCAAAAAACCATTCAGTAATGGTAATGGTAATGGCAGCGGCAAGGGTCACAGGGCATTGACCCTACACATATAAGCCAACATATAAGCCAATATATTTAGCATTTATACGAAAATATTTCACATTCTTCACCTAGTTTTCCTGTTAAGGTAACTAGAATACTTGTATTGGTTGTTTATGAAGGTAAATATGAATCCTGTTTAAGTATTTAGAGGCAAATTTATTAGGGAAATTGTTCTCTTTTGTCCCAACAACACATGTCAGTGTCATTGTCAGTGTCAGTATCAGTGTCAGCGTCAGTGTCAGCGTCACGTGTGGAATACTCACGTGACGCTGACACATTTCCCACCTTAACTTCCTTTTAAGGAGAACCTGAGTGGATTTATTGTTTTTGAAATGAAGTGTGTACATCATCTCATCTATATGGATATTATTAATAATTAATTCCTAATATTTATTAAATACGTTAGGTTAATAATGCTCACGTGACGCTGACAGTAGAGCTGCCCAATTTATACTTTGGCACCTAATATTCCAAAATATGAACATATATCTGAACAAATTTATTTTTAATATTTCAAGTCCATGTAGAATTAACAAAATTAGTACATATTGTTCACTTCTGGTTCTTAATTTTTTCCCAGAACTGGATTTTATTTTCCACACGTGACGCTGACATTTAGACTTCCCAACATATTTTTACATTTTAATTATACTAAAGAGCCATTCAAAACACATAAAATGCAGATCATATAGTAGCTAGGGTCAAGGCACAATGGTAAAATAAGTTGAAACTATGTTCGCTTAAACATTTTAATTTTTTTCCAGCATTTTATTGGGATTCCCTTAATTTTCCTTCATTTTTAAGACCCTAAAATCCATTTTTTAGACCCCCATGCATAAATTATTAGGAAAATCCATGTAAATAGGGGGTATTTCTGATGTATTTCGGGCGGGCGGATACGATAAAACTATTGAAAAATGTCTCCAATCGTTTTTTTTCCATTGAAATACGCAAAAGACCATTTTAGGGTCAAATGACGACCAAATGGTGGATTTGCTCATATATGGATGTTTGTGCTGGTACAGGTATATAGAAACACGTGTAACTATATAAATATGGTATTTGTTATGACTCAAAGTATTAGGAATGTAATAATCATTTTGTTAGGGTCTCCATGATTGAAGCAATTCACACAGAATACAACTTTTCCAGATCACACGTGTTGCAGAATCCACCAACATTGGATATCATAATAATTATATACAATATCACATAGACGTGTACCACGATGTGGACTCGTAAATTTGTGTGTACATGTATACGATAATTACCCAAGACATGCTACTTCATTCATGCTTGATGCTGGTGGTTTAGGCCCTTGCGCTATCTTCACATCGAATGTACAATGAATAGATGGAGTTGGTGCCATGGGCCACCGGTCGATGGAGCTTTAGACCTCTAAGGACCGGACGAACAATCAGTTTGCCTGCTAAGGATATGAAAGGCTGATAGGTCCAGGCATGTGGCTCATCCTATACTGGTAGGTAATGGATATTTCTCGGCGAAAATAAAACTGCAATCTTCCTCCACTATGTGGTACTGGAAGATTCTCATACAAGAGACAAGGCTGTTCCTTTTTCACCCTAAGGGCCTAGTCCACCAAGTTGATTCCGATGCGATTTTGCGCCGCAGAGGACCATTTTGATCTAAATTCTATGAGAATCGCATGACAATCGGCTAAGTGGACAAGGCCCTTTATGTGCATATTAGAAGAGTCACAAACGATTGCAATCGTTTTGACCATCCTGAGCCAATAAAGATATAAAACGCTAGCATGAAAATAGCAATACCAACTAAAGATCGATATATAGTTATGTTATTTGATGTTTTAAAACAAAGGCATTGGACAATGTTCGTTGGAGTCAGTAAGTATTTGAGGGTTCTATCGGAAGAACTGTCAAGGCAGAGATATGTGACCCATTTTTCCGAGTAGTCCATATGTAAAAAAAGAATTTGGAAAAATAAAGTTTCAACAATAATAATAATAAGTATATCGTATCTGTACGCGTTTGTAAGATGGAGATGTATTAAATGGTATTTGAAAATTGTTCTCCCATGTAACCTGAATAACAGTCCGGAATATGAAGCACTAATAAATTGATGATACTTTTGACACGAAGAATTCCAAAGGTCAGACCAATTGTTGTTATTCCTGCTGCATGATTTTGTTTCTCGAGCAACAATAATCATTGTATGAATCCTTGTAAATAGATGTCCCCCCATGAGAATACATTCTCTGTACTGTATTGGGAATAGATGGTTTTCCTTCAAAAACAGGACCTGGTCATTTATTTATTTCCTAATTTATGAACATGTCCACATGGCCCTATTCCTTTTACATGTGAAAGCGATGGGGATGTTTGTGCTTTTGGCACCTCTCCCAATCCTCTTAACAACCCTCAAACGCCCTTGGGTGAGACGAGAGGCACCAGTACGTGAGAAATGGTATTAAGCATGCTGGATTGTTTGTGTACGTTTGGCATTGCTTAGAGAGGGGGAGAAAGAGCTTTTAGAACAACTCAAAGCCTATACCTACAGCATAGGGTCACCACACCTCTGTGGTCACACAGAAGCGACCAAGTCCTACCACAGCCACTCGGGAATTGCCCCGAAAGGGAGCAGTTAAGAGCAGGCCATTACCATTACGTTGCTATGTGGCTTTTCCGCTATTTCTGATGATGCAGCAAGGATGCATTTGTCTCCTAGCGAAATACCACCGTTGGGGAATATGACAATGTATATATAGCCGAGCAACAATCAAGACAACGTGGAAGACGGAGGTGATTTACATGTAATTAGGTGTGACTCGAGGTCCTCTTATGACAGAAATATTTGCACCTCTTTATGCCAGTCGCCAAAGGACTGGAGCTAAAAATACTTCCCAAGTCGCCTAATATGGACATACAACAAAGTACAGATGTCTGATATTTACAAAGAGCCGTAAATTATCAGCTCCCAAAGAAAAATAAGGCGGAATGCATTTGGCCAACATCTACTCTACACACAAGCAAACGTCCTGATAGCATCCATTCCAAGTAAAACGCTTTGTGTCTCATATGTTATTATATATACATTTTTTTCATTTCATTATTATTCGTTTCAAGGCCAAGGCATTTAAATATACGAAAGGTTCATATGTAAAGACGTATTGTCCACCATGGACGTATTTCATACGCTACCTAGGATAAATGACATATCTCAAAAGAAATATAGAAAACAAAAAATAGACAAATATATCATGAAAAAGAGGAAAATAATCTCTCTAAGATGAAAGATTTACAGAGTGTTATTCTACATACAAAGATTCACTACTCGTTTCCAAAACATATGCTACTTCATGATAAACGACTACCTTAGTCTTAGTATGAGGATTCAAAGAAGCCATAGCTCGTCTACTCTATTTCTGCGTAGAATGTACTATCTATTGAAAGGAACTCTACTTTTAGTAAGTCAAAGATGAAACTTATCGAGTGTTTTGAGACACACCTGATACCAAATAAAAATGTGAAAATAACATCACCAGCAATACAGAAAAAATCCCCAAAGGTTTACAGAATTGTGAATATTTTGTCATCAGTTAAGCGTTCTTAGATTAATGTTGCAGAGCCTGAAATTGACCGAACTAGATTTGTGTATGTATCTATGTATCTCAGAACTCGAGTCTTTGGAAATATCCGATGAGCCTATTCAGTGGATAACGAGGGCTAAATTAATTTAGAAAGAAAATGTGTCCTAAAATATATTTTCGTATATATATATATGGTGAACCACCCAATCTGCCTGGCTAGAAAGATGTTATAATGATGCATGTATTGAATGTCTGTGACTAAAATTTAATATCTAGGTACGTCACCGGTACATCCACAATACACAGGCAATAGTCACTAATTGCTTGTGAAATCCACTTGGCTGTCTGCAAAAACAGAGAAAGCCCTGCGAAATCGAAGCCTGCCTAGAGAGACAGGGCACTGGCGAGCATCAGGTTGCAAGATTGACCCATCCAATGTCCTGCTCTAACGGCCAGTGTCCACCTGAGGATGACCAGCCAACATTACACCGCCAGGATGTGATGGTCAAGCAAGATCCCTTTAACCTGAGACGGGCGACTTTGGGAAAGGTTAATTCCATCAATGAGAATTGCGAATCATGGCACCAGAGTATAGGGCCGCTAGTCCCTGCTAGACAGACGAACATGCGCAATAGGAAGCTAACCAAGGTATATTAGCTATCGTAATAGGTTCTTATATCTTTGTTTTTCCAGAAGGAAAGTGATACTTAGAAGATGAATAAAGGGAAAGAAGGAAGAGAAAGGAGAAGTGGAAAGGGCTCGCAATATTACAACATAATTTAAAAGGGTACTGCTTGTATTGTTCATAATCACATTAAATCTAGGCCATAGCTATATTTAGTATTTGGGAAATGTGCAATGATACAACTTGTTTATTAAAAAACTTAATTTAGCCTATCTACGGCAAAAGCCTGTTTGCCCTATACGAGTATTTCTTACTATATACATGATGTTTTTTATGTGATGCCTTCTGTGTTTGTACTTTACTTTACGTTCGTGTTTACTTGCTGCATTTCTATATTTACATGATGAAGAGACGATGCATAACAATAATAACCTGTTGTGGTTATGCTTATTTCCTTATTGTTTCTTCTTAACTGATGTCACTTTAAAAATCTCTGGCTCAATAATACATATTTCAACAAAAACAACAACAACAACAACAACAACAAGATATCTGATCTATCAACACAACGAGTATAGAATTCCCGTTGATCAAAACCGGAAGTGCTAAACGCACTTTCACGAGGAATAGCAGACGACATTTTCCCGTCAGGTGCGCGTCATGCAGGAGTCAATATCTGCATAATTAGCCGTGTGGCGCTAGCAAGCCAGCCTACCTGAATTACAGGATACTTTGTGTGGCTTGTCTTCGGCAAAAATTCCATCGATTGATTCGCCAAATAAACACGCTACGAATGGCTGGATCGTGTTAGGTCTAAGAGAGAACAAGTGCGGCCAGCGCCGCGCCTCAATGGGAAGCGCGGTGGAGACTAATTGGCCTCAGCTTGTCAATGACTTTGTCTCAGACAAATCCTCAGACAAATCATGTATAATAAAATGACAGACATTTAAAAACTCGGTCTCTTCCTTCATCGTAAAATCGAGGCCAATTAAAAAGCCATAATTCTTTCTTCGGCACGTTATTCGTCCTCTTTATTGCTTGGTGGGAATTTGTGGTTGTAAATATGATAAAATGGTGGTACACGCAGTGATGGTACGTATTGTATTTTTTCTAATTAAATAAACGTATTTTGAAGTGACCAGGTAATGAATTTGAATGCAAACATCAGATACATTTAGTCTAATTTTGCTTTAAAAAATCTTGAAATGCTTGCGTCAACCGCTCTAGTTTGGACTACTATTGCATTTGGCACGTAGCATCCCAGAAAAGCTCAATTTGAAGAATAAGGATTTATGTCTGGATTTAGAGGAGTCTTCTCAGCCGGATTCACGATTGCTGTAAATTTCAAAGTATGACTGCAACTGACCTACAGAATATTGGGGAAAACGATTCCCAATATCCTGCCATTTGTGAGAAGTGTGTCAAAGCCCGGAAATTATGTCCAGTTTATGTTGAGGTGTAAAGTTCTTGCTCCAAAGGTAGGAAATAATGAACGATTTATCGTTACAGCTTTAACTTCTAATTATGCTATGATCACGCTGATAGGTGGGGTGACCATTAGAGCGATCCCTTCAATAAATGAACGACCTGCCCATGATCGTTGCACATGTTGGTAGGAGGCGAAAGCCCTCATGTATTTTTACCGCCATATAAAGCATGACGAGCTCTGACTTCAGGAAATAAAGAAGACGATAACGTTCTTGCCCAATACCTGCTAGACTCAGTACTCCAGCGGGCAGTGTCAGACATCAATATAATTATTTTCGCGATAAAATATAACGATGACGATCACTCCTGATTTACGGCCTGGCGATCTCCGGAACTGTGGACCCTGATGACCCCAGAAGCCCGATAACCGCCTGAGGTAGGATTTCAGAGGTGGTCATAGTTTTAACTTGACTGCGATGCAACTCATTAATGCCCATCAAGCGAATTAGAACAACGCCAGTGCATCAGCATGCACCCAAGACGCTAGCCACCATTGACCAGTGCGATGTGTTGGGAGCGCCCTCATCGGTCGCTTAATGTATCAATGGCTTCATGCTTGAAGCATTAGAAGCCATAAAATAGCGCATAACACAAGGCTGGAGCCGAAGCTTGAAAGAGTCAAAGTCAACTGCCATTGTAGACACTGTATCCTAATGAAGACTATTAGTCATCGCAGTATGCCTGTGGGCAGGCCCTGGAGTTGATCTTCCAGCCATGGAGTCAGGGTGGCGACAGGGTGAGGGTGGGATAGCAGGGTAGCCATGGCCACTTGATCCTACTGTAATATTCCATGCGGCCAGTGCTTATCCCAGTCATTACACGGGAAAGCCATTGATGTGACAGAGTGATGAATACCTGCACTGGCCCATAAATCCAGGCCAAAATACACTTTCCACGCTCCGGCTGTGATGTATAGTATCACCTTTGACCACTTCAATTAACTAATATTCGATGTTAGCTCGCAATGACAAACATCTCACATATCACCAGGGAGTATACATTATACTTCATCATCAAAACCCACACTTGATTGTTACTAGCCCACAGTTCTCTCCGCTGTCGAGATTTAAAGCCAAATCTCGTGTAACCTCATTGAATTTCAAAGTCCTTTTCTATAAAAGCGAACAGGTCCAGCAGCCTTATCAAGTCAAAGAGTAGATAGATAAAAAAAACTATGTAGATTTAGGGGATGTCATAAAGATGTCTTGTCTTGATCACAAGCTTAGCTCACCCCATCATAACCTTGTATTAAACCCAAACCTGTCAACTCTGCCCCGCGTGGGACGCAAGAGGTCAACATTAAAGGCAGACAGCGACAGCTCCCCGAGGCCTTTGTCCGAGCTCGATCGGAATACTTTAAAGCCGGGATATTCAGGTATTATCATATAACTAGAAGGCCTGCCGATGGATGGCTATGGTAAAAACAAGAGGCAGAGGCAATGTGTACCAACCTTAATATGAGAGTATCAGGCTTAGGTAAAGATTACCTCGGCCAAGTCAGAAGGTGGGAACCTCCGTCTTGAGGACACTTTTAATGGAGAGGTAAAGTCTTTGTAGAAGGCAAGATTAGTTCAGAAAGGCGCATGGAATGAAAAGTTCTAAGCAGCCAGTGGGAAGGGGTGTTAAATATTTCACGCGAGGATCAGAGTTTGTGTGAATTCCTAGCGACAGCATTTTAAAATAGTGCTCGACATTTTGTCGGTCTGTTGAGCGTATCTCTTGTAGTCGAAGCTTTTTTAACGCCAGACGTCCGAGGTTATTGGTTTATTGTTTCGTTTTCTAAAGTATCAGGCTCTCACAATTCAGGGGAAATGTAGTAAAATATTGTATATTTTATGAGGTTTGTTTTCTTCGATTTTTAGCAATTGAATATAAACATAATGACTTTCTAGATATCAGATGGGGCTATATTATCTTGGTGATCTGAGGGGTTTTGCTTCACTCTTGCTTTATGAATAGTGCTAGATTCTTCTGATGTACTGCCCCTAATGTGGATCAGCTTTCAAAATATTTCACTGGGGATAAAAACAAATGGCTGGGCTTGGCTCAACGCTTTTATCTGGATGTATTTACAGAGGGAAAAGCACAGTTCCCGTGTTATCACGAGACCGCCCCCTGCAATGTTGTTTTAAAGGAATGAATGATTGGGAAATGTTTTATTAGTTAGATTATTTATGGCATTAGATGAGTAGTGGTTACTGTAAAAATATATTTGAACCTGGCAAAATATTGTTACAATATATATATAATATATGTACCTGAAAGTTTCCAAGCTACTGTATATATAAGTTCGAGATAGCATCATTTAACCTAAGCGCCTATATATCATATATACTGTTGCTGCTTACTTTGGGAAAATATTGGCAGTTTCTTTTAGATTCTTTATTTAAGTGCATTTCATTTTGTTTTTCCTTGAAGTGGTTGGAAGCAAAAGGTCTTGAAAAAGAACCTACTTTGAAGTATACCTCTAGTTCTCGTGAGCGGAAGGGTCGGACCACTAAAAGGGTCCATGTCATTTAAGGTCTATTCAACCAGCCAACGAGGAAACGCTGGGGGAATACTAAATGCCGCCGTGGTTTCTTTGGCTGCCGAAGCTTGAAGGCAGAAGCATCTTCCCCACCACTCTCTCCCACTTTCTCTCCGTTGCTCGCTCTCTCTTCCATATGTTTAAGTTGGTCCCCTGGGGCACGTGATCGTGTAGGTGTTCACTTACAGCAAGCCGCACATATAATACAAGTCTTCGCCGCCCATATACTTCTTAATGAAAACACTGCTTGAAATAGACACCCTAATGAATGTTTAGAATAAACCCATGAAACAATGATGAAGTCCCAAGTATGTCATCACACCTTGGTTAGCGCCCACAAAGGGAGTTTACAATGTATTATCTGTAAGGAAGTAGGAGAGGAGTTTAGTTCAGGAATTGCAAATATCCATTGGAATGTGCTCCAGTGCATGTATATCGTATAGGACGTAAGTAGAACACCTATAAAAGACCATTACGGTTTATTTGAATGTAAAAACAAATAACCAAACGATCTAGTCCAAGACGGATACCCACACACATGTTCCTTACTACTTATCTATGATATATATCACGTCCTGGAGATTAATAATAAGAGATGATTAATATTCATGTCATAATAGTGGGGCCTCTACTGCTTGAATTCAAATGTCACTACTTGCTGAGAGATTGGAAAGATGAAGAAGGGTGATTACAATCGTGTGAAAGTGCAAATGACGGCATAATGACTACCTGCTCTTATTGCTCTGGGTAAAATCTCCGGATTATATGAGGAAGCTTTGACGAGAGAGGGAAAACAACAGTAACAGAAACCTAACGCCGCACGAACCATATTTTAATATCGTATTCCCAATATGGGCGCCTGGGTGAGGAGATGCTTTGGCAAGGGAACACACTCACTTGCACTTTCTGTGTTCGTAACCTAAGAAATGTCTGAGGGATGGGAAAATGAAAGTTGTCGGGGACGCAGCTTATGAATAGTGCATGTAGAGTATTTCATCAGTGCAACACAAAGACAATTAATCCACAATGAACCGCTGATGTTTCCTTAGCCTATCCCAAAACAGGTTATGTTCATTCCCCCATGTCACTTTAGCAAGGGAAAGGAACCTGCAGCTAGGGACATCTGGCGGCGTCGCAGAGCGCCATGAAGGCTTTTGGGAGCCGCCTGGTCTCTGGTCCCGCTCGTGAGATCCATCAGAATTTGCACGCAGGGCTCGACACCTAGACTAATGATAACTGCTCGAGGGAATACTGCCTGCACCTTCCTTATACCCCTCCACCTCTCCCTGAGGGCTCCGTACTACCATCAACATACATATAGGGAGATATGCCATGATATAGTTCTAATGCTTATTCGAGAAGAATTATCTCTATATAATTATGCAAGCTGGCCATGCATGCGCTTATATATAGAACCATTACTTACTAACTTATATCTATAAAAAAAAAACAGTCAGTTCATTCCAAGAGATAGTTCCTCGGTTTAAGCAATGAACGTGTGTTTCAGCTGGGTAAAAGAAAAATTAACTTTTTTGTAATCAGATACCGCCCCCACCCCCTTCTCCAAACGATCTCCTCGTCCTCGAATGCAGGGATATTTAAAAAAAAGTTATGAGAGGTCATAATTTCTGGTTTTGTCACCATCAACTTCAGTATGCTGTCACAATCTTTGCCATAACCCACATCCCCGGCTGTACAGTGCTCTGTCACCTCCCTGTGACCTCCTCCTGAGCACATATCACCCGATATTCCCCTGGAGGCCAGCATGTGTCAGTAGCACCGAATTGGTGATGACATAAGCGGCAAGGGCACCAATGCTCAATAGCATAAGGGGCCCCGGTGTGGGTCCCCAAAGTCCGTGATACGTCTATGTCATGCCGACCTCAAAACAATGTTGCATCAGTGTCAACAACTTGTCTCCTAGTTTCCACTGAGCTGCCTCAATAACTGTCAGGATAGAAAACCGAGGTTAATACAATATATATCATGGAAGAGAGGACGCGTACGGGGAAACCCTTGTAGTAAAAGACTAACGAAAGTATTCTATAGATATGTGCAATTTAAACCACTTTCCCCCTGATATAGCTACCTTTATATGTGTTTTTTTTTAAATTCAGGTTGTAACCAAAACAATAGGCCATTGAACCATATCGGGAGGACCTCACCACTCCTCTCCACCTACAGAACCAGGTCAACAACAAAAACAACAAGTATTCAAATAAAGAGTGGGAAGTGGATATAGGTTCCAACAAATTAATCGATGGGTAAGAAAAAAATATATGGTAAGAAAATAACATCCGATGTTTATCTTTTCTGCAATGGACGTTCAGTAAAAGGTAGACTGTACTGAATCACTCCAACAAGTGGGGTTCATTCCTATCAGGGTTTCACCGGCGTGCTGTGTCCTTCTCAGGATTTCCCAGCTTACAAATCTGGGTTTTAAGTCCTGTCCAGATCGAATTAACCAAGTTTCCCTCGAGTCTACATCCCTCTACACCTGGGGACCTAAACCACTCTCACATAAGAAAGAATACCACGCTCTCCACGACCGTGGAAGCAATGATCTTGAGAGAGACAGTAATGAAAATTAAGTGTCTCCAAATCTTCCCCCTATACAAGCAGGGACGGTCGGCACGGAGTCCCTTCACGTGTAATTGATAGAATCCAGTTTTAAGAGTGTGAGCCTATTGATTAAAAGCGCAGGAGGAGGAATAGCAGACCCTCCTCTCGGATTACATTAAAGACCGTGTCACTCCGTTAATCTAATTTGGCGCCTACTTGACAGATCTCACTCATAATCGGGCCTGACCGGGACACGCGCTTCGAGGGATCGAATGGCTAACCCGGCCCTTGGCTCGCTCCTGTCTAATGAGGTGGGCACCAACACCCTGAGACACTCTAGTGAGAGTATCAGAAGGAGGAACATTGCCCTCTCTATAGCTGTCATGAGGTATAAAAAAAATCTAGTGGGAAAATACCAAGTTATACCGCCTCTATACCATCCAGACAGACCATTGGCGATGGCGATGTGTCTCTCGATAGGGATTATTTTTGCGCAATGGGTCCGTTCGTGCCTTCATTCAAGCATTGTGCGACGCCAGGCATTTCAATCATTCCAGCGTTCTTTAAATTACTGGAAGTCAAGTCACGTTAAAGACGCTGATTGGAATTCTCGTAAAACTGTTTAGAAGAAGAAATAATAAAAGACATTACGGTTCGGTTAATTGTCAGTAGGGATTTCTCGTCCCGAATTTTAAAGTTTTTGTATGAAAATAATTTTCAGCATTGCCAAAGCAATTATTGTTGGTTAAAGATATTGGCTATGCCGAATTATTGAAGAAGGCATGCAGGCAATATTATGACTTATTTGGATATTTTCTTTCATTAAGTTTTTAAAAGAGGTCAAAAGAACGTTGAATTACCTCTTCAAATGCCAGGACCTATTTATCTTTTGCTGAGGGCATCGTATGAGTGACACCGCATTAAAAATAAGAAATACACAACCGCGATGCAGACTTTTTCAAATGGCATACCTACACACCATACACACTGTTGGGAGTATAAGTTGATGCTGTGATGCATAGCACCGACTGTATTAAAAGGTAGTTATATTGGGATCCTGTTGTATTCTGTATTAAAACTATGATCAACAGATGTAATAGAATAGTTATTAAGAGTTGACTCAACAATACTATCTCTAGGTTGAAGTCTCTTTTTATTGCTTTGTAACTAAATGATTATACTCAGTAATTAAGGGATCTAATAACAAAAATTGCATTAGTTATTATTGTTATTGAATACCAAGGCACTCTTGGAAGAACTGTAAAACCACATAAAGTACTGACCTATTTCCTACTATTGTAACTGTATATTTCTTTAGCAAAAAAGGAAATAAAAACAATTATATGTGTAGTGATTTCATAAAGCTTCCCAGAATTGTCAAATCCCCCCCCCCCCCCCCCCCCCCCAATTCTATCGATTACTACTTTGTATGTTGCACGTCGATGTATTTTGTATTTGCACCTATGTGATACCTTACACAATGCCCACTTTACTTATACTACTCACAATCTAGTTAGAGGATCTATGCGGGACCTCTTTCTTACGTGCTTTACGTACATTGTGTTGAGAGTATTTTAACGCCAGGTAGAGCCTTTTGACAGCAGTCATGATATTACTACTTCTATTATTTACTTCTCTAATACTTCCGTTTTACGACTCCTTTTCATGTGTACCGGTAAATGCTACATTACCTAGACTTATTGTGACCAAACGGTAAATATGTATCATTAAAACAATTCTATAGTTCTTGTATCAGGATGAGTTGAGAATAGTGTCTACTGGATGTAATGCTTGACTAAATAAACATAACTGAAACTATGAAAAGAATCGTCACAGCTTTCAATAAATACTCAAAACTTGATTGGCCAAATTTCGTCAAATTTATCAAAAAGTAAATTTCTCAAAATAATATATAATTATGTCGTCAAAATGTTTTTTTCAACCAGTTTTAAATACTCTGGGCAGATATAGTAAACACCCTAAATAATAAAAAACTACCATTTTCTTTCTCCTCCCCCCTCTCTTTCTCTCAAAGTATTTGACATCACCCGACGTGTATCCCAGATAATAACAATATATTCATCTGCTGCATACCTGGATCATTATTTCATTAAAGCAACCACATCAGACAAGACTTTGACTCCGTTTTAATACTTAATATCCCGAGTGTCAGCCAAACAAATATAAACAAATATTAGAAACCTTGAGAAGAATCAATCTTGAATAGAGTAGACGGCAATGATGCAGGAACTCTACACCTATCCCACCCACACAAATGAGTGTTTTCTAGCGAGGTCCACAACATACTGGAGTGGAGACATCTAGCTGATATTGCGCTGGCAATAGATAGGTTTTAGGGCCCTCTCACCTCGCACTTTATGGCATGGGTTCAGCTATCTACAGCCTGTGCTAAAGCGGTTTCCATGTCGCCAAGGTAAAACTCAAATGAAGATCCTCCCTTGATTTTATCCATCATGCCCCCCTCTCTTTACTTTTAGCCCAGCATCTACGCCTTCACTCTTAGTCTGTATCTCTCTTTAAGCTTCATTCCCAATTAACATCGATCAGCAACTAAAGATTTTCTACTTTTTGTTCCGTTTTTTTCCTACTCATCGGAAAGTCATTTGGCCAAAATTGTGGCCCGCCGAAATCATTAGCTGCGCTTGGCTTTACTTATTATCGCTCACCGATTTGTCTTGTAATAGCTGAGAATGTAGATTTAACTCTGACCACGTGGTGTCCTTCGGTGTTGTCACGTGCTCTTTTGTGGGGTCATAGAAGGTTTTGCCTCTCAAAATCCTGATTTGAAGCAAAAACCTTCTTTAAAAGTTCCGACTGCTCTAAAAGTGACGAAACTAAAAAAAAATCGTTTTGGTTCGTATCATATTTGTACCCAGTAGGGATCTATGTTAAAAAATATAATGTTTTATACTGACTTTTTACAAAAAAATATATGTCCAGCGAATAATGATGCCATTAGAGCATACCATATATCTATAAATATTACTGCCTCCTGCCTATTTTAAGGGGACCTTTATTCTGCTGCCCTACTCGCACCCTCACATACATCTCTTCCCTTTTACTTCTCTTCTGTTCTCATTCAAATCGCCTCTTCAACCTACTTACTGGCAGTTAGTCCCAGGAGAAGGGTCCTGCACACGTCCCTGGAGTAGCTAGTCCATCAGTGGTCCCCCCGGACCCTCTCTGAATGTCTCCTCCACCAATCATTATCATCATTGCCATTTGTCTCTTATTTCACGGACTCGCTGAACCTCATGAATTACAAATATTCCTTGGGCAGAATTACTTGCTGCTATTAGTCTCGCTTGCCTGCAGTGCTTTAATGATATACAATTGGAAATGAAAATATATGAATTATTGAATTTTTGGCTAGTCAATAATGCGAAGTACTTTGGCCCTTCTATCAGTATACTATACAGATTTCCCTTTGGCTCTAGGATGTTAGAGGAAGGAATGTGTATCAAAGTCAGAGACTTGAAGCGAATGTATTTACAAAAGTAGTCCTGGCTTCGATTCGTCAGGATGAAAACATCACATAGCTATGCAATTACTTTCCTCTGTTAATAAGGTACGTGTTGCAAAATGAATCGAAGGAGGCCTGCGATGAGGTTATTACTTGTCCGGTGTGTGTATATATGTGTGTATGTTCATGCAACTTCAATAGGGGTGGCCGAAGAAGCACATTATTCGTCAGTCAGATGAGCCTCAAGCAGTGCTATGAAAGGCGTTTGTGTCTTGCCTTCGGGTTCTGCAATGAAAAGATATGACCAAAGGGGCCCTAGAAATGAGCCTGCGGAGGCATAAATTACTAAAAGGTCCTTTGAGAAATGATGCAATGTATCTTTGATGTATTTTCATTAGAGGCTCGGATGGACAAAGAAGGGTAACGGGATTTTCGATCAGAACGCTATTGAATATCTGTTCTCTGGGTATTAGCTTCGCTGCTACTCCTCCCAATAGACTGGGATGTAGGGATGGAACAAAGAAGAACCAACCAATACAGCCCCTTTGAAAATACATACACCTTACCATGATAAAATGTCTCACTTTGGAAAGCAATTAAGGCGTTTAGTTTTCAATGGAAGCATTCCCAAGCACAAAGGAATGGTATCTATTAGGGAAAAGTTCTTCTAAAACCTACAGGAGATAATTTGATGCTCTGCCGAATCTTCGCATGGTACATTATGTATATATTATATATATGCATATTCAAAGTCGAATATGCCTTTCCTTGGCTTTTTTAGAATATTTGGTCGCTGAGCAAGAGAGGGCTATGAGTGGAAGCACGATCAACAGTTAACACACATTTAGAATACCGAAACATACTTCTTTCTCCTTTAGAATTATAGTCCAACTTTCTCTGCTTTTCTCCTGTAAAGGGGAGGAACTGATAGCACTGGTAGGTCGAGGATCGACTCGAAAACAAAAAAACAATAAATTCAGTAACAAAGCCTAGCTGAGGACTCCGAGAAGCAATTAATAGCTCGGCGTGGTAGGCAAGATGTAATTTTGAAGCAAGGCAGGCGTTAATCCCTGTTAATTTAAGCTCATGTTTCTATTTATATTATAGCCGAATTTTAAACTGAACGGTTGGCCTTTAATGAATCCACAAGTACCCAGTCATTACCACTCATCTAGAGGGGAGGGATTAGAACGGAGGAGACTGCAATGTGCGGTAGTAAAGTGAAGCATCGATGTGTTGGGATAATTGTTTGTAGTTTGCGTGATAATGTTTCAGATTTGGCATTTCCCTATCTAATAGCTGTATGCCAGTGACAAATTACACGACAGGCCATGGCAGAACATCTAAACACAGGCACGAATGGCGTCAAGATTGGTATGAATAATGCAGATACGAAGCGATAAATTCATTATAAATGGAAATAGTATGGCGTCATCGGATAAAAGCGATCGTCCCAGGATAGGCTCCCTACTTAAAAGAAAGAGGCTTTCAAATTTACACCTCTTAGGAAAACAATAAATTGACCCGTCCCTCCTACAGGACGTCTTTGTCTTATCATGCACTAATCGTATTTACATATTATCTCCTTTCATCGGGTGTAATTATTATATTACCCGTGGGCTCCTGATATGTTATCGCGACAAAAGTACCCCGCTTCAATCGGAGAAGTTGCAGGGCGCCATTGACAGTACTTAATTGAATAATTTCCCAATAAACGTAACAATATATCGTGTTCTCTTCTCTAGCCCGCGGGGATGCGAAAAAGTAAATTATCTTTATTGTTTTACCCCCTTATCTGTTTTTATCAACGCTAAGATGGGATTGGAATGATTACGGGGAGAGTGTACACTAGGGAATAAATAATCAGATATTTGATACTAGGTGGAAGGTTTAAATCAAAATAGCCCGGGGAAGGAGCAACAGCGGTATCAATGTGTGACTAGAAGGATGTTCATGGGATCTATGGGGAATGTGGGATGCCCCCCCCCCTTCCCCAGACACATACATGCCCCCTCCCCTCACCCACACACACCCACACATACACAGAATCACCAGGGACAAGGGGACACGGAAATCAGTTCATGCACTTAGGGAGGGTAAGCGTCTGAGTGAGGCAAAATCATATTCTCAGAGAAATCGTCTGTACCAGTTATTATTGGAAAATTCTTGACTTCTTTTCGCATGGTTTGTGAACCATTCTGATTCCCAGCCGTTCCCCATCGTTCAAACGTGGTATCTTGCAATGAATACACTTTACATTCTTTAAAAAATGCTAGAAACCAATACACATTGGCCTGATATCAGAACGAAGGGTTACAACCGCCTACGTTCTGTTACAATATTATCTTCAACAGATTCCTGTTCATATTCCTCCCATTACTATGGAGGTACAATCATATAGTGCTATATTACAACTGTAGGACATAATAACCCATTGATACGCATAGGACCCGACATACAAGTAATTATATAGTGGTTCCGATATCATATATGTATGTATTATACCCTTAAATATTGTGTAGATGATGCTACCTTCCCAGAACGTGGCCGCCATTGTCATATCACTATTTCCATATACTACTACCATTCCCGGATGTATCTGGTAACCCATAAAGACGGTCAAGGATCAGTGACCCATTCATAGTACTGAGTAGTGGTCACTCTAATAAACTGTTGATAAAAATAGCGTGTGGCATGGGTAGGGGAAGAGGGATGTGATCCGCTATCGGGACATCAGTACTGCCTCCTGTTTGTTTTAGATATACTGAAGTCGGGGAAGCCGACTACGACAGAACGCTATCGAGTAGTACTAGAAAATGGTGCTTTTCCAGCGGTTCATTCATATCGAAAGAAAAACCTTACATTTGCTAAATATTTTCTGTAAAATGGATCAATAACCTATTAAAATGTTATGCTATTATTAGAGATTCAATTTTGTGTTTTCATTGCTGTTGTCATTACAGAGTTTAAAACGTTAATTAGACCTCGAAATTGTTTATTTCACCATGGCGGTTATACTCTTTTACCACGAGTGTAAATACTTTTAAACATTTTCACTAAAATGGTCCTAAATGCCAGTCCTAAAAGGCAAAACTGTCAGCAACGAAGGGACCCCTGAATATTTTGAGCTTATCCAGAGCCAAATTAAATCCATTTTCACGAGTGAAAATGGCTTACAAAGAAATAATAGCTTTTATCGATAACAATCAATAAATACTTTACCAGTGAAATTCTTGTACCGAAATCCATGTCTGAAATTCCAATCCAATTGGTCAGGAAGATGTTGGCCCGAGGATCGAGCCAAATAGGCAGACCTTGCCTTCTGATCAATGGAAATGTGTCGTAAATTCTTTAACGAGATGTGATAAAAATAGAAGAAATGTTAGGAAAGGGGCCCGCTCTGACAACTGGAATTGTTATTGGCATTGGGTCTTACAGGATTTTGATTCAGTTGTGTTCATTAACACAGGCTACCTCAGTCTTTGTGACTGAATTATTTTGCAAGGGACCCATTCGCTTTGGGCTCTATCTGCTTGGGTACAGCCAACAGACTAAGCTTGCAACTCCGGAAAACATCAAAGTCACCACGGGTTGATGTATAAGTCTACCGACTTTAGCAGGCTAGCATCTAGTTCTATGCAACTCATAATTTAAACTGGGAAAAAAACAATACCTTTCTTAGTACACTTGTCTTCCGCCATGGTTCCAATCAGCGAAGTGAAATAAGATCCAGTTGAAGATATATTGTTATGGATAGGAAATCATGGATGAAGACTGAATTTTGATATGGACTGGTTGGGTTTACAAAAGTGATGCAGTTTCATGCTGGTAATTCTAGTTGACGAAAGCAGGACTGAAAGAGATAGCTTATAGAGTTTTGAACCATTGGCTCGTGTTGCTAATTCAAGTTAGCGTTTTAATGAAGTGCCCTCGGAGGAAAGCGGAATTGTATTAGGCACAGGTTGATGGACATTAAATAATTGTGATTCGGCGATTGGAATGGACGAAATTGGGATCAAGACAGGATTTCATTAGGTTGAGAGAAGAATGAAGGAGAGGAACGTGGTTAAAATACAACATGGAATTTGACGCTTCATGCTATACAGGATTAACACCTTGTAAGGTCTTTATCGTACTTATATCCAACTCAATTATCCTCATAGGATGAAATCTGTATAGGGGAGCTTTCATCCATGAACATTGTAGCTGCAAGAACATTATGGAAACGATTTCCTCGCGATGCATTGGAATGTAAGGCTTATATATAGTGCCCTAAGGTTTGAATAAATCAATTAAAGCCTTTCTATATATTACGGTATTCTACTCCAATATACTTCTTATTTGATGGAATATATAGGATGGAACGAAAGCACAACGCAACAAGAATAAGAGGGCTTTGCAGTATAAACAGAGAGAAGGACTATTATCAGAAATGAGGCCAATAAAGCATAATAAAGTGTAATGCTCCCCTCCTACTGTGTCGTCCAATTGGCATCCAAATTCAATACCAGTGCGATTTTCAATCCATAATCTTCATTGCCTCTCTTGCCTCATATATATCACATGTTATTGTAGCTTTTCCCCTTAGCCTGATGCTACAGAGGAATCCATGTTCTTCATATTTGCCCATCTCTCATACCCTATAGGCAGGGCTGCTGGCGCACCAAACATGCACTATGCAAAGTCCAATAAGCTTCTGGACTGTTGTTATTCGCACGGCTGTTGACACAACTCCACATAAAGTGAGTATTAGGACCACCAAGGATGTTTGTTGTGTCAATCCAGAGCGCCATATTCAGCCTGGTAAGGTGAATAACGTCTAGATGGTATATGAGACAGAATCGAAAGGCTAATGCATTTACAGAATCTGGAGCATAATAAAGCACAGATGAAGCCAGCGAAGATGGCAGTCGGGCGCAGTGTTTGCTCCTACAGAATATGATGTTTCCTTTAAACAGGATCTGGCAGTCTTGTCGCGCTTTGTTGGAAATAGATACGTTTCATGAACACCTGGAAATATTTTGCACCAAAATTCATCAACCTAGGCCAAACATGAAAGTTTGTTCTATAGTAGCTGATATAAAGAGATGAAATATGATCAGGTTGTACGATAGATGTAATTAGAAATTACAGGGTAAAACACGATGCATTTGTGATGTATTAATATTGTTATAAATATATCAGTCCGCATTCCTGTAATGTATATAGAAACTATTTTGTTGGGATTCATCGCAAGCAGTGGATGCATAATAGGTTGTGTCTGTTTGTAGAATGCCACCAGTGTCCATATTACCTATAGTGTACTTAAGTGGTTTGGTCACTTCAGTAGTGAGACATTAATGTATCTGGGTCAAAAGATGGTCTCCTGGGGAGTATACCTAACTGATTGCTTGGTGACTCTTGCAGAGGAAACCCCGTGCCCCCAGAAGGTCGTTCTTCTCCCCTGGTGGCTTTATACAAAGAGTGTACTAAGGAAGACCCTGATGTTAGTCCCCATACCTCGCCATATGGGCTAAGGTGAGAAGTATAATTTGACTGCCTATACGGGAGACACTGGAGATGATACCTCCGCAGGGCCACATCAATGGTGGGTGCTGTGTTTGGATAAGAATATCAGTGACAACTGGTGTGAGGAGAGGCCTCACATATTGTCGTATAGTATGAGAATGGGTTCGTTCTTAGAGTCTGCCCTGTTGTGCTATGTTTTATAGTTGGTCCTTATCTGTACGCCAAGCTTTATTATATCTGACACCGTGCCTTGGCGTTGTACAAGGTCTATAATCTTCAGGCCGCAACAGCCCCTTCAGGATATGGAATATGCACGTGAAGGTTTCCATCAGTGCCAGTGAATAGATATGGGGACGGTGGGAGCAATATGTTGTGTACAACAGAACCTGCATTAATACCCCAAATAAGTAAATTATTTATATCGGCATGAATTAGATTAGAAAGACAAGGAATATCCTGGTATTTTGCAGCTGATTTATCCAGCGGATTATTGAATGAGGTGTACTGTACATATAGAGATAACTGCGGGTGTAGACACTCTTTAGCTTGGCGCAAGAGCTTCGGCATTTTAGCTAATGATGAATAAATAATATGTCAATTACAATGAAGCATACTCTAGTACCCATAGCCCACCATAAGACTATTTAAGAAAGAGGTTTATGACCCCCTGTTGTACGGGGTAACAAGATGAGTGATGAGTATAAGTAAAGGGGGTTTCATCGTAAAAGCAAACGATCATTCTCTTTCATTCTTAACCAGGGAAATTTAGTTTCTATGAGGACCTAGGGTTAAGGAAAAAGGACAACATAGACCAAGGGAAAATACTAAAATATTTATAGAATTATGTAGTCAGAGGGGGGAAGCATGGGATAGTATATTATATATCATTATACAGCGATGGTAGTGGTGTTGGTGGAATGGAGTATGGGGTTTAGTAGAAGGGACTTCTAAAGGAAGACAGCATGGGATTACACTGGAGAAGGTGCTCATGCATGCAATGCAGGAATGTGTTTTGTATGTGATTGGAGAATTTAGCACGATAAAACGCCCATTATATATGTAAGTAGAGGCGGCAATGGCGCTATAGCCGTCACGAGATGAAAGTTTACTTGCACCTCTAAGCTGGGGGTACAGTGAGATTTGTATGGGAGACACAAAATACTGGTGTGAGAAGGGAACCTTGGGTCGGATTAGAACTACATATCCTTTTGACTGAAATGAAACATAAGCGAACGCTGAAACGACTATAAAGTATGCCTTGCAGCGCCATGAATATCTATAATTCATCTACAAGTGTATGTTCGGTTTGGTTCCATGCGATCTTTGCAGAATATCAAGGGTACAAGGGTGCAGTTAAGGGACGCAGTTTTCACCATTGGGAATGGCAACCTACAAAAATAGAAAAACGACTGGGAAATGGACTCTTGATGTATCTCCTTGCCCACAAATTTGTTTTGCCCTTTGCTCCGAACTCACAAGTGGAGAATTTTGATGGTACTCATGACAGTACTGAGAGGCAAAAGCCAAGGTGAAAACAATTTAACGGTCTTTGAAATTGAGATCCTATCACATAAAGCATGTCCGTTGCTAATGGCAAGTTTTATGATTGTCACTCTCTTCCATAAACAGACAATGACCACAAATAGCTTTAGTCTATGTGTCATCTTCTAAAGTGATTCTCGCCTGTCTTTGGGCAGATGTAGATAGGCACGGAGCGAGCCAACAAACCATCTCCCTCCTCATCCCTTGGTCTAATCTCCATTTTGATCCTCTTTTTGATGGGCACACTGTTTTGCTCGGCGAATCCGGAATCGCGAGAACTACTTTGGATCTTGGCAGGATAGCGCGATTCTGACGTGGGTAAGTGTTGGTGTGATGTAGGTGGCACTACATAACCAAGTGAGAGCTACTCAGAGTTCTTCCTATACTGGGGCATAGCGACAGAGTTGGCTAGGGCCTATAAGTGATGTGTTCCAGGAAAATGAGTCACAAGTCGCAAAAATGATATTTTCCAAAGTGATTTATTCGCAAGATTTCTTTGTTGGAATGCTCTCATTTTTTAGCGCTCTAACTCATATTAATTTATGTACCAAATTCTAAGATAGTGTATAAAATATATAATAATAGTTGAATGATTGAAGGCAACTCAACTGAAACAAACCACCCACCAACCATGTTATTGGTTTTGAAGTTTTTTATTTGGTGGCCCTGACGCGTTTCGCCTTTCTCGGGCTTCTTCAGAGGGTAACGTTCTTCAGAAATTGGGTGGGTATATCAATAAATGAGCAAATTAGGAATTAAGTAAAGTTAACAATTTTATTGATTAGTTTGGTACTTCATGATGTAGAGTCAGCATCGTGGTTGATTGTTCTTCGAGTTAGTTTAGTATAAATTTTCAAAAAGATTCGGATGTCCATTGGTGATTAATCTATTAAAATATATACTTGCATTTCAGACATCATCCTATGGAGTACATTTAGTTACTTTACTGGTAATTACCCACCCAGTAATACTGCAAACCTTTGTTTAAACATAAATGTATCAAACATAAAATAATATAGAGATGCTTCTTGTCCTTCATGTTCAACATCATTTGAATCGGCATGATCTCATCTTTTCGAATGTGATGAGATCTCAAAAAAAATCCATTTTTAGCGACTTTTTTTCACATTTAGATTTTTTTATTCAATTAAAAGGCAACAGTTACACTCTCACAAATTCAGATGATTTTCGTAGAGAACTGCTGCAATTATCTATACAAAGTTTTTGCAAGTAGGGAATCAATTTTACCATTATATTATGATGTACATTATGTATCAAAGAACAGACGAAATTTAATTATATTTTATCCAGAAATTCATATACGGTTGTTACATATAATGTTGGTCATGTATGAGATTGAATGGTAGTATGACTTGTGACTCATTTCTCTGTCACACATCACATATAGAGACAGAGACGCTAGAGCATATATAGACAGAGATGGCGCTCACGGTGGTATAGCCTATAGGGCCGCATGGTATAGAGGTTCTGCTCTGTGGGTTCTGTGGTTAATCTAAAGTAGGTGGAATATCCCAGGGACATTCGTTCACTTGGGGATATTCCAAGAAAAGGTCTGGGGTGTTGACTTCAGGATTAGCGCCAGTGAGTGGCACCTCAGGATTGCACTGTCGCTGAATATGATTCTTTATTCAAAGGACTCTACTACAATTGGCCATGTTTAATTAAGCGCTGCAAGGGATAGACTGCATACCAAGCAAGCATGAGCCACTCTAATCTACTCGAGTACTTCGCTGACCCATAAAAACCTGACTAGCTCAGCATCTTTCCTTAATGTAACAATAAGAAAAATGTATCCATATGCCAGCTGACAGGATTGGAAAGACCATAGAGAATGTAGTAGACAAAGGGTTCTATCGTGAAGTAAATTACTCACAATCAGAGATCAAATTTTGTAATACAGTAGTCCATAAATAAACTGTGCTTTTTGTACTATTTAAATGGCGATTGTGTTCGGTTATTGGAATGGTATCTATAATAAAATGTAGGATTTTCTATCAAAATTTTAACCCAAGGGGTCCTGGGTTGGAAGAAACGTGGAAATGATACTGTTTAGCTAATACTCATACCTATAGGCTTAGTATTAGGGTTAGGCTTTTCTATTAAAATGGGTATAATACCTCAGAAATAACAATGGCACATTACGAATTTTGAACATTTATGCTTAGATGTTTGAGAACAAAAGGAATCACGTGTTTTTATGAGGACATGGCATGTTAGAAAACTTATGATGATGCAATTTGGCACATTGTCATTTCATAATTAACACACAGAAAATGGGTCCCAATATTAAAACGCCGTCCTGAAAGTAGGCTAACCTTTATGGCGGTGACGTTGTACGAAGAATCAAATATAAGTAAACACCTATACAGTTTATTTTCGTGTCACTTATTTTGTGTATCCACATGTACAACATCTAAGATTAAAATAGTGTTCTCAAACGAAATGATGTACGGAAGGGAACAGTTATTTTGAATGAGCTTGTGTATTGAAAAATCTTAATCACAAATTTCCGAAGTTTGAATGTCTGGAAACGACTCAAAATGATAACACTGTTAATTAAAATGCCGCTCGAATCGAAATGACTCCTATTCAAGGATCTTTCTGAATTCATATTTGAAATGACGAAATTGATAGATCCCGTATAATTGCAGCTTTCCATTTTTTAATTACGAATTCCATATGACGGTGTTTTCCCACTAGGATAACCAAAGAAATCCCTTTTATATGAGACCATCAGCGATGAATAATATGTTTTTAAATTTCATTAGAGGCTTATAACTTATTTGATACAGATATAATTTAAATACATTATCCATCATGGATGTTTTCAAGCGTCGCCTTATATTGATAATCACCTCAGAACTTATAATTCTAAACCATCCTTTTAAAATCCGTTGACAACATTATACATGCTTTTCTGCAAACGAGGCCTTCTGGATGAAACAGTCCAGGCCCAAACACTCAGCTAATCGGTTTCCAGGCCGAGGACTAGGCGTTCTAATGGGATTATAATGACATTTTGCGGTCTTAATGGAATTGTAATGACACTTTGTGGTTTGAGGCAAAAGGCTTTACCTCCGTTTCAAGGGACTCTCTCTCATCTTTCGGTCTAGACTGGAAAGATCATAATCCAAGGTTACCTTTACTCAGATCTCTTGTGATGACGGTAAAGGTTGAATGTGTCTAACCAGCAGGTCCTTGGCGTTCACACCTTATATACCTAACGTTCATGCCTCCTTGATCCGCCTCCTCCTCCTCCTCCAACACAGGGCCGGCCATGCAAGTATGCGCCTCAGGCCCTGACTGCCAGTGGAATTTCTCTGAGCAATCGCAACAGTTGATTACAATTAATTGGTTTTTGGCTAAGATGGTACTTTGTATGCAAGGACTCCTGCCTCACTTGATAATGCAGGCGGAGCGAATAAAACAAAAGTTGCATCAATCGTTGATGTAGATATACTCATCTCTCTGGCACAATATGAGAGTGTCAAGGAAGCCTACCTTATCTCCATGTTGTCAGCGTTAATCCTATTGTTATTCAGTGCTGATGCCTCTTTTAAAGAAACTGATTCCACAAAGAGTATTACTTAGGAGGGCTTTAGCTTTATAGATTCCTCTTGATCTTAGAGCTACTACGAAGCGTTATAAATGCCCTATCCGTGGTAAAAGCCTCTACAGCAAGTAAAGGAAAAAGATAGAATTACCTATGCTTGAGAATATTCAATGCAGGCGTCGGGTAAATAAATGCGCACACAAACTTTGTTTTGTATCCTTTCACGCAATGGTGCAAAATCTTCTGCATTTTGCCAAACGAAACCTTTTATACCTTGCGGTGCTTGTCAATGTATTCTTAATTCAACTCTATTTTATTTAGATCAAATATTTCCCCTCAAAGGCACATACTCTAAGTAATCAAAGTAATCAAAGTACAATATTTTAATTCCTCTCGGCCAAAAGAGGTACACACCATTCCAACTCCAATTGCAAAGTTGCTAATTTCGGTTGGTCAATTTATTAGAGGCTAGGATTCCTCAGAAGAGCATCTGTGGCATTCCCTTCCCCCTTTGAATTACAAGTATCGTCCGGAGGTTTGAAATTGTTGAGGAAATGGTAATGAAAATTATCCGATTAAGGCGATTATTTGCCAAAGGCAGAATGGATCATCTAGGCTGGGCAGCGTTTCGATTGCATTAGGGTGGTGTAAACATGGGGATTTTAAAGTCATCCGCGCTTCGAATTACTAGCCACCGTACTACACAGATCGTCATTTGGAAACTGACCACTCGCATGGGGCCTTTCTATTCGAGTGGGATCGAGACTAGAGTCTCTGACTAAGGTTGATGTTGCATTGGGAGGGGGATGCTCTGGCCGTAGACTATTGCCAGGCTAGTAGAGCAACACCAATAAAAGGCGGCTCACTCGGCAGTCACGCCTTAAATAACCTTGTTATACTTTCCCCCGATCCTATCTGCCTCAAACTCGTTCACCAACATCCCCAGTAGCACTGCATTTGAATATCAGTCATTGCAAACCATCCAGATCGATTTTGGCATCTTCTTTTGCATAAAGCCCCTCCCAAGAAATGACCATTGTAATGATCCCACGCTTCATCCATTGCTTTTTAAAGTGTATTGACAGAGTTTAGACAGCCAAGGGTATAGGGGAGCAACGATGGTAGCCTAAGTAGCGGACATGTCCGGGCCCGATTGGGGTATGTACTTGAATGGCTCATTAAGCAGTACAAGACAGGCGGGAATATTACAGACCGGTGGAAGCAATCATGTTCTACTGGAAGAAGCCAGCGGAACCAGGCTGACCAACCCACCTTCTCCAGTGTGTACCATTATCCGCTCCTTACACCCGCTGCTAGGATGAGATGGTCCCCTCTCACTGCTCACTGGAGATGCCTCCACGCCGGCCTCTCACGCATGAAATTGTAGGCAGTTCAATTCTGCCAGAGCCAGCAAGCCTTGGAATCACCACAACTCGAGGCCTTTTTTTACCCTTTCAGGTCGGGCTTCTTTTGTAGCACATAGATTCTCTGGACTTTGATGGAGCTGTAGGAATACCGGCTGGTCAATACCTGGTCTCTGACAGAATGCCCGCCTGCTTGGTAGCAGCATGCCCCAACATGGGCAAGGGAGGTTTATGGTGTCATTACCTCAACCCCACCTCCATGTTTGCTCCGTGAACTGACTCCTATAAAGGCCAGACCAAGCAAGGTCCATCTGACCAGCACCGCCTTCCAATCCAAGCAATTCGTCACCACTCTGAAGCAGTGTTTATTTTTACTCTCGGGGCAATCCTTCCCAAGGTATATATCTCTCGGGGGATGATAAGTTATCTATATGGCGGTGCATTGAGATGCAAGTAAACACTATGTAACACACACCCATGATGGGAGTCTTTTTTATCTCCTAGGATATTTACCCAACGACTTCCCGAATCCTCTTATGGATAATTAGAAATTCCGCGAATCAGGTGGAACCAATCTTGTAAGCCTATTACAGCAATGAGGACTTGGATAACAATAGCGATTTTGTCATTCCTCCTATGAACCACAACACATGCATGAAATGACATCAATATATCGGGGTCTTTGGTCGCAATAAAAAGGGGAATTAAATACTTGGTTACTCCTTGATAGTGTTTTGTTCTCAGACCCATATAGCTTATAACCGAGCAACTCGTCAGTTTGATGCACCTATATTACCAATTTTTACCCCAAAAAAGAATTCAGATATCCAATCTCTCCATTATCAAATAGGATCCATTTGGAACAAATTACCCATCAGACTTAGAAATATTGAAGATAACACAATGTTCAAAATTCAAATCAAACGATTTTACTTAGATAAAGAATAAACTCACCACTTGCTCGGCTCTTTCTTTCCACACTCACTCCCACCTCGATGAAACATTTTTCACTATAGATATGTTTTCTCATCTACCATCATTTCTCAAATCATCTGTCCATATTAACTTAAATTGAACCTCTTAAGTATAATGTAATCTATTTTAGTTTGTTAATATCATCATCATTTTTTATAAAATTATACAGCATTGTCCATAGAATGAAATGCAGACAACCTATAAAATCGCAAAATGTATGCGGCGGTTAGCTCTGCAAAATTTTCATGTTATTTCGTACGAAAATAAAACTGATTAAAAAAAATAGCAATCCAATACTTGAAACAATTTATAGTGTAGTTTTTTTATTATGGTTATATTAATGAATGCGTCACATTTGTACTGTATAATATCAATACATGTATGTTATGTGTGTGATTCACCGTCACACACAATATTTTTAATTTCAAAATCTCAGATGCAATCTTGAATTTGGGAACGTGATTATTTGAGTTTGACATCTATATCTTATCTATGTCATTGATTTAGAAGAAATAAATTTCGAACCCCACCTTTTAATTTTTCTTTGTTATTTTACGTTATTTAAGGCTATTTCATGTTATTTAAGGTTACCATGAACTGAATTGTTACCCGTGAGCCCATATCGTCATGTAAATGTCTTCAATCGATTATTGTAACTTCATTGTACATTGTTTATAATCTCGACTGTCATTTTACAGATGATATGCTGTATAAAAATACTTAATTTTAAGAAGAAAGCTGATTGTAAGTGTTTGTGAGGCATGGTCCATGTATGACGCATACTACCAATGGATATGAGGGAGGAAAGACTTATATTATCCAGATATGATTCATATCAAAGTCCAACCACGTCCCATCATTCATGTTCTCTACCTACTTCGCCTAACGATGTACCTTAATTCTACGCATGGAGGGAGAAGTTCATTAAACCTATCCAGCAATTGATGGGGCAGAGCGCGCTATGCTATGCTTCTTTGTCCCCTTCCTATCGTACTGGTCAGTAGGTGTGGTGTGACTTGAATAAAAGGCATAGGTCAGTTATGACTAACCATAGATCAGCGACCTCTCGGCTCCAGTCGTGATTGCTGACCAACGCCTGTGCAAACCACTTTCTGACTACAAGGCTTGTGGCGGGCCCGAGGTCTTACTATCTATGAGCTGACCTGGGGCTTCTATCGGGTTTTTTAAGTGTTACTCCTGGCTGGAGTCCATGGTGACATTGATTTGTGGGATCTGACCACCGGAATGCTTCTCAGGTGAGCCGCTTATTCGACCATGAGTCCAACCCATTGCCTCATTTCTCCTCCTCTCTACTTATCTAAGAACATATCTAGGTCTTCATCGGAACTGTAGTCAAGGCCAAGATGCCCAAGTTCCGACCTACCTACTGATCCTTTGAGCAAACTATTGATTGGGACTAGAAACCCCAATAAAAACTTATCAATGCATAAAACATGGAAGTATGTTTATCAGTTCTCAGTCTACTTGTGGTATATAGAAGGTTGATCGATCACTGATTCCCAGAGCATCCTACGGGATTCAAACCAATACCTGTCAGAGTAAGGAATGGGTAGTCTTCAGGTCGGTGTTCTCTGATCACCTTTGATAGGGATCTTCTCCAGGTTATATCGATCCAAACAGTCATACCTCCACTCTGGAGGAGGATCTAACATAGCCCGGAGACGCCGACCGGAATAATCAAGGCAAGAGCAGGCATTCTGATGAGTTACTCTGGATTCAGATGGAATAATTGGGGCACAGATCAAGTCATGCCTTTGATGTCTACTGGTAATTACCAGGGCTTGCACGTGGAACCTTTCCGCTGCATGGAAACTTGGAGAGATTTGACTTGGCATAAACAACCAAAGCACCTGGGGTCAGACAAACTTACCTGAATGCTCCACATATGACATGCGCATGTGAGCTATGGCTACTAGCATTTTGCTCCTGTTAACATGACACATTTGCCAACTGCAGCCGCAGAAGCAATCGATTCCAAATTCTGGAATTAAAGTTATCCCCTACCTTCAAGCACCTGGGTCAGATCGTCAGAAAATGTACAATTGACCTTCACCAATCCCCTCAAATAACCCAAATTTAAGACAGATATCAGGTTCAAAATACAATTCAACATAACTAGACAGATTTATTGAATGAATACAATACAGAATACACTCAGATATACCTAGTATTTATCATTTTTCACTCTAATTTAGCAAAACTTGGTAGACGTGTAGAACTGTAGATTGTGCATTTTCTGAAAATCTGACCCACCTCTGGAAAATTTTGAAATAAAAATGTCAGAATGTACCTGAAGCTGGTGAAGTTATTGACATCAAGGTTCAATTCAATACATTCAATTACATTTCTTAAATCTGAACCAGTGATACCAGTAGATGTATCCAAGGTTTCTCCCATTATACAAAACATATTTAAGAGACTAAGCTCTAAACTTGTGAGGCTTTATAAGGGCGAACCATTCCCAAGGCATGCAGACAAAATCTAATGCCTTATATCCACCAAGGCAACGCGATTTTCCCGCCGACTAGCATTCTATTTTCTGTTGTGGCAACCACTTGTCACGATTTTCCGAACTATGCAGGCCCCAATTCTTCTACTACACTTTGCCTATGTACCAAAACAACCTGCTGAATCACCAGCTGCCTGGTCTTGGGGGAAATAAGGCTTAAGACGTCTAACACAAGGTGGCGGATGGCTACGGACGCGGAAGTAGGTTATGATACCATGACCATGATTCCCTATCATGGATAGAGAATCCCGACTATCATATTCTAATTGAAATACGATCCGAGTATATGAGTATCGCAGAATCTCTTCTGCAATCTGTCTTGGATGTCGGTATCCTATCTTATTCCAGAACACGAATCCGTCATTTGCAAGTAATAAATATCTTCCAAACAAGAACTTACTTTAAGGATCAATGGTTGAAATCCCAAAGCTTCATCACCGTCTGAAATACAAGAAAGAATCCAATGAAATGAATACCGATCATTGATAAATTATGACAGAGGTAAATGGAAATTGTATCAGTCGTATCCAGAAGCTCGGCGAAATGATAGATGACCATTATAAAGAATAAGCTCCAGTGGCATAGTTTGCAGAGAAGGATGGCGTGTAATTCATTTTCTATGACTCAAGAAATAATTATGATGTATAGGTATATTCCCATTTAATTTACGTTTCAAAGAGAACAAGGAAATAAGTTATAACTTATTGTAAAGTTTTGATCTGAGAAATAAATAAATGGAGTTTAAGGACTCTACTCAAAACAAAAAGAATACGACTTGAAGCAAAAATGCTACTGAACATAGTGAAAAAGATCTTGATGTATCCACCATGTTTACGTCCTTGTGTCTAGAAATGTTTATTTTTTATATAGAATCTTCTTATGATGGCCTATGCCTTTATCGAATAACTTAACGCCTTTGCCTTATGCAATCAGGCAACTTCTGAGAATATCAACGCTTGCCGCTGAAATGTATATCTGTTGTCCTGAATAAACATAATTTAAACATAAAAAATCAACGCTTCGAGTAGACCAATTGAATTAGACAAACTTGCACGACATTTCACAGGGCAAAACCAATCAGTTATATGAATCCTATTGTCTGATTTTCTGACACAAATATCACATAATGTAAACTAAGCAATATATAGAATATGCACAAACCACGCATTCGAAAATACTAGACAGAAACCGAATGATATCGGTTTTCACTTTTCCAATAACAATTTTCGTGAAACAATAGTTCCTAATACCATCATAAAATTCGACAATCAATCATCTAAATACATCCCAAGAATTCATCAAAATTTGCTTGAGTTTGCATTTACGAGATGCCATCGGTTAAGTTTTCTTCCCTGTGAGATTGGATGAGTCCTCGTGAGAGTTTGACTGACTAGCCATCAATTCCATTGATGATATGAACTGTGCAAGTAGTGTATGAAAACGGGCGACTTTTACAGGCGATCAGGCCGTTTGCATATGACGCCCTGCAGTTTTAGTGCTGTGTTATGTGTAAAAGGCGACTTCCATTGTTTCGCTATCGCAGACTACTGCAAGTATCTGTACAAGTTAATGGCAATGGACTTTTATTTTCACCAGCTTGTGTTTAGTATCACAGGAGTCAGTGCACTGGAAGTGACACCCTCTGCAGTTGGCCCTCCGCTGTGGGAAATCCAAGCGTCGCAAAAATACACGATTAAATACGATAAAATCCAGCAATGAAATATCTCCTGAAAATGTCCGGAATAGCACAGATATAGGAACAGTGAGCTTCGGTTTCAATTAGACTTACAGCGTATTGCACAATATAAAAGGTCGTGGTGTCTGTCTGGGCATGGGTATGGCTACAGAATCAGTGAAAAGTGTTCAAGGCTGATAGAAATGATGTATCGACCCTGGAAAATGTCCACCATATTAATTAAGATATTCAAGGTAGTTCATTATATTAGGTATTTAGCATTTTGCTATACACTGTTGTTGAGCTGCAGTACAAATTCCACTGTTGGATTAAACGAGTGAAAAAAGAAAAAAACATACACCACATCAGAGTCGCAGTACTAGCCCCAATATGCATGCGGTGAATAAATGTAACTTTGTGTGTAGCTCCCCAAAGAAAAATATTCAATTAATTCGCAGACTAAATACATTCATCTCACTATCCATTGAGACTTCCATCCCACTATGTTTTATCCGCAGGAAAGGTATGACACTTTCTGCTTTTTAACGTCTGTGGCAATTTTACCACGAGTTACAATGAGAAATAAAAACGAATCATGAATTAGTAAAAGGCAGACGGTTGTGTATTGGTGGGCTATCAGTGGCGTTGTAACATGTAAGGTGGCTTTGGTGCCATGGGTGCTTTGTGGAGCGCCCGGAGATAAGGCTTTATGATGGATACCTGCGGAAGGAGGACAATGGTGATAAGATCCCCTCTCATCCTGCACACAGGTCCGGTGGTCCACAAAACACACCAGCAAGTACTCTCCGGGGTGTCTCTTCGGACCACTTGTCCCAACGGCTGATATTGTCCACGTGAATGCATTAAAATATTAATCACAGACCTGCGTCTCTGAAATGGAATCTGGCGCCATTATATCTCAGCTTCCACTTTCATTCGAACGCGGATAAATTATCTGCAGATAAAGAGGAGATGGAAGGCTTCTCAGTGTGTTGATTTACTTGACCCAGCAGACGACATCTTAAGTGTTTAACCCTTCTTATGAACAGAACAATTGTATTTACCTATTTTATGAGTATATCGTACGCTTATTGGCTATGTAGATATGTGAGAGTATAGGTGGTATATACACCAAAGAGATCAATGAAGTATATAATTATATAAATAATGATCATGCATAAAAAAACACTATTGTTTTGTACGGTTACAACAACGGCTTTGCATTTATTGCATTCCCTAGGCAAGGCGTGATTAGCTATTTTCCAATCAGGTCGCTTCTTCACACCTCTCTGCGGCTGAATCTCACAACAACCGAGTACATCTCTGCATGCTTCTAAGCCATTCGATCATCAAAGCTATTTCTGGGTCGGGGCAACTTGCGTCCAGGGAATTGGAGGAGGGACCTCGTAGCATGACGTGGGTGCTATTTGGGTTCACTCTGCTGTAGTCATAGGCACTACAGAAAGGTGTCTCTTTTATTAAACATGTGGGCCAGGCATGAGTCCACACTGCCATTGATAAAATAGCCTTAGCGATCGGCATTAGCTCGATACAGGGGAAGGGGTCATGCAGAGCATTAGGCAAGCGTCGTCCGTTCAAGCAGACTGTTTTCATTGTGATGGAATGCATGGGTAGAATATTGCATGAAGCAAGCGCTCTCCCTTATGGTGTTTTGGTCTTGGACTTGGCGAGCTCCAATCATAAACCATTGGGTCGTTTCCAAGCGATGAACTGCTCAGCGTTAAAACCCGGACTTCCTGGTATTTGAAGTCGGTTCAGACATGTCCCGAATCAAAAGGCTCTCTTCAATTACCCTGATCTGTCGCTAATTGTGCCCATTTAATTCGTAGGAAACCCATAAAGCATCCAAGCTTGTCCTTGAATGAAGGCCGCGGAGGGAGGAAAATGTCAATATTACCCACGCGAAACATATCAATCTCAATGTAATAACCCTTATGAATTATATGAACCTTTCATGGCTGAAATGGCTGCTCGAATACAAATAATATCAAGGATAAAGATCTTTAGAGCTAATTGCAAATATCGCTTTTTGGAAACAGTAATGTTGTATGTTTGGATCTTGCCATGAATGTGTTTATATTTAGATTTAGAAACTTTTATTTAATACAAAGATTGCAATAAGAAGAAATTCTCCAGCTAGTGGGAGGTTTCCAATCCCTCCTAAGCTTAACTTACAATATTGTTTTTAGATGGGAACAATGTGTTTGATGTTGCCTACTTTTGAAAAAGTTAGACCATGCATTGGGTCGACTGGCTGTGAAGGTGCTGAAGATGTTTATAATTCAATTTTACTTAACTTTAATTTACTTAATAGGGAATAATTGTACAATTCTACATCACTAACAAAATGGTCTCTTAAATGGGATGATACAAGAGGCTTAAATAACACCAATGGATATGGCCCAAATGTGTTAAAATTATTCTTTGTAATAACTACTTGTTTGCTTGAAATATCAACAGATTTTTCCGAATTATAGCCTGTCAGATTTTCTCAGAAAGTACTATTGATCCAGAATTTCCCCACCCTGAAAACTGTTTGTGGCATTATTGAAATCAGAAGAATCTAATTATTTTTGATCGATCGAGAATTGAGTTTCTTTTGGTGAAACTATCACTAAAAGAATTATTCGTTGCATTTCGCGTGTTCGAAAAAGACTGCCAAAGTGCCAAAGGTTCCCGTCTTGACCCTTCCAGACTGATGCATGTTCATTGGCAGCCACCCCTCCCTCGCTACAATGAATGTAAATACAATTTGGCTGAGTCAGATCTGTATAATTCGTCGGGCCAAATCTTGTCGCCCCACCATCGCTAATCTAGAGCTGGTCAGCTGAGTAAACGATCTCATCTCCCCCGTGAATTAGGATAGCGAACGTATCAGAATTCCTTGAATATTCGACATCTTCTGAGAATTTTGTGATTAAAAGGTTGGATTGGTTCGATTCGGAACAGTGGTGTTGATAAGATATATTGTATTCGTTACCATTCTTTTATTTGATATATTCTGGGGGCTTGATTTCTTATCCGGATTGTATCACTGTTCAATAAGTCTACATCATAATGACAACTTATTATGATAATATACTTTCAGTAAACCTTTCCATCTTACTTAATATCATTTATAAGTACTGTTTTAACCATCACATGATGTCTTTGTCCTTTGCTATCCCTTTTGAAATTTTGTGATTTAGAGCGCTAGACATTCAATAGTCGACCTTATTTACAAGGTGAGGTATTTTTTATTAAGGCGAATCAGTGCTGCTGTCTTCGTGTTTCAAATTCTTTTAGTTAATATGGGTAATACTCTTAGAATATTGATATATAAATATAAATATGAGTAGGCGTCATTCTATAGATGAATTTTAATGAACTTTTAATGTGGCTTATATGTCAATGTTCACATTGTTATACATTTTGAATATATGATATATCATTGTATCATCATATATGATGTATCATTGCTAACCAGGTCAAGTGTGAGAACTCTTTAGCAAGGTTGTAATGGATGGTACATACTCAATGTATGGCGTGATCGATTAAAATTTCTTCAGGCCTCTTGGTCTTTATGTAAATATGTGGCTTTAGTGCCAGGAGTTTTTCATAAGCCTTTTAAAGGCCAAAGTACGTACACAAGGGAAGTATTCAAGTGCATCAAATGCGGCAAGCATCTAGATCTTTCTGGATCGGGGATTCAGTATGGAATTATGAAATTACATCCCTTATGAAGGATTGTAGTTGACAGGAACTTTGTGGCCGCGCGACTCGCTTGCGCTCCCCTTTTCCATCATAGGCGAGATAATATATAATGTAATAGGCGAAAGAAGTCCCTCTCGTCACAGCCTTCGCCCATTCTATTGATGTGTTTTGGCAAAGATGTGTCAATGTTATTGCTATATCTCGATAAAAAGAGACTTCATTGGTGTTTATTGAGGAAGCGACTGTGATCAGTACATTATCCTAGATATTATCAGCCATAATTGAGTTCACACTTCGTTCCAGCAAAAGAGCTTTAGTCACCTTAAACATACAACTTGGGATGAGTGTTTTCTTCAGCAAGTGTTTATCAGAAGCAATACATTACCAGCTTAATGCCCGGGTAAGAATGAGCCTAATTGGGTTCATGAATATTTTATTAATTCCTGTTATATGGGAGAATCAGTTTAGCAATTTATTATTTCTAAAAACAATAAAATACTATCGGGAAAATAATAAAGTGTATTTATACATCCAAGCACTAAGCTATACTACCCTCCAAGACGATCGTTTTATGGGTGTTTAAAGCATTTGTTAAACCAGTGTTGTTTCATTCGCAAAAGAGCTCTCTCAGCCTTATGTTGGATCTACCCTCTGCATGTATGGCCATTCAGAAGAATAAGCTGGTCTTAATCGGCTCTATATCATCTCATTTATCCCTCAGTGTGATATCTCCCTGTCAAACTCGCCCCCACATGGAAATAGAAAATAACACCTCCAACACATTTACATGGGACATTACTGACTGGACCCAATATGCTATATGCTTTACGTGGGGAATGAGAGTAACAAGTTTGGTCAGGCCAGTCCCTGCACCTTAATCTGTATGCGTATCAATCCCAATAAAGAGGATAATTCCATTTCTGATCGTCACGACTCGTTTACCTTGGATACAGGCGCCAATAATTGAATGCCAGTCAAAGGCAGTCCCAAGACAGACTGAAATGCACTGTGCAATATTACTGCGCGACGACAACAAGTTGGCCTACCTGTCGGGGGCACTCGGTGAGCCACCGGTCTTTCCTAGTATTAGAGTGTTACATTAATTCAGCTAATCGGTTTTATTACGAGATGCTCATCCTACTATTACTAGAGATCATGCAAGAGGCTGAGCTCCATGCCTGCCTGCCCTAATCCTCCCTATCACTAACAGTCACAGACGGTTTAAAACCCCAAAATGAAACATTTGTTTTTTTGCCATCTGGAAGGACGGATAAAACCTCATTAATTTCAGAGGCTCGGTAATGCATGGTAATAACGGATCGTGCAATGCCATATCAGATTACAGACTGGAAATATTCCTCGAGAGAGAGAAAGAGAGAGACAGGGAGACAGAAAAATTGAACTCAGTTGTGGAAATGCCTTAAGACCCGAGATTCTGGATGGGAGCTTTGGGTGAGTGAAAATCTGCCTCAGGATTCTTCATTAGCATAGGACCTCATCTGGTGCGGAATAAAAGCTGTCGACTGTAGCCTTGATCCAGGAATGTCCAAAGATGATTGATTCGGCTTTGATTGGACGTACCCTGGCCTGCTAACCTGTCCCCAGCCTTAGCCTTGATAGCGCAGCCCAACCACACAATCGTTCAATCTCAAAGCCAACTCTAGCCAGTTTGTAATATTGAGAAGCACTCACACCATAACTCACTCTCCGGGGATTCTTGAGCATTCTATCAGTGAGGTGATGCTTCGTTTGAAAACTAATGTTAGTCTTTATAGAATATCAACACCGGTCGTCCTTACAGCGATTAATCATGGCTCTAATCGTTGCTGTATCTCGGCAAAAGTTCACAATAAATGGCCAAATCCGAAGTGCAGATTAATATCAAAGTTAGGATTAATTGAGACTTTATTTCTTAAAGGGATACACGAGAAGAATTGGAGGAATTATTTAAGCATAATTCATTATACACATTGGATCTGACATGGGTATGTGGCATATACATATAGCTTAGTTGTAAGTGTTAAACCACTGGTGGTTTAATGAGAAGTATTCATGACATCCGATGTGCCAAAATCCAACTATGAATTGAAAATGTTCTAGTAGGTTTTCGTCGCTTAGTATATCAGACTCGTTATTACGCAGTTTGTGAGATATTCACACTCATATTCACACTTATAGTTAACCTGTATTTAACTGATATATATATGGCATTTAATTAATATATTATATACCATATGATGTCACAATGTATACGCTACCCTCAGACTATGATACTCAAGAGTCCTACAATAACACTTGTTGTTACATTCATAGATGTGACTTCAATAATATAATAAATATTCAATAAATAAACAACTTTACATTTTACACATACGTCAAAAACATCCTTGAATATCTATATGTTTGTCATGTGTTATCCCCTTTCTCAGCTACTACACTAAGCCTAAGACTCAAGAATACATGCAGTAATAAGAAACTTCTCAATAATGTACGGCAAAACCTAAGAGAAGACATCCACAGAATGATGCCATACATTTCCAGAACAGGATTTATAAGATAATGTATCGTATGTAATGTTAAAAGGTCATAGTATACCTGAGACGTCCCGTTGTAGTTCAAAGCAAAATGGGAACTCTTTTAACATAGGTCATCATCAGGTATAAAGCTATTACATAAACCCAGAAATACCCACCTAATCAGGTAGTCTATCATACAGGAATTGGTGCATAACTGATGATAGGCACCCTACTATCTATATCACAGAAATATGGACGTGACACTTAATTACTTCCGCCACCTAGTGCCTTCAAGCATCATGATACCTTCTTCAGATGTATTTTTGATGATTGCCAACAACAAAGGTAGCGAGAGTAAGGAGAGAAGGGGGAAGGTATGACAAAATGTTCATCATCAGAGATCTGATGTGTCACATGGTTCCGATGTCCTCAACAACGACCTTGCTTCCTAGCGTGTGACCACAACACTCTCTGCCCTGGCACTTGCAACTAACTGCCAACTTCTTTATTTCAAAGTCACAACATGACAGAGAGCACGACATGGCAAGAAAGTGGAACCAGCCATCAAAGCTACCCCTCTAGTAAGTATGTGGCAGAGGTTGACAGTAGCCTCTTCGTATTATGATATCTACTGGAAATGCCCTGAAGCCACTGCTCTCACTGAAGTAGATCCCTGGCTATGTATGGCCACACCATGGCCTTCTGAGTTATATTATACACCCTAGAAGATAATATACATGTATGGATAAACTTACTCTAGGCATAAGTGGACAGATTTGTTGTATCTAAAGAATTTGTATTCATTATAAACATTATGTAAAGTACACTATTCTCAGTCTGTGCTGATTTAGAAATGATGAAAATAGTCTGATATATTATACATTAATTACATATTCGTCATTAATATTATCGTGAGTATTGTGGGTATATATATATATCCTTGTGATGCAAGTTCATTGTACTATCAAAGCACAATATGTTAAAGGTAAACGACACTTTTGGGTCAAATTAAAAAAATCCTTTTCTGAGCTTTTTTAAAACTTTAATATTCGTTGTACTTTGGGTCATATGAATGAAAGTAAAATGATAGGTTGACCTGCTTATTCTCAAGATATGAAGCCTTAAATTTGGTTGGTTTCTCAAAAGACGTATCAGCCAAGAAATCAGTCACTGACCTCTTTTTTTACAGTTTAGATTAACATCTTGTCATTATTGGTTTGGAAACTTCATCATTTATGAGACATGGGTTCTTTGGGATTCATTTCTGATTAAAAAGTGTGGTTATTTCTGACACTATGATGCATTATATGAGTGGTTCGAAATAGAATCTTTCCAATTAATTCCATCATGTTGTAAGTGCCATGTGCCCTATACAGTGTATGGAGGATTTCCTATTTCATGAAGCGGCCACTGGGATAACATATAGAGTAAAGTAAAGTAAGTAAAGCAAATTGTTTGCCTTGTTGTATTTGAACTAAGAACCCGAAATACTTTAGAGTCTAAGGAGTCCGGCTTCAAAATTGTAAATAATAAGTCTCGGAGGTTCGTTTTTATAGATGGTGTATTTGTCCATTTTTTTGTTTTCCGTTCACTAAAAAGAGCAAGATGTGCTTCGATGAACCGTAATGCTCACTTCTAAACTTGAATGATGTATGACAATTATCCATAATAAAAAGGTATCTGACTTGAGACCCTGGAAAATGACCTTCGTTTTAATCCAACGTATTTTTATCTAAAGTGATTAAGGGGTGGAGAGATAAGGAATTTCAACCTTATTATGCCATCAACTGCAGGGAAACTAACTTTACAATATGCATATATATATAGTAGTACACACCATTAAATATTTCCTCGCTGTCAAACGACAATCCAGGATGTTGGCCATTTTATGCGGTATACATATAAATTGACGCAGAAACCAGTTATTATTAGCATATATATTATAATTTGAATTCTGCTCGTGATAGTGCTGTTTATCCGTTTGAAGTTATGGTAGATTAGTTTGAGGGTATTTGAATTCTATTGTTCTTCGGTATGCATGTCTGAAGATGAAAGCAGCTGTGACGTTTTCTTTTCAGTCACTCCATCTAAGTGGCGCCAGAGTCAAAGTCGGCCTTCAGAAAAGGTCCTGAGCTAGACATTAAATATGGCTTCCATATACCATGCACGAAGAAAGGAAAGTTCAGGAAATGTTACGTGTGTCGTCGTCCATGAAAGCATTACAACCGTACATTAGTCCGAATGACAGTTCGCATGCAGATATCTGGAATCTTCAAAGCTTCTTAGAACTTCATCTTCTCCTCAGAACGTTACATGCTTATATAGTTTGGCTCCGTCCCATGTACAAAAAGTTGCAATCTCTGTACAACGTTTTGGTATGAGGAGAGTATCAAGCTGTTGCTATTTTTAATAATGCCTCTACTTTGGAGATACTGGAAGGTACACGGGAATGCTAAATAGCTATAATATTGGATAAATCCTTGTATGAATGTATATACAGATAGCGCTAGATCACATTGGATGGACCCTATATGATGCAAGTACTGATATATGATGGTTGTAGAGAAACCTTTCTTGTTTTATATATAAAAAATACCCAATCCTCCCCCGTAGGTCACTCAAAATAATCCTTATGGGAGACAGGTGGCCAGTCATCTGCCTACACAGGCATGATAAATAAATAATGGTATCTTATTGCTGCCCAGAATATGTAGTTTTCCTCCACACAGCTGGCGTACCTGTTATTTTCAGCTCATCCCAAATGATCTAGTTGTATTTTAGAGTAAGCTGCTTACTTAAATATATGAAAAATAATCCCCAATGAGAGAAGTACTCATGGATGGTCAAAGCCAAGACTCTCAAATGAATATTACCAATACAGCATATGTGCAATAATTGCTATACTAACCAGCAGAAAAACAATGTTGCTAGAATAATACTCCCGATTACGACTGTTATCTGTTTCATATGCTAACTATAATTGCAAATGGAGCTAGTTATTTTTATTTCGGAATGGTATTACAACTTATAAATAGGACACCAATCCTTTGAGTGATGCAGAAGATGATAATGATCATGATATTATCAGCTAAAAGCTCTTTACAACTCATAAATATAATGCAATTACCATAATGAACCTCATCATAATGTACTGTGAAGTATGAAGCGATGTACGACATCGATGTGAGGATTCAGTGCCAAACAACAGACAAGTAATTGTACAGAGTGTACAGATATGTTTACAGCTAATATAATACAATATATTCCAGAAGATCCCCTAAGGAAATTGCAACTCTGAACAACGATTTGAGGCTTAGTTATAATTATTAACAAAGGTTTGAGCCCCCAGTTGTATTCCGACTAAATCTATAGGTCATGTAGTTCATTCGTCTGCACCATATGGGGGCAGTGGTTATAAATACTGCAATATTCCCATATACGGTTGACAATGAAGGTATTTACATAAGTAAATTATCTACCAACCAAAGCTATAAGTAAATTACCCACTATCAAAAATAACCAGTAATACTCCATTGTCAGAATAACAATGAAGGTATTACTACTCAGGCATTAACAACCATATCCCAGTCAAACCTATAACTTATATAGGACTCCATTGGAGATGTGGGCGGAGCAAATGGGAATCTTTCCTAGTACTTATCCAATCAATACTGGGTGACAATACCTGTATTGTATGCGCATACCATATACCAGATAAGGACACTGTCACCTTATTGGGAAGCAGTGGTTTATTATGGAGCCTCTACTATCCATGATGTCGGAAATAGAAAGCTTATAGCATGCCAAGAGGATTAAACATGCGGATATGTGGAATACAAAAATGTGTCACACATAAGTAAAGCGTTTAATAGCAATTTCCTGGGTTGATGTATTTTTAGGTGTCATGACGAACTGTTTATATAAGGCGCAGGATCGGCTCAGTGGCATGGCAATGATTGTTATGGGTTTGAACCCAATGACACAGTAGCTTAGTAAATTAATGCCTCTCGGGGGTGTCCAGGGGCTAATTCAGGATGTGGGGGATTATGATGATAAGTGACTAAATGTCGTCAAATGGGCATTTTTCTCTCATATGGCCATAATTTGTAATATGTAATTCAAAACTAATATGGATGTGCCAAAATGATCGGGCTAGAACAGAGGAACATGTGGGTATGTACTTTTCACTATCTACAATGTATGTTTATGCTGCTGGATGCCTTAAAATGCCATTTTTTAGGCATTTAAAAGAAAATAGATGTGAAAATCAAACTTTGGACATCAATATTCCCAAGATATAATGTAATTTCAACTTAAAGCAAATACAACATGAAAATATAGGCAGGCACTTTCTTTTATAAACGAAAAATAATCAAGCTGGTGCATTTGATATTTTTCCAGAGTCATTCTTCACTTTGTGTAAATAAAACATCATTGAGCGATACAACAATCATGGAGTATGCTAGTGATGATTGGAATTAAATTCAATGGGTTCTTGATATTGAAAGCATAGCTCAATACTTCTATTATTTATTGGTACATTTAATATTAGCATAACTGGAGATGTCTTATGACAGCATGCCTTTTCATAATATAAAGGGCTTTTGGTGTAGTTTTAGCATCATTGAGCGATACATCTTTTATATGCATAACTTATTTGCTTTTAGATATTAATAAGTCACAATATATACACATATAGCCTATGTCTATATCCATTGTTTTAGATATATGTTTGTACATAGTTCCCATTATGTATGAAGCTTCTGGGTATTTAATAGGAAAAAATCATCAAGCAATACAGTCATTGAGCGATACATATGGTATGATATGTTTCCAGTTAATTCATGTGAAAAACAAAATGTATTTAAGGCTGTATCTATACATTTTGCCAAAGTGTCAAGTGACATCAATTCTGGCCATAATTATTGCTAAATCCACTTTAATAGTCATAAAATTTCTGCTTAATGTCAATTATACATGGTTCTAGAAGGTATGCAATCAGCAAAAACGTCATTGAGCGATATCACTTCTTTGTTTCATTATATCCCAGGAATGTCATGTATATATTTAAGTTAAAATATTTTATCCCTTTGAAAGCAGATAACATCAGTATTCAAATATCAAAACCCCATCTAAATTCAATATTTGCCTTTAATTACATGGTTTCCATCAATCCTGTATCGCTTGATGATGCAAATAATTCAGGCCTCAATATACAGGGCAGTTTTCAATATTAGTGTTCCCAACTTTGCACATATCAAGTATGGCACTATAACGTTAAATAGATAAAATATTTAAGGATTCTGGTATATTTAAATTTTAAGCTAATTTTGTTACCCATATCAACCAATTGACGACATTTTGTGAGAATCGACCATATATGTTGAATGCCTAGGTGAAATTTGATGGCTAAATTCATGTCAGAACCATTGCAAAATAATTTGGTTAATGAATTACTCAAATGTAGCAAAATTACCCAAAGCTCATTTATTATTTCTATTTCCATACCACCATAGCATGAAAAATAGCCTGTTAATTTTTTTCAATCAATAATCATTACTTCATGTCAAGTTAGAGGAATCCATCTGTTTTGAATTTCACTACTGAGTCACCTATCAACTAGTTCTGCTAAAAGAGATGACTGGTGTGGCTGATATTTCCATTGTATAATGATATCTTGGAGGGCAAAACAAAATAGGAATAAAATATTTAATTGTTGGGCAGTCTGAACGTTTCTTATATTTATTTGAAGATCCTAACAAAGCTGTTATCCAAATTTCAGCGTCTAACCAAAATCTACTAGACCGAAGAGAAATAATTACCGGAAAAATCTAAGTACACCACCAAGGCTCCCTACTAGCCCTCAGCTTCATTTCCAATGTATAAAGTTATTCGTCTTCTCTACTTCCAGACAAACTCTTCATCCACTTTCATCACTTTATCATCTCCTTTCATCCCAAGATAACGTAACGTAAACTTCTTTCTCACTTACTCATTATTCATAAATAACCAGAACACGTTGATCCTCCTGGACTTGGCTTTCTCACCAGGCTCAAAGCCTGACACAACCAATTCAGCCTAGCCTTGGCCACCCCCGGCCCCTCCTGGGTGTTGAGTTTCACTGTTTTCTTGATTAATACATTGCCTGAGTCGACATAAGTATAAGGACTGGCAGTGTGGGTACAGGCACGGGTCGAGCCTCGTGTGACCATTCTATTGATTAGATTCTCACACCTGAGGGAGTAGCCATAGAACTTATTCTCAGGTACTGGGATCTGCTTTGAGGCCTTGCGGAAGCCACGCATCAGCTCCATACTAAAGAGCCATTGCCCTTCTTCTCATGCCTGGGAAGGTCTATTCTTGAAAATATCCATGTTCTGTCCTCGCTCCTCCAGAGATGACCGCCACTTCCAGCCCCATGCTCGGACATTTGGCACGTTTAGCAAGGAGTTGCTGGGTCCTGTAATCATTGGTCAATCGCGTGAGTGGGTAAGTAAAAGGAGCAAGGGAGAATTTATGTCCTACTTGGAAGAGTATGCATCGATACGCGTAGACCACCTTGTTTTCCATCCCTAACGAGGATACAGGTATGAGATTGACTTGGCTAATATGGCTATTATTTGTGAAATATAAAACCATAACGTGACCAAGGTCCTATTGGAGCTTTTTCTCTCCAATGTGCCATAGGGAAGACAAACAGAAAAATATGTCCCTTTCTCACTAAGCCCTTCACAAATAATACATATTTGTGGAACATTCCGTCATGAATAACCCCCACCCCCTGTCAATACAAAGAGCTGTAATCATCAGATGATTAGGTAATGAAATAGTAAAGATTATTGAAGATTACCGGGAGTTTTCTATTAGAAGATCCAGCTGTCATCACTACCATCTTGATAAACATCGTTTAGAATGGTCTTGCATGTAACCGTACTGAATGAAGGATAATGAGATTATCTCACCTGAGGGCGCAACATTTTAAAACTAGGATACTAACGATTTTCCGAAGCATTTGCTAGCAATTCTGACAATAAGAACAATGTCAGAAATTCATTTTCTCTAAGGTGTCTTCTTGGAAAGAAGTGTCAAGCAGTTGCATCATTAATGGTCGATATTTCGAGGCCGTATAACATAACATAAATATTGATGATCCTGAAATCTAAATTAGCAACTTATATTTTGGCACTGGAAATCGCTCTGTGAGAATGATATTTCCTAGATGACCGTGACACTGTAGGTTTCTAGCAAGAGATATACCTGAAATGTGTTAATCTATGATGAAAGCAAGTTATGAGTTCTATTTCAGTTCACGATAAACCCAGACCATTATATTCTTGTCCAAGGCTGTAATATTCCATTTCGACTGGACCTTTATGACCTTTTATGTCAAGCTTTCAAAGCAAAATCAATAACTGTGATCGATAATAACTATTGTGTGCTGCAAGAATTCATATGCTTGCGCGTTCGTGATATTAAAGCACGCAGACTCCACTGTGTCGCCTTTACATTTGCTTGATTTTACAGACCATGTTAACCAGAGCAATAGCTAGTCCCTGGGGCCTCACAGTTAACAGACGAGGTCGACTAGGGGTCAACATAGAGTCCATCATGGATTTCCTGCGCATAAGTGCCAGGAGAAAATGGGCTTACATGTTTGGAAAGGGCCCTGACAGACAGGGTCAATTTCTATATAGATTTGTGACTAGGTCTGTTCTATCTAATATTACTCCGTTCTCGTAAAATGCGCTCGACAATGTATGGCTAAAGGGGACAAGGCAGGTAACAAAATATGGGTATTACTATTCCCTAATCTAATTGCACTGGTAGTGGGTATATATTATATAGAAGGCACGACGTATGCTTATAAGAGATAAGGGGCATTGATGTCGTTTAAAGCTAAAGCCATTTTAGCCAGTGGAAAATGAAGGCCTCGTATAGATTCAATGGCCAATCCATTTCAAATCAGAGATTCAACCAAGTCGAAATGGCATCCCTTGTTGCTTGGGAATGTCGCCATCATGATGCAGAAGATTTCTCAGCATATTTAAATTATTCACACTTTGGTCTTTTTGGAGTCAGACCAATGCGGTATACAGGAGGGTCTAAGAGCTCTACAAGCTTTTTGATGGCTCTGCCAACCACCCTGTAAAAACATGGACGTGATTGAATATGGATCACGACCATAAAGAATACGCCTGCTTAGAGCTTTTATACTCATATGAGCTTATGATTACCCCATCAAATTATAATAAACCACTCCTCGATGATATGAAGACTTGGTGGCTTTTTTATGCTGCACTAAAAACATCCTTGTTTCAAGAAGCATCTAAGCTAAAGAAGCCAGCACTAGAGAGGCAGAATGCTGCCAGAGAACAATCAATCATGAATTCATTACACCTTCTTTTTTTCAGGCTTGGCAATGCAGCAATTTCAATACATTTTAACTGGAAATAATTAAATATCGATTATGCAAGGGAAATCCATTACACAAATATTTGTTACATAATGTTTTATTGATGGATCCCAAGAAAATGTTCCCCAACCTTTTTATCACTACTTTGACAGTGCGCAAAACCAATCAAAGAAATAGCACAGTTTCTTCCATCACCAATTAGACCCTATTGACATGATAATTTAATTCCTTCGCTGGAGGGAAAGAAGGTACTTAAGACCGATAAACGATTTTATACATTTCATAGGATGTAGTCGATACATCAAAATTATATTGTTTAGTATAAAAACAGTACGATACATCTTATTTTAAGATGGATAAGACCCATGATTTTCCTGTTGCAAATGAGAATAAATTGCTCAACCGGTACCAAAGCCGATTCTTTTATCATAGTCTGCTTCATAGGTCCTGAGTCTAAAATCAATCAATAAGTAAGTAGGTAAGAAAACCCAATCTACACAAAGACGGCCGCAAAAGGTGGAACATTAAGGCCTGTTTTATTACACTTGATGCGGTGAGCCATTTATCAATAGAACACACGGGAATTAAATGTGATCTTTTACCCATTAATCAGTTGTCGTTGATCAGATAAACCCTGTTGTTCAGCACTGTACCTTCCAAATTATAAGGTCGAGTATTCTGTATAATAGCACTGAAGGAAGGAAGGAAGGCAGGAAGGAAGGAAGGAGGAGCACACAGATTATGAATAAATATATGTATACATAGACCATTTTGTATTCAGCTGGCCCTCCCACCAAGTAGTGTCCACATGTCATCCCTTGCGGGCTTTGGGCAGTACAGCACTGCTTCTATAACATCTGCCAGTTCCATTGCAAGTCATACACATCATGGGCATACCCTGAAGTATAGGCATTGAGATTCCACAACCCATGTAAACAAATATGGCTGCATGTTGCACATCATAATTATGACTAATTGAATATATTTAGATACGTGGGGAATCTAATAAAGGATTAATGACCGACATTGAGGAGCACTTTGTTGTGTATCATGAAAGAACAGTGGACCAGCAGTCTCGAAATGGAGGTTATTAATCTGTTTATTTTCTGCCCATGGTTGTTATGGCCCCTGGACTCCCTAAGCACAAACAGTGCGCCAGCAGACCCGAAATGTTTTGTTTTAATACTTTCATTCATCAAAATTCATTGTGTAAATTACACTGTTCTCAGATCAAATAATTCCTTTGAACGAATATAAAATCAAGATTTAATCTAATAATTAATGTCAGAATACCCTCTTCCATCGATTAATAAATAGGATCATTTCATATCAGCATATTCAGCATTCTAAAAAAACAGATCAAAATAATCTACCAGACAATTACATATTGAATAAGAAAAACTAAAACCTCACACCAGGACCATGTCCAAAAGCATGACAGACTAAAGGTTGGACAAATGGAGGTTGTTAATCCTTTTAATCTCTGCCTTAGGTGGTTTTAGGCCCAAAACCTTCAAGGCAATGAGTAACAGAATCTAATGTCCACTACCTTCAAGCGTGGATTTCTGGATTGCAGGTGGTTGTGTATTTCAGTTGCCAAATGGTTGATAACTACCTTATTCTAAACACCTATTAGTATAAGAATATATAAATGTTTATGAGAAAGGATTTTGTCTAAGAATGCTTGGTATCTCTGAGCTCTTTGGTATCACAGAGGGATCGACAGTTGCATGCATAAAAACACATATATATAATGTGCATACACACTATTATATACTGCAAATGTATGCCCAAATATATCTACAGTATAGCAACAAAGAACTACGAGCATGATAAGTTATAATAGTTGAGGTAGAATCTATGCAGGCAAGTGTTAAAGGGATAGACAGACAAGATTGCAGAAATGAAATTATGTCATGACCTTCTATATATCTGGCTCGCCCGATCCCTACCTTCTTTTCCATCTAATGGGAATCGACCCATGTTTTGAGCTGTTCGTTCCCTGGCCGAGTATGACCCATATCTTGAGCCCCTCTTTTTTCCCATATACTTGATCCCAGCCTGTGTACACAGCATGTACTCCTTTTTCCTCTCCTCCACGTTTTATCACACACTCTATTGTCATGTGTCTCCCCTTATGGTACCGTGTGGCGGTCTGATACTGGGCAGAAACACTTATTGGCTTACATCTTCCTTGTTTGTCACCAAAGATAAGCCAACCTAGGCATGTAAGGCCATTTATCAGTAGAAGGTAGGTCCTGGATGGGCTTAAGTCCGGGGATTATCCTTTGGCCTGCTTCTCTAGCGCTAGGATTAAAGCATGATATGTTTGTGTCCCTATATGAGCGGTCGCAGCTGGCAAGTGGTCTTAGTATGGGGGAAAGAGAAGCTCCAGGAAGTTTCTGGCTGAAAAATAGGAAGAGAAGAAATGGAAATGTAGGTGTAGGGGCGGGGAGGGGGTGCAGATAGGTAGGTAGAGCAGAGAGGAAGAAAGAACGAAGAGGAAGAGAGCAGGTGTTTCCTCCCTATGGAATAAGTTCACAGTAAACCATGTCTTGCTCAGCTGGTGTAGAGTGCAGACGACCCCATGTCACCTATTTTCTCCTTGAAGTGCGCATCCGGAACCTGGGTTGTAAAGAGCGCCTCGCTGGGTTCCCACATGCCTATTGAGCCGTAGTTAAAAGTGTGAGCTAAGTCCAGCCGCGAGTGTCTACTGTCTACTGCAAACCCCTTCTGTCCTCGCCCCATCACTCATCTAGTCATCAGGACCACTGACAAGTGGACAGCACGGATGTCCACAGGGGTTATGGAGCTCCGAGCTACATCCCCCGCCCTCTCTACTTGTCCTGTGGTCAGTCCAGTTCCAAGAAGCAGGTACAACTAGCAGCACTCATTTGTTATTATATACGGCCTGGGGTCAATGACTGAAAGTCTCTCAAATATGTCTTTCTAAACACAAAGCAACCGATGGGTAGCAATCACTGGTACCATTAAAGCCATCACGAGCCTGTTGGTGATGGGAAAACCAAGGTCCTCGGTCCTACAAATCATCGGAGGCAAGACCAAGGAGCACAATAGGGTGCAGAGCAGTCACAAGGTGGTGCTCATGACATGGTAATGTCCAAGGCGAATTATCCAGCCCATCCGAGATGGTTTACCGCAGCAATATAGCCCTCATCATCCCACAACCTTACCTCCTAATTATCGCCCTGTGTCCAACGTTTGCCTTGTTCAGTGCCGACTAAAAGCCTCGGGTCCATAGGCAACCTGTCACTATGATTTGTGGCCAGGACCGAAATGCAGGCATCAAATATTGAAGCCGGTAAAGCTAGACAGCTCAAGGCCTTTTCTGCCTGCATAGGAGAATGTCAACGTTGGTCAAAAAGACCTTTTAAAACAAACGGGAGCGACTGCTATCATTTACACTTGGCAGTAACAAAGGGTGTTACTCGATTGGGTCGATCTATTTCCCAATGCTATATGATGTACTGGTCCTGTGAGTTCCTGCATTGGTCTGCCACAGAAGTCAACTAGTTCAAATATTAGCAGTGGTACTGTTCTGTGTTATCTCCCAAACCTACAAATTTCGGATGCTATTGCAAAAATATCGATTATTAACGGGAACCAAGCTATGGACTGCCCTCTGAGTAACGACTTAAGACCTCACAAAAATGTTTAAATAATATCATTTTTATAGTTATTCTATCTCAATGTAATATATGTCACTTATAGGACATACATTACATATTATTCATGCATAATTGTATCGGTCAGTAAAATAATATCAATGCATGGTGGATCTCTTGCACTAATAATATTTACAATCCAATCAGTAAACTACATTCATGGATTGCTAAAGCGTCGGTCGCGCTTTAGTGGGCTAGTTGTAATAGGATTGCCAGGATTAGGTACCATTTTTATGGCTACTGAGCCTAACAACTAAATAAGACATCCAGAACCGCACCTCCAAGGTCTCTCCGACCCTACTTTCTAGGGTCACTTATCAACTGATTTCTGTAAGCTCTTGACACAGATCTCTCTTCCCTGAGCATAACTGACCTACGAGCCCGTGATGGTAATGCAGTCCTAACCCCGAGGCATCGATAAACCTCTGTGCAAATAACACAGTACGAGCCCCCTACTACCAAATGGACCGATTTCATTTTAGTCTGTCATAAATAACACGACCTGAGCGGTCCCAAGCCCCAATGGTCAACAGGCAACATATTTAATGCTGGCTACATTATTGAAAGTGAATGCCCAATGCACTCTTGATGGGCTTTCTAGTATTTCTGTTGACAAAAGGCATCGCTTCCATCAGGTGCCTCGAGTCATTGCGGGAGGCTTCTATTGCACACTATATACAAGTAAAGTAGTGAAGATAGGGACACATTGGAGAGGAATACATTACATAATGGTCCCTCCACTTATTTGGAGCATGCAATTGCTTCGCCAGTTCCTTGCCTCAGCTCAAGCTGATACATGGATCCTTGCACGCGAATCCGGGAGGCAATGGTCAGTTTGTCATGGGTTATTATGAGTGCATGCCATGGTAACCACAAATAGCTACAGGATCCTCGCCAACTGATTTGTCCTATATATCAATCCTCCTCTCTTTCCCAGCCAAGTCGGATTTTCGTTTAAACGTCAACCTCTTTCGAATCACGAGCGCCAGTGCCGGAGATTGCCCGATGATCTCCGCCATTTCCGAGTACTACTTGCCAGAGTGGTAAGATAGAGTGTTTCCTAAAAGTCTACCTGTTGGCAACAAGACAGGGGCCCAGTTGTCAACAGTGGCTTCCGCTGGATTATGAAACATGCAAGGACCCGGTCTGTGACAGTGACACTCAACAAGTGTCACTGTCACACGTCTTGGGCCAGACCGTGTTTATGAAGACCTGGACAACAGATGGGTCCGCCTTTTTACATTTTCCTATAGGCCACTGGAGGAACAGAGCCTGAGAATAAGTTTTTGGTGGCTGAGGGATCTGAGTTAAGGGCCTAGTCCACCAAGCCGATTCTCATGCGATTTTGCGCCGCAGAGGACTCTTTGGCACTAAGTTCTGTGTTATGTTAGTGGTAATTAATACCTATTACCACTTCTGCAACTCTCTATTAAAAATATTCCAAATAATATACTTGCATAAAAGAAATAATTAATATTTAGTAACATGTGAGCTATGATCCTGCATTATTACAACTCAATTTATAGTGTAATTTTATAGTCAGTGTACAATAACATCAACGCTTGCGTCCTCTACATCCATTTGACAACATGTGTATGAGTGTGAAAGTGTTTCTTAAGTATTAATATATTATATCGCTGGTTGAATAATGTTTGGACTCTAACCGTAAAAATGTTAAGTATTTAATACCTCCAACTACCTAGGGACACGCTGGAAGACCTGGACATATTTTCAGATGCGTGTGACCTATTCTGTACAACCTTTGTATGCATAAAGAATGCTTTGAATTGAATTGAATTGTATTGAATTGGTCTAAGTTGATATCAAATGTATACGTTTAATAATGTTGTTTCCGTAAGTTGACTAGCTACAACAATGTCATATTAAAACCTTCTCATTTTCAAACCTTGAGTTAATACGCTATTAAACGTCTCTTAATTGCCTTCCTCATACCTTTCATATCCCGTTCCTGATTAATATCAAAGTTCATCTTCATTCAGTGAACTCTATATGGATCTCAAATCCAGAGAAATTGTCTTCAGCCCACCATCGACCATCGACCTTGTACTTCGAAGATTGACAAATATGCAAAGGCGACTGGGAAAGACCTCATTAACTCGAGTTTAAACACAGGTGGTTGTCATCGCATCATCTCATGGCACACAAGCACACAATGTGAGCTCGAATAACTTACAGTCCTTTCCCTTGGGATTACATATGCATGAATATCAGTAATAGGAATATATCGTGAGAATCTGTAGATTGGATTTGTTTAGAGTGTGACTTAAATCGTCTATTTCAAATCCATCTGCTTCCAGTTGAATATGTCTGACTCTCTTGCAGGTTAATTGAATCTCTATCAGGTCAAGACATTGGGGTTATTTGATCAATAAAATTCCCTTGAGAATAAAATGTACTCGCAGTAGACTGTGCGTCTGGTAATCTAACAACATTAGTTACGACTACAATCCCATTTACCTAAAGGTTGTACAGAGTGTATTAGTCTACGATGGGCGGCGGACAATTGTCTACGATTAACTCATAAGATAACGAAGATAACGTTCTTAACATAATAAAATTCAAAATAATAATGTGTCATCCATTAAAAGGTCGAATCCTACAAAAGTGGTGGACTTTTTGAAAATGTTGATAGCCCAGAATCGTTTTTATTTCTCATCTATTATATAGTGACAAGTCCTCGACCTTCCATGTTCAAAATGATATTCACTAAATCCTAACATTGGAAAAGATATGAGAATTTCACTGGAAAAAACTATATCATGCGTAATGCTACGAAACGACCAGTGTTGTGGCTTTTAAACCTTAAAATAGCCATTAAATATATTTTGTCTAACGTCCTATTGTCTTTTAAATTAAAAATATATGACATCTAAAGAAGTTTGTATTCATAAATTTTCATACCTATTTTTAATTTATGAAAACAAATAAAATATCTGGAATCATTTTCACTTTGACCTTATATGTTATCTTTGTTTTGTATTATTTTATATATGGATTCTTTTCTTAAGCTATAATTCAATCATAAATGTCTGGAAATATGCTTTCATTCGGTGCATTGTTTGTGAAACCAACCCAGTAGATTTGATGATAGCAATTTCGTAACATTATTCATGGGTTAATCATGTCTTTAGCATGCTGAATTCGACAGTATAAAGCAGAATAGATTGCTTGAATATGTATTTATTGGATTATATTGATAATCAATGCTAAATTGTAACACATATATGTGTAAATTTCATTTTATTTCATATTTCCTTCTCTCCAGGCTCCCATAATTGCAAATCGAAATTGACAATTATCTTTATAATTCCAACAAAACCACAAATATGTATATAAATGCAATGCAAAATATGTCGTTCCTTCAAAGTAGATTGTTTGGATGAACATTGCTTCCTGGGGAACTCGATCAGAAATGTTTAATTTTGTGAAAATAGTCCACAATTATCAATTCATGACCATCAATTTATGTTAGCCAGGAGCAATCAGATGACGTTTCGTCGCATTACGCATACTGTACATACTTTAAAAAGAATTGTGAATAAATATTGAAAAATATTAATCATCTCCACATCGTTTCAGTCTTGACAAGCAAATAACATCCTGGAGCTTTAATGAAGCTGGATAAAATCAAATTCAAGGGTCATTTAATAATTATTTTAAGCCATTTAAAAAGGTCGTTTCGTAGCATTATGCTCATGGCTGACAAAATACTGTATTTTCTGAGAGGTTATGCCTCATAGAGATTAATAGTTCAGGGAAATATGTGTTACCTTTTTATTAAAATGATGTTCAATTTAGGGGCTTTATATTATAGTGAAAATATTTTTATTAATATCTATAAGCATTGAGCAATCCCAGGTCGTTTCGTAGCATACAAATTCCACCAATATACCCCTATTTTAAACAATATAGTCATTATTTTAGTTTTGACAAATAAATACCTTTCCGGAGCTTCAATCAAGCTGGGTTGGTAAAATAAAGTTCAGGGATCTTTTAATTATTATTTCAGGCCATTAAAGTGGCCGTTTCGTAACATTACGTTTTTCAAAAATATTTCTGATGAGAAATAAGAATATGAATTTAGAGTACTATTTAAGTCTAACAGGGGTAGTTTAAACAAAGCGGGTGGCGAAAAGAAGCAGAAGGTTCACCACTCTCGTAGGATTCGACCAAAAACATCATAAGGATGAGATTTTCAGAAAATGTACAATTCAACTTTGCCGATCCTCTCAAATAACCCAAATTTTAGACGAAAATAAAGTTCAAAATACAGTTCAACCTAACCAAACAGATTGCTAGAATATACTCGAATTACCTAGTATTGACCAAATTGCAGCCTAATTTTCAAACAATTACTAAATGTGTAGAGCTGCCAATTGTACATTTTCTGAAAATCTGACCCATAAATATGATAGTAGTGTGGTGCCATGCATTGAACCCAATTTCCATATACTACTTACTTCTGCTTACATTAAATCACCCCTGTCTCTATATACTATATAATATGCGCAATCTTTGAAGACTTCTATACTGCGCGCGCAAGGTTAATATTATGTTAATGCTTGTTCATTTGTATTCCACTAGGTGGAGCTACTTTTTACAACATACATTTTATCATATAAACACACCAACGTGCTGTCCGGGAAATTTTAATCTTATGCCTCAATGCTCGGATTATTAAAACAGAGTAGTAATAGCAGACTTGCGTTATCATTCTGTTTCTTTACTTATTTGTCTCCTCCTCAAGCGATCCCCAGACCACTGCAGTATAGATCTATTATAGAACAATTATATAGGACTCCATACAGGATATCTACATCTATTCGAGCATTTAAAGCTAGCTCAATAGTCGGTCCTTTTAGTTCACCCAAGAAAAAGTTTGTACCGTTGTTGATGATTAAATTTAATTTCGTTTTCTAAATGATTATTCTGATCCAGTTCATTAGTAAGATAATCATTCAAAATATAGTCGCATAGCTTCACAGACCCGTGCCGGCCTGTATGCTAACTCATATTGACGGTCTGCCGGGAACATAATCAACACTCCTGGATTTTTACATTTCCCGTTCACATTCAGATAATAGTTAATCCTAGGCAATGTCAAATTGATCATTTCAAGCCTTGAAGTTTTTCTGATTGATTGGAATATCGGGCACAGGACCGGAAAATCCCATCTGCATATTTAACATTAAATATTTCATTAATAAACCTCGTGGTGATTTATTTTCCGATGCAAGGACTCCCACCGGCTTGATGGTTGCTGTTATTTTAAGTTGGAAAGGCTGATAAATTATTCATAATATTTTGGGAAAGGTCTATGAATTTGTGACCTTCAAAATGCCAGGAAGGGTATTTCATTCCATAAAGGTCATCAGTGACTATGATTTAAGAGGTCGGCGATATTGAATCTTCCCAAAGATATGCGATCTTTCTTCCTGTGAGCTGGGTTTTGCATGGATGGTCATGCTTCACTGGAATGCCTCAATCAGATTTCTTATCGTAATTCAGGCAGGATCTTCGCGATGAATCTGAAGATAATCCTTCGTCGCGCTCCTGGTATTAGTTCAATTACAACCAATGGGTGTCCAGGGATTGCGTTTGCTGCGGACTAGCTCCATGACCTTTGACACGGTGGGTGGTCCGCGGTGAATGCAATACGGCGCCATCTGCGCCCGCGCGCTGTTAATACCAGATTAATGTTCCACCCAAGAGGGATCATATTTACTGGAAAAAAGCGCAGGGCCTAATGAGCCCCGGTCCTCACATCTCCAGATCAAACTCGAACCATTCCTCCCTCGATGTTCAACTTGATAGAGTTCACGGTGTCAGACGACACTTTTCAAAGAAGTATTCGATTTGGCCATCAGACGCGACGTCACTATGAGTATGAGAAGAGATGTTTATATAAGCCTGAAAAACTTATAATATCTTCAGAGGGGGGGGGGGGAGACTAGGAGGAGGCTTCTTCTCTAAAATAGGATCTCAGCGTGTGGGGTAGGAAGAACAAGAGAAACAACAAAGTCGATCAAGTATAGTGGCTTACACCTCGCAGTCCCATAGAGAACTTACAGGAAAGGTTGTTTAATGTTCGTGTATATGATACTTCTTGCAGAGATGAGGAGACTGTGAGATGGGAACGATTTGTATCATGGTAATTATTTATCCCTAATCCTGATAGACAGAAGAACCCTGAAGGGCACTTACTCCCCAGGACTGCGTCTCCCTCGTGGTGCAACGCCTTTCAAAAGGCTATCATTCCTAAGCAGGCGACAAAGAAAATGGAATGCCTTAAATAATGTGGAACATTAATATTGGCAGATCTTCCCCTCCCCCTTCACAGTTAAGTAGTAGAAATATGTAGAAAGCATGGAGAGGGACATACATGCATGGTCGCTCACTCTCCTTCCCTCTGTCCTTCCTTCTATGTAGCAGCATTCAACTAGCTCTTAAAACAGACAGATGACCCGTAAAATTTAGAGGTGGTAAATGAGGTGTGAAATTACCATATAAAACGTCATAAGTGAATCGATGCCTTGCAAAAGGACCGGGCCGATAGGGTGGCCAGTGCCAGGGTGAAAGGTAATTAGGAATCTATTGGCAGCCAGGCTGTTTCACTAATCGAGTTAGCCATCTGATGTGGGACTAAAAGGATGCAGAGAGGGAATGTGGCCACCCATCAGAGCGGGGTGAGGACTCCATCCCTCACCCATCGCTTGACACATTTCAATATTGATGAACATCTAAAGTCCCTGCAAGCGTAATAATCAAGAAGGAAATGATGAAAACGGCCTATCGAATATTCATGATTAGAGAGTTATTAACCTCCGTGTTGTCTAAGACAAGGGCCTCTCCTCCTCTGCCTCTAAGATCGATTATGAGATGTTGCTCTTGCAAGGAACAACTTGTTGAGGACATTAGCCGCCAGCGAACGCTGAACGTTGCTTTATTGTAGGCTTTCTTAATGGCTAAAGCTGAGCATCAGCGATTTCTTCGCTATTAATCAGATTTTAAAGGTTTATTTATTGTCCCACAAAGAACGTGTGTGGGATGTATTGAAAACTTTCTCAATAAGGAGATCATTTCCATCGGCCGATAAGATGCACATTATATATTACGTAGAAAAGCTTGAATTCGTTTGTAAGTTTTTTTTAGCAATGATTGGCAAATGGGATGTAACTGAATACTTCACTTCATATTTAATTACATGTTATATATTTGATTTCCTGAAATGAACAAAGAATAGAATAATTTTCTAATAGATTGTTTTATATATTAAAGGTGTTTTACTCATGTCTAGCTTAATATATAAAATTCGAGTATCAAGTGTACATCCATTGCCTTAAGCCTGGGTTCCACTGCCACGCTACTTCTCCCGTTTCTTTGTTCCCGCTACTTTAGAAGTAGCGGGAAGAAGCCGTTTTAAATCAAACATGTTGAATTGAAGCGGCTACTTCCCGCTACTTGCTCCGGCTTCTAAAAGTAGCCGGGCCAAAGAAACGGGAGGAGTAGCGGGAGAAGTAGCATGGCAGTGGAACCCAGGCTTTACCCAGAACAACCTCATTATACCGACTTGCATAGTCTTATTATCAATAAGCAAAGATTTCGTGTACATTTTACTCCGACTCGTCTTGGGAAATTTCATATTTGCACGCTGATATTATTCATATCCGGTATCATCATATATATGAGCCAACCATAATAATTAGAATATTCAAAAAGAAATATATTTATAATTGACTATATATATATATATAATGTGTCTTTGAAATACTAGGGAAAAATCGTGATGTTGATATGATGATGAAGATATTAATCCATCAGACCTGCTAATATTTCTGAAAATTGATCTACATGCCCCATCATTTAATTAATCTCAAGATATATTTACCGCTGTGGGTCCCCATTTGCCACTAATCTATAAACTAAATATTTGTGGGTGTTTTAGATGAAATTGAAAATAAACGACGACATTTTAAGGGTGTTTTCCGGAATGGGGACAACGCGAAAGAAGTCCTTTGTCGTATTTGGTACATGTATTGGATGACTGGTTCGAGCAGCGACATATCTGTACTTGCAAGACATTATTGTCTGTTTTAGAAGCACCTCTTGCTAGGCGGACCACCACCTCCTATAAAACCGATCAGGCTATTAAGGCCCGACTCACTCCTGGCAAACCACAGTTAGCTCCAGCGTCCAGTAAAAAGAGAGGAGCAGCATATATACGATAGTCGCAGGGATGGTCAACTCGGATAGTTTACTTGGGCTTGCATGATGACACCATATAACCACTGGCCATCTCTGTTGACCAATGCAGGGGCCATCAACTGAGGTGTCCGCATCCCTGCCATCATTCCCCACAACCACAAATCACGGCCATGGCACGCTTACGCCACCTGTACGTGACCCATCGAAGCTCAGCGTTATGACTCCCTGATGATCGAGCAATTCAATGGGTGCTAATTCCATCTTCTCACGACCGTGGCGCTGTGATCGAATCTTGACCTTCTGCGGGCAATGCTCAGGACCCATGAGACAGATACAGACGCTTTTGCGGGTCTAAGATGAATATTAGAGACGACAGGAAACATACATATACAATATATGCTGTGTGTAATAAATAAATGATTCGCTACACACTACAACCTTCAACTGAACTTTGAGTCAAGGAAAACATGTTTATACTTTAACTGCATACAATAATGAGATATATGGCAATAGATAGAGACAACATTTTATGAGATTAGTAATCACGATGGGTAGGTGTACACAACACTATATAGCGTGGAATCCTACCATTATATAAAGTAATCCGCATTCACTCGTATGATCCTGTTTTAGTAACAAGGCTGTCACTGTATTTGGATACAATGACGTCAGATGACGTCGGAAGCTTTAACGCTTCAGCCAATAGCAGAGTCACTTAGTGCTTTTGGAAAAACGAAAAGAAGATAGCGATGACGGAGAAATAAGGCCATAGTCCACTAATCCGATTCTCATGCGATTTTGCACCGCAGAGGACTCTTTTCTGCTGAATTCTATGAAAATCACATGAGAATCGGCTTAGTGGACAAGGCCCTATAAGTTAGATTAGTTTCGTACCGTACACTAGACAATATAGCTTCATGATATAAAAATAGAATATAATTCACGTGTTACCTAGGGACATGTAGGCACTGGATTTTACTGATCGACGAGAAATAACTGGCTAGATGTCCCTAGATAACACGCTCATTACAGTCTCTCTTAATATTCAGTTTTATTAGCCCCATTTTAATGGTAAATTTTAATCATGATTGACCTGATATACATATATGATATAGGAACATTACATGTCTAACTTCACCTAGTTCATGTCTGAAACGTCGATCTAAATATCGCACTATATTTTGACACATATTATATAATTATTCTTGTATATTAAGCTTTATCCTCGAATTTATAAAATATCATATATCAGGAAAAGATTACAAAGAAGAGCACAAAGTCACTATATTATATATTCTCCATAATATTATCTTAGCTTAAGGAATGAAGGTTGCTATTGCAGGCATCCCTTGCAACGTACATGGACTGCCTTCAGAATCTTCAGAAGTTCTGGCTTGGTACCTCCTATCTTCTCAACGGGGATGTGCACACAGAGATATGGCTGGTATATATTATCCGTCCAAAGCCAGACATTAGAGACTTATGGCTTACATCATGTTCATTACATGGATAATTGCCATAGAAGGCTAATTAGTTCTCGTCTTATGGCTAGTGACTGCCTGTAATATCCTTGCCAGGCTCTTTCAGACAATAACCTGGCCCTCTACCCACCAACCTTATCATTATGGCGTAACAGTATTATCTTCTCTGGTCAACTATCATCATCATTGAGGGCAGATCCCACCTCCACATCAACGTTGGTTAGATGGGCTAGCAAGATAATGGCCCAGATTATGGTGATATTTGAAGCTTATTTCAAACCATGGAAAACACCTGATCAAGTATATATATATGTGTATATATATATACTACTACATAATATTATCCTGTGTAGCATGTACAATCATGTATGAAAGTACATTTATAATTATATATAACTTAATTTTAATTCATGTGTAGATGGATCGATGTATGGATTTACTAATTATTTCGAATAAAGGATAACGCTTCAACACGGTTTTGTGAACTCTAACTAGGTTGTACACACCAACTATTATATGTCCCTATTCTTCCCATGGGTCTTTACAGAAATCAAATTATGTATGGATAGCAAAGATGTGCTGTGTATATTTCCATGAATCGTATCTATAGCCGAAAGGTATATAAGAGAAGAAAGATATTAATAGCCTATACCCACCACCATCATTACCTATAAGTGTCCCGAACATTATGAAAGCGGCAATGGAGAGACAACACACACTCTAACATCTCGGCCAAGGTAAAGTAATACATGCCCGCCAGTAATATAAGGAAATAGGGACCATATACAAGCACTATATATGTGCGTAAGCCATATAGGTGCCGAGGTGATATGAGAAAATAGTCTCTCAGGTCGGCAATTCAGAGCTTAAGCTAGAGGGAACATAAGAGGTGCGTATAGAAATATGAAACCGATGTCTGGGAACTAAGCGCCGGAAAAAGTGATGTCTGTGTAATGCTTTTGGTATAGGCCCTAAACATTTGCAGAAAATGCCTTCGGCATCTCTCAAGCATTATTGCAAAGGTCTCTTATTTCTAGCTATATCATTCCCTCAAACATAGATACAGTGTTCGATCGCTGGTATAAGTCCACCTCTTTCCTTCACATGTCTGTTAGTATCTCTATCCCCCCATCTATGTATCTATCTGTCTATTCATCTATCTGTCGGACTACAGGTTATGTATCAACCCGCCTCTCTTTCCATCTATATGGGTCAGATTTTCGGAAAATGTACAATTGGCAGCTCTACACATTTAGGGATTTCTGCTAAATTAGACTGAAAAATGACGAATACTCGGTATATATGAGTATATTTGGTATCATATAGATTTATAGTATCTGTTTCGCTACGTTAAACTGCATTTTGAAGCTCATTTCTGTCTTAAATGTGGGTTATTTGAGAGAACTAGTGAAGGCGAATTGTACATTTTCTGAAAATCTGACCCATATAATCTTCTCTGCATCTCTCAATCCCCTATCTCTTTCAGACTGGTGGAAAACAAGATAAGTATCTTGCAATAAAGAACACGGTTTGCAATAAAGAACACTATTTGACAAGTGCACACACCTGCAGAAACAGGAATGTATTCATGAATCATCAATGTATTAATTTCTGACAAATTATTATCGGGTCTCACCATTGCGGCAATATGAGAATGTATTTGAAATTCAGAAGTTGAAATAACAAGATACTCCAAGATATTAAATCGGGATTCTGCAATAAAAAAGATTTTAGGCGGTTTTGATCATGGATATTGGTGGCAGATGATTATGACCAGCAAATTCGAGCAAATAAGAAGAGTAACCTAAGGAAACACTGAGCGTTTTTATCTTGAAGAATCAACGTGTGCCTATTATGACAGATCCGCTTGTATTACGAAAGGTTAACTGCTTTAACAGCCACCAATGAATCCTTCTCGGAAGATTCGTTTTGATATGAGAAAAAACGATTTAATTGTTTTAAACATGCATATATATGTGTGTGCTCCTTAAGATTAATTTTATATCAGAAGGAGTTAATGCAATACAATATTGATAATTAGATAATATCGACAAAATCGGCTAAATAATTAAATTGTGGATAAATGAATCAATAGTCATCAACAATAATTACCGTAGCTACACATATACAAATAATCTTCATCATGTTATCATTAATATCTTTGTGGTAGGTTCAATTTCAATTCTTCGGATGGTAGTTCTCTCTACACATAATAGTGTATAACTAAAAAAAAGTATTCATCAATAAAGATGAAATACTGAACGGCAGATCAATCTGTAACACCCTCTCAGCCCGACGGTTGGGCATGGCAGACATTCTGACTCTAGGACTTCACGTCAAGGCGAAGGAAAGGATTATATATACATACAAATGGAGACAGATCTTCCACTTCAATAGCCCAAGATGTCCAACGCGGGGAATCGAGGATTTTAGCTGCCACTTCGATAGAAAATATTTTGATTCAAAAGCACATCAGCTCAAGGGGTTACCATCTTATAAGGAAGATGTCCACCAGGGATACAATTGGGACATATACATGTATACATATTATATCTATAGGCTTTTCCAAAGATACTTTAACGAAAGATCAATGTCTTAATATAAATATATATATGAATATCCATCAAATATCTACAAAAGCTTGAAATATTAACTCATCATTGTAAAACAAATGAGGTAAGGGTTTTTGTCAACTTAGATGAACATGACTTCCAGGAAATAATAAATTATCCACAAAATGGGACAGTGATGATTGGGGCACGACTATATCTATCTATATGTAACCCGATATATATGTTGATGAGCACAGAGAAATCAATTCATATCTTAAATCTCCCCCAACTATAATATGGGACGAAAATGTATTCTTCTATCGTAGTCTCTAAACTATCCTGAAAGAAACTATCCTGATTTATTTCATGTTTGCACTGATTTTGCCCCGGACAATTGTTAACTCATTTAACCAAATATTTTGTTCTTCTTTAATGGGCTTGCTGGGAGTGGGACACACTGATTTACCTTAAAGCTGTCCGTTTGGATCCCATTTCTATTCCAGGGCTTGGTAGGGTCATGGCTTCAATTGATAAGTTGTTTGAAGAAAACCTTTCGCCATCGAAGTGACCGGAGTACCTGAGTGGTCTGGTCCCTTTTATAGGCTCATCCCATTCCTAGCTGGCTGCCCACATCTCAAGGTCTGATCCATGATCCTAATCCTGGATCTCTATTGACCTTAATGGTTATCTCTCTGGCCTTTTATCCCGAGGACATTAGCCCTATGCCCTCTGCTCCCCTCATGGCCTCGCCCCACCTGCTTCTCCCAGATAGCAACTCTGTCAAATACTCCTAGCTTTCACAGTCGCCATTCCACTCTTGCCGATAGCATCTCCTCTTCCATCTGTCTCACTGCCTCGCTCGCACCACACTCTCTGCCTCCAGGGATGAGCAACAGTTTACCTTGCACATCAGAAGATATCTAGTTCGGTTCCCACACCCAAGGGATCGCAAACTCTAAGGTCCATTCAACCCTTATTTCCGCGAGTCAGAGTGGAGTTTATCCTCGCTGTTTCAAAGCGGGGCCAGATAGTTTTCACTGAATAGCAACCAGCTGACAGTCGGTGATAATTTTTTTTCTCCCTCTGAAGGCTGAGCTTCAAAGTCGCCTACAAGAGCTGAATCGGGAACAGGGGTATAAACTTTCACTTTTAAATCTCTCACACGATGATGGAATGCCCCTCGTGGGAATATCTTCCCTCTCTAATATTGGTTGAATACTTGGGAAATGACCAACGCCGACCAATTCTGTGTGGCACTATATATGACTCTGCCTCCAGCTACCTGCCCTGGTTAATAAAATGCCTTTAGCATCAATGGTTGCAGAATTGTGTGCTTTGAACCATCCACAAAATAAGCACTTGAGCAGTGATGGTTTATTTCTTAAAAATTATTTACTATCTATTCAAAACGCTCTCTCCCTAGTAAGAGCACAGCCATTTACCTTGTCCATAAAACCTACGAATGTTGACTCCGAAGAAAGGCCATGGCTTTTAGGATCTGTCGCGCTGAAGAATATGACGCTCCAGCCAAGGATAAATCATATCAGGCTGATGATTTCTTCATAAATTAATGCCTGGCGAGACAGTTTACATCAAAGTAACCAATCAATTTCTATGTTTGCAAAACCGGGCGGCCCTAAATGGACAGACAAAACGTCCGGGCAGGGGCTTTCGAAAATGAAATTTTAAGTCCATTGACTCAATTGGCTGTTTTCGCCCGTCTCTCCTCACTGTTTTCTCTTTTTCGGGCATCAAGGGCCTCACGAACAAAAATTCAGTAACTACGAAATAATTGAGTTAATAGACGCCCCATCAGTAATTAATTTAATTCCCATCGAAATCGGGCGAAGCAAAAACAAACTTTCGAAGTTTCCCAAGGTTTTAAGCTCTCTTTTTTGCTGTCAGCGTAAAGTTAGTTTTATCAAATCGTGATAACAACGAGAGTGTTCCGACAAATGTAAGTTAACTGTCTTTTATCACCTCCGCACTAAGGAAGTTGACTATCTATAATGACAATTAACTCCATCGTGTCTGTGAATAAACAATTATTTCAATTGATACACGCAGTGCAGTATATCCTATAGGCTATTCATCATGTATTGGCTGTTAAATATATTCGATATAATTCAGACCGTTACATCTTACAACTTTGAATAAGTACGTATTAATTTAATTCCAATTACATCAGTATCTGTGTATATAATATATACAGTCTGTGTGTATATCCATCTTGTGTCAAATTGGTACAATGGTTTAGCTAATAGGGGATTTGCATAGCCGCCAGCTTGAATCTGATTCTGATTCTGATTGATTCGCATGGAATTAAGGGAGTAATGGTACAGTGTAAACTGTATGGAAACATGCCCTGTTCAGCATGGACTATTACCAATGCTCTAATATCAATATCCATGTATCATACATGTTTACATGACACAAGTCTCCACATCTTTCCCATCATGAATTTGGTTTTCATAGCACTTTTATACAAACTTGGATATTGATGAAAACATTCTTACAATTTTCAATAAAAATCTTGCCAAATATGTGTATGTCAGATTTCAACAGAAACCATCCCATGATGCACTGCCACAGACATGCGCAATGGCACATGCAAATCCCCTATTGGTAAATATAATGATGTGCAGGTAGAACCTAGCACATGATGGCTGAGACATATCATGTATCCAAATATTTTCCCAAAATGGTACAGACTAAATGAGTTGTGTCAATTGAAACGGCAGTGGCCATTCATCAAAACCATAACTTGTTCCATAACATACAACTTGTCCAGGAATTACATAAATGAAATCTCCCCATTCCAAACAAATAAAGCCACTTCGTTCTTGGTATATAAATATATCCTCACGACAAGCATGTAAGTCAATTACATATCATTCCCGAAATTATTCTGAAATATCCATGGGAAGCTTCTAATTCATGCAAAATAGATTATTCTAATAAACACATCGAACAAAGACCCTAGATGAAGTTACTTGGGAGAATACTTGGGAATATGTCCACTAATTTACAAGATTGATACTTGTTTATTTCTCAGCTGTCTACCACACGTTAGTAAATTTTTTAAGTTAAAAAAAGTAAATCTTTTAAAACATTTTTATCACTATTGACCGATTCATAGTCATCATTTCATTTACGAAAAAGCACTTTGTGATATTACAGTTCATTCTTACTGCATTTGATGAGAAACATTTGATTTGGGGATAAATCAAATTCCCTTCTCCAACTGGTCGTAAGTTATCACTGTTTTTACAAGTGACATGTAATCTATTTTTCACATCCAAACGACTCAGTGTATGGCGTGCGTGGGGGTATCTACAGTGTTTCACATAGTGGAAAAGACTTTACTATGGACCACTGAGGGATATCATCCAGCAATTACATAGGCTATGGCGAAACATCCTATGCATCAGTGGCACAACGACAGAAGGAGAGATAACGTCAGAGGTTGGAAGGCCGACCGGAAGCGCTCTGGGCCATGCTCGCGTCTTGATCCATCGACGTGAGCGTCTCCAGTGACTCTGCTCCATAAACTTGGCTAAATCCTCCAGGGTCCAACTCTATTGACTGGAGCAAATGGGACAGGGCGACTGCTGGCCATCCCTGGAGGAGCTGAAAGAATGGTCAAAACAATGGGACAATTTCAGTATCTTCTGGTCGTACAGAAGTCGAGGAGTATAGGAGGAGGGGGAAGTATTCTTTGGGGCCTCCCTTCGTCACCATCACCCATCCTCTTCTAGTCTCCCCCATTCCAGGCGCTCACTGTCGTTTGGAAATTGGAGGTGGTCCATTATAGATAGAACAGCTCTATTTTCTATCAACCCCTACAGGAGTTTTCAAACAGAGGAGAAGGACCACAACGAGTGGGTTTTAGGTGGAAGGGGGCACTACGGTGGGAGGGAGGGCGGTTAGAGGGACCGGCACGCTGGTACTGAAAATGAAAGCCCTCGGAGCTCGGGGGGATAGCCACATGTTTAGGTCCGATTCCATGGGAATCCACTCTCAGGCCAGATACTCTCCTTTAGCTGATCTTTGGCAAGGGTTGCTGGATGGCAGGGTGATCCCTCTGCGAGCCGGGAGGCATGACTCTCATCCGTAAAGACTTGGTGTCCTCAAGGAAGGCTTTACCCGGCCCATCTCATCCTCTTGGGTGACTCCAACAAAAGGCTGGGTCAGGAGACATGCTCCCCACACTTAAATCCTTATTAGTGCTAATCATCGCGGTCAATGTTATGGCCTTATAATGCCATGTCAGGGCACCTTGTGACGTGATGTACATTTCAATCGCACACACAGAAAAGCAATGGGCTTGAACAGTGTCGGAATGCCTGTCCCAAGGTTAAGCTCACTTTTCAGCAGTCACCGTGTGAATGTATAGACGAATATTCCCAGGGTCCCATTTCGCTAACAGCTTGATCGGTAGACGCCTGGTTTTGCTACAGGATCCGATTATTGGATAGACAGATATTAATAGAGGATGGACAGCTGTTAAAAGAGATTAATCAAATGATTGGAGTGGATTGAATGAAATCAACAAATTCTATTAATTTTGAATTTCAAATTATCAAGTATTTCCACTGCCTGTTAATGATTTAAAGATTTTGTTCGCTCGTTCGCGTGTATTGGGACAACAGGGCAAGAGATACACTATGCTGTGTGGTGTGAGGACCTACATGTACCATTGTGTCCACAAATCAAGCAAAGCCCTCGGAATCGTCAGAGGTGTTGGAGCTTAGGAGCCCTCAGGTTCTCATTAAGCTCTGCCCAAGGAATCTTTCTCCCAACTAGTATGATACCTTTGGGACGAGTCCTCTCACATTTCCATCTCGTGACAGAAATCGTTGGTAGGCATGGAGTATTGGAGTGGGGCATTGGAGAAGGGGAGGGGAGAGGGGCGATTGGGGGTTAGTAAAAGTGGTAGATAACGCACATGAGGCGTTTGTATTTGTGGGGACCTACCGCATAATTCCCTCCCCTTTGCTTCGGTCCTCATAAATGTCACTGTTCCACGGAGAATGACTACAAACAGGCTGTTCTCCTATTGTGGCTCCTTACACTTGGAAGTTAACAAATACAGAAATTAGGCTGATTGTTATAGGGACCGAACGGAGGGTTTGCTTTTAGAATTGTCTGGAAATATAAACATAATACACTATTCCATGCCTGATTGATAGAGCAAAATGCAAATGGATGTGATCATATAATTGTAATTAACAACATTATATAAGCATAACATTCATAGATGTTCATACTTATATCAAGCGTTTTCATGCATAATTAACCCATTCATATGAGAACTCTTTGACGACATCACCCAAGCCATGATGGACCCTATGTGGACCCTCGCCTACGAATTATAGACCCTTAACACGAAGAGAAAGGCGCACAGAGGACGGCAAATCATAATCCAAAGAAGCCTCTGCTGACAGCCTTGATGATAGCATGGTAGAAAGAAGAAAGAATTCCTTCCCGAGGCGCCGGTACAAAGAGATAGACCCGCATATCGCTAGAAGCGTTTACCTAATAATAACGATTGGTAGAGACAATCAGGGTCATTGGAGCCATGGGAGATGGGATGAGCGTATACCCAACTGTCCTAAACACTACCTCTATACTCCCCTCTGATACCCAGAACCACTCATCAAAGTAACCAGCAACAGTGCGCGGTTGCAAGGTATATACCGAGAAATTTGTCATCTCCTGGATAATCGTCACAGTGGCTATAGGAAAAAGCGATGACAGGCCTGTGAGATACGCCACCCTCTCGCCTTGGAAGCAATGGCTCTGAGATATGGGGAGAATTTGATGGCATCGGATGGCATTTTATGAGGCCAGATGGAATGATATGCATAATTTTAATTCACACTGGGTCCAATTGTAATCCCGGTACAAAACATGGCAATTTATCTCAGACATATCTTTGTAGCGATCACACCCGTGCAATCCTAGCCTGATTATTCATCTTGATCTAAATGGTGCTAACTTCCCCCCAGAGATTTTAATATCGGTGATTATGATACTTCCAGTCCGACCAAAAGGATGCCATGACTGATACCAATATATCTTTACTGCCACGCCAATACACAGGCCAAAATTACCTCGGATATGTATGTGTATCGATTTATGTATCCACATGAAGATAACGACCCTTAGTTCAAGACAATTCACGCGGAAGGCATTTTAATTTTTATCGGTCCTCTTTGCAATAAATTTAGCCTTGTAATTGAAGTCCGCGAATTCTTATCGACAGCATTCATCCAAAGTTTCGAATTTGAATACCCGACGGTGTCAGTATTGGGTACAATTTATGATAAAAACCCGATTTAATCCCATATCTCGAATGGGTTATGACCGAATTACTATGATTTATTGCGCAATATATAAAAAAAGAAGCCGTTTGGAAAGAAAGCAGGATAGCATATCTTAAAAATATGATGGTAAATAGCTTTCAAATTATTTATGTGAGACATTTCAATTTTTTTACCAGGTGTTGCTACAAAATGCACATTTAGTTGAACCTTTGTAATCCCCTTCAAGAACTATCCAGCTCTCTCTCTCGATATATATACCTGTGGCTTGTATCAACAATAATTCCATTACTGTGGCATAGTAATCACCTAGCTATAGGAAATATAGGTTCAGTAGCTGCTGTCACGATTATTCTGGAAAGACCTGAGAACCTTTCTTCATAATGCATTTGGCCTTTGTTCAGTTTCGGTGACATTTGACTGAAAGCGGCAATACAACGTCCTTCAAATGCAATTTACGTGAGGCGCCTTTATAGGCAGACATTACACAGAAGAAGAGTTTCTATTCAAGGCAATTACAATACAAACCTTTATACGAGTTCATTGTCCTCGTTGTAATTGTTCAATTGATGTTGGCATATTTATTATAAGTAGCTGCAATGAAAAGTGTTAAAACATCCACAGAGAGAGGCCTTATCCTGACGCATTCTTGACATTTTATTTGTTCTTTTAATATCGAAATTAAACCAACTATCATGCCTCGAATTATATATGAACTATATATAGTATAGTCACCTTTCCCTGGAAGAAAGTTCATTGTTTCGCCCAAATATGTCTATAACCATAGTCGACTAGTGCAAAGTGAAATACCAATGGTACAATATCCTGGGATATGTGCACCTTGAGATATACACGAAGTATTTCCCCCTTTGGTTTCAGGTTAGCTAGTTCGAGTTTTAGTGAGACTTAAGTACCCAGCAGGGACGGAATTTGTTGGTATTGCCGCCCTGAAGCTGTCTACAACTAGATTCCATCATCATACAAATTATCAATAATGATAGAACTCGCCACAAAACTTCTTTTTATTATAGACTATAGGGACTTCGAACGATGAACCCAACGTAAGTGAAAAGTCATAATAATTATGACCGTTAGGAAAGTAAAGCACGGGATATAACGCAGTAGTGGAGGAGTAAAAGACGAATGGTAGCTCATCTCAAGTTCTTAGCTTCTTTATTATTGTGTTTCATATAGATTTAAAGCGATAAATATGGTCTTGGTGAAATAATCTATACCAATATAATATATTGCAATTATATTAACATTCATATCAACGGGAATAGCTGTCAATTCTGATATTTTATGAACGGGGTTCCTCTCATCTCCCCACACACACACACTCACAAATAAAAACGAAATAAAACTCTGAAATTCCGCGGTCGCGCACCTCGGTTGAATATACTGAATAAAACCTATAAAATTCGAACTCAACTCTAAAAGCCTATGACCGCAGTGCAGAAGTTACATTCGTATCAAGCTTTATATCTCGGTGTGGTGTTCAACAATGGGAAGTTTGATTCTGATTCATAAAAGAAATCATGAGAGACCAAGATAAGTGTGATGCTCTCTATGATGATTATCAATAAAACCTGCATCAACGGTAGCTTTCCCTGTACTACTTACTCACTCCCCTGAATCTCGCCTGGTACTGAGTCTACATTTTATATACTACTCACTTTGTGCTACCAGCGCTATTGCTAGTAAAGTGTTTAGTCTCATCATATGCTACAGGGTAGAATGATTTTTACTGAGGTGCTGGGATATGGAGATGAAAGCCAGATGCCTCGATGTTACTAACAAGGTTAAAAATAGGGTTGACACACAAGAGCGGGAAGGGTTACAGAAATCATTCACTCTTAAAATAAACCCACAAGCAGATCTCTAGGAGAGGAATAATCGATATCCCCTGATAGATTATCTTATCACAGAGTTAGCTATCCTGCGAAATAGGGTACGTCGGTTGGTTGGGAAGCCATGTGGGTATCGTATATTTACTATAACCCTTAAAGATGTAGTCTCTTTTAATGATATTCGGTAGCAGAAGGAAAAGTCCTGAAATATTTCAGTTTGTGGATTTCAAAATACAGGAAAATGGTTTTAAACGTGGTTCAAATTCTTCTTTGATGCTACTTATATTTACTCAGATAAATCATTATATGAATATTGAAGTTTGTTTTTTATCAATCTCAGGGATTATAGTTTCTGGTATTCTATCGACTTACACATTTTCTTATCAAGATGCCATCATCTTTGATATTAAGAACTATTAAACGCTATTGCTACGAAACAAAGTGACACACTCATAAGTAAGAACACAAATAATCAATAATAGTACAGTTCACCACAAAACCAACCATTACATTGCAACAACTTGAACAGAAATTGAAACTGACACAAACTGACTAGTAAAAACGATTTTAACATATTCATTAGAACCACTCTATACGGATTCCAATAATATGTCATACATCGAACTAACAACCACAGATTGTGTTATTAAGCTATGAGTTTTGGTATTAACACAAAATGCAACCACGTTACCTTTAGGCGTTGTCCATAGACGGTTGTATATATAATATGTATGTATATCTTGGCTATTTGATCATGTATTTTGACCATGATGCACCCCTCAAGAACTTCCTCACATCTTGAACATTATTTATCATTACTGCAATACTGAAAGTCGGTTGTTTTTCCCTTTGATCTGATTACACTGTACCGGATACTATTCAAGTCGAACACGTTAATATTGCAGCGATCGAGGATGATGCCATCCGCAAAGAACACATTTGACTTGTAACCGTAGCATAGCATTCACTTCACTTTTGGGAAACACAATTTCGAGCATGTATTTATCGAAATGCAATAATTCTCTGTATAGACGATCTGGGACATTTGAGTACAAGCAAAAGGCCTTTCAATAGCGGATTTGCATAGACGCCATTTTGAATCTTGATTCGCATGGAATTATGGAAATAATGGTACTGTATAAAATCTATAGAAGACATGTCATATCATGTTAATCATGAATAATTATCAACGCTCTAATGTCAATATCCATGTCTGATCTTTCCCATCATGCAATTGGTTTTCATATATCATTTATAAAAGCTAAGATATTGGTGTAAATATTCTTGCAATTTTCGATAAAAATGTGCCAAATATTTGCAGGTCCGATTTCAACAGAATCCATCCCAGCATGCACTGCAGTAGACATGCGCAGTGAGACATGCAACTCCCCTATTGTTGCACAACCGACTATAATATATAATAGTTAAGAGGAATGCCCTTTAGGTCAGCCTAATATGAATATAAAATAGCGATATAATATTATATTATGTAACCTGGGTTATTGACCGATATTTCTGGGCTGGCGTTCAAAAAAATTTGTAAAACTCTCGTGTTAAATTCGTGTCCATAAAGCCTAACACACGTCTGCTGGTGCACTGCCGATGTATAATTCTGAGCGAGGCGAAAGAATTACACAGATAAAGTGTGTATTGAAGGATCACGTCCTCTTATCGTCATTCATTAGCCACCCAAACTAGCTTTTAGCTCCTAAACCAGGCTCACTACATATGTATATTTTTGATACACTGTTCTGAATAAATGTCAAATATATCAAGAAATGTGTAACTTCTGTCGGCCCGACAGCGATGTAATAGAAAAAATGGGAATGTTATACACCGGACATGTGGGAGTTTAAATAGCCTTGTCTACAAGTTATAATTAAAGTTATAAAAATCGTATCGAATCGGATGTAGTGTGACAGCCAGGATTTGTCTAGAAACTCTTGATGAAACTTTCAACTAAAAGGATAGTTTGCTCACCATTTTTATCAAGACAGTTCGCAGAGGGATTCCCTTACTTGTGAAAGTAGTGTTTAATTATATAACGTTTTGCTGAAGTACGGTAAAAAGACGTTAGATGCCAAGAACCGTGAATTTTATTAATCATATCTTAAGAGAAAGAAGGCAAAAGGAGGTATTGTATTCAGGGTTCTTGGCGGTAAACTGATGCTCCTTTATCATCCTGCTTCTCAAGTTTGCATGCAAACCACGGGAGAATACCATTATACAAATAGTCTCCACGGCCATTGTTTTCACTCTTGTAAACAGAACAATGAATGCCTTAAGAGCCTTGCCTCAGAGATCCTCAGGAGGTTTCGCATACCTTGTCGTGTTAGCTTCTTTCCCAGCTCTACGCTCACATAAAGCATGCATCTGGCGTTTTAAAAATTTACACGGACAGCCATCAGCTTCCAATTAGGAGGGATAGATTCGAGGATTTAAATACTGACACGTCGAGAGTCGACAAAACTGGCAAATGTTATTCAGTCGTCGGCTCATTTGCGCCAGCAACTGCAACGAAGCTTTGGGATTAGACAGACTGGGAGGGACATTTCTTTTCAATCAGAACGACACACAAGTCTGTATTATCTAGTTTAATGACACAAACTCCGACGTCATTACCTTAATGAGACTTTTCCCGTGTGTTAAGCCAATAGGGAACATTCCCGCCCGTTTCTGTTTAACGGTAAAACTTTAAGAGCTCGCCGCCTAGGAAGTCATTTTTCGAGGAGGTAGAGGTAATTAAAGCGCGGGTCATTGCTTGTTGGCGTTGTAATATGCAGCATGTTAGAGGCACTAAATGAAGCATGTAAAACGACGTGACCTTGGGGTAGGATTATTACCCCCGCGGCATTCGTGTGTCGACCATAAAGGGGACGCGAAGGGGCTGTATTGGATGTTGTTTTAGATTGGTCCGCACATTAACATAACTCAGAATAACCGAGTATCCACAATGGTTGAGTTTCTGCACAAGGGGCCATGACGAAGGCCTTATCTGACTGTCGGAATGAAAAGCAAACCAGGGAAATAAATCCATTAATCACGAACCTTTTATCCCTTTGTAGATTGGTTTTATGCTGGTCAAATGCTTCTTGTCGCAGGGGAAGTCGAGCAAAAGGTCCATTCATGGCTTTTCATCGGTGTATGGGAAGTTAGCGAGATGACTTGCTTTGCATGTCAAGTGTGCATACGCACGCACCCAATCAGCTAGTGAAGATGGCACGTTGTCATTGTGAAAATGTATTTGCCAACTGTAATTTAGATAGTGGTATTTTATCACCGTGCCTGGTGATAATTTCCTGTCGTATTCTAGAGCCGGAGAACATGCCAGGTAATAACAGCAATTATCCCAAATGTAATGAGCCTTCTTGTGAAACTGGAATATTAATGTTCTTAGCAAATGAATGAATTATATTCAATTAATTAGTATTTATTATGTCAGGCGCTAAGCCCCTGGAATAAGGGTTATTTGAACATTAATTCCTTTGATTAAATCAGATTTGCCGAGGCGCACCCCAGCAACAACATCAACCAGTTGCTACTCAGATATTCGAGAGGGCTATTGTGACTAATACACATCTGTGAATACGAATCAGAGCGGAAGGGTTGAATTGCTCGAGCCCCTGGCCTCTTCATTAGGTGTTACCCTGACCTGCGGCCCCTGATAAGGCTTGAATCATCTGGGCTGACCCTGGAGTCGCCCTGGGGTCTTAGAGATAACATGTTCGCCTCTGATTTGGCCTTGTTGCCTCAAGGGTCGATGCATAGAAATGACCCTACACAGTCATTTTCCGCTACAATGACCAAGATTTTGGCCAGGCGTAGAGCCATTGAGGAGAGATGTTATCAAAACCTTTTGATCAGCGAGTGATGAAAGCTAGACATTAATTCTTATTAATCCAGTGTTATTGCATATTTGTATACCCAAGGCTGACGTGGGAAGGATTGGATCTGGGGCTTAGCTCGGTTAAACCAGTGATAACCACGCTTTCGTGATCTTACATCATTACGACCAGTCACAAATGCCTCTGAGAAGAAGTATAAAACTAGTCCTCTTCGAAACTTGAGGGAATCGAAGAACTGAAACACACGAGAAACATCAATAATCCCGCCACTTTTCTCCGGTAGCTTCTCATGATTACTTTTTTTAACCAAAATTTCCGAGTAGAGATATGGAGTAAAAGGATTTTTGAAAACTTTCATAAAAGCAGCCTGAAAGAATATTGATTTATTCCCAATCAAAAGCAAAGGAAATGTCATTCATAATTATGGAAAATATGTGATGAGAATTAATCAAGGCTTTCATTACTCACTTTGTCTGAGACAATCTATAAGTTTTAATTTGGGCTTGAGGATAGTTCCGTGTGTCTGTATAAATTCGCCCCCTGCATTCATCTATCCAAAGGACATCGCATTTTATTTAACTGACGTGCGGACGGACAATTTGAGAAAAACTTGGTCGTGATTCCGCCAGTGAAGGGACCATTCGTGGCTCTCAACAGCTAAAATAACTGATATTTGTCACACCCCTGAGACATCAGGACCCCATAACCACCGTGTTTGCGCGTGTTTCCCATACAGCTGTGCATGACACAATATCCCCATTCCCTAAATCCCATGCCTAGATCGCTACCACATCCTGGAAGCCATAGTAGAGATACATAACTTTGGATGGGATGTGATATGTTGGTTGGTACCCCGACGTATTATCTCCTTCCAAGCGCCAGGACTATCAATGTTATTACTAGTACCGTATTACAGATGATATTTAATTAGCAAATTGTGAATGAATAATTTAAAAAGATAATGTTGATAGTGATGAAATAACTGGTTGCGTTGACGAATTTTGTCAATTTATAACTCTATCAACTACTATCTATAGTTATTGCCGCACAGTGTAGCTTGTTTTGTTTGGCGTCATGAGCAATGTCTTGGATCTCAAGAAACACCTATTTTTTCTCCCTCAAGTAACTACATGGTGAATCGAATTGAACGCCTGTCCATAAATCGTGATATGTACCCGTTGTTACAACAAACTTACAAGTTTCATATAGTATTTAGCTTCACAATGAGAACCAAACCATGAAAATGTAATTTGATCTTTTTTCTCGCTTTAACATCTAAAGCCGCGTGTCCACTGAGCTGATTTTTTTATGTAGGGAGGGGGGTTGTTTGCAGTCGGGTGATGAATGGACACACGGTCTAAAGGGCCTAGTCCACTAAGTCGATTCTCATGCAAATGAGAATCGGCTTAGTGGAGTAGGCCCTTTATGATTGAATTCGTCCAATCTTAAGGGAGGCACTCGCGCAGCTGAAAGACGACCTTCACCTTGCATGCCCTGGCCTTGAGTTTCTCCTCCGCCTGCCTTTGTCGAGATACTCGGCTCAGTGTGCATGGGCTCTAAGCTGGAGGGTCATCCTTTGATCGTTGACAGCACCTTCTTACAGATTATATCATGTGATAAAGACATGACCACTAATATATGATACAAAATAGCCATAACCGGTAGTGTTTGGTTCCTGTATGATGGAAAAGAATTGCCTGTATATTGTACCGTGGTGCGACATTTCTAAAATCATTAATTTGCTTTTGTAGCTTGTTGATACTTAAGCATGTTATGTCCTAGAAGTCATAATACTTACCATGCTGTTTTCTAGATACACATGACAATGTTTTGGGTACATTTATTGCAATTCATGCAATTATATCAGGGCAATGTCTTTGTTATTTAGCATAGCTTCCTAAATCTACAACTTGTAAAAGTACACATCACAAATACATACACTTAGGACGACAGAGAATCTGGAATTACATAGAAAGAATCCCATTCATCCTTTAAGACGCACCATAGTACAAAGATTGAATAATGATAATGATAAATAATTTTCCCTGATGAAGGGCTACAAAAGCCACGAAACGTTGGAAATAAAAAGTCACCATCTACAAACATACTTTCGTCAATGTTGCATCTCAAATCCTATAGTGATTATCTTCCCACCTTATAAATGATAAATAATATCCCTGGTGGCAAGTGCAGAAGTCCTGATGATAGCCATCGTGACAACAGCACAGATGCTCAGGAGGCCACTATCACCGATGTGACATCGCCCTTGTGCCACCCTAGGATGTGTCTGGATATACATGTTGTAATAATATATGATTATTTTTATTTATTTAAAACAAAATTCTGATGGAACTAGGATCTGGATTTCCTCTTGTCAGACCAGCATATTAGTGGGAATCTCTAGTTTTTTCTAGGAGGTGACAGCTAGGTGAATTAGGGTAATGGGCATGAGATGGTAAAAGATGAGTCTAATTAACTTGTGTACCATGTTGAAATGGGTTAAATGGGTAAGTATTTGGTTCATTGGTGGGCCTGTTTCTAACATTGTTAGTTCGTATAAGTACAGATCTCTAAGTGATTTAAGTTTGGATTTTTGACAGTACTTAAAGGCTTCAAAGGTCTGAAAGTCGTATTGGCGCAATAGAGCACAACAGACCTACTCCAGTTCGCTCTAGAATAACTTTATGCTGAAGGAAGGGATACAGAGGGAGCAAACTCCTTTAGACAGGCCCTAGTAAAATGACTATTGGATTAGATGTGATGATATTTGAGACTGGTGTTTATATAAACTGATTACAGAATGTGTGCTGATTGCAGCTCTGTATTGCATTGTGATTTAGTATGTGCTGACATGGGTGGGAGTTTTATTTTTGCGCGACGTGATACCAATGTATAGATATTATGTGACACACAATGCTTGATTGTGCACCAGTATGCAGGATCTAGCATGAATAAGTTAGAGACGCATAATATCATCACCTTTAAATATAATGTAAATTTATGCAGTTTTGAATCAACAATGTTATGATCTCACTTGTGCCTGGATCGCTGTGAACAGTTCAATTTATATAATGTGACCTGAATAAAGTTTATTGAATAAATCATAGTTAAACAGTGAGATTACATTTGGGGATCACGTATTATATTGCAATACTGAGATCTGCCCAAGAGCGATATTCCAATTCTCACCTACCAAAATATGAAAATGTAGCATATTATAGCGTTTCAGTGATATCCTCCAAATATCAAAAGCTTTAGTATTAACCTTTCTAGGTCATTACGCAGGAAGCCTTTCCCATAGGACATTGTGCAAATCATGAATTTAATCAGGCTACTTTGTTGTATCCCTCATTTTAGTCTAACAAGATAGAAATAGTGTGTCTAATAATGTTATGAAATCTATAGTTGTAATATATAATGTAAAGTCAGAAGGAATCACATGGAAACAACTAGAAACAACCCTGAAAACGGTTACAAATTTATGCGTCTTTCTGTATCTGTTTTTTTTCATAATTGAATATCAAAATGTTCCCCTCAATATCACTCTTTCACTTCGTGAAGCTCTCCTTTCTTCTTTTCTTTTCTTCACGGGAAATTTAAATTCATTAAAAACAATTAATTGTTCTGGTATTTTGTTGGCCAGCCAGCAGCTTTTAGGAATACTGCTCAACATCGCTTTAAGGACAGGATACTGGTGTCAGATTTGACACCAGCGAGGAAGTCGGACAAGAATGTAACTTTATATCCGAGCTTGGGTATCGTGGACAGTGTCAATTTCGGGCTTTTAGCCAAGACCTTTGTGTTGAGTACTGGGAAAATGAAATCAGTTGAAGTTTTTAAAAAGCTGGTCTATGATTCACGGCCATTGTTTTAATCCAGCCGCCCTTGCCCCCGCCCCTATCCCCGCCCCAGCCCCTCTTAAAGTTGAAATATTCGTGTATGGTATTCATATATACGAGTTTAAACTGCGTTCCCTGCCTGGAAGCCATTTATACTTGTCACTTGACTCTTGGCCCTGAGAAATGATTTAACCTCCTGATTGTAGTGGCAGAGAGATTGGTTATCTTGGAATTGACCCTTGTGGAGAGATTTACTGCACTTTCCAAGACACTGTAAGGGATCTTTTAACAGAACGATCAATATGAGTTGAAGGAGGCACTCGAGTCAACAGGTTCCAAGCGAGGGAGCGTGGTCGCTCCGGAAATGTCAGAGGTGCTAACACTGCAATCAATGGTGTACACGGTCACCGTTCCCATTTCATTCAATTATACACCATTAAAGGCAATCTGAACGAGTGCATTTGATGGCAACTTGTCAGCCCACATGGAGCCCAGAAATCTGTGCTGGGTAGGCGCTGAATAGAATGGTGGGATCCCCAGTGCTGGCCAGCCAATCATTAATTTATTTCAGTGGTGGTAGGGGGGAAGGGTGTCCGAGTGGTAGTCAGGCAGCGTATTGAAAGGAAGTATCTATTAGTGTGTTCCTTCATTAATGCAGGGCGGTGAAGCCAGGATCATCCAGCAGCTTTAAGGGTTAAGAGGAGCCAATAAGCTATAAGTAATGACAATTCACCCAATATAAAGGTCAATTTCATATAGGTCATGATACTTCTATTGTAGAAATGTATATACCATGAATCGATAGAATCCAGTGAGTATTTCGACATTAGACTTAGTACGAACTGCAAATTGAACTATTCTATTGCAAATCAAAGCAATTAATGCATTATCAACAGGATAAATCAATCTGCACGTGTGATCAATATCAATTGAGAATGCCCGAAATCGGATGTGATGTATTGCTGATTTAGTAAGAAAGCAATCGCGAGGATGGAAGTGATACAGTGAGCTCGGATCACCAATGTTCTAATTCAATAACCGAATGGACTGAAGACCATCAGTGTTCGCCGGAGGCCGTTTTAACAAAACAATCTTCAACATAAGTGTGCCCTATTAACAGACAGAGTGGATCTCAATGAATGCATTTAGCACTTTAGTAATGACAAAGCTATTTGCCTAGGATCATTGAACTAAAAGCATAAAATCAGGAGCAGAATTTTTCATGATTGATTCTAATACTTCCCTGGTCTTTTTAAAGTGCTAATATCCCTTTCAATCCTCAGGCTTATCTTATAATTGTATGCAAACTATAATTCTGAATCTGAGCTTTATGGTTATTGCATCTAGAGAACTCAATACCAAATACATCGGCCAGTGTACATTTTATCACGTCCGTCTTGATACCTATAAATCAGACATACCTATTATCATGATTTACTGAGCTGAATGATGAACTATCTAAATGTCACATGCATATATGTGTGAATTAACGAAGCAATTGGCAACTATTCATCAAACATTACCATTTGGTTGTGTCTGTTCAGGGAATTAGATATGAATACCTTGCATACCATTCAGTTAATTCCTAATTTCACCATCCGTTGACTAGAGATGGGCGGGAGCTGGAAGGGCCACACACACAGACATTAACTCTCAGCCAATTACAAAAGCTCTGGCAGCCGTCATACCCTCATCTTCATTGGCACCCATAATTCCTGTACGCTCAATTCTCAGGGAGGCAATCTTCACGCAGGGGAAGAATTAATTTGTAATTACATTTCCAATTTCTGACCAAAATACGTCAGATACTTGAGAAGAATTTGACGGAATTCAAAGCTGGCTTTGCCAGACCATCAATCTCCTCCGGTGCGCCATTTCTGTATTTGGAGTAAATATGGAGTAATCGAATTTGAATGATTAGGGCAGGACAGGCAATAAGCTGCACTGCCGCGTCCCGGCCCCGGCAGCATCGCACGAGTCAAACAAGTAGAAGCAGTCCCTTCTGCGACTCCAGACTCTCTCCTCAAGGCACTGGTGGTGGTGTACATACTCACTCACCTCACTTCTTTGACTTTGCCCTCCCCCTCCCTCTTCCCTGTCTCCTTCAGTATGAAAAGCCCTCCCCATATTCAAATGACTAAATAGGAAAATGTATCATTGGGTGGTCTATATTCACCTGAGAGCGAAACGTTGCATGCTCTAACAACTCAGCTAAGTTTGTGCCAGGCGATTCCCAAGTGGATGAAGCGAATCAATGCAAAATCTGTACCTGAACAATTTAAAGCTATAAATGCAAATACAACGCAGTGTATATAGGCCTATATATGATTTGAAATAGGTGTGTAATCTAGAATTTGTGTTAGATCGACCCAAATGTGCGTACTGTTATTTGATGCGACATGTCACAGTGGATAAGTGTGTTATTGCTTTGTAAGGAATTGTCATGTTTTCGAAATAATTTTTTATCTATTAGATTGTCAGGGGTATCATCCTTCGAACAAAAATCAAAGAATATCAAATTTTGAGCTTCATTACAGATGTAAATTGTCATCTTTATGTTATAGAAGACTACAAAGGTGCCTCAACCGCTTCTGGTCGGAACGGAACGCGCAGGACCTGCGCCAGCATGACTATGGCATGCGCTATCCTGCGCGTCTCCTATTACATCAGTGGAGGAAGGAGAGCAAAAGAAGGAGTAATATCGCCAGAATAAAAAGTTTGTGGAATTTGTTACCCCCATATGTTAGACAGATGGAAGACAAACTTGTTTTTTCTGTTGCTATACGGAAACTTTTAAACGAGATATTCCATAGGTCTTAGGATGTATGGTTGGTAAATGAACAAGAACTAACTCATTGACTGTATAACTGATCGAGATTTATAGTGATGAAACCTAAATCTGCTTGCTTGCGTGTACACATACATTTTGGATTATATGTAAAAAGTGGGACTTATAGATAACAAACATTGCGGAAATATGCGTCTGTGATGGTTTTAATGTCTGTATTGCTCTTAATTTCATTATGTCATGTGTATAATTATTAGAGTGGTTATCGTATGGATTACCCAAATTATCCTATAAAATACTCGATTTGTAAGAGTCAGCGACAACTGAGATTATAGTGTATTCGTTACATAATCAATGTTTTGTGGTAAATAAACATATTTAAATATAAATACATGATATATTTGTTTTGCAAAAGAAGGATGTATGGCATGATCCAAAGAGAAAAATTGGGTTTGGAAATGACATGCATGTAGTCCATCGATTTTTTAATGTTAACCATCCTAAGCTTTTAATGGTAACACATTTAGATGAGAAGCGATACTTTTATGTGTAATACCATTTTTATTTACGAACTTGTTTCCGTTGTTATGTATACGTGAATTTCGAATTTCAATGTGAGACTAGAAACACCTGTTTTCTTATAAAAACAGATTAAGAGACCGCGAAAATGGGATGCAATTTTAAATTCATTAAGCAAATGTACCCGTGTTCAAGGGTAATGCGATTTTTGAACAATCTTGTAAGAAAATTCAATCTCAAATGGAGATACTGCTTCTTCTTGATTTTGATAGGGACATTTTAGAGAAATTTCAGGAATCAGTGATGGTAAGATGAGAAAGAGATACACGAACATGAACACACTATCAAAGGATCGCAGCTCAATCGAAATCCTGTACAATAAGGCTAGAAATACCAACCGCCAAGCGTTCTTGAAATGCAAATTACCAAAGATTGCACTCCTGTCATAAAATAGATTACCAAGCTCCTTTTATCAGTTTAATGGCTTGTGGAATTACATAAAGTTGGCTCGGTATTAACAGTATCAAAAACGCAGTCCCCGTTTGCCATTGTCTTCAGAGGCGCTGTGAAAGTTTTCAATATTATAAAGCCTAGTGGCCCTTGTACAAGATTACATCAAACAGTTCTAATTCTTCGTCATTAACATTTAAGATCCAATACCTGTCACCCCGAGAGTGATTTTCCCCAGCGTGCAATAATATCACATATTTTGCTGGGTTTATTTCTTTGTACCACTGTGCGATGGTTTTCTCAAAGCCTACGCGATTTTCAAACTATTCACAAAGGCCTTGAGTTCCAATAATTTATGACAGGCTTTTGTGTTTTACGTCTTCTAATTGTCATGCCTTTGTTGTCTTTGACTATCATCCCGGCCGAGCTAACCTCGATATTTTCTCTCCAGTGCCTCCCTGTTTACATTGCTGAATTCAAACTATAGTGAAGATATCAAAATAGGACAGTAATTCGAAATCGATTTCATCGTATACTCGTTTTTACAACTGCTTGTTATTGTGGAGCTACTTTTTAGCTACATGCGCAGCAATTGATTTCAAAAGATACGTAGTATCTTATGATAATGTGGATATTACAAATACCGGCGCATACACGCAGAATAAGATGGCTAAACCTGATCCCAAGCAATGAAAATGCTTTGTGGATTGCATTTTATGAAATATGCTGCCCATAAAGCAGCCCGTACGACTTATGATTTACTATTAGCTCGCCTCCATTGCTATAACCGTAAGAGGTGCGTGTAAATGATAGTCTTCATTCAGGCAGCTCTCCCATTTCACCAAACCAATCAATCACCTCGCTATCCTTAACACATCACGCAAATCCCTCAACGCGTCTCTTACACCAGTTCACTGACCCGACATCAAATAACCTTCAAATCAATCTTCAATCTATGATCTTCTTGTCTTCCAATTATAATCACTCTGTAATTACAAGCGCCAATATTTATATTTGATCGCTCATCGGGGATTTATTTCCGATTTCAATCGATTATAACAGCTTCCTATAATTTCCTTCCAGCGGGCAAATAAGGCTAGCGCCAACATTCCAATGTCACTGCTTTGACTTATATTTTTCACCGTTCTCCACCGCCATTTCTATGCAGCATAATGTAGTTAAAACAGGGTTAAAAGGGTGGGAGACCCAGGGGTTCTGTCCACTGGGACGAATCAGACTAGGGACTGGAATTCTAAACCAAGCAAATGATACTCTTGGCACCCCTTGAAGCAACAGAACAGAACCTGCCTCATCTCATTTGTTTTGCCCCACGAAAACCCAAAACACTGCATGCGTTTAGGTGCAGGTATTGGATACAGCCTTTTTTTAACCACTCTTTTTATATGATTATTCTCATCCCGGAGTCAGGTGTCTTTATGTTTTTAATTTGATTTATTTGTTTGTGTGCTGTCGCGGAGTGGAGTGGAAGCTCGTCGTTCTGAAAGAAATTGATCGTTCAAAACAATGGAATAGGGCATAATCCTACAGTGTCTATTCGAATCAATTCTTGCAAAAATGAGGAATCAGCAGTTTCCACACTTATCTTTGTACAGTTGCGCAAACCATTATCCCGGTTGGTTAACAACCTCCACACAACACATTATGATGTCCCCGACAGGAAACTCTTGAATAGATTGGCATACACTTTATAGATCAACTCGGTATATGTTGTATATTATTTTAGGACAGGACTGAGACCAAGAAAATATTTACAGGATATGTTTTGGGCATAGTTAATGATCATAGCCCGCTCCAATACGTCCATTGAACTACTTTTTTACGAAGTGGTCAAAACGAAAGGAAACATTTATAAAAGGAATATACCATTGCCCCCTGTGTACTACCAATAGTATTACCCCAGGAGTTTTCATTACAAGAGAATTCCAACGTTTGAGTTTACATTCTGATAGGGAACTGCATGTCTGAAAGGCCACATGCAAAGCAGACATTTTCCATACCCATGATAATGGATTGTCATGCTGACGGCGCCCTTGTCATCTTAATGTCGCAATTTCTCTGTCCTGTGAAGACTTTAGAAGGAGGGAGAATGGAGGGATGAGGTTGAAGAGAGGGGTGGGGGGAGGGCGGTCAGAAGGAACAAATCCTCATCTTGCAAATACTCGCTGTGAATCTCTAGCCTTTATTGCCATCGCCGCAGTGGCTTCCTTCCCAAGATTCCTATACACCGGCTGAATGAGGCATTTAGAGTGAAGACAATGGTGGAGATGATACCATGGTAAAGTGGGGCATTCAGCACTAATGGTAGATCTATTGAGGGGGCAAACGCAAGGTCAATGGACTAAGACTGTTTTTATGACATTACGCTCCGGCTCAATTTCAAGGCACCAGAGAGACTTTCGCTGTTCTCGTTATTTCTCTATTTGACCATCTATATACCATACCAAAGTCTACAAAAAAATATATCTTTTTTTTTCTCCCCAACTCCAAACTTTTCCGAGCAACTTAGTGCGTTTTCTAAAAAGAAAACTACCTCAAACATCCTAGTAATACAGCAGCTCTGCTTTTGGTAAATTTGACTGTGGGAGGTCCTCACATCGATTGGCCAATTTGTGAGTATTTATTCATCCTAAACCTACTAAGAGGTACATGGTTTTAATTGCATACACACAGGCATTGCTAATGCATGTATTGGTCGCGAATTACAAAACGAAACATTTCACACACGACCAATTTGACGACCTTATGACGTGGAAACGGAATGTGACGTCATTAATAGAGTAGAACGCCTGGTGCCCAGTTCAACCAACTTTTGCTCAAACTTGGACCCTTATAGTAAGTTGGTATTATACGTTATACTTTGTCCATACTGTATGAGAGGTCCAATAACGGGGGTGCAATAATATAATCGTAATGATACATAGATAGAACCTAATGGGAATGTGGTACAGGGGACACTATTGTACTCTCTGGGATATTTTTTTCGTGGCCCACGAGCCGATAGGTGAGTGGGTTATGAAAAAAACAAACATCGAGGACAGTGCAATAGTGTCCCGAGTACCACATTCAAATTTAGGTTCTATATTTATTTATTCCCACGTTGCTATGTATAAGTATATATAGCTGTGTACTGTGGGAAGGAAGGAATTGCAATGTCATACCACACGCGTTGAACTGGTGCAAATTACCACACTACTCCCACCCATACTAATAGCATGTGGTACATACACCAACGTGGAGTAAATGTGCCATGATAAATCATATAGGGCCAATGCACAGAGACAAGTTGCATAAATCTCCGTCCGATTATGGATGTTTTCAGTCCTTCTGATCATGGAGAAATGTTCATTAAGGGCAGCATATATACATGTATAGAATGGTACGAGGCTGAATCTGCTTCCTAAAGTTCTGATTATACGAGCACCTCGCGTCATTCTCTCTATATATCGAACTTGCAAACGAATATCAATAATGGTCATTTCCCCGAGAGCATAGCTAAACTGCTTGGATATAATCTAATTAAATCTATTTAGTTTTGTGAATTGTATTCTTTTTAAATAATATCATTATTATACCATAGACGTGGGTTAATATCTTCTGCATAATATTAAAGCCAGTGTACTCTTCCAACAACACACAGGGAGAATAGCTTCAATGAAAATTGATAGTCTACGAATGCATAGAAATTCTATTTAGTATAAATGTAGGAGAGCAATGCATCCTTAACGACCTCCATAGGGAACTGTACCACAATGAACGGCCCTGTATAATTAGTGATTCAAATTGGTTTTATACAATTGAATACGACATCAAATAGATTCCAAAATGTTTCTGCATCTATAAAAACCTATATTTAAAAAGAATTCTCGATCAAATAAAAAAAACCTGAGTAATGTCACGCGAGTTCAATTGTATTGATTGTCTCAAATGTTTAAAATTTATAAAAACAACCATTATTCACAAATGTCATTGTTCTCCTTTCATATTTCAGATTACAGCCTATTTCTTCACTCGTGTAGCATTACTTTTTAGAAAACACAAAATTCAGAGCATATGTCAACGAGGAAAAAAAGTACCAACAGATTCATGAGCGGAAGTAATATGAAACCTACTGAATTTCCTTTAAAGCCTTCAACTGCTGCACGTGCATGTTACTTGAGTAGGATCCTAGGGTTGAAATATAATCAAAATAGACATTTCCTTGGACACTCTACCACTGTACCTCCTTGTTTACGTGTTTGTTTTTAGCCTTGGGGAATAGTATTTCCTTTACTGTGGTGAGGGTCTATTGGTAATAAGAGACTTAATAAACACCAGAATGGAAAATGAATGTTTCATTTTTAATTCTTGATTACGTAATCAAATGACCCAGAAACTAGTCAATCATTGATAAGCATCTGGCTGAATTCACTTCTCTGGGTTATCTGATATGATCAAAGTTTGTGCTAATATCAGGGGAAAGGTGTGAGAAAGGATGGGCAGATGAGATGTATTCTTATTACATGGAGATGTGATTGAGTGATTATCATTCAAGCATGGCAGGGCATGTGTGGACATGGACTGGCCATGCAAGTTTGTCTTATTATATAATAAGTGTAATAGCAGACAGGGATGCGACATGGGAGGAGAGAGAGAAAGGTAGAGGGGAGAGGCTGCATGGGACTGAGGGAAGAAGACAAGAGCTAGAGCTCTACCAACAAGCCTCCATCTCCATTCCTATTCCTTGGCCTTCTTTCTTCTCTTACCTTGTTATTACTACTTTATTGTATTTCACTCTTCTTAACTTTGAATTAATTTTGCTTACAAAAACTTTGAACTGTGCAGTAACTATCAGTTGGCATTCACCACAAGCAGCTGAAATCGAGAATCGTTTCCCTTGGAAAATTAAGCTGACACAAATCGTAAATCTTAAAACATAAAAAGTATGGTATACTAATTGTTAACTGTTTCTTGTTATCATGTTTAATACATCATTTGTTATGTCGGGGAGTAAATTATCTAATTAATGTAAGTGTGTTGTGTATCATAAGTTAAGGTGTTTGTAAACCATGACAAAAGGAAATCATAAAGGTGATATTTGTTAAGCTTGTACGTAAAATTTCTTTTTATAATGATAGTTTTTTGTGATTTGTAGAAGTTTAAATAGGATGAGTCTGGTGCATGCATGCACGATATTGAAATACACCAAAATCTAATTGCATCTCGTTAAATAACCGCACAGACTTTTTTTAAAGAGTGAATATCTGGAACGAAATCAAATTTAATGACACTTTTGCCGACCTCCATAGTTTTACGCCTTCAATCACTGTTGACCAATAACAACAGTTAATAAAGTTGATAATACAATATTATTATCTATCCCCAATTATTTTGAAAGAGAAGGCTCGAGCTATATATGCAGGTCCAGCTTATGTCAACATCATAAGCTGGGTATAAGCATACCATTCTGAATGTCATCGTCTCCTTGATTTACGCACGCACTACCTTATGGAAAAGCAGGCAAACCATTGCCTCCCAATGCTATTCGACTCACGAGTATAAATCATGGTCCAAGTGCCCTGCATTATAGGCCTGGCCCACACGAAGCCCATGAGTCTCCGCACTTGACTAGTAGCAAAGGGCATTTGCCTCGCATCGATGTCCAAATTATTACTTTTAGAAAAGAAAGCAAGCAATACGCTGACTCACACGAGTAACAATGTTCCTTCTGCCCTCCTCTGGAGCTTCCCTATTTTTCCTCCATGATAATGTAATGATTCCATCCAGCTGAGTCTAAATAAAAGAGATAGATCTCCAGTAAATGCATTCACTGATTGGCGTCTGTGCATATGAGAAGAAATTAGCTGTCTTCCCAGATGTGCAATGTTCATACAGTATGAGATCCGGGGATTTTCTCTCTTGAGAACATCTGCGAAGGAGTTGCTCATCTCATCAGCAGAAAAAATGTCTAGCAACTAAACTTGGTGCAATGTTCTAATATATATGCACTCGAATAAAACAAGAAGTGCAACAATAGAATTCCTCTCCGTCATCCTATTTGGTTTGTGTGTAATTAAATAATAATTAAAATGATTGTTATTATGCAATTTTAAAGAGAAAGGTAGGACAATTGTCCTCAAACATTTTAGATTTTAAAAGGTGAGATCCCCACACCACTGCAGTGATTCTATTTTTGTCTCCGCCCTGCCGATAAATAGTATAAACAACATCTATCCTAGAACATAAAGATTGCCCTCACTTGTAATTGTCTCAGAAGTCTCTTTAACAAGTAGAACAGTCAAAAGGAATTTCTGAGGAAGAGCCGAAAGAAAGACAGCAAGCAAGGACCAGGCCAAAAAGACTCGGTGTAACGGTGACCAAGCAAAGCAGTTGGTGTCATACCAGATTCATAAATTCTCGTTTTGGCAATTACAACACGATGAACCACAGTTGTTTCCTTATGGAAAGGAAGGACTTTTTTACGAGTGAGCAATGTTGACCGTCGGACAAAGAAAATGACAAAGGCCATACATACATTATGCGTCCTTTATCATTGTCTCTTCTGTGTTCTAGAAGGCCATGTCTAATTAACAGCGAGAGTAAAAATAACATTTATTTATTGCCTCAGGATCCATATCCTCAATAACTTCTCATCGCCCATAACAACACTCGTGTTCCATGACCACATTTCTGCCAAACTTTCTGCATCCATCAAAGGCAGAGAAAAACACCACGCTGCTCTGTGTAAACAGAGTCAACATGAAAGCAAGAGTGAAGTCTTTGAAATATTCAAACTTAAAAGATGAAATATGTATGTAACGTTCACCGAGCCAGTGAAGGGGCCGAGGCAACTGGGTTAACCAAACTATCGGCTCCAGTGTAGGTTTTTGATGTGGTTTCATGGTTACATACAAGAAAGTGTATATTATTTTATATTGAAGTTGAAATTTAATTTGTTTTAAAAGGTTTATTCAGGAAAGGCATTACAAAATTGCAGTTCTCAGCTAGTCCAGATGTCCTTTCAATAAAAGCTTTTCTGACATAAAAGTCAAATCAACTTCCTCATACCAACCATGTATAAATTATAACACTAATTATTTTAGTTCATATTACAACTCGAGGGCATGATCTACATTTTTAGTAATACGCGACAAAACAAATAAATCAATGTTCTTCCAATCCCCTTTTCAAAAACTCTCTTTTCAACATAGAGTGACTCAATTTCTCATGAGACATTGTCTATAACTCTTGTTATAAAAACTGATACCATATGGCGCTGCGGGCTCCTTCAAGGTCGTATTCATAATCATTATCATATTTTTTGGAATTCATCTGGAAAGCAAATGTTGCATTTAACTATAGCAAATGTTAAAAAGAGTTTAAGTGTATTAACGTTAAATCTCTTGTAGTATTTATAACATGATTGCTGTTTTACATTAAGGGCTTTTGCTCTTTTTAATGGTTTTCTTTGTTCGAAGCAAGATTTGACTTTTCAGCTAAAGGCCAATTGAAAATTAACTTGCCAGGAAGGAAGAAGACCATCGATATATCATACGTAATCGAGTCTACACAATTACGTGTTTCTTTCTATCTTAATAAGTATTTCAGTTTATATGCAAATTGCGAAGAAATCGGAGTGGGTCAGTTATATTTGCGATCAATCAAGGTCCTGTATGCATTATATCTTGTGAAAGCCTTGCTTAATGCGGCGATTCATTTATGTATCATATTTCCATAACCGCATCACACAATATTATGAAATGATATCATTACAACTAAATTGCCATTCATCTTGCACTGTACTGATCATGAATTTCTTAGTATTATCGGCCAGGTGAAAGTTCTGGTAGTTTGCGGGGAACCTTTATACATTGGTCCTGCTGAAAAGGCTACTAAGATACCTAAATTATTCACCATTCACTTCGCCAGACCTCTATTTGCTGAAATCCTGCTAATATTTCTGATCAACTCAAGCTAATGCTGGACGAAGGACGGGTGCGTTTCATCAAGGTGTATGTTGAGTGGGGCGCCATGCGTATGAAGGAAGTTGTGGACACTAAGGTCAGCCTTTTCATTACAGTGACGAGATGTTTCTTAATTACTACGAGCTACAACGGATGATATATGAACACGTGTTGACCGTGGGAGGTGTTGGCGTCGTACGTTGACCTAAGGCCGATTGGTTGTGTGGGGAAAGGGTGGAAAGAGTAAGTCTGGAGGAAGGAAAGAGAGGAGAGGAAGATGTGAGCCTACCTGGCCGAGTGAGGTGTCTGTGGAAATTCGAGCAGTCTGACAAGTGCCCAAGTGTAGCTATGTCCAGTTTCGGTTAGCCCACAGGCATCCAGGAAGAGGGGTTCGCAAAGAGTGTAAGTAAAGCCCCCAGGCTATGGTAGCTATGACAGCCAGGGAGATCTTGCTCTCTTGACTCCTGGGTCAAAGAGAAGCTTGTTTTTAGGTTCTGATCAAATCACTGTCTTTCCTGATCCTTAGACAATTGGTCTGGGATCGAATTAAGTGGAGGGCTTTTTCCTTTCACCGATATAATTAAGTGGCAATACACGAGGGCAGACGCGTTGACTTGTAGACCCAGGTCAAAAGCGGTTGGATTCTGTTGGCTTTATTATCGCCCACTTTCTCCCAACCATTAATGCCCAGGTGCCGCGTAAAAATCGCAATCAGAGATGACAATGCAACAATACTCCTCAATAATCATTTTTAAAATCCAATGGCTGGTAAATCGACACTACCTTCTTATACTTCCAATCCAGCGGTCCTGGCCATGCAATGTTGTCATATCTAAACGAAGCACTCTTTCCAAAGTGGAGATCTTAGCCAAGAAGTGGGTTCTAAGTGTTTGGGTAAATATTGTAGGTTAAATACGGGAAGTGTCTGGTCTGCAGACTATTTCCCGCGCACTCATGCTGTGGTCCGAATGTCGTCTGGGCAATTGGGTGCTGCAGCCGGGCTCGTCCTTGCATTGCTAGAGAGTGGCGTGATTCTGCCCATCTTCCTGGCACGTATCCATCAGAATCATACCCCTACAACGTCTCCCTCCCTGTCCCTCTCTCTCTCTCTCAGTCTCCTCTCATGCCCCAGCTCAGGCTCTGTCTTTCGCCACACATGATTGGTGCCTCCCCCTTCGTCATTGTCCTCCTTCTCCTCCTCCCTACTCCTCCTCCCCTACCCCTCAGCCTTTCACTGACTGACTTCCCATCATCACCATATCGACAATACCCTTGATCTATCTGAGCAGCATGGTTCAGATCCCTTTAGACTATTGACATCTCCCCATGAGAACAACAATATCAACAGTCAGGGGCAAAACATGGCCAGAAAACATCCACAACATTGGCGGCAATATTACAGTTATTTCATCCAAGCAGAGACTGGTCATCGGAATGCCTAAAGTAGTTTACACGAGGCTAACAATTGGAGGCAACATACAATTTGGTCCTAAAAAAGATATCGGATTAAAAAAGGAATGAGGGCGAAAGAGAGGATGAAGAAAGAAAGAAAATGGGGAAGCAGAAGTAGGAAAACTAAAAGAAGAAGAAGAAGAAGAAGAAGAAGAAGAAACAGGAGGAGGAGGAGGAGGAGGAGGAGTAGCAAGAGGAAAGAGGAAAAAGGCTGGGATAACAAGAGGAAGTGGACAGAAGTTTCGCACAAGCGATTTTAATCCCAACTCATGGTGATCAAAGAAGCATATTAACACCACGGGCGTGATTACGGGACGATTGTGGGATGGAAAATGGCGCGGTTTTGTTTTACCATTGCATGCCTCGCCCCTGTCTCTCTTCCCCTCCGGACAATTACTCAACGATCCCCAACTATGGCGTTAGGATGAGAACAATAGCGTCGCTCTGCTGAGAAATGGCCTTGCCGCATGCGGCCTGCAGGCTGGTGGGGGATGGCCCAGGGTTTTTGTGATTCATAAAAAGGCCATGAAGACGTTTACACCGCCTTCATAGTTTGATATCCTCATTTACCTCTCCAACGCCTCCATCATTACCATTCTCATTCTTCGCCGGCTCGCGCGCGCTGCGCGTGAAAAAGAGCACCTCTCCACGCTCCTCCTATATACACATACACACACGAGCCATAATCAATGGCTAGAATAGGTTGTACGGTTGAGAATGCTTCCTTGGCGGTGGGTCCTTATACTGTAGGAGAACTCGATAGGCATTACCGCATACGATCTATTACTCCGATGTCACGGTGAGATCCAATGCTAGCATTAGTGGGAACAGGTTCATTGGCACGTGTGAGGTGGAGTTTTTGTGTGTGAAACGATGCTCAGACATCGAGATGCAATAAGAGTATTAGTTCGGATAGGACACCTTGGGTATTTCCCCACGAGACCCAATACTTGTGTTGTTATTGATAGATGGAAATGTTTCATATTGATACCGATATGCCACGCAATCGCAATGATTATGATTGTTCTTGGATGGAAATGGGACAGATGGATGAAAATGAAGACAATAATTATGAGGTACACTGATATGAGGAAACAGTCCAGAATGAATTTAATGGCATAGAAAGAGTGGCTGTTACTGTAATCATAATATCAATGTTAATCTAGTTGTTTAAAAATATGAAGTATGTTTATCATCATCACAGTTTGGTAGATAAGTTAAATACCACCCCAACCCTTTTACTTTTATGGATGTAATGTTTTCTATCAAATTAAATAAGGATGTTGTTTTTTATACGGGCTGCATAATTGCGTAATAAAAAATGCGAAGCGAAGGTAAAATCGAATTCCAGCTGTGGCTTCGATTCGCAACAACAAAATAAAAAGTCCATGTCATGTCCAAAGCTCGGGTTGCAACCCTGAACTATTGTCTACAGAAAAAAAACAATTTCCATTGAACCAATGGGAACGTCTCCAGCAATCATGTCTGTCTTCGAATATATTTTTCTTTTGAAGCATTTTATGCGCCCATTTGACTTATTGATTTTTATTGATAAAACAATATGGGTTATGCCTATCTTATGTTTCTTGCGTCATTGATATTTATGTAAGTCTTTAAAAGAAACTCTTGTATGGACCCTTGTATGGCATGCATACATGTAGAACATCCCAAAACAGACTTTTTTACTCAGAAAGCATGTAATATCAATTGCCCAAATGACATGTGCTTCGTGCAAACAGTGAATGCTGAATGGGCAATAGTATTAACCTCATCCAAACAGATGTCCCCAGACCCAATGAATTAAACTAGAATCCTGCGATCTATGCTCCCTGAGAAGTATTAATAACAGTAAGCACGCTTCATAGAATGCATCAGAATGGAGAATCCGTGGGTACACTTGTCTCTTTGTGGTCTTAATTCAATCCGGAAGCGCGTTACAATACGTTACTTCCTCTCTTATATATGGATACATAATACGATACAGGTTTATCGACCGTGTTACTCTTATACAGTAGCACAAGGCAGTACCTACGATCATGGAAAATCATCCAAACCTCAACCCATAACACACTGTAGCGATCCTAATAAATCTTATAGACACTATTAGATCTTGTTGCCTCCCAGCTCCTGAATACCATTATAGGCTGGTACTCTGGCCTAACATCATAAATCGATCCTAGCTACTTTACAGGGAGAGGGCATGGCATAAGGGTTCGGAGGTTTATGAGCTAACTGGAAGATACATCATTACTTCATATCATGTTGTATAGAATTAATGTTTTCTCTCATAGTTGTGTTGGGCTACCCTAAGGGAAAAACGACATAAATCCCCAAATTGCTCCTTCATTGACTTCCCTTAAGCAATTGATGTGCTTAGTAAATGTTCGGTATATATGGTGGCATAATTCACTGTTTACTCAAATGTCGAATATTTCCGATGCTGCTTCAGTTGAGACAGCTAATGGAGCTACCTTTAGTTATTTTTATTAGGTTCCATGAAAGGTAAGCACCTCAATTGTACTTCTGCTGCCTCAAAATGCCAGAGAAATGGATATTCATTAAGATTACTTTTGTTTCATTTGGGGGTTCTTTTATTAAAAATGTTTTCACTATAAAACGCCTCTGGGGACAATATCCCTGCTGTAATTCACCCACAAATGTCACACTAGTTCCTTGAAGACATTGCAAATTGTTGAAAACCTGGTGCTCAAACATGGTGAAATCATGGGCATGTACATCCATTTGGTATATGCAATACATATTAATATATCATATAATTAACGTTATAGAGAGTATGGGAGAGAGAAGGGTGAAAACCACATCACTCGTCATAATAGAATGGAATCTAAGCATTCTTGCATGAGGTTAAATAGGTTCAGTCGCTTGCCTTTGTATTACTAATACCATTTCTTCCTTGTTGTCACATATTGTGACTCTTTGCGGCCAAAAGATGTTTTAGCAAAGAGCTCTGCAGTGCAAGTGGAACACAAATATAGAACTCTAGACTGAATCACGTGAAGTAGAGACCGGAGGGCCATGTGCTTTGTAAAATACTCTCTACTTTGAAGTTATTCAATCTGGCATTCAGGGAAAAGAGACAAACCTAAACTAAGGCTTCTATAGACAATGACATACGCCGTTCAAGGTCTATACATACTGTTTGATGTACATTGCATTGGTCTCTTCAAGCACAATGGTTCTTGTTTTATTCAACTGCATACACGAATTGGAACAGTTTGCATTTTAATGAAACTAACTACCGTACTGCTTGGAGAATAAATAGAACAATTATTTGATAACTGTTGGGTTCGATGTGCCACCTTAGATTCATCTTTTTAGCCCACAGGTAAAAAGCTAAATGAAGCAAACTGGCTTGATTTCCAATATATTGTACGTATAGATGTGCGTGCTTGTGCATATATGCTTGTTAATTATATATGTGGATGGATGAACAACTGAAATTGACTTGACTTGTTTTTTTACTTTGGATAAAATAATTACCCCGATGAACCGTCAGTTTGGAAAGGCAATTATTGACATCCAGTTAATAAAGTAAATATAATAACTCCTTATGTCAACGAACTACATAATATAAGATTGGTGGATTTCTCAGAATGTTGGAACCAAAGAACTAGCATGAAACAAATGTCTGGTATTTGTCTAGATTTATATTGCCTTTACCTACTAGTACTACATACCTTACCCTCTTCAGGATCCAAATGTTCCAGAACTTTTACTAACCATCTACATCATTGAGTACGTATTGATACTTTAGGCCTCCTTAGATGCATACCAAGACGTTCAATGTGTTTTCCCCATGTGCTAGTTGTTCACCCTTGTAACGTCGGGACTCACCCGTTAAAACGATTACCATCAGGACGGTTATATATCAATACTGCCAATATTAAAGCCAACAGTATCAAAGATCTATCCATGGCATGTTAGTTGCGTATTACTCACAATTGATTGATAGATACATACAGTAGCCTACACAAAGTTGTGGCAGAATGTTGGAAGGTGTATATATGGCGGAATGTTGAAAAAAGTCGCCAGTCGTAAGGCCTCCTGTTGCATGCCTTATTAGCCATCAATTGGCGGGTAGCAGGGTATTGCACTCAGGCTGTCAGAGACCTGTCAATTACACAGGCGTGGGTGTGGCAGTCGCCCAGTCAGAAACCTGAGTGACGGTGTCATCAGAGGAGGTAAGAGCCCTGATCCGAGGAGGCCCTACCAAGCAGCATATATACATACACTTGTCATACTCTGTGGTATCCAAAGAGGGTCAGAGTTAAACCTGGGGAAAATGAGATCATAGGAAGTATTAGTTCATATCAATTGATTCATTGTGGTGTCACAAATCAGAGCACTGCTTTCTCGGACATGGCCTTAATGCTATCACATACCTGGGTGGTTAGGACTAGCTGGAATTAACCTTGGTCACTCTATCCACCCCCTCAGAGTCACTTGTTATATAAAGAACCCCTCAGTCACTACCCTTGGGTGCTCTCAACGGAGAAGATTGCTAACACCCTAATGGGTTTATTTGGCAATGATCCGTGAAAGCAGCTTTACATTCTCACCCATCAAGGTCCAACCACAGATCGACCCTAAAAACAAAGCATTCACTTCTTGAGCCAACCCCATTGCAGGCCATCAATTAGAACGCTCCATGAGTGTAAGGCCGCAATGTACTGGGCGGAACCGACTTTTAGAGAGTAGGATATATGTGCCGTACTAAAGCCTATCCTTCAACCGATATTGATAATCTATACAATTGGTCGTCTTGAATTTTTAAAGTTGTTTTTATAGGACTGATGCCAGGAGCTCAAGCAAAGCTGGTGCTGCTCAAGAGGCGTGAATGGATTGTGGAAATCGCTGCAGCCGCTTTTCCACAATGCTGAGAAGCGGCTGGAAAAGGGACGGAGAAGCATTTACACCAGCTGGTACCGGGCCCTGATACTTCTGAAGGAAGGATGAGAACTGGCGATAAGAGCGGCCAGAAAGTGATAAAGGCCCATCTCTGGAGATAACAAAATACACAGCCCATTTACATATAGGACTAGGCCAGTGATTTGACGATTGATGTCGAGCGCATGAAAGGCACCGCTCCACTCAAGGGAGTATTGGTAGTGACAGTTAGGAGTCCGATTCTAGCTCCGATATTCTTCAGTCCATGGAGGGAGTGCCACGTGAGATTGCCTGATATAAACACAGATCACATTCACGCCTGTCTTCAAGCTAAATTACCCTTCCTCCCCTTACAACAGCCCCAGCTGCATTATAATCAAAATTGATTAAACTGCCCTCCCTTGGTCAATTATGCCGCTTGTCATTCAACTGGAAGGAGCGAAAAGCGGGCACATAATAAAAAGCAAACGGTATCATAGCAAAAGGTGTTTTCCCCATGGGGAATTGCTAATCTTATACGCAGTGGCACCCCAGCGATTCAAAAATGATTCGATATTAACTTCTCGCCATGTGGCCATGGAAAGAGGAGGACTGATATGGTAAATGAGATGTTATGTTTTCTAATTGATTTAGTCAAAAAATACAGCTCTGAAAAGATTGCGTTGATGAGAAAATTCTTTTGACGATTCATGCACAGATTTCTTCGCTTTCGAATCAATCGCCGTTGATCGCCACATAACTCTCGTTTCCAATTTTCGCCGCTGACTCCAATATGATTCTATCACTTTAATCGCCTTTGTGTTGCTGGCAGTGGTAGAAAGTTAGATTATTTTTGTCTTCTCATCTGGAGTAGTATCAAACACAATATCGCTTACCAAAGCGTACTCTATGTCAAGGACGGCCCGACATTTATGGCACTTTCCATACACTACTTATAGGCACATTCTACGGCTATTATGGGAACAATGTGCTTAGAGCAGAAAGATATGACTCAGATGGTCTAAGTGAATTACGTTAACTAAAAGGCCGTATATCTCCCTATGAGACTATACCATTAGTCACCTAGTACCTAGATAACTCTTGCAACGTTTTGATATATGAAAAGGCACCGGGGTATTAATGTCTCCTTCTAAAAGCATGATTTACTCGACCCATCGATGTATGTGCACGGAAGTCCTAAAAAGTCCCCCCAAGAACATAACATACAAGTTCAATTACTCTAACTTAAGATGTTGCCAGTCATAAAACTGATCCGATTGTTGTATAAACGTGGCATGCAATTCGCCCCCCGGAGTGCTCTTTGAATGGCATGTCAATATGGGGAACATATGTATGTGGTAAACGTGCATCGATTTACACTGCAGGGCCTGGGAAAGCGGGGCGCCGGGGAAAGCAACGGAGCATAACCATCAGCCGGCACTAGCTTATTGGTGGCATTTTGCCACATCCATGGCGCCCAGTCTGAACCATTCCATACGTTGTGTGCAATCGCCAACCAGGCGTTATGGTGAGATATATTGCATAATTATTTCGATAGCTTCCGGTGTTTGGAACCAGCGGAGGAAGCTATTAAAGATAGGCCCACCTTATCTCAATGTTCTCAGTATTCATAGACCATTTGTGGGGGGTCAGACCACTACACTAGGTTCACTAAGCTGGAATGGCATAATGCGAAGACTAGTAATAGGTGGTATGCCAGGTTCCCTCTGCCATTCGGGAGGTCTATATGCAACTGCTACCCACGTCCAGCTCTGAGCCAATCATACAGGGATATGGTCATCGAGGATTTGATTGTGCTGGGATTTAGCATTGCCATACTTTATTGAGATCAAACAAGCTATCAATAACATGGCCCCCTTTATTACGATTGGCAATCAATACCATGATTGTAATCCCTGAAATGGCTCTGCCCTCATTTGAACATATATGATGCTTGCACTGCAAAAGATGCTGAGTGGAAAACAATTATGTAAGTGCATGTTATTTTCTTAATGGAATCACGATAATGGATATGTGCTAAAGCTGTCTGGAAATTGCGTGATTGCGCCTGGCGTATATACAATACATTTATTTCTCTATAGATTAAGTGTTTGCATCATCTACAAATCATACCTTTTTTTGAATAGGAGAAAAAGAGGAAGAAAATGTATTTCGCGATGCTGTTGAAAGGTCACTATTCTTTTATATTTGTTTGGTTCTTTAATGGTCGCGGGGTGTTATTTTATAGGGAGAATATCTAATATATTCTGTCCCGAAATACCAATAAAATTGATCAATACTACCCCTTTACCTGGGAAACATTATATTTAAAAAATCAGGAGTACAACGATTAAATCAGCATTGATTAATCGTGGGAAATCAGTATATTAAATGAATATTATCCAAGATATATTATAATCATCGTTGACCAAGCCGGAAAATATGGTATATACAATATAAACAATAAATTCAGTGGTATATAATCATTAATTATAACAATCATAATTTCACTAGCTGTTGAAGAAAGCTATAAATAATTGATATAATAGATTGCAACCCAAAACAAATCACTACTACATTGCCAAAACTAAACTTTCTACACCGAATTTTGAAAGCAGTAATTCGCAACAGCGTTCGATGGACCGATAAAGACACTACAGACTAGATATCCTAGCAAATAATGCTGAAATGCTATAATCCAGCAATTCGCTATATATTTGTAAGCTTCTCGCTTGTCTGTTTCAGAGCCTGTTGCTTTATTTCTTGACATGTATGCTACAGCACTTCCAGATATTTGTTATAGGAGTGGGCAATCGGGAGTGGCTGTACACTGAGCATTGTGAATTCTAATGTAAACGGTTGTCAAATACAATTTTACGCTCTACACTGGATTTAACGAATGCTCCTTATATAGGATTCGATGTCATGTGTTTGTATGAGGGAATGGGATTGTAATCTATTTTATGCGTCGTCAGGTTAGCTGGATTAGAGTTGGAAAGACTGAGGATAGCAAGGGTTTTTCAGTCTAGGCCCAAAGATGAGAGAGTCCCTTCAAACGGAAGGATAGCCTCTCGCCTCAAACCGCAAAGTGCCATTATAATTTCATGTAAAATGTCATTATAATCCCATTAGAACGCCTAGTACTAGGTCAGGAAACTGATTAGCGAAGTAGGCGTCAAATCACTGACATACCATTCTTATCTGATCTGAGGGTTTGGACCTGGACTGTTTTTTTGTAAGCTTAGCTTGTATGCTCCTCATGTAATTATATATACATCGCAATCCAGTTAAAATACTCATTAGATTGTAGAGGCAATACTTATTTCAGATAAACATTCCCTGTTCTAAACGCTAGTTTGCTCACATAGCAGAATGTATGGGCATTAAGCCACGCATTTTCCTCTGTGGCAGATTTGACACATATCCCTACAGCCTGGCAAATGGTGTCTACTCGATGTGCAACAAGATGAGATAAAACCTGGGAAAGTACCGATGGGTCTAATAAGGGATGGAGGGATTATGATCAGAATGTATAGCAAATTCCTCTCATTCAGCTGCGTTTATAATATTGCACTCTCTTAAGCTCGACAATACCTGGACTTGTAGCTGTGCACCTAATCTCATCTACCCCCGACAACAGAACCTACAGCAATGAGACTGAGGGAAAGCGGGACGGGTGTGTGTGTGTAGTTGCCCTTCACATTGGGTGCCATTCAAATGAGACAAACCCCGATGATGAAATGTCTGCTCAGGTCGGCTGCACCGTCATTATGCCAGGCCATATTTCCTCCAACTTCACACGGACAGGTCGGCTCAGATGTGTCATCAGAAGATAGTTGTTGGATCCTTGAGGCGTCTGACTCGCTATCCGTCCCTTAATGGATCTCTTCTCTGTCTTGGAACCATCAATTCTGCGGATTTACACGCGCGGAACGATCAAGGCAGGGTCTTATCATCAGTGTCTTCATGACGACGGTTCTACATCAGTCTGTCACTGTTAAAAAACGCTGCCACACTAATATCCCAGGGGGGCCAACTGTCACCTCTCTCATCTAAGTTTTTCTTACAGATCTAGATGGACTATTGTGACCACGACCTCATTCATTACCATCCATCAACTTATCCTTGTAATCAAAGTTAGTTTGGGAGGATTCAGCCAGATTCCTGCACACTGAATTGCTGAATATATGAAACAACCAGTTTTGAGTGTGTTGGTGCTCTTATCAGCTGAAGGGCAGGGGGGAAAGTGACTGTAGCTTAGGAAAACAAAACCATAATGACACAACCCGATTCATGGTTCCCTATCTTGAAATGCATGTCAGATTTCGATGCCTATGGGATCGATGGAAGGATGAATGTCTAAGGATAGGCTGGGTATTATGGGCAATACGCTGCTCCCATCTGAATGATTTGGGAATATGGGATGGCTAAGTTCATCCCTTGGGATAATGCCACCAATCAAGTGCTAAAACAAGAGATCAGCCAAAAGCGCATTCATGGCTTGGGTCATGCAATGAGCGGACATCTTGCCAAGCACCACATATACAGATCACCGCCTCTCCTATAGTAGTAAACATGCGAAATGTCCGAGTAGGCGATTGGCAGTCCATCAATGGGTCCTTAACTACGACAACCGTCCTTTCAGAAGGACATTTTCCGTGCAGTCCCGAGTGGGAAGTAGAGACAATAGAGAGTCATTACTTGTGGAAATCAGTGGGGGTACTTGGGGGTAATAAAGAAGAATATCAACAGGTCAGGCACTGTAATGACATCAGGACCGTCTTGATTTGACGCGCCCCCTTCAAGACTGGCTTCTCTAAAAGACCTTATCATTCTTCTCCATCTGAGAGTCTAGGAGGCTGTGGCAAGCGTTGTAAATTGCATTTCCTCGTCAATGTATATTGGCTAGTGCTGCATCAAATTCTAATAAATGAGTACCGTAAAAGTACCCTTCTTTATATTCCCGAAGTAAGCCATTCATCCAATTTCACAGTCAAAGTAGGCGAGTTTTTTGTCGCGCCTCTTGCAGCTCCTTTATGTCGTTTGGACCAGGCGTGGCGACGAGGGCCTAGTGCCAAGTCTAGCACCCTAGAAACATGGCGGGCCGAGTGTTGAGGTTGAGATTTAGTCAGTCCTTGGTATAGAGGGTTCCTCATGAAGTGCTACCCCAAATGTTGACATTCCACATATATGATGCCGACTTTATTGCTTTGGACCCACTCAATGCTTCTGGACGGGCCTCCGGCGCTAGAAACTATGACTTTTCCTGGGCGCAGATTCGGCTTCATAACCTGTCCGACTTTGTTGTCGGACAAGCAAACTGTGTCGAGCTGTAGCCTTGCCTGCCAGTAAATCCCCGCTACCTTTGTCGCTAAAAGAGCTCCCGTTGAATAGAACTGGCTGGATTTCGGGGGCCTTGATGCGATCAGCCAGGCCTCAGACATTGTCGCCAATATTTACCAGGATCTATAAATGACCCTCTGATATCAGGCTTAGTTGTGTTCGTGGGTAGTTTGAGGGGCCCAGGCGACCACCTTACCCTAGTTTACACCCCAGTGGGGTTTTATGTTCTTCTTGAATGCCACTGGTGCGAGACGTGCCTTTAAATGCGCCTATCCCGAGATTTCCCAATTGCTAGCACTCTGTGCACCCGAGGATTTACTTGGGAGAAGATGCTTATATGAATACTCGTACCTAAGGGGCTTGGTATATGTATGAATATTCCCTTCTTGACGCTATAGGTATTCCGTACTGCAGCTGACGCTTGGGATTTTGTTATATATCCGATTATGACTAACAATTATTATTATTTAAATTAGATCTCTTGCTATAATTATAGTTATCCGATGAGAACACATCGGAAATCACCCGAGGAAGGGAGAGATGGCCCGAAGGTTTGTGGAATAAAACGAGAAGTGTAATAAGAAACGCCACTTTTATTTATAATCTGCAGGGAAAACCCAAGTTAACCCCTGCCCCATCGAGAAATTACAGCGAGTCCTCCCACCTCTCACATCAGAAACTATTTTAAATATGAGATAACGAATCTGCACATGTACTTACAAAAGAGAGGGAGGAAGAATTATTTGCAATGAAGAGGTCATGAATATGAATAGTAAAGTCATCATAGAACAGGGAGAAATACAACAATGAAGGTTCTATAAGCAATTAAGGAATATTCCCACATATGAATCATATTATAAGAAAGTATATACATTTAGAGAAGCATGATGGATCTACATTTGATTAAAGCTGCAATCTGAGCTATTACAACAAACAAAATCTTAATCATTTCAATCATATTATCACTTATAAAACTGAATTCATCAAATGTCTGCTGCTGCTATTATGTTTATACACGAATTTGAAGTCGAATCGAAAGAGTGAAAATGGTCACCCGTGGGCGATAATAAGTGAAGTTATCACCGGGAAGGATTTGGGCGGGTCCTCCAAATGCAAATGAGGACGTTTTAGAAGCTCTATATAGCAAGCACAACTGGACAAAATCCTTAACAATGTTGGTCGAATGACTTTTAGATGGGGTTGGAAATAATGGAACAAAAAGTAGAAAATGTTCAGTTTTTGACCGATGTTAGCTGAGATTGCAGCTTTAAACAGTTATAAAGGCCCTCGCCTAAAATGGCGTTTCACTAGGAGACAAAACTTACCTTCATATCTCATCTATAGGAGTTCAGATGTTGTCCTCCGGCTTTGCAATGACCTGGAAGGAAGCCAAATTAAGATACATTACAACACGTGTACAGGGCCTTCCATAAATTCAATTACTAGCAATAATGCTAGGGGCATCACTAAAGCTGAATGAATAGTGAATAAGGTCCCTATTTCCAAACATCAATTCATTTAGAATACACATGGCCATGGCGAAGTATCATATGCTTGAATCATAGCAATAAACTTTGCATTTATTTGGATTATAATGTAGGCTCATACAAGAGATAAAATGTGTTGGTATGACATGTTGCTCTGTGGATCTACTTGATAATTATAGACTTTGGTGATACGGTTATGAATGTAACATTCCGACTATACAATTGTTGCTGGCGATAGGACCCATGCAGAATCCACATTTCAATTCCATTCTGATCTCATTAAAGAATGTATAACATACAATTATTACACGGATTTTCTAAGTTTGTTTGAAACGTTTATTGTCCGTGAACAAATAGATATCCTTGTGTTTAATACACAATGGGATTACTGGAGTGTCATTTTACAAGCTCTCATCAATAATATAATTAACATAACGCACCTTTCCGGGAGCTTTTCGATTCTCTGTCAACCGGATCTCATCCAAAGAATGTGTTCATAATGCAACCCCTCTATTGTATACTATATTATATTAGACAATATTATTTTATTTGTTATATTGTAAATACTTTTATTGACAACATTTCACATTCGTGATACGTTTCGTTTGTCACAAAAGGAAGTTAGATAATAAATTCTTCTAATATAAATATACAGCGACGACATCTCTAATTTTAGCTATTCATAGTACGCCTACACAAAACACTATGCTAATAGTGATATATAGATTAAGCTGCTATGATTATGGATGTAAATATATGAATCCATGTAATACATAGATTTCCAATCACGCAAGAATTAGGGTACTGCCGAAGAGGGTTATTGCTTAATGGGAATTAATACTTCCACCCACACAGGTGTTATTCAAATAAGGATAGACCCTACCATGAATATTTTCGGACAGTAACGTCCTTATCATTATAGACCGAATCGGTTTTTTGACTGTCATTTGATACAGAACTTGAGGAGATATTCTTGGCAAGTAATCCACTTGGTTTTTAATGACCTTACGTTGAGAAGGCATATTCCTTTCATGCACTGAACATGTCTCAAATTAGTCACGACCTCCAGCTAGGGCAATGTGAACGCCTAAACATGGGTGTGGGCGGTAATCAGGTCAAATAGCCCAGTAGCATACATCCAGCGATATCAAATCCATTTCCATTAGGTGGTTTATGGATGACTTTCTATACATATCTATAATCTTATCATATTTCTTCTTAACTATAAATAACTTCGTGTAGTGATTCCCCAGTCACGGACAGAATGGTGTTATTGGTGATAACGGAATTCATATTATATTATATTATATTATATTATATTATATCATATAATTATATAATATATTGGTTAATTTACTAGTCTATATAATGTCATCTCAATCAGTTAATGGCATCGTTAGCAAAATTGGAATGCATATTATCTGTAACCATCATAAATTATTATTTGTAAAATTATTGTAAGATGTGTAACTAAGCTAAAGATACAAGATTACAACACAAAATTCTTAGAGACGATTATAAGGCACCAACGTCTATTCCTTCTTTCAAGATAAAGTAGAACAATGTTCAAATGTCCGCTCCCTACCTTCATCTAAATGCCTGTGTAACTTGACTTACATGAAACAATATCAACTAATGATATGGAAGTACTTCATGGATTCTGCCCTGATAGATCTACTGTCACCAGACAAAGAGTTCCCTCCTTGATGTCTATCTGTTTCTCCTCTAGTTCCATTTTTATTTATCTGCCATCGACAGACTCTATTCGTATTTGCGACGATACCCTTTTGCATAGATTAAACTTTAGAACAGCAAAGGTGGATCCAATGTGCATGTGTCCTGTTTCTGCCCTGCCCGATATTTAATAATTATATCAATAAGAGAAATGAGACATGTTTCATGTGTATGAAGCTTAACTACAAAAGGAAAGTCATCATGCCATTTGTAACAAGTAAAAGGCAGCTTGGGTATAGAATTTCTAGACCATTGTATCAATTTAAAACGGACATTTTCCCATAAGTCTATGGTGGACCACCTAATATCTTTATCATTTTTCTAGAAAAAGGACCTCATCACTGTTGATTTTCATTACCAGGTCATCGTAATGTTGGAAGTACTTAAAGTGGTATATCCTCGAAGGGCACCTCCAATGATTCTCCCTCCGGCTATTGAAATATTAAGCAATGTAAGCCATGCAAGCTATTCATCGATGGCTTGGTTAAGAAAGGGGATGAATTACCACTTAGTTTTTACATCCTAGGGATGTAATTAATTCCGGGTATTTCTAATGATGCTCAAGTGAGGATATAATAAGCCTCTTTGGAGCAAACGACCAACCACTGAATGTATATTGAGTGGGAGTGAGTCTTGCCTCAATATACACAAAGGACCTAAAGCTCCAAATAGGCTGTTCAGGGTCTTTATAGCGAACGTCGTATAAAAGACTAAAGCCCTAAGTGAATGCCATGGGAAGCCTTATCATCGCTCGACCCCAGTAACCCTCCTTGATGAATACCCAAGAACACATATGCCCCATTATCATTCCTTATCACCACCATTATCTACAGGAGTTTCTGGATGCGGTGATAAGAGCTGCTGTATTGCCGAAGCCCACAAATGGCCGGCCTCTTGAAACAGTGGCTTCACTTCTGGCTTCACTTCTGGCTTCAATGTAGATTCTGTGTATGGCTGACCAGGAGGGGCGCCGTGTCACCGAGTCACCAAGAAAGTTATTATATGAAGTATCACCATTAACTATAGCCTACAAATATATATATATTGCCCTTCTCAATCCCCTACACCTTATGCCATGAAGATTGTATAGATGCATGATTAGGAATACAATATATAATATCATTAAATTGTGTTAACAAATAAAAGTGTTAATGGGAAGTGGTTCAGTGCAAGACATGCGTTTTTACTATGTTAACCGCCGACATTCAACTATAATAATTATATGGTTTTATGTTCTTTCTTTTTAGATCAATCAAGGCATATATAATAATAAAACAGGTAATTAACCCGTTGGATTCAGTCGGTTAGATTTCGCACCATCAACCAACTGTTTAGTTAACCTGTATTTATCATGTATCAAACAGTCGTTATTACATCGACGACAGTTTTTCAAATGATCAAACTAATTAAAGCACATGTTGAACGCATTCCCTTTCCAGTGTGCACCTAGTCCAAAGCCGTGCACTTTAATCTAGTGCCCGAATTACCGCCATATCGCGCTGGCTTTTTTCTTCCGTTCTTGCCATGTGCTCAGGCTTTGAAGTACATCCACCGGAAATTAAACGCCACTATACCAACCGTAAAAAGTCAATGCCAAACATGTAAGTACTGATACTACATGGTAAAACATATTATTCCATCGCGCACTATTTATACGTTAATGTTACCACATCCCAGGGCTGAATCCCTTGATGTTGTAGTCTACAAATTTAGATTGTGTTCTCGGCTGGAGGACTCTTTGTACAGTTTTTAATACATTTTAAGGAAGGGAACTTGATTGCGGAACTTCCCAGTGTTTACCCTCCATCAGGTGAGTCTGTAGAACTTCCTCCTCTCCACTCGTGATAGTAATTGTTATTTGTTCTCAGTTTTCTCACGCATGCCCTGATCCAAAATCTGTCGAATTGTCAACCCTTTGGACAAGAAGCCACATTCTTGTTACTTTGCCCGGCGGCGATTTTCAAACTGACATGAAAAGGGTAGGAATTGGAGACCTAGCGTGATGCCGGCCCTCCAAATGAAAGATTACAAAATTTATATTCTATTTACTTGTACATCGGCAGATTTAAAAATGCAATGCGCTGTTTGCATGTGAAGACTGCCTCGAGGAATTTTCAACAGCGAAGATTCTGTTTCAAATTAGAGGTTATTTTGAGATCTGGGATTTACAGGAATGGGCAACCTGCCAATCATATTAGTCTAGGAAATCGTTGGCTGACTTTCAGAGGCGAGGTTAATATGTGTTTGTGATGGTAAGCAGCGAATCTCATGATATCAGCTTTCTCTGAAACCTGGCAATCTTCAGAAGCACAGATGACAGAATGGCACCGAGAGTCGATATTTTGGCAACATATCTAAGTCTTCTAAGACATATCAATTGAAATCATTCCTTTTTCACAATGCTTTCATATCTATTCAATCCATGGGATGATAGCTAGAAATGAACAGGCAGTGTTACAGAACATGTATTACCTGCATGTTTGTCTTATTTAGAACCAATATATAACCTGATATTACCAAGATGCATCTATATTTGTATGCATAATCTTTGATATTCGATGCAGGTAGATTCTTTGTTCAAGTTATTTGTTCTTTGAGAACATTTTGTGTGCGCCCAAGCATACAAGAACGATGCTAATGGTGCATGTTAGAATACTGGTTGATCTCACTGGTTGATGGTTGATCTACCTTTCTACTCCAAGGATTGTATGCATACGTACACGTATATGATTTAGGCTATGATAACATGAGTTCTTTGGGCAGAAGATTCCCCATAGACATTAAATTTTGATAATCATTTTTAACATTCCCTGAAGAAGGATCACCAAACGATCTGAAACGTTGGAACAAAAAAGTACATCAGTGGATCCAATGTGCGATTACCATCAAATAACGCTTAAAAATATCAAATTGCTGGACTTTTGGAGTTTTGGTGTGAATCGACTATAAATTATTATTTAAACAGTTGAAAGTATATCAAGATCAAAGAAAACAATCAAGCATGTACGAGGAAGCGGTCTGGTCAGACCAACATCCATATTGTGATAACTAACCGTCATCGAATATTTTGGAGAGCGGAAGAGGCGTGGCCCCTCTTATCGAGCAATCCCTTTGGCCCCCATACCCAGACGGGGAATGCGATTATGACCATATGACCATTTTATTATAGTTAAGTTTTATATTCTGCAAATACTTGTGATTCTTTCATCTGTGCTATTCTAATACTGTAAGGTCTATAGACAGCAAAATCCAGTATGATTATGCTATAAAGACGTAATGAAGTATATATGTAAGATTGAGTCCCTTAGTAGAGGCGAGGAGATAGGGCTGTTCTCAATTATATATGTATGAAATGAATAGAGATTAGAGAAACCTAGATCAAAATGTACTCCCACAAAGAATCAAAGGAAGTAGTGCTCTAAAATCATGTTTGAGGGAAGTTCATCGATTGTAGGATTGACTCATATTCATGATAGTCTGGCTATCATGTAGACGAGTGATTCAAGTGTTTGTTACTTTGCTTCTGTGTGGCTGGGCCTACCTTTACTTTTTAAAGCAGTATACAGCAATCACAGCATCGTCTTACGGCGTTTTTCCCACTGCCTGACAATCATGACAGATGTTTTACTTAGTTTTACAAGACCTATGCCTTGGGGTATTTAATTATTCGAATGGAATATATTCATTGATATTTTAATAATAAGTATGTAAATCATAAGCTGATATAAAATGATATATCAACCAATGAAATTTATATATTATATTGCCTATCAGGTATACATTCTTAATGTTTTTTCAATGTATTATTATACATATTGTAAATATTATATAATATATTAATGTATAAATATAATCGCTATATCTATTTTTTCTACTTCAATCACAATATCGAAATCCATGTATTAAGGAAGTGTCTGTTCCAGAGGGATGCTGGGCTCGTCCTAAGGACATAATAATCTATATAAGAAGGACGCAATTCATCTTGTAGCTTGTTATACAGGCCTAATTAGCCTAGTTTATTCCGAGGGCCTGTTCTTCACCGGAGTTTGAATAGAAGGAGCTATGCCCTGGCACTCCTGGTGTTGTGTACTGTAATGAGAGAGCTGTCACTGTGCCAGACCCCGCCTGTATGATTGGGAGTGCCTCCTGTTCTCTTGAGCTCCTCTCAACAAGGAGTCTAATATCTCATCACAACCCCTACCTTGTGGTTTCTTCATTGAGCCCACTGTGGTGGAATGGTTCGTGAGTTCTCTGGTTAAATTAGTGCATTTTCAGGCCTTTTAGAGGACTCGTGCTATTCTACACATGAAGAGAGGCAGAGGTGAATATTGGATGTAAATTTGGATAAGAGGAGAAAATGGCCGGTTCAGTCAGTATCAAAGGGAATTTACCATAGGCCTAAGCAGTATATTTCATTTCAATTCATGGAATAAGCAGATGCCTTGATTAACCCTATGAGGACCTACAATTCATTTCACCATTGTTGATACATACCTGAATTTTAAAACGAAAAATAAGTTAAAATGTATTATATATAAACAGATTAGAGTATCGTATGAGAATGTATGTTTGTGATCTGTGTGGGTTGGGTGCAAAGTCAATGTCATGCGTATGGGACACTTGCCAGGTTTATTTTTCCTCACCAAAACCTTCACTTGGCAGCTAGATAGAGTAAAAAAAAACTAAGTAAAATGACAAAATGGCGAATGGTTCAGTTACTTTGGGTTCAGATTTAATCTTGATGAACCTCAAAATCTGTACTACATCTACATTCCCAAGCACACATTGTTCATAATCGGTCGGTTTAACGTATTTTTAGAACCACTCTCTAGTGCTATAAGCACCACCACCAGTTTGTTGATATCGCGATCTTAAAACTGGTCGAGCTCACACGGACTCAAATCTCCGAATCGGAGCCATAATGCACGCTTATATGAAAATCCTCGCTTCACTAGTTTTTCGGTAGCAACTCAATCCCAGCCAATTCATCGTGCCGTGCGAATGGATAACCTTGAACAATTGATCAAGAGTATTAGGCTTTGGGTTTTCGGTTCCTGTTTTCAACCAATGTTAGGTTTATGGGGGAGGGAGAAGGATGTCAGTGATGAGTGATAAGGCTTGTGCCGTGGATTGCTTCATTACAGAGGCAGAAGATCTCAGTTTGTTGCTCAATAGAGGAGGACTTATTCTGAAAGGCCTGTATAGGAGCTGCTCGTCAAGGTCTCGTCTGCGTGTGTGCTCACGCGTTGAATCTCCCGCAGAAAGGATCACGTGCACCCGTCATCTGAGACCGGTATCGCCACCTTGCGACGGCGTCTCGGAACTAATCAAGCCAGGGCCGAGTGGAGGAGTTAGTATGCTCAGCCAATGATCGCCCTGTTTTCTTCTCTTTTAATGGTTTCACGTTTTATGTTCAATCTCAGCGATTCATATGCTGATTCGCAGGAAAGACGAGATCTCGTTCTAGATTCCAATGAGTGTAATCAAGCAACGGATGCTACCTGATGTTGTTTTCATCCCATTCCTCTGAGCAAAAAGGAGGTGTTTACTCAAGTTAATTCAGGGTTATTGACGACTGGTCTAGTTGTTTCAATGGCCCTGGTACTTTTGCTGCCTCATTTTTAGCAATCAGCTGATATTCAAGCTCAGGCTTCGTATAGCATCCAAAATTTGTTTTGTGTTAGATATTCGTTTCATTCCAACCCCATGCATTCCCAGCAATCACAGAGTCGCTTCATTTTTGGCTCCATAAGGATGGAGAATTATAGATAGTTGATTTGAAGTAAATAAATTTAGTAAAATATGTCAACTCTTTCTGACATTATAGGATAATCGCTGAAAGACTCTTTGACATGAGAAATGCGAATCGCTCGTAAGTGATGAATTTTATGTCAAATGCATTCGCTATTTTTAGTGGAGATGCTCATCATAAAACTTGTCGAGAGGTTCAAGCAAGAACTATATAGAGCCATATCATCTGAAGATGGGGTACACTTTTATATTCTGAAGTTTGTGAAGCTAACATTCTGACATTTCTGAATGGTTCTAAATACACAGCCCTCTTAATTTCAGAATGAACCAGGTCGGCAGTTTGATGCTTCGTGAATAAAAACAAAACAAGCGGCCCTTTAACATCTTTCTGCTAAAAGACTCGAAAATCTTAACGGCTTATCTAGCCGGCATCGTGATGCCATCCTTTTGTTATTTATTCCATATAGCGCACTAACTGCAATATTGCCATTTGTATAGCAATCAGCTGATATTCAAGCATAGGCTTATATCATCCAAAATTTGTTTTATCTTGGATATTCGTTTCATTACAACCCCATGCATTCCCAGCATTCCTGCGTTGAATGACTTTTTCCATTCGCTTTAATTTAAGGCGCACCGGTTTCATATATAGCCTCCCAAGACCTAAAAACGTCGATCATTGGATTTTACAACGAGGGCGCTCTAGAGTTGTGCTTCTTATATGATCTACATGTATTCCCAGCCGTTTCTGATATCAAAAGATTTTACTCCAGTTTTAATTGCAAACACTGATATCTGAGCGAGACATTAATTAACCCATGGAAAAATATATTCAATGAATTCAACGAAGGTAAAAACATCATTGAGACCTCGGGTTAGAATTCAGCATGAAAGTGCCATCAGTATTGACTTTGAACCGCTGGATCGTTAATGCATCTTTCTTTTATTCAAGGACGTTCATCTCTCGATTGATAAAATTAGCCCCGTAAAAGTTCTATCACGAATTCCCCTCGAAAGGGAAGAGGGAAATGAGGGGATGTGGGGATAATGTATAATCGATCTAGCCTGTTTACAACTCTACATAACTTAAGGCTTCTCGATCTAGGGCATGCGGGAGACAACCAACTATTGCTCGTCTGGTAGTCGTATTCTTTTTTTTATATTGACACCTCACACGGATGAGGCTCAGTTTTGATGTTGCAGGAGGTTGGGGTGGGGGGGGGGGGGAGTAAAACTTTATATTTGGTATTAGCGACAATTAGAGAAAATATCGCATCGCAATTCAGTTGAATTCAAGAGTGGTGAAGGATCAAGTAACTTATACCTCAGTCTTGACGCACTTATCACTGTGACCACACCAATCAAGAAAACCGCTTTACCTCATCTTAAACCGCTTTACCTCATCAAGGCGGGCATTGTTTACACGTATGTGTGTTTCTGTATTTATATACCTGTTACGTGTATGAAAATAATCATCAGGGATCATAATCAATATTAGATCATAAGGATTTCATCATTATCGTCATCATGACAGTGCTTTGCGGATAAAACAAGTTTCCAAATATAATAGTGATGAGGTAAAGCCAATGTGATGATGAGTGCAAAGCGACCGAATGATTTCTGTACCACACAAACACATTACGGGCATCTTAAAATAATGATAAAAGCATTCCACACTTTTTACTTCCAGATAGCTCTAAGTTAAAGTTATTACAGTATACCTTGGTGCTGTATGCATCCCCTAATATATATATAAGCATCCCATATGAATGAAAAACGTATTAAACCTAGCAAACGTTTATGACCTGAAACCTCCGAATCCCACTATACCTCATCATGTATAGGTGTAGGCACAGTGCTTAAATTATACCTGCGGCAAATCAAATGGATTTATCTTTCAAGAACCTATCCGGAAACCGCGGGTGAAGTGTACATTACCTCGACCTTTGTGTACGAGACACCAATGTGAAGCATTTCGATGCATTATCAATCATACATAAGCACGGGTAAACCGAAAATCAAGTGAAACCATGAACGTTAATGAGGATACGTATGTGAAGATGGTTCTTTGGATACCCGGACATCAACTAACTCAGACCTGCGCGAATTGATTATAGTCAATGTATAAATTACATAACAAGAAATAGTTAACAGTGATCAGTTTACATTTATTTCCGGTTCATGTAGAAGATTGCGTTTCCAAGGGAAACGGAGATTGATGTCAGTTAAATGTAAAGTTCGAGAGGGAGGGATAGTAGGAGGGAGAGGAAGTGGAGACAGAAAACATGAAATCCCTATCCCATATATGACTGGTCATTCCATGTGATTTTGTTGGTCCCTTTAACACCTTTGCATATGAGGCATCTTATTTCGCAACTTGCCACTTTAATTCACACATGGTCTACCCTTTAATTCACACCTAAACGCCATCCCCTCCCCCTCCCAGCCATTACCAGCATGATTCTGATCCCATCTGCTGATATCAGAATCAACAGATTCTTCACACTGATACCCAGGATGGGAGGAGCCAAGATGCTATCAATGATTGACAGATCTCACCCCAATCCATTTAGATTGATGATAACATCAATCTAAAAACGAACCATACTGTTGAGAATCTAGTCATGGATCAAAGCATATTCAATATTAACAAGAATTAACAGATACCCTTATTTACTCTTATTACATAGTATATGAATCAAACCAATCTTGGAAAACGTTGTTTAGACAGTTGCTTAAAGAATGGCCACCAGAAATAAACGTCTTTTTGGTTGAGATGGATAGATAGTGAAGATTATACATGTCATTAAAATTAAATGATCATTTTCAATCTTCAACCCACTCTAGGCTCAAAGTTGAGAGAGTCCCTTCAAACTTAGGAAAACCCTCTTGCTCCAAACCGCAAAGTGCCATTATGATCCCATTATGATCACAAAATGACATCATAATCCCATTAGGACACCTAGTCCGGAGCTAGGGAAACCATAGGGCGCAGTAGGTATCCAATCACTGACATGCCACAGTATTAACAGTGTAGGATCGTCACAGGCCAATGAAGCAGCTACAAAACATGTTCCAGAAATCATGTACATACATGTACATAGAAAGCATTCTTCACATAAATGCTTTCAAGCCCCAATTTAATGTCAGGTAGACACAACGGAATTCCGCTAAAGGAAAGTACCTGAGAGTTAATCATGATGAGTCAGACAGAATATCAACCTTGGGAGCAATTTGTGCGAGAGGCAAAATTTGTTCTGAGTGCTCAAAATGTTTGTGGACACCATGAAGCTCATTAGGGTGCCATTGTTAATGGATAAACAAAAGTGGCATGGGTGCTTAGTAACAATTATTTAGAGCTTACGTCTATTTAAAGTACGATAGGTTTGGGCAATTATTGCAGACATAATATGCTAGGCAATTTGCTCAGAAGGAGAATCATGTTTGATGAGAGATCTCAATTTCTAGGGCCCTTAGAGACACATTGTGGTCGTTATGCTTCGCTCGTCAGTCGAAGTCAGGGATTATATAAATATCAATGGTTTGTTTCCTTTATCGTATAAGAAGATCTTGTATGTGTGTTGAATAATAAAATCATATCGGCGTTGATCGAGGTAGATTTGAGCTATCCATTTATGGGTCAGATTTTCAGAAAATGAACAATTGGCAGCTGTACACATTGAGTAAATTCTGCCAAATTAGGATGCAATTTGGTCAATACTAGGTAAATTCGAGTATATTCGGGATTGCATTGATTCTAGCGATCTGTTTGGTTAGGTTGAACTGCCTTTTGAACTTTATTTTCGTCAGAAATTTGGGTTATTTCAGAGAATCGGTCAAGGTGAATTGTACATTTTCTGGTTACTTTACCCACATATAGGTCTATATACATGTAGTGTTAAACGCTAGAGAGAGCGAAAAGGCACGATGGGGGTTTGTAATCGAATCAAGAACGCTGGGCAAAATGAATGAGATCGATTATAAGCTGCGTAGGTAGATCTGCAGATTGCCATTTGGTATTTACATACAGCACAACGTCTTTAACCAACCAGATTGCTTTATTTTGGGTCACATGATATGAGCAATTCCATAAAAAAAATGGGTCATTTGGGTTGAAAACTGACAGTACATCCAGAGGTTAAATATTTACCTGAGATTTATTTTGGGGGTATTTTTTAGATCTAGGGGAGTGGAATCATCTAGGGGAAAGGCATTCTACAAAGTTTCTTATATTTTTTTTAATCGAGAGGCCAACAAAATGGTGGAATTGCTCACATACACATATACTGCTGTTCCGTTATGGTTACTTGATCAAGCACCCCCGAACGGGGCACTCACTAGGTAGTGAACACGTATGTAACAAATACTAAAATTGAATGCATGATATAAATTTATATTGCACCTTTGATGGCAATAAAAACTTATCCTCGGGCAGAATGTCAATTACCTCCTCATAAAAATTCGCTTCCTCTTTTTTGCGAATGACCTCCATTTAGCTTGCGTTCAAGAGTGAGAAAATTGGAAAATTACGTCCGCATTAAGCTGCGATTCCACGCAAAGACCTAATACTTTGACTCTGGTTCGTGTATGTCGAAAAGATTATGAAGCAATTTCTCGCATCGGCCTTATGTTCAAAAGCAGGTCGATTTAATGTGGAGCGAGCTTGACATTCTGACGTCAGGGGTGGTTCACGGCAGGTATCCAATCAGCCAGCGGCGGTCAGTGAATCAGCAAAAAAAAAGTGCCCCAGGCAAGAAAAGATTGTCGGTAGGTGGGGTGGTGTACTCAAACACATAACCGCGCCATGCATAACAGCTCCTGTGTCGCAACAAGCAGAAAAACGAAGTATGACATATTGCTGATGAACACAACATAGAAGTTGGACAACATGACAGATTGTGGTCATTAGGCGATAAAGGCCAGGGATCATAACCCCTTCATTGTCTACATACATACCAATTTATAGAAGGACTGGCGATAGCAGAGTCCGCTGGGGAAATGGTATCAAATAAGTGTAAAAGCAAATCAAAGCCTATTCACCAAAGCACACTTTAAAATTGTAGTCCCTTTTTTCTGCTTCCCATGCGACTTTCATGGGCAAACACATACATGTATTACTACCAATGTCAATGATATGACTATTGTTGTACCTTTATTTCCCCCTAACCTAAAACTAATGCTTCCATTTAGTGTTTTATATTCATCTTAATGATACAATTTGAAGCTTGATTAAACAAGCACATTCCATATTGATAACATAATAACATAATATTAAAACACTTTATTCTACATAATGTTACAACACATTAACACTTGGGAGTTTGGTCCTATAGCTTTTAGTATCTTGAGTGATGATTCGTCAAGACCTGAGAGCAAATCGATAACTTACCACTAGACAATGAAGCTATCTTAATTAGTTAATTATCAACTAACACCATGCATCACCATGGCAAAGGCCTGGAGCACTGTGACCTCTGCTTAACCTGATTGACCGACCTTTAATTAGAACAATATATCCTAGGCAGGAATTGGAGGAGGTCGTCTGTGTATACATTGGGAGATGGCTTCGGGTCCAATACAGTTACTTATCCCGGGTGCAATATGTGCTTGGAATGTATTAAATTTAAGTCAAGACAAGACCTTGAGTTGACATTGTTCCGAGATAATGAGGATGAGTAACACAAGTGGATAGCTCAACTTTGCTTTGGTCAAGGGTAGATTGTCCATGAATCATTAAATAGAACTAAATTACATCGTCGTAACGAGTGAAGATCGCGTGCAGGTTTTAGTATAATCATGGGCTTTTTATCAAAGAGAATCTTAAGTCCACAAGGCATCTGCCTTTTAGCAACTATCGTCAGTTTTTAGAATTCCAGACTCATTTGTTGCTTTTCATGTCAACTTCGTAGTTATCTTATAACTTAGTTAGTTCTTCAATATTTGTTTTTCAGTGTCCTGTTATCAAGACGGGGAATATGCATGCTGATACCTTTTTTACTATTAAACGAGGAATAATCACGAAATTGGTAATAGGAAATGGAAAAGTAAGATTGAAATGGAGAGGGAAAAAAAGAAAAAAAAAGATTGAAATGGAGAAATGTCAGTTGATCTTTAAACTATGCGTGAAAACAAGTGTTGGTATTTGTCAAGTTTCCTCAAAAACTTTGCAAAACAAAACCGAAAGTGTGAGAAATGAGGACATAGAGTCGGAAATTAATGTCAAACTGTAAAACGCTTACAGAGCGGACTCTAGTAAATGTTAGAGTCCGCTCAGAAGACTGAGTGTGAGATTGATACTCTGTCTGCCATTCCAAAGGGATGGCAGGGGGGGGGGCGAATGTAAGTCAAATCTTAACATGTTAGTGTAAAGGCCCTTTCTCTATATAATACTGTATACGAAGGATGAATAAAAATATTATAGGCTTTCCTACCCACCTGAAATGAAATTTATATGTCAATATGAAGGGTCTCTTCTGCGAACAAGGAATGGCTAGATATTCCAGTAAAACAAAATATGACCAGTTAGTCTCCCCTCCTATTTAAATAAATATCCCCATACCTTTTGCAAATTTCAATTTCAGGAATGTCATAACTACTGTGTGGTCAAAATGATGATATTGGTTCCGTTGTATAAAATACAGGTTAACTAATGAGTTGGTTGAAGGGGCGTGAATATTGCACGAGTAGCATGCTTTTAATCATGAAAATAGAAAAAAATCGAGTCATAATTTTGAATTTTACCGGTAATCTTAGTAAAAAAAAACAGATTGGTTGCCATGACAACCCCACGTTAATCACTAGTTAAATACGCACTATCCGTAACTCACTCTAGATACGTTGTTTTCAGAGCAATGTGCAACTAGACTAGCCCTGGTCCCCAAGACAAGGCTGTTTGTGGGGCCCTGTTGCAAGTCTACTATACTCTATCTACTATTGTCAGGTAAGTGGATTCTTTGATGTTCCTGCACTTAACCATACACTTTTCCTGACTCGCTATGGTGAGACAGAGTATAGCCCTCATTCACTGACATAACAGGTTGTTTATGGCGCAGGTCTACTACTCTCGATTCACTGACTTCCTCAGTCTAGAGGTATGTGGCACCAGAGTATCGTCACAACTTGATGGGAATGAACGGAAGTCTGGGGCTATTTACTTTCATAAATATGGATTCTTTTTGTAAATTGACACTGTCAACACCCTACCTGCTTCTCCCTTCTCCTCCTGTCTCCCAACGCATTAAAATCATTTCGTTTTAGTGTTAAATCCATGTGCAAACCATCGCCGATGTAGACAATAGTATGGCACATAATACGCTCAATGGTGGCACAGAATGGGTGGCGCTACTGGTAAGAGAGTGAGAAACCAGTACTCCGAGTTTAGCTGAACTTACATGAGTATGGCCGAGTGTATTTCAACGTGCAAGAGTGATCGAGCATGCCGGCATGGCTTCGGAACTACAGAGAGATATAGGCATTACCGTGTGCGGTCTGGTATGCAGTAATTGTACTAGTAAGAGCTTAAAATCTTTGGTGAAATCTCTTTTATACATTATAATGGGGACAATGAGGTTGATCAGGAGTCTGGCCAAATTGGAAATAGTGCATTATTTGGAAATCTGAGCGGATCCTGACTAATAGGCTTCCCCCTGTCGGTGGTGGCGTAGATTCGAGCTCGGGTTGTTTATGCATGCATAATTAAGTATGCCACTGACGCCTTCTGGTTGAGTGGGGAGTGACGCTGACATGGTAGTGATCATGACATGATATTAGTTTTTTAGTTTTTCTAGATTTCATTTTTTTTTAAATCAAAGACTTGCCCAAGTCTAATCTTGCACTAGTTTAGCAACTTAGTGATAGCGAGGGTGAGATTGAGTGGGCTGATCGATTTTTGAATTGCTAAACAACCCTTGTATCGCAGCCCCTTGCTCGTAAATCTCGAGTTTGCTGCGGGCAATTTAGAGGCCAAATTAATATTAGGAGTTTATTTTTGGTGAGGGTTAAGTGTCTCAAGTCCATGGGAGGCCGGTATTTCCACTATACACATGGAGTAGAAGGCAAACTCAATTATGGAAATGCACTGTTTGAAAGTTGGGGAAAGGCATGTGCATAGATACTATTTTGTGAGCCTACATTGTGCAGACATGATAACACCTACATTCCGTACTATGGAATGAGATATAGATAAATATTAATAAAGATTAAAGAATAAATATTAATAAAGAATCCTAGTAGCCTTAAGGGTGCAAGAGATGTGGGGAGAGCACTTTTTTGGAAGTTCCTATGCCCTATTTTCAAGACTGGGGCAGTTGAAACCCTCACCCCACTGATTATCCAGTTTGAGGGTGCAGTGAAAAAAGGTACAAGGGCCAGAGGAGTTTTGGAGAAAAAACTTAAGAGAAATCTTATGCAACCCGTGAACTGTCCCCAAATGGTAGTGATGACATGCCTGTTAATGTGTAAATGACCTATTTAAGTGGCCATACTTACATCACAAAATAAATCAATTCTGCCTATTGTTGCACTGAGCAAAATAATTATGTTGGCTAATATTTATCCGACTAAAACTCCTCACTTTTTCAATAAAACATGTGAAACGGACTACATAGAATTAGTGGTATATCTTATTATCTTTCTCTAATACGGAGTTGGGAATAGATTGAAAGAGATATTGGGCATTATTATTAAGGCCTGACATTCTATCTCGCAAAATGGCGTAGTACAGCTTAGAACGCCGTTTCAGACCTCCCACCAGGACAACACATTAAACTGCAATGTTTGATTTTAATATAGCTCCACTGACCTCTGCATGTAAAGTATTAATTAATTGTGCATAAATTAATCGGACACGACGGTGACATATCTAAATCCATCCGGACGACACTTAATTATTTAAAACACTCGGTTGGGGATTGATTTCCTTGGTTAGAACTGCGAAGTATTTTGAGGTATCTTTCATTTTTTTATTCCTTTAAAAACCTAAACGTTTTCCCTGTTTAGTTGAAAGAGGTGTAATTTATTGCTTCAAAGAGATTTCATCGACTGAACTCGAGAATCCGTCGCGGTAATGACAGATGAACTAATAAAACTTGCACCCTTTCAACATAAAATTAAGTGCATCTTTAACAATAATGAATTAATTAGAAATCGGTAACAGTAGGAAAACTACAAGGAAACGTTAGTTTGATTTGAAGAGGCAATGCATTGCATTATTTTAGTTACCGATACCGCCTGTATCTTTGTATGAGAGATAACAAGCCTGAAATCATATAAACCTGGATATCTAATCATGACAGTTCGGAGGTTCATATGACTTGGATTTAATCACAATAATATGTTGCCATATTATGCTTTTTTCACAGTAAACTATTGCGAATGTATATACAAGTGTCCCTATTGCCTTAGCTAATCGAATGATTAGTTTCAATTACACACCCAAAGTGTTTTAACATCAGAAATCCAGGATCTATGATACTAATTATACTGAAATGCTGGTCGCCCCCAAGAATGCCTCGGGCGGACTGGTTTCATGTACACGAGACATGCGATCATCCAGCCTAGGTACATGTGTAGCATCTTCATCCCTGCTGAATTCACATGTCCGAGTGTCGGTACATGCGAGGAGACCCGTCTAATTATTTCTAAGGGTCGGTTGATACATATATATCCATGGACAACCCGTTAAAGCCGTTGGATTATTAGGCTTAATTAACTTTAGAGCAAGAGCGGATCGAATTTATGGATGATAGAGAGACTCTTGCTCTAATCATTAATACTTAGTGTCATGTAATCAAAGAGATAGGTTGCTAATTTAAATAAATTTATTGTACCTGTGCCAGATAGGTGGACGTTCACTGAGATTTTGAGGAAAATTACACTTCTGTCTAGGCTCAGAGTTGCGACAGTCCCTCCAAACTGAGGGAAAGCCTCTCGCTCCAAACCGCAAAATGCCATTAAAATCTCATTAGGACATGTACACCTACCCCTGGGCCAGGAATGTCATTAGCGCAGTGGGCGTCCAATCACTGGCATAACATCTTATCTGATCTGAGAGAGAAAGAGAGTCTGTGAAAACGTTATATGGATAGATATTCCTCTGTTGAAATATTGAAAGAAACAATTAGCCACTTGATTGTCATCATAACAAAGACTTGTTTGTGCCAACTCGGTAAAATAATAGTGTATTAGATAGGAGAGTGTATGAATAGGGAGAGAGGGTGACCTAGAATATGAGAGATATGGTAAAAAGGTATCACCGATATTGCTAGCAAAAAGATAAGCACAGAACCGACTACTCGACAACAACAACTTACACTAAGTATTATTATAATGTTGGACCTAATTTATTTCCTGAAGGATCTGAAGGAGTCAAGTGGGTCAACATACAAAACGCATTAACAATTGATCGTTCGCCAACAACCTTTTACTAAGTTTTAGGGCTACGTCAAAGTGCCAACTTAGGAAAAATAAAAATGAAAAGATAGTGGGGGAAAATAAAAGAATTTAACTCAAAATAGCTTACAATGACGTCGCTTATTTTTGCAATGAGCACTATGACAGTTCTAGCAGGTTTATACTCGTCAGCAGAAGGGCGGCATTAGAGATACAACTTTTATAGTGTTAGCAATTGTTTTTATCGTATTATTATGGTATTATAAATACAAAATATCACACTTTAGAGTGCGATACTTGGCATGAGGAACAATAGAGACAGGCATGGGCCTTGCCGTTTTTACGTAGAGGAACACTGTATGTTAGGGAATTAATCAATAAGGTAAGATAATGACAATATTAAGATATGTTGTGCTGACGTTAGCAATTTCTTTCTACCTTATCCTGGGGCCCCGTGTGTGGAATAAAGAGGAAGTGTTTTAAAACTGTGTGGGCTAATGCGAAGATCGACCTTATTCCATGGTTCCTGATACCTATAGATTGTGCGTCGCATTCCATGCTTCTTTTAAGGCGCTTTACAGATACATCCTTATATTGTGAAGGCATTTCCCTGATTCTGATATGAATGAGATGAGGTACAAGTGACCAATTTTGATAAATCTGATTTAAGGTGTTGATATTTGACTTTGTCTTCTCAGCAGTTCACCCCATTGCCTTTTATTATATACTTTTCAGCCTCTTATGAATAAAGACATTCTCTACAAATATGTAAAGTTGTTAAATTGATTTTCCATGTCAACAATGCCCCACATTAAGCCGATTAACTCTATTTTATATCCATCAAAAATGGGAACTGGTTTAAAACTTCGTCCTTTATAATCTACAAGTAAGGATTAACAATGAGTGTTTGGATCGCCTCTTATTGATGAGTAGATATAAGACACTTTCTAATTTTGATGGAGAAATCAGTTTAGGTCCAAACCCCCCAGATCAGATAAGAATGGTATGTTAGTGATTGGACGCCTACTTCGCTAATCGGTTTCCTTGCCTAGGACTAGGCGTTCCAATGGGATCATAATGAGATTTTGCGGTCTTAATGGAATTATAATGGCACGTTGCGGTTTGGGGCTTTCCCTCCGTTTGAAGGGACTCTCTCATCTTTAGGCCTAGACTGTCTTGGTATGCTGCCAACAAATAATGGCTTGGGATAGGCTTTGGAACCAAATCAGACGGCTCAAGGCGCCACAAGCTAATTGGATGGAAATCAATCTGTTTAATTCGGGGTTAACTTCTTGCTGTTGGACAAACCCATTAAGAAACGTAATCCCCAAATTTTGGACCAGGTATTTGCATTGGCCCCCCTCGCCATAATTCCTTGATGCTGCCGACATGTAAAAAGAATGAAATGATCCTATGATTTGTCCAGAATTAATGATTGTTGAGGCTTTAATGACTTCTTAAAAATACAGTGAATTGGTGTAAACGATTACCATACCCTGCGCTTCGTGAAAACTCAGTCTAGCTTTGCTCAAATTGCTCAAGTGTTGCATTTTGCTGCATCATATTTCCCATGTATATGTAATCGTTTTTATTTCTACAAAACATCATACAGAAACATAGTTGGCACCCTCTGTGAACAGCTAGGTCTTCCAGGCAGGCCATAACAATTGAAAAACATATTTATACATTGAGAGTATTTGTGATATTTGTCACTTAAGAGTAACATTAACGAATGTCATGCATGAGTAACCGTATACTCTAGTGTCCACTTTTTTTGTTTAGCATGAATAAAATTCATGGCAAAGGCTTTATAATTATGCTGGTAGATGGAAAATCAATAATAATGTCATAGTATCTGTAATGACGCCACAAAAGTCATCATCTCGTTTCCCTAGGTATATAAACATGATTCAAAACGCAGTCGGAAATCCCTTTCTTTTTGATGAAAACATGAATATTCAAACTCTACTTTACTAGTCAAAAGTAGACCTGAAGCAAGAAAGTAGCAACCCAAGTTGCATATCTCGCGTGTTCTATACAGAGCTAATATATATTCCATCAAGAAGCTGAGATAGATAAGCACATAATATAAATATCATATTTCGAAATGAGCAAGAGTCAAATATGTAACTTACAACAGGCAAATGGCAGATTATCACAACAATACATTTTGAATTACGAATCGTGTTCTGTGTTGTACAATACTTCCATATACCATAGTTAATATGCAGTCTTTCTAAACTGTATTATACCTAAAACTTTCTGTCGTACTATACCTGATGGTCAATTATGTAAGCAACCAAAAGTGTACGTGTATATTCATGTCGTGCAGAATAGATTTATAGATTCCATTAAGAGGGTTTATGTGTGTTCAGATTTTATATATAATATATAATTAACACAAATATTCGCCTTAGAGCTAGACACTTAAATGCCCTCTGATGTGGCTAGATTCTCAGCCAATCCACGATCTTTTTGATGGCTGCAGAAGAGTTCCTTTAAGTCTTTTTTTCCTCTCAAACATGGAGGAACAATTGGCGCAGAAATGCCTGCAATGGATTTATGCTTTCCAGACTTTATGAATTGCTGTGTCTATCCGCACGATAACCACACAATATACAGAAGACACCTGTGGGAATATAAGCAATCCTTCATGATCAGTCATGTCGACAACTGCTGAAGCAACGAGGAAAATTCCTTCACTGTTTGTTTTGGTAATTTTAAAAATAAACTTGACCGTGGTAAGCCAATGACACGACACATCCTCCAACACGACTCATTTCCCACTGAGAGAATGGTAACCATCCAATGCAGAAATCAAAAGAACGCATTGATAAAAAGCCTCTTAAATTAAATTCCGAATTAACTTTAATAAATTTCATTTCTGATGAGTCTCACAATGAAAGCATTCTCTTTACTAGAAACAATTAAACCATTAATGGCCCCCGGGAACAATCAGTCCTCTGGACCACAACCCTCAACAATAGGGAAAGGCTTTTTCAAATTTGGCACTTTCCGGTAACCACTTTTCTGCCATTTGTGGAAACGCCAGTATGGCTTTTTAACTATAAACACACACTAATAGAAAAAGAATTTGTGAGAGAACAACTACGTAAATTGTAAAATAGCCAGGCCGACGTCTGATACGATTGGCTTGATGCGTCATCACTTGAACATTAATATGGCTCAGTATTGTTCTAGCGACTCACGTGATCTCTTTCAGCCTATCAGCGGTCGGAGAACAAGTGCTGCGCCGCCTGGCGGTGGGCCAGAGAATGTGTGATGAGAGGGCATGAGTCCAGGGGACATTTCGCTGTAAAGCAACTAACGTGGGTTCTTCGTGGGCAAGGTAAGTAAGGTAAACAGGTACTGGTTACCACATCAGGTCAGGTCAGTCTCGACTTGACCCTAATTTTGATTGGAACAGTCTGCTAGGCCCAAAGTTGAGAGAGTCCCTTCAAACGGAGGGAAAGCCTCTTGCCTCAAACCGCGAAGTGCCATTGTAATTCCATTAAGACCGCAAAATGTCATTATATTCCCATTAGAATGCCTTAGTCCTAGACCAGGAAACCGATTAGCGAAGTAGGCGTCTAATCACTGACATACCATGCTTATCTATTCTGAGGATTTTTAGCTATAGAATTCCTCATGAAAGGAGGAAGATATTTCACCCACAAAAGTAATATGAACAATTCATTATCATGAATATGCCATTTCCCAGCCAATGCTGATGATTCATAATAATGTTTATCCAGCTATAGACAATTGAATGAGGAAGAAGGCTGTGAACATATTTGACATTCCCATTATCAAAGCAATTATGAAATGGTGCCTAATTGTTGTGTTGATGAAATTCCTTCAGACTTGGTCTCATAAAAATAAATTAAAGAGTTAATAATACACTTTATGACGGGGACTGATCGACCAGAATCAGACATTAAACCAAACCTGTATTGGTGTGTTGGTTGTTATGTCCATAAAATCTGCACCATAACCAAATCAAATCGTGTTGATTGTTTTCCACGCTCTTTTGTTTCGGCCATCAACAATCCATCGGTCGGTGCCGGGTAACAGAGACTATGCGAAACATTGCTGTTTAATCATGTCTTTTTCTGTGATGTGCGATCTCTATCTATATTAAAATCATGTTGCTATGATAAAGCAGTGCTAAGCATTTCCAACGTGTGTACTCCATGAACCGTGAAATTTGATATTATAATTTTTGCCATTGAAATCAGTGACATTGCAACCAAAGTTAATGATTCAATTTCTAAGACACCTGTACGTCCCACATTCATGTGTCTTGTTGTTGGTTGAATAAGGCAGGTGATATATGATAGAGCAACCATGTAATTGATATTGTGATAACACTGTAAAGTTTTTCATCGCCAAAGTAAGTATTGAATGTACGTTGGGTAACTTTGCAAGAGGACTTGCTTGATTGTCCTCGTGGGTAAACTATTGACATTGTGCCAATTGAATGGAGGTCATTTCAGATGAGTGCGGTTATTTATTTTTGTGCCATGTCAGACAGAGGCCTGATAAATCTTCCACTCACCTTTGGGCCAGGCGACCTCTGCCTTCCACCAGGAGCAAAGTTCAAGTAAAAAGAAGTCAGGTAAATATTGTTGAATAATGTTAGAGTAAATCTCACACAAGGATCCCGAAGAAAATGGCTATTTAGTGAGTTCAAATGGCGAGGCAACAAAAACCATGGCTCCCGGATATAGACATTGGCAGACCAATAGGCGTATAATCTAGAAATGCTTTCAAGCCAAGTTCCCTTAGCAATTCCTGGATATTTTACAAGCTTTGCAGCGTGTAGTAAAGTCGAGGGGCTCGAGAACAACTTTGTTCCCATGAATCATACTTCTGATGGGTGGATTTCTTTTACAAGGGTAGAAGCTTGGAAAGTTTTCAATAAATCTTTAACACGGGGTGGCTAATAGGTTTCTCGGTGCATGGATGGAGTGGTTGCATGTATGTTGGGGAGGACAGCGAGTTGTCAACCTGCTCTGCCCCCGGCGATTACCATAAGGTAAAACTTGGGTCTTGCATATTAATGAGTTCCCTACGTCACTCAATGTCCAAAGTGAGTTATGGATCCCGGATTCTCCGCCTCTCCCTGAAACCCCTCCTCACTCCACCACATCCCTCTCTGCACTCTTCAATGACTGAATCTCTTGAGGGATATGATATCCATAACTGGGTTTTAAGTAGTCGTCTCAGACTTGGGTATAATTACGGTCATTTAAGTGGCATACAATCGCAATATGTAATTCATTGAAAACTCTACAAAAAAAATTGAATGAATTACGGTTTAATGAGTACCTTGGGACACATCTGTGAGATATAGCTCTCCACCTTGTATAACCTATTGAATTGATCGCATTCACGCTATAAGAGTTGTTGTCTCTCACTCCCAAGCTATAGCTTTTCTTCGAACGACCTTGAGCTAAACACATTTATGCATTACAAGCTTAGGAACCGGAGGTATAATAATCATATTCATTCATTGCGCCAGTCTTAATTTTGCACATGGATGCACAGAGAAGAAAACGCCCTCCGATTTGAATGTTGGGTAGAGCATAATTCCGGATTACGACACTGTTCCTACTGACAATCCCTGTGGTATTAATAATGCATTCATCTCAGCCAGGGCTGCTATCCACCCAACCCCCACCCGGCATGTTCATGCATTGATTATAAAGAAGGGATCTAAGTAACAGCACATGAACCAGTTTCTCATTTGTCATAGAACAAAGAAGTATTCTTCCGTTTGAAGTATTTACTTTTTTGCTGATACATATACGGAAGAATGATGTTAGAGGAAACATCTTTGAATACTAATATTGATTTATATGGCTGTCATTTAATCAAGGACAGGGAAAATGGCAAAAGGAAAAGATGAACTTCTGACCTGCAAGAGAGTGTTAATGAGACCATCTGAGGGATCCCCACTGGAGCTTCAGGTCGCAACCCAGGAGTCAACTCCCAGGGTGGGTGGGAGGATGAAGGTGGGTCGGGGTAATAGGGGAGGGCGTCGGGAGGGTGTAGGTGTGTGCGTGTGGGGAGAGAGAGGTGGGGGGGGGGGGAAGGGCTGATGGAAGGAAACGAGGTATCTGAAGCTTCTGGTTGGAGTAACAGAATGCACAGGTAAAAAATGTTTCTTATGACCCATTTTTAAAAGTACAGCTTTTTGATCTTTAGTTCTAAGGATGGTAAGCCAAGGAATGGTGGCAATCTGGTGTAACATGTATCTCCACCATACAATGAATCATTGGCTACCCTACGGCAGGATTTACAATGCAGAAAGTCTATTGGTATGAACTCGCCATATGAGGCATCGTTTGTGTGCATACTGAATTTACATCCATTCAATTCAGTAGATGTATAAGTCAAAAACGGATGGGCTTTTATCCTAACAGAATACAATCGACAGTATAGTTAAGCTTCTTAATATCTTATATAATGTACGTATAAAATTATATCATATATTCGTTTGTGGCCATTCTGTATAATGATATATAACATAGATGAGACTAGTATTTAGAAGTTTTAGAAGTATATCGAAAGAAATAGTAATATATAGTTTGTATTGCCTCCAAGAAATACTTCTATAATATATGTGATGTGTCACATGAAAATGAGTCACAAGTCGCTACAAATGGATTTAGAGATATCATCATATTTGTAAAGATGAGATCAAGTGGGTTCCAATGATGGTAAACATTAAGGATATCTAAGAAGTGTTTCTATATTTTATTTTGGATATCTAATGTTTGAAAAAAGTTTGCAATATTTCTGGGTGGGCAATTACCAGTAGTAAATTATCTAAATCTACTCCATAGTATCTTTGAAACCCAAGGATATATTTAACAAAATCAGAACATTTCAACCAAGAGATCTTGTTAATAAATCACTTTGGAAAATATAATGTTTGCGACTTGTGACTCATTTTCATATATATATATGTACTGAGACTTGATTGTTGCCGATGGCGGGTGTTGCTTGGTAACCACCGATTTAAAAAAAAGATATATACAAATGTTTCATTCTGGAAAGGTATATTGATTATTGAGCTTAATTCGCACTGTAACAACAATCCTTAACAAGAATAACTTTTTAAACTTCATGAGTATTTTCGATTGATTAAGTTATTAGTAATTCTGTGTGCATCTTGGTGTCCGGCGTTTCCCCCGCCAACATTCTCCCCGCCGACAATCTCCCTGACCCATTCTCCCCGCTGCATTCTCCCTGATATACATTTTCCCCGCCACACATTCTCCCCGCCAAATGACCTCCCCGCCGACATTTTCCCCGCCAATAATATTTGTAGAAAGAGATAATTCTCACGTGCAATTCTCCCTATTTCGAAGTAGCATATGATTTATAAACTGTTTAGATACATTTTCCATCTACTTACTTTGTTTTTCTAAGAAACTCTCCTACTTGGAACAAGAGCTTTCAGTAACATACATAGAATAATGTAAATTAGAATATGACTCTGCAGGGGAAGCATACCCATAGAGCGCTGACAGGAGACACAAAGTGGCCTGAAGTACCTGGCAACCCTAATATCTGGCGTGTTTCAAAAGCCAAAAGTATTTTTCATGCGTGTTTCCTGTGGATTCCGTGTTAACTCCTAGCAGCCACCCCAGGCTGCTACGTCATTCTGTCAAAGTGTTATCAACTTCCATGCCTATCTTCAACATGCACCTAATGACAGTAATTTGCTCGCAATATGGAACTTTCACAATAACTTCGATGCAGTCTAGGTCCAAAGATGAGAGCGTCCCTTCAAACAAAGGGAAACCCTCTCGCCTCAAACCGCAAACTGCCATTATAATTTCATTAAGACCGCAAAATGTCATTATATTCCCATTACAACGCCAAGTACTAGGCCAGGAAAACGATTAGCGAAGTAGGCTGACATACCATTCTTATCTTATCTGAGGGTTTGGATCTAGAGTGGATGGCTATGGATGTTTCTGTATACGCCGTCAATTCATGTTCATGTGTTTCCTGGGTTGTTATTCTGTTTTGTGCAATGATTTCCGGGTATTGTCTGTGTTCGCCTCTTGACCTAGCTAGCAATAGATAATCAATATCTCATATCTATGATTTCTTTTCTCTGATGTTATTAATACTACCATGCAGTGAGTACAAAGCATTTCGTTCCATTTGTTCGATATGATTAGGTAAGGCATTCAAGGAGAATCAAAATTTCATAATCTTCGAATCCATGAACTCAAAATATTTTCCCTTTTTTAAGGTTATTGTAAAGGGTTTGTTTTTGATGATGAGTAAGAATGTGAGAAATGACCAACGAGGTTAATAAACACCCTTTTAATTGAGGACCGAATGGGTTTTTCTTCCCATATTTTTCTCTGAATGCAAGTGGAATACGGTATGGGTAAATATCACCTTCCTATAGTTACCTATAGTAACAACTATTAAATAGTCTGCTCTGCTAAAACCCGATGATCCCATAAACAAGTTTTATTTGAAATATCAATCATGCGATAAGAGTGGAAATATCCCAGAAACTGACTACGACTGAGGTTATATCAATATAATGGACTCAGAGTTAGTCTATTGCATTGATATACCAACGATAAGCATTGGTTTCTGAACACAAAACCGCAGCACTTCAAACCTGGCCCCGATAATGTCTAATGGATATCCATGTATAGTAGCTATTATGCAATATCACTGAGTGGATTAAACCAAATCCTATCCCCGGTAGTGCACGTAAATTTGGATCCATATGTCCTTTATATGTGTGGAAGGGGTTGGAATGTTCATGGTGTATATCGGACTCTTTAAGAGTTCTTTACTGGAGGAAATTTCCATCTGTTTCCTTTTTAATTTATCAGACAAATATCATTATTTCCGAACAGTGTTGTTAGTAAGTCACTGCAATTACACACTGTGACACTCTCATAAATGAATGTCCTTCATTTTGTCCTTCATTTTTAAATCATTTAAAAAGATGATTTGATATTATGTACAGGAGTTGGTATCACGTCTCTTTCTCTTTCCTACTTTGATATTGTATTGTAAAGTTTATGGCCATTCAGTTGGACGTAATAAGGCGTAATTATGGAGTTTATGACTTATGTAAAAATCGTAATGTTATGATGAAAGACAATCTAATGACTGGCAGGGTATAATTTGACGCCAACCTCTACACTGGGTCACTCTTGTAGACACATCCTAACTTGCACTGGAGAACTCGCACGTGCATTTAACCATGTTCACAATGGCAGCAAACCTCGTGCATGATCTTCTCCATTAGCCTTCAGTACACACATCATATCCATTCATGACAACATTATGGCGGTCTGTAATAGATCTCTGAATGCTTGCTTGTGTCAATATAAATTAATTGTTCTTATTGGGGAGGTCATGAAAATCATGATATTTGACAATGGGATTGTGGATGGAACTTTAGTGACTCGTGTATGTCATGAGTCCATGGGACATATGTCGATTTAATAGCTTTCATTTCAAATATTATGGTCACAAGATTAATAATAGCATTTAATGAAGCTTTGTTTAAAAGGCATCTCCATTGAAACCAGCCTGTCAGTGTGGATATATATACGGTAGCAATATATATGTGGGTGCTCAAAATACACAAGAACCAAATCTTGGGGGAAATGCAAATTCTGCTACTTTAAATGTTCTCTGGAAATTGTTATGATTATGGTAAGGTGACTAATTAATTAACCACCCCTTTTAACCCAGTACACACTTACATAACGATGAATACGATGAATTACAACGTTAAAGACTCATGATATAAACAGGGGGAGTTTACATCAAATGATATAGCGGGCAATGGCCTTTCATTTGATGGCAAACAATGGTAACCCCAGTTGCACTGTAACTTGTATACCATTGCCTCATTTCATATCAAATTGCCTTGATCTGACCTTAGTGAGCTCTAAATTGTGACCAGTGCTGGGTCTAATGTCACGATTGTTTTGAGGTTTTTTAATCTAAAAGTGATTGTTACTATTGTGTTGAATACAAAATGATGTGACACCTGTCATCCTACATGGCCAATGGGTGGTATTTCCCTGCTAAAATTGAGGCCGGGTTCTTGTATTTAAATTGTTTTTGGTCCTAACATTATCCAAGATGACATGCATGTACTATAGTCGATCAAGTCTGGTTTGTCCCGTGCTGGACAGAAAAATTGGTAATTTCTGTAATGAAAGTCGAGTATGACACTAATGCATTTGAATCACCTACTCCCTGTTCTCTTTACATTCCGAGTTTAAGGAAAGGGATAAGATATTAAAAAAAAACTATAAATGGAAATAAAACAAAGTATATTTAATGGCGGAACAATATGTGTTTGTATACTTAGCAGTGGTCTATTCAGAAAAGGAAACCATACAATTCCTAGCTACGGGAAATGGTACAAATAAATAATAATGAGTGGAATTTAGTGAGTCGGGTCACTGTGGCTGATCCGTCATTCATGACTATACATTTGGCTGGGGTTTGCAATTTTATTGCATTCAATAATATGTTTACTTACTGCATAGGTTTGTGTGACAAGTGACCATGGCTAGAAATAAACTATAATGGTCACATGCTGCGGTCTGACTCTGATGATGTTCACATCAGGCACTCGGCCAAATACTACATACAGTCAAACATATCATCCCTATTTGAAGCATCGTCAGATTTAGAGTTCATTCTTATTCATGTGGTGAATCGATTACCTTTTTAGGATGTTTAAATGTTAGTTCTGTCATTAAAGATCGTAGGCCCAAGCCAGGGAGAGTGGGGTCACAGGAAGTACTTATGTTCCCTATTGAATTACATCATTTAATTAAAGGATGTTTACGTCGCTTAAAGCACATTAAGGATGAGAGGCTATTAACCACATGACCTTTTAACATTTTGATTTCATGTAACTTTTTAAAATAATCAATGGTCAAAGGACAAGTTCTCTTAATTATAATGGTAATCAGAAACCCATATTTATTTATCCATAGCCTTTTTTAAAAGAAAAGGGTGAAAAGAAAAAATAGGAAATTGCTGTCAAGTGCCGTTGCAGTTGAGTCATGATGAAATGCAAACACTAGTATAGGGAGGTTTAGCAAGTCTAAGCTATACGTAAACGTAAACGTATCCGTATCTCTGATATACGTTAAAGGGAAGAAATTTAAGTTCAGCAAAACATGGCGTGACACAACATATCAAGCAAAATGTTTGATCTCACTATTTATTTTTTATACATAAAAATGCGACGTAATTCACAAAAAAAAATATGGATACGGTTACGTAATTGTGATAGGTTTGCTTGCGCAACATCCCTATTGTTCCACTGATATTTATTTTTCTTTCGTTGTGAATATTGCGATCCGGGATTTCTGGAGTTGTCAATGTTGTTCACAGATTTAACCAGACCTCGGACAGTTTTATTTAAAACAAGGAAAATGAAACCTTAGCGCTGACCCAACCTCAAGTACCGGGGCCGCAAAGATCCGTAATTGGAAACCCTCTTCCTCAAATTTAAGATCATCAAAACTGAAAAAGGATCAAATTCAAGCTCACAAAAAAATGTGGCTTGTGAGTTTTAAACAATGGTTCCCTGAAACCATTCGGATAAGTGTTCAAAACCTTTGTGATTTTTGTTACTGCATGGGTAACTTATGATTCAACCCCCTATTAAATTGATTATTTATAAAGTTCATTATGTGTTGACAGGTCTATAATGCTTTGTATATTAAATGAAAGCTTGCAGTGAAAAATTGTTTTTTTTTACCTTAATTCCCTTTTTTTAAAGCTGCATTTTGCTGACTTTGTAGGCTGCTTTATAAAGTAGATAGGATTGAAAGAGTTACAGAAGAGTGTAGGAGGAAGTTCTTGTCAGAAATTAACTGACTTGTATTCCTCCGCTCGCCATTCCATTTTGAATGATGGCTAACAATGCAAGAGATGCAGCTTAATGCTGCAGGCAGAAGTATCAATCATAATAATGCCATTCCCAAGGTACCTCCCCTAGACGAGTCCAATAACTTACTTTGATATCTATACATATGAACTGGATAACTTTGATTTGGAGCCCATGTTCCATTATCCCATCCCTTCAGCTGAACATACATTAATATCACGATTAAAAGTCCATCTGTATGTTTGAGTATAATGAGTTTTACTCTCGACTGACAATCGTAATCGATGTCAATAAATTGCACCAACGGGCAAGGAAAAAGTCTGACGCGCCTGTCTCACCTTTTCCATTCATTCCATCTCCCTGATTTTCTTATTTCAATGAAAAGCTTTTCGGCTATTATGCTATAGTCAGAAAACACGTCAAGCTCGTGCCTCTAATTCCTGTTACATGGATAATTAAAATATATTAAAATCCTTTAGCTTATCCTAATGCCATCGGCTAGAATACGAAACACATTAGGAGGGCAAGGCATAGTGCCATGTATTCACAAGGGATAAGTCCGTTATTGTGAAAGTATCCAGGGTTGTAGAAGAAGTTTAGTGGCGTTGTTTGAACGTCAACAGGTCTATCGGTTTCATAAATTTACTACACAATGAATCAATTATAGTTCTTCTACGTCTAAATCCATCAATAGTCTGCTTTAGAGATCTTATCACAGAGCTTCTCTTCAGCAGGTGGATTGTATTTAACCCGTAAGACAAAAGGCTAGTCCTCAGAGAAATAATTATGTTGTCATCATTATGAATGGTTTTGCTTCAAACAGACAAAACTACAGGATGGTGTCTGATGTCCTTGGGTCTTTTTATAAACTGAAAAATGGGCCTACCTGTGTTCGGTGGCCAATTGAAAGGGCACTTGAAAGTTCTTAGCTGAGAAGAATTTCAGCTGTTGTTGCCTTGTCACACAATTCCAGTATTGAAAACAATCTTCACACAGACACAGATTCGTATGTATCTATGTCTTTAGGTAGTTCATCCAGAAAACTATTTCTTATCAAAGTGGTATGATTTTTACAACACTGTAAAAAGGCTTCAAACAAAACACGATCACACGTGGCATTTTAAGCCTCGGTGCAGTCCTCAGGTCTTCCGGCCGGCGAAAATCGATGCAGAAATATGAATGTCGTGGCACGAGGGGGGAAGTCTGGGCTACGTTCCATTTCCAACTTTAAAACTCGGCGTGTATGTATGTATTGAGTTGGTGAGTGCGTAAGTCTCTCTCTCCCTTTCTGTCAATGCTGACCGTGTACTAGTCAAGGCGAGCTTGGCAGACAAGTAGTAATATCCCGTCCACACTAAGATGCGCATCTGGTAAACGACTGTTGACACAGTAATTGACACTTGCAGAACAATGGTGATTTACTCGCGCGGGGAGCTTGGACAAGGAGTGACCGGCCAAACAGCCCTGGGGCGCGGCAATCGTTACGGCAGGGCCCGGCGGGGGTTCTGGCAAATGTTCAGGACATTCAATGTTACTCCTGCATTACTATCTATGGCATTTTGTCATGCAAGGTGCAGGGATTTTAATGGTAGAGGGGGAGATGCATCCGCGAATGAAATCTTCAAAATATCGATAAATGTGTGTATGGGGATTATCAAATCTACTGAATAGATCTATACAAGTCCACCCTAACATTTTATCTCATAATTATTGGTACTAAATATACCGGGCAAAATATAGATAACGATACATGAACAGTAGTAATCTAATAGCATATACCCTGCCCAATATCATGGGGCAAATATTTAAAGTGGAATATATGCTTTAGTTCCTATACATGGTGATGGAACCCAGTGAGGTTTTTTTACTTGTCTCTGAAATATTCATAGTTAAAAGTAGGCAGGGAGGAGAGATCAATGGGATGAGAATGGAGACGAGCAGCTTGGTCCACACACAAGGACTACATGAGCTTCTCACTCGAGCAAATTCGAAGACAGCGTCGCTGGCTCCATTATTCAGCATGGCATGGCACGCTTCTTAAATAGACATTCATATGACATGAAAGCAAGGATGTGGCTCAGGAGTAATAAGGACGTACATAGACATATGGATGTAGACATACACATGCATGCATTGATGGTAATCCGTGAAAATCCCTTCTACAACAGCAGTAATGCGATATAGAATGGTGTGTGCTTATAAATAGTGGCGACATGGGTTGAGAGCGACAACGTCATGCCTCATCTATCTAGAAGTAGATACATATATATAGGACATGGATTCCGAAAATAGCAAATTTATACATGTTAATAGGGGATTTGCATAGCCGCCATTTTGAATCTTGATTCGCATGAATTATGGGACTAATGGTACAGTATAAAATCTATATAAAACATGTACATCACCATGTTCAGCATGGAATATCTATCCATGCTCTAAAGTCAATATCCATGTGTTATACATGTTTCCATAACACAAGTCCCCATCTTTCCCATCATGCATTTGGTTGTCATAGGTCATTCATAAAAGCTATGATATTGGTGAAAATAATCTTGCAATTTTCGGTAACAATGTTGCCAAATATTTGTAAGTAAGATTTTATCAGAATCCATCCCAGGATGCACTGTAACAGACATGCACATTGGCACATGCAACTCCCCTAATATATGTCCCGATTTAGCGAAAGGTCTTGGATTTAAGTGTCAATATTTGACCTTCATCCGAATCCAGATTGTGCATTTGCAATGACTATGCGACGATTAATAGTTAGACCTTTAGGAAATTTAAAGGAAGGAAGAGTCATTGTTGGCAATTATCTGGGAAGACATCCTGGAGTTAATAAAAATCAACTCAGGTATGGACAAGCTTCGAAAAAGCAAGACATGACAGGGTAAGAACATTCACAGTGGATCAAAGAACAATATTTTTACGAAAGTAAATTGTCAACGGTGCTCTCCAACTGCCATTCACTGGAAACCGCTCACACAAATAGTTCGTCTGCAACAATTCCTCAATGCATAAACGTTTTATGAATGTTAAAATCAACTCAAGAAAAGAGGTGGAACAAACTACAATTAACCCTTGACATCATCCAATGGTTTCAGAGATATCACAAGCTTAAAATCTGAAATGTCACACACTATAAGCCTATCATCGTTCTAATAAAGATGTGATGTGTTCCAGGCGAATGAGTCACAAGTCGCAAAAAAGATATTTTCTTAAGTGATTTATTCACAAGATCTCTAAGTTTAAATGTTCCAATTCTTAAGGGATTTAATACATTAAGTCCTATGAGTATCTACCAAATTTCAAGACAGTATATTAAATATATCTCTGCGTTTCGAAGTTTATCCTATGGAGTACATTTAATTACTTTACTAGTAATTGCCCACCCAGAAATATTGTAAACATTACAACATAAGTATATCAAACATAAAATATAGAAATACATCTTAGATGTCCTTGATGTTTACCATCATTGGAATCGGCTTTATCTCATCTTTTCAAATATGATGATATCTCAGAATGCATTTTTTGCGACTTGTGACTCATTTCCCTGAAACACATCACACTTATAGTTTTCAAGTGCCAGGAACTAGTAGAGAAAGTGTCAGCTATATTGCATTATACAGTCATGTGAAAACCGACATGAATTTGACACATTTAGATTCCTATTCATGTCTAATTATTTGACAGACGGCTAAAAAAAAAGAACCTCGCTATAGAAGCACTGTACATCTTTCTGTCGTATTTCACATGAGTCGGCTACTGTTATACTGTTAGTAACATGTCAGAGATTCTTGTTTCTAGATCCCTGTGCACCTAAACACTGACACGTTTATTTCCAATGCAGACTTTGCTTCCCTACATTCGATATAACTAGTGATCAAAACGTTGCATCAAGGAAATAACTATTTTCCACGTGCCAGCGCATTGTCCTTTGATTCGTCAATGAAACATAAATGGAAAAGGCAATATTTGCGACCTATACACCTGTTCGCTGTCAGCGGATCTCATTTCGGAAAGTATCGGTATGTATGTTCTTTTCTGGCCAATAGTGGAAGACTTTGATCTGCGATAAGCCTTGCACTGAGAGTGGGCCGGTTTTACCAGCTATCAAAAAGGGGGCGAGGACATGCCATCAACTCACAAAGGCAGGTGTCGCTACGATCGGGGCCATTTGTCTCGGTGCCAGAGGGCTAAGGGCAGGACACATCAGGCAAGTGATTCCTTGCATGGCGAGGGAAGGAACTAAAGGCAACTACAAAATAATTTTGTCATTGGATTCGGACAGTGATTCGGCGACGATCAGTCAGGCCATCTTCAAAATCCAGAGGCAAGACAATGTAATAAAAGGGCCTTTCTCGCTGATTCAAAAAAGGCAAAGCAGCATTATTATTTTTGTATTGTTGTTTACTGCCATAATATATAAAAGACAATAGTTATATTATATATAATTATTATATCATTTTTAAGCTTTTATTTGATCATGGTTGCCCGACATCCCCGGGTGAGGTTTCCCAGTCGTCCCATATTATATGATATAATTATAGAAGAAATATTAAGCATCTCTTTATCACTTTATACGTTGACAACCTTTTCTCTTTTTCTTCATATTATGCGTTGTGAATGTGCAATGTTTTGGCCATTACAAGTACTTTTTTGATTGATGATGCAAAGAATGATGTCAAACTGATGGTAAATCGGTGTAATTTTCCTAATTCTGGCATACGCCTTTAGTAAACATGCTGTCTTATTCTATTTTTGCCTCTGACCGAGACAAATGAGTATATTACAAATATATGACGCATATACATATATATACATGATTGCAAAGAATAGATCTTCTCGTGAATGAGCCCTGACAGGTCATTAGGATGCAAGATATATAGCCTATGTCACAAAACTTAATGCTTTGTCCAAGTTTTTCACCCAGCCATTTGTTCCCTTCCCCAGTCATTACAATAATGATCGCTGACAATAGATTCATTTTAGTTGTAGCCATAAATTAATGGATATTCTTTTTATGCCACATGATGAATGAAGCCTGACAGTATACTCTCCCAACAACGGCCCTCGCCAAATCCTGTATTCGGTCACAAAAACAATTTTTATCACTTTATGCAAAAACTTTGTGAATGTATTACCTATTTTAGTAGGTGCTTGTACTAAAACCAACCGGGCGATTCAGCTACGGAAGTTGTCCCCGAAAGGTCAGTATATTTCTGAAGGGCCAAATTTCCCCTCTTGTCGCATACACGAACGCACATAGGGAGAGAATCTCTAACAAGCGAACACCAGGAGGGGACTGGGCCTTTTACACGGTAGTGGCAGCGGTGTAAACCACACCACTAAACAAGACTTTAATCCCTTATCAATATTAATATAGAGAGCCACTGATCCGGTGTATAAAGGGAGGGAACAAAAAGTGGGGTGGAAAATTCATGGCTGTGAGTTGGGTGAGGCTTATTTCGCATACAGACCCGGTCCCACATTTTTAGACTGGCGTGGAGTTGATGCTTCGGGGTGACGGCCTGAGGCAAGGACGCGGGTATGTAATGGGAAAACCGTGTCTGTTTGAGAAGGAAAGTTCCGCGGACGGTTTCAATGCTAAGTATGCCCCAGAGGACCCTCTCATGTACATGGTTGAATCTCGCCCAAGCAAAGCTGTCTGGCAATATCGAGTAGGAGGGGGAAAATGCTCCGTCTGTGCCACTTCCATGTCTATAGGGAGCGGGAGAGAATTGTTTGTAATTGTACAAAATAAGCCGAGGTATAAATTATGGATACCGAAGAAAGTAATTGCCACCTAGTTGGCTTCATGAGGAGGTGATTCATACTAAATGCGTCATCCGTTAAAGGTTTTATGGTTTGGCTTTAGAAAAAGGTAATCCTGAGGAGGCGGAGGAGCACTGTAGGTGGCACCACAGTAGCAAGAATCAAGCTCTTATGAGTCAGACGCCAGACAGGGGGAGCTACGTGTCTCCAGAATTGTGTCGTGATATATACACATATCGCTCAGATAGGCTACCTGTCATTGTGACTGTCTGTCCCCTTTTCCTTTGCCCCCTGTCCCCTGACAGATAAGTTCCAAAATCAGAAAGTTTGTCAAACATTATGTAAATATGCACAACATTTATGGGGAAATGAACGGATTTGTCATAATGCAGTGACGTGATTGTGAAATGGTGAAGGTGAGCTAAGGTGGAAAGCAAACAACGGGATGGACGTTGATGAAATTCTGACTACCTCCATGTCTGACATCCATTGACACGTGGGCTTCAAGCATGACGTTTATGTCATTAAAGGCGTCTGGTTGCCCCAAAGGCTTGATTCTATAATGTTGTTGGTGTTATACATTAAATCATACCTTTGGTAAAAACTGTATTAATGATTCGTCATGGTTTAGGAGACTGCTTCATGCTTAATAGAGACATTTGTTGCATTTATTCATTCATTCGCAAAAAGTTGCATGCTCGGCCTATTAAACGAAATCGAGAATCCCCGTCCAAGTACCTATCTTAGGATTTCTTAGAGAACAAATTAAATTGTTCAATTTTAAAGCAAACCTCAATCAATCATACATGTATACATGTATGTGGGTTTACCTTCTGGCAAAAATCAATACCTTAACGTGCATAACGTTTGGTACTGGTAAGAATGCATGAACATGTGAGCAAAAAGTAAGGTACATGAAAAAAGTACGATATGGTCGGTGCCAAGAAATTGTTTTCCTTCCAATAAAGTGCATGTACACCTGATTTCTAAATCCTTAGCATGTTATCGGCTTTAAAAACATGTTGGAATGTCAGATTTAATCAAGATAAGGAAATAAATGTTATCATTCAACTGTGTATCAATTATCCAACGTTGTGTCGAATTTAGTACAATAGGCCTAATCTATATTTGCTATTTAAATGTATTTTTAATTGATTATGCTCTTATCGACTTCCCTATTATAAAACCACTCCCACATTATAATAATGTGGGAGTGGTTTTATATGAGACGCGCCGTAATTCCGTCGTAGAGAAACTAACGGTTATTAGTATATAAATGTTCATTTAATCAAACTCATATGGTTAAACCCTATAACCCATGTATAACACCATGAAACAAATGCTTGGCCTTGAAGAATGTAAATTCATGAGTACTATTTGATATAATTATGAATAATGAATTATGATTATGAAAAAAATGAATCAGTTAAGAACCTCGATATGTCAACCTTAGTACTCCGACCACAGAACAACTTGGGGAATGTTTTTGTTGGGGAGTGTATGCAGTAGCCAAACCTGACATCATCATGTGCCGCAAACAGCGCTAGTTGACTGCATTCCTGGACTGCATTGCGTTCAACTCTTTACCTCTCCTAGAGAGGGCGACACTATTCATGAACAACAACTATTTTGAACTTTAACCACCAGATGGCAGCTTTGAGCAGGGAATTGTATTGTCGTTTATGCCAAAGACTCTATATCCGTAGGATACAGAAATATTAAGCATATGGAAAAACAGCTTTTAAAATAGCATTTTCTTTGGCTCATTGCTTCCATTGATACAGTAACAGAATTCTCTATAATATTTATTTCATCGTTAGTATGGGTGTTTCAGGTTCTCTGAACCCATTCATGAACTTGGTTATCATTTTCAAGAGTTGTTTATTCACAAACATTAAATCCCCAGTTCCCAGTTCCCAAACCGGTTGTAGTGAATGGCGCAAAATTCGAATTAATATTCTTGCCAATCTAGTTACAACGCATGCGTTGAGTTGACTATGTAGAAAGACAAATTATATCATACAATTATTCAGCTTTTTATTTTCAATATTTTTATCAACAATCTTGTATGGAGATTAGGTCCCTATCTATAGGAACATTGGTATGTAAGATCCGTTGTTCGATTTACTTTCGTTTCTTGATCTCTGGCAAATACTACAGTAAAGTTAACACCCACTAGATTTAACTCATGGCCATTATTGTGCGAAACAGTACCGCCGAAAAACACAGGCTGAAAATATCTATAGAAGTACAGATAAAATTAAGTAACAAGGAGATAAGCCTCGGCACATGACAATTTGATGTGCAAGAGCTGTAATAGTATAGCAATACGGATAGGCGGTAATCAGCACCATAGGTGGAACCATGCTCTGGCTCGGCATGGGACGATATATTTTGTGTAGACGAGCGTTGATGAAGTTATTATTAATTCTATTTATTTATAATACAGGCTGCTCAGACTTCCACTTAGCGTATACCAACTTGGCAGAAACAACATCTTCGATTGCCATACCTATGTAGAACAAAAAAAAGTAATATCAGTTTTATTTGTTATGTCCTGTAAACATAAATCATTTAAAAACTAATCGTGGAAAATGGGGAAAATTCAGTCAGACAAACATTATGAGTGGGTTTAAATTTATTTCATAGCGATTTATAGAATAGAAATGACGATTGTGCTCATTTACTCACCTACGGATTTGAAAATTGTAGTCTTTTGCCACATGGCCTCTTTTGAGCCTATTATTACTTCCCCTATTTCTCCTACTATACTCGCCTAGATAAACAAAAAGAACTTTTTTTCAGATTCGACTATGCATAGGTTAAAACAATCATGTCGTTTTAAGCATCCAAATGCTCCTTGAGGTGTTCAATTGATTAATGCATCACCAGAAGGATTTTTGTCATTCTGAGCTGTGAAATTTTATATTACCATTAACCGTGTATTAAATGCAAATGCAGAAGTGAGAAAACAGCTATACATGAATATCTGAATATATAATAGGTCGATTTGGGGGGAACTTGGTACCTCAACAATATTCAAAAGAATGAAATCCATACTAACTATAACAGTTCACATTAATTCCCTAATTATTTAGTATAGCATAGTATAGTATAGTATAGTACAGTACAGTACAGTACAGTACAGTACAGTATAGTATAGTACAGTACAGTACAGTATAGTATAGTAATCAAAACTTACGCCAGAAAGAATTACGTCTCCCGCCTCCTTCCCACAAGCTGCTCTGCTATCTACATAAACTTCGGCAGAACGCATCAACTCAGGGTCTATTTCGTGCCAGTCGGGCCTACATGCCCCAACAGCTGTAAGACAATCAAACTCGCTATAATAATTGACCAAGTTGTACAAAAAGATAAACAAGTTTATGCGGAGTAAAATGTTCATGGAAATACTCTTTAACTGCAACGGAGTTTTATTGTATGTAATATATACTTTTTTTTACTGAAACTTGCAATCGCTGCTAAAAAGTGGAATGCTTTTGAACTGATCATAGATTATTTCCATTTAGGCCTATGATTTTACGTTAAATTGAAAGTATTTTAAGAAAATAACATCTAAATCGTCTGCTATTGGACGTGTTCAATCAAAAAGAATTACTCGAAAAATAAATTTTAAAAAAGTACCACACCGTTTATATGAGCTCCTTCCTTAACCCAGGCTTTTTTAAGGATGGGAGTTTGTGCGAATGTCACAGTACAAATGATATCTGCCCCTCTGACACACTCTTCTACAGTTGTGCAAGCTTTACCCTTAATCTCATTGGCAAACTTCTGGCAATTGGCTCGCGTCGGACTCCATACGCGAACCTGGGAAAAAGGACATTTAATACGGGAAACCCATAACTCAGCTCCGAATCTCAAAGGTCGTTTTGAAATACATTGTAAATGAAAATCTCATCATTCATATCATAACTTTTAAATGGTTAAGGATATGTCATTCTTATGTGAATCATTAGTATATGCATTTTCTCTGGCATTGTAGACCTAACAATCATAATGAAAACATTACTTAAGTTTTACATAAAAAACAAGAAATAGAAAATACGTACTTCGTCAAATTTGTGAAGTAAATTCAAAGCTTTCACGTGGCTGCGAGCTTGGATGCCGGAGCCTAGGATAGCCAATACATTGGCATTAGGATTAGCTAGATGTTTTGTGGCTACCGCTGAGGCTACAGCCGTCCGCACAGCTGTGATTGATTCTCCATCTATAATCTATAGATCAAGACAAACGATTTGTCATTTAACAATATAAAATGACCCATTGAAGAAGCCAAAGAACGGCGAAACGCGTCAGGGCCGCCAAATAAAAACCTACAAAATCCAATGTCATGGTTAGTTTCAGTTGAGTTGCCTTCAAATCAATCAATTTATAATACAAAAATAAAAATAGAAAAGGCGCCTTGTGGGCAGTTTTATCTACTGAATAATTGTGATTTCCAAAGGATGATGAGATGAAAATATATTATTGATGAGTACACTATTTTGCAATCTGATATTGATATATAATCTGATTGCAATCGGATAACGATTTTTTTGATTTTTTTTTTTACAAATTTTATTGCCAAAATTCCACAATAGCGGTACGTTTCATTTGACATTAAAAAATTAGAGAAACATCTAGAGCATATCTGATGCGCTGTATAAACATCCTAAATCAAAAAGTAAAATACAAATTTTCAAAAAGGGTAGTTGTAATAACGGAGAATGTAGCTTTGAACGACACACTGTTAAGCAGAAGCGATTAAATAACACTTATTCAGTCTAGGCTCACAGCCTCTCAGATCAGATAAGAATGGTACTGTATGTCAGTGATTGGACGCATACTGCGCAAATGGTTTTCCTGGCCCTGGAGTAGGCGTACTAATGGGATTATAATGGCATTTACTGGTTTGGAGCGAGAGGTTTTCCCTCAGTTTGGAGGGACTCTCTGAACTCTGAGCCTAGACTGTATAAAAAAACAGAACACAAATGAGGTTCAAAATAAACTGTTGCAATATATATATAGTTAATGCGTTTATCGGTTTATATTCTGTAATTCCAAATCAACATAAGCACTCATATTAATCGCCTATATAAAAGATACCGTACTTAATGATATCCTGAGATGATGGTCTTTCCTCTTATGGTGTGTTTTGACTGTGGAGGTGGTAATATAAGTATTGTAGTATAGTCATCATGCGACCCCTGCCCTACCCGAGATTACTCAACGCATAATTAATATCATGGGAAGAGGGTATTAGAATAGGCTCTCATCGGAGAACGCCCATCGGACAACAGTACTACTTATGTGTTGGGGTGTAAAAATGGTCTACTATCACCGAAATCTGAAGATAATAAATAAGTGGGAAAACAGCTATAATATATAATTATATCCATCAATAGCTACTCACTGCTTTAAGACATCCATTTGATGGATTAAACAGAAGAACTTGAGCCTGGTGTGTCGAAAAATCTTTGTTCTCTGGATAGAAGGCCACAATCTTCGTGGCTAGGGCATCGTCTCTTTCACTGTAGCCTGGCATCACCCCCAAGAACCTATAGATAGAAATGTACAATTGCAGATAAAATCAATTCATTTGGACAAAATTTAATACAAATGTGATTGTTAAGCATGATAGTGTGGGGGGAAATGACGCAGTGTTTCGTTTTGACCTGTAGACTTTTGCATAGAAATATTCATATTGATATTTTGCATAGAAATATTCATATTTGTCATAGTAATATTCATATTCATATTTGGCATAGTAATATTCATATTCATATTTGGCATAGAAATATTCATATTCAAAGTGCATAGAACAGTTTCATATTCATATTTAAAAATAATTTTGCATATTCATATTTATATATTGCATAGAAATATTCATGTTTTGCATAGTAATATTCATTCATATTTTGCATAGAAATATTCATATTTTGCATAAAAATATTCATATACAATGATGATGTTGATGCATGCAGAATATGATTGCAAAAAGAATTGCAGAAAATATGACTCATGGCATATTGTCATAAGTCCGGTCATTATTCTAATCTACTTCCTTGTGTAATATAACAATATCAGAAGAACAAAGTTCGGATCTGACATAAGCGTTGGTATATTTTCCACTAGCATATATAGGCCTATAACATAATGTGCCATAAAACATTTAACAGAACAATGCCTTAGGAGAGAAAGTCAGGACTCCTTAGAGTAAGGAGGAAAGGATATTTACAGTTGTAGATAAAAGCAATTCTCTGGGACTCTTAAGATTATTAAACAATTAATGTTATCTATATGCCTATTGTAGTCTATGTGTCTTATCTATAAAACGATTCGCTGTCAAAAAATGAATTCATATAAGAGATCTCCCGGATCTCCCCTTCTTCGTTATCTTAAACATCGGAAGATGTAGGCTACCAAAAAATCTCAAGGCCAAAGCTCTGAAACTTGCGAGGTTTTCTCGTAAGCGTAAGGCATTGCGCGCGCAGACCCCTCCCACGTCACTTCCTAACATGCGACGTTAACACGTCGGCGTTCCTCCTCTCTCTCTCTGCCTCTCGTGTCTGAGGAAAGTTTTTTCTGTGTGACTTTTGGATTGGCATCTTTTTCCTTCCAAAACTCCTCACCCTGCCATAATCTTCGATATGGCTGACGCTGACCCATCAGGGAACACGGAGGGCGGGCAGGGAGAGAGTGATCAAGCTCCTCGACAGACTAGATCGGGGAGAACAGTGACGGACAACCCGCGCTACGCCAAGAATCAAAATGGCGTCAAGCGCGGAGCAGGACGACGTGCGCAGAAGGATGCGCAGTCGACACCGTCACCCAAGCGGGCTCGCGGCCCCGAAGAATCTGAATTCGTTACGAAGACAGACTTCCAGAACATGATGCAGACGGTGCTAACGGCGATTGACGAGGTAAAAACTTCCAGAGCCGAGCCTGGTCAGCCCCAGCCACAGGGTAAAGCATCAAGCGGAGCCCTTCCTGACATGGCGACGGGAGTTTTGCCTCCGACATCAACAGCAGCACCGCCCAAGCGTCCTGTCACCTTCTCGAGGCCGGCTGTCAGTACTGTCACCACGCCACAGCCGACTGCCATGAGCCTTCATCAGGTCTCGATGACTGCTCCTACAACACCGGTTGTCAGCTACACCACTCCTGCTGTTACTCCGGGCTTTGCAGGCTTTGCACCACAAGTAAGCACATCTCACATCCCTCAAGCTTCACAGGCTCAGTCCCAAGTGATTACTGATCCTAACCAACGCGCTCAGCACGTCGGGGGAAATGTTTTGCCAACTCTCCAGCCAATCTACACCCCGGCTGCAAACATTCCTCCGCCAGCTGACCTGACCAGCTTGTATCGTGATTCCAACCTTGCTTACGACGCACTAGACAGGCAGTACCCCACAGTGGGTGCTCCACGGGGTATGTTGAAATTCATTCTCCCTTTCTCTACTCCCGAAGCAAGCTTGCCCCCAGACATGTATTCGAAAATTAGGAAGGAAAAGAGAGATCTCTCTTTCCCGGAGTATGTATGCGGCATGGCCCGCATGGTAAACAACACGCTCACTCCTGGATGTAGGCCCTATCAGATGCTACTACACCTCGAGGCTATGGCCGAGGACTCATCTATGTTCGATTGGAGTGGGGTAAGACAGTGGTCTCAGTCTTGCCTCGCTTTAATTAATGAAAACCAGGCGTCGTGGAATGATACTGTGAGGTTTCAATTTCAAAGATCCCGCCTTTGCTGGAGTTCTAAATCAGTTTCCTCAAGTGCAAGTGTTTCACTCCCATGCATGTCTTACAACTTCGACGAGTGTGATGCCGCCGGAGATCATGATGTAGGAAGCGTCCGCATGCTACATAATTGCGGATTCTGCTTCTACCTCACGAAGGGTCGTCTCTACCCCCACCCGAGCAAGTCGTGCAACAATAAATCCAAGATGCCTGAGAAAGGAAATCAAAAGGATCAGAAAAAGGGAGCTTCGACCCAGTGGGTGAGTGGGAAATCATCATTCACCCCAACTGCAGATAAATCTAAGCAGTAACTCTCAGCTTTACTAGGACCAGGACTTATCTGTTAGTTCAGAGGTTTCGTTATAGTGCCACATTGTTTACACCGGAAGTGCATCCCCTCTTCTCATTCATTCCAGGAGAGCTCCATTGCAAATGGCGGAGCTTCCGCCCACCGCTCGGAGGAACATTCTGCAGCATCCTTCACCGCTCCTGCTAGCCAGCAGCAGGCCGTGAATGCATGTGCTTATATAAATGAATCTGAATACACCATTATTCATCTCTCTGACAATAGTTCGCCTCCGGTGAGTACTGATTTGCACCTGAACTCGTTGTTGAACCTTTCCCCGTCCTGTGCTCCTCGCCCCGTGTCCCCGGACTCGGAGCCTTGTGTGTGTTTACCTCTGCCAAGTTCTTCGCAGGGGGATTCGCTAGTTAACTTAGATGCGATTCCTGTGTTCCCTGCCCCAGTTCTTAACTTTGAATTACCTTCAATTTCTCCCTCGCAGGAAGTTTCTCATCATGGAGATGAGGAATTGTGTTTTCCTGTCGATGTTGACTTTAATACTTTCCATGGCCCCGATATGGACCCCCCACCCGGCGGAGCGGACGAACTCCCCGCCCCTCGGGCTGGTTGGCCATTTCCACGAGGTCTTGATAGTGAATGTGTTTTGATATATGAGGCAGTCAGAGCATGCCCAGTGCCAAACATGTTTGGAGCGAGAGTGCCGCTTCCAACTAAAATTAAAATTGACAATTGGATTTCTCTCATGACTGGCCACGAGATGGATAATGTAATTGTAGAGGGCCTCAAGTATGGTTTCCCACTGCAATTCCGAGGCCCCCCTCTCTTGACGGACTCCCCCCCAGAGAACCATCTATCGGCGAGAGCTTTTCCAAACCATGTCAGTGAGTACATTCAAAAAGAGTCTTTTCTTAACGCTTTAGCGGGACCATTTAACATGCCCCCCTTCACACCTTGGTGCCATGTCAGTCCCATGATGACTCGGCCAAAAGGTTCCACCGAAAAGAGAAGAGTAATCGTTGACCTTTCTTTTCCTGACGGGGGTGTGAATAAGTTTATCTCGAAGAATTTCTTCAATGGTCTTCATGTTTATCACAGACTCCCCACCATTTCTGACCTCGTCGCCTCTTTACAGCGCACCGGAAAACATGCAACTCTATCGGTTATAGACCTGGAGAGAGCATATCGACAATTTAAGGTCTGTCCGCTTGACTGGCCACTCCTTGTCATCAAGTTCGGAGAACAATACTATTTTGACCGCTCTCTGCCCTTTGGGGCAAGAGCTAGTTCTTTTGTGATGCAGAGTATAGCTGACTTCATCACTCGTGCACTCAGGACCAAGGGTGTGCTTTCTTACATGTATTTAGATGACATCATACTGGTTTCTTCCGACCAGGCTTCGGCACCTTCCGATCTGGCGACTGCTCTTGACTTGCTCGATCTACTTGGCCTCGACATCTCTCACCATAAGACTCAAGGCCCAGATAAGCGTGTAGTCTGGCTAGGAATTACCATCGATGTGGAAGACAACTCTTTGTCAATTCCTCCTCTAAAACTCCAGGATATTCAATCCTGCTTGGCTCAGGCTCACGCCCAAACATCAATCTCTACAAAACAGGCACAGTCAGTCATCGGGAAGATAAATCACCTAGCTAAAATCGTGACCCCGGCGAGGGCCTTCATTAACCGTCTCCTAGCGGCACTTCGCATGGCCAAAGGGGGGCCGGTATCAATAACAAAGGCAGTATCATCAGACCTCGCCTGGTTTCTAAAATTCTTGCCGGAACATAACGGGAGAGCTATTATACCCTCAACGGAGATTGCACGGACAATCTGGGTTGACTCTTCTATCTCAGGAGCGGGTGGCTCTGACGCAGTAGGCTGGTATGCCTTTAAATATACAAGCTCCTTTATCTGCGATGACATCAATCACCTGGAGGCAGTCAACTGCCTCGCTGCAGCTAGGCTCTTCTGCTCCCCCTCTGATAGTGGCAAAGTTGTCAGGATCTGCTGTGACAACGCAGCTGCCGTCCAATCATTGTCTGGGGGCAAAGCTCGGGACCCAAAGCTTGCTGCTTGTGCACGGGCTTTCTGGTTCCTAGCTGCCAATCTTCAGCTCTCCTTCAAATTCATTCATATCCCTGGGGTCTTGATGGACCTGCCCGACGCGCTCTCCAGATCTTTCGATTCGGACGAGTTCAAAGTGAAAGCAGCTTCCATAATTACCTCCAAGGGACTTAAATCACGAAAGATGTCCCTCGACATGTATGATATATCTGACTTTTTCTAGATCAACTTCAGGCTTCCCTAGCCGAAGCAGCTTCCTCACGCCAACGTCTCGCCTACAGGCCTGGTACGGTCGCCAATCGCCAGTCAGCAGTAACTCTCTACCTGGGCTTCTGCTCGTGGCTCCAACTCAACTTCTACGACCCCAAGCCTTCTGACCTGTGTTGGTTTATCGAGTACTTAGCTGCTAACGGTAGAGTAAACACTACCATTAAAAACATAATATCTAGTCTAAAGTCTTATTATAGGCTCGCAGCCTTATCCACTCAATCATTTGACTCTGCTCTCCTGGCTACAGCCCTCAGAGCCCTCGATCTTACCTTAAGGCATGTGCCTTTACAGAGAGACCCAGCTACTCCTCTCATATTACGTCAGGTTGTGAATTTTGTGTCGACGAATAGGTATTTTCTACAACTCAGAGCAGCCTTTGTATTAATGTTTACAGCTTTTCTTAGGCAGAGTAACTTATGCCCTAAGACGGTCAATACTTTCGACCCTTCTCGTCAACTTACAATTAATGATGTTACATTATCTCAATCAGGTGTTCAAATTAATATTAAATGGTCAAAGACTCTGCAGACAGGACTTGCCCCTCGCTCAATCTTCTTACCAGTAATTCCAGGTAGCGTCCTCTGCCCACACCTCGCGATATCACAGCTCTTAATGACTCTCCCGCGCAACGGCTGGTCGCCTCTCTTTATCGATGAGGTCGGCCTCCCTATGACTTGTCGTTACCTAGCAAACCAATGGACACTTGCTATTCAACACCTAGGATACGACTCTACTAAATTCTCATTGCATAGCCTGAGGAGAGGCGGAGCCTCTTTTGCTTATTACCAGGGTGGAGCCAACATTAACGATGTACGTTCCCACGGAACTTGGGCCAGTGATTCGGTCCTCGCATACCTCCGTCCTCCCTCAGGTATTTCTACAACGGTGCATTCAGCGCTTTTGAAACTTTGACATTAACTTTTACTTAACTCTTCGAGTTTGGCAATATTTACTCTTGATATGATCTTCATCATTGTTCTACACGAAACAGATATGTACAACTCATTGTCGAATATCACTTGATGTATAAATCAAAAATGAAATGCCCACATATGAATAAACAACAAATCTTAAGTCTGTGTTTGTCGTAATGTCTGAAACTTGCGAGGTTTTCTCGTAAGCGTAAGGCATTGCGCGCGCAGACCCCTCCCACGTCACTTCCTAACATGCGACGTTAACACGTCGGCGTTCCTCCTCTCTCTCTCTGCCTCTCGTGTCTGAGGAAAGTTTTTTCTGCCCTCCGTCCCACCCTTTCCATTCACTTTTAAAATTTCCATTTAACTCATAGGGCTATTTACTCTTGATATGATCTTCATCATTGTTCTACACGAAACAGATATGTACAACTCATTGTCGAATATCACTTGATGTATAAATCAAAAATGAAATGCCCACATATGAATAAACAACAAATCTTAAGTCTGTGTTTGTCGTAATGTGACTGCAGAGCGCGTTCGGGAACGCTGTCATGACCGGACAACCATTGCCTGGATCCACCAGCTGAGCAGCAATGGCCCCCTCTCCCAAACGTGCATAAAATACGATTTACTTTCGTTGCACAAAAACATGTCTCAAATGTAGTCTACGTGTAGATCTACACGTCGTAGGCTGTCACATTCGGTCAAACACAACAAATATATTTCCCCTACTTCAGCGCGATAGTCGGAGCACATTTAACTGACCCAGATTCATTGACACGCTAGTAGAGAGATAGTCACAGTCCACATTACTGTAGCTATAAATCAACTTGCTCACCCTTTGTGTTTTGCAACCGCGATTGTCGTCCGAACTGGTTGCACAACCCCTCCATCAGGACCAGAAGAGAAGTTTCCAAATGCATTTTCCATAACGTTCAGCAACTCATCCCAGTTGAGAAGCCTGTAAACTTCTGTCTCCGGAATGAACGTTGGGGCTTCGGAAGCGGCCATCATGTGATCCCTACTGCTCGTCAATGCTGCGGGGAGAGTGAGTGAGGACGGGTGGTGGTGGTGCGTTCGAGACGGGTTCATACCATCTACAGACTACACCACTCGCTTTCCACGTACAAGCCCCACTCACTCGCTCGCTACATGGGTCGCGTCGTCAGAAAATGTACAATTCGCTTTCACAAATCCTCTTAAATAACCCAAATTTAAGGCAGATATGATGTTCAATATACAGCTCAACATAACCGAATAGGCCTATATTGTTTGAGTTAAATGGTAATAATGCAATACCAAATACACCCAGAGCTACCCAGTATTTATCATGTTTCTGTCTAATTTAGCAGAATTTGATAAATGTGTAGATGCCGAGTGTACATTTTCTGACAACCTTTTCCGACATACCGTCGATACTATAGCTAGCCTACGAATGTGTTCATTACTGGACTATACGTAAAAATTAGTATTGCACTATCCGTTCGTGCCATACTCTGTTGGCCTAAATAATTCTCTGTGCTATATGTCATAGGGCGCCCTAGATAGTTCGCGCCTGATCATAGATAACGAATAGGCGTGAAACATTTTTAAGTGGTTGCGCAATGTTATGCCAAATTGAAAGTGTGTGAGGTGATAAGCGGCGGAGGACGTTGGTTCAATTAACCTACTAGTGCTACTATTCCTGTCTGTGATATCATATGATGGCATGGATTTTGATAAATATAGTATAGTCTACACAATTATAAAGGCCTAGAAAAATTCAGCTAGACATTGATCTTTTGAGTTGACGGCTGGAAGACCTGGATCTTATCCAGAAGCCTGGTCACCTATGTGTCCAACTTTCTTACTTGTACCTGTACAACCTCAGAAGAATAAAGTATTTTTCAAATCTATCTGGGATGTAGGCCTACATTATATATAGGCCTTTTCTCGGTTTTATCAAAAAAGTAAATAGAAAGTTTAATATAATAGATTTATCAACATTTAAATTGATTTGCTAGCCGCTTCGGATAGCTTGTAGGTAAAGTCGGACTTTTCTGTTTGCCTATTTATTTCCCCCTCCAATTCCTTCCTCGACTGAGATTTTGTTAATTGTTTTCCCCCGTGGATATATTTTTATCGGATTTGTTCGAATCGCATGAACCTATGTTGAGCTCAGAGTTCCTATTCCCCTTCATTTTTCTTCTCATCGAAAATAAACAAATTTAAAAGGATCATGTTTTCCCTCTCTGAATGAATGATTATGCCACTATTACCTAAATGCAGACACCAGAAACCTTATAAACATGCCTAGATATATTCCCCAAATAAAAGACAAAACCATATAATATTGTTATATAATTATGTAATATTATACCTGGTGATAACATGATGTCAAACTATAGGCTAAAGTTACCGGTAGGCTACCTTCATCTCATTTGCAAAAAACGCCAATAAATAAAAACAAGATTTATCATGAAGGAGTAGGCCTAGGCCTACCTTACCTACACCGGGTATTTAAAGATGATCGAGTCTGAGATGAGCCACAAAGGATAGGCTAGTAATATTATAATGCTGATATTGGCTACGTAATTAACCCTCATATGCTAATTATTATATAGGTCTCTTGAGTGAATCTGATTGGGAGGCGGAATTATGCCCTGGCTATTTCTTTTTAATTGGATTGGATTGGCCGGAAAACGTGTTTTTAATTAAATCAAATATTGGGTAGGCCACCTCATAGCTCGAAATTATATCCGAGAAAATGTGATTTGTAGAGAGAGAAAAAGGGAGGGTAAAATATCAGTTGGTCTAGCTAGGTCTAGCCCCAACATGATTGTTTGAATCCCTCAAATCTTCCAAAATTTAATATAGCCGAAATTTGAAACAGTCCTAGCTAGGCTAGTCAGTCGAACCTGCCTCTACTATACCATAGGGCCTATGCATCATGGAAGGAGGAGACTTGTTTTATTGACAATTTGGGTGCAGATAATTATACTAATGATAATTATAAGTGCGGCCTATATGCCCATTAGAATGATTATAGGCCTAATATAGGCCTATAGGTCCTCACTTGACAGTTTAAATCAATTCCATCCATATAACATAAGATTATACCAATCGTGATGTAAAAAAAATAGAGGCCAATGGCTCCACCTGGCGAATGTGCCAGGATAGTTCGCGGTGGCAATTTTCTCTGCGACACCAATTCAAAAATGGCGGCAGACCAGGAGGAAATTCGCAATGTGGTAAGCATCTTAGATTTGTATATTTGTGTTCATTTCGGTAAATATCATTGACATCAAATGTTAAATCTGTTCTAAATAACAGTTTTTGATCGTAATTAGAGGCTATTAGATGCTTTCTTGTGGCATGTTATATCCGTTGAACGTCCGTCTACTCTGACACGTCCTAATATCGCCCAGCCAATAATGTCGTTACTCACCGGCATGAATTGTCAATACAGCGACAGATATCATAATTATGAGTATTCGGGTGAAAGAAAAACGCTGTCACATAGTCAGACGTGTGCAGTTTACCTAAAAGGCACATGCAGCCCTAACTTAATATATATGCTCAGCATTGCTGTAACAATTGTTCAATATATCTGTATAACTAGACTAGAGACTAGTAGAGTCTAGATAAGACATCTTAAATTTAACATCGTGATCATTTTTAACCTTTCTAAGTTCCTTTATTCAAGTTTATTGACTTTAAAGTTTTACCGAACGGTACGGGTTAGACAAAGTATCCGTCCCCTTGTCCCCAGAGGCACAACATTGGCATTGCATTGGGCTAGGTATATTATTATATAGCACCTGACTATGTCACAAATAACATAATTCCCATAAAAGATTGTTAGACCAATATTATAACAGGAAATCGTACATTTGACTTGTAGCGGATACCAAATCAAATGTTTTGACCGCTATATGATAGTATATCCCCAGTACCGTACCTTGTGTTTTCCCTGATAGACCCACTGTTTGTGGGAAACAATTAATTGAATTAAATGAAGGAGAAGATTGCTCCTTTCAGACGTAAATATTACGTATACATGTTTTCTAGGTAGACCTACTCAGAAATGTTATTATTCGGGTATTTTATGTTTGGCAAGTAAAGTTACTGTCCCCCTCACAAGTGTAGCACTGGTGAAAGTAGCCCGGGCCCCCAGACCCTAACCTACGTGTAGCGACCAGCAGTAAACTAGAGCGGAGCCAGTCAGAATTTCTCGGGCTATGGTGAAAGGTGTTAGAGCGACTGGGTAAAAGCTGTCAAAATATACCAAAACAGTGGGTATTCGTGCGACAAAATTGTCCCGATCGACCCTCTTTTTGTCCCGATCGACCCAGCGATTTTTGTCCCGTTCGGTTTTTGTCCCGATCGTCCCGCAATCATCCTCACTCTGGATATGAAACATCTCTTTATTAAACGTGTTACAGTAGTGGCTGGTAGTCTTTGACTTTGTTACCTTTCTTCCTTCAACGTCGCCTTCTATAGCTAGTTTTTAATACATTTTTACCAGGACTAGATCACCTCAAAGGGGGTCTTCCTCATATAAGTTATAATTATTCGAGTTTGGGTTGGTGACGGCTAGTACTCTCATGAACTCTGGGCGGTGCGGGTCGCGCTGTAGCGGTATGGCTTCACCTGCCGTCCTAGTCTAGCTTTCAGAGGCCGCAATCTCCGCTATTCCGCGGCATGACCAACTCAACACGTATGTGACGTAAGCGCGTCGGGACCGTCCCTAGTCATGAACGATTTTGAGTCGGTCATGCCGGTGAACGGTCGCGAGTCGGTCCCTTAGTCGGGTGAACTTTTCTGTCGCGCACATTTTGGCTTATAAAAGAGGGGTGCATTGAGAAGCCTTCACACACCACTTGCAACCCACAACTTTCTCCACAAGAACTCCTTGGGCACGCTGCGCTGAAGACAACTTCCCCGCGCGAGGACGTCGGACAACAGAGACCTCCTACATCTAAATTGAGAAGACCCAGGCCTTCATCTACATCGTCACCATGAAGCCAGTGGACCCCTGCACCTTGTGCTCAGCTCCTGCTGACTTCAAAGTGAAGATAGAGTGTTCAGCCTGCATTCCTTGTGTGCGCAGGTAAGGATCTACTTGTCACCCATAAATATGCGTGCTGAGATGTGTTATAAAAAAAAACAATCATATAATTCCAATTCCTTGGTATTAACCGTCCCAGGAATTGTATATCAGTTAAACTTAACAGAATACAATCTGCTTTAGAGGCAAACGTTGATGTAGTTTACCATACGCATTCGTCCTATATCAAGAGTGGAATGTTGGGACGCCCATGAATCGTGCTAGTTCCATTCTGCATGTAGATAAATTGTAAATTTTATATTATGTTCAATTGTGGTTTATATCTCAGTAACTGTAGTATGGGACCCCAATCTTACAGATGATCTTACAGATCTTACAGATGAATAATATCGTTTCATACAATGTAGTACATGTATATCGTAAATGCTCTTTGAGACTAAACTTTGCACCTTCTTTTTCAGACTCTACAGTACTGTCCGAAGTGAACGCCACATCCACATTCCCAGACTGCCTTACAGTATCTGTGGGTCAGCGACTTCAACCTCGGATAGCCGTGATGATTTTGACGGTCTCTGTGATGGTCATGCAACTACATCGTTCGACACTAGTCCTTCACAGGCACAGGCGCCAAATGGATACCCGCTACCCCAGCCTGGGAAGTTCTTGCCCTTGTGGGAAGTCCTTAAGGTCCTTGATCGCTCTGATCTGGAAATTTCGGATCGTATACCTAACGGAATGAAGGAGAACCAGTTCTATTTGTTCAGAAATGGTGAACATGTGCGCAGTCAGTCAAGGAACCAGCGTATACGCGTGAGGGATGACGTGGGTGCTTGGTTGAAGGTGAGCTCTCGCACTTTATACTTGTTAAAGGGAACGCTCTCACAGATCATGGTCAGGGACGGTCTCTACTGCAAGCTTAAGCAAACCTGTGAGCTGACGCAGACAGGTCGACGACGGATAGTCCACAGGGAGTTCATTCCTCTGCAGCCCCAACCCTTTAAGTACGAAGTGCTGAAGGTATACAGGTCGCACATTAGACACACCAAACCTGGAGATTATAGGAGAAGGATCACCTGGATCGTCAGTGAAGATCAGTCTGGCATCGCCATTGCAGAATACGCCGGACGCTTTCCTGGATCCTCTCCTGGATTGGCAGCGCGTGGAAATTCAAAAGCTACACCATACACACCAGTCACACCAGCACGTCAGAGCAAAAGGAAACGTTCTGTAAAGAAGCCCTGTAACTGTTGTACGAAGGAGTAGGGTAAATGAGAACAGTATGCAAAAGATAAATATACATTATCACCAGTGCTTTTTTTGTCCTTCATTCTACTGGCTTCTTTTACATTCCGATTCGCTATAACCGTGTCTGACTCTGTAAGACATGACGTGGGAGTCATATGGAATACTTGAATTGTCATATGGAATACTTTAATTGTCATCCATCTTGCATTATAGCGGTTTTATTTATTTCATATTTATCTGTAGCTGATTTCCTGTGTTTACATCTAGTGTTATACCTCAGTTACATAACTTATCTGATGATCTCCTTAGATCTCCCCATTATTCAGATCTATAACGTTTCTCACTGCTTTGCCTTACGCACTGGATAAAATATAGTTTCATTCATTTATTAAAGTTTTTCTATTAAATTTATTCTACAATTAGTTAGTGTTATGTGGCAGTTTTAGGTTGTCTAGTTTGTATTTAATATAGGGCGGTCACATGTAATTCGTCTGTACCAAGATGACTTTGCCTGGGCCTTATGTGCTAGTGTTTCAGTTGAAGTTTCAGTGAAATGCAGGCTAAATATTATGTCATTTCTCTGCCTTTCCTGTGGTGTTAGTGGTGTTGTACATAGTATGCTCAATGTATCTGACATGAGGACTGATTTTGTAATAAATGTTGCGTTCACTTTAAAACAGTCTTAATTGTTGTCAGTTGATGATCGTCCCTCGTCCAATTTTTTTCCCTATTAATTTGAGAGAATCAACTCTAACCAATACCAATCACTCCCCAATGTTTATTTCAAACTGATCCACAATATAATTAAATGTTATTAACCCATTGGGGACTGGAGGCAGCCTTTTCAATTGGCCTGGAGGACGGGAGGCTGCCTGCAGGCAGCCTGCAATAAGTGGCCTGGAGGACGGGAGGCTGCCTGCAGGCAGCAATTTTTTACATAAATTGAAGGGGGCATAACTTAATAAAAGATAAACGGATTTTGATGAAATTTAAAATATATGTATACAAACACACTAGAAATATCTTTATAGGTATGTTGTCATGGAGACACAATAATAATGACGTCATAACTAACATACGTAAATGCTGGAAAGTGAATTTGGAGCAAGGTTGCCGCCATATTGCACCCAATTGAGACCCATTATTTTAATTATTGAAGACCAAATTCTAGAAATTATGAAAAAATATGATCAATAACTGTTTACACCTATTAAACGATGGACATAGGACACATATTATTTGAAGAAAAGTGTTTTTATACCCTAAACCTCATGTTAAACACCCGTCCTAAAGCCCAAAAAGGGGGAAAAGGGCCCCCCCGTCAGCCAGACAAAGTATGTGTAAACTGCCCCCGTCCTCAATGGGTTAACCATGTCACTGCTCTGACTGTCAGAGTACACAGAGAGTCATATAATGAATAGTGAATGAAGACGGAGCAGCCTGTACTTGCCAACCACTTATCTTGTAGCTTCCTCACTCCTGTAGTGTACTGATTAGTTCCTATAAAATATTTCTACCTGTGTCTCGTTAACCATTACTCATCTAAGCCGAAATGACTCAAGTAATTGTCATTCATTTGAAAATATTTTGGGGGCAAATATTAATATTAGGAATCTGGTCTTTGCTTGATACCGCCAATTTGACCAGCCTCAGTTTTACCAGCATTATATATGAGAGTTATACGGGGCTCCCAGGGATATGATCTTAAATATTGTCGGATTACTATACGCGTTTACAGGCCAATAAATTTCCAGGCCCCCGGTTTTTGCATCGGGTTTTCCACGTGAAGTAGAAAGAGATGCTAACTAATATAGGGTATTATTATTCGGGGAGACACGTTGTTCTGTCAGGTATGTTGACATGATAGGAAGGGGAATCCCTGAATTCTGACAGAACTTTTTTTTTTACTTTACCCAAGGGACGGTATTACTTTGCACGTGGCAATGTTGACAAACCCAGCTTGGTCGGTAAGCTTTGTTCTGGTGGTCTGGGAGTCGGCACCTCTTTTGTGACGTAAGACAGTGTAGTCTGGGAGTCGGCACCTCTTTTGTGACGTAAGACAGTGTAAGACAGTGTGACGTAAGCCAGTTGACAGCTCTCCGCTCGGCCGGTTGAAAGTAAAAGTAATGGCAAATGGAATCTGAATGAAGGAAATGGAACGGAATTTTTTTGGGTGTTTCTGCATCTTATAGAAATGGTTGAAAGTAAAAGTAATGGCAAATGGAATGTGAATGAAGGAAACGGAACGGAACTTTTTTGGGTGTTTCTGCATCTTATAGAAATGGTTGAAAGTAAAAGTAATGGCAAATGGAATCTGAATGAAGGAAACGGAACGGAACTTTTTTGGGTGTTTCTGCATTTAATAGAAATGGTTGAAAGTAAAAGTAATGTGATAAATCATGTTTTAAATATTTAGATGTTTATTAGCAAATATAAATGATTCGATTTAGGGAATTTTATGATTATTAAAGTTGTTTAAGAACAAGCTGGATTAAACCATGAGGCTTTCATTTTTTTTACGAACGACTGACTTTTACGACCAACTTTTTTTTCGACCAACTTTCAACTCTTTTTTTCCGACCAACTTTCAACTTTTTTTTTCAAAAAAACTTTCAACTTTTTTCCGACCAACTTTCAACTTTTTTTTCAAAAAAACTTTCAACTTTCAACTTTTTTTCCGACCAACTTTCAACTTTTTTTTCAAAAAAACTTTCAACTTTCAACTTTTTTCCCAACCAACTTTCAACTTTTTTTCCGACAAACTTTCAACTTTTTTTTGACAAACTTTCAACTTTTTTTACGACCAACTTTCAACTTTTTTTCGACCAACTTTCAACTTTTTTTACGACTACCCTCCCCCTTCTTCATCCTTCCCCCTACTCCTCTTCTCCCCTTCCCTCTTCTCACCTCTTGCTTTAAGTTATCATTTTCCTCCGTTTTAACTCCATAACGCCACAACGATTGAATACTATTACTTATGCCCCCAAAACGATTGAAAGCCCATACTTCAATTAATTCAGAAAGTTCAACTGTTTATAAGTAGATCTGATCTATCTGTCTGATAGATATCATATTAAAAAATGCGACTAGTATCATGTACCACACAGTCAAACTAATATATCTGACACCAATTGATATGGAGGAATATGAACTGGACAGAGGAAAAGGCTGATAAAAATGACATGAGGGCAGCTGTATGGTCGACCCGAATGGGGTCGGTAGACCCTTCTCAGGAATGTTAATACAAAAACCGATTTCATGCTGTCTTGTAGAGTATACAAACCTGCTCCATTAGCCAAAGAGTCATTCAAGCTGTTGTACGGGTATGGTGAAGTTCGCTCCGTCTACCTAATATAGGGTATAGCTCACGTTAGCCTCTTTCTGCTAAAACAATAGATGCTAGTGTCAATGTCCTATCATCTTTATTCAAAATATAACAATTTTGCAGCATTTAAAATAGCATTATACCAGCTATGGCCGTTTTCTTTCATATGTCAATGCTAAGGATTGCTGTCTGACAGCATTAGATTGCCGAAGTCAGATGCCAGAATTCGCGCACACCTTGTAACTGTGAATGCAGAGCGAATTTAGCATCCAGACCAAAGAGAACTGCTCTAAAACATAACAAATGGTGTCATCTCTTATTTCAACCAATCACATAACTTTATTTCTTCTATTATCATGAAGGGTGGGTATAAAAGGCAGGGAGGGACTGGGAGAAAATCAGACAGACACTGAGATTCCAGTGGAGAGTGAAGAACTGAACAGGTATTGTTGCTATTGGATGGGTTGGTCCCTGCAAGTCCAATAGAACAATTGGTTTGATTCTTTATTTTTTGCTGAAGTCTTCCCGTCCTCCTCTACAGCCTTGGGTACTGTGAGTTCCATTTATTTTACCAATTGTATTGCATTTTTTGTACAGGGGCTCTAGTGCTGAATATTTGCCTCCCCCAGTAGAGAGGGAGAAGAAAGTTCCTCCCCCATGAGAGGGAGAAGTATTGAATGATTGTTATTGATATTTGTGTTTATTTGTGAGAGAAAGTACATCTCTTGCCTTCTATTGGTAATTATAGTTTGGGTTTCCTTACACATTGAGTCAGGTATTTCCAGTTTATTTCCGAAAACAGTACATGATAAAAATATACGATAATGTACATCGGAAATGGGTCAGTCCTCTTCTGTGGCAGCCACAGCTCTTCCAGAGGGTCCAGAGGGTCCCAACATGATGAATAATACTCAATCCACTTTTCCCATGGCCATACACCATGGCCTGTGTTAATGATTCACTATTATCATACGTCTTGGATGGATAATTTCGTATAGATATTTCACAACCCAGGCGAGCACGATGATTCCCCACTAATAATTTGTTCATTTCGTTTTATAGCACGTCCAAGACCATGCCTTCGTCGCGGGATGTAAGTCCGCTTGGGGCCTTGGGAATCAAATTTTCCTTTTTGCCGGAGGAGACAAAAGTGATATTGGTGAGTGGGTCCTTTTATTGCGTATCTATAACTTCTCCTTTACAAAACCCCATTTCTTTGTAGTGTTCTTTGAAATAAGAAAACCGTGTTTATGGCCCAGGGTATTTCTTTTCATTCTATTTCAAACTTTTGGTTAGTTGTGGATAGTATAATGTATTCTGGTTTTAATAGTAGCTAACATTACATAATGCGAATACTATGATTCCTATAATGAAAACCTATAAATTTCTATTCATAATAGACGGACCTAGTCCTATGGCACCTGTGGACACTCAGATCCATGAAGTACAATGGGGAAACGACCTCCATGGCCCCATCACACGTAAACTGGTCAATGAAACACACAGTGAGTACTTCTTTGAGGTTTATCATGAGACAGGAATATTGAATTTTAATGTAGGAATTGACCAGGTATCAGTTATATCACATATATATTCACATATATGCTCTCTGCTACACCATCAGTAACTATACTTACTCAAAAAATATATTTAAACATTATTTTTTGTAAATTTCACGTCGAAAAAATATTTGCATGGATAATTCTCCAACAATTTTCTGTTGACCTATCCTTTGTATGCATTCTTTTACAGATATCTTCCTGAAATTACAAAAGTTTGCTCCAACAAAAGCGGGAGCGGTACAGAAACCACAGTAAGTCGTTGCCATATATCATTGTTATAATTCATCTTTCTATACTGGCAGAACGGATGGTCAGCTAGTGTCTCACATTTATAATCACAGTCGTCTTACTCTGACTGCACGAATAATCACCAAAACCTGAATTTCACCTAAACCAGTTAGTAGTGCGACTCCCCCACATTTATAATCTAATTTTCCTTGTTTGGCATCAATTATTTGCCTCATAACGAAGTGAAGGGAATGGTATTGCTAAAAACACTTCTTATGGCTAAAGGCGCTAAATGAATAATCTGTAATATCTTTTCAGACTTCTTAAGTTCAGTCGAGAATACCGCTCTGTCATCAAAGCCTGTCTAATGGATCTACAAGCGGAATACTGTAAGTACATGTAGTTACGAAACTTAGGTGCTCAGTAGGACTTGGGTGTCTAATAGATACTAGTATATCATAATATGGTTTACGAAAATACCCTGTAACCAAGCACGATAACTTTACTTGTTAACCGATTACGCAGTATGCATCACTGGGGTATATAAGCCTGTACAATCCCCGCCATTGTAACTTCTTGTCTAGTCCCTGATGAAGGGCTACTGTGTAGCTCGAAACGTTGGAATTCATAGGCAATAAAGAAAGTGAAACAAAATCAAATGATGTACGTTATTCGTCAAATCACCAAGAAGAGTTCATTCGAATGTAGTGAAATCCATCAGTAGTTGGTAGTAATCAATCCAACATAATATGGTTTAATAGTCACATGTCTACCAACATATGCAACATAGCTCACATGATGAAAGCAACCACTTGGAAAAAGAAGATAGATTCTGTTCAAGAGGTGAATGTGATGCCAAATATTGATTGTCATGCTTTGTTCTTCCTCAGACACCCATGTTGAGAATAACGATCCTCGACAACATGAGACGGAAGCACAGATACAGTTGTTTGACATGACCGAACTTGTCTGGAGTCTGGCTGAAATATTATTCATCGATGTCCAACCAAGTGAGTAATTTAGTTTTGTTTATGAATACCTTATAATATCTTTAGAAAAAAACTCACTCGAGCAGCGTGCAAGTAGGAAATTCAGTGAAGGTTCAATAAGGTATGCGAGAATGTATTCCTTCAAGTCTCATAGTTACGCTCTATCCTTTATACAAATTTCCAAGATCTAGAATTTCCAATCATTGAACATCTTTTTTTGTCAGGTGGATCAATTCTTGGTCAACTACTAGAATGGCTGCGATGGCATTTTGTTGAAGGAGAGAACCTTGCGAAGAAAGCGATCGAGCATGAGCCTCCTCAAGGGCATGAGAACTACTGGGACGCGGTAAGTTATGCCTCTCTTAAGCTTTCTATATGTGCCTCAGGGTACTTTCCTCCGGTGATTTGGTCCTCTATTTTCCGCAAGTATTGCAATTTCATTCACACTTCTGTGACAACGTATACTATGGTCAACTTGCTGCCCTTTCTCTGAATGGGATGAGAAGGCTAAAGCAAATTAAATGATAGACAAAATAAGATTTAATTTATTAAAGTATTTTTTTTATTCACTTGCCCTGCCATCACTTGCCTTGCCTTAAGGTCAAGGTCAAAGGTCATCTTGAGGTCTTGCATATAACTCTGAAAATAATGGACTGACATCTTATGTCAAATATAAACAATTTTAGGGCCTATTATTTCCTATTGATTGATATCAGTCATTTGATTCTAGAGCCAGTAAATAATTTTATTGATTTTTTTTTGTTTAACTTTTTTTTCAAACGTCAATAATTTAAAGTTCCTCATTGTAAACATTGGTATGGCCCAAAATTCAAGGTTCACCAAATAAATGATTTAAAGTCTGTCGGAGATTTCGAACCAGAGGGTCCTTCTTCAGGCACTACTAAGTTACAAGGGAATATATTTTGCAGAAAATTCCCCCGGAGCATATTTGGTAATTTAAATGGAACCAATTATAATATTATTTGTTTCTCTTGCAATGCAGGTGTTCTGCTTCATATTACAAGGACGTGTTGAAGAAGCGCGCAAAATGCTTTCTCGACACTCACATGCCTCTACAGACGCATATGTAACCATGGACACCCTTCTGAAAAAGATGCCGCTTTTTGCAGTAAGTCACAATTTTAATCCTTTAGTCCTTCGTTCATTTTGAGGAAGCTAAATGAGTGACAGCAATTGGGAATTTATGTTGTAATGTTTTCTATGGCTTTGTGCCGATTTCTTGTTCAGAACATTCCTATTTCATAGGCGGAAAAATGTTTATAGATTGTTATAGATATACCATGTACAATCTCGCATCTAACATTTTTAAAATATTTTCTTCTTTTATTTTATATATTTTTATTTCTTATAGACAGATAAAACTAACTTTATTCAATAAATCTGCTTGCATTATGTTTTACCAAGAGCTAGCCTCCTAAAAATCCAAAGTAGCTGCAGGACACAAAACTTTGTGACATCCCTGTATATCCCGGGCAATGATTCGAGCTTTGTATAAGGACTAAATTGTTGCTCGCCTGCAGTATTGATGTTTGGTTTGAGCAGAGTTTGGCATCTTAAACAATCTGCCACAGCTTATCTCTTATACCATCTTGGTGTGAGTGTTAGGTTGTGTGAACCATTGTTGGATGTCTTACGGGCCTGCTTGCCTTATGTTGTACCAAGGGCTAGAGCTCCACATAATGACTGCATATAGTTTTCAATATGAGCCCTAAGTTTTGTAAGATCTCTCTTTACATAACATTGTCCTTTAGTTTTTATTTTGAAGTAATATAAAATAATTTCCTTGATTTTAACCCTGACTATATGTGTTTTTCTATCATGAGTTCCCCCATCCCCCTTCCTCAGCAAAGCATTTTATCAATCAAATGAATAGTTTACAATTCGTGGTTTGGTGTATTAAAGCTTCATATAAAGTGTTATATGAATCCTGGGCAATGATTCGAGCTTTGTATAAGGACTAAGTTGTTGCTCGCCTGCAGTATTGATGTTTGGTTTGAGCAGAGTTTGGCATCTGTAACAATCTGCCACAGCTTATCTCTTATACCATCTTGGTGTGAGTGTTAGGTTCTGTGAACCATTGTTGGATGTCTTACAGCTGCTTGCCTTATGTTGTACCAAGGGCTAGAGCTCCACATAATGACTGCATATAGTTTTCAATATGAGCCCTTAGTTTTGTAAGATCTCTCTTTACATTGTCCTTAGTTTTTATTTTGAAATAGAATAATTTCCTTGATTTGAACCTGGCCTTATGTGTATTAATCTAGGTTTTCTATCATGATTTTCCCCTCTTTCTCAGCAAAGCCTTTTAACAATCAAATGAATAGTGTAAATTCACTGTTTGGTGTATTAACTTGATATAAGAGTTATATATATCCCGGGCAATGATTCGAGCTTTGTATAAGGACTAAGTTGTTGCTCGCTTTGAGTAATGATGTTTGGTTTGAGCAGAGTTTGGCATCTTAAATAATCTGCCACAGCTTATCTCTTATACCATCTTGGTGTGAGTGTTAGGTTGTGTGAACCATTGTTGGATGTCTTACAGCTGCTTGCCTTATGTTGTACCAAGGGCTAGAGCTCCACATAATGACTGCATATAGTTTTCAATATGAGCCCTTAGTTTTGTAAGATCTCTCTTTACATTGTCCTTAGTTTTTATTTTGAAATAGAATAATTTCCTTGATTTGAACCTGGCCTTATGTGTATTAATCTAGGTTTTCTATCATGATTTTCCCCTCTTTCTCAGCAAAGCCTTTTAACAATCAAATGAATAGTGTAAATTCACTGTTTGGTGTATTAACTTGATATAAGAGTTATATATATCCCGGGCAATGATTCGAGCTTTGTATAAGGACTAAGTTGTTGCTCGCTTTGAGTAATGATGTTTGGTTTGAGCAGAGTTTGGCATCTTAAATAATCTGCCACAGCTTATCTCTTATACCATCTTGGTGTGAGTGTTAGGTTGTGTGAACCATTGTTGGATGTCTTACAGCTGCTTGCCTTATGTTGTACCAAGGGCTAGAGCTCCACATAATGACTGCATATAGTTTTCAATATGAGCCCTTAGTTTTGTAAGATCTCTCTTTACATTGTCCTTAGTTTTTATTTTGAAATAGAATAATTTCCTTGATTTGAACCTGGCCTTATGTGTATTAATCTAGGTTTTCTATCATGATTTTCCCCTCTTTCTCAGCAAAGCCTTTTAACAATCAAATGAATAGTGTAAATTCACTGTTTGGTGTATTAACTTGATATAAGAGTTATATATATCCCGGGCAATGATTCGAGCTTTGTATAAGGACTAAGTTGTTGCTCGCTTTGAGTAATGATGTTTGGTTTGAGCAGAGTTTGGCATCTTAAATAATCTGCCACAGCTTATCTCTTATACCATCTTGGTGTGAGTGTTAGGTTGTGTGAACCATTGTTGGATGTCTTACAGCTGCTTGCCTTATGTTGTACCAAGGGCTAGAGCTCCACATAATGACTGCATATAGTTTTCAATATGAGCCCTTAGTTTTGTAAGATCTCTCTTTACATTGTCCTTAGTTTTTATTTTGAAATAGAATAATTTCCTTGATTTGAACCTGGCCTTATGTGTATTAATCTAGGTTTTCTATCATGATTTTCCCCTCTTTCTCAGCAAAGCCTTTTAACAATCAAATGAATAGTGTACAATTCACTGTTTGGTGTATTAACTTGATATAAGAGTTATATATATCCCGGGCAATGATTCGAGCTTTGTATAAGGACTAAGTTGTTGCTCGCTTTGAGTAATGATGTTTGGTTTGAGCACAGTTTGGCATCTTAAACAATCTGCCACAGCTTATCTCTTATACCATCTTGGTGTGAGTGTTAGGTTGTGTGAACCATTGTTGGATGTCTTACAGCCTGCTTGCCTTATGTTGTACCAAGGGCTAGAGCTCCACATAATGACTGCATATAGTTTTCAATATGAGCCCTAAGTTTTGTACGATCTCCCTGCTTTACATTGTTCTTAGTTTCTATTGTGATATAGCATAAAAACAGTTTCCTGGATTTTAACCATGACCGTTTGTAAATTAGTGTCACATATTGCTTGGAAATGTGGTATATTCCCAATCTTTATTCTCTTATTTTCTAAAACAAAATATGATATTATTGTAAGTATTGATACTAAATGTATAATTAATTTTTAAACGTGGTACAGTAGTATTGGGTGGATTCTGGCGGATTTTTTAATGCAAGATATTCACTCCAGATCAAAACCAGTGGAACGTTCTATTATGTATGATTAAGACTTGATTTCACCATCAGTTGATATGGCTCTCTGTTCTTCCAGTTGTTTAATGGCCAGTCATTAGCCGAGTTTGGCATGAAGTGGCGACATTGGCAAGACGAGTGTGTCATGGAGAGAAATAGCGGGATCTTTGCTGTGGATAAAAACCTTCAAACAATTTGCAGGGTATGTATTTTCTTTGATCGTTTTATGTAGTTTTGAATTGTTCTAGTGTGCGCTTAGGGTGAGTTATGAACCATAGACTTGAGTCACGTTACAACCTCACGGTATCCATTTTTCACCACTAACTTACTGAAGGTTCTCTCAGGCTCGTGACCGTATATGACTATCATTGCGGGCGTTATCCAAGCTTCCCTCAATATGACTATTTTGATCAGGGTCCGTTCTTCCTGTATTATTATGAACTAAGGAAATTTAGGAATTGTATTGTCACGATTTTGGAGCTGGGGTGAATTGTGGGAAATAACACAATAGTAACTTGGGTACACCTCTAGGCCCATGTAGTACCCCACCCAAACACTTTGAAAGGGTGTGATTAATGTCTTACCTGCATTTTGTAAACCTCATATTCTGATAATGATAAGAGAATTGATCCAATGTGACTGACAGAAGCCATTTGTGACATTTTGGCCTTGTCTATGTGTGCAGGTATTATGTGGTGAGGACCAGGTGTTATTAGAACTGAAGGACCTCTGTGAGAGCTGGTACTGCATGTTGGTGACGCGACTGCTCTACTACAACCCATCAGTCAAAGCTATTGATGTCCAGTACCATGCACAGTTTTGTATCAATGCTTACGGCGGCAATGCCCACCTCCAACGCTGGGACATTATCCTTCTCGCCACTCTGGAATTCGACATCCATCAACTCATAAAGGAAGCAAGGTTAGTGATGGGGTATAAGTGTTTCTTGTCCACTATTTTTTGTGGGAACTCAATGTATTTGATTAGCAATAGAAATTGTAATATGTATAATCCCTTGATTCTATCGCTAATCCACCTCAATATTCTTCATCTAATAATCATATCGATGTTTTACCAGGGAGTTTTTGTTTAGCTCCTATAGCTGGTCTTCCACTAAATTGTATACTACCAGCCCTTTGAATCATACAGACAGAATCAGAATTAGAACCGAGATGCTAAGAAATTATCTCATAATCTGGAAAGTCGTAAGCATTGTTGGATTTTTGTTCTAACAACACAAGTAATAATAAATATGAATTTGAAAGAAATGTTTTATATTTCAGTTCGAACTGTGGAAGTTGGTGGTTCGTTGCTCATCTGGCGGATTTGCTTCATCACTGTGACATGCTTGAATTACGAACTTTATTGTAAGTATTAAAATTATATTATTATTATTATGGAACTTTTATTCACAATCATACATAAATACAATAGGAAGAAGGACGCTATCCTGGTGGCCCTTCTTAAATTAAATCTAACAATTTATTAGACATCAATTCAATAATATATAAACGAATGTAGCATGATTGTGATATGCTTTCCAATTTTATTTGCTAAAAAACGAGATTTGATTGATTTTCAGCTTTGGGTCAAATCTACGCGAATTTCTTCTGCTGGAATATGCCACCAGCCTTATGTCCCATCACAGGTAGGCAGACATTTTGTTTTTTCCCCAAAATAATTTTATTTTAATACGATCGAATCATTTTTGTGCATAGCTATTATGAATCAATAATATACATTCCAGTTCTGAATAGTGGAAAAGGAACCTGTCTTTGTTAAAGCCAAGATTTTCAAGATCCCCTATTATATCCACTTCAGATATCGAGGATGGGGAAAAACTGTCAAAAGCCTTTATATACTATATAAGTTGTGCTATCATATGTAGTATTGTGGAATACATGTAACTTTCAGAAAAAACCCTCTTCAGATTTTAACTTGTTTTTTTCTGCCCTTCTACAGTTTATGGCAAGTAGCGGCTGATTACCTTGATCATTGTCCAGAATTCGGAAGGTGAGTCATCCTATTTTCTTTTTAAACAAAATAACCCAGCTACCTTTTTTTAAAAAAAAAAAAGAAAAGAAAGTTCGTTAGTATGCTATTGTTCCGCCAGAATTTATTTTAATGCAAAACGTTCCTTCTTACATTAATTGATTATATCCTCAGGAATGGATTCATAAGAGGTCACTAGAAAAGATTGTATTTAAAATTTCACAAAGGGGCAAATGTATGAACTTGAGATTTTAGTAGCTTCAGCGAACCCCCTTCATTAAGCTCGCAATACTAAGGTACAAATTCATAATACGATGAAACATGTTTACAGTAATTACAACCAGTCTTCCATCCTTTCAGAAATTACCTTGAACAGTTTGTCAGTCGCTTACCTTTGGAATCAGAAAAGAAAGCATACAAAGTTCTCCAACTATGTGAACACCGCTCAATGACAGACCAAGGTATGTTTACTAGGATATCTTTGGTTAAATCCCGAATTTCTACTTTCACTATTGTGTGACTGTATATTTGTAATATGTTTATGTCCTATATGCAATATGCGACTTAGTTCAATTCGAAAAGACATAGATAAGTCGAGTTAATGTAATTCGTATTGTTTTGCCTACATGTTGGTTTGAAATTGATGCGGTAAAGTGCTGAAAGTCCATGTTCCATGTAGAAAAGCTAATAAACTTTATGTCACCTTTTACAGTTCGCTCAATATGCAAGGTCCTTGGGATGAGGGCTCTACATAATGGGCATCTTGGGTCAGCCCTTGCTTGGGCTCTTCGTTCTAAGGTAAGATTTTATGGGGGAAATCTTTGAAATATGATATCAGAGAGGTATATGAAGACCAGAAATGTTAAGTCAATAAGCGTTTCAACAACAGATAAACCATCTTACTGATATTTAAACATTTGACATGTTAACATTAAACCCCTGGCATGTATTTAGTACTGATACCATTATTGTCTTTGAACGATTCTTTATGTACTTTTTCGTTTATTTTATAGGACATAACATTCATCACATTTTTGGCGGAAAAGTAAGTATGTCTTGGCATCTCTGAAAGAAGCGAGATAATTCATTTGGTTACAGTGTTGAATTTGTACATAGACGAACCATAACTCTTTCTGCTAATACTTTGCATAATACCGACGTGTGTATATCTCTTCGGAAACTAACCATAATTACCGGACAAACCACTCCGGGTAAACTAAAAACTAAAAGTATATTTATCTGCTATGAAATTGCTTCGTCTGTATTGAAAATATCCCCTTTTTTTTTAGGTTTTTAACAGAGTACAGCGAGAGTGGCGACTTCAGTCACTTGGATCTTATAGATCATCTTGGATCTGACATGCTCCTCAGTCCTAACCTTACATTCCTGGGTAAGTCTGTGTTTGTCGTACCTCCAGCTTCTTTTCCTCTTCTGTCTCGTTCATGATCTCACCAACTTTACGTCCGCACAACGATATTGCTGCTATTCATGTTGATGTTTGTGTGCTTTTTTCATTATGACCTGCAAATGAAGGATTTCTTTGTCTTGTAGGGAAATATCGCGAGTTCCATCGTTTGTACGAAGATGGGGATTTCTCTGCGGCAGCTTCCCTTCTCCTCTCCTTACTTACCGCCAAATTAGCACCCAAAAAGTAAGTAGCGATTCCTGCTATCCATCTGTACATGTCACTTTGCAAGAAAGTGAACGAGTAATTGTGTATCCCTCGTTTTTAATACTAGGGTGGTGTAGTGTCGAACTAACCTTGGGAGGGAGTAACTTGGATGTCAACAAACTTTAAAAAAAAAACGGTACGGTATAGACCGTACACTTATCAGTAATAGAATCTCTAATATCGTAGGTAGAGTAACCGCATAAATTAGTTTATCGATTTGTTAAAAATCTGTATTGAACGGGAAAGTTGCTGTATGATAAATTTGTATGAATTAAAGTTTGATATTTAAACAGGTTGAATGTTTTGTGTACTGCCTTGATTTCGCCTGTGATACCGAAAGCCAATAGGACTTATTTATCTGTTCATTATTAACCCCGGTTTTAAAAAAACAAACATTTTATTTTTTCTTTAATTCAGGTTCTGGATGACGCTCCTCTTGGACGCTTTGCCTATTTTGGAAGCCGAAGAAGTAAGTGTTATCCTAGACTTTCAAGATACATTTGAATTTGTTGATAAAATGACTAAATTTGCCCTTGGAATTCATGGGACCTGGTTATAAACAATAATAATCTTACTACCAGGTCAAACCATCTATATTTAATATTGAGGCGACTGCAATCAGTATAATGCTTTCTCTTTTCAGGTTATATTTGATACCCAACAAACTTACGAATTGATGCACTGTCTGGAAGAGATTGGTGTGAAAAAACAGGTCGAAAAATCCAAGTCAAAGACCAAAAAGTTGACCCAAGATAAATTCCAAACATCATCACAAAAGAACTTGGTATGTACTTGTTTTGTTTAAACTAAAATATAATGAAGTTAGATATCTTGGTTCTCGTTTGTATGAGTTGTATAATTAATAGTATATATTTCGAACGAAGTTTTTCGTTGATTCGAAATATGTGAATAGCAATTATAGAATCAGTCACCAGGACTCTACCACGGTACCATTTGATTTAGTGATAAAATAAGTCTTTAAAAAAACCATCCTCCCTGATGTCTTTTCAGAATGAAACTGAGCAGGATAAGATCTCCCTAATGAGACTGGCCCTGGCCCGAAATCTCGCACGAGCCATTCTTCACGACGGAGCTGTTAAAACTTAACTTCAATTTACAAATTATTTTGCTATTTTATACACATACATGAGGTGTTCATTATTGATAGTTATCCATATATCATACTGCAAGAACATATTTATTCAAGGTTAAGTTCATTGTTTTTGGTCCAAACTTCGAGGAATGTAGTGCAAAGTGCACTTGGCCAATTTACTATTGATATCAAAATGCTATGATAAAATAAAGCACCGACCCTTGAAAACAACAAAATGTTCTATTGTGTTATTATTGACGCTGTGATGATACTATTAGGGAGAATTTATTTATAACTTTCGAAAGCATCGTCAGAAAAAATAAGTCCTTTACAAAAATCATTTTATTATCGCGAATAATTAATGACACGTGAAATGTCCGTGTATTTTGACAGTAATATAATTGTACAAAAATATGTTATAACGATTAAGTAGACCCGATCTACTTTGACCCTTACAGAATGCGACTTAGTAAAAAATCGAAAAATAAAATAAAATGCAGGTTGAATGCCTTTGACGACGGTAAAATGCATCCTATAAAATTCAAATATAAATCATAGGACTAGTTCGTCTCTCTCCATAGAGTTAATCGTAGAATAAAAATATACCGTATAGAGTTTAACAGTACATCTGCCTATAATCGTAGAATAAAAATGTACCGTATACAATGTACCAGTATATCTGCCTGGATACATATAAATGTCTCTACTTGCTATAAGGTGATTTATAATCACATTAACAGATACAATAGGCTCCTTACATGACAGATATAGTCCAGCTACATATATATCGAAAGGATAAAGTATGCTGGTTAGAGCATTGCTGAAAAACCATAATTCATTTTTTCAAAAAGCATTCAAAGTTCACACGTACATGTACATGTATGCGGGCATGTCATAATTATCACGATGTCTGTTGCACAGCGTAGTGGAAAGACTTTGTGCAAGCTGGTATCACAATCACATCTGTCTCCTACTTTGTACCTATAAGGTACTCTTGTTATGAAGAAAAAAACTATCAAATTTATCACTCTCATTTCCCTGTAACAATATGATTGACCGTGACAAATACAACACAGACAGTGCCCCAGACAATCACAAATATAAACCAGGCCACATGCCTGAAGGGTGAGGTATGTTGGTTTGGGACATCGCCTAAGACCTGAGAGACAGATTTCCTTGCACAAAACACCAAAGCTGCTGGGATGAAATACTGAATAGCTGCCCCAGCGTACGATCCAGTCACTCCAACTAAAAAGTCTACCTTGTTGGTAATAAATGCAATAACAATGGGCGGAATCAAAGTGAGCAGTGGGAAAAGGATCCTATCTAGGACAAATGAATACGCAACCCCTTCTTTAAGAAGCATGGTCTTCAGATTATTTCTGAGAGTGATTCCTATAATAGGAAAATTTGAACTAAGTGTGAAAACAGGGAACAGAGCGAGGAAATACTGAATGAATACTACGTTAGTAATGGGATTGCCACCACCCGTCGGGTTTGGCTGGAAGTTCAATGTGTAGAGGTCCTCAAGATGGGCGAAGCTGAATACACCTGTCAATGATAGGAGACAGTAAAATACGAGGATGAGGGTGTAGTCCGCAGCGAACAATGGGTAGAGTTTGGACTTGTCCTTGATGGGAGTCGTCAGGGACGGCAGCGAATGGTGGCACATGAAGGAATACACGCACACACCAAACAGTGTGGGTACACCCGACACGTTAGCAACGGGCGGCCTGCCTTCTCCTTGTCCTTTAGCCAAACGGATGATGGAGAGGACTATCATCATGCTGAACGCTGGAACATCAATAAATACACATGTAACTTGTGAATAGATACACCTATAATGCTTGCGTAGGAACAAGATAACATAAATGTAATAAACCCTGTGGAGTGCGAAACTGTAGGCAGGAGGTCGAATAAAAACAAACAAAAAATTGAATTTTTCTATGTTTGTTCATCACTAGAATCAACCGACGAATTCAACTACAAGAGTATTGAAACAGTTGGTAGTTATCCTTTTAAAACATAAATGTAATGAAGACTTCACTGGGAACATAATATATCTAGGTTTGGTCAAATTAATTCAAGTAATCACATGGACACCCTTATTGTTTTACATCAATATCCGATAGAAAATGACGGTAACAGGAGCTTTTGTATATGAATGCTTACCAAGCCACCTCATCACTGTTGTGAAAATCTGGAGATACTTTGTTTTCTGGATGTTAAAAAATACGAATGGTCCCAATGTTAATGTGAAGGCACCCTGGAAGAAGAATAATTTTACATGATGCAACATTATTTACACATGCTATTACATGTACAATTCATGTGTCCTTTGTGACTATGTGTAAACTGATCACGTTCACAATGATTCCCAGAAGATAAAAAAAGGGAGAGGATGCAACAAAATTGTTTAAAACTCGTGGTTTTGCCGCTGTGGGCAGATGACAGCTTACATTGCTATGCCGAAATAACTACTAGCTGTTAAGTCTTCTCCAATCCGCCCCAAACATTCACGCATACATGTATAGCGATAACCATCATTATTTTTGTGTACAAAGTTCGATTAATTTTCCCCACCTAAATATGATATTATGATCCCTCATGCATTTCTTGTTTGATTTAATTTTATTTTAAGTAAGCATCATAAGAATAACCTCAATCCCCAAAGAAGAGTGCAAACTAAACAAATAGATTCAAAATTAATCAGATTTGATTCTCACCAGAAATATTCTGTAAGCATTGAGCCTACTGATATGCGGTTGATTTGGCCAACAGGGGTCGTCTTCAGAAATTTCTTTACTGTGATTACCTTGCGTTGCATTGATAGTGTACGTGCTGAAAAACGAAATAATCCAGGAGAAATAAATGGATGAGACTATATTTTTTTGAAATGCTTAAGAAAACGTGGACAAGTTATTTGAACAGTAATTAACCATCGGGTGTATCAATTGAAGAAGGAATGATAAACGAATTCTCGCAGTAGAATGCATGTAACAGCAGTGGCCATTTCATTGAGGCTCTTGATATACTACCTGATTTGACAAACAGTGCTTTTGATAACACACAGAAACAATAAACGTTACAGATACAAATGATAATTTAATTTGTAAAGGGGAAACGTACCATGCCACATCACGTAGTGACTTAGGAACAGCAGCTGCGTATATTGCCAAATCTCCGTACAAGTACACAACCATACATAGGAAAAATATCCACAGCCCAACTGTCGAATAAGAAAATGGTATGTTTCTTGATAAAATATAGATCACTGAATTATAAAAAATCAATAATGGGTATCTTTAAAATGTAAGGATATGTTCCAAGACAACAATCATTACTTTCAATCTTTATCAAACAAAATCTCAGGTTTAAGGCGAGGTCCCATCATAAACCAAAATCATGATCATGGTAAATAATTCTGAATTATCAAAGACATTTTCTTAAACAAGAACACCCATGACTCACCTCTGTTAAAGAACATTGAAGCCATTTGTCCCTAAAAATAACAAGACGCTGATTGATTATTCCAGAATGGCTTTTGAATGGACCTCCATGAATGAAAGCAGACAATTATCAAATTCGATAAGGCACAATGTTTCTATGGCACTTACCATTTCAATTCTTTCCGTAATGTGGAAGTAAGCACTGTTAATAGCATTTGGATTGTCTTGCAAGGGTTCTGAATGGCAAAGATAAGGAACACTTCATTAACAGAAGAGACCAATTATTGTTGTATCTGTTGATAAGTTAGAAAATTTGAAACTGAAATGGCCTTGTATGATCCCTCCTTACCACAGAAAAAACTGGTGAACCCCTATTAGAACATTATATTTTTAAACATATACCATTAACATAATCTGGAAAACAGGTTTTAAATAATTATTGGAAGCCTAATTACAAAATTTGAAAATGATGAAAGGCCGTTAAAATTGAGTCCAAAAATAAAGATAAAATGGAAAGCTGCAAAATAATGACAGTGGGAAAAGATGTCTTATACGAAATCTTATCAATGCTAGGATTACCGCACATCTCAAGCAACCATCTTGTGCTATAAGCTATTTGCTATAAGACGAATATGGAGATATATAACATATTTAGCTGCACCCAATAAATATAATTTGCTGTAGGTTATACAAAATACTGCAGTTATAGTGGCCAAGAATCTGTCAAAACGTGCTATAATGTTGAACAAGTATGTGCGAACAAAGATTATTAAATGTACCCTGATTTACAAGAGAACCATATGGTAGAACATGCATACCACTTAAGCCTTGACGAATGTGGATAAATGATTTGTTAATGTTTAAGGTCTTTATCAGAAGGCATTTTACATGTACAATTTTGCAAAGAGGAACTGTCTTATACAAATTCTCATAAATATCTAAGATTACGCCCAAGTAATCATATCGAGAATACATAAGGTCCATAAAACACAAATTATTGAATATGGAGTTCATAACTTGCTGCACCCAATAAATGTTGATAAGTCTTGACGAAGTGAATTTGGATAAACGATGCATTAACTTAAGGTCTTTAGCAGAAGATAAAGATTAGAAAGTTGCAACGCCTCTTAGCAAGTAAGTAGAACAATCATTTATCTATGTAGTCCCAAAGCTGTTAGTTAGTCGAACCTAACTCAACTCAATGGTGGTCTAGTACGGCCGTCTCCCATACTAGAGTTAGACTTGCTCTAACTAAAAGCTGTGGAAGTCCAGCTTCCCAGCAGTATCAAACTTTAAAAGAATTCATATCTGTGCTCAATGATAGGTTGTTAGACCTAGAAAGTAATGAGTAAAAATAATAAATAATAATTAATGATTGCTACGACTCAACATTAGATCGTTCATTAATCTAAATCGGTGTCTACTAGACTTAAATTCTGGGAAAGTAAAGTTACTTACAGAATAGAGATGTATACATCAATTTGATCTATTATTATTATTTATTCATAGAATTCTAAAACAATGCATGAGGCCATAGAACTCGCTTTTTTTTAAACTTTGTTTTGTTTTTTTCGAATTTTCTATACCACCAACTCTGTACTGTTTAATTGGTCTTGGAGATCCTGGAACATCTGTAATTGGACAGAATGACTACTCCTCTTCATTGTGGTTTATATGGAAATAGTAATTATTACGAATACCAATATAAATTCTTGTTCACAGAAAAATAACACCATTATAGTACAAAACCTGAGGGGGATTTGGTCCCCAGTCATAGCTATATGGGTTCATACCTCGAGCAGCACCAAGAAGGGGACGTCTTTCATCATCTTCATTAGGTGCAGTGGCTGCATTCTAGAAAAGATGTGAGGGAACGGGAACAAAAATTAAATACCGTCAGCAAAAAATGTTATTTATCAATCAATGTTCGACGCCTCATGCTCGGTTATTACTATTGATACATAAAGCCACAGAATGGTGACGTGAGTGAGTGAGTGAGTGAGATTGGTTGCTTTACGCCCTTATTAACACATTGAAGTGTTATATCAAGGGCGGGAGAGCTGGGAGGGAGGCAGTTTATGATCATACCCAGGAAATAGAGATAGAAAAGAAGATAGGGAGAGGCAGAGAAAGAGACAGAAAGGCACTTTATGGTCTTACCCAGGACCCCCAGAATGGTGACATTCACATTATTTATACCTTTATATTTCCAGTGTTTGTAATCATTAGAGGAGTCACAGACTAACAGATAACTTATAAGTACCTAAATTAGAATATTCGACCAAAGGGGCATTTAAAATTGTTTTTAAAACATGTGATGTTACTCTCAGTACAGAGAGGAATTCCTTTCTACATTAAACCCATTTTAAGTTTCTCCTTTTCAGTGTACACTAACGCATACACTGAAAGAACTGAGGTCAGATGCCATTTTTAATCAAATGCACAAATACAAACTGCAAACAAACAGCTGATAATAACTATTAGTAGGACAGTATACAACAACGAGAATACCGCAAACGTAAAAGTGAGTAAATTTTGTTTTGTTCGCGGTGAAGCGATAAATACAGAATAGAATGAATTATGATACCATGGGTACAATACCAATGGATAGATGTAACATACTGCGTAAAATACTATTACTACTTTTTGGGACAGCTGCGGGTATATACAAATGTGACTATTCAATTAAAAGTATTAATGTGCTGAACAAGGGCGGTACATTAGAGGGAGTTGTTTCAATATTATTCAATTGGTCTCGCAATGGATCGATAATCCTTGACTATACTCAATCGATTCATTTTACCAGCAGTAAATCTTCTTAAGAACTGTGGGTTTTTTTAAATAAAAGATTATTAAATACAAAATCATTTGAACTGAGCCTTTCAAGTGTAATATTTTCAACTGAATATATTTATCTAGGCAACATTATAAAGTTCCGACGCCAAAGTGGTGTCAACTCCCTTTATATGCACATCCCTTATTGAAATTATGTGGGGTGGGTCATTTATATTATGCACTTGCATTCCCCGGGGTGGGGACTGTCCGTTAAGGTTTATATCTTTTTTATCATTTCTATTTGCAATAATAATTTGAACAAGTGCATTAGGAAAATATCCCACCCCGGTGCAGCAACTACAGCAAAGTGTGAAGGTTTAATAAAGCATTTCTAGCTACTGCTCACAGTTTGTACCTGTACCCTGGTAGCCTTCCTCACTGCATTTGCGGCAGCCATGCTTTCAATCACAAATGTGACAGTCAAATAGCTGAAATGATATGATTAAATCATTATGTTTTTAAAACAAGGAAATTCAAATGAAATTAGAAGAATTGATGAAAACTTATGATTCGACTTAACATCGGTGATATTGTTGTATATAATTCATACGCCTGCTTAATATGATGTCTGATGTTGAACAATATAAGGGAAGGATATATATTTGTCGCAGGTGTAGTAATGAATAAGTGATATGGCCAAGCATTTGGTAAATAATCATTCCTATAAGTCCTTTTTCAGACATGTTACACAACTTTCAGAAACTTTCTAATTATATACCTGAGTATGCCAAAAAATCATTATGTTACTCATCTCTACGAAGTCTCCAAATCCAACATCTACTGAGGGCCCCCAGTCAGTTTGTAGTGAAAACACCCTTCCCATCATTATGCTTTAACTATTATAAAAATACTTGTAAAATTTATTCTAAAAATTCATTTGTTTTAAATATCCATCCACCCTTAGAGTATAAGACCACTTCATTCATTATAAGATCTACCAGTCAAAAACATAGTACAATGGAAACATAATTCGATAACTCAATGTGTTTATAATACATATGCCGTACTTGAGAAACTTACCCCATCAATCCTAGAAGAGCGACGATGATGGTACTAATCAACCAACCGGCACCAGCAAAGGCTTTCGGCATAGTCAATGCCCCAGTTCCGACGATAAGATTGAACACGTAGATCAAACCAACCTGAAATAAATTCAGAAAATTAATTTCATTTTGGCTATAAACGAAAAACGATAGAACTATCGGAATGTACCAAAAGGAAAGATTTGAAAATAAAAAACCTTACAACAAATCGCGCATTATGATACGAGAAATATAGCTCTTCTCGGGACACTTGGGATACAGACACATATGTTTATTGTAGTCTTCGAGTTGGATACCATTGAAAATTAGTTCATGTTAAATAGAAAGTAAGAGGGGGAGGAAATAAGAGGTATGCGATTATTCGTGCGTACATAGGTAATCGATAAACATGACTATAAAACAACACTGAACAGGCCTCGACTTTCCATGAGCTAAAAGGTACTGGTAGTGTATATTCAGTTCAGATAAGAACAAATATTCAACTGGTGAGATAGACATCCCTGTTTCAACAAACGAAGCAGCGGAAAGCAGATATTTCGAGTAAATACCAACGTGTAAAGTTCAAGCAATGATATATGGAATATAGGGATGTTCACGTACGGATGTGAAATTGGTACTTGGTCAAAAATAGATATGATTATTTTCGTAATACTAATAGTTGAGGCGCTACTGCAATTATTATCATTCATTAGTCAAGAAAAGCAGAGGGGGTAAATTTATTCATTTCTATTCCAAAAATAGAAAAGTTAATTTCACCCAACATTCAAGGTCCTAGGATATGGAATAAACCTCTATCTTAGAGAAGGCTAAATCGTGGCTAAATCTGAAACGATTTCTAAAGAAATAGGAACAGATGGCGCGACAAGTCGATCATTTACTTTGCTTTTTGCTATATCATTGGAATCTACGACTACATTTATTGAAATAAGATAATGCTTGTCGGTAACCTTTTCATTGGGCATGTGACTACTTGAAGTCCTGAAAACTTCATTGGGCATGTGACTACTCGAAGGCCTAAACACTCTTGATCCTACTCTACTCGCTCCTACTCGCTTATATGCTTTGCTTGCTTATAAACCTAGATATTTGCATTGTCATGGAAAACATCGGTGCACTGCTAACACCTTGAAATGTTATCATTGCGAACAATCCTTGTTAATAAATGTTTGTATATTTTTCTGGGACACAAAAATGAAAAAAAAAATGTTTTAGTTGTATCAACTATCATTCAATATCTAATGTATTTCAATGTTAAAAATCTATATACTATAGTAACGTTAAATATCATTTACATTCGTTGAATGAAACGTATACGGTATCACGATTGTGAAATTTCACGAAATAAAATTTGTTAAAAAAATAATCAGCCACATAATGCGGAAACTTTTCGCAATCATTATGATGTCTTAAGGGAATCGGTTAGTTTTTGAGAATTTTAACTTTTGAAAATGTTGACGAACTTTAATTGGCCAATCTAATTTTGAATTCCTTTTTTAAAATTTTGATTTCACTTAGGTATGGCTCTGGTTATTACTGGTGAAGACTTTCATCACTAAAATTAATTAAAATTATTCATAACCATAATGCTTATTATTGCTGGTCCTGAATCCTGATTGGAAATTGTAATTATAATTAACTTTCAGAAATGGGCCAGGACTCACCGATACGGAGAACGGCTCTCCGGTTTCTGTTAGATCGCCTGCCATTGTTGTCCTCGCTTTGTGAAGGGGTGGAAGCAACGAAGAAACTTTGGAACGGCCTAGCCCAAGGCGAGGTAAGCCTAGGCTAAGGTAGGTGTTGAAGCTCCTTGGTCTGGCTTGGTCCTTGGAAAGAAAGCCAGGCCCAAGATAAGAAAGAAGATTTAGCAATCTTGTCTAACTCATAGCATAACTCACAGTACCGAACCTGGTGGCCTCAATATTCACGAAATATACTTCTGTTCGACCGAGCATCATAGATCTATTTGAATGTCGTAAGCCATGAAGACAACATTTCACAGGTAGACAACACAAAATCCTTCTTTTCGTACCTGCCCCTTCCCGTGCGGTCTACGACCAGTCACATGACGAGACAAGTCACATGATCTACAAACGTCTACCAATGAGAACAGCCGTAACAGTTTGCCCTTTGGAAGTTTCCAACAGAAAGGTTGAAAAGACACCGAGCAACGAAGATACTTCCGCCACAATCGAAAAGTGATATTATGCGTGCCGAGTTTGTTTACAATTTTGTGGAAAATACCGAACGGATGCTGGCGTTTGAATGAAAACAAGGTGTGTTGCATTACCTTTTCACATCCTTTCTGTTTTCGAGTCTTCTCTTTCTATTTCCACTTAAAAATTACAATTTACCTTCAACGCACTGACTGGCTTCACTACTCGACAGTGTCAGTGACATATGAGTGATGGAATGCAATGCAGACCAGCCCCTACTGGGTAGTGCAGTTCGTCTTCTTTGCCGGAATTCTGTTCTAAACTGTCTAATTGGACATGTAAGCAGACGTAATGCTTGCCGTTTCGAAGAACAACCAGCTCAAATGACAATCACGGACAAGACATTAGACTAAACTCTGTTTACACTTTACTGACTAAAATACTGTGTCACGACTCACGTCTGATCATGCTCAAGGCAACATATGGCTTGATAAACGCATCACTTTGAACGATACTCATTCAGCACACAGTTTTACTACATATGATCTTTACAATCTAAGAGAAATTCTCCTCCATTACAATATAATGACGTACTGTACTTGTAAGGTCTTAAGACTTAAGTTAAGGCTTAACTGGCTAATAATTTAATTATAATAAATGTCATATTATTGTATATGATATAACGATATATTCTACTTGATTATCAATAGGCCTAGCCTATAGCCTGATAATGATATAGAAATAGTTTGCTAAGACCAGGGTCCAGTCGGTACAGTGTCAATTTTAACAATTAAATGCCATGCCTAGATATGACACAGTCACAAACACAAATATCATATTTCATTAACTCTTTAAGATTGGTCAATCATTTAGACGACCTGCGTTAGTTTAGACATAAATCATAATGTTAAGAAACTCTTGATATCTAAAATTGTCGGTGTTTCGAAATAATAATAATATTAAATCTCTTTTTGATCAACACGTTATCTCACTAATTACATGTACTGTTATGTTGCAGGTACGATGTGAAATTTGGAGGCATGGAGAGAACTTGATTAGGACTGCACTGCTCTTCATCGGGAAACAGTCTGAGATCACCTGAACACCCGCTAATCTCTTGGAGAGATGACTGTTTGATGTATTTTGACTGAATAGCTGTATCCATGTTTGATGAAACTGATATAGTTCACGCTCCAAGTTTGTATGTGGCCTTCTCAGGACGAGTTCGCCACTCCCTCCTCTTCTTTATTCGCTTTGCGTGGTTCAGCAAGATTCGGATCCCCATCCTCCTCACAGTTGCGTCTCTGATGTTTGATGTTCGAGTCCGCCTGGAAGTTATCGGACCACAACTTTTCTAATTATCTCAGTCAGGACCGGTATAGGCCTATAGGGTGAATCGGAGATATACTACCAAGTATTTCGTGGGCATATGGTGATCCAGGACATGCTGTTCTGGAGGGTTGCTTCCTATTTATGGTCTGGATATCGACTATACGCGAGACGTGCCAATAGATCTTTACTTTTCTTCTTTCAATTTGCATGGACCGCTAAATTTCCAATGCTAATGGTAGTTAGTCACATGGTCTGTGGAATTGGTGTTCGACTGGTAATCAACGTATTCTAATGACTTGACACATTCCATATAAAACATGTGAGTGCATTCATGTTGCAGTCAAAGCTAAGGCCGTGATATTGACTTATTTTTTGTATTAATATTTTTTCCTGATGATTTATTTGCTTGGAAGTGATTCTTTCACTAAAAAGGCAAGATGAGTCGAAGTGTGAAAGATTTGCGTGATCTAATCTGTGTTTCACGCCTCACCGTGAGACACAGTGACGAAGAGACTTTTCAGAGTGACGAGGAAGAGCAGGTGATTCGTGCCTTCAGTCGACTATCTCATGATGGCGAGAGAACCCTGGATATGTACCGTCCGGAGTCGGTCATGTACACACGAACAATCCATGAAACTCACTCCCCAGATTCTGGTATTGGTACTAATGGTCAGTCTCCGGAGGTGGACAGTCAGGGACCTAGTGTAGAATCTGGTGAACCCATGATAGCTCCCCATCCACCTTCAAGTACTACACGCTCTGGCGCCTCGAGAAGGAAAAAGAAAAAATCCACAAAGACTGTCGTACCCTTACCACCTATGCACGAACTACCCCGATCTGCTCCACTACCTCCTGTACGCTCTAACCCATTGTCCCCCACCGTCAGACCTACATCCCCTAGTTCATCTGAAGATGAGTTTTCCGAGCCTGTGTTGGACTCTAAGCAGAGCCAGCTTTCCAGAGTTGGCGGTCAGGTTATGCAGCCCAAACTCAGGACAAACTTTGACAAAATTCTCACCTACATGGACGCCACCTTGGTGAGCGAGTGGCTGGGTTCGGCTAATGAGAATGTCTCGGAGATGAGTGAGTGGATTCATTGCGGTGACAACTTCATCCAATTCGCCCATTTCTGGCTCTCCGAATTCCCGCATCTCCAAAGACAAGAGATCTTCCACATGGAGAACAGTATTATCGTCGACCACCTAAACCTAGGCTTCGCTGCCGGACGCTCTGCAGGCGCAGTTCTTCACAGAGACATTATGCAATTTTTGGAAGCTGTGTTCAAGGAATATCCAAGCCAAATTATGAGCTCAAAAGGCCCTCATCTATTTCTTAACCACTTGGACATTCTTACTTCAGAGAGACATCATGAGTACAAGCGCCTCTTGTCCGATGTGCTTTGTTCAACCAATATCAAGCAGTATGCTCAATGGACACTTGCTACACGAGCATTTGCGCTTGTAAGTTCGTGGACAGCTATTGTCAACTTTTACCGAAAGCTATTCTCAGACTCAAGGCAACGATTGCCTTCCACCATGACCACGATGGGAGTACAAGATCCCAGCATGGATCGAATCTACCACGCTATTAGGTAAGGAGGTTTATAAACACATGGGTAAAGGATATTTCATTCATTCATTTATTCATCCATCCATCCATCCATCCATCCATCCATCCATCCATCCATCCATCCATCCATCCATCCATCCATCCATTCATTCATTCATTCATTCATTCATTCATCCATCCATGGCATGGCATATGCCCTCTCTCAAACCTCTCTGATATCTTCCTTGATAAAATATGTTTTTCCCTCTAAGTATTTTAATTCGCTTTCCTCCTCTATTTCTGCTTGCTCTCTCTATAAATAATAATTTATATCTACGCTCCTCCCGAAGAATTTCGTTTTTCGAATTATCCTCTGTGCCATTAACCTCTTGTACCCTCTAGTAGGCAGTGCGTTAGTCTGAGTCTAAGACCCTGCGCACACACAGCCGATTTGCCTCCCGATTGCCTCCCGATTTGGGTCTCCTGATGAATCCTATGATCTCAATTCAAATCCTTGTTTATTTTTTTGAAATAACATGAACCAGGATTGGAAATGAGGTCCTAGGACTCATCGGAAGACCCAAATCGGGGGGCAATCGGGAGGCAAATCGGCTGTGTGTGGGCAGGGTTTAAGGCAGCTATCTTGATTAATAGTGGAAACTGACAAGTGTGTGGCAGCGATATATCACTAATACAACCTATATACATTATTTATTTTTCCACTTATTCCTACTTTAGTATTATAGATGTCGACGACACTATAGACCTTTCACCATAATGCTAACACTTCCCTCAATCCGACCTTATTGGGAAATTGTAGTTTTCATATAGAACACTCAACAGTTGACCCTGAACAATTTAGGTGATTGATATTTTGCTCGCCTATGTACTCTTTAACATGGCTGTTACTATTGTCCTTAATTGGTTTGAAACTTTGTATTTCCAGGTGTGGTTATGTGGATGTGGTACATTATCTTCTTGCTTCTGGTAAAGTCAGCGCGCGCTGCCGCGATTCCCAAGGTCGCACGCTCATCTTCACAGCTGTGATGCACAACCAACCTGAGATCCTTCGTTTCTTACTGAGAAAGGTAAGCTTGCATATTATATGTCGCCAGGAGGGAAGGTGAAAGGGAGATCAATGTAATCTTATTGAAAAAATACATATATTACCTCTGAAATACCTGCATTTGATTATATGTTCATGAAAGTTATTTATACTTACGCTTTTTCATAACCTGTCGCTATTTGTAAGGGAATATTATGATATTCTTGACTCAGTTGAGGAACTATACTCTATTTCTGTGGTTGAGGTAATATAGTATAATCAGATATGTATCTATGGATTCACAAATATTATAATTATAATATAGCATATATCGGTTCATGAGAATGCTCATGTATACCAAGTTACTTTGATTAGACACGGCCTAATATTCATAATGAGGTAATTCTACATTCTTCCAGTCTATAAATGTGTTCAATTATTTTGTTTAGAAATAAATGATTAATGTTCGACTTACCAATTGCGCCTCGATACCCTCTTTACACTAACCTATCGTTATACGTTTCAGGTGAGCCCCAGACCCGATGTTAACCTGCCTGCAGACAATGGTAACTCACCACTGCACGCGGCCGCTAATAATGGTGACGTCCTGCTAGTCACCACATTGCTGCGGGCTGAGGGCATCAATGTTAACCCTATGAACGCCCAGTGTGAGAATGCCACGCCACTTCAGCTTGCTGTCATGCATGGTAGGATTATATTGAACGAATGACATTTTTAGATTAAAGTTTGTTCGGGCGGTGCAGCCCCATAAGGATACATGTTTTCGCCAATAGTCCTCGTAGACTAACAGCGTTTGTAATCAAATAATATTACAATTGTTGTACAAATTTGAGATTTAAATTTTCTGGAGCGTGTTGCCACAGGTGAGATGGGGTTTACCTCTACCTCCCATTCTTATCCAACTCCTCACTCAGTAATGAACATTTTCATACCAAGCTGTATGTACGTAAGTAATCATGTAGGCACACTGCCTGCGGCTGCATGAGCTTATGAAAGATAAATAAGGGGAAGTGACACGAAAGATCTGAAAGGCATACAACAAAAGTATTATTTACAGTTGCATAATTTACATAGTTAATTGATTGAATACCTTTAGTCAATATACCTCGGTAACTGCGGACACCTAACCCCAAGCTACCCCAGCGCCTTCCAGAAACACCATACATCATGATCTCGAACTTTTCTTATTCACATTGAGGCATCGAGGATAAAAAAAAACCCTCATTTTCATTTTCATTTCATACCTGGCCTTTCAAAGCCCTGATGATATGATCACTTCCACGTCCCTTTCCTTCATTATTCCTGAAACTATCTCCTACCCAGATCATGTTATATCTATGGAAATTCTATGAAACCGAAAATACTTTGTTCTATTGAGAAAGAGGGTTGGCTGATGATGTACATTCTGTTATTATGAAGGTAACATAAAGGAGAAAGAAGATGTAGTCTTGTTTATTGCAGAAATATTATTATGATGGTAAAATACCTTGTTGTTCTTAGGTAGGTAACTGCCTTTGTGGTTCGTGATGCACCGGTTAAATTTTCGGGGTATGCACAATGAAGTATAACAATTCCTTGTTCTGTTTTGCAGGTCACATACACGTGGTTGAGGTACTTCTCGTGGCGGGTGCAGATCCCAAGCTCACTATGGGAGGACTCTCCGTTCTTGATATGGCTCGAGACTTCGGCCATGACGAAATCTACAAGGTGCTTCAAGGAGGCGGCCTAGACATTTAGCGCTTAATTGACTCCCAAGTTTTCGTGGATTTGGTCTGGGAGATTTGTTGGAAGTTTGGCTTAAGTGGAGAGTTTCAAGGTTATTTCTTCTTCGTCCGCGGGGTGTTGTTTAGTGTATGGAGTATTCGTTTCCTTCTTTTTTTCTTGTTATGTTTCACTTGACACCTACCTTCTGGACGAGCATTCCCCAATCGTTTACGCTCCCACAATCAAAGAACCTCAACAACTTTAAATAAGTGATAATGATTCTCATTTTGTTTCTTATCAAATGTCGGATAGACACAGCACCACTAAGTAGTTAAATGCCATGATTGATATAGTGTCTTTATGTTGAAAATAACCTGGGTGATGATGGCCGAGGTATTTTCAAAAGATTTCTTTTGTTTTTATTACTTATATTATTGTTCATATTATTGTTTATTGTTTATCTTCATCGGTCTTAATGTTGGAATGAATCCAGCAAATATGCACGATTCAGATTTGAAAGTTTGCGATCTCCGTCATCTAGCAATATTATATATAAAACGTATACGGATCGTTGTAAATTTAAATTCTGTTGCATGTATCCTTGGGCTATTTTAAAATAGCATTTGAAAACTGATCAAAAGGGAATAAAATTCTATCAGTATGATACGTTTGTAGTCGGAAATAAATCAATGAAGACAAACTTATATGTGACTTTTAAATGTTATAATTATGTGATGAGAACTGCTCTTTGAATACTACTTATAGTTGTATTACTGTAATATCTGGTAACATGGTTCCTATTCGACCCACTGATATAGGAATACCACCTGTATATATAGTAGGCTGAACATAATATATCTAGGCTAATTTACAGTATATGGCTTAGCAGGGTCTCTGCGGGGCCTGGAAAAACCTGGAATTTGGAAAAATGAATTCAAGGCTTGGAAAATGAATTTTCTATTAAATGGCCTTACATTTATACTTGAAATTTTCGAAGATACTCGCGGTTTCTCACTGTACACATTCCTCTGACTGGCCCCTCACAAGTAACTGTAATGTGAGGGAGTCCGGGGAGGGAGCCCTTACAAGTAGGCCTAACAGTAAATGACTCGCAAAGTAAAAGTTGAAAAAGGGTTATTGATATAAAATCTGAATAATTATGAAACTTGTTAAATACATCATTGGTCTATGAACGACAATAACTACAACCCCGGGTCCCGTCTCCGTCCTTAGGACCCTGAAAGATCACTGAAATGGGCCTGTAAAGCGTGGAAACCCTGCTTAGGTACAACCGCCTATTCCTATAGCAGATTGTCAATATTAACCATGTTACCACAGACTGGTCAAATGAATCAACATCGCCTCCTAGGCCGATGTACTGGAGAACTTGGCTCACGACACCACCTTGCAGACCTTGCCCTCATGGGTAACATGGTCCTGGGTATGACCATAAAGTGCCTTTCTGTCTCTTTTCTCTGTCTCTCTTTCCCTTCTTCTCTGTCTCTATTTCCTGGGTATGATCATAAACTGCCTCCCTCTCAGTTCTCCCGCCCTTGATATAACCATATTAAATGTGTTGATAAGGGCGTAAAGCAACCAATCTCACTCACTCACTCATGGGTAACAATTCCAAGTTTATCTGGTTCAAATATAGCATCTCTTAAATAATCTACAAATGCTAGAAAAAGAAGCCTACAAACGCTATGTATTCAGGTTTAATATATGTGATCAGGGAATAGTCATTAAAATTGAAATGCTAGGAAATTATTAATTAAATTACATTGTAGCATATCATAGAACCCGTTTGTTGGAGTTCTATGGTTATGGGGAGTGATGTAGTCTAAATAGAGGTTGTGACTCATGTCAAGGTATCGTAATAGGTATTAAGGATTACATCCAATATGTAAGGGAAGCTTAGTTTGGATAAGTACGACTGGACACGAGCCGTGCTAGTCTTAAACTAACTTAATTTTAGCTCTCTAGAGCAAGGCCCGTCTGGTGCATCCACACATAGCTTAAATTTAAAGTGTTGCCGGTAATATTCTTGTTCTAATCCATATACACTGTACGGTACTCCCAACATTGATATTCTTAGTTTAATATCGCGCCAGAGGACACCACCTCTGAATGGGTTCATATTATTTTGGTAGATAAGCGCTATCCTCCCATGTCTCTGCCTGTAACTGGCCCGTCCCCTGCAAGGTACTGGGACTTAGCGAATACTCTGATCGTACCTGTTGTTCCAACACGGTGTTGCGTATGAATTTAATTCTGAAGGTGTCCCCACCACCAATAAAATGTTTTAAACCCCTTTGTGGTCCTATTGTTGCCCTTGAAGGGCTCCCTCATAGTCGGCAACATATGACACATCGTACTGGCAGAGGCTTTTGGTGATTCAGAGGAGCAAATATTGAAGACAACAGAGTTCGGACTTCCTCAAGGAGCAAATAAACACAGCATAGTCACCCTTACTCGAAATCTGGGCGAAGACGTAGAGCTAATTGTTTAATCTTAGTTAAGTTAGTATTTAGTAGAGAGGGGAGTTATCGCTGTATATCGATCTAGGTCGTTCGGTAAATGATGATTCAGGTGCAAGATGTAATAAAGTTGTTGTTTCTTATTGATTTTATTTAGACACAAGCTTTCGGGCTAGTTTGCCCTTCTTCAGGTGAGATGGTTGAGTATTTAACCCATCCCGCAAGTAGGCCTACCCTACTCCTGGATCATAAATACTAAAATAGTACCGGTAACACATTTCCACTACTCGAACTGGTACGCTGCCTTCTATTTATTGAAAGTACTATACCGTATATACGGTACCAGCTATTATATTAGAACTACATGATTGGCCCAAACCAGCTATACACTGGTACTAATAATTGGCATTTATCTTTAATTGTTTTTCTACCAACCACGCATACTAGGTATACAGTATTTGGTGTTTTACACCTAAGAATGGCAATTAGAAATATTTAACCAAATTAATAGTGGGTAATAGCCTGAGAAGCTCTGAGCGGCTCTGACTCCGCTCCAAGTGTGTTAAGTCTCTAGCACAACCATAGCGGGAAACATGCAGCATCACCGCCTCGTCCGTCTTGACACTGTCGGGTGCTTATAAGAGCCCTCCTTTGATTGGCTGAGACCTACCAACATCCTGCCACGCCGATGGAATTCCCTTCCCCCATTAAGTAGGTCAGGGAATACCCTCACCTCACCGCTTCAATTTTGTTTAGTCAGTGAGGCTCGCTTGTACTACCAAGATACCAACCACCAAGATGGCAGCTGCAGCAAGGCTTTCCAGAGTTATTACAAGATGTGGGCTGCAAGTACGCCCCTTTTCAGGTGAGGTTTCTGGCGCTGCAATATAGGTATAATGGAGCTTTCATCCAGCCCCTTCTGGTTGACTGATGATCTTGCAATCACTCAGTGTCCCTTGCAAATGCCTGTTGTGACTCGATCCTTGGCTTTAGTTTTAGTTGGACGTACGTGATGAAGCAGAGCTAAGCAAGCCTGGCTCTGTGGGTCCTAGACCATGCCAACGACTCATGTCTTGACATTGATATCAATGACCTCAAATTCAACTATTATAACTACTGTAGGCCTATATTTTATTTAAGGATCCAATATCTTATTACTGATGTTTAGTTTAAACTAAAGGGCTGCTTGGAAGATCTCCAGTGGAGAAGAAGTTTGTCCTCTTCTTGATTTATATTAATGTTTATGTTCACTGAATAAAAGTTGTATAATAATAATATAAAAAAGATTTATTTTGAAGGGTAGAATTAAATCCACTAGCTGTTTAATTGTAGCCTGTGTATGTAGAGCCTCCTTGTGATTCCAAAGCAAATTGTAGACGAGGTATACATAGGCCTATAAATATAATTTATAATTCATGATTTGTTTAATGCATTATGAGGTCAGGGCAATGCCAATTAATGGAGTTAGAAATAGGTATCAATACTAAACATGACTAGTTTAATATAGAAATTTAGCAATCCACTGGCAGGCCTACGTAATATTGATCAGAGAGGTAGGCCCATAGATGCAAAGACAATATAAACAGCTAACCTACTTTCATGGTTTCTTGGCAGTCTAATTTCTTTTAACTTTTTGCCTCATCTTTATACATCATATATGTTATCGTACTGTAGGCGGTACATTATAATATGTGTACCGTACATTGCAGCGATGTCCAATAATATGCTTTCTAGTCATATATAAAGTGAGCTTTTGAAATTTAGACAAATATATTGTACATACACCCACATCTAAATAATACTTAGTTGAAAAATAAAGAGCTTAAGGGAAAATGAAATTCTGATTTTAATATTCTTGAAACAAACCAACAAAGCAAATTAAGCCAACCAAAAATCACTAAAGATTGATTGGCGAAGCGTGAAAAGAACCCCCAATGGCAATGGCAATATATGAACTAGCTCAGTAGCTCAATTTGGCCAAGAGCTTGCTGGCTGCTTTGCTTCTGCACAAGAGAGCGCCACATACAAATACCAGACCATGCTGACTTTCTGATCATGTTTATAACATATGACTAGCTATAGACTTGTTCTTCTAATGACCCAATGAACCTTGGAAAGAGGAAGGCATATGACATGTAACGATGATGTTATATATAATATTCATACAGTTTCTTAACGTTGAGGAATTACCGGGAGGCCTAGGCCTATATGTGTTCTAGATTATGAAAAATTATATTAATTCATTATATCCTTTGTTTATCAGCCAATGCAATACAGATTTGTTGCTTTAAATGTATGCCCTGTTAATTAACCCCCCCCCCCCCCCCACACACACACACCTCGAGAGAGTAGGGCCTGGCATACCAGACAACATCTTGATATACCTCTCCGACACTATAATGATAAGTATGAATAGAGATCAGACTGTGAAGTGTTAATTGTAGGCATTATAATTTTTAATTCATTCTGTAATCCGATAGAACACATGCAGTCGCAAGAGTTGTATTGTATCAAATGCTAAATTTTCCAGTTAAATGATAATAACCTTATTTCTTATTCCTTTCAGTTTCATCTTCCCAGAGGGTGAGTACCGTACATGGGTCAGATTTTCATAAAATGTACAATTCAACTTCGCCAATCTTCTCAAATAACCCACATTTCAGACGAAAATTAAGTTCAAAGTGCAGTTCAACCTAACCAAACAGATTGCTAGAATCAAGGCAATGCCGGATATTCACGAATTTACCTAGTATTGCATGCCAAATTGCAGTCTAATTTTGAAGAATTTTCTAAATGTGTAGAGCTGCCAATTGTACATTTTCTGAAAATCTGACCCATATGTGTATTTATTCAGTTTTAAGACTGTATATCATCATTTCTATACGCATTTATGATATCAAAATAATTATATTCGACGTCTGATGTCTCATGTTTGTAAAATGTTCTTTTGGTCATCAATTTGATTGATTAATTATCTAGATTTTCTTTTACAAAATGTTTTCCATTTCAGAACTTAGAAACTGTTGGATTTGTCGGACTGGGCAACATGGGGAACCATATGGCGCAGAATCTTGTCAAAAAAGGGTATCCACTTGTTGTCTTTGACCTCAACAAAGATGGTGTAAAACTACTAACAGACGCAGGTATAAGTTATATTGTTTACCATGGGCTTTATAATTAAAGATCTTAAATTGATAAGTACTCTTTGTTAAAAACAAGATTATTATTCGCAAAATCGGATGGATTTAACGCTGTTTTCTTGCTCTTTCGAATTACATCATTTCGCTTCCCCACAACAGTCAGTAAAATAAATGTTGATATAATATAATCATAAACCACGTATCTAAAATTTCTACAGGAGCGCAGAGTGCTAGTTCTCCAGCCGAGGTTGCCGCAACGACAAAGACCATTGTTACTATGCTGCCATCCAGCCCTCATGTACGTAGCGTATACACTGGTGGAGATGGTATATTCAGGTGAGGGATATTCATTAATCATGTCAGGCAGTGCCAAGGGGCTGCTTTGAATCAAAGTACCTTTTTGAACAGAGAATCAGTGATCCGCATCGGCTTAAGTCTCTTCTTTCCGAAGGTGCAGTAACATACATGCAGGAACTTTAAGGAACACCTTACTTATCTGATGATATGCGTAGCATCTGAAATGTTACATGAAATGATAGCAGAATATAGGATATTACTGCATTACCGGTAGGCCTACATAATGACGATTAAGAATTCTTTGAAATCTGAAGTGTACTACCTGTTTTGTACGTGTACTGTCTTAGCAAAATAAAGCATCCATTACTATAATTCTAAGCATTTAACAACTTTGCTTTGTTACCTGTGGTGAATAAAATGATCTCGTACTGATTCGTAAATCAACTGAATTCAATTTTTTTAAAATAGATCTGTCATGTAAATGATGTTCTTGCTCATTCTCTTCTATGGCACTGTTTTTGTTATTAATACTTACTCCATTTTCCAGCACTGTCAAACCGGGAACCTTGATGATTGACAGTAGTACAATTGACCCATCAGTGTCACAGGAAATGGAAATCATCGCACAAGGCAAAGGCAGCACCTTCATGGATGCCCCAGTCTCAGGAGGTTTGAAAAACATTAATTCTTCATTTTCCTGATTTTACATCCTCTGAAAATGTATGAAGCTTGATCCTTCTTGTCAAACTACAATAGACTTTTATTAACTTTGCGTGCGTCAAAGATTTATGGCCAGATTATCAGGTGTTTCACTTTTGTCAATTAATTCAAAACAATTTATATCCGATTCAGAAGGGGCTCAGTTCTTCTTGGGGTTTGAATACATTTCTTACGTATTATACTTCTGCTTGTATAGGTGTCAATGCTGCTCGTGATGCACTTCTGACTTTCATGGTTGGCGGTCCAAGCGAGTCCTTCCCTACTGCCGAGGGCATACTTAACAACATGGGAAAAAACGTGGTACACTGTGGTAATGTCGGCACTGGACAGGTACGTACCTTATTAGAAAATTTTAAAATTCCTTTCCGCAATGTTTTACTTTATGAACGGAGACAATATATGGATGTGTGAATGGTGTGATAAAACTGCCTCAAACGTGCCTCACTGGCCCTACTTTGATTTTTGAAGACATGTGTCCTTGAAAATATGATAGAGCACCATTTGAGATTCCATTTCTGTGTTCATACACTTAAACTGTGCTAACTGATTTTTTATTTATGTTGGTAACCGTTTCTTGTTTCTAGGCTGCTAAAATTTGCAACAATATGCTGCTTGGAATTTCCATGATTGGTACATCAGAAGCTATGAACCTAGGAATCAAGTAAGTTTCGTTGTATCTAAAAAAATAGTATTAACGATGATGGAATACACATGTGTAATGACCCTTGGATTCGCTCGAGGAGGAGAATAAAAACGCGGACAAAGTCTTATGCTAATACTGTGACTTTTACCACCATAGAGAAGCATCTAGTGTAATACAGGTACAGCAATCAACGATCCCATAGCTACACATAGCTATAGGATCGTTGCAGCAATAATGAGATGTGTTCATTAGGAAATGATAGAAGTATAGTGTTAACTATGAGAATATGATGTGTGATGAACCATGGCTCCCTCTGGCGGTATGAGCGCGTCCAAACTGCCTTCCGATGGGTGGCGGTGATCGACGGCGATTCCCAAGGTCAAGCCCAATTCTCAGTAGTAGTATATTGAAATGTCCCAAATGATATGGCATTACACATGTGTACACCTATATGGGTCAGATTTTCAGAAAATGTACAATTGAGCTTCGCCGATCTTCTCGAATAACCCAAATTTCAGACGAAAATAAGGTTCAAAATACAGTTCAACCTAACCAAACAGATATACTACAGATTGCTAGAATCAATACAATGCCGAATATACTCGAATTTACCTAGTATTGACCAAATTGCAGCCTAATTTTGCAGAATTTACTAAATGTGTACAGCTGCCAATTGTACATTGTCTGAAAATCTGACCCATATGTGTAATGTTATCCTGACATCAACCTGATTTATTGTTAGCGGGGTGTCAGCAAATTTAGTGATATACTTCAATCGTATTCAATTCGAATTATGGTAGCAATAATGACAGTGAAAGAGAAATATTTGGAATATTGTAATACATCAGACATTTCATGGCATGCTATTGTTCTGTGCTGCAATAGATTGAACGTGAAAGGTCAATCTAATTTTAATTTTGTTTCATTAAATATAAACTCATATTATTCTCTAACATCTGTATTTCTTTATAGACTTGGTCTGGATCCTAAGATGTTGGCCAAAATTCTTAACATGTCTTCTGGACGTTGCTGGTCCTCGGAGATGTACAACCCATGTCCTGGCGTACTCGAGACCGTGCCATCTAGCAACAACTACAAGGGAGGATTCGGCACAGCTCTCATGGCAAAGGTGGGTGACATTTGTTATTCAATATTTTCACTGACAACTTTTAAATAAACCGAGGATAATAATGAAGTGTACTTTGTAATCGGAGTTTAACCTGCACATTGAACCTTAGAAAGCCAAATTATAACACGGTTACGAGGATAATGTGGTGATGGTAATGTTTGGCATTTTATTTTGTGTATCTTATCAAACATGTTATTTAAAGTATACTGGGGGAAATCTCCCGACACTTAGAAGGGTAGATAAATTATTATCTAACGAACGATGGAAAATGAATTGATTTTCTTCTCGTTTCTCTATATTCTTATTGGACAGAAATCCCTTTAAGATTGATTGTGTAATCGCAAAATTTCTGGAGTTCAATATTATTTGTCAAACATACAAACACAATCTTGAGTACATGATTTATCAAGCCATTCACTGTAAGGTTGGCATTGCTTCACATAAAACAAACATGAGGTCTTGGCTAAACAGTTTTGTTAAAGATTTTCGTTTAACTGAAGTATCAGTTTTTGTAATACTGTCAATGTGATGTGATTTCCAGATGCGTCATCTCGAGCATTAATATTATTTTCTGTATCAGCTTCACTTCTGTTAGCTATAATTTGTCGTACTTCTCATAAATAATTATCTAATTATAACATTAATTAATGTCTTCCAATATTTGTTTGTTTAGGACCTTGGCTTAGCACAAAATGCGGCCACGGCGAACCTGGTGCCAACACCCATGGGATCTCTTGCCCACCAGATGTACCGCATAATGACTAACTCAGGCTACGCACAAAAAGATTTTGCATCAGCTTTCCTATTCCTGCAAGAAATGGCAAAGAAGGAGGGCTCCGGACAATGAGTAAAAACATATCAGTAATAGGAGTACATTGTATTTCCCTTCTGATCTTTTCTTTAAATCCACTGAACTTGGAAATTAAAATTTCTAGTTCTGCCCTGCACATTAAACTTAAAATCTTTTTAGAATTAAAAATTCATTAATTTTAAATGAGATAAATTTCAGCACTTTACTTAAGTCCTTACATCGCTATCAGTTTACTGACGAAAAGTATTACTCATAACCTGTATACACGCATACTTTTGTATGCTACTTTCTTTCATACCGTAAATAAATGTATTGAAAATGTCATTCCTATTGTCACGATTTATAAATCCGACCCAATTTAATGTCTCTGAAAAGAGGTGAACTGTCCATAAGGTTCGAATTGATCTGGATAACTTTAAATGATCACCTGATGAAGCCCAAACCACAGGGCGAAAGCTTGTGTTAAATAAAATAACAACCACAACATCTCGGGTTTATTCCTACCCCCGACCACGACCACCAACTCCCACACCGGCTTTACCGATATACCACGATCATCCCCCTCCCCACTTACAACTTTAAATGATATTTTGCCTTCTGAAATCTTTCGCGTTAGGTTTATTCAACGTCCCCCCGCCCCGCCTAAGTTCTGGGTTTACCGTTATATAAAGTCGGCTACAATACGACAAACTTATAAACAGCAAAAGAGATCTCCGTACTTGGGAACGACTGATATCTGATATAGCCGAACCTTTATTAAACCACTTTCCAGTGAAGGCAAGAGTAAAGGGCCTAGTCCACTAAGCCGATTCTCGGCTTAGTGGACAAGGCCCTTCAATCTTGACTTCCCAATTATTGGCCTTTCCTCGGACAGCTGCTTCTCAAAGGAAATATTAGAAAAAAATGCGGTAATTGGCAATTGTGATGGAAAGTGCAGTGTGTTATGCTACTCTGTTCAGGTATCATCTATAGGAACCGTAAACAAAATTAGTAAAGAGTTCATTTCACCTAAAATTAATATACAAAAATAAATCTGCCTCTTGCATCTATCTACAACTTCAGTATTGAGTCACCGTAATGCTGAAAAAAGTTTCATTCATCATGATAAACTTAGCCAAAACTAAGACACGAAGATAACAACTTCAACAAAAAATCAGTATAACAGCTAAAATATATTCCTGGTCACATCAACACGGCTGAATGTCCAACTTCATGAGAAAAACAGGAACATCATCCTGTACAATCTTTGTATGTATGACAGTAGGTTGGTCGGGTTTGGTCCAGCTGTACACATCTACTTCAGATCCAGGACTGACTTCTTTCCTGTAAACTGAATCTGTCTCAATGATCTGATAGTTCCCTAATGCTCTATCAACCCCTGTTAAGGCCCCGTCCGCCGCTGCCTCATAGGCTGCGTCAAGAGAAAGCCTCAAATAACTGGATTGATTAATATGGTAATAGTAATCCGCATCACTCCAATGGAATCTGGTTCTAAGTTTATGGGCTCCGGGTGGAGAGTCTTCTTCAGGTGTGTACTCAGTGAGAGGAGTTCCAGTAATCCGTCCCTCCACAGCCTCGAGAAATGAGCGAGGATGAGGAGTTGGTTTCCTGGTTTCTTTGTCTGCTAGAACCTGCGCTATGGTGGTGACAGCCAGGACCTCCTTGGTCTTCGTTGAAACATCAACTTGACGAACCTGCATTTATAGAAGTAATTGATTGATCATTGCGTTTACCGACAAACAAATAACTATAGCGACCAACCCATTACAGAAAGTTACCAATAATAGAGCTACTCCAGTCCGGTTAAGCAAAGCATGGCATCACTACAAAATTACTAATTTATGCAATTTGATTGTCATGCTAAATCTAGGTGTCAATGCATCGATAATGAATAATATAATTAGGGATGCAAGTCGGGTCATGCCAACAATTCTGGGATATTAGAGAATAGCCCGAATCTGAGTTGCCTGTTTATCGCCAAATGACTGCTGATTAAGTGCATTGCATTCTTACCTGGAATGATGTTCTCCCAATTTTACATAGCGAGAGTGTAGATTCGATCGGGTGATAGTAATGGTCGGGATTATAGAAGCCTGGTTTAATGGAATACTGGCTTCGCACCATGAAGAACAAACTACGTCTAGCCAGGTCTTCCACTGCTTTAACCCCAAGGCCGTGGTCTGTCTTAGGTGAACTACCGGAGAAGCCATCCTTCCAGAGATTTATTCGACAGCCTTCGGCGCGCAAGGCCAGGCCGTCTGGATTAATATGCCCTGGAATAAAAGGGGGAAAAGTCAAGAGCTTTAAAAATAGTAGCCAGTATCACGAGCCCTTCCTACCTGGGGCAGTAAAAATGGATAGGCCAACTGTCTATAAAAAAGGTACCACACCTGGGGCAGTAGAAATGGATAACCCAACTCTGTCAATAAAACAAGTTACACCTGATAAAAGACTACGTCTGATTAAAACTGACAATATGTGTAAATTACACAAGAAGTTTACCTCATCAATACATTTACATAATACACACATTTGAAAACTACTTTCAATGACATCAATATACACCATACGCACTCATTCAAACCTGTGAACGATCGTGTTACAGTGCAATATATATAGATGGCACAGCTTACACAGGTTCTGAACAATCTGAATAATAAAAATTTCTGTCCTACGATACAAAAATCGCGATAATGATATTCACAAGTGCTAAACGCACATTGTGAGTGAGAAGGTGCCACACTCCCAGATTCTCTAATATCCCTCGCCCTATATTTTCATCATGAAAAAGGATATCTATAAACATTTTAATCATCTTTTTACCCACACTTCCGCTGCTGGTTTCGATGACTGTATACTCGGGATGTATCATTTAAAAGTGAAGCGATTATATTTCTTCCTACCCATCAAGCTGATGTAATCGGATCCTCTTGCCGGCAGCGTTGTTTCCTAGCTTTTCCTTGCATATTATATATTAATGTCACGCTCGATCACTTTTTATATGCATGTCAAAACATTATTATTACACGCATTATTAAAATATCAGTTCTCTGAACATTACTGCAAGATACAAAATAACATATCTTTAAAATTTTCCTTAATGGATTACTATAACCCACGTACAAATAATTATTATTCAATACAAATTCCTCATTAACATTCGGTCTACCATCAACGTGATAGTTCTCTCGATTTCACAGCAGCTATATTAAGTATATCAGTGGGTATATTTTTATATTAGTTATAGATATATATGCTTCAACTCTAAAAGTAAAATATCGAGTATAATTGACACACGTGTGGATCTACAGCACAAAAAAGAAAATTCTGGACGCGCCCGCGAAATGGAAATTAAAGTTAGCAATACTTGTTAGGAGTATATATGTAACCATTGCATTTTTTGAACGTAATGGTTGAAAATGTCATTGTTTATCAATCCAAGATATTTAGTCCCCTGGGTACCATTGTTTGTAGTCTGGTGATCCATCTCTTCTCCTCTGAGTTTCTGCATGGCTGTAGGACAAACCCTTTCCCGCCACAGACCTATTGATAGCCGTCCCACCAACCTCTCTCTGGTGAAACTGCTCAAAATAGTCCTCACCTCCAACAATTTCCAATTTGATGGAAAACACTACCTCCAAATTGGAGGGACGGCTATGGGCACTCGCGTGGCACCCTCTCTAGCGAACATATACATGGGTAGATTCGAAGATACCCATGTATACACATACCCGCTCCAACCTTTGCTATGGAGAAGATACATTGATGATATCATTCTGGTATGGCATCATGGCCAAGTAGAACTTAATAAGTTCATTGACCACCTCAATAAAGCCACACCTAATCTTAAGTTCACGAGTGAAACGTCAAGGACCTCGGTCAACTTCCTTGACACCACTCTGTACAGAAACGGTAGCAAACTAGAGACCACTCTATATAGCAAACCGACTGACAGCCACAACTACCTCCTGTATGAATCCTGTCATCCCACCCACTGCATGAAAGGAATGCCATATTCCCAATTTCTGAGAGTGAAGAGGATCTGTTCCACCCAGGTAGAATTCAGGAAAAACTCCTTGGCTCTAGCAACCCACTTCAAACGCCGCCACTACCCGCGACACATAATTGAAGAGGCTTGGAACAAAGTCGATGCCCTTGATAGGGATGCCCTGTTCACTAACATGAACAGAAATCGAATCTTGAATGCACCAGATAGGGACAGGACCACGAATCCCACGTTCTACCTGATTAACACATTCAACCCTAACAACCCTAAAATCCGCGAAGAGATCCAAAACAATTGGAACCTTGTGGAAAAAACAAAAACCTCCAGATTTCTAAGAGACTCCAAACTAGTATTTGGACACAGAAAGAACCAAAATCTGAGAGCCCTTCTGGTCCGTGCCTCTACGGTCCCCAAAAAGGCCCCAGGCTTTACTGTCAACGCACACAAGTGCAAACGACCCAACACCTGCAGATACTGCCCGCTCATAAACACAAGCGGGCAAATTTGGTCAGTGACTCTCCAGAAAAACATCACATGTCATAGACATGTGAACTGCCAGAGCAACAACCTAATCTACCTGATCACCTGCAAGTCATGCCAAATACAATACGTGGGACAAACAAAAAACAATGTCATCTCTAGATTTGGCAACCACTTCTTTGATATAGACAAGAACAACGACACAACAGTGGCTCGGCACCTGAACAGTTCTCATCCAAATATCAAAGACAAATGGTCAAACATCTCGATCTCCATCCTCTCGTTGATCTCAGCAGACTCAGAAAGTGAGACTGCTAGACAACGCAGAAACTCAGAGGAGAAGAGATGGATCACCAGACTACAAACAATGGTACCCAGGGGACTAAATATCTTGGATTGATAAACAATGACATTTTCAACCATTACGTTCAAAATATAGTCTCTTACGAAAATGCCTCCCTTAGGCTACGACTAGTGCTGTTACTAGTTCGGACCACGGTCCTACCACTGCTCTACCTACCTTCAATATTTGCTTATCTCCCTAATACGAGACAGGCAATAAGGGCGACACTCAGTCGCCAGAAGGACTGTCTCCTTATAAGGGACAGTAGCTCAAATTGTCCCACCCTAGTATTCAACAATCGAACCTGGGGACACCATTATATTTAATAAGTGTCACTAAATATAAAAACTTAATTAACTGGTAATTAACCTTAAAATACTGGGCCCAGTGTTAACCTATAGTTAACCAACGCGGCCAAACTAGCGCCTGACGAGACCTTATAAGGTCGAAACCACACAGAGACCCCATGTGATGTGACTGAAAACATTATATTTTATTATAATCTCATACAGTTCATCAAATTACTCTGATCTAATTCTATAGACAGACCGAGTCCTACGGGACTCACTCGACCAAACCCGAGTTGTTGCAACAACGCGGATGAGGTCACAATCGGGGTTACCACACTCACTAAGCAACAACAACAGTTGCCCAGGTGAGCTCAGGTAGAACGTTCGTTTCTGAGGCCCAGCCTCAGTTGTGGTAGCGCTATCCAGGTGAAACACACGTCCCACCTATGTAACCATTGCACATTAGTGGAGTTTCATTCCTGTCCCTTATCAGTCAATTATTTGAACATAAAAGTCAAATAAAGAATGTATCACCATCATCATATGTATGGAGTTCCTATCCCATTCACCCTATATTGAATCTTACTGAAGAAAGATTTTCCTCAGCAGACTGTTGATTTGTATCTGTCTCGGTTCTCCTCAAGGAGTATGAATTTTGGTGAAAATCAAAATGTTTAACGATATCTAGTTAAATACAGATTTGAAAGATCACAGATCTAGACGCCTCATATCTGTAACGCATGCTTATTTCATTCTACAGCATCTCTGGCACGCATGACCATGGGTAAGACGTTTTAACATCAATCATAATACGGATGCAAAGCTACATTATAATTATTACTTCTTTTATTCAGCAACACAATAACAATCACAATGAAAACAGTCGTGATATACGCAACACATTTACTGTCTGCAGTTTCATGATCGCCGCCCACAGAGAACTTTAACTACAACTTAGGCTTCTCCACTGATCCAAGAGAAACTATCTTAAACTTACACATCATTTGAAATATGACATTAGAAGAGTTGTTTTTATAACATTGCGTAACAAGTTCTACACTTTTTCCTTTCTCATTTCCCCAAGTTTTAAACTTAAGTACATCTCCAACCTTGCTTTCATCCAAGAAAACCGTATCCATTGATTCAATTTCAGATGTATCACTTAAGATATGGGTTCCAACGCGTATCTCTCCTTTAGTAAATGAATTCATAAAGGAGATCACAGAAGATTCTATATAAATTACATGGGAAGTATGTCCAAAGGGGTCTATATTAGAAGAACCTATTTGTTTTTCGAACTCATGCAAGATCTCCAGCTTCGGTAATTCACATATTGATGGGAGGGTCTTGGCGCGTCCTATCGCTGTAAACTTTTCTCTGAACCATTCGGGCAGGGCTGCTTTTTTCCTAGAAACTTTATCTATATGAACCCAAGTGGTATCACAGTGAATTGCCCTTTTCATGGTAGGAAGGTCCACTAAACGAGCATAGGTAACATATGATGTTCTACCAATACTTGATAATCCAATTGACAATAAACAACCTCTTTCACTGGCGGTAGCGTCCATGTTTTTAGGGGGTTTTGACTGGAAATTGTATCTTTGTCCAAGAATAAACGTGGGTCCCGCTTGGCGTAGTCTGACCATATCTAAGAGTCCCGAGGCCCAAGCAGCTTGTCTAGTTGATGTAAACAGACTGACAATCCCTGGTAGATCATTCAATACTGCCGTCACAAAAAGAAAATACATTGTCACCACACAGAAACAAAATATCCTCAAGATAACGAAGAAAGGGGCGTGGTTTACATCATAATAAAGTGAATCATTGACAAAGTAAATGCTATGAGACACGCAAGTAAGAAACGAGATTTTGGAGTACAACAGACATCAAGGCGCCTTTCTAAAGGGGAATTCCTGGTACCCCCAAAAGTGATGTCAGAAAGCAGACCAAAATCATAACAACATAATAACAGAAGTAACACCCAGCCTCCTTGATAATACAACTACCACTACTAATTATGATCTCAACATAATAACAGCTTAAACTTAGACTTACAAGTAAGTCTCAGATAACTGTAAAAATTACAATAACTAGACCCTACTGAATCATACTGATGTAGGTGTTCGGGGAATTGGTTTATGATAAGAAATCACATGAAATAGTGTACTATGTGTATTCTGTTCAGACAAAAGCGTGATGAAGAATGCCTTTATTTCCTTATGTTTCCTATTCCTGACTCTATCTTTTCTGATTGTGAATATCTTTGTAGCTTTGCTGTAAGGTTTCCTGCATACCATCCCAAATGCATGCCTACCTTAATCCATTCCTTCACCTAGCAATCCTTTCTGTCGACAACAGATGGTCAAACCATTTCCATCTCATTATAGATATATGTCTCGGAATTTAGTATGTTTTTGCTCAGATAAAGACAACTGTAGGAATTATTTTGAACACCCTATTTTTTTATAAAGGTACTATAATTTAAACAGTATTAGTTAGGTATTGGTTAGACACAGCAGTGGGCGGAAGACCATGGATATTTCTCATCGAAGATACTACAGTGAGCCCATATCTTAATGACCTCAACTGTATTATAACTGACTATGTACAGTTATTGTAATATCTTTGTATTGTCTGATGATTGCTGTATAAACATACTAAATAAAAAAGAAAATGACAGCAATCATCCATCAAACAGATCTATAATAACAGATACTTCCCAGGACACACTTGACATTCTGACTCGTTAAAAGGCTGATTTGTCAAAGCACACCGTGCTAAACATTCCTGTCTATTATCAACCCCTAATAACTTTCATATAGGAACAGAATCATATGAAATAATTAGAGAAGACTAATTAGGTACCAGTAGTTCAGGCAGAAAATTCAAAACCAGGCCAAAAGAGATACTGAAATTTATAAATGAGACAGGAATTAAACTGCCATTAGTGTACGATACAATTATATAATGTATTTTTAACATATGTTATGAACATAAAATATTTAAACAGAGTAAACTATTTAAAAATATACCCACCAACATGGTTGAGATCTCCGTAACCAAAACCACTGAAGACCATTTTGGCTTCAGAAAAGTTTGGAGTAGTTTCGATTTTAATTCCTTTAGCAGCTTGCACAAATCTGAAAATCAAGAAAATATTCGCTAAGTTGAGGTGATTAATCAAACATTAGAAATACAATTTGAAATAATATAATCATTTTATTTCAATTTGCGAGATCGGGACTCCTATTAACTCGGAGGTAAAAACATGTTGAAAAATGTATGATGCATACCATAATATAGAGTTCAGAGACTGCAATAGACGACTTGAGAGTAAGCCAAAAGTTCAAATTTGGTCCAGATGTTTGTAATATCAACTATGCCATGAATAGGCGCTTAAAATCTAACACAATAGGAGGAATATATAACCCTAATAAACGCTTGCGTTTTGGTTATTAGGTTCGGTTTAATGTCATTAATTTTAACGGCAGGGTCTGAAAAAGGGTGATGATCAAAGAGTTTCCCTTAATTGAGTCTGCACTGAGCATGCTAAATCCTCTTTTGACGTCACCATAGCAACCATTTCTCTAATTCATCAATTTTTACATGTATTCATAAATTCATCTAAAAAACTGAAAGAATGATAATTTTGCAAAAAGTACGGTAATAGGCCCTATAATTGTTGTTTTCCAATTTCCCCCATAATATTGCAAATAGCCTAGTGGAAAAATAATTCCAATTTAGCTATGACCTATATATGGACATTTAAACAATTGTCTGCATCTATCAGATGCTCAGACAGAAACTGTTTTCTGAATATTGTCCGTTCAATTTTTGTCATTTACTGACACCAGACGGTGTTGGCCGTAATAATAACAAGTATTAAGTTAGGTAAGTATTAAGTAAAGTAATGATATAATCAACTAACTATTTATTTAACTTTACAATTAGTGTCAATTTAATTATATACCTGCGTTTCCAAAGGAAACGATCTCTCAGGATCAAATACTTGTGTCCGATGTCAATTTATAGTTACTGCAATTTAGTCATGCTTAGACTGAAAAATTGTTTGAATGTATTAGTTCTTTTTTAAAGCGTTGCCTTGCTATAGATCTTCTAGTATTCAGTACAGAGGTAACTTAAACACTAATTTAATGAAAGAACACTTTATTTCAAAGCCAGATTGCTACTGCTATAGCAAGAGTCAGAGAGAGAAAGATAGATTGGGGTAATGGGTGAAAGGCAAGGGAGGGAGGGAGGGAGGGACAGAGCTGGAAGGCAAGGGAGGGATAGAGCCACAATGTCAGTGTGCACCCAACCATGCATGACTACCAACATTATTATGTAATAACTAGAGGAGGGCAATATGGTGCAGGGAGCATGTGCCAGAGTGGAGTGGAGTGGAGTATGGTGGAGGTGAGAAATGGGTGGTGCATGGGCGGAGCAGAAGTGTATGACTGATCAAGTGGAATAGATAAGGCAGGCGAACTGATGTCATATCTGAGCTCACACACATTATCAGATTATCAGATATCAGTGATTGGCACTTTTGACAGTGACTCAATTGTCTCTCAGGCTCTATCCTGAGAGACAAAAAATCAGCCTAAAGAAGAATTTTATTAAATCCTCAAAATTTTACTTTAGGGGGGGTCAAATTGGTCTTTGAGGCCCCCGTATGCATGCACAGACACCAAGGACACCTATTGTTGGTGCTTTAAAGAGGTATCACTAGACGATTTCTTAAGTTGCTAATTAATCATATCTTTTTTTTAATACCACTCTTTTAAAATGGGGGCGTAATGACCAGGGAATAAAGGGACGATTACCAGAAAGCGGGACGGCTACCAGAAAGCAGATCGCTATTACAACATCCAACTTCCGCTGGTCAATCTATGGCCCATGACGTTATGTCATGCCTCGCTGCTCATGGCTTGCTATATTCTGTCTGAAAAGTAGTTGACACATGATTCCTTAGGCCCTTTAAGGGGAGGGAAAAGTGGGGGAGTTTGGACTTCAAACTATTGCCCCCTGAATCGCCATTTGCGACCAACCATGGCCAAATGTACAGCTGTACTGTATTGTGCTGTCTCTGTTCTATGTGCTGCAGCTATTGTTTTGCTTAAAAGGAAGGAAGAGCTGGTTATACTGGCCCTGGTTTCTCAATGGTTGATTGCAATGAGCGACTCAGTGGGCAAAGAGTGGACAGGTCCTTGTCATAAATAGAAATCAGAAATCTCCCACTTTTCCCTCCCCTTAAAGGGACTAAGGAATCACGTGTCAACTACTTTTCGGACAGACTATACCCACAACTGCCGCAACCTGGGTTTTATTTTCACTGCAGTACCGTAGTCAGCAATGGCACTCCTATCCTCAATCTCCAACATAGGCTTATGTAACATTTTCATAGGTTTGTTAAGTCCAGAGTAGTTTAGCCGCCAGAATATTTTTTTCCTGTTCATTTCGGTGATATGCTTGTGACGTATAGTTAACCTTATGTTATAAATTGTTGAATGAGCATTGTGTGCCCGCCTTCCCACCGCTACTCCCGGGAGACACAACGTACTAAACGTACGTTGTTTTGATGCTCAGAAACAACTGTAGTAATACTGCTCCTAGCCCTTTTTGGGATGCATCACTGCTAATTTTCGTCTGCCTGTTTACATCAAAGTATGCTAGGACCGGTTCAGAGCTGAGTACATGTTTAATCCCTTGCCACTCTTGCTCATGAACTTGATCCCATACCCATTCCGACTTCTTCTTAAGTAATGAACGGATGTTAGCACACGCACTCGAGAGATTGGGGATATACTGTATACTACTCATATACAGTATCGACACTGGAAGATGCATTATCCTACTGCAAAAGGCATGCTCAGAGGGAACGGGAACTGAGACAAATGAATCCGGGTGCCAGTGTGACAGTGAATCAAGTAAGTCGCACACGTGCTAATAACGTGCCAAGCGGTGCCAAGGGTGCTAACAACGGGCAGCAGTGGTCGGCTCCTCCAGCGAGGGGGCCTGGAGTAGTGACAAAGGGTGACTCTCGGCCTCAAGAAGCCCAGGCTCAACAGATGATTGACTGTAGGAAGTGCGGCACGAAACACGTCTATAGGGATTGCCCTGCCTATCATCACAAATGTACTCGCTGTAAAAAGAAAGGACATATAGAGAGCAAGTGCTGGAGCAGGGTGGACGAAGTAGTTCAGGTGGATGATTACACGGATAATGTGGAGACATTATTTGTAGGGACAGTTACTAAACAAGAGGATGAACAAGTGCTAACAGTATCGATAAGCCAGCACCACAAATGGGCCGCTCATGTAAAAGCGGGCAAGGACATTCTCACCTGTAAGATTGATACAGGAGCGGGTGCTGACTTACTAAATGTGGCAGATTACGAGGGGATGATTGACAAGCCTGCACTTCGCCGGATTAGAGTCAAGCTCACTGATTATAATGGTCATCCTATTCCAGTGAGGGGCTACATAATGAAGCAGATACAGGTCAATGGAAAATTATTCCCAGTAAGATTTGTGGTATGTGAGGGTATCACATTATTGGGAGGAGACACATCAGAAAGAGTGGGACTCATCACAAGGAACATAACACAGGAGGAGATGGCGGTAGGTGTCAATACTGTTGATAATGTAAAGCCTAATGAAATCTTAATCGAAATGAAGGATTGTGTTTTGCCAGAAGTTAAGGTCCTATCATCCATCCCATATGTACATCGGATTAAGCTGAAAGAGGGGGCTGAGCCGGTGATAATCCCTCCCAGGAGAGTGCCAATTGCAATGAGGGACAAATTGAGATCAGAGCTTCAGAGAATGGAGGGACTGGGCGTAATTCATAAGGTAGTAGAGCCGACCGAGTGGGTGAACGCGATGGTCATGGTCAACAAGCCAGATGGCTCGTTACGGTTGTGTTTAGATCCCAGGGACCTTAATAAGTCTATAGCTCGTGAACACTTTCAGTTACCTACTCGTGACGAAATGTTCGCAGAAATCAGGAATGCTAAATACTTCAGTAAATTGGACGCCTCTCAAGCCTTTTGGCAAGTTAAATTGAACAATGATAGCAAGAATCTAACAACGTTTGCAACGCCCTTCGGCAGATATGCATATGACAGATTGCCGTATGGCCTATGCTCTGCCCCTGAGGTCTTCCATCGGTCTATGGAGCAGATTTTTGAGAATATTGCAGGGGTTAAAGTATATGTAGATGATATCCTAGTCTGGGGTCATACAAAGGAGGAACATGACGAGAGGCTACAAGTTGTAAAAGAGAGGATAGAGAGAAATCATCTGATCATGAACTGGAAAAAGTGTGTGATAGGTGTTGACAAGATAATATTCCTAGGGGAAGAGCTAACCCGGGAGGGGATAAAACCAGACAAGGAAAAGGTGTCAGCGATAGTAAACATGGAGAAGCCTACTAACAGAGAGGAAGTGCAACGCATCATGGGCTGTGTTAATTTCGTCGGCCGATATATCCCCAATCTCTCGAGTGCGTGTGCTAACATCCGTTCATTACTTAAGAAGAAGTCGGAATGGGTATGGGATCAAGTTCATGAGCAAGAGTGGCAAGGGATTAAACATGTACTCAGCTCTGAACCGGTCCTAGCATACTTTGATGTAAACAGGCAGACGAAAATTAGCAGTGATGCATCCCAAAAAGGGCTAGGAGCAGTATTACTACAGCGTCACGGGGAGGCATGGAAACCTGTGGCTTATGCCGCTCGTTCATTAACTGAATGCGAAAAAAACTATGCTCAGATTGAAAAGGAGCTGTTGGGCATAGTTTTTGCATGCGAGCGCTTTCACAATTACGTTTATGGGCTACAAGAAGTCCTCATTGAGACAGATCATAAACCACTAGTACCCTTGTCAAGGAAGCCCTTGCAAGATATGACGCCAAGAATACAGCGTATGATGTTGCGCTTGCAAAGGTATAGTGGCAACATGCATTGGGTACCTGGTAAGATGCTATACATTTCGGACACTCTGTCACGGGCAACGATAAAAGAAGTCAAAGTGACAGAGGTGAAGGAAAACATGGTGGCGGAGTTAGAGGCTCAGGTGAATTTGGTCTATGATAGCTTGCCGGCCTCAGAGATGATGCTGATGAAAATAGCGGAGGAGACATCCAGGGATGAAGTGTTGTGTGCGGTAAAGAGGGCCATTATGGAGGGTTGGAACAAAGGGGAATGTCCGGCTTATGCTGCGTATAAAGATGAACTATGTGTGGTCAAGGGGGTCCTACTGAAAGGTAATCGAATAGTAATACCAGTCAGCTTGAGGAAGGAGATGTTAGAAAAACTCCATGCAGGACACCTTGGCATTGAAAAGCAGCGACGTCTGGCAAGGCAATCAATCTACTGGCCAAAAATGAATGCTGACATCGAATACCAGGCAAAGATGTGTGGCGTGTGCTTGAAGTATTTGCCAGACCAACAAAAAGAACCAATGTTGAGGGATAAGGAATGCTGGGGCCCATGGGAGAAGGTTGGGATGGACCTATTCTTCTGGCAGAACAATGACTATTTAATGATAGTAGACTATTATTCGTCGTATCCAGAAATAGTAAAGTTAACTGCAAAAACCTCAGCTCAAGTGATACTTCATACAAAAAGTATATTCGCACGTTATGGTATCCCACAATTGGTAATTTCTGATAATGGGACTCAATTCTCATCTCAACATTTCAGGAAATTCGCCGAACAATACAGCTTCAACCACAGGACGTCAAGCCCCACATATGCCCAGTCGAACGGGAAGGCAGAGAGGGCGATAGGAGTAATCAAGGGCATACTCTCCAAGACGGCCGAGCAGGGCCAAGACCCCTACTTGGCTCTGCTAGCATATCGAGCAGCGCCGATGGAGAATGGGCTATCCCCGGCAGAAGCGCTACATGGTAGGCGCATTAGAGTGCCACTCCCATCACTCAGGCAGCGAGGTCCTGGGAAAGTGGTTAGTGACACAGATAACAGTGACATCAGTGATCATCATGATGGAAACAGAATCACAACAAGATCTAGTGAGTATTATGATACGGGATCCAAAATCCTGCGTCCCTTACAGTCTGAGGACACAGTACTGGTAAGGGACAAAAAGTGGGATCATGCAGGAAGAATAGTGAATAAATTAGGTGACAGATCCTACTCAGTGGCCATGGAGAATGGCAATATCATTAGACGAAATAGAAGACATCTTCTAAAAGTATCAGAAAATGTGGTAAAAGATAGGCTAGACATAGCAAAAAGGGTACTTGAGGAGGAAGAAGAAGAAGGTGAACTAGTAAAAGACACTGAGTTCAATCCAAGATCAGAAAGGTACAAAGACAATGTAAATACGAGCAGAATAGACACTCAGGAACAAATAGTAATGTTACCAGCTGAAACGAAAATAGTAGCTCGAAATCCAGTAACTACTGAGTTAAGACGTTCGACCAGAGACAAGAGACCTGTTCAGAGACTAATAGAAGAAAAATGACTGGGTTATATAAAAGGACTCGTTCTCTAAAAAACTAACTTCTTCATAAAATGTCATATCATGTTATTTCCAATACTAACTCCCTATTTCAATCTAAGCCTGTATAGCATTGATCTCGATGTATTGCTTTTCCCTTATGAACAGAAGGAGGGAGATGTCTAGATAGCTAGATGGTGCCGCCGCCTCGTGGCGAGCATCTGACCTAACTACCGTGAGTAGAGAATAAAGGCAGTGGAGCTCGAGACATGAAAGACAACGGATGTGTTATTGAGTTATTGATACATTGAGAAAGAAGGGTTGTCAAGTGTTTTGCCTGGCTATGTCTGCCGCCGATCTATGGCATAGCCATAGGACGACGCAGACAATTAGATTATATATTTTGTTACCTTTTTTATTGCGATAATCCTAGATTCTTTATGTTTGTTTTGACGCCATTGACGAGCGTGGCTTGGCTTTGCGGAAGTGAACCCCGAACTAGAGTATCGCGCATGCCCAGAGGAGACAAGCACCTATGGAAATCCTTATGTATCGTTACAGGCATGTTTACAGGCGAACGTAATGGTGGTCAGTTGAGAAGCTTGAACAACGGGGTCGACGGGTCGTTCGTCGTAAATTTTTTGTTTTTTTGTACGGCATCGTATAGACATTCCGACTGGCTTGTTCGGTATAGGTAGGGCTAACTAGAAAGAATGTGTGGGCGGTTTTGGACGAACCCGGGAGAAATTTCGAACTAAAGTGTTTTCTGTGCGCCCCTTATCCTAGTACCGTTCTTTTGGAGGTATGGAGGGCCTGGTGTGATTTTTTAGAAGAAGCTGCGCTTTTGCAGGCAAAAGGCGGATGTGGCCCGATTGGTCAAGCAGGGAGGGGTGGGGGGGTTGGGGACTAATTTAGTCGCCTAAAATGACCCTAGAAAATACTGAACATTTTCGAAAATCAAAAAGAAGTTAACATTAAAATTAACATTAAATTCTTTTTAAAAATAATTTTAAATCCTCATTATTTCTGTTTTCAAATAGATTTCCAGTGTTGAATTTGGCTCTTCCCCTCCCCCCATCTTTCCTTCTCCCCTACCCCTCTCCCTCTCTCCTTTAGGCCTATTTCCTAACATTAAATTCTTTTAAAAAAATAATATTAAATCCTCATTATTTCTGTCTTCAAATAGATTTCCAGTGTTCCCACAATTATAGGCCTATAGGTAGGCTTACGTAGGCCATCTGATGATCTCGCCCTAGGCCTAGGCGATCGAGCACCACCTCTAGGGTATAGGCCTACATGCATCTTACTGTAGGCGCCTAAATTATAGCTTGTCCTTTGAATCATGATGATCAGTGATCGATCAGATTGATTTAGTCTTCATGCAAAAGACCAAATTAAATAAGGCTAAACTTCAAGGAATGGAACTTTACCTGGCGAATCGCCCATATTTTTTAAGGTAGGCCATGATGCACTGTCAACGAGGTGTCTGAAATAGAGATATGGATGAGTGGACTTTGGATGCACGGTAGACATGAATAATTTAATTGGTTGTAGGCCTATACTTGTAACGTTAGTTGTAAGCCTCAGACTCAGTTCATGAGTTCACCATCATCTGTTTTAGGCATAAATGTACGATAGAATTAATGCATGACAGCACATTAATTAGAGGCGATTGAATCCTCCGTCCAATAATTAGCAATAAATGTGCAAAAAATAGACAATCCCTTGATTCCAAAGATGTCGGAGGATGCATACAGACTGTAAATAAAAGACAAATATCAGCATGAACCTATTTTTGGGCTCTCCCCCTGGTACCTCCAATATCCGGTATGTCAGTAACCACATGACCTGAGTCGACCAATCAGAGCCATTCTTCCAAGGACGGGGATTCCCCGCATGACACATAGGAAAATCCCAAAACTCGTGAAGATCAGGATGTCTACGTTCCATGATAGCACTCTGCTTTGTTGCCATCACATGTCATTCTGACCCACTTAAGTTCAATAATATCGAAGGCGAGCTTCTGTGATCACAATCCGGTAAGTTGAAAGAAAGATAGAAACTCCAAAACCACTTGTAACTTTTCGATGTTCCTGGTCGAACTCCATGGAGTTTTCGATCCCAACTCTCGTCTCTCCCGTCCCTTGGCCTTGACTTGAGGTATCGTACGCTAGCATTTTTCGATTTTTTATAAGCATACGTTACACTTTGTGCTCTTTGGCGATTTGGTCCTTATTTGAGCTTGTCCTAGATAGATCTTAGAGAACTGTTATCACGATTCGTGTTCAAAACAACCTATTTAGATTTTAGAGAGACGAATCAAAACTTGTCTACTCGACTACTGTGTCGAGTCATCAAGCATGGGCCATGGCCATGATAGTGTCCCACTCAGCTATAATCATGTGTAGGCCTAACTGAGAACCCTTTAAAGTAACATTTACGGAATATTAATATTTATTTAGTTCACAATATAACCCTCCGTACTGTGACGTCTGATTTGGTCCCAGCAGGATTATCAATCTTGATAGCTCTGATCCCAGTTAGTTGAACATAGTGAATGTACCATACCTAGGTCCTAACTAGCAATATTAATGTTTACTTTTGGAATTTGGCCCGACTTATAGAGGTACGCAGGCCTACCTTTATAAATATCAGAGTCGACTGAGGTACAGTAGGTTGACATGTACACCTTCTTAGTAATACAGAGATTTAATATACCGGTATCTGAAGATATAACTAAACCAAAGAACATCCCTCCATGAGTCCATTCCTGTTGTCATTAATTAACTTTTCTATTTGGGACTGAGAATTGAGCATAGGCGGTAGAGTAGGCCTACACTAATGTCACTATAGGCCCTACAGCCTACAGGTAGGCCTACATTATACATCTATTAATGTTCTAGAATGTAAATACGAACACAGCTATATATAGTGCATGTGTATCATATTTATGTTTATAAAATGGCCTACCCCCACCCCAACCACACACCCTACAGACACGACTCACGTAAGAGGGTGTGTGGGGTGGGGTGGGGGTGGGGTGCACTTAAGCGAAGTGTGGATGATATGTTTTATATACTAAATAAGATGAAAGTCGTGGACACATGAGGTATAAATAATTATATAGTTTTTAATACCGAGTTTCATTAAGATGCCAAATCTATAGGACATCTATTATAAAGTCATTATGAAAATTCTACGTGTAACACCCACATGTTGGCCTAGATGTATTCTACCTGGGAAGTACCTCCTCATTTCTATGAAAATGACTTGATACATGATTTCCTTCAAATAAAGGTTATTTATACTAGCAGCGTCTTTGTTTTTAATATTGGGTGTGGTAGGTTATATTCTTGTCTAAAACTAAATTCATTATAATACTTAGATTTTGCTACTTATTTTTTGCTATAATTTATAGTATAAATTATAGCAGAAAATAAGTATGATGATATTATGTAAATATTACAGTAGGCCTATGTAATAAATTATGCAAATATTATAGTAGGCCTATAATATGTAGGCCTATATTTCTTTCGAATTAGGCTACTATCGTTTGTTTTATCAAGGGAATTGTCCAGTGTAAATAAAAAAATATATCACTATGAGTTTATTGGAATCACTGAGCTTTTATAGAATAGGTAGGCCTATCAAATATAAAGACAGAATCTACATAACAATACAACTGAGTTATAATTACGGCGTCATCTAAGAATCGCTTTTCTGAATGAATTCTGTCATAGCTAGGCTACGTCCCTGTGATGATAGCTTAAAAACAATGGATTTTCATTGACACTATTTCTCCTATTGTCGAACCCTGTTGTCGAACATGAAACTCAATCAAATCATGTCACATTGTGGTTAAAAGTCTTTAACCTCTGTTATAAATACTTGCAAACTCTTGCAGGTTTATATTTGTTCCCAGACAGGTTATTTAAAACTGTATTCGAGGATCTCTTAAAACTTATGGTCATTTACAAAAAAACCCACTGCACTAACCTGCTGGTACACTACAGTATGCGTTCGTATCATAGCAACATATCAAAACGTTACAATTATACTACAAAATTTCCATGACACATGATGCTGGAGCTTCTAGGGAAAATACCCCTTTCAGAAATCTGCACTGGGAACATGTTTATCCAGGAATTACCCAGCGTAATATTGTCTGTTAGTGGGATGCTTCAACTCAAGTCCTGATCTGATGGATGCCCGTCTCTATCTAGGCACCCAGTAAACAATATCATGATTGTTCATCAAATTATTCGAGGAGAACAACATAAAACACTAGTGTAAGTGTGGGATATGACATTTACACCCCCGTTTGGATCTTGATTTGTCAGGATATCCACTAATATCAAGACTGAGAGAGTGATTACATTTATTATTCTGTTTGCAGGCATGATTTGTATCTAGGCTACATGTTTGTTGCCCGATAATAATGGAAATTCTTCCATGCGTTTTATCATATGGCTGGTTTGAATCAGACCCATGCCATTATGTATTGCATTGCAACAGACATTTTGTAATGTATTGTACCGTGAAATACTCTATTTGTCAAAGTGTACATAATTATAAGCTTGAGGGTGAAAATAGGTAGATATGTTAAGTAGAATATAATTCAGATCTTCCAGCCGTTACCATAAGAAAGAAAAGTTTGCTAAGCTATTAGAGGTGACTACATGAGGTACATTTTATCATTGTTTTTGTTTACATTTTTTGTTTACATCTTTTCAATACTTCCAATTCTTCTCCTCCTGTCAATGTTTGCAAGCTACCTCTGGTGTAATATCGCATTGTACGAAGGCAGAGCGAAGTAGGGCGTCATCTTCAGTTGTCGCAGTTCTACCACTGATTGCCCTGTAAATGATAAGCTCAATGCCACTAAGACATACATGCCCAGGGGCGAGCCAAAGCAAAGCTCCTAGATACAATTATGCATCATTACATAGTGATTGATAATGAATGGGGTTGTTTAGAAGTAATACTCAGTGATTCTTCTGAACTAATCAATGCATTTCCACGGGTCAAACCATCATTAGCACACATAAAAACTATAATATCTGTCCCGAAATTCCTTACCCGCTGAGATTGCATTAATCCTAACAGAGCGGATATTGCCTAAGTATTTTGTATCTCATTAGCTTCCATTTTGGCATATAAAAGCCGGAAGAAGTTGAGTCTGGAGAAGTAAGAAAGTCCACTGACAATCATCTTATTGTCGATGTCTCCACTTGACAGATCGGTAATAGGACTAATGATGAGATGTCTGGCTGCCATGGAAGAAGTCTCAAAACACATCTACTTACGTCTGGGTCATCATTAAACCACCGCCGTGGTAATTAAGATGAACTCCAACTTACTTCTTAATCTCCCCTGACATTATGTTTGATCCGTTAGGAACGGAGGTCTCTTATTTTTCTCGATTTCTTCGAGTTGCTCTTGGAATAGCTCTAATGAGGAGTGTCTCTAGAAAAGGCGGGTGGCGGAGAGGCTGGCCGGGGGAGTCTGTCGGAATCTTTTGGATTCTCGACCCACCCTTCCACTTAGACTGGTAATGGAAGATGTTTGAAGGGTCAGTTATGGGACAAGCAAATTAGATACAAAATTGTGACAAACATCAATTTATTGTTTGTCCCTGATTGATTATTCGTCTATGGCTCACCGCACGCGGGTCTGTCCACAGATATAGGATACGATAATATCGCTTGTATTGGGAAGGAAATAATTCGATATGCATAGATTGGCGTTAAATAATCTGTTTATCGTTAAAAATGTAGTCTTCATACACAAACCTCACCAGTCTAGGCTCAGAGCTGAAAGAGTCCCTCCAAACTGAGGGAAGCCTCTCGCACCTAACCGCAAAACGTCATTAGAATCCCATTAGGACGCCTACTCCAGGGCCGATCTGAGTAACTGTTAACAGCCCATTCAAGTGTAATTGATTATTTTGATTTAACTAATTCAATTTTAATTTTTATTATTGAGATGTATCAATAGATGGAATAATCTCCATCTGCTTGCACCGATCGCCCTGGAGACCCTTTTTAATCAAGAAACAATTATTATTGTTATTATTTTCAAATACATATATCTTTTTCATCATGTGGTACACCATAAAATTTTACTGCCAGGACCCTGGGAAAACTTAGTAAATAATATACCACTTTTTCCTAAATCAATTACTGTGTAAAAATGCATCCAGAATTATATCCAGATCTGTACAAATAATGGCAAGGATGTTTCTCCAGTGACCATGCGTCGCAATAAATTATGGATATTTCCTTTTAAAAAAGAAAGAATCTAGCAGCTATATTTGTTTTATATTTACTTGCAGCAGCGACGGGGGTCTTTAGCCGATTTTGCCACCAGAGAAGTTGTTGAATAGAGACTATATGAGGTTGTGAAGCATGTCAGAAGACAGTGCTTCAGCAAGCGGTGACTCGGTGGAGATGTCACCCGACGTCTTGCACGACGCGTCCAATGATCCCTACTCCAATGGACCTTTATCCTTTCAACATGGATTTAGCAGAGGTAAGTTCATCCTTATTGTTCAGCAATAGTGATTGACAGTTGGGCTGGTGAAAAGGAGAAGCAACGTCATTGAAAAATAGCCTAAATATAGTCGTATTTGGTATTGCAAAATGGGACCCGCTTAATAAATGTCTAATGTTTTCTATATTTGAGTGTTTTAGAGTGTAGGGATTTAAGTGGATGGGGATGAAAGTCTTCAGTATTTCTACTAAAATTAATATTTTTGAAACATAAAAAGTTGTCGAATTTCACCCAAATTTCATCATTTTTAACTTAAAAATGTTCAACAACAACCTTATTAGAAAACATTTTCAGAAAAATTTCACAACATTCATTTTCAAAGATTGATATCATCCAAACATTTTCCCCTTGCCAGAAATATTTCATTACTTTTGCCACAGTCCTGGCTCTGAAGCCGATTTTGGCCGATTGCAGTAGCCCACGGTCGAGTGGACCGACGAGCCTAACCACAACCATGTGTGGCATCAGTGAGGCCTCCGACGATGTATAGTCTAGGCAAGCTAAGCCCTCAGTCACAAATCAAAATAACAAAAAACCCATGTACAGTTTAGCTTCTAGAGCCCTGTTCTTTGAAACCTTAGCAGTTTGTGGTGAAGTCTAAATTGATTTATATACAGGGAGAATGGAGATCGGTATCACTGTTGTGGGGCTGAAGTACTGCATGGTCCTACTGCCATGCCTGAATTGTGGTTTTCAGTGTTTGATATAGTTTATGGCAGGGTAATTATAGAGCGGGGATTTCTGTCTGATGTCGAGGTGTGGAAGAAGGCATATTCCATTAGTTCCTCTTAATCAGTTCACATCTCCATAAAAAACAGCTGGGCTCGCCTTCCTCGACCCAATTTGGGGAAGTTCCTCCTGTCTTAGATTTAATCCTATCCCCTCTAAGCCAGGTCATGATAGCACATATCAAGTAGGCGACGTTTAATGGCACTTAAAATCATAAAATGACGCCTAAATGACCAATGGATATATGGCCTTCCCTCCCCTTCCATCTACCCCTTTCCACTTCCCTCTAAAGGAAAGGAGCGCTAAACTATAGTGTGAGTATCCCCCCCCCCCTCCTCCCATTGGTAGAAATCTACCTCTACCTCAGCTAATTAGAATATATAGGTATTTATTAAGATAAATAGACTATACCTTCTAGATGTTTTGGTCTAATTCGTCCCTGTGTGAACAGCAATTAAAAATTGCAAGTTCATCACAGATGGGCGGTATGGATACACACATATGAATACATACTTCCTGGTAGGTAAGAATGGGCTGGCCTTTTCGATTTCGGCCTTGAAAGAAATTTTAAACAATATGTAATTTCCCAGCAATAATTGTTCATATTTAAACTCTGTATCTCATGTTCTTACCGTCCTTAATTTCCCATACCTTCTCTCAACTAGTACCTGTCGGAGTCCTGTATAATTTTAGTTCTAGGCTATTTCTATCTCCCTGAAGGTGGTTATGGCTTAGATGGAACATTGGGTCTGTTCGGTTGAATAAAACATACCGTATGCTCCTGATTTACCGTATATCATCAACATTCGATGCACACACTACCTCTCCACACCCTTGTACTCACTCTCGCACGCTCGCTCGCCTTTACATCCCAGAAACGATGTAAAGAACTGAATATTTAGATTAGAAAGTGCCGATGTTGAGCATCGTCCCCGGCATACTCTTGCATTCGCAATCAAAGATTGGGTACATATATATAAATCTATATAATATATATAAAGCTCTTTCTGGTTAATCCACACAGGCATAACCGGAATTTGAATTCCATATAATTCATATATTCCATATAATTCTTTTTCGTTTTCTTTTACATCACCAACATTAACACTCTTTATTGTGGCTTGTGTCACTCTCATATTTACTCATAGTCCCAGTAGATGGCGTTAGGTGTTTTCCAATACCAATGTTGAGCTCATTGTGAATTATGGTGGCTTAAAGGCTTTCCTGCTAGCGTCTACCATTACCCTGCCTATACACGTCCTGCAAGTTACTGTTTTATTCATATAAAAATAAGCTTGATGTATTCCATTAACCATTACCATCCGAATATCAAACTTGCCATGGGGCCTTATGTATCTACTTTCTCATACTTCCTGCTCTGTTACATTCCCCCCGCATTCCCCCTTCGGCAGTGCTACTTTTTTCCGTACTGAGACTGAGAGGAGGGCACCGGAATATGCGCACTGTCGTGGAGAGGATAACTTTGTTGTAAATATATTGTTAAACAGATCCCATAATATCCCTGCCTCTCTGGCATGTGTTTGTTGCCTTTTTGTACCTGACCAAGACATCTATTAATTTCATTCTTTGTTTTGTTTAATTTCTTGAGGCGATACTCTACCTTACCTAAGATTTAAATTAAATCGTTATCATCATATTTACTTCGCGTTGAGTTTAACATCATCATTTTTGTTGGCACACTGACAATTAGATCGAACACTTTAGCTCACAACGAGAGTCGAGACACTACATACTTGTTAGAATACCGCCACCCTCAGTGCTCTACGCACATTTTATACTTTGAGCAATTTAATCAAAACTTCCAGTTTCTAAATGTCTTCCGTTTGCAATTGTACTTGTGAAACATTTAGTGTAGGTCAATGTCCCTAATATCAATTGCAAATTATTCCAGATATTGTTGAATCTGATGACAGTAGAGTGTGACGCAGTGTCCTGTCTCTATTTTTGTTCCCAAACTCATTTCCCTTCTTTGTTTCGAGTTGCGTATGGCTTGTCTCTATTAACAAATCGACTTTGACTTCCGACTTATATTTTTGTCTTTTCTTAAATCTTTTTCGTTGGCGATTTTTCCATAAATTGAAATGCGCAGCATTCGTCGCAGGAACAGCATTTCCAATTCTGATTCCATGATTTTTGGGATGGTCCATGATTCATCGCCATAGATGTAACATTATCGATATTATGTAACATGACTGATTAAAATGCATTTACTCTTATATTGCATTTATTATCAGGGTTTGGTATGACGACTTTGGAGTCTCGTACTAACTTGTAACAATAAAACCATTGCTGGTTTCTTTATCTACAAGGATCTTAGACCAGCCCTCGTCCCCAAGACAAGTGTTGTTTGTAGGACCCTAGTGCTGCTATCCAGTTGGGGAAGTAGTGACTAATAAGTAGTGATTCTAATATGACAGATTTAGTTTGTTCAAATTTCGTTTTTAAAAACCAATCAATTCAAAGACTTAAGCAAGTCTACAATGAAGTTAAATCACTGTAAATGACTTTCTTCCCCAATTGTATATTTCTCAAGTATATTTCTTATATTAGTACATGTAAGCCTGGATAAGCCTAGGCTGTATCAGGGAAACATCAGTACGGTAGTCAATCTGATTTGGACCGACACTCATGAATGCCATATAAGTGGTCATTATGGCAAACCGTCGAGCGATGATCTGGTAGCATTAGCTATTAAGGTAACTTCATTTGCCACTCTGAGCTCATCCTGGTAACATAAATATTGGGTCTGAGTGCGTAGTAGTTCTGACAGTCCTGGAAATTGAACGTCATCCCTAAATTGATTAGCTTGATAGGAAACCAGGGTCTCTGTTCTAATCTCTCTAAAGAGCTTCATAGAGTAGTGATAGCTAGGTATTCCTAATCCCCTTATGGCATTGCTTCGATCATTGAATTCCAATAAAAACATCATTTTCTCTTTGCGTGACCCTGACCGTCATTAATTATTTTTCAAACAATGGGTGGTACTTCGCTAGGAAGGGGAATTTATTTATTTATTTCGGTGACATTTTTTATCGATAGCAAGCTATAAAAATGTTATCCTGTTGGGGAAAGAAATACAACATACCAGTCAGAAAAGTCTTCTCGCTATTTATAGACGAGTCCCCCCCCCCCCCAACTCCCCTCCCACTACCCCCGATCGATATCCTAGAAGCACGTTATTATAAATTCTACCATACTCCATAGAAACAACTAATTTGCTGCACTATCTGATCATTTGATATTCTGACATTGTTCTTGAATATAACAAGACAAGGGGCAAAGGAAAACGATGACATCATCGCAGGGGGTTTATTGGCCTGGCGGGCGGTTCTCAGAATCGTACGCCTGGTGCCGTCAGCTTGGCGTATAGCCCTGCCCTGCTGCTGGCTGAAAGACTGAGGAGTCATCGCCATTCATGTATTACCCACACGCGCTATTGAAAAGGCAATTCAGTATCGATTTTTCATACCGTGGGATAGATAGATTCAAGAGGGGGGTATGGTGAACTGTAGACAGTATCCAGCTCTACTGTCCCTGTTTCCCAGGAAACAGATGGTGGTACTGCGTCTACAGTCTAGGCCCAAAGCTGAGAGAGTCCCTTCAAACGGAGGGAAAGCCTCTCGCCTCAAACCGCTAAGTGCCATTAATAATGATTATAATTCCATTAAGACCGCAACATGTCATTATATTCCAAATTGAACGCCGAGTCCTATGCCAGGAAACCGATTAGCGAAGAAGCGTCTAATCACTGACATAGCATTCTTATCTGATCTGAGGGTTTGGCCCTAGACTGGAGGGTCGATTATTCCCGTCCTCAAATCTACCTTTCCCCCATTTATGCATTAACGTATGAAAGAGAAGATCATAAACAGTGTTTATTATTTGAAAGAGTATGTTTACCAACAAATGCGTCATAACAGAGCAACCGATATTTCTTTTATATGTGTAGCCCCTCCCCAAAAAAGTCCCTGCAGGGGAGGGTCTTTCCCATTGTGGGGAACATACTTTGGCCCAACTGTATGATATTTAGTGATACACTTGCGTGTGAGTAATTTGTTGGGATGGGGGTAAATACAGGTATTTGTATCATAACAGAACAGAACCCCCCACCCCCCTCCCCCCCTCCCCCACCCCCGTATTGTTTTGGCTAAAAGATCACCTGTCACTTTAACATCTCCGCGGAGTAGGCTTCTTCTCCATTTCTATTTGTCTCAAATAAATGTATATAATGTACTGGTATGTACTTTAATACTGGGCCTATATCTGTCACAACTGTACAACGGATATTTTGTTTAAATTATCAGCCCTCATGAGCCCCAACTTAAACAAAATCCCCAAGGACGCTCCCTAAATTTAGTTGTAAAACACATTTTTGTTTTAAATTTATTCTGCATATAATTATCTAACACATTATTTAACAGTGATTAACTTACTTTGTATGGTTTGTGTCGGTTTCTATAAGTAGAATGGGTGTATTTACTAGCTTTCTAGGTCCAAATATTAACTCACCTGAGTTTATCTGAATATTTCATGAGATTTTTATAAAGTGTCTACTCGTATCAATGTGTCAATACCAGTCTTATTATTCTCCATGCTCCAGTAATGGTAACCCAGGGGCTTTTAAAGTGAGTTCCGAAATAAACCAATCCCTACATGTACTGAGCTATGATGCTAAAGCACAAACGGGTCAATGAGGTGGTTTTGCCGTTATACTAGTCCCACCTAAACTTCCGTAACCCACACAATGGAAATGACAATAAACTTGTCATACTTAGTATTTCGTAACTGTCTCTGTGGAAAGGGATTTAGATCTCTAAATTTGGCTCTAAATGCCTTCCCATAAACTACTATAATAGGCCTCCTAATCCGTTGGGGGTAACCACTCACATATTAAGTAAACCACTAGGCTGAAATTGGTCATGTTAATAAGCCTCTATATTTCATACATACACTTATATAGCTCCCAGTTCATCAGATATGCTACCCCATAGTGTGAGTGTTCTGATCCACCCAATAATGTTATTATAGCTTTCGAATTATTGATACGGAGTTATGGTGAAAAGTAATGCTAGAGATAAAGTGTTGGGCCAAAGTTATATTTATATTGTTTTGGGTTGTAAGTCTCGTGTATTTCAGTTTCGATTCATTGTACTTTGAACTGGTGTATAATACTATTACCAAATATAGATAAACTCAAATGGATTAGGCTGGAACTAGAACCAATGTATGTTTGCTTCTCCTTATGCATATAGTACACTCGGATCTCCGATAATAGTGTTACAATCGTGTCTGTCTCAGGGGGATTCCCTTTCATAATCTCTAGCTCAGTGTGAATTTGTGTGAGAGTCCTACATTCCAACGAACCGTAGTTAAATTGTTATCATTTATCAGGAAAAGTATGGAAAACCTGCACTATTGGGTATAATGCTCTGAAATTTGGCTCACTGCCAAGATGACGTCGTCTCTCTGAAAAGGGGAAGTCCCTTGACTGAGGTAAATCGTCAACGCCACCTCCCGGAGGTCAATGATATTTGCTTATAGCGGCCGAGGCTTTAAATATTGTTTCCTCGTTTCACATGCCTATGGACCAGGATGCATTATAGTGTCGGTGGGGCATATACATGTATGTGGAGTGTAAATTTGTTTTTATAATCGATGTTAAGTCCAGGCCCAGTCCAGGCCCACTAGAAGGAGAAGCTGCTTATGAAATGCACTCAGAATGTACTAGTCCAAATATTTCAATCTTCCTTATGTTATACTGTGTACTTTGTCGTAATTAATTCATGGTTGTGTTTTGGCTGCTAGAAACAATTTGGATGGAAATCAACGCAACCCCACACTAACGACTTTCAACCGGTTAGCAGTAATTCAACCCTATTATTTTAATTTCATTTTAAGTGCTTAAGGGGTACACTTTAAAAATATAATTTCATCTATCGAACATGCATTTAGGATATGATTGAGGCACATTGCTATGATAGTGTCCCCAGGATACAGTGTACAGTCGGCAGTGCTTTGATAATAGTTATATATTGTAATGTCAATAATAACGGCTCTATCTAATGGAGCATTTCATCATTTTTATTTTGGTCCCTGGATACTCGTTATATATAGGACCAATCTAGAGAACAGGATCATGCAAGTGACTAATATTTTAATACTTATACATATTGGCGCCAGTTATGACGCCAAGAATCCCATGGTGTAATTGCTGTGGCCTATTTTCTAGTTTGTGTTATTGTCCAAGTCAGAAGGGGGGTTGTATCTATGTATGTATAGAAGACGTCGGGGGAGGGAGGGAGGGCGGTATTCCTCATTATGTTGTAGGTATCAACAATGACCAAGGTGCATTGGATACAGGTATCATGTACAGTGCTGAAAAAAATATGAAGAATAAACTTGTTTCCGAGATAAGAATCATTATCTTTATTTACAAAGAGCAGACGCTACACCCACCCGACTAGTAGCTATTTGTAAGGCGGCGGTACCCGTAGATAAAGCATTCATCCCCGCTCGTCTATCGTCCCCCTCCCCTCGCCATGACCCATTCTCTACGAAAAAGGGGAATTACCACCGACATAAAAATCTCTGCCCTGGCTGACTCGGATCTCCTGCCCGCTTCTCCTCCCCGTCCGCTTTCAGTCAGTTATCCAGTTGAGTTCAAGGAAGTAGGAGGCATGGTCTGGCGTTCTGTTCTGTGAATTCGCTGTGTGTGTGTGTGTGTGTGTGGAAATATCCAGCAACTTTTCCCTGGAATTTCTTGAGAGGCTGTGTGTGCCTTTACGGACTTTTCCCAGCTAGCATCGTTAGTTCCGATGTCGGCTTTGGTGTTAAACCAGCCAAGGGTTGGTAGATCAACCTTTGCTCACAACTACTCACCCTCCTTTCCCTGCATGGCTTCAGGGGGTAGATTGGTGGACGGAGTGACCTCCTTGGACACTATAGATTACGTGGACTGTACGGAAGACATAAAGCCCTATATGTCAGACTGCTATGATAGTAACATTGGCATTGATTCTTCTCGTGTTAATTCTCTAGGAGGAAATCAACCCTATGTGGAGCTACAAGAAATGCCGCAACAGCGAGGGTTCCGCTTTCGCTATCGATGTGAAGGCCCTTCCCATGGAGGTCTTCAGGGTGAACGTTCAGAGAGGGGCAACAAAACTTACCCCACCATCAAGGTAGGCGCAAGTTCAAGTTTTAAAATCTCCCAGAAATAGTAAGCCCAGAAATCCCAGCTTAGGATATTAAAGGATATTAAATTAATGGGAAATTTAAAATTGTCAGTAGGGCTTTAAAATAATGTCAAAAGAAATAAACTAAAAATAAATGGTATTTTGCATGTTTTGAAGGTAAGTTCTAAAGACTTCGTGAAATATACCCAATAACCGTCCCCGTTACTTGTAAGCTAGCTTTCCTTTTACGACGTTACTATCAACGATGACGTCATAGTAATTATGCGTCACTCCAAATACTGAACCTTTGAACTTGTAGCACTGGAGTATAATGTTTCCGAGCAGTGCTTATATCTGCAGTACATTCTATTATAATTCAGACATTTTTTTCTAATCGAATCTTGTTCATAAAGATGACCAACTACGCCAGTCCACTTTGAAATTTTAAAACATTTCGACTTTTATACTTTCAATCAACAACAGTAAAAGTGTTGTGCTTTTACTAACCTATACAAAGACTCGCCCCCCTTCAAGCGCTGACGCCAAAGAATCTACCTTTAAATGCTCCTCCCCTCTAGCACCTTTCTATTCTCCTGCTTTAGGCCATTGAGGGGACTTGACGGATGCGTTCCTGTAACTACTCATTTGACTTCTTCCAACAGTCCTCTCTAGTGTGTGTCGCGATGTGTGACCGTCCCAACTCCCACCCCTGTCACTCAGTGCAATCAAGCATGAGTAACCACGCCCTCTTCGAGTCCCAGAGTTCTGTCTACAGTATAGATCTCTGTTTAAATAGCGTATCATGATGTAACGATGTGGCATTGCGCTCTCATATGGCACATTTACCCATTTCCAACTACAGTGGTCTCTCTGATTTTATAACTAGTATTAGGAATAGAAAGGAATTGATCCAAAGAATTTTATTGTGAAAAATAGTGGAGAAGATCGCATGTGCGTCAATAAACTTATACTCACTCACGCTCACTGGTTGGACTTGTAGATTGGCGGAATGTTGATTGTTTAACAATGTTATTCAGCAAGACGCCATACAAATTATTACAAAGACTTTGTTGGCCATTATTATAGTTACAACTATAAAGTTAGATGATCCTATCGTAAAATAGAACCTAGCTTAGCTAGGCGGATATAAGACTTGAGTTTGTATACATAGATTATTCAGAGTACTTCTGATTACTCAAAGTATTTAATAACATTACATGATATCCACTAAAATCAGTTAAGTACTCACGACCTCTTATATCATATTAAATGGGAATCATGCCCCAATTAACATGATTGTACGTTGATTTAATGTGCTGATTATTAGAGGATAGACCCTCTTAGGGTCCTAGTCCACTAAGCCGATTCTCTTGCGATTTTGCGCAGCAGAGGACCCTTTTCCACTAAATTCCGTGAGAATCGCATGAGAATCGGCTAAGTGGACTAGGCCTTTTAGTCCAATTCTGAACTACTAGACATAGACAAAATCTATGTAAGAAGAAGAAAATGGATGGCCCATGTAGAATATTCTTGCAGTGTTGACTCGCCCCGCAGCTTAATCGTGTATAACCTTGGTTTCCCACAGATTTGCAACTACAGTGGACGGGCCCGCGTCCTTGTGTTGCTCGTGACGGATGAGAAAGTACCGCGTACTCACGCGCATGAGTTAATGGGCAAACACTGTAAACATGGCATATGTATGGTGGACGTACAAGAGTGCAACGGGAACGACTCTATCATATCGTGAGTCTTATTCAGTTATCCTGCATTTTATTCCGTGTCTATACAGGAATGCAAGTTGCTTGCAATAAAATTATTTCGAGGATTTTGGTGAAATTGTCTGAAAATAAGACATTTCAGCTAAGTGTTGAATTTCAAATGATCCCCAAATCGTCCCTGCAAATCATCAGATATTTTCAAAAATCATCGAAATTTTGTTCTTAGAATCAATTAAAGTATTGTTATGGGATGGGGGAGCTTAACAGGGAGTCACAAACGTAGCTATCCATCACACTAGGCCCCGAAAGTTTTCAGTCAATTTTGCAAACGCCAACTTGCATTTCTGTCCATGATAACGTCTCCCGAAAGTCGCCCCCTTTATTTCATTAAACAATAATCTTACAATATTTGGCTGTTGTTATGTTTATAGATAGTATAATCTGTAACAAAAAAATAGATGCCCTCAAACCCCATAGGATAAAACTAAAAGAATGACATCAGAACTGAAGGATTATTTAACATTTACTAATCCAATTTTCAAGGAGCGAATCTATGTATCTGTGTATCTTCCCGAAAGTGTCTATAAATATTTAAATTAATCGCAACGTACGTGTGTTAAATCCATAGACATAGTGTAAGGGATGGAAAACTCGATTTGCAAATTCGCCACCAGTTTTGATTTATTTGTTTATATTATCATATTTTCATGTACATTAAATGCTCCGCCTCTTTCCCACGCTGTAGTCTTTGTGGTCTGAGCGTCCTTATTTCTTAGCTATTCTTCTTCCCTAAGCCAGCCACTACTATATGATCGCGCCTAGGCCCATTATTGAGGTGACCTTTTTCATAAAAGAAAATACCACTTTTATTTCTATTGCTATTTCAAAGTGCCCCCAACACCAGCTTTTTATATTGTGTTATTCATCTGTCCATACAATAGCTTCACTGTGTTAAGAACTATAATTTATATTCCGCTATGTCTATTCAGGTTCCCTAACCTTGGCATTCTCCATGTCACAAAGAAGAAGGTTGAGTCTATTCTCGTTGAGCGCCTTACTGAACTAGAAAGGGTTCACCAACAATTGATGACCGGCTCAACAATGGAGCCTTCAGGTAAGTTGATAAATCCTAGTATGGCAATATGCTACAAGGAAACTATCCATCTCTACTGGATTGGGGGCTCGATCAATTAAATGTAGTTGATCCAATTAATCATATTAAACATTGCTTAGTTATTTCGCACTCTCTAGGCATATCTCGGTGCTAGAGATTTACCGCAAAATTATGATTGTCCCACAGCTTATCTGTACATCCAAAATATTCGTGACCAGTCACGAAGTGAAATGTACCATTACATCAGTTTTTAACAAGTGTTGAGGAGAAATTACACTGGATTATCGAAGCCTGGTAAAATTGTATATTAAACATGATGAGGACATTCTGTTCACTAAATGGTGGTGTATATTTGGTTATAAATAGTTACAAAAATTGTGCTTGAAAACAGCCTAAATAAGACTGCGTATTTACGTTTGAAATTTGTAATCACACTTTGGCCTATACAAATGGTTAGAAAATACTTTGGCCTATTGGTACCTAACTTACATAATGAATTTTATCGTAAGAGACTCTTAACATATTTCGTGAATATCATCTCCAAAACTTCTTGCATATAACTTATGTATTGTTTTATATTGCAGAGAAAAGAGCGAAAGAGATTGCTCGACAGGCTAAAGATGAAGCCAAGAAAATGCAACTCAATGTCGTGAAGTTAAAATTTGTTGTCTACCTTCCCAATGGACCTAACTTCTCTCACGTTCTTGAGCCAGTGTACACAAATCCCATTTACGATAGCAGTAAGTTTGTATGAACTACTCTTGCTGTTAAACTTATTGATATTTCGGTTATTTTGTATTACAACAATCGATGCTAGATTTTACCGCTGCATGTGTCTGTACACCAACGAGGTATATAAAGGGGGTCTCCACTGGCTGCAGTAAGCTCTGCGGTAAGCCTTGCGATGTTGTTGTGATGGTTCTATAGGTGGAGAGGAGTGGCGAGGTGGCCAGTGAACCATGTAGGGAGGGCCTCGTCACTCCTCTCCACCTACACCATCAGCACAACACCATCACAAGCTTAGCGCAGCCAGTGGAGACCCCACTTAAAGGAGCAGAACCAACAGTCAGCTTGTACATTCTTGATTTATTTGTAAAATGTAAAATACATCAAACTGTTCTTTTTCCCCTCTAGAATGTCCTGGTGTAGCAGGACTGAATATCTGCCGGATGGACAGAAATGCTGGTTGTTGTACTGGAAATGAAGAAGTATTCCTTTTGTGCGATAAAGTACAGAAAGGTGAGTTTACTACGGTATTAATTGAATTATTTCGCAGTGCATTTGGGCATCATATTTCCCCTGAAATAAGTTTTATTTTGCTCTAGTAAATATAACTATACCTACTGCCTTCCTTCACACCAAATCATCAAGTTGGTATATATATCAGTCATATATGCAAACGAAATGAGGCAAACATTGACTTGTATACCTTCCATATTCCACTGTCTCTTTATCGTGGTCTTAATCTCGCCAAATTCAAACGCAAAAGAAGATTGACTTCATCATATATTGGTGTACAACGTCTATATTGAATTAACACAATGTTCATACCACCTTTCTTTTCTTTTTTTATTCCAGACGATATCCTTGTACGATTCTTTGAGGAAGACGAAGACAGACAATTGAAATGGGAATCATTCGGGAACTTCGGTCCCTCAGATGTGCATCGACAGTACGCCATAGTATTCAAGACACCGCCGTATCTGACTACGGCTATCACTCACCCAATACAAGTCAATGTACAGCTGAAACGTATATCTGATCTGGAAACTAGCGAGCCAAAACCATTCACTTACTATCCCCAACAACAAGGTGAGGAGGTTTTCTCTGTGTAGTTGATCTCTCTAATAAGATAGCAAACCCCTCCCTTCTATAAAGGTAACAGCTGGGCGACCTGGAGTAATTCCAGAAGCCTGAGGACCCTTTTGTCATTTCTCATACACATGTGTATCTTTGACAACGATTTTTCAATTCAAGGTGTTCTTGTGACTGGAAAGAGATGGCTCTTATAATTTACCTAATCTACTATCAGTACTTGTATTACCATAATCTTAGTTGAAACTATTTGTCAGTCCCTTATGTTATCGATTTTCAAGTAGTAACCTTTTTTTGTATTGTTAACTTATCACAGATAATGGATATAGGCTCTCTACTCTCATACCATATAAAGTTTTCACTCTGAAATATTTAGTAGACATTTTTCTGAGACATTTAGAGATTTGCGATATGTGATTGAGTTTCTAAGTACATATTTGCGACTGCCTTCTTTGGATAACTGTGATATTTGCTCTGATTGCAGATAAAAATGAAGTTGGCAAAAAACGAAAAAAGGCACTGCCCTGGCCTAGCAACAGAAACATCTACAGCAGTAGTAAGTATTGTTTTGTCTCTTTTTCCGTTGAAAAGTCTTTGCGATTTTTTTTACATTAGTTGCGGGAATTAGGGTCAATTTTTAGAAATACTTGTCGTATTGGTTGTTTATCCTAATGCCCTATATGTACCCCTAGATTAATATAGCCTTAAAGAAAGAATAAATGTTCGAGTTAAACAAGATCAAAAGATAGTTGGAATATTATATAGAAGAGGTCAAAACCTTGTCGATATAGTTAGTAACAATTACAATTTCCAAAAATAAAAATAAAAAATGTTTGGGTCAAACAAAATCAAAAGATGTTGGGATATTATAGAAAAGTTGTTAGTAACAATTTCAATTTCTTATCTGTCTATTTCTCCTGCCTCCTCAGATTTTCGGGGTCTCAATAACTTCGGCCCCAACACCAACAGTGGAGCACAAGCGAGGACGACGAATCTAAGTGGAGGGGGGAACCAAATCAATGGGAACAGCAACAGCTGTAACTTTCATTCCTCATTTGGACTCGGACTCCAAGCCGCTGGACCTCTCCCAGGTGCGATGTTTTACTTATTTTAGATAATTAAATAATTGCTTACTTTAGATGAATCACATTAAATATTACTTTTAGATGTCTCTTGTTTATATTCAATTCAATTAAAAACATTCGTTATTTGCATAACTAGTGAACGCTAAAAGGGAGGCCCGGTTTTGAAACCTAGGTTCCAAGTCTTCCTGTGGGTTCCTGGGTGGTTGGTGGTTGTCAAAACAAATTTATAATAAAATATTACCATAGAAATTTCATGGTTATTTAGTTTGATATTCAAGGGGTATTTTCTACATGTCTATAACTAGCTAACAGCTTACAGCCAACAACTAGCTAACTTATATGGGACCTTCACTTGTTCTATGTAAAGTTAAGAAAGATCTTTCTTTTTCGTCCACAGTATGCTATATACGGAATTGCTGTGGTGTGTTTGTTAGTCGGGAGATATATGTCCAATTTTAAATCCATATAAACCTTTTATTTTTGGTATGTAGATATGTAGCCTGCTTAGCTGGAATCACTCTCTCAGCCAGGGGACAAATATATTGCCTAATGAATGTCTTGCAAGATAATTGCTACTTTGATTTCCTTTTCTGGAATTGATTTAATGCGACAGGTATCATCCTGCTATCGACGAATAGCACAATTAATTGTATAAATGTTCTGATTTTGTATTACTTTTATTTCAGGCAACCCTAGCAACGACCCGGCAGCATCAGCAAGTGGTTTCAGTGTCAACTTAACTAACCCACAGATGAACTTCTCTCACATGAACTTGGGTCTGCTAGACGGACACTTACAAAACACAGGGCAGTTACTGCTACCCGCAGCTAACAATCAGATACCACAGCCTTTATCTCGCGGTGGAGGACAGGTATTAAGTAATAAAGTATCTCAGATGTCGGACACTCCTATTTCTATCTCCACCGGAGGCTTCACAGAGGGCATGGCCATAGAAGAGATTGAGACGATCCTGTCCCAGACCGGTGTTGATCTGCCCCAGACCCAAGCTGGCCCTCTTGACATGCCTCACAATACCATAACCTCCTCCCCCCAGGATCACATATTGCCTCAGACCACTCTCAGTCAGCAAATGTTTGCCCAGCAGCCACAGCAGCAGAAGCCCCAACCTCATCATCCTTCCCAGGTTCAGCAACAGTTCCTCGACTCTGCCTTACAAGGTTACGGTCACTTGCAGTATGGCGATACCCCACAGCAATCCCAGACCAGCCACGTGCAGTACCCACAGCAGCCCTATTCCCCTGGCCAAGCACAGCCTTACTCGCCCGGACAGGCGCAATACTCGCCCGCCTCGCAACAAACCTACTCACCACAGGGAGCTCAGCACTGCTACTCACCCGGAGTACCAGCGGTCCAACAGTCCTACTCGCCCGGTGCTCAGCACCAGTACTCGCCCGAGTCTGCCCAGCAGTTCTCTCCCCCACAGCCCATGCTCCGGCACTCCCCGCCCATCCAGTCCCATCTCTACCAGGCCAGGGACCTGGTCATGGACGGCGGTGGCGTGGACAATGACGATCTCGTACCGATCATGCCACAGAAGTTGGGAACGGACGTCGAGATGGACTCCGGGGAGTACCTGGATGACCTGCAGGAGGACGCTGTCCCTATTGCCCCGGAGGAGGCTGAGGCCTTAGCCGAGGACTTCCATAAGAGACACACTACAAGCCAGAGCTCCATCGAGGCCGACAAGGAACTCATTGGCGATATTGAGAAATTGACATTGACAGAGAATACGAAAAAGGTGGTTGACATTGCACCCAAATCAGAGGAGGCAAAATCAATGAAGGGTAAAACTCAGGAACCTGTCGAAAGTTGTGACGATGCTGAAGAAGAGCTTTTGGAAAGTGTGTCCAAATCTGGTAGGTACCAATCATGGTAATGTTGATGCTTATGGCATCACTCAAAGATATTATTATTCCTTGATGGTACATGTTTCATCATGGAAAATACAGTTTTACGACTGCCCATCTTAAAGTCACTGGTTCTTTTCATGTCAGAATGTTTTATTCTACATGCCAAGAAAAGCTGGGCCTCCCCATTCCTCTGTGATGTAGTCAGCCTGGTCTATGACACTAAAGTCTCTATATTATAACAAATGTAGAAATATTTAAATTTGATAACTATTTGGAATCCCTACCTTGAAAATGATGTTTTTACTGCTGCAGGTTTGGTGCTGGCATTGAACGTTGCCCGACGTACTGTTGTTGCCCTACACAACTACGCACAGACTGGTGACCCTATCTACATGATCTTATGTCAGAGACATCTAGTTAGTGTTCAGGACGATCTGGGAGACACGTGAGTATTATTATAGCACTTTGATCCCTGAGGTAGAGTAAATTGAGCTGTATCAGGTCATTCACTATACACTATGAGGTTGGCCTCACTACACATCCTTTGATATAGAAAACAATGTATGTGTAATCAATAAAGTCATCATCAACAACTTTTAATGTTATCAACATCAATTCATCATTTCACCCCCGGCCCTCACCGATATACAGCAATAATCACCCCTTCTACCAAAAAACAATGTAGTTACTCGTGTTCATAAGCAAATTCTGCGAGTTGTTACATGCAAAATTGGGAACAACTTCTTCATTTAATAGTTAGAGATGTTAATGTTATGAATGTTAATACACCAACTAGTAACTAAAGGGAAAGTGACAGTCTGCGCCTATATGTATTCTAATATGCACGCATGAACTTCTCTTGACATTATATACACCCTAGTATTATGCTGCCGGGAATTGTGACGAGTGGTGTATTTATTTCTGACGAGTGGTGTATTTATTTCTGACGAGTGGTGTATATATTTCTGACGAGTGGTGTATTTATTTCTGACGAGTGGTGTATATATTTCTGACGAGTGGTGTATATATTTCTGACGAGTGGTGTATATATTTCTGACGAGTGGTGTATTTATTTCTGACGAGTGGTGTATATATTTCTGACGAGTGGTGTATATATTTCTGACGAGTGGTGTATATATTTCTGACGAGTGGTGTATTTATTTCTGACGAGTGGTGTATATATTTCTGACGAGTGGTGTATATATTTCTGACGAGTGGTGTATTTATTTCTGACGAGTGGTGTATTTATTTCTGACCAGTGGTGTATTTATTTATGACGAGTGGTGTATTTATTTCTGACCAGTGGTGTATTTATTTATGACGAGTGGTGTATTTATTTCTCCACAGTGCCTTACATATGTCCATCATTCATGGGAGGAATGACGTCACGCTACAACTGCTGCGTGCTGTCTCCACTTTGAGACATTGCTCCTCCGACATTGTTAATATTGTAAACATACTAAACCAGGTAAGCCCTCTTTCAACCCCTCTTACCTTTGTATGGGGAATTAATTTGTTTGGCTGAAATGCCTCTATATTTTGGCACCACTATTGACCAATGTTGTATAGATATTGTTGAATTGTAAACTTTGCTTGACATGAAACGCATCACGAATGTGAAATTCTCAATAAAATGTGTTAAAAAAATGTAAACAAAGTATACAAGTGACAAATTGTGTATGTAAATAATGATCATGGCTGAAGGCTACTTTTATAATCTAATGGGGAAGGGTTACTGCCAACCGGTTAAAAAGTCATGTCGTGGTTGATTTAAATATTATATTCTAAAATCTTCCTTATAATATATAAATGTATGTAGGTACGTGGTATACAAGGCTCATCTTCAAATAATCTTCATTTGAATTGAATTGCCGATGTAATATCAATATCTACATGCAATCATTTATGAATTCAGTGCGATTATGGATATTTATGCCTGTTCTGTCCATTCCTTGCCCAACAGACACCCCTCCACTTAGCTGTCCTCACCAATCAGGCCTCCCTCATCTCTTCATTATTGGGGCTCGGTGCTTCACGCCTCCTGGTAGACAAACAAGGAGACTCACCCCTCCATCTGGCGGCCAAGATGGGAAACAGTGAATGCCTCCACCAGCTCCTACAACGGGTACCTTATCATGGACAAGAGGAGACGGATGAAGAAATTATTGCCTCTACAGAAAAGCTAAATTTCGATGGTACGTCGAGTAATTTTGTTAAGTTTTTGTTTTCATTCCACATGCCCTCCTACTTTTCTCATGTAAGGTCCCCGCCCCCTCATACCTATGTTCCGATTTTCCCTCATATTTATGATATGGTATCTGTCTCTTATCACTGGTATCTGTCTGTCTGCCTGTCTCTCTCTCTCTCTCTCTCTCTGTCTCTGTCTCTCTCTCTCTCTCTCTCTCTCTCTCTCTCTCTCTCTCTTGTCTCTGTCTATCTGTCTCTCTCCCTTTCTCTGTCTATCTATCTATCTATCTATCTCTCTCTTTTCTCTCCCCTTCAACCTGTCTATGCATATCGTGTATGATGTGATCCGGTAGTTAAGCAGATGGCAACAACTATGGTTTTCATCTCTTACATTTACTTGCAGGATTCTCCCCGCTCCACCTTGCAGTAATGCACCAGCGCGCCAAGTGTGTACAGATCTTGTTTAAAGCCGGAGTGGACGTCAACCACTGTGATGGTCGCAGTGGTCGCACTGCATTACATCACGCCACAGAAACCAATAATCTCAGTATAGCCAGACTAATACTTTCAAAGGTGAGTGGATTTGGATCTTAAATTGTTTAGAGGACACTGAAAATAGATGGATATGTTTAAAGTGACCAATGTCAAATACATATTTGTGAAATTATTGATCTTGCCTGCTTTTATGTAAATAAGTCAATATCCTCAGCGTCTGCTAATTTTGATTAAATTTTATCAATTTTCCAAATACAATTGTAAGTCACAGCAGTAACCTATCACATATTGGTCAGATTTTCTGAAAATGTACAATTCACCTTCACCAATCCTCTCGAATAATCCACATTTAAGACTAAAATGAGCTTCAAAATGTTAATGTCTGTAGAGCGGGGAACTCGGACATTAACAAAAACATAGTTTAACATAACAGAACTGATACTTTAAATCAACACGATACCTAATATATTCAGATATACCCGGTACTCATCATTTTTCAGCCTAGTTTAGCAAAATTTTCTAAGTATGTCGAGTTGCCTATTGTACATTTTCTGAAAATCTGACCCATATACTGCTAATTTTCAGTACATATATAACGCTTAGTGTCCTGTGAAATCCTCCAGTACTTATCAATTATTTTCTCTCTGACAGTCTGATGTAGATGTGGACGTGCAGGCATATGATGGTAGCACAGCGTTACACATTGGTGCGGGGCGTAAGCTGTATGACATAGTGCGCCTCCTGGTCCACCATAACGCAGACCCTTACAGGGAATGTTGTGAGAGAGTGGATGAAGAAGAGGAGGAGGAAGACCTTTGTATTGATAGCCCTGACAGTTGTCATGATTATATTAAACCTGTAGACCTGGCAGATGGTGATCAGTTGGTACGTATTGCTTTACTGCTGAGAGAATGAACCTTTGCATGTTAATTAACATCATTTGAGATAGAATTGAAGGAATTATAAATGTTTTCTTTCCTGGTCTTGCAATATTTTGTTTTAAATGTATCAATTTTGATTCCAAGAACAGTGGTATTAATCTGTAAAGAGTCCTTAGTATTCTGATAATCTACCTATAAATTATGTTATCGAGTCATTATGATGCATGAAGGGCCTAGTCCACCAAGCCGATTCCCATTCGATTCTCACATAATTTAGTGCAAATGACACCTCTGCGGCGCAAAATCGCATGAGAATCGGCTTGGTGGACCAGGGCCTTTAGTCATACATGTCTTTGATGATATATTGCACTCTTACTTGGCGATGGTCCAGTTGTGCTCAAGTTTCTCTTGCACATTTTGTTGCAGATGCTTGATATTCTATTGAAAAAGGACGATGATAATTCGATTTTACAAACGCAACGAGAAACAGACGGTGAGATAATCTTGTGTATTTTTTTAACTTCTCTGATAGCCACTAAGGGCTTGAATTAAATGGAACCAACATATATATACATTCTGCTCTGGACACCGTTAATTAATTATGTGCTCCAACTTCCCGGGTTCTCCAACAGTGATTCAATTAAATGAAAAAGAATATCGGTAAATTGGTAATAAAGGTTGGGGAGGGTCAGAAGAACCTCTGACTCAAGCAGTTACTAAGGATCTTACTGCTTTATTTAACGTAGTTCTCTAACAGCCATATTTAGTGTGGTATGGGGTAGTGGGGCCACCTGGTGAGTGTTTCCAAAACCACCGAAGTCCCCGGGTGGATATTAATTTTGTAAGGCTACATCATGACTTTGGATTGGATTGGAAAATTGTTTATTCATTATCAAGGATACCGAAATTAATGTGACGAAAAGGTCGACAAGCTTATGGAATTATGGAAACACTGCCACCCCATTACCCTGTCTCTGAAAATATATATGCATTTATCAGTGCCGTTACATGCATTTTGATACATATTTTAAGGGGAAATCAAGATTTGGTACTGATAATCCTAATAACATTGAATCTGTTGTCCTCTATTCAGGAGACGTAAATAAACTTGACCAGACGACTCGCAGCGCTCTCTCGGACAAGCTGGACCCTCTCCTGGCCGGAGGAGACTGGCAGGCCTTAGCCCGAGGTTTAAATCTCACCAGTGCCATGGACGGCTTCAGACTTCAACCCTCGCCTACCCTCCATTTGTTGGACAAATACGAGGTAAGGCCTGCATACCCTGTAAGATAATATATGTTGATATTGGCTAATATGTTTTCTGTATAAATATTCTAATGACTGATCCTCATTCTTTAATAACACCTTTCACCAAACATTTTTCGGTTTCATTAATTATGAAAATGCTGCACAGTAATGTCGAAGTTATCTGATAGGTTATCATTTCACTCTATTGCACTACCTTGATTCTTAAATTAATCACTGGGCAGGGCATTCATTGGCAGAATGAAATCAAGCTGGAGATATCACATTGTACTTGAGTAACCAACCTTCATAATAATAAAATCTGCAGAAGTCATGTCTAATTCCTCGTGTCTTGTGTTACAGATGGGTAAAGGTACATTGGGACAGCTCTGTAAGGTCCTCAGTGATATGCATCGCTATGATGCCGTCGCCCTTGTGGACAGTGTGATTGGCAGATGCACGAAAGGTAAGGGCTCTTTCAATAGTCTATCATTATGATAATACATGTATAATGTATTATCTATTTTTAGGTAGCATTCAAGCAGACAAGAGGTCTCTGGCCCGTATCATATAATATGTATATCTGCGCGAGGTCTATAGTTCAAACTAAGAGAATCTTTATTTCTTCTAATTGCACAAATTATCTTAAAAACATTTATATTTATGTATATAATACTTCCCCTTATGTCCAGTCCCATGCTATTGAACTTAGGTGGATCTCCCCGGTAAGAGGTTTAGTAATGCGAGGTGTGGCAGAATATCTTTCAGTCAATAGTTAAGGAGGCGCCACATTTCTCAAATTAAATCAAAATATAATTTCCCTTAATGGTAGAATATAGTAGAACAAACTACATCCTCGGTCGATGGTTAATTAGTCCATTATGATGCTGTATTGGCCCTGGAGGAAATGCTTGCTTTCAGTCTTCAAGGAAATATTAAAATTCAAGACATGAACTTCCACTCAAGGTTCCATTTGTTGCATAACGTCAATTAAAATACCATCAAAATGTCGCCTATTACTATTGCCAAGTTAGGGTTGTTATTAACGGGGATTTGGGACTTTGCTCACCAGGGTCAGAAAACCAGGTCGAGGCATCTTGTGATCGATCTGGGAAGAGGTAGGGAGTCCAGTTACCTTAGGCTGTCTGCATGAAAGACCCCTTGTTGCTACGTATTACTTTGGTCGCTGCAGTGTTATTTTACTGGAGTTTGAACCTTTCTGCCCTTGTTTTTTTCCTCTCTAATTGTGTACCTCCGATAGGCATATTTTAAAAAGCGGTTGTGGTGAACGCAGCATCCCTATTTATGACTGATTCCCATTACTGGGAATAATGATATGTTAGGTTAAGTCAGAAGGTCATAAATATGGATCTGATTCTTCTGTTATGCTAGGAAAACTCGTTTTTATTTTGGTATCCAGACCGGTCTTGCGTTTGTAACTTGTTTTTTCATTTATTTTGATTAAATAGGATATCTTTTAGTTGCAGTTTTTTTCAGTTCGTATTTTACTTATTTTATTTGATGCCTCCCTCTTAATACAATTTTAGAAATTAATTATTACATTAATTCAGTTTCTGAATTTCAAAGACAGATTAACGTGTTGAAATAATTCGTTTTCGCTTTCCCTACGTTTTCATCTGAACCTATATCTAATAGCTAACTTCAGTTATGATTCAAACTTACCTTATTCTTTTATTTTTGCAGATAACTTGCCAGAAATCAGAAAGGAACTTCAACACTTATCAAAAAGACCGCTCTCGGATGATCAAAGGAGCTTCGACTCTGGCCTAGGCAGTGTCTCCCTCACTCTCAACTCCATATCTTAACTCTGTTCTAAGATTCGATTTTACCAATAGCTCTACCGAAAGATCTCTCAATTGTACGCCAATGAGTTTAAGGTCACTTCTGCTGCCTCTCTACTGTTGTACTACTACAAGAAATTCTGCTTCCATTAAAACCTGTTATTGTTATAGTAACTACATGTTCAGTAACGTAACTAAAACCAAATACCAAGTAATACTCTGGTAGTTGTATTATGCTCGTTGATTCTTGTAGGCTTACTACGAAATGTGCATTTTCATTTCTGGACCTTGTTTTATCCTGTGATGCTTGTTTCTGGCAATAGCCTTTGGGCTATTAAAATCCAAGATATATAAATCTATATAGATGACAAAGGAAATCTTCTTCGCAGTTACATTATAACTTGGATGTATTGATTACGATTGATCACTGTGTATGTTTATAATTTGATATTATGCATTATTCCTTGTAAACAGAGCTGTCTGGAATAGTTCCTAAGTAATATGAATTGTAATGAATATTGCTATGCAAGGCAAGAGGATACGGTTGGGAACATTGAATATACTGAGCATGTATTGCATTTAACCATAGTAAGCCATGATATGATGCCTTTAACACTTGTCACTATTTCTTTTAACTTGACACAGTATATAACGTAATGGCCATATGAACTTGTGATGATATGTAACAAGTATTTGACAGATCTATACGTTGTTCCTTTATGGTATGACATGTATCCAGCAATCTTAGACCTGACGATTAATGAAAACACACATGTATACATATGTCTGTCGGGTACAGTGTCTGCCTTAGCGTTTCGCATTATTTCGCCAGGTTAATCGAGAACTTGAGTCATTTAGGGGAGATTGTGAAGAAAATACCCATGTGGGTCAGATTTTCAGAAAATGTACAATTGGCGGCTGTACACATTTTTAGTAAATTCTGCTAAATTAGACTGCAATTTGGTCAATACTAGGTAAATTCGAGTATATTTGGCATTGCATTGATTCTAGCAATCTATTTGCTTAGGTTGGACTGTATTTCGGACTTTATTTTCGTCTGAAGTTTGGGTTATTTGAGAGGATTGGTGAAGGTGAATTGTACATTTTCTGAAAATCTGACCCATGTTATGTCTTTAGTCATGAGTATAAAGATCCCCACCGCCCACCTCACTGCCTTTTGAGAATTGCTTCCAAGTAACCACGTATTCAGGAACACAAATGGAATAGGCCTATTTTATTAATGTGGTATGGTATGGGATGCCCTAACAGAAATGAGATGTACAGGACATAGCAAACAGTTACTTCATAGAGACTTGATCTTTCGGCATTGACGAAATAGCAGTGGGGGAGCATTATCAAAATGTGTAATACTTTTAGCTGAAGTAAAATTTATAACATGGCATTTGTACATCGTGGCTACCATCTAGATGGTTTTCTATTCCACAGAGATAGGAACTATTAATAGTTGTTTTATTCTGGTGGTTAAAAGAATTACCTGGCCTTTGTCATAACTATTCCATGTGGATCTTGCGATATTTTTATTTCTAAAGATCCTTTTGATGCTTTTGGAATGTACCCTACTTTTGAACTTGAATTAAACCCTTGTCATGTTGTCCTAGCATTATTGTTTGCCATATAACTGCTTTTGTAAGGAGAATTCATTGTTGCAATAAAATAATATCCATGAATGTCCGCATAGTTGTCTTTCTTTACCATCAAATACATACCTCTTCGTTATTTTGACATCAGAGGCGATGTTTGATACCCTCTATAATGTCGATAATATTATTGGATTAGTTTTCTCTCTGGTTCAAGTCCGGGGAGAGCCGTTCAAAAACATTCTGAAACCCATCAAAACGTCCTTTTTACTTTTCATATTAGAGGTAAATATGAAAAGTATATATGGGTTGTGTTAAAAAAATCGTTCGTCAGTAGGCCTACATTTGGATTTATGATACCGATACACATACATAGAATAGAGCATTGCTGAAAGACATTTTGTCATTTCCTGGAAACCGGAAGGTGGTTTCTTTAAATAATATTTTTACCATTCCCCATAGTTTTCAGCTACGTTACTATAAATCGGAAACTTACCTATTCAGTCCTACATATTACCGCGTTTCACCAACCAAATTTGGTTGTTAAATTGGTATGCGGTAAGAAGGGACCATAGAGTGGCCGGTGCCTCGCCCGCTCTTAACCACTGACACATGTTTGGAGCGTGAGGCTCTCTATGAGGGACTAGACAGGCAACATATTAAATTTGAATAAATGCTGGCTCACACTATTCTGGTATTGAAATAATTCAAAAATATTGAAATATTCGTCCTATTCTTTTGTGAATATTGAAGATATAAATTACACACAGATATAAACAGTGCTTGAAATGGACACTCATAAATATGTGTCATTTCGCAATCCTCCCAAATGCTCAGTTAGTATAGTGCAACTTCAAGAGCCCCAGTCTCAGTAACCCTACACCTTGTGGTGACAGCCCAAGAGATGTTATGGGTAAAACGCGATCAAGCGCGCAGGGGGTATGGGAGATGCTATCTGGACCCTCCGGTAATACGTAGGACTGTATTTCTTTTGTTGGCCTAATTGTTTGTCACTACTGACGCCTGTAATAGTATGCCTATACATTGTACTTGTATTGGTTATTATAGATTGGTGATTCATTGCTTAGTGAAGGATACTGAATCGGTCTGTATGTTTCTAATTGTGACCAACAATACCTTGAATGCCTATTGAATGTCAAACTGTAGGCCTACTTAGTTTTATATCAAGTCTTTTTGATCAACTTTCATTGTACATGCATACATAGCTATCCATATCGTTTGTTTATGGTTTGTTTATCAATATTTGTCAAATGTAATAACTTTTCCTAACAGTAGTCGGTAAGAAAAATTGCTGTTGAACACCATATATTTCATTTTTTATGGAAATGGTGTTGGTTTAAGGAAATAATTGAACATATGAACGTATTACTGTATTGTGATTACATTTATTCAAACATGAAAAGTTTACACCTGGACGGTAGACGGTGCAGGTGCAACTTGTCATAACATGTGATATGATAATCTAAGTTAATATTCACCGATACATTTTTCATTTTAATTGACTATCGACTACAGTGGCTTTGATATGTAGCCATTTGCCTTTTATTTGATGGAATACGAATAGGAAAGTTTTCCTGAGACCTTTGACAACACCACACTAATAAAGGACACTTTAGTTTCAGTGGAGCTCCATCGAACTAACATCAGCCATATGAACGTAACATAAAACGGAATTTATCCTAGATGAACAACAATTAGATTAACAGGATTAATATTTACTGTTGACTGTTTTGTCTCGGGACGAATAATCACACTGTCAAATATAAGTCAATCCTGAACATTGTGGAAGTCACAGCAGGTGTGATCTGACCTTTTGTCGGAGGTGTTCGGACGTCATATAGAGAGAGAGGCATTGACACCATATAATAGACCCATTGGGGAAATGTTCTCTTCTTATTCCTTTAATCCAGCATTAGGAAGATATCATGAAAGTCGCCTGAGAGTCTTTACCAGATTTATATCCAATATCCTGAAGTTTTTCCCGAGAAGTAAAGTTTCAAACTTAGTTTCTCAAAATCAACATTGAAATAGTTTCATTTCAAGGTAGGCTATTATTTATTGGGCAGAATTGTAATCTGGCTTTTTGGTGTTTTTTAAGGATTGGTTTAGGCTTTTTGACCCAGTGATTTAGAGACCCACTTCTCACTTTTCCAAGCGACAATCCATTTGTCAATTTTGCACAAAATACATCCAGCTGTCCTTGGATTTCGGCAGCCTCATTTGTTTCAGGGGATTGGCAGACCAGAGGAGAGCCATCCCTAAATACAACTCTTTTCTTTTTGTCTGCTGTGCCGTTCGTGGCATCGTATTTCATTTTCAGTGTCGGTCTTCGCATATTAGATGTGTTGATAATGTGAGAAGTGTATCCTTTCGCAATGCTTGGTTGGAAAGTCACACAAGCAACACTATCCCTTGGCCTTTCAGTTGTTGATTTCTTTGACACATTCCCAGTACTCAAGATACTTTGCAACTTTTTATGTCCGCGTTGGAACGTAAAACAATGGTGCTGCTTATTTGCAGGTTTCTTGGTGTAACTTCTGAACTCGAATTTGATCACTGGAAGGCGATGGCTGGGTTTATATCCTTGATTTAATGGATTATATTCCCCATTAAATTGCGAAACACTGGAATCTTCGCAATCTCGTATCTCCATAGTCGTAGATTTTCAAATATATGTTTTATACACTCCTCATTCCTTTTAGGGTATCCAGTTAAAAAAATCTGAACCTCAATGGCAAGAATCTTGCCTTTGCCTTCCGTATAAACACGCAGTTGGGAACCTGCCTATTAAAGTTCATAAGTGGGTTCCTGGTGCTAAAAATGATTGGCATAAAACGGTATCGCGTTAATTATAGTAAGGGAATGATTTCCTATTGCCGCTGGTTCCAGTAATCGCTTTTCTTCGGACATATTAAATGACCATCTGAGTTGGCAAGTGCATGCCACGATTTAGGCATAAGCAAAACTAGACTGGTGAGTTTCGTAAATAAACCTCTTGCCTCTTGTATTATTATAGGGCATGGATAAAGTAAAGCCAATATATATGCAGAGCTATCGTATTCATAACACCGAGTCCAATATTCTCCCTCCAAATGTCCTAACAGGATGGTATTGCTTTTAAAGCTCTTTATATTGCCACCACTCTTTAGAACTCTGTATATAGTTGTGTGCGTTCACCACGTCAACTGTAAGCTCGCGCCAAAATGTTCTTAATATTTCTGCCCCATTTGACGTGGACGGAATTAATTTCTGCTCTTTGTCTTTCAAACCGAATAAATGAGCGCAATGGCAGTACTTATGTATAAGGGTAGGATTTTCAGAAAATGTACAATTTAACTTCACCAATCTTCTCAAATAACCCAAATTTTAGACGAAAATAAAGTTCAAAATACAGTTCAACCTAACCGAACAGATTGCTAGAATCAATGCAATGCCAAATATAGTCGAATTTACCTAATATTGACCCAATTGCAGCCTAATTTAGCAGAATTTACTAAATCTGTACAGTTGACTTTTGTACATTTTCTGAAAATCTGACCCATAAAGGAATCATTTCTCTATACAGATGGAAATATTCGTGTACCTCACGATATTTTTACGGCTAAGTTTAGTCAAACGATGTCACTAACTTTTCACTAGCATCGTCTCCATGCAGTGATATTCATGTAATGCTATTATAAATCACCAATTCTACAGACATTGATCATACCAGGAAACTATAGCATATATATATTATATGCAACGCTCGAAATACGTCGTCGAACGACAATCGCGTCTTTTTGTAATTATCCTCTGTAATTAATGTCTGGGCCTGTAAATGGAATAATAACAAAATAAATATAGGCCTATATACACCCGCCTGATCATGAAGCTATAAATAAAGATCGTTCACACATTACAACAAAAGATGAAAAACAAAATAGAATAATGTCATAACTGTAATTTTTAAATGCGTACAAATAAAATTTTGACTCGCAAATAGCTAATGTTAAATGAAAGATGATATTAAAAGCTCATCCTGATATCAATATAAGAGGATTTATGGACTTACATTGGTAGCGTCCATGATAAATTGCTCTCATGTGCGAGGTTAATTGTTTGAAGGGAAAGCCTCTTAATCTTGGATCGCATGCTGTACCTACACAGCTTTTCATGTACAACTAAATGTAAGTGCAATTAGTGTATAAATATAACCATCGAGTATTTCATCCCCTCCAGGACTCATTATAACATAGTTATGTAGTTCCGTTGTTGATATGTTTATTAGTGTTGTGGCACTTGATCTGAACTGAGAAGCCTTGCACGAAGTGGATTTTCTTTCGAATAAAATTCTCGTGTGGACCCGGTTTCACTGTGAAGTTTGATTTAGTCCTCTTGAATAAACTACCTGTGTATGTTACAATGTAATTATACTTCGGTACATTTATTATTCAGAGAAACGACTAAAAAGAGACAATATTCCTAAGTTTAAACTAATTGAAGATTCTCCCACAAGTATAACTGGATTTTCGTTTTTTTTGTGCGAATTTAGAATGAGCGAATTAAATTAGGTTGGACACCTGTTTATATCGACCTACCTGCACACATGAACAAGAAGTACATATAGGATTATATATACTATATATCGAGCTGTAGCACAAAGATTAATAAAAACGTTACAGCAACAATATAATATTCCTGTCTGATAGTTATTTTCAGTGGTCTAGCAAACTTTCTTCCTCGACCCCTATAGATATATGTATGTATAGGATAGATGCCTCTGATGGCATTGGCCAAATCTATCATGGCCAAATCTATCATGACCTTTTCAAGTGGCGAAGTGCGACAGAAAACCTCGCGCAAACAAACTTTTCGCTGCATTCCATCTACCGGTAAACGTGATGTGCTACAGGAAAATGAGTCAAAATCGAAAAATTGATATTCAAAGTGTTCTTTTTTAACATTATTTGTTTGTGTGAAAACTGAATGTTCTCATTTTTGCGGCGCTTAACGCTGTCTGTAGCATAAATAAGTACATAAGGACATTATTTAATAAGTAATTCTATATTTTAAGTTTGATATTTTTACTTTTGAAAAATGTTTGCAATATTTTTGGGTGGATAATTACTAGTAAAGTAGCTAAATATACTCTAGGACTACATGTATAAGGTGGCCTTAGAAATGCATGGATATATTTAATACACTGTCTTGAAATTTGACGAATGGTTTACCATCATTAGAATCTGCTTGTTCTCATCTTTTCAACTATGATTTTTTTTTTCACGTTTTGAAAGTCTTTATTCAATAAACATCAAGACAGGTCTCACAAATGCAAGTGATTTTCGTAATGCCCTGACGCAATGTGTTTCAAACTTATCTTAGCAGGGATAAACGTAAATTATTGAATGAAGTTTACTGACATATACATAAGCAAATTTTTTGGTAAATTAACAAATCATGAAGTAGTGATTACTTGGTGAAGCTTGGTGGGTTAGTGTTGATGGGATGAGAATGGGTGTGATAGCTACTGACTATTTTGTATCGTATACACTATTTTGGGAGGGAGTATGGTGAGGTTGGAGTAGGGGGGGAGTCAACCGGGACTACTACCAAGTAATCATACAAACCATAGTTATTATAGAATTGACAAAATTATGGTGAGAATAACACTGACAATACAGAATATCGCTTGGTGTGTTTTCAAGACACTAGTTGCGGATAACAGACACTAATTGCGGATAACAGCAGGATGGGGTAAGGATTTTGTGCCATTTAAGTACATTTTGTGTCGTTTAAGTACATAGTACAGTTGAGTAGCTGATACATTTTGATAGTCGATATGAGATCTAAATTAGATGAAGCAGTGAGAGGTGAACTTGTATTATTTACAGGAAGACAGTTCAAGATCAATTACATACATGTGTCCTAAACATGAGGACTAATATATCTCAAAATCCATGTTTTGCGACTTGTGACTCATTTTCCTGAAACACGTCATAAATATTTTATGATTATGTCATGGCTTTATTTCAATGTAGTGTATGTTATCTATTTACGTAGCTAACATACGTCTGACATGGATGGCGGAACTATTGAAATAATAAGTAGTTGTATTGATTATTAAGTATAACGATACAATGGTAATTCACCGTCTTTAAGTATAAAGTTTCCTATATGATACGGGCCTATATGATACGGGTCATATGATACGGGTCAACTATAATGACGATGATGGTTCGATCCTCGAAATATCTATGTGATAATTGCTGGCATACTAAAAAGGATTTTTTTGTACAGACTTAAAGCTGAAATACCAGTTATAATTTAATTCCATCACAAAATCTTCTATTGTGTGGTCTATTTATTGCCAAAGCATCCAGAAGTCACCAATTTTAAGGTAGAATATTCAAGGATTTTGACCCGTTCTTCTGGATGAATTCGTAAAAAAAACCCCTGAAAATATAATGAAATAATGTTTTATTTTTATCTTCAGCATTGAAATCTTTCTTTCTAAAGCACTGAGGATGTTTGTCGGTGTAGGTAGGAATACAGCTTTAGATATAACACGGGCATTTATAAATATCCTCCGGCCTCTCTTTGCCGACATGATAAAAATATGCACGGACGATGTTCACTGGCAAAGGTCTTTGTGAATGGGAGATATAGTAATCCTTATATTGGCCAGATTTAATGCCTCGAATGTCCAACTGGACCTCCCCTTCCCCAGCACACACACATAGTCCCTGACTTCACTTCATTATTTTCACTGAAAAAATAGGCCTATTACCAGAGCTCGGTCATCCTGATTCGATGCTAGAGAAACAATTAATATCTAGTATTCACTAATTCATTATGTGAGAAATTAAACGACAATTTGACTAATAATATTATCAGCGAATTCATTCTACCATTTGCCACCGGTGTGTGGACTCGGGAATGTATTTTAAATGAAAGGTTTAGACCCACGTTACGGCGACAGGGGATCTGACAGCATCGCGCTAAAACGTATTCGATTTTAATCTAAAACAAAAGTACATTCTACGCATATAGAGCCATAGTTTTTTAAAATGGCATCCGAACTTTCAACCCCTGCTCTTGTCCCACCTATAGAACTTTCAACTTTTAAGCCCTGCCCATATACCCCAACCCCACAGGCGTTTCAACCCCTCGTTTGTTTGTTTTAAATATTTTATTCAGCATTGGACATTATGTAACAATTCCACTATATCTCGTCACAACCAATTTAATATGAAAATCGGGTCAGTGGATACGGGGCCTTGGATAATAATAGTATTCCAGCTACTCAAATCCCAAGATAATGGATGAGTTTATGCCTTTGTTAATGGACGTATAAACTTATCTGACTCTACCACTGATCGGGATAGAAGCTGAAAGGTAAGAAGGAGGGTCGGACGTAGATAAGGGCCACTAGTCAGATAGGGCAGTTGTGTAAAGGTAAGGTTGTTTTAGTTATTGTTAGCATGGGATTTTTTACGGTAAAAGACAGGTAACCAGAGCACGTGATATTGCTAAAGTGAATACGATTCGTGTATTCCATGAAATAGGCCTACCTACATAAAGGCATATATATATATACAGAGAGAGATGCATACTATATACATGTAATCAAACATTCAAGAAAAGCCAATGAGAATATACTTTGAATTGGTTTTGCTGGTCCTCCCGGGTATTGACAAGGACTGGGAAGAACTTATTTGGAAGAATTGCATACTGACCTCTCTCCCACCTCTCATATACATAACCTTCGATATTTACTTTGTTGGAAAGCTATATGGCACATGTCATTTGGAAATTGGAACTCAATTGAACTCAATTGAACTCCCTTTATTAATCGATAACCTTTAATGATAACGGTTACGGATAGCAATTCTTCAAAGTTGTAGCAACATAATGTGTATAGTATGTATAATGTTTATTTCCAGTAATAATGCAGTTTCAACGTATAACAAAATCTATGCCTACTTCTGAAAATGGGTGTCCCCCTTCTATGACAGGCATATATATATACTATATAATGACACCCTATATAGAGTTTTATAGCACCTGTGGTTTTAGATAAATATGGAGATAATCAGACACTTTATTTTACCATCACCGTTGCTGTTCTATGAACAGATGCTGTAGTTTATACAATTGTCCAAATTAATGTGGCCATAGTTTTTATTTGCCCCCCCTTCTTGCTCTTGGCTTGTGTTGGCGTTGGGCGACACCGGGCTATCTATAGTATAACAAAAACATGTAACACAATATGTATATAGGTAGGTTGCATTCGAACATTGCTTTATATATCTACATGGTTATACTTAGATTTTCTGTTCGTAATCCTAACGGGGATAAAAATACGGGGTATTTTCTAGTGTTCCCAAGAAAATTTTAGGGTTGGAATTTAGATTTTCTATCGAATAGGTCTATAATATTTCATTGGCAAGGAGAACATTGATGCCATGCGCATTTGAATGTTCTTGAGTTAAGACCTACATACATAGACTCTGTGAAGGGGGCATCTTTTTTGCACATATTCTGAAGGAGGGCACCTTTTTTGCGCAGACTCTAAAAGTGTAGGTGTATGGGGGGGGGGGGGGGGGAGGGGGCATCTTTGTTTGCACCGACTCAGATTTACAATGATGTAAGAGGGTGGTCATGAAATTTTGCACAAACTTAATTTCAAGGGGTGGTGGGGGGGGGGGGGGGGGCAAGAAATTTTGCATAAGATTTTAAGGGTGGGTGGGGGAGGGGTCATACGATTTTGCACAAGAATCTTTCGCAAATTAGTTGCTCTCGGTTTAGTCTCTTATCTATCGAGAATCCTAAATATGTATATTGTATGACTAGCTGTAAGTTGGTATTACCATACTTGGTAAATTACCATACATAACTGTTTATATCGGAAATTCAAGAAACAAATGCAATGATTATACTTGGTTGTAAACATGCATTTCTTTTCATAATTACCCCTATTCATTGAACCTAAGATTTTAACTGTGTACACATATGAATTACTTACAACATAATTATTATGTTTTAAGTAAGTTTTCCATGCCCTGCTATAATTTTATGTGTTATTAAGGAGATAGCAGTTACACCCTTTTTACGGAATGTTCATCGTGATATATCAAATCGGGATACTACAAGTAATGGTGTTTAGAAGCCCTGCGGTCGCCAATTTGGGTAGGAGCGGGGTACTGGATAAGGATTAGGGTGGAAGGGGGTATGGTAAGGGTAAGTGTGGGAGGGGGTAGGTATAACAATTAGGAGAGTGTTGGGCAACGGTTTAAGGGTGGGAGCTCGGTAAGAGTAGTGAGATTAAAGTGGTTAAATATATTTAGGGTGAATGAACACGTGTACGTAGCATCCCATAGGGTGGGACGGGTAGTAGTACATAGAGTTGTGGGTACAGCCCCGGGTACAGAGACCGCACGTTTAGGGGGTGGGGAGGGTGTAAGGTGAGAGGATGGACAAAGGGACAACAGGTGGGATATGATGGGGCTAAGAGGGTGGAATAGGGTGGTAGTGAGGGTAACGGATAGAGTGAAAGATCCATTAATCGGATCCGGGGGATGTGAGGAAGCTGGAAGCTGCAGGCACCTCGACAGCCATCATACTTGCGATGACCTACTTTTTCTTTTAAGTGTGTTTCATGTTCCGGCCATTCTTCAAGTATCACTTCCTTAAAAACTGTTAAGTCCCAAATCTTTCCCACATTTACACTCGGGTTTACACTAACTACCAACAATTGTTATATCCAAATGTGTCAAAAAACGAGCTTCACAGTGTGGTCTCTGACAAAATAAAATGCAATAATTAATGCAGAGAGTACATGGGTACTGGGTTTATGAATCTCGCGGTGTGAAATATATGAATACTGCTGGTACTGAATACTGAGCTAGTTTTGGAATCTGCCACTTAGAGCTTATTTGTATTTGTGTCATTATTCTTATTGGTTAAGGCAGAGCTTAAGGGTTTATATGATCATCTCTGTGGCCTTGAGTGAACTCTGTTCTATCTGTCTTATGTTAACAGATGATGCTCGTGAAGTCTTCAAAGGAAATGCATAACCGTGCTTACTATATAAAATAAAAGAGTCTTAATTAGTCTCCACAAAATCAAAGCTTTTAAGTCATTGAATGTAAGCACACAGAAAAAGAGCAATTCAATTTCACTTGATAAATGATAATTACTTTCCCACAGAAAAAAAAAATCAATATAGACCATGTCAGCATCCGAGGACAGAAGTTCCTGGTCCCGTGTTCCTGTCAACCACGTGACTGCCTTCATCAAGAGATGTGTGGAGGCCGCTGGTGGCGCCACTGATCAAGCGGAAGCTCTGGCGGAAGTACTTACCATAGCTGATGCAAGGGGTCACTATAGTCATGGCCTTAATAGACTGGGTAGGAATGACTCCAATATATACATTTGATTATGCTATGATATAGCATTAATACCCAAGTTTTGGATGGTCTGAGTGGTCTGTTGCCTGGTGGACAATTCAAGGGGCGTTAGCCACCAGGCAACAGACCACTTAGACCATCCAAAACCGAGGGTATTAGTGCTTTTAGACCCGGTTTGGTCAGATTCAACTGTTATTTACCACTTACTGACTTTTATTTACCAGTTCTTTCGACGTCTATAACCCCCATTCCTTACCGGAAGTTGCCAGAAGTGATTGCCATGGTCTATTGTGACAAAAATACACCCCAGAATCTGACCAAACTGGGTCTAACCTATACCCACAGCAGGTCATCCATCCTTTCACCTTTCTCAGTCAAGACAACTATAAGATAGATTTGGAGAATCTCGCCCTGCCGTGAAGGATGTATATATGCTATTATATAGTGAAGGCTTAATTAATTAAGGTTCTCATGCCCAGTATTATAATTATATAGGCCTATTCAAATTACAAGAGGTCTGTGACATTGAAAAATGTGAAAGTGCATATTTTTTCTAAGTTGATCACAAAAGTAAGTGTAATTAAGACGATGGGCCATATAGGAATTGAACTAAACAGCCTAGACTTGAAAGAAAACTTAAACATATTATCAAAAATACAAATACCTAACGTACATTTTCCTCATGCAATGTTAAGAATATCCAGTACATGAAATATGCAACTATGGTGCTATAGAGGAAATGGGGAGGGGCAGAAGCATGGGTGTACTTCAGAAAAGGGAAGATTATGGTAATCCAATGTTCTCCTTTCTTTCAGAACTATACATAGGAGATTTGATGAAGGGCTTTGTCACCAAAAGTGGGAAGCCAACAATCCTCAAGGAAACTGGTGCAACAGCATGGGTGAAAGGAAACAAATTACTTGGTATGTTCCTTTCATTATACCATTATATTCATCACAACAGATACTTTTGGTTTGTGAAGATTGTCATATAGATCATTCTTGTCCATTATTGCTTCAAGATGTCACTAATCATAAGTCCCACATTTCATAATGCACAACGGCTGATGAGGCCCCAAGGCCTATATAATTGTGTATGTATAGGCTTATATAAAATGCTTATAATATAAGCTTACACATCGGTATGTATAAATATACATGTATGCATTGAATGTAGGACTTTTTTAGTATAGTATTGCACTGGCAACATAACAGGTTCTTACTCATTATTTCTTTGGGTTGTTGTTATAATTATTTTTTATTTTTTCAGAGAACCGATTTTGAGAAGTTTTTTGGTCGAAGGTTGACCTTGCTCTTGGTACTGAGTGTTATATATAATGGGTTCCACATAAAACTAAATATAGTGCACAATCAGTTTGCAGTTCAGCATTTTTTTATGCAGTAGTATGCATTATCCCATTTGCCATGTATGAGTTGATCAGTACATTTACAAATGAATACAGTATTATTTATACATGGCCCTTCCTTGTTATATTTCCAGGTCCCACAGTGGGAAAGTTCTGTATGGAATTGGCAATTAAAAAAGCAAAGGATATCGGCATAGGGATGGTCGTTGCCAAAGGTAAAGGGTTTTATAATGGCACTGGTAAAACTAATGTCTTCTATAAAAAAAATTCACTAAATTTTGTCTCAGTTAAATAGGTTGTACACTATCATTCTACCTTGTCAACTCTGTTAGATTCGAACCATTACGGCATTGCTGGCTGGTACGCACTTATGGCTAAGGATCAAGGAATGATTGTAAGTATATGCCAATCAATTTCCCCAATTTTAGGTAGTGACTGAATGTGGTGCCAATGCACATGAAAATCAAAGCGTCAGTTTAATATCCCAAAATGTAGAGAATATGATCACGATTTCAGAATCATTCCTGTGCTGAATGTGGCCTTCACCTGGAAACATTCAAAGAATGAAATAGTGGAATTTTTAGTATTTATATGCTAATATTAACGTCAATCACAATTATCTCATTACATTTTTGTTATCACATTCTAGGGAGTGTCATTGACCAATACGTCTCCTGTTGTTGTGCCAACCAGAGCCACAAAGGTAAATGCTAAAATAGAAAATAGAAATTTCAGGAAATTAAAATTAGAGTAATGAATACCTGGCCAGTGTCTTAATCATCATTGTATAATAATAATTGTTATAATAGCTCAAAGGTCGAATAGGAGACTTTGATTTTCAGAGCACTGAAGTGCTTAAACAGGAAATAGGTGAATTACTGTCTAATGTTTTAATCCTGCTTTCAAAGCCTCATGTAGGAACAAATCCTATATCCATGGCAGCACCAGCAGGTCCCAATGATAGTTTTGTGTTGGACATGGCAACCAGCACAGTGGCATTGGGAAAGGTAAGTTATTCAGCACCAACTGATTTACCTTATGTGGCATAAATTAAGCTGTGTAGTTGAATATGAGTATATGGGCGCTTCCCATAGTCTGTCATCTGGGCAGCCCCTTCTAGATACCCAGTTTATACAAATAACAAACAAATTGCATATGAAATCAAACAAATCGAACAGGAGCCTCTGTCTTTATCACTACAATTGTACAAATATTACATCTTGCAAGGATTATTTCAGTACATTTCATTGTATTGGACTCAAGTCTAGGTTGAGATTTCAAATATTGAATTCAATACTTTTGTTTTCGCCACAAGGTCAATTTCTTTAACATGCATTGCCTCAGTTGTGTAATTTTGTCATTTTTTAGGTTGAAATTGCGCAAAGAAAAGAGATTTCCATTCCAGATTCTTGGGGCTGCGATGGTCAAGGAATGGTAAGGATTTGATTGTGATAAACAGCAGAACAGTGTTTTGTATTTGTGGCAATTCCAAATTTTATAAGAAATAAAATTCCATAAACGGGAGCTTTAATGTAAATTAAGGACATGCTACAATAATGTAAATAAAATCTATATAAATATTGAATTGGAAAGTTGGTGAGGTTTACCCTCCACTTCTACCTAATTTGTTTTAATCTAATCCACATCTAGTCGACTAGCAATCCAAATGTGCTACTCGGTGAAGGAGGTCTTTTTGCATTGGGAGGACAAGAGGAATCTGGTGAGAAACATATAAAATATTCCTTCAATGCTGATCTCGTCACCAGATTTTATACTATAATATATATTATACATATACTATAGTATATATTATACATATAATACAATATATATTATACATATTGCATTTACCAAAGCATTCATTTAGCAAAATCAATGTATGATTCCATTGAATGGTCATTGTATTTGTAAGTAATTCTTTAAATATGTGGATTAACAGTTACAACAGTTAACAAGATAATTTTATCGCTATTGTTTCCTTGATAGGTGGCTACAAAGGTTATGGTCTGTCATTTATGGTGGACATCTTATGTGGTGTGCTTGGCGGTGCTACTTATGGTCCCTACGTTCGACAATGGGTTAACAAAAATGGCGGTACAGGACAATCAGGAGACTTGGTACACTTGCTTTCTCTCATGATTAGGGTCTGCCTATTGTCATTTCAGGGCTGTAGCTTGCAGATTTGTCCAAAATTAAAATGATAAATTAAGGAAGAATGGTTTACTTTTGGTGCAAAGTTTACCAAGGTAGACATTTTAAATTTCCTATCAAACGAGGTACATGCATTTGTGTATGGATATTGATTAAAAGGAATAACAAAATTCATTCCATCCTTGGGACCATATAAGAATTATCCAAATTTATATAATTCAAAATCATTCCATTTTCGAGATGTTTACATTTGATTATTGTGAGTATAGGTTGACTGATGGGAAGATATTATTGGTGCTTTAATTGTCAGTTTATTAGAGAGTTTGTCACGTGTTCCTGACAGATTCTGGTGATGGTATTAGCATGTCACTCCTATAATAGCTCAGAAATAGTTTTGCTTTTGTATACTGCATGTCATCTAATATAAAAGGCAAGTTACAGAGTCATTGTGTTGATGGCATGCAATGGCATGTTGTAGCAATGTTACCTATATCATATGCAGTCAATATCACTGTGTTCCAGGGACATTGTTTCATCGCTATTAACCCAGAAATGTTTGCTCCAAACTTTGAGGACCGCCTTACAGACTTTATTTCAACTACAAGAGATCTACCACCGGTTAGTTCACTATTTATGTTATATTTAAGTGCAATTCATGTATTTGTTCATTTATGTGTTATACCTTATATTGTCATATAAGGGTACCTGCCTAAATTTTCATTGTCTACACATGCTACCTGCATGCTGGCTCATCCCAGAGTGAATATTAATTACCTGTGATTGGACGGCTTCACCATCCAATCAGACTGGAGGAGACCCGTGCATGCAAGCAGGCCTACTCAGCTGGAGTGAACTGACACCTCTTCTATGGTCGATTTGTGAATTTTTAACCTTTAAATTGCTTGTTAGACAGCCATTTGAGCTGTTTCTGACACCTTTTTCTTTATTTTCTGTAAGTTACAGTGTACACACCCGTGATTATTAGGTCGGGAAAATATTATTTTCTCTATTTAAAGAAGATGGTTACCTCAGGAAATGTCTAGTAATCATTTTCCATTACTTTATTACATTAAGGCCTTTTCCCATAATTGGTAATTACAAAATCCTCCAAAATCACTAGATATATTTTATTCCTATGCCCTAGCATAGCAAACGCCAACAGATATAAGTAAAACAGCAGCTTCGATGTTTTGGCACATTTCACCAACCACGGGAGCCATCATACTTTTATCTGGGTCAGCCAATGACTGTCCAATCACCGCGCGCTCTCCCACGGAAGCGTTGCGACAATTTGGCTAGGCAATAGATGGTATATATTTGTTGCAATATTATAAGTATAAATTGCAGAAAAACAGAACAGTCATATGGACACCTGAATGCACGAACTATGAACTGTGTGTCGTCACAGAAAATCCAGTTAATAACGATATCCTTCTTAAATTAACTGTATGCCCGCAGGCCTGCCGCAACCGGGTGTATGGGCGCACGTCCTTTGACGTCATCTGCACCTGCAGATGTATAGATTTAATTACGTATGTAGAATCATGACTGATACTGTTCACAACCCCACAACCCATGGAGTAACCCCATTATAGCCCTTACCCAAGTACTTTGAGCCATGTACATAATGAATTCAAAAATAGTGTGAATGATCTTTACAAAGGATACTTGAAAATTGCACTAGACATTCAAATGATTACTTAATTTCGTTTGAATTCATCAGGATTGTCAGTCTCTCTAATATCGGTAAGTTCATTCTATTCCAATATAGTTAAATTACTGTCTGTTTGATCTATAGAGCAACAAGGACAAACCTGTCCTGATAGCGGGTGACCCAGAACGTATACATGAAAAGGAATGCATGGAGAGGGGAGGGATTCTCTACCATCCTAACTTTATCAAAGCAATGGTAGGTGTGGGAGAAACTTAATTCACCATGAAGCAGGTTCTTTAAATGAAAACACTGTCATAATGAGAAATATAAACATCTGTGTCAGCTTTATACAAACTATCAATCCAAACCGGTATTTTCCCATTATTTTGATTGATGATCAAACCCAATAATAATAGTAATTATAATTGAATGAATTACAGAATGTGCACTGCAAACGTTACCATAATTATATTTCATTCATCTAAATAGTGACGTTCAAATAATCGTACTGTACATATATATAATTGAGCATTGTTAATTTACTTCCTCAATTTTGTTTTCAGAACGAATTAGCAGAGGAATTAAAAGTGGAACCTATCATACAAAAATGATTATTCAGAAATCAAAACATCAATTCAATAGATCTAGATTCATTTAAAATAACTGTAATAAATCCTAGAAATAAAATATGAAGTAAATCATTTCAGTTCCAGTGGAGCCTGATAGGTTCCCTTATTGATCTTCCCATTTCACTACAGCCTGCATGATTTAATATCTCCTCAGCTTTGAACCTGACCCACACCTGGCCTCAGTGTTTGTATTATTTGATATTAATCATCACTATTCATTAACTTATATCATTAATATTCGGGTGATTGGTATCTAAAGTTTATTACCCTATATCTATTATTCACATGCATTTTGCAAGCTGGCGTGGCCCTGTGTAGAGCCTCTGCTGAGCTCTCCCATTGGACAATAAAATATAGCCCAGCACCCCTTCCCTGAGAGAGACTCAGAAAGGCAGGAGCCACTCAGTTTGATTTTCTAGAAGTTAGTAGCGGTTGGGCCTTGCTAGAGTACAGAAGGGAGATTTACCATGTCTAGAACAACACTAGACCCCTCTAGTATAGGCTTACTGCTATTCATGTCCCACTTTTATATTCACATCACATATCAACACATGTAGCGTTGTAGTTGTAGTAGTTGCAGTACGTATGTAGTGTATTGTATATATGTTTCTTTATTAGACATATTAGGGAATGGGTATTATTACAAGATATCTTTCTTTGCGTGAATTATTTCCCCTTCAGCCAGTCCCTAACAATAAAGTTTTAGGCGAAAACTATATTCGAATTGTACATTGTACATTGTTCATGTAACAAGGTAACATGATTTAAGAACAAATGCTTATGTATTAGCTTTTTATACAAATCCTTTATTCAACGTATTCTGCCTTATGGGCCACTACAATGCTAAACATGATGTTTAAAAATATTTCATCAATACAATGTCATATAATTCGCACAAGTAGTCTGTCAGTAAATTATACTCTTACATAGAAAACGGTACCTTCTTGGTTGATGTTACCAATCTGACGCCGGATATTAAAGCAAGTTACATCAAAGTAGTTCAAAGATCGTCACCGATGGGGCGCGGATTCGGGCGTTTCTCGTCAAGCTCAGAAAGAACCACTCTTTGACTTTTTAAAACATATCCAAATCTCTACTAGCTAAAATATCACCTCTTGTATTTTGCGAAGACTTGACTTCTTTGGGATAGTAGGGCTGGCCTACAGAGGAATGGCTGAGACCATAGCACTCAAAAGGAATGACTGAGACTGGACTTGTGAGTTGTATTGTTAAACACCAGAGTATTGGCCCCAACAACTGTTGACATTTATTGCATATATGATTATTTTGTGTTGGAATCAACTGGCAGTGTCTGTATCTACTACTTAAGGGTAGGAACCACTATATAAAACGCCATTGAACGTGGAAGCTTTAAATAATAAACTGTTGGAGTTCCAGAAATGGATGAGGACTGTATTTCATGCACCTGTAGAAATCCACCAAAAGATGATAATTATAGCATTTAGTATTTTACGTTATACAGATGTTATACGAACAAATCAGGACGATACATGCATAGCCTATATAATCTGTACTCTGTTAAGAACCTGATTTATACATCGATTATATACACACCTTTTGTACACAGTTGTAAAACAGTGGATGTGACAAGTAGGGCCACGGTCTAATTGAGCCCTTCTGGATGATCCCACAAATCATGTTATTCTCCAATGTTGTAAGATCTTTGAGGTCAGGGATGCTCATGAAACTGTATGTTCCATCATCTATATACGCGACATTTTCATTTTGCTTTCTTTGTGAGAAGCTAATTTTCATGTAATTCTCCAATGGCATATTAAAGGTCTTTGATGTCATTCATTTATACAAGGTGTTATAGCACTTGTGGGAGAAACTTAATTCATCATGATGTAGGTTCTACATATATAAATAATGAGAAATATGAACAGCTGTGTCAGCTTTATACAAACTATCAATCCAAACCAGTATTTTCCCATTATTTTGATTGATGATCAAACCCAATAATAATAGTAATTATAATTGAATGAATTACAGAATGTGCACTGCAAACGTTACCATAATTATATATCGTTCATCTATATAGTGACGTTCAAATAATCGTACTGTATAATTGAGCATAGTTAATTTACTGCCTGAGTTTTGTTTGCAGAAAGAATGAGCAGAGGAATTAAAAGTGGGACCTATCATACCAAAATGATTATTCAGAAATCAAAACATCAATTCAATAGATCTTGCTTTATTTAAAATAACTGTAGTAAATCCTAGAAATAAAATATGAAGTTAATCATTTCAGTTCGCAACCAGTTCTCCTCAGAAATAATAACACCTGGAAAGGCTTTCTCTCACCTTCTTAAATAGGCTTGGAAGTTTTGCTTACCTTTTGATTTCCATGAATAAACCATTTTATTTTAAAGGAGAAAACTTGCCGTTACAAGCGACGTGATCATTCTACTTATAAAACATAACATGTAAATAATATAGGTAGAGTATAGTTTCATATTTTGAGTATTATGATAAAAAACTGTACTGTCAAGGACATGGCTCTTTCCTGTTCTTGTTTCTAGCATCGTCAAACTAGAAAAAAAAATCCATCACAACAACTCTAAATAATCCCTCAATATGACCCAATCCCCAATCCCACAGACTCTTACTAAAGCGACTACCTCGCTATGCTATGACACTATAGAACCTGTTACGTCCATTGGCAGAGCCAAGGGCCCTGATTCTTTTTGCTATCAATTTGCTATTTAGTTTTTCTGTCCCCAATTTTATCCTTTATCTGACATTTGTAAAACACCTGTAATAATGTACCCCTTGATATACCAACCACCTCGCAATGTGACCACCAATTTCCTGTCCCTTAGAGGCAAATCTTCTCAAAATAAAAACAATTTTCCTCCTGCCCAGCCCTGGGTGATACATGGCACAATGGCAGTAAAGCTAGCCTTTCACTCAATGAGTATGAAGGTGTTAGAAGCCATGCAACCAGTTCTCCCCAAAACTAAGAAGAGTTATAATGAAAGGTTCTTGGCACTTTCTCTCACCTTCTTGAATAGGCTTGGAAGTTTTGCTTGCCTTTTAATTTCAATGAACAAACCATTGTATTTTATAGGAGAAAATTTTCACTATTACAAGCCATGTGATCATTCTTCTTATGAAACATTTTTTAATGATATAATTTGTAGTTTGTGTATAATAGAAAAAGTACCGTCAAGGACAGGGCTTGCTCCTATCATCTTCAAATGACAAAAAGATTATCGCAACCTTAAGTAATTTCATTTTTTCTCCGTATAAACAAGGACTCCTATAGTTTCTGTATATGTTCTTTATTATAGCTAGATGTTGATAGGGCTTATCCCTACGCGTTTCAGTCTAGCGGTGACCTTCTTCAGGGGAGTGACAAAGTATAATGTTGTTGCGATATATATAGAGAGAGAATGGGATGAGCCGGCAATAATCGAAAAAAAATTATAAGACTTGATTCGTCCACATAAGCACTCTGCCTACGGCATCGTGCTTATGTGGACGAATCTCGTCCTTTAAATGTTCGGTTATTGCTGGCGAGTTCCATTCTATATTTATTATATGTGCATAAAATTTGATCATATGTTATCAGATATTACTGAAAAAATATCTCATAATAAGTCTCAGAGAGCCCCGCTGCTCTGCTGCCAGCCCCACTGACAGTCCCGCTGACAGCCCTGTTAGTAGCCAAGTTATATTGTTGACTTAAAACGTTCATATTGCAGCCATTTCTTGAGCTACATTAATAATTTATATCATTCAATAGAGAATTTAATGCTCTATTTAATGATGTGGTTTTTATTATGTATTTCTCTAATCATTGTACCAAAATCACAGGTGGATTACAGATCGCGGGCATTTGTTTACATGCTTCGCGGAAAGCCAAAGCTCCGTGAAGCATATCAACAGAGCTATTTTTAGACAACTACACTTTTATAGGATGCGTCCTATATGAATATTTTTATAGCACCCCACTTATAGCACCTCCCATATAGCATGCACATTATAATAAAGTGAATACGAGTATGGCACACATAGTAACACATTTTGGCACATTTGACACATTAGGCACTTTTTAGTGAAATGATTTGATTGGACGAGGGGGAAGGGTTGTACAGAGGCTAGATGGGAGCAGAAAGGTAATATAGAAGTTATACAGGTGTTGTATAAGTGAAAATTGATATGTTATCATTATAATAACAGTGAGGTAGACATAGTTAGCAATAAATAGGATGGTAGTTGAACTACATGTAACAATTATTTTAACCCTGTTTATTATAAAAAGTGACATATACAATATGCGGTATAAAGAGAAATTGTTAAAAGTGGAAAAAAGGGTCTATAATTTGAAGCCCTTTGTAAAGACATTAATTAAATGTTATAATTAGTTTGATAACGTTGAAATCTAATGTTTGTTAATATATCTGTATCGTTCGAATAAGTTGCTGATATCTCTTGCCAGAGGGAGATCGATGGCTTTGATTCCTAGAAGGATATGATAGAAAAGGGTGGAGATGCCCTCGTTGCTATTGACGCGTCGTGTTGTTGCCCTCACAGGTGATAGGTCGTTCTCATCATCAGTAGGTGGTTGTAGAGTGTGAGGGGAGGGGAAAGAGTTGAAAGAAAGGGCTTTCTTGCATGTATTAGGGTTGGAGGGTGACTTCGGTGAGGAACATTTGATGATGGGCGAACCTAACGAAAAAGCAGACTCAGATTCCAGGTCGGTATCTATCCCCATAAACTTAGCATTGCAGGTGATGAATATTGACTCCTTACATCGCCCCATCAGTGGTTTAAAGATTCTGGCTGACAAAAATGTGTTGTTCCTCTTGATGGATATCTGGTCATCAGAATTCCTAAGATTGCTTAAAAACGATGAAAGAACAGGGGATAATTATGTCCGCAAAGCCGACCCTACAGGGGAGTTTTGTGCTACTTGTCCACAACATGTCATCAAACTGGGGTAGTGGTGCACCTAAAAAATTGCTTCCATGGACTACTTACCCTCCCTACACCCCCACCCCAATCCCTACACAGAGTCCCGCTAATGCAACCAGCCCACTATGCAACCAAAAATCGCTCATTCCTAAGGGTGGTTGCCTATTAAAGTGGGGTTCCACTGTAAATATGTTTTAAAGGGTCACTATACCCAAAATATTTTTAGAAAATCAACTTAGAGACCTGGGTGTTGTACTTATGGATCCATATAAACTTTGTTGTCTGTAAAAGAGACCATCAGCCCCTTAATTTAATGACCCTTTAAGGCCCTGACACTTATCAGTATTATAACCTTTCAGAGGAATGAGAATGAACCTCAATGATCCTCAACTTCAATGAACCTCTTTATTTCAATGGTCAAAAGATCACCTTCACAATTTCCACAGGCAGTTTTAAAAATTAATAGGATTAGCAGGGAAAGTGAAGGTGAAGGCAAGGTCATAGACGCCATCCGCCAATGACCAGAAACCTCTGGCGGCACCTGGTCCCCACTCAGCATGGAAGGTGACAAAGTCAAATAACCCTGAAGGGTCATAAAATGATGGTATTGGTTCTCTTGTCCAAGTCTTGATACAAGCTTCCTTCCCCCCACTCATGAATCTGAAATATAGATCATATAATAATAATTATTATTTTTACAAGTTTGAACCTCACTAACTCTATATATTGCTACAGTGTGCATGTTTACTTATCTAACATTACAAGATGTTAATTAACATCTCAAACCGTACTTGAACTGTCCTTCACTGTTACAGTGTTGTTGAGGAGTTAAACTAGATTACCTCTACCGCCCTTTTTCATAATACGACTTAGGATCACTATGGCCATGAATGGTAATCATTCCCCAGCTTGGTCTTATCTCTATGATATGTCAACAGATGATGAAGAAGACAAATATGCAGACACACTAATTGATCTACCAGACTTGTACGGCGGCAACAATATTATAATGATAATGACAAGAAAAAAGAGTGCATATATATATAGTCACTCGTTTTCCTGTCTCTCCTGTTCCGATGCGATCATTTTAAAGCTCTTTCTCCCAACTTTGTCATACATTATTTTGAAAGCTCTATTCCTCAGCTTTCTCATCTGGTATATGACATATTTTTATCACAAAGAGTATATCAGTGGCGGTCAGTTAAATACACACATGTAGAATTAGCTCTGCTCTATCCACTTGAAACTATGCAAGACCTCTCTCAGTCTCTCTCTCCCTCCCTCTTCTTCTCTCGCCCACCCCCTCCCTTGGTCTCTCTCTCTCCGCCTCCCTCTCTCTATCTCTCCCTCTCTCATTCTCACTCTCTCCCCATCCCACTCCTGCTTACTCACCACAATGGGTTTACAATTTTTCATGTTTTGAACATATTTCCCTACTTCTCTATTTCTCTCTATTTAAATCACCACAAATTCGTGGAATAATACTCCAACTCTGCTAGCATACCCTCTGCAGGTTGATCAAACACAACTCAAACGTTACTGCAATGATGGCCAGTTCCAAATTAACTTTTACGAAACTTACAAATGCTATAGATTCAACTCTCTGAGAATCTTCATTTTGTAAATGTAGTTGGTAGAAGCTGAGGAATGAAATAAACCAGATGGAAACTACAATCAGAGAATCAGAATTTTGTTTGTATCATGCTTGACTCTTCACAACCTTTTCAAATTTATTTGTTAAATGTCAGTATAATTTTTCTGACATTCTCTGAATCAAGATAACTGGAGCTGGACTTTTAAGATATGCAAAAATCTCCCAGAGGCTGATATGACTTTCCAATGATGTAGCCTATATGGCTTCACATACCATCCAGCTAAGAGGTATAATAAAAGGGAGGCACCGAATATGAGACTACATATTGATTGTAAGAAATATTCATTTTACTTACCTGTAGAAACCATAAACCTCCATATGGTTGGCTTTCAGTGTACCCCCAGGTCCAACCAAGTCCCTCTTTGCCAAGAAATTCCAGGATAACCAAATTACAGGCGTTTCATGGTATCTGGCAAATGACCCTTCACTTTCAGCAACTACCCTGTAATTTGACCCGTTGCCAATATTTACTGGGTTGATAAAATAATCATTGTTGTCCAGAAGAACATATGGATTTCTTTTAACAGCTGATAGGTCAATGTACTTTTCAAGATAAGTTATAGCTTCTTGGGCAAAGTCTTCAAGGTTGCCACAGTCGCCCAGAGCCCATCTGAGGCTGGACTCAGATATGGGTAAGGGTATGGTGTCGGTATCAGGACCCTTGAAGAATGCATGGAACATGCGGTTGAAAGGAGCTGGACGGTCTTCCTCACAGTGTTCTCCACCATGTGCAAGGTTGTTGAGCACAGCCACCGTCAGAAGAAAGATGGATGAAAGGCTGAATGTAACCCTGAGTTGTAATCATATGTAAGAGTGTCACTTCTTAGCATGGGCATACACTAGTAAAGGGACAAATTTAAAAAGCTGATAGGATAAAGATACCCCTTGGCATGGAATACGAACATTATGAAAGGTGTACAAAGATAAAAGACTGAGTATAACATCTGAAAATGATGTAATTTTGATTACTGGATGAACATATTTAAAACTAAACTAAACCAATGGTAAGAAAAGATGTAACAATTATTGGCAGCACCAATCAATTGTTATGAGGTTAGGATAGGTAAAGGCCTTCTTATAGGAAATGTTTTACATGTCACAAATATATTATATTATACTCTTTGTCTGAATATGTTTAGCCTGTGAACTAGTTCTTGACATCAGGCATAGAGACTGCATTCTTTATTAAAAAACATACATTATACAGAGTTTGAAACTGTAGTAGAAATTGAGTGTTACTTGATGAATATATGAATTCAGCAATGTCGAACTGGTTTGTTATGAATTCAAAGCAAATAATGGCCTCAATTAAAAATATCAGAGTTAATACCTACTAATTGCACAAGTACCTAATGTAATACCTACATATATACTCAGTATTACGTACCTCATCTTGATATTAGCCTAAACGCTAGCTGCTCTGAGATGAAAGTAATACCTCAGAGCATGAACAGGTAGAAATGAAGGGAGATGGGGAGGGTGCAATCTAGGAAAGACTTTGTGAGCTGTTAATGGCCCAACCACCATGTCACGCCCTATATAAATGTATTTATAGTATAAGAAATGTAAACGAATGAGCCATATACATTATATAACTTATTATTTACCTTGACCTGTTTAAGCAGTGATGCACAGTAAGATATGAGAATGATCGGCTAAGAGAGGTTCAACCTATTGATGTTTTGTTAATTAGAGTAAACACTCATAAACACAAGGTCAATATCTTCACTTAAAACTTTCAAGTTTAAATTAACACACTTAGACCCAAAACTTTAATTTTAATTGCTGCTAAAAATAGGTTTTTAGGGTCCCATTTCTATACTGTTACCAGGAATGTGACCAAACCTGGGGTTAATTTTTTTGTTCAAATATTTTTATTTCATACAGGAGACATCTCAATTTACACTGATTTTCATAAGAGCCCCTGTAATCTATTTATTTAACAATTGGTAGTAGGGCTTCGATAATTATACCAACTTATATCGTTCTTTTTATTTTAATATATGTGTGCTAAACATAGCAATCTGATACATTATTTACAAGTACTTGTCACGTCATGATAAATAATGAGGTGGTGAGGTGAATGAAATAAAAGAAATAATGTAAATGAAATGAGAGTAGTACAGACTATTTGTGTTGTATCTATTCGTTCGTAGCGAGTAATGGAAGACGTTCATTGCGCTCAATATGTGAGAGTGATCGATATACAAGTATTCAAGTGAATTCATTTGTAACAATATTAATGACATACACTTTTACCAGCATGGTTTATCCAGTTATTTACAATCCGATAATATATACAGACTCATTACTGTTTGAGTACAATCGTAGCATTTTTTGCTAGTATCATCAGTAGTATACAGACAGGGCGGGGCAAGAAGGGGTCCTTATATACATACTCTCTATATACAATTTTATTGATTGTCCATTAGATGTTTTTTGAGGATAGATTTGAATATTAAGGGGTCACCCTGGGATCTTAGATGGGCAGGCAATAAATTCCAAATTGTTCTAATACTATTGTATAGACATCTCGCTTCAACATCCGTACGCACTTCTAATGTCCTCATGGTTGGCGCATCTGCTCTTCTTGTCGGTCTGATTGGCTCTTCATAGTTCTTCAATATATAAACTTCTCTATGAGCTATTTTTCCAATATTAAACATGATTCTGTTTTCAATAGTCATAGTATTACATTCTCGCCATAGACGTTCATTACTTTCTTCATTCAGGCATGGCATTGCTGCTCTCAAAGTTCTATTTTGAAGAGTTTGTAGTTTCCTTATGTTACTTTTGTTTATACAATAAAATGCGAACAGACCATAATCAAATAGGGATAGAATTTTTGATTTTACAATATCAAGCGCAGCTTTATCAGTAAGATTCGTTCTGATTTTTTTAAATAAATATAATTTCTGGTTAATGTTACTAATCATACCATTTAAATGTGGTAGCATCGTGAGGTGCTGATCAATAATTAGACCTAAATAGGTGTATTTCATTACCTGCTCAATCTTTTCTCCGTCTAATATGATCTTTCATTTTACATTTTTTTTTACCATATAGCATGCACTTTGTTTTCTTAGTATTGACTAAGAGCTTGTTTGATTTACACCAGTTGCTAAATTTCCGTAAATCATCATTCATCTTCTCTTCACATTCTTCGATTTTACATCCAGAATAATATAATGCAGTATCCTCCGCGTATTGTAGACATCTACTAACAATTGGAAGGTGTTTAATATCATTTACATATAATAAATACAGTACAGGTCCTAAAACAGACCCTTGGGGTACCCCAAATGGTAGTATGTGCAAGGGCTATTTGTAGACCCTCAGTCACTGACCTTGACCAAGGTCAAAGTCACCAATATGACATTGATATACAAAAAGTAGCAAAATTATTGAATGTGACATACTATTTTATAGGAAGAATCAATCTAAATCAATATTTTCCCATTATTTTGAATGATGATCAAAACCAATAATAATAGTAATTACAAGTAAAAATTTAACAGCTTCGAGATTTTAGCCTCAGGTGCGAAAATTAGCTCGGGAAAATTAGCTCCCTCACCGCTTTACACCTCTGCTAGACAAACGATTAGACATACTAGCTTGTGGGAGCGCCCCCCCCCCCCCCTAACGGCAGGACGAAGAACTTTATAATCTTTTCTCGGAAGCGTCTATATACTAGCCGCCAGGATGTTAATAGAGCATTGTTACCATTACGCACTGTATTTTCATGTGTGCATCCTGACGCCTAGTTTTTAGTTGATACCTCTTTGCTCGATATCAACTAAAAACTAGCCCTAGCGAGGGCCAGGGCGGGGGATTTTCAAACAATTTTGTTCGTTTTGAAAAGGAAAAAATTAAATTAACAACAGTGGAAAACTCATAAAACACTTTATTCATAATATTAAAACTTCATCAATTAATTCATAGATGTTGTGTCCTCACTTTTCGCTTAATGTATCGTTTACACATTCTTGACTCTCCCGCGACTACCGCTTTTGAAAAAGCCGCCACCGGCTACTCTCTAAAATTGGACCAGTCGTACCCATTATCACGGTCCTACGCACATAGTAGAAGAAAAGGGAATTGCTGCTGTCTCTGCCCACGAAATACATGCCTATTGAGCTTATTCTCCATGCTCACTCCTACCGTATATTAGTAAGCAACGATATTAGCTAGTGATTACTGGAACAATATTGTCTAGAAAAGAAGATATAAGCCCATTTACCACCAGCAAGGCCTGTGATAAGATTCGAATCGACGGCCATTGCCGCGAAATATATCAACAGGCGCCGAAAATGGTGTCTCCCAATACCGCCGCTAGCGCCCCTGCATACACATGCCTCACTGAGGCATGTGTATTATTAGACACCAAAACAAAAGCGTAGGAGGGGAGGCCAAGGGGCAGCCGGGGGTTGGGGTGGTGGGAATCATTGAAAATGAGAAAAAGATTCCAATACAATACAAGTACATAGCCTAAGACACCACAACCAAATTAACCTCGCGGTAATACTATGGACACATTATGTGTCGTTCGTTACATATTATGTGTAATGGAACTACACATTTGATACACATATATCATATAAATAGTAGCACGTTTGTTCACTGTATTATCCCTGACTAAGCAACAGGGCGAAATATTGGAATAAAGTTAACCATCTAAGAAGTCGACTTGAGTGATCATTCCCTTCCACCGAAAAAATTTAATTAAATTTCCGAAAATTAAAAAAGAAGGTGGCGGTCTGGCTATATTTAATGCATGAAAATTTCTAGCCATGAAGGACAATTCATGCAGCTATAAATAGGGGGGTCTTTTATCTAAAGGAATGCAATTAAAAACCCGATATGCCGTCGAAGAAAAGTCTTAGTATATATATAATATTCTTATATATTCTCTCTTCACATCACATAATATAAGCTCTCCCGAGCTAATAATTGAATGAATTACAGAATGTGTATTGCAAATGATCAAAACATTAACTCAGTAGTTGGTTCATTTAAAATAACTGTAATAAATCCTAGCACCTGTTGAACGAAGAGATTATGGCAAATATGACCTGGTATGGTGGGGAACTGCCGAGAGGATATAAGACAACAAATAGGGGAAATCCCTTCTATGAGTGGGAACAAGTTAGTACCATAATTATAAATTGTATTGCTGTGATTCGTGTTAAATTTGTTATGTGACGGTGTATCCCCCTATACCAGAAGCTCCTATTGTCTATGTGTAAATAACAGGGAAAATAAGCTACATTTTTTCATGAATTTCCCTTAAATGCCCGTGACCCTGCACCAGGTGTGAGAGATTTCTATGAATACCGGTACACATACAGCGATGACATCAGCGCAGTTATTCCATAGGATAATGTTTTCATCCAGATCGGCGAGCATATACGTACCGGTACTCTAGATCTTAAATAAAAGGCGATTTTTTTTTATAAATCAATGATTAATATGACAAGGTAAATGCGGGATAGATGTAAAACCAGTAATCAACGATGGCACTATGGAGTCGCCTCTCAGACCAAAGTTATAAAAGTCTGATTTATTAGTATGTTTTCACTGGCAACAGGTTCTAAGTCATTATTTCTTTGTGGATGTTGGAACATAATACCTTTGTATTTGATCGGAGAACCGATTTTGAGTTTTTCCCCCAAAAAAACTGCACAATCGGCTGGTAGTTCTGCATTGTTTCGTGCAGTAGGAGACACATAGGCTATTTTTTTTTTAGAAACGTTTATTAATCGATACACAAAATAATATGACAATATACAATCTATTCTTGCAGAGTACAATGACATGTGTATAATTGGTAGGAAATGAGCCTCAGTTTTAACCATTTGAATGGTTAAATCTGGTTGAGTGGCTATTACCTTTGGGTTCTATAAACTGTGACTTGTTTATGCATGTAACAACACAAATAGAAAGAGACTCGCTAAGAGAAGAAACTAGGAGAGAACTACAATGATAGGATGAGGGGTGAGAGATAGGAGGATATTTACGGTTTTAAGAGAATATAGGTAACATACATTCAGCCTTGGTTAAGGCTGTGAAGACCTTATAATCATTTATGTTTCTTGTGTCAACATCGAGATCGTTCCATAATAACGCAGTTTTTCTTTGGACACTTTGGTCATAAGACACAATCTAAAACCTATAATTAAACCTATTAAACTTCAACTGAGTTTAGATAAAACTAACATATTACTGATATGTGTGTTTCTTCTGTATCCGAAGACTAGCTCATCTCTAAAATGTCTGTGATATACGTTTTGCAGGTTTAAGTATCTGTTTTTAACAATTTAAAAGTGTGTGTATATATCTTTGACAAAATGAAATGGTACGTGACAATGGGCAAATACCGTATATACCCGTGTATAAGCCCCGGCTTATATTAATTTCAAATGGTGAATTGACCCGGCTTATATTCGGGGTGGGCTTATATTCGGGGCCCGGCTTATATTACAATAATTGAAAACCAGTAGATATAAATGAAACTCATGTTATTATCTTCACTCATTACTCATGTTTTCAAGTTTTAAATTCGAATTTAAGGCAAAAAAAACGTACCAGAATTGTTGTGAGTTCACAATCGACCAACAAGAACTGGGTTCTCTATTCAAACTATCATTTATTTTTTTTTGGTACTGGTCTTTATTCAGGCACGGTTACATATACATTGTAATATAGGTTTCAGGTATTCTTGATTATAAATATGGTAACCACGGTTCACCCTAGGGTGATATACCACCGTTGCCTGAGTTCGGCTGGCCAGCACAACAAAAACATTAGAAAATATACACGTCATCAAGCAGTTAATAGTATTTACAATGGTCAAAGATACAGATTGCGTGGTTGTAACTATATAAATAGCTGTACAGTAGAGAATTTAATTAGCGGTCGGTCTTCTAGATAGCGGAGTTAAAAATAGCATAATTTATACCTGGTGGGTTCCCAGCGAGGCATAAGTCATATAGGAAGATTGAACACATATCGGATTATCTCAATGCTGTTAGTTTAGAGAATATCTATTCTTGACAACCTTCTTAAATTCATCAAACACGTCATACAATCGCAAGTCTCTGGGCAAGTCATTCCATATGTTACATATGTTATATAGTAAAGATTTCTTAACCCTTTAAGGACGGGAGGCTGCATTAATGCAGTATTTGTATGGAATATCAATACCTCCCGTCCTTAAAGGGTTAAATTTTCCAGAACGCGGTCTAGGTGGTAAAAAAATAGGTGCACCGTCACGGCGTGTGCGTACGTTAGGCCTTAGGAACTCTTGTTTCTCAGTAACCTTATAGAAAGCACATTTAACTATATTGAGTTCGATCCTTCGGCTTATTGGCAAACAATTTGAATATCTGTGAAGGTCAAGAGTTGAGGTACCCGGTTCCGATCTTAAGCAGATACGTAATGCTCTGTTTTGCAAACGTTGTATTGTTGTAATAGTTCTGTCCGTACAGGCAGTTAGGAACATTAGCTGAAAGTCTATTGTCGGTAAAATCATGGTTTTATATGCTTGTAAAGCCGCCTGGTCGGTTAAAAATCTTCTTATCTTACTAAAAAAGTATAATTTGCTGTTGAGAGTTTTTATAATCATCTTAGCATTTGCTTCAAAGTTAACCTCACTATCGATTAATATACCAAGATACACAAATTCAGGAACAATTTTCAGAGTCACATAGTTGGTTCTCATTTCAGTGGGCAATGGACGGCGATTCAACATAGACTTGTTTCCACATTATCATAACCTCTGACTTTTTCTCGTTTATCTTCATCTTATTACTAGACGACCATAAAAATACATTCTTAACATCCTCAGATACAGTGTTGATAGCGTCCATTATTGTTCGATTGGAGTTGTATAAAACTACATCGTCGGCATACATGATGATCTTACAATTTCTTTCAATGTTAGGTAAATCGTTGATATAGATGTTAAAAAGCAATGGTCCTAAAATTGAGCCCTGAATTATCCCAGATTTAATCGCTAATTTATCAGAAATAGAGTCTCCCACCCTTACACATTGTGTTCGATTCGTTAGGTAGTTTCTGAGTAGCTCGATTGTATTCACATCAATATTATAATATCGCAGTTTGTCAAGTAGTAAGGCATGGTTTATCGAAGGAAACGCAGTAGTAAAATCTATAAAACAACATACAGTATACTCATTGTTATTATTGGCTATATTAATGTCCCATACAAGGTCGCTCACCGCTTGAGAAGTAGAACAATTTTCCCTAAAACCATGTTGGTGCTTAGAAAGGTAGTTATTTTCTTCAAAGGAATAGTACAATCGGTTATAAATTAGTTGTTCAAGAATCTTGCCACAGATATGGCTTTGTCCAATTGGACGGATGTTTTTACATAAGCTAAGGTCACCCTTTTTTGGTATAGGAGTTACCACGCTGGTTTTCCACCCATTAGGGAATTTGCTGGTAGTAATACACAGGTTAAACAATCTAGTAATTTCATTCGGTATAGCTGTTAAAATAATTTTATATAGTCTAGTTGGTATCTTAAGACAGCCTGAGGATTTGGTAACTTCAATGTTTTGTATTAAATCAGACACCTCACCAATACCTATATCGTTATCAATTCTCAGGATTTCACCATCCATTTCAACCATAGTATCAACTGGTCTATCGACTGTTTCAAAATTAATATTGCAGAAAAAGTTATTTATGTGATCTGCACTGTCTTTCTCATTCAGCACAATACCTTGATCATTTCTAACAAATTCAATTCCGTCATTGGACCCCTTCACAATTTTCTTCAGACATCTCCAGTATTTCTTAGGATTATCATTATTCTGGTTTAATTCGTTTTGATAATAATTTGATTTCGCACGTACAACAGCCCTATTTACCTCATTTCGTACTGTCTTTGCACGCTGATATGTCTCATTATCACGCCTATTCTTGGCTAGTTTAAAAAGATAATCTCTAAATTTCATCATCCGTACTAGGTCTGCTGACATCCAAGGTTGGTTTTCTTCCCTAACTCTGAATTGTTTCATAGGACACATGTCATTCACAATCGTTTCAAATACACTGATCATGGAATCCCATATACCACTTACATTATTTTCATTTTCCGCAGAAAAGATAAACTCCCAATCGAGGGTTCTGATGCGGTTCATTAATAGATCCTCATCAAGATTTGAGAAACTACGACCTTTATGATCTATTAAAAGCTCGTTCTGGATGATTTCTTCAGCATTTTACATTAATTAGCTCTATTATTGGAACATGACAGTACAGGCACCCGGCTTATAAACGGGACCCGGCTTATATTAATGTTATGAAATGCTGAACCCCCGGCTTATAAACGGGGTGGGCTTATACTCGGGGTCCGGCTTATACACGGGTATATACGGTACTCACCCCCCCCCCCCCATGTCGTCTGGTACTGGGTTTATAAATGAAAACACTTTTTGATCTCAGGCCTCTTTAAGAGGCCTGAGATCAAATGAGTCACTACTAAATGTGCCAATCATTCTTCATCTGATTACATTTGTAGCTGTATGTAAGGTGTTAGAGCTTAGATATGACATCAGGGGAGCGTGCCATATCTAATTCACTGATCAGTGATACATTTCGCACTTAGACGTTGGTATATATTTTGATTGATGGTCATTCTAGTGTATGTGATTGGCTGTTAGTTAGATGGACTTACAACTTGATGGACAGCTAGTTAGATCCTTTTCCAACCATGATAGGTCCGCCCAATGAAAGTTAGATGCTTGCCCATCTCTGATAGGTCTGCAGAATCATACAGGGCCACATAAGGCCTTCCCACCTCCCACACCAGCCTTATGTTTGTCCAACCCTGGGATTGCATCCCTTTAGGTATGCATGCGTATCTTATCTGTTTACACCGTCGTGCCTCCTAATTGGTTGCAGCACATGTAAATTAGTGGAAAAAGGTGACAGAAGTTATACCAACTCATGAGTTAAAACTCTCTTAAATGTAATCTCGTTGGTGGACTGGACATGCATGTTTGTCTTATTACGTAATCGCCCCAACTCCTACCCCCTACTGGCATTCTCTCGTACCTCTTTGACACTGATAACAGGTGATAACATCAAAGCGCCGATGCCCGATGCCAGTCTTGTATGTGGCACTGGGCCAGGAGGTATGAATTAATTAATTCAGTGCTCGTTAATGTGCCTGAAAAATCTTGTTCTATTTCCCTCTATAAATACAGGTTACCTTTTATAAGAATGGCATGTGTGAGTGAAAAAGAAGAAAGTTGCAGTTTAAATGGTAATTCTACACCTATTATTAACGATTTGACTGTGTAGAAAGTAAAATGAAAAAGGAGACAACCTCTTGAATGCGATCTTCTGACACTCTGCAAAAAGTAAAATGAAAAGTTCTTTTAATCCAGCTTCGCGATATGTGGCTACAAGCGGCCACATTATGAATGTCTTCTTGTGTTTTTTATGCAATACTTGTACATTGAAAATGTTCAGATATAACTTAAAGGTAAACTTTTTTAGGTAAATATTTTCCATTTTCAGTCTAAACATGGCTAAATTGCCATAACTACAAATTGACATCGGACACAAGTAATTAGGCCTGAGAATCGTTTCCATCGGAAACGCCAGGTATATAAATTAAGTTGACATTAGTTGTTAAGTTAAATAGATAAACCAAACTTAACTTGATAATTTCTTAACTTAGTACTTGTTCTTTTTAAAAAACACTCTTCCGAGACGGCATTAATAAATCATTACATTTCTTTTACAGTAATACAGGAGTAGGAATCACTAATTAAGATATAATAAATTTATCCAAACGCAAAATATTCGTCTTTGTTGTGCCTTAGGTATATGTAGATTCAATGTAGGTATAGTTGTATTTTCAGTTGTATCTGGTATCGACTATATAAATTGATATGAAATAAATTGGTGGTATTACATTTAATACAACTGAATAGTTATTACTTTACTTTAACAAGTTAAAGTACATGTCATGTACAATAAAGGTTACTTTGGTACACGATCACACATTATTACTGTGTACAAATGTACCAAATGTCCACTCTTCAAAATTTGTAATTAACTTTTGCCACCCCTGTTTACAATCAAAATTTAATTTCTAATTTGTGGAATTCTATTTTGTGAAATTACATCTATTAATGTCACCAATCAATAAATCTAAAATCCTTACCTACCCCAGCTTGTCTGAAAAAGGACGTTTCTCCTGTTACAGGATGGGGCCATTCAACCTTCAATAATAATTATTGGCAACACCGGGATGTACTGTACGTACTTTGCCAATAATAAAGAATAAAGCAAATTAAACAGGGGTATACCGTAAACCCTGTATTAGAAATCATGACTTGTATTTGTGACTCTAAATGATAGATAACCATTTGGGGGTGGGCCACGAACCTAGTAGTATCAGCAAGGTTCAAAGTAAATTCAATGTATAGATGGATATTAGCAAATTAGGCAATTCTTGATGTATTCTTTACAGTAGTTTTGAACTGCAACTGTAATACAAACGGCGCTTTTATTAGAGAAGTTACAGTACTGACGTCACACCGATAATGCAGGAAAACAACAACGACCATCCATGTAATGAATTTGGTCACCAACGTTCCAGAAATTTATTAAAAATCTGAAAGTATCAGTAATGTTTCAAAACAATAGTTTTATTGTAAACCTTTTATTCGTCTATAGTAGTTTACAAGTGATGCAAAGCGGTATGAGCTATGTAAGAAAGCCAGACCTGCTTTAGTGACTGGAGACCACGAATTTCTAGATTCAAACGAGATCATTAAAGTATCAGTCAATAGACCATTGTAGCATCAGTCAACTCCAACAAATTTGATAAACATTCAACTGGGCCCTGCTACACTCAGGAAGCGGTAATTATTTAAATAAAGAAGGCGAAAGTGTACAACACATTGTCTGTTAAAAGATAAGTACCACGATTTAAGCACATTCATTAAATCAAACAGTTCGCACTATTTAATATCGCGAATATTAGCTGATACAATTTCTGTTCACACCAGCGACTGAAAACTAAGAGAAAATGTTGAGAAAATAGCATGGAAATATTGAGATTCCTTAAAGGAAATTAATTACAGATGCATTAGAAACAGTACTCAAAGATAATGGGACTGTTCATCGTTGACAAGTACATTTTAGAACGCCAGGTTTATGAGGATATATATAGATACCGTACATAACATGATAAAGTAGAATACAAGTCGTACGCGATCTAATCATTATCTTCGGTTTTGTAAACAGACATATATCATTATGTATTACATTGTATGTGCATTATGTGTTTATCATCCTAATATAGACAGGAAAAAACTACCAATATATTACTTATGAATACAAGCTAAATCGTAGGAACAATATGGGTTGGTAGAGCTAAGGACAGTGTTTAAGGATTCTAGAAAACGTGCCAATAAAAATAAAAATAGCATGATTCATTTAAATATCTGGACAAAAACCTCCTCGTCTAAATATTTCAATAATGACTTAAAGTATCATATTCGGGATCTGAGAAAGGATCAGTACGTATATAAATTTATATCTTGGTAGAATGATGTCAACAATTTATATATTCACGACATATGGAAGACCAGCTTTTACTTTATATTAATACTATTTTAAACACCAAGTAGAGCCAAAAATAGGTATCATGCCATTTACACCATTGTTAGTGTTACAAAGCATTGTACATTTCTTCAATGGTTCAGCGATGGAAAACGTATGAAAAATGTAACCGATTATCTGACAAATATTCGATAAGCCAACAATTACTACAGCCAAAGTACAAAGTTGCATACATATGTACCCTTTAGACCTCTGGGGTAAAAAGGGCTAACATTTGTTTAAAATGTTCAATTGGCAGAAATACGAATCCCTGAAACAATTTAAAGGCCAAGTTTCGATAAATAGGGTGTATTTCCTATAATAAAACAATATAAGGAATAGTAAGCGAATTGATCCACACAAAACAAAACGTTTACCGACAGAAAGGTGGAAGATCTTTTTCATTAAGAATCTTTTTCATTATTATAGTTCTAAGAGACAGTTCAACCATTAGTCTTATTTCAGTTTACCTCTATTTGTCCAAAGTTGAATGTTTTGCAGATGCCTCAAGCAAAATCACTGTCCACATTATTCAATTCTCTTCCAGAAATAACGTAAGTTTTGAACGGTCCTATTGAAATAATTGGATGTTTAGATACATTCACATTTATTGTCTGAGCGTTTTGCATTATGAATACTCGCTCGGGTTCCAACCCACAACATGCAACTCATGCCCGTGAGCCGACCCACCTCTCGGTCACCCCACATACTGGAATACAATGGTTTACTTTGTGCATATACACGATTGTCTATTTAGGATAACAAGTAAAAAAATCCTCAATTATAAATATTATAAACGTGTACTATAAGGCAAGACATGGATAGTGAGAAATACGAGTGAAGATAGTCTGTGAGCATGTGTTGGTGGCTAGTATTTTACCCTTCTATGTTAAGTTGAAAACGATTGAGTCATAACAATTAATAATCATTTCCCTCGATTCGGAGGTAAAGTCATAATACAACTAGGTCTTCATGAACTAAGTGTATACAATTTACAAAGGAAACTGCAGTACAAATATTTAGCAAGATTTTACTAGGCTACTCCAGTTCTCTACTTAGTTCTAAGTTACAAGGTTCAAATTTCATTCCAACAAATGAATGTTAAATCATAGCAACCGATGGCTTTGCTATGCCAAGTCAGCCTGTTCTTATATCACAAACCTTTGGTCTTCATAGGATTAAAACACTGAAATAATTTACCCTCAAACATGTACATCAACACCTGCGTACACAAACTGTTTTGCCTGTCAGAGACGAGCTACACTACACATAATAACGATTATCTAAATTCTAGTCTACGATCACTAGATTTATATTTTGCACAGGGCAAAATTAATTGGCGTTGATTGTCAGTGTATGATTTTTGTTTCTATATTTTTTAAGCATTATTTTGCGTTATTTCCGATGATTTTGAAACCATCGCTATATCTGACTATATAAAAGCCTGACGTACAAGACGCAAAATAGGCCACGAAAATAGTAATTAAACCATCAGATATATATGTGACTTCATTGTAGTGGTGCAATTACTAAACTTTTTATGCATTCTACCACTGCATTTACCCAACTTTCTGTGCATTCTACCACTGCATTTCGTTTTTGTATTGCCTTGTATTTAACGAGCTTAGCTTGTTGGTGAACCCGATCTATCAAGCATTACTCTATTTGTTTATGACACCATCACATTATTAGCTGTAGCAACTACGCTTGCCATCAATATTACTCCTAACTCACTTCTCATTTGAATATACAGCAGTTAAAAAGTTAAAAACCATCATCTCAAGGAGAAAAATATCGTTCTTTGCGATTCGGCAAGAACACTTTCTTTTTGCACCAGTGATATGGAAATTACCTGCGGTATCAAGACTTTGAAATTGGAATGTTGGAATATCATCGTCAAAACCCAAATAGTATGGTTTTAGATATCTAACCCTGATGTTACACCTGATGTCTAACCTTGATATCTAACCTTGATGTTACACCTCACTGAACTAGATACATATAAGGGTCCAACAATGTTGCCGAGGCAAAATTTATAGGTTTAAGCCTAGAAATCAAACATTGTCATTGATTGATGTTTTAATCCAATTTATATCTTTCATAAAAATAAGTTGAAGTTGAGGGTGGATGAAATATAGCGATCAACAGTGCGGTTCTATTTCTATATCGTTTTTCAATACTTTCTTAGGGCAAAACCAAGGAAATTAAAATTCAAAAAAAATAACATGACAACATGAAAGAAACAAATAATAGATTCCCTTAAAACAATGGGTTTGTGATAAATACATGATTCAAAGAATAGCCAAACGTATGTCACCACCAGAGTTCATAAATGAATAAAATAACATAATTTTGTGATATATATGGCACAATAAATTCTTGCAAATTGAAACAAATAATAAAAATGACATCGAGTAATTGCAAAACAAAATGCAGTCACCTTCCAAAGCTGTCAACACTTTAAAACTGTTGGTAGATACGCTAATAAACGATAACAATATATAATACATAGAAAGTAAAATACAACAATTTCTGATTTCAAATCCACCCTAGATCACATTATATACGCATTTCCAAAAACGTCCTTGAAGGATAGCGCCTATGTTCATGTAACTGTTAAATATCTCTATTGGCTTTAAAAATAACAAAAAAAAACCCCAAAACCCACTATAATCAAAGCAATCAACTACTGTCGCTTTATATCTTTGCATAAATTCCGTCTTTACCCTTTAACAGATATCACCACACAAAATAAAAAGTACTCCACCACGTAGTGACTCTGTTCTGCTTAAACACCTTTTGAATAATAATTTGAAATAAATTGTTTTTGATTACCACTACATCACATTGCTCCTTCATTTGCGGTCAGCAATTATCAAATATTCGCGTACATATGCACACTATTTAATGTGCTTTCTTATAGAACCTTTTAACAAACTACAGTTGGATGAATTAGAATTTCGTGTTTCTAAGCACCAATGGTAAAGCCCGCTTAATCTCTCAGATTGGCAGGACGTGTTTACCTCGATCAACAGCTACAACGACAGGATCATCTTTTTCCAATCATTTCAACAGCGGATACTGGCAAAATACTACTAGGGACATATATATAATAGTTGTGCGATCAATATCTCCCTAGATCTATACTAATTTTAACCTTCCACCATGGCCTTGGTAGCATTACATATCATTATATCCCATGGGACTCTTCTCTTATGTGAATTTCTGCATTTGGGGATGCAGCTAATTATTAGAATTGTGGGAAAACTATAAGTTGATGTAAAATTGCGACTACTAATTGGAACTAATACTGTACGAATTAATATTAATGTCTAGCCTTTTAACATATTGCAACTGCAAAACCTTTTTCACAAAAATACGTACGAATAGTAGAGTAGTAAAGCTTTCCCTGCGGGGGGTCACTGTAATTTCCTACCCCAGGACACATTGGTAATTTCTTTTTAAATATGGGCAACTTTAGCCCCCAACCTATAGCCCTAAATACTATTACAACTTCTACGGTAGGGCTTTAAATCCTCCCTATGCAGGGAGATCAGTACCCGCCGATAGTGTCAATTATTTTATAAGATAAATAAAAGTATCAACAACCAAAAATGCAGATTGAATCATTTCGTTCATCCTCATCTGGGCATAGTCAAAAAAGTGAAATTCAGAATTCAAACCGAATCATATTTATAAGTATCTAACTTTTGAAGTTTTCCAATATTCTATAATCACAAGGCTGAAGAGCTGTACACGATGAGAACTAACAATAAACAGGGCTCGAAAAAACCTATGTTTACTTGCCCGGGGCAAGTAAAAAATGGCTCTGGGCAAGTGCAATTTAATGTTACTTGCCCGAGTGGGCAAGTGGAAATCTCTATGGCCTCGATTTCAAACCCCTGTTGTGATGTCTACTTACAATGAAACAAGATACGTATACAGATCAGTGTGATTTCGTTTATAAATTTGGGCGAGTGAAAAAGGGTGTTGGGCAAGTAAATCTTAGCTGCCACTTGCCCAATGGGCAAGTGAAATTGGTAGGTTTTTTTTCGAGCCCTGATAAAGATACTCTTAAGGTTACATCAGACCTAGTTTGCTCAGCAAATACCTATATTAGTATATACCAGGAAAGCTTGGGGTGGAGAGAAACCTCTGCCTAAGGATATTATCTATTTGTGTTTACCTGAACGTGTTATGCTGCCTTGCAAATACCGTTTTAACTAAAGGGAAAACAGCATAAAGCTTTTCTGATTACCAAAGTTATGTTCTATTCTGTAAGGACCAGGAGGTTTGAGTTAAATGCATTCGCACGAGCAGTAGAAAGTGTCTGTGTATATGTTTGTGTGAATATAACATTTGATTGATTAATATTGCATTGGTTATGAACCCATTGAAAAGGCATGTGCTTTGAAAAAATGTTACCCTATGTGTTTTCGTAAATTCACCATTGCTTGTGAAATAAACATATTACTAACCATAATTAAGAAATAAATAAAGGATTAAAGTGATGCAATTTCAGCTAAATGAACATAAATAATTCTCTTCTTATTACTCAACGATCACGATCAAATTGCTCCAGGATTTATCATTCGGTGGTGAGACATTGACATGAAGTCATTTATAAAGGGAAAAAAATTCACCCCACCGAAGCTAAATTAAGGGACCAGATTATGAGAGCATAAAACACTTAAACACATACAAATAGGAAGGAAGAGAATAAAACAAAAACAAGTGAGAACCTTCCTCAGTTGATGATAATATCCAATTATCTCTAATTCAAGATACAAAATCTTCAACAAAATTCAGACTGAGAAATATTGGGTGTAGAGAAGCTCCAGAACACCCTCAGAAAAAAAACCCTCAGAAAGGAGAGATTATAACAACACAAGGACTGACCGTTACTGAGACTCAGATAGTATTGAACCTTGATGGAGAGAATGCTTTTAAATCTATGGTGGATTTCCCTGTGGCAATCAACTCGGCGAGGGCAAAACCAGTAGCTGGAGAGTTGAGTATCCCCCAGCAGGAATGTCCAGTGGCGATGAAGGCTCCCTCCACGTTATCTATGGCACCAATTAAGGGCAGGCCATCGGGCGATAGAGGTAAATAACAAGCCTGTTGCACGTACATGTCAGCAGACCCAAGCAGACCGGAGAGGTGACCTGAACATTCTTTCAGTCTCTTGCAAGACTGGGAATTGGGTTCGATAGAGTTTGGATCATCGGGTAACGGCTCGTTGTCGGACATACCGCAGGTGTAGACATCGCCGTCGGGCCGAGGGTAGACTTCTTGGCTTTTGGTCATGCCATTCTTGAGGTTATGTTCCAGGAACATGGCATGCCCGGTGACTGGTTTATCTGTCCTCAGCAGGATACTGTGTGTTCGCTGATTCTCGATTCTGGGGATTTTGAACCAGTCAGCAGCTTGGGCAGACCATGGGCCCATGGCTATAACCACCGCATCAGCAGGAATTACATCGCCATCCACTTTAACGCCGGTCACTCTGTCCTTGGACTCATTGAATATGATGTCCTCTACTGCCCCTATGACTACCTGTGTTGGAAATTATTAAGTGGAATTTACTTTCTTTACTATGGAGAGGAAGAGAGACAGAGACAGAAAAAAGAGAGAGGATATTGACTTGTACTATATTTTAAATGTGTTAGAAATTATTAACTGGAATTTACTTTCTTTACTATGGAGAGGGAGAGAGAGAGAGAGAGAGAGAGAGAGGGGGGGGGGGGAGAGAGGGACAGCTAGACAGACACAGAGACAGACAGACACACATAGACAAAGAAAAGAGCGAGGGATAGAGAAAAAAGAGAAAAAGAGAAAAAGTGAAAGAAAGAAAGAAAGAAAGAAAGAAAGAAAGAAAGAAAGAAAGAAAGAAAGAAAGAAAGAAAAGAAGAAAGAGAGAAAGAAAGAAAGAGATGAGAAAACGTCTTTAATATGATCTTTTATCTCACATATCTATAGAAGTATCACATACCTATAGAAGTATCGTTTCTTACCTTACTGTTTACTTTATCCACAGCACTCTGCATGTAGGCATGGGTAAGCTTAAATGGATGCACCTGGGCTGTTGTACTTTGCCCTCCCATAGAGTAATAACTTTGTACCGAGCCGTCTACCCACTTAGGCATGTCAGAGTGCTTTTTCTTGCGGTTTCCTAGCAAATCAAAGATGGACCAGATAAGCACAACACTTAATGTTTATAGATAAGTCTTGCTCAGTGGTCTTGATCAATGAACAAATTTAAAGAAAGGTGGAGTTCAAAAAGCTTGATTATAACTTGATAAATAATTTTGTTATTTTTTTTTAAATATTTTTATTGGTCAGACATTTTAAATTGTAGATGAATAAATAGATAAATAAATAAATAAATACGACATCTTGGGTACCTTCAGGGAGATTGTTTTTTATCAGATGGGGGATTAACCTTTCTCTGCTTTCCCTCATTGATAAATAATATTTCAATCAAATCAAATAAATAGAATAGAACACAATGCTAATCTACCTTCTTTGATGGTCACTGAGAGGGTATCGAGCCGTCTGTAATCAAGACCTACAAATTCGTCGGCGAGTTTGGCATGCATTTCAAAGCTCTCTTTAGCGAGGATTCCAAGCTCGTAAGTGTTGCACCAATCCTTCGCCAGGAATCCCCCAGCTTTGCCTGACGCGGCACAGGCGATGGCACATCTTTCCAGCACAGTGCAGGCGATCCCTCGCTCAGCCAGGTAATGAGCGACAGAGCACCCCATAATTCCACCTCCACATATCACTATGTTTTTATATTTGCAGGCCGGGGCCGAGGTATTATTACTTTGCTCAGACATGGTGGTTTCTGGAAAAGGCAATAATCCATAAAAGGGTTAGAACGGGGAGGTTTATATTGGTATATTCTGTCTCACTCTGAGCTGACAATCCCCTTCCACACACACTTTATTTTTACTTTTGGGTTACATTATATTGTACCTAGTATATATAATCCCCTCTCATCATTTTTTCATCTCGACTCAAGACAGATTTTTAGTAGACAGTAGATTTTAGCCATTGACTTACATTTTGTCTATGTGGGCCTACATAAGCCTGTGTTTAATGTTATAAAGGATTGTATTCATTTATATATAACGTCTCATCCATGAGGTGTATACATGTATGTATTTATGTAAATGGTTTTTACAAAGCTCAGTTAATTTTTTTTGGTCAATATTCTCAGGACGTTGTATCTTATATAGCTCCCAGGTAGCCCCAATTTTGCATACATATATAATGAATAGCAATTTATATTTGTCATCTCTAAAGGTTTCTCTGATACAATTTGGGCATTGATGTTGGAAATGAAATGAGGTATAATATAGAAGTCTACTCATAAACAGGCCAGCCCATTTAGCACCATGCTTTCCAACGTGTACAGCTGTAGGTGCCTGGTAGATACAGACTAATATGTTATGATACCGCTTATCGATCTCCCTTGTAAGATCTTACATATATCTTAGATCTGATATATAATTAGAACCGAGTGGGCTAAAAAAAACTCTAGTAATTCAGTGACTGATACAGTGATAGGTTTCTACATGTATGACTCTCACATACATCAAATTTTCTAAGCTCACCTAATTGTATTTCTTTATTTTATCTGAGACTCAGTGTTTCCTTATATCCAATTTGTAGCCTATATAATTTTCAGTACAGAAGCACGACAGCTAGTTTATACTCTCCTACGAGTACAGTTATGAAAGGATACGAAAATACGTACGTGTACGGTACAATAAAACCCTGATAAATTTAGTCCATTATCATCTAAGCAAAATATAATTTTCTGAAGTTTTCATTTTCATTTTAGAAGTGGAAATAGATAGCGGAAAATGAGGAAATTTCCCTCTCAAGTATCAAGGAAGAAAAACATGGTTAAACATTGTACTGTAAATGATTAAGGAGATATCCATGTGTCACAAAGTATACACATGAAACATTTAAGTCTCTGAAGTAAAAATTGTTATCTAATCATCAAAAGAGGCGGTTTTCATATCAGATCAATCAAACATGCATCAGTAAATGATCCTGTGAGATAACTACAAACTTACTGTGACAATTGATTGGGCGATTGACATTTACATGTGATAAATGTCAAACATATCACGAGGTATCATGATCTAGGACAAGCAGGAACCATGCATGTACAAATAGAGTATAGACATGGAGCTACACGTACGAGTTCATTATATATTTGTCCTCCTACTTTATCCCTATTTTATAACAAATAAATCGGGTTTTCTAATTCTCACAGAGAAACAAGGGGGGGGGGGGGGGCGGGGGTTAGTATCATATATATTATAGCTGCATGTCATAAGAGAAATTCATGAGTAGCCTAATTATATATTATCACTATACTAGAGATCGAAAACATAGCATAGGTCACTATACCGATTACAATAAATGCATGGAACAACTTTATAAGGATTGTAGGCTATATACGTTTAGGCCCTCAATATCATGTAGGCCTACACTTAACTTTATAAGTGAACATGACATGATTCATTGTCACAAGATTTTATAAGAAAGGGTTTATTAGATCTAGAGAATATATCGACCATTTCCAAAAGCAAATTATTACCAGTACCTACAACACTATTTAGTGTATTAAACACTGACAGGTGAGCGTGCATTGCATTGCATTTCTATAGCTTTTTAGTGCCTTTAAGACGGGCTTAAATGGGGTGTATGTTGGCGCTATGATAGGCCTACTAGGCTAGCCCCGGCCTTAGCTGGTTTTGAGATCCCCAATCAATGCTCTGCCTCTGGGGGCAAGGGAACGGATATTTTATCTAATATTAGGCATGCATGACAGCCTATGAGTATGAACAGTACGGTATGTACCTTTAATATTTCTAAATTCTAGGACTAGGAGTTGGACACTGTGAGCTACTGTGACTGTGTCATGAAGCCATCGCCAGAGGCAGAGTTACTAGAGACTCAGAATCAGATATACCGGCACTTAACTAACAAGCCAACTAATACAAAGCTATGAATACTAAAACTGAGGCGTGATATTGGACCGAAGGATATACTTCACTTGGTTTCATTCACCCCAATGATTCAGCAGCATTGGGCAGGCCCCTATATAACCAACCCAGCCCCAGGTAGGCCAGCCCGATGATGGCCGATCAGCTGTTTGACCACCTTCCTTCGATATCCACACCCGCTGACAAATAAACGCCTTTTAGACTCCAAAACACACGCTAACAATCTCAGACTAGTAACACAAGCAGGGAGGACAGAGCCTACATGCTATTCAAGCAAAGAAATGGAGCCGATAAGGCGATAAGAATAGAGAAATAAAGAAATGACCTGTTAATGAGGTGCCGACAGTCTGGATTGCTTGACATCAGACGGCCTTGAACCCGGCCGTGACCTTAAAGTTGGGCTGAAAACCTATAGAGGGCGCCACCTGCTCCACTCCTCCCGCGTCTGGCATGTTTACATACACCGGATAATTGGGAGCCGTAAATAAATATCTCGAGTGCCGCCTAACACACTTACATAGTTGTTTTTTCTCTTTCTCCTGAGACATAGCAATAATTACTCGCTCTAAGTACGAGAAGGGGGCGAAAGCTAGGGTGGAAGTGGGTGTCTAACTCGTGCTAAAGTTCACGCAAAAGATTTAGTTTTTTCTAATCGAGCTTCGTTTCAGTATTTATTTCGAGAAGGATGTTCACCCCTGGGGTTTATAAATAAGAAGGGTGAGAAGATTAGAATCTAGGACGCCAGGTTAAATAGTTTTCTTCTTGTTTTTGTCTAAATCTAATCAAAACGGTACTAAAGCAGACAATACAAAATGAAGAGTATAAAATGCACCAAACAGCAAAATATAATTATGGTACCGGTAACAAATTTAAGTGATTGCAGTGTAGGCTATTTCTTAACATGGGGATAAAATAATTGAAGGAATATGAAGCGTAAAAAACGACAAAATTCATTTTTCGAGGGTATTTCTTTATTATACACTTCTTTCACTGAGCAAGTACATGTATAATTTCACGGGTCAATGCAGTAAGTTCCCTAAAAATTAAGGCAATATAATCGTCTATGAACAATGCTTATGGTTTCACATTATTCCGATATCGGATAGCACTGTTCCTTATACAAATACACATTTCAATTTACAAATACCAAGATCCGTTTTTTAATTTCAAAGGAAGCCTGTGGTACTTTCAAGGTACCAAAAATAAAAAGGCACCAAGTCTCCTGGAAATTGATTTTCACATCAGTTACAATGGACTACCAACTTGTACAGGGGTTGCACATAACAATCTAATGAAAATGAAACCGCAATTGAATAACCGATTCATAACCGTTCACACAATATATTATTATATACATGCTGGGCTATGCTGATCTGAAGGTTATTGGGAGTAACAGGCACATGGCCATCATATTTAGTCTTACTTATTACAACTTATTATTATTACAACTTATTATTATACGTGTACTTGAAGGTGATCACATGGACACAAGGAGAAGGAAAAGATGGAATGAGTGTAAACCAATCGAAACTAAAAGCAGTTCTTAATACCAGAAAATGCTTTTAATTTTGGAGACCACACTTGCAGTAACACATTTTTAATAAAAGGAAAAAAATCGCCTGGGATCGGAAATGAAAGATTATAGATAAAACCTGGGACGAAATCTACAGAATCTAATGATGAATTATACTAAAAATGGTGTTTAAAGTGATATATCAAACATTTTAAATCGATAAGGTGTCCAACCAAAACCACACCTGATCATTACATAGTTTGAGCGTACCTTTTAAATATTTAGTTGTTTAGCATAGTAAAACATATCAGGATAATATTCTAATATGGAAATTGTGCTCCAAAAATCTAGTAATGAAATCCTCAATACATGGGAAGCGTGGAGAAATGTTCCTTTAATTGTTTTTGTCCTGACATTGAGGTATACTCGATCTCTTTGGAAAATACTTATTTTTAGCTCAAAGCAAATATAAGTTTACAAGTTTGTGACCTAGTTGACAAGACGAACAAGGAGCTGAAATAAAAAAAACTATACTAATGCTCATGGTGCTGAATCTAACTAAACCACATTTTCTTTTATACAATATTATAGACTAGTGCTTCTCATGCATTCAGCATAACATTCGTGCTCAGTTTATATTCAATATTAACCTACTTGAGTGACCCCCCCCCCCCCCACCCCCCATATATTCACGTTCATGAATCGCGCCTGTCACTAATGTGAACTGATTTTAACAAGGATGTGTTCCCCTAATATAAAAAAGGGTTTATTTCCCTAGTGAGTTAAGAATAATATATACCTTGTGCTCTATTAAGCGAGGGTACACAAACAAAAGCCATTGTATAACTGTGGATAACAATTTTCTGCATGCCATAAAAGCTTAGGCTCGATATCAACATCGACATCGACAATAATTATTTTCTAAAACAAATGTAAGATACATATGATAGGCGATTAATGCTTGATATTTACCCAAGTTTTGCCAACATTGCTTTTCGATGAGGTACGATCAAAGTGATTTGAATGTTTAAAAAAACAAATATATTTTGTGAAATACAAATTTAACAGCCAGGATGTTGGCAAATCAAAATACCAATAAGATTATGTTACGATAAGATAGAAACATATAATATGTATCTTTAAAAAATATGAGTTAGTTGCTCCCTCAAAGCAGTGTGGGCGTTTCAATCTGATGACGCAAGGCCCAATCAACCCGATATGTAGCGCGGTCTATGTCTCATTAAATGCCTTCTAGAGATACACAAACAGAAATACTGACTTTCGGTGGATTGCTTTTTCTTTTATATAAAACTGAGGTGAATAAATACTCTAACATTGATTCCTAAATACACATCAACTCGCACTACAGCGAGCGATGGATTGATACCCCGCGATTCCTCATACTTGAGATTCTTCTAACGTTACATCGCCGGCGCGGGAAGAAGTCTGAATTATTGAACAATACCAAGTTCATACTAATTCGGCGGTTCAAACTACACAAAGCGTGAAGCATTTATAACTTACATGATAATGCTCACCTTGGATATAGTAATTTTTCTTAGGATCTAACCATGCATAAAAAAGTGACTGTCAAGACAATTAATCCGGGCATAGATTTGGCATCTGAGACAATGTGTTAATACATGTCATATGTGGCTAACATAAATGTACTGAGCTTATATGGTAACATTGGTGTGAATGTATTGCAATAAGGCATACACAAAAACGCACACAAAGAAAGCTCACATGTAAAGCTGGTCAAATTTGGACTTATTTTGAAAATACTTGAGGATGGAGTGCGATGTGTGTAGAATTAGTACTAAACATATAATGTACCCAAGTCAAAATAGGATAATATTCAGGACATCCAGTTTGGTGTCAATGCATTGACGATTGTGTGTATGTAAAGAAAGAATAATTGTAGGTATTTGAGAGTTTCTTGAGAAATGTACAAGACTCCATCCACACTTAGCACCTAAATCCCTTACAGCATTCACACAAAGGAAACTTCATATTAGTGACACCATTTGTCATGTAATATTATGATTAATTATGATTAATATGACCATTTTTCAGAAAACTGCAAATTCCTCAAAATTATATGCCAATCGGAATTATACAAGAAATTATTTTCCTGGCGTGATCTTTGTTAAGAGCATTGGACACATTTTACAAGTACCGTATGTCGAACGTTTTTTTATGGGCATCTGCCAAAATGAGCCACTCTTTTTCAACGTATAGAATAATTTTCCTAGAAATCTTTTGGCAATAAAAAGTCACATCAGGATAGTAACGCCTATACAACCTCACAATAAACAGTGACTCGCCACTCAAATTATCCATCATATCGGAAATAATTATGGGCTAAAGGGCGTTTTAATATATATGTTCCAATATTACAACTAGGTATTGGAAGGGTTCTACCATTAACTTTATGTTTACAGAACCTTAAAAGCCCCGTCTTTTTGGCACAAATGCAATGAACACGAACATACACGATTCAGTGAATATCATTTCATATATCTACCGAGAAAAGTGATTCCAATCAATTTGTGCAGAATCCAGTCCCACGTTTCATTGTTACCATGCAAATGGGAACATCTTAACGGTAATATAAATGGTATTAAATCGTCACACATTCATATGAAAAAAATGCTGAAGTAAGCTTCCTTCAAAGTAGGCTAAGCCTTTCCATAACCTTGTACATATAGATCATTCCTAACAATAGTTGAACATATGAAATCCCCAACGTAATTAACTTAGTCGAGAGCCGCAATACAGATTATGATCGATTGGTACTTTGACAAGCTTTCCTATCTATACTTCCCATTATCAAATAAGTGTTGGTCTATAATGAGTCAACACAGCTGGCAACTGACCCCCCAGGTACAAAATCCAGCCGGTCTATACCGGTTTTACACTATTCACCGCACAAATTAAAAAAACAACTATAATACCATAAGGAACAAAACCATAACGAGAGATTCGAACAAAACAATACCCTTTAAACGACTGAGATTTATTTCTCTAAGATAGCGACTATTTATAGAGATTCAATACCTGAATACTTACCAGTATGCATACACTTTAAAAAACATAAAAGTGCGGGTCCCGATATTTGGTCCACTTATTTGCATAATTATAATATGTGGTTGTTTGGGCTTTCAAGGGGGATTTTAATAAGGACTAAAGGAGGAAGTTCAATAAAGAAGTAACACATTTCATAGAACGAAATCCTTAACTTCCCACTTAAATCATCTAGATGGGATTTGCACCAAAACATGGGCATCTTTTTAACTATATATAAGTAATGCGCCTTCGGTTTTGGTGACAGCGTGTGTTATTGCACGCCTTAAGACAATATCCCATACAACATGCAACAAAATATACATAGTGGAACCATATGCAATTATACCATGTGCAGTATGTGACATAAGTAGTGCAACAACATACACACCTAGAATCACGTAGTAGATAGATAATACAACCGAGTCACCCTAAGCCACATTAAGTTCAAATCGTCACAACATGATCAGTCTTAGTATGTAAAGATATCTAGAGGCTTATCTTTATATATAGTCATCGGTGAACTTCAGCAGTAATTCTTGTATGTATGTATGTATGTATGTATGTAAAACCTAGCTTATAAACTATGTACAGCACCTTTCTCGATATAAAATCCTATTATTTACACAGCTAGAACACTTAATCGACATCAAATATGGTATATATACGCATATTTGAATTAATGGCTGATATCAGAAAATCAGAGAGGTACCAGATGGTGATATTTCTTTAGATATTCGCATCATTTCGTATTAAGTGGAAATGGGCAATTATACATGCACTCTCTACAACGTAGTCATTATGTCTTGGCACCATTTCCCCATAAAGAAAAGGGTTTAAATCCCACAAATGATCTCATACAGAATATCTATAATTGCTGCCGGTTGAAAACCTTGTAATCGCAACATAAACCAGCGCCCAGGAAAATCCATATAAAACAATAGCACTTCTCAAAAAGACCAGTACAATATCGTATAAAAAGTTCTCGAAATTCGATACGAAACTTGCCAGTGTTCAACAACTCATATGTACACAAATCTCAAATTTAATACACGAAACACTAAAAAAAAATCATTTCTTAATTTCTCTGGGCAGTCAACAAAGGAAATTAAATTCCTGCAATTATGCATACCTTGATAACGAATTTGAATAAACTCCTAATTTGTCCTTAATTATGCGCGCGGGGAGTTATTGGAACCAGGTCCAGGAGGAGGTCCACTTCTCTGTACTGTTTCATAGGAAGGTAAGTACTGAAAGGTAACCAAAGATATATAAATGACCTTGTAAACGTGCATCAGATCTATTAAAGTCAATGTGTGATGGGTTTCAGGTAAATGAGTCACAAGTCGCAAAAAATTGATCTTGAGATATCACCATGTTTGAAAAATATGAGATCAAGCCGATTCCATTGGTAGTAAACAGTAGGATATCTCATAAATATTTTTATGCTTTATGTTAGATATTTTTATTTTTGAAAAAAATAAAGTTTGCAATATTTCTGGGTGGACAATTACTAGTAAAGTAGCTAAATATACTCCATAGGATGACAATAGAAATGCCAAAAAAATACTTAAAAAAAATCAAAAGCTTAATAATGAATTGAACTATTTGGGATTTCATTATATAGGTCTCCCCAGAGGCTATAGTGAGAGGGAAAATACTCAAGGTCCGCCAGACAATTGTTTTGATAAAACAAAACATATATTGGCCTATGTTTTGAAAAAAACAAATCGGCTTACATCTCTGCCAGGGATGCCTGGTTGTGCAGGAACGAAATCCTCGCCCATAGCTTCGTGGTAAGGCGGGGGTGCAAGATGAGGTTCTAGACCCAGTGGTGGAGCAGATGGCTCAGCTAGAACATAGAAAAGAACATATTAAATCCTTTCAGAATAACATCAATTGAAGAGAAAAAATACAATACATCTGGTGTGCCTCAAGACAGATATGTGCATTTTGGTTTTATGTTCTCAGTAGTTAAATTGTGTTTAAATAAAATATAATAAAAAGGTTGTTTTTATTGGTTGTTTGTCAGTTTAGTATATCTGTAGATATTTGTTCATATTTTTCTGCCTGTTTTATTTTCGGGGTGGAAGTTCCCGCGGCTCAGAACACATCAAATTTAATGACTTATTTACATGATTTTGAATGACTTTTCGATGCCTTTTTTAATTTTTTAGAGACAAAGTAAAGGGATATTACAATCGTTTTTAATATGGTTCATACTTAATTTATAGATAGCCACTTGCATACAAGACTATCAACGATAATTTTGACAAATGGGAATTTGAGAAAACTTTGGTACATGTATACAGGTGTAAAATTTGAGTATTTGGGGGGACATTTGTCAATTTTCCAATTTCACGGTTTTTCCAAAGTATCTGAATTCAGACAATAATCTGAGAACTTGGGTCCCTACTTAGATTCCCTAAGCTAGGTGCTGGATTGTCCAGTTTTTAATGACTTTTAAGGAAGAAATACGAAAGTTAATGACTTTTAATGATCAGTAAAAAGGAAAACCTGAATTTAATGACCCGCGGGAACCATGTTTTATATAAGAACATAAGACTTTTTCTATGCTAGGCAACAAAATACTTTTGCCCAAAAGAATTTTTTGGGGAAACTGGCTACAAGTTCTCACTTGGCTGTGGAGTTCTGCCGGCAGCAGACTGTGGAAAGCCTTCACGAGACACTGGAGAACCGTACGATGCCGGAGACATAAATGGTATAAGCTCTGGATTATATGGGCTGGGCACTGAACTGAAGCTTGGTGAACGAGGGTCTTGACCGGGTTGGGAATGGGAGCTCTGTTGGCGGGAGGTGAGGGGCTGCATCCTTCTCCCTGCTACAACTGGCATCTCATAATGCTGGGGATTCTGCTGTCTGTGTCTAGCAACTATAACAGAAGGAACGACTTTTAAAACAATTCATTATATTATTGTATTAAGAAGGATTCGACCGTATTTTATGTAAGACATTTACAAATGGAATGTATACTATATACTGTGCAAAGGCCAGTATGACATCTAAGGTCTGGAGGCAAACGATTAATAATTTGTAAACCTTAGATGGTGCCCTAGCCTTCATTTTCTACGCGAATGCAAATCTAACTTAGGGATGAATAGTTGGGTATTGCGCCATGGATTCAATCATGATAGAATATCTTAAATATGTCAAGAACTTTGAAATGTATAATTTCTAAAAATGATAATTTATACTTCACAAAAAGGACGTCGATACAGCTCTGTGGTATAACATATCATGATTGCAAAAGGGTGAAATATGAAGTTTTCGCATTCTAAGTGAGACATGAGCATGTATTTCCTACCTCGCCTTTCTTTTCGCCGTGTTTCTTCCTTGTGTCTGTAGCGACAACATAAGGCGATCAGGAGACAGAAGAGGGCAAAAATTATCACAGATATTAAAACCAAGATCCACGGGGTATCAAGGATCTCTGAAAATAAAAAAAGAACATTTTGATAATATAGGGTTTCACACAAATATAACGACTATGTTCAAAAGAAAACAAGAGCCCTTCTACATAATCAATACCTCTGTCTATGGATAGAAACGATTGTTAGGACACAACGAAAACCATTCTTTGAATGAGAGTGTTTGTCATATGTACATATAAAACTACCTGAATACAAATTCTGTTAAAAAAAAATGGCATTACAAAGTAAAACATGACATATAAATTATATTACACTTTCCTTACTACAGGTTTACTTTTACTTTTACTTGAAAAAAATAACTTTGGGGGATTGAGCTCATGTCAACGACAGCATTATGATATGAATTACATAAAATATAAAACTAAAAACCTTTTGTACAAAGGAAGATCCTGTAAATATTATAAAAGACATATAATCTAACTATTAAATAGGAAGATAATTGTTATAAACATGGGTTCAGTAATTTGCTCATAATCCTAGCCTTACTTTGAAGGTTAAATGTACAGTTATCTTCATCACTCCCATCCCGGCAAAAAGCTGTACCATCGCATTTCTCTTCTGGCGCGTAACAATCGCCATCATCACATCGCAAATTCTTGTCTTCAGGACATTCTTCCTCCGCTATTAGAAAGGAATAAATTGATCCATCAAAAGGTGAATAATAAAGGTAGGTTATAACTGGAAGAAGATCCAGACAACGCTGTGTAATTTATAATATGACTAATTATGAATAATTTGTATTAAGTTTCATGAGAAATATGCTTATTATATATCACACACTGACACTTGATATTAAGTACGAATGTGTATTATCCATTATACCTTGTGGTTACAATCAATACAATAATTCATCTAACATACTCACACTTTAATTGCCAATATCAAGCAAGTTTTAAGATATTTTTTCCTCTCAAAGAATTATTATAATAATTAGACAATATCGGTAACCAAAACTGACACAGACATAGATCGCGGAAATTCTTCATAAAAGACTTTATATGCGAAAAAGTTCACGGGAAATTATAGAAAAGCAAGATATTTCAACTGCACAAAGTAATTAGGGCAATAATTAAACCTCACCACAAGCAGGAAAAAAGTCCTTGTTGGACTAAAGTAAAACTCTGGTAACTATCTCTGTACAAGAGATACACAGATAAAACTTAAAACTTAGAAAATAATAATTATTATTATTCATATTGTTTAAGTATAATAATAACAATTATGCTTAATTAATTTCGCTGAGGAAATACTAAGGATTGAAGAGCCTCGAGATCCCAAGTGAGGACAGCAAAGAGTACTGAGCACTGTGTAAATAAAACCCCGACACAATGAGCAAGCGGGACAGAGCCAATAAGAACACGATTAAAATAGAACCACACAAGTACAAAGTACAATTTTGCTCCAGCCACTTTGTCAGTGAAAGAGACGCGATTGGCAATGGAAGGCAAAGAGCATTTAGACTGAATAAAGCTGATTGGATGAGTACATAATTATAAAACCGTTATTAAAATCGTTATTAATATATCAAATATAATTCAATCATTGCAAAAGTCACAGGGTGTAATTCATGTTATATCAAAACTTTGGGGTTAAAGTAGCAATTCATAGAAAAACGCTAAGGTAATTATTATTGATAAGTGCAGATATCAAGAAATGCAGTAGTATGAAATATTTAGGGCCTCTGATATGTACTCTTGTTAATAGACAAAAAAAGATCTAATGTAAACACTCTGATAAAACATTTGAAAATAGAAGCTGGGGGTTCATGTTTATTTAACCTAGATATTCCAGCATCTAAACCGTGATAAGACACTTATTTGGGAAGGAAAGTAAAGGGGATCTAGACTATTTAACATCATTCCCGCAAGAGCGCTGCAACGAGGACGTTACAAACTATATGTGGGTATTCAGGCGAAGAAAGAAAGGTCCATGACCAGATGGATAACTTTTATACTGTTTACAACTCATGAGTACTAAAGTCTAATTCAAATGTGTGCACTTTCTACAAAAAAACCTTAACGATAACGTGGCAGGACTAATATTACCTATAACACGATTTAACAGTGCCTTAAAACGCAAAATGGGTCAATTTTTGTTTTCGAAACCTGGTATAACATCATTTTCATCAACTATTTCAAAAGCAACAACAGCAATAGGTGAGAGAAGGCAGGTGAGAGTGAAAACATATGTTTGAGTGGGTTATTAATATGAACACAGCTGAAACCAGTGCAGACCATTGATGTAATGAATGGGGAAAACGATTAATAAGTGGTTTAAGCACAACATAGATTAAAACATAAAAGTCCTAACGCTCAAAAAGATCACTTACGGCAGTGACGATCAATAGCTACACACTTCCCGTGGTCACATTTCTTTTCTTTATAACCGCATCCGTCGTCTGGGAGGTAAAATCATTAAAATTTTGCTCAATATAATTTTTCAATAAAAAAAAATGCACATGGATATTTCAAACCTTCATGTTTTACTCGTTTTTTATATCTAGTTTCAATAATATGCAGATATTCAATTTAGTAGAGTTGAAATTACACAATACTTTTGATGAATTCCAATCCGTTAGTAAAGTTAATTCTTTCACACTTAATTTACACATGTGCATGGGAATGAGTATTACAAAAAAAAAGAAAAGAAAGGAATGAGTATTACATATAGGCCGTGAATTATGTTTTATAAAGTTTGTATCAAAAACATATATTCTTTTAACGAAAAGCATGTATATTATATACCAAGGGCACGGTTTTACAGAGTCACCACCATATTTCTTTCTTTTATCCTAGCCATAAAAAATTAAGATTGTGTACAAGAATAGACATACAGAGGAAGTGAGACGAGGGGTTGTGAGCTAAAATAAACTTACAGCATTTTGTATCAAATGGGACGCATCGCCCATCAGGGCATTTTTTACGGTCGATTGCGCATCCCTTAAAGACTGGAGGGGAAAGGAAATACGACGGTCGCTTAAATCACAAGGTTATCAAACAGTATCTTGAAGAAATTAAGCTGTGTACACTCCCTGTAATCACTCGGTAGAATGTATAACCTTAAGCTACAAAGACAGTGCCCAGCACCAATGGATTGAAAATCACACCAATTTAAAAGCAGAGTTAGAGTGTAAGATTGTTGATAATACTTTCACTTTGTTTCAGTATCTCAAACGGTGAGAAAAAAACATGAAAATCAATAACCAATATGGGAGAATTATACGTAAGTAAAGAGAAAGTCCTTAATTCTAGGGTTAGGGAATGTTTCATAAATACGTACGACACGAGTCCAGGAGTCTAATACACGTTCCATCGGGACATAGTTTTTCATACGCAGGACACTCTGGACACTTCACCCAGTTCTTTTCGCAGGTTCCACCTGGACATTTCTTCTCATATCTGCCACAGCTCTGACTAGCAGCTGAAAGCAACAAACAAAATCATGTTTTGGGGTTGATTTTTTCTGGATTTAAAAGAAAAAAGCAACTTCAAATTGAAGTTTAATGTGTAAACTCCAATTTGAAGTTTCAAGTAGGAGTCTCAACAAATTAATTAGGATATTTGTTTTAACAACAAGGAACCACGGCATGACTCTCAATCTCTGATCCCCCGAAAATCCTTTTCAATAAAAAAAAATCCACATGAATATTCTAAACCTTCATGTCTCTACTCGGTATTTATATCTAGTTTCAATAATATGCAGATATTCAATTTAAGTCGGAGGTGTCACAGCTCTGCGGGTCGATCGGGACAAAAATAGTGGGTCAATCGGGACATACACTTGAGGTAGTGGGGAAAGCGGTAAAACATTACGGTAGGTATTCGCGGTAATTACGCTACACATGTACGATTTCCTGTCATGATGTTGTTTTAACCTTTTATGGGAATTATGACATAGTCGGGCACTTGTAAATACCAATTGGGTTAACTATTAGGTTTTGTCCCGATCGTCCCACTTTTGTCCCGATCGACCCGGCGATTTTTGTCCCGATCGTCCCGACACCCTTCGGAAATCACTCGTTCTCTAGTATCCTCTGCGAGGGGGTAAGTGCGGGAAAGAGATGGTTTCCCATACAGTTTGAGGCTCAGGATTACGTACCGTACTTGAGACGGGAAATTATCTTAAATAGTCCCAAGAAATATGTTTTATCTTTACCAGTCCCCAGAGAATATTATATTTCAGGCCCACAAAAGAATGCATGTAGTGTTGGGCCGTAAACTTAAACCATCATTTATTTCCACACAAAACATAAGACAGTGACACAACCAATAACTATATCTAATGCCAAGTGAGCAATGTCATACATTAATATTAGAATAATCAAATTACTAGATAAGACGGTCCTCGAAATGCCCCCATCTATTAGGGAATGTGTGTGTGGTTCTATTGATTTCTTAGTTTAGCTTTGATCTGTGTCATGAGTGACACGATATAAAAAAAAATGTCAGTGGGTGCTAACCGCGACAAAACAAAATATGATAATATTCAGGGAAGAATCTCCGGGAAGGATCCCGTAAGCCGCACATGATATAATAAGTAGAAGTATTGATACCGGTACGCATGTAATGAATACAATATTATTGTGTATGAATTTCCTAAGTTCAACTGACCGAAAGGAAGATCTTTGAGTTATAGGTCGAAATGTATAATCTTGATTGAATGAATTTAGAGTATAATTTGTTTATGATATACTATAATTTTAGTTATAGTCATTCATACCAGATACATTAAAAGCAAATAATACTAATAGTATGTGTGTTACAGGAAGTCAGGAAGCCGACCGTTCAGATTAAAAAGGAGTGAACAAAATCAATATTATTTTAAGTTTTGTAGTATATTAGTTATACCAATAACACTCTTATTATATCGTAGAAATTATAAATCTATTGAGACTGAGGACAGTGAGGTGAAATGTAGGGCTAAAGTAAGGAAGTGTCCAAAGACGACTTGATCATGGAGATTAGCCTTACTTAGTATTACATGAAGTTAGAAGAAATTAAAATCATAAAAATGATATTATTTTTAAATATAAAAATGACCGTAGATATATATGCATAGACTACTTTCCTTCTTTTTGATCTGATAGAGTGGTAACTATATTACTATTATTTGAAACACTTGTGTTGAAAATGCCATGTAGCCTACTGTGATGGGGACCTACTGATGCACTATGATGTACATTCAACATTGTAATCTATACTGTAGTACTGGCATAATATCCGGGAAGGCTAGCCTATAGACTATATAGGGGAATGTAAATAACATGAGAAAAAAAGGTTAGGTCAACAATTAAAGTGTGCAGCTCATACCTAGGTCAGGAAATGCGGTCAAAATGACGAGGACTGAAGCCAACCACAAACCGATGATGTCACCCATGCCGACTGTCGTGTATTCCAGTGAATGAGTGATAAATCCGTCTAGGATGGATGACCCCTTTGTTCAAACACTACTCACTGAAAAGGGAAAATACCAATTGAGTGAATAGCTCGAATTGTTGCGGGAAGTGAAAATGAAAGTCTTGCTGTTGGTATGTTAAACAAAAAGCTAATAAAAAATGATACAGAAACGAGTACAGCCCATGTAAATGTATAAGAATAATGGTAAGGGAAAATCCCTTCTGGAGAAGTGTCCTTTTCAACATAATATCGCCCAGTAAAAAGTCCCTTCCGAGTGAGTTGAGGCAACAGGTGTTTGGCCAATTTAAGGAAAGGATGCTCCAATAATGGGTCGATTTTAGACCAATGTAAAGTATAAAACCGAGAAGAAGAGAATTTGGTCACCTGAACTGCTTCGTGACACTCGTCCAGACAAAACTAGCGACCGAATCGCAGATAATCCTTATGTCCCCAACGAATCACATCCTCCATCGGGCTCTGGGTCGGATGCAGCGACAGAGAATCCTCCACTTCCAGGAACTGAGAGAAATTTTATACTTCCGCCGACTTTATATCATTTTCGGGTGGTATAACACCCACCCTTTAACTGTAAACTCATTAGGAACACGCAAATACACGAATGCTCTGAGATTTTGCTGTTATTTCCTCCCTTTCCTTGCATCTAAATCCACCACTGAGAAAAGTTTGTTTTGGGTCACGCTATACCTCTTCGGTAATGGAGGGAAAGAATCGCGATCGGTGGTTTGCGATCAAGTCGTATGGTGGCGTAGCAGTGGCTGATTTGTTTCCCGCCTATATAGTCGCCTTCCAGAGGTTACAATTATTATAAAATATTACGAAGTCACAACTAGCTATAACTTTTAAAATGATACCATACACAAATTGTTCATTATTTTGCAAAAGCCTATAGAGCTTTTCTTTGATATTAAGAAACATTAATCTATGGTCTTTCACGTGGAAGATATATATGCTACCCCAAGGCTACCGTGCCTTAGGCCTACATTTAGTTTTATACCCAATAGTATAATTATTATGAAATTATGAAATTCTATATCATGTGCATACGTTTTAAATTGTTTTATATTCACTAGTGCCCATAAAATGGAAACAAAAAATGGAACTCAGGGTAAGATGGGACAAATTTGGTGGGTTTTTTTTGACAGTCAATCCAGAGTCCCAAATAACCCCATAGGTGCTGATGTGGCCGGGTGATGTGGTTTCTTTTTTTGAAAAGAAGCTACGTACCCTACATAAATTATATATAGCTACTTATAGGAGTAAGATCGACGTGGCCAACTTTGCAAGTATTGACTGTACTGAATATGACTACATTAATTGCCATTTATCATAAGTACCCACAATATTCCGGGCACAATACTGTATGATGTATGGATACTAGGGCTTAACTCATGAGGAAAAAAGGGTAGGGCACTAGTAGGCCTACACTAATTTGTGACCCTCTATACTACCTTATGATATCTGATCTGTCATCTTTGATAATTTTTAAAATAATGTTGTTGCATTCAGGGTTCTCACAGTCTAGGGAGACTGACATTAAAGGGAAGGACTTTTTAAAGCTCAAAATAATGACCTTTTTAAAGTAAGATATGGAGGACCGGTAATATTTAATTTGCTGAAAATATGAATAAATATATTTGCAACATGGAGACTTTAAAATTGTGTGCAACATTGACGGAAAAGATTCTGATGATTGTGCGTGGGGAAGGGTCTGTAACTGTGAGCGCCATAGACACACTGTACATCGAGGGCACAAGACAATTTTGAAACCATACTCGTCAAATGATGCCTTTTGGTATATTTGAACTAAATTATGGAGCCGATGAGAAATTATCTTTTAAAAATGTCAGCATGTTTATACAGCACTCATAAGACAATACAAAGATATTACAATAAGGCACATACGCTGTACCATGTCAGTTATAAAACAGTTGAGGTTATTGAGATATGGGCTCACGGCAGTAGATTCAGTGAGGAATATCAGTGATCTTCCGCCCACAGCTGTCTAATAGGCCTACTAAGGAAAGAAATAGGCTACGAAAATACAACTAAAAACATCTTATCTTAACTTACATAATACTTCTCCGTGTACAGATTAATATGAGGAAGGGTGCAGGGTTGATTATCAGGTCAATATAGTTTGTTTTATCACTTTATGACTCGAAACCAAATTAAACATTTTCATTTTAATGTGTGGGAACCCTGGCATTGTAACATTTAAGTCGGTTGGTCTGAAATTGTATACATCTATAGATTTCACTATGTTCCGGGTGCGACTACTCGCATGTGGCAAGGGCTGTGAATGTTGTCTGGAGTATGTTCACTTCATTTTGGCAGCGCATAGCAGCTAGCATAGTTAGTTACACCAGTAAGCCCCTAGGTGGCATAACAAGACTTAAAGACAGGATCGACTGGTATATTCTTCTTTTAACTTCCAGAATCTTTACTTACCCAGTCTGTGCACATCAGACCAACGAGAACTGGAGAGCTCCAATGTGGGCCTTGTGGCCAGATAAATTATACCCGATAAGGTATACTCTCTAGGGCTGTAGAGATGGCCCTTGCAGTCTCTTCATATTTATTCTCGTTGATCAGACATAAGTCACAGGTTAAGTGATATTTGGCTGGTTTCAAAGCACTGAAGAATAATTAACTTAACCTTGATGTTGGGAGGGGATCTGCCAACCGGTTGAAATTCAATTTTACTATGCTGTGACTTGTGTTGAGTAAGAGAAGTATGGGGTGGAGTTTTGCACTTTTTTATTTGGACTTTTACTGGTCGACGTTTCGGGCCTTTCGGTCCTTCTTCAGGGCCAGTCCAGTTATGGCTGAGCCAGTCGGATCTGGGCTTATATACACTGGCAAAGCATTATGGGATGTTGTTACAGGTAGAGCTAGGGGCTTAGTTACAGGATTTGTTTGTAGTACTTTTTTCTATTTTTAAGTTTCAAGCTTAGTCTAGTAATTTAGACAACAACCCGGATAAATTTGATTCATATGATTTTTAGTTGCCATAATTAAATAAAAGTGTACAGGTTTAAATTGTTATTCACTCATTTGAATAAAAAAATGTCTCTGCTTAGGGTCCGGAGTATTTTACTCGATGTTGTGAGTTCTGGTACTTAATAAGAGAGATGTTATATTAAGCAGTAATGATTCAGTTGGTTTTGGTCTTATCTGGATACATCAGTAGTTTGTGCAGAAGAATAAGGTGGAATCATTCCCTCAGTTCGTCTTCATAAAGTCTCGTTAGGATGGTGAAGTCTACAGCTAGATCCGAGTCAACTGTATTTAACAGTTGGGTGATTGCTTCTAGGAAACGTTTCGGGGCTTTATACAGTGATGGGTGCAATGTTAGTTGTCTCTTCTCATCACCGTTGGTCTTGGTAGGTGTCTCCTTGGTGGCTGTCTTGGGATGGATGTTTGTGTCTGTAGGTGCCTCATCTAGGCACGGAGTTCCTTTGGATACGGGTGAGGTGTTTGAAGAGGAACAGGTGGAAGTATTGGTGTTACTAGTACTATGGCTGCTGCCTGAGCTGCTCGAGTTGGATGTACTCAGACTTAGTTCCGAGTTGGTCGTGCTGGTGGGGCTGGTGTCGTAGCCTACAAGGTTTTTGATGGGCACATCTGTATGTGAAGCACTGTGGTCTGCTTTGTTGTGGGTTGTTATTTCTAGAGTATTCACTGTCTGTAATCTTATTAATTCACTCCTGGCTCCAACCAGGTTGGCCATCGATTTAATGCGTTCTAGGTTCTGGAGTGATTTCAAGTCAGTCACCGGGGTGACCGCGGGGCGTGTTTATTCAAGCCAAGATTGTAATGGTCAGTGTTGCTAAGTCCAGGATTTAAGAGACCTACCCTCTTTCGGGCCGGTGTTGCAATTGGGGATCCCTCCCTCTTGTGCGTACGGCTGTTACTTGGTTGTATCCCGGTGGTGGCAACAATGGACTTGAACTGGTCGCTCTCTTTATTGCGATGGTATGAGGTGACGGCTTTGTCGGAAGCATCCTTGGTGTATGCTGGGTTTTTCGTAGGGATCATATACTCGACGGGTGGTTGTGTCGTGGTTTGGGAGTGAGATTTCATATGTCGATCTAATGCGGACTTCGTTACATACTCTCTGAAGCAAATCTTGCAGTCCAGCTTCTTTTGTATACTGTGAAACACTGTATAATGTCGTTTTGCTGCTTTGCGGCCCGTAATGACTTTGGAACAGACTGTGCACGTGAATTGTTGGGTGTCTGGTTTTTTATCCGCCATGTTGGTGGTAATGGGTTGGAGGAATGTTCCTTGATTCTGCTGCGTACTGCTGCGTATGTGAGAATGGGCGTGTACGTCGCCCGTTTGTTATTGTTATGTTCTGATGTTGAGTCCATGCGGTTGCCACGTCATAAGGCGCTTTATCCAAGCTTCCTCGAGACGGAGGCGGTCGTTAAGGTTACCCGCGCTGTTGTCAAGCGCGGTGATTGTGACGTCGTTTGCGTCGTGATCCGGTGCGGTGAAGTGTGCCGCGACGGGTTTTTCAACTCTGTGATGATGAATATCGTTGTTGTGTTGAAGCCTTCGTTGGTGAATTGTGTTTTTAGTTTGCCCAATGTACATTTTTTTGCATTTCTGACATATGATTGCATATACAACGCAAGTGGTTTGGCAAGATGACCTTCCTACTGTATTGTAGGAGGTTCTGCCGGCCGAGTCGTGGATTTTAGTGATGTTACGAACCATTGGACATGTAGTACAATTGGATTTACCGCAACGGTAGGTGCCCTTCGTAGAGATGGGTTTTGGATATTGGGAATGGGTCAGTATGTTTCTTAGGTTGGGGTTCCTTCTGTAGGCAATAGTTATTTTGTGGCGAAGTAATTCCTCATTGTTCATGGAGACTTAACTTAACCTTGTTCGTTGAAATCCATTCGCCGACAAATTGCTGGAAAAGTTATTTATTTATCTCAGCTTGTATACCGTTTAAGGGTTATCAATAACTATTTTTTTTTTTAATAACTACATGTACAAGCAGTGGGATTTTTGAGGTTTTATTTTCGAAAATATACAATGTGTGGGGGTACTACACAAAAATACCCAATACAGATATCAAAATAGCTCAGTTTTTCAATGATTTACACGTCATTCATTATTATTTCCAACTTGTTAATACACAACCATTTAAGGAAGGATATGGCCAAGATGATATACACAATAGTGTAACCAATTATTATTTACAGTTTTTGAACACAGCCAGCAGTACCTCTCAGCCCAAGCACCTGTTCACATCGCCCATGTCGAACTCTTTCAGATCTCTACCCCTCAAAATAAACTTATTGTCGTCGAGCTTGATTGTCTCAATATCCTGGTATATTATTGGAGCAAGATGATAAGCAATTCTTTTATGAATCTTGAAGAAACCTTTTATCACAAAGGACCTTTTCTAGTTATAGAAAGGCAGTTATTACAAAGGAACGCCACAAGGACTCGTGATTAAATCGTAGACAAAAGAACACCAAGGACTCGTGATTAAATCGTAGACAAAAGAACACCTTCTCGGAGTTCCGTTTCAGTAATCTTATTTTGAGGAACAGATCCAATCAGTTGAGCCCAAAAGTGCTTTGTTAAACAGGTCATGTGGGCTAAGCCATGAGCCAGACTTAATAATGTACAGGTCTAAGATATGCATGCATAAGTGTATACATATATTTTATGAGGCAGTGGTATAATTAGCACTTTCTACAGTTCGAACCCTACTACCCAGAATAAACTAAAGAGAACTTAATATAGTTCCGCGTGGCAGTATATTGGCTGGTTTCCAAAGGTTCATAAAAAAATCACACTCCTCAGAAGAAGGCATTTACATGATCCGAATTCACAAGTTATGATATCTTCAAAACATGGTTCCCTCCACGTTACTTGAAATGTGATAGAAATGGAATATGTCAATATTATAAGTATACAGGTAATCTAATCATCAATGGTATAGTTAGGATGCACGAAGAGAATTGGGTCAATCTCTTGTTTCATGTCTTCAGGGCGTTTGGTCTTCAATCCCGTCTGATCCAATTCGATCAGTACGTGGTCCTAAAACAAAACAAGACGTAAATAGTATGATAATTAAGCAAATAACAAATAATATGGGGACATAAGCTCTGAGGTTCTCGATCACTTCGATAGCGAGGGTGATTTAAGTCATCAAGACCGATAAAACCAGGATAAACTTGTTGGACAAGAGGGACTTAAGTCAATGAAACAGCAATTATCCCTTTCGTCCGTTAATCGTTGAAACATCAACGCGGAAGCTAAAGGTCTAAATCTATGTACAGATATAATTGCTTTTAGACAAACAAGCGTGTAGGGAAAATCATATTAAAGGCACAGAATAATATTTCATGCAGAGACATGTGCAAATTTAGCTTTAATGACTTACGTGATGAACAAGTCGGTAGATAACTTTTTCAACTAGTGATTTCCGTTCAACCAATTCAGCTTCACTTTCTATTTCGTTTTCCATTTCCTTCAGATACCAGTTTATGAGTTCTCCTCTTCGGGTTCCCGAGTCATCCTCTGGAAGAGTAAGGTGAGACACACACATCAGTTAAATTCATGGCAAAGCTTCACGTGCTATCGACGCTATTGCAGGGGTTGTGTTGTTGATCTGAACAAATTCCAGGCCTTTCCAGAATCCCGATGAAGGAACAAGGGGACTGTTTATTGTGGTTAAGGCAAGGGGAAAAGAACCCATAGGTGGGTTTGGGGGAAATTAAGTTATTTTGATGATGTTTGAAAGTTTCGACGAAATGTAAATGAAATTTTGTTAAATGTTTCTGAAAATTGATGTATTTTTTTTTAAATAACTAGGCTGGGGCTAAAATAAAAAACACAAGAATTTTTATTTTTGCACCATCAATTATTTTGACTTGGGATATTGGGGCCTACATCCATTATTTAACTCTAAAAAATAATAAGGATGTGTCTTCCAGGTGTTATCTAATCTCTGACATCACACCTGGCAACGAGTGCACCTGTCTATGTCATAGACTGTAGCGAGGTAAAATACACCGTCGTCAAGAGAGAGTTCCTTCTCTCAGTACATGGTAGCAGTTTTGAAGGGAGTGGAGGTTGTTTTTAGTTTCGTCACATATAAAATTGATGTATTTAACAAGTCAGTGTGTTATTCAGATTTTATATCAAATCAGTTTTTTCCCACTTTTATTTGGTGAGTCACTCAGTGTATGGTGGGAGAGGGGCTGGTCGGGGGAAGTGTACAATTATAAACTTAGAAAATTGTAAGGTCATTTAATGAATAGATTCCAACAGAATCTCAAGGCCCATATCCAAGCCCTTCGACCAAAATGCCCATTTTCCAGGCTTTGAATTTATTTTTCCATATTCAAGGCTTTTCCAGGCACCCAGGTTGAATTAAAATATGGCAATTACTAATGCTCACCTTTAGCTTCCTCTTCCTGCTTGCGCATGTAGAGCACAAACAAGTTGGCCATCTGACGGTATTCTTCATACGACAACTTCAGACTCTTCTTGGCGGGTTCAGCCGTGGCTGTGCCTTCCTTCTGTGGACTGCTGCCAGTCGTGGCTGTTCCTTGTGAGGGAGTTTCTGTAAGACGCAAGAAGAGCAACATATATATTTAAAACGAGCACTTGACGGAGACGGACCAATGTGACGTCACAGGGTAAGCTTTCTTAAACATTGCTTTGAAATAAAGAACGAACATAAAGAATGTCATGCAATTGATGCTGTTAAAATGTGTATTGATATTGTATATAGAGATTAACCCCTCTACCTCCTCTTGTCCTCCAGTTCCCTCTCCCCTCTTCCCGCTGATACACTCCCAACACCGCCCTAATATTTGATTAACTTAGTCTTACGCAGCTATTGATATGACTATTAATACAGTGAAGATATTGTTAAATTTATTTTGTGGAGTAATACCTTGATGGAGAATAAATTGTATATGTGCAGGGCATGACGAAAATCCCCCCTGGAGTGAGATTGTATTATATTGTTGCTAATTCCTGAATAAAGATTTTAGATTAAAAAAAACCCAACATATTCCTTAAGCTTTCAGTTGTGGGTCGTGGCTTTACAGGGTTGAGTGATAACACACTTAGCTGAACATCGACGAAGGCAAAAAACGACAAACTTTGATAGATTCAAGCTAGAACTTAAAGAAGGTCTTCCCATTACTAACCAGTATCAACTTCCATTTGTTCATCGGCGGGGCCATCCTCCTCTTCTAAGTGGATGTCTGGCTGCTCCACACGGATGATGGACTTATTCAATAATCTGAAGGCTTCCTTCACATGCTTGGGTTGAACCTAACAACAAGAGGTAAAATTCATCAGACACGAATGAACAGAAATATATCATTTCGACTGGCAGGAATAAAAGTGGTAAGGGCAAGGGGAGAAGCACCCATAGGTTGGTTTGGGGTGAAATTGAAAGTTATTTTGAGGATTTGTTAAAGTTTCGACGTAATGTAAAACGATTCTTTGTTAAATGTTTCTGAAAGTTAAGGTAAAAAATGATGGAATTTGGGTGGAATTCGACCATTTTTGTAAGGCTTCTTTTAAATACTGAAGACTTTCATTCCTGAACTGAACGCAAAATTGTCTGAGACCGAAAATTGTCTTATGTTCACCTTATCTTCGCCGTGCATCAGATACTAACAAACAGAAATATATTATTTCAAGCGGACACAACATTGTCGGATAACAAAAATTCTAACTTCTAGCTCTTGAGTAAAATGCAATTCATGATTATTGAATTAACCACCCCTGAAGGCAAAAAGTTTGCCAAAATGTTGGAAGAATAATAAAGACACATCCAATTGATCTACAGTCATCTCTGATAAAAACGACCATCAACCACATTTTGGTTTTCAAGAGCCCAGTTAGTAATGGGACTCCCCTCCTCTTGAGTTACAAGTTCACAGCATCATTTCAACTGGACACAACATTTTAAATGATACCAGAAAGTTTTATTCTAAATGAGTAAAATGTTCACCTCATCTTGGCAGTGCATACGGGCCATGGCCTCGGAGAGTCGGATCATGCTCTCCAGCTGACGTACTGTAATCCTCCAGGCAGACTTGGCTCCTCCCGAGCAGTCCCTCTGTCGGAGACGTCGGTACTCCTCCACCATGTACTCTCCTGCTTCTGGGTTGATCTGCCAGGAAGAAAGCAAAGTAGCCCAATTAGTTACCTTGGGTTTTATTACATTGCCAAATGGCTGGTCATACAGGGTATCCGCGCTTCTGGACTGAAGAAATTCAGGCCTTTCCAGACCCATTTTAGTGATTTATTTACGCTCTATTGTCTTTGGTGACAAGACATCGCGTTACACCATGTTACGTAGGTCAAACTGTTATGAAATTGTCTCCGCGCTTCTGGACTGAAGAAATTCAGGCCTTTCCAGACCCATTTTAATTATTTTCAAGGCCAATATAATTTGGTATACCTTAATGACGGGACATAGTGGTTGTAGTTATTGTTTTCATAGGCCGATGATGTATTTAAAATGTTTTGTATTAAGATTTTATATAAATAACCGTTTTTCAACTTTTACTTTGTGCTTCAGGGTCAATCTGCCAGTAAGAAAGCAAAGTAGTCCAATTAGTTACCTTGGGTTTCATTACATTGCCTAATGGCAGGTCATAATTAAAATATGGCATGGGGTAATACATTTAATATTTCGTTGGTTCTTCCGATTCCACTTCTGAAAAGGCACGAGCGAAATGGGTCTGCCTCTAACTACTTACCTTGGGTTTGAACTGTCTGGCAAAGGTGATGTACCTCAGGATATCCTCTGTTGGGTACATTCTGTCAACAGATTCCTCTAGTCGGCTATGGAGATCAACAATACGACGAGCAATGGCATAGTCCATAACCTGGAATCAATCACGAAAGGAGTTAGACATTAACAACAGGACAAATAAGGGTCATTTGTCAGTGGAAAGTGTTTTTGCTATGGGCAGAGGAACTTCATTGGTTTATGATAACGGAGTCGACCGCATTATGGATGCGCCAAATAAGTGGCCTAAAATATTAGATTATCGCAAATTTCAAGTCCTTTGCCTTCCTTGGAATCCATTCACATTTTAACAAATTTCTATTTATCTATTTAAGGGCATATTATTGCCCAACGCGCCATGAATAAGATGGTTGTAAGCTTACCTCATTGCATTCATCAACTAAAACAAAGAAAAGATCGAATCGAGACATAATGGGGGCTGTCATGGTGACGTTCTGCTTTAGAGATTTGGTCCTGTCGTATCTCCCACCAATAGGATTAGCAGCAGCAAGGATGGACGCCCGAGCATTGAGTGTGGCCTGCAAACAAACAAAGCAGGTTATTTTTTGTAGATAACATAAGTATCAAAAACACTCTCATTCAGTGAATTTGTTTTCATTGTGTCCCGACAATATTGCTTAAGGAAGAAATTGCCGAAGGTGGATAGAATACAAGGTTGATTAGTTATGTTTAGAAACTTTTGGAAGTTTCAACGAAATTTGGTAAATACAATTATGTGAAATGTTTCGGAAAATTTTAGGTTAAAATAATGGAAGTTGAGGGGAAATTCGACAATTTCTAAAAGTTTTCAAAAATACTGTTTACAGTAGAAATACTGAAGACGTTCATCCCTGACCAAAGGCATATTCTTATACGGTAATTGTTATCATGCTGAAGTATGTCATTCTTTTTTTCCCCTTAAAAAAGCAACAAACCACATGTAGTTTCTCAAACAAATATACAATCACTACCAAAAGCGATCATCATAGGTAGACAAGAAACGTTTCCTATCCCAAGGCACTGGCCCCACTAATCCATGGTAGTGGAAGGAGGGAATTTGACTTGCCCTGGGGAACTCTTTGTCATTCTTAACTCGTATCATTAAACGATGAACTGATAAATAGCTCATTCAGCAAGGCGCATTTTCAACGCCCAGCGATGCCCTTACCTTCACTCCAGCCTTTGTAATAGATATTGTCTGCTGTTCCATAGCTTCGTGAATAGCTACTTGATCTCTGGGGTCCATTTTGTCGAATTCATCGATACAGCAAACACCCTGTAAACAGAAACAACGTTAATAGTATTGGAGTACATAAAATATACATTTATTGCAATAAGGAAATTGAAATTTAAGTTAAAATGTATCATTTCTCTTTTACAAATCATTTCTATCTTGACCTAGATGCTATCCCAGGTAAGCAGAAAGAACTGAAGCATATAAATACATATAACTAACAACCGGTAACGTAGCAAAATACTATAAAAGGACATATCTTGGCAACTAAATTGTATCTTTTTTCCCACGAGGAACTAACCATACATAAAACAATAATAACAATCAACAAAAACAGTCAACTCAAAATCCATCAACAAAGCTAGAGCTAGATAGCGCCCATGCTCACTACATGCACTGGATAAGGCGGGGGAAGATATTGTTCCCCGTAGCACTGAATGAACCACAACGCTCCAAACACTTGTGGACCATTAAAGTGCCAAGGGGAACAAGACCAAGCAACTACGTCAAGAAGCAGTACACAGTGAATGAGTAATTTTTTCATTTCCGTAAATAATTATTTCCTCCAAATAATGAAACACCTGCCCTTATAAATATCTTTCCAAACCGATGATAGATCAGGAAAATATTTCGTAGATCGCCAAAGCAGATATATATGCTTTATCACGATTTAAAGAAGAGATGAGAAACTCAATCATAAATTATTGAAGAATGTTTTCAAAGCAAATGACTAAGCACTTCACCCGGCCATCCACAGCTTAATGGATGAAACCAAAATTAAAAACATTCGTCCACGTCTGAAGAACATGTTTCTCATGGATTCCTCAAAATAAATACGCAAAGAATTTTTGGGGTCACACATATAATGCCTAAAATTGCTAATCACTACAGCGAAATAAGTACATGTATTGGCAGCACTGCATAAACGAAAATTGGCAAAGAAACTCTAGGGCAAAACGTGAAAATAATAAGCCTGAACAACAGCACTAAAATATCATGCACACAAACATATCTAAGCTCGAGTCAGCTCAATAATACTTACATTATCTGCCAACATAAGAGCACCAGCTTCGATAACAAACTCGTGAGATTCTTCATCTCGGACTACAGCGGCCGTGAGACCAGCAGCAGTACTGGCCTTTCCACTGGTATAGACAGCACGTGGACTGAACTCTTCCACCATCCTATGGGCAGAAATATATGGGAGTGAGTGAGTGAGTGAGTGAGTGAGTGAGTGAGTGAGTGAGTGAGTGAGTGAGATAGATAGATAGATAGATAGATAGATTGCTTTACGCCCTTATCAACACATTTAATATGGTTATATCAAGGGCGGGAGAGCTGAGAGGGAGACAGTTTATGATCATACCCAGGAAATAAAGAGATAGAAAAGAAGGGAGAGACAGAAAAAGAGGCGGAAAGGCACTTTATGGTCATACCTATGGGCAGAAATATATGCGAGGTTATTATATGCCCATGTAATACAGTCATATTAGAGTTCCATTTTTAAAAGAAAACAAATTTCTATTAACCGGGGGATGCTGCCTGGCATATGAATTTGGGGATTCTGAATATCAAAAAAAAAGGGTATTCAGCTTTGATAAGGACGACTGACAAAAATTGACAACTATTGCAAATTTTCAAAAGGTATGCACACCCCCTCCTTAATATGTGATATATAAAGGACATAAGTCTAAACAAGGAAATAATTAATCTGTAAATATTGTGCAAAAAAGTCAATAAGTGGGAATATATTGTATTACAGGACAAGACCTTGGGAGTTAATCAACTGCATATTAATTCTGGATTCAAGTTACTCAATATCGAGGTAGTAAGTAACTCACTTGAGGAACTGACTCTTAGCTGTGCTGGGATCTCCGACCACACAAACATTTATATCACCACGGAGATTGGTTCCTTCTAGTGTCACCTTGCCAACACCTCCGAACAACATCAACAAGATGCCACGCTTTACCTCATCGTTTCCTGGAAGACAATATCAACACACTTAGTACAATATAAGAAGTAATGTAATGTAAGAAGGTAGTGTGACGTGACATAGTACAGCTACATTATATAAAATACTTAATTCAAAGGTAAAAATATCAATACTTAAGCGCTACCGTATATCTTTAATGTACCATATCAAATTATCCTAACTCCTGATGCCTTAACAATGAAACAACAGGAACGAATTGAAAAGCAGGCTACAATTTTGCCTGATCTTTTAGATGGCAAAGGCCAATCATGTATTTTCTGATTAAATAAATTAATAAAAAAACTAATAAATATTAATTGTAAGTTACCATAAACTGTAGGGAAGAGAGAAGAGCAGAGGTTGTGGTACAAGTTCTTGTCTCTGCTCATTTCGTAAACCTTCTGCCACTCGGCATCAGTCATCTGTTTCTTGATGGTCTCGGGTGTGATTTCCTCCTCTCCCCGGGGGTCAGTAGCTCCATACTGAAAAAGTTTAAACACAAAAGTGAAAATCTAGACATATCTTGGAAATCAAAACAGGTCAACTCTATAAACTGTCCTCTATCTCCAGACTTGTTTATAATCACGCATAACGAAGTACATTTCTTTTTAAAATGTAAACAATTTTTAAGTTGCTTAAATAGCAAGTTAAGTTATAGGTCATCTCATGTAAAAAATGCTACGGATCATTAAACAAGGTCCTTGAAAACATTCTATAAACGAGGACGGGGACAGGTCCGATTTGGCCAGTCAAAGTAAGAGGGCACACGTAGTACTTGATTGATTGAAAACTGCAACTATATAGATGATGGAAATCTTGTTGTGCAGGCTCTTAACCAATACACAGATTTAGGCCTCCTAATGTATGATGTTTTTACCATGGGTTCAAGTATATACGACTCACCCTCTTGTTGCAGGGGGTAACGGTACAGGCGAGGAAGGCAAGGCGGTAGGCGAGATCCCTCACGCCGAGGGCCTTCAGACCTCGAACACCTTCACCTTCAGGTCCTTGCAAGGCGGATCTGGTACCAGTCTCAGAACGGGCACCTGCGAATAGTACAAACCGCTATATTTGGACATTCAATAAGACGGAGAGAATGGGACCAGATCTGGTCAATTATTCCATAACTAGTTCTGAGTTCCATTCCCTATTTATATGCGCTGGGCTAAGAGAATTATTGAAATTGAATTTTATTTTGACTCTAAATCGCCATAAAGTATCTAAAAGTTCAAGAAAAGAAAATTCGATTTTATATTGTATACGTAAAATAAGAATAGTTCTGCTTATATCTGTAATTAGGGACGTGCTCAATCAGAAATGATCAAATCCGTTTGAAAAAGGGGCATAATTACGAAGTTTAAAAGTTGAAGAGATAATTTCCATTACTATTAGCTTACCTGGTACAGAGAGTGAGCCTACATCAGGTACTACAATTAGAGTACCGGTGAAATCACACTTGTCTCCTGCCTGGGCTGTTTCTACAGCCTCCGCCCTCAATACCACCTCCACACTAAACAACAAAACACAAGTATCTTCATTTGTTAGAGCCAATAGTTGATATTAAAAATAAGTTAGCACCAATGGACTCACTTAGCTATACTAGCTAAACGTTCACCCCATATGCCATGATTGTTGTTTTTCTACTGTTGCTCGAAGTGCATAATCTCTCAACGGTTGTATTCTGATAAATTTAGGTTCTAGCACCAAATTTGACCTGGTATAAAAATGACATGAACAGTTGCTGTAAATGAATAATCCGAGAGAAAACTGGATAATAAGAAAAGACAGTAATAAAACAAGAAAGCAATAATTAGCTGATTGGTTGATTAGTACAATTTAGTTGATAGTTGGAAGTTGATTAGATTGAGTGCCTAATGGCACAAGGATGCGAGACCGGTACTAATTTGTCTAATTTTTCCTTTATACGAACAGTAAAGTCAGAAAGCCAATCATAAAGTCGAAATTGTCAATCAGTCAAATTAGTCCATTGATTTAATTATAAATACACTGGAGGTACACTGAGGGTACACTGAAGATACAATGGGGGGTACACTTGAGGTACACTCGGGGGTACTTAAAATTTCGGTCAAAAGCTGTGTCTATAGCCTACAATTGATAGACAATTCTAGCTAGGTAGTGGAGAGGGATTGCACCCCCTGGACCCCCTATTGGGGAGTGGGAACCCAGGGGTAATCCCCAGGAAAATTGGAAAAATTAAGGTGAATATTTCTCGGGGTGTGCCCCCCAACACCAACCACAGCAGAAGGCTGGTCCCCTCCTGCACCCTACCCTCATGTATACAATTTGAACACTGAAATCTGAGAATTATGCTGAAAATACACCAGAAGCCACCAATTTGTATACTGCCCCCAGCAGCTTTATGCAGCGCCCTAGGAAACAGGGCATGTATGTCTCAGAAAATATGGTCCCCCCCTACTACCACACAAATCCCCCCAATCCAACCTTAATAAAAACCCTGTTGATACAGTTTATATTTAAATATTGACATTTATAATAGGAATATTTTGTAACCACTGAAATTATTTAGAGAGGAATTAGTTGGGAATTATCTCATCTAAGGAATATTCCAGTTTTCTAACTACCTTTTATAAGAGAAAGGTGTAATCACCCGAAAATGAAAATTGCATTATTACTAAAGTGGAAAATTTCTTTTAATTTGAAATAATGTACATAGAGGAATGACCACTTTACAGTATAGACTGAACAAGGTAAAATAAGACAAGGAAGGTTTTAAGTTTATAGATTGAGAACGTTTATTTTTGATTAATCGACTAAAGCCTTCAGTAAACCTGAAGCAAAAAGTTGGGCAGGAGATGAGTTTAAAGGTTTATCGTTTAACGATCGTTTTTAACAGTGGGCGATAATATGGTATTTAGGTCTGCCGAGTGTGGCAATGTGTATAAGGCTTAGAATCAAATCCAAATCAGCAAATTTCTCACAATTCCAACCATATTTGTTCATTTATCAACATGACAGAATTACGCACTGTTGGTCGGGAAAAAGTTGGTCCGAAAAAAAGTTGGTCGGGAAAAAAGTAGGTCGGGGGAAAAAGTAGGTCGGAAAAAAGGTAGGTCGAAAAAAAGTTGGTCGGGAAAAAAAGTAGGTCGAAAATAACTTAGTCGAAAAAAAGTAGGTTGGAAAAAAAGTTGGTCGAAAATAAGTTAGTCGAAAAAAAGTAGGTCGGAAAAAAAGTTTGTCGAAAAAAAGTTTGTCGAAAAAAAAGTAAGTCGGGAAAAAAGTAGGTCGGAAAAAAGTTGGTCGAAAAAAAAGTAGGTCGAAAAAAAAGTAGGTCGGAAAAAAAAGTTGGTCGAAAATAACTTAGTCGAAAAAAAGTAGGTCGGAAAAAAAAGTTGGTCGAAAATAAGTTAGTCGAAAAAAAGTAGGTCGGAAAAAAAGTAAGTCGGGAAAAAGGTAGGTCGAAAAAAAAGGTAGGTCGAAAAAAGGTCAGAAAAAAAAGTTGGTCGAAAATAACTTAGTCGAAAAAAAGTTTGTCGAAAATAAGTTAGTCGGAAAAAAGTAGGTCGGAAAAAAAAGTTTGTCGAAAAAAAGTAGGTCGGAAAAAAAGTAAGTCGGGAAAATAGTTGGTCGAAAAAAAGTAGGTCGGAAAAAAAGTAAGTCGGGAAAAAAGTAGGTCGGAAAAAAAAGTTGGTCGAAAATAACTCGAAAGTTGGTCGAAAATAAGTTAGTCGAAAAAAAAGTTATTCGAAAAAAAATTGTCTGAAATTTTTTTTCCTGGGGGGGGGGGGGGGGGGGGGGGGGGGGCATGCCCCCAGACCCCCCTAGCAGGCTTTGTGCCATCGGCGCTCACACCTCCATAGGTAAGATTTTCAGAAAATGTACAATTCACTTTCACCAATCAATTTTTTCCTGGGAGGCATGCCCCCAGACCCCCCTAGCAGCTTTGTGCTCACACCTCCATAGGTAAGATTTTCAGAAAATGTACAATTCACTTTCACCAAATGTACATTTTTTTTAATGACCCATACCAGTGGAAGGAGGATCAAACAGCACAACCAAACCTATTTGCCATGCATGAATTATCAGAGTATATGTGATGTGACTCATTTTCCTGAAACACATCAGTTACTCATTTTCCTGAAACACATCACATACAACAGAGAGAGGGTATCAGATTGCGCGCCACGTTCCGGTCTACCGCCACGAGCCACCACCAAGCCAAACTGAGCCACCACCAAGTGGAAATGTCAACAAAGTACCACGTGCTCTGCTGTTAATCTCGTAAATCACACGGGTCAGATTTTGAAAAGTTGTAGCATTGGCAAATCTACATTCTAATTAATTTGGTAAATAATACGTAAATTCGACTAAATTGGAGTACATTCGGCATTGCATTCATTCTACCAATTGGTTTGGTTAGGTTTAACTTTCTTTTAAACTTTATTTCGTCTGAAATTCGGGTTATTTGTAAAGATTGGGAAAGTTCAATTGTACACTTTCTGAAAATCGGACCCGACACATCGTTTGTGTGTATACACACTAGTATCTAAATAAAAAAACGCCATGAGAGAAAGGATTCTCGACATATTAACAGACTAATAGAATAATTAGTTTTTAGTCTCGCATCCTTAATAAGACATAAAATAGTTTATATATAACGAAGTTGTTACCTTCGTGGAATAGATCCCCTGGGTAATTCAGCTTGTGTTTCTTGGATTCGGACTTTTTGGAAATCAACAAATTTCGACTTGTTGACATCGAGCATGAAGCGAGCTCTGTTATTGCATACAGGGTTCCGACAGATGGTGGGCTGGAACATACAACAATCATCGTTTATCACATGCATTATACACCAATATAATTATAATAATCTATCACATACATTATATAAAAATATAATTATAATCGTCTATCACGTACATTCTATAAAAAATAAAATAAAATACTCTCGATCACTTTCTCTAAGGAATCATTGATTTTGCTTTTAGTATTCAACATGATTATTCACAGATATGGGCATGTTTCAAACCAAAGAATGTTTCGGATAATACAATTATAATCGTCTATCATGTACATTATACACAAATAAAATACTCTCGATCACCTTCCCTAAAGAATCATTGATTTTGCATTTAGTATTCAACATGATCATTCACAGATATGGACATGTGTTAAACCAAAGGATGTTTCTGATATATACCTGTGTGTATTTGAACTGTTGTTCCACATCTTTGATGACGGTCTGACAGTCTAGACAGATGAAAGTGCCGGAGACGAGCTCGGGATGTACTGGGTGGGTCCTCACAACTTGACCTGTAATCTTTATTAAGGCACCGATCTTGGCTGTGGTCAATTCACGAACTCTGTAACAGAAGGATGTATTGTAAACCATCAGTTTTGATTTGATTTACTTAGTAACGACCCAAAATTACACACGAAGGCAGTTTAAGAGACCCGAAGTTCCTATTTCTGATTATTCAATTGCTTGAAAAACCCCACCCCAAGTCCCAATGTATTTTAGAAATTCGTACAAATCGTGTCGGCTAGGTATTGACGATCTTTATGTAAATAGCCAAACGTCATAATCATTGCATTAACCGCACTTACTTTAGCCTTGTAGGTACATCTGTGAAACTGACATAGAATTCCTTTGCTGGTGGAACTTGACCTCGGTCTTGGGCGAAATTACGAACAGCTCTGCACAAGAAGGGGTACACTCTGCAAGAGAAACGACAAATTCAATACTTGACAATAGTGAATATCAAGTTTAATTGCTATAGGAATAGCAAAAGAAATAATGGATAATCGGGTTATCATAAAAGAAACTTGATCATTGGTTTGGTTTAAACTGGAACCGAAAAAAAATATCGTGAATCCTTATTAATATAGATAAGATGCAAATTATAGCTGAACCACCGCAAAACACACGACTACAGAGAGTGGCACGAGGTGCTAGTAATTGAATATTTATTTGATGAGATCGCCCAATAAATAAAATAAAATACGGTATTTTTTATTGCACCCCTCTTAAAAAAGCTTGTGAGCTCTGATAGAATAATAGTACGTATATTATTAATACACTTCTCACCTGTAGTATTCCTCCAATATGGTGGTGGCAAGAGGCTGGTTGTGGCCCTCGACATCCTCGAAGCTGACAGTTAAAGTGTTCCTCTCGGGTCGGATCAGTTCCTGTGCATCTGAGAGGTATTTGAGCTCTCCCTCTAACTGGAATCTGTTCATAACAAACGAGTCAATATGTCAATATACGGTAATACAATCTTACCAATGAGAATAACATTTTCCATTTTTATTTTCGTTGATCCCATGCACTGGTAGAAACTGTAGCCTATAACTATTTACTAGGCTTAGCCCTCAGTCTAGTCCCAAGAGGGAAGACAAATGTCACATGTAAACATATTTTGAGATAATACTTAATAGGGAAATAGTCAAAAACTTGAAAAAATATTTCTTATTGCACTGCAGCTCGAAGTCAAATTCACTTAGGCCTAGTAAACCGAAGGCAAAATACATTGACACACTTAAAATCTATTTACTAGCCTAGTAGTAGGTCTATGGACTATGGTCGGGGTTATGCGCGAACTGTCAAATCAACAGTGTTCTAAATGAATTTTGAAGAGATTCAATAGAAAAAAGTATTGATCATTTGAAAATTACCACATTGACGAAGGGTTTAGACCATAGACCCGATCAAAAAGAGAGACGATGCATGGCAAACGACAGAACGAGCTCCCAGTCCCATGCCATGGCCATGGCCCCTGCCTTGGCTTTGGTATGGTCTAATTTCTAAACAAACCACGATTCTAAATAAGTTTGCCGGGGTATACGCTGTCAGAGTAGAGACCAATACACATTTACACAAAACAATACAATCACAGAGAACTTAGGGCAGGTAAAGAAATCAATGACAACCAGAATATACTTTAAACACACATGAATCGCAATCTACCATCACCGGAGGCCCTATCACTGGTGGACCTTTAAATCGGCCATGTTCCTCGCTTCCTCACATTTGCCAACTCAATCCCGGGTGAAAGATATAACAACACACTTACTCTTCGAGAAAGTCTTGGAAAAGCTTCTGACATCTCTCTCCGACAACATCCTTAACTTGGTTAGTTCCGATATTTTGTTCAGCAACATCCATGATTGACTTTGCCTCCGAGTGGACACCTTACAATGTGGCGATATTTGACAAAGAAGAGAGTCTCTGATGTCTTTTCGCGGGAAAGGCCACGTGACCTCCTTTCCCGCCTTTTAACTATAGACCGTCAACCCATAACGTCGCTGCCCGATAAATTATCGTGCCGATATTGTGACATTCGGTTAAAGGTAAAATCAATGTTTATTACTTTATTTTAAAAAAAAAATGATGAGGAACTCTCTTTGATCACATATGGTATCATGTCGAAAGTGCTTATTTATTTTTAGCGAGTCATTTTCTGAGGAAAATATCTATAAATTAATTCAATTTATTAAGGGTAGGCTAGGTTTTATATTTCTGGGAAATATACCTTCGTTTTCACAATTTTGACTCCTGAGTTAATAGAAATGCGGTAGGCGCCAATATAGTTAAGTTCTACCAATATGCTATAAAATTGATATTAAAATATATAGCTATATATAGCGGACTATACATGACAGTCTATTCTGTTGTAGGTCATACCCCCGGCGAAGGCCTATAATTATAGACATTTAATAGTCATTTTGTCAGACAATAGGGAAAAGGATCATGCACCAATAAAAGGGGAATTTTGCACACGATGTTAGGCCCCATTATAGCCACAGGAAAGAAGTGTAGTCTACATTCTTCTGTCTCAGTCTGGCAATTTAAAAATGCATATATTGCTTTGCCAGCATTTTAAATGAAGAGAACTGGTAGCACGCAGGTCTAGCCACACATTGGTTTTCAAGGTAATATGAAACCTAGATTAATATGTGAAGGCGTTCGTTTTTGTCAATGAAATGTTTCTTGTACATAATATTTATTATAAATTTCAGGATAGGTCAACTGAGAAAAAATAAAATACATGCAGGTTCATCCATATAATAGCTTATAATACTGTAGGCCTACCGTGATAGAGGTAAAAGGATTAAATTATAAGTTATAGATTATACACTTGGTAACAAACAAAGCAGCAAGCTAACTGTTGCGTACATTGTTATCAACCAACAGAAATACATATAGATGCATGATGTTTAGGTACACATCAAATTGATTTCGAAAATAATTATGACTCCCACTCCCTCAAAAGTGGCGAAAATCTCGAGATCACACATGAGATGCCAACTCTATTAATGGTATATATAGTATAGCTTATTTCAAAGCTACATACCATACAAGTTATAGTTATGTTGCATGTTTTATATTTTTTTCTCAATTATTTTTCTTTTCACTTAAAAAAACACAAACAAACATCGATAATTTGCAATAATATAGGCTTCAGCGCAAATGACATAATCTAATTCCCGATTGGCGATGATCTATAGTTTCCCAGAATGTCAAGTTTTATTAATCTAGAAACAATCCAGCGAAACTTTAACATACAGCATGTAGGCTTACACATAGGCCTATCTGTACGTCTAATGTCTAAAACTTAAGATTGAGATCGATAGTCTGCGTACGACCAGGATCGAGAGGCCACCTAGTGAGAAGCAAAGTAGGCCTAGCACCGATCATTTGTGCAAACTTTGGTGCATAGAACCCCCAAGTGGAAGACAGGTGCACCAAGTAGGAGACAGGTGCATCTCTTTATTTCATATGTAGCCTATGCAACGCTCCTTGCACTTTACATTATGACATTCTTTAACTATAATATCTCACAACTCCTAACTTTGAAGAAAGTTATTGATAGGCCTACTCAATTTTATTTCCCAAACATTGACATATAGGTATAGGACTACGCTTGAAATAGCCTATTTGCGGTCCCAAAACAGTTTTTTTTGCTCCATGATTGTATTGTAGTCCTATAGATCTAACGTTAGACTAGAGACTGTAGAGTAGACCTATATATGATTTAGATTTATCAAATGGATTTTCTGTAATTTGAAAATATCTCCTTAGCAGAAATATGTATTTTTTCATTATTTTATATAAATTGAATGTCAAATCTGTTCAGCCAATAAACTTTTCAACAATAACAACAACATTTGTATATCTTTGAGAATTTTCGCATACTTTTAATATTTAGCTCACTTTCAAGAATTTTCGCATACTTTTATTTAGCTCACTTTCAAGAATTTTGTTGCTGTTGAGAGGGCCTAACTCCATAATAGCTTTGATTGTCTCCACTGCGACTATTGCAAGGTCCAACTAATGGTAGCCTAGATCTATACTGGTAGGCCTATATACAGGCCTGTTACTGATATGATGCTGCGTAATGATCCTGTAGGTAATTGCACTAAATAATAGCTCCTTTCGCTTCTCTCCGTGGGACAGTTTTGGAGATTTTTGCCCGGCCTTGTGAGGAAGATTATTATTCTCTTCATGAACTCAACCAACGCACCAATGCACGCACTGTTGCACTCGCATGCACGTCCAACCCAGTTATCAACACACTTTTAGTTTTTTTTTAATGCATTATTACCATTCTTTATTCTGAACAAATTCACGGAAAATCTGGTACCAATTACCACCACTAATTATAACTAGGCATTATACGATTCTAGAATCGTATAATGCTCTATTATATCGTAGGGCCTACTCTACTCTAGTCCTAGCCTGGACCCTAATTAAACCAAGGCTAAGACTAAGTAGTATACGCAAAGTAGCCTTAAATTTCGCTCCAATTTGGAATGCAATCTATAGCTATCTATACAGCGGAAAGTTGAGAGAATTTACTCAGTTGCACGCTGTCATTACCGTAGCCTATAGGCTACTTTATAGTTTCAGTTTATTTATAATTACTAGCTGCACCCGTTTATCATCGGGGGTAGCCTACACTTCCCCTGTTCCCTCCTTCATGTTTTTATGGAGCGTTTCTGTACTGGGTAGGTATTATAAAAGCTAGAGTAGGGTAAAAAGCTAAAAAGGGTAGAACTTCAATTAATAAAACGAACTTATCAAGTGAGGTGCAGAAACCTTCCCCGTCCCCGCTCCCCGCGTAAGTGTAGTGGAAATAAGAAACCCCCTCCTGTTTGTAATTCCCCCCACCCCCACCTCTCCGGAGCAAGGTTTTAAAAGCAAACTACGTTCAATGAAACAAACACAAACTTTTCTCCCGTTGAAATGATATGTACAATTTATGTCTATAACCTTCAAGTTACCTTTATATTGCGGAAATACATACATGCAGAGGATACGATGTAAAAGTAATGTGATCGACCCCGAGATAGAGAGTGGTTATTTGTTGACAGGCTGAATAAAAGATTTTTTTTTTTTAAAAAGAAACCCATTCCCTTCCCCTCTATCCTGCCAAATATTCAAAATGAAGTTTCCGTAGGCGATCCCCTACCCCTTCCTATCCCCTTCTTCTCCCCCCCCCCCCCCCTCCCCCATGATTGGCATGAAGTTTCACATCAAACTATATGTAAGGTGAAGAATACTATGTAGGGGAAACCTCAAATTCATTACGTCAGAGGTTACAAGGCCACCTACATGATATTCGGTCAGAACAGAAAAAAACAGTTGCTGAACATTTCAATGATATACTATTCCATATTGCAGAGGAAATTATGGTAATTTACCCAATAGAACAAATATTAGATCAAGGCTCAGACGAAAAAATCAATGAAAAAATCTTACAAATTGAAGGAAAATGGATACAGATCGACACTCAACACTAACAGTGAATTCCTAATGGAATGAATATAAAATTGACAGCAATACAGAATGTATTCTTTCATCAATGCAGGGGAAACTGCGGGAGACGAGACGGCGGAGGGGGGGGGGGGCGGGGGGGGGGGGGGGCTAATATCACTTTCTTGGAGGCGGTTAGTCGCTTTTACTCAAACACGCTCAATTAAACCCGTACAGACGGGAGAAGAGTTAGTTTCGATCAGTGACTGCCTCACTAGGCTAGTAGAAGTTGCCAGATTCAGGCCAGAAACAGGCTGGGAAACTTTAGGTTTATATAAGCAAACTTTACTAACAGCTAACAGCACCGGTATTTACCTTACTCTTTAAAGGAGGCTACGCTTTCTCCACTCTACTTCCGATTGAAGCCGTTTTTATGCGCACGCCGTTCGAGAGATATATGCTGGGAGACAGCGGTGTTTGTTTGGTTTAGTAGCACACACAACAGAATCACATGCAAGCAACTATAATTGTGACAAAAACACAAAACAGATTTTTTCTTAAATTTAAAAGTGGTTTTTGATTGTCGAAATATGCTGGTTCCCATTTTGTACAAACTTAAATTCTCAATGTTGCGGCGATGTTTCACGACGCTGTCCCACTCGCACTGCGCTGTGAGTGACGTTGGCGACGGCGAGAGTTCTGTGACGTTGGCGACGGCAACACACGTTGCCGTCGCTCACTTTTTCCCACCTCAGTGGGATCAGCATTGAAGAGAGGTTGTACATTTTATGTCAACTCAGTCTTATTAATTTAATTTTATTAACAGAGGTGCCAAACCTCCCGAGTTGGCGGGAGATCTCCCGATTTTTCAGACAAATTGGCAATTCCTCCCTTCCACAACTGATGATTAGCCCAGATATCATTGACATCAAAACCATTTATATACGAACGATTTACCTGAACTGTAATCATGGCCTCGATATAATTATAGATTAAACTTCAACTACCAAGTCCCAGTTAACTGAACAATCAATTTGTATTTCCCTCCTCGATCCACGTCCACCCATGGCCATGCAAACTCAAAGACAAAATTCTGGAATTCTATAGGATAGAACACCTCTTAACAACCTATTTCATCACCTATTCACACCCCTTCTCACACGTACTCCCCCTCTGTAAGAAACTGGATTGAAGAACATGTGATGATATTTCATATTGTGTTGATTAGCGACGTCGGTAGAGTTTATATGTATGTTTACTATGTTTATGTTATGACTAAATCCTGGGAGAGATTTACTCGTAGGAAAGAATACTAAAATTGGACGTTTGATTATCGAGCTGGTTGTGTAGTTGTTTTGATACGAATATACATGTAGAGGTATAAATGCTACAAGAGTTGCCATTTTCTATGATAAGTAGCTAGAATAAATTGGAATTGGTATTTACAAGGCATCGACCTTCTGCCATTAGGCCTACTCCTGGTCAAAACCTTTTAATAATAGAATTATTTAAAAATAAACTCTCAATGAGTCCTTTTACATGTAATAAATTGTGGCCTTTAATTAATTCAATCCTTTAATTGACCTCTCTTCTTGGGATCCTTTTTTTATGTGATCTGTTTTTCTGATGGAGGGGCCTCAGCCGAAGGCTCTTGTTAATCAAAAAAATAAAGAAAACTTCCTTGACATACACAAACTTCAGCCCTGGGCAAAACGGAAGTCCCAAAACGGAAGCTAGTAACCGGAAATCGCGTCGCCCATTATAAGGTGTTGCTTAGTGACGCGCCTTAGCGACGGTATTATAGCGACTTCCGCCCAAGTCGACAGTGTTTTGACGAAGCAGACAGCAAATTAATTTGAGTTTTTTGCTCGCCAAAACTACTTTACCAGTTTATTCTCGGTACAGAGGGAACACCTCCCATCATGGATGGGAAGTGTATCCAAGTAATCGGTTCAAGCAAACCAAAGAACTGCCCAGAAGTGTACTATAGTTCTCTGAGCAAACCAAGCATGCCTCGCAAAAGTGTGTTGACCACAGTTGAGGACAAATTAAGATCCTATGCCATCGTCGGTGCTGGCACCGATGGTGTCTTTAAAAAGGCCCAGAAAATGCATCTCGCATTCACACTTCGTGGCAAATTCGACAGAATGATTGTCACCCCAAGCCGAGGACCTAGAACTGGTCCTGATTATCGACCTGTAAGTATATCTTGTTCTTTTTTTTCTGAAAATGTTTTATTTGCGAACATTTTCGGGGTAGATCGACCCGATAATCTCATTTCATGAACTTTGAAGTAAACTACTATGCGTCAATGACTGCAAGACTAGGCCTATTTAAGCACTGCAAGACTAGTAAGAGGCTATATAAGTGGGCTTGTTTTCTTCTTTTTATATAGTTTTTGAAGGATAGAGCGTTGTCTATGTCTCCGAGGTATGTGTATGATGTTGTGTTTTCGAGTTGTTGTTGGTGCACTTTTAAGGCTCTTTAAAATCCCAAAAATTATTTTGGGGGTCCCCCAGAATAATTTTTAAAATCCCCGGGATGGGGGGTATTTTAAACCAGGTTCAGGGTCCCTACTTGATGGGAGACCCCATGCGGTCGGACTCTTGGAGGTTGATCTTTGGGCCAAAGTCAAAAAGTGTATTCAGAAAATTATGTTTGGTAGGGTTAAGGTTATTTGGAAACCCCTGCCGGCCAGGGTAACAATTCTAGAGGATAGATTAACACTTAAGAATAATTTAAAGAATATTTTTCTTGACTTATTCTTGGAGGAGGAAGGTATTTGGGACCTTCCGGGTCCACTCTTTGGCTGAAACAATCCTGACATGTGGCCTGTAGCCCCTATATTCTTGTATAGACGGAAAACGCTTTTGAGTTGTTTTTTCTTTGTATGTTTTTTCTTATGAACATTTTTGCTTAATGTTTGGAATATCATGATTTCGAAGTTAAACAATAAAACATGGCAGCATCTTTATGTACTGTCAATGTGAGAATTTAGATTTATTCTGTGTAAAATCTTTTTATTTCTTACTATTTCTAATAATGTATGACAGCTTAAAATCATGAGATTGCAATTATCCAAAATTTTATATTTCTAAATTCATCGACATACATCTTGATGTACAGCTATAACTGTGAACAGTGTGCATATGCATAATGTTTGGCTGGAATAAAAGTATTTAAAAAAAATAGATCCACCTGATTTTGACGGGTGGTTTGAAGGCAAGGGAAGGGAAGGGATTTTCTTATCACTTACACTCTACAGGGAGAAGGGAAGGCAGGGGGAAGAGGGAAAGAGGTCTCTGCACCACCCCTGAAACTTCATTTCATAAGTTCTATCCATTTAATCTGGTTTTATAAATGAATAATGAATGACAATTTAAAATCATGAGATTATAATTGATTAACGGGGCGCAGCTAGTTGTGAGTGATGTTTGCTTTATGAGACCGGAAGAAATCTATTCAGATGCAAGAAAGACAGATGTAAGTTTAAGCCTTGATACAAACTGAAAAGTGGCTCATATATTTTATATTCTTTTTTTCGTTTCAATTCTGTATTCAGTCTTGGTTAACAGTTACATACTCGTTATTGCTTATATCATATACAAACCTCACTGTGGTCTTCTACTGTCGCCTATAAGTTCAGCCATCAATATCAACAACTGAATAATATTATTACTTGGTTATCGTTACTCAATCACAGATCATATCATTCAAAAATACTATACTACACACTAAATCATATACACATAAATCGTTATCCGACTAAGCTAAAGTGACCCGTGGCCGCCACTTAAATTCATTGAAATGTTTTCCCTTGTAAGCTCATTCCATATACCGGTATTACAAATATTGTACAATCATTTCCTAAATTACTTGTTCATATTTTCAGCTAACCTGTATACCACTGACTACTGATACTTATTAATTATTCTAAAATTTCAGGTGAACATAAAATGTTTCCAAGTGCTAAAGGCTGAGTTGGATGAAGTTACAAAGTCTATAGATAAGAATATCAACACCATTCGAGACCTCAAAGGACCTGACTTCACCAAAATGGTAAATTTATGATTATTACACTATACATAATAGTATTCTCCAGTAAGTATTTTTTGGTCTCTGTGTTCAAACTTGTAATTTCTAGAAAGTTGAATGTCACAAGTATTAATGCTTATTATTCTTCTTGCATGTTTTCATGGATGCCAAGTTTTTACACTCTTCTTTTTAGAAATCATGTTTGGGACTAAAATGTTAGTACCACTTGGCAGCTTTCCACCTAACCATTAATAAAGTGAAGATGATTACTAACATTGGTTGAGCCCTTGTAGTTGAACTAACAACCTTTTCTATCTCCCACTTTGTGTCCCGTCTTATCCAACATCCATAAATTCAGGAATAGCTATGTTGTTGACATAAAAGCAAATTTCCTTATTAAATAATAATTCACAAAAATATTAAATCACATAGTGCACATTTGCGCCATATTGTTTTAGCGCAAATTACCTTATTTTTAATGTCAAAAATGTTAATTTACTTCATCCGATTGACTTTTTGATTATGAAGGTAACTTTTATCTCCTTTGTCTTTATTTTTTTTTATTTATGTATCTATAGAAGATACATAAAGATTTATTTATGTATCTATAGAAGATACATAAAGATTTATTTTTTTTAATTTCTTGTAAAATTTAATCTAGACGTACTATATGATTGAAAATAATGTCCTACAGGCATAATATTTAAGATAGAATAAACAATTTAAACAAACAAACTTAAAACCTGAATTGTTTTGCATGATCCTGGATGTTAACATGACTAGAGAGAAAGCATGTTGCATTTCTAGGCAGATCTATATTTATTTCATTAGTTTAATTAGTTTAACATTTTAACGGGTTCATATTCAGATGTGTGCCAGCCTGCCACAAAGAGGGTTTTTGATGTAAAAGAGGGAAGACAATACTCCTATACGCCACCAGAGGTTCTTGCAACTACATCAACTTTGTCAGCCATGCATGCAACAACATCAGCCTCAAACATATATTCTCTGTAAGTATAGTATATATTCAAAATATGTATAATGATAAGAAATTCCCCCCATTTGTTACATGTCTATAGCAGACCGTGTCTTTCAAGTTTCTTGGTGATGATGCTTGGTGGTTTAACTGTCCCAATTCTATTTCAGGGGCGTTATACTGTATGAGATGGTAACTGGAGAGGTTCCATATGCAAGCTCACATGCCAGGACAATTAAAACTCAAAGTAGATTGCACAAGCCCGAATTCAATGCATTCATGGCAAAAGGTAAATAGTTTAACTAGTGTCTTTGTGAAAATTATTGTCTCAAAATGTATCTTCCTTCATGTATAATATATGGTCACACTGTGCAGTGCCCAATATATTAAATTTTCAATAATTTAAATTCCAAACTTATCAGCAATCATGAATACATTTAGAAAACCTAGCTTCCATGCATGTAATTCTAGGTTAATTCATAAATTGAAGTTGGAGACAGCAAAGATTAAATGTCTTTTTCTTATTTCCAGAGTTCATGTACCTCATAAACAGAATGCTCGAATTTGATGTGGAAAAGAGACCTACGGCTCGAGAGTGTCTAGATTCTAACTGGATGCAGTGTATTGCGATGACTGACCCAGCTGATAACTTGTCATCTGACAAAATGGTAGGTACAGTTTGAATTACAATATCAACTGCCTGGACCTGATTTTATCTATGGTTGTGAACTATCCATGGCAATAACCAGGACGTTTCAATTCCTGCGGTCAAACAGAAAATATGTTTTTTCCCCTTATATTCAATTATATCAGAAGAGAGTCCAGGGCACTGTGACATATCTCTAGAAGTGTTGATAAAATCCCCTTGATCATAATAAGGTTACTCTTGTTGAAAGATTCATTGCACCCCTGTCTGATGACTAGTAAATCTTATGAGAGGAGTTATGTATTTAAGTAATGTATTTTCCTCACAAGGTTTTTGAATTAGAAAAGAACAACACCATTTCAGGTTTGAAAGTAGGAAAGATATAATGGTACTGCTGTTCCATGATCAGACGATCTTCCATTTAATTGAATAACGTAGCTTTAATATTGACTTACAGCTGCACTGCACAGTTAATGTCAAAAAGGGAACATTTTCTACTGTTTGTTCAATTTATTTCCAACTCATCTAACGTCATTTTGACCAAACATTTGGATGATTTAGTTCAGTTGATTTACTGAAGAACTTCTAAAACATCCTCATTTGTATTTGGAGGACCCACCCGAATCCTTTCATGCAATGTCTTCACTTATCATCCCTCATTGGTGGCCGTTTTCTCTCAGTGATTAGATGTCAATTTCCAGTATAAATACCTACCAGCAGCAGAATATTAATAAAGCCAGTCCTATGAGTCATAATATGAGTGAACCTGGGAAGATTTGTTTTGTCATAATACCTGAGGCTGCAGCTTTAAGCAGGAGACTTGTGACAATGTTCTTTCTCTTGCGAATTTTTAGAGATGGTTGTATACTACTCCATAACTATATCAGTAAAAGTTCAATTTTACTAGATCAGTCGTTTAAACCTATTTCAGTGCAGCGTAGTCTGATAAAATAACTAACAGACAATCCAAATCCATGGTAATAGAGCAGTTGGTTTAACATGTGGGGTTATTTAGCCCCAGGTTACTCTATCTGTTTTGGTCTATGGTTACTTGAAGATCACTTACTTTTCTGTCCACTTGGGTATGGGTGCAGCACCCTATCATGGCTGAACCATTTTCTATGTATTTTAAAATGGGTAGAGGTGCTGTAGCCTTCTGGCCCATTCAATACACATTAAAGAAATGAAAACACTATGCTTGTGCTCTATGGATACTTGAGATATTGCCATACCTGTATGATTAAGCTGAAAAAAGTTACAGGGGATTTTATCACTACTGATTTTAATGAGAAGAGTCACTTTAATAATAAATACAACTAGCAAACTGGTAATCCGTGGTTGCACCTGTGATTGCCAGGTCTGTATTACCATGATGATAATCATAATAATCAATAATGTCAGATTAAGGAAAAATGTACTTTTTGTCATTTCAGGAGAAGCCACAGCCAGAAAAAACAAAGAAGCCCAGAAGGCCAGTCACATTCAATGAAACAGTAGATTCAAGAGTTGTAGAACGTAAGGGAGAAGATTATGCCCTTCACTGTAGAGTTGTTGAAGTCAGACGCCTTGCTTATCGAAGAAAAGAAGATCCAGATATAGCGGAAGAAATATATCGCAAAAAACAGAAGCTTGTAGAGCAAATGAGAATAGCAGAGATGGAAAGTCACCAAGCAGAAAGTCAGGCAGGAGATCAAATTCAAGAAAATCCTGAAGCAGCTGTCAAGATTGCTGCTGCTGACTCTAACCATCATGTTAGCAAATTAACACCAGACTCAATTGAGACAGACAAAGAAGAATTTCATATAACAGCATCCGAAAATCATTTAACTCATGGAGTTGAGGGGACAGCAACCATGCCAGCTTTGGATCTAGTCACAAACCAAATTCTTGATCAAATTCAAGAAAACCCCGAAGCCGCTGTCAAGATTGCTGCTGCTGATTCTAACCTTCATGTTAGCAAATTAACACCGGAATCAATTGAGACAGACAAAGAAGAATTTGATATAACAGCATCCGAAAATCATTTAACTCATGGAGTAGAGGGCACAGCAACCATGCCAGCTTTGGATCCAATCACAAAGGCATTTGTCAAAATAGCTATTAAAAGAATTCAAGCAAAGGAAAGAAGACTAGCAAAAGCAGCAATCATCATATCAGATAAATCACAGACACAAACAAATATTCACCATGATTCAAGAAATGCAAAGTTGAAGAATTGTATGTCATTGAAGGATTCAAGGAAACTATCACATAACAACAAGCAAAGGATGAAATGCAGGTCTCAATCTCATGGGACAATCAAAAGGAAAACATCCTATGAAGATATGAAGGCCAAGACTACAAAAAGGGATCTTGCAAAATGTATGTTTCATAGAGGACCTGGCATCTCAAGATCACAAACACATGTTTCCAACAAAGGAGGAAAACGTGTTAGGCAGTATAAAGAATATGCACTACTTTCACCTGTAAAGGCACATTTTCAAGACTCAATTGAGAGGAACCCTGCCACACAGCAGACAATTTATCACTCAGTCATCGAAGAAGCTTTGGCCCTGTGTCCAGATAAACCAGAGGCACTTTCAGCAAAGGAAAAAACAGAGTTGTATGTTAAGGCATATCGAAAATCATTATGGCAGAGGATTTATGGAAACCAAGAGATGCAACCTGATCCTGCGAATGTAATGTTGGGTTCCAATGGAACAGGAGATTCAAAGGTGATGTCAGATGAAGTCAATGGGCAAAATATGAAGAAGATCTTCACGCAGTTATCAAACATAATGAACATCCTTAAGTCTGAGGGAGATTCAAAGACTAAGCTAGGGGAAAAATTGATGAGAGATATTCTATTTGGATTACAGAGCTTTTTGGAAATGTATGCTCAGAATTCACTGAAAAAATCCAAGCAGAACCAATTCATTGCTGATAAAATGTCTGAATGTACTGACATGCTGAAAAACGTTTATGGAGAAAACAAGATAGACTCAATACTTGAAATTTTGTCAAAGTTACACAGGGAAGATGGTACTACAGAACAGAGGACCAAAGTCAAAATGAAACAAGCCAAGGCTTCCAGAAGAAGGAAAGTGATTGTCTCAAAAGTAAATCTAGATATATATGAGGAAAATGTCAAATATCTTCGATGTAAAAAGCCTTCAGCACCTGAGCACAGCCCTGTGGTATGCAATGAACATGCAAGAGATCTTGGAGTTAAGGAACCTAAAGAACCTGGTTCTATTAAGTGCCACAAAAATCCAGAACTGAATGAAGAAAATGCACGTGACATTTATGATAATAAAACAGAGCCCCTCCAGGAAATTATCAACATAGAGGCTGATGAATCTGGTTCTGAAATTACTGTCCTCCACCAGACAAATTTGAATGCTGAATTTAATGCCCACCATACAAACAACTGCCAAGATCCAGACTATGATAAAGGGAAAGATGACCAGCAGTCCCTTGATGACAGAATTATGGGAGAGATGAAATACAAAAGGGAAGATCAGTTATTGATGAAAGAAAATTCATACCATAACAAGTCCAGCCCTCAAGCTCCTGAACCACAGCTCAACAATGAGAAAGAAGTCCTGACAGTTGGCAAAGAATTTGATAGCACTGCAACGGCTGAGCTGAAATGTGTCAATGTACCCAAGAAAGCTGAAGAATCACCTTTTAAAGATAAAACATGTCCAGTATCGTTTGTGCCTCCAGCTTCCGAAAATGACCAAAGTGATGACAGAGATATGAGAGCTAATGAAACAGCCTCAGACTACAAAATTAATGAACAGGGAAGTGAAGATAAGTTATTGACAGAGAATTCAGACCATAACAAGTCCAGCCCTCAAACTCCTGGAACAGAGCTTAACCATGGGAAACAAGTATGGACAGCTGGCAAAAAAATTGATAGCATTGCAACTACAGAGCCAAAAAGTGACAATGTACCCAAGAAAGTTGAAGATTCACCTATCAAAAGTAAGAAAATTCCAGCATGGTTTGTGCCGAATCATCAAAAGTCCAGCCCTCAAGCTCCTGAATCACACCTCAACAATGAGAAAGATGTCCTGTCAGTTGGGAAAGAAGCTGATAGCATTACAACTACAGAGCCGGAATGTGACAATGTACCCAAGAGAGTTGAAGAATCCCCTATCAAAGATAAGAAAATTCCAGCATGGTTTGTGCCAAATCATCAAAAGTCCAGCCCTCAAGCTTCTGAATCACACCTCAACAATGAGAAAGATGTCCTGTCAGTTGGGAAAGAAGCTGATAGCATTACAACTACAGAGCCGGAATGTGACAATGTACCCAAGAGAGTTGAAGAATCCCCTATCAAAGATAAGAAAATTCCAGCATGGTTTGTGCCAAATCATCAAAAGTCCAGCCCTCAAGCTCCTGAATCACACCTCAACAATGAGAAAGATGTTCTGTCAGTTGGAAAAGAAGCTGATAGCATTACAACTACAGAGCCGAAATGTGACAATGTACCCAAGAAAGTTGAAGATTCACCTATCAAAAGTAAGAAAATTCCAGCATGGTTTGTGCCAAATCATCAAAAGTCCAGCCCTCAAGCTCCTGAATCACACCTCAACAATGAGAAAGATGTCCTGTCAGTTGGGAAAGAAGTTGGTTGCATTACAACTACAGAGCCAAAATGTGACAATGTACCCAAGAGAGTTGAAGATTCACCTATCAAAGATAAAACATACCCAGCATGGTTTGTGCCAAACCAGCAAAATTCCAGCCCCCAAGTTCCTGAACTGCACCTCAACAATGAGAAAGAAGTCCTGACAGTTGGCAAAGTAATTGATAGAATTGCAACTACTGAGCTGAAATGTGACCATGTACCCAAGAGAGTTGAAGAATCCCCTATCACAGGTCAAAAATATCCTGCATGGTTTGTACCTCAAGCTCTCAAGAATGACCTCAGCTATGACAAGGATGTGAAAGCTAGTGAAAGAAGCTCAGACTATAAAATCAATAAACAGGGAAGTGAAGATCAATTATTGATGAAAGGAAATTCATACCATAAAAAGTCCAGCCCTCAAGCTTCCAAACCAATTGCACAGCCGAACAATGAGAAAGAAGTTCTGACAGCTGGCAAAGAAATTGTTTGCATTGAAACTACTAAGCTAAAACGTGACCATGTACCCAAGAATCTTGAAGAATCACCTATGAAAGGTAAAACATATCCTGCATGGTTTGTACCTCAGGCTTTCAAAAATGACATTGGTGATGACAAGGGTATGAAAGATAGCAAAACAGACTCAGATGCCAAAATTAATAAACAGGGAAGTGAAGACCATTTATTGATGAAAGAAAATTCATACCAGAACAAGTCCAGCCCTCAAGCTCCTGAACCACAGCTCAACAACTGGAAAGAAGTCCTGACAGTTGGCAAAGAAATTGATAGCATTGCAACTACTGAGCTGAAATGTGACCATGTACCCCAGAGAGCTGAAGATTCACCTATCACAGATCAAAAATATCCTGCATGGTTTGTACCTCAAGCTCTCAAGAATGACCTCAGCTATGACAAGGATATGAAAGCTAGTGAAACAGCTTTAGATAATAATGTACGAAGAAAAAGTGACGATGATACCTCAAAAGATGATCCTTTCGCTGAAAATGACAAATATTTTGGGCTACCTACTAAAAAAGCAGAGCCTGAACCAATCATGTACCAAGAAAAGGTAGTGAGGATTGGGGAAGAATTAGTGGACCAAAGAGTAATCAAAAGTGGTCGGAGAAGTCAAGAAAAGATGCATAACCCCTTTGCTGAAAATGATAAGTTCTTTGGACATACAGCAACTACTGCAGTGCCTGAACCAATTGTGTACCAAGAAAAAGCAGTGACCATTGGAGAAGAATCGCTGGACGATAGAGTAATCAAAAGTGGTCGGAGAAGTCAAGCAAAGATGCATAACCCCTTTGCTGAAAATGATAGGTTCTTTGGACATACAGCAACTACTGCAGTGCCTGAACCAATTGTGTACCAAGAAAAAGCAATAACCATTGGAGAAGAATCAGTGGATAAAAGAGTAATCAAAAGTGGTCGGAGAAGTCAAGCAAAGATGCATAACCCCTTTGCTGAAAATGAGCAGTTCTTCGGACATATAGCAACTACTGTAGTGCCTGAACCAATTGTGTACAAAGAAAAAGCAGTAACCATTGGAGAAGAATCGCTGGACGATAGAGTAATCAAAAGTGGTCGGAGAAGTCAAGAAAAGATGCATAACCCCTTTGCTGAAAATGAGAATTTCTTTGGACATACAGCAACTACTGCAGTGCCTGAACCAATTGTGTACCAAGAAAAAGCAGTGACCATTGGAGAAGAATCAGTGGATAAAAGAGTAATCAAAAGTGGTCGGAGAAGTCAAGAAAAGATGGATGACCCCTTTGCTGAAAATGATAAGTTCTTTGGACATACAGCAACTACTGCAGTGCCTGAACCAATTGTGTACCAAGAAAAAGCAGTGACCATTGGAGAAGAATCGCTGGACGATAGAGTAATCAAAAGTGGTCGGAGAAGCCAAGAAAAGATGCATAACCCCTTTGCTGAAAATGAGAATTTCTTTGGACATACAGCAACTACTGCAGTGCCTGAACCAATTGTGTACCAAGAAAAAGCAGTAACCATTGGAGAAGAATCGCTGGACAATAGAGTAATCAAAAGTGGTCGGAGAAGCCAAGAAAAGATGCATAAGCCCTTTGCTGAAAATGAGAATTTCTTTGGACATACAGCAACTACTGCAGTGCCTGAACCAATTGTGTACCAAGAAAAAGCAGTGACCATTGGAGAAGAATCGCTGGACGATAGAGTAATCAAAAGTGGTCGAAGAAGCCAAGAAAAGATGCATAACCCCTTTGCTGAAAATGAGAATTTCTTTGGACATACAGCAACTACTGCAGTGCCTGAACCAATTGTGTACCAAGAAAAAGCAGTGACCATTGGAGAAGAATCGCTGGATGATAGAGTAATCAAAAGTGGTCGGAGAAGCCAAGAAAAGATGCATAACCCCTTTGCTGAAAATGATAGGTTCTTTGGACATACAGCAACTACTGCAGTGCCTGAACCAATTGTGTACCAAGAAAAAGCAGTGACCATTGGAGAAGAATCGCTGGACGATAGAGTAATCAAAAGTGGTCGAAGAAGCCAAGAAAAGATGCATAACCCCTTTGCTGAAAATGAGAATTTCTTTGGACATACAGCAACTACTGCAGTGCCTGAACCAATTGTGTACCAAGAAAAAGCAGTGACCATTGGAGAAGAATCGCTGGACGATAGAGTAATCAAAAGTGGTCGGAGAAGCCAAGAAAAGATGCATAACCCCTTTGCTGAAAATGATAAGTTCTTTGGACATACAGCAACTACTGCAGTGCCTGAACCAATTGTGTACCAAGAAAAAGCAGTGACCATTGGAGAAGAATCGCTGGACGATAGAGTAATCAAAAGTGGTCGAAGAAGCCAAGAAAAGATGCATAAGCCCTTTGCTGAAAATGAGAATTTCTTTGGACATACAGCAACTACTGCAGTGCCTGAACCAATTGTGTACCAAGAAAAAGCGGTGACCATTGGAGAAGAAACGCTGGACGATAGAGTAATCAAAAGTGGTCGAAGAAGCCAAGAAAAGATGCATAAGCCCTTTGCTGAAAATGAGAATTTCTTTGGACATACAGCAACTACTGCAGTGCCTGAATCAATTGTGTACCAAGAAAAAGTAGTGACCATTGGAGAAGAATCGCTGGACGATAGAGTAATCAAAAGTGGTCGGAGAAGCCAAGAAAAGATGCATAACCCCTTTGCTGAAAATGAGAATTTCTTTGGACATACAGCAACTACTGCAGTGCCTGAACCAATTGTGTACCAAGAAAAAGTAGTGACCATTGGAGAAGAATCAGTGAATAAAAGAGTAATCAAAAGTGGTCGGAGAAGCCAAGCAAAGATGCATAACACTTTTGATAATGGTTGACACATATACTTTCAATAAGGGAACTGATTATCTTGTTTTATTTAAATTGTTGTGTAAATTCACATCCATCCAATTTGATACAAATTAAATAGGATAAAATGGCATAAAGAAAACAACTACAACCCCCAGGTCCTGTCATTAAGATTATGATAAATCAGTCAGAAAAATCACCCAGAAGCCTTGAATTTCTTTAGTCCAAAAGCGTGGAGACCCTGTCATATCACAATAGTCTGTCATATCATTATGTTCCATAAGTAAAGAAGATCAAGGTCGAATTGATTTTTTAGAGTAAATCACACAAATTTGAACGGTTAAATGTTTTATTGTAGAATTTTAACTAAAAATTTAATTATTCTGGGACATCAACAGTTACACTGAGCAGGGATCGGGAGAATAACTTATCAGGCATTCTCGCCCGGCTGGAGAAACTGAATAAAGAGTCACTTTCTTTCCATATATCTAAAGGAAACATCAAATCAATCACCTTATTCATTAAAGTCCAGGTCTGATGTCTCAATGGTACTAAGGTGAGAAATTATTTGAACAAGCTAATCTCCCAAATGAGAAGAGGACCCCAAAGGCGTTTATTCAAACTTGACGATGATATGTCAACCTATTGCACTCAAACAGAAAAAAACAAACACACAGATGAGTCACTATTCATGTTTTAAACAAGACAAGGTAATTCGTAATTGCAGGGAAACAATATGATTACTATTGCTTTTTTCTATCACTTGTGACATGCAAATGATATACATGAAGATTTTAAGAAAGGAAATATAAATAGGTTATTAATAATAATTGGCCATTTTTTTTTACTTTATATTAATATTAAAGCTGCACTCTGAGTTAACGTCGGTCAAACACTGAACATGTCCTACTTCTTGTTCCATTCTTTTCCAAACCATCTAAATCTCATTTGACTATTGGGATTTTGTTCAGTAGTTTTTGCTAAAGGGCTTCTAAAACGGTTGATGTCTGGGGTGCAGGGCCATCACATAAAATAATATATATTGCCTGGAGCTAGTAGAGGTGTTGATGAGTCATTCCGGATTATTATAGACAAAGTAGGATAGTAATTACTAACTCAGTAGAGCCGGGTGTTTCCAGGAGGAAAATGATACTTCACGTTTTATTACTGTGACACAAGAGTACGAAATAATAGTCCCTAGCGAAGTCCTTTCCCTAGCGAGGTCTAGCCACCATACTACTCACACAATCCCAAACTGAGTTGTTCCTGCCTCGCCTGAGCCTCTCTTCAGGGGAAGGGGTTTGGGCTTATTTCTTTATTAATCAATGGGAGAAGTTTTGGAACCTATCAATGATGTTCTACCTGACGATTTCAACTCTAAATGCAGATAAAAAACAGCAGAATTCGAGGAGCCCACTAAAGAATAAGAAACAGCAGACCAGAAAGACTTGCACGCAGTGAACAGACGGATGAAAAGTTTTGAAATTTATTTGAATTGTTAAATGTAATAGTTACTTTTAATACTAATACGAGGATTCATTTGGGCATGTTGTGCAGGGTTTATTTTTAATTTGTATTTTATGAAAGTGTTTCTTACCTTGAAAATACCTTTTCTCGGTTTGCGCTGCAAATTCATACTATATTATATTGTATTTGATCTTTTTCATCATGCTTTCCCTATGAAGGTATATACTTAAATATAAAGGTAACAAGAAACATGGAATATTTTTTATGGCATCTGTGAAATGATTTTCCTTACTGGAATTTACCATAACCACTGTCTTTAGGAGAAATTTGTGTTTTGCGCATCACTAATCTGAGCGTGGTTTATGTGTAATGATCTTGAACATTTCATAAAAGAGTTCGATTATTGTTTCCTTTCACTCTATCATGATTAATTTTTGTTACCTTATATTACCAAGTTATCATAATTATGAATAACTTAAAAACCCCATAGAGAGTAATTAAATGCCATAAGTTTTGTCTACTCTTCATATACTTCTTACACTGTTATATAGGCTACATTATAGGCCTATGTACAAATGTACGCGCACGCATTTTAGGCGCATTCTGCGCATTTATCGGCGCGAATATTGTTTCCATATATTGTCTACAAGGTGGCGTATTTATCAAGTAGACTGTATTCTATTTTCATTACTTTTTTACACCTTGGAAATGTCAGAAATTGATGTTTTCCCTTGTTTTTCCGATAAAAAAGCTACCGGTATTAAAGATGCATTACCAGCTGTGGAAGATCCTGAAATGAAATTACTATCCTTGAGATAAACACCCTAAACCTATCATATGTCCTGGACAAACGATTTAAATGAAGAAAAACTGATTAAAACTAACAAATTCGGTATCGGTTTTTGCTCTGCTTACCACTGCATCAGTGGCCTGTAAGTGCCCATTCAAGACAAGAGGGGTAGTGGGGAACCCTTAGTCACATATATATAGGCTTTACAGTTCCTAATAGGCAATCAAGTTATTGGTCACATTCAGAAACAAACAAACATACCCACAAGTTGGGTTTATGCTTCATTGACTGAGCAATGAATCACCAGTAGGGACATAATTATATGCATATATAAATGACTATGGTCTGACGATTGGCACTTAAAATTCAATCAATAAGGCCAACTGATATCATTAGCATTATATTGCACCCTCATTTCCAATATATGACGTATGCCAACAACAGGGAAATCCCTCTGAAATATCTGGTTGAGAGAGCATCCAATGTCCGTCCATTCGGTGCGCACCAAATGAATAATGGGCCACTTCTTTGGCTAATTACATGCTTTTAATGGGCTTGGAACTCTTAGATATTCAGGGACATGTTTGGGTTTATCATATACTTGGTGTATATGGCAAAAGGAAAAAATGCGCAGATTTGCGCATGCATAGCTGGTAGTGCATTTTTAACTAAGATATCAAACATGTAGCATTTGTTCTAGACGAGAAGTCGCCAAGTGGCCATGCCATGCATAAAAACCTCAACTCAGCAATTCGACCCAAGCTCATTGGCCAACACCCATTACGCAAATCTGCAAATAATTGCCAAAAATCCCTACGTTCCCATATGTACACACACTTCAAACCTGTCCCAGTCTCAAGCTTATGGATTTTAAGAGACATTTCAGCCAAAAAATTAACGTCTTACTAGTATAACTACGGAGTTCCAGCATTGCATGTTTACGCCGATTTCTCTCTGTTTCTCCTCGTTGCCGACATTACTCGGCTCACGCTCGGCCACACTCGGTGAACTTCGTGTAATGACGTCATAGGCGCGGGGATTCCCCACCGGAACCCTACCCAGAACGAGGCCCATGTAATGACGTCATAGCAGCGGGGAATCGCCGTATCATGTGCATTCATGATCGGCGATGATTAAAGCTAAAAGACGAAACGATTTGGAAGGCGTCGGGAGACGCCATAGGAGGGAGGTGGGAGGGATGGTGGGCAATGTCAATGTACAAAAACATTCCATACTTATGAAAGTAAATAACCCAAGACATCCCTTCATTCCCATCAAATTGTGACAATAGTTCTAATCTGGTGCCACACACCCCCCTGGACATTAATCATTCATATTAGTCTGGTCCTATCTAAAGTGTCTCCCCCAATTGTCAATTTTCGATGGTATGCATGTTATATCATACCATATATACTGTATACATCATGTATGACAGAATACTATTATACCAATGGTATTATTCAAAGATACCATACAAGTAGGGGGTTAATTTCCGATGGTATACCAATGATACCATATGTATACCTAATCAATGAAAAAATATCATTGCAAGGGGGTCAATTTTCGATGGTATAAATAATATATGTTACTATATGTATGCCTCAGGTATGACCGAATACTATCGAAATTTTCGTGTGGTCTAGCCGAAGGCTGAGGTGAGAGTGACCAGTGCAGCGGTGGTCCGTTAGCTGCTTGACCACTGCACTCTCAGGTGGGAGGGGGTTCTCGGTCCCATCAATAACCCCATTCATTCAGTGGTCATTAATGTGGATCATTTTAATGTTACAGAGTTGAAAAAAATAAATATAGAAATAATTGATAAAGTGGTGAATGAATGAAATAGAGACATGATGGTAATAATACAGCCTAGTAAAAAGATTACATCCTTGTGGTCAGTAGGGTGAGTGGTGGCTTCCCATAATTATCTTAAATGTCTCTCACGGATCATGATACACAGCAACCAATATAATCAATGATATCACTGAGACAAGATATTGTGTTACTCATTATAGCAAATTAGTATATCACTATTGCTCAATTCGCAAATAACCAGTATCGATAGAGATAACTATCATTTTGACTCCAGGGGGGTTACCAAAGCAGGCGATAATAGATTAGAACCTAATTAATGCAGATCAGAGACCCGCATAACGATTTCACACATCATTATAATCAATCTATATTAACACCAATTATCCCTCGGCAACACTCCGTTGTTGACGAGACTCGGTGAGAGGCGGGAACATATCATGTGACGGCAGTTTGGAAGCGTTTTCAGACAGACGACAGTCGTTAGGTAAGTCGATTGAGTTAAATTGCTATTTTTAGTAATTTTGCTATGATTCAACAGGAAATTAGTTAGTACTGTCATGAATTTTTGCTCCGAGGTCACTTTTATTAACTTTTGACGGGTCGGAATGATGTTTTTAACGATATTTTGGATTTTTTCTGCAGATGTGATGCTTTTCCATGAGCAGACATTGCCGTTGAGCTTAGGAATGCCAGTTGCACCGAAAGGTCGAACTTCCCGTAATAGCCAAAGAATAGTAAACATTCTCCAACAAGAAGAATTTTATCAGTCATTGTTGGGCGTACCCCCTAAATTGGAGAAGATAAAGAAAATAAGGAAGATCCATTCCCTTTCTGACTCGGACGAAGAAGCTCCGTTAATTTCCAAGATGGCGGATGAAAATGGCGGAGGGAAAGGCGCAGCGCCGGCTGCTGGAAATGGTACGACGGGGAAAGCCAAGACCTCGTTAAAAGCTAGTCTGATTAATGATTCTGATGATGAAGTTTCTGTGGAAGAGAATGGCACCACTAAAGTTGGTATTTCGGAAAATAAAGATAAATCGAATGGGGATCCTCCTGCCAAATCTCCAGCGAGCTCCCAGGGTGCATCTAGCACTTCCGCCCAAGGCTCATCTGGGCTTGGACAGCCTTTGTTGACAATTCCCTCGGAGGAATGGTACGGACAGATGATGGGTTATTATCCCACTTATGGTTATTATCCGGAATCGTACGAAGATGAAGAAATAGTAGTTGAGTCTCAGCCTTCTCAGCCTGTTACGGTCCCTCCGGTGAGTCAAACCGTTGCTAATCCTGTTGTTAAAGAAGGAGAGTCGACATCTTTGAAAGCCTCTATTGTCGCCGAGTCGGATCCGGCTCCGATCTCGCTTCTCGCTTCGTGTGAGGAAGAAGCGGAACAAATACCTGATGATATTGTAGGGCCAGAATGTTCAACGCTGTTGAAAGATATGGTGAATAATTTCTTGTCGAAGTCAAATAAAAGTACCGAGAAATGGGTGAAAGCTGCACCGAGACCGTCAAATCTCCCCGGATTGAAATCTCCTCGCACCGAAACAGTGGTGTACAGGTCGGTGGCCCCCAGGCATAAGCTTTTCGATAATCAGTGTAGAAGCATGCAAGTAAACCTAGCATCAGCTTTGTCTGGGATGATATCTACGATGTCAGTTTTGTTGGAAAGGGAGCCCAAACTGAAAGTGTTAGGCCCAGCTGGTCTTCACCTAAAGAACGCAATGAAACTGGTGGCGTTCACCCATAAAGAGCTCAGCCTGAGAAGGAAGGAGGCCCTTCGAGGTGTAGTGGATAATACTTATGCAGCTATGTTCAAAGCTGATTCTCCCCCATCAGAGGACTGGTTGCTAGGAGGAGACATAGCCGAAGCTATGCGCATATGTGAGCAGGATAAGAAAGTTATGGAGAAATTATCTCGTCGCCCGCAATTCTCTGGTAACAGCCGGGGTTTTTGGGGACACCCCTCTTCCTTCAGGGGGGGGGGGGGGGGGAGGGGAGGAGGAAAGAGGTTCCAAAGGTCCCAGAGGTTTGCATTCAGCAAGAGAGGTCGGTACCAGAACCACCAGAACTGGAATTTTCAACCGAGGATGTTCGTCCCTTTCCAGGGTATGCCTCAACCAGCTTGGCATCAACAGCAACCTGCTCAGAATCCTTGGTTCTACAACCAGAGAGCTCCTTTCCAGGGTCAGGATCTAGCCATGGCTCTGATGCAGAGGAAGAAGTAATGGAAATAGTTGATCAGGTGGGTGATGATGGTATTGTATGCATTGCTGGTAATATTAGACATTTTATTGGTAACTGGAAAGCCCTTACGAGGGACAGATGGATTCTAGATTTAGTCCGAGGGTTGAAAGTACCTCTAGAGTTTATCCCCATACAAATAAAAGAACCTGCTCCTTTTAACCTTTCAGAATCCCAACAAGAAGTCGTGGAGGAGGAGATCTTAAAACTCCTAAAGAAGGGTGTGCTTGAGGAATGTGTGGATGTTTTTCCACAAGTAATTTCTAATGTTTTTCTTCGCCCGAAACCTGGAAACAAATTCAGAATGATTCTTGATTTGACTGACTTTAACCTAGGGGTAGTGTACGAACATTTCAAGATGGCTTCTTTACAAACAGCCTTAGACATTATGAGACCGAATATGTTTATGGCCTCGATAGACTTACAAGATGCGTATTATACAGTGTCTATTGATAAAGAATTCAGACGTTTCTTTAGATTTAGGTGGAAAGGTTTGCTCTACCAATACACTGCATTACCAATGGGTTTGGCATGTGGTCCCCGATATTTCACGAAATTACTTATACCTGTCTTTTCCTCTCTAAGGGAGAAGGGTCACATTTGTTTCCCCTATTTGGATGATTCGTTCATCGGGGGTTTCTCTATCTCTTCTTGTGAAAAAGCAGTTTCAGAAGTTAAATCTCTTCTGGAAAGTCTGGGTTTTGTGATAAATTTCAACAAATCGTGTTTCAAACCTAGCCATTTGTTGGTGTTTTTAGGGTTTATTCTAAATTCAGCAGAAATGACTGTGACCCCTACTACCCATAAAAAGGAAAAGATCTGGCGTGCTTGCCAAGAAGCAAGAGAAAAATCTCAAATAAAAATTAGAGAAGTCGCGGGACTCATTGGTCTGATGGTAGCTTATTCAGTCGCCAGTGACTATGGAGGTAATCATCTCAAAGAACCAGAGTTTGATAAAAATGTAGCTCTAGAACAAAGCAAAGGTAATTTTGATGTGTTCATGATAATTTCACCAGAAGGTTGGTTCAATATAGACTGGTGGCAAATTAACGCTGAGGGTTTGGTGAAACATTTGCAAGTATCAGAACCTGAAAAAGATTTGTTTTGCGATGCTTCCGATGAAGGATGGCGGGCGACCTGTAGTGGTCGTTCAACCCAGGGTAGATGGTCTCCTGAGGAGTCGCATTTTCATATTAATGAAAAAGAAATTCTTGCAGCCCTTTTTGGCCTGAAAGCACTGTGTCCAGTTCAGGACAAGTTCATCAGAATTCACTCTGACAATACCAGTTGTGTGGCTTATGTAAATAAGAAAGGTAGTGTCAAATCGCAAAGCTGTCATAGACATGCAAAATTAATTTGGCTTTGGGCTGAGCGCCAGAACAACATGTTGATATGTACCCATATTCCTGGGAAATTGAATGTTATTGCGGATTATTATTCATGCAAGTTTCTTGACACTCCAGAATGGGAATTGTCCTGGGATGTGTTTGGTTTTATCGTCTCAGTATTTGGCGAACCTGAAGTAGACTTGTTCGCGTCGAGAATAAATAAAAAGTTGGAAAAGTTCATGTCTTGGAAGGAAGATCCTGATGCTATTGCTATCGATGCATTCACAATTTCGTGGAGTAACATGTTCTGTTTTTGTTTTCCACCTTTTAGCATTGTAGCCAAAGTGTGGCAGAAGATCCAAAGAGAGCAAGCAAAAGCTATACTTGTAATGCCGGACTGGCCGGGTCAAGTGTGGTATGCGCCGGTGGTACAAACAGCCTCAGATATTTTAGTGATCCCTCAAAAGAAAAACAACCTGTCCCATCCGAATCCAAAGAAAAAAGACCAGTTGCGAAAAGTTGGCCTGGTGGCCTCCCTTTTTTGGCCAGAAAATTAAGGTTAGCTGGGTTATCGGAAAGTACACTTGAATTCATCTCCCATTCTTGGAGAGATTCTACTAAGAGGTCTTATATGACGTATCTAAAAAAGTGGGCAGTGTTTTGTATCACTCGCAGAGTAGACATCAATGATCTGGGCATGAATCACATTACGGATTTTCTGGTGCAGTTAGCTAAATCAGGGTTATCTTATACCGCAGTAAACATGGCCAGATGTGCTATTAGTTCTATCACAAAAAATGCTCCCAATGGTGACACCACGGGAAAAAATGAGTTTGCCTGCCGAGTTGTTCGTGCTACTTACAATGTGAACCCGCCAAAGCCTAGATACTCTTCCTTCTGGGATGTGGGGAAAGTTTTCACTCTTTTCAGAGAGTGGGGACGTACGTCCAAATTATCTTTACTTAGGCTGAGCCAGAAAACAGCTGTTTTGCTTCTTCTAACTTCGGCCCAGAGAGGCCAGACGATTTGGAGTTTGACCCTTACAGGGTTAGAAATTCACAATAACAAACTAGTCTTCAGATTACAAACCTTGCTTAAACACAATCGTCCAGGAGACCCCCTGGACGTTCTTACCATTCCCAGGTATGAGAAGGAAAGAGTTATTTGTCCTTGGCATGCGGTTCGGTCTTATTTAAAGGCAACCAGCTCCCTCAGGGGGACTGGTGATCGGTTGTTCATTGTATCAAGACCTCCATACAATGGGGTGTCTAGAGACACTATCTCTAACTGGACAAAAAAGATTCTCACGTATGCTGGAGTGGATGTGGAGAAGTATAAGCCACATAGCACCAGAGGTGCGGTCACTTCGATGGCCTGCAAACTTGGAGTAGATATGAATGTGTTATTGAGGCAGGCCAGTTGGCGCAATGCTTTAACTTTTGGTAGATTTTATAACAAAGCCATTGATGACTTTGAGGGCTCTGTTGCCCATAGAGTGTTGGACAATGTCCAGTAATTTTCTAGTTGATGATAAATTTGGGCCTGGAGGTTCAGCCAGTCCTTAAAACTGAAAAGATTGTATGATTGATTGTTATATCACTTGACACTTGACAAATAAATTGAAGATTTGCAATTTCTTGTGTCTACGTTATTGTAAACTAGATACTTAAAAAACTAAAAGGGGTTCGAGGTAGTCTAGCTTTGAAATCTCACCGAGTCTCGTCAACAACGGAGTGTTGCCGAGGGATAATATTTCAGTTAACGGAAATACGCCCGCCGTCCCTGCGTTTTACGCACAGGATAGTGGGGGTTTCAGCTCTACAAGCTCACCCTCGTGATAATGATTGAAATAATAGTCATTTTTTAAAAAATTGTTTAATTATTGTTGTGTTTGTGGAGAGTTTTTCGACTACCTCTCTCCCCTCTTTTAATACTGCCGTCACGTGATACGTTCCCGCCTCTCACCTAGTCCCATCAACAACCGTGTTACCTCGGGATAATCCCAGTTAATCCTCAAGTAAGTATTTCGGTTAACTGAAATATTAAGTGCTACAAGAATGTAACGTTACCAGGTGAATAGATGTAACATTCAGCGTGACAATATTCTGGAGCTATATCATATTGCATGTTGCTATAATAGCAGATGTAGCCCCATAATTGCCAACAAATGAATGCTTATTATGATACAAAAGTTATGTCTTTATATCTCTGCATAAATGGATGGGTCACTTTTTGATGGAGTGGGTCACTTTTCAGTTATTCGTCGTGACGTCTTCCAATTTACACTACATTAGTAACGCGCGCTGTATTATAATATTATAGCGAGAATATATACGTATAGCAGTTAACGGGCACCGGGTTTTGGAAATAGTCGGGGGAAACCGTTGTTTCCTTGGTCCAGCCAACATAAATTTCTTGTTATTCCGGTGCTGTACATACATAGCAGCCGACAATACATCTGTATTTCAGGAAAAGGATGCTTAAATTCGTTCATAGAAAAGATAACCTGCTAATAAAAGTCTTCCAGGCGACCTTCTTATCAACGTCAGTGTCTGTTGTTCCTTGTATGATTTTAATAAATATGTGGCTAGGTTCTTTTTGTATTGGATTTCTATTAATATTACTTGTATCCATCCTATATACAATTTTTCTTCTTGAACTTTTAACAACAAATAAATTCGTTCCGTAACATAATCACTTCAGTTTAACAATTTCTCTTATATGAGCCACAACCTGGCTCATGGCCAACATTACTACAGTTTCAGTACACATTAATTCGTCATTTTGTCCTTTAAAGCCGATAACTTATATAATTTTACATTTGGCTACATGAACTTTCAAACCAAAGTATTTGAGTATAATTGGGCAGAAATTATTAATCCTTAATAATTCCCTCTCATTAATTTAAACTGGCTGGATGGTGGCGCCCTCTACCATGCAGCAGTTACACTATCCCAGTGCTCCACCCTCTCCTCCAGATAACTGTCACTTTCAAACGGACGCTTGGACATCCGTATACCTGATATACAAACATAAATTAAAAGGAAGAGAGGTTCAACAAACATGGCAGGAAAAGCGTGACCAGAAATGCTTGCCAGAAAGAAAGGTCACAATATGGAATGAATTACCTCAAGACCTACGCATATTGGCAGACCCATTATTTGTATGCATCAACTTGTATTATTATATTGAGTAATTATTAGGAAACTTATAATGTTTATTTAAAACGTCTTTATGGAAAGAATTGTTTAGCTACACCGACATAAAATGAATTGTAAAGAAACGCTGTCAGGGCCCAATGAAAACCACTCTTCCGAGGGAGCGTCACCGGGCATTCCCTGAATAAAAGCTCTTCCAACCCCCCAACCCCCCCATTATGAATAATTTATCCATAAATTTATCCATAATGAATAATTTATCATGATTATTATCCTTCTACAGGGATGGTGTGGTACCCAGGTCTTAAACCGAACCTGAACTCAATATCTAGCGCCTTAAGAATTCAGAAACTCTCGGTCAATCTCGCACCTCCAATTATCGGTAGTAATGTGAGCGTCTAATAACGCGGTCAGTCAGTCAATCTCATGCCTCCAATTATCGATTTACATTACACACAATAATCGCCATTCATTATATTAATTTTTTCCTATGAATGTGTATTTTTCGATTAACACGTTTTCGATGAAAACGCTTGGACTATCATGTTTTTGAGTGTAGACGCCAGTTTTGATATTTGATATTTGTACTGTCAGAATCCTTCTGTTTCTGTACGTTGTTTTTATCTTATGCTTATTTCGCCTTCGCAATAATGTTTTGGTAATAATTAACTACTACTGTTAGAATATTTATTGTATGTCAACTTTATTTCTATTAGTAACCACTATATTTTGATGTAGCCTACAGCTATACCTGAGAACAGTGTATATTACATAATGCTTAGCTGGAATACAAATATTTAAATACAATAATTATAATAAATGAACGATGAAATTCTGTCATTATATAAACAAGTTAACAAGTATCGCAATAGTCTTCTTATTGTAATTTGTGTGAATGTTTTCTTGAGACCTCAAGGACATTCCATTACTACTGCAGCAGCCAAAAAGGAAAGTTTTTTTTTCCAAAAAGGAAAGTTAGCACGCATTAGCTGAATAAACAATCTAGCCATGGAAATGAACTGTCCTGTCCGACCCGTTCACCCATGCGTTTTTACCTTTATTCGTGTCTCTTAGACCCTCGCATTAATTTTGTAGTCTATAATTTTCCGTTTTTAATTTGACAATTATTTTTATTATTAAGAAGTTTTCATGAACATTATTGGGAACTTTCAAAAAGCATACAATAACGAATCTCTCGGATTTGAGCCGAATCTCTGAAATTTTCTTAGTTTAAAACACTTATTAGTTTTTTAAAAAAACATTCTTATTGGTTATTTTCATGCGTAGCCAAGTTATGTCAGAAGTATTATCAATATCACAAATTGATCAAGTTCTACAAAATCCAATATTACATGACAAAAAGTCAAATCCATATGACGATCTCAATATAGGCCTATATATGAAATATACATCATTATCTCAGTACACAAATACTCGCAATCCACACTTATATATATAAGTTATACAAACTGGAATATACAAGCCTTATTCACGTTATGCCAATCACTGTATTGTATATATCACCCCATTTTATCATTGAATAAAAGCATAGGCAATTATCGCGTCGGTGTACAAGGCTTTGCAGGAAATTCCGGGGGAGTTTTTCCGCGGCGGGGCAAGTCAGGCGGATGAAAACCGCGGCGGGATTTCCCGCATGGGTAGTTTTGGGTGGACAAGGCCCTTTATACTGCAATTTCAACTCTCGTAACCGCTATGTAAGCAAAATAACCTGTCTGTTCAAACGAATGAAAACAAGATAAATTCAGTCTCCAGTGAGCTATCATAAAGTCACACCGATCTTTTCTGTACTAAAATGTGTGTAATGATAATACTAAATCGCTAATTGTACCATGGCATGTACACTGGAAGACGAGTTATCTGAAGTGTATCATCAGTTTTGTAACATGTAGGCAAAATAAAGAATACATATTGGCAGAGGCCATACCCTTTATATCACACCTGGATAAACAAAGTATAAAAAAACGTCATCATTAAATATTACTAAATACAATTTTTAACAAAAAAATGTTATACCCGTTATCTAATAAATTGTACTCTTAGTTCATCATAACCTGCTAACACTAAGTAATTAGTCACAAATTACAAAAGTGGCATAGCAGAAAATTCTATTGCTTGTTCTAATTTTTTTTTCTCCTGTAGTGATTGAGCGTTCTCTCTCTGTAACTATCTTCTCAGTTTTATTAATAGGCGCTGCCAACACTCCATGACGAGAAGTAATCAAGAGTGGCACAGCAGACTTGCTTTTAGCATTCTTTTAGCATTTTCTTTTTATAGCATTGTATGTTTATGTCTGTATATACTGTCTAAAGCTGTACACATGTCTTTATGGTTACCTGGAGCAAGTGAAAAGCCCTTTAACAGGGACTTGATCTACCAAGTATATATCAAAGCTTTTTTTTAAAAAAAAAAAAAAAAAAAAATATGCGATTATACTTAATGTGTCCTTTCTTTCTTTCATTAAAACAAACTGCAAACAAAATGGGACGTGTTAATGAAAAGATAAACGATTACCCACACAACTAACCCAGGAAACTCTTTGTGATTCAAAATATCCGTTGCCTAACTACGCGTCAAGCTCTTGGTTACTTTAGTTAAATATTTATTCGTTCTATTTAGTCACCTCTTTCGTCAGACTAAGGAGGAAGGGTCTATGTTAAAAAAAAATTCATGGATCTATTTCGATGTGTTTCTATCGTTTGTTCTGTTTAATTGTTTAATGTAATAAACCCATACATTGTATAGGCAAACTTGAGTGTATTCATGGAGAAAAAACATACTATAGGTGGTGCAAGGTGAAAATGAAATAAATGTAAGGAAGACTTGTCCAGCCCTATCACTATCATTATGTAAAGTCGGACAGATACCTTTATTGGCTCGAGCGAAAGTGATGTGGGAGGGGCATGCAGGATTTTAAGTAGAGACGCGCTGCTTCTACTTTCATTATTCGCTGACAGCTCAAACTGTGAAGCATAGTGTGAACACTAGCTAACACTCACTTGTCACGCAGGATGTGAAAGACATACACACACAACTTTTATCATTGAGGGATAATCGCAAACAGGGTTCTGGTCACTTGTTCTCTCCCCGCTGGACTGTTTGTTTTTCGTCGCTTGATGAATCGGCGATGGATCTTTTTACCACGACTCAATCTAATGCCTCATATGGAATGACTGAACTGACTACGAGTATGGCAGACGAATATTTAGGGAATTATTCCACGCAAGATCCCGCGTTCCTGTCTCCTACTATTCCACCAAATAAGTATGTCTCTCAAGGAACTCACACTCTCCTCGGGATATTCTTATTATTCGTTACTATTTTTGGAGTCATCGAAAATATCACTGTCATTCATCTGTTATGGAAGGAAAAGAGACTTCACTCACTGACCAATGCATATATCACTGTTTTGGCAATCAGCAATTTACTTATGGCATTGATAGGCGCGCCATTCGCCTCTATTTCATCATTTTATGGACAGTGGGTGTTTGGTGACGGAGGCTGTGTTTTTCATGGATTTGCTGTAATGTTTTTAGGTCTCACTGACTTGTATTTGATAACGGCAATCGCCATAGACCGATACATTATCCTGGTGAAGCCCACACTCCGGCCGAAGATGACTCCTAGACTGAATAAAGTAATTATATTCACATGCGTAATGATTGCTTTAGTTTGGTCCATTTTCCCACTGGTTGGCTGGAATTCCTTTACGTATGAAGGACTACACACATCATGTAGTATCAACTGGATGAGTCGAAAGACGGCGGACGTGGTGTACATTTTGATTTTGTATGTGCTCTTCTTCTGCTTTCCAGTAGTCATCATTGCCTACTGCTACACAAACATTGTAATCACAGTAAGTTCATATTTATTCACGACTAGCAAAGTACCCGTCCTCCGGACGGTCCCCCTCTCTCCCCACACTTCCCCCTCTCCCTCTTTTCCCTCCGCCTCTTCTCTGTTTCTCATACACCTGTTTTTCTCTCCCAACCCCATCTCCGATTCCCCCTCTCCCTCCTCGCTTTCTCTCCCTCCCCTCTCTCCCTTCCCCTACATCTTCTACCCCTCTTTTCCTTCCCCCTTTTCTTTCCCTCCTCTCCTATTTCCTCTCCTATTTCCCCACTCTCTCCCTTTTCTTCACTCTCCCCTCCTACACCTTCTCCCTCCACTCCCCCACTCCAATACCCCCTCTCACTCCTCTGCATGTAATCGGGTCCCCCTGGAAGGGAGGTAGTAGCTTATGGGAAATGACATAGTATCTCACAGGGGCTTTCCCAGGCTATAAATAGAGTGTGTAGATCCCAATTTTAAAAAAGGCTTCAAAATCACATTTCCACTCCAGATACCTTCACAAACCACATTATGACGTCCTCCAGAGAGGGTGGACAGAACTCTACAGATGAAAAAAACGGTTTGTAAAACAACAAATTCCGAGAACATGTGAGACAAAGAAACCCCTCTTTTCTACCTAAAGAAACCCCTCTTTTGTTGTTTTTATCAGGAGGTGGCAGAATAATCGGGAGCAATGGCATTCCTTCTTCGACACACTACCATCAAAGCCATATTCACCGCGACGTAATTAGTCTGAGAAATTATGGAAGACCGTATTGGTACATACCGTCCCGTCCCGTCCCGTCCTGTCCCGTCCCATCCCGGTCCCAACCCAAAGCCAACACTAACATATATATAATAACTTTTATTCAGTTTCAGCTTACATTATACATGGTGTTAGCAGGGGGAAAACGGGTGTCAGACATCGGTAAATTTCCGATAACCGGGCCTGATGCCCAAATTATCAATTCCCACACATCCCTACCTTTTAACTATGCATGGGTTGTATAAGTTTTTTTTATCGATACACTATTCGCAATTGCTTATGATAATATATGATAATTTATTTGATGTTTTTTCATAAATTAATCAGGGCCTAATTAAAAAATCATTGTGTTCAAAAAGTTAGCTTTTAATGTTTCCTACATCGTCCACTTCGTTGTTTTTAGGTATTCTAGAAAATGGAATTTATATGAATTTATGGGGAAAAAATAGTATACAATACAATGTGAATGTATACTGCTGGCAAACTGTAATGACTTGTTCATACCAACTGGGGACACACCCACTGTGCATATAATCATACCAACTGGGGACACACTCTCTGGGTATATTATCATACCAACTGGGGACAGACCCACTGAGTATATGATAGCACCACTTGGAGACAACTGGGTATATTATTATACCAACTGGGGACATCCCGATTTAGATGTCTATTTCACATTGAAATTGGCATAGCATAAGTGCAATATTTAGAGTATTAATATATTCCTAAAGAAAAGGAGAGATACTTTTGATAATCCTATAATTTTACAGATTACAAATTATTAGATTCATTATGATTTTCTCCTGCAATTCAGGATCAATTATGGGGCGCTTTTTTCCAGTATGTTAGAAGCAAATGGAATCTTAACATGTCTTTTAATTTCTTATTCATACCATGTCCCCAATTTGTAATTTAAAGACACATAACATGAAACAGATGTGTGTCCTCATAGTGTATGTAAAAGTCTTCGAGGATTATTTATAAAATTGGCAGAATACTAGGCAACAAAATGAGAAACCAAATCAGTGAAGGTAATAAATCAAGAGGTGAGTTCCCCCAAAATCAATTATTTAACATGTCCCCATGCATTTGTATGGTGCCAGTACATAGTCCCCAGTTCTGCGGTGTAGACGGGTAGCGGTGCATACGTATGTGTGTGGGTATGTATGTATGTATGTATGTATGTACATGTGTATATGCATGCATGTATGAATACATATATCAATTGTGTATATTGTATATCCAACGGCCATATTATATACATAAGAGTATATAAGTTTATATGTGGGACATGACCACTGGGCGCAGCAGCGCTCTATCAAGCTGAGTTATATTTGGACACTAGCCACTCACTAGGCAGCCACAGGAACACCTACACCCCTGAACTGAACTCTGATTTTTCTTTTAATAAATAAATAAACGGGCGGTCGATCTGCCCGTTGACATCCTCCTGCATATTTGTGTTGTGTGAGAGAGAGAGAAGAAAGAGGGAGATACTATTTGTTACTGCTAGAGTAGAGGATAGTCTATAACAATTATAATAAATAGCAATGAAAACATTAACAATTATTATTCCAAAGATGAGTGAAGACGAAGATGAGTGGACGAACAGATCGAAACAGCACCAAAGGTCGGGATACTTTATTTGCCCCAATATTGAATAAACAAGCATAAAACAAACAAGTACTAAGTTAAGAAATTATCAAGTTAAGTTTGGTTTATCTCTTTAATATTACAATAAGTGTCAACTTAATTTATATACATGGCGTTTCCAATGGAAACCATTTCTCAGGCTCAATTACTTCATTTAAGCCTTTGGTCGTAAAAAAAAAGTTGGTCGTAAAAAAAAATGGTCGTAAAATAAAGTTAGTCGTTAAAAAAAAGTTGGTCGTAAAAAAAAAGCTGGTTGAAAAAAAGTTGTTCGAAAAAAAATTGTCGTTAAAAAATAGTTGGTCGTTAAAAAAAAGTTGGTCATAAAACAAATAGTTGGTCGTAAAAAAAAGTTGGTTTTTAAAAAAAAAGTTGGTCGTATAAAAAGTAGTAAGCTAGGCTAGGCTAAATAGTTGGTAACTTACTTTTAAAATTTAGAAAATGTGTTGGGCATTGTCCATTTGAGCACCTGAGGCAGGTGAGGGGGGTGGTGGGCAGAGGGATGGTGTGGGAGGTGGGAGGGCCTTCTGCAGACCTATCATGGTTGGAGAAGCATCTAACTAACAGCCAATCAACTCCCTTGGCTAAACCTAGAAAGGCTGTCAATCAGCCTTCAATAACGTCTAGGTGTGAAATCTATGACTGATTGAAAGGATTAGATATGGCACCCTTGCCCGATGTCACATCTAAGCTTAAACACCTCACAGACAGTTAAGCAAGTTATCAAGATGTAGATGCAGTATCAGTGATTGGCACTTTTCATACTGACTCATATGTTTTCTTAGCCTGTGGCTGAGAAAACAAAAAGAAATTTTTCGAGCGATCGCCAATATGGCTACCATGTAATGACGCCGATTGTTCGCGCCAATACTTCAAGCGAGGAGTCGTTGCCCCCAGCAACCATGCAACAACAGTACGGTGGCCCAACAGTGGCCAACAGGAAAGGGTGGATGACAATGCCAACTAATACAATTATACATGTACATTCACATGAATCTATCACAGCAATGCAGTCCCATTTCTACATTAATAATATTAATAATCCTGTATTTCTCCATTATATCATTCATCATGCGACCATAATGTCCATTCTGCAAGTGAATTAACTATCCAATTACATGTAATATGTATATTTCTACCACAGGAGGTCGCTTACTTAAGAGAATGGAATACTAGAATCCAAATTAAGCATCTTATAGGAATTGATGTCCCTGGATAGTGCGGAATTTTCTTAGTGCGGAATTTCTTAGTGCGGAATTTGCCGTTATATCATTGTCATATATGATTTCTCTCTTTTACAACATACAATGTCTCGTAATTAATGGAAAACTTTTAACAAGTCATAGTGACAAATGTGCATATTGACGAATTTGGATGTAGATTGCTTGGGCAAGTTGGCACAGTTAAATACTATTCATTATGATATTGAAACCCATACTTATACTATATGAAAATGAATGAGAATCTAATGTAAATACCACTGTATATAATAATAAAATTATAACTGAAGGTAATGAAGGCTACTGATGAAAATATGGTGAAGACCAGGGGATGTACCTGTTCAAAAGAAATAAAAACGTTTTCAAATCAAATAAAAAAATGACATCGGGTATGGTCCCCGTGAGAGTTACCGCGCCTAGCGTCGCCTTTCCCCAGGAGTGCGATTCACTTGTTATCGAAAATAATTGACATGGCACCAAGCTAGATAATTAAGATAGTTATATATATTTAGCAAGGCCATTGGATTTCCTCGAGATCCCATAACTGGAGAACAATACCGCCCAACAAGGTATCGCCTTGCCACGCATGTTTAGCCTTGTCTATAGAGGCTACTGTATAAACGTATTTATTTTCGCGCAGATAAATTTTCGCGCACTAATTACAATGACACCTTTTCGCGGAGATTTAAATTCGCGCAGCAAGGAAGACTCACACATTGTTTATGCAATAATTATACCTTTCGCGCAGGATTTATTTTCGCGCACAAAGGTGGGTGCGCGAAAATAAATACTGCGCGAACATTAATACGTTCACAGTATGTAACCATTATATCACATATCCGGTGGCGTGAATTGCAATGTCATGGAGCCGGATCTTTAATTGAACTAACTGTTGGACGAGGAGACAAGGGCTACACTGAGTGATCAATAAGATCGCAGGTGATAATTACTATCGTTAATGACATTGACGAAGGTTGGCAATTTGCTGTGGCTAGAAACCCCCAACAACCATTGATAGTTTCATAATGAATCGTCACAGGACGTGACCATGGACTGAGTGGATCCTTCTTTGTCCGGGTCTAGTGTTAATGATTGCGTCCAGAGGGCCGGTGTCATGACGAAAAGTGACCCCCATCGAAAAGTGACCCATGGGTCGATTTTCGGCAATCGAAAAGTGACCCACCCCATCGAAAATCGACCCCCTCTTCTTTTCTAACTTAATGTTCTGAAATAATATATTACGATGCCTGATATTGTATATTAATTCAGTTGTTTGATAGATAGTTTAACATAAAGTTTCTAGTGAGTATAATAACTTATAACGTATACATAATAATGTAATGAGAAATAAATATCCGTTGTAACTGCAATTTCTACCATAACATCTATAGACACTTCCTAGTTTTAAAATCTAATAAAATAATCTGGATACATAATACCTATTAATAGTAACAATTATCCTCCCTCAGTTTCTACACGGTGAGGGCATTATTACAATAAGCCAGCCTATTATAACACCTAGGGTGATTGAATAGGTGTAACATTTAGCGCGACAATATTCGGGAGCTAAAACACATTCCATGTTGTTACATTAGCTCCATGTAGCTTCATGATTGCTGACAAATGAACGCTCAATATGGTATAAAAGTTATGTCTATATATCTCTGCATAAATGGGTGGGTCATTTTTCGATGGGGTGGGTCACTTTTCGATTGCCGAAAAGTGACCCATGGGTCGATTTTCGACGTCCAAAATCGACCCACGGGTCACTTTTCGACGGGGTCACTTTTCGATATCACACCGGCCATTGCGTCGCAGACTAACATGATACCTTGCTGAATGAATAATGAACAACAGGTGTAAGTTGATGAGACAAATTGTGATTTGTTAATGATTAAATTTTGTTAATGGTTATTGGAATGGAATTGGCCGGATTGTCTCCCGGACCTAGGATTATCTGTAATGTAAGATGTATGGTGGATGGCTTTATATATAAAGAAGCCCTTGATACTCATAACGTTTTTCAATTAATTTGTACCTAATATTTGTCACAGTATAAAGCTACGAAAACGATTAGTGTCTGTGAATGGAAAAGAGAGAGAGAGGGGGGGGAGAGAGAGTGAGTGAGAGTGAGTGAGTGAGAGAGAGGGGAGAGAGAAAGAGAGAGGGAGAGAGAAAGAGAGAGTGAGAGAGAGAGTGAGTGAGAGTGACTGAGTGAGTGAATGAGTGAGTGAGTGAGAGAGAGTGAGTGAGTGAGTGTCGTGAGTGAGAGAGAGAGGGCAGAGAGAGAGGGGGGAGAGGGAGAGAGAGAGGGAGAATTATTATTTAAAGATGAAGTCATTCCCAGTGATCCGCTGACCCAGCTGTTGTTTTAATAGGAAGGTGACATATTTAGAGATTTCTCCTCCTCTCACTCCGCACCCCTCCCCCTCCTCTCCAGGGGCGGATCCAGGATTTTCAAAAGGAGGGGGCGCGATTTCAAGTTTAATTTTAAAGAACATACTCATTGTGTTCAATACCCTTTCAGTATAATGTGCATAGGTTGCAAATTTCGCAATTGTACATTCTAAAAAAATTTGACCCATATACGGTCAATATGAACAGTACAGCATGCTGTAATAATCACATGCATGGTAGGTTGCGATTTATTTATTCCCCCTCCCCTCGTCGAATAATAATTACTAATCGTCCACATGATATACTTATATATCCAGACACATAACATAAGATCCCTACTCCTGTAGGAAAAAGAAATAGGCGGGGAAAATGTCGGCGGGGAAAATGTCGGCGGGGAGGCAATTTGGCGGGGAGAATGACGGATGGGGAAAGTGTAAGGCGGGGTCCGGGGGAGATTGTCGGCGGGGAGAATGTTGGCGGGGGAAACACCGGACACCACTAAGATACCATGGCCATACTATTTTAATTTCCTCACATCACCTGAAGAAGGCCAAGTCGGCCGAAAGCTAGTGAAAATAAAATGAAAAATCAAACAACACCTTTATTTAGCTTTGAATACCAACTTATAAGAAAATTACCTTAATTAGCTCAGAGATAATGACTCGACTTGACCTAATTTCAATTGATTGAAAAAACAGCTAAACATAGACAGGTAGAAAATAGCCCTTGGATATCAAATTAAATAGCCATGAAATTTATATCAGAGTATTTTATTGTAAATCAGTTTTGGCAACAACCAACCACCAGGAACCCACTGGAAGACTTGGAACCTAGGTTTCAAAACTGGGCCTCCTTTTTGTAGTCATCATTTATGCAAATAAAAAATGTCTTGAATTGAATTTAACATGACATTACACACACTTGCAATAATGCTTTGAAGGTTATTTGCTATGATATAAGGCTTACATCTATATAATTAATCAGGTACTATACCATGGGGCTCCCATCTATAAGGTTGGAAGTCTCAGCCAAATTACAATAAAGGCCCATTCACATTACCACGACCAGCAGGCCGATTCTTGCCGGCTGTCATACGTTAACATTGTGTTTTTTGCCGTGCGGCGGCCGTACACCAATCGGCCGTTGTAATGTGAATGGGCCTAGAGTTATTCTGACTGGGGATGGTATGTCCCTCAAGTGTTTACATCATAGCAATTTCAACTTGTTTGGTGTCAATTTGTCAACACCTTTGTTAACAAGGTATTTTCAGCTATCCCAGTGCTCATCCTTTGTGTGGAGATGTCAGGGGCCATTGACTGCTGGTCGCTTCAATGCACACCTTGTCATTTGTATGACCAGTATTGTCCTCTCACACCTTTGGATGCTCTCTTGCTCTTTTGGGTATCAATCTCTAAGTTCACATATTAAATAGAAATATAGTTTCATAATTATGAAAATACTATCAATCATGTTTATTGAGTCATTAAGACTTATGTGCCAAATTATAGAGAGGTGACAAATATAAAAGGTCTCCAGTCTAACGTTAAAGCCAATTATCTAGCAAAGTATTACAGATGTGGTCACATACTATTTTATATTATTGCTACAATTGAAAGAACTGTCTACCCCTTTGGTTTAGAACTTCTACAACCATTATTCACGAAGGCAATTATTTACTACTAAATTGAATAATTCTCTGACAAGTGATATTTTAACTGATATAGAATGCCACCATTTTTCTATGAAATCTGATATGTCTGGGTAAAAGATATCTTTATTGTGTTATGAATTATGGAGCAATAATGCACTTAAATTAAACATTACACATGTTCCCACACTGAAATCATGGTCTTGCACAGGGAGATAGTTTTACAAGCCACCCGTTCCCCAACCACTAAAATTAAACCCCCATTGTCTACATCAGTGATGTCATGGCTGGGCCGGTTAAATCTGGATCTTAGACATCCACCTTTCCCCCACCCCCCTTCAACCCCCACTGCTCCCCTGTGTTCTGCGCATGTCAAGTGTCAAATTCAGACATGCGCACAAGTGGGGACTGCCCCAGTAAATACCCTGTGCAGGCCAGATTTCAGGAGAATCTAGAACTCAGGAGATTTGAGAGGACTCAAATCTTGTTCTCAGAAGGGTTGGGATTCAACTCTGTGATAGTGGGCTAACTGGAAAAGTTACAGTTAGTCCCTACTGACTCTGTATTTTTGACTACTACCTTTCAACCTTATCTGTACTGATTCTACAATACCTGTTTTCAAGCTATGCAATATATTGAAAAACTACTTCATCTTGACTCCTTCAATCTCTATACCTGTAACAGTTCCTCATGCCAACACAACGAGAAGTACAATTACACTGTAGCAAGTAATAACACGGTAGACGTGTTATTATACCTGTTATTAACATGTCAACTTTATGCCACGGCTATCCAGGTCTTTGTACATGACTGTTTTGCTAGTCGCGTTAAATTTCAACCTAAAACAATAAGGTGTGACGTAACAGACGCCGGCAGGATGCGGGCGGCGAAGCGGAACAAAGGTAGCTTGCAGGGATAGGGAGGGGGTGTGGTCAGTAGACCATGAAAAGCTTCAGAGGTTGGGCAGGGAAATTAGGGGTGGGGGAGGGGTTTCATTTCTATTATTGCAGACGAAAATATTGCTTAAATATTTATTTGTTTATTCATTCATTGACTTTGAAGAGGAGCTAAGAGGGCGAATTTATTCTTTCTTTCAAACTCATCATTATTTTGGTGGATCATTTCTCTCTAATGTATTTCTTCCATGGGCCAGCTTCTGTAAAGAGAAAAGTACAGGTATATACATCAAATGAAACACATCAAACACATAGGCTCGTTCTACCTATCAGAAAACATACCCTTTTCCGCGGATTTTGAGCTGCAAAAGTACCCTTTTTTCCATGAAAACACTGACTTTTCAGCCCTAAAAAACACCACTTTTTTCTGAAAAACGCTGACATTTTTTAAATTAACCCCCTTTTCATTAGAACGCTGACATTTTAAAAATAATCAATTATTCTACACCATTATGGCCCCACTACCCCCAACATTCTTAAAACAGAAGTGACCAACCCACATAGTAATAGATGCTCTGAGTTTCCTGTGGTAAGAGCAATTTATAATCCTCTATGGACAAGATCAAATGACCAAGAGTAAAGACCCACACAGCAGAGCGAATTTGCTTCCTGGATTATCTCTATCATAACTTCCCCAAGCTTTAATGTCACACACAATTCTGTCACAAACCTTTCACTTCACCCCCAGACTTCACCAGCTGAATTAACACCCCCTTTTTCCATTTTCGACAAGTCCCCAGAAAAAAGGTAGTACTCGATTTTACAGACCATTGGACTTGGGAGGTGCATCATTTCCTTGTTGAAGTGTTTCTTCCTTGTGCCAGTTTCTGTAACAAGAAAATAATAGTCAGTCAGTCATTTCATTGGGAGTATATTCATAAATGAGATGAAGTATAGTTTTAGCTAATGATAATAAATAATAGTAAAGAGCATACTACATAAAACTAGAGTAAAATAGACAATGTCTAGGCCTCATGATACTTACCATAGTATACCTTCCAAGGACGTTTACTCAGCGTCCTCCCCTCCTCTTACCATTACACCCACTACCATTCTGCCTGCCTGCCCGCGCGTTCACGCCTAACATTGGCTGCAGTCCTATATATAGTAAAGCTTACCAAGCATCGGCAATGTGTGGCTGGATGGGGATAGCTCTGCTAAAACAGACTAGTATTGTTAATGATAATCGACAAGAGTTATTAATAATATTTACAATTCCAAATGGTCAGGAGAAATGCTCAGCAAACAGCAGAATAATTATATAAATTCACACAATATGTCCAATATTTTTAAACAAATGCAAGGACTGTAGATGTACAGGTGAGCGTGGCAGGTATATACAGTAGAACTCCATTGTTACAGTCAGACTGGTCCTGTCCTCTGTGACTGACTGAACCCCTTGTGTTACTGGTGTATATACATGTGCATTGACCTAGATACCATTACCAGCTATTACCTGTTACTAAAACAATAGCCCCATGTCACCATGCTTGGTCGCACACAGGTATAGGCTATTATTATATAACGCGACAGGTCGTGCATTTGAACGCAGCTTCCTGACGCCATGAATCATTAACATTGCAAGCACTGAGGACGCCCCAAAACGCGAAAATAAACGCGCAAATCCATATCTATGTACGCGGAGTTTTAACAGTGTAGGGTAATTAACTCAATTAGTAATCCAGTATCATCTAAACTGACAAGGAACTTTACAAACTTAAAGATATCCCTGCCTCATCGATATAAAGCGACTACCGCGTTCTTTCCTATATTAATTTCTGTTATGGCAGAAAAGTCATAAACAGTCTCAGAGTCTATCAGATGAGATAAGGTTGGTATGTCAATTGCTTTCCCGGTCCTGGAATAGGGCCAATACTACCGTCCCCAAAAAACTTTTGCGGTCATTTTTCCTCAATAATTGTTGTCCTAATGGGATTTTAATGGGATTTTGCCGCCAGTGTCCCTCAGTATGAAGGGATCTGATAGGTTCTGGGCCTAGACCTAAAAAATAATCTCCTAATGACATACAACAACGTCGTGAACACATCATGCCACGACAGCCTCTTAACAAATGATTAAGCCATGTACAGGTTAAGTTTAAGGAGATTTATCTTATAAATGTCCATTTCTTATGTTTAACCTTTAAGGTGAGACGTGGCTTCAATAGTGAAATTAGCAAGAAAATGGGCAAGAAGCGATTCATCCTCGAAAGACAGATTACGGTGACACTCTTCCTCATCTTCGGTATGGTCAACTCTTTCATAACTCTTTCATAAGTAGCTTTATCAGTGTTAAAATTGCGCTCGCAGATTGTTATGCAACGGGGGCCATGACCTTAATTAAGTAACAGATAACTACTTTAAGTTACATAGTCTAGCACCTAGATCAACAATAGATTATATACCCTATAATCCATATGTTAGCTTTGTATCTCGTAAGTCCTTTTCTGAGTTTTAGACCCAGGACTAGCATTGGTGCCATTTACATTTCTTATCACTAGCAAAGTTAAAATTGAAAAAAAACTGATTTGATAAATATAGCACCATGGAATTTCTAACTGAATAACCCACACGTGAGCCTATATCACTATAACAGACCTGTTTTGCAAATCAGACATTGTACCTGTTGACAATGACTAGTTGTAAGCACGAGTGTATAAATTTGTTGATACTCTGTATAAATATACTAAATCTAACAATAATAATGCGCTAAATAAAAAATAATGTGCTATGTATATCATTTCCAACTTTCGACACACGTTTAACATTTGATAATCCGCACAATAGTTAATTAGATATAATACATCACATAATCATTTAGAAAAGCCAGCAACCTCTCCTTAATACTTACGTTTATTAACTGAATCAGTGTCATTTTAAAAGTTCACCCTATAAGGTTAAGGACTCGTTTAATATGTGTAATTCATTATTCATACTCTCCGACATTGCATGGACATTATTCACAGTCCATAATCAGAATTATTTTATATGATTTTCAAATCAAATTGTTGCCACAAAATTATTTTCTCTCTATATGCTTTAATTATGCCTTCTTTTTTGCAAATCCTTTATTTCTGAAGTTGACAGTCACAGAAAAGATTCATTTGAATACATAACATAATACCTGTCGAAGGGTTGGTTATTCATAGTTACATAAGTAAACACCGCTTTAATTATGCCTTTATTACCAACAGTGAGCTTCCTCGTCTCCTGGCTGCCCTACGCTGTGGTATGCCTTATGATCGTGGCAGGGTACACCACGACCATTACTCCACTCATAGCCACCATCCCTGCATATATTGCTAAGGCCTCCGTGGTCTGGAATCCGCTTCTCTACGTCGTCTCCAATAAGATGTTCAGGACATACTTCATCGAGTTTTACATGGGACAAGGGACGGCACAGTCCTGCATGCCACCTAAAAACATGGCCCAGTTGAATACAAGGCCCCAGGACACAACGCTAGAGGGACGCGATAACCCGACGATTGATCACCAGGGGATAGCACCTGCCCAGTCACCTGTTCAAAACTAATTAGCTCAATTTTTACAAATAAAGTCATTAGCATGCAAAAAAATGTCTTTAAAATTGACACGAGCTCTTCATTTTTAAGGAGTAATTCAGGCAAAATTTCACTCATTAAAATTAAAGATTTTAGTTGCCTGAATGAGATGTGTATGTTGCTGGTTATAACAAAAAAAGAAAAGCGGGTTTTGAATAATGACCCACCTGTTTCATAGCTACAATATAGGGACCATGTCATATATAGAATATATAGAATGCCATTTGAGCACATTCTACTGATCTTACAGGGCTCTCATAAGAAATTGCTGACTTTTTCCTGATACACTTTGACAATCACAGCCCTTAAAAACCCCAAATCGAAATTACTGACCGCAGGAACTCTGCCTTGAACTTCCCTTAATTGAGTAGGAGAATAAAAGAATCTCCATGTAGGGTTCTTCTAAAAATATATGAGGGTGTAGTGGGTCCAAGCTACCATCCAGGGGCCTGGGGGACATTATCCCCAGGAAATGTTTTAGTATATTGAGTGTTGTTTTAATGCATTCTCCTGGTTTTCAGACCCATTGTCTTTTAATCCAAGTTAATCCTTTAAACTTCAAAAGTTATATAATATCAAACTATTTTCAGATTTACCTTAAACATATTACCAGAGTTCCATGATTATTAAATACCATAATAGAGGGTTTCCTGAAGATTATTAAGAAGGGGATATCCCTGGACGAAAAAAGCTGTCAAAGTATAAAGAGAAGAGAGAGGATAAATTGATATAGTCATATAATTAGGAGAATTATACTCCTTTGTTGTAATTTTAAATGTTCCCCCAAATGATATAGCATAAAATTCACTTCTACACCATATTCTGAGAACTTGCAGGGAAAATGTGTATTTGAATTTCTAAATTTCTGCCATTTAAAAGCAGGAGATTTTTCCTGTATAATGTATTCTCAAATGCATCAATGAATTCAAGAGTAGGAAAGAAGACTATTGGAATAAAATATGTTGTTTATTGACATGTCAACAGCGCAATATGTCTAATTAGACTAGGACAGAATTTCAGAAAACTTGTGAAATTAAAAAAATAATCATTTATAGTCTATTGTCTTCCTCTGACATCTATCCAGTGATATGAGCATTACAATGCTTATTTACTATTAGAGTAGACCTATTGGACACATTGCTTCTTTGGATAACATGATTTGGGGAGATGATTCAGACTGCAAAGCCATTCGGCTAGCATAAATTCTGAAATGCCTTGTAACATACAATTTGAATTTATGGGGATGCTGTTCCAAACTATTGGGTTTTTGTATATGAGTGTTGTGATCATTTACGGTCTGTAAATATGCGCGGTCATGATGCCTACGAAGATCACTTTTCTGAATGAGAGGTGTCTGGCCACCCCCTGAATAAAAACGTTCCCCCCAAAATATTCGCGCTAAATGCGGTTGCTATCGGTAGTAGGCACAGGCTGTTACTTTTATTGCAGTTTGATGAGCCCTCATGCCGACATTATTTTTATTTTAGAAATGAAGACCCGATTTATCAATCAGTAGGTTTTTTTTAGAAATCCTGATTAGGTTGAGTTTACTCTATCAATGAAAGTTTATGTATATGCCCTTATGTGGCGTTTATTACATGCATGTCGAACAGCGTGCTTGAATTTATGTTCTTCATTTACATTGTTTTGTTGTCTTATGTTATTATGTAAAATATTGTTTGTGCAATCACATCTCCGATCATTTAGTTCATCATATGCAACAGTTTTTAAGTGAGAGTGTAACTGTGCTTTGTTTAACCTGAATACAAATAATTATGTTTTTTTAAAACAACAGCACATTGTTACATGAAATAATGTATACTACTATTGTACGGTATACAGAAAAGATCAGTGTTAATAAATGTATGATTATCATTAAATGAATATGTCTTGATCTGTGTTACTTGAAATACTGAAAACATAAAATATTACTATGATTACTAATTTCTGCTAATATATGGTCCTTGCGAAGAGGTAATATTTGGTAGTGTAATGAATGATTTTATTGTTTAGATGATGGAAATAATAATTGTGGGGCGACGCGATAAAACATCCACAAGGTGGACATGTGCGTATTCCAGAACGTAAAAGTATCAATTGACTTTGAATTAACAATATATAGTATGGAAGGAAAAAGCCCATAACATCAGTACGGCTTTTTTGGCCCAAAGATGTGAGAAAGGTGGGCTAGGTTAGACTCATACATGAGATTGTTGAAACGAATCAGTTAAAGTGGATACAGAGAATGTTGCATGCAACGATAATATATATACTGTTTATTCTTTATGTTGTGTAGAGCTACATTATAAACTTGTTCCTCTTGTAAGACTCTGTAAAGTGTATTTTCGTTCTTGGATATAATTTGTGAGATTAATCTTAACTCTAAAAGTATGGATGACTATACTATTTGTTTGTAAGATTTGTATTTGTATCAGAAATATTTTCGAACATTGAAAGGTATCACCTATGTGAAATTTGTTTCGAAATAAAATTAGTTTAAAAAAACGACCACAATGAATTTTAAAGCTATGAGCTCATAATCAGGCTTTGGGAGAAGACTAAAGAACATTATCTTTACCAGGTTTATGCCAAGTCAATTTCTCAACGCCTTTTACAAAGAAATATTTACAATTTGGAATAAATACTTTATCACAAGACCCCTGCTACTGTCATCCATATTTTAAAAGAGACAGTTTGGTGTAATAGACTGATTAAAGTCAAAGGACGTATACATGCTCCATTCGAAACAATGGGAATCGAATGGAATTGTATGTGTAGGTGATATAAATAGAGAGAATGGGATGAGCCGGCAATAATCGAAAATTTATAGGACGAGATTCGTCTACATAAGCACGATGCCATAGGCAGAGTGCTTATGTGGACGAATCTCGTCCTATAAATGTTCGATTATTGCTGGCGAGTACCATTCTATATTTATTATATGTGCATAAAATTTGATCATATGTCATCAGATATCACTGAAAAAATACTAAAGAAGTCTCAGAGAGCCCCGCTGCTCCGCTGACAGCCCCGCTGACAGCCCTGTTAGTATATTGATGAATTAAAACGTCCATATCATGGCCATTCCTTGAGCTATATTAATACAATTTATATCGTTCAAAAGAGAATTTATTGCTCTATTTAATGATGTAGGTTTTATTATGTATTTCTATAATCATAGTACCAAAATCACGGGTGGATTACCGATCTCGGGGATTTGTTTACATGCTCCGCGGAATGCCAAAGCTCTGCGAAGCATAACAACAGAGCTATTTTTAGACAACTACATTTCATATAGGACACGTCCTATATGAATATTTTTATAGCACCCCACTTATAGCACGCCTCATATAGAATGCGCATATAATAATACATGCAATAGGTCGTGCATAGCTGCTCTGTCGACGTGGAGATAAATATTAGCATTTACGTGATGATACTGCGATTACAGTTACATGTACTAATATTGATGATTGTATTGCTGTATCGCAAAGAACATCTGCAAGTATATCGAGATGGATGACTCTAAATAAATTGAAGATTAACTCTAACAAATGCCAGTTACAAATCCTGGGTTAAAAAAATAAGCTAAAAAAGCTGAATTTTGGAAACCTGGGAGAGAATTATATTGACGGTTGCGCTATTAAAAAATCAAAAGTTGTCAGATATCTAGGCTACCAGATCGATGAGAACTTAAATTTTACCACTCATTTTAATAAAATGAGGATGATTGTACAGCAAAAGGTTAACAGTTTAGTACGTTTAAGACCTTGCCTAAGCCAACAAATGGCATGTACTATTGTTAAATCCCATGTCTTATCGCTTGCGGAGTATGGTATTATTTTGTACAAATTAGCAAATGCCAGGATTATATCAAAACTTCAGAGTGTGATTAATAGGGCAATAAGATCAGTCTTTAAGTATAATAATAATAGACTGTCGATTGTCGAAATGAGGGATGAACTTCGCATCAACACCCTAGAACAGAGAGGAGATATATCTATCCTAGGTTTAATGTTTTCCATGAAAGATCTGCCTGAAAGGATACAAGTAATGCCCAGGGAAACAAGACTGGCAAGAGGTATTAATATCATCCAGCCCCAAGCCAGATCAGATAAATTTAATCGCTCACCGCATGTTCAAGGCCCAAAGCTTTGGAACAAGTTAAACCTTATTAATAAAAATAAATCCTGGGCATGCTTAAAAATCTTCCTGAAAGGCAATGATCAATGGAGGAACTGATTACAAACTGCTATAATCTGTACTAAGTAGATGAACTAGACTAGATGGTAATTTTGAAAATTACAGAAGGTGCAAAGATACTACACATATTTTAATCCGCGAACAATACTGTATACTGTTTTTATTAGGCCACAAAAAAATGTAGAAATGTGAAAGATGTATGAGATGTAGGTTTAATTGTAATAAGGGTATATGATAATTCAAGGGATAAATACTTAGTAATAATTTGGCCGTGAAATTGTCACACCGAATGAATGAAAGAACAAAAGTATAAAGATATATAACAAGATTGTAGAGCACGAGATATATAATAGGAAGTAATAAGATCCACTTGTAATAATTGATTAATAATAATATGTAGAGTAACAGTGAATTATACAAATTAATGTTAAATTAGGTACCAAGGTATGACTAGATTTTTCAGATTGGCAAATGAGAATTATTGCATTTGATGTGAAACTTTGACCAACAAAATTTTATTAAAAAAAATAAAATAGGTTATGTCTGAAATGGAGCTAAAGTCTTTGTCTCACTTCACCATCCCGAATAAAAGGCTGGGAATTATACGGAACACTCCAGGGTCACATGATCGAGGTATGATAGAGATAGAAATAGGGAAAGAGAAAATTAACATTCTTGAAAAAAGTAGCAAGAAAATCTATTTCGCCCTCATCTCCAAGATAAAAAAACAGACTCTAAGAAACTTAATAAATGGCAAAATTGACTAAAAATGAACGTCCAAGACTTCAAATTTAAGTTCAATCTGGTAACCTGGAAAGAAGTGTTTATATTCTGCCTCATATAATTACTTGGGAGTCCAGGCTCCATACTTTGCAATACATGCTTTTGCATGTACAAGTGCAAGTGGGGTTATTAGGGGTGTAATCGATCAGGCCATCAAGCCAGCAATACTTTATTTAGTTTATCACACGTCTCAATCAGGTGCAACAAACGTGTAATAAACTCCATATGTGATGTGTCACAGGGAAATGAGTTTCGAAAACATTTTGTTTAAAAGAAAACTTAATGTTGTATGCATCATTTTGCTAGTTCCAGCAGTCTCAAAGAGAACAAATAACAAAGTTGGTCAAATATCAAATTTGATAAAGTACATTTCTTTAATAATTATATGTTGATTTCTTGAACTGAGGAATAAATACACTTAGAAGAAGAAAAGGATTTGCTTGCAATGCATTCATGGAAATATGTGATGTGTCACAGGAAGATGAGTCACCCAGTCGCTAGATATAAACTATTTTTTCTATTTTCTCATCTGTCACAAGGCACTATGTAATTTACATATCTAAGACAAAGTCTGGTATTTTCAGCGTTCACATATCGTGAATATAGCATGGCCTTTTTGCATACAAAATCCCTCAAAGTGGGATAAAAGATCAAAGACGAGAGGCAAAATAAGGGTGTAGTTCACTTGAAACACATAATGTTTGTGTGCGGATGTGTCGTAAGAAATAAACCAGTTGTCCAAACCAAAAAAAAAGGACAAAAACAATAATATAAAAAAAACCTTCCAGTTGTATGAAATTTGTAATTACTCCTACATCGGTCTCCGATTTCATGAGACTCCATAATATTATGTTATTCCTTAATATTTTCTGAATAGGAATATAAATGAAAAGTTTAGAATAAGGTCTTACTAGAAGCAAAACATTTTCCCGAAGGTTACGTATATTGATATTTTACCTGTGATCATAAATGGTTATTTATTATAGCAAGATCTCATACTGAGAACTGCTAAGTGATGGTTATTACTAATACCTTGCTTGATAGTCAATCAACTTCGAAAAAGTATTGCGCGTAAGTGTATTAACTATACCTATCCCTGATTATGTCAAGATAGATGATCACCTTCCTCGCATATAAAGCGTTTTTGCCACGTTGACGTGCTATTCAAAATACCCCAGTAAGGTGGAATACCTGGGAGGAGCAGACTTTTCTGCTATGTGTCTAATTAGCTATTCTCTGTATTATGAATCTAGTTGTCCCTGTATATGTTGTATGCTCATGATTATTCCCACAGGGATGGTTGGAAGAGCTGCTTATAGCAGAAACTGTAAATCTATTTCTTAGGAAATAAAAGTTATATATACATGAATGATTAGGGGATCTAAAAACAGAATAATAACATATATATGGATTTTGTTATATAAAAAATAAACATATTATCTCATAACGTGAAAGGCTCCACACTGTTGACACTAACATGTAGAGATAGCAGGGATAAGCCAAGAAAGACATCGTGAAAACTAACAATAATGTAATTGCCTCAGGTGAGTCGGTGGGTGGGTGGGAGAATCATTGCAATTGGTTATTACCTTGCTATTACCTTGTTATTATTACCTGAGACCACCTGAAAGTCATGAACCTGGATGTCTAAACTGAACCTGAGCACGTGGAGGTTGGGTGTGCTTGGTGTGTGTGTGTGTGTGGTGGGGGGGGGGGCGGGGGGGGGGGGACGGGGGATATTACAGGAAGTCTCTACCATGGTAAGCAATTTAAAAAAAATAAATTTTTAATAGCCTTAGTACATTTAACAATGATTGTTAACATGATTATTTTTGTGTGTTGCCAAAGATACCTAATGATGCTTTATTATTGAGCATAATAAGTGAACCTTCAAAAAACGATTTAATTACCAAGAAACTTTGTCCACATCTTTTTGCTTCGTTGATACATCACATAAATAACATCGTTACAGATTCGTATCATTTTCTATCTCGAGCTCGGACTTCACCTTCTTCAGGGAATTTCTTATGGTGCTACACTAAGTACATATTGGGAATGAATATTACAAGTATATCACAAGTCAAAACTACATGTTTCATTTTCAAATTCGCATGTGTCTGAGCATTTCAGTATATTGGTATGATTGGTCGTCGTGCCCAAACACCTGACTGGACATTACATAACCCAAAACGCGTGCTAATGTAAATCGAGGGCCAACAATAAGACACATAACATCTCTTCTAATTAATCACTGATTACCAGGCCACGAAGCACTATAGATTTGCAGTGATGAAGATACAAACTCCTACAGTGCTAATATTAATTATTCAATCACAATCTGTATTTTACCTTGTAACTGTCTTTAACCTGTTCTGTTTATTAGGGTACTTTCTTTATTGTAGCCCACCGGTATTAAGCATCGATTGGAAGTCCAAGAAATCAGAAGTGGACGACTGATTTCTTTTAGATAGGAAATACCAAAAAAATATTCAATATTCATCACCATGCACCTGACTAAAGACTGTGTAATGTGATGAGTTATACCAAAGAGGTTCAATACTATTAGTATCTAAACTCTTTGGTTATACACAATCATACACCGTAGGGGGAGCTACTAGTTCACCTGGTTACAAGAACATATATTTATGGGTCAGATTTTCAGAAAATGTACAATTGGCAGATCAACTCATTTAGTAAATTCTGCTAAATTAGACCGACAAATCGTCAACACTAGGTTGAGTATATTTAGTATTGCCTTGATTCAAGCAGTCTGTTAGGTTGTGTTGAACTGTATTTTGAACCTGACGCAACGCATAAAAGAAAAATCACATTTAAGTGGTTACCGTATGCATATTTTTTTTGTAAATGTATTAAATGATGTGGCCAATAAAACATTTAAAAAACAATTTTTGATTTAAATTTGGGTTAATTGAGAAGATTGGTGATGGCGACTGAACATTTCCTGGCGATTTTACCCATATATAGCATAGACAGGTTTTTGGATTCCGTGGGTATGGCAATTTCCCCCTCACAGTCATAGGCTTTCTTTGGAAGGTTAGAAGAAGTTCCCAGCTAGCACCTCGATAAGGAATGCCGGTACCTGGGTACACGCAATTTTCATGTAAGGTTGTTCCATTGGGAGCCCAAAACTCCAAAAGTCTGTCCCAAAAGTAGTTGACACGTGATTCCTTAGTTCCTTTAAGGGGAGGGAAAAGTGCGGGATTTTTTACTTCAAACCTTTGCCCCTAGAATCACCGTTTGCGACCGACCATGGCCGTTTGCGACCGACCATGGCCAAATATACAGCTGTATTGTATTGCGCTGCCTCTGTTCTATGTGCAGCAGCCGTTGTTTTGCTTAAAAGGAAGGAAGAGCTGGTTATACTGGCCCTGTTTCTCCATGGTTGATTGCAATGAGAGACTCGCTGGGCAAAGGGTTCACAGATAGAAATAAAAAATCTCCCACTATTCCCTTCCCTTAAAGGGACTAAGGAATCACGTGTCAACTACTTTTCGGATAGACATAGGCCAATTCAAATAATTATATCTAAACTTACATCTCCAACTCTCATTATTCAAGACATAAAACATAATACTGGGTAGACATACAATATTCTTCAGCGGCGAACAGGTTTTTAGAGAGAGCACATACATAAATTAGGCCTACTCATTTTTGTTTCTTCGTATGTATAAGGAGAAAAAATGGTGTAGAAAATAAGGTGAAAAAAGGGATGTTATAGTAAACTTCAGCTCAAATGGAGGGTTTGGTGCTGTTGTATTTGGCAAATGGCTTACAAGGTTCAAGTCCTATCAGTTTGTACTGTACAATGTGACAAATTTTGATATAATTTACAAAGCACAATATATCATAACCCAGGGGTACCTTCTATTGGTCGATTTACCGCCGACGGTGTCATAATAATTAACATATACAAATATTGTACATTATATAAGAAAAGGTGAACAAAAATCGGGTGTAGAGTCAATCATATATACATATCAAAACATTCTGATTGTGTTGGGAGTGTTCCAGATTTACGACCACTATATCCTAGGCGGAATACAAAAGATAAGTCATAGCTTTGGTAAATATATGAATTACATGGAATTTTATCATCAAAGGCATTGTACAAAATAATGCTCCTCAAATAATTGATTTTCTTTCATTTGAAATACAAAGAAAACATGTAAAGAAACCTTTGAAAAAAGTTCTCTCCAGTGTCTGGTTGCTAGTGTCGTATTTATTAATATTACCACTTACTATTCCCTGTATACTTCAAACAATGCAACTTCAAATGCAACTTCAAATGCAACTTCAAATTAATAACTGTATTGATTGACAACACATAATAATTAGTTGGGATTGGTGGGTACTAATATGATTTAGTACTTGTCAAGTAGTACTCAAAGTATATATTCTGTTCTTCTACTTACAATGTCCTTTCTGGGAGTCCACTCGCGCTATGGCGTCTTAGTCGTCACACTAACGCCCCCTAGGCTTTTGACACACAACAAACCAAGGTAGGCTATAATCCAGAACCTTCTCTTCACAACAATAGATGGCGGCACACGAGCTGAAGTACCTCACCGACAGCATCTTAAATCTAAAAGATAATACGCCTGAACATGGGTGTTCTTCAGGCTTATATCCAGGCACTTAATGTCGTGTTTTAAACTATAGTAATATGTACACAATGAACAAATTAAACAGCGGAATTCAAATGTTTCAATGGATGGTGTGTGAGGCCAGGGTTGCACCACACGTCTCTATAGCCCTTCGTTCCAGATCTGGTCTCAATATTTTTCGTCATAAGGTAAAAATATAGCAATTGCAAACATTTCTACTCGGTCTGAAATGTTTTCTTTCCTGTTAAAGGTGATAGAGTGTTTTGAAAACATTTGATTGAACAGCAATTAATAAATCTACTGGGCTCGGGAAGGGAGGTACCCTATGAGACCCGTTCTTAAACCCATTACTTCCAACTTCTATTGCTCCTTATGTAAATTATAAAAGATAAAACTATTACTTTCGCGTCAACTATTAGAGAATTATCGTCCGCATCCCTTTTGGCAATTGAACATGCTTATAATCGCTTAATACGTTTTCTCCAACCTTATCAATGCAGCATTGTTTGAACCGAAAACAGAGTACACCTTTATCGAGAAAAAAAACTTGGTGACAACTGATCATGCCTTTTCACCTGAATGTGTACCTGTCATCAACAGTGCGTCTATAAATCTCCCGGAGTAAACGTATTAGAGACTACTCTATAGGAATCACTAAGTGCTCCCAATACAAAAGCATCTCTAATTATATGATACAAACATTGCATCAAGACGACCTGTAATAAAACCATCAAGTAATGAATAGGAGACCTATTGATAAGGCAGTCTCACAAGATGACTTTTTGTTTACTTTTAGGGTGTGGCCTCCTAAGCTCGATCACATTCTGGTTAAGGATGGGATCCACTGTCAATGAGAACGTGCACATTACATGATTATCCCAGGCGATATCGTAATATACATGAGGGCAATAAATAATATATGTTGGATTTCTGGGCAAAATCGCTATAGTTCAACACTAAGAAATACAAAACAGCTGTTTATAGTACTGACAAATTATGCATTCCTCTATTACGAAATATGCTCTTAGCAGTTTTTCTGATACAAATAATTGTTAAACCATTAACAAATACCAATACATCTCAATACAAATACGTGCTGGACCATTGATTTAGTTAGAACCTGAATTTAAAAAGAAATTAAAAGTAGACAGAGGGGAGGCGTTGTAAGTTGCACCTCCCGTATTTAATATCATTTACATAACATTAATTGAAATTAACTCTAAATTAACTCTAAATTAACTCTAAATTATGCACCTCTGACAGCCATTAGATACTTCTTGACATTGCTTGCACGGTTCTGGGACTTCCCCCTGGACCTTTCCCCCTAGACCTTTCGCCCCTGGACCATTCCCACTAGGGCCTTTCCACCTAGGACCTATCCCCTAAGGACTTCCCCTAAGATTCCCCTCAAGGACTTCCACCTCGCCATAAATATTGTTGACAGTGTTCTCCTACATTCTATTCCTTGCCTCTGCCTTCAACCTCACCATTTGTGAGTCTGGGGAACCCCTAGTCGCAATTTCTCTAGCCAAATGCAAACCCCAAACACCCAGATAAATCGTAAAAGTGGTAGTATGTGAACTTATTAGTTGTTTCATTATGAGGAAGGATTTGTGACAACGGCCACAGAAGAATCTGGATATGTTGCGTCCGGTTTGGGCCCTATACTTACAATATTTATGAAGGCTGGTGTCCTGGCCTGGTCACCATTTGGGACCACCCCGTGGGCTCGTGGCTGCTCTGGGGATGTTGAGGCCTTGTGACAGGAACAACTGCATGATGGACATGGTTGTTGGTTCACTTACTCACCACTCCCTCCCCATGATGTCCATGAACAGTCTATGGGTCACCTGGAGTGAGGCAAGTGGAGAAGTCTCCCTTCAATAAATGGGGCTCTGGCCGATAGGTCTCTAACACTGTAACAGATCCAGTATCGCATCCTGAGAAGGTGCTGCAATCCTGCGATGGTACCAGGAACTGCTTTATACATGTATAGTCCAGAGGATGTGTGGAGGCGCAGGATACTACATTTTGTTTTCAGTTTAAAGCCTGGGCTCCACTTCCCCACTACTTCTCCCGCTACTGCTCCCGCTTCTTGATTAAAGTTTTCAGTTTAAAGCCTGGGCTCCACTTCCCCACTACTTCTCCCGCTACTGCTCCCGCTTCTTGATTAAAGGAACAACAGCAGTAAAAGCTGGGTTCCACTGGCCACCTACTTTTCCCGCTACTGCTCCTGCTCCTTGATGAAAGAAGTGGGAGCAGAAGTGGGAGAGTAATGGGGATGGGTGCTATTGGGCCCCGCTACAAAGCCATGTTACTTCCTGCTTCTTTTGGAGCGTTTTCGAAGCGTAGAGTGCTCCTGCTTCTATCAAAGATGTTTGATATTTAACGGCCACTACTTTGTAGCTGAAGTAACTGGAAGTAGCGGGAGCTGAAGCGGGGCACTGGCACCAATCTATGTTACACCTCACGTTATTTGATGCGTTCATTTCCATGTGAAAATAAAATGTCTTCTGCTCAAATTTCTGAGTTGCGGTAAAAGTAGCGGTGGAAGTAACGTCCCAGTAGCACCCATTCTGGTTACTTTCAGTTGCTTGCTTCTAAAGAAACGGGACCAATTGACTGTAAAAGTAATGGGAGGAGAAGCGGAAGAAGTATCGTAGCAGTGGAACCCAGCCTTAAAGCAAAGTCCATCTTATAAATAATACAAAAATACAGTGATTATGCACAGTATAGTAGTCTCAGTTAATTGATCTTTTCCTCTATACTAGTCCTTTAATCCCCTACAATAATCTTTAATATTATCACTTTGTCCTAAACCTTCAGCAAGCGTGGATGATTAATTAGCCAAAGTGAAGCATCAATGGATTTGAGCATTACACAGAGATACAGGGAACAACATGCAGGATTAACCTAGCAGCCTCAGGGATCAGAGATAGTCCCCACTCCCAGTTCAATACCACCCAACCTCCAGTAATGGTATTGCGCAGCTCATCTCCATTTGTCTACCAGATGGGAGTTGTGTACTTGAGAAGCCTTCTTGGCGAATATATATAAGGTGTGTTTCAAGGAGGAGGGGCCCTGAATTTTAAGTGAGTCTACATAAATGATTTTGTTTGGTGCTGGTACACTCATTGGTACATTCAAAGGCCCTTTGACAACTTAGTCCAAGTTTGAAGATCCAAATTCATTATTGACAGAAGAACTACATCAACCTCAGTCCTCTCTCATTAAAGGCCTTAATTGTTCGTATGCAAACGATTCTTTTACTTCCTTAAAGGGGTACATCTGTGCGAAGAGTTCACATTCCTTTCTGTTGCTCTCCTATAGAATCATAAGGCCCATACGAAAGGTCGTACTGGGAGGGCCATTCAGAGCGTTGCATGCTACTGTTAAGAGATAGAATGTGTGTGACAATCCGTCTTCTCAGGTCATTATCGTGCAGCCGTTCTTTGCTGTGACGAACCCACAATAAAATAGAAAGCCTAACGCTGAAAAGTACACTCTTCACAAGGGTTATTATCGCGAGTCGGTATGGGTGCATGTTTGCCCTCTCACAATGGCAACAACCTAGCCTACGCCTCGTTTGATGGTATCTTTTTTTTATCCAATTGCTATATAGAACGCCATGGTTTTCAAATGTTTATCACATATAACGTCGGACATGGACCATTGTCATATTGTCATTGTTATATTGAAAGCCTTTCTGTTGCCGACTTAGGTACCATCTGCCTTAGAATACATGTCTTTTATTACATTTATCCTAATAAAGATACACTTTGTATCTACATTGTGATTTTTGTTTTGATTTTAAGATACTTAAGGCCTGACAATCATGCAACTCCTTTTTCTCAAGAGTCAATACATCCACTCCTAATTCTCTATCCTAAGTATTCCCTTTCACAAATAGCATCATGTAGCATGATAACTAATAGAAATTAAATATCTATTTAAGTTGAATGAATAGGTTTGATTAATTCTCTTAAGCATACCCCTTAGCAAAGCAGATCGCCTCCCTACTCCCTATGAGCAAATTGGCCACTGAAACCACACTTCACCATTCTGCCTTCCAATCCTTCTTTCCACCCCCTTCTCCGTCCTCTAGATCACTATTTATCAGCATTTCACCCTGGTATGAATCATTTGTATTTAGGTTCAGGAATAATACGCTGAGACCGGATTACATCCAGATTTGTGTCAGTTACCATGAGAAATGCACAGATTGAGATGATCTAACAGACCGAATTTGTCTTTTTTCTCTTTATAAATTAGCCTTATCATAGCAGATGACAGCCATTACAGCTCCCGGTATCTACTCTCTCCAGGGTGTGTCTCTTATCGCTATGGTAACAGTGGTGGGATCAGTGAGCTGGACGCAGTAATATAAATGATCCCAGTGCTCTCGCGCTACACGAGATAACGCGATAACCCGCGTTACTTTCATAACCCGATGAGCGCAATTTGCTGCAATTCCCCCATGCGCTTTCCCCGACGTTATTACCTCTTTCAGACAAGGTAACCAGCCATTAAGGGAATTTTAATTATTTTTCATGATTTACTTTTGGCTCAAAGTTTGTTGTGTTTCTGTCTGTATAATGATGCGGAAGAGGGACCGCCGTGCTTCCAAGGGGAGATCATCACAACGCTTGTTTTGACAGATAATATTGGCTTTGTTGTAGTTTTATTCTAGATTGTGCCCTGCCATTGTGAATATGGCGAAGTGAATTTTAAGTATTATACGTTCACGCGGATGGCTGTCGTATAATATCCCATGGTGAGTGAAATACTAGGGCTTAGAGCCTTCGAACGTTATCTATTATTTTCAAATTAATCTAGCATAGACTCATCAAGTTGTATTACGGAGTGTGCATAATTCCCGAGCAATATTCCGGTCATAAGCCTGTATAGTTTTAACAATGGAACCACCTAAGAGTATTTTTATACTGCCCATATAGGTTATCCAAAGCTATGACAGACTGCCCAGTTCTTCTGTTCAACAAATGTGATGTGTTCCAGTAAAATGAGTCACAAGTGGCAGGCAAAATTAGTATTTTTCAAAGTGATTTATTGTACAGGACCTCCTTATTAGAATGTTCGCATATTTGAAGTGTTTAGCTCTTTTAGTCATATAAATCTAAGTACTAAATCTCAGGACATTGTATTTAATATATTCTTACGATCTGAAAATCAACTTATGGAGTACACTTAATTACTTTACTGGTATTGGTCAACACAGACATATTGCCAACTCTTCTTTAAACATAAATCTATCAAACATAAAATATAGAAACACTTCTTACATGCCCTTAATATTTATTATCTTTGGAATCCACTTGATCTCATCTTTTCAAACATAACGGTATCTCAAAATACATTTTTTTCGACTCATTTTCCTGAAACACATTAATGTGTTCCTAGGGAAAGGGTAATTGTAAATCTAATAATCTATAAAGATATTCAAAATAATAAGTACAAAGATGTACAGACAGAAAACAGAATTGATAGAGAAACATTTTTTTCATATCACTCACGAAATTGATATCTTTTATCTGTATTAATAATGCCTCACAGATAACCTAAATTAAGAAGTTATGTTTATGCAAATCAAAGAGTTTATTATTTTGGACATTGTTGAAATAACGATACGACTAATATTCTAAGCGTGGACAATTTAAAACGGAATTTCCCCGTAGTATCAAGTATCAAGAAGCTGTTAAATCTATTTTTAATCTTAAAGTAAATACTCCAGAATATTTCATCGATTTGAGACAGAATGGGTCTCATCGAAAGGCAATTCATTTCGAGACCTCTACTATCGTATGAGTTGAAATTGGAAATTGATTTTGTTTCAATATATAGGCCCCTTTCCCCTCGACACAGATTAGGTGTAATGCTTCCGGTATGACCTTTTTACCCCCAGAAAAAAATCGTTTCAAGTACTGGGTTCAACCCATAAATCATACTTAAATATTTTCAATATCCCTGGATCCTATTGTTTCTACAGTGTTGGTGAAATACCGTGAGTCTTTCCAATGAAATTCTTCCAAAATTCACTTCTTTTGAATGCCAATGTTTCCAGAACGATGAATCGCAACCTATATTTTCGAATTCATATATCACTATAAGAAACCGATACTCTCTTGATGAGATCACGATAAGCACATTTTCCATCACGGCAAAAAATGTGAAATACCTTGACTAAACTTCCATACTCGGTTATGGTTACCAGGCCGATGTACATGCAGCTAAACTCATAACATTTCCCTGGTAGTTTTGATACAAGATATTAGCTCTACATATATTTTTGTATCTTTATTCACTCACTATAAATCAGCCAAAAAGTGCTTGGGGCCCAAACAAGTAACTGCCATTGTTGTGTGAAATAAAGGCACCTTCTGGCTCCATTGAATAATAACAAGGCTTGGGTGTTTGTTTCTGTTAACGGTTGGTAAAACTCAACCCTGTAGTAATGTAAGCTGACAAATGCATGACATACAAGCTGTCCATTTTTCACCACACAAATCATTCTCGCTGCTCACTTCTGATGCCTATCCCTATACCTGATGTATAGCATTTGTCAACAGGACTCTCACGTTATCTATGGAGGAAATATATGGCTCAGGAAACACCCTGTTCTACCTGCATGATGGGGGATATGCGCACGCACCAGGCCAAGGATTGGTTCTGTCACTGTCCTATGTGATGGAGAATAATACCCGGAAATGGTGGTGGGATTGTAGGGTGAAGTACATGTTGCTTGGGGGAGAAATGGAGGAAGATATATACTGCTGGGAAGTGGAATATAGATAACATATATTTATCTATTTCATTGCATTACCATATATTTAACACAGACAGTATCATATTTGATCTTAACACTTAATTTCACTTCCTTTCGAATTGTTACCCTTGTTTTGTCCCCAAACTGTCAGGATAAAAATGTGTCATAGTAAATATCCAACATATCCAACATTTTTCTTTTTCAAATATCATTTTCCTCTTCTAAGATATTCCAACACATAATCAACATGACTAATGAATATCCTAATAACTGAAGAGATACTTTCTTTCCTTTCTCTCACAGAGATATATACATAGCCATCTTTTTTTATGCCAGAGTCAATTGCTCATTTTCATATACTACTATACATGTGGTGTTTGAATAGTGGCTAATAGACTAGCACTGAGTCCCTTAGGCTATTCTCATAGACCAGAAATCCGACCAAAGTAAAGTTGGTTATTATATGATACATTTCATTTCTGTAAAAGAATAATTAGTTTAATAACTGTTTTGTAGGTAATGCCCAAGAAATAGCCGGTAGTGGTTGTGTGTGGATAAATTGCATTTATTTGTATATATTGATATTATTTAGATTATAAAAATAATCAAGGTGCGCAAGTCTACCCATGACACTTAGGAAAGGAGCAAAAAAGAAAGAAATCCTCACTGTCTTATTTTATAAGGACCAACTGCAATGCGTCATAGCAGCAGATGACACAGGCCATAGGTAATAGGGGAGTGGTAATAGTAAAAGACTTCTTGTAATGGGAGAAAAGATCTCAGTAATGAAGAAATAGTCGGTGCCATGAACTATTTGTTCCAGGAATAGGAATATCTGGTCGGCAATAGGAGGTGTCTTAGTAATAAATTTTGGCTATGTAATATGTGCAAAAAAAGGAGGAAAAGTCTGTGATATTACATATTTCGTACAGATGACGACTCTGGGACACAACAACCCTCTTCCCTGCCACTCTCCCCCCACCCTGACACACCCACCGACTCCATTGCATAATAATGTGGCTGGTCATCGGGGAAGAAAGACAATTCTCTCTAAGAGTAAGCCCTATTGAGTGATTCCAAACGGACAACAACAACGAAAAAGGGTGTACAACAATTATTATGTAAATCAACCTTTTGCTGTAGTGATGCAGTCGTAGAGGTGTTGCCATCACTGTTGCACATACATCTACAACTGCTTTACAATAGTGTGACACCATGGCCAGATTTTGTATATGTTTTCTTATGGTTTCGGGCCTTAATTACAAGATGGACTTTGCTAATCCAGAGATCTAATCTTGAGAGCATCTCGCATGACAGACCAGTATTCCACTGCATATAAAATTCTGATTTCCCATGGCGAAAATACATGCCTTCCCCACAAATAACAACGTTTGATCGAGCTAGCCTAACCAACTGTATCCTAAGCAAAGAAACATGGCTAAATTGTCGTCTGCAAATAACATCCTGAATGGCTAGTCAGTGATGAGGAAAATCTGTGAAAATAATAATCTATCTCTCGCCAGAAGATTCATAAAGCACCGCCCCACGTTGCGTGTCTATGGTGAGCGTTAGGGGGGAGGGGGTAAAGGGGGAGGGGGGGGGGAAGACGCCAAGGTGGGACGAGGGAGGAGTTTGACCTTTGATCTGACCACCAGAGCATGTCAGGCGAGATTTGTCATCATAATCCCCCAAAGCCTAATTCCTGAACGCCCCACTAGAGGAGCGGCTCGTGTCTGCTCGAGCTCTTCCATTACGTGTGGGAGTGATACCCGACTCACGTAATGTAACACAAGCGAGAAGTTATTGTGTGTATTTATAACAATAATGCAGAATCGGCGAGTAAATGAAATTGAAACATACGCCGTGTCCCAGGCCCTGTTTTAATTACTGTAAAGTTCACTGAAGTGATTAACTCTTAGTATACTCCTACAACAATATTATGACGGAGAGAGAGAGAGCAATCTTTAACTCAAATTTATCAAATGATTAAATTTAAATCACGACATTGAGGGGCTGCTGATGCACTGTTTGGTGCATTATCCTGAGGGGAAGCTGAGGTATTATGCACAAACAGTGCAATAAGAGGCCCGAAGTGGAGGTTATTAATCCTTTTATTATCTGCCTAATGTGGTTATGGCCCCAGGACCATTTGAGGCAGAGACTAAAATAATACTTATATGTAATTGTTCAGTGCTTATAATCATAACTTCATAATACAATGTTGAATAACAATATAGGTTAAAGCTTTGAAATCGGACAATGTGGAATGTTATAGCACGTTTAATAATAGTATAATGACCTCTGTCTCTCTCTCCCTTCTTCTCTATCTCTATTTATTGGGCATGATCATAAGCTGCCTCCCTCTCATCTCTCCCACCCTTGATATAACCACATTAAATGTGTTGATAAGGGAGTAAAGCAACCAATCTCACTCACTCCTAGGTATTTGTTTGAGGAAGAGAATACAACAAGTACAAGTATAGCCAGCCTATCTGCATGGTTTGTTCCGGGAGACAGACTGAGTATAGAGATACAATCAGGTCGTACAGGAAGAATGTCAACGATATAAAATAAGTAAAGAAGCAAGGTATGAAAATGCACTCCATCTAGTGGAGACTATAAGCGTTTTGTCTTGCGCATTATACTGATATTTAACCCAACCTTTGCGCGGGCAATATGCGCACCTCTATACATCATTATATATAGGAAAGCGAGTACACATGTACCAATGTAAGATACATGAGTAGTATAGTAAAAGTTGGCAGTTGCTATGGCACTACAGTGGTATGTTTAATAATCAGCGCGAGCGACGGTTACATGCATTTCTAGTAAACAACGTGGCACAATCATTTCTGACACAGGTCTAGACATAGTGGTGAAGGAATGAGGAACATAATCTTTGCCTATATTTTCCATAAACATTTCATAAACTAACTCAGGGTGGCCGCATGGCTGGAATATGATATTATGGGCGTGGCCAGTGTTGGGATGGGGCGGGGACTACGTAATTTGTTATATGGTGATTAATTGGAATGAGAAACCGCAGGGAGGAATTATTGACACGTGACAGATCCTTTTAAGCCATAGAATAGAACAGTTGCATGTTTGCCTGGGGAAATTATCGTGGATTTAAATTATAATAATATTCGTAAAACAATTTTTCCAGTGATACATCGGAATGCTTTGAATAATAATTAAAGTGAGTTTTAGAAAAGCGTTAAATTGGGAAAAAACGTGGGAAAATCATATTATACCCATTTAAAAACTCTTAAAATTAGACCATCGTAGGATGCAGATGTTCTATCTATTCTTTTATAGTTTATTATTTAGTATTATTTTAACATAAAAATGTAGCTACTCTGACTATAAGAGTCATTATACGTTCTACCGCAGGCCTAAAGGGTTTGATACATTAATTATCCCTATTAGCAAAGACCCCATCTTTAGTATTGATCCGAACATTAGGAATTCCTTCTCATCCTTGATAGATTACTTACAAATATGACCAGACTTCTCTACCTCTACACTTTGAAGTTCACTTATTATTCTCTGATCAACTGTTAAATCAACATTTCCAATTCGTTTGGAACCGTGAAGTTGTTTTCCTCCTCACTGTCTTACCTTCCTTCTCCGTCTCTTCCTCTCCTGATGCAAGCTTCTCTTTCCTCAATCTTTTTATTATATTTCATTTTCGTATCATAGAAGGATGAACTTTCTTCCTTTCACCGCTTTGTAATCATCAATACGTTTTTCTCTGTAACTTCCGTTTATGTGGTCCATAAATCTGTTACAAATTATATGCCTATCTTGTTTTGCAAATTTCAGTGAGAGCCATTTAGACTCTTTATCTCCTGGTTTAGTATTTAAGATCCACTTTAATCGAACAAGTTCTCGCAACTAAACTGTTAGTTATTATTCGTTTATTAATGATACATCAGTAGCTTTCATTTATGCAACAGAAGGTTACAAAATATATTTAACTTACTACCATTGTTACATGTTGAATAATGTATGTATATATGCGCGGAAAGAAAGTATCATTCATGCCGTATAATTATCACACAAATATAACCTAAAATCATTAATTTTATAGAGATGAAAGAATACTAGCATTAGCTAATGTTAAATAATTAACACCAGTGCCATGGTATTTGGCACTGTATAGAATCAGCATCTCTTTTATTTCGCAAGTGGTTCTTAACAAAAGATTGAACGCATTACAGAAAATAGTGTTTACCACAGATCTCCCTGAATATCTTTATGTTAGCCTCTCTGGAACTTCATTAAAGGGATTCATAAGCCTTTCATCTTTTGATTATCGTTCTGAGTACAAATTTATATATCATACATTCTAAGGGCTGAAACCATGCCAATATAATTGATAGTTGTGCACTACAATAATTTCATGATATGACATAGTGTAACTAGGCGTTTGCGTGATTCTACCATTATGATAAAAAGAAAGTATATTTCTGAGCTTGAATCAAATTTCAATTATATTGATAAGAACAAAATCGGTTGATTGATGTGTTACAAGCCTTCCAACACTGTATAAATGCAGCATGCTAGTTTCTTACAAATTGTCATGGTGCAATACTCATTATCGGGAATGCATGACCAATGCACCTTTTCAGGTCTCACGTCAAATAATTGTTGCATACCGCATTTAATCAATGGAAGGAAAATATTGAATTCTCCGTCCAAATGGTTTCATACATCCCCATCAGATCACATTTTATTTATGCCCCCCTCCACACACACATTATTGGCAAAATTATCTTTCATTGATTTAATATTATTATGCCATGTACTAAGAGAGATGAGGGCGTGATATCTAAGAACAAGTGTCTGTTGGGTTATATTTTACTTTTATATCATGCTGCTAAATTTGTGTAGTAAAAAGCCAAACCTATCTCTTTATTTACTTTATTTCTTCAACATCACTACCTTGCTCTTGTTCAAAGTGCTAATTGTGATGTGTTTCAGGTCAATGAGTCATAAGTCGCAAAAAATGGATTTTGAGATATCATTGTATTTGAAAAGATGAGATCAAGCCGATTCCAATGATAGTAAACAGTCTAATGATCTAATAAGTATTTCTAGATTTTAAGTTTGATATTTTCGTTTTTTTTAAAAAATAGTTTCCATAATCTGGGGGTCAATTAACAGTAAAGTAACTAAATTTAGTCCATATGAGGACCTTTAAAACGAAAGGATATATTACATAGATTATCCTGCAATTTGATACATCTATTGATATAACTATAAGTGATAAACTCACCAAGAATTAGAACATTCCAATAATCTGATCTTGTGGAAAAAACCCCTAAAAATATCAATTTTGCGACTTATGACTCATTTTCCTAAAACACATCACAATTAAACGACTATCCTATTGGCCGAGCCGATAGGCTCCTGCCTTCATCAGCCGTCATTGTAGCTAAACATGGTGACAGTGGTCAACCAATAAGAAGCCTCGTTACTGGTAAAAGCAGGATCGTAGCGTGGGTGGGGATAACTTTATTACATGGCAGTTTTTCACTGTCTCTATGCAGCACCCTTTGGGCTATAAATTGTAACTCTAACTCTGTCAATGATTACGGATTAATGCCCATCATCTCCGGCCCGCTGGTGCACTGAGGATGCATACTCCCGAGGCGAAGCCAGGATGTACCCCAGCAATGGAGGATATTAATCATTTTAGTCTCTATCTAAGGTGATAGCCCCTGGACCAATGTGGGTAGAGGCGAATGTCATACAATCTCTATTGAGATGCTTAAACCTGTCCTGATATTATTATTATTGAATATTTTTACAGTGTTATATTATAGAGTAATATCAAGCCCTGTAGGATTGGTACAACTCAGTCTCACATAACAGTCGCAGGTATGTATAGCCCTCTAGTTCTAAGAGAAACCTAATATAGATATTATGTCAAGAAAAAAGAAAATCGAAAAGATAATAAGAAAAGGGATAAAAGGATAGAGAAGATGACCTCATGGAACCCTTGATGAATACTTGTCGTGATTTCCCCTTGTCGGTAATGGTTTTGTGAATATAATCACCGCGTAGGAGAGGCCTATACATGGGACGCGCATGGACTGGAATATTGCAGTTGTTGAAGATATATTGTAAGAACCATTACATAGATCTACATAGCCTACATGTATTTCCAGATATGTTTCCGGACATAATTCATGATTATTTCTACCTAAACGAGAGTACATGCAGAAACAGAAATGGAGCAGAAAGAGGGAGAGAAATGGCAGACATTAGAGTCACGGGAAAAGGAATGGGAATGGTATGTGACACCGGGGAGACAGAGGACGGAAGAAGTGGAAATCCTGCCATAGCAAGATGAATTGTCAGAGAGCATTTATTATTCACACCACACCAAGCATGTCGCTCGCTCCATAACGGTACAGAGCAATCATGTCTTTTGTCTACATTCCAGAATGATCCAGCAACATCCAGAACAGGAAGAGCAGCAGGAAGAACGGAGAGCAATACTTCTCCTAGCAGAAAGGATAGAATGTTGATTAATGTTGGAGCAAGGCCAGATTTAAGAAGCCATCGCGAATAAAACCATTCATTTGTTATCCCTCCGTGCAGTTTCTGTCCTTGCCCATCCATCATTTCACCGATTTATCCTAATTTCCGAACGCACCTTCAGGCTGCTACTTGAAACTGTCAGAGAGAGAATGCCGCGTCTCGCGTCACTCAGCGCACGCCGCGAGATCTCGCGAGATCTGCTGCCACCGTCATGCCGCCAACGGCGATTCAAGGCAACGTAATGGACATCATCTATAGGTCGATACACTTCTTGCCAATGTATAGGAATGAAGATATTGCAACGTTAAAAAAACATCAAAACCATATTTCTATCATGGCCAAGTCTAATGACTAGACAGTCACCACTCAATGGTATACGCACACAGACCTGTGTGTCATCAAGTGTCATCAAAGGGACTTTTCAATTCAAATTTATTGGTTATCAAAAATACTGATAAAGCATGGTTCAAAATCCATGTAATCGATGTACATGGCCAGTGCATGCTGTCTCCTCAACTTACGTTGGTCTGGCTGTATAGCTGTGACATGACAGAGTGGAACGATTGAACAAATTGGGTGGTGCTTTTCCCAGAGGGGCTAGGCAAGGGCATTCGTGGGATGACATTAGCTCTTGTTTTAGTTACATTATATATAATAGCCATGCACCTAGATAGTTAAACCCACCCTAGACACAGCGCCAAGCAGAATAGCAAGGTATTTAGAGCTTCGGACTTTGGACAAATAAATGTCTTGCTGTATACAAATGTTGAATAAAAAACAAAAAACAAAAGAATCTCATGGTAGGCCTACATCAATATACAAAATTAGTGTCAATCAATTTATCATATAGATCTGCGAACCATTCTGAGATAGTAAACCCCTTCAAGAGAAACTAATTACAGGACTTACTCATGAATATATATATGAAAAGATACCTAGTAAAACTAAAATCAACTACGAGGACTACAAGAACTTATCTTCCCGACCCTCCATATTATTATCAAGACATTGCCCAACAACTCCTTAAAATTCTAAGCCAAAATAATAGAGTATTACTATGTTAATACTGCTTATAGCTTAGGTCTCATATTCCCATTGAAATTTGTAAAGGAGCTCGTTTTCACTTCATGCCTTATTTGAGTGCAGAGCGCTCTAGACACATGGTTGACGATAAATCACATTACGCTTTAAATCACAGGAATTAATCGAAGGTGGCGCCGCCGGCGCAATAATTAGTAATGGCCTAATAATATGCAAATTCCTCGCGAGATGATGACGAGATCTCATGTTTTCTCGCGAGGATCCCACCCCCACCCCGGGATAATGCCCAATGGGAGGTCATGATCAGGGTTTTCTACCTTTGTCAGCTGACCCCCTTTTCATTTTTCTGCCCGAGGGAACATCAGAAAACTGCCCCGTCTCCCCCGCCCAGTCCCCTTGTACCCCTTCTGCCAATTGTTCTAAGTGGGGACAGACCCACTAGATGAACCCTAATAGCAGAAACATATTTTCTCTCACCAATCATTTAACGGTTAACCATTGTTATGATGGGTAAAAATCCTGACATGACAAATGTGCAAACAACATCAAGCCATATCTCGTCCATAGATTCATTCAATCCCTAAAATTCAAATTTAACTTGTATACAAGTTAATAGTTGTTTCAGTTATCACACAGATTGCACGCACATGCCTATGCGATGTCCACAATTAAACCAGTTATATTTATAAGCAGGTTAATATAGAAAGAATTGAATTTGAAATGCGGCAAGATCTCTGCTTTCCTATAACTTATAATAAGACAAGTATCAAGCTTGAAACTCTTCACGTCGAATTTCTAAATAAACAGCCGATTCAGGCAATACCCCGAACATCTTTAGGTTAACTCCAGTGCTTATTTACCGTATCAAATTCAATCAATAGAAATAGGGTAAACTAAAGGGGTATAGACTAGCCTGTTGAGTGACTGGCTGCAACCTCAATGTTCGGACAAGTAGGAGCAAATGTATCTACGTTGGTAATTTCAGGTAGGAGGTCGGCTTAGTATCAAAGCTAAGAACTGATGAAAGGACAGTCAACCCACAATCAAAATTAGCCAAACCCTCCTACCATCCCCTCTGAAACCCCCCTCTCGATCCCTACCCCCTTTCCCACTCAGAAAGAGTACTTAGCGTTTTAGTTCACCCTCTGAACTCTTTTTATGTCTGAGCTTTTAATGTTGCTGACCTCTTCCTCCTCACTCCACGATTTCCTAGACTGCTTCAGGGAATCACAGTAAGAGAGACAATGCATCTGAGTGGTAGGCCTATAGTTATAGCATCGTTATATTCAATGTTACAGGCGAATCTAGCAACATTTCGAGACATTTGCAACGATAAAGCATGACAATTAACGTTTGCATTACGACAAATGGACATTTCTATTGCTTCTTCGATCATCTGCTCAACGATGCTCATCCATCTCGAGGATCTCACCCTAACAAGCAAAATAACCAAGGGCTAAGATGACCTTATCACAGGTCAAGTAGAGTCTGGTTTTATCAAACATTTACAGATAATTATAGATATAAATATTATTGGAAACTGTATACAGGATCTCTAAAACGACTATCGTAATTTAGCATTACACAACGTCCATCAATACAACTTGTCAATGAAAACATAAAACGCAGCAGAAGGAAGTATATTTTTTGTTAAATTTCCATGAACTTATTTAAATACAATACATGTATATCTCTAAGAAATCACTGTCCGTCCGTTCACAAGCGGAACAAAGCGCCCAACAACAGAGAATCGCCCGAGCACACACATTCTCCGACATCAGATAATATGGCATAAACATGAAAATTTCATTAAGATTGAGGTGCAAATTAAAGAGATAGGGACTCAATCATCTTTTAATTCGGAAGATTACAACTCTCAGTTAAAACTGGCGAAGTTACAAACTTGATGGATAAAAACATAAAAAATAAGCGATTTTAAGTAAGATCAAAACGTTTCTCTCTCTTTTTCCAGCTGAGTCCCCCGAGGGTCTGGCTTTTTTGCTCAGCCATGCCATTTTTATGCACAGACTCACATGTTTTAGTTCCTCCTGACCCCACTGGAGGCACTTGTGAGTGATCCCGGGTCACGTGATGACCTGATTTAGGGAAGTCGTTTTTCGCTTGCCGAGCCATGTTGTCCTTTGGTACACGGGAGACTTTTGATCCGCTCCCCAAAGCAAGTTAGTGCCATACACAAGAGACTTTTGATCTGGTCCCTAGGGTGACAGAGCAGATGGGAGGATGTTTGACAGTGTGTGTGTGTGTGTTTGTGAGGGGGATCGGTGCTAGAGGGGACCAGTGTGTGTTTGTCCGGTGTTTGCGCAGCTTAGAACAGATAGGAGGAGGGGAATAGGAGATGAGAACTGTGAGATTGAAGACTGGAGGTAGATTTAGGACAAAGAGGGAGTGAGAGAGAAAATGAAAGAGGGAGAGAGAGAGAACGAGAAAGAGAGGTAGATTGAAGACGGAAGGTAGACTTTCATATAATAGAACAAAGAAGGAGAGAGAGAAAATGAAAGAGAGAGAGAGCGAGAAAGAGAGGTAGATTGAAGACTGGAGGTACACTTAGAACAAAGAGGGAAACCCGGAAAGCGAGAAAGCGAGAAAGCGAGAGAGAGAGCAAGAAATAGAGAGAGAGCAGAAGAAAAAGCGAATGTCATTTGATATTGAATTTATAGCAAATTGGCTTTTAAAAAGAAGAATATAAAAATAATCATATTGTTAGGAAAGATAGGCGTTATAGATCTGTGCTATTTCTTTTATTTTTAGACAGTATAGTCTTTACTACGTCGAGTGAAAGAGTGAAGGCATAGTCTACTCGTGGGATGAAAGGATGGAAGTCCCAGGGATGGAAGCACTACAGTAGGTCTTTACTGTGAAACGATGCTTCTTTTGGCCACTAGTGTCAGCACTGGTTTTTCCCCAGCCCACGCCGGCCTTGCTTTCGAGGAAAGATAGGCTATATGGAGCAACAGGTCGTCTTCCTGAAAATATAGGTAGTGAATCGATTTGATTTGCAACAGGTTATAATGAAAGGTTTATGATTTACAGATCGAAAAAATACCTTTATGGCAGCTCGATAGGTTTTGCGCTGATACGACTTTTGGACCAACACATAGTATCTGTTATCATTCAAATAATGCCATGGGCCCAATACTAGCCCAAGTATTGTCTGCATGTGTGGAAATAGGCTGTTAAATGAGAACCTTCTAGAATTAAGTTAAAGGTTAAAGAAGAAGAATAGAAATAGAAAAGGCGGAGACAACCTGTGATAGTAATGATGGCCCCAGGTACTAAAACCATGAATCGCCTTCTCTTCTTCATCGTTGCTAGGAAACACTTTGTCCGGTGTTTGTATGCTGGGTGTCAAGGGGACAAAGAGTCAGGTGCATTGTGGGAAGAGAGAGGGATAGCAGTGAGGTCATGTTTGAACAATAGCGAGTGTAGCTAGCCTCTTCATGTCAAATAATAAGGGAAGTAACGAGTGATACCACAGGGCAACGCAGGATCACAGGAATTATGACAGAGTTACAGTTCAGGAATCAAGTGAAAGCTGACAGTGAATATTTTAAAGTACAATTTAGTCGTTCGTTTACCTTGCACCAACATATTTTGTGACAGGAGGCTATACTTTATTGAAGGATTTCTAATATATTTTGATTATATTGCTATAGAAGATACATGACGAATACCTTTAAAATAGTTTGCTGCAAGAGAATATCACGTCAGTATATGGTATACTAATATAATCTTGACCCTTTATAGTTAGATATATCGGCCCGTTATAGTTATACCATGCAGGACAGGCTTGACCAGAGTAAACACGCAGGTGTCCGGTCGATGGTGGTCAGACTGGACACCAGAATACGACTATTTACCATCTACTTACCGAAAGCTGTTAATGAAAAATACCATTATTATAGCACTTACATGCGTGCAACTATCTCCTTATCATATGGCAAGTGATCGAGACATGACTCACCGCAAACCTTAAATATCGTGTTAGCTCCAGGGTTTGGAAATTGTAAAAGAATTTCTCTTGTAAGATGAATGATTAATTCTTTTTAAATATCAATACAAAAGATCGAATACATTCGGGAAATCGCGTATTGCTAGGGGTTCTTGTAATAGAAAAGAATTCCCAATTTCCCTAGTCGGAACCCAATGACCCCAAACACCTGGGTGAATTATTGTCATAGTAAAATATCAATACAAAAGACCAGATGTATTTGGGGATTATATATTACCAGGGACTCGAAACGTAAACCTATTAACAAAGAAATACATGGAACTCAAGCAAGCAAGTGGAAGCAGGAAAGCGAGAGCCAACTAAACCCGGGACATTGTCAATAGAATCTGGGCAGCCCAGTTAGAACTGGGAGCCGAGGGGTTGTGAACACCACTATAATGGTCTATGGGAGGCAACAGGTCATATACAGGAACTATACAGTCACCCGTCTGCACTGAGTTAAAGAGCAACCAACACAAAATATGAGAGCGAAAACAAGCTCTAAGCTTACCACTTTATATCCCCTTGGGCAGGAACTTTGTAGTAGAGTTAATTTAAATATATTACGGCCGGGTATTCAGGCCATATAACTTACGAGTCTTATAAATAGGCCGAGAGAACCGAATGGATTAATAAAATCGGGACTAGTTACACATCTATAGACGGGTGATCGAAGGGAAATTGTTTTTTAAGTACTATCAGATTGTTCCATGGACCTTAGTAAATTAGATTAGATATATATATTCCGATGGAGCTAATTTAAGCACGGAGATATGAAGCGAAGGTTCTGTTTAGCGAGTCATTATGTGCATTAATTGACTGGAACATAACTAAAGTAAAATTGAACAAGGTTTACATGTTCTGTATTATATAAATTCTGTCACAATTACATTGCCTCCAAAATACAAAGGATACACACGGTCTCCCATCGCGCCATTGAAATCCCTCGGATGACAGCGACCCGTCTCTCCGCTACTGCATGAAAACACGTCTGATACACTTGCGGATTGGCCCAACGATGTACGTAGGAACTCGATATCAGGAAAGAACAAAATATCATATTCTATTCAGTAAATATTATGCGTTATCAAATAACTTGAAAGTAGCAATTGAGATGTTCATGTTTTTATCACTTATATATAAGTAGTTTTTTCCCCAGCTCTCACATCTATATAATATCATGGAAATTGGGTGATCCCATTTGTGGCAGTTCTTTCTGGGAGCTGTAAAGTATATAACAGTCGCCCATGCACCTTACATTTAAGAAATACATCTATAAGAGGCCCACCTCAGCAACCACATGCAGGCTGTATCATACCAGGGATCACAATTACTCCATCAACTTATCATAATATCCCATGATGAAAAAAACCCTTCTTTTATGGAAAATAACATTGTAATCGAATAAATCAAAATATCCAGCCTCTTCCAATATGGTACATACGAGGGACCTTATATTCGGGCCATGCCCCTAGAACACTTAAACCTAAGCCCCGTCGGAGACTGAATACTTTTTATCATCAATGTTATGGGGGAATTACGAAGCGCAGCCAGCTTTAGAAAACCAGGGACATTTTATTATTGTCCTTAAAACCATTAGGGCCAAATTAAGCCTGCTCACTAACAGCATCTCACAAGAAAATGCTTTTAATTAATTTCCTCTGTTACGTTTTAGCCGAGAGAGAGTGAGAAGCCGGTGTGTAGCATTTCTTTATATGGAATATATTAGTTGGAAGATAGCGTTGCGCGAACTGAAACTATAAAGTTTCCTCTTAATCTTCTGCTTTCATTTCCTCCATTCCCTGGCTCTATATCTTCTTCCTATTCATCACCTCTGTTTGAGACTTCTTCCAGGTCTTTATAGTTCTCTTGCAGTGGCGGATATCAATGGCACAGGGGCCCCCAAGGGCGACTACCCCCCTCTCAAACTGAAAAGTGCTTATTCTACCATTTAATTCCTATAAAATATCACTGGTCAGGATGACAAGTATCCCATTTAAACAAATACATTTGAATATCTTTAAATGATTTAATATAATTAGATCTATGTTTTTGTTAACATCGATTCTCTAGAAATTCTTTATCGAAATGAAAAGTGATGTGTCCCTTTGTATTGAATTCATCTAGAACAGATTTAATAATTATACAGGTCAATCATATATTCAGTGATTCCTATAGGCTATTTGAAAATGGAATGGCACAGTATTCGCGCCCCCACACCCCAAAGACGACACACTCGGAGCCTAGGACTGCCAATGTCTTTTGTGCGAAGAGCTAAAGCGTGTTCTTGTGCCATTTGCAGATCTCGTCTAGTCTTTAATAATAAGATAGCGGTGTGTTTAGAAATTACAAATCTCACGAGAACTGACGATACTTGACGTGATTTTATCATGCACTGCCGTAAATGCACTTCAGCTCCTTACCTTTTGTTTGCATTTTCTCCATATAAAAATCATTCTGCTTCCCAGTCTTTTATTATTGCTATTAAAAGTAACTTGAATCGTTTTCTCTCACTTACTGCTGTGTTTCTTTGCACTTAGCGTTTCCATAAAAGCGCACCGTGTGAGAGTACTAGTTATCCTTCTCTCATCTCAACGCTAAGAGAGATACGCATTAAAGAGTGGTCGCTTACAGACGGAGGAAGATGACTTTTTATTGCATTTTATATTTCTACCTGTATTTTATTTCTACCGCTTCTCACTGGCCGTTCTTCAATAGATGCGCATGCATCCCTGGTTGAAAACTGGTTGTGATTATCCATTATAGATTTGGCAGGGAAGTACGGGACTTTTAACGCTAAATTTGGAAAAAAAACCCTGTCACAAAGTAAAGGGAGGTATTGCATATATATCGCGTTGAAGTATCCTGAATATCCAAATGGACAACTTTTAGATAAATTGATTAGTATGATAGGCTATATGCGCACAAATCCTTGTTCCCCCTTCCGCCTTTGCATACCTCGGTAATATTTAACCAGTGAAATTACGACATAACATGCATACATAATGCAGATAATATATATTTTCATGAATGGTAGCCTTGGAAACAATTTTTAAGCGAATAATCAATAATACCTGATTGTATTAATTAACATTAAATAATGTAGTACAGGGTCAATGCATTATTTAATTGAGACGCAATGATATGTTATTACTTAGTATTATGTTATAGTGTAATATGTGATATATAATTTCCGGGCACACACATACTGACCTGATGCTACATTTTCAGATGCATGTAGTACGTTTGTCATCCGCGTTGTTATCTTATCACTGACGTCGAGTAAATCACCCGACACTCTACAACATGTTTACCAGCTTTTTTCTAATGTACAGCGCAAGTTGGAAAGGGGGTCATTGACCTTTCGTTCGAGTAGGCCACTTGCATTAAATGCATGGGAAGGATTTCAGAAAAAATAGAGCCCTATTAACCTTCAATTTAAAGTAAGCGTTCATAAAAAAAGTATTTTTCAAATTTCAAATTCCAAGTATCAAATATTTTGCGAGAAGGCTTACTATTTATCTGAAGACAAAAAGGTTGATCGCGATCATAGTCTACTACTTTACTGTGCTACGATTTCATAATTCTGTCTGTAGAAAGACGGGTGGCTATATTTACAATAGTCATTAATGCGACTCTCGGAATACAGAGGGCGTGTTCATCTCCCTCTGGTGGCGTTTTTATCAATCACAAGTCACATGACCCGGCTTGAATAGAAGCGAGGCTCATGACAGGCGACTTCCCATTCTCAGCACAAATTGGTTTTTAGATCAAACAGTTCCAATAGAAGAGGAAGAATACAGATGTTCTGCAGCGTAGTAACATTGTACTAAGGGCGATATGAAAAGGGGAAGAAAGGCCAAACAAAATGGGTTTCCGGTTTAAAGTAGTTGACACATAGGTAGGCGTGAGGGGGTGGAAGGATGGCGATGGGGGTAACTTAAAATATTGTTTTTAGGAAACTACCTTTCAGGAACTGAAAAAAAAGAGATTATTTCGTAACACAAATTATTTTAAGAAAGAGAAATGCACCTTTTAAAGGCGTTCTGGTTAGGAAGGGCTGTTATCCTGCGTTAATAAGTTTTTCTTTGTCAAAAAGTCGGGGGAGTATTTTTAGGCGGTGTAAGGGTTAACCAAAAACACCTATTGTTTTTCTTAAGTCTCGAATTGGGGTTGGGAGTTGTGGGTACGGGTGAGCATTGTTTTTTCCCCAACGTTTTTATTCAGGCAAATCAACAGATACACTCTCACAAATCGATTATGATTTTCGTTGTGTCCTGAAAATCCATTATAAACTACACAGGACGTGGGAGGCCTTTGGATGTGATTATGGGAAGGGGTCCTATCACCGTTTGTCTCCAAATTCTGATCTTTTGGTAGAAATAACTGAATAAACGCTGAAACGCCAAGCTAAGTTGCATGTAACCACCTTGCGTTTTGCAATATTTTGACGTTTGAAATAATTTGGAATCAAGATGGTTTCCCCACAAACAAGCGTAGGGCCAGACTCCTATGACTATCCTTGAAGGTAGTCTAGTCGATTTGTAGCGAGAATTGGCGCGGGAAATCTGAGGGAGGTGCAAAGCCAGAGACGACCGTTTGCTTTGGAAAGCCAAACTGTTGGGGAAATGTTAGACTCCGTGCCACACGGTTGAAAAGATCTGCTATTCCAAGGCAGAGACAAACCAACACTTCAATGTAAGGCAGTTGTTTTCGCGATATAAAAAATGGTTTTATGATATTATTTTATTTATAACTCGAGGTAAGTTGTCAATGATACGTAAAACTATATCCCGTCAACAATTCAGGAGCAACTTTTCCTAAGTAAAAAAAACCCCATGCTCTGCCATCTTAGATAGTACTTATTTTTTCTCTAAAAGGTAAATGAATCTATACTATAGCGTTTCATTGTTGCCTGCTTCTTTCGCTATAACTCATTATAAACTAGATTGGGTCGGGGAGGCCTTCTCATCCCGAAGCAGGAACAATGTATAAATTCAGCCCCACTGAATAGAAAACCCTCTCGTATGTACATATACTCTGCGAACCCTCAGATCGTATTCCAGTCCTAGAAATCTATACTCGATTTTCCTAGAACAGAATTAAGGTTGAGTTATGAATAGGCGGGAATACCAGAAATGTGTAAGATAACTGTTGGGCTTGAGTTACTCGTGAGTCGATAAACCCTAACCCTAATGACATATGATGAAGTATGTGACCTTGCACTGCCTTTACTCATTATTCTTTCTCTTTATGACTCGTGGAATGCGAGATAAATGATATAGGCAACAATTCAGTGTTTAGCCCTGCTGTAGGCGTTGTTGGATTCTAAGTTACATAAGCGGGTCAGATTTTCAGAAAATGTACAATTGGCAGCTCTACACATTTAGTAAATTCTGCAAAATTAGGCTGCAATTGGGCCAATACTAGGTAAATTCGAGTATATTTGGCATTGTATTGATTCTAGCAATCTGTTTGGTTAGGTTGAACTTTATTTTCGTCTGAAATTTGGGTTATTTGAGAAGATTGGCGAAGTTTATTTGTACATTTTCTGAAAATCTGACCCAACTTGCGCTGGTAAGATCAGGAAAGCTAGCACACTCGAACACTACCACCCAGAAACTACTATTATCTCAGAGTAAACCTACTGGAAAACCACCGTGATTTATACTCCCCATCCTTTAATTTTTGCCTTTTTTTCGGGATTGCAAAATTGAATTATTTACTCAGCTATTAAAAAGGAAATGACAGGCGGTAAAATTTGGAATGGGTGATCATAACCACACCAAGTTATAAGAAGAGTATGTCATTATGTTAGCCCAGACTATATCAGCTTGCTACTCTAATATTCGACCGACTTGTACATTATAATGATGAATGATAGTCTATGGTTATCATCCTTGGGCAATTTTCTGTGTATGACAAAAATCATTTGTGGCGCTTGGCAACTATTTATTCACATGGATATTAGATTGTTTCTGTACAGATATGAATTGGTTACTGAAAAATTATATCAGCTAGTTTTCTAGCAGCTTACTATAACCTAGAGTTCCCTTTACTCTAAGCTATAACTTTTCACACGTTTTGCACACCAAACGGTAGCACACATGCTGGGAGGGGCATTATAGGGAGATTGTGCGAGCGTTCATGAAAGGCTATCACAGTGGAAACTTATGAAAACATCAGAATATACATTCCTGATTCACGATGTGTAGAACTATTTTGAGCGATTGCTTTTCCAAACCAAATACGTTGACATGTTTAAATGATTAAATCTATTTGAGGGGATAAGACTGCCCTGCCGCTCCACCTCGCTCAGGACATCCCCTTTCCTGACCTCTCGTATGCATACATCTCTCACTCCTGCCTTATCAGATACCTGTCTATATTATCACTCCCTTCCCTCTTGTTTCTCTCAGGTTACTGTGAGTGGGGGGATGCAGGGAATACCAGTGATAACCCCTTTTCCTCCCATCAACTCCCCCTCTTCCCAAGTGTACTATCTATTTACTCATCCATGCTCTCATTTGAGCAATCTTTACCCACATATATTATTAAGAGGGACCAGGGAGGATGTTGATGGTTTTCTGGAAAATGATTCTGTTACTTTCTGTTTTAAAAAAAGTAAAAAATATTGTGTATGCTGATTAATTTAAGGTACCTTAAATTAATCAGCATACACAATATTTTTTACTTTTTTTAAAACGTCCTACCTGCTAATGTAAAGACAAAGATGAAATAAAAACACGGTAGATGTCAGTTTTATTATAAGAAGACTTATTTTTATTATTTTTATTATTAGGCTTGTTTGCCAGTTTAAAATGGTCAAAGTTTTGATAAACATAAATGATAAATCGTTCGATGTGAATTAAAGGAATTTCGGTTCGTTATGAAAGTTGTTTTTTTAAAAATAAATTTTACTGAGCGAATTTTCACAATGTGTGATAAGTCTCATTATGGTGCATTGAGCATAAGGTTTGGTTTAAACGAAAATCAAGAAATACCAAAAGACATACAAAGTACAAGTATTGTATTGTTGAATATTGAACCTTAGAAGTGTAGAAGCCTCGAGGGCAGGATATATTGAATAGAACCTTCTTTTAAAAAACAAACAAAACAAAAACACAAAACATTCAGAGGGACCACATGCAGAATAGAGGTCGAGCATACAATATTTTTCGAAAAAAAAAGAAAAAAAAAAAAGAATGAAATTGCTTTTGCGGTCAAGCCCTACTTCAATATTGTATCTAGCAATGCCACATCTAAAACATATCAAAATAAAAAGCATGATTTCAGTCGCATCTCCTCCCCAACTTGATTATAATTACGTTTGCTGTGATTGAATAAATAGTTCGAAAATCACGAGACATTCATGCACCATTATTCATGCTGTTAAGCCATGCCTTATTCTCTTTCATTTCCTCCTGATCTGATCTATGCCAACCAAAATATTCAAAACTTCATCTGTATGTATTTAGTTTAACCTCACGTTCTGAATCTATTGGACTAGGTGACTTCATTCCCTCATTTCTATTCTACGTCTAATAACTTTTACCCAGACATTTTACTTAGAAATATAGGATGAGTAAATGTTATTAGGAGGAATATGATCCCTCCACACACGTCCCCCCTTCCCCCTTTCTCACTTCCCCTACCACTCAATTGCTGATTGCGCATGTTTATGGCTCTAGATCTGTCATCATTGAGGACTATAGGACACTAATAAGGCACTGATGACTCTTGTTCGCATCTCTGGTGTAAGGCAAGGTAAATAGGGTATGCAGCAATACGTATATCCCACATCATGTATGGCTATGTCATCTGCATTAGGAAATGCATAAGGGCAATTGCTTTGACGCAAATTTGAATCCATGTCTGCATTCGGAGTTTTTGGGATTTTTAGAAAACGATGCACCAAAATTAATAAAAATGATGTTTACAAATTATTTTCCACCTAGAATAGCGTTTTTTTTACCAGGATTATTTCAGTTTTTAATTACAGCTGTTCTTCCACAATGGTGCCAGGGGAGGAGGCGAAATATATGCAGTGGCGCTGAATTCAAACCCATATGGGTCAGATTTTTAGAAAGTATACAATTGGCGGCTGTACACATTTAGTAAATTCTGCAAAATTAGGCTGCAATTTTGGTCAATACTAGGTAAATTCGAGTATATTCGGCATTGCATTGATTCTGGCAATCTGTTTGGTTAGGTTGAACTGTATTTTGAACTTTATTTTCGTCTGAACTTTGGGTTATTTGGGAAGATTGGCAAAGTTGAATTGTACATTTTCTGAAAATCTGATCCATATACAAAATAGCGGTTGAGATTCAATGGAAAATAAAATATCTTTCCCATGCATATGTTTCACGGGATTGCTTTTATACTAAGATCCTGGCATCGAAATAAAAGGATCAACATATTATTATATAAAAATAACGAATATATATAAGGATAAATATCATTCTCTTATGGCGTCATAAACATTAGCGTTTTTGATATCACTCTGAGTGAAGTATTTTGATGTTGGGCATACATATGCAGTGAGTAATACAATTATCTTATTGTACTCCACTATAAGCCCATAAAGTTTTGTTCCCTACTATATCAGGGAACTAAAAGGAGGAGCAATAAGGTGAGGAGAGTGTATGATGAGTACAATACTTCATCATCTGGAATATGAGAGAGATGGATCACACGAGGGAAAGCTACTATATATGTAAATCTCTCCATATGTCTCCTTACACCAAGTACTCATGGAATTTATATCTAATATTCACCTCTCTATACCTCTACATCTGTCTCACTCCTTCTTAGTCTTGTCTCATTGTTTTCCCCTTCGTTATGGCGACCTATCTTTATTATTGTTATGGTAGTTTTTGTTTTGTTTATACAACTCCAAATCCAGAAGTCTACTGACTGAATTGGTCAGCATAGCGAGCAAATACACAATACGTGCTGTATTGGGTTGTTGATGTTTGGCCGGTTTAGCTTTTCAATCCCTAAGAATCTTGATATTTTGAACAAACTCATGAAAACGCACATATTGCTGTTTTAGCGGTCATTAATCGTGTTGTTTATATGTTCATGATATTGCTCAACCTAATAATAATAACACCCATTTCTATTATTATCATGCGTCCAAAATCGCTAATTGTACTAATGGCATAGCATGAGGGTTGTGTATACATGCTTACCAACCAGGATCCGAATCTAGGTTATATAATATTCTTATCAGTAACAGACCATGTCCACACCATGGATCATTTGTAGAAGGATGCTATACTCTACCAATAAATCACTTTGATTGCAGATCTCCAATAGGTTAGATGTGTTGCTATTGTCCTTCTTAGATATTCCTAGATCATTATTTAACAGTGGTATTTGTCTGTGCACCTTACTTTAGCATTACAGGGAGTTCTTTGAGGCGAATGGCCTTTGCAAGTAAGTCCACTAAGCCGATTCTCAAGCGATTCTCACAGAATTTAGTGTAAAAGAGTCCTCTGGGCGCAAAATCGGCTTAGTGGACTAGGCCCTTATGTCCTCAGACAGGATCCTCAGACAGGATCCCATAACCAAAATACTTGTGAACCCGATTAAAATAGCAATTTCCATATTAGTATTGAATTCATCAACCTTTTGAGGACTGATACATCACGCCAAGATCTACCTCAATGATAATATTAAGAGTAAAACTATTTGATCCCACATAATATCTTTTCATTATATACAGGGACCCCTCTGGCATGGACGTTGTATGAGAAGAATTGCCACATGATGACAATCGATGGGATTTTCCAGAAAACAGAGATTTTTCCAGCGGACAATAATTATTTCCGGAGAACAAGTAATAAAAACTACCGTTGTAGAAACGAAATAATGAAGTCAACCTGGGCCATTATGCCTCGCCAAGAAATTCTAACTCATTTCTCTGAATACTTATTGCATCAATTTCGTTCCTTTATCGAAAACAAAGCCCTGAAATTAAAGAAGGATTGCATACTATTATTATTTCTCGTTACGTCCGATTTGGGGCGAGATATCAGTACTGAACACTTATACAATAAGATTCGCCTTTTAAAAGAGGTGCTTAAAGTGACACTTCTCACTATTCTGGCCTTGATTCACGAGTAACGGAATTTCTACCCAATCTTCTAGTGTCTGGTACATCTTAGTCTACCTAACTAGTCCCTGGTGATATCGAAACTATCTAATTCAAAGTATATATATACGATATTTGGTCCAAATAGTGAGCAAATTCATTTCGATGTGAACATTAAAACTCCAAACTAAGCCCCTTTAATACTGTTTAGCAAGATAAAATACCTATAGTGAAAGCATTAGTATGGAATACAGCGCGCCCTGCTCCACCCTTGTAAGGACTTGGCTATTCACCTTTAGACAACTGTTTAAATGGCTGTAATGGCATAATATATTATTTTAACAAGTTTGATTGACAAAAGACGGAAAATTAACAGGTTTTCCATTGACAAACAATGCCATATAAAGAAGACATTATGTTTTCTGGGAAATGTTGTAGTAGGTTTCGAGGTTTTTACCTCCATAAAGAAAGATTAAGTTCATATTGCCTTTTATGGGACCCAGCTAAGCCTTGGCTTAGACACATTCGGATTCTATTTCCTATTTCTCTAAGATAATACCCTGTCCTTTATTGTTGTTACCCAAACACAAATGTGCTTCTTTTTATTCATTATTGTTCACTTCTGCTTACACAGCAATATTTCATCACACAGGTTTTGTGTAGTTCTGTCTATACCCTGGCCTTACCTGAACCTTTTCTTATCTGATTACACTAATCTAATGATATTTTTTGCCACCATTTGGCACTCATAATTCTAATCTGCTTTGGAGTTTGAGGATGGTCGGTCGAGTATGTTCTATGTCTTAGATACAAAGAGTTTAGGATTTCTACGTATTGGAAAGAAATATGCATGGCAAAATGGATGTCTTATTATAGCGGGTCCTGGAACAATCACTCAGAAGCAATATTTGAATTCTCCCTGTTTGTGGTATGAGCGCCCATGCTGTAGTCTATGGCGTTCCATATTACCCGTTAAAAAGGCGTGATAAATCGTATGATCTCATGGCAATGAGTATCTTGCGATTGTATTGGCTAGAATTTGATACTATAGGGCTCATGTGAAAATATGAAATATGATGCACGGCGCCAACTTTCATTGAATTCGCCATCTGTATCATCTATTAATTTTGTAAGAGTATCATCTATGGTCTAATGAGTTGTGGAATCTGATTAAATATTCATATTATAAGCATGCACTAAACGTGACGCAATATAATGGTATGAAATAGATTACTTGCACCTCTTTAGCCAAAACTGTTATTTTTCTATGTATAAGGTGAAAAATCGCCTACTTGACGATAGCATGTTGTTTAAATTACAGAACTAGAATATTCTATATTCTAGTTCTGTGAATAAACAAACATGAGTGCCATTTGTACCTACATTCCCTGAATGCTCCACCATTTCTCACGATTCCATGTTGGTGATGAATGAATGGATCCTCTATTGTAGTCATAATTCAGTCGGTATATGTGTCCATATTAATAGCTGCCATCTCATGTGATTGTTCTCGATAGTTGGTTCCCGATAGTCCTCACCAATTCCCAGCACCTTCCGGTTGTTGCAAACATTATCTGGACCATAGAGAAATCCAAATTTTTTAATTCTTCCAATATTGCCAGCTTGCTTGCTGACACTTGAACAATGAACGCTCAGTGAAAACCCGAAAACATTCTTCTTGATAGAACACATATGGCAATACTATTTTGCAAGTAATCTAAATTTCTCCAATAATAGTTGGGTTCATTTTTATTTCTCTACCTTCGACCAACAATCTTTCCCGACTTCGCTCTCAACTGCTAGGAAGCCTGTTCTCTATATTGGACGTGTCAAAATCTATTAACTGCATGATGCTCCAGAAGACGGGCTGAGTTAGCATGGCAACTATTGTCAAGATGTTACCAACTGTTTTAATTTGGAAGCCTATCTCTGAATGGAATGTAAATGCTTGTAGGAACCCCAGGAAGTGTTGGGCAAATAAGACCTTGATGTTGAAGAATGTTGTATTAATTATATCATAACAATACACCTTTTTATTTCGTTTATATACATGTATAATTATGTAGGCCAATCAGATTTATACATTATATACAAAAACGCTGTATTTGTTACCAACTATTTTCACGTGTTGCCTATCGAATGAATTTCAAAGCAATTAAACACTATAGGTTACATATCGAATTAAGAACACCAGTATTGGAATAGTCTAGGTCAGATTACAATGGCATTCTTCACACAACTAAACTATAACATATCACCATTCACCTCCTATGACCCCTCGCTGTCTGAAGCCTCCAATACAATGATATTTGCTCTCTATTCTACTTGTCACAAATAATTCTTGCCTTTTTCTCAGAGCCTCTACCAATGCCGACATATCTCCACCTAATCTCAGCGTGTGGGGCCGCCGCTGACCCAACCAGGATAAGGTTGCGCTTCCATTCTGACAGGCTTTTACCGAGTAAGCACATCATGGCACATGCCTAGAGGATGAGAGGTAATACGTTGTTGCATCCCATCGCTCCTATAAGTATTTATGTTGTAATCAATGCAAACTTTTTCATTTAGTCACATATTTCAGGGGAACTACATGACTGGAGTCCTATTTCAGGTATGAATACTTTTTTGTTGCAGCGAAAAGTTGTCTAAAATTCAATGGAGATATCTTAATTTGAGGTAATATATTTCACTGGAAGTCTGTTTCGAATGTTTGGACCGGAATTCTGTTGCAACGAAAAGTTTCCTAAAATTCAATGGAGATGTCTTAATTTAAGGTACTATATTTCATTGGAAGTCTGTTTCGAATGGCTTTAATTGATAGCATAAATAGTAGAGATATTCTTGTAAATTTGCTGGTATGACGTAGATATTTTTGGGAAAGGAGTCTCTCACGATAGGAGTTATTTTAGGCAACGAGGAGCAACACTGCAACAACACTTATAGTTTCAGATTAAAACAATATATTATACAGCATTATACTATGCCATTTTATCAAAATATAATACACACATTATATTATAATGCATGGATATGCAAGGAGTGAATCGAGAGATGAAGCTTTGCTGACAATATCTAGGGGCCTTCCCGCCTCACACACAGGCACAGTTTCAGCCATTGGAGCTGGTATCCATGTAAGTCAGTGCTAATATGTCAGTTTTTCCTCTTTATTGTAATCTTATAAATTTGTATGTCAGTTATTTCTCGCTGAGCCTCAAATTGAATTAAACAGTGCTGCATGTTCCCTTCTCCGAATATGACCAAATGAAAATACCATTATGATATAATACAATAGCCTAAACAATAGCCAAACATATTTTGAACATGTAATTGATAGAGCAAAACTATTATATTCCTCAACGTGATGACATGAGTTTAATGATATGTTGCAGATATCATGCTGTAGCTACCACTTGATTTAGTTGATGGGGCTTATTGATAGGAGAAAATATAGTACAATAAAGGTTTTATTATTAGTGACAGATTGCAGAAATGCCGGGATAGCAGGACAATATGTCTTAACATTGATGGAGATTATGTTAGTAAAGAGGCCTTGACAGTAGACCAAAATGTCTCACAAAAATAAACCAGAGTACTTAGATTTCCCGTCATGTTTCCACACATAGAAGATCTCTTCTCCTGGACCCTGGTTTCCTTGTAAGCGCTTAATTCGCGACGAGCGAAAAACACCCACGCAAAAGAATATTTAACGCCTTTTACAAGCTCCTTTTGACAACCGCCAGAATTGTGAATAGGGACAAGGCACAGAACTCAAATTAAAAAATGAATTACCGTTCGGGAAGGAAATAACGGGCGAATATTATGTCGAAAAACGCTGGGGTTAACGTTATTAATCAGGGGAGAGGAAGGGGTTGAGGAGAAGGAGGCAATAGATGAAAGCCATAAAAGGGGTGGCAAGAAAAATGGCAATCATTCGGTTGCCTTTAACAGCACTGGCGAAAATTATTCTATCTGTGGTCGATTGTCTCGCAATTTCCCCATCAGTGACAAAATGGTTTTGAGCTCTCCGAGGTTGTGAATCTGACCCGAGGGAAAAGCGGGGTGCAGGGACTGATAGATGGCTGGAGTTTGGACTGGAATTCAAAGGAGGTCTGATCGAATCGCTGGTGAAGTGGTTATTTTGATTAATAACATTCCCATTTTTTCTAGGATTGTCAGTGTCATTTTATACATTTTGTGATGAAACAGCCTTTACACGTTGAGGAGCTTGAGTTTATTCAAGACAATTTATTCGTCAATTCGAACTGCAACCAGGTTCTGGGAAAGTAAATTTAATGGTGATACAAAATTTGCCAATAGGTACATACAGGCGTCTGCATAATTAGGCAGATAATGATGTCTCAATCTTGGTTCAGATGACATGTGACCTTCCATTCAAATGATTTGAGCTTGTCACAAGCCCTAATTAGGGACGCCGCTGGCCTAGAATATAAGAATGGGAACAGCTCCGTGACGTATATATATGCCTTTGTTCAGACAAAATGTTGCATTTTATTGGGAACATATTCAACAGATGCTTAGTATAATGCCAAGACCGTCACTTAATATATTATGAATTACGTGTGGACATAGATACTCTATTTGGTATCAATATTCTGAATTTCATATTGCAGGCGCTAAGACGATGAAGAAATAAAGGGAACTTCTTTTTGCTGTCACCATATTGTAAAATTGACAAGCATAAATTGTAGTACTCATCGTCAGATTACTCAGTCAAATTATACTCACACCATTGCGCATTGAAATGAAGTATTAAGTATTCATCTGCATTGAGTTAATTATTATCTTACGACATTGGAATGATATCAAGGCATAAGACAACGCCAATAATCTCTATAGTGTGCATGTCTAAATAAAGCCGATGTTTAATTTCGGAGAGAAATTGATTGCATAATCCCAGAAAAAGGAAAGAAAGGTAATTTCAAATATCGCAATTGTCAGATTATATCGATAGCGTAAAGTTAATTAACACTAAAGCAAAACCCTCAATTTCTATTACAATTACATGGGTTAAGGCCCTTATCAACTAAGCCGATTCTCACGCGATTCTCGCGGAATTTAGTGGGAAAAGGTCCCCTGCAGCGCAATATCGCATGAGAATCAGCTTAGTGGACTAGGGCCTTTAGGATTTAATGATATTACAGCTAACGTCTCGAATGACAGCTTCAAAGCTTCATAAGCCGAAAAAAGTCTATCGGCTCAAAGTTGGGAGAGTCCCTCCAAACTGGAGGAAAGCCTCTCACTCCAAACCGCAAAATGCCATTAGAATCCAATTAGGACGTCTACTTCAGGGTCAGGAAAGCCGTTAAGGCAGTAGTCGTCCAATCATTAACATACAATTCTTATCTAATTTGAGAGGTTCTAGCCCTAATTCGGAAAATAATCTTCTAAATAAAACCTGGCAATTGAAATGTAGGGATAGATATCAAAATCGACCAATCGTTAAAAATGTTCATATTCGTGGCAGAGATCCATACACAGATGAACTGCTACCTGAGTCATTAAATAATTATCTTGGAGAGCTCATTAATATTCATTGGATACTCGCCACCCAGCCACTAGTCCCATATTCTGTAGCAATGTTTCTGTGTAATTCCCCACAAATCCAGGGACTAATGAATATTCCGGCCCAATTAAGTGCCAATCAGCCCTCGTTATCAGCTGGGAAGAGGTCTGGAAAAAATGACACCGACAAAAATCACCAATAGGGGAGTTGTGATGATGTTAGATGTTACTACAATAACCTTTCCATTCATCATATTCTGTAGAAATACTACTTTCCGATGATAATTATCATATTTATTTGAATGGTGTTAATTCAAAGACACTAGCTATGGGAACAGATGTGTAAAATTCCTTATATGCCTTAATGAAGTTCAAAATTCAAAAAGAAACTTTTGCCAGAATTCATTCATAATTCCTTTCTGCTATCATTTACCCATTTGCCACATATACTATCTTGATAGAAAACGCAATAAAATTCCATTCTTCTCACCTTCCGAATGTCATTCATTTTCAACACCACTCCCCAACGTAAAAGAGACTTGTCTAGGGGAAGTGAATGGAGAGTTTGCCAATGTTAACATGAATAACACAACTCACTTACACACTGAGTGAGGGTCACTTCTCTGTCTTATATCTCTCAATCAATGGTTCCCTCCTTGTACACTTCAACTCCCTTTGTGGAGAAGCACACCGGGACATAACCAACTTGAAGTAGTCTGATTGAAAGGATGGGTCTTAAAGGTGTAGTGTCATCTGTGACTACATCATTCCCTATCCGAGTATTAGAAAGTGTTCCCAATAAATAGTCCGGACAGAATAGTCAGAAAAGGCTTTATCTTTGTTGAGATGATAGGGCCTACACATACTGGATAGAGAAGATTTAAATGATTAAGATTAACACAATTTAAGCCACTGCAGTTTTTAACACTTTTTTAACACTTTTTTTCATCTAACTTTCTTTAGTATGATATTTGTAAAACTAAGACATGTAGTTATAGGTATTTTCCAGTGTTACGAATATTATATAGTTTTTCTATTACAAACATCTAGGCATAAAATCGTGTACAAAGGAACTTTGAGAAGTATAGAAGCCTAGAATTAATTTCTTCGTATCACACACAAAGAACCGCAGGAGTGAAAATGTTAAGGGTCATGAAACAGAACTATCTGTAGTGATACTTCTTGGACTTTATAAGGAGGAGACTCTGAATCACTCACAAGCTTGACCTCTTTTTCTTGTTCACCATACATTGAACTGACCACAATAATGACAATTCATTTTCTTATTTAAAGCTGCACTCCCAGTTAACATAATTTTGTTCCCTTCATCTCCAACCCATGTAGATCATAATTTCCAAGTTTTCATCAAGATTCACATTTATATTTCAGAGTATATTTCAGGGCCCCGCCAAAATTCTTTCCTTCAGTGGCTTCACTTATTATCGCTCACCAGCAGCCATTTTCTCTCGGCCGATTCAAATTCAAATTATATTATCAACATATATATAACATTAGCAGAGTATCGATAAATCCAGTCCTTTAAGTCATTATGAGTAAATCTGAGAAAGCAACTTTAATAGAAAAATTCGAACTTTAATAGAAAAATTCGAACTTTAATAGAAAAGTTCACTATGGATACACATCTAGGGAACATTATCTACTTAAAGACATTTGAGAGGCCACCTTCTGGTTTATATAACTATTTATTTATAAATGTATTATTCATAAGTTATAGTGGATAATACCAATACAGTGTCTCAATCTATAACTATCTACTTTACTGATATCAAATCATTATCACCACCGCATTTTATCCGGCAATATTATTCCTTGCCCGTTGGAACGCTAAACATAGCACCTTACTTCATGTCTTTTTTGACTGACTCAGGGGATGCTAGGTTCCTTACAATGTATGTCATCGGGAGGTCACAGAAGGTCACATGAAGCTGCATCAGGTCGCATTATGATCAAACTCTTTTGATCCTGTAATGCTACTGGTTGAATGCGCTTGTATCTGCTGGTGACTGACTCCGGGGTCAAGATACAGGGGGAGAAGAAACCTTTCATGCATTGTGAACCCGAGCGCGCCAACCTCAAAACACAACACATCTTTTCATTCCCCAGGGTTTCATTCCCTTCCATATCAATATTTCAGGCAGTTATTCCTCGCCCAACGTTTCAACTGGTCATAAACTAGATCATGGAGTATTCCGCAACATAATGATGCATGTGAATCATACCTGTTAAGGTCAAATGAATATGAGAGTATCTATGACTCCACTACATATATCATTTCCAGCGGAGAGATGATGACATAGCTAATTAATTTGGATAACTGCCTGGGATGTACTCGTATATTGACACGCAACTTGGCTCATTTAAAACGTATATGTAGATTGTTTTTTTAAAAAAATATCTAAAAGGGGGGGGGGGGGGGAATTATAATTTACATGCTTTAAATGATCTAGCCTGAATAGAACAAGGAAATATACATGTCATATTACAAAACGCATGGTTCTGATTGAATGCTTTCTTATTTTTCTGTGATAAAATGGTGTGGAAATTTAGAATGGAAAGAATCGCTATGCCATATTAAATCCCTAAATTTCCGTGACGCCAATCCTAAGGGAATTGAACCGTTTGATGACACAGAGACTTAAGTCGTTGGAAAGGTCTTATTCATAAGGAAAGACACGATTCCCCATTGCACACATCTACTTCATTAATTCATTTTATTAATAGGGACTTGTCCGGCGATTTTGTACAAAACCTTCAACAGAATGTGCGTAATTCAATCTCCATTCGTGAAATTCAATTTAAGGTTTTAGTACAGGTTTTTACTCTTTTATTTACATTATTTGGACACAATATGGATGGAAGACACGTCATTGTGAAACTTTAAATTAATCTAGGGTAAATATTAAACTCCTGAGTAGTTCAGACCCAAATATGGGCAGTGCTTATGTTCCATTTCCTATTTTGAAGTATTTAAGGTAATCATGCTCTTCATTTCTTCAAAACCCAAATTTAATGTTTGTACCATTTAATACCTCGGTGATTGAAATAATCGTCAGTGAAAAGAAACACAAGGAAAAATCCGGGTTAACAAAATCAATTTATTCAAGTGGCAACCCTCACACAATCAAAGCTTGCGTTGCCAATGAAAGCATTGCCACTTTAACGCGTCAGAATGAGTTCTTCACGAAATGAGAAGAGTTCCTTTAACGATAATATATCATTGCCTTTGTTTGATTGAGACATAAGTTTGAGTCAGAAGCTTTCTGCTGTACATTACTTTGATTATTTCCCCCAAAATAACACAAAAACACGGAAACACGGACTAGAAGAGAGCCCCTTTGATGCAATCCAATGTAGCATTGGCACAGATTGCTTTTCACGCCTCTCTGGATCTTGATAATAACACCAATGGATACGATTCATCCCAAATTGATTCATCTCCAGCCTTTGAAGTCCAGTATTGCTCGTCTGTGGAAAAGAGGAGAGGTTGAAAGACAGGGAGGGAGAATAACTGTGCAACGCAGACAGTGAGTAAGTGAGTGAGTGAGAGAATTCATGTGTGTGAGGCTGGGACTGGGAGAGAAAGAAAACGAACAGAGTGCCTAAACGAATAGCAATTTGTGTAACATTTGACACGACCGATGGAAAAGAAGAGACAGGTCAGGGCTGGTCATTTTAAAGAGAAAGAAACATAAGAAAGAGAGAGAGAGAGAAGGAGGGACGGAGAGAGAGAGAGGGGGAGGGGTGAAGAGAGAGGAAAGAGAGGAGGGAAGGAGAGGGGTAGAGTGTCACAAGAGAGACTGTATCACACTACGAACGATATATGACTGTCACCGTAAAGGGATAATGGGGCACCTAATACCTAGATTGGCCACTTGGTGCCTCCCTGAATCACGCCATGCGTTCAACTTGTCCTTTCTTACAAAGAGGGACCAATGAGGTTCTATTTTCTCTGTTCTATTATATGTCGAATCCAAGGTTTGAGAAGCTGGTAACAGAACAAAACTCGCATGAAGGGCCTAGTCCACTAAGCCGTTTCTCATGCGATTTTGCGCCGCAGAGGACTCTTTTGCACTAAATTCTGTGAGAATCGCATAAGAATCGGCTTAGTGGACTAGACCCTTAATACTCCCACCTGTATTACTATTTCTAGTTCTATTCCGATGTTCTTGATTTTTTTGTTCATTGAATTTAAATTCAATTGGCACCATCTGGAATAATGGTTTACTTAAAATGTTACTTGATAGAACTCGTGCAACCGGACAGAAATGACGAGGTCATCTGCTATGGTCTGGTTTCAAACAGCTACCTGAATATGTACTACCTAATTGGGCCCACGCTAATGGCAACTGGTGGGGGTGGGCGGGGGGGGGGGGTATTATTACCAGGTTTACCGCCAACATTCGACTATGTGCATGACTGCATAAAATGTTCTGTTTTAGATTATAGGCCTAGTCCATGGGCCAAGGCCTATAATGTAACAGTCATGTATTATACATCAATCAAAAGGGAAATTTACACAGTTTGATTGGTTTAATATGCATAATATTAATATCGAAAAGACGGGGAAAGGTTTGATATTATTTTCCTCAAAGCTTACGTTTGTTTCTACTCCACTTTAGGGTATACATGCCAAGCAATAAGTCAAAATTAATGTTCTGGTATTGGATCCAATAACAGTGTGACTTTTGGAGTGGGGCTCCCATTTCTTGAAATTCAAAGCATGTCCTATGAACATCAAGCAAAACCAAGTCCTGGGATATAACTTGGATCTGTAATTGAAAATTGCTTCAGACTCTTGAAGTGCAGCTCAGTTATATAGAGTTAAATATTCAAACATAATTGGAACATTCCAAGGCATGATGCAGTAAATGAGTCACGAGTACAAGAAGGGTATTCAGACTGCCCCTCAAGCTCCCAACAAAAACTAACTGACTCACTCTTGTCCATAATCATAATGTTCCAATTCTAGATAAACCCCAGCACTCAAAACACTCGGGTCAGTTTTGGCAGTGGATTAAGTGCACCGTTCTCTACTTTATCCCTGCCATTACTAATTAAGTGCAGAATGCCAATTAAGAGGACATTGTGTGAAATACATTATCTGTATCCGCTATGACAGCTGCCAATCACTGATTATTCTTCCCGTCATGCTCTAGGCTCATGTGTAACTGATATGTTGCTATGGTAATTACGAGGCAAGGGGAACCCGGGGAGAACATGTGCCAGCAATAATAAGCATGGTCATGAGTATCTTTTATTTTGGAACTGAACATCATGTATGGGGAAGGGGTGAATACATCAGTTACATCAATAAGATAAAGAATACTTAAAGGCTGGCATTTAGTATGACTTGGGGAACGCAAGCATGAGTGAGGCCCTGGCTTTGTGTTCATAGAGATAGGCTGAGGGACATTGATGCTAGGCTAGTAGCGTCTTAGTATTTTTTATCATATCACAACTTACGGTGTTACCTGATATAGATTTTTGAGTGATGTCTGCCTATGACAGACGGTCACATGTATCCACCCACATGGATACACCCCAATTGAAGGCGCTTTTTTTTGTAAATTCTGATTGATGGAGAGAGCGTCACGTGATAATGTGCTTGCCAATAGGAGATGTTGTTCTTTATGAGGTTTGGTTTCTGAATACAACATGGCGACGGGCATAAAGTGGTCGGATGAAAATAAAGATAATTATTGATGTCTTTTTAGAATAGAAGGATCCAGAAATTCTCTAGTGAGCGAGCCCAGTCCTAGCTATCCTCCTCGATCTACACATGTACCAGTATAAGTAAAACACGAAGAAATTAATTAATGTTGATATTGGGGGAGCGAGGATATCACAATCGGGGTCCCTTGGGGGGGGTATTATTAACATTAACAATTAATGATTTATACATAACGAATTGTCATTTTGACCAAATATTTCCCAAGAAAAATGTATCTGACGTGATCTACCCATTTATTGCATGGTCCTGTCTCGCCTCTGCCTCATATCATCAGAGGAAAGTCTCCCTCCCTAATATAGGGGTATAACATGACTAAGGAAGAGGTAAATTTACCACATTGTTGGCAGCAGTATTTTGCCCCTTCCACAGTGATTGGTTGCAGGCCCTAGCTGACATGCTGGGTCTCAACATCTCTCATAACAAGTCCTAAAATGTGTCTGAGCATGCGCACTGGCTTGGAGGGGTCACGTGAAGGTTGGAGTGATTATGTAGTGCTGACCTGTCATTATGAGAGAAGGGTTGTGACTGTAACTGCACCCTGGTTCCTGCCTACACCGCACGCATACATCATTCTTACACCCTGACGGGAACTTCAGGGATGGAGGGAGGTTCTTTGCACCCAATGGACACACTATTCTCAATGTTTTCAACAATACTGACCACACATATTCACTCAACAAAGTTTTGAGTCTATTTTTTAAGTGTTAAGTCTCATCTAAGGTTAACCCCTGTTTGCTACGATCGATCTTCCGCCACAACAAAGCTGCACTCTCAGCTACATTTTGTTCTGGTCTTTTCCAAACCATCTACAAGTCATTTGAGCAAAGTTTTGGAGGGTTTTGTCCAGTTGTTTTTGCTACAGGGCTTCTAAAACGTTCCCATTTGTATTTGGAGAAGCCGCCGCAATCCTTTCCTATGGTGAATGTATACACTTATTATCGCTCACCCGCAGCCTTTCCTATCAGCTGATTTGACTTCAAATTCTTGTATTTACATAAAGCAACAGCAGAATATTGATAACTTCAGTCCTATTGATAACTCCAGTCCTATAAGATATAATATGAGTAAATCTGGCTGAGAATGCAGCTTTAACCTACCCCAGTTTCTGAAGGAGTAAACTAAAAGTGATGATAGTTGGAGAAAAGATGACAGACGTCCCAGGAACATTGTTCTTTTCTATTACATTCTTAGATTGAAAGGACCGCCCAAGCATGGGGATAATTCACTTTAGTAGCCTACTGTTAATCTGAATAAACTAAGCATATTGTCAAACAAATTGTATTAGTATCAGAATATTGTAGGATAGATATCAGTATAATGTTAGTGATGAAGACATCCATTTACTACCTAGAAGTAAATAGAATAATTTGGGGTCACCGGTGGGTAATATGCAGACAGCTTCAAGGCTCGTGATATACATTTTAAAGTACGTAGTCTACACTTAAGTTGCAGACATCATTCATTCTTCCGCCGTTGATGGCCAACTTGGGATTGTTTGTTTCAGTCCTTGGAGGAATCCTGCCGTCCTCAACAAGAGACAAATTATAGGAAAGAAGTACTCTCAGCATTTAAGATTGGCCTTATTCAATATGGGAATGTGTGGAGCGTGCATGTTTATTTGTGCTTGCCAGCGTGAGTGGAGAAAGTGTCTCTACCAGGGAAAAAGGAAAAGGACAGTAAGCCACATGAATGTGCAACTGCATGTATCCCCTTCCATAAAACATTCCACAACAAAGTTCTTCATTTCCACTACTACATATGTTTTATCGAGTTTCCTCGTTTCAGCAGGAGCATGATCGTAGAACTTATTGGCAGAATCTTGAAAATCCATGTTTATATGGTATTTCATCCTGCATTTGGTGATCTAAATAATCGGAAATGGTAAAAATTCAAAGCAATAGAAAGCCTCGATTGTTTAAATATCACCTTTTGACTATTCAAAACCGAACTTTGCACCACTTCTTCCTTGTTTAAATGGTTTCATTAGTAATAATGTGGCTAGGACGTCCAGTTAAGTTTTCTTGCCACAGATGTGCGTGTGTAAGCCAGATCGAGCCTCAAGTCACGTTCTCCAGTGCTTTACTTTCATTATCATTTATGCAAAGGTGAATGCAAGGTGGTTTTAACGCAGCAACTGCTGGATAATATCCCTATACCTCTGGCCTCCACCGGGTTTCCATGCCGGTAATAGTATATATAGAATATGTAATGTGTTCGCAAAAAAAGATATTGATCAAAAAGGTACCTTTGGTCAGAATGTTTTCAATTTTTAAGTTCTGGAGCTGCTAGTAGCATGAAGAGTAGTACCAAATTTCAAGACTGTATCAACTATATATTCATGCATTTCTAAGGTCATCCTATAGAAATATTGCAAAAAAACTTTTTTTTCCAAAAATAAAAATATTAAACGTAAAATATGGAAATATTTATTAGATGACCTACTCTTTACCGTCATTGGAATCCGCTTGATATCATCTTTTCAAATATGATGATTTTTGCGACTTGTGACTCATCTTCCTGTAACACACGATATGCGCAAATCTTATCCCATAGATTTATTCTGTTGTACATCAAAGACGGCTTCTCACTTAGCTATATATTTCGTTAAAAGCGGAATTGAATCTGTTGCTAGACAGATACCTATTCCAAATTAGAATTAGTTAAGTTAAAGCTGCATTTTTAGCTATTGCGACAAAACAAATAAACATTTAAAAATCATATTGTGACTTGTAGGACTGAATTTATCAATATTCTGCTACTATTATATGTTTATATAGAAGCATATGAAGTCGGATCGGCCGAGAGAAAACGGTCGTCCGTGAGCGATAATAAATGGAACCTTCAAAGGTATGTGGACTTTTGTCAAGCTCTGCAAAGATAACCGGACAAAATCCTCCAACATTTTGTTCAAATAACTTATAATTCTTTTTGAAAGGAACGGAAGAAAAAGTATACCATTAGTTTTTGCCTGATGTTAATTGAGAGTGCATCTTTAAACATGAGAAGTTAACCGTTGAGACTTTTTTCAAGCGGCTGGACTTACGTAGCGAAAGTGATATAGGTGCTCTTTTAACGAGTCGTTTGAATCAGCCTTCCCTGAATCCAGCCAACATGGGGGAGACCAGTATAACGTCAATTAAGATAAGATAAGATACGATAATCTTTTATTTGTCTCATAAGCTCACAATAGAATAAATCAGAAATTGACAAATACGTTGACATGCCTTATATGAAAAAAATAAATATTCCATTTCTGCCGACAATTACCTTAATTCTGAACAGTAATTGTGCGAGTCTCGTACAAGTGCAACCATGTAATTTTTCATTAGATCCTAGATCACCTAACCTATTAGATCTTAGATCATCTAACCAATTAGGCTGATGTCAAAATAAAAATCAACTGTACAAATTCGCTTCGTGACTTGAATGAAGTTATAATGAACGGTAAAATTTAAGGTATGACCTGCACGGCGCTGAATTGCGGTAATCATAGTTTCATATCAACAAAGGTTAACTATTCATTCAGTCAATAATTATGACTAGAATGTCGCGTCTTGATTGGGAAGGCTGTAACTCAGTCCCTCCTCCCATTTCCATCAATTTCTATCAGCCCTATTCAGACGGGCCTTAAAGAACCGGACTGCTCTTTACACTTTACTGGTTTTGGGGGCAAACATGTAGTATGACTCACCCCCTGCTGGCACTAGTTCCACCCCTGGCTTTCCACCCACAGGGCACTAACACTACCCCCAACATTCCCCTAAGCCTCAATCCCCTCCCCCTCATGCAAAGCATCCACTTAACAAGTCTTAGTCCTTCTTTTATGAAGTGCCCCATTGAAGTTGAGTATAACTACGGTTAATGCCAGTGTGCTTCACAGGGGCCGTGTGGGGTCCAGGTCCTAAAGAAAGAAACCAAAGGGAAGGGGAAAAGGGGGCGGGGCAGAAAGAGTACTTAATATATCCGCCAGCAGGATAAAATCAATTAGAAATGTTTGTATATGAGAATGCATTTTAAGTAGCAAAATTAAACATCTGTCACACAGAAATTATGTTTTAGGTCATCGTATTTAAAGGAAAGGTTATTAGAGAAAATCACAGCCTTAATTTGGAATGACCTTAGTACTGTGACGAAAGGAACAGGCATAGTGCTTAATGGCCAGCAAGTAAATCAAAGCATTTGGGAGTGCTCTTGTGGGAGGGGTTACACTACAGCCCCAACATCCCTTGGGTGCTCTCCTCTCACATTAAGGCCACCACAAAAACATACGTCTCTTACTGATTCCAAATTCATCTGTTATCAGAAAAACACATGCGGCTGACATAAAAGACATAGAAATAGTTTACATAAATACACCCATCCCAAAGACCCTTCCTTCATTCCCTTTGCGAAGACCTGGGAAAGAGGAGGGGATAGATTGAAGAGACCGTTACTGCATAAGAACTCCTGTTAGAATCTGTCATCAAAGCATGAAAATCTATTTCCCTTCTTGCCTCCTCAAAGCTCGTATCCTTCCTTTGCATGTACATATCTTTTTCCCCGTACATGTTGGGATATATCTTTCTGGTTATACTTCAATCATGTAATTTTTCATTAGATCCTAGATCACCTAACCTATCTTGTCCCCATGCCCCTGTTCCAGGTCGCACAGGTTATTTGTGGGATGGCTGTGGCATCCCATTGGCCTTGTATTCATAGGGGCAGATGCGACCCCATCCCTACCCATGAGAATGGTGCTTTCCTTCCCTGAGTTAGTTTCTTCCACAGCTCCACAGCTCCTCGCATTCACTTTGATCCATCCTGGGGAGATAAAGAAGCAGGCCGATTGCGTCTTAATCTAGCGCTTCTATGATAACACTTTTCTTTTCTCCGCTGTTAAAAGTGAAACTAAAAAAATAACATAATGTTTCCTAAAGCGACATGAAGGAAAAGGGAACGAATAGGGAAGACAGAGGGAAGCAACAGTTTCTTAGAGACTGATTAGAGAGAGGAAAGAAAAGGAAAAAGGGGTTTAGATTGGGAAGTGCGAGAGGCAAGGAAGGGATGGGTAAGTTAATGGTAAAACAGAACAGACTGATGAAACTGACAGCAAACAATGGAGTGTAAGGACAGTAGATATCAGGCAGAGGAGCTTGTAAAGAAAATAGAGACTGTTCGTAGGTGTCCAGTTCTTAATATGTTACGTATCAATTTGTGGGAACTAATGACATTAGCCGCTCTAATGGAATGCTGAAACTACGGTAAAGACCTCCTAGTATGACATGCCTATGAATGTAAATAGGCAGGTCCTGGAAAGGATATGGTAATATAAAGATTGTTACGAAGAAGACTGAGGATTATGGGTAAATGCTAGGGCCTGCCTCGACCATGGTAGAATGATTGTGAGGTGTATGAGACATGGTGTTGTTCGGCTACCGCCAGACATCTCTCATTACCTCCACAAGTCAACAGCCTGGGGCCAGGAAGAATATCTGCGCTTGTTAACACGAACAAAGCCAGCGGCAAGGTGTAGGTACAGGCTGCTATATTGCATTCTCCATGAGCACAATATGCAATAAATGCTTCCCATCTACGGCACTTTATGAGTTTACTTTTCTTTTCTCTTTTAGGCCTCACTTTGTTGCTCTGGATATTGGAGTTGTCTTCTGTCATATTAGTACCTGTCTTGCTGATAAAGAAGAAGTAAAGTGGAGGAAGATTCACCTTCCTAGCTGCTAGGGAGGGCTACAATAGGGGAAGGATATTTGTGTCTGAATTCGAGAGGAGAAATGTAGGGAGGACTGGGTAGGGCTGGGGTAAGTGGACAAAGGGGCGAGGTGATGTGGGGCGGGGAAGATGGAGAGAAGAAATCTCTTTTTATACCTACAATTTCAAAGTCTAGTTTGGATTATAGGCTAATGTTTTGGGGAAACCATGAAACAAGCACCACTTTGTCCTGAAGTACATTTGCAACCATTTAAAGCCCCCGATTTCTTTTTTTTAAAAATTTATTTCTCGAAATTTCCACAATGTGGTAATTCTCATTACAAGACGCGAAAAAAACCGTACATCTAGGATAATTATATCATAAACAAAGTACAAAATAGAGATCCCTAATCGTTACTTACATCTGAAATCCCAACTACAATTAGTTTTGATTAGCTAACACCCCCACCCCCATTCACATACCCTATTTTTTGCTTGGCCTCTTGGCCTCTTGGCCTCTGGTATTGCCTCATTAAGATACCTTGGATTAATGTATAATGGCTACCTGCCCTAAGGGGTGTCACAAGAAAAGCCATCCGGTAAAAAGCCATCCGGTAAAGGCGCCAACCGAGTAAAGCTAAGGTAAAAGGTCTGTTTAACACTAGAGGGCATCGAGGGTCCTGTGTGACGTCAGAAGGTGGCCCTTGAATTGTACACAATACCCTACCCAACTTGTGTATTATGTACATTGCATGTTCATTTCAAGATTTAGCCACATAATAATGTACATATATATGCTAACAGTGGTGCCCTGAATGGAGTGATAAACTGTGGAAAGTACTTTTTCCATCATCTATATGGGTGAATCTCACTAAATGTTAGTGCCAGTAGGGCCATTATATTTGGATAATAGCAAAGGAATTCTTCAGTGTACATTCTGGTGTCACAATCCTATAATATAGTACGTGGGGGCTAGGGAAGGATAATTAACACACATTAATACACAGAACAGCAAGGTGATACATGTTAGTGGTCCGAGTTCTTTTTTAATATTAAAAACCGTTGGATTTATTCATGCAATTTCATTCCCCGTTCCCACAAATCCAAAACCACAGAAATACCTTTGTTCCAACATCAAGGCTTTAAGTCTGCTTTAATGGAGAAAGGCATTTTTTTCAAACAACCTCCTCTTCCTTTTAACCATGGCTCATCAAATTAACTTTTCTGATCGCAAAAGAATGAGTAAAAATGAAAAAGAAACAATGACAATCAAGAGTAACAAAAGCAGAAATCATTCATTTCAGCAGGTAGCTTCAGGGCAGGTTATTTGGAAAATTTGGAATAATCCAATGGCAAACGGTCAGAACACATTTCCCTGAGTAAGATATCCCCAAAGCAGAGTCTCATTCATAGCGAAGATTGTGAAAGGGATTGAGAAAAATGAAAATGAAAACGACTGAATAAAAGTCATTCGAGTGGACATTTTAGCGAAACAATTTCTTGGAAAAAAAATTGGCATTGCTTATTCGTATTGTACTGTAAATTAAATTCACTGAAAGAGCTAATTTCTTTCTGCAGCTCAATAAGAAGAAATGGGATAACGACGATATAATTACATATTGTAACAACCTTCTTGTATCTTCCTCTTCCAAGTTCATACTATCGTACTATGTTCCAGAGTGTAAATTCTCTGAATCCATATATGAGCAGCAAGTATTGAATTGCGCTGGATTTTCCAGAATTAAAGATATTCTAAATCTAAATCTTAATCAGGACTAATATGGAAAAGACCGTTCAATATAATTCATCTAAAAAATGGTTCTCAATATATAAACATGTCGGATTTTGTCAGACAAACAATAATATTATATACAATCATCCAAACATTGAAAATCGTCGGAACACAAAATGAAAAACTCAATCGAACAGTAAAATGAGCTTTCAGACTTTAAAAAAGGAACTTCTAGAGTTAGGTTCATTTATATGCTGGAGTACCTCTCGGTCTGAGTTAACATTGCCTCTTTTCCTCAGGGGCGTGAAACAAACATGACGCCAGAGCAAGGTCAACTACAGGTCTACCACCCTATCCCACACATACAAATACACAAACAACAAAGTGTCTGGCCTTTAATTAGAAATGACGGTCTGCATCAGGAATTAGAACTTTAAGTAAGGCTTCAGAGGGGACTTGGTGCTTTGACCGGTGCTACAGGTATAATCCATCTTGTGGGGGTCTGCACGGGAATTTGGAGTGTGCTTAGGGCAATAGCGGGTTTTCCATCGGGATATCATGGGTAACATATGTACGCAAAGAGGTCTACTATGTCGAAATGTTTATCCATTAGTATATTGGGGAAAAGGCCCCCTGTCGTAGGAGTTCCTGGTTGATTTCTCGTGTATATGTTGGTCCATGTATGGCATCTATTGCAATATAAATGTAATTGGTGAATTTCGAATATATGTAGTGCGAGGTTTGCCCTCCTCTCTCCAGCACATTGAGTTCGGAATGGAAGTTCACGGTAAAGTGTTTTGGTCAAACTGGATGAAGTTGCAGTTGAATATTTCATTGAAACTTGCTCAGTCCGTCGCGACCCCAAACCCCATATATTTAAGGTGAAAGTACGCACAACTAGAAAGAAGGTTATTAGCTTATTCATGAGCTCTGATGTGGTGAGTGATGATGGTAAATGTAGGGCCAGAATGTAAACGAGAAGGAACAGACATGCATGTATCAACCGCCGCCTCCATCTGACACGTTCTCCTGGTGATATGGCATTCATCTGTTACATTTACTATAAAGGGCCTTGTCGACTAAGCCGATTCTCATGCGATTTTGCCCCGCCGGGGACTCTATTGCACTAAATTCTGTAAGAATCGCATGAGAATCGGCTTAGTGGACAAGGCCTTAACAGTGTAATGTGTGATACTTATAGCAAATGGCACGATGGAGGGTTCAAACTGATCGAGACCCCTCAGAAAAAGGGACGAACTCCGAAGGGGTGAGTTCCCGTTTTCTGAGGGGTCGAGATCAGTTTGAACCCGAACAGAGTGCCATTTGCTATTTATTACACACTCTATTTGGATGTTAAAAAGTAAATTTAACTTGTTTAGCCTATAGTTTAGCTCGAGGAAGCTTAATTCACCGCAATTTGTAGGCCTAAGTTACGCGGTCGGGAGGACGTCATCTGGCCTACGCTGCACCAATGAAATTGCGTCTTTGGCCGAACTGTACACGTGAACGATTCGGATCGATTCGGATCTGGCCGTAGCTGGCCTTATTACACACGTGACCAGTTAGAAAGGTGCCGTTTGGGGGTGCCGTTCGGTTGATACGAACCGCTCACGTGTGCCGTTCGGCCAAAGACGCAATTTGATTGGTGCAGCGTAGGCCAGATGACATCGTCCCGACCGCGTAACCTAGCCTACAAATTGCGGTGAATGAAGCCTCCTCGAGCTAAACTATAGGCTTAACAAGTTAAATTTATTTTTTAACATCCAAATAGAGTGTGTAATAAATAGCAAATGGCCCTCTGTTCAGGTTCAAACTGATCTCGACCCATCAGAAAACGGGAACTAACCCCTTCGGGGTTCGTCCAGTTTTCTGATGGGTCTCGATCAGTTTGAACCCTCCATCGGGCCATTTGCTATAAAAACTGCACCTTTCTAACTGCTCATGTATGTAATAATGTTCCTACCGATTTAACCCTCTATTTCCTTCATTGCTGTCCAGATAATTCATAATTTCGATCTTCCAAGAAGCTACTGGTACTGACTCATGCCTTTCCCTTTCCTGTTGTTGTTGTTGGTACTTTTATTAAACGTGTGTTAATCTCGGTGGGTAACTGTAACTTTCCAGATTCCTCACCATCCTCACCATCCGGTGGACAGCCGAAATCTTGTGCTGCTGTGGTTTAACTTATTAAATAATAGATTTTTATTTACATATCACATTTACAACAATGTCATACATTGTAGAATTAAAAGAGAGAAACCTATGGAAAGAGGAATATTCTCTATGACAGCCACATCTCTTCCGAATATCCCTTAAATGTTCGCTGTCGTAGTGTAAATATATTTCTTGTACATTATATTGTACATTATATCATAAATATATTTCCGTGTTTTCTACCGGCTGATTTGACTTGAAATTCTCGTATAAACATAAGGGTTGCAAACTTTAGTCTTATTGATAGGTCAAACAAGCAATGTCTAAATTAGGTACGATACGACGTTTTTGGTCTTAATGCTGAGAATCCAGCTTTAAACATTTAATTCTGTTGTCCTCTTTACCTGTCCCTTCCTCAATTACACGTCAAATGCATGTCAATTGCACTGATCATTTTACTCGATTTCTGGCCTTCTGCTCTTTCTCTGGCATTTACCCTTTTTTAAAAATAAAGAAATGTTTTATTCACAGTCTAATTGTAAACAGGTTCTCCTCACTTATCGGGTTATCCGCCGTGCCTCGCTCCCCTCTCTTCCGTTACCCCAACATACCCTTTCTCCTTTCTCCCTCGTTATTCTCTGTACATCCATCCACCCACTCCGGCCTCTCCCTCCCCTCTTCACTCTAAAACCTAGATTGCCTGGATTAAGCGAGTAGAGTCAATATTTCCCTCCGTATTTGTTCCGGGTCAGGCTTGTCAGGCCCGAGTTTATCTTTTAGTGATAAATGAGAATCTGATGGTTTGATTGGACAATATTAAACCCATTCTATCTGTTTGTCCACCAGGTGTCTACAGTATGCTGGTTCATTTTACTTCCACTAGGGCTGATTATTTTGTCTGGTAAACATAAAAACACACCCTCGGGGAATATTGGAATAGACTCAGTTAAACCAAAGAACCATATAATATATTCTTAAATCGGGGCATTATAATGTGCACTTATTTCAGCATGGATTATTAAAAAGGGCGATTTCATTTAAATAAACTACTTAATAAACTAGGCCTACTTAATGTTGATGACATCCGGCTAGAGTAACACTTTAATCAATCAACTATTTTTATGAATTTAATTATTTTATGACCTGCTGAATAAAGCTTTTCTAGTAAAGTTCTAATCAACTTTTACTGAATGACTAAGGCTTATATGTAGGGATAAGACACTTAGTTGATAAGAGCTTAAAACCATTAATGATTTCGAACTATGTCTACTTACCTTTCTAGAAGAACAAACACAAGAACAAACACAATTCCCATAATACCAATTTAATCTAGATAAAGTTTGAACTTATAACAACTGCCCGATTTTAGAAAATACTGCCCGATTTTAGAAAATAGAAAATAGGAAAAGGTCGACATAGCTATAACTATTGCAATGTATATATCTTAACTAAATACACGAAGGTGAAACATTCAGGAAATTAGAGGCTTTCGCGTGAAATGGACAGCTCCTACTCAATCTGAGAATAAACCCGATACCCGACAGTCAGGGGAATTATCGCATGTAACTAAACTAATTTCCAGATTCAATCCCTTTATCTGTCCGGAATTGTCTCTGCCTTCAACCTCCCACATTCCTCCCACTAGTGATATGTGTCCGTTGCTAGTCTCTGCATACACCTGTAAAGAGGTATAATGTCTGTATACAATAGATTGTCTCTTATATTGTGCGTATACCTGCGTGTATGGTATATTATGCATCATCGAACAGGAACAGGTTCAAGGCCCTTTCCCAAGGTTCAATACTTTGATGATCAAGCTAAGATCCATTCCTCACTTCTCTGTGCCTCCCTCAAGTCCAACTTTGTCTATACTTCTTACTCTCTTCTCCTTTTCCCCATGCAAGGTTTTCCATGCATAATAACAATGCCGTCTAGACACAAACCCTCAGATCAGATCAGAATGGCATGTCAGTGATTGGATGCCTACTTCGCTAATCGGTTTCCTGGCATAGGAGTAGGCATTCTAATGGGATTATAATGACATTTTGCGGTCTTAATAGAATTAAAAGCGCACTTTGTGGTTTGAGGCGAGAGGCGTTCCTTCCGTTTGAAGGGACTCGCTCATCTTTGGGCCTAGACTGAATGAAGTGTATGCGTAGTAACCTGGCTATAGGAGGTTTATTTAATTTACGCTTTAGTGGAGCCACGTAGCTTCCCTTTATTTCCTTGAAGATAACATCAATCCATGTTCAAACAGGTTCCAATCAATAAACACAATATTCTTTACTTCTTCTTTCATCGTTGTTTCGATCAAGTCAAGGCACATTTATTTACTGATTACAACTACTACATCAAAGATTCATCATCTAGCTCATCTAGCTCAATTTCAAATGCATGAATGTTAATTTAACACTGTATGTGGATGAAGCCGCCAGAAAATGTACGATTCACCTTCACCAAATTTCAGACGGAAATAATCTTCAAAATACAGTTCAACCTAACTATCAATGCAATGCCGAATATACTCGATTTTTACTTAGTAGTGCCCAATTGCATCCTAATTTAGCAGAATTTGGTAAATGTGTACAGCTGCCAATTGTACATTTTCTGAAAATCTGACCCATATATCACTTCCTAAAGTTATTACTGATAGGTTCGGTGGCTATGCAAGAGACACCAAAGTGGTTTTGTATCATAGAATGGCTTTATTTCCTGGAACTATTTATTTGTATGCCTGTTTATTTTGCCTATTTATGTGAAGACGCTTCGGGTGTCCGTGTCCCTGGTAGTGAGAGAGACTTTTCACTTGACTCTGTAGCTGTTCTCCCTTCTGGCGAAGCGTTGACATTTACTATCTGAGGTATTCTCCGTGGGTAACATGAACATATCTGAGGTCTAGAGATGCGTTTTTGCAAAATGAAATTGCAGAATTAAAGAACTCTAGAATTGTAAATGACGGTTTAAATATTTTGCAGGAATAAAAACGTTTCAATACTATTCAACCCATACATATACACTCTAAGAACTTTTACATATAATATACAGTGTACTAGAGTGAATTCCTGTCGCCCAAATGTGTGCGACAGAGACAAAATAAACCTTTCCATTCCCAGGGTGCACTTTTGCTATATTCGACTTCAATAGGGGTAAATACCAATCAATTCCAGAACACTTTTTGTGGAACCTTTAGTCATACGAAGCAAAATAAAAATACATTAACTTTCCTATTTCTGACCAACATTTACAGGTGACCAAGTGCATTTCCCAGTAATGATTTCCATTTGTTCTCGTATGATGAAGAATATGCTTCTCAGATCAATGTAAAGATTTATTATTATAAAGGAACTATCATCGACATAGACAAAATGGACAAGGTTTACAAACTATAAATTTCGTGTGTTTCACCAGTCCATTTTTGAAATCATTATCACAGGTCAAATTTTCAACTGCATCATGAATCGTCTTGAAGTTAGTGTTGGCAACCATTCAAACATAAATCTCAGTAATTCCCATGAATATTGATGATTTTGACTGATGTCTAAGAAAACAGATTTGATATCCAGGTGCCTGCCAAAGGTAATTTTGGATCTATTAAAATTTAACTTTTTTTTTCTCAAGAAGATGGGATGAGTCATGGAAATGCTTGCTGTAGTCGGTTGACCTTAAGCATTGAGAAACAAGGTTTAGGGTTTGGGTATCATCTATCAACTTTAATGTCATTTGTAAATCTGTCAGCTACAGGCAGTTGGTCGTTCTACGCAGTAAATTAAGAGAAACGTAAGACATTATAGACAACTCCCTAAAAGGCAGTAATATGAGATTTGGCTTGTCTCCAGTTTCCACTGAATTGCCATTGTTTTTCCAAATCATCGTTTCATGTCTACGCCACGGTACCCATGCATGGGCCTCGTGTGTGTACTTTGCAGCAAACTATGCTTACAGATATCAAATTTTGAATAAAAAGTAAGAATAGATAAGAATGGGAAAGGATCTCGAAGAATGGAACAGCATTGAAACAAAGCCAAAATAATGCTTGGAAATCTTCAAAAGAAGAAAAAACAGACATCTGATATTTGTGTAACTTTGTAACGTATGTAGTGTCAGGGACAAACACATCTTTCCCTATACTACTTATACTGAAATGTACACATACCTTTACCACGTTATATCTGTGCAAGTTTGCTGGCCGATTATTGCAAGTGCTTCTCCACCAGATGGACCTGTGTACCAGGAGCTAGTATTTACTACATTTCCATGTTATACGTTTACCATGTCATTATTATCAACTGTACACACCTCTATATAATGTCTGACCAAAAGAGTCAGTACTTTCATTATGCTTCATTAAAAACAGAATAGTAACAGTAATAGTAGACGTTTGTCCTGTAATTATTTCTCCTAAAAGAACCAAGGGTCATTACATATACATGTACGTTGGACCAACGCAAAAAGAGAGCAGAGCAAACAGAAGAATAGAAGGGAAATGTGCAGCAGCAATAACTTCAAAGAGAAATAAATGGGGTAAAACAGGGAAAAGAAAAGATGTCTAGATAAATTCAGCTAAAGATCAAAAGAAAAAAAATGTCATTATCGGTAGGTGAAAATCATGTAATGAGTAAGACACACGTCATCTCATCATTCTAAACCACTCCCTCTCCCTTTCACCCTTTTCACTGCCTCTGATTGGCTAATTGATGCCACCTTCCGCCGCGCCCTCCTTTGTCCCTAATTTACACTACAGAAAGACCGGGATGTCCCTCTGGCGTTGGAGTGTAACAATATTATCATATCAGAGGCACAATGGAGGATGGATGGAGCTCTGAAGGAACACTTTAGCGTTCTTGAAGGCATCCCCTCGCCACCCGTCATCTACACATCACATCTTAATCTCCTTTCCTACATCGGCTGACACTTATCTAATTTATCTGGGAGATTTCTATTTGATGTACGTAATGAAAAGAAATAAATCTATACATGCTTTCACATTGAACAGGCGCAGAAAATGAAACTGGTGCTTCAATGGATTGAAAAGGAGAATTAGGTTAAGTCCATCAAAGGTCTCTGGTGAATATCCATCTATCCATCGAGGGTATTGCTGAAGTAGGGATGTTATTTATAAGTATTTTCAATAGGGATTGATCCTTTTTCATTTAATAATATTTCAATGCATATCACCCTACTAGGTGGGGGAGGGGGAGAAGGCATACTGACATACATCTTTTCATATTGTGATGATAAATCCATTCACGGAATTGGGTTGATATGGGAGGGATGACGGTCACATTCGCACAAATCGCCTTAATACAAAATGTATTGCTGTACTGTGAAGTGTGTTAGACCTATACTATACATTGTATACATCTACTACGCCATTAAAGATGAATGCATAAGACTCATGTTAAGAATTAATCCCAGGTTATGAAAATGTTACCATATGAAATGTTTGGGGATTAAGAGAGGAATTATGAGGTATGAGGGAGAGATGAGAGATGAGACCAACATAGCAACAAGTGGCTGTGAAGATGAAATGGGTTGGGCTCCAAGAAATGGGGTCTGGGGACTAGGGTCTCTGGCGTAGGGAGGGCTAGATTGGCATTTACCTGTTTTTACCTTCACCTGCGCGCCTCTCTAGATAGTTAAATGGATGGCGAATCTATCTGGACACTTGTTTTGCGGCTCTATCCCGTGGAGGAGCGATATTATACTGAGTGAGTCTCAGTGGGAGGTAATCTTTCTGCAGGTGAGGCTCTGATACGAACATTTCCCCCAGGAGCATGACAACTGCTGCCATACTTAACTGGAAATCGTGTTATTAATACAACAGCATACCCTGAGATTGAGGTCCAGTCTGTATGTTTCAAATGCATGATATGAACTGTCATAGAAATCTTCTCAAACTTCTACACTTTTCCCCAAGGAAATGAAACATATGTGTTAAGTTATATTCTTTCCATCCAAATTTAAGATCACAGACAAATTGAAGAGCGTCACATTCCGTATCTAACTTAATAATTGATAATAATCGAAACACTTGGATAAAGTAGGTTCTATCAGTCCTCATCAAATTTACCGACTGATCTGTACATCTGAGAAAATCTTAGCCGAAAACCAGCTGTATCTCCTTTGCTACAAGGAGCCATTTTATCACAAACCCTCAAGAAATAAACAACGATTTCTCCTCAGAAACAGGCTTTTAGCAAGAGTTCAATTGAATGATCTGGAGCTTCGCCAAATGATGTAAAGAATTCTAAGATGTTCTTTATTGATCTCTCTATTCCTGTCACCTAAAACACGAAACTCATCATACCAGTCACATGAATAACATTACCAATAGGAATGGACCCGTTCTCGCAATCATCATTACATATCTGCTGACAAAATCGACCAGGACACTCCTTTATGAAAAAGTAAGGATCGGCGGCTTAACGTCTATTAAGATTCCCTTGTGATGTTGGACATGGTACACCTGTCTCTTAATGTTCACTTGTTTTATATTTATTAGCTAACCTATCGGGGTACTCCGCCTCCACTTGTATATATATATTACATAAGAATCATCGACTATTACATGTATTATATAATCCTTGATTCATTCAAAACCTGTTCAACCTTTAATGGATTACCATGCTGTGAGGTTAGAGGGAGGTAGGGTAGGGTGGGATGGTTAAAATATCAAAGCAATTATTTTCTCAGTAGATGTTCTTAAGAAAAATGATAACGAATTAAGAAACGTCAACTTATTGCTTTTGTCCTGCTTACCTTATGACAAATCCTTAATACTATGATGATAGAACATGGGTATCAAAGAGAGCTTCGTTGAATTTAATTCAAACCAAAGTTTGTTATCCCGATTTAAGGTCATTATAATAAAGATCTTCTCTTCTATACGCCTTGACTGGTCCCCTGTTATAAATACCGTACTAGTATAAGATACTTTACATTAGTTGAACAGAAAGATCCTCTTCTTTTTCTTCCCTATTTCTCTCTTTATAGCTACCTTTTATGCACGTTCATTGAATGCCACATAGAGCTCCACCTCTTCCTGACCACTTCCCCTCACCCTTCTATTTGTAGTGCCATGAAAACTGTCAACTTTTACTATACTACTCATGTATCTTACCTTAGTACTCGCTGTGCTGTATGTATAGGCGTGCGCATGTTGCCTGCGTAAAGTTTGCGTTGCATATTATTATATGATGCGCCAGACAATGCGCATATTATTCTCCACTAGATGGAGTGCATTGTCATACCTTGCTTCTTTGCTTATTTCATAGTATCAACACCTTCTTTCTGTACGACCTGATTTTTTCTCTACCCAGTCATTCTCCAGGAGTAAACCAGAGTAAGAAAAGGCTATACTTGTAGTTCTTGTATTCTCCTCCTCGTACGAATACCTAGGGTCATTACACATTGAGCCTACATCAATCCTTTCTTTTTCCCTTTTCCCCAACTCCTCGTCCGCCCCCCCCCCTACTGCTCCATCCTCCCCTCCCCTTCTCCTTTCTTTGCCTTCTTCCTCCTCTCATCATTACAACTGGCCCCCTCAGGCAGCCACAAACAAGCAGTGCCTCATCGCCTTAATTATCTCCTCACTCACTCGCATTTTTGTCTTAGTAACTTTGTGAACAATTCCAAAACAGCTAATGATTCTGACTAGGGGCAGATAGCTTGCGAAAAAGTGATATCAAGTTTGTATGCAAACTTTGATTAAAAAGTTTGACGTCCCTTATATAAAAAGTACTAAAGTTCTTAATAAACCCAAACATTTCCCCCCAAAATATGAACCTTAACCTATCCCCACTATCTCCAATACAGTGCGGATATCCTTTCGTCTTTTCTTTCTTTCAACCCTGCCATGACCTAAATTTCATTGTTGTTGCAGCAAAGTAAAATTATTCAGAGCTAAGCTTGATACCCCAGGCTGTAATCATCGTTGTTATTGAATCCTCTGTCAGAGGCAAAACTTACTTAAATCTGGTAAAATGTTTATTGTTTTTATGAAAGTATGGCTCTAGGTGCAATGGTAATCAAGGAAGTTGTTAATTAGTCGCAAGATTTGTAAACCATTTTATGAAGGTTTCATTATCATGTCTTCCCAAAATACGGTAGGCATGACATTGTCGACTCTGATCTGAATGAATTCGTACAAGATTCCCCAGATTACACACCATAGAAGAGAATTTCTGTACGAGTCTGATCTAAATACATAATAACATATTTATTTCCGACTTAGATGAAACTCATTCCAACACCACTCTACGAAGTCTATGAGGTTATGAACCATGAAACAGCACATGGATTGTGAAGAGTAAAACAGAACCTGAAAAAAAATTAAATTGAAATTTCGGAATTCATCAAAGCGACGAAGTGTGGTAAGGTCCAAAGGTCCAAAGTCAAGGTCAAGGTCAACAAACCCTAATTTAAAAGTTTGAAATAATAAAAGATCCACATTTCCAGAAATATGTTATGTAGGTTCTTGTTTTCACCGATACAAATCAACTGGAGAATTTCAGAATATCTCTATCAGTACAGTAAAGTTACGACACAAGATCCAAGGAGAATAGTTCCGAACGCAGTTTGTTGACATATTTGATTGAGGTAGACTTTTTACAGAGCGTAATATTGTCAGTGAATATCTGATCGGTTTCCAGCCTGGATCTGCCTGGGACATATAAGATGTCTCACTACTATGATGGCCTTAATTGTCAGATAGTTCCAGCTCCTCACCTCACGCATGCCACGGGCTAGAAATTTAATATAATCTATTGCAAACAGATCATCATACATGTAGTCATGTCTGCAGAGTCTGCGCTTCTGCTCAAGTACTCATACGAGACCTTGGTAAAGATTCGCCTAAGGTATGGATTCAGCTGTTTTAAATTGGAGAACTGTATATAAACAAAACATTTGCAACGAGTTTACTTATACCTCCCATTGTAATGATACATACATGTATATACAAGTATGAATGGGTAAAATTGGCGCAAATCATATAACGCCATATCATTATAGATTTAATTATGATTAAAATGACGAACTTTTTTATTATTCTATTTTAAATGATAATATTTAAACAGTTGCCTTGGGCAAGTAAATACAGTACAGTCCCGCTTAGGCCACCGTATTCACGTATATGCGCAATTATTTAGTAGAACTATAAACATTTCCATGAAGACAAAACAATAAACATGGAACCGATTCTTCATCTTACTGCAGGAAGACTATCCCCAAGGAAGCCATAACAAATCAGGATTCGATGAAACTTCAAGTAATAATATTTTCGGTCTTGTATTTCAAGCAAAGTCAGAAAAGTATTTAATGTCAGATACGCAACTATTTTTGTAATCAACCATAGAAAATGGTTTAAACCTGACTGGCACACAAGTATATAATATACCTCGATAAAAATATAATTCCATGTTTAGTTATGCACAATAATGATTGCCCTATTAACTTTTGATTCAATATTCTTTGTTGTAGCCAGTTTTGCGTGGCTATTTGTGTGTGTCCTCCTTCCGTTTTGAAGTAATTGCTCACCATTCTCTGCAGACCTTTCTGGAGGCTTTCTATATTGGTCCTCATCATTGAATTAAAATGCAACATAAGTTTTGAGGTCCGTCAACCATCGACCCTCCGCAGGCTCCTAAAAAGGACCCTTGGGTGATTTGCTTCTCTCATAAAAACTAAAAAGTTTTTGTTTCCACTTTAACTCAGATCAAACTAAGTTTAATGGTGTTTCTCCTGAAGCCATAGATGGCGAGATTGGTATGCTTCTATAGGTAATGTAATGTAAGATTACACTGTCAGTATTTCCGTGCAGGGATCGAGAAGCTGAGCAGAATACTAAATGAAAATCATGTTTTTGCTCTACCATATGAATTGAATATAATTATATGCAGGATTTGAACCACTTGACAAACTGTACGCTACCTAGACAATGTTGTCCGACAACACCTGCCAGTCCAATCTTATCTTGATATTGGTAAATGGCAAAGAAGCCAAAGGGGGTTCGAGGATATACTACACCATAAAAGTTTATGACAAATTGTTCCCCTGTACCTTGTCCAATAGTATGATAGGTTTGCACTTGGCACACATATAAACATTATCTTACTGATGGGTTGGCCAGACATTTCGTTGTCAAATTTGTTTGTCCAATGTAAATAACTTCTGTTCTGATACAAAGCCAATAGCAACCACTGATTCTGGAAAAAAGCATTTGCCTAAGGTCAATGCCATACCAGGTGAGATTATATTGTGATTGCAGTAGTAAGTAAGAAGAAAACGTGGGATCAAGCGTTACCACTATTAGAAATTATGTTTCTCTATGTTCTCTGTGTCTCATTCACCCCACATCATGTACCTTGATGTGCGCTAAGTTAAAGGCCCTATGTCCACTACAATACGTAGAAACTGGTTGCGCGGAGTATAGGGCCTGCCTTGAGAGGATGGTGAACAATTGACCTTATACTCTATACGCGTCCTGCAGGCAGTAAACAGCAAAGCCCTCGACGGTTAACTCTATGGCACGCCGCTGCCTAGAGAACGAGTATAGATTGTAGGTTCTATTCTCGGAAACCTGCACAGGCTTGCAGGAATGATTCACTATTTTAGTAGACATTTTAGAATATAGCATTATTAAAATGCTAGTGTTTAACATTTCGATTTAATGACTATACCTCTAATATTATTCAAAATGTATTATCGTTTCTCAGTGAAACTATGAACATAACCACCACATATACTGTTTTCATTTCACCAGCATCTGATAAAAAAATAAATGCGTCACAGTTATTCTGATTATAGGTGAGATTTATTGATAGGGATCGTCTGGAGGCGATTTAATGACTATCTAATCTTAGTCGAAATGTATTTTCATTTCTCGGTGACACCATGAACATAACGACCAAAAACTAATGTTTCCGAGGTATCGGTTTAGAATGGGGTTAATCATCAGTATGGATTACACAAAAAACCTGTTAAAAACATTAAGAAAACTTGATCATCAGTGACAGGAAGGTGACTCAATAGGGGACTTGTTTAGACACCATTTTGAATCTAAATTTGCATGGAATTATGGGACTAATGGCACAGTCTAAAATCTATAGAAAACATGTTATGTTCAGCATGGAATATTTATCAATGCTCCAATGTCAATATTCATAATCATGTTATACATGTGTCCATTTAACAACTCCCCAAAAGTCTTTCCCATCGTGCATTCGGCTAACATCGATCATTTATACAAGCTCTGATATTGGTAAAAAGATTCTTGCTATTTTCGATAAAAACGTTGCAAATATTTGTATGTCAGATTTCATCAGAATCCATCCCAGGATGCACTGTAACATACATACGCAGTGTGAAATGCAAATCCCCTATTGGATGGAGCGACCTGTGTAGGTACTGCCTGCCTATTAGGTGAGGGATTATATTTTATGGCTATTGTGTCAGACCAACCGCGCACCTGATAATTCGGAAGGAAAATGTGACAAGTTGAATAGCTATGAGTATGGGATATCTCATCATGCCAAGCAATAAGAAGGAGGCATATATATATATATATATATCTATATATTTGTAATTTTGTGAATATGTGATACTATCTAATGTGCGTGTGGAGAGGGTGGTGTGGGTGGTGGAGGGGTGGGTGTGGGGCTATCACATACATCGCCTATAGTTTATCATTGAAGTATCATTGAAGTATTAAAGATAGGGAAGGTACACAATATTGTTGAATGGAAGTTGGAAAATGTTTCATATAATTGAATGTTAAATATAGAACAATGGATAGACTGCAATGGGCGAATAACACTGCAGACATATATTTGATAAATCTTTGCTAAACCTTCTTAGTAGTCTGTTGATTAGCTATTCTATAATATATATCCTATATGAGTATATTTGAAGAGCAATAATTATTAGTTGATTGGATTAAGCATGATATATCTATACGGAGGATAGTTAATTAAGTGTTGGACGTCTACGTGACCAAGATTTACATTATTATAATACAAAGTGATTGAGGCGACTCTGAACACAGGTAGACACAGGTATTAGTTTATGTAGGAGGTTTTATTAATCAAAGGTGATCAACGTTTCGGTCACATTTGATCTTCATCAGGATGATTGGATGATAACATATTATAATAATTATTATTCTAAAAACAAGGTTTGAGAAAATCAGGATTTATCTTTTAACCTAAACCAGGCTAATGAATGATAGGCAATGTTAGGTTTACACGTAAAAGACAGTCAGTTGATCTGATGATCTGATGAAGTGTGAATGCATGTTTTGTTGAATCAGCTTTCATTATCAATGTGAGTTTTCGTCTGACAATGACATTAAACTTTGGAAGGCATTTACGAAAAGTTAAAATTAACAATACATTAATAACCAAAACATTGATAAACCCAACCAATCACTCATAAAGATTTCTAATTATAGGAGTTATAATTAAAGAATAAATTTGTATATTTAACTCAAGTACTTGTATTATGCGACTTAATCGATTGTCACCATGTGGTACGGAATAGTTTTTGTTTGTTCCCTGAACCTAAAGTTCTATGCCTATAGCATCATTAGTTTTTCCTTTTCTATTCATACATTCGATGACCTGCAGCTAAATTTTAGACACGAATGGACTTTACTTTTGTTACATCTCGATTTACTCACTGAGGGCACCACAGGCGTTCCTGAGCAGTCTTGCTCGGGAGAGGAAACCTAATAATAAACCTAACAAGCATCTTGCACTCAATGGGTTATGACTCGTCTTTTCAAACCCCCAAACTTCCCCATTATTCCCATTATATTAAAACGAACGTATACATAGCGAACCTCCATAGATGGGTCAGATTTTCAGAACATGTACAGTTGACTAGATAAATTCGCTAGATTCGGCTACAATTTGGTCAACACTAGGTAAATTTGAGTATATTCGGCATTGCATTAATTCTAGCAATATGTTTGGTTAGGTTGAACTGTAAATTCAATTTATTTTCCTCTGAAATTTGGGTTATTTGAGAGAATTGGTGAAGGCCAATTGTCTATTTTCTGGCGACTTCACCCAGATACCGTGTAAACTATGAGTGGGTGGTACATCTCCTTTCGTATCTGTCATCACTTGTTCTCTGAGGTCAAAGAGCATAGGAAGGGCATGGAGGAACTCAATTTAAAAGGCGTGGATCCCTATCTACCATTGCATGGCAAATGAGTGATTACGAAAAGGTCTGATGCTCAATTTTCCCAATAATGTATATAATTACGCACATCGCCACCTTTATATCCCTCATCACGCCTGATATTATTCTCCAACTCCTGAACCTTCATCACATTACAGACATCAAGAGTTCAATCTAATCCCCATGACTTTTACTTTGGAATTATCATGATATATACTATATATACCCGCCCCCTCCTTCCCGTGTCTCCTTCTATTCTTCCACAACCGCCCCCGCTTCCTAGCCGTACTCGAATATCTCTTCAATTTCCATATAACCATGTGTACATGATTATGTGGTTATACACTAAAACCATACATATATTCCCGGGAATTCCCCCTTTCCACGCCACCATTATTAGCTTCACCTGCTTTGACGCTACATATCCTTTATCAGAAGACAGACATAATTATATCCTCGCAGCGAAAGAAGCCCAGCAAGTTCTGAAGATGGTCGGTGTCGGGTATGCAGAATTGGTTAGGAATCCCCCCCCCCTCCTACCGCCATACCCCTCAATCTCACAAAGGATTAAGTATTTTCATTTAACTTTCCAACCAAATCGCGTGACCAAGGGATGCCAAGGTCAACCATAAAGTATCTAGATCATTTTGTATGCAGATCATTATACGATAGAAGACGCTGAAATCGCTAGATTTAAATGTTTTATTTCTTAGTGGGGATAACTGATTATATTTTAAATGTCAATTGTCTGTGAAGAGGTTTTGACATGAAGTCCATTACTTGTTCACTGTTATATTATGGTTAAAAGGGGGGTGGGCGTGAACAAAAATTGCCCCGACGTATTTGGGAAGATGAGGAAACTCAGAGGACGTGTGAGGTGACGTGAGAGTATGACGTATATGTATGCCGTCGTAGGCCCCCGGTTTCCCGCCACAATGACCGGGATTTATCCAAAGGACAATTCCCAGATAATTATTTCTTTATCTCATCTTTGGATGTAATATTACTAGCGATGGGAATAATACAATTTGCCCAAGTCTTCAAGTTAATGTATCTATCATAAATAAAAAATGTAAAGGACAGCAGCTGCGCAAATTGCAGACTGTCTAGGTCCACCTACACAGATGGATCATTAATAACTTGCAACTAGATTCTTTGAAAATAGTCTGTAGCAAAGACAGAAAAATTGAAAAACGGCTAGTGGGGCCATTATAACGTAGTAAATAGAAATAACTGACTTTTGATATAAAGGTTGATGGAAAGGTTGAAATATATCCTGGAAAAAATAATTCATGGCTGATAGAGTGACAGATTACCTTATGTTATCTTTTGTAACAAAATACTTGAACATAAAATGGACCCGTTGGGGTTCACAATCGTAACAGTTTATGAATGTGTCTGAAGCATATTCGCAAGATCTGTATATATGTGAAGATTCAACACACTTCAATTAAAGAATTCTTGATTGTATTTTCAGTAAATGCACAATACATACCGATACAATTAGGGAGTGAGTCTTCAAGTGCATGCATTAGGAGTTTAGAATAGTGCAGTATCCTTTTATCGTGGATGCATACCTACAGATGTGCTATTATGGATAGAAAGTCTAATCAAATATAACATTGTGAAATCGCGGGGAATCATCCATCGTACATTATTGTACTCGCTTCTACTTCTATTATCAATTTCCTGTAAAGGCACCAAAATAGATATAGGGTTGCTCCACCAGTGTTAAGGTCTTTGAATGTTTAAGTAAAGAAATAAATGAGGAACTCGGAGGCACGACTGATCTGTTAAAGAACTTCTATCCAACTAACTTTATTGTAATATATTCGTACAGACTCTCACTAGGATCAGAGTTAGTGAGAAGGGGGCGTATGCCCGTTACCTCATATCCAGGACTGGCTTGTATTTATATAAATAGACTTGCACAGTGCAGGTACTTACCGATTTTATAGGCCTAATAAAGAGGTAATAATTAATAATTAATGTAAATAAAATGAGGTTATGCAATGTTACGTAATATGTCATAACATCATATGCTGTACTAACTTAAACATATCAGTGCTGGGGATCACATGTTTGTGTTTTGAATGTCCTTCAACCCAGGGATTTTTGTATGAATTTAAACAGACTACAGATCATCAAGCAGACTGCCAGTCTTGAAATTTTTATCTCGTTCGAGCGAAACCCAAAACCATACCTGCATCAAATATGAAACGATTTGTTTTCGACTTCTTGAAATTGAAAACGTTACCGGTAAGTCATTGTATCTGGTGGAACATAAAGCATAAAGAGAAAATACTACGTACTACTACATATGCTGCAAATAAATTGGGTAAAAACTCATTCAAAATGTTGGTTAGATTTCCGTGAATATGTGCATGCAGTAACTCATTGTGATCTCCTATATTTATCTATGACAATGTCGTATATTCTACGATATTTATAATCGCCTACCTATGAATAGGTAAATCGTGGCTCATTGATAAAACAATTTAACCTCGCATTTTTGCTTATTCATTGAGAGATTTCAACATCACAGTGAACACACAGGGTGTCCGTGCTGCGCGTCATGCACATACATCACAAAGATTGCAGATGCTAAGTTCCATTGGTTACTTATTTTACTTCGTTTTCTGGATTTCGAGCATGGTAGTCTTTCCAAACTCTAGGAGATGTATTGAATGGCGTAAGCTTAGTATTGGTTCATAGTATATGCTGCAGATCTACATTATTTTGTCACAATGCCTTCCAAAACAAAAATCACAGATGTCCTTGCTACGAAAATTGTAGCACGGACATCCTCTAAATCCTGCACATACATCCCACTACAAATTTATTTAGGAGTTTTCTCTAAATTGAGACAGAACTATCACTATATCATTTTGTAATCAAGACCATATATATATTGTCTTGAATACAATATAATATATATATAGGGTTATAAAAGGTGTATAGGATTGTCCACAGTAAAAGGTGGTGTAGAAAAGGAGATATCTAATGAAATGTTTCGACAGCATTGATTGGCCTATTCAAAAAAGATGTACGCGACACACGGCACAGACACCCTGTGTATAAACAGTGAACATGCTGTAAAGATCATGACACTGCAAAATTATTTATAATAGTAAAAGGTGGTGTTCAGACTATTGCAATCATCATTGTTCGCCTTAACCAATAAGAAATTTTAATAATCATAGAGTTTGCTTGTTGCAATAACGTAATCAATTGGTCTATTATTACGAAGCTGTCAGGCATAACGCAATACACCAAATATAACCCGCAATTTCATAAAAAAAAGAAATCAAGTTTCATCACAGCCGCCATTGTACAAGAAGCCTTTGCCCATGGTATAATAGCGAAGGAAGCCAATAGCATATGGCCTAGCTTTGTAAAGACAAATTAGCAATTATCCCTCCCGCTCCTATGCCCAGCTTCTATTACCTACGCAGCCCTAATTGCATTACATCTTTATTACCATGAATATTTTTACTGCTTCTGCACAAAATGCTTTCTTATTTCCTTCATATTTACATCCAAACAGCCATCAAAGAGAAATTGACTATTGGTCTTGTGCGCTGGCAGGCTTTTGTCCCGTAACTGAACCTAAGCATAATTACCCGAACCATTGCAGGGCGCAGTATCACCATTTCTCAGCATGCCTCATAGTTTGTGACAAGTAATTAAGAAGGAGAAAAACTATAATATTCTGGGCTTTGTATAAAAGTGACATGAGAAGGAGTGCATTGCCTTGGCCTTATATTACTGCGAAGGCGGCATCCGGATATCGGCTTTATATTATTGGAATAGAGGGGAAACAGGTATCATGTCGTGTATGGGCGGGGGTACGACGGGGAGAAACACAGCCGGGAACATTGGTTGACACTCGCTTCAGTCAATATTCACTTAAACTCATTTTGAGGGTTAATGTAGACTTTTAAGATAAAAATAGAACACATATACAAGCTTACTAGAACAAAATATATCCAGTACACTATAATATTGCTATTAATACTGTTTGACGAAATCAAAATCTATGATGTTGGACACATTGTGTTCAGTTATTTTTTTTTTTAAAAATTTTATTGTACGAATTCTCACATTTTATGTTGTGATATGTCTCATTCGACAAGTTCAAATATATTGCATGTTCAGTACATAATAATTGTTTAAATGTTTATAATAGCACAATCTTTTTAACATTATATGGTATTATATTACAACTATCTTCTCTTTATGGAATAAGTCAATCTTAACAAATACGATGGAGTGGCCACCTGGTGGCTTTACATTGAAATAAATTTACTACCTTGCTTCCACTGCTGGTGTTTGTTTTCTTACATTTTTTTTTGCCCAATATAAAACATTCATTTAATAAATAACATGATACGGTCCTTTTGCATGATAAAAGGGGAATAAAACAACTCATCACATTACTATGCCCTGTATACTTCATCTGCTATGTACAATTAACAGTTTAATAACTGCATCGATTCTGGTTACTCTCAAGATCACATACTTTTGCCATAAGCAAATCAATTCATATCTATATCTATTTTGCTGTCCAACCTTCTCTGGTTTTTAGCACTACCTTTATTCTATCCCAAGATTCTGATTTAATCTGGGTGTCAAGCTTATTCCACATAATCGGACCTTGTACATGAGGGCTGCTTCTGAATTTCTCAGAACGTGGGTGCGGCACCTTAAGCATAATTCCCTCAGCCAGTCGCGTTTCCCTAGGCATCTCCTGTACATTACTGACAATATCCTTGAGGTTATACATTAAACCTACTAGGGAGAGACACCCTCTCTTTTCAAGTGGTATGATGTTTAGTCTTTCCATAATTTCAGTGATAGGGTCATTATTATACGGATTTATTAGCCTTATACTGCGGTTAATCACGTTTTGCAGCTTTCTTATGGTACAATTTGTTGATAAATTAAAAAACATGAGACCATATTCTGCCAATGGGAGAATTTGCGCCTTGACGATTTTCGTTGTGGTGTTTTTATCTATGTAGTACCGAATACGAGCTAGTTGGTTAACTTTCGATTGTATTCCGAATTTAAGTTTGGAGAAATGTCTGTCGAAACTCAAATTCTCGTTTACCTCATACCCTAAGTATTTCACATTAGAGGCTCTCTTTAGTACATTGCCCTCTATGTAGATAGGGCTCAGATCGTCATAAGTGATCTTTTTTAACCTTCTCTTACTGCCAATATATTGGTAAAGACATTTTTTAACATTTACCTTTAGTTTGTTTGCACTCATCCACTTTTGTACTTCATTGGTTACCTGCTGTGTTATCTTTATACATTCCTTAATATCATGCCCAGTTACACTGGCTGCCGTATCATCGGCGTACATCGTTATCTGTATATTTAGAGCAGTATCAATAGTGTTAGTACAGGACGGCAGATCATTGACATAAATGATAAACATTATTGGGCCCACCAGGCTTCCCTGAGGTACCCCTAGTTCTATATCCAATGGCTCCGATGTTACACCATTTAATATTGTTCTCTGCTTACGATTCTTTAAGTATTCCTTCAGAATGTTGATAATACTAGGATTTACTTGATAGTAAGCTAGTTTTCTATACATGATATCGTAGTCAAGACAGTTGAACGCTTTCGCGACATCAAAATAGGTACCTATAGATACTTTTCCTTCATCCATTCCTGCTAACATAGGTTTCAAGAAGTCATATAGCGACCTATTTGTACAATGTTTTTGTCGAAAACCTCCTTGTACACATGAGAATAAGTTATTTATATTCATATGTTCTTTAAGAGCCTCACATATAAAGTGCTCAAGCAATTTAGATGGAAGGGGCACTAGGGCGATCGGTCTAAGGTTTAAGAACAGCCGAAGATTTCCTGTTTTCGGTAACGGAGTAATGATATATTCTTTCCATTCCTGCGGTATGGTACAATATTTTATACAACATTTTAGGAGGGAGGTCATTCCTGTCACATTCTTATTGAAATAGAATTTTAGCACCTCTGAACTAACCCAATTTAGCCCACTGCTCTTACTGGTATTGATATTCTTAACGAATTCTAGGACTTGATCTTCTGTTATCATTATCCTGGCAGAGGCATTAATACCTATATTTGGGTCTAAATAAGTTTCGTAGTCTCCATTTAGGTTTTTTGTTATATTGCCTAGATCCCTAAAAACTAGGTTGAGAGCATTACTCGCTCGCTCACCATCAACCGATATTCCTTCATGAAGGAAGTTATCAGGTAGACTACTGGTTGATTTTCCCATGAGTTCGTTTACTTTACGCCAGAATTTTTTGGAATTATTCGGGTTATTTTCCAGAAGAGACGTAATGTGTCTTTTTCTTGCGTTTTTAACTAATCTAGAACACTCTTTCCTACTCTCCCTGGCTGTAGCCCAATCATTCACACTTCCAGTCCGTCTGGCAATTTTAAACAGTCTGTCTCTATTTCTGATTGCACCAATGGTATCCCGATCCAAAATCATTTCACCTCTCCTGACAATCTTTTTCTCAACAACAGGGCATACATCGTCCAGATATTCTTGGATATCTCTTTTCATATTTAACCATATTTCATTTGGGTCAGACATATCATTATCAATCCCCCGATTAGCTCGACCTATATGCTCGCCAAAATCATCCCATACAATATTTGCGTATTTTCTGCACTTTTTAGTTACATATGACCTGGGGGATGTAGTCTTTTTCAGATTAAGGTAGGTGGCATAGTGGTCCGATATCGTGGTCTTAATAACTCCATGTTCGCCCAAGTGCGGGTGATCGGTAGCCAAAATATCCAATAAATGGTTTACATTTTTTTCACACCTGGTGGCTTGATTAACTACCTGTAACAGTGAATGTTCTTTTAGGATGTGCGTCATGTTTTTCACAGCTTCGTCATTCTTATCTAACAAGTTCATATTGATGTCCCCACATACAACAATCTTACAGTTTCTTGAGGTATTTCGAATATGTACAAGAACCTCATTTAGTTCGTTCATGAACGTTTGTTTACATCCATTCGGTGCTCTGTACAGATTTACCAGAATGATTTGCCTGCGATTTCCCGGTTTGATCTTTATGATTTGCATTTCTATATTCATATTTGAGATGTTTCTATCATTGTACTTCCAACAGTCAACGGGAAAGTCTTTATCTACCATAACACATAATCCACCACCCTTTTTGGGGATTCCATTAATCATGATATTTCGATCATGCCTTATTATTTTGTATCTTTGGTCACTAACTAGGTTGTTGTTAGAGTCATTGCTATCTAGCCAGGATTCCTGGATCGCCATAACCTTTATGTTCCCTTTTAGAAAGACATCATATACCTCAGCTGCTTTTTTACGCAGCGATCGTACATTGAGTGAACAGATAGTCAGGCCTTTTAGCCTTGAAATGCACCTAATCCTATCCAATGCCATGTTTCGTGTGTCTTTTCAGTTTGTACATAGATTCTCGCCATAATATAGTGAGGAGCAGAAAGCTCCGGAAAATTCTTTCAAGCATCACTTTAGTGCGGACACAATAATATTCATAAAAGTAGTACAGTGTGGGCGGGAGTAAAAACAAGTCGTTCTCATATAGCTGAGACATTGCTATACCTTACGGGTAGCGAGCGCGGTTTTCAATGAGCACGGTCACTTCAACGAGAGTTTTGGTACATATCTGGGCTTTGCAGAGTTATATACATTTTCATACACAGCACATATAACATTTTCACCAGTTTATAGACCACAAATTAATTCGTAGAGACAAGGTCGACCAGTTACATACCTTGAATCAGTTGCGCACAAGCTGTAATCCAGTTTGTCAAGACCGTGTCGGCCATTTTGAATCGTTACGCAGTAAAGATTTCACCAATTTTCTTTCAAATTTTATATAAATACATTTCTCGGTGTTACGATAGGGGATAATATAAATCAGCATTTATACAACATTTTCTAACTTGACATTAAATATTAAACATTCTATTCTGCATGCGAGAGACATTTTCAGTCGAGCTAATTCACTGCCGAACGCTTGAACTCTTTGGCCTCGTTGACCTCGACCTTTCTAAGCACATGCCTTTGTTTACATAATATTGACGCACGTGTAGTATATACTAGGAAATCAGAAAATCATTTCTTTATACGATGATAAAACAAATATGAGGAAAAGCAGTTTTAACAGACTATTTAGAGCATTTCACCGGATCAAAATGTCAGTTGTAGGTCTCACTTTAAGTTGTCGTTGGCGAGTCTGCTCCCGAGTCAAGCCATGGGCGCACATGTCGAGAGTTGGATTTACGCTGACTGCAGAGTTATTTATTTGGATTTTTTGGTTTTAACTTTCACTAAGTCCAGCATAGTGTCGTTGAGTGACTGATTTGCACATGAACTGTCGATTTTGCGAAGTCTGGAACGGGCTGCCGACCGAGGTGTGCTGGCGTTATTCTTCACTACATTAAATGTAGCTGGATCAACTAAGGCAGATGTGGTATCCATTACAACTTCCATTGCTGCTGCGGCGTTGCCCTCATCCAGGGAGGTGTCGTTCAGGTCCAGGTACGTCAATCTTTTCTCTACCCTACTTTCGTCAATAGTTGGGTATGTCCTGTAGAACTTAGGCCTCATCTTAGCCTTAGTGCGAGGAGTTAACTTTGACGGGGATTCCGGGGGTGGGGGCGGGGACATAGGCGTAATTTGTGGTAGCTCGTGTTTATATCGTTCGCGTAGATCATCGCGAATAGCCATTAAGAGCTCGCCATGAAGGTTTCCACCTTCCCAGGTATGACATCTGAGGTGTACTGAGCCCAAAAACTCACCAACCCCCCATTTGCGATCTGCTGTCGCTTCAATCAGCTCGATTTGTTCGGTGCTTAGTAGTAGTGCTCTTAATCCCTCATTTTGATCATACTTTGCCTTCATAATGCTTTTCATGTAGGACACTTCGTTTCTGGACCAATCATCGTTCGTTGTTAATTTTTCACTTGTTTCCTTCAAGAGGAAGGGGTCTCTCATGTTTATTATTCTTCGGGATGCTGCTATGTGTCCATTCTTGAGAGCCTTAGTGTACGTATAGCAGTGCTCGACCGACGTGAATGGGATTTTCTTGAGGCTAATAGTACATGGAAACAAATTACTGGGCCAGGCATATGGTCCTTGGTATGCTAGGCATCCCCCTATTTTGATTGTTTTGAGATTTTCAGGGCGGAGAGTTTCCGGGATCGCATCAAGTTCATTTATATTGTAGTTTTTGCCCAGAATGCGTATTTTGTCCCCCTTCAATTTTGCATTGGGATCCGTGTTGTCTTCACCAGCCTTCTTTACAATTAATCTGAGCAGACTTCTATTTCGCCGGACCTCAGCATTGCAGTCATCTTCGAAATTCCAAAATTTATGGCTTGGATATTTATCTGGAGGGAACATAGAGGTATCAAATATGTTTCTCTTGTTCGTCATGAAGGCTTTCTTATCATGGATAAATTTAAACGTACAGACAATGGACTCAGGCCTGTTGTTAAACTTTTTCACTTGTGTAATCCGGTAGCATTCATCAATGTCCGACGATTCAAAATTCGGTACAACCAATTTAACAATGTCTGTACAAATTGTTTCGAGGGAAGTGCCTTGCCTGCCTCTGACACCTGTGAAGACCACCGATTTACTTCGAAGTTTGGTATCAACCTCGTTGTTAGTTGATTTCTGATGTTTCAGTTCTTGCATGAGATAGTTTACTGTAGATTCTAGGGACATTACCTTTTGCTCAAGAGACTTAGTAATTTCCTGAAGTTCCACTCGTGCAATCACTTCCTCACGATGGGATGTTGCAATGTTCTTTACACACGTATTTGTATTATTCACGCATTCCACTAGATCGTTATGTCCCACCAAAAGATCGTTCAGGGTATCCTCAGGGCTCTCTATCATTTCATCTTGGCCATCTGCCTCAGCCATGGTGTTATATGGAATAGGATTACTGTTCATACCACAAATATCAATATTAGAGTGAATATCCTCCTCGTTAATGGTCTTTTTTAGCTCCGGCGAGTAACCAGTTTTACTATGGCGCCGACGCTTAGGCCGTAGCATGGCTTGTCCACCTATGTGAAATGTACCTTATGTACACACGGCGGGAAGATGTCCGTCATATACACCTGTAATATCGCTCAGGTGTGGTGTTTATTCTTCGGATGGCTGCTTATAGAGTTTATAGATGCATGTATTTGTATCACAAATAGGACCTCCGTATCGTATGGCAGGGTATTCCAATAGATCGGTAGGTTTTTAAAAGCAAAATACCCAATTTTGTCCCGTTTGCTCACGCGCTTTGGTTCACAAGCTTCTGGTCACGACGGCCATCTTGAAAAAAGTTATGATTCAGAAATAAACGGGCAAGGTAAAAACCTTCCCCAAAACGGTGAACTCATTTTGAAAAGGTCTATAATACCAACTACTTCTAATTTGACAATATAACTTAGACTTAATTATGTGGATCATATTATACTGCATTTATGATTAAGTGGTGCCAATATGAAAAAATGAAACAAACTGCCAGTCAATATTAGGAACGTACCAAATTATCAGTTCTACAGCTCATACAACATGAATAGCAAAGTAAATCTTATTATGATAGAAGGGATATTGATTAGACAAATAAGTATGACGGCAATGTATTAATTTATAATATCATTAGAAGACAGGTGACACATATACATATGACATGACATGACAAACATTTGTCCAGTCGAGAATGCTTTATTTATAAAATTGACGTACCCAACATAATGTTTTTACAGAGAGGACTAAACGATTTCACACAAATAATCTGTGGAAGACAGTATGATGATGGAGTGATGTAATTTGTGGTAATGAGGGATTAAATAGGAGACTAATATACATAATCCTGTTTGGTGGTAAGCCAGCCTTTCTATCTAAATTGGTAGGAAGCAATTGAAGAGGTGATATAAATTGATTGTCCTGGCAGAAGGCCAACAAGAACCGAAACGTTATTATAAATTTATATACGATCAACAGCAAATAAAATTAGAAAATCTGTTCATCCTCCCTATCTGTTCGTCGCTTCAACAACATACCACCTATCAGTGCTTCGTATCTTTATTGAAGACCTAGCTTAATGCACATAATATGCAAACTTTTCAATATACATGTATAGTTCATCTCAGACTGGATACTATAGTTTCTTGTTGCCCTAGGCATTTAGACCTATGGACAGTTAGTTGGGAAACTAGTTGGGAACATAACTTTTAATACCAGACAATAATACTAGACACACATAAAAAGGAAAACCTTCAAGGATCGATGTAATTATATTCAGAACATTTAATAGTCCGCATTTGCATAATCTGAAAATGGGACTTCAACAATGAAGCTTAGGTGCAATAGGTAGAAGGAGTTAGAACTTGGAGGAATTGTATTTTATAAGCAAAAACACTCACACTATCATCTTTCATCCAAAAATTACAGGATTATACCAAATTAAACCGAGCACAATATTATGTTTATCCAAGTGATACAAAATTGCTAATCAGAGTCACCAGTCTCCAAATGAAAGAAATCGCATATACGGTAGACAATTAGATTGGCATCATTTTAGTCTCAAAGAATCAGAAAAATATTTTTTTCTGACAGAAAGTCTTTTGGAAAAGTAAACTATCAAATGGAAACATGTCATACATGTATGTAATATAATTATACCCATACTAGTCTATATGCTTAATGAATACATGTATGCATACATGTACATTCCTTCATATATCATTTTATTATCTTCCTGAAGATATGCAATATATAGATATATTTATTATATGCACATTCCATATGAGAGTTGCAATAAGTGGGGTGCTATAAAGATATTCCTATAGTATGCATACTATATGAACTACTTCGTCACCAAGTCGGCTACTTTTTTCAGATTTTACACATCAAGTTGTATGCCCATATAATAAATATAGAATGGAACTCGCCTACAATAATGGAACATTTTATTGGACTTGATTCGTCCACTTAAAGACTCTGCCTACGGCATTGTGCATATGCGGACGAATCTCGTCCAATAGATTTTCGATTATTGCTGGCGTGTTCCATTCTCTCTATATATAATGCATCATGCTCAATACTGTACATTCTAAAGAGACCAGAGATTTACTTAGTATCAAAATCCAATGACATCTCTATGCAAATCCCTTGATGCAAATTGAACGATCATGCAACCCTCCAGTACCCCTTCCTCCCATCACATTCGCAGCTGATTACAAGGAAGCATGCCTTAGAAGCGCAGGTACTGTATCTGTAAGGCCGCTTCAAGCATTGAAATGGCCAACAATCTATAACGCTATATAATTGGCAATGATGCAAGCGACTAGAGGTAATAACAGTCCCGCACTAAATGTTATAGCCAATAATAAGACTGGAGAAAATAAATATAAAAACTCAACAGGGCTATAGTTAAGTTATCTCGTGCATTTCGTCCTTATATTGGCGTTGAGTTCTGGGTTGTGCATTATTGTTTTTTTATGCGAGTATCTCATTTTTCGAAACAATCGTAAGGGAAAAGTAAACCACCTAGGAAAAAGGGAGCGACATTGTTAGGCTATGCATCAACTGTAAGAGAAGGGAAAAGACATATATGAAGCTAGCTGTTTCATAGCAGATGGTTTGATAGCAAAACAGTTTGCCTATTCGTAGGCTGGTTTATTCATTAGAAGTTTGTAACAGAACATGAAAGGGGTAGATATATATCTCGATTTCCTCTCGTCATGTTTCTAAGGCCTTTGAAGTCATATTTCAACCTTCTTGCTAATTAAAGACCAACCAATAACATATTAATAGCGGATTTAAGCGGGCGTTACTCGACATTGATAATATATCCGTGGAGGCATGTAATCATGTAAATTCCATGCGAGAATTGATGTAAATGTTTGCTGTCAGGGTTTTACATTTTTTTTTATTTATTACCATATTATTCGCTTCCATACACTTTATGCATACGACATAAAGCTGGGTATTGTAATCGCTTCTTGACATATTATACGAATTCAATGGACAACGCCTAATACATCCACATCGACTTTAGGGAACACTAGTTTGACAGAAGTATAGCATCTATGTTATGACAAAGCAAATCAAATCTTACCAAATTTACACATGTTATAACTTATAGGACTGAATTTATCAATATTCTGCTGCTAATATAGCATTAATACATGAATTTGGAGCAGAAACAGCTAAGCAAAAACTAGCGCCGGTGAGCGATAATAAGTAATAATTTGGGCGGGTCCTCCAAATACAAATGGAGACGTTTTAGAAGCCCTGTAGCAAAACGAAATTCTCCAAAAGTTTGGCCAAATGTCTTTTAGATTTAGGTGGATTGGAGAGTCCCAACCCAGAAGTGCCAAGCATATTCAAATCCCCTATAGATATATCCATATGGGATTTGAATTTGCTTGTATACATTTGACTTTGAACTCAGTAAATGAAAATATTCTCTATCATATTCTACTTCATTTATCCATGGTTGAGGTTACCACGCTCCACAATATTACATATTCTATTAGTTCATTGATCCATGCACGCTATCTTTTTAGCATTTGATTTCCACAACATCTCAGAAGACACTTTTGATGAAATATTCTCTTTAGTACACCTTCTACGAGTCATATATATGTACTGACAATCATCCTTTCTCCCTGCGCTCTTCTTCTCAAGGAAACTATCTTGCAGAGGGATTAAAGTATAAGACGAGGGTATTGAGGCAGAAGTAATGGACTTGGATTTGGCAATATGTTGGCTGTCATGAGATGTTTTATGTATTGCTTGTAAGCAACTCCTATAGCGGCTCTTTCCTTCACTCCTGTGCTCCTATTCTGAGTCACTATACATTCATGAGAGAATAACAGACAACTATGAGCTGGAGACGTCTGCGAAAACATTAATAGTATCGGAATGTGAACGGGAATAAGTATCTTTTCAAGTACATTACATGGGTCAGATTTTCAGAAAATGTCCAATTGGCAGCTGTACACATTTAGTAAATTCTGCTACATTAGGATGCAATTTTGTCAATACTAGGTGAATTCGAGTATATTCGGCATTGCATCGATTCTAGCAATATGTTTGGTTAGGTTGAACTGTATTTTGAAATTTATTTTCGTCTGAAATTTGGGTTATTTGAGAAGATTGGCTAAGTTGAGTTGAATTGTACATTTTCTTGCGACTTCACCCATATAGCAATCTCAAGGCTAGCTGTTTATCAGTATTATGTCTGCCACTAACTAATTACACTCTGCAAGGGAAATGAACCATTTCAGGGTTTTATCTTCAATATCTTTGAGATCATTAATACATGTTGTGGATGGTAAATGTATACACCTGTATACATCGGATGGCCTGTAAATCGTATGGTAAACTTTTTACTAAAATGTAAATTGTTTTATGCCTGCAACCAGTTTTTCTTTCTGTACAAACACGACAGCTTATGAGAAGAAATCACGTTGATATAAAAATGCCTTTAAATACTTCACGCAATAATCGATGGAAATATAATATTTGAAGTGCTCAATGAATATCAATATTGCTATGTGTGTTATAGAAAATGGTGCTACAACTTTCCCCATGCACCTAGCCGTAAGGTAGCCAAGGATTTTCGACTTATTTTTAGTAATGAGACAGCTATTAACAACAATATGTAGAGAAGCTCCTCTGAATATAAATATAATTCTACATAAATATAGTTACATTATGTATGTATTAAAAGTATTATATTTCATGATAAATAATGATAATAATGTAATTCTCTCGTGGGTGGCACACATCCACTGTATTAAGGTCTTTATCATTCTAGGCCAAGTGGAAGACTATAACGTATGAGAGCGATTGGCTCAAAAACATATTCAGCAATTATCTTAATTTTTCTTCTTAGTCAGCAACACATCTTTTTATTACTCGAGAAGGTGTTGTAGTACTAGCGACGGAAAAAGTATAGATGTGCACAGGGAAGTGCAGCAAGGACAAAAACAGTTTGGGCAATGCATGCATTAACCTACAAGGGACTGACAATGCTTATTGTTGTGGTTTCAATGGGGGAATACAATATTGTAACAAAAGAACACACCAAGCCTCTGTTTTTGTAAGTCGGAGGATCGAATAGAAAGGAGATGGTCTGGAAGAAGCAATCATCATTCAGGTATGGGTAGAGTAATTGGTGCATGAGGGATGAACTTATGCACCTTAGGAATCGCCATATGCAGGTGGAGGAGAAAGAAAAATAATTATAGGTACGGTTGAAGGAATCATGTTACTATGAAGCGTGTGGTGGAAGATCGAGTGAAGGCGATTCAATGAGCAAAACGATACCCGGCATCTCTGTAATTAAGGAACTGAATATCAGAAGACGGATAATGAGACTGAAGGAAGAAAAATCAGAACTAGTGATGATCTATTCCTGGAAAATATAGCCTTCACGAATCCGTCATCAAATTACATTTGAATCCATTCAGTAGATTATAATGAATAAATAACACTGGTGTGTTATAGGGGATATTCATCTTATTGTGCTACTTTGTAAGTCAGTTTGTAAGTGAAAGATAAGATCAGAAAACGTGAACATGTTCTTGATATTAGGGAGATTTAGCAACCACAACGCACCAACACAACACTAACGCATCCACTAACTATTTGTACATTAATTACTTCCGCAGTGGGGATTTCTTGAGAGGCGCTAGGCCGAGGGCATCAGGATTGCAGGCCTCTCGAGATAACCCCACAACGGTAATGATGTAGTAATAATTAGCGGATGCGTTAGTGTTGTGTTAGTGGTTAGCGTTAGTGGTGCGTAGTGGTTGCTAAATCTCCCTATTAATATCATAGGGACGCGTATATTATTTATCAACGGAAGATGTTATTGTCAGCCCCAGTTCAGATTAACATTTAAAACAGTTCCTGATTGAGGGTTTAAACACTTCCTTATAGCTAGAGAAAATGCTTTATTATGTTTAGATAAATGGTAACATAACACATCATATATCCAGCGTGTTTAACACTCCAGGTATATAAGACCAAAATGTTTATTCAAAATTCAAATATATATTTGAATTTTGAATAAACATTTGGCCTCATATTTAAGACTAGAAATGACAAGGTCTAAGGCAGAGGACCTGAATATGTGCTTAGTAACACGATGTCACTAGGAGCTCATCTCATTTCTTCAATGAAACATTACCCCAGCTCCTATATTTTTTATTACTTTCTTCCACACCTCATCACCTTGCCTCTACGCGTCCCTGTACTAATCCTCAACCTCGCCTTGCGTTTTCATTAAAGCCACTCATTCTCTGAGCTCCTCTTTTTTGTCGCTATGCAATCCAGGAGTTTAACACATCACTCTCTTTCATCTCTGATTCCTCTGAAGTTGTTAAAGGCATGCTAAATGACTTGCTTCACCTCTCTTATGTTTTCGCAACTTCCTCATATCCCCGCTCTTGCCCAATTGCATACTTCTGCGTCGCCTTTTAAGAAGTGATATAGTGTGACCTTGTTAGATATGCCCATTTTATGGGTTCACATAAAGAAAACTTTGTTATTGGGCTCAAGCAAATCAATCTTAGGACCTACACTCTTTAATTTATATAATTATATCGATGACCTCTCAAATATTGTACTCAATATGAAAATATTAATTGTACAATATGAAACCATAATGAAAGAACTGCAGGCGGACATTGACACCATCTTTAAATGTTCAGCTTACAACAAACTGAAAATTAATAAATAGAGTAGTAAAATTAGTTTGTGAGACAATAGGCAAAAGGAATATGATCAGAACTGATTTAAAACCTAACGTAGGTAAAATCGTTTGTTATGTTACCTTCTTGACAGTGAAATGAAGTCTGAGGCGAATGCAAACAGTTTTGCTGTTTCATAAATGATTGTCTTTCTCATTGTCGATTATAAGAACAAAATCAGTTAAAACATGAGCCTTGAATACGGGACGTGAAATTTGAGGACATTTATGACGTCCCCTATCCACCTGGACGGTTGGACCATTGTTCTCCCAGACCCCGAGCTGTACAGAGGTCCTGGCTATTTGAAATTGTAATCCTTCCAATTTTACACTTTTTGTGCTGTTTAGTCCTTATTGTCCTTGACATGTATTTTTGCTTGTATGTATTAATAATGTATTGGGTAAAAATAACCCCTTGCTTCGCTGCAGTCCTTGTCTTCATTTTATATCCATATATTAGCTATTGCATAGTCCCCTCCCCTCAACATATTAAGCTTAATATAGCGGTAATTCGAAATGAAGGCATATATCCAAAAAGCAATAATGTTTTTCAATCAAGATTCGAGCAATAGCAAATGTAATATTCATGGGCAAGTTAAACCCCAATATTTAGAGATTTATTTCTAGTTAAACGTAAAGTATCAATTTAAGTAAGATGCATTATGGCCTCTCTATCTGGAAGGACTCTGCGTAGCAACTTCGATGCAGAGATGGGTAAATTGCCTATCCATGTTAAAATCTTCCATAAAAGTGGGGATTTAGCCACAACATGCTTTATTCTGAAATGTTGTCTGAAATGCATTCGAAACGTTGTAGTCACTACAATCACTTACACACCTTCAATAAAACTTCGAAATCCTGCGATTGTGGTTGTGATTTTACTTCAATAAAAGTATTTCTACGTTAATTAAGTTAAGAACATGCAGCTTTAAAGTCTAGTTTAAATCGCTTAACAATCATAAATGTACACGTAGTTAAACCCGATTAATGAATTTGACTTAAAAAAACATTGAAAATTCTAAGCCTTTTCAAAACTTCTCTACTTTGTTTGCACACACATCCCATTGTCCAGAATCTTTGCCCCAACATAGTCTACCTTTTCTAGCTTCCTCGCTGAATTTCTTTTTCCTCTATGTGCTAGTGTCCATTTACATGTTTTTCCTTGCCAAACACATCTTGCCCATGGCTCTATTAGCCACTCTGCATCTTGGGCACGCCAAAGAGAGCGGAGTCTTTCTACTCAAAGTGACATGAAATCATTCTCACTCCACACAATCCTCTCTCATGCCTTTTTAGCTTCAGGAGCTGCTCTGATTGCCTCACAGCACGCGACGACTTGCTCTGTCCGTGTATGTACGTATGTGTACACTGCGGAAGGTATCCCATTGTATGTAAGCATTTTCAATAGTTACCCAGCCTTGGTTGGGTGTGTTTCCACCCCTGATATGTTTCAGTGCCATGGTCAGGCCCAACTGGGACTAGGGAATTTGTAATGGTTAGAACCCAAAGACCCTCTTTTATATCTAAAAATAAGATAATTTTGCGTTTATTGTATGTTTGGTTGTACCCACCTAGGACAAATCATGAGACTATCGGGTTTACCGAAATTGTTGCACAAATAAAATGTCTTAAAAAAAATTGGTGGTTATAGCCCCTAGACTTCCAAGGCGATAATTAAAGGCAAATGGACACTTGAGGATTCTGGATTCAAAGTCCAATATTTATTTATTAATTATAGAAATGGCGGATACAGTATTTTCCGTTGGTCCACTAGGAACTACCAACGAACACAAAACTTTACAAATTTGTAATTTGGTGTTTTATTTATTTTATGTTTGGGCAAGTAAAGCTGAAAGACATACCAGTTCATTGCTCAGTTATGTATAACTTGTTAAAATGGTGTACATAATAAGATAAAAATTCTTACATAATATATATATACTATTGTTGTCACAAAATCATATTCCCATTGATAGACCTAAGGACAGTGAATGATTGTCCTACATGTGCCCATTCATGGTACAAATGGCTTAACCTGTGTATAATAAAAGAAGGAAAACACAGAGATTTGTTGAAGGGGGCAATAATAAATCCATCTAATGCACAGGAGGAGCTGTGGCACTGCCTTGCCCCTTGCCCATATAGAATCCACGGTCAGCCTTGGCACGGGACATACATTCTCCTTGTGGGTTGAAAGGAAACATACATCCTAACTATGTCTAACAAACAGTACACTACATCATAGCCACTTTAGTCAAATTGTTATACAAGTTTATCCTACACATATGTAGCTGTGAAGGGATAGTAATATCTGACCACAGAATAATATATATATTTGTAACGCATTTCGGAATTAGATCAAGAGCAGTATAGTATAATGTAGACTCTTTAATGTGACATGTGTGGAAATGTTGTAGACCTGAATAAAATATTTTCTAAATTTAAAATCTATACATACTGAGACCATATATTGGTAGTAAGCCCATACAAATGTATGTATTGATATTTTTCAATGTAGATTGCATTTTTTAAAATGTCTATGTTAAGTACTCTAGGCAATTTCTATTTATGTAAGATATTTAAGTCATGTTTCTTGATAACAATATCGTGATTGATGACTAGTGAATCTAAAGGCTCGATCAGAAGTGTCTACACATGTGCATCTTTGTTAATCATGCCTTACCTTGTATGAAGATCAACAACACCTGCTCATTTATACGTTTCTTCTAAAGAGCTTAATCTGGTTAGAAGCAAGGCATTTTATATTTAAGTCAATGTTTGTGCAGTTGCTGACAACCTCAATGATGGCACAATCCACATAGATGATAAAAACAAATAATCACACGTGTCATCGCTTCAGACACTACTAGTAAATAATGTACACAGTAAATTGTAATTAGGCCACCCTGGGAAAACGTGATGGACAAGCAGAAAAAAGAAAAAGAAAGCAACAAGCAGACAGAGCAGGCACTATACGCCGCCGAAGGGGACTAAGGTATCACCAAGACCTGTAGTCTGCACCGTCGGAGGGTTGCCTGGGATATGTATTGTGTTTATGAGGGGCTGCAGTGATTTAGTTTGAGAAGTCCTCCCGGATTAACGAATATTTAATACTACCTACCACACGTACATCTCAAGTTAGGCACGCGCTCTCTCTCAGGGCTCACCTAACATGCTTTACCCAGCGTTCCATTCTCTCCAAGCTATATATTCCTACTGTTTCGCACAAGGGACTATAGAGATTCATGAATACAAATGGCCACCGGAACCACCCTTTTATGTATTCCCCTTTCCCCTCAGGTCATGTTTAATATAGATAATAGATTCTTTAAAACATAAAAGATAAAGCAAGGACATAGGTTAATAACACATTTTCAAAATATTAGTCTGTGGCATTTTCATTCTCATACCATGTGCCAACTTGATGATTATTTTTGTAATGCAAGATCTTCAAGATAGTTTTGATTTGTCTCCATGGGGATTATGACGCGGGCTAAGCTGACAACAGGAAATCACAATTCTAGATTCAAAATGGCATCAATTCTAACGATCTGTGAAGGGGTGCCATAGCAACGCCATCTTTAACGGTTGTCCAGCCATATTTCACGTTGTCTTCTGTTCCCTTTTTCACATATATATATCGCCTACGTAGTTGGTACTAGTTTGGAGAAAGATAACGTATTGTTTTTCTCAACATTCCTCTTCTCCTCTCTTCTCCAGGCTTAGTCCTGACTCGTAAAATATGAACGCACTGAATTTTGAAGTCAATATTTCCCATCCAAATGTTGATGCTTCCTCTATAAGCAGTAAATAAATTGTTCCAAATGACTATTTACTTTCATTTGCCTATTCTTCTACCATGAAGTGAAAGTTAAACATATAAATCAAACTACTCTCTATGACATGAGTTAACAATGAATTTACTATCTATAGATATGAATATCTTAACTGTTTGGTAGAAGAATATTGTATTACTTTAAGATTCCCTAAATAAATTAATGTAGGCCTTCGTACCTAATGCTAATGGCATCTGACTCTCATCTCAAGTCCGATGGATACACCACTAATACAAGATCCAAAGTCTTGTCACTTTTCTCCTATTTTTTTCAAACAAAATGTAGCTTCGGTTCTTCTGTTGTAAGCCTGCCTTGCTGCGCCACCTGTCTGATAAAACGGTACCGTGGGTTCATTCACTGTACGAGACGAGACAGGAATTATCTGAAGGTAAATTTTGAACCAGCTAATTAAAAATAAACTTATCTTTCATAACACTTAGTGGTCGACCTACACAGGTGTAGAATCATCTCTCTTTATGTAACCTGCAATGTACTTGGTTACTCGAGTTTGATATATATAACGTCTAGACCTTCCAGCACATTGCAAGGAATATCTCTATAGTTAATATTTTGAATACCAACTTCTATATTTATTCAGTTGATATATCTTATGACCAGATGGCATAGCATAATACGTGGCATAACTATAGTTTATGTTCACAAAATAAGATATTTCAGTAAAATCTTTCCAATGCAATAATTATCCCTATTTATGACAGGAGCTAATTATTGGTACCTGTCATTAAACGCACTGAGAGGTACGTATAGAATGTAGAATGTTTCCATTGTATTGATTCTCTTTGGAATATTGGATGCAAATCAGGATTGTCAAGTGCAGGCTCATTAACGATAATACCCTTCCACCTTGAAATGAAAAGAACACGATGGAAATGTGTGATCATTGGTTATGATATGTTTTTATTAAAGATGTGAATGTTCAGGAGCAGAAAGCATGTTCAAAATCATAAAGATCTGACATTTTAAAGCCCTGAACATTTGATATATAGTCAGTAATCTGTTGCCACCACCTGTAGCATTTCCATGAACCCCTCCAACCTTGACCTTGAGGAATCTGTTTATCACAGCCAATGAATGGCTGACTGTTTAGCCAACCTCTGATTTATCCACCCTCTATATCACACATTACTTTATCTTTCTCCCCAATGTTTCCACTAACTTGGTCTTTCAACCCTGATTTAATGGTGGAGGGGGGGGGGGGGGGAGAGAGATTGGCTACCTACCATCGCTCCTACAATCATTCCTACCCTACTGCTCCTGTTGCTTCTTTCTGTCCATCACGTGCATCTATAGAATATCAGATTGTGTTTTATTGACAAAGATACCAGGGATGAAAACTTCAGCTTTAGATTTACTCATTCTGGAATAAAGTGTATGTACAACTACCACAAACAGTTATTCTATCTGAACGGTGATTACAGATGTGCTGTTTGTTTAAGTCGTCATTTCCGAAGGTTTTCTTCACAGGTTTCAGTTATAAGGGATGAAAACGCAAAAGCTATTAATTAAGTGTTACTTAAGTATAAGTCCAAAAGCATAACATGAATAAATCCTTATAGTATTATAGCTATGGATAAGCACGCACGTGTACATATGTCTACGTGTAATATGAGAAATTTGGTATGTGACTCCATTACATCTTTTTATGAATGTGTTACGTAATATCTCGTGAATTTTATCACATGTATAGGGCTGTCAATGGGATAATGCCTGGTTCTCAAGTCTATGAACAGGTGACTAAATCTTTGACATTACTTTTGAATATCGACACGATTTACAATATGATTCTGTGTTATATGGAATTCATGGAAACTGTCATAGTTTGTGAGAGTAGACCATCGACTGCCTTGAACGATACAGTGCCTATAACGACTTTAGGCAAGGACTAAATTCTCCGATACCGTAATTATGGTCTGAAGTCTGAATCGATGTCCATCTAAGTATGCTATCTTAGTAATCTAAATAGAACTATACAATAGAAGAAGGGTACCACAATTTAAACTTCCATTATACAGGTTTAAAAAGCTCAGTAAATTTCAATTGGTGATGGTCATTTGTCATTGTACCCGGATATTTCAAATAGTAGATATTATGTCACTTGTATGCAATTTGGATTGCAGTATACCTTATGCAATTTATACTTATACACCTTAAATACCTTTGTAGTACGTCGTACACGAAACCTTTATCATTCGGAACAAAAACCACTTCTTAAAATAGCCTCACTAAACAAAACACAATGCAAAAGCTCAATATTTGACCTTCAAATGTCATGAAAGCAACCTAAACTCGCTCAATTCTCAAAACTTCACCTTTATAAACATTTCCTGTCTTCAGTTCCTAAAAATCAGCCCTGAACTTGTAACACCTAGGATACAATTTTATCTGTTTGTAAGAGGAAGGCAGGACACACAAGGTCGGACCTGGTGACCTTAGATTGATGTTAGTGTATAGGGTTTCCTGCATCTAGAAACGTCTGTTTGTGTGATCAATGTAAGTAGAGAAGGACCAATCAATTGCCAAGCCCGGCAAAGTGTTCTCCTCTGTCTTAGATCTAATATCGAGTATTGGGTTATGGAATATGCTTGCTTATGTCAGGGCTAGAAGTGGAAAGGATAGGTGCAGATGTTTGTGGGGGCATATATCAATTTTTATGGGAATGGGATTATATTGGAATATTTGAAAAAGCGAGCAAAAAACAGCATACCAGTTAAATCAGCATGTCTTTCTGCGTCGAAATACGACATATGGCGCCCCCCCCCCTGTATCGTGCCTGTGACTGATTGATATTCTTTCTCAAATGATTATATACAAATCGGATTTGCTCCTTGTGAACTGACATATTTTGGCCTCGTTCATCTTAATATGATTAAGTCAATGATTACACTATTATATGAGCAAGCGGAGGCTAATAATATGTTGGTCAAAATGGGGTCTGTTGCAACTCCGCCTCGCCTAACGCCTTCAATGTAACGAAAGCATTTCATGCTCCCCATTGAGAGCGCGCATCTCCACCGATTAAAACTTTTTTATCGCGATGCCGTCAGGATCCTGACGCATGGACGCTTCCGCACGCGGCAGGGTAATCCTGACCTAAAGGAGAATATTCAAGATATCTCTGGATTTTATCTCCGGATCACTCTACCTTTCTTTGAATTTATCTCATATGTTCTATCCCTCTGTGTCTAAGGCAGAGTGAAATGGATAAGCTTATAGGAAGATATGAAGAAGTTGAAAGTAGGAGGTTGGTACCCCCACCATTACATGATAGCCTTGTCTGTTTTGAACACTCAAACCATACTATTGACGTCTATAGGCCTCAGGAATAGGTAGAGCAATTGAACCATTCTCTCCTGATGTTTACCTCTCAGACGAAGATGGTGGGTATAGAGGAAATATTTCTATGGCCTCCAGGTTGAAAAGGGAAGGAGGGTCTTGGTTAGATTCCCAAGGATCTATAAGCAAGAACTGAACATTTTCTAACTTTTGTTCCATTCTTATCAAAACCATGCATCTAGGCTAAAAGACATTTGACCAACATTTTGGAGGATTTTGTCTAGTTGTTTTTATGATATGGCTTCTAAAACGTCCCCATTTGTATGTGGAGGACCTGCCCAAATCCTTTTCAGCGAAGACTTATTATCGCTCACCGGAGACGGTTTTTGCTCGGCTAATTCCGCTTTAAATTCATGTACTCAACAACAACAATGTATTCAGTCTTATAAGTTACATTTGCAAACTTGGTCAGATTTACTTGGTCATAATAGCTGAGGACTTGGAGGACTTGCCCAGTTGTATTTGCTAGAGGTCTTCACAAAAGTCCACATATGTATTTCCCGCGGTGACTTCACCTATTATCGCTCACCGGATGTCGTTTTCTCCCGGCTGATTCCACTTCAAATTCTAGTAATAAGCAAATAACAGCAGCAGAATATTGATAAAATCAATCCTCTAAGTCATAATATGAGGTAATTTGGTAAGATCTTTTTCCGTCATAACAACTAGCTGGGAATACAGCTTTTATCCAGAATGCTGGGGTAACAATCCTTTCAATTTTGTAAAAAATACTGTCTAAGGAAAACGATATTACAGGGAGTGTTTCATTGAGTTGATTTATATTTTATCATTTATTGCATTAAACCGTTACTCTTTTCTTCACACCTATCAGTTAAAATACCCATACTACCTCCGCAATATATGTGCAGGATCTCTTGATGAGAAGCTATCGAGGTCATCATTTTTTAAACAGGAGACGCGTAGTATTGCTGGTCATATCAATTAACTGTAAATCGTCCTCTATACTTTATATCTATCGGTGCAAGTCGCGATCATAACCTTGAGTATATTCATTTTTATTTCTATCATATATTTTTCTATTTAGTTATCCTCAGTTCTTGATAGATGTAACATTAGCAATCTTTTGTATACTCTGCATCTGGTTTTCTGTAGTAATTTCAAATTGTGATACTAGAATATTTGTATAACCTTTCTTTAACTTTCATAATCTTGTCGGCAGTCTGGACTGGAAAAAAGTACTACTCATAATGTCTTTGCTGAATAAAAATCTTTAGATACAATCACCAGCATAAAACACTAACAAATTAAAGCCATTTTCTTACCTGGGCCTGTTCAAATATCAATACGACCTCCGCTATATTCCTAATCCTAGGTTCTCAAGACAGCAATGGCCGGTGATCAAGTATTTTGTGTGCAAAGTATTAGCACAACATCTTCCCAATAAAATGTGAAAGATGTTTGAGTCTTCTCCCCCTCCCTAAAGGTAAGAGATTCATCTTCAGATCTTCTTGAGTTACGCAAGTGTATTTTTCTTTGTTGTAACTTTATTGTCAATAGTTCTAACTTCTTAGTGCTGAATTGTGATGAGATTGTAGTCATGTAATTTCGATTTTGGCCTGAGTAATAACTGAAATCAACAATATTCTAGATTTGGTAGAATGGTCATCTTATAGATGTCATGTTTTGCTTATATTTGGAATTATCAAAATTTAATTTGATATTCTAGTCATTGTACATGTCATTCACATGTAAAACTATTCAGCTAACGGTTCAATCGGTTCAATTAGAGTAAGAACTGCCTAGGTGTGTATCAGAGATTGTTTCTCAAACGCCGTTTAATCAAAAAGCAATGAAAAAACAATAATGATTAGTCTCCTGTGGACAATTAAGCTAGTTAAATTACCTTTAATTTTGGCATGAACACTGTCTCGATTCCCTATTTACTCCCTTCCCCATACATCACATCGATTCCACTCCCCTTTCCCCTGCCTTCTCCCCTTCTTTCACTTCTCTTCCTCCTCTTTGTAGCCCTCTCCACTCCTCCCGTCCCAGAGTAACAATATTCTGCACAGGCGCCCTCCCGCTCGCCCCTTGTTTAAGACGGAGACGCCTGACCTTTTGTTGATGACATGCGTGCGCATCCATACATCAACCAATGGGAGTGCTCACAACGACCTGGGCCTTTTTATCATGCGATTTACCACTAATGGGCTCCGTGTCATAGCGAGGCGGACATGGGTTTGAGTGGGGGGTATTTACCATTCTTAACCTTCACTTCATCTAGCTTGACCCCTGTCCGGTCAGACCAAAGAGTACTGACCGCTCTAATCCTCAAGAAAAATGGCATTGAGGAGAAATCCGTGCGTCGGAATATGATATTTAGAATTAAACCGATAGAAGGAGTCAATATCTTAACCGGAAGTGACAGATAGGAAGCATCAGAGACTCTCGTCAAGGTCATTCAATTGTCGTCTGCTCCGGCACGTTTTGTTGCGCCATCTATTGTTGAGAATGGACACCACAGCACTGCTTAATATCACATATTACCGCTGAGACCTTTAATAGGTAGCTCCCATAGCTCTGGCTAGCAGGAGGTTTTGTTGAAGAAACAAATCAAGAAGCGTTGTGGGAGCGATAATCAGAGAAAGGGCGGAAGCCAGACATTAACAAATAGGGGTTGAGAAGTGGGCTAGAATCTTTAGGGCTGGGCGACTAGATTGTCGCCAAGTGTCTATAAGCAAGTCAGACACTTGGAGTACATATCTATCATTTAATCAATCAAAGTCACGGGAGTTAAGCCGAATAGATTTTATAGATTCTTAAGGCTCTAATGTTATATAAACTCCTACACTATACTTTAGAGATACGATTGGCTTCAACAGTGAATAAGTTATTATTAATAATAACTTTACAACTCGTCTTATCTGGATTAGGAAGGAAGCAAATTCATCTAGTTTTTCATGAGGATAATGAACTATGTAAAACTGAAGGATACTTTATGATTAATCTACCAGCTTTGTTTTACCAACCAGGGGAGTACTCATTACTTAGCATACTACTTACACATGTGTTTTCTGCCGAGTAGCGAATATTTTGCATATGATTGGTTCGGGGAGGGGGGGGGGGGGGGGGTCCAGGGTGAGGCCAACAGCAAGGATGTAATTGCAAATAATTATGCACACAATCCCAATGCATTGAAATGTAAGTATAGACAAAAAGAAAATGATGGGAAACAATTAAAGTTTTCCAATATTATGGCTCATAATCGCTATAGTTTGGTAAATCCGGGTGCGCATGCTGAAGAAAGAGGGCCATCAGTCTCATTCTGAAATCGATGAGATCCAATGAGAATGAGTCTCTCATAGGGCATTTGGGAAGGTACATCAACAATGCCGGGGGAACAACCGTACAAGGTATTTCTATCATTTAAACATGGTAGTCGTGATCAGCGATTGCCTGACAGATTTTCGGGTTACCACCGGAACCATGTTGTCAAGCGTGGCATTTACAGGATTTAAACATAGTTTGAACTGAAGACATATTTCCGTAAAGAGGTACATTAATATTGTTGACCATAATTATCACCTTATTGAGACTGTCATAAAATTGTATTAGAATGCCGGTTTGCATTGTGAGACCATCGAATGTTACATAACAATGTGTCATTTCATTCCTTTTATTTGATCTCATGTCAACTGTTGATTAGCTAGGAATACTTGATATTGATAATGTGTAGTATATGTTCTTTATTGTTATTCTTGATGTAATTGTTTCCCACAGCTACATCTGAGAAAAATGTGTAACCGGCTGAGTAAACATATTTAAATAAAAATATAGCAGCCAGGCTAGTCCCCCTTGTTTTGTATCTAATGTGTGGTCTCCATCTATACATGTAATACTATAGATGGAAATCCTGTCTATTATTACCTGTACGTGTTGTCAGTTTGATGCGTGGCATATCACTCTTTCAGAATTCAAGTTTCTCCCATTTCCCTGCAGTTTGACTTGGGGCCGTGCATTTGGTAGCCCTTGGTCAATATAACAAGAATCATCTTCGCATCCCTTCATTTCTTTCCTGTTTGCTTTCCAGGCCACTGAGAAAAGCCCTATCGCTAAATGAGGGTTGGATCTCCGTAATTCAGGGTTTGTCCACAGCACCAGTCCGAACCCGTGCATATCATGTTAAATTACAAGAATTAGTACAGACTGCGGACTCAGGGAGGCGTTCTAAATGTGTTCTGTTTTGCCGATAGGCCGGGGAAGGAAATAATTTGAATTTTTACTGCCTAGTCCACTGAGCCGATTCTCATGCGATTTTGCACCACAGAGGACTCTTTTGCACTGCACTCTGTGAGCATCGCACGAGAATCGGCTTAGTTGGCTAGGCCCTTACATATTACTGATGGGCGTCCCTATTATGGAATTCATACATGTGTCAGAATATACACAGGAATGCAATCGTTCAGTCCTAAAAATCAAAGCTTAATTTGGTATACAATTGTCTCTTTTCAATACAATACACCTTTTAAAGCAACATGACATACAACATGCAGAAAAGGACTATGAAACGGATGGGAAAACGGAATTAAAGAGAAGTATAGGTGTCATGGGACCTTGGGTCATTTTATCAGAGTAATCATGATTTCAATCTAGGAAAAGGAGTCTGACACTTTGGGGCATAAACCCAGAATCAGCAACCCATGCCTTCACAAAGGTGCTTTTAGTTTAAGCATCCACCTATTGACCTATAATGGGATAAGGGCTAATGGTGGCCCATGTGTGTTTATAATGCCATTAGTGGCAGTGGATAAAATGCAAAGCGTGATTTATCCACAGGATTTAGACAAAGGGCGGGGCACAAGCAAACATGTGCAAACAAATGCAGCAATAAAAGAGATCATGGATATTTGTATAAGATGAGTAAAAATGGCACTGATTCATTCCGATCCCGATTCACTAGCTCGTAGACAATTCCTTTTCTATTCCACTTGCTAAATGTCGTTTAATATAATGTTAAACATGCATCCGATATAAAGAAAGTTTAAAAATTAATTGTGGGCATCCTGTATTGTTTTGCCGAATGCATCTGCATGCATGCTAATTTATGAGAATATCTTCAAACGTCTGTAAGAAAGCACCCCAAAACCATGTAGGTCTCATGTTCATATACCACATACAATGCATACCACACAGTCGTATTGTGATTAAAACAATTAATCATTTGTGGTTGCATAACAAATTGCATATATATCTTTCCCCGATGTCTCCGCGCACAACTTGTATGTACTAGATCTAGTACTATCTTGTAATACTTGAGAAATACAAGTACTGTACCATGAAGCTAGTGGGGGAAATATTGAAGATCAAGTCGTCTGAATATCCACATTAATGACACCATTCCCTATCTGGAAATCTTTCAAAGTAGTCAGGGAATCAAGAGGAACTCCCTATGAGGCGAATATTTTTTGGTTTCCCCCGTTGACACCAGCAGGTGATTGGCAAAACCTTGTGGCAGCGCGTCCCATCATTGTCTCAACACTGATCCCTCCTCTTCGACAATGTTTGCCTCTCTGATCCCCCGTCTGTTCCTTTTGTTTTCCGCTTCTAACCACAGACATTGACAAATGTTGTAGGGCGGGGAAGAAGTAAAAGCCTGGGAAGGACATGCATTTGTATGTGTCAGTTGGTGGGTGGGTGGTATGGGTACAGTGAAAGGTTTACATCTCAAAGCACCCTTTCCCATTTCGTTTTCCCATCCTATACCTCTTGCACTCAGGCATGAGTGTATGTCCCTGTATATATGTTTGGGACAGCATGGACCTCTAGTGATGTGTTTCTCTGAAATTATTCATAAGAGCCTGGAAGCCTTGGTCAGTAAAACCTATTCTAAGAACCCTAACAGATTCGTCGAACAACCCTTTCTGACACTACTTCTAAGGCCACCCAAGAAGCACTTGATCGTTTTATGACCCCACACCGATGACAAAAAACATTGTTTTCGTCGTGATATATAATATGATGATTCAAGCACAACAAGAAAATAATTAGTGTAAGAGCTATTTGAGTCGCAAAACTACAAGGAATTCATAGTGCTTTTGTGATAGGAATCATTAATAAATTCGCCAGGTCCCCAAGGTATATACGTAGAAATAACCTCATGGGACACAGCGCATATTAATTGGACTATTCGGGTGATGATATATGTTTGGGTGATGATATGTAGTGACAATCAGTTCACATGCACACCATTATAGTGCCACCCATAACTTGCCATCCTTGAACCTGCTTTTTTTCTGCAATATACCAATTTCAGTCCGAGGGCCCCATTTCTCTTTCCTTCGGCCTTCCCGGGGATCGTTTTGAGTGACTACTCAATCGGCCATCTCATTTCTTATCCCTCCCATTTGTATTCTATGGAAACAAAAGCCAATATTTTTCTTTACACTTAAAGCACTTCCCAACCCAACAAGAAACACCTCCGGGGCCGCCAACATCGTGACTCAGCATTTTGTGTGGGGCCTATTTTTTCTGAGCATCCCGGCTAATTGGCCCAGCGTGGGAAAAACCCAGAGAATATTCTCATGACAGAAAATCGAGGACTCTGTGTCTCCTGATCATTCCCTTCCCATGGCAATCTTTTTGCCTCTCCATTTTATTACTAGTCCTATCTACCTAGCAATAATTAAAACAAAAGATGGCAAAAAGTCAGACACTCGAAGAGGACGTGGGAGTGTAAGGGTTTTGTTATGTAAAGGGAGAAGGAGAGTCGTGGACTTGAAAGGAAGTATCGTCGTTGTTGGGTGCATGATCTAGGCATAAGGGGTCACATAAATCATGCTTGACCGGGATTAATAAAGAATTCATCAGGGCAGCATTATCACGATCATTATATGTTTGATGGAGTTCCTTTAATAAATCTTCTCAGGGGATATGCATGATGGCAGATGACTGTTATCTCGACCGTAAGTATCGTCAATTAAATATTATACAACGGTATATATTTTAATCAGCTTTTTGCTGGGTGGCAAAGGTAAGGGCCTACTTCTTTATTGAACAAGAAAAATGCACATTATTGACATATGGATTAGAAAATTGTCGAAATTACTGTATCATGGTGGCACAGCCTCCAAAGTTGTTCCGCGCATGTTCGCTAATGAGAGTTGCTCTTTTAAATATTTTCAGGTGGCATGGAGAGGGAGAGTTAGGTTCGTTAAATTAGATATTCTCATAAAGAAGGATAACGTTATAATGTGTATTGGAGTAGCAGAAATGGGTGGAAACAGTCTCCTTCCAACTCTTTCGTCTGAACCCGTCATTGGCGCACTCAAACTTGCCTCGTTGTACAGTTTGCGCCAAGGCTAGACAGATGGGATATAAATCCCTGGTGGTGTACGGAAGAATTAGTCATACCCTCTTATACTAATTATCTATAGCCATTAAATCACTGCCAGGAAAAACCTTGATAATTTATTGTTGGGCCGGATAATCTAAATCATATTATAACATACCCTGGCTGAATGGTAGTTTTGCGTTAGGCAATTAATTGAATTAATTAAATGAAAAATCGTTATCACAACATTCAACCCTCCTGTCCTATACCTGCTTTTGAAAAATGTACGTTAACACTAGGAACACAAACATAAATGAAGATAATTATTACCTGAGTCGTTCATTCCCATGTGATGAATTCAATAATGATGATTGAATTGGAGTTATTAATATTGTCCATTAAACTAAAATTCTGTAGAACTTCATTATTCTTTATAATCCCCTGAGTCAATCCCATTTACTAGAGCCTGGACTCGGGTACAAATTACCTTGCTCAACAATTTATATGCAAGCTCAAAAAGAATAGGGCTTATCTATCATAGGAGGGTTGTAATTGATGCGGATCATTGCAGAACTGAAGGAAATTGTGGATTTGAGATCATGGGATTAATGACTGACATCAAGGGAAAAGGCTCTGTTTGTTGGTAATGACCAGGGTGAAGTTGAGGGTATTATAATCAACAGGGCTCGACTCCTGTCCAAAATGATTTCCAACCTGTTTAACCCGCAAGCAACATGTAATTGCCGAGGACATTTTCCCCGGCAATTATAGCCCCAAATCTTCCCAAATGACCCGATGTCCAATGGTAATTTTCAGGTAACGAATAATTCAGTCAGAGAATGTTCGAAATTTGGCACTTTCAAGCAATGGTAACAATTGCCCTGCAAAGTTATTAATGATTTCCATTCAGTTAAAATCCTATAGTTCATTATACTTTATAATTCCCTTAGTCAATCCCATTTACTTGAGCCTGGACTTGAGAACAAATTACGTACCTTGTGCTAAATGCAATTTATATGCAAGTGGATAAACAATAAGATATATCACTGATAGAGCATGTTGGCATTCATTGGTCAAAAGGGACCAAGGTATACTTTGGGGTGTTTCCATTTTTATTTTCATTAGCGGGTAGATTGAATAAAGCCCCACTGACATTTTTCGTTCAATCCCATATATCCATCATAACATAATTGCTGCCAACTGAACAGCAGCTGGCTCTGTTCAAACGGCTACCAAGTATGTACAATTATATTGCAAGACTTATACAAATGCCTATACAAATTTAATGAATACTTTTGTATACTGTATTGACACGGAATTCATTATATATTTCTTAACAACTCTCCATACCACACACACAAAGGAGCCTTGTCAAATGCGAGCAAAAAGACAAACTGGCAAAGAGGCAAGCCCGCTATAGAAGCATAGTGAACCCTCTTGACAGGGCCTAATGTATGAAGAATAGAATCCCTAGTGGGGAAGGCTCAGTCAACTCAAGCTATACTAATTGTTATGCTGTCATTCATTAGGCTGAGAGGTAGGAAGGGGAGGATTAGCTGAGATGTATTCATCAGATTAGACTTGTCAAAATGTGAACCTTCATTATGTCTGTCTCCTGCTAGCTCCAGCAGTGTATAGTATCTCTTATATATATAAAGCTCTTTTATATGGGATCAGGTATTAAGATGTTTTATTACTTTGGGAAAGATTGATTATTGTGATGATGAATTAGTAGCTCTTATAGAGAAAACAACGATATATATTATTCCAAGACTCATAAACTAACCACTTCAGTAGCTACGTAAATGTAGCATTGAACAATGAAACACATCCAGCGATTGTCTAAGCAAAGTAAATGTCTGTATAATTACCGGTGAAATTCAAATTTATGACTCGATTTCTTTTCTATTTTTATGATTGGAGCATATATAATAAATGTGTTAATTAACTTGTTAGTTTCGGTCGTTAACCTCTATATTTATAAACTTCATATGGATCGTGGGACAAAGTTCCTAATGTCAGACACTAAAGATTTCGGAAATAGGTAATAACAATACAGTGGAGAAAGCGCTGATGGTTATGAATAAAAGGTGCAATGGCAATATGTATCTAGTTTGACATTTCAGTATTTCGCCCGAGATTAACATTTGCCAGTGGCTTCTATAAGGTTGGGTGTTTTGGAATACTTATTTGATTAGATTGGTAAATGTCACCTAATGCATTGTTCTGGTAGTAGATTAAAATGGAAGGATTTGGGACGTGTTGTATTTCGCGTGTTAATGCCACTGACGGGTGGACAATAGATTCTAACCAGCTCAGCCGAATCACTTTTACTTGTAAACATAAAAGTTTAAATTATCGTGCAAGTGTTTGCTCGCTACAGGAAAGGAAACTTCGTTTTATGCAGGGATTCCTCTATGTCTCGTCAACATGTTGTGAAGGTCATTATATTTAATTTGTGAGTAATCCCACACTCTTTGTTTCCTGAGATGTTTCAATTCATTCGAAAACAAAATTATTTTGTCAACATGTTATGCCTATTAAATAATGCGGTACATGCGAATATATATAAGAATAACATGGATCGCGGCGAATTATTCAAATTGGTTGCAAGCTCTATTACATATTTTATATATATCGGGATAAACAAAGGGTCGCTCATTCATAAAATACCAACATTTAGGAAGATAGCGACTGAAATCGTGATATGGTATTTTGGCGTGATCTCTCAATGGCTCCACACTGCCAAGTCCAAAAAGTGATCCATGAAAATGATCCAATTCCATTCCCACTTTCGTTCCTTGCAGGTAACGGTAATGCAAAACACAGAATAAGATTATGTCCTTAAATTAAGAGGGGAATGAGAGAATACTGCCTTTAACACACATCTCCTATATCATTGCTTGCCAAACCCTTTCTCAGCAAATAAATAATAACTCTAAAAACCGACTAGCCGACCAGACCTATTTTTCATTAGGGTCCCCCATAGTAGAACTTAAATAGGAGAACGACAGGAGAAAAAGTACAACAGATTTTGCCTGATGAAATACATCGTCTCGAATTTAATTGTATCCATTTGTTATCAGTTTTTGCTTAACGGCACTGCATAGATCCCCAACCTGAGCCACAATAGTTAAACAGTAGAACTTAATTCCATACACATTATGATGAAATAATCAGCATGGATGAAGAAGGAAAATATTTGTTTGACTTCATTAGATTTGTGTGATGTGTGTAACCTATTTTGCTATTGACAACGCCCGGCAGAATTCTGACATAAGTGGGCGGACACTTTACCTCCATTGTATTGTATAATGTCTGTCGAATAATGAGTGGATGGATAAGTAAATGAATGAATAAATCAAGCTTCCATTTTCACTCTAATCAGGTTTAAATCTCGTAGTATAGATTTATTAGGGAATTATTTCCCTGCACTCACAGGGGATAATATAACCGAACTGCTTTAGTTGACATAATTCTTTTCTCAGATTATATTGCTTCAAGATCCAGATCTATAGGAGTTGGGACGGGGTCTACCTGCCATGGATACGGCAAATAAATAGAGCTATACTGGTGGGAGAATATGATTAATCTTTCTCACGACAATCACTAATTGCCTATCTCCAAGCCCTCCCGACACAAAACCTACCTCTGTTTTTTTAGCTCATTTCCTCCCTCTTCCCGACCCTAACTCGCTTGCGTTTCTTCCATAGTTCTAGCATTGTTGAGTCATATGATTGAGTACATACCTATTAAAATTTCTTATTTAAATCAAATGCCACAAAACAGATGTTTTCGTAGTTAGTCTGGTTGTTACATTTCTCAGGAAAGGCCTATAGCTGCTTTAGCAACAGACCTTTAAGAGTCGCTATTTCAAGTATAGCAGATAAAGTATGTTTTTATCAAACACATGATTCCTCGAAGGCAACACTAGCATACACAGATAAAACTTCCTTTTAAAGAATAGTACACAATATTACTTAATGCATTGTGTAACATTGTCCAAACTACCCACTTGAGGTGAACCGAGGAAACTTAGGAAACTAGGGCTACATTGATGCAGAGGTTGGAGAGTTCAGTTTGTGTAAATTTCCTGTACATAATTGCAATTTCGTGATATATCACCATTTTGCTTACCTGCATTTCATCAATAAGGAATGGTACCTTTCCTGTGATGACAAAAACAAGTTCGGTAAATCATAGTTAGACACATAGGAAAGAAAAGGAAACAAAATAGAATGGGACGAATATAATTAGGAGACACACATTAAAGACTGTAAGGATATATTTATGGTTGAGAGTTGATAAAATGCTGTACAGGAAAGAAAAAACCATTGCAGAAGAGGTAAAAAAAAGGTGTTTTAACGCAGCCGAAAGTGAACCGATGTGGTACAGAAAGTTGGGTAAGGCGAGAACCGTAAGAATAAATGAATGGGGAGATTGAAAATAAATGAATAAAAGGTAACATAGACGACAAGTGAAAACGAGACGGCGGCTTCAGGGATAGAGTGTGCGAATCCGATGGTCAAATCCAGATGATCTTGAAGGGTCGAATGTGGTTTTATACCTGGTAGATCATTATATCATTCTATATAGATTTATTTTCTATTGCTATATGTATGTTGCGGCTATTACTTAATCATCATTTTCATTAAACGAATTCTCATTACCCGAAATTGATGAGGAGGAAGGAGGCAAGCTTTCTTAATTAATGTGATTCAGTTCTGACATGGATAAGGAAGCTCCAGCGATATATTTGTTCTGTGAAATATTAACAAATCATTAATAAGGAAATATATTATTCTAATAATTGAACAACTTCTTAATTCTTGATTTTCACTTGTTTGTATTCTTATCCTCAATTTTAGAAATATTCAGAAATCAACCAGGGTGAGGTAATTAATATAAAAAGGAATTAACTGACATGAAAATATCATAATTGGGTGTACAGTTAGATTATCTCTTCGTGACTTTATCAAGATTGCCCTATTTTTAATTTAATTTTCGAAATGCTAACGCCTGAAGACAACCATCGATAGGTTATGCATCTTAACGTTAACGAATTCTATTAAAATTGAGGCCAATAAAATGTTCTAAAAAGAAACAGTAAGAACCTAACTCAGTTCACCCCATACTTCGATCGTCTAGTGCACTCATTTCTACGCTGGAAGAAATCAATGCATTTTTCTGCACCGCAGGTCCGAAATGATTGAAGCCCATCAATGCATTAATATCCATATGTCACATAGTCATAACAATTGTTTGATCCATAAAGCCTCGCTCGTAGCTAGATACATCAGCTATTACCTTCACTCACTAGACTTGCCCCGATGAAAAAGCGTCCATCTTAATTGATCATCCACCAGAAAGGTGGCAACCAGTCATCTGTGTGACTCTCCTGTAAAGGGGAACAGAATGGAGTAATTGTGATCATGTGCTATCAAATAGAAGTGACTCAAGCTTAAGTAGTAGTGATTGTCCTGCCATCTAGAGTGAATTATTGCATTATGTCCAGGTTTTGACCACCACTGCAGTAGTAAGGGAGTATAGATTGGGGCCATACATATTTTCCTTATCTAATAATGATGTTAAATTAAGTTACAACACAGATTATTTGATGATTGAGAGCCGCATCGAAACCGATACTGGGACTATGTTTATGGAGCGCTGTCCAATGATGAGTAACCTTTAGAAATCTGTCCTGCTGCATTCTATAGGTAATCTAGGCACAGCCATAGAAACACATTCTATATTTTAACATAAACATTTATTTGAAGAAAGGTAACATATGAAGGTAGTGCAGTATAATTGTTCTAAATGAGTGTGAGATATATCTGGAAGATATTTAAGGTGAGATGCATGGGTGTATATACCGCCATCTTCATAGATGGATCAGGAGCAGGATTATAGATTGGTCCCATCAATTATGAACCATTGGTGAAAATGTATTTGGCTGGGATACTTACCAGCATGTCAAAGCTCCGCTGATTAACTTGTGAATAATAGGAAATGTGTTTTTTTAGTGTTTTGAAACGGTTTTAAAAGAGAATGCTATTTGTGTTCAAGAATGATGTATTATACATGTGCATTGCAGGCTTTGAATTTAATCCAAGTTGGAAATGCTTTACTTGATACAAATCAGGGTTCAGCTATGCAGATTCTGGCTTAGCCTTGACCTGTTGTTCTGATTCTAAAATATCTCAATCCATCAAGATGCTAATAAACCAATACATGTCATACTGTATATTGATACCATGCAACCTATATGAATAGTTGTATAATGGCGTGAGGTGGGGTAAGGGGAATTAGCTCGTCCACATTCCTGTCAATGTGTGAATGATTGATATATCTGCTAAACCTGATACAAACCTTTACCCCATTACCACACCTCTATTCTATACAAGACAGTTCTTTTCTGCTATGCCAAGTAATGCAAATCTCATGTACCAGGATACATCCTCCTATTTCTCATCTTTTCAGTATTATTTCCTGAAAAAGTCTCACAGATTTACTAGAGAGCCTGGAGGTGCCTAACAGGAAAGAGAAACGTGGAGTTTGTCCCTTAGTGACTGGGTCACATTTGTGTTGACAGCTGACATATGTAAGGTAGACCGAGGCTTTGGTGAGGGCTGACAGAGTCCACTTACTGTCACATCTCATGTACTCCTCCTGCCCTCACCATAGCGACCGCTGACCAACTTAATATGTCACCACAACAGCCTCAATCCAGGATTCTGTCCCCCTTCTGGGATGTGGATGGTGCCTGGGATAAACTTTGTGCATGTGTATGCAAATTTGCATCCGTACTATCTTTCCTAGTTCAATTTCACTTCACTAAAAATGAAAATTTCGTTTTAAAAAAGATAATTAATTATGATTTATGAAAATACCTGAAAGTAATTAATTAAACATCCCTAAAGACGTACTGAATCGTATATTATATAAATATCAGAATGTATGTGCTACGTCCAAGTCTAACAAATGTTTTCCCATATAGGGAGTTAGAATTTAAATTTTGGTAATAACCACACATGTATGGCTATAGGATATGGCTCTACCTACACAGTCGACCATTGCCCCATACAAAGTCTACCACTGCCTACTCTCATACTCCTCTGATGCATCAGTAGGTGAAGCCTTAGTTACAGGCAATGGTGCATTAGCCAGCCCGCCTGCTACAATAGATTTGATGCGCACACTGACATTTTAAGATGCTTTCAGGGTTAAAAAGGTGAGACTGACATGCAAAGTAAGGTGTACCGTCGCTGCCTCTGTCGTAGGCTTAGGTATTAATGGGTAAATGACAGAGGCTAAAACAATAGTGGTACCAAGTAGGAATGAATAGATGGTACGCATAGGTTTGTAAAAGGGTCGGGTGGGAGTGGCATAGGCAAGTAGATGGATTCGGAGTTGGAAAAACTTTTAGGATGATAGAATGAAAATGACCAGGGTGTTGAATTAAGACTGGAGTTGTGATCATTATTTCACTACAAGATACGCTTGGGGCAAGCAAACGCACGGATCTCTTCATTCAAATTTTAGAATTTTTTAGAATTTTTCAGAATCCATATAAGGTAACACTATATTTTGTTGTAATATTTCAGGAGACAGCTTTCAATCCCATAGCATAAGGATGCAAACGTGTGTATTTTGCAGAAATATGCGCAAGCTGCTGAATTACAACGATTACGAATTCAGGAGTGAAGAGAACAGATCCAAGAGAAAAGAATTTCATATAAATGATTATGAGACCAAAGAAAAACGTTGCATGCCTTTTAGGCTTGTCTCACGCTGGATGTTACACCATCTGGGAGGAGCAGCCAAAGGTCATTGTAATATGCGATGATTGAAATTGGGGGGTCGCAGCAAATACACAGTGGAGGCAAGAAACGAATCAATCCATATAAGCCCAAGTAACCTGCAATTTTGAATGATTTCCACTGAGAAATATGTAGAAAGCATCGGGTCTTCACTGGACATTTCATTTGTCTGAGTCCTTTATGAATACCTTTGCTAAGGTTGCTGTAAAATTCGCACTCGGTCTCCGAGCTGGAAGAGCCAACACAAAAAAAGGATGATGATCATCGTCTTATCCTTAGGCCAATCCTTTCTGATTAACTTTTAGAGGTCATCAATTCACGTTCGAGTTATGAAATATTAAAGAAAAGATTGCCCACAAATTTGGACCCTGGTGTAAAATTGTTAAGTCGTTGTACGGCAATCCAGATTAAGTGTAATCACAGCCAGTTCTTCTACACAACAAGAGGGATTTGGTGAGATAGTAAATTAATCATGATTAAGAAGGAATTAGCATAAAGCATAATAACACCCATTGCTGCCTTGTTTATGGTGTCTCTAACGGCTCACAAACATAATTATCGGGTTTTATGTCTTGCATCTGTGTGTTTGCATAGGAGAAGGGCGAGAGAGAAAGAGAGAGTTTCAAGCGAAACGGAATAAGCGTTTTTATCTTGAAATATTTATAATTTTGAACCAAAAACGAGGGACTTTGGTAATTTGCATGATGACTGTTGAGAGAAAGAGAAAGGGAGAGTAAATGAAGGAGAGAGAGTGAGAGAATGCGTGAGACAGAGAATGAGGAAGTGATTGAGAGAGAGAGTGAAAGAGAGTGACTTTTAGATGCTCTAACCTAACCTATTGTTTCTTTGGAGGTTTTGAAATATAATTATTTTTTATTTTATCGGAAAACCAATTTCGAGTTTTTTTCGGTCGAAGACCCTGCTTTTGAAAATGAGTGTTATATGGGTTCCTGACAAAACTAAATATACTGCACAATCAGCTTGTAGTTCAGCACTGTTTCATGCAGTAGGAACTGGTATTGCTATAAACCAATATTGTACATATTGTACATATCTCTCAATTGAGTTGAGATGAAACTAACATATTACTGATATTTGGGTTTCTCCTATATTCAGGGACTAATTCATCTCTAATGAATTGTCTCTAATATGAATTTTGTACTTTTGTTGATGTTTTTAATGATTTAAAACATTTTGGTAGAGGTGGCAGTATATAAATATACAGTTGCAAATGAAATATTTCCAATTTCTGCCATTTTTATACTCATTCTTTTAGGTTCAACACTGTATCCATCTGCCTACAATTTGTAGTATTTTGGATTCCCCTTCTGAGCCTTGATCTAATGTTTGTTCTATTGGATAAATCACCACTATATCTTCCTCTACAGGATGGTATATCATTGACATAATCAGCGACTGTTTGTTCTGTCCAAAGATTGTTTCGCAATATTTTGGTTCACCTCCCGAATAACACATGCAAAGAATCGGGGTGCTGGGCCCTGTTGTATAAGCTAAGGAATAAATTTTTTGTGTGAATTCCTACGTTTTTTTCCTTTACTTCGTTGGGAAATTCCTACGCTAAAAAGCATTGAAAGTATAGGCTATTCCTTCCCAGAACCATTACTTCCCAGCTGCTAAGCAAGGAAAACTGAGGGAATTCCTTCAGTCTCATACAGTTTCAATATGTTTCTCTGGGAATTTTCCTACGACTTTTCCTTCCCACCAAGCAGATGCAATCATGTAGGAATTTACTACAACATTTCCCTCCCTGAACCACTCAATATCCCCTGCCTACTTCAAACAACAGCCATCAAGGTACATGGTAAATGAGGGGACATGCCTTGTTCTCACTAGAAATCAACACTCTTGAGGCACAAACAATTCAGACAAACTAGGTCAAGGACAAATTTTGATTGGCATCAATTCTGGACAATCTGCATCAGATTTAAAGGTATAAGAATCAAAGTATCTAATATTTTACCCACTTTACCACTTCAAATTGAAGGAAATGTGTTATATTAATGTTTAAACCCAAGAAATGAGTGAATCCTATGCATCCTATTTACCTTCTACTTTGCTGACCCACACCTATACTGCAAGGAATATTCCTACGAGCTGGGAATCTTATGTAGGAATGAATGTAGTGAGGGAAAAATTCCTACAGAAAGGATTCCTTGCTTAGCTTATACAACAGAGCCCTGTTGAAAACCACCTTTATAGGGCCTAGCCAACTAAGCTGATTCTCATGCGATTCTCACATAATTTAGTGGAAAAGAATCCTCCACTGCATAACAATCGCATGAGAATCGGCTTAGTGGACTAGGCCCTTTAGACATTAAATTTTCTGGCGACCTGAATGACATCTGTTAGAAAAATCATACCACGTTATCCCTCCTCTTTACATAAGAATACACTCAACAAAAAAAACTACAATCATCAAAATAATAACTTGCTGTTAAGGTTTTGATATACGTATTCTAACTATAGCCATTCAGCCATTGTATACCAACTTGTAGAGCTGGTGGTATTATTCCAAGGAGATGAAGTAAGAGTTGCTCTTGATGAGGCTCAGCTGCTCACAAGCTAGTTATGAGGGTATCTGATGACGCCTCAAGCCACTCATCACCACACCAACCATACGGCGTATCACTAATCTAAATTGGCAGCCAATCAGATACACCAGCATAATAATTTAGCCAGCCCTACTCTGACTCTTGTGTACTATACATATCATTTTACTCTTTGTATTCGCATTAGGCTGCATTTTCGGATACAATGAGTGCTCATATATATATAGATCTATGAAACTCGTGGATAACAGAAAACTCCTTCTATGTATATCATTATGGATACATGCATGTGTAACTAATGCAGTGACTCTAATATGTCGCAGCAGACGTCGCAAGAGTCGGGTGGTACAGGCGACCAGAGGTTCTGTGACAGTATCTGAATTTGTAGATATTGTGCGGGATCATGAAAAGGTTTGATGCAGCAGTTGCGATATGGGGTAACTCCAACCAACCTTTGTTGGTCTTGCGACTCATGCAACTCTGATTTTGTAGTGGTAAAGGGGTATTATAGAATGCAACCACCTACCATGTGTTTAAAAATAATACTAGATGATATATGTAGTACAACATCTCATTGTATAGAACCATAGGGAAGTGTCCGTTAGAATGCAACCCTACAAAAGCCCACTTGGCATACTACGTCCTGTATACTGATACTGATCGATACTAAGCTGACTAGGATATGTATGTATATACACTGGTAACTTAATGTAATTAATTAATTAATTAATGTAGAAGGGACCCATTGCAAGAGCTAAGGCCATAATAGAAAGGGGCACCCATTTCCAGAATTATCACTATTTTTGTACCTTGTTATGTTATATCTGGAAATAAACACTATACAATACAACAATTAGAGTAAAGGTGGCCAGGTAGTTTCACTCATGCTACCACTAGAGGATACTTATAGTACCGATACGTCTTTTCCTCATGCAATAGGCTATTATTGTATCATGAATCATAGCTAATCTTGTCCGACACATCTATGTATTTCATCTATTCATTAAGGGTTATTGTGCTGGATAGACAGCCAATAGAGATGGAGACCGGCTACAATACTAACTAGACGCTGGGCTATTTGGTAGTTGACACGAAGTAAAGTGTTCAAACACTATCATACGAATTTATTTAATGGTAGGTAGGAAAACCATGTGTATGTACTGTAAAAGGATCCGATATACCTCAGATCGAAGCGATTTCATCGCTCAAATAACCTATGCAGACAAAGCTGTACACTTGACATCTAACGTATTGAGAATTGGTTTTATATTTGTGCAGACTTGATAGATTCTGTGATACTTGTTTATTTTCAAACTTTTAGGAATCATCAAGGGTATCCACTTGTGTATAGAACATGACAACACTTGGCTAAATTTGATTGTTGATGACAAAATTAGATAATGAATGTATTTGCAAGGGAAATTACTTTAGTATCCACAATAATTATATTTGTATTAGACAGCGATGTTTATTCAGGACAAACAATCAGGCATTGTAACCTTTTATTCCAGCAAAATTGATCAGCTCTTTCCACCTCAACTGAAGCTATTGCTCATTTCCAAGAAAAAACAAAATAAACAGTGACAGAGAAATAGGAGTTGAGAATGGAGTAGACACATACATCATTGTTTGGTGGCAGTAATCAACCTGGGCTTTCTCTTCCGTATTCAACTGTATTGAAGAGAGCTTAGTGAATTCATCAGCACCCAAACTTAATTAATAACAGCCTGTGACCATGGTATAGTCTTGCATCGGAATTAACTACCTCTTTTACATTTTAAGGAGTTGGAACAAGAATAGTGAGGGCTATTATATGTCTATAGACTTAGGAATCTGATTGGGTCTTTCTATTTGTAACTATTTTCTAATTTGAGGTGAGTATTCCATACTAAACGCTCAATATTGGAATAAAGTCACGGGTCTGGACAACAAAATGATAAGAAGAGAGCTCAATCATCAACAGTGAGGTAGGGGTGTCTGATGTTTGAATGCAATGTTTCATGTTTCTGAAAACAGTAGTCAGGTACAAATAATGTCTTTGAAGAGGCACATCAGTCTTAAAAGAAAGGTTTCTTGCAATGTAAAGAAGTTGTTCAAACGGATCTCGTCATTGGAAATCCCATTTAATGGTTGCTTTCACCATTTTAACTGTGTTGGCTAAATCCCCTTATGAGATGTTTCCAAAAGTGTGCTAAATATGATTGCATCCTACGCACTTGCTGATATCCAAAAGTGCCAGTTTTCAGGCTCATTTTAGTACAGGTGTTTCTGGAGGTAAACGGGTGCATTATGAAGCTTTTAAACCAGTCTTCCCCGCCAATGTTGTAAGGTTTTGTTTCAAGTTGAATGGAATAGTTGAAAACACCCTAGTTACACATTTTTTCCCAGTCATTCTGAGTGTATTTTCCTTGGTAACACATCATCCTAACGCAACCACGAACTGCAGATATCCTTTACATTTCGTCAGAACTACGTAATTAATGATTGGAAGATTTGAAAAGATACAGTTTTTCCTAGATCCATTTTACTTATTAAATACATTACAACGCCCCCGACCTATTATTTCTTGTGACCATTCATCGATATGCCAGGTTTGAAATGGAATATATAGGACACCCTATTCAACTTTTGACAGACAGAGTTCAGTGAACATTAATTAACACAATAATATATATTTGTGTTTTGCCAGCTTTAGAAAAGAGAATTGTTGTTTTAAATAATGACTACAATCCATCTCACGTCCTGGGGAGGCATATTTCTGCGGCAAAACCACCATTTACCAACTCACACTCCAGCGCACTCTCGGAAAGTAAGCTCCTGTCCTCACTGCATTTAGACGATTACTGGATTGAATGTTGAAGTGTGGAACCAAGAGAAGAGGAAAAAGGGAGGTCTAGATCGATTTTAAAGTGGAGGAAAATGCGTGCCGGGACTTTAAATGTGCATTAATCTCTCCTTTAAGCTATCTAGTATGATCAGTCTGTGTCTGTTTGTGTAAGAAAGCGACGGGAAAATATATTAAAGCGATACCGTGTATTCCGGGTGGCCTTTATAAATAGAAAAGAAAGTCAAGGTTAAAGCTGCATTCTCCGCTATCACGACAACAATATTGTTACCAGATTTTCTCATTGTTCGATTTATAGAACTAAATATATATGAATAACTGGTAGCAGTAATATGTTTAAACAATAATTTGGTGTGGAATCGCCCGACTGAAAGAGCGCCAATGAGCGAGTATAAATAAGTAAAAGAACTGTAGTGAAACATTTCATTGGGCCGGTGCAATATAAATCTGGACTTGTATAATATGAAGCCCTGCATTTAATATATATTGAAACTTTATTTTCATTTTGCTGCACATAAGGTCTATATGAAAAATAGGACTAAAGGGAAAATTTGAAAACGACTTTTAACTGGGTATAAGAAAAGAATGGGAAAATCTTAATCAATTTGTTAACTGATGATGCAGCTTTAATACTGCGCACACACGTACCTCAATCCATCTTCAGCTTTATTTTAACCAACAAGCTTAATGCGAGATAAAGTAGGAGGAACCCACTGCGAGCGATGGACTCCATTTCATTGCGGACGTGCAACTCTGTTGCAGCACCCTTTGTCTGCGACTCTGCCGTGCCGCAAAAGGTGTGTCACAAATGTTGCAAGAGTGGCAACAACTAGCTAGACTTCAGTGATATGTCGGGACTGTGGCGATACATGTGGCAAAGTTTCTCCAGTCTTTTCATCTCCATTGTCTTCGCACATGGCTTTGGCCTTGGTCAAAGCCGAGTCATGATTTGAAACCGCTTTTTTAAGTCGATTCCGGTCGTGACACACTTTGGAAAGTGTCCTGATGGGTCACAACACTCTCTTTATCCTTTCTGAGAACTTTCTCATGATCCCTTCTTTCAGCTTTTGGCGTTGGAGCTGCTTTTTCCTTCTGTGTTCCTCATGAGTTTGTTTCTTCGCACCCGTGCTTGTTCTGTTGTGTACGACCGGAAGAAGAATGCATGGATCATGAACTCGCAATATGATTGGCTGTCCCACTTTCCCAGTCGTCCTGCAGGGCGCTGCTTGAATCAAGCGACAGTCCAGCTCCACTACAGATTCACTGCTGCGACTGAGTACTGTTGCAACAGTCGCTAACTGCAAGCCGCAAGTCATAAGTCAACTCTAAATCAAGCAGTCAGCAACTAGTTTTATTCTCGCTCCTCCACTTATGCCAGTAATTATTTCAGGTCAGCAGGGTGCTTAAAGTCAAACAATTTATACAAATAGTGAAAGACCCACATAATAAGGGTCTTCCACTAGAAAGGTTTGAGTGAAATTTAGTCTAAGAGTAACTGACATAAAGGGGAAGAGCCACAAAAAACGTGGTCGCATAAATAAGCAAAGAATGGTTATTGACAATATCATGGTAACATGTAACATTCTTAAAGCTGGATGCACTCTTTACGTCTGTAAAAAGCAAAATATTTTCTACAACTACTTTTTCAACCCATCTTAAAGTAATTTGGCCGAAATTGTGGAGGATTATTTTGAGTTCTTTTTGCTAAAGGGCCTGAAACGTCCTTATTTGTATTTGGAGGATCCGCCCAAATCCTTTCTTATAATGATTTCACTTATTATCGCTCACCTACGGATGTTTTCACTCGACTGCCTGCAAATTCGTGTATATATACATATACAGCAGCAGAATATTGATGGATTCAGTCATATATATATAAGTCTTAATAGAAGTAAATTTGGTGAGACTTTGTTGAATCATAAAAGTTGAGAATGCAGCTTTAACAGAAGTGGAGATGAGAATACGTTTCATCGTATAGAGTAGTATTAGTTAACAACCGAGAAAACAGGGAAACATGGATATTAATTCTCACAGACATTAGGAACCAGATTGATGATTACAGTAGGTAATTACCGCCCAGACCTGAAATAAGGATTTCGCTGAAATCGCTGTTTTAAATAAACTGGAAAAAATCATAAAGAAAGATAAATAATCATTGATTCTCAGGAGTAATATTTCATTGTGTGTCAATCTTCAGCCTTGGGTGGTTGCATTTTGGATCACAAATCCTCGATGAAACTCTGTTTAACACTTATTGAACTTGAAATTTGAATTTCTGATATTGATAACATGACATAGAGACGCTTTCTCTCTAAATGAACGGTTTGCAGTTTCAATTCCGGACAAAAAACGGACGTTACCTCATACGATTCTGACAGATGTCTAGTCCAACTGCAGCAAGATTTTCGATGATCATTGTTCATAGCATTACTGGCCATAATGATGTCCTGTCGTGAAACTATATACGGCCTACCTTTATTAAACTGATTATTCATGCATGTAACTTTACTTTTATACATAATCACCCCAGTACATTACTGCTCGTTACTGAGTCCATATGAACATGAAGACAGCGGACAAACACCTTAATAGGACTGGGATCATTATATCTGTCTGGACCAGTTCCGGAGTTGGTGTCATTTGCGCTCGTTTCTAAATCGTCTTTCTTCTCCCTTCTCAGAAGCATGCGCTTGATATAAACTTTGCAATGGTATTAAACATTGCTCAATGTGCATTATATTTGGACTCTGTCACAGGTAAATGTTTCCATTACTCAATTAATTTGCTAGTTTAAGTATCTAAGAACGTGTAGTAATTATAGGCTACAAATTTCATTGTGCTAATCTAGAGTAAATGTTTGGAGAAATAATGTCATCCAGGTGTCGTGTGGTGGATTTCCAACGTTGTTTGTTCCCTTTCTTGCATTTTTAGTACACATAAATAATTTCCCTGAATCATGGTGTTACCTAAAAGCATATTCTATGCATGCTTTCACAAAGAACGGCCGGGACGTTTGAATCTAGGCTATGTTAAAAAAACCACCACTTTAATCACCGTTACAATACAGTTAGGTTACAATACATTCCAGCAAATGCGAATCTGCTACTAACTGCTTTTCCTGCTTCAGAGTATAGGCATCCTAATTCAACCTAGACTGCCCACTCACACTATTATAATTAGAGAAGGAAGAGACACATTGTCTTCACCATCATCCTCTGATTATTCATGCTCACCTCCCGATTATCACCCACCCTAATGGAAAGTGTCCCATTCAGAAAAAGATGACGTCATTTTAAGTGCTTGTTTTTACAGGCGGGAATCTGAATCTTAATGCATGCATTGGTAGTGTGTGAATGTGCATAAATGCATGTGTTGACAAACGGATGGGTTGGAAGATTAGACTGATGACAAAATGATTGAGTTGGAGTGCACATGGTTTGAGGATGGAAACCCAGAATAATTTGTATGGCAGAGTCTAGTGCATCTTACAACTTTAAATGTAGCATGATAACTCCTAACACCATCTAAATATAGCCATCCCCAGTAAACATATCTATGTTTTTTCCCTTTATCTTAATAGTATAGAAGATTTTAAAAATCAGGAATGTGCATGAATCGTCTCAGATTGATTTAGTTTTAGAAGAACATGTCTTACTTCTTCTCAACAAATTAAACTCTTTTTTATAAATATTAAATTACGAGGCAATTGCACATGTTTCACTTCAGGGGTGAGTATTGGTCAAAATCCTTACCACCACCAATCACTCACCACAATGCACACACAGCCCCACCTGTAATATCGGTAGCCAACTCCAATTATTCATTTTAATAAAAGGGTGTTTCATATAATTAAATCCTAAATACACCCTTTCCTTGTACTCGTCATGGCGTTGTATTAATGACCATCAGCTATCATCTCAACATGAAAAGGCAACTGAAAACAATTTGTCCACCTTTCATATTCCTAGTAAGTGGTGAGAATCGAGTAGCAAAAGTCCCCCTGCCTTCCTAACTTTGGCATAATACCAGAACATTTTGGATTATGTGCTCATTAGTTGCTATATGCAAGATAGCTGCCAAGACAAAGCGCATTAGAATGGTATTTGAAGATAATTAATTTTTAATCCCTCCACTCCATACACCCAATCCTGGCCATAAACAGACAGGGTCTTGCCAGCAGGGGATAAACATTGTTTGTTTCATCTCTTTTCTCTCAATACTTCAATCAATCCTTTGCATGTGGAGGAAGGAATGATACATTCTAAGACTATAGCCCATCCCTCTGTGTTGTTACTGAAGAAACACAATCATCAGCACAAACCAACACGATGTTTGAAACTTTTTTTCATCATATTGGGCTTTATTTTGATGTTGGCATACATGTTTTATTCAATACAAACTATATTGCCAATAAATAAGATTCCATTCAAATATCATGTAATTGTTGTATTATATTTGCTAGACCATTTGCAGCATGGCATATGTTCAGGACCCCGTAAAATGACATGTTCTAACATATTGGGAGGATTTAGTATGGGTTATATTCTTTTAATAACTCGAGTACATACTGCCCTTGAAATTTTTACAAAGAAGAAGAGCTTGTTCAAACCAGCCTAATTTAGTAACAATTAATATCCTATCTATTTTTAAGTGAAACTAGAGAGCGAAGAGAGAGAGAGAGAGAGAGAGACAAAGAGAAAGAGACACAGAGGATATATCATAATAACTTCAAGTCACACAAGGGATCTTCGTCGCTGAAATAGATGATGGTAAAGCCATGTCCAAAATAATTGTAAGTTCATTATGAGGCTAGGAATGACTCTTGCCTTCAGCACTGATCATATGTATAACACGTTTCGCCTCGTTCACTTTAAGAGCCCTACTTTAGCTAATTGTTCTCATTGATCACACCTATGTAAGAGTTTATATTGGGTCCTGTACATATATGTCACAAAGGAGTAAGTAACTGAATGATAAGATTGCGTCATTGGACGACCGATTGAGCAATATCGGTTCCTTCTACACGGAGTTGGCACAGAGGGAGCCTATTCTTAAAGATTACCCAGTCATCAAAAAACAGGACGCATAGTGCAAGGACTTAGCTAGCGTTCATGCCAACCAACACACGGTTGTGATTGGAGGCAAAAATGTTCATGTGTTTAATCTGGGCCATGATCCGCTCTGTTTGCAGTATCTTGCCTCTGATAGCACATGGGTGAAACTGATATCCCCTGTGTCTCTATACCAGATGGGCTTCTGATGGGTACAGGGACAGGAGGCGGAGTAATGAAACAGGAACATGGGTTGTTGACGGAGGCAAAAGTGAGATTCTTAATATTTTCATCATATAAGAGGCTCTTATGTACACGTTTAAATATAGTTACATGGGTGCTTAGAAGACTCTTAGATATTTATTAGGAGGACCTAGGAACAAAGACGGAAAGAGTGGGGAGGTGTAGATACAATAATGTCAGGGAAAACAAAGCCATGCAATGGGTACTGGAAGCAAAGAGTGGAGAAATTTACTCAACGGGAAAACGCGAGCAGGTAGTGATAGTTCAGGAAACCCCAATTAAAATGTTGAGGAGGGGAAATATCATGTAGGGCGGAAAGCAGTAATAAAGGGAAGGAAGGACGAGGGAGGCTGCAGTGAGAGGGGGGGGGGGGTTCTATGAATGAAAAATAAAGAATCTTCGAAGGCCATAATGCTTTTAATTTATATTTTAATTATTTGATTTACCCCCTAAAATGAGCCAAATATGAATATATCATCGTAATGAAGTATGCTTAAAATAAGTTATTTACATGTATATGGTTGAACTCTTATTTTCATTTCTTTTTTATATCACAACCTTCAGCCTGGTAGGATGTAGGCCTCATCTTCTCCCAAATGGTGTTTTCCACTTAGTTTTTCTTTCATCAGGGGCCTCATGCATGTACAGTACAAAAGATCATATACAATTACAAAGTACCATTATTTATGGCTTCCACTTACAGTAGAACTCTTTGAGGCAAAAAAACTTCAAATTTCAGCCAGAAATAATATATCTTATTTGCCTTCATTTCCCATGCTTCTTGTAGCATTTTTCTAATCGGGAAGGGAGAAACGCATTGTTATCGCTTTTTATTTTGCCATTAAGTCTAGTTTGTGATTCCTATGGATCATCATGTGAATATATACAATAAAGTATGTAAACAAAATCAAAATCAAAATGAAAAAGAATTTTCATAATAGGAAAAAAAGTGACGTAATTATATCAAAAGCCTGTGAACAAATAAAAAATATCCCCCTTTTAAGTATACATGTATGTATGCTGTTTTCTATATGGACCTTACACTTTAGAATCTCTTTTACCCATGGTTTTCCTGATATTGTCATACAAACCCACATTTGCAAGGTAATTTCCAAATCTTCCTATTGAGAATTATTTCGGTCTGCCAGAAAAAAATGGCCTTGGCCCAGTGCCGACAGGCAAGTATCAATGACACATGTCCAGTGACATCAAAACGTGACCGCGCCGGCGGCTAAAAAGAACTGAGGTGACAGATTCGAAAGGTTTTTTTCGGAGGAGAACAGAAATGCGGGAAGATCGAGGAACAAAGATTGGGGTGTTGGCAGGATATATGTATCACTGAGAAGCTTGACAGGTGTGAGAAAAAAGGAGGCTTTAGTCCCCAAATTAACAAAAAAAGGTGGTGACGGTGTTGACATAAAACGTCAAGGCCGGGTGTCCAAGAGGCTTGTTTTGATAACCCAGTTAATATAGTTTCAAAATGGAACCATGCCATCCCTTCACCATGTTTGTTTCGCATGAGTAATGCTAATATAAAACAACCAAGGGTCAATGCAAACATTTGGAAGTAAGTGCGACAATGCCTGGTATGCTTTTAATCATATTCTTGTTATTTTTTACCCAAGTTCCTATCTTAATTTCATTCTCAGCGATCTTAGCCACTTTCAGCATCAATAGCCTGTCTTTACAGTCTGGCGATACCAACATGTTCTAGCTTCTATATTGTTCTCTGCATTAACAACAGGAAAAGTCAAACACCCTATTTCCTACGTATGATCCAGATTGGAAAAATTCTAGAAGGCTTATACCCAGACCCACATGCTTACATTGAATACTGGCCCATATTTACTTACACCTGGCAGCCCCCTGGAGAGGACTTGGCAAACCACGCGGCAGGATTCAGACACGTGATTACACAATTGGCGCGCGTTATAAAAATGTCGTCTGCTCAAAGTCCGTGATGAAAGACTGAGCATGCGCGGCGCCCACGTGACGCCCATTTGACGCAGCCATCGTCTGGCCAATAGATACAGACCTGCTACCCTTAGATCTTGTTCACTTCCCACTTAGCAGACATAGATTAATAATGATTGACTGGGCTTGTTTCCTTTCGCAGTGATTTATTTCTTTTATTGAAATTTATTTTTAGTTGCGTTTTAAATTGAGCCGTAACAATATTTTGTGAAAGGTTGTCCGTACGCTTGATCTTCGTATTGCACGAATCTTGTGCTCTCTGACATGCGCATTGCGATACACAACGCGGATTGAAAACTTGAAGTGGTGAAGCTACTGTTTATATGTATACAACTTGACAAACGTTGGGTGTAAATGAACAACCATTATTGACGTCAAGTGATATTCCTTCGATTCTCTTTATTATGATAATCTTATCCTGAAATCGTTCAAGGGTGTAGAGTACATTCCTTTTCTATTCGACAACAAACAGGAGGCTCAGTCAATCCCACTATTTTCAATTTAACCAAACCCATCCCAGAAAGCTTGACAAAATCTGCGAAGAACACTAATAAGTTTCTATTCTAGGACCATTCAATTGACAAATCGTTTGCTTGGAACACTTGCGGTGAACTAGGCTCCTGCCTATATACAATTGTCGCAGTTAAGGAGATCATTATAATATAAAAACAGAAAATGGTTCGAAATACTTATTATTGTATCGGTTAGGTCCTAGACCACGGGATTATCACGCATTTTATAAGTATAGTAGTAGCACGAGTGAACAAGATTCATAAGCTTTTTTGGTGTAAATTTATTTTTTTGTCGGTAGATAGATATATGTAAAAGGTGGTTCACCGTGGAAGTATTATGAAACCCACCCATTGCTGTTTGGTCCTGGTCTATTGGGATAGTGTGCCCTGAGGCTGTAATCTACACGTAATGATACTGGCACTCCTCCAACTACAATTACTGACAATAACTCTCTACCATATACCCATACCCTAACAGCAAAGCAAAAAAGGCCCAGGACGGGCTTAGTGTTTGGTCTGCCCTGGTGCATGATTCCATCAGATGGCACAGAACTGGTACAAATCCAGACTTTAGAATACATAGTTCACTACAGATAATGATCTTGACGTTGATCCTTGTGGCAGTTGGCATGAATGGAGAATAGGTTGTGCACTTCTGTCGATTTTATTTAAGTTCAGAGGTCGAAATAATTCTGTCGAGCATGAACTACTAACTGACAGCATCATAGGAGAATTCAAGCTCAACTTTGAGTATATGTCAGGAAATTGGGTCGCCCAGGAAGTTAATCCCCATCAAACCTGAACGAGGCATATTGCACTCGTTGACAGCTTTTAAAATGCTGAAGCACGTTTTAATGAGTCCACTTACCATCTGAAACTACTATCAGTTTTACCTCTGAGCGAGGGTAACTCTTGATGCAATGGACACTATAGCAACACGGTGGATTTACACCAACTACTTTATTCACAAAATCTGAACTCAAATCCAACACTTATACTACAATGTCCCAACATCGACCTGATCAAAATGCTGCCCGGCTGACCACCTATGTGCACTAGCAGGAGGAGGTCAATAGGTCACCCATAGGTCAACTACAGGTCAACTACAACAGAATCAATCAAGGAGGATACTCATTGGAAATAGAGAGTTAAGAGTCTCAGAAGCAAATTGCTATGAAAGCCACATATTATCAGGTTACCATTAGATTCCATTAACAAATTTAAATATGACATTTCTGCCATTAAATGTTCAGTATATGGTCATATATTTTCCATATACTATCATGAGTGGTATATTTGTCAGGAGCAAGACCTTCTTGCCCACATTAAAACCCACATAAAAACCCTTACCCCAATGATACAGAAAAATCAGCAGGTAAATCTTCATTTTGACGTTGATTAAAACGTTGTCACTTTTCCCCCGTGGGGAATCATGCTTGTAGCCACACTTGGAAAAGTAACGCCCACCCATTCTGGTAAAGGTTTTAAATTGTCCAGAGAAAACCACAAGGTCACCTCCTCCGTCCGTTGGCTAAACAAATTGTTTACGTGTTCGATCTTGGAGCTCAAAGGCACGGGTCTGATTGGTCAATAGATTAGGTTGCTATGGACACTGGATTGGCCAGGAGAGCTAAACCATGCCCCCTTCTGATAAGCTCTATTCCTGAATGGTTTTCATGCTCACATATAAAATAGTTTCTTTACTTCTCTGTTACACTAAAAGGATTATCATCTAAAAAGAAAAAAGAGCAACGGTTCTGGAATGAAAATATACTTTTAAGGCCTGAGAAAGTATCAGGTCATCATGTAGCTCGATCTCTTTGATAAGTAAATGGAAATCAAAGAAAGGGGTGTTTTAAAACGTACAGGTCTAAAACGTACTTACAATCACACTCTTCACTCTTTGCATGCATGCAACACATCGTTTGACAAATCGTTTGCTTGGAACACTTGCGGTGAACTAGGCTCCTGCCTATATACAATTGTCGCAGTTAAGGAGATCATTATAATATAAAAACAGAAAATGGTTCGAAATACTTATTATTGTATCGGTTAGGTCCTAGACCACGGGATTAATGAACTTAATGAACAGTATCTATTTAACACGTCTGTCTCAAATTTCGATGAGATTTACTGAATCATAAGAAAGAGTCTCTGTGTTCGTGACGGAAACAGAGAGATTATCCTTTCCACAGGACATTGACCCCGAACAAGTACTAAAATGCAGGTCAATGACTTTCCTGATGCGTTTGAGTTATATAAATTATATAAATATAAATGGGGAGACGGATGAAGGGGAGTGAGGATGAATCCATATATATTTATTATTTATCAATCAAGCCTTTATTGAGTCATTGCCTTTTTCTCACTACATTATTTCATGTCATAAATAAGGGATTATGAGTCGTCATATTGTAGACGTCCTTTATTTATTTTAGCCAATGTGAAGAATGGAATTACAATCTATATAATACTATTATGACAATTGTCAAGTTTTTTTATGGAAGCCGCAAATAGAAAAGATACTACAAAAGAGTTCAAAGAAAAATTGGAGATGTCCCTTGATCAACTGGGTTAATTACCACTCATTCCATAATTATTATACAATCTTAACGTCTTATCACCATCTGTTTCACTTTGATTGTTCCTTTTATTACCTTGATTCAAAATATTTGTCAGTTATCAAGCCCGTTCACATTTCAATGTGATTCACTCAGAAAGAAATAGAATATTATGAAAGAAAACAATATTATTCTCACGTTGCCATCACAGATGTTGCCTATTTTAAGACGTGTACTCTTTTTAGGATAGATTTCATTACATTTATCAAATGATGAAGATGGTTACATGTATTTACAATTTTTTTTACAAAGGTTTGATATGGGTGAAATCGCCACAAAATGTACAATTGGCCATCACCAATCCTCTCAAATAACCCAAATTGAAGACGACAATAAGGCTCAAAATGCAGTTCAACATAACCAGACAGATTTATTGAATGAACATAATACAGAATGCACTCAAATATACCTAGTATTTATCATTGTTCACTCTAATTTAGCAGAATTTGAGAAATGTGCAGAGCTGTAAATTGCGCATTTTCTGAAAATCTGACCCATATAGTTTTATACAGTGGACATTGGCAAAATTAAGTTTATATGTATCTGTATTTTTTTGTCATCACACGTTCGATATTGAACTATATAACACGTATGTATAATACATAGAAGGAGAGATAAGATATACACCATAATTGTATTAATGTATACTTCACTGTGGCGTTGCTATGTAGCACCAACGTTGTTGATATTGAATCATTACGCTTATCAATTCACTTTGATTTATTCTAATTTCTAAATCTAAACAAGATTAAATATTTTTTCCAAAGTGTGTGTAGATCATAGATGGATCAACATAATGCAATGGATCAGTCCATGTGATAAAACACTATTCAGGAAGGATGGTATAAGTATAATCCTATACTATTAACATTCACATTTTACATTACTTGTACAGATTTTCCTTATGTCCCTCGGCTTGTGCAGTACTGCAATATGGCTGCAGCTGTATATGAATCATTGTGTCAGTGGCAGGGAGTATTTTTGTCATACATAGACACACTCCATATTAAACAGTCAATGCATGAGTAGTCATTTCATTAAGGCTTCTCCCATCACGGTGCAGATTGCACCCGCGCGTCATCAATCTGTCCCTAGGGCCGCCTGTGCTGTACACAGACAGGTCACCTCGAGATGAGTAGCATTCAGCCTCCCGCGGCAGACATGACTACTAGAGCTATACGTTAGAAGAAGGGGGGGGGGAGCAAGGAATGTATTATCCTGGATACTATATACATACTGCCATCTAGTTTGAATGTTATGTTTTAGGAGTCTTGTGTGTGTATATTGATTTAATTAATGTGTACGTATAATAATACTCTTTTCTTTGCCGTGGAGTACGCATTGGAAAATTTCGAATTAATAAGCAGATTGCAGCATATTGGTCAGGTCACATTAGCTCTTCATTAGCTGGTGATTCCATCTTGTATTTCTCCTGTCGTGGCTGAGGACTCTTTTTATAAACGCTAAAGCTACTTGAAAACGGCGAAAAGACATCACCATGATTTGCAATATGTAAGTGAACCGCGCTCAAGGTTGTTGTATAGTTTTTAAGGCAGGCGTTTGGGCAAGATATACCATTCAAGTTGACTGTCTTACATTAGACAGATAATTTAGGAATTCTTATTATTTGGTTTCAAGGAGTGATACTAATATTCTGACCTACAATAATCTGATGAACTATCAAGCAAACGTCATTTTAAGTTGGGCAGGTTATGAATTCAATATTTAGAAGTATAGCCTATACACAAATCCTCTCGGATAATATTGCCGAGAATTACTATGGAAAATAACAAACTCAACCTACACGATGCTATGCATTCGTAATCCTATTTATCTATTGCCAAAAAGGTGTTTCGCATGAATCAATGTATCATTGGGGAATCCATTGGTATTTTCTACTCTTCCTATTGGTCAATATGGTTCATTTGGTAAACTGCCAACGCGCATGATCCATGCAATGAAGTGATTAAATTGTGGCAATGTGGAATAGTGCATGCCTGAAGCAGTGACAACGGTTACAGGCATAATTATAGTAATGCGATTCCTATTTCAATTTAGGTAAAAATTTGTTTTTGGCGCTGAGCAATATGATCTACAGAATTGCTTTTTAGGAATCTTTGAGCATCTCCATGTCCTTCGTGCTGGGAGAATGTCCGGTCTATTACATGTAATAGGATGGTGGTTTATTAGTTGGCTTATTCGATTATAGGTATTTGTGAAAGTAAACGAAAGCTAATCTAGAAATTTGGATTTTGTAAACCGCCTGCCTATATTTTGAATTGTTTTGGACAAAGTAGGCATTGGCGGGAAGCAAAGTTTCCTGTGCATCATCTCGGATTCCAGATTACTCAGAAAATAGGTATCCCAAACTGTATACCTAATTAATTCATCGACAAATTATTATAGTGTTGCGTTTAGATATATATATATATATATAACCATATAGAGCCGTTCTGAACTTCCACTATATGAAATCACCACAGAGTATTTTCCAGCCTCTCCGTAAAACTGTCACGTTTGCTTACGACTAATGTTCATTTAGGATACACCTCTCCTCGTAGCGGGGATATAGGCTTGATAATATCACATATGTGAGGTGTCACAGTAAAATGAGTCATTAGCCGAAAGATACCAATGTTCAATATACCAACAATATTAGTATGTTTTGACAATTTCTTTTGCAACATTTCTACAAGATATTCTTACAAAGAGATCTAGTAAATAAAGGAATTTGGAAAATATTGATTTTGCGACATGCCTCATTTGTCTCATGTAAATATTTATGACAGCAATAATGAGGGGGAAGTTTTGCAAAAATATATATATATATATATATATATATATATATATATATATATTTCCTCCCGGCCAGGATAAACCTAGTTAAAATTTAGAAGTCGAAACATTGGAAATAAAGATTCAATTAAAAGGAAACCATATTTCATGTGTTCTTCCCCTCTCTTTTTGAAAGTCAAACTTTCGGAGAAATGTCACAGGAAGTCGTTATCCTTTCAGCAGCGTAAAGTCACATGTCAGTTATGTGAATAATTATATCTGTTGCTTAAAGCTCATTGGTCCCTGCTGGTCCCGTGGTAATCTAGGAGACCTTTGATTGGCTCGTACCTCCGACTATACAAATACAATCGCCGAGGTAGTAATTAGCTTCACATATTTTAAAAACTCCCTCGCACTAATTTGTTGCAGTGATCTTTTGATACTCGTACGATTTTAAGCCATCATTTCCTAATCCAATCACATGAATCCATTCAACTATCCAATAAAGAACGTCTGACCGTGCATCTAAGACATCCCCAATATGCTCAGACCCAACTTTCACTCGGGCAGCCATATCATGGTATGTGCTCTCTTTAACTCCTCTATAAAACCCCTTAAATCCATACAACGCATAGGTTTGGCAAATGTATTGCCTAGTGAACCTCGCCAGGATTTCTCTAAATTGTTTATCTAACTTTGATGCCAATATAATTGATAAAAATGGGGACAAATATAGCATGGCGATTCCTGAAAGTGAGCTTCGTGATCTATGTAAATCTGAGGCAATCTATTTGTACAGCATCATTATTTGGAAGGAAATGTGTCTACAATTAGCATGCTCCCCTCAAGGTTTGTTGCTCCGTTTTACGCCAACAAAAAGACCTTAGCTAGGACGTAGCTTGGGAAATATATCTGTGTAAGCATTGCTCCGCCCAAATTATACGCAATAGCTTATACCATGTAAAACGTACATATAGTACAGAGTTGGCTATTGGTTAATGCTATGATGACAGATTTGCAATCTGGACCGTTCTCGTTAAAGCATTTTAATACAACGATAGTTAAATACATGGAGCAATAGGGATAGTAATTAAACACCCCTACACTGTGGCTGTATGCCAAACACTTAGCAACAGATGTCCCTCAACATTCAATATTGTTAAAAATTCAATAATAATAATGATTCGGTAAAATTTCAAGAGCCATATGTACTATGGCAATAATGTATATTCAAATCCGTTGACATAATTACCATAAATATGGCTAATTGCCATTGATTTGTTCTTACAAAAAGTAAAACAAAATGATATGTATCCTATCGAAATTGGTTTGCATGTGCCAATAGATTATCCTATTGGAGTGAGTACACCTATAGTGTGTATGTACATGTAGCATGTCAGCGGGAATCATATATAACAACATGAAGCACGATCCCTTACCCACTGGCTGATCTCAATCTAAGGGCAATGTTGACTACGGCGAGTACACGTGAAGCCACATTAATGAATGTCTGGCATTTATCATGAGATCAAAGCAAAATAGTAATGAAAAGAATATAAAAAAAGTCTGTTAAACCTGAAAATGCCTGTTATCAACCTGAAATATTACTCTTCCTGCCACCAGGGAGCGATTGTATCTGTTTCCAGACATTTCTTCTCACAGCTTCCGGGATATTAATCTGAGCCGTATTGCTTTAAACCCATAGACGATATTATTTGTATTCGTGTATATTTTATTACTGCATCATAAATATTAAATTTCATATGAATTTTCAAACAGTATTAAACCGATCATGGAACCACTTTTCTTATTATTTTACTCACTGCCTCAACGGCCGATCACAACCTAACGTTTACCTGTTGGCTTTTATGGTATCATTTTACATGAGTGTGGAAGAACAATAAATTCATAAAACACCACCATAAGACATTGTGCCCATAAGAGTGGAGGAAGGTGGACGCGATTAGAGCAGGAGGGTGAGCCTGTACAGATCTACCTGTTTTTCCTCCCACTTGCCATTATTGCCGGACCAGCTACCTGCCACTGGGTCAGATTTTCAGAAAAAGTACAATTAAAATTCGCCAATCTTGTCAAATAACCCAAATTTCAAACGAAAATAAAGTTCAAAATACAATTCAACCTAGCCAAACATATTGCTAGAATCAATGTAATGGAGAATATACTCGAATTTACCTAGTATTGACCAAATTGCAGCCTAATTTAGCAGAATTTACTAAATGTGTACAGCTGCCAATTGTACAATTTCTGAAAATCTGACCCCACTACTATACTGGCGGCGGGCAGATGGCTCGCTGAGTGAGGTGCTCAGGTCGCGTTACAAATGGATGCCTGAGACAGAGCCACTCAGGTGACAAGGCAAACACTGAAGGGGCAGCACATGCAAGCATGACACCGGTCACCACTTGTCTATTGAATTAAACTGCCAAACAAGGTGAATACAGTCTGTCATAAAGAAGCAATGGAAGGAAAATCATCATTTTAAAAATACATGCAGTCTAGGCTCAAAGATGAGGAAGTCCCTTCAAACTGAGGAAAAGCCTCTCGCTCCGAACTGCAAAGTGCCATTAAGATTCCATTAGGACCGCAACGTTTCATTATGATCCAATTAGGATGCCTAGTCCTCGGACCGAAAGGCCATTAGCGCAGTAGGCGTCCAATCATTGACATACGATTCTTATCTGATCTGGGAGGCTTTGAGCCTAGACTGAATAGGCTTGTTTCGTATATCGCTTGAATATACATTTTTTATGTCGACCAAAGATTAATTCTTATCATATTCGGAAGGTGCATGATCAGATAGTCTTTGAACACACATTAAAGCATTCATTGTCCTCCAATGGCCCCGAGCCTCTTATGTATAAATTTAATAGCATTTCTTAAGGTTTCTTTAGTAGTTCTTAGGTATTCATATATTTTTATCTTTATGTTGTGCTCTTAAAAAAAGGAGTTTGGGGCAAAAAATGTAACTGTCATTTATGATAAACATGGTTTTTTTGTGAAATAAAGGAAAATTTGGGTTCCATTGAATAATTAATTTAATAGCATTTCAGAAACTAATTGTTTTGAAGTATTAGTATGTTCAATTCGGGTTTTCATGTTCTATTGTAAATAATTCCCCTCATTATATAGGAACATCATTTCATTAATTGACCTATAATGCTATTTCATTGATACATAGACATATACCTTTACCCTGTGGACTATATTCTCTTGCGGTCACAGGTACTTGCGCTAATGATTGATCACAAATAACTGTGATAAAGATTCTGAACATATACATGTATACTAAGCATAAAACACCCTATGTAAGTTGCAATTGTAGAGCGCATTAAAAACCAAAACCCTCCCAGCGAATATTTTATAAAATGTCCCATATCTCAGAAGCTTTTTCTCCTACGTCCCAGAAAGTCTTTCATGACAATGTTTATTAGTGTAAAAGCAATCACCTTGCAGTGAGTAAGAAACCTAGCTACCTCTAGGTGGCGGTATATAAGCTGGTAATGAATTAGCCTAGAAGAGCGCCCATCCTCCTTTCCTATTATCGCCCAAGCTGCCCATTTGATGACTTGCAATTGGTGGATGACGGGAATCCATTAAAAATCTTTTTGGGAAACTTAAAGAACGACTGCTGGGGGATGTGCTAAGGTGCTAAGAAACTCTGATGATATTTTATAGTTTGGGTACATAATCTTAAAAGTAATTCTAATGTCTTTCGACTCCTATCGACAATATGATCTATGTTTACGATTACTTGGATGAATATTATATATATAAGTATAGTAGAGTTCCAAGAAAGAATTCTTATTGAATCCGTTGAGACAGGTGCTGTATATGATAAATGCCTGGAGGATTCCATATACATTATTAACTTTCAGGTTCATGGAGTATATCTCTATGGTTTCTTTATAGTGACTGCATGCATGCTTCTATGGCTTTTGCATTTTATAATCTACCCTCTAAACTAACTAATAGGCTTAGTAGTTAAAGGTTTGTTTAGAATGGAAGGATTGGACATCCCTATTGGTATGGTATTTTACATGAGAGGAAGAGAAAGGACCAGGGTTAGTCCAATTACTCGGAGGGTCGACCACGGTCATAAGTTTGGGGACTTTGAACTAACTCTGCAGTTTGAAATGACAACCTGTCATCTTTCCAACCCATAGTAGGCAGTTTAAGGCTGCACTCCCAGCTACTAAATCGACCCAAAATGATTTTTCTCAATTTTCCCCCTCTTTGACACCTTTTGTTAAAAAATGGAAGGTTCACATATTCAAAATGAAGAGAAAATGAAGAGATATAATTCTGTGCTGATCTACAGCGGTGATTCGGGGTAAAAAGGATTAGCCACTTGATATAACCATCAACCAGTGCTATCCTAAAATTTCAATTTTCTTGAGGATTTATAATTGCACGATGATCCCGGTCACCGAAATGGGTAATTTGGGAGAGTTTTACACCACAAAGAACGGGCTAAAATTGTTACGTAATACGTGGTCAGCCATGCGGCAGCACATATATTGGCCTAACCAGTAAACTCTAATATTGATTGATCTATCCCTATACTTACCTATCGTGATATTAAACCCACTTTACTTTCAACCTTCATACTCTTCACTTGTATTAATTGCCTAGCTCCTAGTTATATCTACCCACATCATATATTAATTCTCCGACAAGCCCTAGTCAAGAATTGTGACTTTGGGATGGGTTGGGAATGAATTCCAAAATTCCAAGAGCTATGTTTGAATAACTCGATAGATAGAAACACACAGCATTCTTCTTCACAGCGAAACTCGCCCACTATACACCTATAGGCACAAACCAAAAACACTCAAGGATGCCCCGTTTTACTATTGTGCCCAACCATGGAACAAAGTTTCCGACGAAAATTGAATCCTCTGAGGAATTCAGGCACAATACCAAAGCACACCTTACCAACATCGATGATTTAGGGGTTGGGGGTTGGGGTGGCGGACACAAATTTAACTACCACTGACTGACGCGCGGAAACATCCCCGCATATCTGACGACTAAAACTGATGATAACAATGACTAGAACTCAGCGCGGACAAAGACATATACTTGTTAACTGATCCTTTCTAAACTAAACTAGACCTTACAACTTATCAATGGATACATATCAACGTTTCTCTCTAACGACTAACAGCTGTCGCCCATGCACCCCTCGGATCCTTTCTCTCGCTTTAACATTGGCGTTGCACTCATATACTGTAGTTAGTTAACAACAGCTTCTGGCAAATGCTACATTTTTTTTTTAAAAAAAAGATCCCCCCCCCCCCGAGCCTTGTAAATCCTTCTAACACGAAATGGCTGTATATATTAAAACAATAATTGATAACGATATCTATTTTTCTCAATACATTTTAAACGTGAACTGAATAATAATTATTACTTATATAAAGTAGGCCTAACTAATGTTCAGATGAGAAATTATCCATTTTGCAGGTGGTTATAGTTGCCTGTATTTTCACAGGCAACGCGACTGAGGTGATTCAGCGCCGCTTAGTTGAAAAGATACGATGTACATACAATTTATGTTCAAAGGTTTTGTTGGGAAAGTAAATGCCTTTGGCAAAGTCAGGTCAAAGGCGATGAACTTAATAACTCAAACCCACAGCGCACCATAGGAACCATAAAAACAATCAGGATAGCTATACGCACTGCTTCAATGCGACTTAATGTAGGCCTAACTCTGTAGCTTCATCTTTAATTTTGAACTTGGATATTCTTCCACAAACATATAAAGGAAAACTGGATGTTGCGCTATAGGGTAGGGTATTGTTGCGCTAGGGTATGGGTATTGATTTTATGCTTATGGTTATCATAAGGGTAGGTCATTAGGTTCTTCTAAATTTCATGTTATTTACTATCTCATTTATGCTTTGTTTATTATTTAATTTTCCCGCTGTCTGAAAACTCTTGCCGCTAATTGTGATGTCACTTTTATGATGACAAAAATATCTAGATGTCAAATTTCTATTGCTATTGACTTCGATGTAATTAATTCTGCTAACTTTTTAAAAATCGAATCTGTGCAAGTGAAAATAACGCTCTATCAGATTAATGTTATCATTGCACAATAAATGATTTAAATAAACAAAACAAACATAATGTACATGTGTATCCAGGGTATGGGAGTTTTCTATTTGATGCAAGATTGGTCAAAATATTAACCCTAAGAAACCTTTTCCTATAAATCCTTAATAGGTTTATATTCTGGGTTCACGAAGGCTTCTTTAGACATACTGTCTAATATCTAGGGGTCCTGAATTCATGGTTTAAAGTGCTCCTGTAATGACTCCCGAAGGATGCTAATGGTGGAACGAACTAGTGTCTGAACTGAACTAGAAGCAGCCGGGTAAAATATAGGTAAGAAGTCACACTTTTACTCTTTGCTACTAGAAGAGTACAGCAAGGAGGAGAAAGCACTAGAGGAGACGCTTATGGGACACTAAAGGTAAGCCTATAACCACCGATATAACCACGTCTGATGGAGGGCATACATCCCAAGGTCGTATTTCTCTTAAGTCCTGGAATTAAAGGCGCCAGGAATAGCAATGTGCCACCCTCTTCAGCCTTTTGCTCTTATCCTAGCGTATAGTAGAACTACTGCGGCATAATAGGGATGTACTTATAAATACAGCATATTGTTGAACTTTCAAGGACAAAAGTCCTAAATTCAAAGACACTGTAACTCCATGCAGCTTTCAGGGAAAGTTCTAGGCTAGACTAGGGGATTTTACAATCTGTCTTCTGTTGATGTTCCTACCTAGAACCCATGTAATTATGGAGCTTTCTGATCTTCTTTTATATGACATTCTTTTGTTATCGGTGTTAAATAAGTTCATTTTATGTTTTTTTATGTTTTTATCGCATTTAATCGATTTTACTTTACCGTTGCCAATTGAAAAAAAGATGGAAGTGATATATCAGACAGGTGCTTACTTCAGGGACGATTTATTTTTGGGGGACTTGTTCAATTCTTTTAAACTCAGCAGTTCTCTTCTCTTCAAAGTTTATAACTGTGAAATTTATTTATCAGGGGACTAAATTATTACCTGTGCAGAGTTGAGAATTTATTGGTACTTCACTTGCTTAATCCCTGTGAAGATCATGGAAACAGTTTTATAGACTGGGCAAGATCTTCACCAGTCCTTGTTGGAGATCTCCATGGAGAGGCAGTCTTACATTTAGGCCTTTTTACCATTTTTACCACGGCAGCGCAATAAGATAAAGACATAATGGTTTTCTTGGTAAATAATACACAGAGAAATAGAAGATATCAGCAGATATGATGAGCATTTACGAGTAAGTGAATAAGATGAGAGCGAGGACCTCTCAGAGAGCATCTAGGATGGCGGACTACCCATTTCTAATGTGCGTCCTCTACCCAAGGGGGCGCGACACTCGACCCGTCACATACATTGAGGAGAGCTCCACTGAATAATTGAAACTTGGCCGCTCCAGTCTTGCCAAAAGCTCGCCAGCAAATCCTCCTCCTCTCATTACGACATCGCCTTCCTCTGCGCGCCAACTCACGGTACCAACACCGCGCCGCGGTAATTGGGGGCGCGCGTAACGCTCCATCAAACCGGAGGTGACGTCAGACGCTGCGCACACGCTCCTGGCGGAAGTTCCAAGTGACTTTGATCGGTCCCCTGGTGGCCGTTGAAGGCATCGTGTTGCCCCAGTGTGTGACACACATACTACTCCTCGCCCTCTATCGGTCTCAAACGGAAGCTATCAAGACACGCAGGCTCTCAAATCGTACGTGTCAACCAGACGTCTTTACACGTCATCAAACGTCACAATCTGTGACCGTGAAACTGGGTGATCCCCGTGAGACTGAACCTTGACAAAAAGAAAGCGGGCCCGTAGGCGGGCGCGTGGTAGTAGATCAAACTAGACACACCATTAAATAAAAAAAGAGTTGGAATTAGACGAGTAATCCCAGTCTCTTTTAAAGAGAGAATCGCTGACTTTGTGAAGGTTGATGGAGCGATGAAACGGCAAGATTTATAAGCTTTGAATTCCTTTTGGGAGAATCGAGGTGGTGCAGATATCTCCTGGCGCTCGTTCTCCCTTAATTTCCTCCTTCTAAGTTTATAGTTTGCAGTCTCAGTTTATCAAATTGTTCTCTTTGAAAGTACTTTTCTCCTCTTGGAACTGGTTTAATTGTTAGTTAGAAATAAACAACCACTATAATATCAATAAAGTTCACACTTAGAGGAATATCTTTTTCATGATGTATCAATTTATTCTGAGAGTATTCCTCAATTCCTCAATTGTCCAAGACACCTAGTTTGTAATTGGTTTTATTTTGCATTCCCATGTCCTATTAATAAAGTTCAATCTATTTTTAACATCCATCTATTTCCCTTATATTCTCAACTAAACCTATGTGCTCGGTAATGCGATGAGAAATAGAACGAAGTATTTCACGAATGTCTTTGTTTGCACGATTGCCTAACATGGGGCATAACTAGGGTCTACCCGAACTCCACAGCTCGAGCTGTTTAGCGGAACAATCTAAATACAAGAGCGCGGTTGCTTGGCCCACACTCCTCCCCATTCCCCTGGTTCCGGGCCTCTTTGTGACTAGTAGTTTACTGAAATGCCGCTTTAGATCGGGCTAAGAATTTAATGGCTAATATTGAAGGATCGCAGCGTCCCAGTAGGCGGAAGTGACGTCATAAAAACCTCAGAATGATGCATCAGCTTAAATAATATCCTAGCGTTTGATTGATTGGAGCGCTTCTGTGGAAAAGCGCGGGGAAAAAAGAGAACGCCTAGATTTGTTGTCTGCCAGTTCTATAGTAAACAGGGGGAGTTGTTTAGAAAAGCCTTAATTGTGGACCTACTGCCAGCTCTCTGGAGGGGGAAGATCCCCTATTTCCCGTGGACGGTTCAATTTTAGTTAAAGGGTCCGGTGGGAATTGTCGCTGCGAAAAGTGGTTTTTATAAGAAAAGGGTCGAGGCTTTGAAAGCTCCATAATATGAGAATAAATCTTCCATGGGTTTAACCAATGAGATGTGAAAAGAAATCGTATTCTATACATGGAAGTTTAACACATTGCATGGAATGCTGTTCAAAATACCGTCTATATCTGAATTAATACTGGGAGTTGAAATAATCAAATCTTTATTTAAGTTACCGCTGATCATTAAATCGTTTTAACCATTAATTGATATCATTGGAAAACAACCTCCAAGTCACTGTTAGGCTTTAGACTAAATTATACAGTTTGTTATACTTTTGTCACAAATATATAATCTCTGTCAAAGCCCTAGAAACTAAGGACTGAACAAATCTGGTTCATGCGTTATCTTTTCCAAGTAGAATAAATGAGGGTATTGTGAATCAATATTATGAATTGGCAAATAAATGAAAATTCGATCAATTCTGATAATTATACTTATAGATGTAATTCAGCTATGTAGGGGCTATGCATTGTTCTCTAATGCCTGCAAAGACCACCCTAATACTGCCCGACAATCATCAACTGTTTTTGATAATGGAATCAAGGGACTGTGAAATGAAACCACTAATATTTATTGTCCTGCCCCAAATATTAAAATAATGGTTTGTGGTTTCATAAAACTCAGGATATGCAACAATGAGCATCTGCCGTATTTGCGGTGGCATTTAAACAGATTAATGCCACCCTCTAGCCACGCATCTTTGTGAACGGTTTTCTCGGATTTAACCAACTGTTGTGACATTAGGGCCATTAGTTAAAGTATATTCAGCAATTGAGATATTAAAGATCTATGAAAGTCATTATAATGATAAAGAATAAATAAACATACATGCATAGGTGCCAGACTTTTATCATAAATACCAGCTCAGCCAGATTAACCTATATCATTATGTTCATGGAATTATTCCATATTTCTTTTTTCACCAGAACTTGGAAAGAAAGTGGATCAGCTTGCGTTCGAATTATAACTGCATTCTCAGCTATTACAACAAGTACAATCTTACCAAATTTACTCATATTATGAACTAAACAGGACTGTATCTATCAACATTCCGCTGCTGTTATATGTTTATATAAGAATTGGGAGTCGAATAGGAGAGAAAATACTGCCGCCGGTGAGCGATAATAAGTCCTCCAAATACAAAGGAGGAAGTTTTAAAAGCCCTGTAACAAGAGCACCTGGTCAAAATCGTCCCAAATTTTGGTTAAATGACTTTTAGATGGGTTGGAAAAGAATGGAACAAAATGCAAAAAATATAATTTACTTTTTTATCGACAGTGGCGGAGAATGCAGCCTTAAAACTAAATGCACGAAGGTTCATTTAAGTTGAAACCTAAAAGGTCTCCCTTCCCACGTTTGCAAAGGTCCTATAACTACTACAGCATGGATTGATGGTTCCTCAGTCGGGAGTCTAATCGGAGACATTAACACCCGCACGATGCACGCATGCTCGGTTTTAAACAAGCGGAAGTGAATATTGTCAGATATGAACACAGCGATGAAAGATGGGTGGCCCCGGAAAGCTCTAGGACTAGCTTCCAGAAAACCACTCGCCCTTTAGAAAGAGGACATGAATCAGCAAAACAGCCCAATTAATGTTTAAATCCATCCCGCTTCTCTGAACACAGTCTCTCTTTAAATTCACACTTATCTCAGGTCCTTTCTTCGTGTTATTTAGAATCTGAAATCGTGTATTCACTGATATTTGAAGCTATTGAAATAGATCTATGCTTTCATGGATTTAGAGTACTAGTTATCATTCTATGAGATTTTCGGACACTAAAGGAATATTTCATCGCGTTCTGTAATGGATACTGTTACTCGGTTTTCATTCATAGCAATGTCTTGAGCTCTCTACCAATTAGTATTTTTGTTTTTTAAGCACTAGCGTATGGGAAGAGATGATGAACCTAGCTGGTCACGATGATCTAACATAATTCCCAATGTTTAGCTGTTGGTAAACTCACACGAACTTCAATCACTTTCCTTATATAAAATGTTTTTAAACATTTTCCTTATACGATGGGTTATATAATTTATAATCATGAGCATTTGGTGCGTCACTGGAAACTAAAGCCTTGGTACAAAATCCTTCTGATCTTTTCAATAACAATTGTGTAAGCATTAAGCACAGTGCAGGCAGAAGAACCGTATTGAGCAACTTCAAATTGAATCCTAGATTGAAAGATATAAGATGTAATCAGCTTTATGACTAATGAAAAATGGTATTTTCTCTCTCCCTTCCTCTCATGATTAGTAAGTGCTTATGTTTAAAGTAATACATCTACCTTTTTCTTGCTGAAGTTGACAGAAGATACTTCTTGCCGCTGTTTAGGCCTAGACGTATTCCATGGACATTTTATTTCTACGAGTTATTATAACACAGGACTTGCTTTGATTTGAAAAATTTCTATTCCCAATAATACGGCATATCTTATCAACTAAATGTCCATGACGTCATCAGTAGACTATGGCATACTTACTTGTATTTAATTGTACTTGTCTGTGATTAAATGCATATAATTCAATGTTTTACATGTTAGAACTAGTATTACAATGTATGTACATGTGATTATATTCTTTAATTCATATCGTGGAGATATATACAACGTATACCTCCCTGGTTATACTAGTAAATTATTTAAGAGTGTTCCTCTTTTGAACCTTCTATGTATATGTAATGCAATGGTCATTAGGATTCTTATTTCCTAGGATGATTATGGCCGTACCGTCTTTCCGTACTTACTTTACTGTGAATTCGAAAGGTAAGAATTAGTGAGTGCCAAATATCCCTCCTTAGATTTCTTTTACATCCTGTAAAGGAAATTGGACATTGCGACTGAAGTAAAGGTAAAAGGGAGCTCTATGTTTTCTGTTCTCTGTCCTTTGTCCTCTGTTCTTCTTTTATAAATTACTTTCTTAGTATGTGAATCCACATGTGCCGTTTTCTGATTTGAAGCCAAAATCCTCTGGGATGTAAACTTGTTTTCAGATTTCGGGTCGAAATCTGTGTCGTTTTCTCCGAGGTTCCGATTCAAAACATTGGTATTAATCAGTGTCAGTGTTATTTAAACCAGTGCAATGGTTAGTACCTGAAAATAAACTACGGGCCATTGGGCAGCACACTGTAAGAAAAACCGGCAAACCAACCGCAAACTCCAAAATTAATAACAAAATCATTCTTATATTTCTTGGCACAGGTAAGTTTAGTAGTTTTTAACGGATAGTATCTGTACAACGGGTTTCATTTCCTTGCTGCCAGTATATTGGCCCATTACTAATTAGGTCGTGGGCAAGTTGTAGAAGGTCCTGTTTTATTATCATTATTTTTCATGTACTCTCTGTACAGCAACTTCCGACTTGTTTTTAATCGTCTTGCATGAATTTATACATGTTGTTTCATTGATACATGAGCTTCAATACATACTCCACGACATATTTTATATTCAACGGTTTGCTTAATGCAATGTATCATTCACAAACATGTCATCACTAAATATTATTGAATGAGAAGAAAGAGCAAGAGACAATTAGATAGGTGGGATGATAACAAGTATAGAACTGTCCATTTGCCAGATGAATAAATTAGTAGCTATGCATGATTTTGCAAACGAGGAATATCAGTTAATTAATTAATGTTCCGATATATTTGTAATACTGTAACAATTTTCCAAAGACACTGTCTTTATGTACCATTGATACCTACATATCATAATGAATCTAAAAGCAATATTGTTCTATTTAATCGTGGTGTACTGTATGATGAAATAGAAAATTGAGAACACAATGTAAATATCCTGTTAAAACTGTATCGAACATTGCAACCATAAAATCAGCTTCGCCTTCAGCAAAGGTCATTCGAAGGAAGCTTAGTGGTTTAAGAATTGCATTCTTAATATCTTAAACCAAATTATGCCTACATATTCTTGCACGTTTCCTTTTTTCGATACCAGCTTTTTTAAATCGACCAGTGATACATGTTGATGGATATAGGACATTGACATTCGTGGTTGGCATAACTTACAGGTCATCTTCATTAACCTAAAGTAGTCTTTGACTCATGTTCTTTTCGGTTGAAAGTCAAACATAAAAAATATTTTCTAAAAAAACAAGAAAAAACAAGATTTGTTTGAAGGTTAACAGCCGCTGAGTCGAGGGAAGGATGTCAACAGCTTCCCCCATTTCCCCCTCCCCTTCCCATGCAGACCGCCGTTCAAGTTTTTATGTTTCCGTTGCTAGAGTCAAAATTCCAAAATGGTTTTAATGCTGAGGTCCGTGGAATGATCCCTGCCGTCCCGTGTGGAGTTAATGGACACGACTTGTGTTCATATTGGTGATATGTGGGTCTGAGTCGTAACCAGCATGTCGTCTCACCAATCCGTTCAACAGTAATTAACCGGACTACAAACCTCTCCAGAAAGTTGGTTATTTAGTTAAGGTCATTTCTGGCAGAATATTATACTATACGGTGTATGCTTGCTACGCCTTTTTTGTTGTTGTATGCTTGCTACGCCTTTTCAGTGGAATATCGTCTTATATACAATTTCGTTTAATAAATGGTGTATCCAATATGTAGCGTCTATATTTCTCCTTTTTCTGGTCCAATAAAAAAGATAAGAAGTATTTACTCCACGTTGGTGAATGTACCAAATGCTATTCATATGGGTGGGAGTAGTGTGGTAATCTTTCGACAAACCAACGCGTTAGATATGAGAGTAGTAACAAGGGCTCCCATTGGTTGATACAGTCACTTGATCATATTGTTGTGTGTCATTGACCAATCAGATCACAGCTTTCTGCTGGGTTTTGGGAGGCTGGTTCCTACATAAGTCAAGTCAAGATCGATGGCTGTATTTGTTTTTGTAAATAAAATGCCTTCGCTATTCCATTATATACTTGAACATAGCAACGTTGGAGTAAATATAGAACCTGATGAGAATGTGGTACGAGGGACACTATTGCACTGGCCTCGATGTTTGTTTTTATTTGTAACCCACTTGCCTATCGGCTTGTGGGCCACACAAAAAACTTCGAGGCCAGTGCAATAGTGCCCCTCGTACCACATTCTCATTAGGTTGTATCTATTTACATCAGAGGAAATGGGAAAAAATAAACAAGATACCCAATGATTTCCTAATTAAAAAGGTCATAGTAGCTCTGTCCCTGTTTTATCTTTAATTTTTATATAACTAGGTTTTAACAGTGCATTAAAGATCGCTAGTCTTATTGTGTAGACTACATACATGTATGTATTAATCTTGGCCACAGGGTAACCTTTTGTCTACGGCCTTGATCATGTATCTAATCGTGAAGATGCATAACAAAAAAAAGAAAAAAAGTATGGTACGGTAAAAAAATAATTCAGGTATGGTCAAAAGATTTGTTTAGGTAGGAGAAGGTTTTTCTAGGTAGGGTGGGAGAGGGGGGGGGGGGGCTAAATCGGAAACATGCCTTTTTTTGTTGGCCTTATAATTATAATGAATTTGATTAACTTATAGGGAAAGGCTAAATCAACTATCATAGAACCAAATTGAAAACAACCCAGGTTGCGCGGATGCACTTAGGATGCGCAGCCCTTGCATGGCCACGGACTACATCCGGATTCAGGGAAAAGTGCAGCCAGTGTAAGCCAGCCTTGCACATCCGGCTGCACTTTGGCTGCACTTTAGCTTGGCTGCACTTTGGCTGCACATTCGGCTGCACTTTGGTTTTGCAAGGGTTGCACATCTGGCTGCACATTTTAGTATGCCTAGGGCAGGTAGGGTATTGCAGGGGGGGGGGCTCAGATTTCTTAGGATCAACTTAAATATAAATTTGCAAATTGTTATTGTGAAAATTTGTTATTTTAAATTTACTACTCTACCATTCCCATGAGGTAGATTGTAGATTGAACATCTACAGCCCAGATAGCTTTTAGAAGGTACAACATCATAGGTTGCATCCTATTATTCATCATTTATCATCAGCACTGGCCCTGCATGTTCACAGACCTCTGTGTATGAATCATTCCAATGGTTGATGAGTTTGGACCCTCCCAGCTGACTAGCCACAATCATATGTACAGTCATATGGGTGTCAACATCATATAACATCATACATATACATTATACATATAAACTCTAGAAGAATATCACTTATGATATTCATAAGTATTTGTTAGACAATATCAATAGTGTATAAATGCCACATTATTGTATTAGCGGTACCTTTATTGTTAAAGAAATTATAAATGCAATGCAGTGACCTGTCACGCCACCTAGTGAAAAACAAGTACCGGCCACCTGGTGAGAACAAGTCGCACAATAGGGAGCCTATGACAAGAAGTCATAGAATTATGAGTATGACAAGCGTCCAAGCTGCATAAATTATTTGTAGTTTCATAATGTTTTATCAACAAACTGTCACCCTTGCCGCTGCCTTTATCATTACCATTACTGGAAACAAACCAAACCCAAAACCAAACCCTACCTGGAAAAAATTAAATCTGGCTCTGAATCCCTTTCCCAAATCCCGTAGGCCCTTTTAAATCCTGAATCCCGACCTAAAATAGGCCCCAATCCCGGTTCCCTACCCTGATAATCATACAACCAATTGTATTACTTGTTGTTCCCCGATTTGAAAGTAATGGGACCGATTTCATTTTTTTTATTTCATTTACCGAAAGCCGTAACTTCTAAGCTATTAGGGGTACAATAACGTGTCATACATCAAATGAACGGTAATTTTGTTGTCTACAAATAATTTAATATGCACAAACATGTGGGAATTATATTTTGGTCGGTATCCAAGAAACGAGCGAGGATATGAATAGATCTATACAAATGTGTTCCTATGTCAAAACAACAAGATTAAAATGAACTATTTATTTTAATCTCAAAATTACATTTTTCCGTGACAACGTTTTCTATGGGCGGAACACAGATTTCCAGGATATTGATATGTTACAACGATATACAATCTGGACAGACAGGAGTTTAATAGCATCAACGTAAATTAATGGAAGTATAGATTTACACCAAGAAGCCATATGTACAGCCTTTCTTAATTACTCGAACTATATATAATATACTAAATAATAATAATTTCTCTGTTAAAACATTTCCTTGTGTTCCTCCACTGGGTGGAGCTGGGGTAATAGACCAGCGGTATGGAGGTCAAGCTGGGAATACAGTCCCCTCGCGCAAAAACATGTAATGCGGCTGTACAAAAAAGCTGGCGCAGCCGCCGGGCCAACTAGAGCAGTGATAGGTGTTAAAGCTAAAGACTACCGTCCTGGTGCGACGCTCGTACAGCTAGGCAGCAGACGTAGTATTTTTGCACCTTTCCCGCATCCGACGGCAGGTGCCGTGTCACTCGGGAAAGGGGTATGTCTCCGACGGGTCCTATATTCATATACTAATTTATCAAAATTGAAAATATCTACTTCAATAAAACAACAACAAAATTTACTCTCCCTCCCTTTCCTGGTAGTTGTCATTAGTGAGATAAGAATATTAAAAAAATGAGGGAAATCCAGCCAAACACTTACTATCAATTCATTAGGTTCTTATTCTTTATGACGGCTGCCAAGGCTCATTGATTTGCATTTGAAATAACATGATGAAAACAACAGCGCTTTGTCTCGCTTCACTCCTATGCAGCAAAAAAATGTAATTTCTCTCCTGAAGGGGGCATACAGGCGCTGGGAGCCATTGCCGAGGTGTCCTTTCAGCTGAGGGCGGCGTCATAAGGTACAGACGTTAGCGCCCACCTTTATGTACATCGCCCCCTCCAGCGACCATATACTGACTGAATTATGACATCAACTCCTGGGCTGCATCTGACATGGGCGAAAGTGTCCTTACAAATGAAAAACATACGCCAGTGTTGCTCACGGCGTCTAGGTGAGATATCGTAGACCAAAAGATTGTTGTACAATTATGTATTATGTACGATCATTCCACATCTAACAACCTGTTCTTACGGATGCAGAAAAGTTATAGCAATATAATGTATATATTATTGAAAGGTCAATATCAACTGTAGGGTGGTTGAACCAAGGGACTTTGCAATATTTGATTGAAATCTGAGATAAAGGGGCATGAAGCTTGCGTAATATCACATCTTGTATAGTGTACCGTTGATTCAATGATATAGTCCTCTGATGATTTGAGTTAGATCAGTTAGTTGCATGTCCCTTCGACCAGCTTGAAGTTAATTGCGAAAGAGACGCTATCATAAAGGCAGAGAACTTTTGCGGAATATTTATTGAACAAAGGCTCTCTGCCCTTATAATAAGGACATTTATAATAAGGACATTGTTGGTTTCAGTTCGTTATTTATATGTTGGTACGTATTATAATTGACTGTCAATATCAATTGAAGTCTGGTCCGTAATAATAATATTAATCAGGAATAGATCAATTATAAACATTTGATGGCCCATCAACATATCAATATCAAATTCAAAATAATTATAGCATCTTTGACTAAATACATTTTATGCAAAGGTTAAAGGCCCTGTATGAGTGATTACTGCTTTCCCTCTCCTTCTTTCTCTTGGTAAGAATTTTAGTAGATAATGGACAGCCAGCCCATCAGGGAGGAAGAGCGGAGACAGAGAATGACTATCCAGTCGAGAGATTGATGAGATATCCTGCATTTAGAGAAAAAACAATTCTAGAAGATTCTGGTTGTTAGAGGTTGGGCTAGACCAAGTATATAATTGAAAGGAAAATTTTCTCTGTCATAAGCTGTATGTGACTTCTTTTGTTTTTTAGTTCTTTTAGTATGCATACATTCATATCACATTACTAAAGGATACCACATAGTTTTACAATCAAGAACAATTCTATCTTTATCCGGAAAGATGATATTTGTTTGTTCGGACGCAATGACGTTTCTTCATCAGGGAATTGTTACTTCGGAGTGTATTTATTATAGAAGTTGTTACGCCGACTGGCGACACGAAATAGATTGAACCAGTATTGAATTACCTATCACCAAGAGGCGAAGCTCTAGGACAAAAACAAATATCAAATGTGAAGTGAGAATTATGATAAAGGTGTTACAATATTTTATCATAGCGAAATTGAATCGCTGGAAAATATCAAGTATATACAATTTGGCTGAATAATTGCGAGTCAAGACAATCTTGAAACTGAAACTGAAACTGAAAATAATCAAATGAAACTGACACGATACAGCTATAATAGGAAACACGAAACAACCCTAATAACAATTCCATTGGTAGAGGATGCATGCACAGCATTAGAAGGTATACCATCCATGTTCTCTCTCATCCAACGGAGGGACAAATAGGACCCGAGGAAATGTGATATCTAATTGTTCCTCCCTTTCCTCTAATTCATCCACAGCCCTCTGTGGCAACTATTCGCTTCCATTTTCTCCTCTTACAAAGCTCAACTCAAATGAAATTTCTGAGATTTAAGGCTTCCAGGTTGCCACTCTCTCCTGGGTTAAGGAGTGGCGGCACAGCGGACAGATTTCCACAAAGGAGTGCAAAGTAATTGGTAAGCTTGGTAACAGATTGCGAGAAGCGGGATATTTATTCTGTGGTAAGGGGGAAAGAAATTAAAGTTATTGCGTTAGCAGCGGGACTGGAGTGATGGTAACTCCCCTTGCGACAGCCCCAGGAGATATTTGAAGTTGTTGGGAGGATGGATGCTGGGGGTGGGGAGTGGGGATGGGGTGGTGGGGGAAGCATGGGGGGTAGAGGAGGATGTAAAGATTTAGAACATTGTCTTCTAAGTTAGGTGGAGAGTTGTGGAGAGGGACTGGGGACGTGTTGCAGGGACAGAAAGCAGTGCGGGAACAGAGGCTAAGTAATGGGCTGGTAACAGGAAGGAGAAGAGAAAAACAAAGGAGACTTTGCCCAATTAAAAAGGAGTTTCTGAAGGGACGTTAAGAAAGGTAAACTAGTGGAAGGAAATAATAAAGAGTAAAATAGAAAAGGACAATAGGACAGTTGTTGAATAAAGTGAAAAACAAAGCATGCAAAGTAGTGAAGTTGGAGCAAAATAGCAGAAGGAAGGTTTTGCAGATGGTAAAATATGCGGAAGGTTTATTTCTCACAAGACATCATTTTCTAGGAATACGTTGGTGCTCTGCAATTACGTCTGATGTAGCTTTGTTAAAACTGCCTCAGCTAGATAATGGGTCAGACTTTCAAAAAATGTACAATTCACCTTCGCCAATCTTCTCAAATAAGCCAAATTTCAGACGAAAATAAAGTTCAAAATACAGTTCAACCTAACCAAACAGATTGCTAGAATCAATGCAATGCCAAATATTCTCAAATTTACCTATTATTGGCCAAATTGCAGCCTTATCTAGCAGAATTTACTAAATGTGTACAGCTCCCCCTATATAAAGCTCAGTGGAAAACGCAGCATCACTGATAACCCATCCGTATAAACATACAAACATACGATTCAAATTTATAGATACAAATATGTCTGATAGTCCAAGTCCGTGCAGGTTAAGCATTGAACGGATGAACTGCTCCAGGTCCGAGGCTTGCTTGCATTGTTAGCGATCACGTGATGCGTCTCGCGCGAACTTCTACACAGTGCGACAATACTGTGTCGCTATGATTGAAAAGCGTACAGAAACAGATCGAAGACCGAGGGGGAAAAAAGGAAAGCATTAAAAAGGCATTAGTGGAATAAGAACAGCTGCTTATTGGTAACGGAGAAAACATGATCTCCATAGGTAGGGCGACAAAAGAAGAAGGACAGAAGGGTAAAGACACAAATAAAGGTGCAGGGGGTTTGGCCTGAAACAAAGAGGTGAAAGAGGAATATCGTGAGGGATGGGAGGGAAACAGAACAGCGCACAAGGAATAACACTACCTCCCACCGATCCATCTTTGTCTCTGCTTCAGTAATAGGACACAAGAGGGCGCCTCGAGGTCCAGACACCTGGCGTCCAAAACTAAAACTATCCGGAAGGTCATTGGTCTCTCTGACCTTTCTCTGAGATTGTGAACAAATGACCACTATTGGAGGGGGAAGAGAATTGTAGAGATTTTTCTCAGGGAAAAACACCTGACACCCTGAGAGCCTCAATCCGTGTGTAAAGTGGACCACCAAGACGCCAAAGTCTGAGCCAGTGTGTTTAAAAATAGAAATGAGTCTTAAAAATGGCGTAACGGTATTAAACCTTATGGGTTTGTTAACTATTCACTTATCCAAATTTGCTCCATAGTATGACTGCATTCGGTTGACGGATTATTATTCTCAAATAATTCGAATGGCTGTGAGATTCATCTCAGGGAGGTTCCTCCCCCCCCCCCCTGAGATATTCAGCTTTTAGTTAATATATAGATGTACTCTGTCAGTGGCAAAGCACATTTTGCTATAATCTATTGACTTTTAAAGATGTGCTTAAGATTAATTAACGCATTATGATGCATATTATGTTTCAATAATGATAAATCTTACATATCATCTATTATCGGGTCAGAAGGAGGGCCGGTCTCGAAGTTCTTTTATAAATAAATGTATTCTCCTAAAGTTGCTTCTTTTCCTTGCTAAGTAGCTGGTAAAGAACGTTTAGGGAAAGAATTTCCTATACAAAAAATGCAAACTTTTATTCATAAAGTAGCCATTTTCTACCTGTGCAAGGGAACATAGCTTAGCAACGAATAATACACCCAATGAACTTGCATGGCCAGAACCACAAGGCATTTGTGCCTAAAACCGATTCTCATGCGATTTTGTGGCACTAAATTCTGTGAGAATCGCATGAGAATCGGCTTAGTGGACTAGTCCCTTAATTGATTGCCCTAGCGGGCAGTTTCCCGGGCAGTCCTCTTTACACCGGGCCAGCGAGACAGCATATATGGCCAATTCCACCAATTTGACAACATTTGGTCCCCAACCGTGGAAAGTGATTAAATGGGCTTAATACAAATAAATAACCATTAATTAGGTAATTTTTTTTGATTGGATGGTTCTACCAACCTGTGGAACCACATTTTTGGCATTTTTACCCCAAATTTTTTATAATTTTTTTTTCTAAATCACATTTTGGGGACAAAAATCATTTTTTTGAACTGTCATTACATGGTGGAATTGCTAAATTTCTAAATAATCATCAAAATCCAACATTTTTCATTATATGTTTTGATAGTAGGTTACTTGTACATGATTTGTGTCAAAAAATTTAGCAAAAAAATGATTTTCAGGGTGAAAGCCATAAAAAACAGAATTTTTTTGGAATGGGTACCCCTGGTGTCCACTAACGAACATTTATTTGCCTTAGGTGGAATAATTTTTTTCAAAAAAATGAAAATTATCCAATTATAACAAATAATGATAAAATGCACTGGATTTGATATGTAATGAACATTAAATGTATTGGTTAAAGTTTTTCTTGAACCATAGCAGAGAAAATGCATAGTGCCAAGGACCTATAGGAACTGGAGTAGTGTCCACTAACGAACACCCTATTTAAGGCTTTTGATGGTTTTATAAGGCAGTATTTTAAGAATGAACTTTAAATTTGACATTTATTATTGATTTAGTACAATATCAGTTTATATAGATCGACAGTTATTATTTCTGCCTAATTTTCATATGATTTATACAGCAAAATGGCCCATTGTCCACTAACGAACATATGTGTCCACTAACGAACATATGTGTCCACTAACGACCCTATTTGTCTATTAACATCACTTTGTGAGTCAGAAATGAACTAGATTCTGTGGCCATTATTACTAATCGATTTCATTATGAAAAATAAACACATTTCATTCAAAATGATGATTTCAGACCTTATTAATATGTTAAAAAATGACTCTCTGATTGTAAGAAAGTGTATCAATGAAGCCTGCATTCAAGCCAGGAATAATGGATATAATATAGGCGGGGTCATTAAACTTGTCGCTGCCATTATGATTACCATTACTGAATGGTTATTTGGCTCTAACTTTTCTTCTAGTAAGAATATTTTCACAAACTAAAAAGTGTTATCACCCTTATGTCGAGACCTATAAAGTACACAATAGTTCAATACATTATGTGCATATTTGTTTTATTTATTTCTATCTAAATTCTAATTCATGTAGAAATATGAACCATTACCTGACATGCTATTTTTGACATTTTTTTCATATTTGGGATCTATTTTTCGACCTCCTGTAAAATAATTACTAATAATCAGAATGGTTCCATACTTTGTAGTTCAATGCACATATATATGAGGTTGATACAAAATAACAAATCAACTGATTAATGTAAAATTTATTTTTGGGTACCCAGGGGGGGCCTAGGGGGCCAAATGTTGTCAAATTGGTGGAATTGGCCATATACAATCAAAAGCTCTAAATACTAGGTATATCCTTCATTGGGTCGTTTCAAAAGTTCTGTTCCAATATGTAACATATTCTGTATTTTTAACCATATTTTGTCTTTAATTTGCATTATTTGAGAGCAATTTTAAATATTCTAACGCCCTGGTCTATATATGTATTTGCAGGCAGGGATAATCGGACTGACTGTGGAAGGGAGCGTGACATGTGCATGCTCTATATAACAGCTCTCTTAGGTTCACAAGCTGTATTTTCCCAAATGCATTGCTAAACACATGTATGCATGTGCACACTAAAGTATTCGCACATGCACAGCAGCTCAAATAGCTAATATTCATTGAATACGAGTAAATATATGTCGCATAGGACGATTTTGCGGGTGACAGTGGCACAAAGAGAGTGACATTTGACTGGAAAAGTACTTTTTAATATAATAGGAAAAAATATGTTCATGATCTGTGGAGGTCATTGTCTTGTGTCAAGTCTTGAATATTTGTGTGACATCACTATTTCATTCTAAGTCCCAAAGCCTTATCTTCAGGGTTTCTATTTCGTTCTTCTCCTCGACAAGAAGATGAGTCTCATTTGATGAATAACGCCACAATGCAGTTTTTACAGTGGGTGACATATCTTCATGTCAAATTTGATTTATATAAGAAATAAAAAAAAATATTCCAATTCGCATTGCGTTTCAGTGACCTTTCGGCGTTTGACATTTATTGACGTTATGTTAGTTCTGCAAATCTATGTAGTTGACACTTGCATTATATATACTCTACTTTGCAAAACAGAAGCGTGAGAATTATATCAACACAATTTAACTTTGAACAAATGTTTATTTTTTGACGTAAAACATGTTCATTCTTCGACTAATATTAGTGCTAGGCTTAGTAATGATGAACTATTTGTATTTATTCGTGGAATGCTAAGAATAGTGTCTGTTTGATGAATGCATCCAAAATACACATAAATATAAACATTTGCAAATTAAGATGGTAGACAACTAAAACAAGTATGGGGAAAATCTTCATGCATTTTATGAAGCCTTTTCTAAGACACTAGAACCTGCATGTCTTGGCAAGCCTGTATGCATGTTCATGTAAAGAGGCAATCTTTTAATCGCGCACACAATGCCTTTAGGTACTCTTGAAAGCATTGCAAATTACAGGGATTCGGTTCATGAAACACTGAAGATGCATTTATAGAAAGCAAGCTGGCTTGTAATTTCTAAAGAGGAATACTTCACCAAAGCTGGCCAGCATCCAATTGAATGAATGAGTAATGTTTGTTTAAGATGTTGATGTTCAAAGTATGCTTGGTTTAGTTGAGCCTTTCGTTGTTTGCCATTGTGTTCAGGATTGCGTGATGGCTCAAAGATGTGCTCAACTCTTTACTTTAAGGCATTGATCTTTTCCAAAGCTGCCTACCTGCCGCTACGAATTCAGTCTTCATCCTTTTCTCTCTTGCAATGTGTTTCTCTTGCCTGTGGCGGTTCAGAGAGGGCTGATCATTCGCCGACTCGGGGGCTCTATACTCTATACATGGCTCTTTAATGGACACTTTGGAAACCAATACAAAAATGGCATTGTCAATAATTATTTATGCAGTGATACAAAAGTAAAAGTCAGATGATTTGTAGGATCAGAAGGGGGTTTATATTTCATGAGGCTCCCCCCAACCCACACTCTCCAAAGAGACATAGTAGACCCTACTCGATCTCTTCCCTTTGCTTCTGTTTTCTCGCTCACGCTCTCAGCCTTCGCCTGTTTCTCTCTTTTCCGCTGATTTTAGTGATCATGTTTCTTGATTTCTATTCTGAAGAGATATCAGATAGTTCATGTTTGTGTGGGAGGGGGCGGGGGGTATTCCTAAACTAATCGTCTGTGTACACTTTAACGTATATTTACCTACCTAGAATTATTCACGCATAAAGAGATACTGACGTGATAAATTCCCTTTAACATTGATGGTTTACTCTTTGCTGCATTAGAACGTTGTCATGCTGGCAATTTCTAGATCGGAATGACGATAGTCTTTGAGGTGAGTGAGTATTATGAACCGTGTCAGACAAACAGACAAACAGACAGACGTAAAGATAAATCCCCCTCCCCCTATGTAGTTAAGAATATATGATGTACAGCCAAAAGAAAAACACGCGGTTCCGATCGAATGTCCTCAAACAAAGACATTTCCCTTGAAGTAAAAATAACTATTGGGACCTTGAAGCATTTTATTCGGTGCATTTACATTAGCAATGGCATCGATTTCAAAGTGAGCGCATATTCGAACACGCATTAATAACAACAGAGTGGTCCCATCACGTCGAGTACATCGTTGATATAAAAAAAAGTGGATTTGTCGCAAATACAAGGTGCACACAATTTCAAATTCAAACAACGTGATATGTTTTTATTTTTTAAATGTTATGTATCCTCAGAGAGAATGGGTTTTTTCAAATAGCTTATTTCGTCCTTGAATTGTACACATGAATAAGTTTGTATTATAAAAGAGCGTTCTAACACAGCCATGCCCATATACAGTACCCGGGATAAACATATCTTTCCCTATACTACTTATACCGAAATAGACACATTCCTTGACCACGCAACATCTGTGCAAGTTTGCAAGATGTTAATTGCTAGTATTTCTCCACTAAATGGAACTGTGTATCAGGAGCTAGTATTTACTACATTTCCATGTTTTACTCTTACCATGTCATTACTATCCATTATACACATGTACTATATCTCTGACCGAAAGAGCCAGTACTTTCCTTATGCTTCATTAACAACCAGAGTAATAATATTAGACCTTTGCTTTTGTTATTTATTCTCCTCCTCAAATACCCAAGGGTCATTACACACATGTATGCTGTACAGTGTCTCCTAATCTGTGACTAAAACATACGTTTTTAGACTAGAGTCTGACAACTGAACCTATTGGGGAAATACCGAGAAGAGACATCCATCGGACGTATGCCTTTTATAAAGTAAATAATGATTATTTCAGTTTTTAAATATTTGGCATATAGTCTGTTTTACGCAGGGGAATGAATGAATGTGTTGCGATAGTAATTGTTGGTCGCCTTTTTAATACACCCGCATTCGAAGAAAGGTTGGAGAAGACTGCCTCGCCTCAGCTGGCTTCCATGACAATAGTCTCTGCGGAGAAAACACAACAAAATAATAGAGAACTGGAATTATTGCATTCAGTCAGCGATCTATTCAGCAAACGGTTCTTTCTCCACAGACCTTGAGATTGATCAGAACACAGTGGACATGAAAACATGCATGCTTGCATGCATACATCTGCCTCGCTTTCTTGATTTCGTCCCTCATTCAAACCAATGTCAAAATATTCGGCATTGAACAGATTTCTCCTGGTTAAGAAAAAGAAATCCCATTGTAATTGTAAAAGTCAGAGAGAAGCGAATACTCTTTGTTAGGAGAAGAAGGCATGAATCAATCGCAAAAAAGGTGAATGTCCTTTTAACACAATTGCGATCAGCATTTCACGATACTTCATGTACACAGAAATACAAAGCAGTGTAATGCTTATTCTTGCTATTCAAGATACCTGTATTTGTTTTCTGCGATGATTTAGATATGCTACTTGGGAATCTATGTCCAATAGAGTAGTGATTTTCATTGTATATTTTATTATATCTTACTTGAAATAATAACTGAAAATCTGAGGATTGATGATTCTAGAAAGTAATCATTACTCTTGTAGAGCTATGTCTAGGTACTAAAACATGATATCAATAAGCCTGTAATCATGTTTTCTGGGGAACTAAATATTAGAGGAATGCCATCTTGGCAAAATTTGGAACCAATGAGCGCCGGTCAAGCTCTATAGCCCAAATATAATTATATATATTCCTTTGGTCCCAAGTACATTTCCCAAATGCACTAAATGGTTAACGTCACATTATAATGTACATTGTACTCAATTAAATCTTATTTAACACAATATTCTATTATCTTATTTCTGTCTAGCCAGCATAAACCTCACACGCATCTAATGCAGGGGTGGGGAGAGGGTATTGATCAGGGAGATTTTGTCATTCAAATATTGTCCTCAGGGCCCAAGGTTGGGCTAGGCAGTTAAATTTCTGGGGATATGCACTGGGGGATAGTGACCTATTGTATAAGATACAAGACAAATGAGAATATATTGTTAGAAATAATTAATAAATCTGCATACGAGAGCTCTAACTATTATCAGCCCATGCATCCCGATTCCCCACTTACGTGACTCGTGTAATTAATTAATTTGAAACTACTAAATTTCAGCGGAAAAGCTTTATAAAAACCAACGATTGTTTAACAAATCATAAGAGATATGGTGCATGGTAACGGTACAAATAAACTATTAGGAAACAATTTCAGTCATATCTTATCCTTTGTATATTGTTTCGTACCCGACTTTGGGTATTAACAATAGGGGACACGCAATCAATAGAATGTTGGGAAGGTGCTATAAATAGCACAAAATGCCTCAGTTATTAAGATAATTGACATTTACATGGAACATGCAGATATGCATTATATCCATACTGACATTAATTACTTTGATTTATGCGCAGTTTCTTGTGCTGACAGGAAGCAGTGGAAGCCAAGAAGGGCATTCACTGCTGTCTCGGAGCAAACGTATCTTGGTGCAGAACCAACTATGTCTCCAGCAGTAGACAGAAGATAAGAAATAGCCCAGATAATGAGCAAACATTGTCGTGGGGAGATGTTACACACAGAAGCATATAAACAGTAAGTTGCTAAATTACTATTGTGGTTTTTCTTTTACTTTATTCCACCTCACTGGGTCCGGTTGTATTTATAAGCTAAGTAAGGAGTTATTTTTGTGAGAATTCCTTAACCTACAGGACAGAAAAAATCCTTTTCATGTGCAACTCCCAGTCTTTTCTCCCTGTTAAAGGGGCTTAAACTAACGAATACCTTTATAGTAGTTCTTTGTATAATTCCATAAGATTAATTGATTGAGAGAATGTAATTTTCATAAGCGTACATATATGATATTATTATAGTACATTATCTCTGCTCCTTAGATGGGCTGTCTGCTGATTATTAATATAATCTGAATAACCCTGGGTAGAAAAAGACAAACTGCCCTAGGCGCGACTCTTCTGCATGTTCTAATGGCCTTGACCTATCTGTCTGAATTGGTTGTGTGTCAATAGCGTTGATTTATTATCAGAACGATGGTCTTTGGCTTACCACGCATCTAATAAGAGACCATTCTTTGAATCATTCCTTCTCACTCTTAGGGAGGGACTATCGAATGGTTATAGGAGAGAAAGATGGGAGAGAAAGGTATTAGTAATGTCCTCTATAGTATACGATTTAATTCCGCTTGTTGAGAAGTTAAAAGTATGAAAGCATGAAAACATTACCCGGGGACAGAACTAATGAGTTAAGGCCCTAGTCCACTAAGCCGATTCTCATGCGATTTTGCGCCGCATAGGACTCTTCTACACTAAATTCTATGAGAATCGCATGAGAATCGGCTTAGTGGACTAGACCCTGTAGAGCTGTCCCAATAGCTCGGTTATGAGCTATTGTTATAGCTATATTAAGTTTTACCAGGTTGTTAATTCCGCACTCATGGCTGAGCTTACAGTAACCCCCGGGCTATATTTTACTATCTATTGCTGATAGGAAACACGCTAACGGAGAGCTATACCCTACTCGTTTTGAAATACTAACAATTTGTCCTTGAAGTGCAAAGCGTCACAGAAAAGCCAAACATGCCCATGCAAGAAATCATGTAAATTTAGAAACTTCCTATTCCTATGTGGCAGGTTATGAGACCATTAGTTGGGAACTACGTTGCCGAAAAAAATAATATACAGTAACAAAGAATTGAGAAAACATTCTGCTTACCTCAGTTTAATAAAATATTACTTGGAAAGATTTTAAGTGCTTTGAGAAGAACAAACTCACTTTAAGAGATGTATTTTTTGTATTTGGTGGACATTTTACAAAAGTGATAGCTACATTAAGAACTGACAAAGGTACCATCTACAGTCAACTAGCGTACTTGAAGCTTGCCTTATGACTCCACCAAGCTCTATTGCCTCTCTCTCAGACCGGGTGTCACTCATAAACCCCTTGGCACATGAGCACTAAACAATTGGAAGCTTCCATGCTGCAGGTTCTAAATGACTCCTTCAGGCTCCTTGTAACTATAGCTCTCGGTAAGTCTGCATACTTCTTTGTAATATTTGTACACCTATGTAATAGTCACTACTAAGTTATAGCTTTTTAATTCCTACAGAATATTGAGAAAAATGAACCAGTTCATAGACTGATGGCCTATATATTATTATCGCACCAAGACATCTTGTGTATAAGATAAAATCATAATGTAAATTCCTACATGTATATTATTTAGCTGGGTAAGAAATATTACTGTACATTCTGATATTACTATTTCAAAAAACGAGAGTAAATTAGACACAAACTGACGACACATAAGTTGTGAAGAGGTGTGAGTGGTGCAAGTAGTAGACAGAAAGTGGCAACAGCAACAGTTATATCTGAAATCTGAAATGATAAGAAGTAATAACAAGAATTCCTTGGAACAAAACTCCCTTACCCCATTTCTTTCTGATGTGATGCTTCAATGCACATGTATGCAGTTTTTGGAACCTGTCGTACACTCTCAACACTCGTCTCCTATTTATAAATATTCGGTAGGTATTTATATTTGGCCAAGATTTCCAACTACGTTGTCATGATCTATTATAGTACATTACATAGGAGGAGGCGGATGCTTCAGCAGTGTGCCCCCTATGTCACCCTAGAGAGAATCGCCCCCATCAAATGACCCCCCTGGGGATGGGGACGCAAGGGAGATGGCGGACATAGCCTCCAGTTCCCGGAAACAAATTACTCGAACTTTATATCAAAAAAGACCGTCCATATACTTCCCTCCCCTACTTAGTCCATCCAGCACTCTCTGCTGTCTCTCACCATGTCCTCCTGATTCTCCTTCCCTTTCTTCGCCTCCTCCTGTATCGCATTTCTCGTTCGCCATCCCTCCTGGGTTCTCAAGATCCTTCTTTTTTTACTTCCCCACCTGTTGCCCACCCCCTCCCCCTCCCCCTTCCCCGTCCCCTCCCCCTCCCCCTCCCCACACACCCAGGTTCTCCCAGCAGCTCTGTCTCTTTATGCAACACTCAAAAATAAAATTAAATCACTGCTCCAAAGCTGGCAAAAACACCACAAAATCCCCTTAGGTGAAGAGAAGATCTCAGGCACTGGATGTGACAGTCCTAATATAAATGTTGACAGATTCTGCGTAATTATGTTATGTATAAATCTAGGGACAGTGCGTTAGTCGACTAACGCTTTGAAGATGATAGGGGAATGATAGAGATAAAAAAATGAAAATTGAATTTTGACGGACAATCATTGTGCATTTCAGAATGCGACAACATACTTATACTTTAATCTTCATTACTCATCACAATAAGTAAAAGTATAACAAAAAGGAAGATGTCCGAAAAGAATCACACACAAAAACCTATGTAACATGTCACACCCTGATGAAACTATAGCTAGTGCATCCCATTGCAGTAGTGTAGGTAACTAATCATTTAATATCTCTATATCTGTAAACTGTAATTTATAACTCTAGTCTAAACTGTAATTTAAAAACTCTAGTCTAAAAGGGACCCTCTGGAAGAGCTATGGTTGCCACAGAAGAGGGCCGATTCCATTTCCGGTGTTAATTATCTTATACTTACATACCTTTTCATGTACTGTTTTCCGAAAATAAACACATACATGTATACATACATACATACATACATACATATAATATTATACATACATACATACATACATAAACACACGGCAGATACCACACTTATTCTAATTATATCCTTAGTATCCTTCGACAAAACAAGACACTGAAACTCTACTTTAAGGTCAAATAACCATTTTGCCTTTTTAAGGGAACTTTGATAAGTCCCTAGGGGTCAAAACAGGTCCCTTGGTAGGTACGTACATTGCAGGTATAGCTAAAGTGTTTACTTTGAATTATGACGAACCTTACTTAAGAAGCGAAATTTACCTGACTGCAGTTAAACCTTTTCCCAGACTCAGGTGCTTCGGTTTCAGCTCATTCAGTTCTTCTCCTGGATGGTTTACCATTACCTCTAAGGTATATTATTTTCGTTTGGACTGCTTCTAGGACGCGGTATAGGTATTGACCTGAAACTTGTTACAGAATTTATAAGCTTAAATGAAGTACAGATAGAATAGCACATTTATGCACCTTCCTTATATATTTTATATTTTAAGATAGTGATTTTTTTTTTAGTTTTTTTAGAGACACAGAAATGCAAATTGATGTTTCCTATTAGTGACAATAAATTTATGGATCTAGCTTCGCCGATCGAAATGAAATGAAAACTTGGTATAACAGAGCTTCAGCTGTTTTACCTTTCTCTCAACAACACCGGTTCTTGCTAAGTTTCTCCCGGGATGGAAACTTCTGTCTCGAAAGTTGTGGACCAAATATGGAGCATTCTGCAAACAGGAAGACTTGAGGGGTTTCCTCATCTTGTTACTAGATATAATTATGTGATAGGTATGCAGCAAAGGACAAAGGTTCTTGCTCACGAGGTGTGTGTAGGGGGGAGGGGGAGGGGGAGGGGGAGGGGGAGGGGAGGACCATGGCAGTGCCTTCTTGGAGTAGTATAGTTATACTATAACTGATTGCTTTGTCTTTTTACAAGGAAGAAGCAAACTCACTGCTATGCTTATATATGTGGAGAAAAGTCAGGGTCCTTTTAAAAATGCACTTTCTACACCAAAACCTATCACATCTTTTTTTGTTTTGTTTGTTTATTTAGTATGTTTATACAACAATCTTCAGACAATACAAGAGATATTACAGTAAGGCAAGTACGTACATTGTACATTGTCAGTTATTTTTTTTTATCTTTTTTTATCTTTTTATTACCATTTTGGCCGTACAATTTACAAATAGAAATATAATGCAGTTGAGGGCATTGAGATATGGGCTCACGGTAGTATACTCGGTGAGAAATATCCATGGTCTTCCGCCCATTGCTCTGTCTAGGGCAAGAAATAGGCAGCTTGTTCCATACAAGGCGAATTGCTGATATTAAACGCTTCAATCTAAGCTACCTTCCGAGCTAATCATAGATGGAAGATAACATTTAACTTTTCCCTTATCCAATCTGTCCCAACTAAAATGAAAGCCAGGAGATACAAAATCTAAAGATTACATCCACATTTTGTGAGCAGTTTTTGCTCCGAATCGGCCTCAAGGTCTTTTAAAACAAATAATTGCGGCAACTTGATTTTGTCACTCCCATTCATCGAGTAATAAGTAATTGGGAAACCAATTTTCGGCCCATCTATCTGAGAACGCAACTTTAACTCACATTCCTCAGAGAGCCAAAATAAATCTGGATGTGTCATTGTATCTTATTATATTAAGACCACACCCGAAACCCATGCATTCGGCAGCTCTCGTTCTCGGTCCTGTTAAATGATCTTAACCTAATTACCACACCTTTTTTTCCATCAAATTAATGAATATCAGAGTTCTAACTTAAAATGCGTCAATGTTGAGTATTCCGTTCCAAATCAGGTTTTGAAATTTAAATATTTGAATTTCAAATTTCGGATGTGATTGCGTAAATTGGATTACGTGTTTGATGCAGACGTTTCAAAGCGCAAGTTAGATTCGGAATCGGCGATTTGCTTGGTTTCTGGAAAGTTTCGCTCCTCGTTCTTTTCTGTCATATGGCTGTGTCGGTCCCATATCTGACGTTGGTATAGCTGCTTTATAAGCGTTAAATAAGCTCATCTTGTGAATAAGGTTTGTCCCCACTGCAGGTAACTAGACTAGCATGTCATAATATGCATGGAGTTTTTTTTAAAGAGAGTAAATGTGTTAAGGTGTTACTAAGTTATAAGGATGTAGATAATGGAAGGAACTCAGAAACGCGTTTGTTCTTCAAGAGAAGTGTAAACCAATTTTTAACTAACATTTAATATGTGTGAATCAGTACAGGAGAGATATGTAAGGGGGCATATATCCCTGTTACCTCATATCCTGGACATAGCCTGAGTAAAACCCTGCCCACACACAGCCGATTTGCCTCCCGATTGCCCCCCGATTTGGGTCTTCCGGTGAATCCTAGGATTTCATTTCCAATCCTGGTTTATGTTATTTCAAAAACATAAAGCAGGATTTGAAATGAGATCATAGGATTCATCAGGAGACCCAAATCGGGGGGCAATCGGGAGGCAAATCGGCTGTGTGTGGGCAGGGTTTAAGTAGACTTGCACAGTACTGGTAATTAGCGATTTTATAACCCCAATAATAATAATAATAATAAAGAGGTGATAATTAACCATTAATAAGTATAATGAGATTATGCAATGTTATGTAATGTGTCATAACTTCCTATTACTTCTAAAGTAGTGGGACCAAAGAAATGGGAGTAGTAGCGTGGCAGTGGAACACAGGCTTTAAGGCCCAGTTGAACTAGAATGTGAAAGACATGGCCGAAGTTTGGTTGGTTGCTGGAACAATTTTTATAGATAAGATCTTACATTGCTAAACCAGAATTTTCATTAGCTGCCCATCATTGCTACATATCTGCATTTATTGTATGGGATACGGATAAAAATGGTACACTTTTTATGTACTTTAGCAATTGAAATATGGATGCAAAGGTCTTGTTTCATACGGATACGTATGGCAACCGAAATCATACCAAATAATATTATTCTCCATACATATTACATACAATACTGCATCCACCAGTTATATATCATACTATAGATATCCATCAGTTACATATCATACTATATCCACCAGTTACATATCATACTATGTCGGAATGATATTGACATGTTTTTTTTACACTACTAACATCAATACTATTGAAAATAGTCTAGCCAGTTAGAGTTGGCATATTTTCATTAAGTGCCTTCTGATGTTTTAAAACATTTTGAACAAATTCTGGATGGTACCAATACTGAAATCCATCCCAAGGTCGATATGCCCAATGGAGCTGGTCATTTCTCACTGAGGCATAAACATGTGTAAGGCAGGATGATATTGAAAATTGTTGATATAAGGCCCCATTAAATGGATGGAAAATACAACAATTAAAGTCAGGTCAATGATGTAATATTAAGAGTTATAAATTGTGCCTCCAATGATTTAAAAGATACTTGGCAATGCCTTTAGAAAACTGATGACCTTCATGATATTTGTTTATAAATAAATACTAAAAAGTGGAGAAATGTATTGTATATGAAACTGCGCTTCAGGAAATCTTATACTTGCAATGGTTGTTTTCAATTGCAATTTTTAACAGACAATCAAATATTCAATCATCTTTGCATTAGAGTCAATTGATATCTGTTCCTTGTTTGGATGGGAATATCCGTAAAAAGTCAATACACACCATGTAACATGACTCTTGTCATTATACAGGGGAATATATTAATTTTGAATATCCTGGTTCAGGAATTAGAACTTGCAGAGCGTCGTAGCATTAAAGATCTAATTACATCTATACATTGTCCGTGATGATAATGAATTCGATGAAACACACTTTATATGACATTAACTTTTCAGCGTTGTTTCTGGCCCTGAGAGACAGCCAGTTGTTGGGTAAGTCAGTCTGAGAATGACGTCACATACATACATGTTTAAATACATAATATGTGATCATTCCCTGTAGTTGAGTATATGCTACACGTTTAACTTTATGAATATTAAAATGTCTTGATGAGATGTTTCAATATCTAGACACCAATTGATGCTAGATATTTTATTATACTCGCAACGTATTGGACTCAAAGGTATTATCATTATCATTGTAGACAACCATTTTCCCAAAGGTGTATCCAGAAGGGAGAATTAAAACATATTGCAGTCGCTTGCTCTTCCCGGCTCAAATGGTCAATACTAAATAATTAATGCCTTTTATATACTACATTGCCATGGTTGATACAACCTTCATAATGAGGAGTTCCATTAATTTCCTATTTTCCCCCTTATAGCTAATACATCTGATAATTTACACACAGTTGCAGTCATTAGTTAGTCAACAACAGGTCATGCCGACAATTCTCACAATTATTTTAGAATATCTCGAGAATACCCAATAATAATGTGTTCAATAATTTGTTCAAATCCTGTCCTTCATTATTTCCGCTCCGGCATTCATCACAAGAGTGACTTCGTATGACTAATCTATTTCACTAGGAGGTCTCATTAGAAAAAAGAAAATAACAAGTGCTCTCATGTTTGTGAATACGAGTTGAGTTACCAGAGCTGCTCAAGGTTTAAGGTGGCTCTCTGTCCAGTATTTATGATACCGGATCTAGCGATCCACTCTATGTACAACGATACACTTTTTTTTTGTATTCGTTCCCAACATTTCATGTGATGAAAGACGAAGTAGAGTTCAATAATAATTATAAATCTCAAAGTACTCGAGCAGATAATGTTCCTTTGTATTGTATTAATTATAGTTTTTCCTGTTTTTTTCCTTTTTAAAGATTTTATTTATTCAGCATCTCAAGACATGGTTCACAATGAAAACAGTTGAGAGCAGGTAACGCAAGTACATTTGTGGCATTCTACCTGTTGCTGCAGTCTACAGTTTAACAGATAACAGAAAACGACTAAACAGATACAATAAGTAATCAGACATATGACAATACAGGTTAGCAACAATTAGTGGGTATATAAACGATCGACCGGAAACAGAATAGTTGCATTTCAATTGGAAAATCTACATTCACCTACATTCTTTATTTTTCGAAGGGTGTTGAGCTGGTAGGAAAATGATTAAGTACTCTGCCTTACAGAAGTATGGGACATTTATGAAACCAGCCTTAACTGAGGCTAGATAGGCATAGAATGCACTGGAGACACACCCATAAACCTCCTTTAAAACCCCTGGCGGTACACTAGAAAAAGCAAACCCTCACTGACAAATGGTCCATCCCAATGGCTGCTCTGTTTGGGATGATTTCCCTTATTAAAGGTGCATTTCTCTTCGGGTTATTCAGAGGTGTAACTTTTAAAGGGAAGCTAATAACTATTATTATCTTTTATGATGTTTCTCTTTGTGCTTTTGTAATACATCTTAAGTAGATCCGGGTCCATACCATGGTCCTATGTTGCTACTATAGGGCGCTGTTACCTAGCTGACAGTGCCTCCCTGATTTGACCCATTATTATGTTATTATTACTATTTATTACTATTTTATTGTTATTATTATTTCGAAATCTTAACTGAAGGCTGTCTCACTGGGAGAAAGACACCATGGAAAGCTACATGCTATGTCTAAGGTTAGACACTGGCAAAGTTCTGGCAAACACCCACAGCGAAGTCGCTAAGTACAAGTCCAAGTAAGATTAATAAGCTTTTATTTTTAGCGATGCTGAGTGCACTGGTCAGACCTAATGGTGGTTAGAACCACTCTGTTTGGTTAGCATGTGTTCCAGAAGTCAATCTGCCCATTTTGACCAAGTGCATTGCCATTTGATCATCGCTCACCAAACAAGAGATATTCCTGTCGGTACAATTGGCTCTTGAATATATTCTATGGCAGATGTCTATACATCGACCCATGCCCATGCATAGGGTCTATTACAGTCTCCATCATGTGATCATTGACTCAACCTTCCTATTGGCTAACTATTTTTGTTTTTGTTTACAGGTCTACAATAGTGAAAAGCCATTTTCTTACGTGGCACACTGTAATGGTCCTAGCTTGCATCAGTGTAGAGCTATATACAGTCTAGACGAATATTTGCTTCTTCTTGGAAGAAAACAAAAATGCATACAATTTTGACTCCAGGCCAGCGAAGAGACTAATAGGGACACTGGTGTTAAAATCTTCATGGAAAAATGTTGAAAAGACATTCTTTAGACAGTAGCGAGGTGGGGAGAAATATGGCATCATAGTGGGAGTCCCGAGATTTTTCTTCTGGGGTTTATCAGAAGTGGGCAATATAATTCCCAAGTATTATGGTTTTATGGGTATTTTTATATCTCTATAGCTTTCGAGCGGATGGGTGGCTCTTCTTCAGGGCATTCTAAAGTAAGGTGAAACAAATTGTTTCAAAGGTGAGGGATACACAAACACCTGACTTTTCACTCGGGTCTATTTATATAAACCATAAAACCTCTTGGTCAGCAGCGCGAAAGGCCTACAAAAAAATATCAGTGACAGAATTTGGTAGTGGACCTCATGCAGTAATTCAAAGCGTAATAAAATCTTTATTTAACTGCTTTGGTTTACTATTTCAGTAATAAAAGCCTCCAGCTCTTGCTGTCTAGTAATCATGTGTGTTATGCCGAGCAATTTGATGCAGGAAATAATATTTCATCCGTTCAGTTTACCTTTATATGTGTATGCTTTTAGAGATTGTAGTTTCTATTTTAGAATCGTTAAAAAGAACGGTATGTAAGCTGCATTCTCAGCTGTTATGACAACAAAATCGTATCAGATAAACGTACCCATATTATGACCTACAAGACTGAATTTAACAATATTCTGCGGCAAATTATAAATACGTTTATAGAAGAATTGTCCAATCGCGCCAAGCAAAAACAGTCAGTCCAATCGGCCAAGAGAGAAAATGGCCGCTGATGAGCGATAATGACTGAAGTGGGTCTCCAAAATATAAATGTGGACTTCTATGAAGCCCTGTAGTCGTGAAGTTTTCCAAAATTTGGTTAAATGAATTAAATGGGTTGGAAAAGAACACAAGAAAATTAGAACTTTGTTACTTTTTTGTTATCTGAGAGTGCAAATTTCAATGGAAGATAATGCAATGGGGTTTCGGAGAAGGAGTTTGTCCGGATATTATCCATTGCTCAATATTCCAATTATAAGATCTGGTAGAAGTAACGCATGTCAACTCAGGGTCATTCATTCACAATCTGCTCTTAGCTCCACGCCAAGCATTTAAGGTATCCACAAGACATCGCCAACTTGCTGTGCTTTTGGCCAAACAAACTCCGAGAGCCTTGGTTGCAGATAATTCCTGGCTGATTTTTCTAGTGTCCCTGAACCATGAACCATACAAATTATTCATGTATATTGATAGTGTATTCTAATTATGTTCAGATAAAAAATCAGTTTAGAAATCAAACCAAGACAATAATCGAAATTGAAACAGATTCCGGATATTAGATACAACAGATGCATTATAGCAGAGACTTTCTGCAGCGATGATAATGTCGGTTCTCATATTTTACCCACTATGTGGATGTATTACAGGGGAAATGAGAAAATATCTCAGGTGACAGAGACATATCTGACTTTTCCATTGTCCACCAAACCCTCCGCCCATCAATAACCACTCTGTGATCCCCCGAGTATCCACTAACCACCTGCAGACAAACACTGAGAAAAAACAAAAAGGAACTGACCAAATACAAATAATCACAGAAAACAGATAAATCCCCGCCCACTTGGTTACACGGCACTTGTTTGAAAACCAACTCCTGACTAAGTTTGAGGAGTGGAATGTGGCTTTTACGAAAATAATAATGGAATAAACTATGATTCTCAAATAATTAATTGCAACCTAATATGAATTGGATCATATTAGTCAACAGCAGGGTAGGACATGTATTCTCAGTTGGGCTAATCGTTCATAATAATTTATCTCGATGAGGCCTGTTCCTTGTAACGTAGGCAACATTATAAAGAGAGCTTTGGTAACCGGACAAGACCTAAAATAAAGCATGATAATTTCGTTTAGTCGTCAACTTCAAACATGGATAATAGAGGGTCACTACATTTCTCCTCCCACCAAAAGGGATCTTCGTCGCCACCATAACACATGCAATATTCTTATATAGTAAGATCCAAGACTGTGCTATCTGTGAGTCGAACAAATAAGTGAAGAGAAAAAGGAGATAACCAGATAAACTGGATAGGACACTACTTTCCTCTGTGTGTTTTTCTTATCAACAAATTGCCAGGCGCGTCGGTACCTGATCCAGAGTCCGAATTGACCTTAAATGAAAGAGGCGGAAGAGGAATAAAAATTGATTTTACCTCCGCAGGAAAAGGGTTGAAGTTGATTCGGGATTTTAACTGTTAAAAAGGAGGTTAATGTCGATTCTCGCAATGGCTAAACAACGATTAGTCTCATTTCACCTAGAATACTTTAGAGGGGAAATGTGAAAGGAAGGGAAATACCGAGAAAACCCCATCCAAGAGAAGTACAGTATCACCCCTCCCTGCTCTGTTTAATAACCTGGTCTATAACCCAAATAATCAGGATTGAACATAGAATATTTCTACAAATATCGCCTTGCCTTAGGTTTTCGCCAACACATTCCAACCCTCCAGAGACTAAAAGGACGACCCTCCCAACTCTGCGCCGCCCACTGAGAAACGGGAGCAAGAGGAAGAGGGAGTAGAAGAGGAGGAGTAAGAAGAATGCTAGTTGGTCGTGCCTCACTTCCGTGCACTGCCAAGCTCCGCCCATTAGCGATCACGTGATTGATACGCGCAAGCCCACGTGTGGGACAGCGGCAGTAATTTCCCTTCTCTGACCTGCCCAGGAAGAGGACACTTGCCTGCTGGTAAGAGGTCCTATGGAGGCAGTTTATGTCAGCCTGTTGTGGCCATAGGCCCGCTCCTCTCCGACCTTACTGCTCTCTTTATGTTCCTTGTGTGCTGAGTTTGTTTCCTTCTAACAAACGCTTCAGTCCGCACTAAGTAAACTCTAAACCCTGGGGTATTTTTATTCAGTTTACGGCAGGATCTGGCATGTGTCTTATATTTTTACCTTCTCTGATCATTCTAAGCTCGCGTTTCTTTAAGGCTTGAATGTTTTAAGACAATACTTTCCTGGTGTTCTTGCCAACTGAAAACTTCGCATTCGTGGTAATATTTTTCAGGGGCTTTTCCACTGCTTGTTTTTATTGAACATTGATTTCCTTCTCTCAAATGGAACATATGTATCTTTGCATAGTCATTGAACCATTGAATCCGATATCCCAACATGTCTATAGGATCTCATATTTATTGACATGCGTGTATTTTTAAGCTTGTGTCTTTGAGATCTTCCTTTTAAAAGTGTACCTTCACCTAAGAATTTCAAATACTAAATCGTTTGACTATATCAAAGTTGTGCACCATCGTGAGATTCGAGAAGCTATCAAAATAAATTCATGAAGGTATCCATGGTGTATTTACATTCGAACTTAATTAAATGTCTTGGCCGTAAAAGAAATAAAAAAAAAAGGATTTCATGGAGAACTGACCATCTTTCCGACAAAATTAATAAGAGTTATGGAAGTATGATACCACTCTACTTCATGCGGACATAAGATTTGATATACATTTGAGTTTGACATAGTGTCATACTGATCATATTCCTATGCGTTTCAAAAAGTACAACTACTGGTTATTGGCAGTCACCACCTGGGGTTTGGAGAGCGGATACGGATATCGGTGACATTTATTGTGTGAATTTATATAATTAAATTTTCTGATATACATCATGTCTGGCCATATCGATGCCAGCCATTTTCTGTGTTCTCTAAGAATATCTCTTGTCGTGTTTAGTTCATGGTTTGTAATAGCAATGAGTGAGATTCTGTTTGAATGCCTCTCACTTTGAATCCAAAATGAGTCGTCTATGTTTCCTGGTAATATTGACCCTTTACCAGGCAATCAGAATTGGCTCCTAACTATTTGTTAGAACCAAATATAACTCTTGCCGCACATCTGTAAAGGAATTCCACCTCAAACTCGACCTTCAAATGCGACATTCTAGATCACAGCACTGCTTTTTTAAGGTACCATAAACAACAAGTGCAATTTAAATTGCTTTCGCTTTTTATGATTAAGCATTTAACCCTTCATCTTGAATCGTTGATTGCACGGTGTGCAGTATCATGGGTCGTGAACACTGCAGAAGTTTTCCAACCGTAGGGGCAAATTAAACCATTAGGAGAATTTTCCATTTTGGGGAGAATATTAATGAAAATAGCAGTTGAATTGAATTGAGAAATACTTTTATTTATCATAAAACAGTTACATGAATATGTAGAGATGAATAAATTGGGTATAATATGTATGTCCAGGTTTGTTAACTCCCAGTTCTTCCTGCAGTTACCCTTTAGAAAGAGATACATTTCTAATCTATTTATAAGGCGTTTCTACTAATAAAAATATATAACATAACATTTCGGATAAGTTTTCATATGGCAATGTGAGTGTGTGACCCTTTGTACTCAGGGTAGGCGTTTACAAATTTAGTAAAATCCGAGAGGTTATTAGACACATTGCTCGTACTTTGTGTTTAATTTAACCTTACTTTTAAGGGTTACATTCCCCAAACGTTATTAACTCATCGTTAGTTGTGTGACGTAAACACTTAAGATCTTGGTACTCCCATAATTATTGATATAAGTTAAGAGACTACTCTATTCAAATCAAATATTTCTGCTTCTGTTGATACAAATTAATTACGTAGCAATATGACATTTGACCCTGAAGGCTTTTCTATGAATCATGAACCCTGTATACCATTTTAGGACTCTCTCCTCTAGTGTTGGGGCTGGACATGAGAAACTCCCTGTGCCACTGCAAAACCTCATTAGGTTAGGGCCTGCGACCAGGGCAATTAATTCTCCCCAGAAAAGGCAAAGTTCCAACCCTTTTTAACCCAAATTGCTCATGTGTTGCTACTGCATTAGGATAAATGGTTAGAGGGAGCCCATTAGCATCCATCAACCAGTTCTAACGGTTTTTCACTTATTGCCATGTACTCTTTAATTTCCTGGAGAATTTCTCATTTTTAAAGAGTTTGCCGCGGGTTCACTGAGAACAAGACAGGTGTGGAAAAGTGGTTTGTGGTGACACTCAGTTCATCTCAAGTGGTGGACTATCAGCTTGCAGCAGCTTTTGAATTACAGTTGTAATGGCACCTAATGTCAACCCAAAGGTATTTCTCTCACTGGTGTTGGTGTACAATAACGATAGGATAAAGCAACTAAAATGATGTGTGCACATCAAAGTATCCAGTACAGGCGATAGTGAAATCATGAAATATGTGGTTTGCTTAGCGCCGCAGATTTCTATTTCGTCTGTTTGATTCAAAACATCCGTTGGAACGTTTTTAAGAAGAAAAAATATTCCTCCCACAACCATTTGTGAGAACAAACAATGTTAACATATATAATTTTTTCAGAATGGGAGGAAGATGGTTTCAGTTCAAGCCATACAATATTCGACATCTAAAGAAACTCAATTAAGAAAAAATAAAAGTATTGTTTTAATTGAATGAAGTCTTATAGATAACAAACCTTGCGGACTGTCATGATAAGAAAAATGCGTTGGTGATGGTTTTAATATCTGTATTGCTCTTAATTTTATTTGTCCTGTGTATAATTATCATAGCTGTGATCGTATGGATTACCACATTTTGCTATAAAATACTCGATTTGTAATAGTCAGCGACGACTGCGATATAGTATATTCCTTACATAATATTTTGCGCTGAATAACAATATTTAAATACAAATACAATATCAAACCAGAGATGTTTTCTGCTATGTCATATGTCTTCTATCCTCACCCCAGACTTCACATGGGCACAGCTCGGTATTGGGAAGTCATAGCTGCTCTTCCTTCCTGTATCAACAGGGCACACTTTACTGTCCAGACGATATAAGCACTATTCAATCGGCCTTATCAAATCCCCCAAACCTGTCCATCCTGCAAACACTAATACTCATACGGAGTACCAAGTAATATCTGACTAACACACTTCCTAGGCACAAAGCTCAGCCTTGATCAATGGCCACATTCCCTCTCTGATTCGCTTTCTCATCTCCCCTCGGGTTTAATTACTACTACTCAAGGACGGGTCTGATGACTTTGATCTAGCGTCGGTCCAAAGTAACGCCTTAGCATAGAAATGGCCACCAACCCTCACCCTCATTCACTAGCTAGCTAGAAATGCAACCGAAAATGAGTGACCACTGAAAGTCTTCCACTTCTTTCCAGATTCCATGGACGTTTCTATGGTGAATTCGTATGGTGTGTCGTACTCGGATTCTAGTGAAATAATTTTGAAATGAGTCAATGGTAACATGAAGTTTGGATTTTCAGAACTAAGAACTTTTAAAAGAAGAAAACAAGTAAAATATTCTGTTGTTGAAATACTTAGAATTCATTATGTGGTAATTTTGTCGGCCACAAAGATATATGTATCATGGTCAAAGAGGCACAGACGTATTAGTTTTTCATCGTGCTTAGCGGATGTCTGTTAAGCCACGTATAAATCAAGGAGTAATTTATTAGTTTCTAATTTTAATTTCTAGCTTTTAAGCGTTTGGTCTAATTGTATTATGCCCACCCTCACCTGGAGCTGGTGCAATTTTATTCCATATCTGGCTTACTGAATCGATTTTGGTCTGTAATTTTGGGGGACTTAACTATTTTGGGTTAATCAATAAACATGTCATTATAACGGATTTTCGTTACAGCTCTTTCTGATGTTCGTTACTCAAATAAAAATCTAAACAGTTTTCTGTTAAAGCTGCACTCACATCAGTTAACGTCGGTAAAAACAAAAAAAATGCACATTTTCTTCCATTCTGTTCTAACCCATCTAAAAGTCATTTGACCGAAAGGGTGGAGGATTCTGCCTAATTGTCCTTGCTACAGGGCTTATAAAACGTCCTAATTTGTATTTGAAGGACCTGCCCGAATCCTTTCCTATGATGACTTCCCTTATAGTGCTGCAGCAAGGGGGGTAAAAAAATAGGGGTCAGCTCGCATGAAATAATAACACCACCATATTATACCAAATTGAAGCTGAGACCCTCCCTGATTAAGATCTGACATTGAAATTTTGATATCTGGTGTCACTTTGGAGATAATTATATGACTCTATTTGAGGTTATCTTGGAAACCAATATTTTGTGTAAACAATGATGATTTCCCCAAAGATGAAAATGCATATATAGGTAATTAGCTATCTAAAGGTGAATAATTCTCATACATTCATGCAATTTTCTCAAAAGGTACTATTTTGAACATTCTTTTAGGTGGATATAAGCATGACTTATGAAATGGAATGTTTTAGCGGCCATCTTGGATTTCAAATACAATGCTTTTAGCACCACAAAATGATTCAATCTTTGACAACATTTTTTATTAAACCACTGAAGAAGGAGACAACCCATCTCCGAAACATGTATGGTCGTGAATAAATAAACAACAACAACAAAACTTTATCTCTCAGTGTCTTATTGGGTATTGTGTCTATCTTATACCATCCTGATTTTTTATTAAAACAAAGTTTCAAATCGGATTGTATAGTTTTCTTGGATTGGAGATGACATATGAGAAGTGTTCTTTCCTTATCAAGTTACATTCTTATAAAATTGAAAGTTTGGTAGTTCTCAGACAATTCAAAATGGATGCTTCTTGACACAACAAATGGCTCTATAATTGTCCAAATACAACCACAGGCCTAAAAAGGGTATATTTGTCTTAAATATCAATATTTTCAGATATTTGTGAAAGTATTTGGTTAAGTATAAGTAATAAATTATGATACACATATTTTTTTTGCAGGACAGATACTTCATTTGAAACTCTTCTAGATGGATATATATGAGTAATTTTCTAAATGGAATGTTTTGGCGGCCATCTTGGATTTCAATTTGAATGCCACAAACACCATGAAATGATTACATTCTTAACAATTATTTTGATATAAACACCATTTAAAATGTAGTTCTATGGTTATGTATTATCATCGCTCATGCATCAGCGGCTGTTTTCCCTCCACCAAATCTACCTCAAATTCGTGTATAAACAAATAATAGTAGCAGAATATTGATGAATTCAGTCCTATAAATCATAATATAACTAAGTTTGGTAAAATTGTCTTTATCATAATAGCTGAGAATGCAGCTTTAAAGATATCACTATTTCTTTTACAGACATACAAAATCCAAACTCACTACCATTCTTGCACATTCGCCATCATGATGTCCCACATTCTGACCGGTTGTTGCTCTTGTTTCTCGCCTACTTTAATAGACAAACGCATTCCCGGACGTGATCTTCTCACATTGCAATGGTGGCATGTTTGTTTGGAGGATCCGTGCCAAGCTATAAGGTAAATTATAGCTCCTCCTTTGTTGCCTTGCCTGTTGGTGATTGCTATTGCCACGGGACATACGTGATGCCTTCCAGGACAATGAGTCCAAAGTCGCAAGAAAGATATTTTTTCAGTAATTTATTCGCATGATCTCATGTACCAAATTTCAATACAGTGTATTGAATTTATCAATGCATTTCTAAAGTCACCCTGTAGATTACCACTTTGTTTACTTATTGATTTCTTTATCCTCCCAGAAATATTGCACACCTTTTTTTTCTTTGACTTAATGTTTACTATCAATAGAATCGGCTTGATCTCATCTTTTCAAATATCATGATATCTCAAAATCCATTTTTTGTTTCGACTTGTGACTCATTTTTCTGCGACACATCACATATTGTTGTCAAGCATTCTCCCTACTCATAATAGTTTGCACAATTGTTCTTTTTGAAATCTCATTTGGGTGACTATACTTAGCAGTTGCCGATGAACAACGATTGTAAACACATTAGCGAAAGATTACAATCGTTAAAAGGAAGAAGGCGAATGGATGGCCTTCATTATTTCTCTGTAGCAAGAGAACATTAAGTATCAAGGCCAAAAGGCTGTGCTGGGTGAAAAGCATGATAAGTATAATTTTCTGGGGCTATATTTTTGTATTGTAGGTGCAATGGCTCCCTCCATAACTTGCTGGGAAAGGCTTTGTCGCGACCAATCATTGCCTCGAAAGAAATTTTGCATGGGTTTTGCACTGGATCTGACTGATTAAATAGCCTCACTATTTTAAAACATACTTGTAAAAAGTCTTAACTCTACTTTAAACAAGCATCCATTCCTTCGCAAACCACTGACCTAAACGAGGTATAAAATAAACCTTATATTATGAGAGGCATATATACAAGCAACCACACCATGCAATTGTATTTTTGACTCTGTACCATGAAGGTGAAAGTGCAGTGAAGAATATATAAATGTGTGTATCTAGCCCAGTGAGACAAACTCCATTGTTGAGACACTCGTCCCAGGGGTAGTATCTCCTTCACCCTGCCATGGGAATATTCCCGGCACATACAAAACGCTTACACCTTCCTGTTTTTCTTCTCCAGCGGGGATTTGTGTACGAGCAAAGGCTTCAAGTCCGAATTGAAGTTAATCAGGCACTGAAAGTTAAAATGCATTATATTTATTCTGCTATAACGACAATTGTTTTAGTGATTCTAATTATTTTATCATATGTCATTTTTAGGTTCAATTATGAGGTATATTTTCTTTATTTTGTATTCGTCCAGTCGAACAGAGCTTAATGATAGAATAAAAATCCTTTAGACGTAGACACCATTTCCTTGGCTTGTGTTCATCAGGTCAATTTCACATGAAGGTGCGAATGTTTAGAGAGCATGTCATGGTCACACTATAGTACATTAAAGTCAGTTTATCTTAGGATCTTTCTCACCGTTACCCAGGCATCTATTTGTGTGCCGAAACTGATTCATGTGTAGATGCCAGAGACAGTATGTTATCTTCCATACTTGTTGCTTTTATATGTAATCGTTTTTATTTCTACAAAAACAGCTTAGAGAAACATGGTTGGCACCCTCTGTAAACAGGTCTTCCTGTTGGGCCATATAACAAATCGCAAATAACATAAGTATTTATTCATAGTATTTGTGATATTTGTCACTTAAGAGTAACATTAACAAATGTCATATATGAGTAACATTATACTCTAGTGTCCACTTCTTATGTTTAGCATTGTAGAGATCATGGCAATGGCTTTATGTGCCAGTAGATGTATATTAAATAACAATGTCATAGTATATGTAAGAATTTAATGAAAAAGTCATTATCTCGTATTCCCTAGGTATAAAACATAACACAGTCGAAATCCCATTCTTTTAAACTATCCCATCCCAAACCTCCTGGACGTAAGCAGTCCTCAGGAAGGTCCAGAATTCCTTCCTATGCTTACAGTTGTGGCCTCTGGATTCGAGTTTGTTGCACACTTCGGGGAATCTGTAAATGATTGATTTCTTTATTTTTAATCAGTCCGAGGCGTGACAGTTTTTAACAACGTTTTGCCCTCATGATTTCTCAATTTATTACTTTTAACGTCGATGTTTTCTCTTCTTAGACTAAGCGAATATGCTAAATCTAGTAGATGCGATGAACCTGCATGCTATCTATTTCTGGATGCACTATATCAGATCTATATATGTAAAGTTATGGAGGCAAATCCTCTATAAAAATGTATCCCATAATTAAGCGTATTTGACATGCATCGTGGTAAATGTAAATCAGCAATACCCCTCTAAGTTTGGTGGCTGACACTAATGTTTTACCCATTACCTCTCTCCAGTCTTCTCCATGGTCGCTAAGGGCAAGGGGTAGTCATGTCTATACCTCATAAGCATGGATATAACAGCAGTTGACTACCCCAACAAGACCCAGGAGCTTTGGGCGTCGACTTCCTCCGGAGGCTTCTATACCATACATCGCCTAGGGGCGAGGACTTGCATAGCATTTTGAAATAGTACGGGCCGACACGGAGACCAACACATAATAAAATTGTTTCCGTTCATTGAAGTTCAGGAATGTTACACCTACTGGTATACATAAATCCTCATTGAATATTTGCGCAATCGTTCTTGAGTCAAACCTAAATTCGTGCATGCTGAACACAACAGATGCTTTGCCATGCAGATTACAGTCAGTATAACATTCTATCTACAACATATCATTTTATGCCTGTATTCAGACAATACATCATTGCAGCCTTCAGACATCCTATAGACCACATAATGCTACAAGAAATGGCAACTACAAAATCGATAACCAAAGTAAGAAGACCTGGTGTAAAGGCAATGATTATGCAAGGCGCACTTATATAAATGTTCATCGTCCTAACCACAGCCATGTTCTAGGCATGTGACCCACCAGAGTCATATAGACCTGTGACAGGGCCAAGCCAGTCATAGTTTGTGCTTACAACTTGGTGACAGTGCAAAGGACGTACACAGGCACTATATAAGAAATGTCTTAGGTACAATCTCGCATATTGAAGATCTGTTGCACATTGACTCCAAGTCGGCTTTGATGTCAAAATCACGAGGTCCGTTTTGGAAAATGACAGCTTTAAATAAAAAAAGATCTAACCAAATCTACTCATAGTATTATAATATTAGGACATGTAGTCCATGAATTGATTAAATATTGGAGAAGAACGGAACTATATCTTTAGTTTTTGACCGAAATGAGCCGAGAATGCAGCTTTGATTGATGCCATTAAGCTTTTGAAAATCTTGTGATGCATCGCTCATGGTCATTCTAGGTCAACACCCCCACCTCTTGCCTGGTCATAAAAGCAGAGCGCTAGAATTCTAGTCTAAGATCCTGGGTTCAAATCTGCCAAGATTTCCCACACATTACCAATATCACCAATAAAAAAGCCTTCTGCAACAGGTTCCAAAAGCGACCAATACCTCAGTATGAGACCGCAGCATGTAATCAAGAGAGAATGCCTGAATCCCTCCAGCCACATCGCCTGACTGGCGTCCGTTAGAAGAAGCAAGCTGGCACCCTACAGCGCCTATAAAACTATAATGTCACGAATTGTTAATATTAATGCATTGAGTTATAAGTAACTACGGAGTGGTACGAGATTTCCTGAATCCAATGTGAATCAATTGGTTGCAAAGTTGCCAATGTAGAAGAAAATCGCGTACGCCTGTGTGGTATTGGTCAGAACTGCATGTTGGAGTCACACTATTGCAATTCGAATTGTGCCGCTCATATTTTCCTTGGTGGGGCTGTGAACTATCAATTATTTGGACAAAGCAGCATTAGATTATTCTTTATGTTTCCAACGTTAGTGTTCTTATAGGTTTTTTAAAATAAACGTTTACAGCATAGCTAATGATGGTATTAAGAGGTACGACAGCATTGGTTTAATATCTATATATTTCATATTTATTAGGTTCCTGCATGGTATTGTTCGTCTGAAAACTTATATAAATACTCATTACTCTGATTGATTCTCAAGGTCTTTATCAAAACATGCCTATTGTATTATAGGTGCGAGGAGGAAATTCATAAAACCTTGAGGAATCAAATTTATTTACCAGAATTCACCACACAGAAATAAAACAATTCTTTCCGCTTCCATACTTACAATACTCCGTAACTATGTTAATTGATCCCAGGCATTGATGTGTTAAAAACATACTGAAAACTACTTCAATTATAAGAGAAAAGAAATCTCAGTCATCAATGCCCCCACCTTCTTCTAATCCCACCTGTTCCTTCACCACCATTCTCCACGATCCTTTCCATGCCTCCATGATTCATATTTCAAGACCATGTCACTACAAAAACGTGCTATTAAAAAGCAATATGGCGCCAATTAAAGCGCCACGGTGCGGCGAGGCGAAGAGAATCGTATGTAGGAAGCTCGTTAGTTATTGGGACGCTAGAGCGGCGTCTGGTACAGATGTCGTCTGCACTTTTGTTTTTTACGGATTTGAAGAGGAAAATGTCTTCTGCTTGCTGTTGCTTCTGCTTGCACTGCTTTTAATAACAATGAGTGATATATACAAATGTGGATGAATGTCGCTTGTCTCCCAGTAGTGGTGCTATCATCCATAGTCCTTTCCTTAACATATTTAATATGCACGTGATCATTACATTGTTGAATGTGGAGTAACCTTCAATAGCTGCAGGATCTTGATTCCAGGTTATTGGAGAGCCAAGCTTAATTAAATTTGCCATTCTGAAATGATTTAAGGCCTTTACAGAAAAAATAAATACATAATATGCATTATATTGTATATATAATACTGATTTGAGAATATGTTGTATTCAGAACGACCTATACGCGTTTAAATGGAACAAACTTTTCAATACCAACCCACAGTAAAGGAAAACAATTTTCCATATGCAAGGCTCTCCTGAAGACAACCACCAGGCATTGTTATAGAAAACAATGAATAAACATAGCTTTGACAAGACACTAGATATAACTGTCCCTTCTGTAGTATGAGCAATAATGACGTCATCCCCGCAGAGCATTCTATCACTTCAGTATCTCAGCATGTGTTTCTATAGCAACCGGATAATACATCATCTTATGCTAGGTTAATTGTAGCTCATAATTAATGAATGGAATCTTAGGGGATAATAAAACTGTTTCTATTCATTAGTATAATGGCAACATTATGTGTGGTAAGGCAATGGATGCATTATGCTTTCCCGGGCCTGGCCAATTAGTACAATTACCGTGTGTAGATCCACTTACAGGGGGGACATGGTTCCACAGATTTGATACATTTATGTTTCCGAGAACATGGTTCTCATAATGTAATAAGGTAATGTTTATATATTCCCTCGGTATTGCCTTTCCTGTTTGGTTCTTACACGCCAGTAAAAAAATTATCATTTTATATTTGAATGTGTTGTGATACGCTTTGATATCCTAATGCATTGGGATATATTAAGGTTTTTGTTGTACATTTAAGGGTATATATGCATGAGTACCGGTGAATAAGGTACATCCAATTTGCCGATTGTACAGGGGATAAGTTTGTGTACATGGAAAAAGGTGCATAAAGGTTTCAGTACGCGACATTAAGTCTCAATGTATCTAAATCTGCGCCGTCTTTATTACAGCTGCTAAAGATCACCAGTTTCTTTCTTTATGAATACCGAGTGTCATATTTTCAGATTGAAGTATATTTTCTGATGAGTGAACACGTTTGCAGTTTAATTCTATATTATTCTTCGCTTACAAGCCTATCATATAACTGAATGTTAAACACACACGTTCTACCTAAAATAAAGAGAACATTCTTCTTAACCTACTAGACCATTTTTATATATGGGAAGATAGTGAGTAGAAGTATAGTGAGGCAGTCTAAGATGTTGTCCTTGGTCCTAATAACATATTGAGTTCAAATTCTGCTACAGTTATCAAGCATCATACTTTCCGGCTATGCAATTATGGTTGGAAAATCTGAACGAGCCGAACTGGAAATACCCTTGTAAAAAATACCAATACGAAATACGATTAGGGATCCACGCAAGTTGAATCTATTGGTATTGGAAATAGTGATCGATAAGGCACATTTATAACGACAATTTAGTTATGTTTCTCACGCTTGATACAAATTAATTTGAAAATAGCCGAGTGCAAAGTAATCTGTTAGTGCCAGGGTGAAACAATGCAAAGATGTATACGACAGAAATGGTTCTTAAAGTAGGGATCCCACCAAATTAGTACACGACTAACCAGTGCGACATACAATGTTGTTTGCTAATTAATGCAATTTTGAAAAAGGCATAACACAAATTGTGATGACAATGCAGTCTCTGTTAACAAAAATACCGCGCACAATGAACTCTGAACAAATCACATCGAATAATATAAAGTTAACCTGAGTAGACACCACGATATATGCATACACACCCAATCTGGATAGAAGGCACTGCCTGCCAAAGCTGGGCTACAGGTAATTCCTATATCAAGATTTCCATTTAGTTTCATCATGATTCATATCATGTTTCTGGCATATCTAATATTACTTTTCCATCGATTACATGAATAATAAATATGCAGGCAGATGAATGATATTGTCTTGTTTACGCTATCCTGCCTGCCTGAGCCACGCTCGTGAAAATTGTTTTCTATTGCGTGAATAGGAAGAAAATGAATACCAAACAGCCTGCGAGAGCGCTGGTTGGTATATGCTAGCTTATAGCTATATCTAATGGGGGAGTATTTGGGACGAGTGTGTGGATTAGAATTGTTGCGCTCAATGATGGGAAATTAATTGTGAGATTCAGATAGATGCAGGATGTAGGAGAATATTGCATTCAATTATATAGAGAGTGATTAGTTTCGTTTAAGGTACATTTAAATACAGTCAATTAATCATTATATATATGTCGTTTAACAAAAGTAATACATGTCATACACCTTCCTCCTATTTCAAAGAGATGTCTGTTGCCATACATTTCGAACAGATCATTAGGATATTCGAATAGATCTAACTCATTCATAAGTTCATTATTACGGTGAAATGATACCATGTATATCGTCTTACAAGGGGGTACAGTCGAATACATAGGGGTCCGTGTGTAAAATAAAACACAGAATCATTTGTCGTCTTGAAACCTTAAATCAGACTTTATCATTAAAGCAGGATGTCGCTTTATAATTTTAATGGGATATACTTGTGATGACGTCTTGCCCATTCCTGACTGTGGACACGTACGTATTACCATGTATACGTTGTCCTATCATACTAGGTCACGATATTACATACTGTAACTATATCTAGACCGTGGTTTCTTCACCGTCCAAGGTTTAAGATAGGGAAAGCGAGGAAGGCCCAAGAACTTGATGACTCCGAAATTAGGACTCGTTCCTTATATTTAAAAGAAAGACTCATTTCTTATACAACAACATAAGATCATATTATTATACACGCATTGTTCTGAGAACAACGTATCTAGAGTGATTTACGCATAGTGCGTATTTCACTAGTGATTTACGTGGCAACCAATCTGTTCTCTTACTAAGATTAACGGTGAATTTATTTTTCTATTTTCAGATTGAAAGCATGTATAATAAATCTGTTAACTAACTCATTGGTTTCAGTGGCTTAGAATATTGCACTCGGAGAACCTCAGAACTATGTTTTATATCAGCTATAATTATGATGGCTCCTACAGGATTAATATGGAAAAAAGCCTAATATTTGAATATAGCAGTGCGAGCTAATGGCAACATAATGCATTATGTATCTATATTAAAACCTTATTCATGTTATTAATTATAAGAGATAGTATAAGAGAGGTATAAGGACCTGTTAGATAGGTAATCCCTTTGTTGGTTACAGTTTGTTACTTAGCCAGGAGGGCTCGAGGGCTTTGGGGCGATTGCAATGAATTGATGTTTCATCTACCTTGTGAAAATAACCATTGCTGAAGTACATGTATATATATTGCATACATAATTCAAATAAATGATTTCAATGCTCATAAGTACATAGTCTGATGCATGCATGGGCATTGAACGAGGCACTCGTTGGAGGAAATGATATTCTTATCATGACAGACGTAGCTACCTGTTATTGTATGTACCATCTTTACAAAATAAAGAATTCTTGAAATGAAATGAAATGAACTCATTGGATATATTATGTCACCAGTTGTTTCCAACACACAAAGCATTGTGTCAATTTCATTTTTAATGTTGCACCACGTTGTTGTCAATGATTATTATATTCTACACCATGAATAAATTTACGACCCTTGCAGAGTGGACGACATCCATATCATGTTATGAGTCCAACTGTAAATTCCTTGCCCTTTCTCAAAGTTAAATCCAAAGTAACAAGGAGCTTGACTCAAACGTCTGGCTTCATCCTTATCCGTCTACCTAGAATAGCAATCCTATCGAAGGATAAGATATGAGATGCTAAGGAGAAGTGTCCCCTATAAACCAGCTCATCTCTGCAATTGAACTACCTACCCATGGTGATGCACTACATAACATTGAATCTAGACAAGCTAGACAAGAAATCCCCCATGAAGGTCGTCCTCAAGTAATCATAACTCAAATAAAACTAGGAATAACATTTGAATAACTGACAGATTAAATTAAAATAACTGAAATATTTGATAAGAATAGATCTGTAGATACTAACTTGATAATCACCTCATCCACATCGCATGAAAACATCGTGTTGTAATTAAGGTATCCTGGGTTTGATACTATATGGGTCAGATTTTCAGAAAATGTACAATTGGCAGCTGTACATATTTAGTAAATTCTGCTAAATAAGGCTGCAATTTGGTCAACAATATAGGTAAATTCGAGTATATTCGGCATTGCATTGATTCTAGCAATCGGTTTGGTTAGATTTAACTGTGTTTTAAACTTAAATTTGGGTTATTTGAGAGGATTGGTGAAGGCGAATGGTACATTTTCTGAAAATCTGACCCATATATAAACTGTAGCCTGGGACAAAGAGAAAATCATTATCCAGAGGCTTCCCTAAATAATATCAAAGAACTCTAGCATAAGGTCGTGTATTCACACACGTGTAGTATTCCACACCTTAATCGTCACCAGGCTGTCGTGATATCAATTTAGCTCATTATTCTCTCCCATGGCATATTATCGTTGTCAGTATATCATGTTCATGCAGTAGGGTATCAAGTTATAACAGATTGAAGTCATTAATTATGTCAGTTATGGTAATCATGTTTCAAGTGCTATCACTTTTTCCATGTCATCTCAAAGGGTCTTCTCTCTTCTGTGTAGGAATATAGTATGTAACTTGTTTCGTTCTGTTTTCAGAATTCATGGTTGTGAAGACAATTATTATGTATTGATATAAACACTTTGATCATCCTGTTTACATTGAAATCAAGCATGTATTGGACTACAATGCAAGCAGAAAGTAAGATTCTTTGAGGTAGCATGTATATAAACAAAACCTTTCAGGATGTATATTAGATTTTTTTACAGAAAAATGTTTAATTATCCAAATCATTCCATAATAATAGCTTGGTGATGCTCTATGTAGCAGTGGCGAAGGACAAAGTAAGCACTTATAGGTAATTATTTCCCCTGATATTTCTAAATAGAAAACCCTGTTCCAACATTTTGAATCGTTTTGCTACAAAGAATACTGCACGGATATCCCAGTGGAGTATAGCCTCTTCACTATGGAATATGTTAGATGTTTTCCTAGACCCTGGATCATCCTGTTGGTAAAGTTATAAAACAAAGTTGAATGCAAAATATTCAACCCCACGCCCCCTGTTTTACTGCTAATGGTCAACCTTTGACTTGCCGTTCCTTCTGCTCCTCCGTGAATCCTGAGCTCTATCTATAGGCCCCTTCGGTATAAAGATTTCCTTAAACCACAAATTCCAGACAATAGGATGCTTTTAGTTAGAGATTTAATATAGATTTGTATGATATGGTTTGGGCAATTAGGGAGTGAATTTCACCTTATTTCATACGTCAGAGGGGTTTCAAATTAGTAAGACTGCACGTGATTCTAATTGGCTCTATGCCTTTCCTATATCATGGCAGCCTACCTGTTGGTGAATTTAGAGCAAGATGACAAGTGAGAAAGAATTCTACACGTGTTATTTGAAATTGTTACTTCATTGAAACGTTATCTCTCTTTCCAGTATAGTCACCTTAAACATTGAAGCCTGGCAGAGTGTAGGCGTGAAGTTAAACATATTAAACGCTGATTTAATTCATATGATGTGGTACATAAATCCATAAAACACTACCCTAGCATATGACCAAATAGTAACTATATATTTGTGCTCATCTCTATAGTATTATCGATGTATGTCTATTTACATATATATAGAAATCCCATAAACACACAAGGCAAGAAACTGGCACCAAAGTCCCATCACTGTAGGATGACACAGTCTGTGTCGGTGAGTGTATGGAGAATGGAGGTAAGAGAAGACAATAAAAAGCTTGCAGAACTGAATGTGTTAAAGGAAACTGGTAAATAGAAAGGCAGTAATCTGCCAGTAGCTTCGGCTCTGCCTAATGGTGCCTCATCAGCCCATAATATAGCTTTGAAATCTAATTCCAGCCATAATGCATAAAGTTACAAAAACTGATTTGAGCCTTGGAGAAGGTGGTTAGTGTAATGTTGGTTATTAGGCCTTCGGCATAAAGGCCTGCGGGCAAAGCCAGTGCCACCTGATGGAGAATTGCGACTGTGCATTATTCTGCCCATATACTCTAGATGTGATGCTGTGTAATAATTTCCCTCGCTAAGGGATTATTTCATTCACTGCTTCGCCCATTGCCAAGTAGTTTGATCATTAGCATACATAGGCCAGGCCCAAGAAATTGAATCTATAATAGTAACATCAATCATGAAGATAATATTCTATTATACATACGCTACACCATTCTGTCAATATATTGGGTGAGATGACTTCATGGTTTCATTTCTGTGCTCATTCCCTTGTAGCTTTTAGCGGCAATGTGTGTACGTCTCACCAAGATGATACATTGATGTATCAAATTGGAACAGTATTATGCTACATGTACATCGTTAGCAACCGTCTTTAGGCTTATATATTTATGTTTATGCACACAACAAGGGGACATGTCTCATGTATTGGTCTAAATCATAAACCATTCAGTTTAAAAAATGTATTCATGTGTGTGTGTGAGGGGGATGAGGTATGGTCCCCAAGATGAAATATAATTATTAGTAGTCATCAGTAGTCAGTAGTCATTAGTAGTTCTAATCATTTGATTCTAATTATTATTTTATTATAATTAGTCGGTAGAAAACACTTTAAGTAATAGTGCAAGGACAATACTACTAAAAGAGCTTAACAAGACCAAGAACATCTAAAACGATAATGAACATTTTAAAAGATGACTTCTTTCTGGGGAATTATTTAACGTAATACAATATAAGATTCTTAAAAAAGTATCTTATATCATAAGATTCTCAAAAAAGTATCTTATATAAACTGTGGCTTCAGAAATGGGGGCGGGGAACTACCTTATAATGTGATCATTATTTTATTACTTACTGCATCACCCAGAGGCTAGGCGATTAAATTTCTTTATCTGTAATTGGTGTGTCTTCTCTTTTAAAAAGTAATGTCCTAGAAGAGTAATTTAATTTGAAAATAGTCTACGTACTTTAAACATTAATTAATATAGCTCTGATGGGTGCGTCACTATTGCTTTAAAATGTAATTAATTATCCCGAATCCTCCAAGTCTAGACCTCACAGCGTAAGTCTCGAACCAGTCATCTCCAAATACAGATTAGATAATATTGCTACCTCAGCAGAAATTGATCTCAAACTATATCTTGATAAAAAGATTCCCACACACCTTTCAGTAGATCATAATATCGTCACGAGATGAAACATTAGTTACTCTTGGTAGAGCCAGGATGGTGTGCGTGCTATTTGCTAACAGAGAAAAATATAAATATCGTGCGTTGATATATACATTTTTCTTGTTCATTGATGAGAATAACAAAAGGAGATAAGCAGGTACTGATCTGTCCCATAATTGCTTCCAATTCAGTGAATATTGATTAACCTGACAGCATCTGAATTAGATTTTAGATGGCGATGCAGATGGAGAAGGACAGGATAGAAGGGATACTCCATATGTGATGTGTTTCAGGTAAATGAGTCACAAGTCGCAAAAATGATATTTTCCAAAGTGTTTCTTTTACAAGATATCTTTGTTGAAATGTTCTGATCTTTGCAGGATCTGGTGCTTCTAGTCATACAAATCTATGTACCAGATTTCAGGACAGTACAATTAATACATATATATTCGTACGTCTTAATTAATGTTCGTGTGGAACATATTTAGTATACTTTACTGGTAATTGCCCATCCAGAAATATTGCAATTTTCATTTCAAAAATAAAAATATCAAACTTAGAATATAATAAAGACTTGTGTTTTACTGTTTACTACCATTGGAATCGGCTTGATCTCATCTTTTCAAATAATGATATCTAAAAGTGTTCGACTTTTGACTCATTTTCCTGAAACAGATTACATAATTATTATTATGTGTTGTATTATGTGTTGCCTTTCTTGGTATTCAAGTCAAACAATTCGGCCTATGTAAGACCCTTCTTCAGGGACATTTAATTGTATTGTATTAATCTATTTTCTTAGTGTTTACATTATTTCTCTTTTGCTAACTACTAGTGGGAAAAGGAGGTAACCTCTGCTGTAGCAGCTCTCCCTACTGCTCATTTGCTCTATTTCTACAACAGGATATAACAGGATACCTTATTCAAGTCTTACTTAGGGGTGGGTTCCACTGGCCGGCTACTTCTCCCGCTACTCCTCCTGCTTCTTGAAGAAAGAAGCGTGAGGAGAAGTGGGAGGAGCAGCCGGGCAGTGCAACCCACCCTTAAAGGCTGAGTTCCACTGGCCGGCTACTACTCCCGCTACTCCTCCTGCTTCTTTGACAGTCTATTGCTCCCACTTCTAAAGAAGCGGGAGCAAGCTGAAAGTAACCAGAATGGGTGCTACTGGGACATTACTTCCACTGCTACTTCTGCCGCTACTCAGAAATATTAGCAGACAACATTTTATTTTCTCATGTAAATGGATGCATCAAGTAATGGTAGGGGTAACATAGATTGGTGCTATTGCCCTGCTTCAGCTCCCGCTACGTCCCGCTAACATCCGCTACAAAGTAGCAGCTGCTTCAAATCAAACACGTTTGATAGAAGCGGAAGAACTCTACACTTCGAAAATGCACCAAAAGAAGCGGGAAGTAACGTGGCTATGTAGCGGGGCCCAATAGCACCCATCTCTGTTACTCTCCTGCTTCTGCTCCCGCTTCTGCTCCCACTTCTCCTCCCGCTTCTTTAATCAAGAAGCGGGAGAAGTAGCTGGCCAGTGCAACCCAGCCTTAAGACTGGGCCGGCTACTACTCCCACTACTCTTCCCGTTTCTTTGCTCCCACTTCTAAGTGGGAGCAAGTAACTGAAGGTATACCGGAATGGGTGCTATTGCCCTGCTACTTCCACCGCTACTTCTAATGTTACTCAGAAATGTAAGCAGACAAAATTTTATTTTCACATAGAAATGGATGCATCAAGTAGCGTGAGACGTAGCGTAGAGTGGTGCCATTGCCCCGCTTCAGCCCCCACTACTTCCCACTACCTCCCGCTACAAAGTAGCGGCCGCTTCAAATCAAACATGTCTGATTGAAGCAGGAGCACTCTACGCTTCGAAAACGCTCCAAAAGAAGCGGGAAGTAACGTGGCTTTGTAGTGGGAGCCAATAGCACCCATCCCTGTTACTCTCCCACTTCTGCTCCCACTTCTTTCATCAAGAAGAATGAACAGTAGCGGGAGAAGTAGCCAGCCAGTGGAACCCACCACTTAGTAAGGTAACTCATCAAGTTAAAATAATAAAACGTGGTTCTTTTCATTTCAATCTTTCATACTCTCGGCTATTGCCACTGCATTGTTGTCTGCAACTGCCTACATATGTATACCTATTCATCTGGTCGTCCTGCATTGGAGAGTATACCTAATTGCTGGAAGTAACCCTGGGATAGCTCTTCACATTTCCTTTCTTGATTATGAAAAAGAAGATCACAAAATAGATCGATTGATGTGGACAGGAATACTTAATTGAAATTCACCACCGTTGCACTGAAGTTGCACAAAGAAATACCAACTTTGCTTACTCTACATTTCTGTCATAGTTTGCTTTTAGTTCAGGACAGAATACACAAAACAGAGTGAAAACTGAGACAAAAATCAAATACTATTTGAGATGATCTGTCAGAAAGCAGGGAAGAGTAAAGGTGAAGGAGGAAAAGCAGATCGATTTTAATTATTGTCTAGGATCGGCACAGGGGACATTCCGGAACTGGAATTACATGTCAGCGCAAAGCACGCCATCCCATAATAGCCAGAGAACGCAGGGTGATGTCAGAGACGGCGCTGCCTACGTCACAGCGTCAGGATAGAGAATGAAAGTGAAAGATGGATGGAGGGGAGCATACGCTATTTCATTTTATATTGACATGAAGGAATATCAATAGGACTCTTGCGTTTGTTGAGATGGGAATGGTAGTTGGAGGGAGAATATTGAATACAGACCATCTCCATGGCGATAACAATGGTGCATGTCATGCCTTTGTTCACATAGACTTGTAAAGAGAGATTCGTATTAAAAGATTCCCTTATTATAAGATGATGCTTCATGTCACCATATGTACATATGTATTCCCTCTGTCTGGGTCGTATTGAGGAGATGAAGTGTAGTAGAGAGTAAACATCTAAATGCTGAAGGGTGTTGAAAATAGCACATTTTACTGCCAAAGGGATCTTGCAGTGCAGAGAAGTTCATTACCCAATGCATATAATGCGTGACAACCCCTTAGAGTCCAAAGAAAGTCATGCAATCACTTTTACAGTTTATGTGCAAGCATTTTGCACAATCATGCATGCAATGGGTAATGTTGCTACGATCCCATTTGTTAGCAGCTTACAAACAACATGCGATAGACTCTGTTTTGTGCACAAAACCATAGTCGTAAGAGGATCGTTTAGAGTTTTTGCAGAAACAGAGAATCACATCGCACGAACTGTCTTCCCGTATGTAATAGATACGTAGGAAATAAAATTATATAGAAAGAGTATAAAGGAAATTAATGGGCTAGAGAATAGGGCACATATTCCGGTTGCCACCACTTTTTTCTTATTTCAAAGCTTGTGGGAATGGCTGTGACCTATCAGTTCGCAGCAACAGTCTCAAATACGTTGATTCAATCTTGAAAGGATTGCTGCTCTTACCATCAGGTCATGTACTGAAATTACAAGTTGAAGAACAAGTACTGAAACTTATACACTGATACACTGATAAGTAATGTCCTGCCAGTGTAGATTCCAAGTTGGGAAGCTGATATCGGTGGTCAATTATTTCTCTACTACCCTAACTACCCTTCTCTACCCTCTTCCTACTAGTTCCCTATACTATCCCCCCACCAACCTGTGTCCACTGCCCGCCTTCATGCTCTACCCTCATTTCCGCTTCCGCTCAGCTAAAAAATAGATCCATCAACCTGTTCCTAATATGAGGTCATGGTCAAGGTCGTTACTATCTATCCTTAATCAATTATTAACCCTTAACCCTTCATCAGGAGGCTTACAAAGAAAGCCTGGTGTGGCACCATGGTTGGTTCATTTGCAGTAGATAGTGGAATAGAGGGGAAATCACTAAATGCATCACATGCACCACCTTGACCGTCTGGATGGTACTAATAGATGAGTGATTAACATGTAATATATTGCACGGTTAAGAATTGATTAAGAAGTGTGTATGGTATAAACTGCAAGCCAAGGCAACTTTAATACACACATTTAAGAATTGCACATCTTAAATTAGATCACGCCTAACAAATAACATCGACTTATAATAAAGTCAACCTCAATTATTGCTGTCTTTATTTACTTCCTGATTTGTTCACGTCTATACATAAGCAAGATAAAAAGAAATACCCCCTCCCCCCTCATCGTCGTCGTCACTATTTGCCACGCTCACTATATTTTATAAGGATCGGTTGAAGGATGTTAAGCTGGATCATTAACACCGGTCAGTTACCTCTTGTCTGAGGCCTTGTACCCGAATGTCGGCCTTTAAAAACAGTATAATTCGTTACCATGATATTAATAGACTTGGGAATAGACACTTAATGTGACTCATTCTAAATTATGAACTACATTCCTTGTGTGAGGGTGAATGGATGAATACATGTATGTAGTATCCTCTTCCCCTCTTTTCTTTTTAGCTCAGATGGAAATAATTTTACTTTGTATTTGTCGATATTTAATTTATATTTAAACAATTCAATGTGTTATCATAATGGTAATCTTTAGGATCAGTTCAAGTATAAAAAAGTGATGGAGAACGAAGCCTATGATCTATAATATTCGGTAACTAGTTATAGGTAAAATTGATATTTCACCTGCAAAGCTGAAGGTAGCCATTCAGAATACCAGCTGCTCACGACCACTGATTTAAATCCGACCTCGCATGCGGCCGTGAGCCCTCGGGGCAGCTCAAAACGTGAAATATTCAAAACATTTTAACACAAAAAACCTCAATGAAATCATTGGGTAGAGCATGTAAGATGGCTATTACTTAAGCTAAAAACACTCACCAATGTGCATGTATAGGGGTAATTATGGGGGAGCGGTGTAAAAATGGATGTGAGGAAATGAGGGAAGTGTCTGAGGGGTTTAATAGATCATATTTTACACACTGTAAACATCCGTTGCCATTTCAATGATTCTGCTTTATGACTTTTCATTCACTCATTTTTGTGGGCAGTATTAAGGAAATAGATCCCGAGCGACTGGATCCCTGAGGACGTGGGGTTATGTATGATAAAGTCACTGAGGAGGAGGGACATAAGGAACGAGGAGGCTATTTCTTTTAGTCAAATTAGGAGTTAAGCTACGAAATCGAGCTTTGAAATCTTGTGAAATACGATAATAACTAAAGTGTAAAGTAAAAGGTTTAATTATTACATGTAAAATTAGTTAATTTGTACCGAGATCTATTGAAATTGGATGCAGGAGCCAGTTACCATACTGATACCCTTAAATATGAGTTTTATATTTTCAGCGATATTTCTTCGATTGTTCTCGCCTACACAATTCGCTCTCATAAGGTAAACAATTTGTTACGGTTTCCATCTTTGTCTTGCTCTGTTTATGAAGCCTTTGATTTTCTCAGAACGAATAAGTGTTTCTTTCAGTGTAGAAACAACAGGTTTTTTTTTTTTATGAAATTCGCCAGTGAGGGGAAACTGTTTTTTGTCGGAGGGGAAAAAGTAGGAAATGAAAAAGATACAGAAATTTAACAAAATGCAATTGAGCGATCCAAATTTTTCGTTCGTGCATCATTATAGGTAATCTATGAAGATGTCAATAATGGATAGGACATTTAGAAGGCGTTTATATCATTTCGATCCGTTTAGGAATGTTTAAATATTTAAAATTGTGTATGTTAGGGAAGAAATTCAATTTAAGAGAGGAAATTGGATTGGGGAATAAGATAGTTTACGGGTTGGTGAGTAATATATTATGATGTATTGAACAAGGAAAGTCGACCTGTACTCAATGTACCATACGCCTGCCATTGTTTTGAAGCATCATCAGAAATTCACTTGGGTCAGATTTTCTGAAAATGTACTATTGGCAGATCAACACAGTTAGTAAATTCTGCTAAATCAGACTGAAAGGTCGCCAAAACTAGATATATCTGAGTATATTTGGTATTGTCTCGATTCCAGAAGTCTGTCTATTTATGTTGAACTGTATTTTGAACCTTATTACTGTCTTAAATTTGGGTTATTTGAGATGATTGGTGAAGGTGAATTGTACATTTTCTGGTGATTTCGCCCACTTGCTGATGTTAATTGGACGTATTATCTGTAGTACCTTTAATTATGGAGTTCAGAAATTAGGACAATGTCGATGCCCTGAAGCTATTGGATTAACCCATTAATTTATTGTGAACTAAAAAGTACATTAATCCAGCGATATCTTACTGAAATAATTTAATTTCATCTGTCTGCACAACAGGCAATCGTGGCATCAAAGTTCTGTTATGCCTGAACTGATTACACAAACGCCATAATACATTATAGTTAATATCATAGTTAATTAACTAATAGGCGTGGAAATGTGCACAGAGTATTACTATAGGTAACGTTTTGTAAATAGTGAATATACAGGCAAGAGCATGGGCATCTGATAATAAGATAGACCTTAACACGAGCGGCATATGCAACAACGTATTCACAAAACGCAAGTGGCTTTTGGTGAATGTCTTTCACGTGTGCCTTCGGCACTTGTAAAAGACATTCACCAAAAGCCACTTGCGTTTTATGAATGCCTTGTTGCATATGCAGCTCAAGTTTAGTTTTATTCTTATGCCATGATATATATTTATGCCTTATTTGACCATTTATTACCTACCTCCCAACCCTCTGACTCGGCAAAAGCAAGCGCCTACAGCCTTGCGTCATGAAATGAGTGTCATGAAATGAGCGTCTCGTCATTGATTGGCGCAACTAAATTTACGCAACCAAACGAAATAACGTTGTACATTGGTTGCATTTGAAAAGCAGCCTGCGCTAGTGAAATCCAGGCATGCATATGCCATGGGCTAATCTGGCCATGTTTTTGTGGATATGCACACCTATCATGGCATAACTATTTTAAAGCTTAAAGCCCTGTGGTCACTGAGACGATTATCCTGAAGAGCGCCATACGTCAGAGAAACAGGGGACAGTCATGCCAGTGGGGGAGAGTTGGGTTTATACAATCGCCAGACCATTTTGCCATCTTAGAGTGGACACGGGGCTTACACAGTTAGTATATACACTGTTAAGGGCCTAGTCCACTAAGCCGATTCTCATGCGATTCTGACCGAATTTAGTGGGAAAAAGTCCTCTGCGATGCAAAATCGCATGAAAATCGGCTTAGTGGACTAGACCCTTTATACTTTACTGATAATAGGTCTGCAGCTATTCAGAGTGGGTATGTATATCAGGGTGGGGATGTGTATCATAAAGATTGAAGTTTGTTCGTTATTGAAATATATCAGTTCAATGGCTACAATAATGTACGTGTGTCAGGTCCTCATGACACTATGGTCATTAGCCAATGCACATGAAACTATGCACATAGGCCTACATACAAGGATAGCATAGGTTGGATTTGTATAAAGATTCAAGTTATTTACCCATACCTAAATCGCTATCAAATATGACACAAAAAATGTCTCCCTTTGAGGATAGTTATCAGCCTCAGGGATCAACTGGAGTATCCGCAAAAAGAATGCTTTGGGATACGCGCCGAGACCTGATGGGATAAGTTTCATATTTCATAGAGGAATAGCGAACGTTCCAGGGGCGTCTCTACTTATCTCTGATAAAAAAGGTAGGGAGATAAAGATTGCTCTGTGAATATGTGAGGGTCACAGGTGTATAAAAAGATCACATAATTCCTTCCTGGAAACGCATGGTTTTCTCCGACCATGGATCTCGAACGGGAAGGAGAGTATGTTTTCTTAATCCAACCCACAGAGGGGGCTGTGGCATAAAACATCATGCAGTTTCACCCCCCCCCCCACACACACACACACAGGTACTAGGTGAAGACCTATAGATCAACTCACCAGCCGTTTACTTTTTGTATCTTCACATCCATTCGTAATTTGCATGGACAAATAAAAGTAAGGAGCACATGACCCATCACACCAGGTAATCTAGTCCTGGCAAAAATATATTTTACATATGATATAGATGCGTTTATTATGCATAGGTGTCAGATATCGTAAATACTTAGGAGAACTAAATCTAAGAGGGTTTTCATGATAGTGTCTTAATTACGTTTAAGATGAAATTGCGTTAGGAATATGAAGATACACACTCAGCAGGCTGGAGTTTATTCCATGTCAGGAATTTTTTATTCCATATCTATCCGAGTTGGCTTTCTAAAATATTACCTATTTGTTATTCATTTTACTGTTGTTATTACGAATGTGCATTTCACGTAAACACGTGAGAGATCATCAAGTAAAAGGGATTATTGACCCCTTTTTAAAAGGTAGTAATCTATGATTCTGAAAAAGAGGATCGCATACATATAATGGTTCTAAAAGATGAGTGAACTGAGAGAACGACAACAGTTCGGGCTGGAAAACGATATTCGATATTCACACGACTCCCAGGATATTAATACTTTCATGTTTTGCATATACATGATATGAGCCACTATCCAAATGAGGTTTTTTTTCTACAACTTTAATTTCCAAGACCTTACACCTCAAGGCAAATAAGGTGTTGTTATGTAGTACCAAACCCAAAGATCAAAGCAAGGGATTATCCCATATATATATCGATTCCAAGGGATGGGATAAGTATACTTACTTGCACAGTACTTTTATAACTTACTCAGTAACATATTACACCCACCCTTTTACCGAAATGCTACTGCTACATATAGATATTTTATTCTATTTTGTTTCATAAACAAAATCTGGAAAACAAATTAAAACTATCATTAGACTCAGTACAGCCTCGACTGAGGAATCCCTAGTCGAGTGAGGCCCCAGGTTGATGTGCCCATTGAGGTAAGGGCCTTGGTGCTAGTCTAACTGCTACATATATATATATATATATACACCACTACTAATAGGATAGTCTATCTTGTCTTAGTACACAATTTATCTTTAATTCATTATCATATTTCCACATTTTTGGTATTGAACCATCAGGCTTGCCATCATTGATATCGAAAAACATCCAGGCAGTATTTGCGTAGTAGAGCATCATTTAAAAATCGTTGTTTATCCTTGTTGAAATATACGGTGAAAGATGCTATTTTGGGGTTCGAATATTATGCATCGGAAGGCTTCGTTTCCTCTCCTCTTCCTCTCTGAGATACTATATTTCTATCCCTCCCCTACACTTCCCCAATGATGATGATAAGGTCAGAAGCAAGGGTCCCAGGTTGCACCTGGAACACAGATTTCTCTATCTTTGCTTTCCATAAAAAGTATCAGGCATGAGATACTTCAGGGCTTCGAGATAAGAGTCTTTACCTCCATTTGCTATTTATTGTAACTTATCAAACGGCATATGTCATCAATGATATATGCTCAGAGTAAAGAAATGTTTCTTTTACTGGGAGATGTATGGTAATGTATTGGAGGTAAATAGGGGGAACCTTTTCAATTATACCGATTGCCATCTCCTTCTCATTACATCATACGTAACAGTATATGAGGCCTTAGCACGCTTATTGTCAAAGTATGTTTGAATATAATATGTGTAATGCAAGATAAATAATGTTTTGCATAATCCATCTTTTTAATAAGTGTATGTATGTATGTATGTATGTATGTATGTCATGAAATACTTTTTTTTTTTCTAAATAATTAAATTTGCAAACACTGATTCAAATTATTCCTTTAGGGCATAAAATGGTACATTTCGTTACTTGGGACCGAGCATGGAGAGTGGTCGTCTTGCAACAACAGTGCACATTTTAGTACCTGGTGAGCATAATGGAAAATGAAAAGTCACTCCCCTTTGACAAAGGGCACATAAAACCCCAAACGTGGGGAACCCCTAATTAACAAACCTCGACATAAGCCCCAATCCTCACCATACGGATATTCCTTTAGAAACCTGCGCTATAACCCAACGTTTATCCTTTTTTAAATAAATTTTATTGATCGAAGTTTCACAAGCTGTGAAATATTCTCGTTGATGAAACGCAAACGCAAACGCAAACGCAAATGTAATAACAAAAGCAAATGTTCAACATTTTGCAGACGATACTGTACTTTATTTATCATGTAATTCATCTCAAGAGGTTGATGTACACCTTCAGCAAGATTTACAGAAAGTCGATATGTGGTGTAGAAAAAATAAAATATCAATAAATATAGATAAGAGCAATATAATGGAGATACTACCTAAGAAAAAAGATATGGATAAAACCAGATTCATGTTTAAACTGGGTGATACCATCATGGATTATTGTAACACTTATACTTATCTAGGTTTAAAAATTGATACCAGGTTGAATTTTAAAGAACATTTACAACAAAAAATATTACAAATCACGAAAAGATTAAGAGCCATAATGAAAATACAGGGGGCTCTCACCACAAAGAATATTTTAACTCTGTATAAAGCAGCTGTCAGGCCCATAATAGATTATGGAGATATATATGGTAGCACCCAAAAACTTATTAGCTAAATTGCAAACTGTACAAAATTCCTTTATACGGATGGCTTTTAAAATGAATAAAAGAGATAGTGTATCAGAGTTGCAAAAAAGAAATAGGTATAAACTCTCTAGCGGAACGAAGAGAGGATCATTTATTAGAACTAGCCCATGGATTAAGCTTAAAACATGAATTTATAGACACTAGAGAAATAAATCTTAGATCACTATCCAATGGGAAAATGATGAAAATACCAAAGCCAAACACTGAGATGGTAAAAAAATCTTTATTTTATCAAATACCCATCCTGCGGAATGGGTTACCAAAAGAGGGAAAATCTTGTATATTGAAGGAAGATTTTAAACTTTTTATGTCAAGAAGAGATGAGAAACCGAGAGGTAACATTGTTAGTGCGGTATGATTAGTAAATTAAGGGAAAGTAGAGTAAGAAACAGAGTAAAGTATCAAAGATATTAATGATGATTGTAAATGATACTTAGAGTATCATTAGTATATATATATATATATATATATATAGGGAAAAGCTAACTTTGGCATGTAAGTCCATGTACTATCTTATCTTATCAAATCTTAAAAAGGTTATGTACGATAATAGGTACCAATGTACAGATTGAAGGATAATCTCGAGAGTGATTGGGATATCTCTAAATGTTCGTTTTCTCTTATAAAGAGATTTTATGTTAAACAATATAGATTGTATCGTAATAGATTTGGAAACAGTACAAAAATGAGAACTACATCAGGAATAAGAAATATTTGTTAGCTGATCAGAGATTCAAGGGACGCCCTGGAAGATCTGCGAATGCGAATCCGCCGATGGAAACTGTTATTGTACTTAGAAATAAGCTATGAAATGATTGTCCTATTTCGAGAATAATGAAAATGTAAAAATGACTCTTGAAATAAAACTATTACAACAACAACAAACGCAGGGTGGCATGTGATGGATTGTATCAATTGTCTTTCCACATGCAGGTTCGTAGCTATTAACCATCTTCACCTTCTATTGCTACCCAACACAATGAGTTTATAAAATGTTGGTAGTTCGATGCATAAATACTATGGCTTGTACCATGGTTTCACTACTTTGAATTCAGAATGATTTCGAGTCAAAAATTGTAATTCCATTCACAAAACCTTAGGTGGTTTTATGTTCGACTGAAATGAACTTGCATATTTAAGTCAGTTTTTAGTTGACAGTCAAGCCGCCCGTGGGCACATTTTGTGGTCTGGGAGAGAGTCGTGTCGATAGATCATCTCACCACAATGATGTTAGGTTAACACCTTGGCATTTTTTCCCCATTGAACCATTGAAGTTACTTTAGGGCGGAAACCTACTGCTTCATGAATCAAATTACTCAAGTTGGTAGGCCGATACAAGGAACCATTAATTGCTGTATGATTCGCGTGAGAAAATCACCGATGAACGTTGAAGCGTATATCTTTATTATATATTCGTCCGGTCAACATAGTGATTCGAGATGCAGATATCTTTTTCATTATTGAAGCTTCATTAAATATGTAGCAGGACTATAATTATCTTATTATGCTCTGATGAATGTTTATTTCAACCCCTATTATATTTCTAGGGTGGTTCTCGAGGACATAAATATTGCAATGAAGTATAATTTTCGTTTTTTTAAGGGAATCCCTCAATACTTCAAATTGTTATGTTATATGATATTACATAAAAGCTTTTTAAAGGGCCTAGTCCACAAAGCCGATTCTCATGCGATTCTGCCAGAAATTAGTGCAAAAGAGTCCTGTGCGGCGCAAAATCGCGTGAGAATCGGCTTAGTGGACTAGGCCCTTAACAGACAAAGACAAAAATGTACATCTGTGACAGTATCACCTTGAAAAACAGGTGAGCGGTTTAGATTATACTTTATGATGCCAAGTCTGTGTAGTCAATGGGATGATTTAACGTACAGACACTATTCTGAATGTTCAAGGTCATGGCAAGATTCATTTGGTCCATAACTGGTAAAGAACAAAGTGAATTTCTAGCTTTGGGTAGCCTTCGGCCAATCAATTACAACTTGCGCCTTGGAAATATGTAGAACTGAGAAGCAGCTTTTTAGACATTAATGTGATTTAAATATAATATGAAGCTGGACAAATAGAATAAACACCATCAACACAACACCTTATTTATTTATTTATTTATTTATTTAAAAAAAAAAGCAGTTTTAAGGCTTATCAGGTATTATTAAAGATTGATTTTCCTATTCAGCAGAAGAATAGACGCCGTATCATAAAAACTGTCCTGGCTATATCTAGCTCAAATTAATCGGAGTATTCCAAACCCTGCAAATATCACGTAGTACAAGTAAGAAAGCACATCAATAGTGAGAGACTTTTTAAGTATTTAAGAAAGTTCAAGCTGAGAATTGAATTTCAAGTTGAATAATCCGAGAACTGAATTATTTCAAGTTGAATAATCTCCCAAACTAAAAGAGAAAGAACCAAAATACGCTGACACCCCCTATAATGTGTGGGGCTATTAAACGTCACACCTTACGTGACTTCTGTCCCCAAACCACACGCTGTCAGCCACGTTAACAACCCATAACATGCCCCTAGCAACAACCAGACGTCCACCACAGACGTCCATAGCGCGACTCCCCCTTTATCTCCTTCTCGTATCTTGCCATGCCCATCATACCTTTGTGTTGCCAAACTGCCTTATCTTTTGAGGTCGAAGCAATAACTTAAAAAAAAATGGCTCAAAATGCGGAATAATTTACTTTGAACACGTGACACAATGGAAATGTAAGCTGGGGTAATTTAAGACTCGGCAGTAAGTGATGAAATGCGTGACTTCAATTGTTGAGGGTGGTCGTTCTAGCAGTTCGTGGAATGTCAGGGAGTGATTATTAATAGGGCTGGTAGCTAGAGGGTTTCGATGAATTCTTTTTTTATTCTACGTATCACTGTATGGAAATGTGGAAATATTCTGGAAATGTTACTGGAAAGAGCATGCTGCATACTATTATATCTAAATGTATGAAGTTTACACTTGGGATGCACTATAGTTATATTTCATATACCCCGAAGTGTATAACTGTGTTATGATATTATGGCATAACAATAGTTACACTTGTTTACAAACAGATTTAAATGATTTCGGATTTCTTCTGTTGTCTATGATTGCCTATCCCATTTGGATGGGCTATTCCGCCTTCTTTATTTCTTTGTCAGCATACCACTTTTGTTTTTCTCCAGCCCCGATATCATTAGAAGTCGCCATACAAGAATCGAATTCAATCCGTTGTTGACAGTTATATGTTATGAATGACAACTGTCTGATACTGTTCAAAGTAACAATCAAAATAAAGGCAAAGAACAAAGCGATTGATATTTGATTTTTCCATCAATTTTGCGATGTTTAGAGATAACCATACCGATTAAATAAAAAGATCTCAATGACTTCAGCAAGTTCATATTGTATGCGCATTTGCGTCAGCTATGTCTGGATCGAGTACTAGCTGAACCTCAGACATGTTTTATTGTTCTATAAATTAAATCGCAGTACGGAGAGCGAATAAAGTCCCCTCCCAGGTTTTGAAAAGGTGACCTACGTTTCCACTTAATCAGAAAACTACACTACACAACATATTATATAGTTTTACAAAAAGGACCTTGAGATTTTCACACATAATTATTAATTGATGAATCCGAGTGTATTTTTCGTTTCATTTCCTTATAAAACTGAAAGGTAATATTCGGTATGTTTTTCAAGGACATGCGGGGTGGAGTTGCAAAGTGCTCAGTAATATTGTTATTGTCATTATCTTTGTTATCATAGAGTGCGTAAGTGTCATGGCGGCGGGGCGCGAATTAACGAAAATTAGTCGCGCAGTTGTACCGATGTGTGGACCGGAAGTAAACAATCCCCATAGAGTTAGCATTGCGGCGATAAATAATCACTCTTTATATCGCCCCAGTAAAGGTATAACGATTATGAAGGCTATAGTTGAAATTGTTTGCCTCTAAAGATGGATATATGTGAGTTCGAAGTCCTAAAACTATTTGATCGTTGAAAGAACAGAGATTTAATATCGCGGTAACGTTGGGGCTATGGGACTTTCGCGGGACATGTCCACATGACGTCATGAAACTGCTACAGTAGCGCGACTCCAAAAATCGCCGCGGTGGACTACTTACGCGCCCTATTACTATAATGTGCCGACAATGACACCTGCTTCACCTATTCCATGTCTCGAAAAATGATTTCTATCTAAGACTACCATCTACGGAAATCATTATAATATTAATCGGTAAAAAAGTGTGGGTAACAAAAACTAATACCCTATTCACGGAGCATAAACTTGATTCCAGATTTGTGATACCACTCTATGCCATTGTTGATGATCTGTGTGTTATAGGCTTTCCGTACACATTATAACCATTATATTGTGATACAATTCGTAAAAAGTTGTTATGAACCATGCTTTGATATTGGCTTGAATTGAGTGCAGTATTAGTTTCCTTTACTCACGAATGGAAAGTATAAAGAGGGCATTTGAAGCTACGTACGTGATTTGGCAATAGTTAAATTTGCTTGGCAAATATTGTACGTAAACAGCATCATTCAAATTTTTAATTAAAATCTTGTTCTTCAGGGCAATGACGTAAATTGGTAGAAAAAAATAAAATTAAAATATTTCCCCAATATCAGAAAGATAATATGGGTATAATAATATATTCAATTTCAATTTCGCATGGGTAAAAAAACAGGAACTAAAACCCTGAAGAATATTTTGACATCATCAGAATATTCACAACTTTAGAAAACTTATAGCAGTAGAGCTTTCAAAAAACCCAATACATGTATGGGTAGTAAATAACATAGTGTGTAGCTCTATATAATAATATACTGTATAGCCACAGTAGCTAAACCTAGTCTCCTGTATAAGTGAATGTGTACAAACAGGTGTAGCATTGTTCACGTGTTGGGTGTCAGGAGAAACACCTTGAGATGGGCAGTCAGATAGGAAAGATATAGATCAACTAATGATAGAATTATGGTTCGCGTCCATACGCAAACAATGGGTAAACATGCGACTTCATGGTACACGCACCCTTTTATTGTCAGTTTCCGACGTCTGCGATTGGCACACTTATATGTGTACGGAGCAATATTATCATTGCTAAGCTACTACTCGAAAATATTGTGATACAATTTATAAAAAGTTGTTATGAACCATGTTTCAACATTGGATTTAATCGAGTGCATTAATAGCCTTCTGTACTCGCTAATATAAAGTATAAATAGGGCAATTTGAAACCTTCTTACAATATTGTTTGATTCAATTGTTCATTTCCAAAACCTTTGAATTCAATTTACGAACTTTGGTCAATTTGTAACAACAACTTTACTATTTAGTATAAAACTCTAGGAGTTAATGGGATAATCGAGCCAAAATGTTTTAAATCATTAGCTAAGAAAACACTCATCTGGTTAGACCAGAACTTTATTGATTAAGACGATGACTACAATCGATCTAACAAACAACTGTTGATCTTAAGAGAAACGTACTTAAAAGTTGAACTGAGAATATCAAATAATAGGAAACTACTGCGCTATAGTACGTAGTCTATTATACGAATGTAAAATAAAAAGTTATTTAAACATAGCAGTGTACCACCTTCGTCAATGACGACTGTGGAATTGTTCACTGCAAAACTTTATTCTAAAACCAACAGAAAGCTTGAAAACCTCCCTTAGCTGGAGAAACGCTCTCTGACAACAATAAGATCGAAAATAGAAGTTTCTAAATCTAAATTCTAAATGAATATTTGGTGTATGACTAAAGTACCCTTCAGGGGTAATAAACCCATGTATGTTTGCTACCATCTGGAATCCTGTGTGATTGAGTAATTGTATGGTAGAAATAAAACCCAGGGAACATATTTCCGTTACTTATATATATATATATAGCAATGGCATGAACAAAACGGAGAAAAAACATGCAGTCCCCGTTTTAAAAAAATCATTTTGAATTATAGAATTGGTGAGTAATTGGGACAAAACTGATAAACATGCACAGCTGGTTGTAATTAGAATACTCCATCTTTCTGTCAGCTCTCCCGCAGGTTATACTTCCTCCAACAATTACTTAAGCTTTTCTTTTGTTTAACTGGTGATGTGTTTCTTCATTGAAATGCATGTAGTGACTGACATGAAAAAATAAAAATCATAACCTTGAATAATTAGCTGTCAATGTCTTTGATTGTGGTAGATGTTTCTTGAGAAGTTTCATCGATCAGTTTTCATGCCATGTGTATAGCATAGATTTCTGCAATACGTGGGCATTGTTGCAGCCAATCACCACACAACTACCCACCACTCCACCTACACTCCCTCCGTGTACTAACTACTTTCATTCTTCTGCCTACTCACTTCACATTCAGCCACCAAACCAACCACAATTTAACCTACCCACCCTCACCTATTATACTCATCGTTTCATTTCTCATCACTAATTATTTATCATGATCAAATCAATTCAATCCCTCTCAATTAACTTCATAATTTCATCAATTTTACCAATTTCATCAGTGAAAGATTAACTCCTTTATAGATATAAAATATATTATATAGCTATATATCTATCTATATATATATATATGTAGATGGCGATGTAAATACATGAGAAACTGTTATGCCACTTAGCACCACTGACTGTTACCACTGACCATCGGTCACTTCTTGCAGTACACACTCAGCTTGCACACGTTTTTTCTTTTTTTTTTATTATTAATTATCATTCATTTATGTTTCTATTAGAGAAAGCGGTGTTTTATTGCCGGCTCAAGGCACCCCCCCCCCCCCTCTTGTTTGGTCGTCCTTCATAATTTACAAAGTTTAAATAAATCTACAAATAATTTAATAAACTTTAATTTCCCAAAGCTGCTTTCACCCTCATTTATTTATTTTACTCTTAATCAAACGGCTCGACAACAATGAGGATAACATTTTCTTCAAGATTCTAAGACGGAGAGCAAACAACTTAGTAAACATATAGGACGTCACAAATATCGCTCTCAGGGAAAATTTATCCTGTTTAATAAAAAACAAATGTTATTTCGAATTGATTTTGAAAGGTTCTCGTGGAAAGACATAAAATCGTCTTCATTTGTCTATCAGTATTTCGTAATTGGATGTATACAAAGTGGCCTATTTGGAAATGTGATAGCAATGCATCAATGCATTTGAATATCAAAGATCGTGACCTGGTCTTTTGTTTATTGTCAGAACATTTCCTTGCTCATTCACAAACATGAATACTCTTTTATGACAAATATTAATCCATATAATTGCAATAAAGAATTGCATTGATTATGTTCTGGATGGAATCGGGGTGCATCTATGCATCCATGCATAACACCATGTTTCATAGAAAAGGAAGACATGATCAATATTGTTTACAACCTAAGTCCCTCGATGGATAGCAGTATTCACAATTCCACAAAGCAAAATATGGATATATACAAGACATTCTAAGAAACTACTTGAAGGGAACCCACAAAGATGATATTGCTAATAGCTCCACCTCATTCGGAGAAAACTGGGTTATCTCTGTGTGTCGAGCATGGGATGATTCCTATAGTTACAGGCTTATGGGTTCGAGTTCCACGTCAGATACTATACATGATAAGTAAATGTGATTCACCTTTTCAGATGGTTGGCGTGTATTTTCTATTTACTTTGATAATGTCGGACTGGTGGTTTATTGAGAAAAATGAACTTTGGGAGGTTCATTGAGCCCTTGGTTTATATATACAACCTTTCCCTTATTCGTGTGCAACCTTAGTTTCGTTCCTTACCTGAGCATAATGGTACATTTAATTATTTTGTTATAACCTTTATTTCATGCTTCATTTATGACTAGTTCAATGGATAGGCCCCTAATTATATCCCAACATCTGTTTCCACCTTTGAATATACCTAGATTCACTTTAAAGTAGATGGTCTCTGTAAGAAGATATAGAATAGCATTGCCTTAGTGATTGTATCCTCTCAGCCTGCATGGTTTTAGTTTACCACATGGGCTTAGCTGTCGTAGTATGTCCCCAGAGTAAAAGGAAACTCCGAGGAATAGCTTATTACATATGAGACATATATCAGGTACACAGCCACAACCCTCTACTTTCAGATTGAACAATATATGTTCTTTTGGTATAGTTGAGAAAGGAATCTAGTGCTTGAAGTAAGAAGAGTCCCACTTTCTTAGAAAATGAGTATTTTCAAAGACATTTTCCATGATTTAGTGAAAGTACCTGAAAGTTTGGGTAGGAAGTTGATCCATCTACTGGTTTGAATATTTGAAAGTGAACCATAAAGAAGGGATTCGGGCTCTATTTCAGAATCTCTGTCTGAGGGACGGCAGCTTGCTCCTCTTCAGAATCGCTGTCTGAAAGAAGATGGCCTGCTACCTTTCAGAATCACTATCTATTAAGGCCTGCTCCGTTTTAGAATCACTGTCTAAGGATAGCAGATTGCTCCCTTAAAAATCACTGTCTGAGGAGGGCAGACAGCCCCCTTCAGAATCACTGTCTCTGGAGGGCAGACTGCCCCCTTCAGAATCATTGTATGAAGAGAGCAGACTGCTCCCTTCAGAATCTTTATATGAGGAGAGCAGACTGCTCCCTTCAGAATCTTTGTATGAGGAGAGCAGACTGCTCCCTTCAGAATCACTGTGTGAAGAGAGCAGACTGCTCCTTTCAGAATCACTGTATGAGGAGAGCAGACTGCTCCCAACAGAATCACTGTCTGAGCAGAGCAGACTGCTCCCTTCAGAATCTTTGTATGAGGAGAGCAGACTGCTCCCTTCAGAATCTTTGTATGAGGAGAGCAGACTGCTCCCTTCAGAATCTTTGTATGAGCAGGGCAGACTGCCCCCTTCAGAATCTTTGTATGAGGAGAGCAGACTGCTCCCTTCAGAATCTTTGTATGAGGAGAGCAGACTGCTCCCTTCAGAATCTTTGTATAAGGAGAGCAGACTGCTCCCTTCAGAATCTTTGTATGAGGAGAGCAGAATGCTCCCTTCAGAATCACTGTCTGAGGGAGAGTGGCCTGCTCCCTTTCAGAAAGCCTGTAGATAGACACTGTGACAGACCAATCTCTTACTGTAAGAGACTATAATCTGGCAAACATAAGAGCACCTTTTAATCTAACATATGTGTCTCTTTTCCTGACAGGCGTCCTATATGTTATTATAATGAAATCAGGAGGAACAGGAAAGTTTTAATTGGGGATTGGCGGAAACAACATGTATAGAGTCAGATATGGGAGTGGAAGATGTAATAATGGGATAGTTTAAATGTTTTGCTCCACTATAGTATTAGTTGGAAAAGAAGGGTTTGATGGGAGAAAGGTATACTCAGAATCTCACCAGAAAGCTGTAGTGTCTATTGATTCATTAATTAAATTGATAATGTGTTGTGGCACTATGAGTCATTGGCTGGAGTGTTTGAGGTTGTCCTATTGCAGTGCATCAGTATGTGAGACCTACAGGTATCTAATTCCATGGGTAGTCTCAATTCCTGCCAGGGGCAGTTTACCAAGGTTAACGTCCTATGATAGTTTACTATACCAGGGAGGAGTTTATGGGATCTTTCCTTCATGCACTGTGGATAGTGATCCAGTGCAACTAAAACACTCTGACGAAATAAGTACTGACCTCTCTCTCTGAAGAAGAGACTTAAGGTTTTCAATCTACACTGCAGTTGCACGAATGGACCACAAGGTGGACACTCATATATCTACTGAGCTCTACGATGAGACATTTGGTTGTTAGAATGTGTATTACATGTAAATGGAAGAAGTGTGTGGGTCTGGAGGCATAGATGGGTATTGTGGATGTGTAGGTGAGCTAGAAGGAGCAGGTGGCTGAGTTAGCCAATGATCCCATCACTAATTACTACTCACAAGCAATGCCACATTGTACTGGGAACTGCTCATTAATCTATATACCACATGCAGTATAACCCCTTCCCATACTTGTACATTAGTTTAATACTTACATGGACACTTTTCATACACACACATATATATACAGTCTATTTATGTATACATTGATGTATGTATTCGTTGATATTAATGTGCTTTTATTGTTTCACTTACTGGATACCGCACACCTCAAAGTATTGGAAAGATATTTTCTGATTGATAACTTGAGAAGGATTACATTTGTGATTAATAGTATAGTATTAATAGGGAATTGCCCCTATGTAAAAGAAAACATTCTCTACCTGAGTAGTTAATAAAATGGATGCTTTGCAGAAAGACATATGATAAATACCATACCATGATATCAAAGGACGAATTTTACCATTGTTTCTAAGATTCGTGATTCATGATATCCTTTTATACCACCATAGCATTCCACGGATTATGTTTTGTTTTAACTCAACTTGTTATTGAGGTATTGATAGGTTTATATAGCTATCTTTATTTCATACAAGTTGGATAACACCACAGGTTGCCCACAGGCTGTCTTCCCCTGCCACCTGATAACATCCAAGATCAATAGGAGCTTGAAAAGAAACAAAGACGACTTATGAGAGACTATCATATATCAGTACTGTTCTTTAAAAGTTACGTTACTTAACCTTTACAATAAGATGCTTTAGAATCTAGACTAGATTCGTGACAAAAAAAATACAGATCTGTAAATTGCCTATTCCCCATACTTAGTAATAACCTTTATGTTTTAGCTCTTGGAAAAAGAGGACAAGAATGAGCACTTTGCATAAAATCACCTCCTATATCATGTCCACCCAATACATTACAAGGCTCCTTTTCCCTGAGCCTTTTTTAAAGTCCTTTGTGGGTGATTTGGAAGGTTTTTATGAGGCTCCCCTGACAGGTACTGAGAAAATAATTTAGTTTAAGATGAGGTAAAGGAGGCCAAGGCCAAGAAAACTTGAGTTAAATGTTTATAAATCACCATGGTAATTATGAGTGAGGCAATATGGGTGTGGTTGGACAGGTTCCCAAGGGCAGTGAGGAAGGTACTGGAGGCTGTTACAGCAGGAAAATAAGAAATATTTACTCCAGATTATTTGTAAGTGAAGAGGTAAATGGATAGCTGGGAGGAGACTCTATATTTGAAGACCTAGTATGCTTCATTGAGGTTTCTTAAGTTAATTTTGCCCCACCTAAAAGCTTGGAGTTGAAACTCATGTTTCTTCGTGTATGGAATCATTTATCATTATTATTTCTGACACAGGTAACTGAAGAGGACTGTCAAAAAGACCTCTATTTAAGAATAGCGCCTACTGTATGGGAGGTCAATCCTAGATCTCCAATTCAAAGGCCTTTACATCCTACCTAGACTCATCCAAATAGTAGCAAGAAAATGACTTCTGTTAGGGTAGACACTCGGTGGAACTAATTCTGGTTAGACGACTAAAAGCTATGCAGAAGAAAAGAGTATGAAATAAAACTGAAACAATTATGGTGTGTAGGAAAACTTCCTTTCCAGGAAACTAAGTTGAATGAATATTTCTTTGGGACGGGCTACAAAAAACGTCTTGTCGATATGTTATTACTTGTTTACACAATAATGACTAAAAGCTATGCAGAAGAAAAGAGTATAAAATAAAACTTAACAAATTATGGTGTGTAGGAAAACTTCCTTTCCAGGAAACTAAGTTGAAATGAATATTTATTTGGGACGGGCTACAAAAAACGTCTCGTCGATATGTTTATACTTGTTTACACAATAACTTTACATGTGGCAATATGTATATTTACTCACAATGTATATTTACTCACAATTCTATTGATCTAAGGTTAATGTGAATAGATAAAGCAATCAACATAATATATACATTACTATTTGTATTGTTTGTATAAGTTGCATTATAGTTTGATAAAGACAAAATAATTATACAGCCTCCAAATCGGTTTCAGCATAATATATTATATAAATAATATAAATGACATTTTCATACAGGTTTTCTTAAACTTGTCGGGTGATATGTGTACATACAAGTGTGAATAGCTTGTTATTTATGTCATCGTATTTAGGTATTTTGAAGTCTTTCACTCTGCTGCATGCCATATCATTCTCCTTAACTTTCTCGCCTCTCTACACATCACATTTCGGCATAGAACTGTTGAATGTAGTATGATAATAGTTATTGTATGGGTGCATACCAAATTCCTGTATATCAACCACAGCTATACATGTAGGCTATTTATCCATTCCCACACTAGAGGGGGACAGAGCATTAAATCACACATACAGCCTTCTACCGCGCATGCTCCCTGCAACCTTTCAGCCATATTTGCTCCTGCCGTTGACGTTGACACTTTCACAATATGGCTGCCCCTAGTAAAATGTCCATATGCCCTTTTTATGGGGTCCCTTTCTCCAATGCCCTTTTTTATGAAGGGCCTTTCTCCACCGCTCTTTTTTATGAAGGGCCTTTCTATGTTTCTCTTATAATGGAAGGTCCTCCTTACACCTGCCCTTATATATACTCACAGCCTTTGCATCTCTGACTTGATTATAGACTGCCATATTATGTGAAGGGAAAATGGGGAGAATTTTTTTGAATATTCCCTGCTGTATTGTCAGCTATTACGACAAACAATATCTTACCAAATGTACCCATATTATGATTTAAACTATTGTACTGGATTTTACCGATAATTACTGCATAAATATGCTGCTGCAGTTGAATGTTTATACAAGAATTTGAAGTCAATTCGGCAAAGGAGAAATGACCGCCGAGGAGTAATACGAATTTATTATTAAGATACGCCGCTGCAGGAAAGGATTTCGGCGGGTCTCCGAAATATAGATGGCGACGTTTATGAAGCCCTGTAGCAAGAACAACCTGACAAAATCCTCCAAAGTAAAAAAGCCTTTTTACTTTTGGATGAACAAACAAACGAGCAAAATGAGTAATTCTTCAGTTTTTGACCGATGTTAACTGAGAGTGCAGCTTGGAAAATATGAATCTCTACAGTCACTAGCGGCATTCGATTTTTCCATTTCAAAGTGTGTCTGATCTAATAATCGTGATACGGATCATGATTTTCACATTTTCAAATCTCCGGTAATTTCACAGATCATATCATGTCTATATAATAATAGTCTATATATGTATAGTCTATATATAAATATTTCCTAAATCCTAAATTATGTCTAAGAGCTTAGTGTCTGTTAGATTATTAGGGATTGGGAAGACGATCCAACTCATTTTACCCTATATGGTTTGGGGTCATTGCTGGCTTGCTTTGGTCAGATTTCTATGAAGAACCTGTTTTGCAGCCAACCATTTATCTTGTAGCAAGGGAACTGCTAGGTATAATACAAACTGAAGTTTACACATCAGACTGTATTCGCCATATATTCATTAATGTATTCAATCAAAATGACCATCTTTTTAGTTATAATATTTATCGGATTGGATCTTTATTCATTAGAAACATTTACATGATTTAATTATAATATTATATGTTTTACCAAGTTGTTAATTAAGGAAATTAGCCACAACAATGTGATGGCAAAGATATGTACTATTTGTACCAGGATAGTATTGAGAGGCAGATGTTTGAGCGTATTTATAAGCTTTCCCTAGAAAACATAATTCAATCGTGACCAGCAATGTTTCTTATTAATCTAAAACAATGGTCAGCCAGTATTTTCTTGGACGAGACAGTCTATCCAACATTTTCAATTCAGTTTATTAACTGTTGAAATCACCTTACAAATCCAATAATGATTATTGTGAATTTGTAAACTGCCAATTAAGGTTCCCGAAAGTGGCAAAGATAGAAATAATTAATAGTTAATACCAAAGGCGCAAGATTTAAATATATAAATTGAATACAAATGAAGGTTCACTCCCTCAGGCAAACACCCAGTCAGGCTGGGCGATAATAAGTTAAATGGAAGAGAAAGGTGATCTTCGAACTCAGATACCTACAGGTAGAGCCACTTGACCTGAAATGCAGTCAGCCCTTACATACTTGGGTTCTAGCCTTTGTCTTGACTTGTATTGGGGATATGCTATCTTATCCTCAGGCCCAATTCCTTTTACAGCTTTGCCTTTTCTTGTGTACAATTCCTGGGTTCTTCCTCTTCCCACATGTTTACCAATCGCTCTCCTTTGGGCAGTTAATCTCCCTAACATCCTACAGAGACCACCCGAAATTCTGTAAATGAAAATACAGCCATTTTCTTCATTTCTTGGGTAGAATGGATGAATGTGGTAATAGAATGTGAAACAGACTCCCAACTATTCACACATAAAGATAGATTCATTTATTTGGGTTTCAACTTCACAATATCTGTATAAAAAACAACTAACAAGACGCACCCATGTAGGTTGAATCTACCCTTATTTGTAGTTATCCTAGAGAGCCTAATTTCCACCGGCAGTCCCAATCCCCACCCCGGGTGGCATCAGGCCCTTATTTACAGATAGGTAAATGAGAAATCTCCTCTATTGTAAAAGAAACATTTTCCATTTTCTAAATTACGTCCAGTCACGCATTCCCTTCACTCCCCTACACATCTCCTTTATTCGCCACTTGCGCCCAAGTCCGCCTTTGGTCGCCATTTGCGCCCAGTCAGTCATTATCCCCGAGCTGTGGCTCGGAGGGGCCAGCACCGAGTGCTCATGTGTCTCGACGAGTACTTGTTTTCGTAAACAGGTATTCTGGGTGACCTGAATTCTTTTCTTGCAATAAAGTGGATGTTAGGTTGATTTGGTATTTGTAGGTATCCTGTTGATTCAAATGTGCATTCCGAATCGAATGGCGCTGGTACTGCTACAGCCTCCAGATTTAAATTTAATTGGGATAACATTTTGCGTTGTGTCCTGTTTTATTGTATTCCAGATTTTTTAATGAGGGAAAAAGGCTACTATACCTGACGATACACCGTCATCCTATAGCACAGTCCATGTTTTAAAAACACTTGTTGATTTGATGACCGTTTATTTCCAGAATTATGGGCACCTCGTTGAGTATTTTAGGTTATTGTTGGTGCCCCAGATAAACACATATAATAACATCAAGATAGGATTTCAGAACAGCAGTATGTACACATCTTTATCAACATTAGGGACATAAATAATAATTTGCTGATATGATCCATAATCTAAGCTAGTCACACAGTATTGTTAGTATAATCATCACCAGCTAAAGACTGTCAAATTGCCGCCCCCTAAAATATGGTAATTAGGATCTAACTATGGACTTAAGATTACCGTTCATGTAGCTTATTGACAAAATGATTACGTTTTTGAATGTTTCAATGCAATAAATCTTCCTGATATTACAGAAATGGAGGGCATAGGTTTTTCCCACCAGCTTTGGCGCCAACGAGTACAAAGACATTTTCAAACTCTCATTATAAATCTCGAAAACGTCTTATGTCCAATATTTATGCTATATTACCATGTATATGTATTATGTAAGCAGGGAATCCCCAATGATGTCATCATAAACAATCCCTTTCTCTTGATATGAAAGCCATGCACCTCCGTTTCCCCTGACATAACCTAGGACCCCCTGCTGTACGTTGTAACTGGTCCTGATTGAGGTAAATGCTATCAGTTCATATGAATATGTTTGGAATTATGTCCTGTAGGGGCCACGAGTGTTTCAAATCAGACAACAAGACAGGGTGCGATGTAATAAATGTTTTCCCTCTGTCAATGATCTACCTACCTCCTGCCCACCTAGCTAGACAATGATCGCTCGTAGTGATATCGTGATTGGTTCAAGGTGTGTTCCTGTTTATGATATGGATACCCACATTGCTGAACACATCATGTGTAATATATTAAGTGATTCAGGTCCTTATGATAAAGATATCACTTTTTGCCTTTCAGTTATTTATTTGTGTATGCATAGTTTGGATTTTGACTACTTCCCTGCTTATGCCGAATCCTGTTTCCCTTTTCCATGATTTCCTCTTCCTCGCCTTATCTAAATAGTGTATTCTTCTTTCTGTTCAGACTTCTTCCTCCACATTGTTCTTTTTTGTTGATATCCTTTGGCCAATCCTATGTTATTCTTCCATTACACAATTCCCAACACCCAGTTCTGACTTCTGATGGAATTTATACAACACCTGACGTGTACAATCATTCTCCCCTATAACCATCCTCTTCATTGTTTCATTCTTATTTCTCATTATTTCTGTCTTCCTAGTCCTCCCCTTCTTTCATCTTCACAAATAACTACATTCCTCCCCACTACAATCTCTTCGTCTTTCCATCCTGCTTCCATATTTTCCCTAGCATTCTTTTCTATTTCTTTATACCTGTCCATCAACTATTCCTTCAACATTCTTAAGGCTTCACCCTCTCTTAATTAAATGTATTCTTATTTCCATATACTCGAACTTTCTCTGGACAGCACCCTCAGGTCCATGCGTGGGCATGGGGCTACTACTATTACTAGGATGCGAATCATCAGCAGCCATGTTGCAAATTTAAAAGTGTTTGCGAAATTATACAATATTACTTTAGGATTTTCAACTCAATTTGTTGTCGATCTATAGATAGAGAGGCATGATTTCAGCAAATCCCAGCGAAAGATCAAGTAGCACATGGGGCATACGAATACTATAGAGCTCACTGATAGGGATAGATATGATCGATTTTTCATCAAGGCTTCTGTATTATTTTTCTGTTATTTTTTGGACTGGTGCAGTTCCCTGTAGCATATGTTCAGATGTCCTGACCCAGAGATCTGCATGAATGTTTGTCAATCATTCTCCAGACTAGCATGTGTACACGCCAATCACTCCATCATACAGATAAACTTTCACTTGTTATCACCCTTTATCTCTCCCTTCCCACCCTTCAACCATCACAGATGTATCTGAGTCAGACAGTTACTCTTGTCCACAGCTTATCAATCATTCCCTCTCCTTCTCCTTCCTCTCAATCTACATTTATATAGATTGACCTTAAGCCAATGTTTTTCTTTCACCTATAAATCTGGGTCTTATGGCAAGATTGGAGAAACTACATCGCAGTCACTACTTCTACATTCTTTAAATTGACGACTCGCAGAATCTTACAATTTCAAGTTATTTCAGACCCCATTAGAAAATGAAATCCTTTTAACCATTCCACTTTCAGAATCGTTTATATTATAATATAAATTATATATAAATGATATATCTATGGATGTGTGAACATGTGTATGGGAGTTTTCGCACATCCATAGATATTATATTTTACAATATTGTTGATATATACACAGTTCTATATATAGCCGTTGGCAAGAATCGACAGTTATTCTAATATCTATGACATATTTGAAAATTCCTTATTTCTATGGCCCAATGACCACATTACACAGTAAACCTTTCTAAGTTGCTATGGTGCCTGATCGCAGCATCATCAATTGATCAAGAACCGAATCTCAGACCTTTGGAAATCAATGAAATGAATTATTAAACAAGTATTTAGATATCTCTATCATTTTGAACAAATACCAGTGAGTGACTATAACACTATTATAGAACAGTATAACTATATAATATAGTTATACTTCCAAACAGCGAAAATGGAACTCTATAATATTTTCTTTCTTGGTGTAGACCATGGGCTATTTTGGTCTGGAATTCTATTAAAATCCTGCATCTTTATGCTCGACGCCTGTCACATGGCTTCCTTCTTCATTTAGCAGTACCGATTTCATGGGGAATGGATTATGAATACCAGAACCCATATAGCAAGTGACCCAGAATTTGAGGGCGGAGAATAATGGTAATATTCACTGCCTACCATGGAGCCACCTTGCACTATGTGCCTCTACTGCACAATGCATGTCATGCCGTATTGCTACTATGGTAGGCCATGTGGAAAATTAGATCTTTGGTGGGAAGAGACAGTGCATGGGTGTACGTTGCAGAGGGGTGCTGGGATTGCAAGGCGTTACATGTATTCGAGAATATTGGATAAAACTAAAGGGGTATTCGCATGTATTTGGCGTGAATATTTATCTTATATCTATATTCAGATATATGTTAAATCACATATAAAAATTATGGGGGACGACTCCGAATAAAAACATTCATTTGCATTAACAGAGCTGGACCTCTCAGAGAATAGGAGTATCCAAACTATAGTATATTTGTCAATGATTTGTATCCAAGCCAATATTTTTCTCTGTTTATTTCTTATTTTGTTTTAGATTAATCGGTAACGGTAAACGTGCCAGCTGTAGGCGTCCCATATTCTTTTCCATTGCATTCAGTAAGAAGTATTATACTACTACAAAATCACAACTTGAATTGCCATGGGGGGGGGAAACTTTAATATGTAATACAATACCGTTGTTGACAACTAGGACACCCTATGATTGGCAATAGAATTGGGGGAACAATGCGCAATAAGTTAAATTATTACAAACCAAAGTTGAAATACCTACACAATGCATTGATCTTTCCCAATCAATTAAGAAACAATGCTTTAGCAACATGACCTACACGTTGTTTCTTAAAAACATGTTCATTCACAAAATCAATATTATATCTCATAAAGTTTACTTTCCAAAGGGATAGGCCTAACTCTCCGCCAAAAGTGTAAATCTCTCACAAAAAGATGTGCAGTAACTATTGCCGGCTTACAAAAACATTGTGACCGGTAGAGAACCAGTTGTGCCAATCATCTGTCCGATGTAAATCACTTATCTCCATCCCCTGCTCTCCTTCATTCACTTAGTGTATGTCCGCCGTGCCCTCAACGCCAGATCTAGGGGCTGCACTCGGTGTAGTTTCTGCGAAAATGTGTTTTGAATAAAAGCACCTCACACACTCGTCACTGATATGTCATTTTTATCACATTCTCCCCCCAGGGGCGTGCGAGGGCATTAGAGCAGTCGCACGATGAGCCTGTTGCGCCTGCGCCAAGTCGAGGTGCGTGACGTCAGGTCCCGCTCCTTCTAAGGAAGACGACGTCATCATTATCAGATCGGTGTATCGGCAAATAATCGCCGCTGATGCGTTTGTTGACGAATACAAATTATCCCGCCAGGGCAGCGCAACGAGCTGTTTCGCAAACTGATAGGGGAGTGGTCAGTGGAACGCGGGTGCCCCGCTCGTTAGTCTTATCAGATGCAGCGGCGAACATTCCGCATGGACAGTCTTCCCGCCCTGCCCAGCTGGTCACTAATTGTGAGCCAGACGACTTTCCTGTACGTCGCCCTTTTCTATGACGTTGATATCAACTCGAGTAAAAGAAAGCGATGTAAAGGCCACTTTAGAGCGATATTAGCGGATAACAAGAACCTTCATGAATCGGTTAGCCAATGTGTCACTTGGTTCACAGTAGCATGTACACATATCTGCATTTTTCTATATTCCATGGCCATTAGTCATAAATTGATGTATTTCTTATTTACCGCTGGTTCCAGAGCATCCATATTCATTCTCCGTCCTGCTTAAACTTATGCAGCTCCCAGCTCAGAGAAAGTAGTCAATCTCGTTGGAGTAATAGAGACTTATCTATCTCTCTATTTTTAAACTCTGAGCCACCAAGCACACTTAAAAATTACCATCTATATGATACCAAAGGAGAATTTACAGGGCAAAACTTACAGTATTAAATTTCATATCAAGATGCACACGTGTGTTCCCTGAATCTCAGAGTAAAAGTAATTTACTCTGAACCATTTCTTTTTTCTTGATGCAGTTTTTATATCTGGTGAATGAGGGTTGCATTTGAAATCATCATCTAAAGCAAGGAAACGGGAGAAATAAAGGTCCTACATCCACCCACTCTAGGCCCAAACACTCATATCAGATGAGAATGGTATGTCAGCCCATTTGACTAATCTGTTTCCTGGCGTTTTAAATGCGTTTTAAAGTGAATATAATGACGTTTTGCGTTCTAATTGAATTATAATGGCACTTTACGGTTTGAGGTGAGAGGCTTTCCCTTCGATTGAAGGGACTTTCTCAACTTTGGGCCTAGACTGAACCATTTCTTCAGGTTCCTCGATCCCTGTTTGTAAACATTCCCATGCATGTTTCCAAAATAACTTCCAGCTCCCCTACCCTCGGGCTCCACTGAGTATAGACGAGATAGGGCACGATCTGAGGTCATTCACTATCTACTCAAGGTCATAAAAGGTCAAGGTCGACCGCTTCTCTGTTATGTGTAGTACGCATGCTTGGAAATGCTGGAGGAAACTAGATACAACTAAGATACAGTCGCTGGGGATTCCGATGGATTTGAAAGAAATTTCAGACATTCTCCTTGCCATTTCCTCCTCCTCTTCTTCCAGAGGTTATGGGATTTTTATTGGATGGGGGAGGGACTAGGAAATGGGGGAGTTTTCATAGCACCAGGCTGCATTTAGGAGTTCATTCAATCATGTGAAAAGGGGGACTTTGATCGCCGTACCTTCTCTAATTGTTTAGACAAGGAAGGAAAACAGGTCGCTTGGCTCGAAAACTATGTAAACTTTGATATCTCAAACTTATAACGGCACATCCACTAGATTACAAGGAACCGATAATTTCTAGCCTTCCCTAGCCTTTGTTAAAATATTTGCTTTCTATAAAACATGTAACACCTTTCTGAGTTAAAGTATTGTTCTCATATGGATCCCTTTTTTTAAAAGATTTTTATTCATACTTGGTTCTCAAGTCCCTTAGTGTGGAGTGTTTCACTTATCCCAGTATTTATGTACAAACATACATTTCTTTTCGTTCCTTCATATGAGAAAATAAATGATATTGAGAATTTTATGTTTTAATAAGTTGAAAAATAAAATAGGATCCATTACTGGACTCATATATTCAATGTTTTGGTCGTTTTAAGGCAGTATATCAGCAACCAAGGAGTGAATAGTTCCAGAACTCTGCATTTGCAGTCTAGGGTCATTTAGAGAAATTAATGAGTTGAATTTCTTCTCGCCATGCCCTAGGGGCGAGCTTAATGAAAGTTGCGCATGCGTGGAAGACGAGTGGTAGACCTTGAGTCGACGCGTTAGTGGTGACCAATTTATACACTGAAACTGGTTTATACATTAGTGTCAGAAAAGTCACGGTTAATTTCATTTAGTTGGCAAGAAGCACAAACCAAGTCGCCCTTCTTTTCGTAATCATCAATTTTATACCTCTCCCGATAATTTAATGGATATCATATGGAAATTTCCAATTTATTCATCCAACGATATTAGCCACACATGTTCCTATATCTTGATAAAAGATATAGATCTATATATAGGAAGTTCTCACTCTAGAAGCTTTGATGAACTATACAAATACCGTCCAATATATATATAATTAGAGTATATTGGATAAACATGTCCTCATACACTGAGCTTTTGGAAGAGCGTGTTGACCATATACATAAAATGCCCTTTTCTCAGGTCCACGTTTCCCTCTCAATCCGATTCCTTCCTCTCAGCCTCGGCAACCAACCTCCACAACCCATGCAGACAGACAATCCTTTGGGATTATTGGGCATCGTTTCACATAATCCCCCAAGCATTGCAGGTATTCAAAGAGGGACATTAGAACCACTCCTCATCAATATTCATTGGTAGGTAGGGTGGTTGAATGTGAGATCACTGATCAATGGTATCATGAAATCGAATCTGAGGAATGTCATGTGTAATCAGATTTGATTTCAAAAATATTTTATTCAAGCAGTAGTAGAAATTTTAACGCTATTATAATTAGGAAAATTTCCGGTACTCATCAAGTGAAACGTCATATAACTTTGATTAGCTACTTAATGCAACACAAGTTTATTGAAAATATAGAAATAATATCATAACGTAAGCCAACCAATAAACATCCTACAAAAGTTGATATACTGTTAGGTCATACATATATAGTCACTGCCCTGAACGGTCCTGGAGCTATGACCGCCCCTAGCAGGAACTAAAAGGATTAATAACCTCGATTCCGGACCTGCTGGGGCACTGTTCGTACCTTTTTATACAGCTTCGCTTAAATCTAATACTTTAATATAATTAATAGATCGAATTGTTTAAGATAGTGACAAAATACCCAATGAGACACTAGGCGATCAGTTTTTACACTGTTTGACAACGTTTCGGTTACATTAAACCGTCATCAGGGCAATATAATTAATACCTACACATAATTATAATATAATAAACCACACACTGAGCTATATTGGATGGTCATTTCCCCACTCTATCTATCAAACAGATCAGGATTGCTGAATGAGTGAATAAGTGAGTGAGTGAAGGAATGAGTGAGTGGGTGAGTGAGTGAGGGTGTGTGGGAATGAGTGTATGGGTGTGTGAGTTGTATTGGAAGCAGATTAAAGGTATTGCTGCATGGATAATGGGCATGGACTCTGACTGGACGGTAAAGCTGAGCCCCCAAATAGGGCCAATACATCACTGTCAGGGGTAGGGGGAATACTGATGAGCAGAAAAAGGAGGAGAGATTGGGAAGTGGGGAGGGGGTTCCTTTGTCGGTTTGCTAAATTAGGGTTTTGAGAGAGGATCCAAGGTTTGGGGAGGAGTAGCAGCAAGGGAGAAGGATACGCAGTGTGCTCATACCCACGTGTGTCAGTGTGAATTATGTAGTATCAGAGAGAGTTGTTGTAGGCCACATTCATTGTTGGAGATTAGGGTATAGGAAGAAAGGGAAGGAGGAGACGAAGAGATGGAAGAGGAGACGTGGAAGGTCAATAGGCCTTCATTTCCATTCTTCATTATCTCCCAAATTAGTTACGATGTGCTTATGGGGAGAAACATTCACAATTGAACAAAGAATATAATCACTCATATACCACTTGATACTCACATTTTACTAGATCTATGCTGACCCGAGGTTTTAGGTTCTTCTTGTATTATTAGTGTCCAGGGTTTTGCTTGTTATCCTATACCTGCCCCATCCAAAACTCAGTTGTACACGCACACACACAGAACCCCGACCCCACACAACCTACCCTGCTGATTACATGCCCAAACACAATCCCCTGGATGGCCTTCTTGTCCCTCCCTTTCATGTGAGGAGGAATACTGAAACACAATACAGGTGGGCTTTCATCTACTTCAGCCACAGTTTGCTGATTTATACTAGGGTGTACAGGGCTCCTCATCACTGATTAATAAGGCGATTGAGAGGGGCTTACGGATAACCCAGTACCCTACTCACACTCTAGCCTAATCTCCACTTTCGCTTGTCTCGCTACCCAGCTCTCCCTTGGGGAATGTTCCCATTGCATGATGCTTTCCTTAACAATGCCACCCTTTTCTACCTTTCTCCTCTTTTCATCTGCATTCCCCTTACTTACTTCCAATCCCTCATTGCCTTCTATAGCTCCTCCTCTTCCATATTTTGTCGTGTTCTACACTTTGCCTTCTTCGTAGTTTTCCTAGTCTTCATGCCTCATTGAATGTTTTATAACCAGACAACACCCGATTCAGACATCCTCCTTCTACATGGCACGCCTTTCGTACTCCAAATTCCACTTTCCATATACTACTATCATCATTCACATAGACCTCGCACCTTAGGATTTCATTATCATTGCTTTGGTATTACGAGACCAGACTTTTATTTCTTTAGTTTCATTGCCTTAGATGATGATTTTCAGCCTCCCCACTTGCAATCAAATGCAACCCTCCTTCACTAGCCCTCCTTCATTGCCTAGCTGTTCACAGGTCACGTTTTAGTACTCTTATGTTGCTCTCTCTAATTTATAGATCCGGTTTGCAGGTACAGATAATCCTAGGAATGGTGATCATGAACACAGTGTCCCTCAAACCGACTGATTCCATTTTCTAGAAAGCAAACAATTTGATATTTCGTGCTTAAGGCCATCAGATGTAGAGTAGGAGTCATTTTATTTATTTATTTAATTTATTTGGAATAAAGAGAGGGGTCATATACATGACAAAACTGGTGCAATAATAGGGAAGAGAAAACTTCGCTAGAGATCGAGAATCCATGAGAATCGTGTGATTTGCGTAATTCAAGCTCTCTCAGGACGACAACCTCTTTCCTATATAGTCAACTATCTTATGTTAATAGCCTGAGATGAGCTTACCTGGAGCTGTTAATTAATCTGAAATAGAAAAATTATATTTTTTTTAAAAAACTACGGCGACATTTATTTGTAGCGGGTCAGACTGTCTCAACGATTAATGTTATATATATGCAAATATACAACGTCAGGATTGATAATATGTATGAACATATCTTTGGTAACACTTTGATAAAGTTTAAAAAGACGCAGTTGTAGATCCGGCATCTGTTTACCTACTTGCAGTGTGGTAAAGAAGGCAATGAATGATCCTCGGAAGGTGATCTATGCAACTTCATTATATGTTCTCACGTCTACGGTAAGGATAATGGGTGAAACGTACTTGACACATTCAGGGAAGTCACATGGTTGGCGCGTGACTTCTGCTTAAATCAGGTCAGACTATGCGCAGAATGAGACCGTGGAGTTACTCTTAAAGTTGCACTCTCAGTTAACATCGGTCAAAACAAAAATGTTCTATTTTTTGTTCCGTTCTTTTCCAACCGGTTGTTTTTGCTACAGTCCAGAAATGCACATTTATATTTTGGAGACCAGCAGAAATAATAAATGGTCTTTACGACACCCTTGCATCTCAGACATTTCTTTTTTGTCGGTTTTCTCTCCAGAACATATAACAGGAGCGGTATATGGATAAATTCAGTCCTATTTATAAGTAATATTGGGAGTAAATCTGGCAGGATTGTGTCTCTCGTGATAGCTGAGAATGCAGCTTTAAAATGGAATCTTCACTTTGCTAGAAACAACTCTGTAGGCTAGTGGGCGTTAGGAAGTGGTTTACGAAAGCATTGACGACTAATTAAAATGTGAGAGTTGATACCATAAAAGTTTCCAAACGGGTATAGTCGGTCCACGAATGGGCAGATTAAAACAGATGTGAATAAGCAAATATGATACGTGTTAACATACATGTCTACATATCGGACCTAACAATGTGTGGAATGAGGGCACCGAGCTACAGGTGAGAATCCTCACAAAAAAATCTTTCTGAGAAATTGTTCTGCGTCAATACGATTCAAGCTAGGGGCAGTTTTGAGGCTTCAGGTTAGGGAGGGGTTGGGAATATTCGCCAGAAATAATTCTTGCAAGTCCCCAATCATATATTTTAGACTATTATTCTACTGGTGTTCTTGAGAAGGCAACACCTTCAGCATTTATTCTGAACTTTTTTCCCAAGTCATGTATTTTTTCTCACTCTCATATTTCTCTGTAATGAGTTTTTTCCCCTTCTTCTCCTTTGTGTAGAATGTCCCTATTTTGTCGCCCCAACGCCCCCTCCCTCCGGGCAGCACTCACTGCACTGCCCTCTCCCCCACATTCCTCTTTCCAACAAACCATTCTTGTGCGCATGCACAGATCCCATGTAAGTCTAAGAAAAGCCATGTGAGAGCCTGCTGTCCTCTCGACAGTGACCACCACGCTGACCAGCACACCACCTGTTTACACACACTTAGTGGTCACTGCCACCGGTCAGCGGTAATAAAAACAATAAACGCTCGGCAAACAATCCCCGCGGCCAGGCTGCGTCGCACTCCATGCCTCAATTAGCTTCTAACAAGGGCCGCTTGGGGGCCAGAGGGCGGCAATTGTCATGGTAACGGAATGATAACATTATCTTAGTTATGGGATACGGGAGGTACGGTGGTTGAGTTGGTTGTATAGCCACCTCTCTTTCCTCCATCTCCTCACGTCCATATTTCGAGGGGAAAAGCTGCTTTTTCATCAAATAAAAGCTAGACCAGGACGTTGATGGTCGAACAGGAGGCGTGTTCAGTTTTCAGCGGAAGCTGTAGGTGTGTCCGTGACCAAATGAGCTTGTGACATTAGTCTCTGCGCATGTATCCGCTGAAGAGAAGTGAGAATTGGGAATGGGCATTTTAAGTACAGAGAGGGCGTCTGAAGTAACTGGTTCTGATAAATGATACCTCTCAAAGTCCACCTAAAAGACATTGAAAAACATGGCCCTACTTTCCTGGCTTTGCTTATAGTGACAACACATCCTATTTGCACTCTTTCCGCACCCAGTAAATAGGTCTGAGTCTTCGAAAAAAGTACAACATAATAGCTTAAACTCAACTATCCAGGCTAGGCTCGAAGAGTTGAGAGAGTCCCTCCAAACTGAGGGAAAATCTCTCACTCCAAACCGCATTTTGCCATTTTAAGACACCTAATCCATGCCCAGAAAAGCCATTAGCGTAGTAGGCGTCCAATCAATGACATACCAGTCTTATCTTATGTTATCTTAGTGGCTCTGAACATATATTCTAACCTGTATTCTATATTGGTCGTTTATATTATATCTAGGCAGTGTCCTTGAGAAAAGATATTCATGAGCGTCCGATAGCTAGGCCTATAATAAATGGCAGCTCTTCCGAGAAGGAATCCTTACTTCTTTTTCATATTATATCCACCAGTTTCCACCTGTCGCATCAAGGGTTGGCGCCCACTCACGCCACTGAGAATAGGGAAACAATAGAGGTTGGGTGAAGCATTGCATGGATATTTGTACAAGTGACATGGCACTGACCCACATATCACGAGCTTCCCAATGACTATTCCTCTCATATTTTCTCTCATAACAAGATCAGAATTATAACCACCATCTACTCCGCTTTTGTTAATTATTCTAGCACAACTTTGCCATATTTTAAGAACTTGCTTTCTACTTGGCCTTTTTTCTCTTTTCCCCCTTTGCCATAGCATATATTTGTTCCATTCCTGGACATTGCTGGTGTCTTCCTAGAACATCGAGCACTTTAAAGAGCCAAATCGCTACTTTGTTTGGTCCTAGTCCAAGCTAATTAATTAGTATCGCCGTAAGTCCCTATCCAATATGTTTGATCGATATATATAATATATCACAGAATCTCTCATACACGGAAGTACCTACACTCTTGGCACAGACTGGGAGACCTGATTCTAATCTGAAGTGTACTACTTATTTTGTATCATGTAGTTTTGCAAAATAAGGAATCCTTTATCATAAGATTATACATTATAATCAAGGAAACCTAAAGCAAAAGCACCTCAAATTGCCATTATGTTTTTCATTCATGCCGGGGGTAACATCTCAGAAGGTTTCAGTGAATATATATACTATAGACAGGAAAAGGCATAGTTGAACACTGTCCTTTGACTTTGTGACTTGACGATACAATAATCCGAAGGCCGGAGACCCCATTACCCATGCTGTCAACTCTAGAGCTCCATATTTTCTTTGCACATAAGCACATATTATATACGTCTACGTGTAGGGTATTGAACGCTTGGTATATTCCGACTCGCCTTGTTTCTTTGTGTAATTAGGTCAGTAGGTTAGGGCCAGTGCATCCATTACTCCTCTCTCCCCCTCCCTCCCCCCACCTTCTCTCTCTCTCTCTCCATAGTTCTTACCAGTACATATATATACAGGATTGTGAATACATATCAATACGTGAGTGACATGTATTGTGCCAAATACCATGAGTTACTCGTTGAGTGGAGAGTCACTCTGTAATTATTTCCTTTGCTAATTTATAGGCCAGAGGGAAGAGATAGGAAATGGGTCAGAGAGGATCGAATGGACTCAGAACGGGATATTTCTGTACTAATGTTGAAATGACATGCATTATTTTCGCTTGGATCCGGTGCAACATCTTAGTAAGCGTTTAGGATTTATAAGAAACCAAGTTGGGGAAATGTCTTCAATTAAAGATATTAATATGATTTGTATATTTGGGGCCAATTGTAAAGGAAAGCAAGTGATGGATTTGTACATGTATGTTTTAATTACAATAAAATTAACATTCACCAGAATATATAAATATAATGTAAAACATTATTCTGTATGATCCGCAGCATGCCTCATATTAATCGAATGTACATTGCTGGGTATAGAAGTAGCCTAAATACCAATAAGTTCAGATGCATGATCCATATGAAGCACTACTATATTTTTAGCAACATAAATTGAAATTTATGTGGTTGAAAATATAATATTCTGGAAAGAGTATTGTAGAATAATGATTATCTAAGCACTCAATACAAACACAGAAGCGTTTTAACTCAAATCAGGGGAGGTAAAGGTGAGGTTATCAAACAAAAGTGATATGTGATTTCACTACATTATTTTGTACTATAACTTGCTGTTTATTGCTGTAATTCCATTTGCAGAATTACTTTCTGTATTACCTACGAATGTAAACAAAATGTTCAAAGGTAATAGACCGTAAGTATAGTCTAGCTCCTATGTAAAAATTATAATGAGATTGTATTATTATCTCAAACATAATAAGTAATTGATATTGGAATAACTCAATGAAAATATTATGTGTTGTACTGTAATTTTGTAATTTTGTAATATAATAATGTTAAAAATTTCTTATTGAACTACACTCCGATAGTTCCCATATAGTATATGTTATGTACCCACGTCACTTGTTGTATTATTTAATACTTAACATCTAAACATTGTGGAATCTCAATCAAACAATACTATTCTTCCACCATCCTTGTAATTTAGGAAGACTTGGAAAACCAGGAGTTCTTGAAAGCTTTGTTATATAAGATGTATAACTTTATTCCTTTTTCCGATATAATGTAACTGTATTCACGGAAATAAAAATAGTACATACATACATACATACATACATACATACATACAATCATACGCTAAATTCCTAAAAGACCTCATATGAGTGGTGTAATGATCTTTTCTGGAGTACCCACTAGATAACTTCAACACCAATTAAGGATCATACAATATCTCTTAAGTTGAAACGAGAGCTGGTCCCATTTAAATGATTGCCATTACATACATAACAGACAAAGTCAACAATACATCAATACGAATACATACTCCATCACTTCCATTGGTTTTCTGTACTCTTTGAACCTGTTTGCACTTCGCTGAACTTGTCCCAGTAATCGTTCAATAAACAGATAGTTCAAGTATCACAAGAACTACGAGTATCACTACAGTGGAAAAAATCCTAAGTTAAATAAACCTTACTAAATAAGATTCATATGTATTGGCATGCAGTGGCTGATAAATACAAGCATCTTCCCCAAATCTAGCGTGCCAAGTACGGTAAGGAAAGATCATGTATTGGTTCAGCAATTTTTGCTTTTACGAGTGTAATCCGAGGTGCTGCCATGATAGCTTGTTTTATGGAGCATGCAACCAAGGCAAGACACAACATACGTAAGACTTCATGGCATACCTGAACTTTTTCATGTGATTTGTTGTATATTTCTCCTTACGAGTGCGTCAGCTGTCTTCGGGCGACTACATGTTTATGGATTTCCAAGTTAATGGGAAATGATGTATCACGAGGTGGTATAGGAAGTCTGAACCCCATAATAGTATACATTTTGATCACTTTTTCTATGATAATGTTATAGAATGGAATGAGCCATGTGCCTATACATGTATACATGTACATATACCAACGTTCATTCAATGGGCACGATCGAGGCGTGCCCTTTTAGGTGTTATGCGATCCTTATGAGGTCAGTGAACTTTAAGTAGCCATTAAAATAAATCAAATTTACCTAAGCCGGAATTATGTTCTATTTCTATATATCACGATGTCATTTTTTTTTCATTTACAGCTACAGGCAATCAGTTCATTGAACTTTTTCTCGAAATGGTGAAGGGCGGGTTTTTACTACCGGAAATACGGATAAATGGTCATATTTTACTCATTGCATCGTGAACAACCCCTGCGTGTGACATAACATCAAAAAGTACCTGAAATCATTCGCGCAAACCTAAGATAAATAAATGCCTAAAACTGTAAGAGTGGGAAACATCCCAAATGTAAGCACCATTGTGATCGACTACTTTATCCTTGTACGTTCGAATGGTTATATATGAGTCGTGAAGGTAAACATAGTATAGGTATGTAGGAGGGAATTGCTTGGATTTGATTAACAGGGCTAGGGTTGGGATAGTTTATATAGGCTTGGCTTGTGCCTATATTGTATTGTTAGAGGGAATTAATGATTAATTAACCCGCACTAGCACTAATTAGTATCTGCCGATATATCCATGTGCCATTGATGCTGCTAAAAGGGTTGTGCGAGGAAGCTATTGGAGGAGGTTGTGTTCGGAATAGGTTTTACGGGATATGGAACCAGATTTACCTATACATAGTCCATTGCAGGGACAATTGCCTCTTTTCCTGCATACCTATAGATTACTCTGCTGTATATAGCGAAGATATATAATTAGTTTACATATCTTCATCACTTTAAACTGATGATATAATATAGTGAGTCAGAAGACCCAGATAACTTCTAATCCATGAAGATCGAATATTGTGCCAAAGTAGCGATTTCACATTTATTTTCATTAAAAACGTAACATTTTCTTGTAGAAACTTAAATAGAAAATCAAATTTAATTTTTTCATTCCTGTCAAAGCCACGTATAATTGACCTCTATCCTTTCCCTAATCTATCAGTCCGAGTCATCCTACCAGTGTCATATATACACCCAAGCCATGCATTGTTACTATTGTATGCATAAGTGAAGAACTGGAAAATTAGCACTGCGACGATAGGGGAGATTGGTACTGATTCGGGTTTACTTGGTATTATTGAAGAGAATCAATCATTAATTACTTGGCTAAAGATCTAATTAGTTTCTATTGATATATGCCACTAACAGGAGTACATGGAGCCAGAGGATCAGGTATAGATCGTAAATACACTTGATGGGTTTACACTGTCTGCATTGGTATATGTGGTGATATATTGGTACAGTCTAGGCCCAAAGTTGAGAGAGTCCCTTCAAACGAAGGGGAAGCCTCTCGCCTCAAACCGCAAAGTGTCATTTTTTAATTCCATTTAGACAGGAAAGTGTCATTATAATCACATTAAAACGCCGAGACCTAGGCCAGGAAACCGATTATAGCGAAGTAGGCTGACATACCGTTCTTATCTGATCTGAGGGTTTGGACCTAGAGTGGGTAGTCCTTTTGCACACAAACTTCAAACTGTTAAGAACGCTCATTAAGTAATATATATATAAAACTTTTATTCACATATTACATATACAAAGAGATATAATAATTAGAAAAGGACGCGGTTCTCACCAAGGTGATCTTCCTGGGGGCCCTTAAGTAAGTGTCGGATTTAATTAAAAACGCGTCTATAACGTTTCATTAATAGCCAAAGTACATGTTATATCTGTAAACATGCATACGTCATTTCATTGAGAGAAAAGCTGATATAGGATGATTGGCATATTTATCCAATTATCTATAGGCTCAGAGTTGAGAGAGTACCTTTAAACCGAAGGAAAACGTCTCACTCCAAAAAGCAAAATGCTATTAAAATCCCATTGGGACGCCTAGTCCAGGGCTGAGAATGACATACCATCCTTGCCTGATCTAAGAGGCTGTGAGCCTAGACTATACACCGTATTAGTTTAAGTCAACAATTAAGATCTATGTGGAAACTGACTACGATGGAGTTGACCATTAACTTATAGCCATATAATAGCCATGATTAATCTTTCTATCATATTTTGAAAATATCGTAGAAAATTCATTAAAATTTGCCAATTTCTAAACATTCCACTCATTGTCAGCCCTCTCCTCTATTAACTGTCCTGTATCTTTGGTGATCGCATAACCTGTCTGCGGTCATTTAATACATCCATTCGATGTGCTCTATTCCAGATTCTAATTTCACTTACTGGCTGATTTACGAACTACACCGGTTAAAGAATACCTAGAATCCACCTCACCTTTGTTCATCTGATCCCTACGCTCGGCACATCGGCCCTTTCTCACGTCACTTCTGAGGGTCAGAATACACTGTGGCTTACTGTTCCAAAGAATAAAGGAAATCCGAGAGAATAAAGTAATTGCGACATGTATCCACAACGGTAGTTATTAAGTTACACTGAAACCACTCATACAAACCTATAAAGTTACTTAATCAAAGAACAAAAGAGGCAATGGATTACAGAAGTTGATTTTACAAATGTATAAAGACGGATTTCTTAACTTAAAACAAATATTGAAACATCTTAATTGCTCAGGATTTGTATAGAGTGGAACGAGTAGAGCTTACTAGCATTGTTCTTTCATGTGACAGTTAGCATTTTATAGATCAGTGAACTTTCACGGGTGCGAGCAATATAACTTTGGTCGCAGATTGCTTATTTGCAAAGATTTGATCTCAAGAGCTACCATGCAGTTGGTTTATATCAAGTTAACAATTATTCACTTGGGATACAAACATGGGATTTCTTTTGATATATTGCCATTTGTCCTAAGGATAGTCTCTTAAAATGGTTATTTGTTAAAGCTGCATTGCCAGCTAAATTGATAAAAAAAAATATTCTTCATTCGTTCATTCTATGACCCTTAAATTACAGTGCTGTAGAATGGAATCTTTGAATATGGAAAATGGCGAAATATTCATATTATCTCATTTTTGTACAAATTTGGTGGGTTTTTTTTTTCAAAATTCTGATTAACATTGTATATAAATATTTTGCGGTTCTGCAGTCGCAATCTATTGTAAAAATGATTATTAGAATAGTGCAAACGGTTGCTCCATTGATATACCTATCTGGGCAGTGCCATCCTTAATATTGCCTTTAAGGTTAAGAAGATGAATGAGGGTCATTTTCAAAAGAATTAAGTGGGAGGTTGATGCTCGCTGTAATAACTCATTTGGAAGATGAATTGATTCTGCACCAAGAAGAACAGGCCAAAATCCTTTGAAATAAATCTTTGTAACTTTGGGATGGTTTCTGAATAAATAGACCGACAAAATAACGAGAACATTTGATTTTTTACGGAGATTAGCTGATAGTGCCACTTTAATGTAGGCCTACTGGTCCCTGGATAGGATTCCATCAAGCCATGGCCATATATATATATAGCAGATATTTGAACTGACACCCTGATCACCTCTCATGTATAAAATATAGGTAAAGGTGTGAGTGAAGGGTGAAGAAGAGGTGTCAGGGCCAGAGTTCACCTCTCACTGACCGTTACCTTATTGTGTATGTCTATTGGCATAACGCACACCTGTTTTAGTACTTGAATACCCCACCAGCGGTACTATTCGAGGGTAGATTTGATGGGGTGATGTACGTATTGTAGTGGGCACGCTCTTTACACACCTTAAAGTCAGCCATCCCTGACCTAAGAGGTAATTTACCCTTACTCTTCTCACTTCTCCTCTATTATCCTTCCTCTCAGCCTAAAACTTCTATACAACTAGCCTGACAAGATATCCGGGGCTAAACCAACAATTTATGTGTGGGCGCCCATTCCTTCTCTCCGGTAAAAATGTCAAACAGACATGAGCAAATTGTGGGGTATTTACTCCTATAGAAATCCTATACGAGAAACCTTCTAAACATCCTGAAATATATTCTCCGATGATGATAACCGACAGCATGTTTGTCATATTTGGTCCAACAATATGTTGTTGTTTGTGATAATTTTAAAAGTTATAGATAATAGGCGTCATCTCATGTCGACGTGATAACTTGTTTGGAAAACGGGAGTCTGCCTTAGTTAGATTGTGTAAATGAAACATGGAAGGCAATGGATGGATATCTAATCCTTTAACCTAAAAACCGTCTGATGAAATAATATCATTGCACATTGGTCAAATGAATATATGTAAACCTGTCCAATAAAACGTCTGAGTTGGTATAGAAATATAACATAATTTGGCCTAATTTTCCATGATCTACACTTAGTCATTCTAATGATAAAATCTGCAATATTAAAATTAATTTTGTTATGTGTCAACCTGCATTCGATGCTTCTTTTAGCCAAAATATATTGGCAAATTGTCAAGTAGCGATTCGGGGGCATGGAAGTTCAATGAAATTGATTCAAATTAAATATATGACTTAATGTTAGATTTTAATCAACATCGTAGACTATTTGTAAAATATAATTATATATATGTTTACAAACTTTCCAGTTCCAAGTTAGCAAGGAATGACATGTTTTTCTCTCACTAGACAGGGTTAAATGGAGGGAAATAGAGAGCTTGCTTTGATTATCAATTACCCTGCACTGCGCCTGCACTGTAGGCAGGTGGTCAGTGATTGTCAGTAAGCAGTTTGCAACTCCATCCCACCCTTTCTAGCTTCTTTCTCTATACCCAGACTCACAGTAAGGCCAGAATAATACATCTCAGTGTAACGTTCTGTTAGCAGCTTGTAGGCGGGAAATGTAGTATTTCACCAAGTCTGGCACAGGTTTAGTAATGCTGTCGGGCTTTCCAAGGATGGCATTAGGGTCAAATCTTCAGAAAATGCACAATCGGCAGCTCTACAAATTTGGTAACTTATGCTAAATTAGGCCGAAGTATCATGAATAATGGGTATATCAGAGTATCTTTGGCATTGTGTTGATTAGACATATCTCTTTCATTGTGTTAAACTGCATTTTGAACGTCACTTTTGACTTAAATTTGGGTTATTTGAAAGGATTAGTGATGGTGAATTGTACATTTTCTGAGAATCTGACCCATTAGTGTTTAGTGCGTTGGCGGGTATATTTCTTTTTATTGAACAAACTTTCCTATACAACATGATTTTTAAACATTCACATAATGAAAAGTTTTAGTTTTTAAATTAGATGACGTTTTTATTTAATAGCATGTATTCATTGATACATTGTTTGTGAATCTTTATTGCATGACATTATATATGTTGGTGGAGTGTTAGAGGACTCAGTTATGTTTTGTTTTAAAACTTAAAACTTTTAATTTCAATGCGAATAACTAATTGTAAGAATCTAATTCCTGAGTAACTATAAAACCTTACACTCCTATTTTCATACATAATGTTATATGTTATGGTTACTGGAATAAACTGGAATAAACTGGAATAAACTAGAAAGTGTCTCAATAACAGATAATGTTGAGAAGGGTTATATCGTAGTCAAACATTCACTTACAACTTTACTTAAGTGCTACGTGACAGAAAGATTCACTTTACCAGTAAAAGAATTATATTACATTAATTGGGATGGGGATTGCCTATATAAAATAATGATGCGCCAATGTGCTATCATATGGTGCTTTCTGTCAAAGTTATTTAAGGATGTAACGACTATCGATGGATGATTCATGTCGTTACGCCTTTAGAACAAGTGATATATGAAACGAATTGATGCTCTACAAAATTGCACTCGTACGAGAATCAATCATAGGTCATAGACATTAAGTGTACCCATCGACTACCTATAACCCCTCCCCCTTCCCTCTTATCTCATCTTTACCTGGTTTGTTTACTTCATGCGCAAGTTTATTGCTTCACACCTTGGTGGGGTGAAAAGTACAGTTCATCTAGATGACCATGCAGCTTACCTGAAAATGTCTCGGCGGTTTTCTGTCGGCTATAAATCAATGTGGCTTATATTTACCTCACGAGAATTTACCAGTGAAACGATTGATATATATACTTTTTTAAAAGAGTTTAACATAATTATCAATGTAATATTATTATCTACACCCTGTTGGTATATTGAAGCTACATTCTCCATTAACATCGATCGAAAACTAAAGGTTTTGTTCAGTTATTTCTGAACCGATTTGAAATGTAATTTGATCACTCGACTGATTCTACTTCAAATCATAGTAAATGAACATATAGCAGCAGCAAATTCTTGATAACTTCAGTCCAATAAGTCAAACAATGGGTCAATTTGGTTAAGATTTCTTTTGGTGTAATAACTGAGAATGCAGCTATGAGTAACCTTCAAATAAACTTAATATCTTTCAATTCTAGTCGATTATACGAGTATTCCGTTACAATATATACGCCCGATCGGAAACGAACGAATAAGTACAGAAATCCTACGAAATGTTATTTTATTACATAAAGGCGATGGCTTGAATTTTAGCCAGAGACAATGTTGAAAATTCACTTTTTAAAGGGTTTAGACCCAGTGTTCCACCAGTGATCCCGTAAAGTCACCGAGGGTTTGCGCTAAAATGGGTCTCAAATCTGTGTCACCTTAGGGAAATTCCATTTTCATTCTAGTGTGCCAACAGAATTCTATATGTGGAAAACATCCATTTTGATATGATGTCATGTCTCGATTAAGTGCCGTTTATCGAGAGGTTATGGTTACAGAAACAAATGTCCCAATGATTTCCGTCCACATTATATAGAATGGTATCTTCCAATTGTAAGTTGATCTGTAAATCATGGGCGCCAATAATTGTCATTTATTGGTTTTTAGGAAATGTATCTGTATTAGAGACAGATTAGATATGCTTGAAATCTACGTTTTTAAAGTTACACCCCCGTATGAATATATACAGATAACGGTAAAACTGCTGATATACATTCATCTTTAAAGGGATGTCGGTGTTGTGTTTTGTTTGATCTGCGCGCATTATTATCGAAAAATATATTATAGTGAATTAATCTATCAACGTTCCAAGCGCCCCCTCCCCTCCCCCCCTCCCCACACACACTGACGCATGGCAACATTGTGAGAACATAGGTCTCCCAGAATGTTTTAGAACAACTCAGATGGACTCTGTGTACATGTACGCATTGCCATCAGATGACTACATCGAAATTTAATAAATCAAAGGTTTAAAGCAACTTTTCTGCACTATACACCGAGGACTATCTCTATCTGCATTCTAAGTTCTGATTGTTGATATACATTTTAAACTCATCCATCATTACAGCGTCCATTACACCAGATCATTATTCGGATCAGGGCAATACAAATCTAAATTAAAATTCTATTTCAGGAACATTTGCTGTGTATTTTAAGCAAACACAAAGAAATTCAATTAGACTTATCTAAGCAAACACTTAAACCCTAAACCTCCTTAATACCCCATCTCACCCCAGCACATATGGTGGGTATTAACCAATGCCCTCTCTATATCTCACTCTATTCCTTGGTTCCTCGGGGTTTACCATGGAGACAGCCCTCTCAACTCCTCAAGGGTGACACTGGATAGGTTCTGGCGCTCCGGTAGGCTTCCCCTGTAAGTCCTTGCGGCGCCAACCAGGGGAGGGCAGAAGCCAGAATAAAGTCCAGTCTTCTGATAATATCTATACCCTATACTATAGTGGCTTTGGTATAGGAGTGGCATAGGGTCCTATTTCAAATAAGGTCTCTCTCTTTTCCTCTTTCCATCGATCTTTCTCTGTCTTTTGGAACTACAGGAGGTGCTAAAGAGATGGGACCCAGGGAGGGAAACATGTAGCGATATTTTTTGATCTGCAAAAGGAGGTAACTGATTCATTTCATGAACAAAATATATATAATTTGCTGAGGTAATTTTGGAAATAGTTCAGTGTGGTATGATATGAACAATATTAATTACATGATTTATATCTATAGAATTCATATGCTATTGCTATTTCATTATTGAGGTCTATACCTCAGTTTACTCTAAGGGTGAACATCCCCCCCCCCACCCCCCGAGCACCTGGTCCAACCCCCACCCACTTCCCATACATTATCAAATCTCCCATTACCATTCTAGGAGCGTCATTTGGAAATGAGAGGGAGAAGAGGGAAGAGGGGGAACTGGAGAAGGAGAAGGGAGAGCGGTGACAGCTATCTACTAGTAGTGCAGAGGGCGTCTTGTATCAATCAGAGCGAGATAGCATGTCTCAGTACGGGATCAGGTGATAGGAGGGACCTGTGTAGCGAGGTCAGAGGCCAGGGCGAGGTCAGGTAGGAAAGTGATAGTGAGGAGGTGACCCGAGATGTTGAGACCCATTGACGAGTCGACAGGAGGAGAGGGCAGCAATTAAATGCTATGTGGAAAATATGGAATTTTGCATACAGTTTTGAATCTACATCTCCAATTTCTTACTACTTTTGATGCCCTTCTGAAAGTCCTGCTAAATAAACGTTTAATGGAAGTTGAAGTGTGCTAGATATTGCTTTCATAACTCATTTCATGATATAATTATATGCTATGGTGGCAAAAGGAAAGCACTGTTTTCTGATAATAATTATGAACAAAAGTAAAATAATGAAAACAACTGTGCTCGACCAAGTTTGCATTTCATCTACACAATAGTAGTACGCGGTGTTAGTAGTGTGGATTTCGAATAAAAGAAGAGCGGACAAGGAATAAATGTTGTGGAATTTCGCGTTTGAAGCATTTTAAATCTAAATTCCCAATTAATTACTCGCTGTGTCCTTGTGAGAATTCCAACTAAATAAACGATCAATGAACGGAATGTTTGCTGTCCTCAGCTGAGCACCATTGTATTGACCCGTGAGGATGCGATGAAATAAAACAAAAAAGAGAATTTTCTCAGATTTTGAAATTTGAATCGTGCTATTTTCGTCTGTAGACACAATTATAACATTGAAGCTATTACAACAAAACAAATCTCACTAAGTTATTATAAAGACTAATTCTAAGACTGGATGTTTCATTATTCTGCTACTGGTACATGTGTTTGTACACAAATTTGAAGTATAATCCCAGAGAGAAAACTGCCGCTGGTGAGCGATAATAAGTAAAGTCATCACAGGAAATGATTTGGCCGGGTCCTGCTAATGCAAATGACGATGTTTTAGAAGCCCTTTAGCAAAAAACAACTGGACAAAAATCTCCAAAGTTTTGGTCAGATGACTCAGACTCAAAGTCAGATGGGTTGGAAAAGAATGCACTTAAAAGTAGAAAATGTTCGGTTTTTGACCGACGTTAACTGAGAGTGCAGCTTTAACATCCCTTGCATGAAAGACATTTATATATTTCTGAGAGCGCGTTTGTACTTTCAGTTCAAAGTCATTTTCGGAGTTTGAAGCAAAATAGATAACAATAGATAAGTCAGAAGACATATAAAGATAGATATACTATTTATATTGCAGACAATGTAAGATGATAAGTTAGGTGGGTCTATATCGTTTAAAAAAGGGTCGGGCAGCTTTTTTTAAAAAAAATGTTTTCGATTCTGCATGTGTTATTGATGCAAAGTAGAGCATTCAATCTCAGCATTAGTAGCACACTAGTAAAAACGTCCGCCTCCTATATAATGCACCGCAATGTCACCGTTAAAGTTGCACTCTCGGTTACCATCGGTCAGAAACTATAAAGCTTTTCCAATTTTGGTTTCGATCATTTCTATATGTATATAACCCATTTAAAAGTCATATCCCCAAATATTTAAGGATTTTGTCCAGTTGTCTCTGCTTCAGAGCTTAAAAATGTCCCAATTTATATTTCACAGACCCACCAAAATCCTTTCCTGCGATGGCTTCACGTATTATCGCTCGCCGGCGGCCGTTTTCTCTCGGCTGATTTCAGATTTTGGAGAACTGTTGCCAGGAAAACTACAGTCGGAGAGATGTCCACTGAAAATTTCAGAGAACTAATAAGTGCGAAAAGTACCGACTAAGCTATAACTAAATGCTGGAAGAATTATACATTGCATGCAATTCTGTTGATCCTATGGTCCTCTATATATCTATTCAATTAATTATATCAAACATATAACTTTGTATGTATGTCCTTTATTGGAAAATTTATCATTCCACTGCTTAATCAATCTCAAGGGTCACAGTATCGCAACTAAACTTTAGTAGAACCTCGGAGTAAAGGAAATGAATAGATACCCATGTATGTATTCAATATATTACAACCCCTCGGGTAAAATTATTTAGACCAAGAGGCTCCAATGCTCTCTAAACAAAACCCTACACTACGTAATATGCATGCAGACTTCACGGTGGCTGTTTGCTTATTCCCAGCAGTGACCATTCTTTAGGGTTTCATTTCTGGCCCAAGCACCCGCCACACCCAGCCTTTTACGACACTCTGATCCCTGACTTATGACTATAGGTACTACCTGAGAGATGTATGACTACCACTCATCCACTCTTGGACATGCTGAGGGCGAATAAAAGTACAATTCCCTCAGGGCCATACTGCGCGTGCCCCAGAGTTTCATCGCGCATGCTGGCTACGCTGATGTCCAGATAGGATTCCCTGGCGTCCCTGTGAATGGCAGGGTCGAGGTCAAGTAGGTAGGGAGGAGGGAAAGAAGGATGAGGGAGTGAATGGGTGTTAGGTGATGCTACAATACGAGGATCAATGCGAGATAGCTCTACATGGGTTGGGGGTGGGGGTGGTGATACTGGGGGGGGGGAGGGGGAAAGGAGAGAAGAGTGAAGAGGGGTGGATAGAAGGTGGAGAGATGTTCACATGGAGGAAATGTACCTCTACATGCTTGTTCACATGTTTCAGCCATGCAATCACAGATGGGTCAGATTTTCAGAAAATGTACAATTGGCAGCTCTACACATTTAGGAAATTCTACTAAATATATAGGCCGAAAAATGATGAATACCAGGTATTTTTTTAGTATAGTTGGTATCGCATTGATTCAAAGTATCAGTTCTGTTATGTTAAACTGCATTTTGAAGCTCATTTTTGTTTTAATGTGGGTTATTTAAGAGGATTGGTGAAGGCGAATTGCACATTTTCTGAATATCTGACCCAGATATTTGTGTTGCGCTAAAGCACCTCCTTCTCCTTCAATGACTTATTTGGAAATCAATTGGTATCAAGGGAAATACTATAGCAGAAAGGTACATAGAGTGTCATACCCCCAATCACCCCCAATGTATTATAAAGGAACGGTTACATCTGATCTGAATAAAATTCCTGATTTTTCAACTAAAACACTTAAACGGAGACTTGGGTAAGAATATTTTAAGGTATTAAACATTGGAAAAATTTGTAGTTAGTATTTCTGATTAAACAGGTGCCCCCGGTGATTATGATTAAAAATAAATGACTAGTCATCGTCATTCGAATTTCGTCTTTATGGAAAAGGATTTATATCTCATATTATATATCAGTGACTTCGAGGTTGATAATCCTCCACCCAGAGTACAATCATTTTCCTGTAAGTCATGGCATGCATACCTACTGGATGCCCAAGGGTTTCAATGCCTGTCCGGAAAGGGGATACATTGAAGGAATTGGGAATAAATGACAGAAATGGTATGTAATACAATATAATGCCAATCAATGTCGAATGGGTAAGGTAGTGGGATTGAGTGCAGAGGGAGGGGACGAAAGGGAAAAAGACAGGATCATCGACGATTGTGAGGTAGAGAAAAAAGGGGAGATATTAGATTATGTAATGGGATATCTGGGGATCGATATCAACGCATTGGTAAGAATGGGAAGAGTATAAAAGGGGTTGTGGGTATGGAGAGAAGGCAGATTACACATGGGAAATGGGGAAGGGGAAAAGGAGAGAGAGATGAATACAAGAAACTGTACTAAAGAGATCCTTACGGAACATTGGATTACGTAGGAATCAATCTCAGATGGGCTAACAGTTGTTGTGCCAGCACGAACATAACGTAGTATTTGACATGTGGCAATCAGGCTAACATGTTTCACATGTGGGTCAGATTTACAGAAAATGTACAATCGACAGATGTACACATTTAGTAAATTCTTCTAAATTAGGCTGCAATGTGGTCGAGTATATTCCATTGTATTCGGCATTGCATCGATTCTAGCAATCTGTTTGGTTAGGTTGAACTGCATTTTGAACTTTATTTATGTCTGAAATTTGGGTTATTTGAGAGGATTGGTAAAGGTAAATTGTACATTTTCTGGCGATTTCACCAATATATTACGACATAAAATAGACCCTAAAACGACACAACAATCAGAGAGATAATCAGAAAAAGTCGAATATTTCCTTTATAAATATAGATTACAATATTGGTCATGTTTGCCTAAAGATAAGACAAAGGTCTAGAGGATCCATTTCTCCCCGTTTATTGTAATTTGAAATTGCTGCAACTTCCATGTTCAGCTCAGTCTTTTGGGAAGTGGGGAGCGAGCCGTAACCTCAGATGACGTTTGTTTATATTTTTACAATTACATTTGCTATTCCAAAGGGAGAGCAGGAGAACATAGGAACTGCTATCTTCACTGCAGGGTATGCGTACATATAGTATATGGAAAATATATTTTATTCAGTCACTTCGAAACACCACCGCGGTAGGTGGGCAATATTACCAGCTCTAACGTTAGAATTCTGAATGATACGTCGTTCAATACACATTATATTCATACATATGTTTTAGCAGACTAGTAATGGAGATGTTATAAATTTTAATTTTTCGTCGGTGCTAGGTATGACCTGAAATACCTGGATTAAATTCCAGAAGGACATCTCCTCTTTGTCAATCTAACGGAAATAATATAATATTTATTATTATTTATTATTATCATGTTTGTAAATGGTTTATTTCCGAATAGAAAGCAAACAATGTTACCATGCCGCACAAAAGTCATATTCCACCCAAAAACAACGTGGCAGGAACATGTCGTTGGTGAGTATGGCTACTACATTACGTTATAATTAAAGAATATGTAACAGGAACATTTAGAAACGACGCCCAGTGAGGGGAGCGGAGAAGCAATGCATTGCAACGAAATAAACAATTACATATGGAGTCAAGGCTGGAATGCAAGGGGAAAAAAATAGGAATAATTTCTGAAAGGCTCAAATGCAAGTCATTCTATATTGAATAAAGCGTTTGATCCAGTCCTTTACCCTGTGAATAAATGAAGGAGGACGAATGTTATTAAATCATGGGATGACGGTGAAAGGTGGACATTACTAGCTTGTGACTAAGAGAAAAAATGAGCAGTTGCTCACACAGTGCATATTGGTGAGTGAATGAAAATGGCTGGACTTTCTCCTGAAGGAAGAGATAAGAAAATGAAAGCCCTAAAGCAAGGCGTAACCAGGCGGTAGGGAGAGCAGTTGCAGGAAGGATAGCAGAGGGCGGGAATGACTCATAAGTCTGTAGTAATTGTTCGCAGACGACATTTGCCGGATTCTAATTACTACGCAGACGTAGCACGCCTACGAAACTCAGAGCTTTAAACCAGAATTAGCCACTAACTAGAAGAGGGATAGGGGAAGGGGGATAATGGGGGCCCGGGGGTGGGTGCGGGTTAGAATATAGGGATGTGAGCCTGTAAGCATTGGAGGAGAAAGCATAGACGAGCTGGAAACAAGAAAAAATGAAAATGTTGCTGTGTATGATACCGAGGAGTTGATGATAAATTGATCCAAGGCACTCAGATATAGACAGGATTCGTGGTTAATATTGTGGATGCACTGTGGTTTTAGCATATATTGTACTAGCAAAATCATTACTTTTAGGGGTATGTTGGCATATAATTTATATTAATCGCATAGTATCCATTCTAACAATTACAAGTCGCCTTTGACTCTTGAAAATGAGTGTTCCTGGGTCTCTAACAAGAGTAAATACATTGAAGCAATCAGCTTGCAAATCGGCATAATTTCATGCAGTAGGTATCGATGTTACTAATGCGTACATGTATGTACATGCTGTACCACCGACCGGCTTTCACCCATTTCCTCTACTTCAAATAACGATGTACGCATGTATATTATTTTATATCATATATATTATGTGTATGAGCATGCATACAATGCTGGAAACATACATACTGCTGATATGTGGGTTACTAGCTTCTCTTAGTTATTCATGTCTTAATTGCTTGGGATATTGTTTTTGCATTTTATAGGCAGTCTAGGTTCACAACTTCTTAGATCAGATAAGAAGTGTATGTCACTAATTGGACGGTGCTAGCGGTTTCCCGGAACCTGGCTTTCTAATGGATTTTACTGTTTGGAGCAAGAGGATTTCCCTCAGTTTCGAGGGCTCTCTGAAGTCTGAGCCTCGGATCATTCTATAGGGGCGTAAGTGACAATATATAAAGTTACAACGGAAGCTGTTCTACCAATTTAATATTCATTCCATTTTGTTCAACTATTTTTATTGTTGTATCCATTTGAATTCAATTTGCCTTTTTTATGCTTCTTTTCTTGGGAACCTTGATCTAGGATTTGTTCTTTTGGATAAATCACCATATGTTCCTTAGAATTATATCTATACTATATCATTGGAATGTTCGGCAACTCTTTGTTTGTTCTGTCATTTAGGTGACATTGTAATCACTGTTGTAATGGATTTAGGGGAGAGGTGTGTAGGTGTATGTGGGGGTGGTGTATGGGGGGAGGTTACATCAGGACGAGAGTGGATGGAGAAACAAAAGGGCGTAAATACTGTTATAACTTTTCTATAAGCTGCTGTAGTCGATTAAAGCGATCAGGTCCTAACACAAGAAGAAAAAGAAGGAGAAGAAGAAGAGGAAGAAGAAGAGGAAGAAGAAGAGGAAGAAGAAGAGGAAGAAGAAGAAGAAGAAGAAGAAGAAAAAGCAGTAACATGAGAGGAAAAGAAAAGGGGGTGCAGGTTTCTTCTCTGGACGTAAATCTTTCCAATAATGATAATAATTAATCAGCCATTTTTATCGCAAAAATTATACTAAACTTGCTTGGGATAAACATTGCCAAAGCTTTCCAAGTCGGTCTCCTCCCATTTCCTTTGAACCCTGACATGGAGAACGCTTTGTGAATCCATCCAAATCCAAGGGAAGACGCTGAAGGCGGGTCCAAGCGCTTTGGGTTGAACTATGGGGATAGGATATAAGACAGACTAGCTTCAGGGCCAGGTGGAGTTGTGCATAATTGTGTGCACTGTTAGCTTTGGAATTTGGATAAGATTCAAAGTATAAGAAAACTCTAAGGATAGAAGAGCTTGGCGGGCGGGGGCGACGTCCGGAAAGAATACAATCGAAGTGCACAATCCGATAATGATATTATTTAAAATAATTGAAATGTTTTGTCTACTTATATGTAAAGTGAAATAAACCATTTCAATGTTTATTACACACACACACACAGATGGGTAACGACTGTCTCCGGTTGTTTTCAGCTGCCCCATTTGGCCCCATTTGGCCCCATTTGACCCCAGTTGGGCTTCCAAATTAATCAAATCACAATATATATATATTTAACATTGAAGATAACCTTTTGTCCTCCCCCAACATACATCGGGCATACAATTAGGAAATCAGCAAATCGGCAACTCTTAGCCACCTTTTGTATAGGTAGGTTAGGCAGGCTGTTTGTAAGATAAATAATTAATAGACATAGTTACTGCCCCCAGCTGCCTGGGTATATGTAAAATATATAAAAGAAACCAAAGTATTTCCTGAGATTCTATTTATTGGGCAAGTGAAGTGAACCCAATGGTGTCTGGATGGACAAGAAATAGCGCCGATTGTGGTTCAGTCTGGCCCTGTCTAGCTGGGGAAAGATACGTTTAGGTGTTTGCCTGTCTTCATGATTAATGCAAAGGTTAGATTGTAGTTACAAGCTGCCTGTGCACGTGTGTCATCTCCTCTCGTGTCTTGTCCCTATGTACGCCTCAATGACACTGACATGTCTATAATACCGAAATATAAAGCATAAACACGTGGTAGCTTTGCCTAACCGTCAGAGCCTGAACCAACACTCATAACTCAATCGTATTGTGTCTGCAAGCAGTTACATTGTACCCCTGTTATACAATTATGGTATTGTTCTAAATCTTTGAGTAGGAAACGGTTACGCAAACATTAGTTCATCTTGATATTGATATTTAACATTCATTCAAGTCTCACAACGTCCAGGTGACTTTTGGTGGTCTTCCTCTGTCATTTTCGGAGAACCAGACGTACAAATCGTTACATTTGTATTTTATTTGACTACTACAAAGTTACTAATTGTAAAAAATGAATAAGACACTAAAACAGCGCGATAACAGACATAAACTATTCACTAGTTAGATCAGTTGATTAGCATTATGTAAAATGGAGGTGAAAAGCAGATTTCCAACATTTCACGAATCACTCCATAGTCCATAAAAAATAATCACATATGTTAAAACAAATGAGAGGCAATCCTGCTGAAAAAACCCTTATTTATTAGTAACCATTATTGACTTAAATATAATATTTGCAGCATCATCAACAGCTTCCAAGAAAAGAACAATTAAATAGAAGAAACCATAATGACCTGATGAATAGTAATGAATAATAATGAGCATTAGTAATGCCACGGAAAAATGATAAATATCCTTTGGTGTCGTGTCCTTTGGTGGGTTTCAGACACCCTATATATAGATAGATACTATGCTTGTCTTTGTTCTTGTTAACGTTGTATATCATGTCCTCCTGGATTTGAAATAGCAAAATGCGATCTTGTTTTTCGGCGCTCTCACTGTTATTTCCTGTTATTTAAAAAGAGAAAATAAATACCATAAATAAATAGAACCATGTGGCATGCGATACACAAGAGGCCATTTAGAAACAAAAGCAAATGTGTTTTCCTTCACACCGATTTCCTAATAGGAAACAGTTGTCAATTAGTAAATGTTCCTCCTGAATCTCCGCCCACAACGTCTCTTCCTATTTTCCTCACCTCCCAGCATCAGGCACTAAGCACTAAATTACAAATATTGGAAAAGATGCAAAGGAATTCATTGAAAGAGGATTTCGTTGATACTTTTAATTGGGAATATGTGTGCACAATGTCCTGAAAAGGTAGTACTAACGAAGTTTAATGTCATTAATGTTTGTTACAAAGGTTATATATTTCGTGTCGGTTTTTTAACTATGAGTTTGTTGTAAAAACACGATAACTTAGTTTGCAAACTCGGTGAAATTCTTATATTTCAAAGGACGGGATGTTACATCACTTTCTTTAATTCAACCATGGACTTGATAAGTTATAATTTTCCTTTCAATTCGCTTCGTATGACTTTGTTCACAAATCGTTCCAGGAAGTTAGTGTTCTTGCTTTTCACCTTTCACTGGCCAATTCCACCCAGGACTCTCCCACTGTCATAATAAGGACAACATCAAATGTTTACTCTCAGCAAAATAGGGATGAAATTTGCACCTAATCTAGGGTCACAACCCCTGAGATAAGAATGGTATGTGAGTGATTGGACGACTACTACGCTATTAGCTTTTCTGGTACTGGAGTCGACAATCTATATTTAGTGGGATTCTAAAATCATTTTGTGGTTTTGGAGTGAGAGGCTTTCCCTCAGTTTGAAGGGCTCTCTCAACTCTGAGCCTAGACTGTCCTTGTGGTCCATATAACAGAATGAAATTACTGCGGCAACATTTACACACAGCTACGGGTTTAAACCTGGTTTTAATACAACCGCTCACACCACGCGGCCTCGCACTTATTTTTCTCCAATTCAAATTACTAACTTAAAACATATGAACTCTTATGAATGATTTAACGTAATGGCAGAAGATTTCTCGCATAACAACGACCCTCTGTGTCCATGGAAACAGCCGCCAAAATGCAACAGATGGCGGGAAACTATTTGCTATCGAAACACTGAAAGAGATTTTCTTTTAAAAAATGTAGTTTTTGCATGAAGAAAAACATCAGGAAATACTCGCCACAAATCGGTTGAAGATTGTATCAAATTTAGGGATGTAATTTCTGGCATTTTGCCAGCTGTTATGGGGTAGGTGGTAGAATGCCACGCAGCATAGAAGCGTTGCAAAATCTTGTTTTGGCAATCGACCTTAGATAAATTGCTAACATCAGAAACCTATTATTTTCAGGGTGTTAATCAACTAGGTATAGGCTAATATTATGGTATGACTATTTTTACCCAAGTTTTGGTATTGAGATACCTCTGTCCTCAATAACGCGGTCTGATCTCTTTTTAAAAGATTTTATTTCAATTGGTGTTGTCCCCAGGTGGGCTTCCTTTTTCAAATGGCCCAGCCATTTAGCAAACATAACTGACGATATATTTATCCATTTCATAGGCCTATGCAATAAACGTGTACATATAATTTCAGATGTTTAAGATGGTATTGTACATAAATGTTATCACAGATAATTAGCCATATTTATGGTGCACATGTAAGACTAAATTATGTTTGAGTAATAATCCCGAGTGGAACGGTACTTCCCAGTTTCTTCTCTCGCATACTGGGTTGAAAATAAAAAAGCCAGGTATTAGAATCAACCATTGTTTTCTTCAAGGGCCAAACGTACCTGAGATAGAGAGAACTTGCTTTAAGAGAAGTATTCTTCAGTGAATTATTTCATTCAGATTTTCTTTAAATTGTTGGTTGTCTTATTTATGTTCCATGAATTAAAAAAATGGCGTTTATAGTTTAAAGACAATTAATTGAAAGATATCGGTTGCTTCATGAATGGAATGGCCTTCCAACAGATAATAAATCTGGCTTGGGGGCCATTCCCTAGAGACCACTAAGCTCAAATTTAATTAATCTATTTCATAAATCACAGTTAAAAGGTTTATGATATCACCACAGGTTTTTGTTTATGAATCTTTTTCATCGCCGCCATATTAGGCATCTAAACATGTGGGTAATTTTATAAATAAAATCCGTGGAAGCCATTCTGTCACCCAGCGCACGGATCCCCCAGATGTCCCCGGGATTAATTGGCCAATAACTCACCGCTGGTACCGTTTCTGCGGTCCTACAAATCTGCCTGAGCGATAATAGGTGATGCTTGGGGACATGTTTTAATGATAATTAACTGCCCCACCTCCAGGGGGCGATGGCAACGCGTCTCTCTACATCACTGCGCGGGTCTTCAAGTCTTTATGTCCGCCGCGAGGGATTGTGGGTAAAGGAGTTCTAGATGGAGGAAAGACAAGAGAGGAGAAAATAACCAACCGTCCGGGGATAGGTTTAAAAAATGAAGTGGAAAAAGAAATACCGGGGACATGGGAGGTAAACAATTAACAGTGATAAAGATTTAAAAATATACAGCAAAGAATAGTTATACTTATATTCGTCTAGGGACAGATTCAAGGGCAGTCCCGAATCCGTGGATAGGCTACTATATAATATATATCGAGTCAGAAATGAATATTGGCGACGAATAAATAAAGAGGAAAATATGAAGGAGTGAATAGGGAATAAAACATAGCATTCAGAAAGACTGTCGAAGAATCTTTCCTGCCAGTGTCCTCCTCGACCAATACATGCCCTGGACTTCAGAGCTCAACCCTGAGGCTGTACCAAGGGAAGGAAGGGTGGGCGGGACGGGGGTTAAAGTTGTGGCTGAATATAATTTACTAAATTATTTCTCATGTTAGTCCCTGCGGCTAGGCAATTTGTTTTTGTTATGATGACAAGTTAGTCGACCAACTGAAAAGTGATCATAATGTGCAGACTCATTGATTTAGCTGACCCCCAACCCTAGATTGAAATGATTAAGAAAGTATGCCCCGAAATAATTAGCAATTTAGTCGTAAGAAATAATTCTGTATGACTATATTTATTGCAGCATTTCAAAATACAGTGTTACATAAGACAGGGCTAGTATATAATGTATAGCTCTGTATATATGATGAATAGTAAACTAACTATTTCTGCAATGCTAACAAATTAAATTGTCCACCACTCAATGCGTCTGTTTCGTCCTGCTGTTCCGGAGGCGTTTTCAGAGCATGATGTGGATGCAACAACATATCAAAAAAGTAGTCCCATGGAGAAGAATGACTGAGGCCAGTCTTGCAAGGTCAACGACGGAAAAACTGTAATACTACAACAACGATAGAGGATTTAACTGGTTTTCACGTGTGTTTTTGCGTTCTATTTTCTAAGAGTCTTAGGTCATAGAGTCTAATGAGAGACTGAACAAATATATAATTCCAATTGATCCTTTTTTTTTTAAAAGAAAATATTATTTCCTCAGACCTTTTATTTCTTGCTTCATGACATCATTTTTGTATCATTACTTGCGACCAACATTCGTCCAAAGCTTGATGTTATAAAAATTAGTTATCTCACATTATATTCTACCCATTGTCTATGTTGAAAACAGATTAATTTAATTTCTATCAAGCAATACTCTAAGTCGTTATTAGCAATAACGTTCGAGGCTATTGTCAATAACGATCAATGATCTTCTTTGAATCCAAAGTTCATTGTCCTCCTGCGGTTTTCTTAACCTCCTTCTTTTTCGTTACCACCAACTTAATACGTTCATTTATAAATGTCAAACGTATATGTACATGAAAAGCTCATTCGTCAAATCAATTTCGATGGGGATCCTGCGTCTCCTTTTATTAGCTAGCTGGTGCTATATCTCAAAGACCTAACTTGAAAAATGTTCAATTAGCAACATGACTGTTCTTTAATATGACAATACAGTATCAATTGGATTGCTGTGCTGTAATTTCTCAACTTTCACGGGCGAGTATTTCTTAACAATATTTTTTTTCGACTTTCAGCAACGTTTATATTTTTAAACGATGCTCGTTTATACCCAATCGTCTGAAATCTCCCGGTTACCCTGAGCTGAAATAGGCTTAGAACTAAAGAAATACAAATGGATTAGAAAATCTGGTGGCTTTACTCAATACGCCCTTAGAGCGAAATCAATGAAGTTGGCCATATATTTAGTCGCTAAAGTGTAGCTTTTTATACCTCTTGTCTTCTCTCAGAGTCTGTTCTCTCCAGCCCGAAAATTTCGGACTGGGGGGTACAGAAAGTCTAAGGCACCATGGCTCACTACACAAATAAACTTGTGTTTATCTAATTTCTGAATTTCAGTATTGGTTTATATTGAACTTGTTAATACTCAGTGACATAACGGAAATAACGGGGAGCATTTTAATTGACTCATTCCCCACTGCTCTAACAATGAAATTGTTGCCATCAAACTTTCACCAACTACTGGACTGTATCAAACATGTGCTATTGTATGGTATGGAAGGGGTTGAGTCTATTTTCCCACAAAAAAAAGTCAAACATCTGGATACAAACTGGTCCCTCTGCTAACCCCCATTTGAATTAAGATGAAAACATGTTAACTACTTCATCAATAATGAAGCGATGTTGGAAATGTTTTCATGCCGCAATGGCCTATAGAATGAATGAGAGGGAAGGGCAGGGCCCCAGTACCACATGTGTGGGGACTAGGCCAGGAGCCCCGCCCCCTCTCTCCTTAGCCACACCTTCTGAAAATGAAAATAACAATTATCCCCACTCACTCTTTTTATTCTTACCAGAGGGCGTTGTAACAAATTTGTTGTGCGCATGCCTGTGGCTATTTCCGGCGGCGATGTCATTTAATTACGTGTGTGTGATGGTTAAGCTTTTTTGGATTATGTCATGGCAGGGTGGGGAGGAGTAGGAGAAGAGAGAGCAGGCCAGCTTGCTTTGTGGCTGGTAAGAAGAATCTAACAAAAAGCTCCTCTAATAATATAACATAAGAATAGAATAGAGGGACGTAGCTGATAGGGTTTTTGAAGCCTCACTTGAATACAGTTGTCTTCTCGGTACCTATACTCACCGCTTAACTCAACAAGGTTGTGGGTCAAGGGAGTTTTATTCAACTCAGCTACAATACTATTTTGCGCGCCGCTGGTATACAAGTACAGCAATGAAATGTTATTTTTAGAATACACATACAGAAACCAATTACAGAAGAATTAAATAAGTAATTAGCACAAACAATTACAGAAGTAAACAATCAGCATAATCAATTAAAGATGTGTAAATAAAGATGTGTAATTAGTCAGCATAATCAATGTTCATGTGATAGTTCCTGTAATGATCTCTGAGGATCTAGATAGTTCATTAGATCAGCTGACTCCTCGTGACCCAAAACCCTAGAGTAGTTAGAAAAAGAAGAAAAATTTTTCCATCAGGGGAGTCTCTGAGTCATTAATTTAGTAAAATTCATCCTGTCTTGCACCCCGGGTGCCAAGTACTTTTGGTAACTTTCCGATCTCCAGTGGCCTAGTAACTTTATTGCGTCAGAATCCAGACCTGACTTATGTGCCCAAGTAGCAGCTCCTCGACGGAAACCGTGGCAACTGATAGAATTTATGTCCTGCACCGTGCTCTGCAGGGTCTGTCTTATACGTGTGACAAAGTCCTCTGATGATAAGTTCATGGAGAGCGCGCCCTTCCCGTAGCTCAAGGCGGGAGCTGAAGGGGGGAAAGCCGGCCCGGCTTTGAATAGGGCGTGCACCGCTCTGACGGGGCACAAGGCATGGCCTCGTATCCTGGGCAACGTGACGACATGGTTCCTGTCCCCGTACTGATTAGTCTTCGACCACTTTATAGATAAACACAGCCCTGATGGCACATAAGAAAAATCCCCTTTAGTTAAGGGTGTGATGTTCTCTGGTTGAGACACATCGCTAAACACATTGGATTTTCTGAGAAATCCGAAAAACATTATAAGGCATGCTGCCCAAATCGCTTTATCCTTGTTGTCAGTGTGCACTAACCCCGCCCGGATGGTGAGTAGCATATCCGGAGTAACGGGCGATTTACTGGTAACCTTGGAACCTAAAGTTCGATGCACTCCTTTTAGGGTGGCTCTGAGATGGTAATCTCCCACCATAGGATTAGGGTATCCTGCTTCCTCGTGCATGATGCGTATTATATTGATGTATTGCTTTATGCTATTGAAAACAAGCTTGCGTGCTAGCCACGCCACAAATAAGCATAACGTCCGGGAGGAGGCGGGCACTGGTTGCTTATTATATAATGTGCAGAAACTCATGTAAGCCCTCCTATGGGTTGAGTATGCTTTCTTGGTGTTTGGGGCCCAAGCACGATCCTGGTATTGTAACACCTCCGCTTGTAGCACAAGTTCCATTCCTTGTACCTACAGATTCCAGGGTCTGCACCATCCTCTGGACTCCTCCAGGCTCTTCTAGTCTCGAAATCCGATCGGCTATGACATTGAAACGGCCTGGGTAATGTATAGCCCTGAGCCGAAAACCGTATCTCATGGAAAGCTGGAACATCCGTTTGAGTGAGTCATTAATGTCCTGATCGGGTGAGCGACCTTTATTTATCATCCCCACCGCTGCCTGTGAGTCGCAATGTACCATGACGTTTTTATCCCTCCATCTGGGACCAAAGATGGCACATGCCGGCTCCAGGGTGAGCACCTCTTTGTAGTTAATGTGTTTGGCATGCATGTCACCCCAATCAGCCCAGCGGAGATAAAACCACTCTCCCATGTGGTAGCCGCCTCCTCCGGTCTGACAGGCATCAATGGTCAGAGGCGTGTAGCTGCGCGCGTCCATCAGTGGAAGAGAGCCGTTGGAATAAACGGCTTGATCGATCCACCAGCTGATGTCTGACTTCATAGCTTGAGTGACTCTGCACCTATGCCAGGGCGTATTTAATGTCCTTATCCGGTCGTAGAGGCTGTATACATAGTGTTTGCCCCCATGAAACACTCTCCTAGCCCAGTTTAACTTCCCAGCAAGCCGCTGGAGGGCCCTCTTAGTTATATTTCGCTTGCTCACAGACTCCCTTAGGAGTGAGATTAAGTCCGCCACCTTATCTGGGGGAAGACCCAGACACATGTTGTGGGTATTAATCATTATACCAAGGAATGACAGCTGTCTAGCGGGTCCTAACACCTTATTATAGTTGATACCGAATCCTAACTCCCGGCAGAGCTTCATAAGGGCATTGAGTGCAGTTATGCATTCCAATTGGGTTTCCCCAATACACAAGAAGTCATCGCAATATACTACCAGCTTATGAAAACCCCTATTGCTCATCATCCGCCTTATGGCCTGGGTGAGGGTGTTGAATATACCAGGGGAAAGTCGGGCTCCAAAGGGAAGCCTTGAATCATACATGTAACTTAATTTCGATTGACCAGTAAACTGCCAACTAAGGCCCAACACAGGGTGGTCCTGGGGGTGGACCTTCACAGATCGATAGGCTCCTTGCAGGTCCATTTTACTCAGCCAACAGTCCGGTGTAATCATGGTGAGAGCTTCGTCAAAGCTCTGATAACTGAATGGTTCATGAGTGGCTAAATCATTCACTGCCTTCCCCAAGGGCCTACTGCAATCGTGAATTAAACGTACCTTGTTGCTGTCTGGTTTGGGTATAGCCCCCAACGCTGAAGTAATTGTCATAGGCTCGGGTACACTAATATATCTCCCGTTTTCTAGTTCTACTGTTATTTGTTGCTCAACTATTGGCGATGCTGTCTCTTGGGTGCACGAGAGGTAATTATCCATGAATGCTTTCTCCGGGGGGGTGGCACTGTTGGTAATCCTAAATCCGTACCTGACACCATTTAATATAAAGTTTCTGTCTTTATCATCAGGGGCCAAGTGACGGTCCCAGGCTTCGTAAACAAGCGCGCCACTCTCCCCGGTTATTCCCCGTTTTTTGACCCGTCTGTGGTCCCCTTCACATGCTGGTAAATGCACTTCTCCCCATAAGGGCACCCATCCTTGGTGCGATACAGCTTACAGGCCTCTGACTTCTTTGTGCGATGATCCTTTTGTCCCTTTCCTCGGTCTCCACCCTTATCCTTGGCATGGATCTTCCGGGCCACCAGCAACGATGAGTGGAGAGACATTATTGGGGTTCCCCAGGTCAGATCATAATGGGCCTGGAGCTCTCTATAACGTGTGTCATATTCCAGGATTGAATTCCACTCATAGTGCTCTAGCATCTCAAATATTGTCACCGTATAGGAATGATAGTACTCCACATGTTCCCGTTTTAAGTCCCCCGTCTCCAACAACTGGTGTAGTAGACGCAGGTTGGCTGCTCCCCACTCAGCCAAGGTGAGGTAAGCTTGGTGGGAATCGTCCGCCTTCAAAGTGAAAGTACCTTCTTTGCTCTCCACCAATGCCATTTTCTCCTTGCGTTTGGAGGCTAGTCTTAGCGCCACTTTCTCTGGTACGAAACTTGCTATCTTGAGTGCCTTCTTTTTTACAGCTCGCAGAGTGAGGTTAATCCGTGGATCAGACCCGAACATGGCCCCTCCTACAGCCGGGTGCGCCTTGGGCCCGGTCGGGCCTGCTCCCGCTTCACCCTGGCCACCGTCACCCATTAGCCCGTCAAGCTCATCCTCCAGGTCCTTGTCATTATCCTCAGGTTTTGTGTCCTCGCCTTCTACCTTCTCTTCAGCTGGGGGTGGTGTTTCAGGTGAGGCGGGCATTTGTAGGTTGCCTAACTCTCTCAGAGATCCTACCAGCAGGGTCGCTTGACCTATCGTTAATCCAAGCTGTGCCACTGCTCCTGTAGTGAGGTTTTGCAAGACAGTGAAACCCACGCAATCTTCTTTGGCCATTTTCTTAGATGTTTTGTCAAGTAGCCCCTTACTATGAGCCCAGACATCGAAGTCAAAATTCTCTTCCGTGTACGCCATGCTAAGTAGTGTGAGGTCCGGACCTCGCGCTGGCTTCCTTAGAAGTGCTGGACAGTGCGTGCCACAGGCAGGAGGGCGCTAGCCCTGGTGGTGACCAGCTGAGTTAAAACCGTTTAAACCCTGTTTAAACCTCCCAAAAATAACCTCAGAGTAAAAGAAACAACCTGGATCAAGACGATTACATGGTTCTAGAAATGAAAACAGTGAGAACTTTATTATAGAAAGGTTCCGTGCTGGATCAGGTAAATGCATACTGATCTAGATATATCATGTAAATGTATTCATTACTGCAAAGGGAGCCCGGTGGGGTAATTTCAAATGATATAATACCGAGGATACAACTAATATCAAGGTTATTTATGGGAAAGACGTCGCTGAAGCATACTGTATGTAGCTATCTTTGCAAGACAAACCAAACAGGACTTTACCACAGGATCTAGCATCCTTACAATGTCATGTGCCATTATAGGAGAAAGTTTATTGTTGTTTTCCCAATGGCATACCTTTCATATTCTCCACTGTTTAATGCTATCCAGGGTTGGAGAAGTCTGTGAACACGTGCATCAACCACTCCCTCCTCCCTTCTGCCCTCATCTCTCCTTCCTCTCCTTCCCTCCCCCATCACCTCTCATCACGAAGATTGATGTTTGCGACCCCAGGTGTATTGCACCCAATGACATCATCATTCTACCCTTATTTCTCAATCCATCTACCCCCACTTTCCCTCACCCCCTTTTACCCCGTGTACACAGCCCCTAGGGACGAAGCACCCTGTAGACAACACCCAATGGAAGCTGAACATGATTGGAACCCTCTCAAACTTAATGAGGAAATCCCTAAGTACTGTCTCTCAAATTCCTTCTGGTATACATCTAGTTTCTATATGAAATAAACTTGGAATTTGTCATAGACCGAAAATCACATTTCTCTGATGCCTTGGATGAGAAACTAGCTCTTATAATGTTGGTTGTGTGTCTCTTTTTCTTGTGTCCTCTTTGGTATTCTATTTTCCCCGATAAATCATAAGAAAACCCTTTTTATAGATGTATGGGATATGATGAAAGACGTTGTTTGAAGCTGAGTCTTATCTCAGCGCTTATATCCGGATCTAGGTGGTGGTCGATATGTTTACGGTACCTCTGACGACCAATCACAGACCAGCTGACTCCTGGTAGCCAATCAGGTTCAAGGAGGGGATGAAACGTTTTAATATAATCCTCAACATGCAAGCAGATAACATTGTATAAGTTGAATTGATGAAGATTATGAACTTTAAAAGTAAAGTAAAGTTTGATAAAAAGGTTACTCTGTTAAGTCATATATAATATGAAGGAGAATCTGGTGTGGAAAAGTTCCCAACATTGCATATCACAGTGTACAGTCACATCGTGAATTGGGCGTCTTTATGAACAATTGCCTCTCTTGACAATGCACTAATATAAGGTAACTTTATAATAAGGGAAAGGTAATAAGGGAGCAGAACCCCAACAATCTCAGAGAATTTTCGAACGAAAAGTACAGCCAGTGAAGAAGGAGAAGAAGTAGAATTATAGTGTAGGAGGGAGAAGAAAACGAACGATGAAAGGATGAGGTAGAATACCTGGTTATAAAGAGAATGTCTCAACAAGAAGATCAGCGTATTTTAAGTACTAAATAATGGCACTAGATTAATCAACTCTTGTCTATCACAACTATTTTACCAGGGACCTTTCTCCTGAGGAACACATGTCTATGGATGTCGGAATGTTATGTTCCGTATTCCCCCACAATCGGCTTCCCTGAACCCCATTTCAACACACCCCACTTCATTCCCCATTCCCATTCCCCTGGGCACCATAATATGGTGTCCCTCGGGTAGCCATGACCCACCATAATCCCTGGATTGGGTCGGCCCCCATGCAGGTCCCACTTCCCTGTCCATACCTCAAACATCATGATGCGTTTTTTCGAGACTGCCGCAAGGTACATTTTGATTGTGTGGATAGCGGAATTAGAATCTGCTGTTTTCTTTAAGAAGGTATCATGAATAGGGGATTTGCATAGCCGCCATTTTGAATCTTGATTCGCATGGAATTATGGGACTAATGGTACAGTGTAAAATCTATAGAAAACATGTCATCCTGGGCTATTTATCACTGCTGTAATGTCAATATCCATGTGTTTAACATGTTTCCATAATACAAGTCCCCATCTTTCCCATGATGCATTCGGTTTTCATAGATGATCCATAAAAGCTATGATATTGATGAAAATATTTTTGCAATTTTCCATAAAAATGTTGCTAAATACTTTATCTCAGATTTCATCAGAATCTATCCCAGCATGCACTCTAACAGACATGCACAGTGGGACATGCAACTCCCCTATTTGTGTGACACATTTGAAGATAACATACTTATAAGAATTTTGCCCGTTTAGAATTACTGGTAATGGTAAATACAAAAGATCAATGCTTCGGTCCTGGCATGATGCCCAGATTGAAGAAATGCGCAAGAGAGTCTAGGCCCAAAGATGAGAAAGTCCCTTCAAACGGAGGTAAAGCTTCTCACCTCAAACCGCAAAGTGCCATTATTATTCCATTAAGAACACAAAATGACATCATAATCCCATTAGAGCGCCTAGTCCTAGGCCAGGAAACTGAAGTACCGAAGTAGGTGATAATGTAATATCATGAAATTAGCGTCCAATCACTGACATAGCATTCTTATATCTTAGAGTTTGGGCCTGAACTGAAGAGGCAACTGATCCAGGGCAGGAATCGGGGATCTATATATGGGTCAGATTTTCAGAAAATGTAAAATTCGCCTTCACTAATCGTTTCAAATGACCCACCAGACCAAAAATGAGCTTCAAAATGCAGTTTAACATAGCAGAACTGATACTTTAAAAATCAACAGAAAAATGTTATCTAACATGTCTAAGGGGTGATATCCTTGGTTTCTCATATTTTTTCTCAAGTATAAACAACCATTGTTCTAGTCTGACAGTCTCTTGTGAAAGGCCACGTCCTGTGGATCCTTCTACTCTTACTGTAACGTCGTAAGAAACTAAAGATTTCTCCTGCCTAAATCAGGACTTACTGTAGTATGTACTTACTATACTATGTTTGATTATATGTAATTCTATTTACTTGTTTATGTTATCTTGCATCATTTATTAGTTAATTAATTGTATCACGTCTTCCAAATTCGGTAACGGCCGGAAGAGATGGTACCAATGTTGTATCATAGGCATGTAGACCTGTTTGTCACCTTTTATATTCACAGAAGCTCTGTAGTTTCTATTTGACAAATAAAAAACATCTTAATCTTAATCTTAATCTTAATGCGATACCAACTATACTCAAATATACCTGGTATTCATCATTTTTCAGCCTATATATTTAGTAGAATTTCCTAAAAGTGTAGAGCTACCAATTGTACATTTTCTAAAAATCTGACCCATATACATGTTAATATAGCCTTGATGTTCCATCTTCTTCCATTATTTTATTTTTTAGAAACTTTATTATGATATATACAGTAACTTGTTCATAATGATCTACTCATTGGTTAGAGCAATCTTGACACTTTGACATTTCTCATTGAAATGAATTCACAGGTTATATCAATGTAGGAGGTAATTGTCAGTTCTGAGTAAATCAGATCTGGTCTTACTCAATACCACCTTAGTAGAAATAAACATTTGACATAACAATATAATAACTTTTGTATAAATATATAAGTGTAGAAATTTGTCATGGCATATATGTATAACCATTATAGCTTCCATGATTCCATGAATTGACATGACGTTGTAATTTCCGTGCCCCTGCTCTGCAAAGGAAATTCAGATATATATCATACGTGGTCAGCAATGATGTGAATTCCAATGCCCAGCTTCCTTAGCTACTTCCCTTGATGTGAAAGGAACAAGGAGATACTATTGACAAGATGGGATACCTTCTATCACCCTGTCCCTTCCACCTCGTTACCTTTTCCCCAGCATGATACGAACACAATAGAAGGACGTGACCTATCAAACTGTATACATGTACATTTCTAAAGGGGCTGATATGTGGCGAAAAGACGTGGGAAAAATACGTGAGGCTGACGTATCTCATGAACAACATAAACTATCGAGAGAGAAGGATCTAGCGAGTGACAAAATGTCAGAAAGCGAAAGGAATGAGTGTATAATAAATCCTTCTACATGTTTCTAGGTAGGGTATACATACCGCACCTAGAGACTTGCAGAAGGAAGTATTCACCTCGCGTGACGTAAGATTTTTTCCCAAACACTGGGTATTTATTCATTTGTCAACAAATCCAATTTCTTGAGCGATTTTACGTCTATATATTACAGACGCTCAATACCCTCATCTGGGTAATTTTGTCATCTATGTTGCTTGCTAATCTTGTTTTTTCTGTTTTACGAAATGTTTTCTCTAGCTTTCTCTTAATCTATGCTAATTTCACTGTTTGTTATTGAACTGTTATACCTGACACAATACAACCTCTTTTCTCACACTTTTCCTTTTTCTTCTGCGATCATTTTAAGCTCCTGACTCAATCTGACAGCATTGAGTCTGTATTCTATCTGTTTCATAACTATATTGAAATCGATCACAATTTCCCCAAACAACTTTTGTCTGCATTACTCTTTATATAACAATTAAGCGATCACTAGTTTTTGCAGCGACAATTGTGTGGTACTCAAGGATGTGAATTTCATTTTTGTAGCACAGTTTGTGACCTGTTACAAAAGTTGTCATTGTATCATGAAAATGAGCGAACAAAGGACAATTGAGGGGAGTCTGATTTGAAAAAGAGAGGTGTGGGGTGTAATTGATTGCATCTGTATCAGAAATGCAATGGGCTCATTCATCCGGACGAAGCTTCAGCACTTCAGCTCACCTGACAACTCTTTAGCTTTCATGTAAAAGGATATAAATTTGTTAAGATTCTCAGGTTTTGATAATGATTACTATCAGTACCGTAATCATTCCGGGATCATATGAATACATTACATAACAAAAGGGATCAATGTCATATGGTGTTCTTAACTGATACATTAACTGAAGAGCGTTTTGTTTATCATTATTATACACGCATTTCTCTGAAAACAACGTATCTAGATTGAGTTACGCATAGTGCGTATTTCACTAGTGAGTTATGTTGTGTTGTCATGGCAACCTTTCTGGGTTTTTTTTACTAAGATTACCGCTGAAATTCAAATATATGACTCGATGTTTTGTCTATTATCAAGATTGAAGGCATATAATAAAGCTGTTAACTAACCTGTTGCTTTCAATCGCTTAGAATATTGCACTTGTTGCTACGCAACTTGAACAAAGTTATGGTAAACATTTTATGGCACCAATCCAAACCAAACCAGTCTTTTCTTCAAGTGTCTGTGTTTTTAAGGGCATTGGGGAAGAAGGTTTCTGTGTATTATTGATATTGGCCAAAGAAGGGATTGGTATATTGATGAAAAACTAAAAATAATCGTTCCCTTGTTCAATAACAATCCAGTATCGCGTTGCATGGTAACAGCAGATTTGAAACAAAGGCCTTATTGAGAAAGAGACTGAAGTGCATGAGCATGAGACCAGGTCCCTGAATCAGTCTAGGCCCAAAGTTGACAGAGTCCCTTCAAACGGAGGGAAAGCCTCTCGCCTCAAAGCGCAAAGTGACAGTTGACAGAGTCCCTTCACACGGAGGGAAAGCCTCTCGCCTCAAAGCGCAAAGTGCCATTATAATTCCATTAAGACCGCAAAATGTCATTATGTTCCCATTAGAACGCCTAGTCCTAGGCCAGTAAACCGATTAGCGAACTAAGCGTCCAATCACTGACATACATATATACCATTCTTATCTGATCTGAGGGTTTGGACCTAGACTGGAATCTTGGATTGGTCATTGAATTAACCATCTTTTAAAATTCATTTAATATGCATGTTGAATTTTAGAAGGTAAGGAAGGGTGTTCCAGTCCCCCTTTCTGGTTCCTTCGCCATTCGCCACTGATGTGTGTGTGTGTGTGTGTGGCATTTGTCTGTCTGACGTATAGTCGGGCCCCACTTAAATATTGATGAGACAGCAGGACACTGGAGACAAATTGGCATGAGAAATAAATGTCCCTCTTTCAACCCAGCTACCCATTCCTTTTCTTGTAATGCGGTTTTACTTGTCCACACAGCTATGAACTTATCAAACTGGGGCGCTTAATGATTTTCCATACAGATTGTAGTTGAACATGTATTCAGAATGCCCACAGGTGATAAGATGCAAACAGATGTTGAAAAGAGCCATTATTATAATTACTATCCAGAAACAATAATTCCTTAGTGTGGCCCCAGTCCCTTATCTTGTTACTGTCAAACTGCCCGCAGGAGTTGAAGTAACTCGTGACATGTTCATATAAACGTAGCAAGTGTATTTATTGTTCCAGAGACATCATTAAATATTCTTCAAAAATAATGATTAAGACCGTCGAGAAATTCCAATTGGGATAATAAATTATTTCTTTTTCCATCGGTTGATCTTATAAAAAGATAAAAGTCTTTCTCCTCAACATAAATTCCCTCCTTTTTTCTGGTCTCTTAGGAATTCTTGGCATGCCATTCCCCTCTCAGCTCCCAACACCAAGCAAGGTCAAGACTAGAAAACCTAAACAGAAGAAATATTTCCTTATTTTTGGCCAACCTGAGGGCAGCCCTTTTTCTTCGACAAATAAGCATCAACGACAACTGTTTCTTGTCAGGCCAAATACGCATCACTTTCTTTCTTTTGCTACCCCGTGCCGTCTACAAATAGTTTATGCTCTTGTAAAGACTCAATCACAGCAACAGTTTGCATTGGTCAATACCGAATCTCTTTCTTAATATTTTACATTATCAATATTAGGAACAACAAGGTAAAAAAACGAACCATGGTTCAAGGAACATAGAACCCTTGGTGGTACGTACGAACTAAATTTACGATATCTAAACTGCAACTCAATCATAGAATGCAGTTGTTCTATGTTCATTTTTGTCCTGCATATATATTATACTTGTATATCATAATATATACCTACTTATTATGAAATATAATTCGTTTTCGGTCCTTTGCAACATAATTTCTTGAATCTCTTAGCACACCTAACTGTTGAATGATACCAAATGACGCAGGTCTTGACTTGCACCATTAAAAACCAGGAGACTAGCCAAAAACTATTTGCCTAAGTTTTAACTGATATCAAGTTTGTATCGACGACTCTAACGTCAATACAATGAACGTTTTTTTGGTTTTTGTATACGGATGTGACCAGTACAAATCCCCTATTGGACCTGAAAGTGAATCTATTTTTGGTCAGAGGTCCAGGAGGGTGGAGACTAATTTGTATGCAGTGGAAGAACATGGGGCCTGCCCCCGGACTGCCTAATAGTGGAAGGTGTTAAGCTGAGATGGATCACCCTCACCTCATACACCTCCTACTGTTTAGCCATGCCTGTACTACAGGCATTTTAGTGGTCTTAGGTGTAACAGGTGGTTGTAGTATACTGTCATAAAATGTTTTTAAATATATGTTCACAAACTGACTCAAGAATACAGCGGTACTTTGTTTAGTGTACACACAACTGTATTATATATGATGTGTTTCAGGAAAATTAGTCACAAGTATCAAAATTATATTTTTCAATGCGTTCTTCTCACAAGATTTCTTTATTGAAATGTTCTGATTTTAGGGGGTTAAGCACTTGAACTCATATAGATCTATGAAACAGATCCCAGGACATTTTATTTAATGGGTCAAATTTTTTTAGAATGTACAATTGCGAAATTTGCAACCTTTGCACATTATACTGAATGTGTATTGCAGACAAATGAATCAATTCTCATGGTTCTGGTATCATTTGGAAGGGGACATCCTAAGCTTTACGAAAATGTATACATTAGTATACATATTCGTAAGTTTTGTATGCAATAAATCACTCTAAATGTTGATTTCCTCATAAAAACACCTCAAAATTCACTACTTTTTCACATTATACCTCCATTCTGGAAAAAAGTAACTGTTCTAGGTATTATATTTCACCTGGTTTCATTCCTTATATATATTTATGACAACTTGGTAAAGTTCTAGCTTTTTATTTGCCCTCATCTCAGTATGCCAGTCCTATACTCAAATCTCCAATTTTCAGAAGTCACATGGGTATGCCCGGTATCAAACACAGATTATAGTATACTAGCTATGAATATATCCTTGGGATATGATTTAAAATATCTAGAATACACTTTAACATATTATTAATGCGATCTTAGTACTATTTAGCCAGTAATGCAGACATTAACAGGGTTATGGTTCAATGTTTACCAAACCGGAGATTTTATACTATTTCATACCGGGTATGCCCTGTACCCTATTATTATGTAGACCAAGTTCGACTGGTACTATGGTACTAAATTTCCGTTTATGTTATCCCAGTATGTATCTTCATATATACCCCAAATTACATTCTTCTAAAAAATTCTATTGTGGAGATATGAATGCAAATGATGACAGGGGTATACCCGGTATATTGAGGGATACCCGGTATGGCAGGAAAGGAACAACTAGGAAACACATTCAAACAGTTTTTATATGGCCAAGCCTCTGTTTTTTCTTTTGGAAACCAAGACAACCACCACATAGAGTTATTGGGTAGGTTTTCCTGTGATTTCGTGGACATTTTCAACTAGAACAAGACTGACTCATGATTATACATGCACTTCTATGGTGTGGAAATATTGCGAAGATGCTTAGAAATCAACCATCTGGTTGATATTCAGCAGTGTAATCATTATTTATATGTTTAAAAAGTTGTTTTCAATCATTCTTAGTGAAGCATGTTTCTGTCATAGGTTAAAGAAAGGAGTAACATAGCCTTACAGTGAAAAAGAATCCAAGAGGGGATGCCCGGTACCATTATCTTTGAACTTGATTTCTATGCACATTTAATAATTGTTTCTCAATAGGGGTCGTGTTAAGTTAGTTTTTATTAATCAGAAATATCATATGCTTAATTCAACAAACATTTAGGAATCTTGGGGAAGGGATGTTGAGGCAAATGGGGTTTTAATTGATACCGGGCATGCCCCACAAATCATTTTCTGTTGTTAAATGATAGAAAAGTAGCATAACTACTGTACATAGGGCCCTCATATACTGTCTCAATGTTCCTTGCAATGTCTCATTCGAAGTTCAACTGAAAAATTGTACATAAAAACAATAAATACCTTTTTAAAGTATATTAAAAGAGTGGATGATACCGGGCATCCCCTGATACCGGGCATCCCCACCTCAATCTGTATACCCTTGACTAAGTCACTAGAGAACCTAAAAATCACTCTAAAACTAAATGTGCCTACATATTCTGTCTTACTGTATACAGGGGTGTGGCTTTATGCCTTATTTCCATGCAATTTATTTGAACCTGATTCAGAATCATGATACCGGGCATCCCTGGGCATCCCCTGAAAGATAGAATTTGTATAATAACTGCTACCCATATGCCTTTACCCTCTGTTTTTTTTACTGTAACATGGCCTGTTCCCTCTCCTAACATGTGAGAACATTAGAAATAAGATATGACAACTTTTATTTTTTTGATGTTCTCAACCCCCATATAATTTCATTAAAAACTATTATGATCCATCATATCGAGTTTTTATCATTGATTTCAGAGCCTGTATCCATTACTACACATGTTTCTTATGTACTTATTGTGTTTCATGTGATTGTGCCCATTTAAGTAGCCACAATGAGATGTTAGATAACATGTACTCTTCTGGGGGATGCCCGGTATATAGAGGGATGCCCGGTATATTTGAGAAGGTGTTGGTCTCAGGCCAAGTGGGGTGATATTTAGTCAAGGAGTGACTCAAAATTAGATCAATTGTGTACCAAATATATTTCTCCTTTGATGTAAATCATTTTCTATTATTGATATGAATACTTTCTGACTTATTTATGATGGCAAAGTTGGTGGGGAACTATCAGGGTATGCCCGGTATATGTGAAAAGGGATGCCCGGTATCACAGATGGCTTTCTATTACCTATTTCCCCAGGGATACTAAACATAACAAATTGGTAATAGGTTGCTATATTGATGGAAAAGATGTATATGTTACCAGAAAACAGGTTTTCACCCTGTTTATAGCAACAACTGCAGCATTATTGAATTTATATTTGAAACATATGTTACCGACCAAAACACTCCTGTTTTGGGGAAAAGTGATCCATTTGCATTCATGTCTCACATGAGACCCTTATATGATACATAGTTATGGATTGGTATATTTGTAAAGGAACTTAACCCTTATAAGGAACTACTTTTTACTTGGAGATTGAATCATTATGTCCTAAGTTATTGAGGTTATAAGGATCTGCCACTTCATTTGATACCGGGTATACCCCAAAAAAATATCACCTTGTTTCAACTACAATAAAAACTGACATATTGAAATCTGGTGAGTATAATTGGTGTTTTTAGGTTGTGGGGACATATATGATACCAGTAAGAAGGAATATGAGTTTATACTTACTATTTTTTTTTTCAATCTTCCTAAATCTCACAAAATCGCAATTGTACATTCTAAAAAAATTTGACCCTAATATATATCTGCGCGTTTTGAAGGCCTTCGTATGGAGTATATTTTACTACTTTACTGGTAGTTGCTCACCCAGAAATATTGCAAACCTTTTTTTTCAAACTTAAAATATAGAAATATGTATTATATTAGATGTTTAACTGTTTAATGTCATTGGAAATCGGCTTGATCTCATCTCTTCAAATATATGATAATATCTCAAAATCCTCTTTTTGTGCGACTCATTTTCCTTCAGGTTTTCTGTTGTAATTTCATCATGATTTTTCCAATCGAAACTATGTTCTTTTGGCCAGCCCAGCCTCGATAGAGATTCAGAAACGCGACATCTCTGTAATCATAATGAAATCAGGAGATCCTGTTCCTAATATTATGGTCTCTAAGAATATAACTGGTTCCACCTTCCCAGATCTTAGGTCTTCCACTGGTAGCTAGAGTAGAGAAGGTGATATAGGCCAAATGGATATTTTTGCCGAGGAGGCACGGTGGATCCTGAAGAACTGTTTCTTCCACCATTCGCTGCCCTTTGAAAAATACTTAGTACAATTTATGATCAATTAGTGGTTCGGGTCAATAAATGCACAAATTACTGTATATATTGCCGAATATCAGCAGATCGGTGTTGTCCTCATTACCAGTCGAAACTATACGTCTTGCAAGACGGATTCAAATATAATTTAACGCATGGCCAAGATTTCTGTGCAACAGGATTCTATGTCCCTAATTAATAAGAGGTGTGAAGACAATGCCCATATCTTATTCTCTAAAACTCATTTAGCAGCCTTTGTGCATTCTCTGTTGATTGTTATCGTCTTTCCATTTTCGCTATGCTTAATTTTAGCTGGGACGGATCGTCCCGAATCTTTCTGGCACCAAATCAAAAGCATGTCGCCTTGAATAACCTCAGAGTGGTGCATTTACAATGCTCACTTGTTGAAGAGGGCAATGACTCATATCGAATGATAAACATACTCAGCAAAAACTACACACCTCGAATATAATGTGAGATGCATTAAACGACGTCCATGTGTTAATGATCTCGACTAAGCAATCCTTTTAATGACAAAAACAATGAGTATGATGGGTACTGACGCAGTAGCAGAGAGGCATTACATACCAGCCTAAGATAAGATGCGAAGACGAATGCCAAGCTTTGATCAGTTTACAGCTAACATTATTAATCTTATCTCCCTCCGATGGAAACAGATTACCGTCATGTATATATAATCAATAAAACACATCCTTTATATGTCCCCTTTCAGAAGATGAATGGGAAATGTCCTTTATGAATATGCCCAGGGGTTTAGCCGTATCTCCTGCCTTAGTTAAGAGAGGAACAGCGTAAAGAATGTGGAGAGATTCTGAACGACCCAGGTTCCAGAGAAGTTCCCGCCCCCCGTGCAAGAGATAAAGCCACATTGGTCGAAATATCCTGTTGTTCCTTATGGTTATAGTATAGCAAAATATCCATTATATTCTCATATAATTTCATCCCATATTCCCAATTCAACGTATCTTGAAGGTTATCAATACATTACAGAAAGCCGACATGAGGGAAATCCTTGAGTCATTTATCCAATACGACCAAGAGAAACAAATTCCATTTCAATAATTATAAACACAATTATATAATATATGCTGAAACAGTCAAATGCAAAGCCCATATATTGTTCTATAGATGTATACATTAACTGTCTTTAATTCATTGTATTGTTTCAAAATGAATCATTTATCTTATAAATCAAGTTACTATGTTCAATAACAGGGTACTTTGGTGAAAACAATTGCTCATGTATTCTAAACCCCAATCATTATGATGGTATTTCTCCGAATCCATTCCCTATTTTATATTCATCAAAATATCAGATATAGACAAAAAACAATGGTTTGGAAGGACACGGAATTCTGCCTTGCATCTAATGTAATATGTATGCCATTTTGTTTTATGCTCCAATATCTTTTCACTTTCCTTTCCTCGCTATTATAATATGATTGAATAGCGACCTGTCGCTGATGAATTGATATGTATGCTTGTGGGGTTCAGGGGACCGTGTCCATTCTCTGGTCATCTATTTGCCCACATACTAAGCACGGGATAATGCATTGGTGTCACGTCAGCAGTCTTCTCCCCGCGGACTGGACAAGGCTAGAGGACATTAGGGCTTGTCCACTGCTGGTCGGTCCCCAAGTCAGCTTTCCTGCTATTCATAAGAGGACATGGAAGGGCAATATAATAGCTTCATCATACAACAAGGTTTGGTTATTGGAAGTCTGCTACCCTGCAAGCAGCTAGTTGGCGATGAATAAAGACCTCTAGGGTGATAAACAAAAATGAATAATATATACAATATACCTATTGAAGTAAGGTAAGGACACAAAAGCGTTGGGAAATCAACAAAACGGCTTTTTCTGTTGCTTGGTTATTATTTGTCATTGAATACAGATGAATAATAATTATGATCTCTCATTGTAGTGTAATGATTTATTTAGGTAATGATCTGCATTGTCCATAATATATTTAATAGACTTCAATAATGATGAATCGATCAAAAATGTCTCAATCAAGCCATTAAACATCACAATTTCTCTGACATGAAAGGCAAATATGCAACAATCGAGAAATAACAGGGTAAAATTTAAGACTTATTTCCGAAATTAAAGGATCATGAAAGTGGTAAGCCTTCTTGTGACACTAGCTAGTAGTACTGACTCCGTATGAAACTGCCAGTCCTCGTTTAGTGAATGGATGAGGGATGGGGAGAAGGAGTAAGAAGGGTGGTGGTTATGTACTCGTCTATTGGAGGCTTGCTACATGTAAATTACAGTGGGTAGGAGGATTATGACAGTCTGGTAGAGATGTGGTATTGGTTGGGGTGTGAGACGGTGTTTCTCTAACCCTCAATCATAACAGCTATACTTTGGGTACAATACTGATTGAGGGTGCACTTTTTCAGTATCGAGGGGAGTAAGTACAGAATAGGGAAATTGTTATTTACCCCTGTTTGGTTCCGGATAAGACAGGCAGTTATCCAAAGCGGCTCGTTTTCTTCCACATGTCAATCGATGGATTATAATATTCAGATGTAGATCATTTGGGTAGTTAGTACACTTCCATCTACCAATAAACCAAGAACACAAAACCACTACAAAAACGGGAAGGCCTTCCTCTTGTAAAAAGCAGGCTATTTATGTTTTGATTCAGAGTCTTATTAGAACTGCTGAGGAGAAAGGAGAAACATTGAGGGAGGACAGAACAGACACAATATGGTGCAGTGGATAAAAGGAAGTCAACATATCTCTGGAGAAGAAAGAAATATATGTAGACAGGTACAAGTCATTGACCTTTTTTTCCTGAACTTATGTTGCTAATGAGTTTCATAGACTATAGTCATACGCTGAGATCCAGATCGACATGCTGCATTTAGATGTGTTTATTGATTACATCAAATATATGACTTACCTTTAGCAGAGAGTAATGTTTTGATATTGAGCCTTTGGCTACAACCCTCCTGGAAGGGTATTGGTAAGTTGGTAAGGGCACCAGCTGTGTAATCTCAAAGTTACAAATCGGGATAAGTAAATCAAGTAAGGTTATCAGAATCTGAGAAAAATAATACTGCAGCTTAAATTATATCATATAAATTTCATTTTCGTAATCTGGATGGATGAAAAAATAATAATAATAGATACTAACTTATATAATGGAATCATTATGGTTTTGTGTGTAGGAATTCGTACATTTGAAGCAAAAAGGGACAAAGTAGTTTATCTCAAATACACTTAGGGAATCTTCCTGTATTGCAGGTGTTGCACTCCTATTCAATATATGGCTGGGCTTGTATGTTGTTGTAAACATAGAACCCAGTACTTCTTTTAACAAATTATATTTCTCCGGGATAACAGGAAATACAGGTACAGACATTGCTTCTGATAAGCATTTTTTAATGTTCGTCTGTGTATATCATAACAGAATATTACCTTTCTTTCCAGTATAGGAATAATTGACATGCAGGATCTCCCACGAGAAGAGCGCCAAATCTAAACAGGTTCTCAGACAGCTACATGGAACACGATTATAATGAATATGGCAGCCATTGCTTCAAACAGTAGACTGCAAGGGTATTTTAAAAGAGTGAAGCCTCGTCCTCATTGAACATTGTGGGAAAACATTACCACAAATATTACTAGAGTTCTGAAGCGTTGAATAGCGTTGAATATAGATATCAACTGTTGTGGTTTTTTTCAGAGATTTTATTTACACTAGGTAATACAGGTTTCCCCTTTTCGGGGTTTCTCACCCGCCCCTAGCTGTTTCATTTGTAGCATATGGGGAATATACATGGGGAGATAATATTCAATATTTACATGAATTGCAGATGATTTACAGAAATATGATTTACAGAAGTGTGTAGCAAACATATATATTGTTTGGTTGTTCATGTCGGATATTTTACGTACGAGGTAAAATGTAGACCTATATGGTTATATCAATGAATCCTCATATTAGTTATTATCATAAATCTCAATTATTTTTCTTCCTAATGTAGTAGTTCTGCAATCCTCCACAGTGTGAATCACTACACTAATATATTTAAATGAAAATAATAATTCTTTTTAGGAACCAAGTCAATAGGCCGGTGATAATGTAGAGGGGACTTCGCCAACCCTCTCCACCTACAGAACCAGCCCAATAACAATAAACAAAATTGACATATAATATGTTGAAGTCATGAAGCTGAGAAAAAATAAATCCGAAATGTGAATGAATGACGAGCACGACGCAATTTGAGTAAAGTCAAATTTATGCATTAAAAAGTTAATGAAAAATGATGAAACTTGATAAAAAAAAACAATGAACGAGAAATCAAACCCAGCACAATGCAGTACAATAGTATTACAATTATGCTGGAGTCCACTCAGTGAAATGCAACTGAAATAGAGTACCGGGCACAAACATACTTGTTGACATTCTGTTGTGTGCGCAGTGAACAGTTGCGGCAAGGTTAGCAGTACCAATACTCTATTGTGCCCCTTCGCACCTTTCCACACCCATTGTTCCCCTTTATGTCAGTACTATTTATTCTTTATCATTACCTCGCTTTGTCCAGCATCAATCTCGGCTAATTGTTGATAAAAAGTACAGACTCAACATTTGGTAAATAGTGATTACCTTTATTTGTGACCGATTTGTATTGGTAGGTGGATGGCATGGTTCTCTGTTTCGGCATGATGAAACAAAGTACTTTAAATGTAGAAAGATTCCCATAGAATGCTACAGCCAAAGTTTATATATAATGCGTACTATTGTTTAAAATTACCATCGTTATTCCAGAATAGTTGATCATTTTGTTTAAAGTTCATAACGTTTTTGACAATCCAAATAGCTCACAAATAACATTTTCCCCCCAACCCACTGAATGTTTCTTTAATTTAAAGGATTGTGCCATTCTTTCAGTTATTCTATCTATTCCATTGATCGGTCCAGCACACCCCATAGCCCCTACCGATCGAACGTAATATTCTTGTCAAGAAAAAACCGAGTTTATTTAATTCATGATGACCCATACGCTTGATTCGTAACTTCACTTAACCTCTTTTCCAATCATCAGGACCGAATATATTATTTAACCCTTTACGTTCTAACCCTTTGGAAAATAACTAAATATAATTATTTCTAATTTCTAATCATATTTCTGCAGAACACACATAATCACTGCAATATGTCCTTGGCTCATGGACTATGAATAAATGGGTTTACGAAATGTTTGGCTGTAAATATTTAACTGGTATTTTAAAGTGTTTTTAGTCTCTCCGCAGCATGTGACCTCTAGTGCCAAAAGGCAAGTCATTTATCCTGACGTGATTGGGATATTTCATGCATGACCGAATGGCTGGTGCTTAGATTGAGGTTATTACCCTTGCATTAGACTATACAACAATACTCCTGCCCCATGGCTATATTGTGTGATGTGTGAGGAAATGGATGAATGGTCGGCGGCAAAAGGGGTTAGGGGAGGGGGATTTGAGCTGAATGTGTGACTATATTCCAAACGGCTGAAATGGGGATATGACAATGGAAACTGTGAAATAAACATTGTCAAAAAACTTCGTACAGTTACTACATAATGCCAAACACAGAAAGCTTTTCCAAGTAATCAACCTAAAATGGGAAATTTGATATTTATTTTGATATTCAAAACAAAACAGGGTTCTATATGACCCCCTTGATGCAATAGGGGGTAAGGGTATGTATGTACTCCCAGTGAAATTTATCTATAGATTTGATTTATATTTTACTAGATAGATTTTATTTCAGGTATCAATTTATCGCATGGGACATATAGTCATAATATCGATCAAGAAGGCCGAGTAAACTAGAATAGACAGATATGTAAATAGGAAATGGCGTGACCATTATTGTAATCACAGCAATTGTTGTGAACATTATGCAATTGAAATCACTTGCAAATATGGAAGGATAATTTATGAAATGAAGTTTGGATTTCTGCCAGGGCCCAGGGGCACGATCATAAAAAATATATTGATAGAATGTGGAAGGATATAATATAAAAACATGTTTACCACCAAAAGTCCCACTGTAACCTTTATAAATTTTAAGGACAATAATCCCATTATTATCATTGTCGTACTTACATACACATAGCTGGTGTAAGATCATATATAATGGTACACAAATAGATATAAAAATGCCAAACCATGAAGCAGAGACAGATTAAGTTTTGCCATCAAGTCATAACATGCAATAACATGCAATAACCAAGATGAAAGTTGATTCTTCATTTCGCTTAGGATATCAAGCGCGGTCTTGTGACATGAGATGTAAATAACAAACTTCCCAAATTATCATTTTTTCACATATACCTGCAGATATTATGTACACACATAATACGATTAATTGTGAGTGAGACTGTTTGCATACATATCCCAACTACCTTTTCTCTACCAATTGTCCATATAATAGAAGGTCCCTCACTTTAAATTAACCCAAAGTTATACCTGGCCAATCGTTTAGCTAAAAGAGCAAAGGCTTAACTGGCTCAATCAGGAGAGGTTAATGCAGTTCAACCTGCATCCATAATTGCAGCCTATAACATTTATCCTAGCGTTAAATGTGTTAAGTTTGTGGATATAAAAACCTTACCTTCTGGCCATTAGGTCAAGTATTTCTTTGGCTGAATGGACAAACTTAATTTGGTTTATCACAATATTTTAGTTACACGCCCTCTTCCCTCACTAGACATGAAGTCACTATTCAGTGGTGGCATGTTATTGTGGGCCTTTCCTAGGCTCTTTTATTTAACACATATTCTCTAGTTGTAGTTATGTTATTTTTCGAATGAAACTGAACCATCAATGCGTGGTAATTATTGAAACACATGGCACACGTTCTTTTTATCATACCAGTTCAACGGTACTTTTCCCATATGTTTAGTAATAATAACAGAAGAGGATGAAAACACATTAGTGCAATCACATTTGGAGGTGAGTATGGTTTTTGATTTGATTGATTTGAAAATATTTTATTCAGGACATATACATTTCCACACGTATTATTTCCAGAATAGCCTAAATTCTATTTAATTAACATAGAGAATCAAAAGAAGGAGATTGCTTGTGCTTGTGCATAGAGTATACCATACATTTTTTGTCTGAATCAGAAACATTTATTAAAAACATGAATTTGTTTTGGTGACAAGCAGCTAATTATCTCAGCAGACATCGAAGCAAAACTCTAAGTTTTTGCTTCCCTTTTATTAGGTGCCCCCGAAAAGAGTTTATATTTGTTATAACATCATGTTATGTTATGTTATACATAGATACAAGGACATTCTGATCGGAAGTAAGCTTATATGTAAATGTGCTCAGGTCTATTGAGGAATGAGAGGAAATGTCCATTGGAATGCGGACTATGAAAAGAGCAATGTTCACATTTGTGTTCCATTGAATTGCAGGAACAAATTTCAAAGTAACAAAATGCAGACCACTTCGTGCCCATGAAATAATATTGATAGTTCTACCTCAAGTGTCTCCAGGAGGTATGCTATAGCTATTATTATGTGAAGAGATGAATGAACTAAAGTGTGAAAAACATTGAATTAAGTCGAAAAGTAATCACGGTATGGAACCAAAGCTCTTGAGCAGAACTAAACCCTATACATTATAAACTTACGTAAATCTTTGATACTAAACCAAGAATTTTATTCATATCAACAAGTTTAGTACCATAGAAAACAACGTCATTTTGTGCAGATGCTCGTATGTTTAAACTTGTCCTATTTCATCTGATCCTAATGGATAATAAAGTCTATTAAACTCAGTAATACTTCTTTCATATAATATTATTGTCACAATGGTTGTGATTGAGTCTTGTCCCCTCTAGATCTATATATTATATCACAGAACTATACACACCCAAAACTCTGTTATGCTGGACACATGTACCAATGGTGGAGGTAGAGGAGCAGAATTAGGTCCTGTAATCCTTTAATGGCAATAAAAGCCAGGGCTTATCCTTCTATTCCTATACACCAAGCACTAGGGTTCCTACCTAAATCCCTATGCCCGCTTCTCATCTTCCATGCCAAGTGCTGCATAACAATAGCTAGACAGAGGTAAGCGATGTGTTTACTCCTTGACAGCAGTCGTTAGTTAAGACATGTCCCTTTCTATTATTTACATGTATGTTTATAGTGTTACTTTGCGTGGCTCACGATCTACTTATTTTCGGTTTAAACATTATAAGCTTAGACCAAAATCATTTGTATTCTACAATCAAATGTGATGTGTTACATGAAAATGAGTCACACGTCGCAAAAAAATGCATTTTGAGATTTGATCATATTTGAAGGGTAAGATCACGCCGATTCTAATAATGGTAAGCATTAGGACATTTGATAAGTATTTCTATTTTTCATATTGAATATTTCTATTTTGAAAAAAAAGTTTCCAATATCTCTGGGTTGATCATTACTTGTAAAGTAGCTAAATATGTATACTCTATAGGATGAGTTTAGAAATGCAATGATATGTTTAATACACTGTCTTCAAATTTGTATTTATACGACTTTAAGCGGTACATATATACGCCAAATGTGAGAACATTCTTAGAATGACATCTTGTGGATAAAACACTTTGAAAAATATCAATTTTGCGGCTTGTGACTCATTTTCCTATGACACATCACAAATGATTCTTAATTTCCCTAAAGTTTCTTTTACTTCGAGTTTCCATCATAGGATTATGGCTCAGCCGGTGTGTGATGTATGCGAAACCAGTCACTCAATAGGGGATTTGCATGTCTCACTGCGCATGTCTATGACAGTGCATGCTGGGATAGATTCCGTTCAAATTTGACATACAAATATTTAGCAACAATTTTATGGTAAATTGCAAGAATGTTTTCAACAATATCATAGCTTGTATAAATGGTCTACAGAAACGAAATGCATGATGGGAAAGATGAAGTTGTGTGTTATAGAAACATATAAAACACATGGATATTGATATTATATATATAATTATATAACTTTTATTTCCTAAGAAAAAGGTTTACAGTTTCTGCTTGCAGTTCTTCCAACCATCCCTGTGGGAAATATCATGAGAATACAACATAAACAGTGACAACTAGATTCATAATACAGATTGGACCACTGATAAATATTCCAAGCTAAAAATAACATATTTTCAATAGATTTTATACTGTACCATTACTCCCATAATTCCATGTGAATCAGGATTCAAATGGCGTATATGCAACTCCCCTATTAAGATAGAGCAAACGATTATCAGAGAGCGTTTATCATGGCATTTACGGTGATTGCCCCACCCACATCGCCTCCCACCCACACCCAATGTATGTTGCCTTGTCTACAGCTGACAATAGGGTGATGAAGGTCAATGCTGCCAAAGGTCAGACTAATTGATATAGATTGTCATTTTGATGTAGTTACTAGTGGACCTTTCCTCCTACAGGCCTCCCGCCCACCCACATACATCCATTTTACCAATATACATGCTGGTATAGCGGCCAGATATTTAGGCCCTTAAGAGGAAAAACAACAGTTACTATTATACCAGAAAATGTAGGATAATTAATTTATTGGGCTTTCTTTTGTTCAATATTTTGATGAAATCAAAGCTAATTCCAAATTGCTTATATATGTCGTTAAGGCTGACGCACACTTGGCCGATTTGGCCCCCGATTGTCTCCTGATGAATCTTGGGATTTCATTTCAAATCCTGGTTTATATAAACCATGGTTTGAAATGAAATCTTAGGATTCATGGGGAGACCCAAATCGTGGGGCTATAGGGAGCCAAATCGCCCATGTGTGCGTCAGCCTTTTATTATGGAAGTGCATCGGGATGGGGAAGGTTTGGTGTGGTGTCTACAGAAATACAAATTGCAGTGCTTAAATGGCTGACGATAAAGGTTTATTCTCATATATTTCGAGAAAAAAAAACATCTTACCAAATTGACACATATTATGGCTTATAGGATTGCATTGGTGAATATTCTGCAGTTGTTATGATGTTTATACACGAATTTGAAATCGAATCGGCCGGGAGAAAACTGCCGCATATGTGAGCGATGATAAGTGAAGCCACCGACGGAAAGGATTTTGGCCGGTCTCCTAAATATAAATGTGTATTTTTACGAAGACCTATAGCAAAAACAACCGGACAAAATCCTCAAACAATTAATTACCTTTGAATGGGTTCGAATAGAAAAGAACAAAAAGTAGAAAATGATTCGTTTTTGATCAACGTTATCTGAGAGTGCATCTTTAATTGAGATAATGGAATGTATGTAAGAGAAGTGGACATCAAGTATCAATTTCGCACTTCTGCAATTTAATTTACTTAGCGGATGTTGCCAAAACAATTTTTTTGTTTTGTGAAGCTTTTATGCAATGGCCTTTAACGAAAGTGATCTTTTCTTCCTTCAATCCCAGACAATGCAGGAACGTTATATGAGACAATAAGTTTCACAATATTTTCAGGCATCGCTCTGACTTCATTGTCTTTATAAGTTATAGGACATGCCTATTTTTAAAACATCATATGTGATGTGTCCCAAGAAAATTCCAAGTCACAAAATTGATATTCTCATTTTGGGGTATCCATATAGCGCATATTACATCGGATGAATATATATGTACCACATTTCAAGACAGGGCATTAAATATACACATGCATTTATCTGGTCATCCTATGGAATATATTTAGCGACTTTACTGTCCAGAGCTGTCCACTCAAATTGCTAACTTTTCTTTTAAAAATAAAAATATAAAACATAAACACTTAAAATATAAAAGTACTTATTAGAATCGGCTTGATCTCATCGTTTATAATTTGATGCTATTTCAAATCCAATATCTTGTGACTACAAAAATGTCCCATTGCCAAGTCAACCATCTATAGTCTGGAGATCATGAATACTTTATGTTTTTTCTCCTAGAACCCTTAAGACTTTAGTGTTTATGTGAGCGTTCCACAGTACTGTCAGAATACCTGATATATTTACCAAATGTATTGTCCCTTGAAACAGAAAAACATTCAATAATGAATGATTAGTTCCCGATGTTTATTACTTTGTGAGGTTCATAAGCTCATCCCTATATCATTGAGACCGAAATCTAAGGATCAGTATATGGAAGAGAGGGATATTGGACGGTAGTGATAAATCATTTGATTTTAATTCGTTAATATGCTGGTTGGTAGGAAAGTCCTGCAATCCTGAAAGATATTTAATTTTGGTCATTCTACGAAATTTTGGGTGAATGAAATCAGGCATTGTAGCACCATAGACTAGGTAGAGATGTTATTTTCATTTGGGCAATTCTGAAATTCTGAAATTTGTTAGAATATGTTTGGGCCTTTATTGCCCCCATATACCGGTCACTAATAAGTGATTGACGACCTGCCTGTGATTGGTTGGAGATAAAGAAGCAATAGTGACCATGTCCTGAAACGGGCAACCCATTTGGTATCTTGACCAGCTTCAGCCTCCGGCTTCAGCTGTAAAAAACCACAACAACCTCACCCAGAAAACATGTCAGTCTCTAACCCTGTGATAGTACAATAATTGTGTTAACTCGTTTCTGCATCCAACACTACTCACTATGTACATCCATGATGACTCTTCGTCAAATGTGATGTGTCTAATATTAGCCCCCATGTCACATGTCACGCGGTCATGATATTGACATGACATATTATCTGGTTACACATTATCGCTGTCGCTTTATTCTCAAGATAGGGTAATGTACTCACAATGTATAGCTACACATGGTTATAACTATTGTACATGCAAAGCGATAAAATGTAGTCACAACTATTGACGAATATTGTATATATATATATATATATATAACATTTTTATTTCAATACATTTCATACATATCTCCTTGTACATAGGTTGCATACATATTTTCATGGATCAAAAAGGGGTGAAACGTCTTCTACACATAGGTTTTCCTGACGACCGACCCTAACTAAATAAAATAACTGTCTCATCTTATCAAGCGTTGTTTGTAGTTTCATTTTTCATTGTCCTCTTATATAACTATCTTATATTTGATATTTTTGAGTCTTTTGAGTCTATAAGTGTTCATGCACTCTCCTTATGTTTTGTAATTTTATAGCATGTCTTGCTGTGTCTTGTTGATGTCTTGGTTTTGGTTTTCATCTTTGACCATCTTCAAACATATTTTAATATGCTATTGCTGTGTGAAGTTTTGTCAATAAAATTTATTAAAAAAAAAAATTATATGAGATTGATCTTCCAAACATAAATTTTCTATTTACATGTAATTACATGTATCAGGATAGTTCCTCGGTATCAAGCTGTACTGCTTAAATTTTGTCCGTATTCCATTTGCATCTCTACGGAGTTAAATATTTATACAGTAAAATTGATAATTGACAATCTCAACTCTGCGTACTATTTAAAATATGTGATTTGAACATTGGATCGCCTTTATACAATTTTCTACTTATTACCAACTTTGTTTATTTTGGTATTCAATTTACCGATACCTCTGCAGAATTTTTCAGTTCTCTCTGTGAAAGCTTCACTTAGGTTTTCCATGGCCTCTTAGATTTGTTCTTTTCTCAAGGTTTTTAGACATAGTTTTTCAGATTTTCATGTATTTACATGTATCATGCATTCTCAAGTATCTATCCTTTGCTTCAAGCTATACTGCTTAAGCTTTATCAGCATCCTTCTAGTATCCATAAGGAGTGCAAGATTTATACAATAAAATTGAGAATTTATAATCACCATGTTGCGTACTATTAATAAATATACAATTTGAACATTGCATCTCATTAACAACAACTTTTGTTTCTATATACTACCAACTTATGTTACTGTTGGCATTTAGTTTACAGATACCTCTGCAGATGTATTACCTCTCTCTATGAAAGTTTCACTTAGGTTTTCAATGTCGACAGTTAACATTGGGATATTTACTATGTAAATATCAAATAAACATACTTAGATCAATTCGAACAATCTTATGCCCACTTTGACTAAAAAGTCAAGTTCCTTTCCCTCCATTTTTCTCATTCAATATACAGTGTCGTTGTATCGACCTTCACTTTTCCTGGGTTTTACAATTCCCAGATTTCCCCCCTACATTTCAATAATAACGAATATTGTATACATGTACACAAAGTTCCTTTCCTACTATCCAAAACAAATCTAAGTTTGATTACTGCCGAACATATGTGGGTAGTTCTTGTAAATTCAAATCTTTTGACATAATTAGCCACCACAATAACAATAATAAAACATACATGTGTAGATGATTTAGATGGTGTTGTGAAAATAGGAAGTGATGCTTACGAAAGGTACCAAGAAACGTCACATCTGAATCTTCCTTTAATTATGTGAGAGTGCGTTGGTGGGAACCTGTGTATATGGTAGTATGCTATAGGGTATTGCGTTAACCTATGTAATCATATCATACAACTATACACTAATTAACTTATGACCTCTGATATTGAAAAAAAGCCTATGTATTAATTATAAACATCTAAATATCAATAGATTCAGAACAACTTTTTAGATCTTAGTCTTATTGAAATGAAGCCTTCGCTGAGTGTACTATATTTTGTGGTACAGATATCACACAACGACTTGCACGTCATCTTTTCCTACCCCATGGAATTATAAATGACTATTGATACACGCGTCTGTGAGGACAGATTAGGCTAGTGGATGATATTGACTTGTTATCATGTCATGGTTTACGAATAGTTTATCCACATTATACCCAGATACTGTACAGTGGTGCTATTCGTGGGCTGCACAGATTCTTGGTCACATTCCATAAATCAATATCTTTAATGATATTTTACAGATTGACCACAATTGAATCTGGATAACCTTACACTCAACTGCATCCACACATATTGACTTATGTATATATATATATATAATAATGATTTCACTTAGTACTTAGATCGATGGAGCAATGCGTACATGTATACACAACATTTATGTCCATATTCATTCCTCTTGTGTGCTTATTACGATTAGCAAATGGGAATAGGAATAGCCACATAACTAACGAGTTGGTTGAAGGAGCAAGAATACCACACGAATTGTTCAGCAACGTCTGCGATATTATTATATATAAGCGATTGAAACCAGCGCGTTTTATTATGCCTGTAATAATCGGGAAAAAAAGATAGATTAAAAGTCATGTGGTTGAATATCGGGGGTAAACCTGGCACCGGTTGCACTGAACTACTTCCCATTAAGCAACTAGTGGTTTATCACTTACAATAAAACCATAAGCGATAAACCCAACGCCAGATCCAATGCGTATATAATGAAATATATTATTGGGAAAATTCTGCTCTTTACGGTTCGACCAGCGTGTATCAAATGCGATAATAGCTACTTTGTATCTGATTTATCCCAATTAAGGGAGCCATACAGGCAAGCATTCCCTTTAAATCTGGTTAAAAGTGTCATCATTATAAGTCCTTTGATGAATGAAAACCTCTCCATATCATATGGGTGCTTTGTATACAGTCTTGAAATGTAGCCACCTTCCAAAAAGCAACAATATGCAAAGGTAGGCGGGATTCTCCCCTCCTCCTTAATGACAATAAAAGGTCATTGACCTAAAGGAAACTGACGTTGATATACTTTACTTTTTTTTACACATTGACAATGCGGCTGGAACAACAACAGTCGAAGTATGAACTTCAAAGACTAAAGAATGAGAGCTGCATTGAAATACAAGTTGTTTTTTCGATCGCTGTACAAAATCCTAAAAAATAAATCATAAAATTTACCGACTGCTTTATTACATATAATATTCACTCGTCTCCAAACGCTTTTGTATGCAGTTGCATACTGTTGAATTGAACATATCAAATAGTCCGGTTCCTTGTGTAATTCTGTAGGGTATTGATGGAGAAAGTGAAAACTATACATTTTCGGAAACGTCAGGACCCATAGATTATGAAAACCAATGTTGCCCAAAACGTGTCGGCCATCTTGGCCGCCATATTGGACAATCCAAGATGGCCGCCATTCCAAACCTATTTATGCCCATAACTATCTTATTACTGGTCATAGAAACTTGATTTTGGTGTCTACACCAAGGTTTTCAAGGTCAAGGAATACAATGAAGATATCTATTTTAGTCTGGCATATGTCGGCCATCTTGAAATCCAAGATGGCCACCATTCCAAACATTCTTTTGCTCATAACTTCTTAATTCTTTATAATAGAAACTTGATTTTGGTGTCTAGACATAGGTTTTCAGGGGCAAGAAATACAATGAAGATGGTTAATTGGGTCTGGCATGTGTCGGCCATCTTGAAATCCAAGATGGCGGCCATTTGGAAAATGACTGTTATTGTAAGAAATCTTAAATCCAGTCCAACTTCTTACTTTTTTAAAATAGAAACTTGATTTTGGTGTCTACACATACGTTTTAAGGGGCAAGGAATACAATGAAGATGGCTGATTGGGTCTGGCATGTGTCGGCCATCTTGAAATCCAAGATGGCCACCATTGAAAACATTCTTTTGCTCATAAGTTCCTTATTAGATGTCATAGAGACTTGGTTTTGGTCTCTACACCTAGGTTTTCAAGGTCAAGGAATGCAATGAAGATGTCTGATTGGGTCTGCTATGTGTCAGCCATACTGAAATCTAATTTCTAGAAATTCCCAAATTGGATTTCATGATGGCAACTTCTTTTACCCTTTTGCATTATTATTGTTATGTCACAGATAATTGATACTTGGCTAAGCCTTGTTATATGGGCAGTTTAAGTTGTACTGGGGCTTTTAGGTTAAATTGTGAAATAATCTTAAACAACCTCTTAATGCAATGAAAGGTTTTGTATTTGTCTGAGTTGATATAATATGTGGTTTTATTCATAGTTTGCTCCAGTGAAAGCAATTTATTAACCTAAGCACAATATGGATGCTCTTTTCTCAGACTACAGATTTCCTTACATAACATGCATTACCTGTAATAGGCCAGCGGCCAAGGGCCAAAAGCCTATCCCTACCCTCTAAATAGCCTGTTTCCATGGAAACTAGTGATTTGTTTGTATTTTAGCAAGAAATAGGTTTTTGTGTCCCATATCTACACTTTTGTCAGCATTGTGACCAAATTTGGGAATAGTGGTGGTGTATCTAACTGTTATCATTTCTTTTCGAAACAATAACTTGATCAAGGTCAAGGTCACCAAATATGACCTTGAAATATAAAAATAGCAAAATTCTGGGATGTGACATCCTATTTTCTCTTATGAAAATATGGCAATAGAGGAAAACGGTAACCTAATGCATACAATAATACCGTAGTGGCCCGTTTATAAGCTGGGACCTGTTTATAAGCCTATCTCAAATACAGACCGGGGGTGTAGGGGTCATGAAAAAATAAAATCCACTGAAATTTAATTATCGATTAAAAGCCTATCTCAATTGCAAGCCGGGGCAAGAGGGGGGTCTAAACAAATACAAGCCCGGGCTTATGAACGGGCCACTACGGTAACTGACATTAGGGGAAAGAAAAATAACCCATTTTTGGTATCATGGGAAAGTCTGCTGTCATGATAACTAAGCCTTACTATTCATTCTACACTAAATTTTGTGTAAATCTAAATTACAAACTGCAGTCTATATCTTGAAAAATTTATTTCAAGATGTATCAAGGTAAGTGGGAATATCACTGTTGTGAGCCGCCCTGCAAAGGTCTTATATACCCCCTAAATAAGACCTGTTTTTGCAGAGCAGGCAACGTATATTGTTAAGCCCGGTATGTTGGTTGAGGGATGATGGTAGGTACACTCTGTCCAGGCTCTGTAGAACCAAGACTTCAATGAGTACTGGTATAGGCTAGCATTGGGGTTTTGGTGCTTCATAGGCTGGACAGGGTGTAGGTACTAAACCCCTTTATGTTAGAATTTGTTTATTTCATCACTAGCTTTTGGGCTAAGTTGCCCTTTATTTCAAGGTTAAAGGGAAAGGTCCCTGAGAGTACAGGGCAATATACAGGCAAAACGAGGATCACACATCACATCAATGGTATTGGAAAGGGGCCATTAAACAATATGGAGGTTATCATATGGGGACCATTAAACAACAGCAGCATAGAGGGTAAAGTGGTGGTTATAGGGCATCATAAGAGGGTATAATAGTGGTTATGCCATAACATAGAGGGTATACCGATGACAGGGCGACCTGTCTTTCTGAGAGGCTGCCAGTTTGTCATTTACTTAGTGGACACTTGGTCTAATAATAATAGTCATGCAGTAACATAGAGGGATTAATGGGGTCATGGAGTAAAATAGAGGGTATAATGGGGTCATGCAGCAACATGAAGGGTATAATGAGGGGTCATGGAGCAACATAGAGGATATAATAGGCATCACATAGCAGCATGGAGGGTATAATGGGGGTCATGATGTTTCATAGAGGGTATAATGGGGGTCATGAAGCAGCAGAGACGGTATTGATTGAGGTCATGTGGCAGCATAGAGGGTATAGTGGGTGTCATGGAGTAACATGGAGGCCAAAATTTGTGTCATGGAGCAGCACAGTGGGTATCATGGGGGTCATGGAGCACTATAGAGGGTACAATCTATTAAGATTAAGATTAAGATTAATCAGAGACTAACCTCTTATTCTGTAACTTTTTTATGGAATAAAAGTTCAATATATGATGGGGGTTATACAGAAGCATAGATGGTATAATGATTGTTATGGAGCAGCAAAGAGGGTGTAATGATGGTCATGGAGCAACATAGCAGGTATGATGGGGGTCATTTAGCAATAAAGAGGGTATAATGGGGACCATGGAGAATAGACACATAGAGGGTATAATAGGGACCATGGAATAACATAGAGGGTATACATAATGATGGGGACCATAGAACCCTATAGATAATATAATGATGGTCATGGGGTAGCAAGGAGGGTATAATTATGGCCATGGATCACTATAGAGGATATGATTGGGGTCATGGAGTAATATAGGGGGTATAATGGGGGTCATGGAGAAGCATACAGGGTATAGTGTGGTCATGGAACAGCATAGAGGGGATATTAATGGTCATGGAGCAGCATAGATGGTATAACAAAAGTCATGGATCTCTATACAGGGTGTAATGGGGTCATGGAGCAGCATAGCTGGTATAATGATGGTCATGGAGTAACAGATACTGTAAACATATTTATTTTCGCGCACTAAGTACTTTGACACCTTTTCGCATGGATTTAAATTCGCACAACAAGGAAGCCTCATGCCATGTTTATGTAATAATTATAGGTTTGCGCAGGATTTAAATTCGCGCACATAGGGGTGTGCGAATGCGCGAACATTAATATGTTTACAGTATACAGAGTGTATTAATGGGTGTCATGGAGTAAAATGGAGGGTGTAATGGTGGTCATGCAGTAACATGGAGGGTATAATGGGGGTCATGGGGCAGCATAGAGGAAAGAATAGGTGCCATTGAGTAACATTGGGTGTATAACATTGGGTCATGTAGAAGCATAGAGGATGAAATGGGGGTCATGGAGCAGCAAGGTGGGTATAATGTGGGTCATGGAGCACTATAGAGGGTTTGATGGGGTCATGGAGCACTATATAGATGGTATAATGATGAACATGGAGCAGCATAGCTGGTATAATCATGATCAGGGAGCAACATAGAGTGTATTATAGTGGCCATTGAACAGCATAGATGGTATATTGATGGTCATGGAGAAGCACAGAGGGTATAATAGAGATCATGGAGCTCTATACAGGGTATAATTGGGTCATGGAGCAGCATAGAGGGTATAATGATGGTCATGGAGTAACATAAAGGGTATAATGATGGGTCTGGAGCAATATAGAGGGTATAATGATGTTCATGGAGTAACATATATATACAGAGGGTATAGTGGGGGTCATGGAGCAGCATAGAGGTTATAATGATGGTCATGGAGCAACATATATATACAGAGGGTATAATGGGGGTCATGGAGCAGCATAGAGGGTATAATGATGGTCATGGAGCAACATAAAGGTATAATGATGGGTCTGGAGCAATATAGAGGGTATAATGATGTTCATGGAGTAACATATATATAGAGGGTATAATGGGGGTCATGGAGTAACATGGAGGGTATAATGATGGGTCTGGAGCAATATAGAGGGTATAATGATGGTCATGGAGCCATTTTATTTGTCTGAGGGTATACATATATAAGGATCAACAAAGGGGTCATAGAGCAGCATAGAAGGTATAATGATGGCCATGGAGCAACATACAGGGTATAACAGGGTTATGGGGCAACATACAGGGTATAATAGTGTTATGGAGCAACATACAGGGTATAATGGAGGGTCATGGAGCAGCATAGAGGGGATAATGGGGTCATGGTGTAACATACAGCATATAATAGGGTCATGGGGCAACATACAGCATATAATAGGGTCATGGATCAGCATGTGGAAGATGATTAAATCATCTGAATCTCACAGTTTCATTTCAAATGTTCCTATTATTTCAGTTATTGTTGCACATTCATAAAAATTGAAATGTAGGTTCTTCTAGAATTAATCTTGTGGGATCAGTCATTTTTATCTCATAAAGACTGTATTTACTCCATGTTTTCATGGTAAAAGGATGTGATATAGTTGTGGTCTATAGCATAGCATTTCCTAAACTTTGTTGCAACAATATAATGTGAAAAAGATGCCAATCTTGTTCTCATGCTTGGTCTTATGTTTTGAGGCATAGTGAGTGAGTGAGTGAGATTGGTGGCTTTACGCCCTTATCAACACTTTGAAGTGTTATATCAAGGGTGGGAGAGCTGAGAGGGAGGCAGTTTATGATCATACCCAGGAAATAGAGATAGAGAAGAAGGGAGAGAGAGACAGAGAAAAGAGACAGAAAGGCCCTTTAAGGTCTTACCCAGGACCAGGCACTTTAAGGTCTTACCCAGGACCAGTTTTGAGGCATACCCTCATGTTATATTTAATAAAATATAGACCTTCCTCGGGTATCTATGACAACCATTGTATTGTGATGTTGCTAGGGGAAGCCATCTTAAAAAAGTCTTGGCACAAAGCTTTGCACTCAAATAATACCATGGTAAAACCATGAATAGGGTGTTCAAAAACAGAAAACCCAGGCTGGATTTGAGATCTTGAGGTCTTACAATAACAGTCATTTTCAAAACGGCCACGATCTTGGATTTCAAGATGGCTGACACATGCCAGACCCAATCAGCTATCTTCATTGCAAATGTTTGGCCGTAATAGTAATAAAAAAAAAAAATTCCTTGACATCACATGACTAAGTTTTGGCCACCCAAGGGGTGCCGCTAGGTAATAATTAATTCCTGTAGGTGTCACCCCAGTCTCTATTTCAGAGAAAGGATGTATGCTCAAAACGGCACACAAACACCTTTTTACAGTGATCTGATATATCTAGTCATTTCCGTTGCCACAGATTGCCCTCTCAATACCTCTAGATTGATGTATTAAAGTAACACAGTCATCATAGCATGAATAAAGGAGTAATGGACATTTTTCCCTCCTCTGCCATGTGTTGGCCCTGCTCATATGACTGGCAAAGTTCAGTAACCGCTCCACCCAAGGGCCATAGCCCAGTGGATAGAGCACTGGCATTTAGAGTGAAGGTTTGGGAGTTCGAGCCTCGGTAGGGTCTCACAGCCTTGTTTTTTTATCTCAGGATCGTGTAGATGCTGTTATTCTATGCGACAGGGACGGAGGGTGGGTTGGCATGGTTGGTGGCGATGGGAAAGGCAGGAGAAACAACATATACATATAAAGTTTACAGATAAATACCCATCGATCATCAGGGCTATCGATATGACTAAAGGAGAAAAGAGGCCTCCCTGCCCGTGCTAGCAATGGCCACTCTTCCTGGACCCTGAAAACATATGTGTAGACACCAAAAGCAAGTCTCTATGAGATCTAATAGGGAACTTATAAGCAAAAGAATGTTTTCAAGGGTGGCCATCTTGGATTTCAAGATGGCCAACACATGCCAGACCCAATCAGCCATCTTCATTGTATTCCTTGACCTTGAAAACCTATGTATGGACACCAAAATCAAGTTTCTATGATAACAAATTACGAAGTTATGAGCAAAAGAATGTTTGGAATGGTGGCCATCTTGGATTTCAAGATGGCCGACTCATGCCAGACCCAATCAGCCATCTTCAATGTATTCCTTGCCCCTGAAAACTTATGTGTAGACACCAAAATCAAGTCATGGCATTAAGCAACCATTACTCACTCACTCCAAAATCAAGTTTCTATTATAAAAAGTAAGAAGTTAGACTGGATTTAAGATTTCTTACAATAACAGTCATTTCCCAAATGGCCGCCATCTTGGATTTCAAGATGGCCGACACATGCCAGACCCAATTAACCATCTTCATTGTATTCCTTGCCCCTGAAAACCTATGTGTAGACACCAAAATCAAGTTTCTATTATAAAAAATTAAGAAGTTATGAGCAAAAGAATGTTTGGAATGGTGGCCATCTCGGATTTCAAGATGGCCGACGCATGCCAGGCTCAAATAGATATCTTCATTGTATTCCTTGACCTTGAAAACCTTGGTGTAGACACCAAAATCAAGTTTCTATGACCAGTAATAAGATAGTTATGGGCATAAATAGGTTTGGAATGGCGGCCATCTTGGATTGTCCAATATGGCGGCCAAGATGGCCGACACGTTTTGGGCAACATTGGTTTTCATAATCTATGGGTCCTGACGTTTCCGAAAATGTATAGTTTTCACTTTCTCCATCAATACCCTACAGGGGCAACTTCATGTACATAAGAACCCTGACTAAAAAGGGGAAAGTAGATCTTGTTAAGTTTAGATGTTCTTCTATATAGTAGATGACTAAAATGAAAGAAAAAAATATAAAGCAAACCATGTGTTGGTTGGTGCGCATACATACTTTATACAGACATAACATAAGGGCTAACTCCTTAATAAGATCCTTCTTTTATATATTGGGGCTAAAATGCTTATGGACAATCGAGTGCCCAAAAGATACCTTAAAAATAACTGATAGCAAATAACAATACCCAACCCAACCACCTCCATCTGAAAGAGAGAAATAGGGATAGAGAGGGTTGAGAGGGCCAGAGAAAGATGGTATGAAGTGTACTATGGTAGAGTAGGTATTGATCATGTAGCCTCGCCACGATCCCACCCATCTGTCTTTATTTGAGGAGGACTCAATGAAATGTTGGGCCAAGATGGGGACTTGATCCGCGTGGCAGCAGCCAATGCCTCCTTCCATCTCTCCTCAAACACATCTTATACGTATTGAGAGAGAGGGATGGGGCTTCTTGGCATCGGGGTGAGGGCAGGATTTAGAACGGGTGGTCAGAAGGGGTTCGTGTTAGATCTCACCCATATACATCCAGGACTTCTGGAAAACACATAATTATAAAGAATATGTACAAAATGTGCTGCTCAACTACATCAAATAAAATTGTCTTTGTGATTTATACTGATACATTTACTTGAAATAAGAGTATATCTATATGTATGAATATAGTATATGGAAACCCAAACCCAAATGTTACTGGTTATTCTTAGGAAATGTAATCTGAAATGAGGTATGGATTACTATTTCTCTTGTTGGCGTATTCCATGAATATTTATCATAGCCTACAATATTTTTCAATATTGTAAAATTGAATAATATTGTATGGCTTCATTCAGTTAAAACCTCCTCTTGAAACTAGGAGATCAGTATGATTTATCATACTTTTAAAATTGTAATTTTGAATAATAATGTATTGCTTCATTCAGTTAAAACCTCCTCTTGAAACTAGGAGATCAGTATGATTCGACACCTATTTCATAATCGTCTCTGGTGTATACATGTCGAAAAATCTGTGAAAAGTCTGTAGATGTTCCAAATGACATTTTCACTTCAAAAAGAGCACGGAGCAGTAACTGGCAATCGATCGATACCTTGTTTTAAAAAAACACAATTATTCGAAGCATTTAATTAAACCAAGGGCCAACTATAATTGGAGTTGCAGAGTTCTTTTTATTACTTATAGTCCTATAATATACCTCCAAATACTTTGAACCTGGGTATGAATAGTAAAATGCAAAAGCTATCAGAAGATGATGTCGTAGTGTGGGTGTAAGTAGAGAGAAACATGCAGATCATGGAACGATTGATCGGTATCTAACAGTATTGCCTTCTCATCCTTGCCACATTCATCCGTCATCGCTTTACCGATTCATATATGTTAGCATCAATACCAACGTCGGGTGAACAACCTCAGAAACATAACACCAGCAAAGGACATATTTTTGGTGTATTTTGGAAGCAAAGCAATCCCAGAGTAGACTTTTCCCCAAGCATTACTGCTGGATCTTCAAACGTGTGCCAATTGTGCCCAATGGTTTAATGCTACATTGCAAGCTTAACTTCTCTTAAAAATATTGAAATAATTGTTCTATTTTGTGGTATATTCATGGCCCGTTCTTTTTCATGTAAAACCAGTTCGTCTCCCAAATTATTCATCTTCTTTACTTTTTAATTTACAACGGTATTCAATCAAGAGGTTAAACAATAGTATACCGTGTCCGAAGGATACAGCTTTACTCCAGTCCCCTAATTTGATTAATTAAAATTATTAACCATGTCATTTAATATTCCAATGGATATTCAAAAATAATTTGAACCTAATTTCTATACCCGATCATATCACTCAGCGAGAGCTGAATCACATAATGTACTTTGCCCATAGACTTTTCAGGACATCAAACATCAATATGACCATTGCCACCAGATTCCTCCCCTACCCAACCTCCTCTAGAAACTCCGGTTTCTACACAGCTCTCAAGTCCCTTTTCTTCCTATTCCTCCTTCTGCTCCTTACTCTTTTCCCCCACTCATTAGCTAATTAACCCTGACGTCCATATCACAAGATATTAGTACATTTTCACTCAACTTTTCAGCTTCACTAAACAGGCCTCCAGCCTTCCCATCTGTCCCCGCTGCAGCAGACGCCGACATCTAACTTTTATGCAACAGCTGGCTGCTACTCTAACATCCGTCCAAAATGCCTCAGATTTGGTTTTTGAAGTTGCAATTGTTCCCTGCTCTATTTCGCATTCAACTCCGATTTCCCCTCTTTAATATCTTCTCATTCAAGATCAGAAATGATTGAGAGGGGAAATTTGTCCTCCTGTTCCCTTTTTTCTCTCTCCTAGAAATGTGAACAAGTATTCTATTTTCATTCAGACTCGATGAAATTCTCCACACAAATGTTCGTCAAGGTCTAGGCGAGGAGTACATTTGGTAAACTTCCTTATACATACAACTCAGATAAAACTTCCCTTTAAGTCTCAAAGTCCTTCTCACTGATAGCAAAAGATTGAGGTGACATTTTTCTGAGTATCTTCATGTACTTACTTCAGCAAATGGGTGAACTTTTATACAGATGTACTTTAATGAAACTGAATTGCAGATGCTAAACAGATGACTTGCAACTGGTTGCTACTTTGATTTTGTATGCAGAATCTCCCTTTCCAAATGACCGATTTCTGGCAAAATGACTCTGGCAGTTGCTCCGAGGTCTAAAATCGATATCGGCCATCAATTGCCGATCACTCTAGCTCAGAGGTGATTGGAGATCTGATGTGTCAAATATTTGAATAACTGTGAAATTAGATGATTACATTTTATTCAGACATTCCAATTCTTTCAGGATCTAACTTCCTAACAAATGGCAATGTCATAGTTATTACATGAATTGGCAAGATCGAACTGAACTTGTAACGGTAAATGATCAATTTTCGGGATTTAATTCATAGTAAAATATTAAGAGAATTAACAGTACACTGAGTTCTGATGCATCGACGGTATTATTCCAGAGAGCTTTAAATCCTTATCTGAGCGAGTAAGATTTTAGGAAACCTTTTTGCTTTCAGAAACTAACGTTATCCTTCAATTTTCGAATCATATACTAACCCAATCATATAAGGCTAGTTATTAAGAGCGTACAAGTAGGCTGTTTCTGATGTGCAGGCAGTGTAATAGTGAGATGAGAGAGAGAGGGACAAATAGAGAGAGAAAATGATAGACATACAGGCAGACACACAGACAGAGTACATATCACGTATATCCCATGACAACTATATGATTCCCATCTGTTAATGTCTTGCTAAATCTGTGATTACAATCTAAAAGCAATACTAAAAGTTTCAGTCATTGCAATTTCTCAGATGAAATTATATTTACATATTATGCACATACAATGTAGATGGAAAGATAATAATTAACCATGTGGTCATGACTAGGCAGTCCCCCAAAACGAACAATTCCATGTGGTATGACTGTCGGTCATTTGTCCTAGATGGGTTTTTACCCAAGATGGTTTTGGTTGTGGGTGTGGGAGGGTGTGAGGGTGTGTGGGGGGGGGGGGGAGGGGAGGGGAGGGGAGCTTTACCAGGCCCTTGGTCTCAACAATCGATATGTATAAAGAGAAATATAGTGGCCCTAATGTATTGAACCCATGCAGTGCATATACATACTCAGTGCATAGGAGTTAATTAATTTCGCAAATAGATAATATATTTGATCAACTTTACAATGAGATTCTCCAAACAAATATTTAAGTTCACATTTTATTCATTGGAAACATAGTACTTGTATTGAAAACTAAACTAAACAGATATGGCACAATGCACTGCATAACACATCAATGGCAATGCCAATAAGTTGAAGAATTAGGATGTATGCATACGTTCCCTGCTTCCATCATCCTAAATGCAACCACAGAATATGCTGATACTTGTAAGTGGGCAGTTAAGTGATTGTACCAGTACATCGGTCATATCGGAAAACGATAACGTCGCGAGATCATCAATTGATAGCTGTGGTCTGTGGTATAGACAACGAGTAAAGAATATGGATGGGTTTGTTTTTAATTCTACATCAATTCTTGTGATAGAATATAACATGTTTCCGCCATTATATCCTCATATATTCTATAAGCGAGAATAATAATGAAACTCCCAAAGGGTCCTTGTATTTTTCTGTGTAACGCCCGAATACTTTTACACCATCATGCGATCTAGAAACATAATCGAATCTCGAATATAGAGTGATATACTGTACTTGTTAGTTGACCGAAGGAACATAAGGATAAATTAGTAGTAGTTTCAGTATTTATAACTATACATGCATATATGTGGATAATTAAAGAGAGGTAGGTTAGGAAACAGAAATCTCCCACCGCTGTTAACACTTACATTACAGATCTATAGTTTAGGTGTCAGTTGCAGATATTGTTGCTGTTCATGAACAGCTCTTATAAAGCGTTATTATTATCACTATGTTGTTCTGTTGTTGATGTCGTCATTTCTTTTCTTGGTACAATCGCTATGATCTGCGCCTCAAGTAAGCATTGTTAAAAAGATCCCATCAATCATTAAATAACCTGAATAAGCTTTTTCCACAAGTCTTTATGCAATTAAATCTTGATTCATTTTCTTACGGTCATCGGTGCTGTATGATCCATTATTGGGTTACGGGGTTGAGAACTGGAACTATATGGGTCAAATGTTCAGAAAATTCACAACCGGCAGCTCTACAAATTCGGTAACTTCTGTAAAATTAGGCAGTAAATTATGAATAATGGGTATATCAGAGTATCTTTGGCATTGTGTTGATTAAAAATATCCCTTTCATTTTGTTAAACTGCATTTTGAACGTCACTTTTGACTTAAATTTAGGTTATTTGAAAGGATTAGTGAAGGTGAAGTGTACATTTTCTGAAGATCTGACCCATATATCGGAAGGAAGGGTGCGGCCAGTTGATGGTAGGGGTGGGTGGGTGTACCTTATTGGAAACTTAAACCAGTAGGACGTATTACCTGTATCCCTCGTGCCTACCAGTTATACCTCATTAATTATGCACGCAGGCGCAGCACGCGTCTGGCCAAGTACTCGTCATTACTACCAAGTCATGTGGAACGCGCACCCAACGCTGGTATAAAGATTTCAGAAGTTACTGGTGGACCAGAAAGAGAGATGGGTTGGAGAGGGGAGTTATATTGCGAGGTCAAAGCTAGTACTCATTTTACTAGCATCCACACCGGCATAGTAGAGGAATTCTGGAAGAGATTAAAGATTATGAAGCCTGCTAGAATTCAAGAGTAATTCGTTGAAGTAAATGTTGGACCAGTAGAAACGCAAATTATAAGTGAATGATAAGGGTAATTTTAAGCATTAGGGTGGGGCCAGAGAACTACTTATGGAGGAAGTACTGGGGGAATGATCAAATAATCAAAACCAAGAAAGGTATTTCATTAGATAGAAAGTGAATTGTGCCAAAAATGGTTTTACCTGACTATTCATTGTAGAGCAAAGAATGTGGTATAATAATGGCGTATTTTGGAAGAAATGAAACTGGTTCGAAAACAAACACGTCATTTTCAATTTTCCAAATTTATATTATTAGAATATTGAAATTCTTGACAACTGATGCAGAGAAAGGTTGAAAACGCTTTTCTGCCTAGCCAATCAAAGTGATCGTATGGTACCAGTTGGAGAATTGCCATATATGGGTCAGATTTTCTGAAAATGTACAATTCGCCTTCACCAATCCTCTCAAATAACCCATATTTAAGACAGGAATGAGCTTCAAAATGCAGTTTAACATAACAAAACAGATACTTCATAACAATGTGATACCAAATATACTCAGATATACCCGGTATTTAACATTTTCCGGCCTAATTTAGCAGAATTTCCTAAATGTATAGGGCTGCCAATTGTACATTTTCTGAAAATCTGACCCATATATTGGATAATCCTTGTACCTAGAAATTGCATAAAAATGCTGCATTCTTTCATCTTCTATCATGGCCAATTTAATACTCCCCTTTCCCGTTTATAGATAATAGTCAACAGTAATTGCCTGCTGACATGTCTTTCCCTTAATACCTTTTGATCAATATTAACGAGAGGTTATGGGATATTCAATGAATGTCCGGTTATAGCCAATGATATCGATCTATAGATAAGAGTTGTTTACGTGACCCGGTATAATAATGACAATAAAACCCTCCATTAACCACCCTTACAACCCCATACCAGGGCTTAAACCATGAGGCCGACATAGACTACCTATCTAGTTCTTTTATATGGGAGATGTAAGGGTATATAATGGATGTGAGTGATAAAGAATTCATCCTTTCAGCAGGCTGGAAGATGAAATACTGCATCCTTGGGGTTGCGATGTATAGGCAACTACTGCTAGAGCTATTGAGATCAGAAACAAGCATACGTACAGTAAGTTGAAATTTGAAGAAAACAAAGCAGATAGGGCAACACTAAATATCTAGAACTTTTTGCATCAGTAACATTGTTTCGATTTATAATATAAAACTGACTTCAAAGAGGAATTCAGAAATATCAATAAGTCCAAGTAAAAAAAATAGCACAGTTAAGCTAAGTGGTTAGAGTACAAGACTCAAGATAGGAAGGTCTTAAGTTCGAGCCTCACCAAAGATCCAATGGGAAGGTTGACCACACTGGAGGGTGAATTTGGGGGACGCCTCCTAGATATAAGGCCCTGCAAGCTCCAGACTCACTGGGACCTAGTTACCACTGGTGATATATGACTGTGTCTATTATCCATCATATACATGCCTGCAATACTATTAAATTTCTAAGTTCAATAGCCAGACTGTTGCTTGCAGAGGGAAGCCTCTCCTGGCAGCATCCGGCGTGTGAAAGCGAGACAGGAGGCTGACCTTGTCATAATCAAAACAAAATGGACCACTGCAGAGAAATAGATACCATGGTTGTAAAATAATAACAAAATAAACAAAATATATTATAGTGCTCTTCTAAGGGAAAGAAAGATTAAAGGAAAGAAAGAAAGACGTAAAAAGGATGTTAGAGAAATGACACCTAGCAGTAATTCATCAGAGAGATGGAAAAAAGTATTTAATTCCTTACAGAGACTCGCCAGAGCTAGGTTGCAATCCTTTCAATACAAATTGATACATAGAAACATTGCTTGCAACAGGTGCCTTCAAAACATCAAAATTAAGGATGGCACAAAATGCTCATATTGCGATGAGGAGGACAACTAGTTTACTTTTTATAACATGCCAAAAAGGCTTATTGTGGGCTCAAATGATGAACGTGTGGATTGATGACATGAAAGAAATAAAACGTATCAATTTTGAAATAGGTATTAGGTGTATCATTTTATTTGGCACAATTGAACAAAACATTCCGGCTGACATTGTCAATAGGTTGATATTCACTTCCAAGGGATTATATATAAAGGCAAAAGTTGTTTGGAGAAAATTTCATAGCATTCAAATTATTGATGAAAGAAAAAAATTAAACTAAAAGCTGTTAGATTAAGTAAAGAAATTAGAGGAAGAAACAACATGTACTCAGAGAGGTTAGAAGGTTTAATACCGATTAAGAAATGTAAACAAATTTAATGCAATTCACATCAGCAACGATTTGTTTGTTCATTGTTCAGCCAACCATGACATTTGTCACAACATTAGCTTGGTATCGAGGTAAACTGATAGGGATAAACAATAAAAGGAAGAAAATAATTCCTTAATAATTTAGACACGTTAAACATGGACATGTAGTTTAGAGCAGTGTAGTGTGAACTTGTCACTAACTCACAACTTAATTTTGCAAATTGAAAGCATGTTATAAATCAGTAGACCTTAAAGGAGGGAGTTTTTTCCTAGTGTTAAAAGAACTTCTTCAATAATAAAAGAAAGTGTGTGTGTATGCTATATGCCATCTAATATTGAATGTTCTAATTCAGATGTACTCAATCTGCTTGGGTTCCTCTAGGTCTCCTCAATTCCAACCGTGTGTAAGGACATTTAGCTCATATCCCTATGTTCATCAACAACGGTCATTAATGGGTGATGCCTGCTTGCGACAACCCATTTATTTCAGGCTATTGGTACCCTTATTGGGTGGTAGTCAATCAGGCTTCTACCCTCCATATCGCGGAATAAATGTTTGTCCAACATCTTGTCTATGAGGATACTATAGAGGTTCTATTTCTGCAGCCCATGCTGTCCCGTCTCAATACCTTCTGCATGTTCATTTTGATAGGAAGGGATTGCAAGCAGATCATGAGATGAAACATGCAAAAGGTTACCAAGATACACAATAAAAAAAGAAAATCGATGTGGAGGTTATGGTTCAATGTATTATAGTGTAGCGTCTTGCTTATGCTAATAAAGCATACCCCACAACAAAACTTAAAAGTTGTATTATATTTTTTTTATTTTTTATTTTTTTATTACAAATATGGCCATACAATTACATCTTTCATCACAAAATACAAAATACGCCTGTCCACCCTGTGGATGTTTTCTTGCGTTGCCTCCAATATTGCCTCCGATATTATAACAATAATAATATAATCTTATTATATTAGTTTGCCTCTATGAAGTTGAAACCAGTCCTGATAATTTGTAGTCGCTATGTTTGTTTGGGAATGGGAGACATACGATTTGTTTTGGCTGAAAATTTTTTCAAAGGCCAGGTTTGGAGAGGGCCCTGTCAGTCAGTAGTAGAAAGCCCTAATGACCCCTTTTAGGGGTCAGGTGATCCCATTAACACGTTTAGCCTTAGTCCCATTAGCCTTGTGGTTAAGCTTATCCCTCTATGTGGTGAACTGCAACGCTCGAGGAATGTGGCCTCTGGACTATACTGTAGTGATTGCATGCAGAACCCTGCTGCCATAGCTAAAATAAAATCATCATCGATAAATCAGTTTTAACGAGCCATTATAATTTCTAAGACACCAGATATAGATATAAAGGTAATATTTAGATCAATTCTGTTTATTTTTCTTTATATATCTGCTCTCCTTTATATATCTGCTCTCCTTGCTCCAAGGAATCAATGTCAGCTAATCAGGCTGCCAGGATCTTAACTGGAAGAAGATTTTAATGTCATTGCAAAGTTGTTGTGTTAAATACATGAAGAACTATCATGTTTATATTTGTCCAAGACTCCAATATATTTGTCCAAGCTGTATGGTAGATACAAGACTTTTACTGATTGATTTTGTCATACACTACAGTTTATCCAGGGTGGTGGGCTTTGGTTATCTCAGATTAATTTCAATCGAGGAACGAAGTCAAGATAAGACGAAGGACCACCACCACCCCTCACACCTACACACCCTTCCACCCTCCCCCCACCCAATCCTGCACGTTCAAGGCTCAAAGGCTCTTATCACAGCCTTCTGTTGTTTTGATGAGGATTTCATCTTTTCTCTTTCATGGTAAGTGTGCCATTTGTTGGTTGCCACAATGCATATCATAACGAGACAGATGTGGGCGGATATAAGTATCTCATCAATGGCGTTGTTATCAGGACAACTTTCATCACCTACCTGAAGGTGGTCTGGTTGTAAAAATGATTAGCAGTCATACACATGGGTCTGTGTCATAAGAAATCCATACTTAAAAATGTTCCCTGGTTAGCTATTTTCCCTTGCTTTGATAGGATATTCTTTCTGTAGGAATACAGAAATAATAGTGTGTGTATAGGAAATTCCTTCCCTAAGCATTTCCTTGAAAACTGCTCAGCATGGAACAATTTAAGTAAGGATCGATTTCTTATGACAGACCTTTGATAGTCAGGCCCTTTCTCAATCAAATCATTTGGCTCTGGATGTAGTTTACTACTGCCGGTAGTACGTGGAGGATATATTTGGCAAAATAAATCAGTGATTTTCTTTCTTTAATACGAAACAGGGAGCCGGATGTTTCCATCAAAGTTCACAATTAATTTCACCCTTTACTATCAATGTGTATCTTGGGCAGAAATAAATAGGTATTGAATGTCATTAGAGAATGATCAAAAACTTCTAATTATGCATGACAAGAAATGGAACTATGTGAGAAAAATCTTCCTATTATTACACTTGACAATAAGTAGCCCCTACATACAGCGGTCAATATACCATCTATATGTCTTTATGATTGTAGGTGTCATGTTACACTGCCTCACATAACACGATTAATATAGGTCCAGCACACATGTACATCTGGGGATAATCAAGACAAGTCATGCTCTGGTTTGGTTTGTGCATTGGGGTTAGATAAGCCTTTGGGGCCTGGCCATCCCATCCTTGAACTACTCTCTCTATAGTCTCTCCCTGACATTACCATTACAGGCTATTGGTTCAATGTATGCTGTACTTGCTCATGTACTGGTAACAATCATTGTATCTAATTGCTCATTTTCATTAGACTGACTATAAACATATAATTTTGTTTAAAAAAACTGGTTATTGTTCAACGAAATTTCACATGAGTGATACGTTTCATTCGATATTATGAACTTTTATATCCAAAGGCATTGAGCCATGAGAAGACCTTGGGATCGGCTAAAAATAAATGTGGATGGAGGTATCAAGCTCGCGCAATTAGCGACAAGTGAGACAGTGGTAATTATAGTGAAGGCCACCGAAGAAATTGGCGAGTATAAGGTTCATCAATTCAAGTTGTGATCTGAGAGTCAAATTCTGAGATTCAAATGTCTTTTAAAAATTGACAACAACTTGACAATAAGTAGCCCCTACATACAGCGGTCAATATACCATCTATATGTCTTTATGATTGTAGGCGTCATGTTACACTGCCTCACATAACACGATTAATATAGGTCCAGCACACATGTACATCTGGGGATAATCAAGATAAGTCATGCTCTGGTTTGGTTTGTGCATTGGGGTTAGATAAGCCTTTGGGGCCTGGCCATCCCATCCTTGAACTACTCTCTCTATAGTCTCTCCCTGACATTACCATTACAGGCTATTGGTTCAATGTATGCTGTACTTGCTCATGTACCGGTAACAATCATTGTATCTAATTGCTCATTTTCATTGGACTGACTATAAACATATAATTTTGTTTAAAAAAACTGGTTATTGTTCAACGAAATTTCACATGAGTGATACGTTTCATTCGATATTATGAACTTTTATATCTAAAGGCATTGAGCCATGAGAAGACCTTGGGATCGGCTAAAAATTAATGTGGATGGAGGTATCAAGCTCGCGCAATTAGCGACAAGTGAGACAGTGGTAATTATAGTGAAGGCCACCGAAGAAATTGGCGAGTATAAGGTTCATCAATTCAAGTTGTGATCTTAGAGTCAAATTCTGAGATTCAAATGTCTTTTAAAAATTGAAAGGGGATAAAGCAGAAACCTTCAGCATGACCAAAAAACTGGTTATTGTTCAACGAAATTTCACATGAGTGATACGTTTCATTCGATATAAACTTTTATAGTTAAAGGCATTGAGCCACGAGAAGACCTTGGGATCGGGCTAAAAAATAAATGTGGATGGAGGTATCAAGCTCGCGCAATTAGCGACAAGTGAGACAGTGGTAATTATAGTGAAGGCCACCGAAGAATGAAATTGGAGAGTATAAGGTTCATCAATTCGAGTTGTTCAGTACTGATCTGAGAGTCAAATTCTGAGATTCAAATGTCTTTTAAAAATTGAAACGGGATAAAGCAGAAACCTTCAGCATGACCATGCATAGATTATAAAATAGCAGAATCGTGTGTATACAATTGGACGAGTTTATGCATTTGAATGTCATTCTTTCTCTTCATGAATTTAGTATTTGTACGTACCTGACATCACATCAACAGTGATGCATTGAGCATGTAATAATAAGAGTATTAACTGATCATTTATAGTTAGAATAAATAATACTGATGAACAGAAAGAGAACCCGATATAGGACAATATTATAGACATTGTACCAGGATATTGATACTTCCCAAAATATCATCTGACAGTATTGACATGATGCCAACCACTTATGACTCGAAATGATGCGCTTTTTTATTTGTGTAATATTGATTCAGAAGAGATTTTGGAATACAAACTCATGGAAATTGGTTTAATTCCATAGTGTGCTGTAATCTGGATATATTACCATGATGATGGCGAATAATAGTGATGGCTGGTTTGCCTGAGCATGCGTTTTATAGTACTGACTTAAGAGCTGGTTTTGACTGCACTGTACTTTCAGTTTTCGTGCGTTCTAAAAAGGATAATCTCAATCCAAAACATCTAAACGTTAGAGTATCAGTTTTCCCATTTCCCATTTGTATTTGAGTTCCTATGAATCTTTATATAGGAAAAACAAATCGAATCTTAAACATAAATGTGATGCGTTTCTGGAAAATGAGTCATAAGTAGAAAATAGATTTTGAAATACCATATTAAAAGAGGAGTTCGAGCCGATTCCAATGGTGGTAATGGTACATTAAATAAGTATTTCTATACTTTAGGTTTAATATTTTCATTTCTAAAAAAAATGTTTTCAATATTTTAGGGTGAACAATTACTCGTAAAGTAGGTGAATGCACTCCATAGGACGATCTAAGAAATGCATGGATATATTTAATACACTATCCTGGGTTCTTATGACAATTCATAGGCAAAATCTTGGACTTTTTGTGTGTCCCCAATTCGTACGAATTACGAGTTCTTGAATGTGTGGGCCCGGCCTAACACTGCATACCACCGATGAGAACTTTAAGTACGATCAATTGTCTATTTTCACGACGTTTCTATTATCATTAACCGATATTATTTCTGCTCTTATGTCCCTCCCACTCCTTACTCTCTCCAACTGAGTGAAATGTCAATGGCTTGCTCAAAGGTCATGCGTATAAAATGTGATGGTAAATCGTAAATGGTAATGATAACATAACCATTACAATATCAATGTCTAAAATTGGTAATCATGACATTCAACCCCTTGAAATTTCATCTTTGTTTCTAAATGTCATGTAAATTAATCAAAATGAATAGGCCCCCAAATTTCTTGCTATAAAGTGTTTGTAGGTGGCGTCATCAAATCTGAACAATCAATTAGTTATATATGTGATGCGTTTCAGGAAAATATGTCATAAGTCGCAGAAAATAGATTTTGAGATACCATTATATTTGAAAAGAGGAGATCGAGCCGATTCCAATGGTAGTAAACATTAAGGACATTTAATAAGTATTTCTATATTTTAAGTTTGATATTTTCATTTCTAAAAACATGTTTTCAATATTTTAGGGTGATCCTGAAATTTGGTCCTTGTATTCATAAGTCCTATCTGGATACCTACCTAGATACTCCAAAATTGAAAACATTCCAAAAAGGAGATCTTGTGAATAAATGACTTTTAAAGATATTAATTTTGCGACTTGTGACTCATTTTCCTGAAACACATCACATTTTACATCTTATTGTTGCAATCCTATTTCTACTGGTTTTATTTCCGCTCACGTCGATGTATTATAGTGTTGTATCAATTACATCGAAAAACAAAATTACACCTTCTTGCCAACAGATCCATTTTCCCTTCGTCCGAAATCGACAGATCAGTATCAGTTCATAGAAGATATGGAAACCTTATGTATCCATCTATTAATAACTAAACCTGCATTTTAAGTGTGTTTTATGCATTTCCTCTATACAAGAGGCGAGTTATACCCTCCCCTTGCATTGCTCGCGTTACTTGTGTAGAACTGAAGTCATTATCACTGAGTGTGTCAAGGGCAGTCATGGGAGATTTTATATTTTACTGAGCTGAAGGCCTTTAGGGATCATAAACACCATTAGTTTGTCTGGGATCTTTCTCATTATGTCCAGTATCTCCGTGTGGGACTATTCGTAGAAGGCAATGGACCATTACAACAGAGCCGATATTATCTTTAATTAATTTAACCATTCCACAACATTCACGTTTAGGATAAGAAAATGCATATATCTCAACAGGACAAACACTTCCCTTCTCAAAAGGACCAATAATCAAAAAGACCAATAATGTATTTATCCACTTACTCTGATTTTTCATTCGTTGTTGGTTATTCTCCTTATGCATATTACGCTATTTCTTTATGCATGGTTAGTCTTCCCCTAGGATTATAATATTTTTTATGAAACGGAAAACGCAAAGGGTGATCGCTATCGCCCGTGAGCTGAGTAAAAATGACAATTATTTAACGTATAACAATTTCATTGGATATCATTCTAAGCATTTCTAACTAAATTATTCATGCTTCACAATTTTTTTATATTGCGTAACCATTATGTAAGACTGGCAATCCTGGGTGAAATTAGTTTCTTGAAGAACAAAAATGTGAATTTCAGACGGTAGTTTTTATATCTCAAAGGCCCCATGAAACCTACTAAAAATGCCGTAAGTTGGCAGCCCAGATTAAATCTACATTAAGACAAATGAGCGATTATTATCTGTACACATCGCATATATAATTGTAGAGCTGCGGATTGAATCCTGCTAATGAGCCGTATTCGGTTCTATTGGTGTTTGGTAGGTGTTGTCCATAATGTTCCACTTCTTCTGTGTCAGATGTCGCACAGTTTTAATAGTCTATAAGATAAGAAGGGTATATCAGTGATTGGACGCCTACTTCGCTAATCGATTTCCTGGCCTAGGACTAGGCGTTCTAATGGGATTATAATGATATTTTGCGGTCTTACTGAAATCATAATGGTATTTTGCGGTTTGAGGCGAGAGGCTTTGCCTCCGTTTGAAACACTCTCCCATCCTTGGGCCTAGACTGGGTATACATTTAAAATATTGAATTATGATTACCATCAGATGGATTTTTTTATAATAATTTTTATTCAGGTCACATTACTGCACTGGATGTTAAGGATCTCTTGAGAGGCTCAGAAAGGAATAAAGCCAATGTCGTTATTAGGGATTATTCACGGCTGACTGATTTCACCGAGCAATGGTGGGTCACTACATTATGTCACTTCATTCCGGGCCGATAGCAATGATTCCACAACGTTACATTGAGGCATTGCATTGTCGAATGGGTATAACAATTATTACACTTCCCACACTCGTTCACAAGCAGCAAGCAATCCTCTGCGAGCCTGCTGCTGGGCATACTTTTCTGCTACTAGCATGCTGATCGCTGTTACAAGTTTGCGAACATGTGTAGGAGGCAACACGAATATGCTGAAGCACATGTAAAAAGCAGCACATAGACGGTGGAACATGTATCAGATCCGCATCAAACTATAATTCGAGAATTTGTTTAATGTGATACATGTACTGTACATGTTTGATTCAATGCCGTTTTTATGTCATCCTCCCAAGACAGGCCCTATTATACTCCGCAACCAGTTTATTATACGTACTAGGGCGGAGAGTAACGTAGCGACCAGGGATGATGGTATTATGTCAACATAACTACATGTGAAATTGTGATGACCCTATATCCCGATAACTATTTGGGGGAGACAGTAATAATTACCCATTACACCAGTGTTTCTATGTTCAACTGTATACTAAATTAATGTTCGTTTTAAATGTGTTTATTCAGCCAAGAGACATTATGTTGTTATACACTTTTCTCAGTATTAGCTGAGGGGAAAAAGCAAAGCATAGGACTCGTTACAGAAATTATAGTTTAACAAATACATGTTGTAGTGGTAGATGTAAACCTGTCATTGAAAGGATTTTGCCAGGAACTGACCACCATTTATTTTTCTTAACAAAAACTGACCAACATTAACTACAGGCATGTGTACTGGTAGTCAAAGTCTGTGACCTACCTACCAAACGTTTATTATTCATCACTGTGTATGTTTGATGAATAGAAACACTGTTGCATCTTTTATTGATAGGCGAGGACAAATTGGTAATTGGCAAAGATCTGACAGAAGGCGGCTGCCGCTAGATTCCTTGATATATTATTGCGCCTTAAATTTAACGTATGCTAAACGAGAACCGCCCGAGGATACCTTTTCTTGTTGAATGATCCATATATTGCCTGCCGTGACAAGATATTTCATCTTATATCTAATATATCATAATACAATACGACTACGTATAATATATATGAAACCTTTATCCATTTAAAGCTGCTTTTCCCGTTAATATCGGTCAGTAATTCAGTCAGTTCTATTTTTTTCCTATCTATCTATTAGTTATTTGACCAACACTTTGGAGGTATCTGTGTGGTTTGATTTGCTTCAGAGCTTCATATAAGTCCACATTTACTTTCGTAGACCTGCCAATATCCTTTCCTGCAGCAAATTCTTGTATAAACATATAATACCAGCAGAACATTAATAGTTTCAGTCCTATAATTAAGTCATAATATCACTCAATGAAACGTATACATCACGAATGTGAAATTTGTCAATAAAACCGTTTTCTTAAAAAAATAATAATAATATGAATAAATTTGGCAAGATTTCTTTTCTCCTAATAGCTGCGAATGCAGCTTTGATACATTTAATTCAGGACAAATCGGCTGAGTTATCAAAATGTCCAATTATCAAAAGATGCAATCGGTACTATAACAGCAAGGTTTTAATCACTTTAATCGCTCCCAATGAATCACGCCATTTGAAATACTGTCATGATCATTAAAAGATGCATGGATATTTATTATAAAAGTCCTATTATTGTCCTAAACACTGGCAAAAAAAGACATCATGCCAAAGCCTAATCTATACCATTTGTAGCATCTAAACATGAGTCTAGCGCTTGGTCACTTGTCTATGTAACTATTAGTATGCATGTTTAAAGACTCCAATAGGAGATGGTGTTATTTATTCAGAGCAACAGATGAGGCAGAGAGGCATTGATCAGTAGAAGGCAGTATTTATCTTCTGTTTACAATACTGATGGATCGCTCCATAGATCCGATCATTTATTTATCCCTCTCTACATCTCTATCTCCTCCTTGTTCTCTCCTAAATGCTACCACTTTGAGTTGTTGTTACTACTTTGAAGAAGGAAAAATAGGAGTGGGGTGTCCTTACCAATATCTTTAGATTTGTCTCTTCAAATTTTCTATCAAATGACATGTTTATATTGTGATTTCATTTGTGCACTCTAGGTCCAAACCCTCAGATCAGATAAGAATGGTATGTCAGCCTACATCGCTAATCGGATTCCTGGCCTAAGACACGACGTTTTAATGGGAATATAATGACATTTTGCGGTCTTAATGAAATTATAATGGTCCTAATGGAATCATAATGGCATTTTGCGGTTTGAAGCGAGAGGCTTACCTTCGTTTGAAGGGACTCTCTCATCTTTGGGCCTAGACTGTGTAATGTATGCATAAGGGGACAGAGGTCAGTGACTTGTATGCAATTACTCTGAACTTTTCTCATTTTTAACGGACAATATCTTGTTTAGCATTGGCTTTGCACTCACGTATGCTTAAGTCAACTTTGAACGAATTCTTCAAACAGCTTCCTTTCACATTATGAATCTAAATTTGAAATGGCCTCATGCAATAACAGCGGCCCTCTCTTACCCATTCCCCTGCCAGCCTCCTTCATCACTTATCACCATTTCCAGAAAGTCTTCTCCAATTTATAGAGTATACCCCCAAAGTACCATCAGGCCCCTGTCTTCAGTCAATCGCAAACGACTCTATCTGCCTCTCCAATCAATAGTCCTGCCCCTTAAAGTGCTAATATGATTAAATTATTATGGTGGAGAGGTAATGTGATCAATAATTGTGTGTTTTAAGTAATAAATAACTAGCTTTACTATGTGCACATGATCTATATTTAAAGTGCCCGCCTTGTCCTCTGAACGAGCAGCTCATAAACTTGATAGGCTAGCTCGCTTTGAAGGCGCTGGAGCTCGCCTATAGTACTTCCAAGTTACTCTGACTATAGCCAATATAAATGGCTATAGTCACAAATTGTAATTCTTCTTGAACATTGCACATAAGCTTGTTTTATGGAGGTATTACCTACGCATAAAATTATAGTTTTTCATATTTATAATAATATAATATAATTTAATAATAATATTTGTATCACGAATATTTGTTGCCTGTACACAATAGATTAGAATAATCTTTGTCAGTAACATATTAAGGGTGTTTCATTTGATAGGTAATTTCTTCATCTGCATAGCTCAGGGCTACTGGGGAAAAGAACATGTTAAATAGGGGAAATGCCCATCTTATCCGTTCAATAAAAATAAGATTTACAACACCAATTAATAAGCAATACGGTAATCTATTTGATTAACTGATTCTAGATAATTCCTTGCAACAGTAGTTTGCCTGGTTGTGTCTAATAAGATCCTCCAGGCTGTTTTCCTCGATCGCCTGACTAAGTATTCTATTAGTTATTCAGTAATGCAATGATATTCACCGCACCATCGCGATCTATCATTAATTATATATATATTATATATCCTGATTTTGACTTATAGAGTTGTTTTGGTTAAAGGAGGAGTTAAAAAACGGCATGGTTTCCAAATGAATTGAGGCATACAATTATAAGTGTGCATTCAGAGAAATTAATCTTGATAATTTTGGTATTTGCTAATAATTATTATTTCATATATTCAACGACAATCGATTGAATACCTTTGAATCTTATAATACGAATTGGATTGCTTTAAAAAACACATTCTCAAGATGACTTTTAAGTTTTTATGTTTCCTCCCAATACTGATCCATGGTTATTTCAGAGGATAAACCTAGTGCACCCCCTCATGATTAATGGAAGTGTTATATTGCAATTCTTGACTTGTTCACTGCGAGACGATAAAGTTGCCTGAAGGAGGCTCGGTTTATGGCTCGCCCATGCATACTATGTTTATTCCTGGATAAATTGAACTCCTCACTGAACATGGGTCGGATTTTCTGAAAATTTACAATTCACCTTCATTAAATTTCTCAAATAACCCAAATTCAGGACAGAATGAGCTTCAAAATACAGTTTAACATAACAGAACTGATACGTTAATACAATTCGACACTGAATATACCCTGTCTTCATTATTTTTTAGCATAATTTAGCCTAATTTCCTAAATGTGTAGAGCTGCCAATTGTACACTTTCAGAAAATCTGACCCACATACAGGCGAAGAGTCTGGAGTCAGACTATACAGTCTGAACATTTGTATAAACGTTTATAAAATGTTTTACTATGTTTATGGGGTAAAACACTTCAGTTGTTTTCTATTTAGGAACTAATTGACAGTCTGGTGTCTGTTAGATACAGAGTCCTTATCTGAGTCATAGCCCTACCACGAAAAGTAAACTAAGAGCGGGCACTTTGTTTACAAACCTTTCATAACATGCTGTTTTGGCACAGCTCTTGCATTTGTCTTTTCTACCGTTGTGTAGGCTATTATACTGCCATCCCTTTGTCAAGCGGGATGCATTCTATCGGATTGGGTGGATTTTTTTCCACACAGATAACCATTTAATTGATGATTCGGATGATGTTATGCCTCATTACCCATGGAGCTTTATTGAATATTATTCAGGGAATGACAGGAAGAGCACACAGATGTATGCTAAAAAATCATCATCAGGATCCATACTATAATTATTTGAAATTCGTGTTTGTAACTCAGAGAATAGAATTTGAGGAATCGGGGTTGTTAGTCTCAATACAAATAACCAATCAGGATCTTAATCGAAATATAAATAGATAATTGTATTAGTACAGTTATGCTGGGGAAGGATATAAGAGTTGCATGAACATGCAAATCCATGCGTCTTACATATCTTATTTTTGCTCACCATACATTCTAAAGCGAATGGGTTCCTAAAAACATTTTAATGCATTTTCTTCGTATTCTATCCGGAATAATGTTCCGGGATGTAACTTTATCAAGTCAAAACGTAAGTGCGGTAAACCATGTCACTGCTATCTCAACCTTTCTAACATTTACAACGCAGTCCAAAGTAGAATCCTTCTAAAGCTGTTTATTCACTTTTTATTATATATTTATCTTGAGAGTGGGCTCGTGGTTAAATTCAGATTGATCGAGATATCCGGTGTTGAGTGAATATAAGCGAGCTGGTTCTTGGTCTAAGGAAAACTGAAAAAAGGAAAAAGGTCTGTTATGCGGATTTAGAGTTGTCTTTATCCAAATACAAATTCAATATTTCCAATAAGTTTTACAGTTGTTGTTACTACCATTATTATCAGGATCGGTTATGAAATTAACGGTGAAGCCAACTTAATTGAATATAGAAAATGGTCTTGTTTTCTACACCTTTCCGCAGAGAAATGAGTGCTTACCGAATATAATCCATGCATGCAGTTACGGTTGCATAATATTGACGATGGCAAATGTAATTTCCAAATACAAAGTGGGAGGCGTGGATACAAAACTATTACTTCAATAACTACGGGTCGGAATGGCATATTGTAATTCCCACACAATGTCCCTCCCTTCATGTGGTAAAATACTATCAATATTTTTCTTTCCTGCACTTCTTAATACACCCACACATATTTATGAGTTGGTATTAATGTGAAGCTCTATTCTTAAATCGACAATTAAGCTACATTTATTTATAATGTTTTGATCATTTCTGAGTTTCAATTTTCTCACAGTTTATGTAATTCCTATGCGTAAACATGTGCGATGACAAACGTTAATGATGAGGAAGATAGAAAATACTAAACAAATAAATTCTCTACATTATCATTTTTGGGGAGATTCTAACTTTTCGCAAAACATAAAACATTTTCATACATTTCCTGTATGTCATTCAAACGTGCAATTCTTTAAGTTGAAAAAAGAATCAGGAGAGAGTGATACATTCTTCGCCTTGCAATTTGCATTGTTTGCATAGTGCATTTGGACTATATATAGTCCATGCATTGTGGGTGAAATGGCCAGAAAATGTACAATTCGCCTTCACCAATCCTCGTAAAAAAAACAGTTTCAGAGGAGAATAACGTTCAAAATACAGTTCAACCTAACCAAACAGTTTGCTAGAATCAATTTGATGCGGAATATACTCGAATTTACCAAGTATTGACCAAATTTGAGGCTAATTAGGCCAATTGTACATTTTCTGAAAATCTGACCCATTATATGCAATTTTGGCTCCATTTGTCTCACCGAAGCGCCGACACTCGAGTGGAGTTCATTCTAACTCTCACATACTTTAGTCCAGGGTGTAGATTTATGAAGGGAGAGTAGCTTAGCGCTTGTATGACCAATCTGCCGCGGCCTAACACTAGCCAGGCATGGGCTGGAGACAGACGCGATTAATAGTCCCTTCATCTAGGAGCAGGAGGTGGGGTTCTACCTCTACAGTACCTTGCCATTTTATACTTAAGGGTTCCTTGATGTGGGGTATTATTTATTGTCAATGGCCTCCTCTGGGAATTAATAAAGTAGATACAGTATCCATGACACTGATCGACGGACAGTGAGATTCAACATAGACTATTAAAACAGGGAAGGCAAAATGTGGTTACAAAACCAATTAGTTATTGGCAATTATAAGCTCTTATTGAGGTTTTAGGGCGATGGGTTAGTGTAGAATTTGCCTCTTATGGGGATGGGGTCAGAGCCAAATAACTGCCTTTCTGTTAGTAACTATTACCGCTTTTGATTACGACAATACTACTCTAGTATGTATAGGTTGGAATATATGGAAAGGTGTATATATGCTGCAGGGAAGGATTAGATGTTTTTCAAAGGAATGGGCATTTCTTTCAATTTGAAGGTATATGGACAGGAAGAGATTGGAGAAATGAAGGTAGGCTACACGAGAAATTAAAAGGGTGATGAAAAGAACAATGAAAGAGAGGAAAAGTTAATATTGACTGGGAAATAGGGCAAAAATATCAAACAAATGCAGGGATGCATGTGAGGAGGCTATAGCTTTGGGAGGCAAACTGTGTGTACAGGAGAACCATCGAGCAACAAAAAAGAACGAAAATGTTGGAAAAAGAATAGGCTATCCCTTGCCTTAACCTTGTTCGTCGTAGCCTTTTCTACACCGCCACCATAATTTCTTAATGAAATTCCAGCCTGGAAGTAGAAATAACCGGAAGCTTGCGCGCGCACACTCAGCACTGGATTACATTTCCCCCAATTAAACCAATCAAATTCCTCCGCCGAGTCGACAAAGGGGTTTTATTAGAGCTTCAACAAATTGTCGGATGTTGTCGGACAGAGTCGGATGATGCCGGCCAGATTTTTATCTCATCTGAAACAAACCACGTGAGCGAAGCGCGAGAACTGAAAACGAGGTGTCAGCTTTGCTCAGAAACCGTCCTCTTACTCGAGGGGCACCAGTCAATGCTATAGCCCTTTCCGCCAAGAGATGACCCCACAAAAACTTATCAACTCTGTTGTGTCGTAGTTCATATAAATCTATGATTTTAGACAAATCCATTCTCAGAAACGAATTAAAAGAGTTGAGGTGGAGAAGCCACATTCTGACGTTGAGGAAATTTTGGTCGTCACACATTTTATAATTGATCCCATCAAAATAATCCAAAACTGGGTTTCCCCCACTTTAGTGCACATTCAATGTGTCAGTGTGATATTCAAGAATACTAGGTGAGGGAACCATAGATCACTATCCCGTTTAAAACAGTCAGTCGTTCCGAAAAGAGAGACACTTTGTAAATATCATTATTTCATAAGTTGAAACTATCATAATGTGAATGCAGAGTACCTATTACACTGCACCATAGTTTCTATCCCAACCCATGTATATAAACCTTCAACTACATCGCATGGCAATGGTGAATTTCAGTGCATCCGTTTGAATTAATAATGGGATGCATTTTTAAGGGACTGGACTATAATGCAACCTCCCACCCTGAACCCCCACCTTACACAACTGTCCCCTGACACATCAAATATGGGTAACTGTCACTGTGCATGTCTGTCATGTAAAGGATTAGGAGATTAAATGTGGCTCACTATAATGACATTGTTATGATCCAAACTGGGTCGAGGTTTCATGTGTCACAGGACCTCAGTGTTTTGATATCTGAGTCAAGATTGGTAAAAAAAATATTTGCATTTCCAAGAAAGTTTGCTCGGCAGTATCGAAATCACGAGACGCAAATGAATCGCAATGTGATAATTGAATGATCATAACATAGTTTCAATCCGGAGATATTTGAATATTGTGACGTTCAACGCGGGCCGCCTCATCAATGTCGCCAGCCATTTTTGTGATGCAATGTGACAAATAGCATAGCCAGTGCAAATTGACAAAATCCCTGGCGGAATTCGAAGGTAATTGAGTGATTCAAGCGTCGATCCTTAGATTTCAAGAAATTCATGATTTGGGCCGAGTAGGCTACAATCAAGGGGTTTTAATAGGGTGGAAAATTGGGGGACAATCATTCGTATTTCGGACAAATATCGGGCTTGCACCATGAACATTCAACAGGCTATTTGATGCCATATTTATTGCCATATATCTACCAAGATCTATATAAAGCAGACCCGAGGAACCAACTACACAGACGGTATGACTCAGATTGTTACGTTTCTAAAGTTTTTAAGCATCCTCATCTTTCCACACGGGTCATAATACAGGTTCATTATCCTCTATGGCCAATGGCAATCTGTACACAATGCTGAGTATATTATATATATGCGATCGGGAGCTTGTGGGACAATCCATGTGATAATGTCATTACCACATGGCTTTCTTCCTTCATTTTCCCTTTCAATCTTGTCATCATGGTATAAAGATAAAACTACAATTTGTGACTTGAACTGCTAATATTTAAGACAGATTCCATTCACTTGTTCCTATCACCTAGAAGGGAAATATTTCAGGATAGGACAAAATAGTATCCACAATTCATTGCCGTTAAACTTCTTTTCCTATCAATTTACCTTTCTTTCTCTTCGGAACCTGTCTGTTCTTTATTCAAGATTCTGCTGCTGCCTTTCTTTTTCTTCTAATAAGTGTCCCCACCTATCATCTCTACCATCTGTAAGCATGATGCCAATCTGCCTTTTCTCATTAATTGTACTATGAACAATCTCGCCATTTGTCCCTTCGGTATCACATGGCAATGTGTGTGTCTTCTTCCCCTTCCAGAGCAAAACTGGGGCGATTGCTCAAAGCCATTGCACATGTCTGATTTAACTGTCATGCATGGGATTATCGGATTAAAGCAGGTCCGTTCCGCATTGTAAAACTGATCAAGCAACGTTATGGCACAAATTAGACTGCGTTTACGAGGCTGCTATGTTGCACCACGAAATGATTATTGAAGATGGGCTGAAACGATGAGGGGAAGAAGAATTCCATTATTTCCACAGAAGTGGAGTAGAACACGATAAAACGCTTGTAGACTAGAGCTAAAACCGGAGCTTCATCATTTCTTTCCTTAATCTCTCTTCTTGTGCTTCATCTCCTCTCCGTTATCCGATTGGAATTTTACTTTTTATAGCCTACACTTTTACGCCATGTCTTAATTTCTTGTCTTCCGATTTTACTTCCGGTCGTTTGGCTTTTCGAAATGTTATGTATATTTCCTTATTACTAGTTCCAGGACATTTCAGCGAGGGTCTACTTAAGGGTATGGGTGAGGAGGAGAAGGGAAGTGGAGGGGAGGGGGAGATAAAGCTGACTCAGATATTTCACATATTATCCCCCCCCCCCCACTCACCTTCTCGTTCTACCTTGCCGCCCCGCCCCCCTCATACCTCCCCACTCGCACGATGACAACATCCTACTCCATCACAGTCCCACAATCATTCATTTCCTACTGTCACTCTCTATTTGAGGATATTTGACAAAATAATTTTAATTTTAGCTTTAAATTAGACCCAGAAACATTACACAAATACACAGGAAGCGCCACCACAAATTAATCCAACATTTATCTTATTCAGATCATTGTGCACTTTTATATTTATATCAGCTTCGCCCAGGTCCCTAGCTGGGTTCGGGATTGATGGGGGAAAATTAATTTTGAGTAAAATTAATTTTGCGTGGAAGTGGGAAATGTGGAGTGAGTAAAAGATGGAGGAATTATTGATGGCGTCTGCCTGTCGTCATTACGGGACACACGATGCTTGCCTCTGGTTATTTCCTGGCTGATGATATTATTAGAAATGTGATGTGAGTGGAAATGGAATGTATGCTGGGAGGTGGGGGTGGGTGATGAGAGTGTATAGAAAGCTTCTTACGCTGGGCGTGAACGTGGACGCATTTTAAGTATGTATGGGTCAGATCGTCAGAAAATGCACAATTAGCCTTCAGCAATTTTATCAAATAACCAAAATTCAAGACATAAACGAGGTTCAAAACACAGTTCACCATAGCCAAAAAGATATTCATAATCAACACAATACCAAATATACTCAAATATGTCTAGTATTTATCATTTTACAGTTTAATTTAGCAGAATTTACTAAATGTGTAGATATGCCAATTGTCCATTTTCTGACGATCTGGCCAATACATGAGCAGTGGGTGTATGATATGGGTTCGTCGTGTGTGATATTACAGGGTTTTAGTGACGATGCACATGCATGAGGTATATATAATATATGTGTTTCTCTTGCGGGGGAGGGATAATGATTAATGTATTTCTATTTATAAAACATTCATATGCACTAATTATCTACATTTGTCCCGTGCCTTATTGTGGCAAGGTTGTAAGAAAATATATGATGAATGTCAGAGGTGCATAATTTTATAATACATCTTTTTTAATAAGGATTTCAATGGCGGTAACGCAAAGTACGAGGCGGAATAAAAATATATTTTAATTTTTAAATATGTCCTTGTGCGTCTTTTAAGGAGTTTATATATGTAGGTACTATATATGTGGAATTTCTGGGGAGTGTATAAATGTGAATTGCCGAGGGCGTTTACTTATGATTACCATAAGGTGTGGGCGTGGCAAGTATGACACATTTTCTTATAACAATTTCATCTCAATTTAATTAGTTTTTTTTTAGATTTCGAAGTTTTATGACACATTTTCATGTAACAATCACATCTCAATTTCATCAGTTGGTTAAGATTTTGAAGTTTTATGATGAGTCAAAATAGGACAGCTAGGTATTTTGGGAGACTTTTCAATTTTAAATTCTAATATCCTCGCCCCCAAAAGGGTTATACTTAGGACCATTGATTTGTACTTTCAGAAATTTAATCAAATACACAATCGGGTCACCCTATTCCCATTGAATAAGGAGTAAGATTGAAAACTGTATTTGCTCTCCACAATAGAAAGAAATGAACCAAGTGCCTTTATATATCCCATATAATTAGTGCATACTAGCGTTACCACCTGCGCTACCTCTTCCCCCAAGGTGTATGGAATGAGCTTGGTCGGATCATTATGTACGCAGGTGTGCTGGTGGGAGGGGGGTCCCGGCGGGGGAGGGCGGGGTGTGAAGAGGGACAATAGGGGTAGGGTTTCTCTAAGGTAAGGTGTTAGGAGTGGGTGGGAAGGAGGGAAGGGAGGAAGGGGAGGTGGGAAGCGGAGGAAGAACTGAAAGGAAGGAAGGATGCTCATTTGGTATGTCAGGTAATTTGGAGTGACCACTCGCACACGTACACTCTGTAGATATAGGGATTATATCGGATTTGCGTCACTATATACTCTGACGTTGTATTGATCAATGTACCGGTAGTTCTTGTCCAAAATGTATGAGTTCACGTAATTTTGATGAGTGAAACCTAGAGAAAGTCTCGGCTCAGTGTTGAGAGGGTCCCTCCAAACCCAGGGAAAGCCAAACAGCAAAATGCCATTATAATCCAAAGAGGACGCCTATCCTTGGCCAGGAGAGCCATTGACGCAGTAGGCGCCCAATCACTTGCATACCATTCTTATCTGATCTGAGAGGCTCAAAGCCTCGACTGGAGCGTTACTTTAAACAGAAACTCTCTTGTGTAAGTTTCCACATCCTGAGGTCTTATTGAGATTTAGATGAGTTTTCTAGACTAGTATTCTGTGGTTTAATAATATTATTCCGAAGATGGACATGCCCCAGTAATTCATATATTTTTATTATTTTCCTATATTCTTTTCCATTCTTCATCATTCCCATGTTTTTTTTCATTCATTATTGTTGTCTAAAGTTTCCGGCTTATGGATGTCGACCGTACACATGTGTGATGTGTTATAGGAAAATGAGTCACAAATCGCAAAAATGGATTTTGAGGATTTATCACATTTAAAAAGATATGATCAAGCTGATTCTAACGATGGCAAACATGAAGGACATCTAATAAGTATATAATTATTAAAGTTTGATATTTTTAGCTTTGAAAGTTAGCAATATTCCTGGGTAGATAATATCTAGTAAAGTAGCTAAATATAGATCTAGGGTGACCGTAGAAATGCATATATTTAATATACACGGTCGTGAATTGAACTTTGGTAGAACTCCTACAAAGAGGTCTTGTTAATAAATCACTTGGAAAATATCAATTGTGCGACTTGTGACTCATTTTCCTGTAACACATCACATGTATCCTTCCTAATATCTACATTACATATATTTTTAGCTCTTTTCACCACCACTGGCCCCTATATAATCCATCTCTTGGCATGCATCCCTATCCATTGGCTATCTAACTTCTCTTTTATTTCATCTACTCACGTCTCAGTGTGACAGTCATTTCCCTATACATTTCATCCCTCTCCTCCTCTTGCTTGACTCTCATGCCTCTCCCATTCTCCTTCTCCTGGTCGTTTCCTCTCTTCTCCACCACATTAGTTCCCGAAACCTCCACACGGGGACACTACTGTGTTGCCACTGTGGATTGCAAAGTGACCGTCCTCCTCCTCTCCAGCGAACCTGTATGCAATGTGTGCGAGAGGGAGACAGGGCGAAAAGGAAAGGGAGAGGAGGACCGCAGCGGTGGCTTGCGCGCTGTAGCGGACAGAGTCGTAAACGTTGAGGGAGGAGAGAGAGGGGAGAGGAGAGAGGACCAGTATAGGCGCGACCACCGCCTAGGCACCATCTCAACCTCCCTCGGCGCGAAGCGCAGCAGTCGTCACTTGCTACCTGCAACTGGCAGAAGCATACCACTCAACTACTCTACCAGACCCAAGGCATAGGTAGAGGGAGGGAGAGACCGAAGGAGGGAGATTGGAGGACGAGGTGGATATAAGAAGGAAGCCTATAAGTAGTAGACAGACAGAGGCGGCAGAGACACAACTCCAGCAGTAGGAGAAGCAGACCTGACTGGAAGAGGACCCTGGACGTATTAAAGATCGCTGGACTCACTAGATTACCATCCATATCCACATCTCACCTTATAAATGCATACCTTGCATCTGTGGGATACATAGGTTTTCAGAGAAAGTGGTCTATAGCATTGGGACCCTGGATACTCAGAGGGGCGAAGAAGGGATGAGAGAAGGACACTGGGGAAAAATGGATAACCATGCATGTTCATAAGTGATACCAATTTGACTGAAAGTACCAGAAATACGCCAAAAGGATGTTTCCATGACAATATCATTAGCTAGTTATAGTGGTTTTGCTGCACCAGAGGGACTGAACAGGCGAATCGGTGTCGGAGGTGGTGAAGGAGATAAGGAGGGATACCATCAACATGATCTCCTTCTATACCACCTGAACTGTGTGTAACAATTGCAACTTTAATATTCAAATATCGAGGATTTTGCTCGTGCTTACTACTAATAATAACAATGTCTTCGGGTTAGGATTGTATTTCTTCATCAGCTTAATTTCTCCCATAGAAAGCAAGCTGCTCGTATTCGTCCTGCTCACTTCTGTTTCATTCTCCACTCATCATCGCTTGCTTAAAGGGAGATTGGAGATTGGGGAGAGGGTTACTGGGTCGGAGGAGCCCAGAGTGGGAGAGATCACACCCACCGCACACACTCACCGCATACACTCGAACCCTGACGGCGGACACGCGAGCATGCATGCATTCTGTGCGCCCAGCGAACAGGGGACAACACTTAAGAACACGATTACTTCCAGAGAATGGCCGCAATTTGCGAATTTTGATCAAATTAACACTGTTTTTGCCCGATAATCAGTTTACATCCCGAATCCCTGGACACTAGAGCGGTAAAGGAGAGGGGTAGTGGAACGACAACAAAAAATCGAGCTCATGTGATAAAATTGGTGGAATTTGTTGGCAAGCGCTGGTGTTATCAGAGTCGGTTGCTTGGATACTGTCTCTGAGCAACCAGTGAGTGCCAGAAGATACATTCGTACTCCTTGTCCTTTTAGTTACCTTGGTAACAACTTTCTGAATTGACAGATACACACAAGCATAAGGATAGACATATTGGATATTTATAAATATTGCATTATTCGTCTAAGGACCTGCACGTTGTGCTATGACCTTTCAGGGAATAAGTCTATATGAAGCAAAACTATAACTACACTTACATTGCAAATGCCAGCACTAATTCTTGTACATCCATTTGAGTGAGCAATTTATGCGTTGCATTGGATGGGTTTCAAATTGTGAAATATTCACAACTCAAAGGATAATGACACTATTAATGATTGCAACCGTTGGACCGCACTGGAGTTGACGTTCGCAGACTCCCTGTGAATATTCAGTACCAATTTGATGCCGACTTGAACTGCCGTTCCTCTCACTTGGCTAAGGATTAAAGAAGGGACGATATTTGGCAAATGAGTAAAGGTCCACCAGAAAGGATATGACGTGCATCTATGACAAATATACAGATTTTGATATCTATATTTTGATATAAAACCCGAATAATCAAACCACTTGGAAGTATTGATCAATCAACATGGAAGGATTATTACTTCTGAAGCATACTTCTTTTAATTCTCCCCTTCCCCATGTACCCCAAAGCCTGAGGGTAGCATCATATGTATTGTGGGTGTCTGTGATATGTCTATGTTTCTCCCCTCTACCTGTATCAACTAACTCGGTCGAGAGACTGACCCTAGAATATACCATCATTGAAGCCCAGCAAAATCGGCTTCACATTGGCAGAGTTGGGGAGGGAGCCCAACTGGATAAGAAATATTCATCGGAAGTCTACAGATCACTGCAATATAGCTTTCTGCGAGAAGATCCAAAGATACAGAGCTTGTTTGAGATCAACGCAAGGACTGGATCCCTGACTACTACCAAGAGTGTAGATAGGGAAGCTTTTTGTGAAGGATCACAGAAGGAATGTGTCATCACTTTTGATATCGCAGCTCGCCCAGTGCCAGTGCGGTTCCTAGAGGTGATTGTCATCAGGATTAGGATCGAGGATGTCAACGATAACTGGCCTAAGTTCCCATCGCATACCCTCGAGCTGCCTATATCAGAAAGTGTGGTACCGGGGGTGGAATTGGTGCTACCACAGGCTCAGGATCCCGACAGTGGAGCCAATGGTGTACGAGGCTATGAACTCCTGTCCCCGACCCGCAAATTTGACCTTATTGTGAGGAACGTCAGTGGAGGAGGGGGCCTGGAATTGAAGTTACTTGTCAAAGAAAGACTGGACAGAGAGAAGACAGATAGATATTCCCTGCAGCTGGTAGCTTGGGATGGGGGAACCCCAGCCAAATCGGGAACCCTTGATATTGATATAATGGTTTTGGATGCCAATGATAACAGTCCCAAATTTGATAACGATTCTTATGATGTCACCATCCGTGAGGACACCCCAATTGGTTCGGTAATATCAAGGATACATGCGAGTGATCAGGATACTGGTCCGAATGCCGCTGTGGTCTATTCACTCTCTGGCGAAACCAAGAAGAAATTCGGTGGAATATTCGGTGTAAAGAATCGCTCAGGTGAGATCTATCTTAAAGGACCTCTTGACTATGAGAGTGAGAAGATTTATCAGCTTTCTGTCACAGCAAATGATCAGGGTGGTTGGGATTCAGTGCCGGCTCACGCTCGCGTTAACGTCCATGTTATCGACGTCAACGACCATGCCCCAGCCATCCGAGTGAACGCCTTGACAGCGTCGCGTCAGGTAGAAATCCCTGAAAACTCAGACGCCAACACCTTTGTCACTCACTTATCAGTGGAGGACAGTGACAGTGGGGAGAATGGCCAGGTCACTTGCTTCCTGCAGGATTACGCAGTACATCTATTTGCTATAGAGCAGTTATACGCTAACGAGTACACTATCAGTACCATTAGCTCCTCGTTTGACAGAGAACGCCAGGCTACGCACCTTATCACTGTCGTGTGTGAGGATCATGGCATCCCGTCCTTACAATCCACCAAACAAATAGTGGTCAAGTTGCTCGACTTGAATGACCACAGGCCACTTTTCAGCAAGGAGGTGTACAGCTTCAGTGCCCGAGAAAACAGCACCATCTACACCAAGTTAATAACAGTAAACGCATCGGATCTAGATGAAGGGGAAAATGGTAGGATCTCCTACCGATTGCACTCCGACGCTCGCAGACTGGTAAGGATTGATAGCATGACTGGGGAAATTTCTACCAATGCTTTACTAGACTATGAAAAGATGCATCAGTTCCAGTTCAGAGTGGTCGCAAGCGACAATGGGGACCCGAAGCGATCGTCCACTGCCACCATAGTTCTGAATCTAGTTGATATCAACGATGAAGCTCCTGTTTTCCCAGAACCGACACCTAACTTTGGAGTATATGAAAACAAACGTCCTGGGATGGAAGTTGGTATCGTAACAGCAATAGATCCCGATTCTGCCCCTTACGACGTTGTACGATACTCAATTCAAGCGATGGGAGCTGCCAAAAATACATTCATCGTGGATCCAGAAACTGGCAGGATTACTACCAGGACACAGCTTGATAGGGAGTACCAAGCTCAATACAGTTTTGTATTGTTAGCTGGAAACCCAGGCTTTCCCCATACTACTAGCTCTGTCACGGTAACTGTATATGTCCTTGATGAAAACGATAACGCTCCTCATATTGAGTTCCCACACACCTTAAATAATACAGTTCAGGTCCCATACCTTGCGCCTAAAGGATATGTCTTGAGCAGAGTCATTGCTCACGACAGAGACTATGGAAATAATGCCAGGCTAACATACAGCATTGCTGAGGGGAATGATGATGGTTTGTTTGACATGGACAGAAGAACTGGGGCTATAATGGTTGCAGTACCTTTATTGCAGCCACAGGTTTTGCATTATAGCTTATCTGTAATGGTCCAGGACGGCGCCAGCCCACCACTCTCAGCAGTTGGTGAGCTTAATATTGTAGTGAACAAAACAGCTACCATGTTTGCACACAGAAAATCCAGAGGAGGATCGATTACTGGGGCAACAAATAACTTAACAATTGTCATAGCTCTTGGAGTGGCTACAGCAGTGTTAATTATCGTCCTACTCTTCGCCATCTTCCTGATTAAAAAGAGCAAGAGATCACGAGGATGTGGAGGCAAAAACTCCCAAGATGTGTACAGATACACTCGACGGGTTGACTTAGCATCGAGAGCGGCCGCTGCCAGCCCAAAGCACCCGCCTCTAGGCCCACAGAGCCCGGGGACGGGGCTTCGGGATGACTCGCTGCCCGACGGTATGCCCTCCCCAGGGTCTCCAGTAGAGAAACACATGCTTGGGCAGACTGGGGGAGGGGGAGGAGATGGAGGGATTGGAGTAGGAGGAGGGGGGACACTGCTCAGAGATGGTAAATATGACCCCCATGACCATCCCTTGCACCATCACCATCATCATGGGGGAATGGATCCCCGAACTGGAAGTACTTTTGTAATAGGTAGGAACAAAACTAACGTGGAGTCACCCCCACCAACACCTGGGAGTAATAATCATCTACAAGGATCTAACCATCAAAATGCTCAGGTAAGAAATAGTTCCATTACATTGTCTTGTGTTAATGATTCATGAAAAGAAACTGCTCAGATTGAAAAGCGCTTTTTGAATTAGAATGCTACAGGTGTGTGGATTGTTGAGCGTAGAATAACATTCTTTTATTCTGAGCTCGAAGTATATGTCAAGAGATTTACTATCATTGCGATCAAGAGGGCTTGAGGACAGGCATGGATTCTGTGCTTATTAATAGCATGAAAGCTTGTTGCATGAAGCCGGCATTAATGATAGTAATCTAAGAAGAATTATGTTCCACATATGGATGATATCATTAAGATATGGATGATTGTGTACAATAAGTGCACATGCATGGTAAGAGTAATGCTCAGAACAGAACTTGTACAGCATGTATACAGGAGGAAATATTAGATAGGAGCAGTGCGGAGGAGGAAAGCACAATGGGATGTAAAGCGATCTGATTTCAATGCTACGAAGAGACATAAACGGGGCAACAGAGGGAAATGTCATATAATGACACAAAGGGGAAGAGAGAGTGCAGGGAAGGATGGAAAGGAATCTTTGAGAATGAGATGAAGGTTGTGCATGGTAGAAAAGAGAGGCATTATGTACACTTAGATCATTTCCAGCTAGTATTACAAGCACAAGATCTTCAGGGTAATCAAAAGAACAGGATAATCAAAAGAAAAATGTTAATCTTACGTTCGCTTTCTGATGATCCGAGTATTCATGAGATCTCAGAGGAGGAGGAGGAGGAGGTAGGACATAACAGTCCAGTAAGAAAAGAAAGTGGGAGTAAGAGACGATTCAATATAGAGATCTAGTGACTCTATGAAGCGAAGGGCGAGTGGACGGACGGAGAATTGAGGACGAGAACGATAAGGACTGAAAAGGGGAGAGAGTGTGATACATGGGGCTGGTATACGAAGCATACCAAGAGCAATGAGGCGTCTTGGAGTAACGAAAACAAAAATGGCTCTGAGGGATGTTGATAGGGACAGAAATAAAGAAGAATACGAAGTGGAGTTTTATCAGGGAAATGGGTACAAAAGAAAAAGAAGCGTTCCTTTTATGTACAAGCAGACCTTTTCGACTTGAATTATCTTAAGTGTTTATAAGAACTGTCTCTATCTCACGCCATAAACAATCTAGGGTCCTACATAAATCTCACATAAAAGACTTCTCTGGACATGCCACACGTAAGTGCCAAGAAGCCTTAAACGCCGTATTTCACGCGGGGACCTATACTGTTAAAGGTCCAAACACTCAAAGCACTCCGTGCCAAATCCAACGCATTCGCGGGCCAACTGCTTTACAAATATCAACTACACTATTGCCGCAAAAGGTCGGTGGCATCGTGTTATTTCTCGCGAAAAGAGATCTGAACAATGAATGCCTCATGCTTTTACTACTTAAGAAGATTTGTGGTTATCCGCGAAGATTCTAATGGAACATCATAATGGCATTGTCCGGGATTATGATTCCTCACATTGCAGTTGCTATAATGCACTTGTCAATTGCAACCCCCACCCCCCCACCCCCGGGTAGGTAGGGGAATGTCCTGGGCCTGTTGGGAAATTTGAGGAAATCCCCGACCCCCCAGGGCAAGAAATTCCTGTAAATCCCCGACCCCCTGGAGCACATTTTTCGGGAGACATTTCTTTTAGACAGAAACTGTTATTGCAAAAATATAAGGGCCATTTTCAGAAAAGTCTTACAAATGGTGTTTTTGTTTGACATAGCTTTGTAGAGCTGGAGAAAATATTGTTTTGATTTTTCCCTAATCAGATATGAATTCTCAACATCATGAGTGTTTTATGACATAGCCTACAGTTTTCTATGTCTGAGGGAAGTGGCGAATGGTATGTGACATAACATCCGGTATTTCTTAAATCATGACAACTTAATGAGCATGCACATAGTTATCAATATCAATTAATATTTTGTGTATAATATTATTTGTGATGTGTCTCCGGAAAATGAGTCACAAGTAGCAAAACTGATATTTTTCAAAGTGACTTATATATAGGATATTTTTGTTGGAATATTTTATATATTAGCCCTGCTCATAACATGAATACATTACCAAATGTTAAGACAGCGTATTAAATATATATATATTCATTTCTAGGGTCATATCATAGAGTACTAGCAATTGTGTCTCTCATACCTGTTTTTCTGTCCCAACCCCATTTCCGATTCACTGTCTCTCATACCTGTTTTTCTCTCCCAAACCCTTAATTATGATTTAATCAGTGATTGGCATGATGGGGGTCGACTCAAGTATTTTGAGGATTTCATCCCTCAAAATGAAAAGGCTTCAAAATGACACTTTCACCCTAGATACCTATACAAACCATATACAACGTCCTCCAGAGAGGGTGGACAGAACTCTACAGATGAGTCAAACGGTTTGTAAAACAACAAATTCCAAGAACATGCGAGACAAAGAAACCCCTCTTTTCTACATAAAGAAACCCCTCTTTTCTACCTGAAGAAACCCCTCTTTTCTACCTCTTTTCGTAGAAATCGCTCTTCCCGTATATTATGTGAATATTTAGCTACTTTATTCATAAATGTCCACCCAGAAATATTGCAAACCATTTTTCTTTCAAAAATAAAAACATTCAACTTAAAATACTTATTAGATGTCCAACTGTTTACTATCATTAGAATCCACTTGATCTCATCTTTTCAAATATGATGATATCTCAAAATCATTTTCTTGTGACTTGTGACTCATTTTCCTGTGACACATCACAATTCCCTCCCATGAGCCAACCCCCCACCCTACCCCCCACACCTAACCTAACCCCCTACCCTAACACTAACCCCAACACTAAAGGATCTTGACATTTCTAGTATAGGGTACCATGGAAAAAGAGTCCAACATCATGTTCAGCAAGACTAGTTCAAGCCTGACACTGTTGAAACACTATATAGGGGGTGCCAAATCCCTGTCAGGTTCAAAGGAGACACTCTTTGTGTATATAATATTGGGGGAGGTTTGGAACTATGGAACTTAGCCTAGGCAAGCCCATGCACACTGAAAACCATCAAATCTCTCTTGGGAACAAAGGTACAGAGTGGGCAATGGTGGACATTCCCCCACCCTCCAGTTGATATTGCTGTCAACTAAGGGAAATCTCCGCCTGGGTGGGGGAATGTTTTCTCAGACATTCCCCTACCATTCCCCTACGTACCCGGGGGTGGGGGGGTGGGGGATTCAATTGACAAGTGCATAACAACTGTTTTATCTCTTATGCATTTTAACATTACATGTAGATGCCTGCCTCGAATAACATACACACAACAATACATGTTCATAGAAGGTGTTGGTTTAGAAAGCCTGAACCCAAATGCGGAAGGGACAACACTTGGGTTCAACCTATAATGCGCATTTAAGACCCCTCAGAGAATCCTCATTAAGATTTATGTGTGGGCGATAATGTCTAGTGAGAGGGAAGTAAACCTGAGCACACTTTCTGCACTAATTCATCTATAATCCTATCTCGTAGGCGGCCATCTATATAAGAGCTGGCAGTGCTATTGTCTAATGTGGAGAACGCAGTATCGGATAGACTTGTGCATGCAGCTTGTGCCTATCCGTCCCTATAAAATATATACACTGGCGTGCAACAGGTGTATTTGCTGCAGGTTCCTGGGACTTGGAACACTTGTAGAGGTTATATATATTAGATGTGCAGCTATGACTTCTCCCCCTCATCTCTTGACTGCTTCTATAGAAAAAGAATATCTTCTATGCGGTATCTTGGAAATGCAACGAGTTTGCAAATTGGTGAGCGACCAATTTGGGCACAGTAATGCTATGTATAGCATGGTCTATAGCTAGAAGTGAGAAAAATAATGAGGCAGGCTTATCGTGGTAGATCAGTTTGCTGAGGGGACCATACATATTATTAAGAGGTCGTGGGTTCAAGTTTAGCCTGAGGCGAACTACAAGGGCCAGGACACTAATGGTTGTCACCAATGTATTGCATTGCGTCCCCTATGGCAATGAGAGGGTTTTGATGAGAGGGAAGAAAATAGCGAGTAACAGGTGAAGGGAAATAGAAAAGCATGACAAGATAGGGATACAAATAACGAGGTAATTCTAAAGGTATAAGGAGGAGGACGTGAGTTTATCCCTATCTGTGCATGTATCTAACACCTGGAGGTGGTGATACCAGAGCCAGCGGCAGGGGGCCAATGCCGGGTACTACTCACACACTGACCTTTACCAAGGGTTCAGAGTCCATCGCCGCCTATATACCTTAAAGCTTGGGAAACGAGTAACACAAAAGCCAAGATATAGACAAGCCAAGAAAATACAAAAAATAGGGTAATCTTCCATCGACATTTGAATTGGTGGGATGGTATCCACATTATATATAGAAGCAACGGAAGTAATCACAGATTTGCAATCTGGAAAAAATATTCAAGATATTTACTAGGTCCAAATTCATTTTAGACCGCATCATTGAACTAATTCTGAACGACAGTTAGGGTGCTATCTATTCTCCACCGATTGTTCATTGCCACCTAGATTCGCACATTGCCAATTCATGCTGTTATTTCTCCTGACAATCTTCTCCACTCCATCCATATTTCAAGGACTACATCATATTACGTTTTTCCATCTATCCTTCGTTTGCTAGCGACCTCCACACGAGCATCCTCTCCCTCTCTTCTCCCTCCTCCCCAAATACATTCATCCCCTCCTTTCCATATATACATGTATTCCAAAGACTACATTACTATATTTCTCCATCTTTCCATGCACCCGCCCCCTCCCCACCCTCCCTTTCGCAACTGTCCACGCTCACCCGGACCCCCATGCACTCCCCTCTACTGGCACACACATACAGCCAAAGCCAATATGATATTGACTTCTGTCAATAGACATAGCCGGGGGACCAGGGGAAATCAAACCTTCTCCTATTCATCGGGTCACGGGCCACTCAGCGTCCGTCATGTTTTGATCTTCCATGTACATTTCGTGGGTGGCGGCCTGTATGCAGATTAGATTGTGTATCACTTCAAATGTAGATTTCACGCTGCGGGTCTATCTGGTGGCCAACTGCCTCAGTGGGGTTATATCTGCTGCTTGGATGCGTTAAACCTAATTGAAGAGAAGCTGCGGACGGTATATGGACCAAGATTTTTGGTTAAACCTGAAGGAACTGTCAGGTTGCATGGACTCCTTTCTGAATTCATTCGAATTTGATATGAACATTCATTATCCTTTTTGTGTGATGAATTACCTCCCAATATACATTGATAATGCCATTAATCATTTAAATTCATTTAGGAGCAATGGGTATTGTATTCAGAGTAATAGAAAGATAGAAGATATGCTGAGTGGGAGCGCTTGTTATAAGGCAGAGGAAAGAAGGAGTGAGAGCTTTATGATTCACATACCAAAAGCGGGTGCTGTGAAAGAGATACCATTGCCACAGCCAGTCTCCGACAAGGGGACAGCGCAAGAGAAAGAGGACAAGGGAACGTCAGCGAGAAGGGAGAGGCAAATTAGCTCCAGCGTAGAAAGATCGATATTTAATCCATTGCTATAGGTGTGTAACAATGTAAAAATGCTAGCTGGAAGTGAGGGCGATGAGGGAATGGTACAACAAAACCAAGGAAAGGGAATGCAAAGAAAATAGTCTTAAGAAACAGAGAGTAAAATATAAAATTAAGAGTGCCCTTTTAGAACGCAACCAAAAATCCATATAATTATACATACAACTATTGCAAGCTTGATTCACTCAGTGGTGGTGTGTATCATGCATGTTAATGAAAGATAATTTACAGTATATTGCCTTGTGCAACGTCAGAATAGAGATGTAGGAAAGAGTTTATGATCACTAGGCAGACAGGGATGGTGTAGTGGAGGTTGTACTACACTTGGTGTGTGATCATTCAGCCGTGTAACATGTAATGGCATGTAAAATAACATGGCTTTCTCTGGTTCTCCTTCCTATACGTGACAGCTCAACATCTATCAGCACACACTCTCCCTATCTCACACACTCTGGTATCTGCAGAGGCCGGGAGAGGAGAGAAATGAAAGGGGGACGGGGAGAGGGAGGGGGAGGGGGCATATGGGGTGAATATCCTGCGTCTCTAAATGCTCAATATCGCCTCGTACAGTACCTATATGATATATCTCGCAAAATGTTTCCTTGGTAGCTGAACATGGAATAAGTAATTAACCAGAAATATTTATCAAAGTAGCAATTGCTTCATGGTTGGGGCCCCTCTTTCCCATGTCCCAACTCCCAACTCATACAGATGTTAAAGGCATCCTGCATGGATGGCCCTCTGTATTATCTGGCTCCCTTTGTACTAATATATTCATAGAGGGGGGAAGGGGGGAGGGGGGAGTAGGCAGGAAATACCGGCCGGATGAACCTCTAGAGAGATGTGTGTTCAAAAATAGAAACCCTTGATCTTCTTCGTCTGGTTGTAGTTCAAGAAAGGTTCTACTTTCCTCTATGATCTGTTCCGCTGGTTCTATTTTTTATGGCTCCCCTTGTTACATGAAATAATCAAAGATATAGTCTGTAGGTGCCGGGCAGAATTCTTATTTCATACTTCAGACAGAAAGAAGAAGAATCGATGGAAGAGTCGGGAGTTACCTCCCCGCTCTCTTTTTATGCTGTTTTTGAGACGCCGATTCGATCGCGACCATTTAACCTCGCTTTTTGACCTTTGTCCAACTGGAGGTCCGATGCAATAACACTGTCACTTAAAGATTGTGAACTATTCATTTGGGTTGGGAGGGGGAGGGGTTTATTATGGCCTAAAAGCAGGAGGTCAATCAGATATCTCATATCTAAGACAATGTTCTGTACATCCACGCATTACCAATGCACATAATGTCCCTATATCAGGCTTTGAATAAATGTAAGGATACCATATAGAGGGCGAAGCCTGGAAAGGGAGGAAACGGGAGAAAGGGGTTGCATGGAAGGCGAATGGAGGTTGAAACATATCGCTCCAATTACATACAGAGCTTTTAAATGCGGGATTCCTACCCTTGGGGGGAATAAAGCCTTGCCTCCCATGGCGTTTACAAACATTTTGTTTGCATAAAATGTTTTTCAAATCAATAACAGAGTAGCTTTGGCGCTCATAGTATGGAGCGTTGTAAAACAATACGATCTGGGTAAATACAGAGGTAGCAATCTATGGCTAAAGGTCAGCAACTTATGTAGCTACAGAATCCATGAATTCATGTACTCCACACCTATGTAAATATATGTAATGTGTTCCATTAAAGTATACATTCACACATTAATATATTATTACAGTAGTAATGTATATGGGGGTAATAGTGATGTGTATCTTGTTTTAATTTTGGTTTGTATTTCAAAATAAATACCCACCATTTATGAGGAATTCGATGCCACTATACGTTGAAGGCGTGGCTATTAGGTTACTCATTACAAATGTACGTGGAGTATCGGGTTACTTATTACAAGTCTAGATTCAGACAAACACCACTTCTATATTTTAACAAAATATTAAGTAATAATATCACGACGGAATCCTCTCGTTATTTGAATAAGAATGAGATGTCTGATACTTAACCCATACATGAAAGAAACATAGCAACAACAACAATGCTGGACATCCATATATCAGAAGTTCAATTAAAAGTTAAAAGAACTGGATGTGTTGTGTTAATGGAAGCGAATGCCTAAAATCAGGACTCCTTCAGTCCATCATCAAAAGGTCCATCTATAGAACAATACAGGAGCAAATATGCCAAGTTAAGTGGAATAAGTATTGTAATCCTATAGGTATACCAATACGGAATGAATGCGTAGTAGACACGTACGTACACAAGAATAAGGACGTGACAGTACACAAATCATTGTGTCTGGGCTCACGTCTTTCTATGTACAATGCCCACTATATATGGACCTGTTGTGCAATGTGCAGTAATCATTGAGTTCTACTATTATATTGTCCTATACGTCGACATATGTCTACATTATCCAGCTTCGCTTTTTCTTTTGACTGGCTTCCCACACTGACGCTGGCACATGTACTTTAATTACCGGTCTCGGGTATGACTGACCGAGTATTCACAGACTTAATTCACAGACTTCATAATCCATAAGTGGTATATTTTATATTAGTACTTGATCAGCCCGTCGATCATTATGATTTTGACGATTTGTGTTCAAGAACTCGGTGCGGAAACACAAAGATTCTCTTTTAAAGAAGCAGAAGAAAGGCCTCTTTGAAAATATAGTGTCATTCTGTCTTGAGTTCGGTGTATATGCATGTATACAAGAATTCATGGCTTCAGGAATCTGAAGATCGTGTCATCATAAAGTGTGATAAAAGAAATCGAGATAAAAGTGAAAATATACTACATGAGTTCACATGATATATCCTGTTTCTCATACGGAATTCGATCAAATGTTCAGCAAGATGTGATTTTGTTTATCTCGATCGAGCCACCAAAATGTTTCAACGAATCTAACAATTCGTCTTATCTTGGGAGGTAAAAGCTTGACCCCTAGTCATCAATCAACGTTGATATGACTTGCACATGCATCATTCTTTTAGTTTATTCCAAAGGGACTAATTCCGCAAAGATATCAAACCCATTAAAGCAGTTTGGATAGCTTTTGATGAATAAATGTGCTGTTAAATGTATTACTTGAATGGAAGAATCAATTTGACAAAAAAGGAATCTTTGAGGCGTTAAATGAAATGAAAAGGGATTTTTCGGCACAACAAGAAAGAGTTAAATCTGTCCACTCCGCGACATGATGGGTAAGAATACATTGTTTCTACTTTACCTCCGTGTTGAGCGCGGGGGGATAGCGACTTTGTATTTATATGATGTGTTAATAGGCCATTCACAGGCGTATGAATAATTCATACGCGCTGGGACGCTGCAAATAGTCCCCTAACACCCCATCAATCACCTCCCCCTTTTACTAAAACTAAAAAAAATATTGAAAAGAAGAAAAATGGATCAGAAATACAACCCGAAATCAAAATTAAAATCAATCCAGTCTGAGGAAGAACTGAACATGATATCGCAAGCAGCATCCTTCCCAATCCCACTTTAAAAATCTTAATAAAAATGGTTAATTTTTGTAAAGACCCACTTTCTGAAGGGATTGCTCGGTGGATATGCCATCCAGCCAGATTCCATTTAGTTGGAGGAGAACATAATCTTGATACCATTTATGGCTTGGCTTGTAAAGCTCAAGTTTTTTATTTGTTTTTCTATCTGGAGGATCAGCTGACGTGGGCTACGATATGGTGGTTCTCCTGAAGGGTGCATGGAAATTTGGCGACAGGAACGGACCCTGGTGGTGAAAATGAGAAGTGTAGTGGTAATAAAAAGATCTTAGTTGCAGCTTGATGAATCCTGTAGGTATAGTCCCGTCATTTGCCCGGTTGATACGAGAGGTGAGGAGTGCATGGTCACCAATGGGTGAGGTGAACCAAAGGATTCAGATAAAGGAAGGAAAGGGGGAAGGGATGGGTACTCGTGAAGAAAGGAGTTGAGGACAGGAGGATAAGTTAGTAAGAGAAGAAGGAGGTGCAGATACAAAATAAAATTGGGAAGGACTATAGATTGAACGGGAACGACTAAGCCGATTCTCATGCGATTCTCACAGAATTTAGTGAAAAGATTCCTCTGCGGCGCAAAATCGCATGAGAATCGGCTTAGTGGACTAGGCCCTTTATATATTATTGTATGCCCCATTCAGAAGACAAATACAAAATATCCAAATAAAATGAAAGAGCAATCTATATTTAATGTCCCATAAATAAATGACGTCAATGTAATATACATGAGTGAAATAATACCCAATACAATGCTATTTAGAGTCACTTTCAGAAATAGCCAAACAAGAAATCAAATGTAAAAGGGCCGGTTTCTGTTAGCAATCAGAATGACATTCATTGAGGCAGAATTCATCACATAAATTCGCCGCAAAACAAAACCACCGCTTCTCCGCAATGGGCGATAATGAAAAGAGTAAGTCTTTGACTGGTGACCTTTAGTTTTATATGGCTTCCCACAGGAGGCGTAAAATGATGGATGAAAATATTCTTCAAGAGCAATTGCAGGACTGTATTAGCGAGCGGCTCAAGAGATTCCCAAGCGTATACTTCAAGATTTCTTTTCGCCAGGCAACATTTGAAAAAAAGTTACTCTGAAATACTTTATTGTTCCGCCAATAAGGAGAATAGCATTAACAAGAAAGAAGCCACAAGGCTATAAAGAATTAAGAGGAGATAAAACGGGGAAAACTAAAGGATCGTAAATTCAAAGATGATCAGATTATTAATATCCCTTTTTTTGTTATTTTCAGTTTGCACTTATCCGAGTATCTTAAATTAGTATGAGCAGTGCGACCTCTTGCGTGACAAATATAGACTACTTTGATCATAGTTATGGAGAGAATTTATCTTTGCTGTGTGGATGTTTTCTTGTTGCAGAAATTAAATTAGAATAATGAGACATATTGCAGCAAATTTCAGAAGTGACATTAATTAAAATGTCAGGTCAATCATATGGACACTACGTTCAGGGTTGTTTTCTGGGTCCAACGTGTCCTCTTACCGTAAAGGCCATTATAGGTTGCTCTTACATATCAGAGGCAAGTATCGCCTTGGAAAACCTCATGGGAGATTATATCAACGAAAACTTCTAATCATGATTTAAAGGGAATCTTTCATTCTCATTATCATAAATGATACCATTGTTAAATGTATTGTTTGAACGGACTGGATTCTTAAAAGACCATTAATCCAAACTCAATTGATTCATGGATGCCAAGGACGGATGTAGTGTATTGGGCAGGCTATAGCAGTTATGTGGTAAAACTAGATAGCTGCCAAAGTAATAATTTGTCTCACAATTGATGATGAGACACTTGATAATTTTTTCTATATTCAATCAAATATCTTTTCCGATATACTGATATCATCAATTTCATGATCACCATGGAGGAAAGCTCCAAACAGAACCACATTTCTAGTCCCTTAGCGAATGTATCGTTCAAGACACAGATCCTCCTTTCAGGAGGAGTCCCACTGCCCCCACCCACCACCACCCACCTCCGCGGCGCCTGTGACCCAACCTCTCCGAACCCGCCCGGATATAGAGGTCGCTTCCACATAATGTAACATAGATGAAAGGTTATGCCATGGATGTCATCCACATGACATGGAGGTCAAACATGCCAGTCTAAGGTCATACTTAAGCCAGCGTTAGGTCACGCATGTGACACCAAGCAGCACAATTCGACATCTAACTGATGTCTGCAATGGCTATTATTGAAAATACAATTAGTCAACTCCCTAATAATGCGCAGATTGAACCAGTTCCAAGACGAAGAAGACGTTATATTATAGAGAAGATAGATATTCAAAATATTCTGTCGTATCAGCCGTGCTGCATTGTAGTATGCATATAGCTTATAAGTAATCATAATCTAGGTGTACATTTCTATGGATAACTGTTAGTGTGTTACCTTGGTAATGATGCCATATACCACAGGATTGTGCTAATTGGTGATAATTACATTAGCTGTTGGAATATATGTATCATCAATTCCACCTGCTGGTATAATAATGATCATCCTGGTAATTGGCGTTTTACAGCTTCGATATAGAATGTTTGTGTGGAATTATCGATTTTTCATTTATGAATTTTATAGTTCCCTTTCTAAGTTCTTAATGGCAGAAAATAATACGGTATAGCTAAACATCGCGAATAAAACTGTACTCTCAAATTCAAATTGTCATCCCAGATCTATACGATGCTTTCCCGAATGTCTTATATTTCGCCGCAGACTCTTTTCAAATCACTGCTGGCAGAATAAAAGTTTCAACTCCTGTAGTCAGTTCTATCTATACCCACTGTGCCTAAAGCAGCTGGCTCATTCTTCAATCATGAATTAAACACGAATAATTAGTCTAATTAACAATCAAGCAAGGTATATATAATTTATATTAAGCGGAGATATATATGTTGGTCTTAGCCCCTTAGGCTTTGGAAACATTGGTGGAAAATAATTAGTTCAATTATAGATCACCATGGTTACAATTATGACTACGCCTGGGAGATATATTGTAGGAATCCACTGGCACATTCACTGGTAATTACGAGGAGCAACAATGCCCATCTGTCATATATTCCTCTTCGTAGTCATATCTATTCTTTTGATTTCCATTCCGACACTTCTCTTATACTAGTATCTGCTTTTCGTTATGTTATAATTCAAAATACTTTATTCGGTCATTACATTCCGTTTGTTAGTTAAGATCTCCTTAGATCTCTTAATCTCTCCTTAACTCCTTTTCCCTCCTTCTTCTTCATCAACTTATCGCCATTAATGGTTTATTCTTTAGCATTATTTTCTGTTTCTCCTCGACCCATCGCTTCTTATTCAACCTCCTTTCAGACTTCAATATCGAATATCTCTACCCCAACTACTCCCAACTCCTACCCCTACGGTCCTCTCCCCAAGCACCTTCGTGTTACAAACTAGATTATTCCTCATCTGCTGCTAATATTGGCTTACCGCCTGACCATCACTAAAACCCTCTCATTTACATGCCAGCACGGAACGCAGCCCAAACGCTACTACAAAACGTAAGCGTGACGTAGCTCAGCCTTGCCTCTCACGCATGCCCAATGCTCCTCTTCCGGGGATTACTTGGAGATGGCTTTTGTGTATCCCTGATTAGAAAACAAACAAGCCCACGTGATCCAATCCAGGAACGCTAGGATATAAATGACGGCATATGGAGGGCGCATGCGCTGCAGAATCTAATATATCTCTATTCATTAAGACACAAGTACAGACACATTTGTCCTTAGTCGCGAGCGATAATGAGTCGATTCCAGCATTTGGCGGGAGTCACACAAAAAGAGCAGGTGGAAAAATGTCCTCTGCTTGCGTTGTTGCAGCGTCTGTAGTGGAAATGAATGTCGAGAGAGGAGCAATTACTTACAGGAGGGGTGATGTAATCATTGGAAGGGAGTAGCTCGGTGGGTGGAACTGCACGAGGGTTAGAGGGTTACCAATTATTTACACTATGAGCGATGGCATTTATAGCAAATAGGGAGGGCCTGAGTTAGATTTGAGGACAGAGGAAAGAAGCTATTAGTATTACCTGTTGCACAGTAAATCACACAGTTGTACATACCCTAGGCCCTTGTCAATGGATGGAGTGAAGTCGGACTACTGGAAGGAGAGAAATAAAAGGATAATGGAAATATAGATTTAATCTGGCCAAATCATAAAATTAGCAGTAAGTAAACTTCAGCACGTGGGTCTGATTCAGTTATGCTACGAATGTGCAACCTTCTTTTCGTATCAATGTAGACACACACACACACTTTTCCTGACTCAGCCGATTATCTTGAACGAATACCAAAGCAGCTCTTCAATCGGAAAGCCAAGGAGATGGATGCGAGGGAAGGGAGGTGAGACTGAAAGAAAAAGAATTGAGACGTAGAGGCAATGGAGAGAATATTTTGTGGGATTGGAGACCTGGGATTGGAGCTGGAATATTAAAGGACCGTGTTTGAAACACAGAAATATTATTTTTCGTTAATATTGAAATGGGATGGCTATAGAATATAAGGTAGTCATGTCATGTATAAGCATGCGTAGAGAGGATGAGAGGTAAAGTCCTGATAAGCTGTTACATCCTACATATTTGTAAACAAAATACTTGATCATAGACCCACATCTGATTGATGATGAATTGAATGGCCTATGGGAGCTAAGATGAAAACAAACCTCTTACAATTTAATACATTGCATCGTGGTAGGATTGTTACTGAGAAGGGAATAATGATATCAAATGAAATATAGGGTTCGCAATATGGAACTTCCAACAGACTACAAAAGAATCACAGGGGAATAAACCTAGTAAATGTACAACTTGGCTAGACAGACCAGGGATGGATAGATGAGAAGGTAAATAAGATAGGAAGGAGAGAGAGGGGAGACATATTGGAACTATGGGCTACTGCTGATAACTATGTCCAAACAGGGTCAACAAACTACCATATCCTAGCTACTCAGTGAAATTGATTCCCCAGAGGCCTTATATCAAGATAAAGGGTCTCTGATTCCCCCCTCTACTCATGTTATAACTGACAAAATGGGTCCTTCATGAAGGGCAATGATTTCTCTGATCTGTAATTGCTTGAGGCCGTACATGTATTGAGCAATAATTGTTCAGTTGACATTGGAAATGGATTTTAGATCTCTTATTAGTATAAATGACTAGCAACTGGAGTTATATCATATCCAAATAATCCACTGTGTGAGTATATGGAACGGGAAACACCTGTTACATTCACACTGAGAAACTTGAATTGGCTTTAGCAGTATGTTTGTGAAATTCCTTCGGTTGCATGGCATTATATGTGATTATTCAGATTTACATTTACAATATAGATTATGCCTGAATAGTAAGAATATAGCACAATACAAACACCAGTGTGTCTAGCCCATTTACAGCATCACTTACACTCCAGCCATTATAACATTCTGCATCTAGAATATCATTATTACAAATGTTAAACAAGTAATTATGTTATAATATAAAGCAAAGAAAATGATAGATTCGTGGCCATAAATGTGTGCCAATATGACATTTTTCTTTTGAAAATATTCAAATCCTTATATACAAGTCTCATATAAACCATTTTAAATCCAGAATCACTATAGCACATTTGACAGCCTCTCACAAGTTATCAAAAACTTATTATTACATGGACATGAATCTCAAAATATCTGTATTTCTGTTTGTTTACAGGTAGACAACGGGTGGCCCACCTTTGTACATATGACTGGTGTAAAGTTAGGAGATAAAACAGACTCAACAACAAGCCTAAACAGATGACAAATATCTGTATAATAGAATTATGCAACACACATTATTTTTGTACATAATTTATTTTGGTTTCATGAAAACTACAAATTGATCATGTTCTTGAAGGTGCAATCTCAAATATAGTGAACATATTAACATATATCATACCCATTCCTTGACATATTAAAAGCAGAATGTACATTTGGGGAATCAAGTCTGTATCAAAATGCAACGAGTATGGTTGCTTTATATTGTGCTTGATATTTGAACAGATACTCAATACAAAACACTCATTTTCCGAAACGTTAATTTAATATTAACTCAATAGAATTGCATTTTCATGGGCCCAAGACTGTTACAGTGTCTATTCAAAACTATATTGAAAAGAACCGTGGGGTATCGTCACAATATGTGAATTCATATTTATGCTCTTGTATATTGTTACAAATCATTGGCAATTTCCAGTGTCATAGCAAGTATATTGGAATGTATGTGCCTCAGCTTTAGGTGGGGAACTTCAAGGGAACAATTCATAAAGCTTTTGTAACTACTTGCAAACCACGTACAGGTATATGATGTGTGAGTATTTCATAGGTAACACATCTTTCCAAATACCAGAGTACGCTTTTCTACATAAAGTGCCAAATGCCAAATAGAATTGGTTGAGATAATCATAATATGCACATAGAATAGTGATACCCTGTTTGATGACTCTGGACCACATCCGTTATGAATCCGTGCCATTCGTACCTTGCTGAGTGGAATCCAGACTAATTGTGATGCATATGGAGTATATATTTACCGAAGTAATGTATATTATTGAAAATTGAGGGAACTATTTTAGCTATACATGAAGTTATTGATATTTCCCAATTTCGCTACTAGCCCTTGGACCTTTCCTGTGGTGATCTCCTGTAATTACCATAAATGTACAGTTGTAAATGTGAGTTGTTTGCATTTCTTTTTGTTTGATTGCGCTTATTGTGATAAAATATGTTCCAAGTCTTCATGCCAAGTTCGTTCTAAACGTCAGTGTATCCTACTGCAATGCCTTGTTAAAAGAATATGTATCGATGTAGTTGGAACGAATAATTATGATATTTGGTGATAAAACATGGATGCAAGTAGATGCAAATGACCTATGTTCAGATGGATTATATTCAGTTTACTAATTAGTAACAATGTGACAGGACATACCAGAGCTTTTCCAATTTTTGATATCGATAGAAAATGTTGAAATATAGGAAATATAATTTCGTTACATATAATTCACTATTAACACAATTAATTATATTTCACCAACGATAACATTGCAAACTATTTTCCAACTTTTAAAATTAATTCAATCCACACTTTAACATGCTGTATTCAGAGTAACAAATAGGACACCTTTGTTTTTCCTATCAGTATTATCTTTGATGTTTCTTATTTGTCTCATTGTGTGTCTGTCCTGGTATCCATATTCTTTGCTATTGCTGTACAGTTCTAATATACCTGCAAACATATTAATAAAAGTATAAACATAACTCTACCTTCCTTTTTCTTATTTGGCACATATCTCCCTCTATGTTTGTGCGGCAATCCCTGTTTTACAATGGGTACCATAGGTACATATTGGTAGTTTTCTATAGGTGAACCTTCAGCTATATTTGTTTAAAAAGTGGAAATGTATTCTTGCCTTGCTTTTGGACGTTGTATTTAGGACCCAAGCAGAAGACTGTCCCCTAAAACTCGTACGATTACCGGGACTCTATAAATCAATGCAACTCACACACACACACCGCATTCTCATGCCATAACAAGATGTAAACTTAAATTGCTGTAAGACATTTATAATCATATAAGATGTTTCTATGAACCACATACACAACTGGACAGGAAGAAATCATTTTGTGTTGTTGATATTGAAAGAAATGTCCTGCGTCTAGAATGATTCTTCATCATTCTTATCCCTCACAAAGGACAGGTATCTTTTGTGGCACTCTTCGAGTCTTCATGCACATGTTTGAATATCAAGATATTTCCGAAACTCAAGAAATTAGATCCATGAACGAATTCGCATGACCACGCTTCTTGTTGTTCCCCCGCGGGCGAGATTGTGGAACGATACACATGTATGCAGATTCAAAACTGTGCCAGGAGACCGTCCGTGTGCAAGAGAGAGTATCCAATAAGAAATGTCTTCTATAAGAAGACCATCTTTTTGTATACCTTCTAACATCCAAACCTATAGAGGCATACAGAATATAAGTGAATATTTCAATATTGGCAGTCGCTTCATATTAATCTGAAAGTTTTGATTTCATTGCTTAAGTCTATAAAAAGCAAGCTATACAATTAAGACAAGCTCTAGCTGCCTTAATTACTATCACCCATGTCTTGGATACATAAATAGAATCATACTACATTATAAACACAGTGTTAATATTACGTAGGTTAAAAGTATTAGTGTATTCAAAATTGGTTCTTTTTAGACCTAAAAAATGCATCCCGTCAACATACTCATGTCAGCTATATCTTCCAGTCCAAAGTTATCATATGGCTAGGGCAAAGGCCGTTAGGGTCACTCTATCACTGGGAAAAAGGGTCATTCAACCAATTTCGGGGATTTAGCATGTTTACCCTTTGACAAAATTGAACGGCCATCGATCCAATATTCTTTCTGGTGGTTATTGCAACGGGTCTATCCGTGTTGCCCTGTCGCTGCCAACGTATTCCCTGATTGCTTGACTGACGTGTGGAAATATCTGTACATTTACGTCCAATACGATCTGTCAGTGAGAGCAGAAAAGGTCCCAATGCCCTTTATGGAGACATATCCATAATATACCATATCCTATCGTAGCTTCTACACACTCGAATACCAGAGGCCATTTGATAACCATTTTCGTACTTTCAAACACACATTCGTATGTACCCATGTATACAATGTTGTAATTGTTTAACTGCAAATACGTTTTAGTCAGGTACCCTTTAGGAAATTTAATGCGCACATTAAAAGCACGCTTTCAAGTTAGAAGTCTTATTTTCCCAAGGGAAGAAACTTCTCATGCAAAAGGCATTTAAATGTACGTCTTATTCCATAATCAATATTCGATTGTACGTTTTTTTAGTCTGTGTTTACCCAGTTGCGTAAATGTAATGTATAAGAAAGGAGCAAAGGCTTTGATATTCTTTATCCAATACATTTGTTTATGCCTCAGGGGATGCATATATATCATTTAGAAGCATCATCTGGGATATCGTATAAATGGTCAATATATTTTAATGACTTAGAATACAGAAATAATGGAATTATGGTCCGGTTAAAGGGTAGAAGTTTTGTTTGGATTGGCATGAAATAGCCATTGAAAACCCTTCTTAAAATAATTTCAATTATAACAGTTATGCAGTTTCTTGTCTATGGAGGGTAAAAAATAATTTCAATTTTAACTCTCGATGTTATTATGAAGAATTCAGATTTCTCACGAAGTCCTACAGAATTGGATTTTTTCTGAGGACAGCATTCACTGTTTGTGTCAAGATAACTTATAAATGAATTGGTACTTCATCATTTCAAAATGATACTATAGGCCTACACAATTACCAACATATAATATTTTCATATATATTTTAAACCTAGTTAGCAAAACCTAGAGCAAAACGCTTATATCCAAATGCTATGTCAGGAAACCTTGGTACCTTTCTGCCAAGCTAGGTGTGAGAGCGTATATTCTCTCAGAACCCTTGGGACATCAATCCATTACGTATGTATGGTTGTACTATATCCTCAGCCTAGACACTCGTAGAAGCGATGGTAACTTTAATAATTGATGAATTTCAATGCCAGGGGTGCACCAATATCATTATTAAAGGTCTTTCTTTCTATACATGTGCAATCTTAGCACTGGTGGTTCCCACATTCTCACCATGAAGCTATACAAATAGTTTTCGAAACAGATCATTGGGAAAGGCTACCAATCTTAAGAGCGTACCCATCTAGCCTCTCGCGCCACTGACAGACGACATTTTAGGAGCAATTTGAGTAGATCGTTTTGCCCAAACGGCGACAGCAGTTAGTTCCGGTTAATTTGGTAAAGATGGCGATTGAGTGATTGACAGTTCCCTGAAGTACGCGCTGGTCATGGGAAACGAAGGGTAGAGACGTTTGAGATTTTATAGCCGGAGCAGAGTATGGGGATTGATGGCAGAGCAGCATATGAATTGATAGTGGCACCAGGATCACGGCCAGTGTAGCAGGAGAAGTAAAATCATGGCTCCCAGTCTAGGCCCAAAGATGAGGTGAGTCCCTTCAAACGGAGGGAAATCCACTCGCGTCAATCCACAAAGGGCCATTATAATTCCATTAAGACCGCAAAATGTCATTATAATCCCATTAGAACGCTTAGTTCTAGGCCAGGAAACCGATTAGCGAAGTATGCGTCCAATCACGGACATACTATTCTTATCTGATCTGAGGGTTTGGGACTGGACTGGCACCAGTAAGGCGTGTATTTATGAAGTTAGTATTTACAATGTATAGAATATGAGATAATATGAGGTTGAGGTAGATCACTTCCTTTGTTACGAAAACAATCAATTTCAAAATCTTAGCTATAAAAGAAACTCACACAACACATCAGTATCAGTCGTTCCTGTGTTATTACCTTTCATCCTCTACCTCCACCCTTGTCCTCTCGTCCTGCTAATGCATTCGATCCTACTGCATTTACAAAGAACAAATATTGGGGTAGACAAAAAATGAAGTGAAGCATTATCCGCATCTAAGGAGCAAGCCAATGAGAAAACATTGAAACCTCATTTCATCCGAAAGGTTTATAAGCATCAGTTACAATCCATAGAAAGAGAATTGGCTCACATGAAAATGGAAGGACTGTTAAAGCCGATGTTTAAAAAAAAGCGCAGAATGTGAATAAACGCGGCGTGAAGTCTGGCTTAACGCGGTGAGAGAGAGAAAAAGGGAGGGGGACGTTATGGAGGCATTTCACTAACATTATTATACACGGGCGCTTGCCTCATGTTCACCCAGTGGCTACATATTAGATATATAATTGAATATATCTGTGTTTGCATATAAAAGTAGGCAATAGAACGAATGAGTAGAATGGGTGGGGTGGGGGTAGAGTGGGGGAGTAAAGGGTGGGTGGGGGTAGGGGGGGGACAAACGAAGCAATGGGAAGAGTATGTGAAAGTAGAAAGGGCGGAATGTGATCGGATCCGGGAATAGAGGGAAGATGTTTGAATCACAGCTGCCATTGTTAGCTTCACCGTTGAGGGGAGATCCATTGATGGTGCAATTGATTCCATGATGTTATCTCTGAGCCTTGTTCCAGTATGTAGCCTTATCTTCTCTTAACGATTTTAGAATATGAGATCGGTGATTGTTTCTAAATCAAGTAATGAACCTCGATATACGCTTGTGTAAACCGTCGGCGATGGACATCATCTGATGAACAAAGGGCGACATAGAACTGGTGATAAGCGTGAGGGGAGGGAGACAGAGGGACGGAAGGACGGGTGGCCATGGTGGCAGATGGAGGATCGGCAAGAGAGGGAATTATCTCACATTATCGATTCTCACGTTATCCAGAGGAGGGCGCTTTCATGTAGAGGTAATTCTCCACCACATATTGGATTTGTGTCCTTCACTAGCTCCACTTTACCCTGCCTCTATATCGCTACAATCTCCTACTAACCTGGCGTTATATTACTAGGCCATCCCATACCGGCTCCTTTACAGTGTCCTATACCATAGAAGATGCATTCATATAGTGGTAACAATATGAAAAGGAGGGGGATAAGGAGGCAACCGGATGAGATAGGGATCGAGGGAGCAAGTGCAAGAGGAGGCGACATCATGTCTTTTGTCTTATCATCTTATCTCTTATCTGGCGTAATTATATTATACCACATGTTTCCTTAATTTCTTGGGGTCATCTCCGTTCATTGTTATATCTTATCTATTGTTTAATTCTCAAGGGAATGGGGAAAAGGTTAGCGAGTGCGTGGATTGGACTAGTAAAATATAGGTAGATGAATAACAAAATGTTATTATTAATCGGTTCTGCCTTTTGATAATAACCAATTTTCATCGATGCATTCATGTGACAATTGTTTAGACCCTCACTTAATTGTTTAGGCCTTCAGTTAAATGGACATGTCATATCTTCATCGGTGACTGACCCCATGTGTATTTAAGCCTTCAAGTTAATTTAAGGTGTCATTAATTGAATACACATCTCTTTCTCCATAATATCTTATCTGTGGGCACAGTAGCAGCATGCATGTAAAAGCTTCGGATGCAGTTGCAGGCTATGAATAACTTGAACGAGAGACACTTCATCCCTAATAACAAATATATTTCTACGTGTAAGCCATCCGATCTACTTTTCACAATCTCGATATCTAGATCTATATGTTTCCATTATATAGTACACAAGTGTATCCCCTTATAATGATGATCACCAACTTCTAGAACACGAAAACTCTTTTGGCAAGATCCCATATACTGGAGTTCAAGAACAAGGTTTATGGGGAAAGCGTAGGGGCCTTGGAGGATCTCACCATATTGTCTGGAGCTTCCATATTTACCATGTGAAACGTCCACTTTCCATGCACTACTTAGATCCGCCACTCTATCCCTGACTGCTAGTAGTGCCTTAGTGCGTGAGGAGGGGTAACATAGCTAAAGGCTTTATTCCACGAGGGGTACATTTTATAATGAAACTTATGACCTTCTACTTATTGTTACCAAATTTTGCATGCTTTCCTAATATATATATATATTCACTATTGAAGTCGACGTTCTATCGACAAACTTTGTTTAAAGAAATGTAATCCAAATTGTTATCCCATAGTGTAATGAATACGAGAAATGGTCCATATAAAATCTATTTTCACAGTCCAGCTTCATTCCCTGCATATTGATAGTATATCAACTTCTCAAGCATTCGTTTGGTGTGGTTAATCAGATAGCACTTTACTTTGTATTGAATTGGCTTTTCGCCTGTTGAAGTTCGACCACTTTCCGGAGAAAACATCAAATCTATTAAATCCATTTAGATATATTGGGCCTAGGTCATCTCTGAAAGGAAATAGGGGTTGGTCCGTTTCCTTATTGCAATACTTGAAGCTATCACTAGGGTAAGGCTATTCCCAGCTCTATTTGTAATGTAACTAAATCTTTTAGAGGTACGTATACTGTAGATTTATATATACTCATCTTTAGATGTCCTGTGGCACACCTCATTGAGTCCTTTCTAAATGCTAGGCGAGAATCAGGGTGGTCTATAACATAGCAAATGCCGAGGGACTACAGGATTCCTGTCACCAGTATTCAAAAAGTTACCCGCGTTCTCCATTCAAAAAAAGGTGGGAATTGCTTCTGGGATACCTGACCTCTCTCTTTAATTAGATGGTAATAGCATACCACCCCAGGGGCCAAAGGAAGACCAGCTATTAGAGTTGAGCGAGAGGCTGTTCGATAAAGCATTAGAACGTTCTTTCAACTACCCCAACACAACGTTTTTTCTATATTATTTGAATAAAATACATGCTATCTAATATCGATATAAAAATGAATTGATCAATGCAAAACGAGTGAAGATTGAATGTTGTTTTATTATGTCCAGAAGAAATCAATTTCCTACTCAGCGACCCTATTCTTTTATTATCATCCACTTTGCATGGTGAATTAAACCTATATTAATATTTTATTGGACCATAAACACAGATGACAATTATCCGGGTATGTATGTGTGACCCTGTTACTATAGCAACGCCCCTGCTGAAATGGGCATCCTATTGTTTATTGATAGTGTCATCGTCAGATTGCGCATTTAGAATGTTAGGGTGAGTGTTACATGAAGATAAACAATAATTAACATGCCAAACTAATAGGGCGTATTTATTATGAATGCTATGTATCAGTTTGGAATTGATATTGAATAATTCAGGGTATATAAATAATGCAATAATTATGCTAGAACAACACGATGGAGCGACGTTACCTTAATTTGTCTTAAGATGATGCTTTTAATTTATATTTTCCTTATTTATTTTTAAGCTAAGCCGTTACATTTTTCATACTAATCCTTCGATTTCTTATAATAATTATATCACCTGCTCTCACCTTCTCGCTAACCTTTTTTGGATGCCGTCTCTCAATTCTGATTTTTGATTTGGTCATTTACTTATCCCAAAGGTTACAAAAGTCGTTCTATAAACACATATTTTGTTTCATTCTTTTATTTGAATCCATTTACTTTGTAATTGCAAATCATTCGCACCAGGGTGTTCTTCCCTGGAGATCATTCTGACTCAATTATCCCGTCTCTTCTTTATTGCCCTTATTGTATTTTATATTCTCTCTCTGGTTTCCCTCATTCTAGATTTTCTCTCTTGCAATTCAGGTTTCAGGAACCCTTTCCTGGCTGTACACCTCCCTTATCTTATCACACTCCTTCTCTGTATTTCTCCGCCCGCTGTATACATGGTCTTGGAGCGGTCTCAAATCAAATTAATATTTTACTCTCGTCCACTTACATCCCATGACATAAATACTCCGCCAAGCATTCACTTCTATAAATCCATTCTATTATTTATACTTCCCCTTCCAACCAGCAACCTACGTGCTAGGCCCGTCTGCGCATGCGCCATCGTGGGAACTTCCTGCAAGCAAATGTTTTCACTCTCACGGATAGAAAAACTTCCACATACGCGCCTGCGCAAACAGAATTAACCCTCAATATCGCCTGGGGCTATCTGCGATCGTTTAATTGTCATGAATTCAATAGCAGCCATCGATTAAGGAACGAATTTAAACAATCTTGAGCCACTGCCATTCATTCAATGGCTGCTACTTGGACTTTTTTCAGACAAAGTACCCGTATCTACTGTCAGAAGTACCCGTATGATGTTTAGGAGCCATTTGTCATTCTGTGGCCCGCTACTGTTGTCGCCATCTTGTCGTCATGACGACAAAAATGCCAGCACCTGTTTTTTCTCTCTTGGGATAAGTTATAGGTTTGTTTGGGAGGGAGAGGAGAAAAGAACAGACACCAGTGGGGGCGGGCACTTGCTGTGAAACCGATGTCGATCTACTTGTATTCATAATATTTAAATACTTTACAGTGAAAGTGGTTTTCTCTTCAGATTAATCTGTTGAATAATAAAAAACTATTATTATAAAGTTCTCCTACCAAGGTCTGTGAAAGAGAATTTTGATGGCATCACTTACCTTGAGAGGGACCACTACTTAAAAGGGAGTTTGGGTTAATATTAACTGGTATCTTTGACCTAAACGATTGACTGATTTAACTGTGGTAATGCTCCAATGATTTCGATATTGATTGGCGCAAATGTAATAGGTCAGAAATTGATGTAAAGTACATAATACATGAACTGTGATAAAACAATACCTTAGGGTCTCCCAGAAGGAAACTATAAGAGACGTACCAGTTAACTGGTGATTATAATTACGTGGTTTAGATGATTATAAAACTAGAAATTGCAAAATAATATTAGTGTGCAATTCACTACTGAATCACGTTAGGGATCGATGCCATAATTTTCCTACGCATTTTCCTAAGTCCACTATCTCAAAAAGTAAACAGGGGGATCTTTGTGTTCACATTTAATTGAAAAGATATAATTTGAGGGCAGCATGCAGCAGGTCTACTTTTAAACAAAGTGCCCTCCGTAGTTGGAAGATAGCCGTGCGTTACTCTGCTGTCCATCCCTTTGTCATCGGACGACATTTTAACCATTCTTCCCCGCCACCATCTTCTCACCGCGAATGTACAGTCGGCTGGGCGGTGAAAGGGAGGGGTGTTACCCTTTTAAAGCTTACCAGGGATGTGTAAGGGGTAATTAACTTCCACACCGATGCTTTAGCGCCGACATGGGGGATAATAGGGTGGTATGGATAGGGATAGATATACCCCGGTGCTCAGTTAATACCCTACTTAATGTTTCACCCTCAGATGGCTTAATTACACCCAACATTCAGGTCTCAATGCGCCTTTTCCGTATACTCAAGTGCAATAACAATAGGGCTGATGCGCGATGGGCAAATGATGACGCCAGTATTTCTAAAACATATAAGATAATTATGTGTAATTAAGGGATATAATTGTTTCTAAGCTGCAGCTGATTGGTAGGTGTATTTTATGCAGATCTATCGGTGCTGCCAGGGCTAGCAGGTTTGATACGGCAATTTATGACGATATCAACAAGTGGAAAGTGAATGTAATTAAATGTAATTGGTAAAGTCTCCCAGTCTCGCTCGAGTCCAGCTATTGACTAGTCTTTCGGATAATTTATTTGCCTCTTTTTTGTTCCCTTCCCTGCAACCTATATTCAGAAGAAATTACCTAAAAAAATGTTCCTATAGAACAGGGCATATCTTGCATTGCATTCTTTTCCCATAAAAAATGTATGCATCGAAATCCCTAGCACTTTATCTTTCTCTTTAAAGGGCCTAGTCCACTAAGCCGATTCTCATGCGATACTCACATAGTTTAGTGGAAAAGAGTCCTCTGCGGCGCAAATTAAGTCGCATGAGAATCGGCTTAATTGGCTAGGCCCTTAATTCTATTTCCCTGCTCCTCATTTGTTTCCTTGCCAGCACCACACAGTTCCCTCTCACCACCCCTTCCCTATTCTACTCCTAATTCCATCCTTCCAATTCATCCCACTCTATTTTACTTTGCTACACACGATAGTATTTTTACCCCTGTGTAAAATATAACTGAGCGATATGATGTGCTTACAGCTATATGCCGGGCCCCTCTTCCTCCCAAGGGTGCCATAGCAGAAGCAATATCTGTGACAAGTCATGCTTCCCTGGAGTAATAAATGCATATGTTGTATTGTTTCATCCAAGTATAGCTTACAAATCTGGGTTCCTGCTGTTGTAAACAAGGGGTTGATGGGAATATAGGGGACTGGGTGCGGGTAGGGTAGAAGGGAAAAAGCGAAATAAGAGGCATATGGATTTCAAGTTTAACATCTGAGTGTTTTAAATGAAGCTGAGCTATATGATAAGAGGAGTAGAAGGTACAGGGGTAACATTGTGTGCTTATACATGTGATGTATAGGATTTTTACTGTTGAGTACGACCCGAGTACTGATGGATTTGGGGCAAAAAAATTAGTCGGTTAGCCAACCGATTAATCCAACATATGAAATTATATATAGATGAGTTTAAGATGTAGGATAGGATCTAATGAAATGTTTAAACTCAAAGACTTCTTATTATATATTCCATATTTTGTAAATTGTACGAAACGAAATGTGAATACATGTAGTTGGAAACCTGACTGATTTTTCAAAGGCACTCAGTATCTCTACAAAACGATATTATAATATGTATTTGGGGATGATAATGCATTTGAGATTTCTACTGTGTATATATTCCCCACAACTTTAGAGAAAGCACGTCCCTTGATAGTAACCAAGCCTCAATGTCGAATAAAACATCCTTTCCTCCATTCTTCCCTCTGGAGTATCTATTTTCACTTCTCGTTTCTTATCTTCCCCATCTCCACAGATCTTTCCAGGTTCCTTTTAAAGATCCGACTTCCCTACGAACTTTTATGTTTTCCATTATGTTTGCCTGGCTTGTTCTTAAGGTCTCGCATCCGCATCTCTCGTCCCTGCACCTGCACCCATCAACCAATCACATCAAGCGACAGAGAAAAACAAATCATACGCCCGTTCCCATTGGCTAAAAACGGGAGACTGCAGGTGACAGCCAATCGGATCTCCCGTTACATTGCCATAGCAACCGCAGCAGTAGCAGTCCGTCCGCAGCTGTTGTTTATACGCGTGATAAGTTTTATATTCTATTCTTATTTTTCTGCATTAGTGAGGTTCCAAGGCATACTTTGGTTAAGCTAATTTCCCTTGACAATACTAAGGAAAGAAGATCGCATACAATTATCAACAGGACCCATTTGACCAACGATGCGGTCTGAAGAGAATGCTGAAGATGGGTCTAGGATGATGGAAATTTCTGAGCAAAGGAGAGTTATAGTGGTTCACTATACGAGGCCCCACCCTTGTCATAGTAATGAGCTACTTTAAAGAAGGACAATAAACCTTATCTCGGAATAAATAAAAGAACACTTTCCATATAAATAAAATTATATTTGGGCTCCACAAGATGGCTGAGAAATATTTCGCATTAGAAAAAGAAAGAACACTGTAAATTTGCATAAACTGTAAATTTCAAGTAACAAGAAAAGCCAATTTAAATTCTCTGATCAACACTAGATGGAATGGCATGAAAAGAATGTGAGTTTTGTAGGAAAGCGAGTCGAAATGAAAGACAAACCCGAGCCACAATATAAGTATTGTGTTAACATAAACTTATACATGTATGCTTACTTAGAAAATTGACTGAAAACACAGTGAAGTTTGTTTTTGTACGACTTGTCAAACGAATTATGCCCAACTGATTAGAGTTGGGGAAACTATTAATGCTGTTAATCATTGGAACTGGTAGACAGGTATACGCGTGGGTGGATATTGAAAAAGATTCTTGGTAGAGGAGATTAAACTTGAAGAGGGGAAACCCACACCTTTGTTACCTGACATGTACTATCACATTCGACACTGCCCTCTCATGATACAGGAAATTAAAATGAATCCTAGCAAATATCCTGTCAAAATGTCACCGTAGTCGTCTATCAGTTTACTAAATTAACAAGCTACCATGTAACACAAAATTTACCTGTCAATTTTTGTGGGTGCTAATTAGGTATTTTCCACATTCATTTGAGATGTTGCCGGATGAGAACGTTCTTGCTATCATGATTTGTTTATTCTTTCTCTCATGAAGACACAATATTTACGTTAATATAATCTGGCAAGGCAATGAAAGAATCCATTTAGACCTCGGTTTTAGGTAGATACTGAAACAGCTCAAGCTCACAAGTCAAGCTTTTTTGAAGAAATATATATATTTGTTTTTTTAGAAAAAGATTTTACTTCCAAACATATGGAGAAAATAAGGATGCTATTACATATGAGTCAAGTGTCAAGTGTCAAGAAAATGTACAATTCACCTTCACCAATCCTCTGAGTCTCAAATAATCCGAATTTAAGACGAAAATAAGGTTCAACATACAGAACATACAGTTCAACATAACCAAACAGATTCATTGGATGAATACAATACAGAATATACTCAGATATACTTAGGATTTATCATTTTCATTCTAATTTAGTAGAATTTGATGGATGTGTAGAGTTGTAGATTGTGCATTTTCTAAAAAATCTGACCCATATGACTATCGTATGTTGTGTGAAAAATATTTGCATGCCAGCTTGGGGGCAATACTCTGCATTGAATTCCAACACCAGGACATATCTGCCTTTCACTAATGTCCATGTCAGCAAAAGAAGTATTCGCTGGAATCTTCACATGACAACGCACTATGCTAAACGTAGAGAAAGGGCAAAATGTTACTCCAGCTGTCAGCTACTGTAGATAGATGATTTGATATATTTCATGTTTTCACTTTCGGGGGCTGAAAAGCCTTTAAACGTATTGTGTGATATTTGTACATCGTTGCCTGTCACTCTATAGAAATATGTATGAAATAGGAGAGAAATATGTCTATCTGCTTAAATAAAGAAATAAAAAGCATGAGATGTATGTATTGTGTTTCCTTTCCTAATACAGGTAGTTGGGAAATGTAATTAACTATGGCAATGCTTTTCCTGAAATAATCAAACATAAAACTACCTATTAAAAACGAGGTAAGGTCCTTGAGAAACTCAGATTCCTCCTCCCCGCTCCCTCCCCCACCACACACACACACAAGCACAGATCCAATGCATTAAAAATAATAAAAGAATCCAGAAGCCACAAGATTTTCCTACACCCCCGGGTCGAAAAGAATGAATAAAATGACTTGATCTCCAACAAATGATTCCATAGAATTATTATCGCCATAACAGATGGTTTGTTATGCCTACTTGCTATTTCTGGGAGATATAAGATTTCTTTTCTACAATATTAGTAAAAGGCAATCATGCAGACAAAAATAAAGCAGATAGCTTGTTATGCCTAATCTCTATTCCTGGGAGATATTATATCTTTTCTACGATATTATAGTAAAGACAATCATTCAGACTATGTTAGAGCAACAGTTCCTTTCGAGAGAAAAAAAGACAAGAATATCCAAGAGTAGTAGTGAAGAATGAGATGTGGAAGAAGAGGTGCCATCATGCTGTAGTGATATTCTGTTATGGCGGTCTAGCTAAGCTCTGGGTAAGCAATAGCGGCTTTAGTAAGTAAATTTACTGATCTCTCTACCTCAGACAAGTCGTTAACAGCCCGATATAGCCTCTCCCTTCCATCTCCTTCTCCCCCTCCCCTATTCAACCTCCCCAACCTCCATGCAGCCTCCCCTTAATGTCCCCCAGCCTCCCCGCCCACCCTTCCCTCTGTATAAGAAACCATTCCCAGTCTCGACATGTACACCAGGTGATATATATATGATGTGGAGTCATTCTATGCGCCATCTAGCTATGCTTCTGCCTTATCAAGCAGATCTAGAACTGGGGCTATGTAAACCTATAGAAGGCCCAACATATATTTTCTTCTAAATTTTCTTTTATATAAAAGGGGACGTACGTACACCCCACCCCGTCACACACATACACACACATTTCTACTTTCCATTAATGCCATTATTTTCACTTTTCTTCCTTCTTCGGTACCTTTTCTTTCAGTTTCTGTTCATGTTCTCAACATTATGCTCTCTCGTCTAGACCAACGCATCTAGAATGAAGTTCCTCACACTTATTCCTTCAATATCTTTTTTTAAAGAAAGAATAAATCTCCTTTTCTCCTTAGTAGATCTTCGATGATCTCCTGAAAGGAAGGTTGTCTTAATTTTACTTTCTCTCATTCCTTATCAAGTAACATACACAAACGCACTCCTCTCTACACCTAGCATTAGCTGCATATGATTCCTCTCTTATGATATCTCTCAAGTGTATTTTCCTCTTTGGTGACCACCAATAGATCTGTTTACATGTATTCTTGTTCTCAGATTGTTCTCTCTCTTTTTGATTCTCACGAAATCTCTCTCCCTCTGGATGCAATCCTCTGACTCTGCCCACCCTTCTTCTCATTTCCCTTGGTAGGTTTTATAATTCTTTAAGCCAGTGCTTTATTCCTAGAATATCCCCTTTCCACCCCCTTGGAAACCCTTGCTTTATTCTCTTCTGCTCTGCCCCATACTCAACCGAGCCTCAATCTACCATTTCTTACCTGGCCGCCCTGACTTTGTATTAAAACCTAATCTGGGCAGCTTATATTAGGCTCTTCCCATTCTGGACATGCCCAGTTCGACCCGAATATCACCCAGATCAGAAAGACATCAATATCCTCCAATTTTCTACGATACCACCTCATGTACACGGGTTTGTATCTGCACCAGTACTGCAACCACTTTAGTGTGTCTTATTTTTATATTTTGTAGGTTGGGATGGATATGGGGATGGGGAGGAATTTCCCTCTCCTGCCAAATCAGTTTGTACAACGACTATAAAAACATCATTTCATACTCGTTGGTTGTATTGGATGTATTGGATTCCTAACATAAATCATGTATATGGCCATAGATTGACCATGGTTGACAACTATTTAGAGCTTACTGCCCAACACCCTATTTCATCTATTTCCCTCTGTATATTGTTTATTCCTTTCCTCTCCCTTCTAAGTACCACTTTAATAATGCCTGTATGACATTATAGATAGTCGTATACTATTTATATATCTCCTCTTCTGTTCTCCTAACCCCTCCACAGTATCTGCCCCACTTCGAAACCCTCTTTCCCTCGTTCCAGCAAGGTCTTCTTTCCTTTCTCCTTTTGGTAAGCCGCTATTAAACTTCTCTGGCACTTTTCGTTTCCCTGAACCTCACTCTCTTTTCCTGTCACATCCTCCTTTATCTCTACACCAATGAAACTGCAATTGACAAATAGAAATGTCGCCAACAAAAACCATCTTTACGATTTCCTTGTGGAAATCAAAACAACTGAACTCTCCCCCTTTTTCTCAAATTACATCTTGCTACGGGGAGGTTGTGGAAATTGAGATTAAATTTATCCGCGTCATCGTCTTGGAAGGGCTTGAAAGAATGAGAATGGGAGCCATTACATTAACCCTTTGTCGACGGAAAATGTCCCGGGGAAATACTTCCTCGTTTGGATTTAAATTGTCCTACTAGGTAAAGTGCGAATATGGATCACTGTTTTAATAAGGCAATCCATAGTCATGGTTTATTTAAAACCATACACACTATCTATTATTACCAAGGCTCCCAAGGCTACTGGTACATACATATTTCTGGAAAGGGTTAAGCTCATCTGGCTCAGTCTTGGCGCTTTTCTCACGCCATAAATGTATTAATGGGAGAAGTACAAAACACATGTTCATGGTGGGTAGTTTTTCCAGCAGGACATAAATCTGCATACGATTGTAGGCGACCATATTGGATTAATATTGAGAGCAAGGAGAAGGAAAAAAGTGTGGCTTGAAGAAAGAGAGGATTCCAGCGCTGGTCATTGAATGGTAGACTGGATAATCGAGGGATTGGAGACAAGGTGCCCAAGGATGCAGAGAAGTAGGGGGAAGAATAGGCGAGAAAGCGAAAGTAAGGGGAAGAGAAAAGAAGGGAGAATCAATGGAGGGGAAAGCAACATAGCAGAGGTTCTGTCCTTCAAAATGAAATTGATATGTCGAATCAAGGAATCTGAGGAGAAAATTGGCGAGGAGGAAGGAGAGGTGGGTGTAGGCTTCAGATGTGCTTTTACTCTGAGGCTATAGATCATGCAGAGAAGAGAGGAAAGAGATTCAGGCGAAGCGAAAAGAAGAGTGCATGGTCAGGTGGATGTTGGTTTGGCGGAGAGGAAAGTTCTGAGAGAGGCTATATTAGAATGGAAAGAGAGGAGGGAAAACGGTAGGACATTGAGATGTGAAGTGGAAGGCATTCTGTCACTAATTACTATCTGTTACTAAACATAAATGCCATAGGCAGCAAATGTGCCGAATTTAGTGTATTTTCAGTTAGAAGATATAAACAGCTTTATTTCTTTATTCATAACAATAAGACTATATGAGAACCTTCAAAGCCTTTTGTTGTATTCCTTGCCACTAGATCAAAAGGGCCAACAATCCCTGATGGCAGCTTGCAATTGGGGATTTTATTGCAGGAATATCCGATTGTTTTGAAAGTTCTACTCACAAGGCGATCACTAGGCCACTTCACCGATCGTAGATTTCCATGAGAGATCTGCAATTGTTACAATTAGTGATCTTAGAAAAATAGCAAAATTCTTATGAATTTCTTATGAATATATATGTATGCTGATTTATATGTGGAAGTACATTCCAATTTATATCACCAATCTCACCAATATATCTGATTTCAGTTCAGACAAACATGAGATCAAGACAAATAAAGCATTTACCTTTTCCTTACGATGATGAATTAAATTCTAATGGTTTTTACTTTGTATTTTCAGGTAAGGCCAATAAGCAACTTCCAAAGTATTGTGTAACGTAAGTGCAATGACCTCTTCTGCTCATCTCCATCTGTCCTTGTTACATCTACTTTGTCAAACGGAAAACAGAACTTGAAAACAATCATAAAATACTTTTCAGGGAGTAAAGGCTGACCCTCTGTAAACTGGTGGATATTTTCTTCGTATACCATGGTGTAAATTTATGTGTGTCGTAAGACCACTAATTGCGACGCTGATATTCTAGAAGATTAAAGGGACCGTTTCTGGCTATGATTTATACTTTCGTATCAGGTGCATTATCAGGATAATGATAACATACATCACGGTAGCATACATTGAGGGAATCGAACAAAATCAACACAATGCGCAGCAACAAAAACTCCCAACAAGCGCCATGACTTTAATGATGATTTAAAGGGACTACATGTTCCAAGGCCATGGAAATAACTGGGGAAATGAAGGTGTCCCGAAGCTGTATAAGAAACATAAAATTTACACTACATTTGGGGCTAACAGCCCCGCATCCCCAGAGCTCAAAGTACTATTTCTGTCAGTGTGTCCCTCTATTTCCCCCAGCTGAGACTGCTAGAGCCCAGGAGGTAAGCATTGGGGAATTGCAGGAGTAAATGCAAGGTTTCTGAGGACACAGACAATATTTGGAGGAATGTCTTAATTTCCATGAATCTTGAAGTCATACAAACATAAATACCTCATTTGCTTATGAGGCATTGCATGTACTTTTAGATATTGCTGGGTTAAAACAGCTACCAAACGTTTAATGATGTACATGTACCAGTTCTGCCCCAGTAAAACGCCACCACCATTGAGTCATCATCTGTACTATCCAATTATTTGGAACTTTCCTATGAGACTCGGTGTTTTCAAGCCCTTCTGAAACTCCCTCACTTTACCCTACAGTACTCTTAAAGCTATAAGAACTTGTTGCATTTAATCCAATCACTTGATGCCCTCAGGAATAACCCCCATTTCCATTCCCCTTTCGACTCCCTTTTTTCCATGCCTCTAATGTTTCCAATTCCCCCTCCTCAAACGTCGTTTCTTATACCACTTAAATGTTTCCCATTCGAACATGTCCTTTGGTTTTCCCCCTTTTCTCCCCTTCTTTGGCGGCGTTGTACAAGTCAAAATACCTCCCATGATTTTGACAGCAATATTTTACACTGTATCCAGCCTTATAAGAAAATACAGGATTTAAATCATCCCTTCCTGTGATATCATCATAATGATAGTATTTCTAATTGGCGAACTTGATCACTGCATGTAAAGTCGAAGTTAATACGCTTATCCAAACGCAAGAAATGGGCCATCCTCATTAACATGATCAGTTCTTCCTGAATATAAAATGTACTATTGTCATGTTATTGGTAACGTAAAAGACAATCAAATAATGATTTTTGGCCGACTATAATATTTTTAAACATCGAACGTACAGTACATTGTAGGAAGTGTCACATATTTTATCTATGGCGTCATTGCATGGCACCTATTGCAGAAAACACCCTGTCATGATGAGCCCTCCTCTTGCCAACATATGAACCCCCTTTTCGGTCTCAATCATGCATGTTTGTCACCATTATTTCCCCCAACCCATTTTGTTTTCTTTCTTATCTGATTTATTATGTTTACTTCTGTATATAAGTCTATTCCCCTCTGCCTACTACTATCGCTACCTCATCTTTACATTATATGTCCTTCTAAACAGTATGAATAATTCTACTTTTCATCTGCGCCCATTCCCTCTACTTTAATACAGCCCTTGCTCTTCCAATACTTTTCCTGACACTCCCCTGTATTTCCACTAGGGAGACCTTATACAGACGGATCCTATACCTCACCCTCCTGTCACCAACTCTGTATACAATCTCCCCCTCCCTCAGGCCATGTCTCTTTGCCTGGAGGGACTATATGAATCTGCAGTCATTTTAATCCAATCATCTCTCGGCTGTTAATCTCGTAGTCTCTCGCCTTTTCTCGGTGCCTCACATATGCCATGTTGCATCATCCGCTGGTTCCATTCCCCACCACCAGGTTTTAACTTCTCTTGATGGATTAGACCTGCAAGCCTATAGTGTTGGGGGTGGGGAGAGGTAATGGGGGGTGGGGGGTGGGGAGCTGCGGGCATGGATGGAAATACTTTTTATTGAATAAAGCAGTAGAGAATCGTTGCTGTCCAGGAACAGGTTTGGGTTGGCATACATGAGAGCTGATATTGGCTAGAGGTACTGAAGAAATGCAATGGTTAGTACTTTATCAAGTTGAAAGGAGGGGTTTAATGCCTCCAGGAATTATTAATCTCGAGAAAAGGTAAGCCTGGAAGACAAAAACCAACTGGGTAGAGGGAAATGCCTTCATGATTATTGGCAGGCTGGAAAGGATTTTAAAATTTGGAAAAATAATCGAATGTAGAATTAATGAAAAGGTCGCAACAATCGAAATACGATTCTGAGATCTTACGTCAGCTCTAGTTTAAAGGTCGAATGTTATGAGAGACGAATTATTCGGTTAGAAGCGGAAGGAAGGAAGCGGGAACACTGCGACATAATTATCGGAAAAGATAAGAGAATTGTCACAATGGACTTTATGAGAAAACCCTAGTTTGCTTGTGGGTTATTTGCATTCTTTTGCTGGATACAGATTGGCAGCTCGTGACCTTCCAACGACTGCCGTCGCGTCTCTGCATGCCTCTGCATTAGCATTTCTAAACGCGCAGGAAAAAGTTAAATTAGAATTGATCGTGAAAGTTTTGCTGGAAATAATTCCACTCCACTCATAATACCCAGGTGAGTATGATTTAGCCTGACGTACATCAGATACAAGCCTCGTTCTGATGATGAGTAATGATGCTGTCATCTACAACTGTTGCCATGGTAACTTAATCTCTGACCACCCTGAGGCTACACATAGTGTATGTAACGCGCATAATCACGTGGCGGCTACTACTATACTATCGCTTTATTCAAAATGACAGGCTACCTTCTATGACGATCTTTTCTAGGATCGTGTGAATAGAAATTGAACGATTGCACGCACATAGACATATCCCCCATATCGGCACTGGTATATGGCGACTAAACGATTTAACTAATATTGGTTGAAGGAGCGTGATGGTCTAAGGGAGTGAAACAAACAGGTAGATTCCAAATTAGTGGTGTCCTCAGGCTCTTCCCTTTTCCTCGGTAACTGTGTGTTAGGTTTCTTTTATAAGTTTCCAGGGTCGTTCCTTATCCAGTCGTTGGAGTTTGCCAGTCACGTGACCACGCATGAATATGTTGATTATCTGAATTATTATATATGCCTAAATTAATCCCAATAGAAAATGTGCCAGGCTATAAATTTGACTTTTTTCCATGGTGAAACCATTATTTTATTTGGTTTATAGCCCAATCTGATACACACGTTGCATATCACATACATATGTGATATGGTGCTGACACATCAAATGGGTAAATAATCATTAAAACACTATCCCATTCCATGACTCGTATGTGTGATACGCTTCATACGAAAGACACTTTCACAAAAATAAATATTATCCATGTATCTTTATGATAAATCCTTCCATCTAGTTCCGCGTACAGAGTAACATTCATCACATTTTCTAGGGTATTCGTATTATTTTAGGGTGGATATTGTAATACGATCACGTTAGATACTGGTATCTATTGTAGTATTCTTGCTTTGCTGTCACCGTGAGAAACATGATTGGATATAAATGATTATGTGATACCAGAATATTATCAAATATGAGTATTAATGTAATAACAATAGCATGGATGGTGAGCATATTCAGTGTGTGTGTTAGGCCGAATTTAGTGTGGGTGGTAACATTCTGGTGTGTTTGTTCGTCGTAGTAGCTTTCCATTAAGGCCCTTGTCCACTAAGCCGATTCTCATGCGATTCTCACTGAATTTACTGAAAAAGGTTCCTCTGCGGCGCAAAATCGCATGAGAATCGGCTAAGTGGACTAGGGCCTTTATGTAAGTTTTCTGGGAGCTGCTTTTAATTTTCCTAGAACTGAATCTCACCTCATACCGGTAGCTCTCATTCTCATCCTCATCCATAACTACATGCCACACGCACACACACAACACACGCACATACCACCGTACACACCTTCTAACACACATTACACTCGGTCAGTAGCCACATGCTTGGAGTATCATATGAAGCGTGCATCCCTGGCCACTCGTCACACTTCCCCTCTCCATCCAGCCGTAATAACGAGCATATGTTAGAGTAAAGGCGAAACACTATCTTCTGTCTATCACTGCCTCTACCGGGCACCACCGTAACTATATACCTAAGGTGGGGGCAGGGGGAAGAAGGGAGGGGGCTAGAGAAATAACATTCAGGATTTTCAAGTGAGGATAATGGACTTAAATAATTCACTATCAATTATTTGATACGATTCTCGGAATAAATTAATAATTGATAGAAATACCTTCATCGAATTCTAAATAATTTGACGTAAAACATTTGTGTTCCATCAACCAAAGGTCAACAGAGATTTGAATGTTATGTCATAGACAGGAAGTGAGTTGTTAACAAACGGAAGTGCGCAGGATTCACTGACAAGTAGAGACTTAGAGTGCCTCTTAAACATCTCAATATGATGTGCGGGGGTGGAATGGAATATCCCTCAAATGAAAGATTAAAGGGAGAGAGATGAAGCAAAAGAGGGAACGGGAGGTTAGAGGTGGATATTGGGTTCGGGAGGGACCCGGAAGGCCCCAATATGCCCACAACCCACGCCATTTAGCTTTTCAATCTGACCTATCAACTTGTCTTCAGGCATTTTTAATCAAAGTCGCCTTTAGCTCAGAACGATAGTGGTGGAATGTTGATGGAAAAACATCTATTTAATCTCGGGAAAATGAGTATGATAGGTGGAAGACGCTACTGCATTTAGGATGAACTTTATTGGCGTGCATTTCTCTTACGTATACATACTTTTTGGAATAGTAATTAATTCAGAGAGAGAGAGATTTTTATTTCATAATGACAACAGGACACGGCGAGAATCGCTATAATATTGAGAGTGTACCTGTAAATGTTCTTTCCTGAATAAAATACATCGTAAAAGAAAATCACTTGCGCGAATATAGATGCTTGTCGCAATTGCTCTGAACTGGAATCTTTTTTGGTATCTATATTAACGTGATTATCTTTTAACGTACAATGCAGATTTGTTTGAACAATAAGAAAGGGGTTGCGCGTGACGCATACATGTAGGTAACAATGAGCGCTGAGGGAAGGTTAAGAGATTCCCTAGCCTTATCCTCGAAATGGTAGAATCCGGAATATTGGGAACTCAATACTTTAAGTGAAGGTTGCAGAAGTTTGACATATGTAAAGGTATAGTTTGGCCGGTCTGTAATTTAGTTGATGGGGCGAATAGTTGATGGGTTGGGTGGTGAAAGTTCAAGGAAGAAGGATCCGGGTTTACCATAAACATATGCCATGGTCAGAGAAAATAATCTCAGGCATTTCCTTTCAAGGGCTGGCTTGATGGCATGGACAGAATTCTTTAGATTCAGGCAATCAACCACATTTAAAAACTGTGACGTTGGAATGATTTTTTTCTCTCTCTAATATTTATTTTGAGAATTTTATGTGATCTGGCATAATTTATTTGGAGACCACATCGAGATTTGTTTGAGATGAAATATCCATTTCAGACAAAGAATACTCAAATTCTCGGATAATAATTGTTATTGTAAGGAGAACTGTTTCCGTGAAGGAACTGAGGCAATGTCCGGGCAATGTAACGCTACACAAGTTAACAAAGGCAAGGACAAATTATTTAATCACACTCTTCTAAAAAGAAAGAGCCAGGGGTGCAAAGAAGATTGCGGGTTTCATGATAAAAGATATCAGAGAAACGAAAGGTGGTCGATGACCCTCGTTACTCAAGTGTCAAGTTTTCTGGTCACGTTGAAAACCGCGGCTCACAGAATACTGATCCGCAATTCAATGAAGAAAAATCAGAGGCACAAAGGAGTGAGATTTTAGGAGGAGGAATGGGAGGAGAAGGGTCGGAGACAGAGTAGAAAAACTAAACCCTTCTAAAAGTTTATATTAATTGGGATGTAAAATGCATTTTCGAATGAATACCTGCTATATATATTCATGTCTTTAATATATTTACAAGGAAGAATCTCCCCTGGCCACGATGAGGGAGTGGAACAATTGCATAGTAGAATCAGAGAGGTAAAAGACACTATTATGGAATGTTGGAGGGTATAAAGGGCGACGACTGTGGGGGAGGAGGAGCTGGAAGAGAAGGGGAAGAAAATAAGGGTTAATGACGTTCATGGAAGAGGTGAAGACAAAGAATAGGTGTTGAAGACAATATAGGTGGAGGAATATAGAAGAGGAAAGAGAAGCTGATCGAGCCCCTCAAGGGGAGGGTGACTCCATGCAGGAGGGAAACACCTGATACATCTGGGGCACGTTTCATAACAAGTGCTTAGTTAGTTAGTTTCCTTGCTTAGCTATTTCTCCTCGCTAAACAGCTGGCAATGGGCATTGAACTATTAGGAATGGAACTCGCTATGTACACGATGCTATTCTTTATTCCTACAGTATAGCTATGAGAATTATCACGTATGTAAAACTTTGACCAATAAAACCTTCTAAAAGAAAATAAAAAACAGACATTTTTGAGCATGAAAAGTAACATTTTAAGTGAGGATTCATGGAACAGGCCCATGGAGGCAGAGGAGGAGATTACAGGTTCAAATGTGTGATGTACAGGAGAGAGATGAATGGGGGATGTCCTGACAAGGTGCATGATGGATAAATGGATTCACAGCATAGAAACTCCACGTTTCCTTGTAATGCAAGCCGGCCAATATCCAGTTACTAACATAAGGGAATACTCCCAGTCTCATGACGTGGTTGTAGCCTACTGAGTGAGAGAGGCTATATCTGTTTGGATGGTTTAGTGAAGTACTGTTATTTGTTGAACATCGACTTCTGTGTACACACGGTAGTCAATTCCAACCGAATCATTGGGAACAATGTTTGGGGAACAATTCCAAAGTGAAATGCCACCAAAGTAGATTTGTACGTGGTGAGGGAGGCTAGAGTCTTCATTTTCGTGATATATATGGTTTTAGGGAATTCTATTGAGCCCTATCCTTCGAACACATCTGGGAGGTCTTTGCATATTGCATCTTAAAAGTAATTTCTGTGACTGTAACAAAGTATGGCAAATCATGTGGAAATATATATATCCGAACTTATACAGTACCCTTTCAGGTATCTAGGATCAAGATACATGTGTAAGCATCGATTCAGGAAGACCTACGTTGAAGGTTGAAGGTTGAACAATATTGGGAGAAGGGTGGTTATGGTTTAAGGTGTTAAGCTTTTTCTCTAAACAGGAAAGGTTTTTGTAATTCCTTTGGAGTTACCACTACTCCCAATCACCCCCACCTCCCAACTCAATAACCCCCATTCCCTTGCACGTTCCCCTCTCACATCACTAAACCCCTCGTTCTACCAACTCTCCCATTTTCCACTTTTAATATTAAACGCATGGTTGGATTGGCGAATCATATGTGGTGCAGAAACCTGAGCCCTGCCTGCCAATCCTAATTACCTTCCCTTCCCACTCACACATGGCCTGGCCCGTTAGGAACTCTGAAACAATGGAAGTGCTATAAATCACATTTAATACAACACGCTTTATTCATTTTGTTAGTATTTTGGGAAAATACATTATGCTTCAATCAAGTATGTTTCACGAATATGCAGTAACTAACATCGGTTGGTAGGAAAAAAGAATTCATTCCAATGTCATTCAACGAGTGATACTTGGATTGAATTGATACGATGAGAGACTTTTGAAATTTAGAAACTCTGAGTCTCAAGAAGCACAAGTTAAATATTAGAAAGAAGAGGTCTCAAGTATACAGACTTCATGTATCACACACGGGTACTGCCCACATTCTGACCAAATTAAATTCAGACATTGTATGAGCTGAAACTAAAAATGCCATGCCTCCATACGCCGTATTATTGAATTTAGAATAAGAGAAAAGAAAAAATACATGGACATACTAAACCATGAACCTTCAAATTATAGCAGCAGAATGCTTACCACATGAAGATTGGTATTTGCTTCCTTAGAAAGAAAAAAAAGTTTGACAGAGTTGAATGACACTGACAGGAGAATAGGCATTCATTTATAATACTTTATTAATCATACGCTCTACATAAAGACCATAAAGGTCATAAGGGTCCCAGACTATGGTCTATATATCTCATTATATCAGCTAACATTATCCGCCCTCCTTCTGCATGTACATGTATGCTGTACTGATTGCTCCCGACCCGCCCAATAATAAACCAATATTTATTGAGTAGTTCCACTGAGGGTTATATATATCTCATAGTGTACCCAATCCATACATCACCTCATAGTGGTTTTTGTACAAGACATGTGATACAGAAGAAATTGACGTAGAGGTTGACACTTTTACTTCCACAATACAACAAAAGACTAATTAAGAAAAATAAAAACCTAATAATATTCTTTTCCCCATGGGGTTAAGTTTTTTTAAATATGACATACCTCCATGTTCAACTTGCATATTGCCATAATGTGTTCTGGTATCCCAATACAGTTATGTGGATTCTTTCCTATCATGTTCATACGACTTGTCCAGCATTCGAAATACATGCTATAGTATAACAACGGCTATGTTGATATTAAAGGGGCGAGAAAAACACATTGTACTATGACCTTTTTTGTCAGCACTATATATTGGAGAAGAATGGTGATTAGAAAAACGCTGAACTTTCTGTATGCCATTCATCAAACGGACAATGATACAAAGCTATTGTTTCACTGTTCGCGTTGGTCCCCATACCCTTGATTTCCCATTATGGAAAAGAAATGTTCTTTATTACTTCATTTTATAATCAAAACACATAGCTTGTTCAAATGATGATAGCTTTTACTGGTGTACTCTTTATTCGTGAAGGAAGTCAGATTCCTAAATATAGAATAAAAAATGTAATTGACTGACAATCGTCAATTTCCTCCTTCTAAGAATGTGCTCTCATTTGAATGACTTTGTTATTCGAGATCGAGGGGGTAACAAAACATGTAGCTCGAACATTCTTTTCGGACCAAAATAGTTTTTAGAATATCTTAAGTATTGCAGTACGTTACTGGATACCTTAACATTTTATGTAAATGACCAAATTGTATAATGGTCGATAAATTGTGACGATACATTTCTACATCAATACCCGATATTAAAACTCTATCAAAGGTGGGATGGAAATTAAATAGAAATAACCTTTCAACAGATGCACGAAGTAACCCAAAAGCTATTTAAAGAATAATAATCGATAGACTTTTTAATATTCGTGTGTGAGTGGCAGGGGTGGGAGTAGGGGTAAGGGAGGAGAGGGATTTCATACAGGGAAATATTGGCTGGCGCAATAAGCAGGACAATCCTAGATGAAAATTACCAAAGGAGTAGTTCTCAGCAATCAGGAAGGTAAACACTGACAGGAAGTATTTCATAGACTTCAAAAGAAATATCATTCTAATGAAGACCTTCTATATGAAAAGGGAATATGCACATACACACAGAAAGAGACAGGGAAACAATGGGGGAAGAAGAGACAGTCTTAGAGTGGAAAGAAAGATTGCATGAAGGATGCCACAATACACAAGAAAAAACGATGAAAGGCTGAATATGAAATAGCAGCCTAATCACTAAGTGCGTGTAAGATTGATATGTTGACGTTATAAAGATGTACTGGAAGGCTTTAAGTAACCTGAGAAGTTGTGGGATAAATCAAAGTTGTAGAGGAGGCCCGCAGGGGACCGGGTATATACATGTGTAAGGCTATGGACGGGTATTACTAAAAGTCCTTAATACTTCAACAGATCCAGATCCGAAAATAAAGCAAATTTTTCATTGTGAACATATATTTACAGAAAACTGCATTTAATTTGAGCATTGGGAAGGAAACACTTTCATTCGTGGAATCTTTACTTGACATTATTAGTGTATGCAACTTTCCAAAATGTATATCTATGTTTCGATGTTTCTTTAAAAACGATTTCCTGAGTATAGTTAGTTAACTTAGAGCCCCTCTCTCCAGAGATGAGACAGATATGTAAAGAAAGGGTTATGAACTAACCGGTACGAGTACCATATGTTCCCCGTTGAGGTATTCTTTTTTCTTCATTCATTCATTCATCTATATCTAAAGCAGAAATATGAGCCTTTTAGCATTTAATGGGGGGAATTTCAGACAAAAATGCTAAAATGTGAAAGGAATTTAAGCTCAAATACCACATGGCTTTCAATTGATCAGAGTCGGGTGTCAGACCTTTTTTAGAAAGAAAATTAACAAAAGAAATTTGGGAGAGATATTTAATAGCATTTATTTAAAATGTTATCATTCTGTCTTTCATATACTCAAACTCTACTGAGCCATGTAGATTTCCCTTTTATATACTTGTTAACACTTATAAATCAGTACGAAATCAATTCGTTAGAATCTCTAAATTTTGAACTTTGGTTAATAAGCCCCAATGATTTGTATTTCCCAAATCGTCGGCTACACACTCCATATTAATTAACAGACCCGAAGGTTGTCATGTAAAATTGGAGGGATGAGAGTTACTAATGCGCCATAACAATGGGTGAATAATGGTTTTAGATAGATTATAGTAAATCATGATTTAAAACACACCTTAGGTCAAAGAAATAGGTTGTGCCCCGTCCTCCCCCACCCCCTTCCTATAGAAAAGCCAACCTCACCTTAAGATTGTTTTACCTTGCCTGAACTTTCGTTTTTATTTTCTGACACCATAACAGTTTATCCTTACCAGATATGCATCACCATGTAAATCTCTCTTGATTAAAACTATCATTGTTACTAGTTTTAAAATCAATTATAGTCACGAAATAATCATTCTTCAGCTCCTCAACGGTGGTTTCCTAAAAAAAAAAGAGAATACCATTTCCTAACCTAGTTCTCAGCTGGTTTGAAACGGGAACCCACCTATTTTCTGGCCAACTATGACGCATTAAAACTGCATTAAAATTGATAGCTATCATGTTCTGCAGAGAATTGTTATTAAATATCCTCGTATCTAGGTTCTGCATAATAATCGTCATCTAAATGTAAATTAAAAAAGACACTTGATCATATTTTTTCACCACTTTCCATTCATAATTGGTGTGTACTCGTATTGTCACCCTAATGCACTTGCCAGCATCTTGTCATTTTCCTTTTAAAGTTATTTTTGGTTGGGTTTTTCTCTTTTTTCTTTTGGAGAAGGGGTGGGGGCGGGGTGGGAGGTGGGCAATTGCTGCAGTGTCTTGAGTTACACATCGATCCGCAGACCATTTAAAAACAACACATTTTTAATCATCTCAAAGTTGGTGTGACCAGATGTGATCTGAACTCGAGTTTTATTTTACTATAATTCCCGGGAAACCCTGTGGCTATATCCCAACTCGGTGTTTTCTATCATTACTACTATATCTATTCTTTATTTTCCTAGAAATAGGGTCTAGCTATTAAGAATCACTGTGAATATATATGGGCAATTCAACAAGGGAGAATATATGGCACTTCTTTCACAACATTCAATTATCTTTCTATCAGGTGGACTGAGAATATTGTCAATAATTATGTAAAAGGTCTTTCTGAAGAAATGTTCTTTAAGCTAAACTTTTAAGTATTATCCTTCTTTAGTACTTGTTTGATTTCCAAGTTATGTGCCAAGTACAGAAAACCACACACGTTTCATCTCTGTTATATCAAACATAGACCTTACATAATACAAAAGTGTATTCCAATTTCAGTCAAAACAACGTATATTGTATTTATATTGCACTTCTCAATTTATAACAACTAGAAGCAAGCAAGTCCACACATATCCTTTTTTGGTGGCAACAGTCTTCCATACTGTTGTGAGCCTCCTGCAGGACTTTACTATTGTAAATCAAGCTCCGGGGCTCATCTTGTTGCATTTCCCATTCTTTGACTACAACAGCTTAGGTCTCATGTAAAGTTCGAATAACTTTATCCGTTACTTGTTCAACACGCGATGCTGGCTTTGTTGGCATCAAAACACAGCAGGGCTGCAATATTGTATTTCCCAGGATATAAATGATCTGTAGTTCTCTCGTATGGCCTTGTACATTATACTCGGTATGCAATGAATGGGATATTATTTGCACCTCATCTCCCATGTAGACAGAATTCAATCTGTTATCAGACTCTAGCATCTCGCCTTCCACTAGCTTTGTCCTACAAATATACAAAATAATACTGCTAGCCTTGTCATGTAAATGATTCAAAATGAACCAAATCCATACAATATCATGTCCGGATGAGAAGTGATTTGGCTTTACACTTTAGACCTCTCAGTTCTCTATCTGCTCGAGCTAATTAAGCAAATTAAGAATCAGGTAAACTTGGTGAAACTGTAGGCTCATTAAGAGAGTGGCCAATGAAACAGATTAGAGCGAAAAGTAAACAGCGATTCACCCAGCCTTGAAAAGACTCACTCTTCTCTCATTGCCTCACTAGTGTAAAATACTTAATAAGAATGACTCACGTGATACCGTTACCATGGTAATTACACTTCACAGGTCTTAACGCCACATTGTGGCCCATAATGTGATCGGTGCGTGTATGGTAGAGACCGAGAGGGAGAGATTGCGAGACAAGCAAGTCAGTGGCAGGAATGCAGTGGCCTTGCAAGGTTAATGGGAAGAGAGGAAAAGATCGAGGTGTGAGGAATGATGCGGAAGGAAAAGGAATAGCAAGAAATTACTTGAATTATAGTGCGTTGTTTCCACTAAAACGGCTCAAACGAGGAGGTCCTGTGGACTTATCTATTTGTTTAATGTTGGGTTATCCATCATGCAATGGACCGGGCATGTAATTATGTATTATATACGTATAGTTTTGCATAACTATGAGAATGCTGAATAGAGTAGGATTTTGCGTAGACGGATCGCTATATATCAGTCAAGCCAGCGCTTGATAACATCTATGCTCAGGGGCTTGTTTGATAACAAATCCTTACTTACGTTTTTTTTCTTGCTTAGCTATTCGTCCTTGCGAAGTAGCTGGTAAGGAACCTTTAGGGCGGGCACTTTCTAATTGTGAGAATTTTCTCCCAGAGCAAGGGAAATTAGCTAAGCAAGGAAACCAGCGAGCAAGGACTAGCTACCAAGATAATTACAATGGAGCACAGCGACCTTTTGGAAATCGTCTCTAAAAAATTTACATATATACTAGTTATGTGTTAGATGTTTTATACTTTCACATGGTAGTGTGGGAAGGGATATGGGTTGAGGTGCAGGTGGTACTTATGTGTATGGGACTAACAAGTTCGTTGAATACTAATGAGTTAAATACTAATGAGCCAGAAGAGAAGTGGGGTATGGTACATGGAGGTAACCCTGGTCCTGGAGGAGGGAGGAAGCTGGATGTGTAGCTAGAGAGGAGTGCACCTCTTCCATGCAGTCAAAGCCATACCCAAACCTCATTCTCCTTTATCTTGGATGCTTTGGGTTGATTTCAAATGTTAATCAGCCTGGGGTATTTAAACCATTGGGGCAGTTTTGGAATTGCGATTTGGAGTGGCCAGTCTATGTTTTAGAGTAGGAGTGAGAGTCAGAGTCTATAGTTGGAATCAGGAATACCCTCAGTGTCATTACATATGCTGGACAGAGATTGCTTTATGTCTTGTATCAAACTGTGTTTCATGCCTAATTGCAAGTTGATTGCTACATAATATTATGATTGATAGAGCTCCAGTGTGTCCCACACACTGATGGCATTTCAGTGTGTACACACAACTCATGTGACAACTGTAGATGGAAAGAGAAGAAACTATTCCCTGACTTCAAATTGAGTTCAAATGGATCTAATATACGAACGTAACGTGAACATAAAACATTAAAATAAGTTTGAGAGTACCGTAGATTCTTAAGAATTAGTGAAATAAGGTATTGCAGGTACTATGCCTGAAAGTGATGTTTTTTAAATTCATTATAGGCCTATATAATACCTGAACAGTTACATTGAAAAGACGCAATATTCATCATGAATGTTTTCATGCGTGGCCTTATAAAATATAAAAATAATATCAACACGTTTACACAGAGACATTTTTAGAGAACAAAGTCTAATTACTGTGTACTTGTGCACAGATTAACAAACAACTATTATCAAAGATCATTTGGACCTCACATTCATATACTCATAGAAAAGCAGTGAAAAACATGCGAAAAAAGTCTCCCACTCGAATAGAACAGCATAGGAGAAGACGAATAAGCACAGGCAAAAAGAACCCTAGATTAGAAATTGTTTTGGCTGCTAAAGATTGGTCGGAATAAAATCGGCAGCGATCGGCGGGTATCGGCAGGAGGGGCCGATTGCAGGACGCTTAGTGAATGCTCGCTTGAGACGCTACCTGCGCCCCTTCCCAGCGTCCACGTGCCACCAGATCCACCAGCTGCTGCTTTCGGTTTCAGTTCCTAATGGACTTTTGTTTCACTTTTGTTTTTATTTCCCGACCATCGTACAAGTGCGTCGTGGTTAAGTGGGTGGGAGGGAGGAATCGAGGGTGGGCTAGTGGAGGGAGAATAGGAAAAGATGTGCTGAGAGGGCGAAAGTGGACATGTGGATGGGGTTGAAGAGAGTGGGTAGATAATGGGAGAGACAGAAGGGAAGATAAGGAGGGAAAGAATACCCAGGGGCATGGCGTCTTCCCTTTTCACAAATTTCCCTTGTGAGGCTGGCGAAGGGGACAGGGGCGCGAATTCTGTATACCATACATAAGATGGGCGATAGTATGGGGGATTAAATGTATAATTGTATTTAATAAATTTTATTTGAGATCAATTTCACATGACAATATATTCTCATGAACGTCATGAAGCTCAATAATGTGTGAACATTATGCACTGGTTATGAACTTAAGTATTTAAAATATTTGTCGGAAAGGTTAAATAAAACCCTTCTCCAATTGTCCTAATGTAACAATGAAAAATGAGAACAATTGACACAATTGATTCCTCTCCAAACCCTTCTTCAATTACCTCATAGAGGCAATCTGGAATTGGCATGAAAAGAGCGATGACACATTTGTTTTTGAGATGTTGAAATACTCTCACGTGTAACAGTTTTCCAAAGTGGTGCATAGTGTGATAATGGAGTGCAAATCTGAGGGCGCAAGAAGTTTGACGCATTGTGCCCTCAATAATTAATGACATGTTAAAACAGCAGCATTTTAAAAGCAACTGCTTAAAAGTGGGAAATACTTGAGGATTTCACTTATTCCATTTATTCGATCTTGCTGTTTCTCTTGTTTCTTAAGTATCCTTTTTCTTACCTAAGTTGTTTTAAATCTGCATTACAAGCTAAATTGACCAATATTGGGTTTTTCTATAATAATTTAAATATTGTATTGGCCTTAAACTGAATAATAAAAAGGAATAACGTTCTAACTTCGCTTTCTCAATGTATTCGTTGCTCCTTTAGCACTGTAGACTGCATTTGGACTTTCCCCGATTGTTGCATGGATTCTTCAGAAATGCAAGGAACTCAGAAGAGCAGTATGAATGTATAATTATATAATAACCCATAGATCAGATTTTTGTATGATATAAATTGATTAAATATATATATAAAGTGAATAAAGTAAACATAAAGAAGGAGTGAAAGAGCAGCGAAAGATAGGACAGAAAGAACGCAGGGGAAACAGCAAATATAGAGAAGAGAAAGAGAGATAGAGAGAAAGAGAGATACAAAAGCTGTAAGGATGTATTGAATAGAAAACAGGAAACAATGAAAAATCAATGTGGAAAGAGAAAGAAAAACATAGTTAAATGTATGGGAAGCCAATGAAGGAGGGTTGGCTAGTGGGAATGGTCTGTTGCCTCCCTTCTGCCCGTAGCTATTGTAGGTAGGCAGCTGACATAACTGAGTCTGTACGAGGCATAATTACTGAAGTTAATTAGTAGCAAGCAGGTGTCGTTTCCTCCCCATGTCCCCCTTCCCTCCCACTTTTCTATCCCTCCCCAAGGCTCTGATTACACGCCGCGGTCTTGCAGTACAATCTCCACCCAACTCTCCATCACAAAAAGGGACATTTTTTCTACATTTTTCTTTTAAATTTTTCAGTTTTTATTTCAAGCAATACAACAGGCAAGCGCCTTGTACATTCTAGTAATACATCTAAATAATTGCTGCTGCTTATTTTTATGCCGGATCGTCTGACTGATGTGGGATTTCTTTACAAGAATCATTGCCACATTCGCATTAGTGACAATTCCTAAGTGTCAAAGCAAAGTGCTATTGTCAAATTTCGCAGAAACTGTATCGTCCATTGAAATAAATGTTGGATCGCTATTGTCGATCCCCTCTCCTCTCAAAGACATTCATTTCAATGTGTTGAATAAGTGTACATATATGTACAACATTCAAAATCAGTAACTAAATAATATCCACTTCACAAATACTTCCAGGAGAAGATATTTAATCGGTGAGATTTTCAGAAAATGTACAATTGGCAGCTGTACACATTTAGTAAACTCTTCAGAATTAGGCTGCAATTTGGTCAATATATAGGTACATTCGAGAATATTCAGCATTGCATTGATTCTAGCAATCGGTTTGGTTAGGCTGAACTGTGTTTTGAACTTAATTTTCCTCTAAAATTTGGGTTATTTGAGAAGATTGACAAAGTTGAATTGTACATTTTCTGAAAATCTCACCCTTATGTATAAGATGTGGTATGCGTTGAAATATCACTCACGATTTTGAACCATTATGAACGCGGTTTTGAATCCATTACACTAATGAGCTCAATCGTAATTTCAGCATCAAATTTCTATTCAGTAAAAATGTCGCAACATTTTTTCTTCTTCGAAAATAGACAGTTCCATTCATCCAGAGCTTCCATAGGTTTGTTAGAACAATGAGTTATCCGTTGCCATAGAAATCCTGACAAACTTGTGCCGCAGCGCATTGTCTGTATTTGTTCCATTTAGCTTTTGTTTGGATCATCTCAAGTGACACGGAACACAAAAATCAGATTATGCAGGCTTGATGGGATGACATAATTATATAGTGTGAAGGGGATCGGGTGTCTGAGTGGAAAGGCTGAAGAAGGAGGGGGGCCTAGGAAAAGTGGAGGAGAGAGACGAGGGTATGTGGGGGTAAAGAAAAGCTATCAGCTTGTTAAATGTTCGTTGGGGGAGATTGGAGAAACCCGAGAATGGGACGAAAAGTTTGAGAAGGAAAAAGAGTGCAAGTCCTGGGGTGTTCTGGTTAAGGAGGAGGGGGTAAACAACCGTCGGAAAATTAAAATAATAAAATGGAAAATTCGTAGTTGTGCCTTCCCATTCTACTTTTCCGGATCCAGTTTTTCCGGCTCACTCTAATCAGCATAAATCCCCCTATTGTGATTTCATACGTGCGTACATGTATAATAGGCGTGGGAAATAAAGCATCGGCGGAGAAACCGCTATACCAATCAAAACATAGATAATATATAGGGGGTCGGGGATCAATTGTAAAACAATGGAAACAATAGATGTAATGGGAGCATGTCAGCAGTTGTCATGACAACTACAAATAACATATGTAGACTAATTGAGAGGCTCACATGACATTGATGCTATCATTTGTACTTATCTGGCTACTGAAATATGGGAACTCATTCTCCTTCGCCTTTTCTATGCTTCTGAAGTAGTCAGTCTACTTAACACATGTGTATCACACGAAAATACTTCCCATAATAATGAAGCCCTGATATTTCATTATATTTAAATAATAGGGGATTTGCATAGCCGCCATTTTGAATCTACATACGCATGGGACTAATGGTAATGGTACAGCGTAAAATCTATAGAAAACATGCTATATTCAGCATGGTGTATTAATCAATGCTCTAATATCAATATCCATGTTTATAAATCTTTATATAACACATGTACCCACCTTTCCCATCATGCATTTGGTGAACATAGATCATTAAATACAAGCTGTGATATTGGTGAAAGAAAGTCTTGCAATTTTCGATAAAAACGCTATTGAATATTGGTATGTCAGATTTCACCAGAATCCATCCCAGGATGCACTGTAAGAGACATGCGCATTGACACATGCAAATCCCATATTGTGCTTAATCAAACAGTTATAGTATAGAAAATATGAATAAGGCCCTGGATCTCTGCAGGGTGTGTACATCGTTGCATTCTTAAACACCTTCGAATGTATAGGCAGTGCAGCTAGGAATCGCATGTATACATACATGTATACACATTATCTAAAGACGAGAATAGGAAGAGGGGCGGATCATCGACGTAGGCATACGTGACGGAAGTCGAGCTGCCGCCTGTCCGCTTCAATTTTAGATTAACACGTCCGCGCAAACAAAAGAGTCCAGTAGTAGTTGAATCGGAGTGACTGAGGGAGTGAGGAAGGGATGAATTAGCCGACAGCGGATTCCACTTCCCGGACAACAGATACGGATAATAAACTTCTACAGATGCAGACAGGGAGCAGGGGCATAAAGTAAAAACTATCAGATTTTTATTAGATAAGTTCGCCCTTTTAATTAAACATGCGAAACTTCTGCCTGCAGTAAAAGTCGATGATTGTTTCTGGCAGGTTTAGGTCATGCTGGAAGGTGATAGGAAAAGGATCGAAAGAATTGAAGGTAGATGAAAAACAAGAAAAGAGGGGAAACAGAAGAAGGAAGATGGTGTCCATTGCAGCTGGGGGAGGAGGGAGGGGGCGGGGGATCAATGGAGAAAGCCGAATGGTGAACTAACTGAATTCATGTTTCTATTGAGACCTAGAATTCATAATAGCGAAGACGAGCAAGAGTAATGATATAATTAGAAGATCACGGAGGATTCAAACTGAGAGGAAAGGACAGGATGACAAAACTGATAACAAATGGAAGGAGACAAGAGTAATAAGGCCTTGTGAATGAAGTGGAAAGGCGATGAAGAAATATTGAGACAGGAGGATAATTGAACGGTTTTCATCTTATTAACTATTCATCATCTGCAATACTTCACTTCAGAAATGGGCATTGACTGGTGCAAAGGCTCTCGTCCATCGGTGATTACAACTCCGCAGATAATCACTGCAAGGTCTCAACCTCCCGCTGAGAAAATTCAATACACAAATATGACACTACTTATAGTTTGCGATCTATAATCGTAGTGAGGTCGTGAAGGGATCGCAGAGAGACATGCCAGGCATCCTTATTACAAGCTTTGAGAAAGGAACTGGGGAGAAAATTACAGGCCACACCACCTACTTCCATTCTCCCCCTATTACCCTTCCCTTTCACTCCCTCCATTCTCCGTAACAACCTTTTTTGAGAGAGAATTTTCAAATTTCTGAGTTCATCAAATAATAGCCAGTCTCCGCTATGCATCCCAGAGTGTGCTCTGTTCGAGAATAATGGTAGATGATTTCAGTAATTACAGTCCCTGATATTTCCCACGACATGCTCCCCGAACGCACCAGATCGATCCCACAATGCACTCACTTCCGGCTGCTTTTGTTGAAGCATTTTAATGGCGGGGGTAGGTTTACTTCGGGCAGATGTTATTTAAATTGAGACTTTGATTCTCGGTGTTTCTATAGATAGGGTGTGTTTGGTATCAAAAGAGTTATTTCACTTTTTATTCGCGCTAACTTTTGAAAGGGGTGAACGAATGGCTCCCGTAGGAGTGAGAAAGAGGGAGAGAGTGCGGTCACTAAAACCTTTATGTTGCTATTGACAGGTACAGTGGCTTTTGTATTGTAGTGTATATTCTGATAATAAGAGGAACGTTCAATGGGTGTTCTGGAACCTGCTGGGTGAACTGGGGGGATTCTAGAAAAGGAAGACTTCAAACCAAACCCTCTCTAACTCACCGAAACGTGAGAGACCAGCATGAAATTCAAAGTTAATTTTTCTTTCATCTCCAAACGCTAAAATCATTTAATGATTTAATGGTGAACATATTTGAATGAGGAAACTCAGAAAAAGTAACACTGAGAAGGCCATAGTAATTAATTAAAAAATATGATGCAATCTATTGAAAGTCTTTCATGACTCTCATTGAACTTTAGTGTAGGTACTCCAAAGCTATCATACTAAAATACCCATAAGATTCAATACATACTGATAATCAATAAAGTTTTCTATCGCTCTCTGGATTAACTAGTATTTCATGACATGTACGTGCTCTTCAATAGATTGTAGTATAGGCTTCCCATATAGTTCTCTATCATTCTCTCTCGTTATCTTGAATGTGGTGGAGAGTGGGGCTTCGCCATTGGATGTGATACGTTCACTGGCTTTTTCTACAACTCCACTGTAACATTTTTTTCTACTTTTGTGTTCATTTAAATCCCTAGGCGTTGTTATTCTTACATCAGCTTTGGGAGAAAAAAGTTATGGCTGGTGGAAAGGCCCTTTGTGAGCGTCATCGCCCAGGGCCAATGGTCAAGTACCTTAATAGAGACGTGAGGGGTCTGGGTTCATTATAAAGCTTAGACTCAAGTGGAGGATAAGATGTCTGAGTGGGTGAAAAGTGAACATATTGTGATGGTGCTTGGAGGTATCAAAAGGCTTTGCTTCACCGAGCTTCAATGCTGGAAGGAAGGAAGGAAAGAAGGAAGGGGGTTGAAAGGGATGGAGAGCCAAAACTGGTGAGAAAATTGGGGGCACCGAAAGTGAGAATATATTATAATTAAAAATGGCGACAGTCTGGATATTGTATGAAATGAAGAATGGCATTCACTCCGTTGCAGTCATTTGGTACCTAACTGATTCATGAATAATAATTCAAAATGTTATTGCGATATACAGACAAAGAGTTTACATATTGCCATGGATCAATGATACCAATGACAAGCTTCTTTTCCCTATGCCACTATTGAATTTGGAAGGAAAAGGAAGGGCTGAGATGGAAGAATGAGAGAGAAGAGGGGTGAGAGTGAGTTTGCAATAGGCACATGAAAAAACCCCTGGAAATTGGAGAGACAGCGATGGGAGGGAACTGACGGAATATACAATGTGAGTATGAATGGGATGAGATGAGGGATATAGATAGCCTCAGATGTAAATCAACCAGATGTGAAGGTTTGCCAATTATACTGTGTATGGTCAAGTGGAGTATTCTATATCTGATGAATATAAGGTGAACAGATTGTCAAGGTACTTATGTGGTGCTTCAGTGGACTCAGGTGAGCAGAGGTAGAGGGGATAGGGGCACAACGGGAAGTGTGGGTCACTGGGGTCGGGGCCATTAATAACAAGGTGAGGTGTGTATTCCGGTTACGGTGGGAAAGGGTGATTTATTAGAAAGTTTCTAATGATTCCGTTAGCCCCTGTCAGTACCAGGTAATGGAGTGAAAAGGATGTAATTTCATTTGAAATTCTTACAGAGGCAAAGGTAAATTTTCCTATTAAAATATGCCCCAACAAGTCCAGGCGATCTATCTAAAACTGTAAAGAAATAAGATGAGAGCCAGCGATCTACTTGCAACAAGCAAGAATGAATCATAAGGTGAGAGAGCAGTTTATAGTAGCAAAGAAGAAAATGAAGACATTTTTTAAGAAAACGTGTATAATTTGCCTGCGATAGAATGAGCGTAAACAAGCGCGTTTTATTTAAAAAGAAAGAAGCTAGAAAGTGCTTACAAAAACGTTTTGTTTAGTATCTCTTGCACAGACTTCACAGTATTTTTTATTACTCTGAGCACGTAGCTGATTATTCGTGGAAAATCATATTACAATCACTCGGGCAATGTGAATCGAATCATATTGATGGGGTTTCTCTCACCATGGTTACAGTTCCTCGCTTCAGTCTGCCCCTAAAAGATATGAAATGCCATTTTCATTAATTGACAGAATTGTTTCAGGCGAAACGAATTTTCTTTTTCGAATATGATTCCAATCGAGAACATTGGGCAAATTGTAAAAATCAACTCTCCACTGTTTGACACGAAACTATTCCTAGTTTAAGGGGAAATGACGATTTTAAGACCAGATACCTGGACTATGCTATACGTCCCTTCCCTTAGCTGTCTTCCATTCTGTCGTCTCTCTCTCTTCAATAATATATATAGGTCTATCCCATCCTTTATGGCACACTGTACTTGTCAATATGGTTGCAAAGAAAACACACGAAAATATTGAAATTTAGTTGGTAAAATGTGCGGAAAAAATCCTTGAGTTTAAGAGGCGGAAGATGCGCACTTTGTCATGGCGCCTGCGCCTGGGCAGCGAGGCATCTAAGTGTATGTAGCTAATATCCACGCCTGAATGCACACTCCCCATTCACTCACTCACTCCTTTCCCATCTCAATCCACACCCAATTTTCCACAGTTATCTCTCGGCGATATCGCCACCCAACTATGTACGACAGCTATGTGAGGGAATTAATACAATTTTAACGGCTGGCGTGCTCACCCTTTACACTACCCTACCCCAGGGGTTCCCCAAACCTCCCATGAGAGCAGTCCGAGCCGGTGCATCTGTTTTTAACAAGAGACAAGAGGAGGTATAGGGGGTCCCCGCGGTTTTGTGATAGCCGGAGGAAAACTGTCAAGACACCGAACTAAGAGAAAGCACCCGCATGGACATGGCGGTCATTTCTCTTCTAACCCTTGCCCCCAGACTGTCGCCCCCTCTTACGGCGAACTAATGAAGCTGTTACGGACATCTCTGTATCTCGCGCATGCCCAGTCGAGCATGAGGATGGTTTGTGTGTCTACCACTGGGGGCTCGCGGTAGCTCGAGGGCACTTTTCTTTGCCACACACAGGGAAAGGGCAATTACTTAGAACCTTGGGTCCGAGGGCTAGTATAAAGCCCTTTTGGGACACGCAAGAGATGCTGGGTAGCGTCCCAGGGCCATTGTAGACGCCTTCAGCGTCTCATCACCCCACGTGACTAGTAGTGTACCCTGGGTAAAGATCACACCACCAGACGGTAGGCAGAAAGTCTACTTTTTACTCACCTATATACATAAAGTTCTTTCTTCTCCTCCCAGGTTATAAAGACCTGTATATTCCTATCAGGAACTACACCAAGTACATGTCTGAAGCAAAATTGGATCTCAATACTGTTGGTTTATCGGTTTTCCGATGTATTAATATCGATGATCAGTGTCAACAGCATTAATGGAGATTATTTTACATTTTATTCCTCCGGAACATGCTTCAATATACGGTATCATTTGGAATTTGACCGTGTTAGACAGGAAATTAAATCAATTGTTCCATTTCGTATTGAAGTTCCTTCCCCAACTCTTATGATTGTTTCATCAGAAAAAACGATTTCATTCAGAAAAAATGCGCTGTGTTCTTGAAATGAATACTGAGGTGACAGATTAGTTATTGTTTAATAAAACCGTTCTAAGTATTCATATATATTTCCTAACTATCATCTATTATATATACCCACACGTCTTTTGTACCAAGCGTGAACCTTGTGTGTGTTGGTGACATTACCAGTAGTTGACCAACAACAAAGCTATTCTCGACCACTAGATTGATGCCAGCGTTTGTGTTTATATTCACGGGATTAAAGTCCTATTACAACATTGAATCATAAGTAATTTTGAATGTTTATCTGAGCCAGAACAAAAATAGTTAGCATTGATATATATATATTGGACTACACATCCCATAGGTTTTGAAAAATACCAGTATAAAAACAACATTGAAAATAACATTTCCCAAACATAGGAGATTTCAATATTAGACAACAACAGAATGGACCAACGTTTAGTCGGCTACCACCCATATAGAACCCGTCCATCACTTTCCAACATCTCACTTACCTACCCATTCATTCTCCTCTGCGCCTTCAAATATTTGTGGCATTTAATGGCCGTAAAAGTATAAATCGTTCAGCTTGCAACCAAATTAAATTTCTTGTGTGAAACCGAATGCTTATATTAGGATTTACCGCTACTTGGTCCATCCAATCGAAGCGGGGAAATTTCCATGGGGAAATTTTAACGCAGCTTAGATTAGATTGAGATTGTCAGCAAAAATACTTTGGGAGAGAAACTCAGGATAATTTGGCCGAAGGGCATAAATCATTGTACAAACACCCTAGACGTGGTCTATTGTTGATGCTAATGTGCAACCACTTGAAATTTGTGGTATGCATCGTGTCCTTCTCTCACCATCCTTCCCTTGTCCCTACACTATGTCCGGGCAATATCTCACATTTAAACACAATTTTTGTTTCTTCTTAATCGCACAGACTGTAATATTTACAGTATATTTAAATTATTTCGAATGGTATCCCTTTGAAATATCGATATATCGATAATGAGTGCAAATACAATTTATTTGAAAAAACAAACATTTCAGAAACGTACATCCAAAATTAATAATTAACTTTAACTTGTATAATACCCTGTTAATGTTTGTCTTTTAGCCAGTCTCTCTGTTAGTATAGATGTCTTTCTATAATGAGGTGGCGGCTGGAAGACCTGGATATCAGAAGCCTGGTCACCTATTTGTCTAAACACTGTATGATCTCGGACAAATAAAGTATAATTCAATTCAATTCAAAATCTTCCTGAATTTGAATCCACACGTGTATGGCAACTTGGAAGATATGCATTCAATTTCAAATTAAAATTCAGAGTTTCACATGGATCTGCCTGCATGTTGTACCCTTTCAGTCGATTTATGACACTTTCTTTTTATTTTCAGGTAAGCTTGGACCGCAATGTATTCATAAGATCTATTTGAAGTAAGTGATACCTTCTTATATTGATAATTATGGCCATGCACAAATGACTGCATGACAAGGAAGCCTAGTCCTTAACCTACGGTATTACTGTTTGTTTCAGAATGGACCCATTTCTCATTCAATTCATGTATTTTATATTGTATTTTGTTGATATTTTCTGATTGAAAATGGAGGTTTTCACTCAATCTCAGGAGATGTTCAATAATAGTTGCTCTAGAAATAGGCATTGGGCCTTAACCCTATAAGGGCGAGAGGGTCTTATAAGGGGGTTTCTCCTTGAAATCGTTGCTTATTGTCTATGCACTGAGCATTATACAAACGAAAAAATCTTTTTGATACTTCAAATATTAGTGAAGTTATAGTCTTTCAAAGTTACCTGTCTCTTAAATTTTGAGCTAAACTACTTAGCCTAAGAGTCTTTTTAAAAGGAGATAGACCATGTAAGAAACAATGATGTCCAGACAGTGACAGTCAAACAGGAAAATGCCACATAGTCTTTTTATCATAATTTTTCTGTAAGAAATGCGATTTGTACTTAGTAAATTGCACATGATCCAAAATTTTCTGCTCTACTTGTTGTGAGTTGAAATTTAGAAATTTCATCTTTTTATATCACCATAGCAACCATTTACCAGATGTACAGTTTTTCAATTGAAAAAAAGGATTGTTTGGTTGCCATGGAAATCATTCTAAAGGAACCATTTTCAAAATTCATCAATTTTTACGCCTATTCATTTTATTCAGCATGAAAAACTGAATAAATGGCACTTTTGCAAAAAAATAAATTTAGATTTAGATTTTTTTCCAATTTAAGGCTGCGTTTCCACTGGCTCGCTCTTTTAGCCCGCTCTTCATACGCTCTTTTATTTTCCCAGAGCGACTAACAAGCGAAGTTTGAGCGAAGCCAGAGCGGTCTAATAGAATAGGTTACTGCGCTTTCTATACGCTCTTAAAAACGGCTATTTGCGCTTCTTTTTGACGTTGCGCTAATATCTGCTGTGTTTGATTTGAGCGCAGCAACACAACGCTCTTTCTACCTGTTAAACGAGCGGACCAAGAGCGCAGTGAGAGCGCACAAACTCATTTGCTATTGAATTCATATAGGAAACAAGCGCAGCAGTAGAATTCCGGTAGAATCGCCCTGCGCTTGTGTTGCGCTAAAAATATTAGCGGATGAAGAGCGAATGACAAGCACGCTATAAACAAGCGCAGCAAGAGCGAGCAATGAGCGCATATATAAGCGATCCAGTGGGATCCCACCTTAACAATAAATATTGCGTAAATTGATTTATAATTCTTCCAATTTAGGTACATCCTATTGTGGGCACCAAATTTTCTGCATCTACCAAGCACAAAAACTGTTTTCTGATTATTGGTCCTTGCAACACTTGCAACACATTGGTATAGGAGGAAGAGTGTAGAATAACATGTTTTATTAAATGACTAGCATGTCTTATAGGCAATATTATGGGGGAATTGACCTAAATAATAGTGCATAAATGCACTACTCGCCCTGATAGGGTTAAGGGAAGGTGATGTCCAGGACAGGTCATATATAGATTTCGTTTTCCGAAATTGCAGATAAATTTATTTCTAACCATTAAGTCACTTCAGTTCATAACAACATACAATTGAAAACAACTAAACTATTTTCCACATCATGCGAATCAAATATGAAGCCACGATAATATATATGCTACAGTATCATATCACTATCATCAGTACAGAGTACTGCAGACACTATCTCTCTTAAAACTAGACTGGTGGTTTAGTGCGGAAATCTCAAAGTAGCCAGGCCCGATGGTAGGCCTACAAAGCATCAAAGATGTGATTATGACTATAATCCCATCATAATACCCTGTAGCCCCCGGCAGCTATTATACCCTATTGTACTAGTCAGGGCCACTCTATAGCCATCCTCATCTCCCCTCTCAGATCCTGTGTTATAATAAACCTGCCTCTTAGCCGGACAGTTAATCCATGTATCTGGCAGTGATTTCACCCTGTCCCAGTCCAGTGGCTGGTGAAAGTTGCAACGGTTCAGTGGCTTAAATCTACCCTGTCAATCATGCATACGTATGTATATGCCAACATCTTGAGCTCAGTTATTATAATGATAAGTTGGCCTCTATTCACTCTGTGCATTTTCCTTGTCGAGGGCAGGTCTTTGCTGGTGCTTCAGTTGGCAACCAGATCTTCCCCTTCTCTATTTGAGTATGATATTAATGCCCCCGTTGCATAACTATCTGCGAGTAGCTTTTTCAGTGTTACTATTGAGCTCGCAGATTGTTATGCAACGGGGGCATAATCTAGAGAGTGGAAATTGCCTAGGCTTATAGTAGAGAAACTCGATCTAACCTTCTCTCTAAGGGCCCTAACCGTTAATGAAGCAGGGCCCTGTCAGTACTAGTGTGTAGGTGTTACCGATTCTAGCACACAAAGTAAATTTGGTGCGATACTCTGCATGGTATCATCTAATAATTGACTCGTCCACAAAGGGCTTTGTATTAAGGTCCAGACTGAATCCGTGCCGGGTAGCCAAGCCAAGGAGTGGGTCGATTGAGTAAGTTAAGGGGGAGAACGTGGGTGGGTGGGGATAAGAGGGTGGGTGGATTAGGACGTTATAAATGAATGGCACTAATGTCTAACCACACATCAGAGATGTGGTCATGGCCATAATCCTATCATAATACCCTTTAGCCTGGAGCAAGTATTATATCGTACTGACCGGACCTCCCTTTGCTAATAGGGCCGTGCTATTTAGTTGATTCAGAATCGTTCGAGTTGGGATGAACACCAATTATGAAATGGGCCTAGAATAGAAAACTGAGTCAGCCAGTATCAGGATAACTAATATGATACTATATATTGGACTCTCTTTGTTGTCCGGCGCTAGATAAATAGGATCCAATATAAAGAGATCTAATGAATATAAAGCTCGAACAAAAACCTTAATCTTATTCTGTATATTATAGACTAGCTAGATGTCTATGTCAATCTTAAGTCTACATGTATATATGCTGTCATGACTATTGAATTATATTATCCTTTCCTTAAAACATTTCGGTGGACATTCTAATGGCGAATCGGAGATATAGAGGTAGAGACTGAAGAGAGTGCCATGATTCAATTAAAGAGAAAACTTGATTATTAGAAAATGACGAAGAAACTGGACTGTTAACGGCAAAGTCCACTACTAGCTAGACCAATAAACGAAAGTAATCAATTCACATCGTCAGTGAGATTGAGAAACGATGAGGAAATTAATTGTGAAGGTCCAGAAGGTCCAGGAAGTAGGGAAGCATTGAAATAACAATATAGGTGACAGTCGAGGAAGCATGGTACATAAGACAACAAGAGATTTCAGTTCAGTTGCAAGCAAGGAAGACAAAGGTTGTTGATATTGGAGAAGGGATTATTTGATATTGCCCATGTACGACAGCCCCTGCAGACACGGCGACTTGTAGCAGTTGGAAACCTCTGGTATCCAATCGATCGGACCATGTTCCCTCTGCCTATTTTACAAATTCATGTACTTGAGTAACGGAAGGTGATTTGCCAAAAGATGGTTAAGGTTTAGAAATCAAATGAGATCAGCAAGCACACAACATTCCACTTTAGCATATCATAGCTAAGATATACAATTCATCAATTCACTTTTCTTGCTTTCAGATACATATATATTTTTATTTCTCTTCATCATTTACAATATTTAAATCAGTCGGTGAGAAATTGGGTAATCTGCACCAATCTTCGCCAATGTTCTTCTCGGGTACCCTAAGCATATTTCACACAACTATCTTATTTGCCAAAGGCTTAATTCTAACACTTTTACAAGTAAAATAGGTCTAGAATAGTTAACAATGTGGTCCTTAATTACTCCTCCTACCTTTTAGGAATTCTGGCCATGTATTTAGTCGCCAGTTTAAGAGTTATTAACCTTGATTCAATTAAAGTGAAAACCTTTGAAATTGAGAAACCATATCCATCCAATACTAGATGGTTTATTGCCATCCTAAACGAAATGATACATTCTTCAGTTAAGAAGCACACACATCATGATTAACGCAGTGTAGGAATGATACTAAAAATATAATTATAATGTTTATGAGGAGGTAAAATCGCGTTTCTGCATTTCGTACTTACAAAGGCCCCCAGCTGTTAAGCATTTGTGAAGTTCTAAGAAACATTACATGAAAGAATGATGGCCTTTGGTTTAAAGGGCTCTAACCGATATGAGAGTAGATAGTTGTCTGAGCATGCAATAGACATGTTTTAATGTGAAATGCATGTTCTAGCGTCAGGAATGAAAGTTTGCATAAAACCCAGAAGAGCTTTTATACGTCGCGTGATAGAATATCTCATCACTCCAACCCTCAAGGGGAGAATGAATAATTCTATCGTACAGTCACAAATCATTGATGTTCTCTTTTCTGCCTGATATTGTAGAGACGTTAGACATTCTTCGTTGAAAATGTAACTCTTTTATCGCCTCTTAGGAATCAAATCAGTTGTAATACCAATGAATCACAACAGTAGATTTAGTTGTACACTTTATAATCACATTCATTTCCTTTAAATCATTCAGGGATATTAGCAATTATTTAGGTATTATGGGTAAGATTTTCAGAAAATGTACAATTCAACTTCGCCAATCTTCTGAAATAACCCAAATTTCAGACGAAAATAAAGTTAAAAAATTTAATACAGTTCAACCTAACCAAACAGATTGCTAGAATCAATGCAATGGGGAATATACTCGAATCTACCTAGTATTGGCCAAATTGCAGTCTAATTTAGCAGAATTTACAAAATGTGTACAGCTGCCAATTGTACATTTTCTGAAAACCTGACCCATATATGGTAATCATCATTATCGGAGCAAGTTTAAATTAAAATTAATATACGAAGGGAATTAAAAGCAACAACTCTGATCACAATGTATTTCCCACCATGCAGGGGTGGTCTCATGTATCTGCGAAGATGCATGAGATATTAAATCATTCCCACGACAGTAAACCCACTTCGCCATGATATCAACAGACTTTTTACTATGGACCACGTGAATCCATTTGTAAGCAATCGTGATTGGTAAGTGGGATTTATGATTTCTGGCAATATACGTTTAATATTTTGTATAGTGTGGCGCGAACAAAAGCCCGTAAAGCGTCCGACACCAACCCATCCCAGGTCAGGCCAGCAAATAAACCTCACCACGCCGACAGCAGGTCTCTCTTTATTGTTACCTTTATCGCCCATTCCAAGGCTGTTAGTCCTTTGTAAAATCCATCTATAAACTATGAAGTACTGAGGGTGTGGACAAACGTAATTACGTGGGTTCTATATGGTATCCTGCTGCCACCTGAAGGTATATATCTTAAGTTGAAATTGTGAGTAGTATAGGGAAAATATACTACAGTAATGGTAGGGTTGAGCGTGCCACGAGGCCTGGTTGAAGCGATAGACCTCGTTTATCCTGTGGTGGGCGCGGGCAAGGCGGTACGTGTGCTCCATCCCTCCAATCATTACCTTGCCTGAGTAGAGATTTCATTCTTTTCTTCGTTTTGTGCAAGCTAGCAGCTTAGCCCGTTTGTTAAACTAAAAAAAAACAGATAATATATCGAGCTCAATTGGATGGGGAAATTTGTTAATATTCTTGTTTTAGTGGCTAAGGTGTCTTGGGTATACATGTACGTAAAACAAACTTTATCAAAGATTATTTGCAAGAGCTATTTGCTGCAATGTTCATATTTTGGAAATTTGAAGTCGTATGAAAACATGTATCAAATTTCATAAAACTTATGACATTTCTGAAATGTTTTACAATAAAACTTGTTACAAATAAAACCTTAATCTTAATATCATCTTTTCAAACATGACAGTATCTCAAAATCAATTATTGTCGACTTGTTACTAATTCTTCTGTGACACAAGAATGCTGCGTGTATACATTTGTTTTTGGTGTTTTAAATGGTTTATTCTGCAGATGCATTACGCCACGGGGACGTTATTCCCAGTAGTACAGAATCTAGAGTTAAAGTATGAGACCCACTGTTAACATAAACCCACTGCTAACATAAATGACGCCAGCCAGATCGATTGCCTAATTACACACTTGCATATTCAAATCAATCAATTAAGTATGCTAAACATGTATGTGCAGTCCAAGTTACAGACTTCATAACTTCCTATTTAGTTCCCAACCTCTCGGAGCTGCTTTCACCAAGGCTATAGTAATCATCCGTTATTTTTAGGTTCATACATTTCTGCCTAGAATGGCACATATCTGTGCCATAGGTAACCTGTGGAAATGAGGGTCAGGGGACAGAAGAATGGAGGGAGGGAGAATTAAAGAGGGAGTCAGAGGTTATAAATCAAAACAATGGCCAAAGCAATAAGCAAACAATGCCCCTTTAAATATTCATGGGTCTGTCTATGGGTAATAATGGGCCACCATAACGAATCCCAGCCCTTATGGTACCTCCGCGTTTGAGCCAGGTTTACCCGGTGAATGAGGCGAGGTCTGATATATGGGGGCTTCTGTTCATACGTATAGATACATACCAGGGATATTATTTACAGATGCATTCATTCACCTCTTTCTTATACATGCCTGTTTGTGTGAGATGGGAGTGTACCTCCACAATACAGTATACATAGATATGGGTCTTAAATAGTGACTAAACGATTGGGAAGGTTGTGATTAGATAGGGGGTGGGGTGGAGGTGGTGGCTCTTCATTTATTCTAAAACTCCATTTTAAACATCACACTTCGCATATATGCCAGAAATACAGGGGCATAACTAGAAACGAGAGCTTTAATTTGACCGTATAAGATTATGTAAATTCGATCCATATAGTTAGATGCAGCATGATCTAAACTTGTACTTCTTTATATTTTCATCCTCTCATCATTTTCTACTTGTTGTGAATTGTGATGCCGATGAAGGATTGAAAATGCCTATGATCACAAGTCTTGGACGATTATGAGAGGGTAGAATAAATCAGTTATAACATTTGGGAAATCTAGGAATGTAGTAATACTATTTAGAGATAGCGTGAGTAATTCTGCATTGAATTGTTTAACCTGGGAATGCATTATCAGACCTTACACATCTATTGTGCGGAGGTTTTTAAAGACCTCTTTCTCTTTCTATTTCATATTCTTGGAAAATCTTGTGTAAAACCTCGAAGCTATATAGTATACTTAATTGTATCGTCTATCTGAAAGAAATCAAATGCCTTTTTTGTTTCTTAATGTAAAACGAAGTAAATGAAAACTATACTTTTTTATCAGCACCTCCTGAGAAGAGCATCTAATTTGATACAATTCTGAGTACTGGATAACATTTTCAGATTTCAAATCTTCATTTCAGTACGACCTTGAAGAAGAACGAATATTTAGGTGAAAATCCGATTCAATTCTTTAGATCTTAAATTACCGCTATTTTCCGTTGATGTACTACTCGCATGATGATTACAAATCGCAAATATTTCCTGATAAAAGATTATTTCTTACGTTCAAAACAGATCCTTCTATCCTTCTATCCTTCTATGAAGTTCAAAAACAAGAGGAAGGTACCCAACTGTTTGAGTGATAATATGTGGATTGATGGAGTCTCGCCTTATGAATAAGATTTCGTATAAGTGATTATAGTATTGCATGATTCTAGCAAAATGGCCCATTCGTTCTCACCACGCTTTAACTGTGACAGGTAGATTATACTATAGGGACTCTGTATTATAACTTTATATAGGAAACTCTCGTTGCTCATGCTGATCATACTGCTCATATTGCTCATACTGCTCATACTGCTCATACTGCTCATACTGCTCATACTGCTTTTCAGAAGCTGAAGTCTATTGTATTGAATAAGCTTATTTTTCTCTGAAGTTACCGTACATGAAGATTATTTGCATTACGTCATATGGGAATTGTCAATGATTAGTGGATTGATATGTATCCACATTTCATTTAAGACATTTGTCACTATTATATTTTAGGGGTTTGACAGTGCCATAAGGTATTAAGGCATTCTTACACTGTGAGAGGCTAGCTATAACGGGTGTGACGTTGTTTCAAGATCGCTAATGATAAAAGTAGTCGTGCTGAATATCCTTCTCTCATCTCTAAATTTATTCTAAAGACTTTAGTCACGATCGACATGATCAAATAATACCGTTCAAAAGCATTTCCAAGTTTGAAATCGACAGAAAACATATACTAAGAGCAATAGTTTACATAAAGGTACAAACAACTTTTTGTTGTGTTCCTATTCAGTCATGATGGATACTCAATTCTGTAGTCAAGGTTGAAACTCCATACTTCTTTGTTTAAAATCGAAATCTGTGCTTGTTGTCTGTTATACAGAAAACATAATAATTAATTGAACAATGCAGATATGTATCTTGTCTTTGTAATTACTGAAACTCATATTTATATTGTATGTGCATATATATTATGTTACAAGACAATGATGTTTGTTCTCAGTGAATATCACCTTGTATGTTCATAGATATCTTATTTCTCATATCCTCTCTTTGGACGTTATTTTATATGTGCGGATGATGAAATGGGAGATATTCAATCTGGATTGCATGTTCTATTGGGTTTTTAAGTTTCATACACCCGGCTGCTGACTCTCGAATTACAAAGCTCATGGTGACTTTTAGTTATTCTAAGTGGAAGATTCGAAAGTATCATTTTATCATTTGGGAATGGCTTTACATCAATTTATTATTAGAACTCAATTGCAATACTTTTAATAATATATTTGGGGAGTGCAAAGACAGTCCGGAACGCATGGGTCAATTCGCTCGCCATGGCAATATCTTTATATAACTATATACCTTAACCCAAGGAAAGATTATTATAGAGCTTAGTTTGTATTATAATGTAATTATGAAACTAATTGTCTTGGATACTGAATATGGTACATGCTGAGGTCATCTCTTGATATTTGTTGTGGTAGAAGATGGGGAAATACAAAATTTGATTTTGGTGTTGGTTTATCAACTAGATTATTCGGGTACATAGCTCTTAAACTTAATATCTATGATTAATTTTACACCTAGAAGTTATATAGAAGGACCTCCTCAAAGGCTTTGGCTATTTCAAGGTGCACTTCCTTTTTTCATCACCAATTAGATATCATATTGCAGTGTTTGATGCATGGGTCCCATCACTCGGTCCGTTAGTGTTGTCAGAATGCAGTCTATTTGATTTGATCTCTGCCTCTATTTGTATTTCAATACCTGCCACATCATCACTTCAAAGTCGCATTGTTGGTCTGCTGATTCATTGACATTTCTATTCCATTCTATTGATATAATAACCATTGAATGGCATAAGATGAACAGTAGTACACACAATTGGGACAGCAGCTTTTCTCTCGATAGTATTCAAATGTTCAGTCAGCTTTGGTTACTCCTGAGGGATCGTTAAGCATAGAATAGCTCTAGTATCTCTAATTGATTGTTCAATATAGTTGATTCCTAAATCCCACCGCAGCCTTTTCACTCATCCATTTATTAGTCCAAAATGCGTCCATGTTATATGCACGTATGGATACACATGTTTTCACCTATATCATAAATAAGGATGGTATAGAATTGACACAATACCAAATAAGACACTGAGAGATGAATTTTTGTCAATTGTCATTTATTTAAGCTTGACCAAACATGTTTCGAGGATTGGTTGTCCTCTCCATCAGTACATCATAAATAAAGTATTTGTGTATTTCCGGTTATAGGAGATGAGGGGTGTAACTTTTCTTTGAAAGAAATCTAATTTTTAAAATGGCTCCTTTCCTATATCCCGCACGGACTATATTCAGCCGCGCAAGGCTTTCCTTGGGAATACTTGGTCATGCGGCGGAAGAATATTTAACAATACATTCGAAATATAGTTTGTAAGAGTTTTCTGGTGGGAAAAGGCTATTGTGTTCCTACTTTAGTTAGATATTTTGGGTAAAAAGAAATACAAAGATCAATTCTATTTTGGGTGGGCTAGGTTTTTCTAGGTAGGGGTAGGGGAGAGTAAACAGGAAAAAGACCTGTTTATTTCCCCATAGAATAAAATATATCATACAAACCCCATCCCCTCATAAATAGGCCTACATATATCAAATGTGTTGCGGTATCAATCCTTTCCACATTGCAACCGACCCAAGCCCTCCATCCACAATATTCTCTCGAATGAGAGACTTTTTTGTATCCGCAGAACTCGTTCACAGCTTCTACTAGGAATAACAAAAAACAACACAAAGGTATCACGTGTACCGTAACAGAGTAGTTTATTCGTATACACGTGTAGTTTTAGCTTTAAGATCTGATTCACAAATGTATTCTCATTTTACTTTCTCCTCTTACTGGTTTTTACCCGCCAGGTGAATGTGTCCTATAACACTGACGCTACCTTATTTTTTCATGTATTGTCGTCAACAGGAGGACTTGATGCCTTTTCGAGCCTCGACTTGCAACAGATTGTTAGTGTTCCTTGTAGATAAATCATATATTCATTTTATGGCAAAGGTCTACGGAATTATGCGGGGAACATTTTCTTCTATGAACAAGAAAAATAAAAACACCTTTTATAATGTATTATTTCAAAACGAAAAAAAAAGAACAAGAGCGAGGGAATAAATATAAACTTTTTCAGTGTTTTGAGATAGAGAATTATTGAAATCTTTATTTTACTGATGTAATAACCTTAATTAACTATAGCTTGAAATTAGATTGATGGGTATAAGCCATGTTATTCTAATACTATTCAGGCATAAGCTTTTATCAAGCATGAATTTATACAAATTCACCGAAATATGATGTTTGGTGTAATGACTGTAATATCTTTCTTGAATCAAAAATGCAACAATATTATTTATTATAATCACAACATGATTGGGATTGATTGATGGTTATTTCATACAGATCCATTTGAATAATCGACGTGTTTACGTATACATACTCATCTCCAGATCCCGTACAAGTAAGAACATTAGGACAATTAAAGATTGGGAAGATTCTCAAAAAGAGATTACGGGGATACGCACCTGCTTGTCATAACATATTGTTTCCATTGGCCTGACCTTTTGACCCTCACCCGAATATGATACATCACAAGGCAAATAGAATCAATTCAGTGCATAGTGTATACATGTACACGTTATTGTAATATATTCACGTATGCATATTGAGAGTGAAATGCATTTCTCCACGTCCTTATCGAATCTAGTTATGAGGTCATCACGACATACCTCGGCAATTTATATCCACTGATGATTATTTTTAGACTCCCGAAAACTATTACACGATGAAGCTTGATACTGTTCATGGATTTGTGTATTTCTATTAATTATTAGTTTTTTCGTGTTATTAAGCAAATCGTAGAAGGCTAGAGCAAGATCGAGTCGTGCGTTTTGTTTTAAATGCACTTAACTCATTTTTATAAAGCTTTGCTGGCCTCTAGGGTTTGATATCTGTTTCAATTGGTGCGTGTTGAAATTAAAGAGCGAGAGAAAACATCCTTGTGTGTAGGTAAAACCCATACACAAAAAATTGCACGCAACCACTAAAATACGTTCGATGCACTGGAAAGGATGTGGGGCAGAAGGGGTTAATATGATGCATTACTCATAGATAAGCAATGAAGGATTCATCGTAGCACACCTGGTATTGACACTCTCATATAATGGAGTAAACGAAAGGAGATAGATGATGAGGGCGAGAAACATCTATACTGAGGAGAGATAGAGAGGAGGGAAAAAAACACAAAGGGGGATTATATAATTGGGACGTGGGGCAGAGAATGGCCGGAGAAGGCTAAACCTTATAAAGTGCTGGACGAGAGGGAGAAATTCAAGAACAGATCTGAGGAAGAGAGGGAAGAGAGAAAGTTAACCACAGATCAAGGAGGAAGAAAAAGGACGTTGTGTGTGTGGGCCGGCGGGGGCTGGGGGTAGTGAGAGGACAGGGAAATGATCGAAAGCCATAAGAACAACAGTGGAGATGTAGAAAAGTGGAAATGTAAAACAAAGAAAGGGAAGAATAAAGTGAATAAATATGGAGAGAATAGTAGCTAGCAAATAGAAAATGAAATAATGATAGGTCTGTTAATGTGGGGAAACCATTGAAATGAATTAAAAAGAGACATAGGGCAAAAGTGCTAAAATTGAGAAACGATTGCAAAGTGACCAATGTCAACAAAAAGGATAATGGTCCTAATCGAATAACAATATTGAGTATGACTGGGGTCATATAACATGGCATCCACTCTCAAATTGATTGATGGGAATCACGTGAAAGAAAGTCAAGGGAAAAAATACATTAAACCTCAAGTTTTCTGGAAAGGTTAAGTGTTACCATCGCCACATTTTAGCATAAAAACTAATTTTTTACTCATGTCTTGCCTCTTTCTGACAGTACAATGGCACTTATAGACCAATTGTAATGCAAGTCTTGTACACCAAAGCCATAAGTTTAAAGGTGAACCTTAGAAGATGAATGGTTGAAAGGGATGTCTTAATGAACAGATTAACATATTTCTAGTACAAGGCTATATATAGGCTGAGTGAGCTAATCCTGACGAGAAGATATTTTACTGGTTTGAGCCATGATATTTATTGCAAGTGATAAAACCTTGACTTAACTAACATTTTTATCTCACTTCTATACTTGCATGTAATGGTAGCTATAGTCCTCAATTTTTATAAATAACCCGACCACTGGTATTAAAACAGTAGTATATGTATCAAAACAGTAGTATATGTGAGTTCGCACTGGATGTGTTAGCTAAAATTACTGCTGTATCGTATTTATGTCCAGTAGCCCAGTTACGCTGACTGTACTTGTCATGGCCCCACAGTATGCACCTACGCGAATTGTGCACAGCATACCTAAAATTTAGCTCTGTCCTCACAATCACAGGAAAGATAATCCGTTCTTCCTCCAGTAGATTAGTTGGATTCATATCAAACTGGATCTAAAATTCCGAATGGAAGTGCTTCAGTTTTAGCAATGGAAGAAATTATCAAAAATATCCCCTTTTAATTTAAAGCGTCAGATTTATGTTAGTATATAGCTGCACTTATCTGGGCTTTTGAATAGTTGCATGACTGAAAAATGCATCAAATAGGCCTATGTATGTTGGGGCTCTATATAATTATTCATTAGTTTGTCTTAGTTATAATTAGTTTCCTTTCAGTCATCAGTCTGTTTCCCATGACATATGCCAGTTGAAACAGACTTCTGTGGCACCAACTCACAAATCCCCCTTGAAAAGGAGGGTTAAGCCGGAGAATTAACACTGCCATCTCCGCCTCGCCAACTCACATATTCCCTGCACAATCGTCACATACACTTTCCTCAATAAAACAGATAAAACAGCTCTCCAACTGGGCGGAAAGTTAAACCCTCACGTACGCCTCACGTCTCTGAAACACAAAAAGGAACAAGTGGGGCAACAAAAAATAGCTCCTCTTCTATATATCCCGCACGGACTACATTCAGCCGCGCAAGGCTTTCCTTGGGAATACTTGGTGATGCGGCGGAAGAATATTAAGTGGAGAATTGAGACAAATGTAGACCCAATGAAATGAAATGGAGCTGATTGGTGTTGATTAAACAAACAATTGCTCGGCAAGGAAGAGGTAATATATATACATAGACCCCCCACGGGGCTGGAATCACAGCTGGGGGTAAAATCCCCCGGACTTTGCTTTTAATTAATTTTACTGTTTCTAAGAGCTTTGTTTTATCCAATCATCTTGTGGTATCGAGAGAATGCTTGGAAAGGGAGCCGGTAGCAATGGATTAGAAAGAGGCAGTGCTCAGTAAATGAGTTGAGGTTTAAGTCTTTACGTTAACCCTTTCTTGGCGAAAATATGTAGGCAATTTGGTTATTGAAACTAAATGTAACATTTTGTTAGAAAATAAAGCTCTATATATTTGAAAACATAAATATAGGGTTATAGGCACTCTTGGGACCTATAAGTTGTAGACAATAATGACCATGCAAGACAGCAAGTATACTGCATGACATATCTGAGAGACGACAAGGTAAAGGGACAGCAAGTATACTGGATGACATAGCTGAGAGACGACAAGGTAAAGGTAAAACCATGGAGACTCCACACGACAATGAATTAGGCCTACCACTGCAGGAAGCAGATAGGTGGAGAGAAGAAGGATGATAAAAAACACCCAGAGGGAAGGGTGAAAGGGAAACAAATTAGAAGAAACTCAGGGCTAAGAAGGAGTGCATGCATGGGAAAGATTTACGGGAGAAAGTGAAGAAGACAAACGTAATGGAGAAAAAGATGAACGGACTTTCTGGGGCATCGTGGGAGTAATCTGACCTACACTTAATCATATCCCATCATGCGCTAGTCTGAAAGGGACAAAAGAGCTGCAGGACAACCCGTTATAACATGTCAGGAAATGACCGGAACTGCAGTTGATGACCGGAAGCATTGGCTAGCGTCGATCAAATTGTAGCGGTCCCTAAAGGCATATGAGTGAACTAGTAGGCGGGGGCAGGTGGGGAGGGAGAAGGTTGGTGACAGGGAGAAAGGGACACGATGTCACGCAGTTGACATTGTTCAAAATATATTTCATTTCTTAATTTACATTTATATAAAAATAAATAAAGGTATACTAATCGCTCTTTATTTATTAGTACAATGATAAAATATCTTACCTGTGCTGTCTGATGCCATTCTTTTGATTAAAAGTCATGGCATTTATAAACACAGAATTATTCGCCCTCATAGGAACTACTAATCTTTCTGGCAAGGTCAAGTTGGTCTGATCATTCATCCTCCCATAATGAGTATACTAAAATTTGTCCGTGGGGCACAATAAGAGGGATGGGTGGTAAGTATATACCACACATATTATTATCACATAAATATTCATATTTACATGACTCATTGGTTGCTGTCAGGTCATTACATTGTCTATCTTGACCTACAGTCCTTGTCCTTCCGCTCATCCATATTATTAATCTGCCCAGCCCTACAATGCCTACTAGGCTGCCCATCAGGGTCCCACAGAAAATAGCCCCTAAAGCTGGTACACATGGGTACGGGTCAGATTTTCAGAAAATGTACAATTGGCAGCTGTACACATTTAGGAAATTGTCCTGAATTAGGCTGAAAAATGAAGAATACCTGGTATATCTGAGTAAATTTGGTATCACGTTGATTTAAAGTATCAGTTCTGTTATGTTAAACTGCATTTTGAAGCTCATTTTTGTCTTAAATGTGGGTTATTTGAGAGGATTTATGAAGGCGAATTGTACGTTTTCTGAAAATCTGACCCGTTACACATAGACAATGGCCCTAAGTACCTATAAAACATGTTCACGCATGCGTAAAGATCACGTGACCATGTGCGTTCCATGAGCGTTCGTAGTGCGCGTGCCTCCCGCCAGGTTTCGCACCACATGCGGGCAGCGCGCGCCGATATTCGCCCGTGGGCTATCATGTAGTGATGTGAACGCATGCGAACTACTTGCGGTCGACGTGCGGCCTCTTATGGTTCCCCCGCCTCTCGTTGTGGGCTAGTTCTACCTTCCCTTCCCTTGCCCTGGGCCAAAGGACTTGGGTTTGTTTCAACAAGGGGAATGGGGCTTCTAAACATTTGTCCTAAAATGCATCCATCTGCTTTAGGGTTTGTACTTGGTCGATGTTTTGATTGATGTGTCATATTTGAGCGAAGGGGGTCAATGTGCAACGGAACATATAGAACAAATAGAGATTTTCTGGGATGTGACTGAATCATGTGAATGAATATATTCTTTTCATTTATAAATGCGACGAGTACCATGCTCTTGCCCCGTTTTTTTTCTATATTGATCGAGCAACGCATTCTCTTTTTGTCCTCCCCTTGTTACGCCCCCCTTCCCTGACACCCGATAATGGTCCAGGCGGAGGCGTCAGCAGGTCAGTCAGTTGTCAATCAATGAGAGATCACCTGTCAATCAAAACACACATAACAGATTTTTTAATCATATTGTGTCTCGAGAAGTCCCTCAGTTAGTTAGTCACGAGGTGTTGACAAATTCTCACTTCAACTACCCTGAGGGCTCCGTATTATTATTTATATGGAAATCGTACTTGATGTGTGGCATGGAACTTGGTTACATACACACATGCACATGCACGTTTAAATTAAAGAATAATTATTTATGCATTAATCCTCCTATACGTCACAGCAGTCTAATATATGTGTTGCAGGAAAATAAGTCGCAAAAGATTGATTTTGAGATATCATCATATTTGAAAAGATAAGATTAAGCCGATGCCAATGATAGTAAACATTAGGACATCTATATTTCTATATTTTAAGTATGATATTTTTATTTTTGACAAACAAAGAAGGTTTGCAGTGTTTATGGGTGGTCACTTACGAGTAAAGTAGCTGAATATACTGCATACACTCACCTTAGAAACGCAAGGATATATTTACTACACTTGATATTTTGGTATAGGTATTCATACGACTTAAAGCGGTAGACATCAAACGGATGTTAACATTCGTACAAAGAGAACATATGGACAAAGCACTTTAAAAAATTTAAATTTTGTGACTTGTGACTCATTTTCCTGTAACGTATTACATATAATACTTTTCATCAAATTATATATGCGCACACGTTTATAAAGTCCCCCGAGTGTCCGTCCAGCATAAAATTTGATTTTAAAATTTAAAACGTTTATATAAAGGTTGCCAAAACCAATAACATCACGATCCTAGATGCCCCAGATTAGGTAAATATTATTCATTGAGAAATGAGCCAAAGACATTGTCGCGTTATCTTGCCAGGTTGGAGTTTCTCTGTGAGGATGTTTTAATACCCATGGAGCCATAGCTGATCTCCTGATGAAAGGGAAAACGATTGCTGGGATTTTCATCAATATTTGTAATATAATATTTGCCCAAAATTGTGTGTCATCTTATTTATGATAATTATATTTTGGGATAAAATGTGTCGTGTGCATGCAACGCGATGTGCAAGCAGAATTGAATAATTATAAAAAACATTCTGAAGGGACAATATAAATTCCCTATTTGAAATCTGCTTCCTTTCATTACATTCAATTCGTTTTCGGAGAGTGGAATGCAAAGAGTTTATAAAAAGTAAGGCTGGAGTTTAACTCTTTATGAATATGTCCAGAATGGTGCAATATAATTCCAGGGCTTTTATTTAAAAAATACTTCATACATAAATTGTCGTTTCCGTCAAATTATTTTCGCAAATAATCTGCAATGGATAGATATTATACACACTGGCCAACTGGAGATAGAGAAGAGTTACTTTCACTAAAATATATTTTAGAGAAAATCATTCCTTCAATTTTGAGTTCAAATATTTAAGATTTTATAATTTCAGTTTGGATTGACATGTTATGTCACACAGTCGTTCTTTTTGCAGCTAAAGGCGTATTTCCCCCAAACCCTGAGGGGCAGGAATGAGGAAGGCATTATTACCGTAGTTGAAGAAGGGTTAATAATTACCATGGCAACCACATAACTCCCCATAACTCTTCAAAGACCTCTGTGTATTGGATTCTGGCGCATGCGCTGTCAGTGAGACCTGGTGGCAGGGCTTTGAGTCGCTGAGGGCATAGCCCCCTTGAGGGCCATAGATCTAAGCCCTCTGTGTCTACCCTGGTCAAAGGCAAAATCTTTAAAAGGGGTGAATTTTCCCTATACACATCAGTGGTAATGGAAAGTGTAACGGCTCCTCGTATATATAAAACAGCAATGGAGCTTTCTATATATTACCTGGAACACTTCAGCTGCCGAGTCTGATGTATGGCTTTGAATCAAAGAGTTCATTCAACTTTAAAATAGTGTCTCAATGGAAACAGCAGCTGTATATTTGTAATACTGGATTAACCGAATTTAAATATTGCTATACAGCTTCGATATCGATTACTCGGTATTTGACAATTATGTACAGATTTCTTCTTCCTACATTTAAGGTCAGCTGCAGATTCCAAATGAAACAAATTGACCAAGCATAGTAAAAAAACACCATGAAAAAGTGGTTTTCCCAAGGACCAAAATTCAAAAGAAATGTTAGGATTATGCGTTCCTCATGTCTGACCACACTGCCTGAACAAGTCCTTGAAGGGAGGCAAGGACACCCGCATAGGCACACACACATCCATGCTCGTGTCCCAAGGCTGCCAGATTTATTGTAAAAACATAAAAAGTACACAACTTGAATTGTGAGAAGCCTGGAAGGATTGCTGACGATGCAGGGATAAAATAATCAGCTTATCTATCGCCCTACCTGTGCGAACGCCAGGCATATGCAATCGAATCCCTATCTTGGGATACTGAGCTACTCGAAGCCAGCTTCAATATCTACCTTTCGACCAGAGATTTGAGAAATATTTTCATGAAATTTACTAGGGTCAATCCTGCTCTGCTGTGGTAAGTCTGAATATCTCAAAATCAGTTTCTTAAAACGGACAGACACGAGGGCCTTTTGCATAAATAGCTACAGCGGTATAACTATATTATGTTCTGTGCGAATTGCCAACCTGTTGCCAAATGTATTTAAAACGTTGTTCCTATTTGCAACCATCCATCACAAAACTTAGGCCATCATATTTGCATATGTTTGTTCATTCAAGGAAATAAAATATTCAGCAACAAGATGGTAAAGGCAACAAAACAACTCATAGTTGATGTATTAAAGTTGACTTTTGCCGACAGCAGACAATGCAAAATCTTTTGCAATCTTAAATCCATCATGACATCGACTTGCTCCCTCAGCGGATGGAATCTATCACATCACGTTTCCCATTGTCTGTCAGTAACCATTAGGAAAAATAACTACACTTCCTACTCTCCACGGCTTTCTTCAATTTAGCAATTACAGAATTGGAATTTTAATTGAATTTGACATCAGGATAAAATGAGTACCCTTTCCCTTTGTTAGACTTTATAGGATTAGGGATTAGAAAATATCTGGCTCATGTCAAAGTCACAGTAGGGACGGGAGGAAAGGGTGCACTTTGAAAAGACTTGGATATGGAGATTTTAAAGACAGTGTTTTAGTTTAGAATGTGGCCTAGATTTATCTCCACTGAGGGCGTTGGAAGTGGTAGGGTGCAAAATTCAAACCTGCGATGAGCTACGAGTTGCATGCATGCATGATATGAAGAAGAGGAATATTCAATGACATCTTTAGGTTCTTCAAGGATGTGCGAAAAATTTGATTATTTTCAAAACTCAAGAACCTTAGATTGGGTCACCAAATGTCAAATGCCTTTCATGAATATTAATTTGTATCATGATGCTTGACATAAAGTGTGTTAATAAATCTCGATCTCATTACCATGGGAAAATCAAGCAATTACTCAACCCTATATTTCTCATTAAGTAACCCATTTTCATACAATTGTTGGTTGGGATGGGCCATGCAGGGGCGTCCGATGTATGAACCTATTACTATGGCAAGTATTAAGTCAGTGACCATTCTGATTGATGCCAATCCTAAATTTGTACCATGGACGTAAATATTTCCATGGCAACAGGTGCCCAGGGTAAGGTTTCCCTTAATATGTTAACTTAACGCACTCATTTCTCCTCTCCTTGCATCGAGAACACGTTGTGAAGGCAATTCGCCCTTCCCTACCAGGGAAGTAGCAATCAATTATAGTTATTGACTGCCTTGACTTTTATTTGTGTGAATGAGATGCATTCATTTCTTACTGTATCTCATTGCATATGAGAACCATCCCACCTAGTCTTTTATTATATTGAGCCTAATGGCAAAATGATACACGTTATGGCGCAAGAGAGTTTGCGTACACAAATAAAAGGCACTTAGAGGTAATGTTCCTACTTGAAATGAGACTGAATAAGCGGAAAGATGGAACAGATTGGCCTAAGGTAGACATGTTAAAGTCCTGAATATAATGTAGGAGAAAGTCGGTGTGTTGACAATTCACAACAAATATTATGTGAATAACGATGATGCTGTAATACTCTAACAGGTGAAGCAAGATGTCCCGCATGCAAAATTGATATTTGCACTGCAATTTGAAGTACAGCTTAGAGACAATTTTTGAAATATATTTCCACGATATTCTGGGTAAATGATGAAAATTGGAGAAGATATACTGGTCGACAGCATGAAACCCATACTTGAAAAGGGGTAAAATGAAAACATACGACATGAAACCGGTGACGAAGTGATTTAATATTTCAAAATACAGGCAGGCAATGACAGAAACAGCGAGGCAGAAAAGAGAGTTTAACTGGGCAAGAGGTAATTACCATTCCAAACCCTCCTCCTTACCCACAGACACAAAGTCAATGATAATGGCTTGGCTGTGTGGCCCTCTCTGCCATCGCTTGTCCTTATTCTCCCCACCTTTGAAGTTGGGTGCTATTGAACTTGCCGCATCCCGACGACTCACATTCTGCCCTAATCAGGCTCCGCCCAACCTCTCCACTACCCCGCCACCATTTCCTCCTTCTTCTTAAATGACCCCTCCCCCCTCTTCTAAATGACCCCCCTCCCAATGCTCCATACCACAGGAATTCGAGTGCTTGGAACTCCTGTCACATGCAAACACTTAACCTGATCATTTGGTTCTATTTGTTTACCCTTAGTTAGTTTGGACATAGGCATGTGCAATTAAAGCTTGCTGTTTATTGCATTAGTTAAATCCATTATAGATTAATCAAATAATGGGTAATTCGATCCACAGGACAGATGTTTCACCTAAAGGACAAGCAAGCTAAATAACAGAACGTCAATCCAGGGGCCGTATGGTTATGCCAGATTCAGTCAGAGTATCCCCAATTTCAGATTCAGGATCTCCTTTCTCAGCCAAACGGCTTTTACGATGAAGGGGTCCATTGCTTTCTACTTCTACCTGTGTCTCTGTCTGTCTGCCCTCCTAATATACCATGTGCTTAGGAGAGGGGCTAATGAAACCATACAACCGATTTTTGTTAAGATCTAATAATTCCAATTGGAGCTAATTTAAGCAAGTGCGGAAGGAAGCCCACTCGAGTAGTCTACTAGCGGAATTCCACTATAGGTAAAAAACGGCGCCAACAGGCAAAATTCGTCGCCGACATTTCTAAAAATTCGGAAAATTCGACATGACTTAAAATTCTAGTGGATGAGGGGGTAAAATAGGTTGTCGGCAACACATTTATTTGTTGCCAACAATTGCAAAATATCTAACTTGATTAGATATTTCGTCGCAAAAAATTCGTCGCAGCCGTTTTTGGCCGTTTTTCCCATAGTGGAGTTCCTAAGGGGTAAGAAATAGGGGAGCCACCCGGATGCCAGATCAGAAATAGAGCAGCCACCCAGATGCAAGATCAAAATCTCCCAACGTTTTAGCTGGATTATGTTTAATTTTACAACTTAAACTATATGTATTCGAAATGAAAAGTATCTTTTAGGTGTTACTGAAAGCCTTGCTAAGATAGAGTCGCCAACTTTGGTTCACTCTTTATAATATAATACATATCCCCGTGTGTTAATTTACATTAAAGTCGATGTCCATAGAAACACAGAGAGAGGTAGATCTGACATTGAAATGTTCTGTCTTCGGAATCTAACCTACTTAGGTAGAAGAACTAAGTTAGCTCATTGTAGTGGGCATTCAAATGGTCGCTCACCGCCCCATAGTTTCCGTCATCCACGCACGTTGTCCCATCTTCAGTACCATAGATCGCGTCCTCAAATACAACCATTCACAAATGGTTTTATTTTCAATAAGAATCTCTTATCCCTAACACCCTATTCCTTTCTAATCTTACACACGATTGGCTTTTGATAACACAGTCAGCATGTCCTGGGTTTGAAGGGGAATATCTCACCTGCCCTTGGCGGGGTTCGAACCCACTACGCTCCCATATCTCTAGGTCCAATACAGCATCTTACACCGATGTGCCATCCCTCCAAATGATGGTAATGGTGTGAAGGTGTGCTCTCATGGTGCATACATGTATATATCTGTGGTTGGGTGGATTTGCATTGATGCATGCAGAATGAACACGGGTCCTTTTTGGGTATTGCTCCCCATGTGGAGGAGGGTGGTGGGAGTGTAGGGAGATGACTCTGTATCCGATCTTTCTGACCTAAAGTGCTCCAGGCCCATTCTAATATAGGATATAACATCACTGACAAGCCCGATTGTCCCCCGATTTGAGTCTCCTGATAAATCCTATGATCTCATTTCAAATCCTGGTTTATGTTTTTGAAATACCATATACCAGGATTTTAAATGAAATCCTAGGATTCATCGGAAGACCCAAATGGGGGGGCAATCGGGAGGCAAATCGGCTGTGTGTGGGCAGGGTTTAAGGCTTTTAGAACACATGTGAGGGAAGAGAACATTGCGGAAAAGTGTTCCAGGTGGTTTAGTGATCGGCAAGATATATAACATTACAACTGCATTTGCAACTTATTATGGGTGAGCCATAAAAAAGAACATTTTGTTGATCCATTCCTTCCCTACGCAATATTACTGAATACCATCTCCATCTTTAAGGTGAATATCCTGGCAATCATTCAAATTTTCTATTTTGATGGACGCCAAAAATTACGCATTTAATGTAAATTAAGCAATTTAATGTAGTTGATTAATTTTTTTTTATCTAATTCCTCGCCATTTTTGGGTCTGAGTAGGCCTAAAATACATATGACAGGTATCTATTTTCAAACCCTGGCACCCTTTATGAGAAAAAATACCTTTGATGGGATCAGAACCACACCCAGAAAAAGAGAAAATAAATCCTACTGTTTTCGGGTGGATTTTGCATTAAAGGCTAAAACTACACACAAGAAAGATAATGCATTAGCTAATAATATCATTTCCTAATATTGTTAAGTGTCCACGAAGTTTTTATCTTCCTGGAAATATCAATAAAGAAGAGATGCGCATTTATTGGACTTACATGGATTGCATAAATGTAGAATTACTATCGGCTCGCATTCCGTCAATGCTGTTCCTTCTTATATATATGAAAACAATCATAGATATAGTATTGCTTGATAATCTTTATATTTCATATGTTCAAGCGATAATCAACTTTTTAAAAAACTAATATCTTCAAGTTATTTCAGCATCAATCCAATCCTAAACGTTGATTATCATTGTCAATAATCTTTCATATTAAACATACATCCTTGAAGGACACATTCTAGAGAAATACTCCAATCTTCTTCACTAAATGAATGTAAGAAAGATGCTCCTATGCGTTCCTCCCCTCTATAGAGGGTCCAGTAACCAGCCCTCAGATCTCTCCTCTACCGCTCCTTTGAGGTAATTGTGTTAACCGGACGAATCTATTTTGCGGGTGCAGAGCAGAGCGAAAATTCAATCGGTCTCGTTCATGAAAGGAGAAGAAAAACCATTGGTCTTGACCAGAATGCTAAACGCTGTGTGTACATCTTTATTTTTAGTTAAAGCCGGAGGGGCATTATATCTAAAGGACCAGATTATACACAGTATGCAGTGTCAACAACATACTGAATCTTCGTTTAGCATTATGGCTAAAATGGTGCTATACGTACATTGGACAAAATAACTAATATAGACATCTGCCATTCAATTTCTTTTATTTTCATAAAAATGATTACATTGCGTCCAATTACAAGTATCCCAAAATTCTCATGAAGCTAATAAATATTTAGCAAAAGCAAATTTACAGAATGAAATTCCTCACTTGGGAATAGCCCCTAAAATATTTCAATACAATATGAGGGTCCATTGTGTGATTATATGGACCAATCCTCCTTCTTCTAGGGTTTCTTTGATCTCCACATATATATAATTATCCCCTGGTTTTGGCAACTCAAATTCGGTGCCATCGATAACATTAAGTCGAGTCTATAATCCGGCTTAAAAGGTGATTCTCCTTTTTCTTCCTGGCACCTCGCCGCCGAAGTCCCTCTGAATAGAACCTGTCATATATATCTCACATATCAAAGGGCCATTATATCAAACCCAGATATTTTTACACCATCCGTGACGTTCCACTGTTCGTACTTCGTCCCCTGTTGCCTGTTATCCTTCCTCCGTTATTGCTATATCTACTGGTAATGATTCCAAAGTACAGATTTTATGCAAGGCTATCCGGGAAATAGTATTTTTGTCATTTTCTGCAATCAACGCTGCAAATGCTGTCCCTAGTTTTGGGGATCAATGAAGATAGAATATGATGTCTGTCACAGAATTATCGTTTCATGAAATATTTCTCCTTATAATATAAAGAGTCATCTACAGGTTGCCATCATACCTTAACATCATATGGGTCAGATTTTCAGAAAATGTACAATTCAACTTTCTAAATCTTCTCGAATAACCCAAATTTTAGACGAAAATAAAGTTCAAAACACAGTTAAACCTAGCTAAACAGGTTGCTAGAATCAATGCATTGCAGAATATTCTCGAATTTACATAGTATTGACCAAATTGCAGCCTTATGAAGAATTTACTAAATGTGTAGAGCTGCCAATTGTACATTATCTGAAAATCTGACCCATATGAGGTATAATATTGTATGAAGAGACTAATGTGACGTATGACCAGTAACCTTGATAATATGGGGTGGCCGAACATTCTAAAGCACTGGGTCGACTCAGTGGCATAGTGTCATGTTGTGGGTTTTAACCCGGACGCGACTGTAGATTCACCCCCACCCAACCCACCCAACCCCTACCCAGTGAAGTGAACTAGTCCTGGTAAAAAATGTAAAAAGGTTAGTAGAAATCCAAAACAGTATTAATGAAGATACAAATACATATTGATACAATGTTAATTGGATATCTTGTCCTACCATGTTTCTGTCAAAGATAGTTCCGTTGATAAAACCCCATGAATTTTGCTAGCTTGGCAAATATTAATCATCAATGTGGATTGAGGATCGGATTGTGGATCGAGTTGTATATAAAGTCATTTACCAGGAGAAAATCTTGAAGAGCTGATTCCGTCATGCTAAATATATATACAAAAGATCAACACTTTACTTCATTGCTGGGTATATCATTGATTAGAGAGAACTCCCTTTCATATGCAGCTAAATAAGGAAAGAAGAAAGATGACGGTACTATAAGTATACATTGTATAAACTAATGGAGGCATCGTCATGGTAATACACTACACTTAACACCATCACGTCCATGTGCATCAGTTTGCAGCCGTTCCCATGGCAACGAATGTAATTTAAAAACATATTTAATCAGTGGAGGAGACTTAAAAATAAAACTCAGAGGGAGATGAGTAGAGAGAGAGAGAAAGGGGAGAGAGAATGGGTGAGTGTTGGTTAGGACATGTTTTAACCATTATGGAGACAGTACATGGGGCTACTTGTTAAGCTTAATGTATCTGTCCACTGTAATTAGGTACTGAAAACGTGATATACGTAGGCACTGTATACTGAGTGCCTAAAGTAGCATTTTGTTTACTATAATAGAGGATTTTTCCTCTAGTTATACTAAGACACTGAATATGCCTCACATGCACTAGCTGTTGATTATTGAATTCATTGATTCGAGACTTTACAAGTGGAAGATTATTACGAAACGAATCCGTTAAATAGTTATTGGACCACACAGTGTGATACTCTTATATAGACTCTCTTGTTTTCAAAAGACTGCAAGCTAGAGTCAACCAGCCAACCAACAGATTTGTTCTTATTCCGTTATCATTATGGCCGGATAAGTGGTTTTGTGATAATTGCTAATATAATCTTTTACATGTTAATGTAAAAGCCATGCCTGAAAAAAGATCTTTACAAAAAAACCCATTGTTGATGAGAACTGTTCCTGACCCACAGCACATTTTCCATGTACTACTCACACTTGTAAATAGGGAGCGCGGCCCACTTTCGCTATACTACTTAAGTATACCACTCGGATGTATCAACGTTAGAGATCGAATGAAACTGGGTGTGCAACCAATCTCAACAATTAAGAAAAAGAAAGCAATCGAGTTTAGGTCCACCCCTCTTTCCAATCCAGAGGGATGCTTCCCAGAGAAGCTATGGGTTACCGTATACATACTTGAAATACCACCGGGCCTTAAAAACACGCCGGGCCTTGAATTAGCGCCGGGGTTGTGTATGATTTTTCAGTCGAAATGCATTCAGTTCTATATTTGAATTACCGCCGGGTCTTGAATAACCACCGGGTATAAACAGCGCCGGGGGGGGGGGGGGGGTAATTCAAGGAAATACGGTATGGATATAGCAGGTTATATGGTATAATGGTGTTATTAAAATACTATCTGTTAGCATTTCTGACGGGGGTATGGGGTTTCGCAATTTAGTTTTATTCATGAAAGATATTTTCAATGATAACATCAGGCTATTAGGGACCTAAATATTTATTTTTAAAGAACCGCAACTGATGCTATTAAACTTAATTTGGAGGTGCGTATCAATATATAGCAGGACACACAGGGCATAACTAATACAAAACGAATGCAAGTGATGATCAACAGGACATAAGCCTAACTAATTGAATGAACAGTTGATAGTAAGAATAAATATTGAGGCATGCAAATTGACGTCGAGAACAAGATCTGATTAGAGGTGGACATGTGGAATGGACAGATTGATCCGAGAGATTTCGTAATTGAATTAACATCAGTAAATTCAGGGACAGATGAACTAAGAAACAAATTATTAAGAGCTATTGAAGGGTCCGAGAGAGAGAAAGAAAGAAAGAGAGAGAGAGAGAGAAATAATCCCAGCTTAGAAATTCAGATATGTTCTACGTTATCACATCTATTAGCAGGGTATAATATAATAATTTATCCGGAGGGTGTGCCCACTACACATATATAACATCTATTACACAATTCCATATATTCCCCAATGGCCGCAGTTATTATTGATAAGCGTAACACACGTAGGCGCAACGTAAACGTTAACGTAACCTTAGATCACAGCCCGCACTGACAAAGCGTAACAATCGATTACTAGGTCACCACTGTTATTGCAACATGTCACCAGGGGGCACTAAAATACCGCCCGTAACATGCCCCAACAGATTTATGCTGTCCCAGCCTTTGTGCTTGCTCCCTCCCAGTTTGCCTTCTTTTCACTTTCCCTCCCTCCCTCGCCTGTAACCTAGATGTAGCAAGTAATAATAATGTGCTTTTGGATATCCAAGGAATTGATATCGCAGTTTTATCTCATATACTTAGTTCTTATCTGTCCTTCCCTTCACTTTCTCTAAGATGTCAAGCTCTTTATATATACGCTAGCTATGTTCGCATGGATGCAGTTATCTTGTTGCTAGTCATACCGGTATTGTACTGTATCGACACAACACCGAAGATGGACAATATTATATCAATGCTTAATTAAAGATGTTGTGAATTATAATTCATCTTTGACTCACACTTTCCATTCAGCGAAACGCCATATAAAATATATGTTTTTTAATGAACAAACTGCCCATATCGACTGTCAGAAGGGACAGTCATAAATCGCCTTGATAACAAATCTAAAACTGCTTCAGGTATATTATCTATTCCACATTCATACCTATAAGATAACTCTCCATTTCGATAACATTATAATATATATCATGATATCATGATATAAATGATATAGGTACAATGTCCATTTTGTTTAACCAATAATTATCATCATGATTATTACTTTGGTTATTGCTTCACACGTTTCTCCTTTCTTGATTTTCCTATTATATTTATCTTCCTCTTTCTTGGAGAGTCTCTCCATGTTTCCCTTCTATGACCATCCCCTCCATTCTTACTATACTCAACCACCGCTCGAAGCTCCCACTATAACCTCTCTGACTCCTTGACTATAAAGCTCTATCTATCTCCCCACACCACTGCCAATGCTAGCATCACTCCCTGCCACATACAATACACATGTATCTGCAAACCAGCATATATATATAAATCCAGCCTTTCATCTCCCCCTCATGGAATTATCCTGCTAACCACACAATCTCACATCAATTTCACCCTCTCAATATTATTGTGAAAGGCTATGGTCAGTATGTATCGGTGCTAAACAGAATGTCTAGGGGGAGGAAGCTGGTGTTTATTGACACATATTCCCATCTATATACACATAGAAGTAGGGCCATGAGAGACCGTGTCTGATACTGTACTGATACCACACACCGATGATATATATTCAACATATATATTTTGTCTTTCTACCTCTCTACCTCTCTCTCTCTGTCGCTATCTCCAAGGGAACGAGAATGATATATTGATAAACGACTTACTATAACTCACATACGCTTGTCAGGGATTTTGTTTAGACCTGGAGTACACTTATGGTCAGACTATGAGAAAATATGTCATAATATATGTTTATATGTCTGATCCTCATACTTGAGCATATGTTTTAAAATAACTATCCCTATACAGAAAGGACGAACAGATGCAATGGTCCATCCACACATTTGTTACAAAAACATCGGCCAGACTGAGACATATTGGGCATCATATTTAGAAATACAAAGGTTATCTGGGTACGAAGGGCACCCGATTATTGAGCAGAATCTATTTCCTATGAATATAATCTGTGAAATATGAGCCAGGCCTTGACGTAGCTAAACCAAAGCTTAAAAGTGAAAGGGAACTTTCTGTGTTCTTCCATCTGTCAATACGTGAGACGACGCATTGAGAACATGATCATGCAAAGAACATCACGTAAACAGTTTTGAAAGCCTCATAAACTTTTATTGTGATTTCTCTGAACGTAATATTTTGGGCCATTTGACATTTGGAGAAATCCTTTTATGCATATAAAAAATTCAAGGAATCAAATCTTTCTGTAGTTTCAACATAACTATATTCCTAATTGAGCCTGGCTTCTCAACTTCAAAGTTGTCTGCAGTCAGTCTTTAAATTTGACTTAAATTAAATTTTTCATAAAGGCAATCATATTCATGAGAAGATCAGTTCGGGGATGTAAATTTCTGTCAATGGGGGATTTGCATGTGCCAATGCGCATGTCTGTTAGAGTGCATCCTTGGATGGATTCCGATGAAATCTGACAGACAAATATTTGGCAACATTTTGATCGAAAATTGCAATGATGTATTCGCCAATATCATAGTTTGTATAAATGACCTATGTTAACCAAATGCATGATGGGAGAGATGAGGACATGTGCTATAGAACCATGTATAAACATGGATATTGATATTAGAAATGATCAATGCACAAGGTGAACATGGCATGTTTTCTATAGATTTTATACTGTACCATTACTCCCATAATTCCATGCGAATCTGGATTCAAAATGGCGGCTATGCAAATCCCCTATTCTGTAGTGCCTTGGTCTTGTTTGTTGGCGAGCAAACGTAGCCAGGGCTGAACTTGGAACTTAGTACTCAAGGTAAAAGGAATTTAGAACCCTTATCTACCATAAAGATAACATGCGATAGCGAGTTACGTTGTGCAGCAATGTACCATATCAATGTCTCTTTAGTTTAGATTTTTTTCAGGAATTTTTCAGGATGATGCTATTCTCAGAAATCCTGATTTACTGTATACAAAAATTAATCTACTATTACTACTACTACTACTACTGCTACTACTAGAAAAGGTAATAAGTATATATATATATATATAACAAAGGAAAAATTACAAAGGAAATGTTTTCACTTTTTCACTTTTATAAAATTGTAATGAAGACTAAATTGTTAATCACTATTCTCTAAGAATGCATTATAAAAACATAAATGATTGGAGTCTTACCCATCATCACTCCATATAGGACAATTTAATACTTGGACTCTAAACTTCATTTTCTAATCAATACTATTGTATGTAAATGTTCAACATTACCGAACTGTTCAATGTAATTAACTTAATTTCAATTTGTTTAAGGGTACCCTGGAAGACCTATCCTTAGAAGGGACCAACCCGTTTATGTATACGATTGATTGTGTCATAATAAAAGTTGATAATAATAATAATAACAAAACCAAGATTGACACAAGTGACTTCGGACGTTACGTTATAGAGAAAGAAATAAGAGATAGCGTTAAACAATAATAATACGAACAGGCTATCGACCCTCATAAGGGGGATTGTCCTAATCACTCATTAAATTTCATAAACTAGAGACAAATTCAGGAAGAGAAACAGTGATACTGTTCAGATCATAATAATAACTACCCAACAAAAGAAAAACCAAATGCAGTCATCTTTCTAACACAGGCAATTGATGAACTGACTAACTGGGTAACATGTGTTGTGAAGGCAATATTCAGGAGGAAAGACCAACTGTGAAGGTAGAAATAAGGGAGCAATTGAATATAGCGACTATTGTCAAAACCAAATACTTAGATTGTGCACGAGAGGTCTCTGTCAAACACCAGTTTTCTAAAGCTTTTGTGAATGTCAGACAGTCAGGCTTCTCATAGCTTGAAGTCATCTTATAGCGAAACGAACTGACATTTAATTCATATGTAGTGAAAGGAGCCTTCTAGTACGCATGGCAGTTCACCCTCCCACGTTGGCAATGGCAGACCTCTTGTTTCTGTAAATCAGGATCAAATACTGTATCCCCAATACTAGAGTTACATGGACAGCAGGGTCAACTTGAAACATATGGAAAATACAGAAGCCTCATGTCATGAAATGAAATGTCATGCTTTCTTATTCTTGGTGCAAATAGCTTCAATGTTATACTTGAAATCCCGCCAGTTATGCCTTTGGAGTTGTTAGTGGATTCTGACATATACGTTATATCTGACGTTATAATGCACTTGCCATTTGTTGTATTATATGATTATTCACCAGGAATTTACATTCACATATCTGTGTTCCTGAATTTTGCATTGTAATTGAACCTCTCCCTCCATAGCCGGATAACTTGATAACGTATCCTTCGTTAAATGTGGGAGTTTTGATCGTGATATCATAGAAATAAAATACTGTTGGTCAAGAAGTAACATTCCCTGGGTATCCTTCCCTTCATAGGAGTGAGGACTATGTATACAGAAACAAAAGTAACAAGATATGGTGATGGAAGAACGGTTTCTCAATATTGCATTACTGGAGCATAGGTTATATCAGATCGTTATCGCACGGCACCTCACCCATATTGTTCAACACTTTCTCTCACTAATTTGTCATCACAAGTTTTTACTCTAATTACATGTAAAACCAAAAAAACAACCTAGTATGGTTATTAGCGGTATATTGATATGTTCTGTATTTTAAAATAAGGGTGTACCAGCGATTAGTCTACAGGAAAATATTAATTCTCGATAGATGTTCACTATGGATATATCGTTTCCTAATTACGTACGATTCTCCCTTAAATTGACGATTGTAAATTATGTTGTATATCAGGGTAATGACTTTGTAAGAGATAGACTGTAAGCTGAAAACACCATACATGCATGCGAGCTTATAATAAAAACAAAACAAACAAACATAAACTAGGAGACGCAGTACTCTTGTTCTTTTGAATTACTGTAAAGCTGTCCATGGTCTTATAACATTTGTGGTAACTTTCGCGGAAAGTTCCTATGGTGACACCCTCGCATTGTGAGTAAGCCATTAGTCAAATGCCACTTATATCTGCGATGACATTTGTGTGGGAGTCGAGCACAATGTGAATAGTGCCTTCTTCCATGTGCAAAAGGCTCTATTCAATCAGCATTCGCTGATCGTTATTCACTCTCTTAAAATTAAAATTACAATTACTTTATTCAATTAAAGATTATTTTCTCTGGAAATGGAGGGAAAATGAGGAAAATGACACCTTCATCCTCTTTAAATGCTATAAAATCATATTATTTATAACCATGCTTTTGTATGCTTTTATATAATTGTTTACATTGATATATATATCTGCTATTTCACCTGCTCGAAAGAGAAGAAGAACTCTGCAGCAGAGATGACCATTATTACATGTATCAATAGTTTTCTTCTACTGAGGACTTATAGTATCTGAAGTTTAAATAGAGTACACCAGGAAACAACTCTATATTTTAACATTAAGTACCCATTTAGGTTGCAATCGCTCTTAAATACATTTACAAGGATTTGATTTTAATGTACAATACATATTCAGATTTCGGAGTAGTGTATAGGGTTTTATACAGTGTTTAAGTGAAAGGTTGGGGATCCTATAATCAAATTTCGATGACAACTTAAAAGTAGTTTGCCATGCAAATTTCGCAGACTAGTTTGCCGCTCCCAGCAGCAACCGCCATTGAAAACCTTGGGTGATTTCGCCAATTTTGACATGACACCTTAGGCTTTCTTGGTCTAACTCTGACAGGTGGCACAATCACAAATATAAGACATTCTTATTCCTAAGTTACAGTCATCAGGCGCGTGTCACTTTTGTCTGTAGGGCAGTTACGCTGGAGGACATAAGGTCACAGCTGACGCCCCAATTTTTCTTCCCATCACCAAACATTTGTGAACGCATTGTACCTGTTGGAGACACTAGCTAGTGCAGGGTATGAACCAGACCTTAAGAACAAATGCCATCCCAGTGGGATAATGGGGGAAGCACACTGATCCAATCGTTGTCATAAGGCAACTTATTTATATGCATTAGTGGCATCTTCAGGGAAATCTGCACATGTATGTGTATCATTTGGATTTGCATGCTTACTTGCCGGGAATGATCACCGCAAAAGGGTTTTTTTACAGGCTAGTGTTGCCTAGGAAACACCTTTTTAACAGGAAGAGTAATATAAATGATTATTTTCTGACAAACATCCCTTCTACAGATGCATTTTTGTTCGTATACCCACCACACAAATGAGGATTTATCTATTGGCAGTCATTAACACTGAATTGAAAGCTATACATAGATCAACATCGATATCCATATATTCAATACCCAGCGAGTCAGACCCATGAGTCATTGTATTAGGTTTTCTTATATCCCTTTCCGACAGATCAGTGCAATTAGGCTAATTTTATATCACACCCATCCCTCTTACAATACTGTGAAGGTTTATATTTTTGTATTTGTTTTAAAAATCTCAAATGATGTCACTCGTATGAATATAATGATTTATAAACGCATATCCAAATAAATTAGATAAAAGAACAATAAGTGTTGCCTAAAGGTCAAGTGTATAACCATAGTGTCTAGCCTTTCAACTTCAGAACATATACTTTCGTCTAGTCTATTACTGTCTGATCTGTCATCATATTTCTATCGGAATGTTGTTCAGACCCTTCATAAACTGATATTTCTATATTTGCTGCATGGACTTATGTGTGATTATTCTTCTCTATTTCAGGTGAGTCTGTCGGCATAGAAATGTACTGTACAGGAATATTTCCGCCTCAGAACGGTAGGCTTATGCAATCACTATACACCATCTGCTCTGGATTGTAACAATTGACTGCAATCTGAATTGTTGTTGTCTTTTTTAAACAAAATATGAACATGTCTCTGAACGCCAGGTGAGAGTTGTTAAGGCAATATATGCATAATTGAGCATAAAATAACATTTTTTCTACACCGAATGGCACGATGGAGGTCTATAGTTTTGCCAAGACCGATTATATCAACCGACATTTTATTTGTTAGATTGCTTATCAATATAATACACATGTAAGTTGAGTTTGGCTTCGTAGCTTGCAGACGCCTGGCAGACAATGACTTTAGCCAACTAGATTGCGTCATTAAGGTCACGTGTAACGATGTCATGCCAAGCCGTACGGCATACCTTGTCATTTTGGGAAACATAAACACACTCTCTGATAGAACGGTCCTGCAATAACTGAAGATATGTAATAATCTATCTAATCATAACCTTGGTATCCATCTCTTTCTATCTTCAAAATTGATGAATATTGCACTCTTTTATGATCTGACACACTTAGCTAAGTTATTTTTGTTATTTTGTATTCGGGCATTGGCACTTGAGAAGACACCTTATCACATTGTATAGGTCTAACTTACGACCGTTCGGCGCAGAGTTACCAAAATCAATTCTAGTTTCAACTGAAAAGAAGAGAGGTTGGTAACAGCATATCGCTTGCTATCGAAACACGGGAGGTACCTTATTTTTTCGGATAGAATCGCCTTCTCTTCAAGAGATTTAGCGCCTTCTCTATGTTATCCTGTTCAGCCTTTACATCTCGTACTTAGGCTATAAATCGACTCGGGAGGAAAGAAATACGAGTGAAATGGGACAGTAATTAGACCTCGGGGAGTTGCCTCCCCTCTACCGCCCTCCCACACACATACCGACCTCTGCAATGCCCCCTGGATGTAAAATATGTATAGTACAGGAACCGCGCACCAAGCTGCATTATTGTGTAAACAATATCATAAGGATGAAGACAGATTGGGAGATGGATATAGTGAGGAGAAAGTGCATACTGAATACTCTCACATGAAAGAGGTTGCAAGATCGAATGATGGTGTTAAATTTAGAGAGAAGAATGATTTATATCCCCTGATGACTCAGATACTGGACTTGGGCAAGATCCTATTGAGGACTGATAGGTTAACCTAGGTAGTTAAACAGACAAATATAAATTCCGAGAATAAAGTGCCACACACTTACTTCAATATGAATCGTATGAATAGCATTAAAGTTTGACAGATGCCATGAAATAATCAATTTGTGCATTGTGACATCATTATATAACTTGGAGGAAGATGTTATATAAAATAGGTCCCATTCATACTAGACAGTTGTGGAGGTACTATAGTTATGTTCCTGACAGGAAACTGTCATGGGAGAAATTAGGCACAATCTACATTAGCTGATGTTCTAAAAATCCCATGTGGTTCATATCTATAACATTCATGCCGTGTTCTATCAACCTAATTTCACACAAGAAGTCTACATAAAAAATAAGCTGCTTGAATGAAGTCCGTGCAGTGTATGTAAGTAGTCTATATAATCGGTGCAGACTGACATTCATTACAGCGCATCCACCTGCCCAGCCTTTCCTTCCATTATCGATGTAATCTTTGTTGGATATTGAACCCGTTCATAGCATTGATTGACATACATTTGATCTTAGTTATAGAACTCAAGATTGCTGTTTAATTTGCAGCGCTGTCATTTTCGATACCTTGAAATAAGTTTCTATTCTATTCAGTGATACTTTCTACAATTTACTCCACGAGTTATGTTCCTCCTAGTATATATCTTCTCACATCACTAAAATTTTGTATTCACCTATCACCAACCTTTATAAATACCAACCTAATATAATCGGTAGAGTCGGTGTTAAAGCCCTTCTCTCTGGCTACTTGACTACATTCAATACCACTATTACATCTCAATCAGCCATTTAACCACCCCATACGGCCTCTCCTGACAACCCACAAAGGCACCACGCCCCACTTCCTGTACCCATAATTCCCCCTGCAAACTCTCGTCCGTCCTGGCGTATTGTCCGCCGTGTGTCCACTACGCAGGCTTGTTGCGCAACCGCACAGCTTGATGGGTAACAATGACCGGATTTCCTGTATTGTTGGACGCCTGGTCGTTGTCATGGTAACAAGGCCCTGATTGGGGCCGGTGGGAAGGCGGGAGGGAGCTAGAAAAGACCAGGAGGAGAAACGTGGGGCATAACGTACGGTGGTATGTGAAAGGATGGACTTTGAAGGCGGAAAAGGAGGGAGGAGAAGGAAGTCATCAGGAGGAAGAATTAATTATGCACATAATATATGCTAGATGTGGTAGGAAATTAATTTAAAAGAAAAGTATTCAAGGAGCTAGTGGGAGGGAAGCAGTAGAGAAAGAGAATAGATAAAGGAGAAACAGAACATGGTCGCACTCTTATGGTTGTGGAAGAGAGATATATAAATGATGCTATAAATTGATCTAACGTTTGCAAGAATAAACCATCCCCTAACTTAGCCAGCAGAACAAAGACATGGTCCAAACTGGGCGATAAAGAGAAGAAAGGACCCTTATACATTTAAGACAGATTCAGTGCAAGATATTGAATAATGTGACAACAGTTCCATATCAACTCTTCTGAAATTGGACTTATACTACTATAACAAGAATTGTTGGCTTCTTTGTTTTACATTCCTATTATGGATGTATTTTCAACAAAGGCTATACCTGTTCACTATTTAGTCTTTATCTTGAACAGTCTTGGGGTCATGCCCACCTGAGACAGGCACTAAAGGGATAATAACCTCCATTCGGGGCGGCAGGTGCCTCTGCATTATACACCAAAATAGTGCACCAGTAGCCCCTCAATGTCAGTCACTAATCCTTCAGTAATCCCCACTGTTAGGTATCTTTTCTAACATCGTTCATTCAAAATGGCTATACTGTAGCTATACATTAGTCATGTTTGGAACAGTGCAATCCTTAAAGTATGCGGGATATATACAACATAAGTATAATCCAATGTTTTTTAACGATTCCAAAATCAGGTGTACAGGTTTTGTGCGCACATAGGGGCTTCAGGCTGTAAACCTCGTCCCCACAACCTCACCTTTATCCTGCCCACCACATACATACATCCAGCACATCTTCTAGCAGAGCCAAAGCCCCTGAAATAGTCATTGTTATGGGACGGCATGAGGCTTTATTGCTCAGTATTAAGGTTTATATTCGCACGGGGACTAGCCCTAGGCTACCATGTAGTGACCGATGGTCAAGTCAGTGGTCAGGGCCAAGCCATGTTGATAAACCAAGCGGGCGACTTCTTATGATATGGAAGGTAGTGGTCCTTAAAACTATTGACCGTGGATACTGGCCCTCTATGCTCTGTTTGCTTTAACGGAGGGGCTTAATAAAATGAACGGGATGATATTTTCGGTTCGCTGGGAAACATATTCTCTATGCAAGATATTGCGCCATAGGCATATTGCTTGTGAATAACATGTATCATCGGACATATGCTACGCCATTGATCTATATGCTAGTGGGTTCCAGCAATAGAGCACTTTTGATCACCAATGATTGAGATGTCCAACCCATTTAGATCCATTTGGTTAAAGCTGCACTCTTAGTCAACATCGGTAAACAACTAAAGAGTTAGTTTCTACATTTTGTTCCCATTTTTTCCAATCCATTTAAAAGAAGTCATTTGATCAAACCTTTAGAGGATTTTGTCCGGTTGTTTCTACTACTGGGATTCATAAAAGTCCACATTAAATGTTATATGTCTCAGAGAACCGCCGAAATCCTATCCTGCGATGGCTTCACTTATTATCGCTCACTGGCGGCCGTTTTCACATGGTCAAATTCGACTTCAAATTACTGGATACATGATAATAACAGCAGCAGAATATTGGTGAATTCATTCCTATAAATCATAATACAAGTACATTTGGTAACATATGTTTGTTGTAATAGCGCTGTGATAGGTTTTGTGGTGCTAAACAACAATCACAATGAAATAAAGATATTCCGGAGAACAATATCTATGTCTGTAGGTAACCCCTATTTCTTCCACCCACCCGCATTTATTTTGCCTAGCCATTCACCCCTAATGGAAGGATTTTAACTTTCTGGGGAGGGGTTATGGGAAAATGTCTACGTATACTTCACTATATGTATGAGTATTCTTAAATAGCATCATACAGCTTCCCATATAGCCTATATTCATATCGCCTATAAAATACCAAGTTCCACCTAGAGCCACTGAAGTTTAATGAGACTGAGACCCACTCCGAACACAGGAGGCTAAGAGAGACATATTCCTTCAGCCTTTCCTTCTTCTCTGTCCCTATACTTCCATCCCATGTAAATTCACATATATCAATATCATACACGCTTCACTATGCCTCACACTCTCTCCCCACGTGCCATTAATAGCCATTTCCTACCATGCTTAAACTTCTATCTCAATACACCCAGTATCAGACGAGCTGAAATATATCCGATATTGGGAGCAGACATATGATATAATGTCGGCTTCGGATTCCAAGAGCTAACAGAAATTTACATGTGGGGATGATTTCACAAGATTTGGTTTCGATATACGAGCCTTTCAGCTTTGTAGGCCTCCTTAAATCATGCAGTGATATGGCAGTAATGTTCATGTCTTACACAACAGAATATGGAATCATACCAATAGAGCTTGTCGAACATCGGCAATAAGCACCATGTACATACTGATTCTGATTCCCCCAAGTGGCTCATGGAAATTAAATCGAGATAAATTGCTGGAATGGAAGGGAACCTTAAGAATATGGAAATCACAAAGGAATATAATATTTTAACACTATCTCTCTCATATATCTGATAATCATAGAGTAATACATCGGATGACCAAAGGCGATACACATTTCAAGTATAGTGTCAAATGCACTGAACATATATATATATATATGTCAATGGCCTATTATCATGTTTCCTCTATAGGCGACCTGCCAGCACACCATGTTTTATCCGAACAATAACGCATTAACCAGATTATAAATGATTGACCAATATCAATGCCAGATAAAAAATATAACGATCGAGCATCGGAACTTCGAAATACACATACATGTATCTAGAAATGTTGTATTTCTCATATTAGGTTTTACTACCTGAAAATATTAAGCTTTACATATATCATGTAGAGGTTCGGAGGGCTAAAAAGGTTCTTAGCTTTTCCCCGGACCATGTATATAGGTAGGTAGCATGATTTAATATTATGAGCAAGCATGACTGGAATAATGACAGTGTGTGAAGATTAAATACTTCTTCCTCTAACGATACGTGGCAATGCTGTAGACTTCTTATGAAAGTATACATGTAGCAACGTATACATGTGTTTATAAATATTCAGGAGTAGAAGCCTCAACTACATCATCAATTATTTAACAGGGCAGCATTAGCACCTAAAATACAGGATCCATCAAAGATGCTAAATACCATGGTTATATATATGTAACCATTGTAGGGTTTTAATGGGAAAAACCTGAGTGTTCTACTTCACTCCAGGGATGCACCAGATGCATTCATATGGCAGGATATGTCGTTACCAATCCCCTGCCACCCGCATAACAATATCTCTACATGACACTGATGTAGCTTAAAGTCGTTAGAAAAAGTTATGGGCAGTAATAATATTTACTAGGTATAAAGAGAAAGAGAGAGAAGCAGGACCCCTGACCCAATGCATACATGACCATATTCATGCCAGAGTTGCACATGTATGGAGTTTCCATAGGTTCTCTGTTGAATTTACAATTTTGCCAGCTGCATAGGCAGGTTATCCTATTCCAAGCCAACCAGTATACACACATAAAGCAGTAGCCAGCAATACGCACCTCCCCACTAGGTCTCCTCCACCAGCTTGCATGTGAATGAGGGGTTTATTGGATGCCCCTGACCCTCACACTCACCTCTCCCTACCACCCATTTCCACCTGATTGAGGAGAATTTAAGCTGCTTTATTTGCACCTCTTCAAACATGGAGGAAAAAGTATGCGTTTTTTTATTATACTGAAGCTAAATATAGAGTACATATATAGATGTCCCTTTTGACCATAGACGGACATCGAAGTATGATGGTTTCAGAAGAACTATTCAAAATTGCTCCATATTTGTAGATGCTTTTAAAAACCTTATTATATAAGATTATGGAATTGCTTAGCAGGACTACATAAAATATTAACTTCGTATATTCTAGTAGCATTAATATAAAGAGATAATATATCTAGTCACCAATGATTCATTTCTTTTGGGGACATAAACTCCGCATATGAATAAACCACATTCTTTCTGTAGCCAAGAAGACACCCTTCTTTCTACACACCAAACTCCACAAAGAAAAAAAATAGAGGAAGAAATCCATCCATACGCCATAGCAATACTTAGAAATCTGACCAAAGACTATTTTATAGCTCCTTCTCCTGACTTCCCTGTCCATTTCCTCACTCTCCACTGCTTCGGTGGTGACTCTGAGTACTAGAGTGTGTGTATTTGGGTGTAAAACTACGCCAGATTCACCGATGCTGATATTCTGCTTCAGTGATTTGGTGCGCTTACACCCGACTTACACTTGATCATGGTGTATTCTCTTGCTTGGCTTTCCATACCTTCACTACACTAGCCGCCATTATGGCAAAGGTCATATGACCACAGCAATTTTTATCCACCAGATGGCGTTGCCCATGGACACGTGATCCTAATCTATCGTTAAAAATCTGATATGCTGTCGTATATAAAGCTATATGGAAATTGCAATACAATATTTATGATATATAATACATATGTACTATTTATGAGAAGTAAACGCAACAATAAAGATGCAACTCATTAATGCCATGTAAATATATGATCTATTTACAGCAAGTTTTCGAATACCAAAACATTCAAATAGCATGTATGGCATTTACATTTAAACATAAAACATTGGTTAATGGGTTTATATTGTACCTGTGACTTATCAGGACTATTTCCAATCTTAAATTTCTAAGTACATGTAATAACATAAACCTATACACTTTTAACATTTCCACTCTAGCATCCATAAGAATAGCACTCCAACTGGATTTCAATGTGGCTAGTCTTAGACTAGCAGCACTCTAGAAAAGGACTTCCTTTCCTGGAGGTCCATCTATCAGATTCAGGCAGTTGCTCCAATTGTTTACATTGATTACTTGAATCACCTGGCTACCTAAAGCCCCATGCAGGTTTCAGTAGTGCTCAAACAATGTACCTGGACGGAAGCTACTAAGAACACCTGACCAATTTGGTCATACTTGATAGTTACCACATGTGGTTCAACCTCATTCGGGCTGTTAATCGCATTCCATTCCAATAAGAATGATTAACAGGCTCAGCTTTTCACTGTTCCTCCTTGCATGTGTAGAGATGCATTTTATACAATGAAAGTAATTACTTCTTTTCCACTAATAAAGATATCGAGGATATTAGGTCAATCAAATCATACAAGGAATTGTGTTAGTCTGGGAAATAATGTCGTACTTGAATTCTATGGGGAGGTTTGTTCTGAAAAGAGGTTACAGTGAAAAATATTTGAGCAATGAGTCTTTAATGATGTTGACACAATTCTTATCGATCTATGCCGGATTTACCCTGCTAGCCCTTGCTCACATGTTTCTTCATTCAGTCACTGAGGGATTTGAACAAAACACCCCAGATATAACAACACCTACCAATATAAACACCTGCATTAATCTACACCTAAACCCAGCCATCCAGTAACACTGGCATCCCTCCTCCTACACTACCATGCTGACCACCTGCTCCTCAGGGCTTGACCATGCTCGTATCAAACAAATGATCAATGCTCAAGCTACATGTGGCCTGGGAGGCCATGGGATGGCTGGTGCTAATATTTCTCGCCGCGGGGGGTGTCGGTTGTGAGGTTGGTTTGTCCATGAATGAATGCCCTGGACTTCAATGAATCTGAATAAACTATAGTTTATTCAGATTCCTTGTTTTCATCCAACCGAACTGCAAACGAGAAAATGAATTCATATCATGACCTTTCTTAAGGAAATTTTCAAGACATGAGAAATGTTTAAAAAGATACATATGAAATTGCAAATGGCTACTGCATAATTCCTACTGGCTTGATATCGGCAGTACAATGGAAAATGTGCTTGCAGTATTTCCACACGTATATATGTCGAACATATATGATGCAACTTCATGCAGATGTTATACCTGAGGTGTTTTGTTTTGTTTAAATATAAGATATATACATAAGTAGGATGCATATCATTATAAACAATGCATACAAACATGTATGTATACACATCAATATGAAATATATGTACCAGCATGAATATCCAATGTTTACACATTGATGAAGGAGATGTGGAGAACTAAAAAGAGTATTCCAAGAGACGTTGAATAATTGTATAAGTCTCAATTGTGAGGATCAATGACTATAACATTACGAAACGTAAGGCCTGTTGTTCAGCTGCACTTGTACAAATCCTTTCACTCAGTCACTGCCCGAGTCACTCAATGGTCGACATGAGCAATCGGAGCTGTTCTCTGAGTGATTGATAACCCATCTGTTTGACGGTAGACAAGGTGCTAACATATTGCCGGACTGGGCCAAAGGTCTAGCGCTGGGTAAGGTGGGGAGAGCCATGCATTGTTTGCCATGCCTACCGAGCTTTTACTACTTTCATGTATATGCATGGACTACTACAAGCTTGCTGATGATGTAGTATACTACCTGCCATTTATATTCAATTGGGTTCCCTTGCTCCCAAGGGATAATCCTCAGCTTTTTAAGATTTAGGTGCTTTGGTTGTCTTGGAATACTGGGGACGGAAATCCCAAGGACGAAAGGCCAGAATGAATTATGTACCAGTATTATGACACTGAGAATAGGAGAATCCTCAATTCCATTGGCTACGAATCCTTAAATCTTTTCCAAAGAAAGGAAATGTGTTCTACTTGGTATAATACCATAGAAGGGAAATTGCAGGTTAGCCTTTCCAAAATTCTCAATTTATCATCAGAAGGATTTGCGAAGTTTGTCGTCAGTGGGAAAGGATGTCTTAATGTAAATTCAATTTCTAGACCAACAGCCTCAGGGAAAATATCCAGGATAAATGAGTTCCCTTTTGGAGAGAAGAATATATTAATGAATTGCATAATTGAAATGTTTTCATAAACATCTAGGAATCTTACTGAATATATTTGTCTTAAGGGCCGAGTCCACTAAGCTGATTCTCATGCGATTCTGCGATTCTCATGCGCAAAATCGCATGAGAATCGCCTTAGTGGTCTGGACCCTTTAATATATCAATTCTAGCAGCCACCATGCAGGTGGATTGCACAGGGAATGGCTGAGCCGTACAAAATAATTTAATTTAATTTAATTAATAATCTATTAACGTTAATACCGATGAGTAAATAATATGAATTTACCAGAATCCTTGAATGGCTAGGATTCATTAAAACTGTACTAAGCACGATGAGTAAATAATATAAATTTAATAGAATCCTTGAATGGCTCAGATTCATTAAAACTGTACCTAAGCGGGACCAACGCCACATTTACATAAGTTTTCTATTGGGTTCGTCTAAACAGTATCGGGAAAAAAATCATCTTGAAGATGATACACAACAAATGGTATTTCTGTAGACGCCATCGTTTGAACTTGCCAAGCTTCTTACACCCTCATCTACAATTATTGATTTCAAACGACAAAGCCCATTGCCCATTTCTGCCTCCTTCACGTCTTCACTTCTATTGCCTATGTACGTCTTTATACCTCTCTCAATTGCATTATGATGCTATTTCCCAATATTGAGCGCAGAAGGCTCCTCCATCCAACCTCCAACATCCTCATTTTCACATTTAAAGTGTATTAAAACACAAGAGAAGAGCGATAAAACAGCAAATGCACCAAGTAAAGAAGATACAAAAAAGATTCGATGGGATCATCTAAAGAAATCCAAGTAGGTCTCACTCAAGATCAAAGCCCAAAGTTTCAATGCTCCCAGAAGTGAAGGCTTTTTGCAAAATGAAAGCGAAAATTCAGACAAACTTAAACAGTTTCCCCTTTGTTGGAAAACATTCGATGTGGACGTTAGGGATTTGCCTGTTTAACGTTTGGTCTTCTTTGTGGGTTCTTTGTAGGTTTTTTAAAATGCCATGAATCCAATACTACTTTACAATATTTTCTTATATTTTTTAGCAATTCCAAGGTCGTCAACAAGGCTATTCATTCATGTTTTAATGCAATGCCTTGGTGATGAATATGAAGTTGTCTCCTTTATTTATGGAGGGATATTCTATCACTTGCACCTTGAATCCTTAAAGTTATTCTACAAATTAAAAGTACTTTTCTAAAGTTTTTTTTTTACCAGGGAAGCTGCTTGGGTGTAAAGCAATACAAACCCAATATAGCCCCACCTCACGACCAAATCAGGCATCCCATTTCTGGGCACACCCAGACATTTAAATATTATGTTGAATAATTGCTGGTTCAGATTATTTCGGGGCGGCTTGGGATACGTAACATTGCTCTCTAGTATTTAAACATTCTGAAAGATCGAAGATTTTAAATATATATTACCAGTTTTGTTATAATAACATGCCATTTCCCCTTTGTCTCTTGGTCCTGGGTATGACCATAAAGTGCCTTTCTGTCTCTTTTTTTGTCACTCTCCCCCTTCTTCTCTATCTCTAATTCCTGGGTATGATCATACACTGCCTCCCTCTCAGCTCTCCCGCCCTTGATATAACCATATTAAATGAGTTTATAAGGGCGTAAAGCAACCACATCTCACTCACTCACCCTTTGTCCCAACTCGCATAACGTACTGACCTATTTTCAAAGAGTTGGGCATAATCCCAATATCCAAACTGGACACACGCCCATGAACCCTGTAGTAGGGAAATTATACTACGTACGGCTTTTTGTGGTATGCAAATACAAGTTACAGACGCGCATACAAGTAGCGAAACTGCATTTAATTAAGGCATTTGTAACGTTCGAGGCATTGGAGCATCATTAGATCAGCTTTCATTACGTGATTGCGCTATATATCTTGTTATATGTTGGCGATTCAAAATCTTTTCTTTCCTTTTTCTTTTTTAAACGATGACCCCTGTTTACCGAGGAGATCTTTAGGAATAGAATCGGGAACGAGGCTTACGAGGTGTCACGTGAGCCTGCATGAAACCTCAGGCAGTTGAAATGTGAACTAGAGGACATTACAGAGGGAAAGGAGATGCTACTGAGTGTCAGGGTCTTCCAGCATAGAAGTGTGAAACTGTATATTTAGGACAGTAGGACGGATTCACATCCAGAGCTACGAACGTAAAAACGCAGAATGATATGGTATTAACTGCCAAACATTTAGAGTGTTTCCATCACGGGTTGCTATTCCCGAAAACAATTAATTTTTTCCCTTTACGTGTCCATGCACCGTTAGAATATTGATCCTGGCTGAGATGGCCAAAATAAATATTCTCCTTTATTCTAAAATGGACATTATTGCATCTGTCATTCTTCCCTCACTGCTTTTACTGCCTCTCCCAAACTGGTCTCTGGCTCTCCCTCTCTCTAGTTTCATCCTAAATATTCCACCAGTCTCTGACAATAACAATCCCCAAAACCTATAAATTCTCTAGAACGCTGGCTGGCATTTTAAATCCCTGAATATTTCTCTCGTTAGTGTGGAGGAGAGAAGGCAGGGAGAGCAAGATGTATGTAAGGATATATCATAGTTTATCCCACATTTCTATTCCAAGCACAAACTCATAGCCATGAACAAGACATTCGTCAGATAAATATAACTTTAACTTCTCCTTGCCTTGGTATCTTGCTAACTGCTTGCAGCATTTGCCAGGGATGCGGTTAAAGTCATGTTCATATTATGCTCTCTAGTCAAGGCACTAACATTGGAGCAATATACATTTTATGGACCTATATTTTATGTTCATGTTTTTGTCCTGTTTCACTCACACTAATATTTCTAGAGACATTTGTCTCTTTTTATAATCACATCTTCAGATAGTTCACGTGCATGTGTATTTTAAAAATTGCAATATCTATAATTCCAAATCCTGATATTTAAAGTTAACATCGCTCGTACTTTTAAGGCTAGCTCCAAAGGGGATAGTGGTTCTTTAAGTCTCGGTATCGTTATCATAATGTAGAAGATAGGTAAAGACTTTTTAAAAAGAAAAGCTGGTGTAAATACTACGTAAGAGCAGAAAACGCAGTTATATGTCACACATAAAAACTGAATGTGTACATTATGATATTTTCGACTTCAGAATTTCAGAATTCAGTTATTTCTTTTATAATGTAATTAGTTATAGCATTCTTAAGGAGAAAAATAAACTATATCAGAAATAATAATCATACCCTCAAAAAATGAATGTCCTTTTTTCAATATGCATTGCATTGGATATAAATGCATAACATAATGAACATCTAGTGTTCTCCAGAGCCTAGTTTCCTAACCCAATCAATATTGAAGTTTTAACAGTGACTGAAATGCCCCTATGTAGTGGTCCTAGCGGGGATAGAAATGCATGAGTCACGAATTGAGAACTTTTTTATGTATAGAGTTTGTAAACATTTTTACTATGTATACTTAGTGTAAGGCTTGTTTGTTACTATACTGATGCTACCATGAATGGGTTTGCAATTGTAATATAAGTTTAGAGATAGACATTTGGGAGCCTCCTAGGAGCCATGGAGGAAGAGGGAGGAGACTATGTGTGTGCCATGGACAGTAATTAGTCATGTTATAGGTAGGAGGCCTGCCAAGTGAGCTCGTCTATGGATGCACAACACAGAGGGAATTATAGCTCTCTCATATAAAGAGTGACCAAATATGCATAGGCATTTTTTGCTTGGATTTTTGTTTACAAAATTACATCTCTTTCTATATATGGTAATAATTGCTCGTAACCAAAACGACTCTCCTATAATGAAATTAATTTAATCAGCATTTTAGATATGACATGGGTTGTGCGTACTGAGAACTTTAATTCTAGGGTTAATCGAAAATGGCACTCGTTGGCCCCATATAATTGCCTTGTCCTATTGACAAGCTAAAAATAACAAGTGTATTATGGTCTACACTTATCAAAATTATAATGTAAATATAGTTTTCTGAACGGACATTTTGCACACTCTTCAGTGTCCCATAAAGATGAATTTTCAAGAAATATCACCTTCTAAATATGACGCAGAACCGAATAATCATTGCATGGCTACATTGCATGTTAAACAGGTGTCTGTTTTTGTACATTTGCACCCAGTTTTATGCTCCGGAATTTGGCCCAGAAAGGTACCTGGCGAACGGGTGCACTAGGGTGGGGTGCCCAGGTTCAATAAATGTGTACCAGGGTGTAAAACCCTTCACTGGTCGAGTTGGGCTGTATGAAAATCTCTTCCAAGCTCCAGTCGGGTGTAAGCGCTAGCAAGCTATTTACTGATTGCATCCGTCCTTTACCACAAAGTACATAGAAATCAAAGGAAAATAGGTTCCTTACGGCATTGTTGATTAATGTAATTTGTAAACTGTGGCTTTGGTTTCGCATCGTCAGAAACAAAAGGTGCTAACTGTGTGCGTTGGAAAGTCCTCACACAAGAACCACTTCAGAAATGTAAACTCAGCAATTATTATGTTTCTATCAAACAACCGCATTCTGAAACTGTTCTATACCCTGCGTATACATACATGCATTACATGGGGGCAATTCCTTTTTAATTTAAATCCCACGAGTGATCATTTATAATAACAAATAGTACATTAAATGTAGTATAAAACCTGCCATAATCAAGTCGGGATATGATGGATCGAGGTATAGAAGGCATAGATAAGTGTACAAGGAGTCTGAGGTCCTTTCTCCTATAACACTAGTCATCAATATAGCCTAAGGACCTTCCCATATCATTGTCTAAAGCAGCGTTTGAAATATTGAAAATAGCGCATACCTACTTCGAGGAAGACCTTAATCTCGCCCCAAATCGATAGGTAATAATAATTCCACCATTATCTTTCTCATCAAGTCATAGGAATCGGAAAGTAGTGGCTAGAATGTGAGTAGAATGTAAGTAGTATATGGGAATTAACCATTTGTGCAGGAGCCAAATACCAACATGGTGGGCACAGATTTGCATCCAAATGGTCTGGCTGTATATTGACTTTTGTAAATATACATCCCTTTTTTATGTTAAAATGGCAGGTGCATTTCATAGTGTGTATAACTTACGAGAAAATGTGCTGGCTGGAGGATTTCTACCCACTCACTTTCCCCTTGAAAGTAAATTTATTTGTTTTTCATTTTTGGCAACTTCTGACAGTTGCTTGCTGAATACCTCAACTTGTCGACCACGCCCTGTAATGAGTAGCTTAGTACAATTCAGTTTTATTAGTGAAAGATAACAATAGAATCCCCATGAAACATCCTTCCACTTGCGAGATAGTGGGTTGGCATTGGACACTTAACATGCAAGTCTCAAGTTGTGTCATCATTAATGCAAAATATCCTTAGCAGTTCTCTGTGGCCATTTTACAAACCTAATGATTAATAAAGCGAACATAATGCCAAGCGCTTTGAATTGTAATATAGGATTACCTGTTCTGAGCTTTTTCATATTTGTGATGTGGAAAATGAATAAAAAGTCACAACAACATAGATTTTGAGATGTGGTTTTGATCTTATCTGAAAAGATGATATCAAGGGATTCCAATGGTGGTAAACATTATAAGGATATCGAAGAAGTGTTTCTATATTTAATGTTTCGGTAAGTTTATGTTTGGAAAAAGTTGGCAACATTTCTGGGTGGGCAATTACCAGTAAAATAACTAAATATACTCCATAGGAAGACCTTCAAAACGCCAGGATATATTTAAAACAATCTCCTGACATTTGCTACATAGCTTCATATAATTGAATATGCCTGGCACCTCAAAACTCAGAACAATCTAATAAGGAGATCTTGTGAATAAATCACTTTGAAAAATATATTTTTTGCGACTTGTGACTCTTTTTACTGGAACACATCACATTTGAATATGCTATCATTAGAAATCTTCCTACGAGTTCTCCAAGAGCAAATTTAGCATCAGCAGGAAAGAGTAGTCATGTGAATGCTCTTTTGGGCATTGACATTGAAATTCGCGAAGGTGAGATTTCCTATCGCACAATTCGCGAGCCAAGAACACTTGATGTTTTGAGCTAGAATTGCCTTCGGCTATATGAGTCGGGTGGTATAAAGGAATAGTATAAACAATATGACTTATTTTGTGTAAAGTTGACGTCATATAGTACAACAGACTGTGTAGATATACTCATCATATTTTGTTATGGAATCTGTATTGACAAAGAGCCATTTCGAAGGATTCCCTAAGATGTGAGAAGAATGTACCTGTGCAAATATCATAGCAATGAAATTTGGAATCCTTCTGATGTTTAATATTGATTTTCTGCCATTCATTCACAAACTTTAAAGCGTTAAAGAGAGACAGAACTTTACAAAGAGATATACAACCTCATAATATATTTGTATTTTTCACAATTTACATCGTGTATATATATATATATTATATTGTAGTTGCCCTTTGTTAAAGATCATGTTCATGTGCCTACTCTTCAAAGGCCCCGATTTGAAATCGTATGTACTGATTTCTTCTGTCGTTATACCTAGCCAACACTCTTCAAAGCATCACGAAAAGTGGGAAGGCTAGACGAAATACAAAAGTACTTATTTAATTACTGTTTCTCTCTCTTCTATGACAACTGCCAACACTGGGACACCTACTCCTTAAGTGGCAAAGCAGCTTGTCAAATCTAATTCGCAACTTAGATAAACTTATATTATTATCTAATACCTCTGTATTCAACTCATTGTCAGAAATCATAACTAATGTCAGTTGTTACTACTCTTGTCTGATCTTCTGTAATTGTTATGATTGTAATACTGGGAGCAAGTAAAAAAACCTCGGTGAGAGGACTTGCTTACTCGCCAGTCTAAATAAGATAATAATAAAAAAAGAAAAGAAAATGTTTTCTCTAGTTCCTTCCATTCGGAGGTCTGAGAAATGGTATCTTGTACCATGATTTGAGGATCGATTTTCGATTTCGAATGTGCCATCATACCTGGTACAATTGAGAAGATATTTTTGCATGTTTGTCACTTAAAGAAATGCTAACGAGTCTGCCTGAAATGTCTTCTATGCCGCTTGATATAATTGTGTACCGGTCGGACAGATGATACCTACCAATTCATCATAATTATAACGCAAAGAAAAGGAATAACATCTCAAAGCTTCGAAAACAGATGCATCACTTTAGGGAATTTGCCTGAGAGAAAAGTATTTGCCCCATCGAATCGTTTGACGTACTCTGATTTAATGCATTCCCGGTCGTTTTCACTTAATACTTTACTACATTTGCTTTGGCACAGCCTATATTTGAACAGTCGAGTGATGTGTTTCAGCACATACCACCCATGCTTTCTTTGAAAGATGTATACATGTACATTCGACTGACCTTTGTCAAGTCAGATGGATGACACAATCTCCTGTATTATAGCACATTACATGTCGTAGATATATACTAAAATAACCAATTGCTTTCTTATGATAAGAAACATAGGCATCTCAGCCAGCTCGAAGTGTTTCAGTGGGTACAGTATACTACCATGTATTGCAGCATTAAGAATGTCACAATTTAAAGGTCTGGTAATATGACCAACTTTACTCATACGACAAGAAGTATTGAACTTTCAAACACCAGACAGTCCGACTGACTCTGCTTTTGCCATGAATACCAAAAACCATCACCAATGATTTTGAAATGTAGGCAGGGGGGTAAATAAGTAGCTGCAATCTCATGCATAAGGTGCTATATCCACCGATAGCTTGTGACATCCCCCCACCAGGACAGTGGTCATATCCTAAAAGCTACAACGGTGCAAAGTTTAATAGTTAGTGGTCATCAAGCTTCAAAATCACATCTAATATCCTAGAAATAGTAATGAAGCAATGGGCTATCTTGGAGCAAACGCACGCTGTAAAATGTTAATTGTATCTGTTATTATGACTTGGTCAGTAAATGGAATAAAGATTATTAAAAAAAAAACCAAAAAAAACCCAGTGACTTTGCTCTCGAAGAGCTGTGAATCGAAGTCCTCAAAACCTGCCCTCTCTTGCAGGAGAGGAGATTGAATAATTATGGGTGTAAATCCGAAGTCCATTAACTTGGGAAAGACAGAACTTCTCCAAAAGAGGTACTTGCAGTTAAAAGTATGACTAGCTCTGTGGAAGTTTAGTTGCATGTATTTTATATTCTAGGGGATGAACAGAGGGTATTATATATGGAGACATGTAGTTATAAACTGATCCTGTTATTTGGGGAACTCTACTTGCTACATTGGCTCGAGATAAGTGAGTTGTGTCGCTCCCAAGTACTCAATCATCCTCAACATAATGTGTAAAGAAGACGCCAGATCAGATTGATTGAAACTAGTATTGCTCTTTATTTGTAGTATTAGCTTTAAGGTATCAATATGAAACTGGGCGAGTCTGTAAGTAGGCCTACCCGCAATGCTTAAGGTAAACTCACCTTCAAAGAATTATCATTAGGGCTAAGGTTTGTGATTAGCGACCATGCACCATTTTCCCCTTCAGTCCAAATTCTCAGGATAATGCCCCCAAGTACCTCAATCTCCCTCCCTCCCTCAGCCTTCTTCTCCTATATCTACCCCTCTCTGAACGTTTGTGACTATTCCTCTCTTTTTGATCGATCATGAATTTGTACTCGGCAACCTAAACTCAGTCCAAAGGGAGCGATCGTTAATTTTCTTTCTCTCTGTTGGCCGCCACATTCAGTTGGACAGTGACTAAGGGCGGGGGTGATCTATTATTAGCGGGGGACGGAGAAGGTGTAGAAGTGATCTATAAATCCTGATTGTTTTCTGGGTAAAGCGCCAGATATTAGTACATACATACCTGGGGCGTGTTGTGCATAAATTATCAGGGGACGAGAGCGGTGTCAGAGTGGGCAACAGTGTAGAAATAAAGATTGAGCACCTTGACGGGCGTTTGGTTAAATATTTAAGGCTTACACTTGGGCAGGTGTTCCATTATTAACAGGGGACGGGGGTGGCGGCCACGTGGGGCGGGTACTAATGATGTATAAGTGCCAGTAGGATTGCAAAGAACAGGTGTTCAGGTATTCTAGGGGGGCGACTGTGGCGGACGTGGTCAATGATGGTGGTATTGGAAGGAGACAGATGAGGGGTCCCCGTGGGGGGCTTCTGGTCAATCAGAGGACCTGATGGGGTTCCTTGTGATGGATGGGTGTGGAGAGGAAAGTGAGTGTCCGGTTTTCCGGTATACAAGCTAGGTGCACTCCGGGGACCCTGTGGAATCGGGCGGATAGAACGGACAGATAGATCGAGGGATAGAGATGGAGATAAACACATAAAGAAATCGTAAATAAGGAATTTAGACTAAACCCTAGTAAACAAATCAAATGAGTGAATGAATCAATGATTTAGGGGGAAAAAATGTGGGGTTCCTATTTATCTAGAAAAACCTTCCCCTACCTAAAATTGTTTTGATCATACCTGATTTTTTGTTTACCATATTTTACTTTATTTTGGATTTTTTTGACAAAAAAAGCTTATAGAAGCAGGAAAAGGGGTTTTACCTAACCCAAAACTGTCAAAAAGTACATTCCCCATGCTTAAAACAATTATTGTTATAAAATAGACATTTTTTTCAGTTCCTGGGAGGTGGTTTCCTAAAAAAAAATAATAGAAAAAAAATTACCACCCCCCTCTACCTAGTTTTTAGCCAGATAAATCGGAAACACACCTATATTTTTGGGGGGCCAGAGTAGGAAAACGGGAAATAATACTTGTTAGACAGTGTATAAGAATGGAGTTGGAGAGTAAGAGGAGAGGAACAGAGAAAGGGACGAATTTATGGACAAAATAAGAATATCATTGGTTGACCAAGTAAGAGGGGCACGAAAGAAAGGAGAATTGGTAGACACAGGTTGGTATTCTTCACTGGATACACCTGTCAGGTCCCAACAGTATTTGAAGATCTTATTACCATTTGTATATTGCCATAAGACTTTCTCCCCTCCCCAACACACACACCGATGTATAAATCAATGACAAGCCATAGTACAATTTAGTCAAGAGGGTGAGGCAACAGAGGGGCCATAGCTATAGATGAATTACATTATGACAAACACCTATGACTGAGAGGTGCGGAAAGTACGACGAGAATAGCAATAGGCAAAAACGAGGTAAAAGAACTATCAGTGGTGTAGGATGGCTTCGTATAGCTTGTGGCGAGGAATTTGTTAGTAGTATACGGAAAAGGTAAACTGGTTCTGGCAATTGATATTATAGATGCTTTTGCTATTGAAATAGAGGTCGACAAACGTGGAGAGAAGGAGTATACATGTGTGTGAGTAGCGTGGGGTTGGGGTTGGGGTTGGGGTTGGGATGGGGCGGGGGTGGTTTGCAGGGTACTAATGCAGATATTCCTGCATACCTAGGCAATATCCAATAACCCTTTACCTAGGCTCTTCTATGGCTTAATTGGATAAACATAAATAATAAATCTCAAACAACAGCATTCACATGAATCACAGGGAATGGCTTTAGTACAAATAGGAAGTTGGTGTAATTTAAGTAGCCTTGGGTAAACGCCTCAAAAGGTGTAGAGTACAGTCTAGGCCCACATTTGAGAGAGTCCCTTCAAACGGAGGGACAGCCTCTCGAACCACAAAGTGCTATTATAATTCCATTAAGACCGCAAAATTGCATTATATTCCCATTAGAACGCCTAGTCCTAAGCCAGGAAACCGATTAGCGAAGTCGGCATCTAATCACGGACATACGATTCTTATCTGATCCGAGGGTTTGGATCTAGGCTGAGTAGAACAAGTGATTGTTTAACGAGGAGGAGAAAGGTTTCATCCAAAAAGATCAGGAGAGACATAAAGCGAAGGTAAAGAATAGAGAAGAGTGTCCTAAAGTAAATATTCGGCGCATGGTGATAATCAGAATTCATTTCTTTTGATAATCCGATGTACGTGTAGAAAGAGAAGTCAGAATGCACCATACGAATAGCTAACTTTGTTCCAGGCATATCTTCAATACAGGCCCATCTTTGATTATTAAATCAAATAGATATATCAACCATTTAGAGGGAACGAAATATGCCATGAATGCATTGTGTTTTATAACAGAGGCAGAGGAATATGCCAGTGAGTAACTATACCGGATAGCTTCAGGCCATTACTAGCTGGCCATGTCATCATAGGAAGAGCGTGTTAGACGGCGAGGTTAGAGGTGAGATGTGGGACAGAGGGGTCGAGATTCTCTTCCACAGCTGCCCATAAGGATCTTTTGCCTTGTATAAATGTGCAAAGGATTGTTTTTCTTGAAGCGTTTTCACCCAATATTAGACCATTTCTGTTGTACAGCTCGCATTATAGTTGTCATTTTCAGACGAAGAAAAGGGTATGTTTCATCAGAAAAGTCCTGGTTCCCTTCTCTGGTATTGCTCCCCCCCCCGACACCAGTAAAAGGAGTTTCCCACGCCCCCCTCTCTGCGACTCCTCTACGTTTCCTCATAGTTTCTCTAGTCGTCACCAGGCAGAGCTAATCGCGCCATTGGTTCGCCCGGAGGGCACACACATCAAAGCGCTGATGAATATTTGATTCACTGTACGCGGGCGTTTGCGCAGACTCACTCTCTCCCGCCACCTCCTAGCGGTCAAGTCATGAACCAGTGAAACGGCCTGAATTCTCTCCTCCTCATTCGCCATTCTCACCCGTTATCGCGCAGTCTCGCGTTGAAATGCGAGACTCTAGCGTCGCATTGGCACGTGACCGGAAGCCAGGTAATGATTGGAGTTACGACCACCAGGTGGCTCTGGGCTAGTGACGTTTCCGGTAGGATTGAACCAGGCAACTGAGGTTTGAAATATCATCCTCCCTGGTCTCCCCTTCTTCCTCCTTATGCTCCTGTTCATACGGATCCAGGGGAGCCCTGATCAGTCGGTGGAGGATTACCAGTTCATTTCCCCTCCTTCTCATTCAACTTTATGACTTCATTTCATGTTCTTGTCAATTATCTGCTCATGTTCTCTCTGAGGCCTGTTAATCATATGCCAAATTATCACGGGTTTCATGACACCCTACTTTTGCCCCCCCCCACTCAATTTCCCTATTTCCATTGCGTTTCTCCCCCGCCTCTTCAAAATAAAAGACCTCTATTTAATTCTAAGTGTCTAGCATTCCAAGTCTTTCCTATAGGAATATATATCCCTTCCACCAGTTGTCCATATAGTGCCAAATCCTGCCACAAACCATATTCCATTCTCTGCTCACATAACTCTCTCCAATCTGATACTCAGGGAGGAAGGATATTACCAGATCTTACCAGATCTTAAACTCAGGAAGGAAAAACATATACCGAGATCGCTGAATGTGCAGCCAGTGGCATCAATGCACATGTATGGTCTCTTGGTTTTCCCAGACATAAAACAATGAGTGTAAGTCAACTGATAATGAAAGCTCTATAGCACTCGTCAATGTTGCCACTTCCTGTTCTGACTTGTACATCCCTGAGATTGTTTAGAAGGCTATTTAACCGTATTCCGAGCATAGCTACCTAGAAAATATATGGGGAAAGCAAGGCAAGAAGGTGTCCGGAAAATTGATGTATTAAAATTTCAGCTAGAGAATCGTAATGTAAAGATCAGAATAGGTTATCCCATGCGTTACAACAAGCCGGATAACACCCAGAATTTACTACTTAAAATCTCTATATATAAATGAAACCCATCAAATTCAGAAGGTGGTAGTACATGTATACAGAGCCTAACGTTTGAAGATTATTACTTTATAGTTGAGTCTAAATCGCCCTTGGTTCATAATGTATACAAAATGATTAATTATGTTTTGATTTGTTTTTTCAGGTGAGGTTCCATTAAACAAATTGCTATAATAATCATGGATGAATATAGAGGTGAGATGAAGCATTTACATCGGTCAATATCATTTTGATTATTTTCCCCCCAGCTAAACCGTCATCGCGTATACATCGTGCACCTGCATGCACTGCGGAGCAAATTTAACCGGAAATCCTTGAGCAAGTGTTAATTCGGTCATCATTCTCACTAAGGTGAAAATATTCAGCGATCATTGATTGGTCGATTTGCTGAGCCCTTCACTGCTGGGCTGCAACATGGCAGCTGTCACTGCGGAACAGCAACATGGGCGTTTTTAAAATTGATTCTGATTAAAAAGTACATTTTCATGACGACAATTAGAGCTGGCTTTGGGAATGAACCTTCACTAATGTTAATTCGACGGCTGCTGCGCGGAAACTGGAATTGAGGGAATTACTTTTTATTGTTAGCACATTAGCTGATAAAACGGAACTAGGCTATTAATTTGCTAGCCAGCGTTTACCTCGAATGACCCCGGATCTAATGAATACTCTTCTCCGTAGTAATGAATTGTGGAAGAACAATGTCATGTTATGTTAAAGAACTATCGAATAATTTAATCATTGCCATTTGGCTAGTTTATAGTAGGAGTAATGAAAAAACGAACTTGAACGACTAGGATATTATTACTTCATCAGGACAGGAATGCAATATATAGTTGATGTATACATTTCTAATCCCAGTGTAAATGAGAGAAAAATGGATTATGTGACTGCAATGTAATGTCGAGTCATTGACTAAATGACTAATTAAGACATTGTGCAGTGTAATATTTGAACAATGTTTAGAACATCTATTCCCATTACCGACGCTGAGGATGCTCAAGAGATCGTGCCCTGTTGTCTAAGCTAAGGGAAGGAATATTTTTGTCTGAATTCCTACATTGTACATTAAATTGTACTCCATTCTGGGTATTCTACATTGTTTTTGAAAGGTAAAAGAAAAAGTTGTCCATTATTTTACTCGCATTCTCCCTTCAAATTTTAAGAAATGTGTTATATTAGTCGTTAACATCATATTATGAGTGAATACTATGCATCCTATCTACCTCCTACCTTGCTGACCCACACCTGTACAGCAAGGAATATTCCTATGTACAAGCTGGGAATAGGAATGAACATAGGAATAAATGTAGGGAAGGAACAAATTCCCAACGAATGTTCCTTTGCTAGGCGGTCCTATAGTGTAGAGGAATGGCCAATTACAAACCGTTCTCATCACCTATCGGTCGTTGGCCTTTAAACACACACACAGTTACATTACAAGACTGAACGATCTAGTTAATGGTATAACTAGTCTACATTAGAGAAGATAGTAGGTTAGCATTACTCCAACCGATCTGCATCAGTTCATTGACATGCCATGCAGTTTATATGCAATTTCCCTAAGAGTTCCTGAATCAATTAGACTCTGTAAAAATTGTTACTGATTCTTAATATTCTTCTGATTGTGTCCTGACACGAATCAGCACAGACAGCATACATGTAACCGTGATTATTAAACTAAAATGCTATTAGAATCCAAGCTGAATGTTGTCCCTATATATGCCCTGCTGTTTTAGAAAAATTGAATAGGTGTAGGGCAATTATCAGAAATGTATAATTTCCATTACAACATTCTTTATCTAATAACAAGCCTCATTATCGACAGGTAAAAGGGGCCATCTAATCGACTCAAGTCAGTATAATCATATCTCATGACTTGCCAATGACATTATATCGAGAAATAGGGTTTGACATGAAAATCAATATCGGTCACTTCTTCATGTTGCGATCTATATAGGCCAACAAAAGTGATCAATCACCAGTAGACGCCAGGAACACATCCATCACATCTTACTGGGGAGTACAGAGCTGAACCCAGACCCTTAAACTAACAGTATCAACTGCCTTACTCACTGAGCTCACTGAGCGAGATTAGGTGCTAAGCAACGTTAGCGAAGGTTCATGGAAGATAGACCTTAGTTTACCACGATGTAATAATTCATGCACCTGATTCAATTGTTCTTTGAACCTCGTTCATAAATGCAAGATGCTCTTTGGAAGATTTATCAAAATAATTAAATTCTAGCTTTTCTGTATCATCAGTACGTGTGTAACATTTTCTTGTAAGTTGAATATATGGGTCAGATTTTCAGAAAATATACAATTGGCAGCTGCACACATTTAGTAAATTTGGCAAAAGTAGGCTGCAATATGGTCAATACTAGGTAAATTCGAGTATATTCTGCATTGCATTGATTCTAGCAATCTGTTGGGCTAGGTTGAACTGTATTTTGAACTTTATTTTCGTCTGAAATTTGGTTTATTTGAGAAGATTGGTGAAGTTGATATACAGATGAACATTACAGTCATTCAGCCAATCTACTGGCAACTCAGGCAGTGCCAGGGCCGAAACAGATTCTGGCCTATAGTGACTGATTGATATCCATTAGTGGCAGTAAGGTGGGAATAGGAATTAATAGATCTAATGCTAACACCTACAACAAATATTCCTGAACTGCAACCAACTGCTGATTTAATGATTGCCCGGCGATACAACTCGAGTAATGAATACACTTGGATGGGCTAGTTATTGATGAAACAGTGTGTTGGCAACATCAACTTTTGAAGAGGGTCCACTGCTTGGAAACAATGCTTCCCAAAACTATGGTCCTTTCTTTCAAACCATTTTTACGTTTTTTATGTTAACAATATTAATTCCGTTAATTTTTAATCATCGTCGTAATTCCCTTTAACCCTAATGCATTATGCGGTTTTTAAACATTTTAACGGATTTTATCAGTGCCTCCCAAGTAAACGTGTGACACGCAATGAGTTGAACCTTATTGTTTAAATTTCACACGTTCATAAATCTGTTTATGTTCTCCTAAATCCTTTGATTAACAACATACATTTTCACTTCTCTGTCCACTTCAACAGCATTAGAATATTTATTGTTATCAGTTGATCAATTCATAAAATTCTCATCATGTAATTATATTTTATGTTTTTGATAGTGAGTAATGCTTGGGAGGTTTGTCGAGATTAACTCCAAACAATACACTTGTCATGTTTTCACAATATTCGATTTAAAACCTAGCGGCAGTGGAGCAGATTGTAGCCGATTCCAACCACAGCCCAATCGACAGACAGGAGAATTGTATGGTAGAACAATGTACAGATTAACTATGATGATATCAGAGTTGTTTTCCACTTCAATCTGGTAAATATGGCACATACCAATAGATACTTACAATCCAAATGAAGGGGCATCAAATCTGGGATTAGACATGGACCTGGGGGTGAAACACCATGATGCCTATGTACCTGAAAGACCACCATATAGTATTGGGTTGTATAGGAATCATCGAGAAACCGTGCACCTACCAGGATTGATCTAGGGGAAACCCAACATAATGTAGTTATAACCAGCCACTAAGTAAACTAAAGTAGTTGATGATAATGTTGACGATGGTTGATAGGTCCTGTTCGGAAGGCGATGGAGATTGTAGGTGATTGACCATTATGTGAGTTACTTATTAACCCTGATTGGTGATTAATTATGTAGGTGTGGTAATTAGCTTATTAAGGTGATAAATGTAGGAGGATCTGACAAGGTATGTAATCAGTGGGGCCTAAAAGGCGTCATGAGCTTAGACTGGCTAATGTAGCAGTCTCGCCACGCCTAGTAAACAGAAATAGGCTCTATATTCAGAAGATGAACTTTTCTCCGAATCTGGAAAAAAAACTACAAGATGATTTTTACGAGGAGTTAACACGTCAGGGAAGAAAAGAGGCTATGGGACAAATTGTGGGGGCGATTTTTGCATGGGTTTCAAAGGAAAGAATAGAAACTAGAACAGACAAATTAATAATATGGGGGTGGGGAGTGAGTTTGTAATGTACGTGTTCAATACGTTTAGAATAAGGCCGTGGTATGTTAAGGAACAACTTCCCCGTTCATTAGTTGAAACCTTTGGACAAGAAATACAATCCCCTCCCGAGATATTCCATAGGCTATAATGTTTTAAGGTGAATCATGTAAAGGATGCAGCACTGTAACAGAGAAGAGAAGACCGTAACTCAACACATATCCCCAGGAATTCAGTCGTGAAATATGACCGATGTTCTCAGATAAATACTTTCCCGTCTTTGTATCAAGGTCGGAGAGGTATTTAATACATCGAGAGGAGGTGCGAATGGTGAATGCCTTTTGCAACACACAAACACAAAGGCTACGAAACAAAGAACAGTAACATGTACATGTTGAATATTGAGAGCAGTTTCAATACAGTATGATCAAATATAATGGAATATATATCCACGTGTTTTGAATCAGACAATATGAGAACAAGGAGTATGCTATACTGAGGGAGAATGTCGGCTCATCTGGCAGAAGAGTAGTGATTGACCAATATATTCAAGACCATTTGTTTGCTATTCCGTCTCTGCACCCAAATAGCCCAGATATTTATACACAAACAAAATGCAAATACATCGGCATGTCTGGCAGCTCTGTCCTATAAACGATTTAATTGTAATACATCAGCCTTGTAGTATATATATATAAAAGCCAGTAACATTTTATATGCAGGAGCTGCATGAAATAATTATTAGAAGATAGATTATACAAGAATAATGCACTCCAGTGTTTGATTCAGTGGTATGGTATAGGTAGAGAGAGAAACTAAAGAGGGGAAGAATTGCTCTCTTTGTCAAACACTCAAATATATTCACCAGCAAGACTCAAAGATGCATGCACATTTGAGGCAAGAGCCTCGGTGTCACTTTCAGCCAGTATTTTCCTCAGCTTCGCTTTGTAAGGCGCCTCAGGGCGATTGTGGAGGACGAGGAGGGGGGAGGGTGGAAGGGTTGAGGAGAGAGGAGGAGAAACGCTCTGTCTGAGCAGAAATTGATCTTGTTTCCGGAAATGACGTCAGGTTTGACCGGAAGTCATTAGAGCTTTAAGAATCTGGTGTCAAAGAGGAGAACATGGTGGCTTGTGCTCCCGGGGAGGTAGCTGCTATGTCTGAACTGGCGGTGCTTTGTATTGGGGAGTGGTGGGCGGAGGTTTGAAGTTTTAAAAATGGCTATTTACAGTCTGAACGCTTGGTGAACGCTGGGTTATAGCCGGTGTAGCTGGTATACAAATGGTAATTAAGTACAGGACAGAATACCGATAGCAGGAAGCAGAGATAACAGGAGCTGCAAAAGGGGGAGATGGCGCATATAGTATATAAAGAAAAGGACATTTTGAGTATAATATACATGTTGGGATTATATGTGGAGAGATGCTAACAGGCTATAGGATGTCGTGAATATATTGACTAGGAAGAAATCAACAATACTAACATAAAGGAAATTCAGACAAAAGCGAAGAAACTGTTGGGTTATAGCGAGCTTGGTGTCTATTTGCGAAAGGTTATTAGGTGCTGTAAAATATATTGCCTTCCGGCCGTATGAGGAAAATATACAAAAGAGATTTCCTATCGCTTTTGGTTCTTTTCCCGTCAGATGCAAATAATATTGACCAGCTACTGGGTTCCTCTTCATAAATATTCATTTGGAGGAACTGGGGGAGGATGAGAGGGTTGGCAGTAGTCTGGACCCTTTAAACGTTTTCTGTGTTCTCCCTGCCCTACCCATGGCTCTTGACACTTAGGATGCCTTCTTCTACTTGTGGCATCCCCACATGCACTCTTGTGTTATTTTGGCACTCTCCAAAACTACTTTTAAAACTGAATCTTCCCACTATTTCGTATAACTTTCTCATTACTATGTACAAATCATTTTGTTTTCACTCTGACTCCGACAGTATCAATTGGTCATTTGCTTGTAAGTTTTTTTTATTCTAACCCCTTCTGTTTTCAAGTGCTGTTTTCTTTTCCCACTGCTTCTACTTCGTCTTACTTCTGCCTCTTTTCTTTTCAATCATTCACTCCACCACTCTGATTCAGACCGATTTGGCTGCTCTTTTGTCCAGCCTCTGATATCTACTCCTACTCTCTATCAAATGCTGTCTACTCAACCTCCTTGACTTCTTCTCCTGTCTAAATTATGTGCCCTCCCCGTCTCTCTCCTTTCTCCCATTTCTCCTTCACAGTGTCATCCCATCTCCGGCTTCCGAGCATCTCTTAGGGAACAGGCCGAATACAACTTTTTAAGCCTGAAATCTCAACCAATTTGTATTCAACATTTGTCAGCCCTGTTTCGGAAGCCTGGCTAAGAAGTGCTCAAAACTAGTCTTCAGTATCGCTACTTGCACTGTAGGGACACACACATTAGAATTATCATTGAACTATCTAAGTAGCTAGGAAGTTGCAATTCAATCATGAGAAATAGAGCAAGGGGAAAATCGTTGTTTGTTGAGTCGGGGCCATTAGCAAAATATTTTAGCGGACCATTTTAAAGCAGCCTAGTCTGTCTAATTCGCTTACTATAAGTCATATATAATTTATCTGGTTAATCTAATGTCGGCCTCCAATGGCTTTATCGTCAGATATATGGTTGCATCATTAAAAATAATTAATTAGTACTATATAAATGTTATTCTCCTTATCTCATAAATGTTTTTCATAAAACCATACAGAATCTATACCTTGATGGAAAGACGCACCTTATTGATTGTAGTACCAATACATTAGACGAATGGAATGTTAGGTTTGATACCCTTAAGGCTATATGATTTGGAAATAATACAATAATCGATGAATTAGATTCTTATAGCGAAATCAATGCAATTTTAAACTACTTAAAACAAAACTATTATTACTCGGGTTACACTACTAATTATTACTATTAATCTTGTTCGTCTCCTTCATTCAGGCAACTTGTATTTAGTGCATATATTTTTAAATGTTTGATACATACTTGGGCCAAAGGAAAGCATGACAGGGCATAGTATTATATGTCTCCCTCTGTTGGTAAAGGCAGTAGATCTTAGTTAGGCACGTGACATTGGATGGAAGCCAAAAGTCCTTTCGATAAAACCTTCATTTAGATTCGACACAACAGTTATCTAGTTTTCATATATATTTAGGTCTCCACGAAACTTCTTTCTTTTCGAGATGAAGATGATGCATAAAGGGAATAGGCTGTTGTTTACAGTCATCATTAAATGCATCATTGCATTTGTGTTGGCAAATTACAAAGTACGGAAAACAGGTGTATCTCCTGCCATTCTGGTTTATTTGCATTTTCTATAAGGTATTATGGCATTCGTAAGCTCATTCAGATATTGCCATAACTTCTTCGAAAGAATAATGTAAGGAAAGGTTTTCAAATATCGCACAATTAACAAGTAAATCGTTTTAGTATGCGAAAAATGAGTAACTGGCAATAACCAATAAAACTTGCCTAAAAGTCATTTGCATTACTGCAGATCAAAGAAACTATTCCCGTGGAAAATGTAACCATCATTTTGCCTCTTTCATCTTTGCCTAGTACTTCTGAATGAAGTAGTCAATTAAATGGTAACCTTAGATATTAGAGCCCGTATCTACATGAATGAAAGTGCGGTCAATATAAAGAATGAAATTCAATGTTCTGTCTGGATGAAATTCAATGTTCTGTCTGGGATAGAAAGCCCTCCAAATAACATTGAACATTTGAGAGTGATGCAGTAAAAATAGAAGAAGAGAATGATTCTTCCCATAAAAGGCCATTGAAGGTCGGGTTACACAAACGCAATGGAGAAGTCCTGGAAAGACTTTTCAAGTTTTATGCATGGAAACGGAAATCGTCAGGTAAAATCACTCTTTGAATATTCAAATTAAATGCTTCCAAAGGTTGTCAGCGTTTTAAAGATTTTATTGAATGCTGTGTGGTTAGGTAATAGACGGGATTTAAAACGAATTGACGTTGCGTGAACGCTTTTAAATTGTATGGTTCATTGATAACAGTCATACTATCTGTTTAGTTTGGGATCTTCTTGGGATCAAAATTGGCCCCTAGCGTTTCTTCAATTTTCCTAACAGTTGTCCTAACTCTATGGACTTCATGAAACAGGGTCAAATTTAAGTTAACTCAGTTAAAATTAATCCTGTTTTAATTAATACACAGGAATTTGATCTAGTGTCAACTCAGCAAATTTGATGAAATTAAAATTGAAATCCTTTTTTTCTTAAGCTGGTTTACAAATAGATCGTGAACATCTGAGTTAATTAAGGTCTCCCAGTTCATGCCTTAGCTGATGTTTTGTATTAACAATCTAGGTAGTATTGCAGATGCAATCTGAAACAGACAGGCCAATACATTTCAATAACGGTAATACTAATTTATAGTGTGTTGAAGAGTGGAGGAAAACTAATGACAGTCATGCCAGCTCCATCTTACTCTCTCTAGCCTTCATAGTTAACTTCTACGTAACTCGGATAAATATTTTAGCAGTCGTACAGCATCTGCATGTTGATGATTAAATTGAATTGATACATTGCATTGCATTCTCTAAGTCAGCCGTTATCGAAGGCGGGTATGTGTGGTACAATCGTAGAATGTGATGAGAACAAAAATCGATCTCCTGTCTTCAAGAAAAGTTCATTCAGAGGCACTATATTGTTTCCTCTTCACATTCTATGAACTCATCAGATGTCTGTGTTTGTAAATGTTTGTTAAATCATGAAGATATGAGACTCACAAATACAGGAGAAAGATGATGACACTATATATAATTTCATACTAAATCATCGCTAATTATCATGAAGTGAACCAACGGTAAAACCGGTAAATGTTAAAAGAAAGGTAACGGATAACTAAGTGAATTAGACAGTGAATAATCTAAAATTGCACAAAGTTATTAACTTTTTTCTCTCTGATGGAAATAAATAGTTTAGTGTTGTCGGGTAGGTGGCATGACTCAGGTGCACTAAAGCGACGTTTTCAAGGTTCTCTTCTGCATATTAGTGGCACCATGTCTAACAATTTGCTGAAGAATTAGGCAGGCGAACATGATGGAGAGGTGAGTGGTGCAAAGAAAGAAACGACATTGTAACAATATTTCCTCTTATTATCGTCCCGCCTCTCAGAGAGCCACAGGTGTATGTTTTCTCTACCTGCATTATCGCTCGCATAATAAGAGCAAGGTCAAGGCCAAGGTCCTCGTGTTTAGACCGCCAGAGGGCAGTAATTGTGCTTCCTGAGGTGCCTCAAGGGGGCATTGGTCTTGCGCATGAGAGGTTGTCATTTCACTAGAGAAAAGCAAACAGCTGTGGAGAGCGATTATTATTATCTGGATGTTCTGAATGTAACAAGAAGTGGACAACTAAAAGTTATCAATCCACAGGCACTTTTAGGCTTGTATCCAGGGATCTGAAGTACCGATCTCCCAGGGAATGTGCGATATCCTCATGGAAATGAATGTCCAAAACTCTTGGATTATTATGGTTTAGGAAGGTGTTCTGTCTGCTTCTCTTGCCTTGATAAATCAAACAGTTTATTTTTATATTATTATGAATGACATAGAATAGAATAGAATAGAATAATCTTTTATTTGTCCAAATTATACATGAGGTGTAGACAAATAAGTCGACAGGCCTCTGGGTGGGTCCCAGCTCCTCCAGCCGTTACCTTTACTGATAGGATAGTTTTGTATGTAGACATCTAGTATATGGCAAGAGGGGTATAAGTAAATAACTAGACTAAGACCATTATTAATGGTGTGTTTTCATTCTTGGTATATATGGTTTAGGAAGGTGTCTACTTCTTATGCCTTGATAAATCTTTATATTATTTTTTTTGGACAAAAATCTCTTTATTCAGGGGAGAAAAACACATCTCATTCTTTCGAATGGTTTTTTGTCTGCGTTATTATAAATGATATGTAACAGGATCTATTTTGCAATGAGCTCAGGGTACCACCAAGTACACTCTTGAAATATGCATCGGTGAAAACACAGTTCATTTATGAATTATGAACCTGTCATGAGGTCGGGGACTGGGGTTCCATTAATAATTACAGTTAAACAAAAGAGTTCTGACAAATGGTACAACAGCTCTGAACAATTAGGCACAAGGGAGGATTGAATGACTGAAAAGATCCGTTCCATTGTCTGTAATGTCATACTTTTATATCTTTAAGAAAGGCACTGACTGAAAAAGGTTTGGCATTACAGATTGGATTAATGTTCACCTAATGTTTATATAAATTACACCTGATATTTTATATAGCACAATCTATCCCTATCAAATACAGATCCAACAATCACGGTAAAATATCATTAACTGCCGCATATTCAACTTTTATTAAGGTAAAGTTCTCTGCAATTATTTTTAGCAAGCATCATCTGCGTGCTTGCATTAGCAGTGCATTGTTCGGAGAAGGGGAATATAGAACCATGCTGAGATGAGATGTGCGGTCTGGAAGTGGAACAGGTGGAGAAGAAGGGCATGCATTTTACCGTACACTTTTGGGCAATCCATTGGGGACCCTCGCATCTATTGTCAAGGGAGTCAAAACAAGTTTCCGCAGCGTTCTAGAGGACAGGAGGGACTTCTCAATGCGCAGGCTCAGGGATCATATTGAAATAACTAATGGGTGTCTCTTAGTTAGTTTTAGGCAGGCACTCAGTGATATTCAAAACATAATTCATGTTTTAAGTATACTTGGCGGGCAGATGCTACCTGTTTTTCCTACTGGTGAACACACTCTCCTGGATATTGATAAATAGTTATTGAAGAAGTTTCTTAATCTTTTGAACAAATTGTGCACATATATGTTTGGCTTTTCAATGTATCGCCTTTAGTCTACCTATATTTCGATATGTTTTATTTTGGTTAGTGACTAAAGTGGTATAATATGCTATTAAGGCTCAGATTTAATGATTGTCCTTTGTGTTTTCTTCTGTTATTTCTATGTAATTACTTACCGGTATATACTTTTGTTTCTATATATGTCGCCAGTGTTCATCGTCTGGTTTTAAATGGGTGTAAATGAAAGTGTGAATGAAGAATATGACATTTTATATAAGTCAATGATCAGTTAATATTTTATCATTAATTTCAATATTTTTTCTATCATCAAATCTGATTGATCTAAATCACGAAATAGACAACGTTATATTTGCTCCTAATCCTTTCCAGAGGGAAATCGATAATAATAGTTTCATTCTTGCAAACTCTCGGTTGTGGTTTAGAAGAAGGATATATTATTTTAATTGAGTATTATCATATGATTATGAATACTATGAATATTATTTTATTATTAGAATATTTTATAGAATAATATTGCAATGATCAAAGCAGTCGCTAGTTTAGTTTTTACCGTGATCTTCACAATTTATCATATATGAAGATCTTCTATTGAGATTGCTGACACACTAAGGGACCAATGAAGCCGATTGAATACGAGAGCTGAGTGGATGCTTGGGCTTTGTGGGTAGATAGGTGGGAGTTATGGATATGGAGAATATGGATATTGCGTTGGCCATTACCGAGCTCAACTCCTTCTTACATGAAATACTCATTAGAGAACTCCCAGGTGTTTCCATCAATGGAGGAGCAGGGCATTGGATGAAAGAATATCGCTTAGTGGGGGAGGGTCTCTCATTTTGTATCATCCAGCCAAACCTTTCTAATTTTAATAACTCCACCAGGAAGATTGAGGCTGGCGATGGATATTTTGGATTAATATGTTTTAATCTCGTATCCTTGAGATGTCTTTCAGAGATAAGCAATTAGGAAATGAATCGTGCCAAAGACTAAGTGAGTGGTCTCTTGTTAAAAAATGAGTATCATATACGTGGCCTACCATTATGTATTTCTGTCGTACCTTTATTCTCCCCATCTTGGCTGCCATTTCTATTTCTCTTTTCTATGTCCATCACGTCCCTAATTTCCACTGAATTCCTTTTTATTCGTATTCTTTACCAACCATCCTTCCTTATACGTGGACCACGTTCCATATTCACACTCATATAATCTTCATCTCCTTTCCACCAGGTCTTCCTCAATATACTTTAATTACTTCAACTACAGATCCCTCGCCGCCCCCTCCTCATTACAGCTGATCACACCAGGGGCTCTGTGAGCACAAATAAATAACCAGCTGTGAAAGGTTTATATGCTAGCATTATGGGAGTTTTATATGCCTACATTAAGTGTCCTGCCATGTTAGGCCCCTTAGTATAAATAGTTGAGCATACGTAGAGAAATGGAGCTTGATTTGTATGGCACATTGACGGACCAGCAATGTGTAATACAGAAGAATAATATACCCATACATTCCCATGCATGCAAAATATTTGATGTATGCGTATCAGCAATTATATTTGTTCCCTAAGGTCATGATCATATATTGCAACACAAATTGCTCATTGCTAGCGATTTCAAATCGTACTGAAAATTGGCATAGTTAATCTGTTGCACATTTCAAAGAAAGTATGGCTGCTCGATAGGAAAGTAAAAGTGATTAATCTCTCTCAATTACCTCTTTAGTCGATAACAGTTTCTAATTCTAATCTTCATACAGCTGCACCATACCTGCACAAGACCGATTGATGCGTCATCCAGCTTAATAAAACATAATATATTATATGTATTGTATGTCATAGGCACACCTAAAAATGCGGTGCACTCAATTGATTGCACCTCTTCATATTATTTGTTTTTTCTTTTGCTCTTTCACTGGTAATACCCTTATCTTATGTTATACTTTAATACACAAAAAGACCGTGTGGTATGTTTTGCACTAACCTGCCAGTGATAACTTTATACCCGTTGTTCCTACCTGTTGGTATTCCATATCAAAGCAACACACCCATGAGAACACAAAGGCTTTTTCATTGTGCATATGACATTTAATTATCATACTTCTTGTCTGCTTTATTGCCAAATGTTCATATGCCAATAGTTCAGTAACATTTCAATGTTCTTTCCCTCTCATAGATAGTTCTAATATGCTCCATACATAACTCAGCTCTTTGCATTAAAACGGTTGAACTAGTCAACCTTTCGCCTTACTGTTATTATGCTGTATATGAAAGTGAGGTTTAGATACCCTATTCCGTATTTGCTTTAGTTTAGACACTTCAAAGTATCAAAGTGTCAGAATAATTTGTATTTAATTTACGGTCTCCTTCTCTAATCTGAAGATAGCAATATATATTTGTATCTATACAGAAATATATTACATCCATTCGATATACAAAAATACCCTAGAAGTTCGTGCAATTAATAGCAATGAAATATAGCATCACGTTTTCCTATATATACTAGAATTGAAACAAAACTGAATATTCTACTCTAAGAGTTCTACACTTCAACACAGTATAGCAGTGTAGATGGTACAGCATTGACAGGTGAAGAGGTCTGCCCTTGCACCACCACCGGTACTTTAGAATTACCTAGAATGGAAACACAACATTCATTGCTGCCAGCAGTAGAATAAATAGCCCTCGTCTCCTCTACTACTCCCATTCCATCTCCTCCTCCTCTCTCCCCCTCTTCCTCATCGCCCATGACAGATGTTTCCTCTAGCCCAGCAGGCCAAGCAAATCCCCGCAGTAAGCAGCCATTTCATTGGTTCTTTCACATGCTGAGTAAGCGAGGATTCCATTGGTTCTTTTCAAGGAATCGTTGGAACGAGGCGTTTGAGGAAGAATATTGTAGTGGGCAACATGGGTGTTAAAGGTGGCCAGTATAGATCTAGTTGATTGACAGTTCTCCTATGTAGACTATTATTGATATCCCAACAGCCATTCATATTCAGTGTATGTATGTCAAGGCGGACTTAAGAATTCAGTATTTCATATTTTCTAACGAAGTGTGTATAATTTCCTATCATCGCTGCATTTCGACATATTTATTGATGTTGAAAAGCACTTGTACTGTACAGAGTTTGACAAATGTAGGAGGTGAAGATGTGGTGCGATCTACTCACGTTTTCAGTTAACTATAACAAGGCAGCTTTCCTTTTAGATAAATCACAATCACGATACATATTCATACTTTGTATTATAATCTGTGCCTTGTATTCTGGAAGTTATGATCTTTCACATACATTCTCTGGAAGGCTAAATGAGAAAAACTGGTACATAAATTCGAGATAGCAAGTCTGTTATTCGGTTTAATAAAACGTCGTCTCATGTCACGCGAATCCGTGAAGGATTCAAGCAATTTTGAAGAATATGGCGAAATGCAAATTATCAGTTCTCCTGAAGCGGTTATATCACGATCACTGTCGCCATGGGACCAGTAATCATATCTATATTTAGTAATGAGGACAACACAAATATTGGCTATTGGCTCTTGGTATCGTGCATAAGTTTAAGGGGAGTTCACTCGGAAATGTTATATTCTAATCATGCCATTTAAGTCTCCTCTGACAATTGTTTGCCATTCCATTCAATACACATAATAAAGTACGCCATTTGTTTCTTCCTATTTCAAAAATTAAGATATGAACAGAAACGTTCAATATTAGAGCCTATCCAGATGACCTTGCTATATGAATGCCGTTAATATACCTGGAACATGATTTAGCTATTTTTCAAGTTGGCTTCCATTTTCTCGTGTTAGTTTTAGACAACACAGGACTACTTCATCATGGTTTGTTTCACCAAACTTTTTTCAGCGGTTGTACGGTTACGTTTGATATGTCCCGTCTTTATTTAAAGTTTAAAGGCCCCTCAGGTCTATTTAGAAGAAATAACCGATGACTCAAAGGAGCTGTCCGAACACCCAGTCCAAATGCTATCGGTTCTTGATAAGACGTTACCTCATTCACATCTATATGGAGACTGATAAAGGCGATTTGACCCGGAATTAACGCATTCAGATGCACTGAAAAGGCTCCCCAACCACTCAAGTAACTTGCTCAGACTTTTGTCCAAGGATTGTAAGGTCGTGTAAGATGTTCATACATCTTGCCTTGAAAACCGACTAAAAATCAACCTGCTAGATTCTCATATTTCCATAACCTTATAACTATGCCCAGTATGATGATAACATGTATATTGGAGCTATCACTATGCCCAGCTACACAAATCGTTAATAAATACAATGAAAAACGATTAGAATAAAATAGAAATAGAATATACAGAGTATTTGTAGGTACTATGGTATCCCGTGTGCAGAATATCTAGCTTTCAAATCGGTATGAACAAGCGATGTGTTAAGTTCTCCCCAGGTGGAAGCCTCAAGGTAGAAACTTACCTTCTTTGAGTTACCTGCAGATGTGAATTGAAATTTCCATGGATGTCAGTATGTGTATCACTTGCATACAAGGAGAGTTCTACTTATAGGTGCAATTGCAAGAGCACCTTTCCCAGAGTCTACATTTTCGAATTGAAAGTCAGGGCACATCTATTGCTTAACACTTACAACCAGCGATAGTAATTGTATATATGCACGTCTTGTACAAGAAGTAGTAGAATAAGAGATGGTGAGAGGTTTTAAGTACATATTCCCTACGAGAAGCAATGGTGCTGAGCACTAAAGCACTAAGTAATAAGACTACGAGTCGAGGAGAAGAAATAGGCAGAAGGAGGAAGAGGCCATTACTCTAATGACTTAGCTGGAAGTTGAGGCAAGACCCTTGGGTCAATATGCATTCTCCGCTCACTGTAAAACATGAAGGCTGTTTTTGTCTAATGGGAGATTGTCACTTGCATTTGCGCGAGTGTTTGCAGCATTCTGTTCAGTTGGGAGTATTTTGATATAAGCACAGGATACACAAGAGGAAACTCAGTGTTTTTATTGTGCTTTCTTTGGTTATATAATTATGGTTAAATAATACTTTATAACTTAACTCACCGCTACATATGATTTAATCATATATACTTAAATACTCATATCAGGCAGTGTTACGCTGCAAAAGGAAGATAATAGCTAGGATTAACATTTGACCAATGCTACAGACCCGCCATTCTGATCTCATCCAAGATGCAACTACTTACAAATACATATTTTGTTCTCTTGTCACCAGTAAGAAAGATCTAAAATTCTAAATTTGATTATGTTTACAGTCTTTCACTAGCACGAAACAAATACCTCTGATATAGCATATCAAACTGGAAACTGACTTTACTTCTCACTTAAATGATGCACACTGTCAAATAAGTCTTGGTCTAGTAGTGTACAATTCATTAAAGGCGATCTCCAATTAACCGGTAATATCGCCTCTCCTCTTTGACTCTGGTTTACGGTTATGTCCTACGAAGAGCGTACGGTATCCATTTGATAAACATCTAAATGCTATTACACACTGCCCCTCATCCCACCATTCCACTCTTGCTCTATATATTTTAATTGGATTTCATGGCTCTTTCAGGGAGGACTGAGCCAAAATCCATTAGTGCTCTCTATTTACCGGAGTTAGAAAACACCCTTGGGTATTCCGTGAGAGGACTTCCACATCTTCTCCTCCTCTTGGTTACTCATTCACCGTCTCCAATTCTCTCCCAAAGATATTGTCATTCTGAACTTTGAGTGTGGAGTGTTGACAGTCCAAGAGAATGCACCGAGTGACCGTCTAATAAACTTGCCTGGCAACTTCACCGGTATTTGACTTCCCTTCAATAGGGAACCCAGAATTGTGAGTCTTGGTATTGATTTATAGGCTAGGGCTATTGGTGTTGATTATATTCCAGTTGGACAACCCTGGGAGAAGCCAGTGTAAAATGGAGACAAAGTAGTCCATGAATCTAACATAAAGTTGGGCAATTTCCCCAAGGACAGGCGCTCTTTTCTTGCAGTAGTTTACGGCCAGTAAAAGCGATGACTGTTTTTGTCTTGTATTGTCACATCGCGTTAGCAATCTTATATGACTCTTTCGGGAATTGGGAGGTGAGAGGCGGGCCAAGTAGGCTTAATGAATGGCTGCTCGAGGTCACCATCCAGGTCATTGTGCTTATGATATCCATTCAGTGTGGGGAATCGTGGTGATGTTATAGTATTAACAGAGTGCCTCCTGTTCGAACAAGCTCACCTCTACAAGTATGTATCCATGCGCAAATGTCCTTGCGTTGCACATGCAGTACAAGACGTAAACTAAGATACTAGCTTCAATGAAATATTGAACAATGCATGACTCATGATACCGAAACATTTGAACAAAGTTAGGCAGGTCTGGTTACTGGTATCAGCTTACAAGTCTTTTTGAATAGAATAACATTTGGAATTCAGGCTAAACTACAGCAATGTATTCCCGTCCCAATGGAGCCCAAGAGGATCCCTTTTGTTCTTAATCTCCTTGTATACATGTTCAACATCAGTGCAACAATAATTGAACCTGCAGTATAGTGTCATTCCATACGTTTCACAAAGACCATGACTCGGATATTTTGCAAATGTTATATCGGTTGACTAACGGCATGGATTTCTCTACTAAAAGGTCCATGTGTTGTACAGAAATAATATCATCTTGAAAATCATGAAAACACATGTATACACAGTCACATACAAATATACACTCCTATATCTAATCCTTATACTCATTCTTCATGGTTTATATTAGGTATAATATGAATGAAACCAGTGCAAAAAATGCCCGGAGGATGTAACAAAGGAATGTTTTTTTCCCATCCTAAAGAATGTCTAATTACTTCCATAGTCTTGGCATATATATGGAGAAGGCAAAGGTTAGAAGCCAGAGAACCTGAAAATAATTAGCACCCATAAGTTGCCAGATAAGAACTGACATTTGCCAAGGTAAATAACGAGTTTCATGGGAAACAGGTATTCCCTGTAATTGTTTCAGTTTTCCGTATTTTTAATGGCATGTGGCCAAAGTCTGAGCCTGCATGGATTGTCTCAGGACTTAAAAGGAACAACGGGAAATTCGCAGATGTCATGGCAAAAAAGTCACAAACGTCTCAGTCTCAAGGACAAACTTGTGGGAACTTAAAAAAATATAGAATGCTGGAATGCCATTTCACTGAGGGGTCACAATATAGGTTAGTGGAAGACCTAATTCTAGAAATGAGCCACCGAATTGTTATGACATCTGCGATAACGATTTTTTAAATTGAATTGAATAGATGAGCTACGAAAACTTTGTAGTTTTTCAATGTTCATTTGGTATGGAGCATTCCTCCTGTAAAGTAGAAGAATGCTCGAACAATAAATATGTGGAAACCACCAAAAGAGCCAAATAAATATTAAAAGAAGAAAATGCTTGAACACAACTTGAACCAAAATATTTCGTATTCGTATGAGAATTATCATTTCTGAGAAGTAAAGGAAGGACATACTACTGAGGTACAGATTCCATGGCGGTAGGAAAATAACTGCTGAGTTATTACTTATCGAAATGACATTAATCGGGGTAACATTAAATTCAACTTGGAGGTCAGGTATATATAAATAAAGGAGGGGGAGCTCTTGGATCAAAACATGAAACCATTCAGCCAGGCCTATGCCATATTCGATGGATTGTTGACATAGACATTGTTGTGCTCAGACCATAATTACGAGCTGATGTTCACTTAATAAAAGATGCTATGAGGAGCTATTGTTATAAATTCAATGGTGGAGTTTCTGGCAAATTTCAACCGACTAAATAAGTAGTCTCGCTTTTGTTATGGCCTGGCTAGTTTTAACAAAATATTTTTCATGTCTAGCTAATCTGTATTGCAATGAATCAGAAGGGAATGTGAGCTGAGTTATGACGTTTTACAGTTCCTCCGGAGTAGCCATTGGGAGGGTCAATTAAAGCTTATGTCCATAGCAGGGGACTGCAGGTGCCTTAAGCTGAAGTCTGAAATATTCAAGTGGCCCAAATAGGCTTTACTGGCCAAAGTCTTTGCTATCCCCAAGGTATCCTTCTTATTCATCTGCCAGCCTGTTTGTTTTTAAAAATGTATGAATTGTTTTTGATGAATTATTGGCTGGGAAGGAGGTGACGTAAAAGGTATATTTATATATGGAAGAAACTTTGATGATGTTTTCTCCTTTTTATTTCTTCTACGTATGAGGTCTGGGCTAAGTGCACTTCCTTTCTGATGTCAGAAAGCGTCTGACCATAGTGACAGGCTATTTAATAGGCTTTGAGCCAAAGTGATAATGGAGCATGTAGATTTCTATCCATCTAAGGCAATATATATATACCTTGGTATGCACGAAGGCTTTAACTTCTGGTATGGGATTTTACCAAATGTCACTTAAAGAATAAATATTGTAAAATCCTGTATATATGTGTCAATTAACTTCCAAACATCTTGATGCCTGTCAGGTTTCCCCTATGTTTATCATTCTACATTTTATGTGTTTCAGTATATTAAACACCACTTCTCGAGAACTTAAAAAATCAACATACTTTTCTTGTTCGTCTGTTTGTGTGATGGTAATCGCATTGTGCACGGACTATACAAAATGATACAGTGAGTAGGAAATGGAGGCGATGGGATGGTTGCATATTTCTACAGGCCGTGTATATATTATCTGTAAAAGATGATCATGTATAGGCTTATATACATACACCACCAACACCTAAACTAACAATGATGACACCCAGGGGGCACTAAGCTGACCCAACTCAGATCCATCAGACCACGTGGTCACCCTCCACACATCACCAAGGCAACATCACGGAATATTTTATCCCTTACTTCCACCCTCTACTCCCGTCCTACGTCCACCCTCACCCTTCAACCTAGTACAATATAACTAGTTTGTTGTTGGTAAAGAGTTGGTGTCGTGATTTGTTCATGCTGGGGCGTGATAGAAACTATTTGATACATAGGTCTCCAAGGAGAGGGCCAATGTTCTAACAGTCTAGCCTCTGCTAGCGATAGCTCTCTATGGCCCAGCCATGTTTTAGTCCGCTAGGCAACCCCATGCCATATATACATTGTATAACATTCCGTCAATCTATCAAACTAATGCGAACATCAATATATTCCGGAGAAACCGGTTGTTGCCATGCCTGGCCACTGAGCAATGTCTGATAATAGGTTATTGGTCAAAAGTTATTTTACATCAATTGATGTTATTAAACCCAGCTGTGATCTGAATTAACCTACTTTCAATATATTTACAACTAGAGAATGAGCAATACAGGGCTACATATAGAATTGTGTTTGCTTGTGCCTATTTTCTGGACATGACAAAGCACTATTTCTCTAATATAATTTTCATGTCATTAGCCTCAGACCATCCTATTTCAGGCTTGAATGGGTGTGGAAATAATCCCATTGAGGGTGTGATCTACGTCCACACGCCCAATTATTAGCCTATATTGGATGGATTGGATGATAGTACAATATGCAGGATCCCTCCAGACATTTCTCTTCAAATGACCATTGATGTAATTTGATATACTGGCAGAAGACAAACCTTTAAATAGCGCAGAGTGTGACATTTATGACACAAGATTGCCATGCTTTGTTCCCATGCAGAAACGTATTATACATAATTAAATCTTTCATTTATAAGACAAAGTGAGATGGGAGGGAGGGGCGGGGGCGTGGACGGGGGCGGGCTCTCCTTTTTTTCTTCCCCCCCCCCAAACTTCGGTATTAAATTAAATGAGGATGAAGTTGAACATTCTTGATCTATTTTGGTTAGATCATATTTGACAAATTCACAATTTTCAACAACATCTATATGGTGAGGAATTAAACAGATGATCTCACACAGATGCCTTATCTCGAATTTGCTCGTGCTGCTCTGTATGGCGAAATATTATCGTAAAATGAAGGCATCAAGTTCATCGCTACTCACTAAAACTGCAAAGGTCATCCTTCTTCCCCGACCAGAAAACTTTTCTGAAGAGACACACCAACTATAAAAAGCAACTTGACGTAAATACAAAATGAAGGGAAAGAAACGACAACAAAGCGAGTCTTGTCTCCATTTGCCATCCCATCCCTACATCTATTACCCCTGATAATACTCTCATGTCTTCCCCTAAATGGAGACATTTCATAAGAACATTGATTAAATTTTACAGATTCATCACAAACTTCCCTCATCCCCTTCCCTCTTCAATGTAACACATCTGCCTAATGTTCCTCTATAACAATGCTTGCCAGCGAGCTGAATGAAGACACACAATTGCTGGAGCGTCCTGTGCCTTGTCCAGATCCTGCGGAACGATGTGAACTACAGCACATGTAGGCTATAAGATAGAGTGATGAGAAGAATAAAGGAGAATAGGGGATATATAGAGGATCTACACTGATTATTCTTTATGAGTGTAGACTCCATAGAATCTCACAGACACCTCTAGTAGTGAAAAACCTGTGATACCGCACTTTTCAAATTTACTTCTGGAGATGGATTATTATATTATGTTCACAATACTTTTTTGTATCAGAGACCCAACTTCAGACCTCGTATTCCTTTATATAGAATAGAATAGAAAATCTTTTATTTGTCTAATAGTTTTTACATAAAGAGAGACAAATGGGTCGACATGCCTATGTGCCGAAAATGCATCAGCACATTCTTCCTGCTGTTACCCTGGTTTTGAAGAGGTGTTTAATATATTAGTTTGAATTTAAAGAATTTAATATCTCACGACTAGAGTCCTATATTGTATAGAAAAGTACATTACTATACGTTACAGCGGGACGAGTGATTATTTCATCTCGAGGCAAAACGAGCTTGTACAAGCAACAATATGAATATCTCGATCTACTTCGAGATTTGACAATAATTAATAAGTAAACATAATGCTCAAGTTCCAGTGGTCTAGAGCCATCGACTGGGCTTAGAGGAGTTTTTTTATGTAAGGCATGAGAGATATGATTTCATTTAGAGATACTTAATGCGATCCCTTCCCTACCCTGAATCAAATTTATTTCATTTATATGTTAAAAGAATTGTCTATTTATTCAAAATGATAATGGGTCTCAGAAATGTCGGTGTCCTTTCATCTATGATAAAACAACTGACAATGTTTTTCGATACACCCAGAAGTCACTTACTACATAATAGATTTCATTGTCTCAGGAGCCTTTGGGAACATCATCAAAAGCAAATAAGGGGAACTTCTCAACATTTTTCAGGAGGAGTTATTTAAACAGATCTGTTAATACAAACGTAACGGGACCCAAACTTAATTACCTCATGGATACTTCAATAACGATGTCGTGCTCACAGTTTGTGGCCCATTAGTGCAAGTATAGTTTAACAAATAGGTATTTCCTGCTCTTAATCCAAGCAATGGTTTTTCTTATATTTCCCTTTAATTTAAGCATTACAGCATCACTAATATCTCCAATCCAAGCTTTTATGTCGATTCCCTTTCACTTAATGCTTGTGTTTATTTTATCATTTGTATTATATCTTTATTTTACCTCCTCTGTCTTTATTCAAACTGCCATATTTTTTATGGTTCAAAAGAACGACCACAATTGGAGGAGTTATGTCTTATAAACTATATCCTCGCATACCCCTCGGTTCTGCTATTACGCCGAGAAAACTCATCCATTGCAGTCCATGCAGCCAAACTTTAAGATTCATCCGAGAGCAATAAGTTTTCAATAAAGTTCCAGCCCTGTTTTTGCCCAGTTCACCTATAGTGGCTGATGTATAGGGATATACATCACAATCAAACTGTATGCTCCGAGCACCCCATGGTCCCCCAGGGGAATAATTCATCAGCTGTAGGTATGTATAGGTAGAAGTATACATCAGCCTGGTGGCCACAAAAACAGACACACCTTTGACATACATAGATCATGCACCTATAGTCCTGCTTCCTGCTCCCACCAGTTGGCTCCCCTGGCCATGGCAAGGCAGGTATAGCTGGCATATTGTAGATCTATAGATGATATAGTAGTATGAGAGCACCAATGTATTGAGACGTGTTATGCAGTGACTTGAGGAATGCATTATGGAGAAGTTTTATGAATCGTTTGTCGGGAAAGTGTATGTATGTCTTAATACTTTTTATTCAACCGCGACTTCCTTCTATGTATCAAAGAGTTGGGTGGTATACTAAGACACCTGACCCAGCAAAGATTGATATTATGTTCTTTCATGTAAAAACTGACTATAAAGTACTAATCAATTATTGGAGGAGAAAATAATCTAAATGTTATACTTATCAACTTTTAAGGAATCTGTTCTGAGTTGGAACATTTTGGAATAGCCTTACCCAGAGGACCTTCTCGGGATATAACCATGAAACATATCACTGAAAAACAGGAAATCTTATTCCTTTCTTCATCGATGAATCATCTACTGTACTTCGGCTTTATAAACTAACCAAATCTGAACACATTTCATGTTGGATTTGGGGAAGGACGAATGGGAGACAGGCAAGAATGGAGGGTGAGGAAGGGGTAGAGGTAAATCTGTGTTGATTGATAGTCTAAGGAATTGGCTTTAAAAAAAAGTGGCATTCAGCCTTCCAGGCTGTCTTTAGGCTGGGATATATGTCATTCAGACTTGCCTTTCTACGTCAGTGACAGTGTGACACTGGGCCGTACAGTTTACAGGTGTGGTTGAACGGTTCAGACCATTCATTCAAACGATCTATGACATTTTTCCCCGTATCTATATAGGCTCAAAGCTCTGAGGCCATGTCCGATAAATGAAACTCTGCAAATATATAACTTATAGATTTATCCCTTAAAGTGCGTCTCGAACATTTTTATTCGTTACAGCACTTGGAAAAGGGCTATAGATGGTCATCTATTTGAGAGGAAACCTAAAGGTTGCTTGATGCCTTGCTTGCTTTCTACAATGTACATGATATTCAAGGCAATTCGATTCATAGAGATGCGAGATTTGATGAGTTTGTAGTTTGAAGTGAAGAAAGATGTAGAAGTGATTGAGCTTGGTTTTAATGATATCGTATGTACACTGTAATTATTTAGAGAAGGCAGTCATGTGAACAGAATTATCCCTGTGATGTCAACGAAGTAATTATTAAATGTTTGAATGAGTACAAATACAACTTATAATAAATCAATGTAATGCAATATTTTTTCGAACTTAGGTCACATGAAATTATCGCTTGTACGATACTGTGCTCTATCAATTTTTTTTTATTTAAAAAAGGTGGATCTCAGGGATGATTATAACCTATGCAAAGCAATATCTCTATGGTTTCCCACTATAAACTAAGCAATATTGAAACAAATGCCAAGGACCGACCTCGTAGTTCTGTTGGAGTCAACGGCCTAGCATCTACCTTCAGTCAATGTCTTGCCTGTAAGGCCTTCTATGCCTGTGGTACATAATGCTGCCAAACCTTCTCCAAGTTGGTCAAAATCCTAGGGTTGGGAAGTGCCTAGAGATAATCTTAAATTCAATTTATGTTTGCCTTTCAGGAAAAAGGTATACATATTTTGAGGGACCCCGAATCCCATTTGTAAATTGAATTCTAGGAGTGCGTTGTCCTTTGTGATGCCTTCAAGGTATACTCCATAAAAATCAGTAGCTCCTTCCACATCGCAGCTTTGTCTACAGGCTTAATAAAATGCGCGTACTAATACAGGGGTTTTCTCCAAAAAAAGTCGCAATAATCTTCAGATCAAACTGAAAATACTACAGTATCCTCTGATGAGAGACAATTTCAAAATTGAAACCCAAAACCATTGATTTTTAATTTTGTGCCAGGAAATATTTTTTAAAATCTTCCTCTCTTTTTCTCTCCAAGAACATGACCATTATGAACTTAACTGTCGCAGACAAAATAAAAAGCAATCTCCACAACGTAACTGGTATTTCATGTAGAGAAAGAAAACCCGAATGCTTAATATTAAAACACCTTAGTAAAACACTACAATATTGTGTGTGAATAACTAAATAAATATGAATAAATTAATGCTCAGATGTGAGCATCTGAGCACGAATTTAGGTGAATAGGAACTCAGATTAGAGACAATTTGGGGGAGAATCAAGCGAAGACAAAGTATTTTTATTTTATTATTCGAATGAAGTCAAGTACCTGTTCCCTTTTCCTTTCATCTTCTATTAAACATTCCATTGCTTTATACGACGTTAATCCATCAACATTCCATTCATTTGTTGAATTGTTTTTTCCATGATTCTCTCCTTCATTCGTGGTTTAACGATTTTGAATATGAGTAATGAATAAGTAAGAAGAAAGAATTAGTCTAGACCGTTGCCAAAGCTTGAAGTAAAATATTCTGCCGAGTTGTTGTAGCCCTTTGCAGCTGATGTATTTCGCCACAAAATGTCTAATGAAACTTACATAAAGGTCCATTCCCATTGCCACGACCAACCGGCCGATACTTGCCGGCTGTAATACTTTAACATTGTGTTTTTTGCCGTGCGGCAGCCGTACACCAATCGGCCTTTGTAATATGAATGGACCTTAAGGCTCCCTTGGCTCGCAGTCTAAAGGATGGTAAAACGGGAACGGTGAGTTTTTCTTATGAGGATGATATTACTGTTCCGTTTCACAAGAATCACTCCCATTACCCTTGTCGAGTTCCTGTATATAGGACCTGGCGATAAATGTGATATTATGTTATAAAGTTTCGTATTATGGCTGAAGACTGCAGGAAAGATATTTTGTCTATTCTCTGGATGTAATACCAATATGATACATGCGTGTGGGGTACTTTAAATTAATTCTTTCCAATTTTCCTATTCCAATTCTTAGACAGTACCGGGAATTGTAAACAAAGATATTGCGAATAAACTGCTTAGAAATAATAATCAATCTATAGGTTATTAAATTAAAACGGTTGAATTAAAACTTTATTAACTTTCATTATGCTAATTCTTTCATGATTGAATCGTGTGACTATGTATGAAGTGGATGGGGCTGGTACTGATGTGCAGATGGTTCCGTGCTCCATTAACACCACCCATCATTCACACCTCCCTCTATAAAAGCGTTTTATCCACTGCTCCTCAAATGCAGCTATGTGACAACAGGCACCATAAAGCACCGGGGGTTCAGCCTGACAGAAGGTGCGGAACCAGCAGCATTCCCCCACTCTCTTTCATGTTCAAAGCAAAATTAATCATAATTACTTTTATATTAACATTTTCCCTTTATCACTCTAACATTTGGCTTTACAAATGGTCGCTGTCCTACGTCTGTTTCGCTTAAGTTCTTTAAATTAGCATAAACACTGCATTTCATAAATGATATATATGTATTATGGTAAACTCCACATAACATTCAATTACAGTAAAAAATACAGGTTTACAGACTTAAATTGTGCGGACTCAAATGTTTTATGCCTGAATGATATATTTGCACAGTTTGAATGAGGTTAGCTATAATTCTGCAGAGCTGCTTTTGATAAGGGAACAACAACAATATTTTTGTTATTCTTATGATCATTCCCATCATTGATACAGAGACTTAGCATCTACCCGAGAGTAAAGGCCTAGTCCACCAAGTCGATTCTCATGCGATTTTGCGCTGAGGAGGACTATTTTGCACTACATTTTGTGAGAATCGCATGAGAATCGGCTTAGTGGACCAGACCCTTTAGCCTTCCATTCTGTCAGGGTGAATGACCGCAGAAAGTTTATTTTTATATATGGGTGCGTTGAGATCACTTAGGTACTATCAAAGAATAACTACTTTCGGGATATCTGGAGTGTCCTTAACATTCCCCGAGGATGAATAATAATTAAAATCGGGAAGTAAAAGAAGCTATTATATACTATTGCTGCATACAGATTCCACTATCACATTCATCCCCTTCCATAAAAAGTTAAGGCAAAAACTTTTTACCTGTTATAATAGGTAGTGGGTGTGAAGACAGCAGATTAAAACTCTCTTGTGTGAGGGAAGGGATGGGAGAGAATAAAGATAATCCTTTGTATATAGCGCCATCTTGGACCTACCGGGGATTAAATAACTGCCTTCATTTATAGGCATCTCCAATCAATCATAGACATTTGGCATACATTTGTAACTAAATGCAAGATCGGCTCGTGATTTCTAACCATGGTTGGTCGCGATCGAATTGACTAGATTTTAGATGTTTTGTTCTGCTACCATTTGCAGTAAGAAGAAAACGAAATATGAATTGTTTAATTCAAAATTCATATTAAAAGCGAAATAATTGAAGTATAAATTACTTTAGCATAATCACATAACGAGGTATTTGAAATATTTGAGGCTATCAATAGATTTTGAAATATGCATAAATCTTCGAAAATTATCCCCGTCTAGGGTGCGATTATAACACCGATGGGAAGTCAAAAGGACTAATGTTTACTTTGGCCACATAAAACATTTATCAAAAGGACCGGGTTCCATGTCTAGGGCCTATAGAACGATACAACAGGTGGGCTTTGCGATAATAGACCAAAGGTACCACTGCATTATATTTAAGCTGTCAAAATGGCTGCCACCAGAGCGGATGTGGTCTAAACCGTAAGCACATGCACACAAAGATGTATCCATAGAAGGGATAATGGTAAGCCGTAATCATAGAGAATGGGAAAAACTGACCTTAGAAGTGGGGAGAGGTATATATCATTGCGGGAGGTAGTCTACGACGCATGCGCTAACCAACTCAATTAGTGCCAGCGATTGTTTATTGGTGGCGCTTTAATCTGTGTAAAGAGAAACGGGGCAAAGAAGGGGAGGAGGTGCAATGGAGGGTGAGTTAGCATTATCACTAGAACGGAGGAAGGCATTCCTATACCTTGACACATCCTGGGCATTTCACCTTTTAGCCAAATCAGTGACCACAGGTATTCTAAAGGCTAACGTCCAGTTCGATACAAGAAAAAAACCCATTTAATTGGCATGCAATAACAACATAAAGTTGAACAATAGATACGATACCAAAAGTAAGCAATTAGTTTCATTTATGTAACCAGTAGAGAAATATTACTTATCTACTATCTACTGCTTCCATTAATTGGAAGATCTGGCACGCCAGAAATGGACAACCTGTTGTTTTGTATCACTCCGACAATAAATAATGTTTGAATTGAATTAAATTAAAAAAGAATTATTTTTCAAAAGAAATAACTCCTTGCAGGTCATATATGTTGATACCTTTTTAAACGAATGCTAATAACTATCGTTCCCATCATTTGGATTCAAAATATCTTCAACACAAGACTTTAGCCACGCTTAGAATCTTAGTAGAGAGATACGGACTAGCAATTAATTTGGAACTTGCATGGGAGGAGGAAATGCACAGATCATATCTTTTTCTTGCTAGAAATTATTGTGGGATATTATTCCCTCTCCCTGAAGCATTAATCAAGTTTCTTTCCCCGCCACTATGTTTTATGCGGCGCTGTATTTATTGCCCACACGCTGTATTGGCGGGATCTGGTTTCCGGTTCCTGTTTTTGTATTCAGCGTCTGGTAGTTTTAATGAAGAGTGGAGGGGAAGGGACAGATGGAGGTAACGGGCGGGAAACAAATCTATAGCGGATTATACTAAGGAGGAGGTGGTGGGTAGATATAGATAGCAATCTTGAGACGCTGGAGGAGGGGCCGGGGGGAGGGGGGGGGACAACACATGTCAAGGTAGCGGTAGGCCTGCTATTGTAAGCAAGGCTATGACATGTTGATGGGCTTGTATGAGTGAGTGAGTGAGTAAATGAGGAAGGGGGTGTGTATGTGAGCGAGTGAGTGTGTAGGTAGTACCCGGGGATAGTAAACAAAACCTCGGATAAAGAGCGGGAAGGCTATGGGTTGGAACCCAGATTTCTCTGTGGCAAATATTGTTATTATCCTATTATTAATTTGTTATTTGGTGAAAAACCCTACCATGGATGTAAAACATAATTAACATCATTGTCCTTACACAATAAATGTACATTCAAAGCATGAAAAACATGTTTTTATGCAATAAAATCTATCAAATATAGTTAGATATACAAGAACGCATGTCCACCACGTGGATTATTGCGTTGCCTCACTCATTGAAATTGGATTTCTATACCGTACTTAACTAATTATTTTAACTAACTAACTAAATTAACATAGTAATATTTTATCTCATTACATTCCACCCTCGATACAGTCCTTCACGCACTTCACAAATCAAATTCTAATTAATTATAATAATTCATTATAATCGAAATTGCACCCCCCCCCCCGCCAATACAATTTATTCATATTAGTCTTTCATGTATTTAAATAGCCTGACAGTCCTTAATAGGACTTTTTCTAATTGAAAACAGCGGGACTGATACAAACAATCAACATTCACATTTCACATTTTCAACATGAATCCTTATCCCCTCCTCAAATTTAGACCAATGGAAATCTAGTAACCTTTTAGCGAATTCATGTTTGTCTTCACATGTCTACACCGTACGGTTGGGCTCTTCCACAAATTTGGGCCACGATAGAAATGACTCTTGAGCATCGTCTCACTTTTCGGAGTGAAGGTTTTAAACCTACTTCCATGATCTTCTCGTAATACAACATTCCTCTCTATAGTTCTCGATAGACTTATTTCTTTCCAAATAACATTTTAAGAAGGGCTACCTATCATTCCCATGCCAGTGGTAATATATTACCCATTAAAAACAATTCCTGTTTGGATCTTTCCTTTGCAAATGCCAATCGAAGTGCCGCATGCTATATTAATTCATATGGTTTGAACGTATTAATTAACCACACGAATGTTAAGTAGGTACCGTTGTGCATCTCATTCTTACTATAGAGTTTCTTATTGAGCTTCCATTATTCCTGGCAACCATTCTCGCACTCAGATACTTTTCTGCTCATTCCCCTCACTTCCTCGCGCCACTAGCTACCCATGATTAACGTGCCTGCAAATCTATAGAGGGCACTCCTCACGTACCGGAAGTACTTCCCAGACTTGCTCCCAAACGAGGCTCCTGGCCTCCTGGGAATTCTGGGAATCTGTTTTAGTTGAGCTTCTCAAACAAAAGGGGCGTTGATTGCCTGGCGGTCACATGACAGGTCATGTGATTGTCACGTGGATTGTACAGGTGCCTTCCCATCATGCTCAGGTAACCATCTGATTGGTTTTACAGAAAACGGACACAGAATCACTTCCGTTTTTAGCCGGAAGTAAAACGTCCACCGCTTAGATGGATAAGTCCTTCGGAGGCTGGGAGAAAATTTAAGTTCCGCAATGGAATTAAATGCGACTTAACACTTTGGTGTAAAAACTGTAAATTGCATAGCAGCCATAGACAGTTACTTGAACCTTGAATTTTTTTATGAACCGAACAGCAATAACTTAGTAGTTATAATAGAACTTCTCGACTCAGAATTCGTACAGATTATAAATACTAAAACTATCACTTCTTTATAATTAAATAAACATAACTACTTATTTTTCAACAATATATGCATGTGACTGATGTCTGTTCATTCTATATTTTCAGGTGAGGCTCGATACCAATCTCTGTTATGTAGGGCAAAGGTAAGGTAAATTCTTCGGAACCAAGAAGGCTTTGGAAACATAATGCAAAGAGGAATTGTATAGGTCTGGACGATCAAAATATCTTGATAAATTGTATTGGATGGAATCGGAAAACTTGCCTCTAACGTCCAATATAGTAAATGATTGATTGAAAGCAATTGTCACAACACATTCCGAAGCATTCGCAAATGTTATTTAGAATAAATAAAAAGGTTACCAGTATATTGTACTGACAGAGAGATCCACTGCTGTTACATGTATAAGCCTTACAATGTCATAGGCTATAATAAACCTACCTGAGCCGACTGGTTTCCTTATATAAAAGGTCAAGCTCTAATTCCTCCATGATAGTCGTGTAAGTTGTAGGTGGATTCGAATCCTCATTAGTGTCAAGATATTTCGAATGGGAATCTCATTAGCAATTGTATTTTCACTGGTGTAAAATTGAGGGACTATTTCAAAATAGAATCTCTCGAAGTCACATATTAAAAGGTGGTGTTTCTATTTTGCTATCATCTATAATATTGTACATTAATATCCGAAATGAGTAGTTGAAATTACTTTATCTTACCCAATGTTTTCTGACACACCTATATTCCTCTTTACGACTAGAACTATATTCTATGCCTTCCCTATTCTCTCTTGAATGCTATAGACGTATCGGTCTACGTGTCCCTTTAGGGGGCGTTATACATTAATAAACCTATATATAGTTCATAGCATAGCCCAGACTGGCACTATTATAGGGTCTCATGGACCTAGTCCATGGTCGGTATAAAAATGTCCTAATGCATGATCCTGGGTAGATTTGCCAGTCCTATTTTAAGCACCCAAAACATAAGTGACAAATGTCACTTTTAATATCTCAAGACGCCGAGCATTAAATATTATCGTTTCCCCTGTGCATACGATGTGATTTAGATCCATCCTCCCTAATCAATCCGATGGTCTATTACAGTAGAAATATTTGACAGAATAGGTTGTAATAGTGTATTTAAAATTAAAGGTTTTTCAGGTGTACTTAAGGTCATTTCCATATACTACTTATACAGCGGTCATTTTCATATACTACTCACACTAGAAATACTAGCAGAAACCTCTCTCACACATATACATATAGTGGGAGTATGCGCTTACTGAGATTATGCATACAAGAAAAAGCATTAAAGCCCATAACTGCTATAAAAGATGCATTTTATTTGTTATTACATAGCGGATTTACTGATATATCCCTAACTGATCTTATATAGTGGTCGACAATTGTCCATAATGAGAGGTAGGTTAAGGCTCTAGGTAGTACGACCAGCTGATATATGTGGCGCAAGGATGAGGGTCAAGATCCCAATGGTCATTAGTATACGCTGATATAATGAATGTTGCCTTGGTGACAGGGCAGCCGATTATATAGGCACAGAACCTGGGGGAGAAAGGTGAGGTAATGGAGGGAAAAGTGGGCAGTAGGAGGGAGCGAGATAAGACGTAAAGCCTTAAGCTTGAAGAAGGCGGATGAAAAAGAGTAAGAAGAAGGGTGACTGACACGAAAATCCATGAGGGGAAGTGCACTTGGATCGAGGACAACTAGTCCTCATCAATGTACATGTATAGAGTACATTATGATCGAAGATCACTTGCCTCTGAAATTATAGATAGATTTGAAATGAGAATAAGTGTGAAAGCAGGAAAAAGGCCGATAAAATGAAAAAAAGGAAAAAGTAAGTGTTCCGACCTCGTGTCAACCTTAATATTTGAATACCATTTAATTCGGAGAAAAAACGTCAGACTTCATTATATTTTCATTAGTTTCATCCCACGCAGAAAGCGGTACATCAAATAAAAAGTGTATGTATATATATATAGTCAAAAGTTTATCATATGATTATAAATCAAAACTCATACCCCCAGTTTTTAAACAAAATTTCTAGCTGTTATGGATACAGTCTATAACTACTTTTCCTCCTGGAGACTTACGTTGAAGTGTGGGTGTAGGGGCGATTTGGAACCTAACGCAATACATATCAAAAGCTCCCATCAGAACCAATCTAACAAATGTTTTCATCAGAAGCTTAATTGTAAAATGTTACCCTTACAGATTACCCCAAGACCGTCTAGGTAACTTGCTTCATATATGTAATTATTTTTGTATGGGATGACATAATAAGATTAGAAGTGAAGAAAGAGAAATGGAGAGTATCCATGAAGCAGCAATTTAATAGGGAGTTGTGGTGAATAAGAGCTATGTCTTAGCTTTCATACTGTTACCATCTAAGTGCCTTCCCATACGGGCTATTTTCTCTGTTATAAAATAGAGATGGTAGAAGCCAGCCAAATTGAGCTTTGCATGGCTTCCTGACCACTCAGTCTAGTAGCGGCAGGGACTAGGCGAATATTCAATGGTGGTCAGTAATATGTATATATAATATAATGGACATGTTGTCTCTACCTTGAAAATAACCGAGCAAAATTGAGTTCATAATTATCATTCTTTCTGTCAAGGCGCTGAAGGGCATATTATATTTCAAAGCGGTATTCTTCTTGATATCTGGGAGCCAACTAAATTATGAACCAGATCATAATGCCTACTTAGATCTATTTGATATTGCCTCATGTGGAATGAATTGAAGTTCTTGTCACAAAATCAAGCTTGCAGCAGATATTCGCTCTTACAATTTACGCAATTATCACAATTATATGATAATAGTATTTTTGACTTTAGATTTTGAACCTTATAGCAAAGCACGAAAACAACCACCTTAGTCGGTTATGCTTATTTTGATAACTTGATAAATGTATGGCCAATAAAAATATCTAGAAAAAAAATATGAATCTCCTGCAAGAATATGATAAAAATGTTTTGATATCTTTTCGTGCCAAGCCTATCTCTATGCCAATTCTGGCATATGAGTTTCAACCAGAAGACAACCAGAGAAAGAAGAAAATATGATAGATGTTTAATATTATGGATAAGCTAACCCTCTCCAACTTGAGACTTCCCCAAGTGATCTAAGAAGACCTGTCTGGACTATATCATATTCATATAGCTTCCTCGAGTTGCTCCCTATAGTGAAGACGCCCCCAAATAGGATTCCTCTTAAATGATGGGATGGGGGTTGGGGGGGGGGGCACTTGTCAAGACCACAGGCGGGTAACAAGGTTTACCCCAGGGTATTGTGGACTCACTTCTAACCAATGGCATCAAAACCTGAATGACATGTTGGCACATTCTGAACTTGAAGGAAATGAAGTCGTTCTCGTTCTAATTTTACGATTACTATTTCTGCTCTGAACCAGCATATAGCCAAATAACTTTTTTAGAATATAGAGACGAGGCGAAAGTAGTCAGCTTACCACAACCACAACGATTGCCCCTCTTGTAAAGTATTTTCCCCATCATCACAGGTTAGGGAGGGAAATGAGCCTATAAGACCCAAGTTTCTTGTTCATGAGAAACAGGTCTATATGCAAAACATGTACATGTATACATGTACATGTAGCAGGTTGATATTGATTGATTTTGTTTATTTCTAGATCAAACAGTTACAATAAAGAGATAATACGAGTCAGGAGACAGGTGCTCGCCTCTATGCTAATCATAGCTCTTCCAGAGAGTCCAGGTGAGGAACCCAATGATAAAATCATTGGCAACCTTAAGGTCAAACCTATAATATATCAAGGGAGAAAAGTGGACATATATATATATAGGATCTAGAAAGCTACAAATATGCAGAACCTTGAATACAAACTTGCCAGGGATATGACAGAGGTTTCGATGATGAGGAAGGAACCTGCTCAGTAACAAGTCAGAATTGGGTCTCTGGTACAATGTACCCTATCCCAGCAGAAAGAGGCAAGACGGATAGCTCAACAGATACTCGACTAACCCAAGGCAAGGGAGATCCCCTGTAGAGAGTGTATGACACAAAACCTAATGCATCGTTCTAGTTCACCTCAGTGACATCAACAAAATAGAGCCAATGCAAATAAGGAAATTAAAACTCTGAATGAAAATATGAAAATACATGTACATGTATATATTGTTAATAAATCAGGCGTTTTTTTAGAGTTATTATGTGAACACCATTTGATAAAAAGGGCAGAAACAAGACAGATAGGGGACCAGGACAAACACAGGGTCAGCAAAAACATATAAGAATTCAGGACAGGGACAGGGTCGGGGACAATACAAAACCAAGTCTTTGCCAAGTCCGTGTAGACAAGTAGAACCCATTCATCAGGTTCCACCATATAAGGATGACTAAGCACATCCATCTGCAATCAGTCCTATATAATAAAGCCCCCATACTAATACAATGCCTGACCTTTGTACACACAGACAACCACAGATTGCTGCCTGACTCAGACCAGCAAATCTCTTGTTTCATCTTTACCAGAGCCCCCGGGACCTCTCAGCGGGCCCGTAAATCAGCACCGCAGGGACAGCCCTAATGCAGGCTGTGTTCTCTGGCTATTAGAGCCTGATTTTGGCCTTAAATCGGAACTGTTTGCTATGGATACCTCTTCCATCCTCAGTCTGTGCTTTCTCAATGTGCCAATGAACTACCCGAAGAGACTTTTATAGATCTCTGCCCCTATATAAGCTGTAATCCATGTTGAATCTACTTTGCAGAGGGCTCAATATATATGACTTGTGGCCTTAGTGAAGTTTCGAGCCATTATGATCTTGGTACAAGGATTCGGCTCACTTCTCCTCAAAATTATTATAAGAGTCAAAAGTGCTAGATAAACATGGGGTGCATCTTGGAAACTAACAACTGTTTTTTATCAACTCTGTTCTTAATCTTATATGTATAATCTGTATATTTCCATTTTGGCTAATTAATAGTGAGTAAATGATGACGCAAATTTGTTTGAGTAGTGAGGATGAGCGATTACTGAGAATAAAGTACCCGTAACATAATGCATAATTTCCAGCATAAAACAAAATATTAAATACAAAAATATAGAAGTATCTTTTTAATATGCACGGTCACAATAAAATGCGACATAATAAATGTGACATAAAATTATTAAGTGAGATAACTATAAAATAAAGTGTAAACTGAAAGGCTCAATTACACATATAAGGAAGTGGTTCCACTTAAGAAAGTATCCGCATTTTAAGATGCAAGTTAAAGCACACATCTATAGCGAAAGGGACTAAACCAGGCTCTATTGATGGTCAACTTAAGAAAGGGCGGTCTAAAGAAGTTAAATGAACTTGCGGGATGGTAGATGGGAAATCTATACCATGCCAAAGGGCTGAAGGAAAACCTGCTAAGAAAAGGTAATGAACTCGAGGAAGATATTTGCCCTGTGACAGTCAAACCACGAATTAAATATTGGAGATAGATATGAAAGGCAGATACTGCACACGCTTTTCAAGGAACCTTTAACATCAAATTGTCACCTAAATAATGTGTGCGTTATCCATCTGGCCCACGTAATGTGGAACTGGAAAATTTGAAAGATGTTTACGACATTTTGTGCATAGGACCTCAGGGGGAAATGTGTGTACTTCAACATGTTGGCGTATGCTGTTACATTCCATTTCATTTTGCCATTACATTCTTGAAATGTAGGAACATATTTCCTGAAATGATAACATGATATGTGTTATATGCCATATTTATGTTATGTTTGACACGTCGCTCAAATGGTTCCTAAATACTTTTCATATAGTTCTATCGAATTCCTTTTGGCATATTACATTCAGATCCCAATGCGGGTAGTTTAAGGGGTTCAAGGAATCGATTGCAAGACCTCTATTCCCATTGATAATACAAGGGTTGCAGGTATAAGCTGATATTATATATGTTCATTCATTCATTCATTCAGGCAGGCAGTCAGGCAGTCAGTCATTAGATCTTTTAATTTAGAGTGGCACATAGGGGTACAGATAAGTGTTCAGTAGCAGTGTAAAATGCTCGACTTTTTCCTTGGCTATTTGTATGGGTGTAGTGATCGATGGGCTGAGGTGATTAGGTCATGTGTTGCTGTGACTGGCCAATAGGTACCGAGTAATGTTTTTAGGGGGTGTGGCGGTGGTGGAGGGGGTGGGGCGAGGGGAAGGGGTGATGGGGAGCCGCAGCCAGGAGTCGAAGTGGGTAAACTGTTGACAATGGCGGATTTAATGCGGAAGTGGCAGGTGTAGAAAAACAGCGGAGCTCTGGGAGACGTGTGTGCATGGGATTAGCAAAGGGCAGAGGGATTTAGTGGTTATGTGGGAGGGAAATGTGGTAGGATTATGAAAGTGAGTGTCCGATACGAGGTCGCAATGGTAGGGGAGGCAATGTTTGAAGTGGAAGGGGAGCTATTGCAGAGGAAGGGAAACACAAGTACGAGGAATACCAGGAAAAATAATAGGACGAATTCAGAATGTCTTCAGAATAATGGAGACTATTTAGGGTTAGAATGCTAGTCCTTGGAATAGCTGGGTGTGTGAGGTTTCCTCGGAGAAGATATTGCTGAAAGGGCCAAGAGAATACGTTTGATATGGTCCTACGATGTACATGTATTTTTTTACCAGGGTGATTCTTGAGCAAAGAGATTCAAGGTTAGTCACACTGAAATTTAAGAAGTTTATTGACAAGCTATGATAACACAATGACATAGATAGCATGGTCTGGGACATGTTGTTATATATTATTATACACTATAAAGTAATAAAGCACTTGTTTACAACACATGTTGAAATGACACTGTGGGACAAAGACTCAATAGGTACTTTACCCGCCTGGAGAAAGAACAGACCAAGGATCAATTTGGGATTATAGCGAATCCCTGTAACACTAACGGGACCTTTTATTTATATTAATATGCCCTCGGGGTAGATGCGGAAAGAAAGGGGAGAGCGAGGGGATGGGGAGAAGAGGGAAGAGTAATTGATGCAACCTTGGCCTCTGACTATTGTATTCATATATCACCACACGTGGCCTACAACAAAGCAGGCTAATCCCCTCCTCCCCCTTTTCTCTCTCTTCTAGTACGACCACATGTTATCTGCAGATCCATCCTCTTTTCCCTTGTCTACATGCTACCTATACCACCACTATACCCAGGGGATGCCTCTACTACCTGCATTAGCATGTGGGAGCTTAGGTGAACCAAGAACTGTATCCTAATGTGAAACAAAGATCCAGGCTAATATATTCTCCTCGAAGCTTCTTCATTGTACATTTAAATTATCGCGCCCAGTAGGCCAGGGTTTTGGGTTTTGTTTTTCAAATGGTTATTGAGTTCATTGGTGTCATGTTTGACTGGTCACTTGACACTGTAATATTGATATAACATTTTGTTAAGAAGTGGTACATTGGGGGGAAGTACATGCATGTACACAGGACGTTCGCTCAGTCTTTTCTGTTTTCTGATTCTCTGTTATGTTAAATACACGTGCAGTCTCATCAAATACAGAGTTTCCCTTTCATTAAACCGACCGTTCCTCTTTTTTCAATTTACTCATACATTGTTTTCACATGCTCTGATCAAATCTGCTGCTGTTCATCTCAGTTGTACCTATTGCTCCTTCACACAAAAATGGGTTACTCAGATCTGCATCAGTTCTTACATTTAACAACGTTAACAATAAACAATGAATTAACCGTAACATTGAAGTTCATGAGGCTGGGCTGGAGAAGTAAAGCATGTTTTTCCCAAATAGAAAGATTCAAAATTTTGATTATGTTTGCAACAAAATGAGAGAGCCTACAGGCAAAACCAATTTAATCATCATATAATTATCATATTGCTAAGGTTTTACTGCCATTTAAGAACTATCTTAAATGACTTAAATGTAATTAGCCCAATTATCACCCATAACCAATTAAGATCATATAAACACAATTTCTGTGAGATTTCTTCCAAGACTAACACAAAAAAACGAGTTTTAATTTGGAATTTTGGAGGATCAACAAATAAAATATATATTGATGCTATTTGGGTATAGCTAGGATAAATTGTGAAGATTTGTTTTACACCCATACAAAATAAAATAAGAAAGCTGTCTGCAATCATAGCTATATAGAAAATACATTAAATCACAATAATTTCAGCTCTCCTGAACTCAGGAAATACTCACAGCAGTCTATGCTTATTTGGCTACAGGAGAGACATGAAGCTACCCCTAGCACTCCTCTACTGCTGGACCCTACCACAAGGGATAGGGTCACTAACCCAGGAGGTGGAGGTGGAGGGCCCTGGAAGGCCTACACATACCGGGACCCCTCCATGGTGATGGGAAGAGATTGGAAGCAGAGAGAGGAAAAGGAACAGGAGGTGGGTTGTATACTGGTGTGATTGACATTTCTAAACACATTTTATATTCTACACAGTGCTTGTGAAAGTATACACTTTTTGCAGTATCGAATTGCAACACATGTACACATTATCCATATGCACAACTAATTTATAGACGAGCGATTGGAGACAACGTACGTTACAAAGGGGAGAATATGGAGCATTAGAAATATTATAAGGTCACGTTGGCGGTTTGCAGTCTCTGTTGCATATTATTTAGTAAGAAATCAATGAGTGATGAAAACAGGGAAATCGTATTAATGTCATCAAGGATACGTGACTTTATATTAGTAATGCTACAGCTTTCAATGTGCTTAATAAATATCTGCACATTTTATAGAAAACCTGTCACCCATGAATGATTCTGATTGAAGATGAATGTCATCACCAATACACACTTATTCTCATGAATTAAACACATGGGTGAGGACTTATCTCATGTAGATCTATCTTTATTCATAAAAACCAAACACATACTTCACAATGCCTGCTTGAGAGTGCGATCAGACGCATGGTACTGACACACAAGTGGGCGATTACTTGAAAGATTCCGAGCGTCGTCATGTAATATGCACATGTGTCCTGGTTTGTCACTTGCGATAGTCTATCTCTTCTTGCACAGACATCAGTTTACTGTAGGGAACGAATATCACATAGATATCATTCCTATACATCGGATGTATCGCCAGGGATGGTTAAATAAAATTCAGCTTCAGTCATTTGCCATCTATATATGCTAATACTTTGATGTCGTTGCTTTGTATTATATACTAATTGCCATCTCTATAAATATTCTTCTTCAAACGTCCTTCAATAGTAGAAATGATATATAATATCTAAGTTCTGCAGGATTACATCCTCTGCAAATGTTGTAGAGGGGGCACTGCTACTTTTACGAGCCGTTGACACTGCTAGAGGGGAAAAGGGGGAATCTTCTAATCTAGTTCTGCTCCTTGTTACCTTGATCAATGACTTCACAGGAAAAACTGAATTGATACATTAATTAGCTGCCTTTGTATACCCACAAGATGGCGAATTATGTAATAATATAACAACATCAAGATATAGTGATTAGGCGTATAAGGAGTCGTTACTTCGACCTGCTTTGAACATCTGTAGATAGCGCTATGTTATCCTACGGGCTATCAGCGACTTTTTCCCCAGTATTCCAAGGCAAAGGAAACGAGGACATGTATATGAGAAGGGGTGGAAAGCATCCGTTGTTATCGCTGCTGCTGGAACGACAAAGAGAGGAATGAGTTGAAATGACTGGAAAGGAGGGGGATTGGGATGTACAGAAAAGGGAAAGGACATGGAAAAATCATTGTGGCCAGAAACATATATATTATATAAATGAATGAGGGAAACACATGCAAAATGAAAAACAAACAAAAGTACGAAATAATATATCATTCTATTTTAAACACAGATCACATTTCGTGAGTTAATAGGCGCAAATTACTGACTGTAAAACGCCACAATTAAAAGGTCAAAATCGTATATTGGAAACTTAATCTTATAACTGATCTCAGTAGAAATCTGATCCTATGTAACAGCAGACCTTTGTCCTTGAAATCTTCTTTTTCATATTTCGTTGGGGCATCAAACCGATGCAGATAAGTGTATGTTAGTTGAATTAACTGAAGATAATCTAAAGTAACCTTTTCAACTAATTTGTTTTGACACATCGATGATATCAGGCTCCTATAAATAAATTATATTGTGCAATGGATTGATGAGACGAAGGTGACGTTTACAAATTTCAAGTGGTGGATAGCTGGAAAGACTGCAGGAAAACTTATAATATATACAATCAAAAAATGTTTTCCAACTGGATGTAAATGTCCTAATGACTACGCAGGAAACAGACAGATAAGGCAATCTAATACCCTACATGTATGCTTAACTACACTAACCCTTGGAGTTTTTTGAAGAAGTTAGGGGAACTGAGAGGCCACAAAAAGTTAAACCTAAAGATTACCAAGTAAGGAGAAAGCGGCTTAGACTGAAGAAAAAGCTGCGAATGATATTATAGCACCAGCAGCCAAATACTAAGGGTGTCTCTGTGTTCAGATACAGAAAGTTTGTAAAAGCCTAGACTTATTGTCCTTACTACCTTTACACCGTCAACATTGTTTATCCTTGGAAAAAGTATCTTTATTACGTAAATTAATAGGTCCAAACACAATAAAGAAACAACAACTCCAAGTTTCAAAATAGCACCGCAAATGAGATATACAAGAATGCAGTGATAGAAAACAGAGGCAACTGAGAAATCAGGTACTTTTGCGACCGTATAGACTTAGATATAACTATATGTGTTTATGTATACATGTCCAAGGATGGGAACTAGCTTGAGGCTGTCATTGCATGTCTGTTAAATGCAGGGAAACCGTTTCCTCGCCAAACTAGCCACAATTCCTCCTTCTGGACATAGCTTCCCCTTACCCTCTCATAGTCTATGCTTTCACTCAGGGTCATTTGTGCCTAATGAATTTTTAACCTCCATCGTGAGGCAAATATATTGGACGTCAGACGGTGGGTCGTACATCTGGGAGGGTTGCAGGGCCAAGGCCCATAGGTTGGTGCACTAATGGGCTCTGTGGTAATGTTTATTCTAACCGTCCCGCAGGCTTTCCCCATTACCCCGGCCTGCTTAGGCCATCCATACCTTAGCCTTATGATACACCTAGCTGCTAGTCCTTGCTAAACTGTTGACTTCACATGTTAGGGGTAATTCTTGCAGTCTGCTACTAGTGAAAAATGTTTCTGTAGATCCAGAAGGATAACTATTGAGGCCAGCTTTTCAGCATGTGTTTAATGACAGGTCATCATCCAAATGCCATGTAATGATAAGTCATCATCCAAATGCCATGCATACTATGCTTTGAGTCATTGTGATTGCAATTGATACCTCATACTTTAAAAGGTAACTAGTACAACAGTCTAGGCCCAAAGATGAGCGAGTGCCTTCAAACGGAGCAGAGAAATAGCCCCCCAAGGAAAGGGTCTCGCCTCAAACCGCAAAGTGCCATTATAATTCCATTAAGACCGCAAAATGTCAGTATAAAGACCCATTCACGCACAGCAAAACACAATTGTTAAAGTATTACAGTCAGCCGGGTGGTTGTGGCAATGGGAATGGACCTTTATGCCATCAGAACACCGAGTCCTAGGCCAGGAAACCGGTTAGAGAAGTAGGTGCCCAAACACTGCCATACCATTCTCATCTGCTCTCACGGTTCGGGTCTGGACTGGCTAATTATTTAGCCACGTAAACAAAAAGATGATATATATTGACATAACATATCGTATGTTTTGTCAAATCTGCAGGGATGTTTCTTCTGCATATGTGACTCAATCTGCAGAGCGGGTCACATATAAAAATATGAAAGATTAGAAACTACAAAGTATACATTTATATAGCATGTGAACACAAGTGAAATTTATCAGACAAAGAGTTGATGTGTTGCAAGCTGTTCATATTTATTGCTGGGCTAGCCTTTGCCCAGTGAACATACTCTAAACTTGTACTATAATTATGTACATAACCCCTGACTCTAGGTCTCCCTCCAGACTAACCTTGGAGCCAAGAGTAGGGGACCTCAACTCGTTCTTCTGAAAGCTATTCAAAAAGCTAAACGCTGCTTGTTAGGTAGCAGAGCTGAATGTGGGAGTTGCCGTTGGTTGTGCCCAATTATGGAGTTTAAACTGTTTCCGATCATTCCATTGTTACAATCGACAATGTTTTAATTCTCTATAAAAAGTAGAAAATATTAGCCTCTGCTTGATGGAGTGTGTCGTATATGTCACTAATAGAAAGGGACACACACTGTATATATTTTTTTATCAATGGACGAGAGATATTTGCCAGTGTAACAACAAGGAGTAGGGTTTTCCTTTTCCTCTGTAATTCCTTAGATATCTTTCTAAAACACCTCACGTGTGAAGCAATAAGGTTAATGAAAATGGTTGGGTGTATATCAATAACGCTTAGAAACTCCTTCTCAATTCTTTCTCGGCTCCTTTTTCACATTCTATATGGGCCCGATTGATGTAGGTTCAATCGGAAGAAGGAGCAATGTGTTGCAACGCTGCAACCTCGATATAGAGCTATTTACAAAGATTCCCAGGCGAATCATTACAACTTCCCAATAGCAGCAGCCTCTACCCTATCTTTGCTACCACTACCAGGACCTTTCAGTTAGAGCTGCAGAAAAAAAGGAGCCAAAAAGCAGCTTTCTCCCCGACCATATGTACTGAAGTCTCCTTAATCCCTATAAAGGAGGGAGGGCAGGAACAAGGGGCAGATTATGCCAGACGAGGTAGTTTCTCCCTGCAACTCGCTGACGCACGTCGGGGTATTTACACCGACCTTAAGCAAGACCCGACTTCCGGGAGGGCAGCTGAGATGTGGGTGATAATAGGGGTAGGTTGTGACAAAGGACCAGTTGGATCAGGAGCAGCAGAGAGCTAGACTTTTTCGTTGAGTAATTCCCACGGAGGTGCTGCTTGTTGAGAGGGTATGTACTATAGATTTCTGCACCAAGACTAGGTATGAAAGTTCCCTTATATTTTTGTAGTTCTATTTACCAAGTATGTGTATAAGAAGCATTATTAAGGAGGTAATGACGGCATATTGTGATAATAGCATTTTTAAATATTATTGTGAGGAATTATGTCAGGTGATTATGACAGATGTGGTGATATATCCGCAGGACAAAGATTGAACGGTATGAGAAGCGCAACGCATGTTCGATAATTAAAATTCAAAGATTAAATTTGAAAATCTAAACTTTAAAAATTTCTATTTCATGCAAATGAAATAATCTAGCAATAGCTGTTTTCAAATAATATTGAAACAACCAGTTTCGTTTTCAGTCAAACGTGGGATTTGAACCCAAGTCCTTAAAAATATAAATACTACACAGTTACCAACTGATTTAAATTCTTCTCAAATTCACCCATGCACCATGCAGGATGTCAGTGGTCTCTGAGCCTGTGTTGCTTTCCCCTGGCACCTGTCACTTCTACAAACAGAGAGAAGATCTTATGTGATCTGTGTTCACAGACAGGGTTGCGTGCCAAGCTGTCAACAAATACATGCACTAAGCACTGTCGTACCATGAGATCACTCATGATGAACCCCCAAACAAAAAGCGCTGAAGAAGGAGAGCATCGATACCATATTGAACTATAAGTGGGTGACGGAAAGGTGCACAAAGAGCGATATATCTTGAGCTAGTTTAGGGTAGATAGACATGGGAAGTTTAAAAACAAGACATTTACTAGTCAACGGCAGTGGAGACCATCACCAAGAACCGACCTTCTCAATCATGAATGATAGTGATGCAATATTAAAAATATAGATTCCAGTTAAAACGAACATACCCTACTGTCCTGTCAATGACACAACACCCGAATTCCCCCCTGGGATTCTTTTTGCTAAAGATGTGAGGTGCATGGCTTTGAAAACAGCATATCTGTTTACTAGTGCAAAATAACCAAAATAAAATACCAAATAGTGTCAGTGAAAATCCCATGTTGGTCAAGAATTATTCATCCCTTAGCGGAATTGGGGACAGAGAGTGGGTGTACTTCAAGAGCGAGAGTGGGGTGGCATCAATTGATTGTCACTTGAGCGCAGAGTTTTTGGTGGTGGGGAGCACACAGTTGTTGCTCTCCCACGATCCTCCATCAGCTCCCACTATTTGGGAGCTGTTCATTTCCAACCACGACTTGACAAAAACTGCGCACTATTGACCGCTCGAGTTTTTCCCTGGGGTCCCAGGGGTCGCCTGTTTCTATACAAAACAGAGAGGGTGTGAAAGAAAGATTCTGGACAATTGTCCACCTGTAGCGAGGTTTGCCAGCAATACAAGCATGGCCAATACCCCCTGTTGCATAACAATCTGCGAGTAGCTTTTTCAGTGTTGATATTAAGCTCGCAGACTGTTATGCAACGGGGGCATTATGTTACTACGTTTGAATATGGGAGTGTACCAGAGGTTGTGTGAGTTGCAATTGTGAAACGAATTTATCATAAATTTATTCTGAGATAGAAATGATTACAGAAGGGGATTGACCCAAGACAAGGAACAATTAATAATCCTGTCGGCGATTGCAAACAAAAACACCGTTGATTTAATCCGTCGGGAATGACTCTAACTTTCTTTGTATTCATGGTGTTGAGAGGCAGACAGCTGAACAGCGTCATCATACACATATATTTCACAAGAAAAGAACAAAAAGTCCAGGAAAGGCAAAGTTTGTAATGCTAACATATTGCTCTAAAGATGAATCTTTCATATCTGTTTGATCAATGTTATTTTGATCGTGGCCCTCGCTTATTTAAAGTACCAATTCATCGAAGCAATAAATAAGAAGTCTATATAATACAAAGTTGCCTAGTATTGTCTATGTGGTTGAATATTCGAGCCCAGTGAGGTATCCTGACTTGAATTAGAAGGCAAATCAGGGCCATCCATTTCGTCCCACTTTTTCACATAAAGGCAAGTGAATATTCAGGCACACATTCTGGAGGCTTCGGAGAAGCATCTAGATGTATTCATCGCTGGTGGCTTGATGACCTCTGTCACGCTTGATTGATTTAATCACCTCACATTGTGGAGACACTAGGGACCCAATGGGTGTCATTAATTGAGGAAAGAGCGGGAGGTAGAGTGGGCAAGGAGAGCAAGTTTTCTATAGAACCCTACCTGAAGATATGGCAGAATATCAAAAATATTCAGACTCACAATCGTTATTAATGAAAGTTACTCAGTAAAAGTAACTGTCTCCTATGGACATGTTTTTTGTGAAATAAAGGAACCGTTGGGCTCCATTATAGATAACAAAATGATATTATATATTTTATAATCTCCTCTTAAAGTTTATCTTCTGATTGCTGCCTTTGAAAGGTAATGGAAATTGGCGCCTTGATCACCCGCTATACTATGATTCAATATCCATATTTGTAACTGCATCCTCGAGAGATGTTCTTTAAAACTAGTATGTACATTCATAGGCTAGATACAACAAATTCAAATTATGCACTTGGTAAACTTCTAATGCTTGTTCACATGGAGGAAACGAATGCTTACACCAGGCGAATATGTGTCCATCATTTGAGGGGTAGACCTATTGGATCCTCTGGATCTTCTCCCTTAACTCAGCACTAAAACACATGATTTACTTAATCAAACACTCACACAATCACTCACAGTACCCTCGTGGGAATGCTACGCACATTCTCCTCAATACACACATAGTCAGACAACACACGGCTGTAGACACACACATCCCTCATCTACGCCTCTCTGTCCACAAGTTCATGTGGACACACACCCAGTCACTTAATCACATTTACTCCGAGGATTGAATTTCTAATCTGATCTTTTAATAAGTTATTCCCATCGTTTCCACTTTCCAGAGGTTTATAATTCTTGCTAGTTCCTTTTTACTATTGATGAATCCTGCTACATATAATTATATAGTGGGTATATGTGTGTAGGTCTTTCACTGTGCTATTATTTGAATAATATAGAACTCACTAAAATCATTTTGATATTCCTAGACTTGTCAACCTCTCATAGATTTATCCCGCCGTTGGTTCCATCATCATCCCTTTCTTCGTCTCCCCCCCCTTCTCCTCTCCACCCTTTCCTACTCTTCTTCTTCTTCTTCTTCTGCTCCTCCTTTTTTTAACACGTCTTCTTCTTCTTCTTTTTCTTCCCCTCCTTTTTCAAACCAATCAAGATACTTTGACCATCCAGAACTTTCAGATTTCAAAGCCCATCCAATACAGTGGCCTCTGCCTGCGCCATATTTATATATAAATACCCGTCCCATCTCATTCTGTGTACACCTTTCACTCACATAAACACAACTCCTCCTTCCAGACCAAACCACCTCCTCCAGTTTATTTCTCTGTTTGTCCACTGATGGCGTCAAATCTACCACACTTCCGCTTCTCCCATGCCCTCTTTCCTCGCTCAGAATGACACTAGCCCTGCCGTTTACCACCCTAGTGGCAGTGTCATGTAATCAAGGACACTAGCCCATTGTCGCAAACCCTTGCCTGACCGCCTAGGAAAATTACTTCCAAGAGAGGGGAACAATTACTTCTCAATTGGGACGGAGGAAAACTGGCCAAGACGGGAAATGAAATTCAAACGCCATATTGGATTGGGTCATGGAGTGTCGCGGAAGATAATTGGTGGGAAGGATGCGCATGCGCGTCCTGATGTGTCCATTTTGACAATAACGAGGCGATCCTGGTGGAGAAACCATGAATCAGCGAGTAGGGAGAGAGGACAGGGAGGTGACACTTTGGGGTCACTGTAAAGGTCCCCTGGGTCATCATTCTTGCGACACCGCAATCTGCTGCGCGCGCACCTTGTAGTTCCTGCGTCTCCTGCAAACATCCATCATGCACTGCGGCCTGCTACCACTGCTTCCGCTTCCGTTGCTTTAGCTGCCATTAGCGGGCCGGAGCGTGCGCATGAAAGCCTGCGCTTACTCGCGCTAATTTCCACGCGGTCTGCTCAGACAAAGATTTACCTTTCTTCCTGTTGAATTAGCAATGATGTAGGGGCCCGCCCGGGTCGTGTGTGTTTTACTCGCTAGGAGGAGCTATAGTCTGATGGGCGAGTGAGTGAGAGGGAGGCGAAGTTGTACGCCAACTCTGCGCCACCTCTCCCAAAGTACAAGCGGGTGACTGGGCTGATATTGATTACAAATATTTGAAAGAAGGGTCATGAGCTTTTAGCAGACTCGTGACGGAAGTGTCAGGGAGGTGTGAGCGGAAGTGTAGAAAAAAGGGATTATGGGAATGGCGGGAAGAGATGCAGGAGGGAAGGCGAAGAAGGGTGCACTCACAGCTATGGGCTGAGTCTAAGGAGGAGAGAAAAGAGGGCAGCACTATTGTTATACACTAGGCAACTTGGTTACATGAGGAGGGTAACAGAAGATGAGGAACACTTAGGGAAGATGGAATACAGGAGAATAAGTAAGGGAAAGATCGTTATATTGAGTAAATTAAGAATGAACCACGGTGGGTGAGGGGATGACATAAAATGCGTGAACAGAAAGTGAAGCAATTCAAGCAAAAGTAACTCTTTGTAGTACGTATAGCAATCTAGATGCATGGGTTAAAGAACTACTTTGTGACAACATAACGAGTCAATAGACATTTTGAAAGGTAGAAAACCTGATGATGCAGAAACAAGGAGGATTTTGCTACATAAACAAATGTGCCAGAGAGTCAACAGGAAATGAGAAATATATCTAAATGCAGTATGATAATAATATTATGTAAAATAATTACCAAATAATTTATTATTTGAATACGGTATTTGGTTATATCGCAATTATTACTATTTTTAACAAAACATGGCTACTTTGTTCTGTATTAATTTCCCTGTTTCAAATCAAGGAACCCCTAACCTTACATTGCCTTTCTTTGGGAACCAAGTAGATAGCATATAATACATGTCCTTGTTTTTATTCCTTAAAACAGGAACTGTATCAAAACAATACGAAGCCTTTCTTTAGTGAACAACATACAAAGCGAACTAGTATACAATGTATGAGGAACTCAAAAGGTCCTATACTAGCCGGTGAAAGACAGACCTAGAGACCGGCGGAAGTGAGACAAGTATCACGTGATACATCCGAACAAATCAATCATGCACTATATTATCGCCTAGTAATACAGGATTATATAGCGGGGATAGCGGAAGGACATGCATTGTTCGGAGGGAGCTGTTTGGTGGCCATTGTTGCTTGTTGACAAGGACACAAGGGCAATATGTACACATGGTCGTAACGTACACCTGGTTGAAAGCACGCGCTTCTACCACCCAACCCTCACACATCATACCAAACAATGTACATGCACCATATAGCAGTCTGCATCAACTACTTGTATGGTATCATTCTTGTAGGATCAGGAGGTGAGGTGGAGATAGTGGAAGGGATATGATGGGATGGGGATGGGGGTGGGGGTGGTGGGGGAGGAGAAGGAAGAAAATTGTGGTGGGTAAGGCTGTATTCATGGATTGAAAGTAAAATGACAGAGCAGGGAGAAGAGGATAATTTCCCGTCCGTGAAAATATTCTTCAAAGTCTTTCAGTCCATACACTATACAATATGCATACTTGAATTTACTTTAGAATAGAAATGTGAATAGTTTCAGACTCATATACTAGATTTAAGAGCGCATTGCTCATATATTCAGACGCCAGCCTTTGCTAGCATATGAATAAATAAAAGCTACCTTTAGGGATAACTATTCTGGTAATATTAAAGTGGCAATGTCAACTTTGCATCGCCGGTGATGTCACAGTGCGGTTTTGTATCACAACATATCATTATGTACAACTGATAATACACATTTCAGGTATTTCACGCAATACCGACAATCCTTGCATGGATTGTCATCACTTGGGGAACTTGGGTTTATTCATTCTAGGAAGACGCCCACTTTACATCAAGTTTCTCATTTGATTAATGGTAAAACATGTCAGAAAACAGCTAGCAAAATCTTTGGTATCACACTGCCATACCTCAATCCGGTGTACACTAGATGTTTGGCCCTCCCCTGTTTTACCTGGGATAGATACTGTCGGATTTAATATATTCTGTCTCGTATTTGCTCCCAGTAACTTGTCCAGGACGCTTTATATCAAGTGAAACACTGAGATAAAGATGCCTGCTTCTACTGATTAAATTCCCTATCATATTTGCTCACCGGTTTTATCCCCTTTCTCCTTACGAAATGTGGGAAGACGACCGATATGATAGGCTTCCATAAGGGATTGTCATTGATTCAAAGAAGTACTATCCTTTTGCCTGTTAATGAACACATGCATCTCTATGTTTCAAGCATAGATTAAGATACAAGAAAGCATACAGTGCATACGTACCACAACAATCATTAGAGTCTGAAGGCTCATGTCCATTGCTGCGGCTAGCCGGCCGACTGTGATACTTTAACATTGCCTTTGCCGTGCGTCGCAAGTACACCAAGCGTACTTCAGACGGCCGTTAAAGAATGGTAGATGTATTTTTACATACCGTTGGATGTTGTATATATCAATGAGTAAACCGTGTGTAAGACTTAGTTAGAATGAACTGTCTGAGGAAGATCTTTATGTATTCAATATTTGGCAATGACGCAAAGAGATTAGTACAATGTGTAGGAGTATTCCCACCTGACGTACATTACAAAGATACCAGCCCAAAGATTAGAGTACGTCACAATCAATGCGTATATCATACATGAATGTGTATTCCATATAGGCAACAACTAGCGACAATTTTCTATTTAATTTTAAGCAGATGGTATCAGATTGTCCTTATACTAAAGAAACAGATAGACTAAACAGTGGTGCTTGAATTTGAGACGAAACATAAGCTTCAAGTAAGCTAAGTTTTCAAAAAGTTTTAATCCCCGATTTCTAATTACAAAATGGGATAAAGTCATAATAGACAGAATCATAATTATGATTGGATATTAAGACTTTCCTTCTCTCATCGCATGGCAGGGAAAACATCAAAATGTTGAAATAATTTTTCATTTGAGAGTTTTATTGGGAATTTATGAGGTAGGCCTGATGCGAAATGAATGAATTATTAAATATTAATTGGCTGAAATATTCTAATTACTGCTGCAATTTGAGGCAAAGAGAGACACTGAATGGCATTCATCAATTTGAATTCAGGGAGGAAAGCGATGAAATTGATTGAGTTTAATTTTAAAGCCATTGTGAATAATTTTCATGTTTCCTCTATTCGATTTTTTGTGGGGAAAGCAGTCTGTATTCAATGCTGCCTGCTGTGTAAATTGAAGATAAATGTTTCGTTTAACACTCCTAATATTTGTCAAAATGAGTAATTTATTTTTACCAAAATTTAGAATTAACCTGTACTATTGCTTTGGTATACAACAACTGCTTTACTAATCAGTAATCTGATCATGAAATAAGATGAATTGACACTTCCGCTTTAGTAATATCGCCACCAACACAAAAAATGAATGACCTATGTTCAATCGTTCTATTGCTATTGTTCTAATTTTTAGTCTACTATTTCAACGAAGAATTTCCCAATATGCTGGCCATAGTATTTTCTACATAATCTTTTATAGTAAAATGTTGACAAAACCCGAAGTGTATCCAAGCTGACCTTTACTCCTTTTAGCTTTGACCTTTGTTAACGCCGCTGATGATAGTTAAGAAACAATTTCGTGGTACAAAGCTTTAAACGTAGCTGTCTCATAAACTTCGACGATATCTGCCTTTTCTAGAAGAAGTCCTTCTTGCAATGTCAAACCAGCTCTCCTTATAGTATATAAATCCCTATCAACACCAACTGATCTCCCCGATCCTCCTCATATCTCCCCCAGGTCTTCTCTCACATATCTCATCTAACGTCTCGTGTTTTCCCCCCAGGTGCATCAGCTACTGCATATCCTAATGCGTGAAGGGAGGACAGGCCATGACTCGGACAGCGTCTCAGGATGTTCAGCCGATATGTCTAATACAGACTCCGGTAGAGGCGCTAGTGAAGATGGCGACACCGGTCACATCCGACATGACCCTGCCGTCGATAGTGGACCCCCACCTCCTCCTTATGGTAAGTTGCAGATGTCCTCTTCTGATATTTTGTTTCATATTGTACTACGTGCCCTAGAGCTATAATTAGGTAACTTTACGAAAAATGGCTTCGGGTGTAAGGCTATATTCTATTTCCAACCAACACACTCATGTTAGCCCCGATCTTGGGAAGAAGGATATAATATATGTAAATTGAAGTTGGGTAATAATGCACTGTTTATTTTCGATTTCGTGGATCGTTCTTCGGGGCTAGTTTCACGCTTTAAGGATTATTTAAAATGAGTCATTTATTTGAAATATGCCCTACATGCTATCCCCTATTCAGTGTTTCATCGTCAAATATAAATGAATGCAATTTGATTTTAATTCTGCATTGTTAACCTTGAGTAGGGTATATGAATATAACACAATACAGAGTGACCGTAGGGTAATCTGTACAGCACTGATCGTATTATCTAAAAGCCGAGTGCAAGTTTTATTTCTTTTAATATTATTTTTAACCATTCACACTCCTTCATTGTACAGTTCTTTATATAAAAGAAAACGTCAGTGGGAATTAAAGTTTTTTCCTGATCTAGGATATGGATGATCTTTTTTTACATGACAGATTAATATAAATCAAGGTTTTTATAATCGTTTACGCAGACAGCGTCTATAAATTCTACGTTTGTATAGTGGCATTTGACTGGAAATATCACGACACACTTCGATTGCCTGCTATCCTATCACTGGCATCGCTATATAATAATATTTAGAATTAAATGTCACTAGCCTTCCTATATAAATGATATTCATCGTTGTGTACTCAGATATTCATACTTATTGGGAGCCTCCATTATTTTTACGGATTAACTATATCTTAGCAAGGTAGGAGAATATATATCAGACTCAGAGGTCTTTCGATGGCATGATTTTAAATATTGATACGATTTACGAAGAAGCTGATGTAAATGAGAATTTTATTCGTCTCTGGTTATAGAAAGTTTGTATTTGCTGGGAGAAGAAAGTTTATTATAAGTTACACATCTGAGTACTAAAGGCCCCTGGGAGGCCCCTGTAAGAGGAAGCTTTTAGTCAATTGATTGCCTTCTTTTGGGATAAAGTCAAAGCTACTTATATACCATTACTTAGGCATATGAATACTTTAGATTATGATCACAGGTAAGTGTTTAGATGTAGACGTGCTATGGAAACATCGATCAGGAAGAAAACCTGCTACTTTCTTCTGAAACTTTTCAACGAATTCTGAAGCTATATATAATCATTTATATTCTCTTTCCCCTTTTTTGTTCAACATAATTTCATACAACATGCCCTTTTAACGTAGGAGTAGTGAATATGACCGTAGATGATGGTACCTTACAGCAATTCTAAGGGCTACACCAATGGTCTCAATTGGGAGGCTCCACTGTATATACATGTATTATATGCAATGCAACCTCTCTCGACGTTCGATTCCCTATCCTTATACCATTTATACCTTTAGCATTTTACTTGGTTTTACATTCCTTTGTCGTGACATCTGTGTTTACAGTCCACACAATCTCTCCATTTATTACGTCAGGTTTTATGTGGCCACACCCTCCCTTTATATTTATATATAATCATATGCACTTACTTCTCCATTTATTTATCTCTCCTGCAATAACTCATTCAATTCTAACATGTGTCTCCGCCATGAATCATCCAATACTCATTAAGAACCTTGACCGTACGTTCTTGAAATGCATTCAATGCACGCCAATTTGCTTTGATATTTGTAAATATAGTTATGTACTCGTTGCTGTTCGGTATATATTATAAGATCTCCAGAAAAAACTTTCAATTTGGTATCTTTTCCATCTGACCATTCCTATTCAGATGTTATCAGAATATATAGGATTGGAAAAAACATCAAAATAAAGGTGACTGTAATACATAATGTATGAAAGGAGTCATCTTTAAAACGTTTAAAGACGTTGAGGAAATTTATTAATTGAGACATGCATATATGGGCCACATCTTCTGAAGAAAAACTTCAAATTTATCCGATCAGCATCATACTGAATGAATAAATGTATTAGTAACACAGGTAAAAGTCAATGACGGCAGACACGAAGACAAGTTTCTTCTGGGATGTTTAGCACTTTATCACAGACCCCAGCATGAATATTAGAGATGGCAGCGAAAGCTAGCTCACATATGGCCGATGGGCAGAGATATACTGTTCCTATCTTCATGTATATAAATCCTTTTCACTTTCACACGCAAAACTATGATCATTTTGAGATGTGTATCATCTGCGACAATTTGTTCTAGACGCATGCACAGATTGTATATATTTGAAGTAGCATCTCGCGGACATGAGAAGAACTAATCACATATATAGGGTTCAGTTTCCCCGGGGCGGGATTTTAATCTTTTATCTCTCTCTCCCCACTCTCGAGATATCTTTTATCAGTGCATCGTTTGCTTAAAATCATGCAACAACAGTCTAATGTATGTATATATGATAACCTTTGATTTTACTTGTCTACATTCAGAATGACTTGTGTCTTTGAAGTTTCTCTTGCTCTATAACGTCAGAGGATTTTGTCATCAGCTATCATTTATTGGAAACTACATCTAGATACATATTTGACTCGACCATATCAATATGTACCAAAGTATTGGCAATGTTTATGTCGTTTATTGAGCAAAAGACATGCAAACATTTTTCTTTGTGAATAGGAATCCATCGGGGAGGTTGGGAAATGTGAGCAGGATTATAAATCCGGCGATGCACATGTTCCATTTGCCCTATCCATATCTAGATATCCTGAAATCTATCCTTATTATCATTATGTGTGTCCCACAATGGGAAACAGGCAAACTTCTCGATTTAAGGCAGGAGTGGATGAGTGATTCGGACGATAAATTGTCTAAAATATATCGCATTCGTGTGACGTGACCAATCGCAATAAAACTGGTTCGTGGCGATTCTTGCCTTAATTACTTCTAGACAGATAACGATGTCCATACTCGTTAAATACATGATACACTTCATTCCGAAAAAGAATAATCAAGATGTTGTCATGAAAGGCGTGGATCATTCCTTCATGGTCTGTTAACAACTAGTTTGGGTCATATCAACCTGCTTTGCAAAGAGAAGAAAGATTTGAAAGAGAAACTGTTTCACATTTTGAAACATTCAGTAGGAAGATTGATCGAATGATTGATTGTCAAACGACTTTTACCAAAGCATATAAGATATTCGAAATTGTTTAGAACCATATGAATGTGATGAAAGGTGACTAGGGTCTTCGCGTGTAGAGATGTCGAAGATTGTACAAACAAAGGATTCATTATTAATCAGGAGAACATGAAAGAGGATGAGATCGAATGTATCTATGCATATGATCTATATTAGCTGTCGCTTCTCTATTCGACTAATAACTTGGAAAAATATTAATATGTCTAACTAAACTTAACTCCTGTAGTAAATGCCTCGGTCTTTGGTGTAAGAAAAATATGAAAAATAGTTATAATAGCAGGTTATGAAAAAAATGAAAAAAATATATTAATATGAAACATGACATTCATCGGTATGGCTGAAAACGGACCCAATTTTGTTAAGTCACGAGGGAGAAAGCACCATGGTGTGTTCTGCATCAAGGACGCTGGTCCTCCTGAGTCACTAGGGCTAAAAGTGCATGAATTACTAGAGCAAACAATGCATTATTACTCTAGTCAATTATTAATGCGGTGCAAAGGGAAACCCCAACAATGGGCAAAGTGTATAAGTTAATTATGCATTGAACTAATATCGATGCCATCTGACTTTCATTACCATGGTAACAAAAGAGGAATGCCCCCTTGACCCCCGCACGGAGCCCCCCTCCGCCCCTTGCTGGCCCCTGCAATCCCCCTCCTCTCCCCTAGGACGGAGGGAATTTGATTTTCCCCACTCTCAAGATAATAATCTGATCGGGGGAAATACCATGTGGTTATAGCGTGGTTATAGGGTGGTTATAAGCCTGGTTATTAGGGAACATGCGGAACTGTCAATTAAAAGTGCTCGATGCGGGTAGAGGTGATTGCAGGACTGATTAATAGTTAGTTTTACTGCCGCAGCATGTGTGTTTCACTACACCAACATTTCACTAGTTTATTTACAGCGTTTAGAATAAATAACGAGTAACGATTAAACTCACTAACTAGAGTGCACAGCATATTTATAAGCAATAGAAGAGGCGTGTGATCATGCACCTGCTATCCATGCTGAAAAAGCTCAAGACACAACAATCTATAGGCGTTAAGGCAGTACTCCACTAGACCGTATTCATGCTTGTGGCGGCTAATTAATATGCGGTTTTATATAGTTATTGTCATTTATCAATTATCATAAAGAACCTATATTACACAACCTATCAAGGCTCTCCTCTGACCTGCTACATTTGTTATTATATTTGGAATGAGAATCCACTGCAGAATGCAACCACAATGGCCGCCTAGGGAAAACCTCAAACCTATGTAAAAACAAAAGAATAAGATTAAGATTAAGATACATTTATTTTCGACTTGTCGCTTTCAGGAAACATAGCTCCAGCATAGGGAGGTTTACAAGCTTCCTGTTCTTTTACATGATCATATTAACAGTGTATAATTCCTCAGTCGTCATTGACGAAAGCGGTCCACTGTTATTTGCATTATTAAATTTCTGTTACAATGTTTTCAAATTAGGTAAAAGGCGCACTAAATCTTGCATGAAAATTACCTCTGAGTTGTAATTAACATATAAATATATAAGGTTAAGAGTATTTGAAGTCAAAAGAATATTCAAGCCGTAAGGCAAAAATTTGTTTATCGTCCCTTTTGCATATTCGATGCTATGATACATCATCATGAAGTGATATGTAGAGTGTGACATACAGAGAGTATTATCTTATATTAGCCTCGGGACTAAATACCTCCGGAGTAATTTCTCTGAGCCGATCTTGGTATCACGTGGTATATGGGAAATCATCCAATCCAGTGCAACTCGAAGGCCTTGCAATAAATGCCCTCGTGTATCGGAAGCAGATTGTTGAAGATTTACTGAGAACAGGTGGCTAGATAGTCTAGTCGATGAACCGGAGCAAAATATACAATCATCTTTGGAACGATTTCTTCTTATGCATCCACTGCATTCTATCATTTGCTTTGCAGACTAGACTCACAGCCTCTCAGTTCAATCAGATAAGAATGGCATGTCAGTGACTGGATGCCTACTGCACTATGGCTTTCCTGGCCATTGAGTAGGCGGCCTAATGGGATTATAATGGTATTTTGCGGTTTGGAGCGAAAGGCTTTCCCTTAGAAGTTTGGAGGAACTCTCTTGACTCTGAGCCTATAGTCTGTTTGGATTCTCTTCTTGTTTGGCGATTTGAGTGAGCGAGTGAGATTGGCTGCTTTACGCCCTTATCAACACATTGAAAGGTTATATCAAGGGCGGGGGAGCTGAAAGGGAGGCAGTTTATGATCATACCCAGGAAACAGAGATAGAGAAGAAGGGAGAGAGGGACAGAGAAAAGAGACAGAAAGGTGATTTGATCTGAATTTTGTGAATAGAACCAGTACCGTACTCACTGATTGATGGTTGAATTCGGCAGTGGGGGTGAAGGCCTACGGGTTTATCGGTAAATCTTATTTTTATGGTAATACCACACTCATGATGACAGATATCGATTCCCGTTTACCGATGTCCAAACGGAGGATTGTTGGGTTTGCTTTTAACAAGCCGGGGTAATAGAGATGCTCATCTTTCTTTGAATTGAAAATTGATTTTATAATTAACGAAAATACCAGGTCATTTAATCCTGTTGATGACAAAGATCAAGTTCCTCATGATTCATTACAGATTTTAAATGAAAATGGCGTCCAAGAGAGATCTACTAGGTAAACCTCTCGATGCCATGAGTTCTTCATTTATTCTTTCCTTTAACCACACAAGACCTTAACCGTCACCCTGTTTCCCTAAAAGTGATCTTCTATTGCCCTTTCCACAATAGAGGAGCAATATAAGAGCTGTGTGTTAATTAATTTTGTTATTAGTCATAATAATTATCACCCCTAAATCTTCCTATCATCCACTAGCTAATATGCGATAATTGCATTGGCACCAAATTAATCAATTGGTCATCCGATTGACTGAGAAAGGGATTTTATGTGAATGGTTGGCCGAAACGTCCTGGCAAAAAAAGCCGCTATTTCGTGTTGTACAATTTAACAGTGCTTAACTTCATGTCCTGCATTTCTGACCATCTAGCAATTCGATTCCCTTTACATGTCGGGGATTTTGGAAATTGATATTTCAACTATCTCCTTTATCATCCGTATTTTTTTTTAAATTCTTTTTCGGGATAGTTGATGCACAAATAATTTGCTCACATTTCCGTCTACATTTTCTCAATTATTCATTTGATTTTCCTCCATTCTATCGCGTTTTCCAAACTTCTTGTTTCATCCATTCACATTCTCTCGGCGAAATAGTATTCCCGTGTCATTTAGCAGTCTGGAGCCAGTAAGAATTATAGTTAACTCACCTCAAATTGATGTCCAGTTCATTTAACAAGCTGTCCACACCTTTTGGTTCCCGCCCCCTCACGCTCCAATTCCTCACCCCTTCACCCCCTTGGGCTGGGGAGTATATCTGTGAGTGCAAATAAAGGGGGGAGAGAGGGAGAGAGTGGAGGGGTCAGCTGAGTTTTCTCTACATTCGCTTCTTCTACTTTTAATGATCAGACTAGGTTAACTGAGGGTGGGCATTTATAGTTATACATTGCTGCCATAACTGATATGAACTTAGCTATTTGTCCGTCGTTGGTATTTATTGAGAAAGACATTTGATTATCTCCCATAGAAGCAAAATGCACCCCCTCAAAACCGTCTCATTCCAAAAATAACAAACACAGAAGCTGACCACTACCAGATGCTCCCCACGTGACCATCTCACACCTGCACGCGCAACCCACCCTGGGGCTAGACTTGTAAAACACGCCCTGATTGGCTGACACTCACTGCCGGAGTTAAAGTGACTGTGATTGGCTGTGTGTAATTGCATGCTGGGAAGGATCACGTGTATATTGACCCTGTTGTGGGGCGGACGTCAGACTTGGGGCATGCGTCGTCAACTCAGGTTTAATTATTCATGGTGTTTGATTAAGTTTATAGGTACTGTCAGGTAGAGTGGCCGGTAGGTGCAAAGCTGAACCATAATAAGAGCTCACGGGGAGAATTCAGTTCGGAGGTGACCTTAGGTGTACAGCCCTTAAATCTGTGGAAAACCATGAGGATTCTTTTTCACAAGAGTAGATTTGAACAAAACAAGATTGGCCATTTGAGGAAGATAATTTTAGTACCGGGTGGGGCGTGGTCAAAGCGTGAAAGCTCTCGCTCTTGAGAAGTAGACGTATAAGGCAGATGAAAAAACTCTGATGTCGCTAAATAACTGAACTTTTTGCGAGTTTTATCAAGATGTACGCGTTGATAAAGTTTTGTTTGATACGCCTTGATCGATATAGTTTTCAGCAACACATAGGCCTACTTTACCACCCCTGTACGATACTGAAACGATCTCTTACATAAAGGATATTTTAGAGTACAGGACGCCTGAAATCAATAAGCTTGAAAGGTCACCAGTAGTAGTATTGGATGTACTTCAATTATCTTTCACTCTGTCGACTTTTTGGTTGAAGTGTGTTGTACAACAGCCGGGACGGAGAAAACAATAGTGGCCTGTGTTCAAATTGGAAAAAGTTCTCAAAGATATAGAGGGAAACATTATTATCCGGAATCGCTGAATAAGTTTAACGAGTAAACATCATTGCATATGTTTGTTGATAAGGTGAAAAACACTTAATTCATTTCATAACACTATCTATGTACTAAGTGACGTTGTGTTCGTATTAGATCAGTATAGAAATCTGCACATATACATGGAAAATAACTTCATTTGAATAAAGAGTCCTGGAGGACCACGAAATGGTTTCCCCATGTAAGTTGAGAAGGGAGGTGAGTACCGGGTGACTGGGTGAAGGCAATGTTAATTATTCACAGGTCTTATTAGCCCATAGTGAGGTCCACTCAGTGGGCAAGGGGCAATGAGACTTCGGGTCATGTGTATGTTAACATTGACAGAATACGATGGGTGTGGTCTGGGGGTGAGTGAAGCTATATATAGATAAATCTGCTGCTAATATATAATTTGTGATGTGTTAAAGAAAGATGAGTCACAAGTCGCAAAAATGATATTTTTTAAATCTCCTTATATGAATGGTCATTCTTTGACAGTTTAGTGTCCTTAGTAGTAGCAATACATGTACCAATTTCCAAGACAGTGTGCTAATTTTATCTATGGGTTTCTGAAGTCATCCTTAGCAGTATACTTAACTAATTTACTATGATTGACTATCAAGAATAGGGAAGATTTGAAATAGAATTTATGACTGGGAAACTGAGGCCCGAGTAGAGGGTCATGGGTAATTTTGACCGAAAGAGGGGCCTGGGTCTCCTGTGTTTACATTATGTGCCTACATGTTCCAGTGGACACAGAGAGGGCCCTTCATGAAAAGTCATTTTAAAGACAGAAAAACATCTAATATCACTACCAACCTTGAGGGTATATGAGACAACACCATGCCCAATCTGTATCCTACTTTATTTCCCTTTAATAATCATGGGAAACAAATACCAGAACAACTCCTCAACAGGTCATTGGATGTGCTGTGTGTAGGTGCAGGTTGAGTGCATGATGCATGCGCCTGCACTGTGTGTGAGCGGGTGTGTGGAGGCACATAACTACAGCTGTGGTCAGAGCCCCACCCACCCTCAGATTGGCCTCGGTTGCTCTATAAAATTGGTGTCAGCTGCACCTATTCCAAGCCAACCTGGGTAATTCAAATCTTGCCTATTATCGCTAACTTTTTTTCATTCATAAAAAAGTATTAAAGTGCTTCTAGTGTTTTCCATCATTGGAATCCGCTTGATTTCATCTTTTCAAATATGATGACATCTCAAGATCATTTTTATTGCGACTTGTGACTAATTTCCCTGGAACACATCACATATGTTCAGATCAGAATAAATTCAAATTGGCTGAACAAAGTGCATGGGCGTGGGATATCACACATCTGCTGACTGTGGATCGCAATATTCCCGCACTCGAGTATACTGTTCATTCCAATCTCAAAATGAGGAAGACCGAGGGGGAGGAGAGATACAATGAAACACTTCGTTTCACGGAGATCCTTTATCAGTGCATATTCATTGATTGCTCTGTTTACCTCTATTTATACATGTACATATATGTATACATCTAAAGCATTGTTACACTTTAGATGTTCTTACAAGTTACATGCCCTCAAGTTTGCTACCAAATCTGCTCGGTGGTATTCGTCATGAAAGTTTTATTGTCATAAATCTATTAAGATTATGGTTCCTTATCACAGAGTTATCATGTTATACATGAGGATGATGTATACGGAATAAGACACGCAGATATCTATTGTAGTCCATTATAGTCATAGTATCTAATATCCAATACGCGTCCACTGTTCCTTCGTGATATGATTCTATTCTCCATTGTCCTTTTTAAGTTTGGGAGAGTTTCTTTTTCAATCAGTCTCTGAGCCAAGGATGTATTGTTCTCGTATGTTCAAAGAGGATTGCAGACATGTTCTGGTTATAGAGCACAGTAAAAATACTATCTGGTCGGAGGCAGATGTGTGGGAATTAACCCTCTAATATACACTGACAAGCCAGGTGGTTTTATTGTTCGTCACATAATTATGTGTGCTACGTGATATGCATAGACATTCTTAGCTTGAACTGCAGGATAAATGGATGTATGTTTTGTCTAAAGGTTTAAGATGTTACATCATCTCGGCTGACCCCGCATATTTACCTCAATGAAGTCACTTTCGAGCTGGTAGTCTGACCAGTTGGCTCACTTATTTCTTTCTTTGCCTTTAAATTCTACATCAGCCATTTATAATTTCATCATTTATTTATTGAGGTGTCAGGTTAATTATTATATATGTTATTTACATATTATTCTATGCATGTAACAGCTTACATCATTAATATGAATAACACGATTATTTAGTTCAAATTTGAACTTGTTTTTGGCAATCGTCAAGTATATTAGCCATCTGACATATATATTAATTATTAATATAAGTTTATTATACCTAATGGCACGATGGATGTTTGTAATCGATTGAGACGTTGGGTTAAATCGCACGACACACCGGAGTGCGATTTGACCCAATGTTGATATTAATTACAAACCGAACAGAGTGCTATTAGGTATTTATTACCAACTAAATCAACAAGAGAACTCGATTTTGATAGTATTTTACCTTACTTTCCATCAATCTTGTGGATATTCGGCTAATAACGGAAAGGAATATGCTATATCATAATATAGCACATTCCTTCGCTACGGTAACAGATAGGCCCGTAAACATGAGTCGTATGATGATAAGAACCGTTTTGAATAAACAAATCACGATTGAAGTACAGGAGATTATAAAAGCTGATAATTTGTTGTTCAAGGATTCTATCCATCTCCCTGGTAAAGCTTTGAATCTACAGCTTTGGCAACTACCGGATAATAACATAAAGAGCTTAAACTGGCAATAAGGATTATCTTATTGGTTCATTGATGAATACCTCTCCCGATTCAAATAACTCAAAACATTAGCAGTCTAATTTTTATTTCTCGTTCCCAAGACCCAGATCCTATTTACAGACTGTGATCAAAAGCGAAATGAGAGAAATACCTCTGGGTCTAATAGGATAGGGATATTAGAAGGTTCCATTTAGATTAGGCCTCAATACAATAGGATGATATTCTTGAGAACCGGCTGGTATAAATACAAGCTAGGGATGTGCAGATGGCAGAGGTCTGGAAATGGCTGTACTAAAGCTGAGGACAGTTGTGATGTTCTACTTGAAGTATCTACTTGAGCAAATATCCATTTACTATTGGAAATGAGGCTAGGAAAGAAAGAGGATTTCGGAAGAGAAGATCGAAAATACAAAGAACAGGGACAAAAACGCAGAATGAGAAATAGATAAAGATTCGTGAGGCATTTTAGGTGCACTTGAAAGGGAAGACAAGTTAACAAGGGAATGAAAATGAAGATGGAAAGATACAGTGAAGCAGAGATACGGGAGTTCCATGCTCCATGAAGGAAAGAAAGGTTAAGCAAATAGCAGGAGACAGAGATGAGAAAGAGATTGCTCGGCGAATGACTGAGAACGACACCTAACGGCATTTCCCCGAGGCTTTGTTAGCAGGCTGTTAAGCAGATTGGGAGGAATTTTCTAATTGACCAGAGACAGACACTAATTCTCCATTCTCTCTCTTCTACAGAACGTCAATACAGACAAGACAACGTCACTCATGGAATCAGACGTGCCCTGCGTACGATTTCAATAATTGCGTAGTCATGGCAACCTAATATTCAACAGAGGAGGGTGGGGAGGGAAGTAGAGGGAGAAACTGCAGGGAACATGGTGGTTGTGGGAATCTAGGTTTCTTTTTCTGGGCTCAATATTGTTTCAGGGTAATCAGGGGTGGGCTCTCATTGTTCTCAATGTGTAAAGCTTTCTGTACATTGAGAGGTTGGTGAAGAGATAGTCGAAGGAATAGCGGACTTTGTTAAAGCTGTAATCTAGGCCGAATGTACAGAGGTGGCTTCTTTTTAATATCCTTACGATTTTATTCACATTACTTTGGGTTATGTTAATAACAATAAAATTGGCATAGCTATAATCGCTTAAACAATGAGAGGAACGTAGCATTAGGCATAATAGTAGCTAAGTACAGACAATAGAGAAATACGAATGCAAAGTATTCATTAGACATTGATAGGGATTAAAAGGTATGCAGCGGAATCGATCCTGGGCTTGGTATAATATCGACATATTCGATTGTGCTAAAAGATCTTGTCTGGGTGACTACTTATTCAAAGCTGTGAAATAGCTCTACTTTACCAATACCATAATTTTGCTTGAGTATTGAAAGGAAACGGAGCCAATACTATCTCATATTGTATCGACAAAATCGACGAGAAAGACTTAAAAGAGACCACCGCATTGATTGGCAGAGTGTTAATTATAATTTCTTAATTATTACCTCTCGTTACCAGAAGCCACATCAGAACATCTGATTCTTCCCTTCCTCCCCCTCCTACTGATTTTTGCCAAAAACTTTTACATCTTCTAATGATTCCACAACCTCCCGTCTCCCGTAATGAATTAATTCCTTCTTCTGAGAGCGTTATCAAACCAGCAATCCTGTAAAAAAGTAGAATTAAGGAGCTGTCAAAAACTGATGACGATTTGTGCCTGGGGGTTACGTAGAGGGCGTTGCGAAGGCAAGCAACAGTTAGAGGTGTGGGGAGCTGGAGGATTGATGAATATTACATTTTAAAGGAGTAATTGGATTCGATTCATAGTTTGATTTCAGTGTACTTGCATTGGAAAAGCTACAGCCGCATCTGTAACTTTGGAAATACAATATAAGGGATATTTACTATGTTGTACGTAGAAAATTATTATATTTTTTGTTTTAAGATTTTTATTCAGCGACGAGATTTTGCAAATTGGTTACAATAATTCTCAGTACGCGCTGTATTTAATATTCAAAGCAAATATTTCTCAAAAAGTATATAACTACAAAGATCAAAACTCATATCATATGGACGAAAGAATACATTTCATTTTTTATAATATACTGACATAATGAAAGGAAAATGAAGAAAAAACATGAACATAAGAACCGTACACCCGGGCTTGTGTCCATTTCCGAGACCATTTAGTAAATTGATTTAACTTTATCAAAACTAACGAATTGTCTTGAAATCAATTGTGATTGAATTAAAGCATTGTTTAAATAATTGTACGTTATAATTGGTAGTAAGGGCTACAAACGAAAGCGTGTAGTTTTATGTACCCCATTGATATCCGAATAAGTATGTAGGACCTTCTCATACCCTCCCTCTCCCTGCGTCTTACCTTATTCTCTCATACCCTCACCTCTCCTGTTCTCTTTCCATTCTATTTTGTGCCCATTCTCCTCGGCTCCTCTTTCTTCTTCTGTGCTTTCCCCTGCACTTCCCGCTCTTCCCGGTCTATTTTATTCCTTGGCATTACCTGCCTCAACACACATTTTACCCAGCGATACAAGCATTTCCCCAAGTCACAAAGAGCTTCGAATAGCAGTAACATCAGACCTCCCCAGCCATCCATTCGCCTGTCCACACTAAATATAGGCCGTAGCTTGGAATACAAATCCTCTAGTTCTAGTTTGTCTACAACCTGTTCCCCATAGCCTCCCATGCCTAATGCCCCACTTGCATTTCCTTGCCCCTTCTCATATTAATCGCTACCCATCGTATTCTAAAATCCCATTCCCTCATCTATTAATGTGTACCTCTTCTATCTTCTTTAAAATGCCCCTTCCCTTTCCCTTCTACTTCAATTCCAAATTCTATTTTATATCAATTCTGGTAGCCATATGCTCTGCTTCTCTTGGTTCCCCTCCTCCTTCTCCTGCGTCTCCTCCTTCTCCTCCTTCTCCTCCTTCTCCTTCTGCTCCTCCTCCTCCTCCTCCTCCTCCTTCTTCTCCTCCTCCTCCTCCTTCTCCTCCTTCTCCTTATTTTCCTCCTTCTCTTCTTTACCTTTCTGCTACTGCGAATAGTCTCTTTCATCTGCTCCACTTAAACCTATATTTACCATTCGGAAGCCAAGACCTGGTGACCATCACCAATTTTTACATTCTCTATACTACTATGTACCTTTGTCCGATTCTGCCAGGCTCATTTTCCAATTTCCCTATACTACTAAGGGCGAATACCGCATTATTCCCTATACATACATCTTAGCGTTGTACCGTACTTCTGTATCGTTCGTGCTTCCCAGATCTCCTGTTTAAGACGCATCCCTCCTCATTCATCCCCAAACCAGATACACTGTGTGAAGCCCTTTGATACGAGATCAGTGAGAATGTGGGTCTTTGCGATAATGAGCATGCATTTATGCATGTATAAAGATAACGGGAGTGAGGACGGGATCAGCAATAGATAGAAAGGATGAAAATATATCATAGTATATGGGGAAAGATAAGATAATGGACCGATTGGAGGAGCTTGGGAGCCATCACTAAAGCAACAAGTTTCCACAAGCTGAGTGTATGGAAGATTAGCACTGGAGTATAAGGAGAATGAGGATGTGTTAGTGTGGGGAGCGTTTGTGTTACTGCTCCAGCGTTAGTACTCTAGAGACATAATGAATTATGCCGCCCAGATGGCATGGAGGAGACCACCTAGTGCTACAGAGTGGGCGGCGTGAGAGCACCAGGAGGTGAGGGGGGATCCAGACAGGTAGGGTGGTAAGGGTGGAGTGGTGGTTGAAGGAGAAACGAAGGAAGGGGATGATAGACTTAATACTATATAATAGCATATACAGAGATAAGGTAAGGGGACACAATGAATAGAATGGATGAAAAGGGGAGTAACATATGAGATTTTGTCTCTAATTATTCATGGCGCTTGTTCTCATTTTCAACAATGCTTGGGCGTATTTATTCTTAGCCTAGTTTTTATTTTCTCAGCATATTATATGTGAAGATCTTTTTGAAATGTTATATCTTTAATTGCCTTTTCTTTTCCATTGCCCTTTTCCCCTTTCTATCCACATCAAATGCGTTGACATCCACATCAAAGTGCCGAAATATCATATCAAATGTGTCAATACTGTGAGGTCATTTCAACAGGACATCTAGGGCAGTAATGTATTATCGTCTGGACCCTGTGATGTCATATTAGTCCAGTGTTATACTATTTCCCATTCGGTCGTCCGATAATGAATAGTGTCACGGTGTAAGCAAACCTAGAACTATTCTCCTCACCCTATACGCTTTGGACATGTTGGCAATGACTCAGCATTAACCCATCTCTCAAGTCCACTTACCATCTTCCTAGCAGAGTTGCTCCCATTATTGCTCAGTAAATTTCCTTTTATATCTCATGAAACGATGCGATTATATCACATAAGTATCATCATAACCTTTCCTATTAGTTTGGCATTTAGGCTTATTCACTTGTCATTGTATGCATGACCTATATGCCGGATTGTAACCCTACAGCCACTTTTGATATGAAAGATAACTCGATCTTGAAGTAGTTCAATCATGTCATCAGTGTTATTTCCCTCGGAGATGTTCATATTGCTTCCATCATCAACGAACGTATTTCTGATTCTTTCTATTGAAGCCCTAACCTTTGTTTGTTAGATACTTTGTTATGCTTTAACGATTCTCCCATTTTATCACATAGGCCTATGTATAACCGTTCAATATTGGTCCTAGTTTGTACATAATGTCCGCTGTTTTCTACCGCCCTATCCCTCTGACTCGTCCTGGCGTGTTTGCTATGGTTTGATGTTTGCCTCGAGTCTCGTCGCCAGAGCCAGAGAAAGCAAACCAAGACCCCATGCTTCATTTTCTTATTCCATGTAAATGTTGGCACATCTTCCCCCAATCCCTAACCCACTCTATTTACGCTCCCGTCCTCCCCATACCTCCCTCCAAGGTTCTCCTTAACCCACCACCCATTCCCTCCAATATGGCACCAGTACAATGCTGAGCTGGTCACTTTTATTTCCACTATGCGCAGGTTCCCGTGACAGATTTGCCACACTCTGGGTGTATCTGAAAAGCAGAGTTGTGGAAACTCTGCAATGGAAACGATTCCATTGCTTAAAGAACTCGATGACTTCTTCCAAACTATGAGATGCATATCCGCGAGATTTTAATTAATTCCTGAAACCTTCCCCATTCTGTGAATTGCCATATTATGAAATTTGTCTCGGAAATATTGCCATAATAAGGCAGACCTTGTATCTGGCCACCTTTAAGACCCGTTCAAAGTCACTCCCAACAGTCTGAACTTATCATCTGCTATTCTCCTCACCACAGTCTTGGATTCGTTAAATGCTCCCCTCTATAGTTTAAGATACCAATAACAACCATTCCTGAATGTGTTTCTTCTATACCAGTTTGCTATGAAGGTTTAGAAGCCTATAGAAGTCAAAGTCTAGACATCAGATAGGGAATAAATTCAATGCAAGAATGTGAATTAATTATTCATACATTATGGCGTGGGTGGAAGTAAGAAGGCTCGTGTGTTTGATAATGATTTCAAACGATGTATCTTGACATATACTTTACCATTAAAATGCACGTACATGTCCTCATGTATCATTAAGTAATTGCTGTGAGCGCAATAGGCCTAATAATGTTTTTAAAAAAACATCGCCTGGTCATCTTTCACTCTGTAATTAAAACCTTTCATGTGCCAAAGGAAGCATCTTCAACGGCAATCCTTCTTTGTGACAAAGATCCCTTTTTTATGATTTCACGTTAAAAAGGACAGCAATACTTCTTGGCATGTTGTTTACGTTTTGGTTCCACCATACGAAATTCCGAATTATTCATGATTTACAAAATGTGCACAAAAGATTTACAAGGACAATCCTGACGTGAAGGTTGTAATCAGAGTCAATTTTATTCTCTTGAATAAGTAATTGTTATTGAAATCATATTGGAAAACACGATGTTTTGCATAACGCGGTGGAAAACCTAAGAACTTGATAATGACTTTTTGCTCTCTGTGGTGACAGCTGTACGGTTAATTAACCTTCCCTTAATTACTCTCCACCATCGCCACCTGTTATCTACAAACCAGATATCACACTGGATAATCTTTTCCCCTCGTTCCCTGTGTTTTATGCCAAGTCGCTGGGGGAATATCATGTTGAGTTTGGTCTGACAAAAAGTCATAGAAACCAACTGTCACTAAGGACCCCCTCCCGCCCAGGCTCGTTTATCTTGGCAGGAATTAGGCTCGAGTTGTCAGGCAGGAATTTTAGGGATGAGATGTTGGGGATTGGCGGAGTGGAAGGGAATAGAGGGGCTAGAGTTGGGGAGCCTTAGTTAGCAATGGAGAAGTGGTAAAATAGACTATATATATATAGATTGGAGCTTAACGGATCAGACACCGAAAATGGAATCAGGATTGACAAAGTCTGTCTACAGAATAGTGCGTATAGAAGTAGAAGATAGATTAGGTGTACGAAGGTTATACATTTAAGATTGGAAACGATGGAATAACGAACGTGGGATATCACGAGGGAACAACAAAATGTGTCTCCACCTGGTTTCACGCTCTTTATTCCCTAATCGTCTATATAGCGTAGGTGATGATTCTGGCAAGCTAAACACAATATTTATCTTTGGCGATAATGTTTGCACTTCAACGTTGATTAAAAAAACGAAAAAATAATACTGATCCCTCGGCCGTCCTAAAAAGGATAAAAATAATGTTTATCCAGATTGAACGTGAGATTGGTCGGTGTATTTAATCAAACAGATAGGATCTGTGTCAATTAAATGTAATTCCATAGCTTCCTTAGCTTTCCTTTAAGCCTTTTCCTAATTAAAACTATATTTCCATTTGACACCGATTAATCTTTGATAATTTTCATATTTAATTTGCACAATGATCATCAGATTCTCCTTCGTAAACAACACTTTCAGTTTTCAATATTCTTCTTTCATCGAATGCCATTTAGGCATCTCTTGATAGGATCTCGTCATCACTTCATCTGCCTCTCTCCGTCCTGTACTTTTGCTTACTCCCTCTTCACCGATGCTTTGTTCTGGCAAGTTATTGTGCCCCACGCGTGCACTTGGTCTGTTATGTTCAATGAGGGCGTAGAATCGCTGTAGGCAGGGCATATTGCGCACTGATGCATACAAGTAGGACTTGAGAGGAAGAGAAGGCGATGAGATGAGGGGGTGAGGGGGTGGGGGAGAAAAAAGCTGCAGAGAGAAGAAGGGAATCGGATGGGGACTCTGAAGTGGTAACCAAATCCTTCTTATGTCGGCACTGGGCGGGATAGGGACGACCCTGAACCCCTAAAGACAGACCTTATCACTTTTCATTTATTTCAGGAATGAATCGACTAAGATGTCTGTTATGGGTTCGAATTGTTTTCCCAGAGTCTAGTGTTTATAACGAAATATTTTATGGTTACAATATTCTTAGTTCTAAATCTCGTGGCAGGATGGAATTTAATTAGTAGAATGTGAATATAAAAGGAAGAAAATTGGTATTGTTCATTAAACCTATAGGTGATTATTGTGCATGTCAAAATCGAAGGGCAAACACGTGATAGAGTAGGCCCATATTTTAGTTCGAGGGCTGAGATTGCACCTAGGAGACCCCAGACTCCACTTGAGGTCCCGGGCCCCCTAGGGTACGGGTAAAACCCCCAGGACTTGCTCTTAATGTTTATCCCTACATTATGCAATATTAAGTACCCCACTTTCCCACTCATCAAATAATGTCTTGCAGGCATCATTTCAGGATAATTATGATTAATAAGTCAGCAAACCGCAAATCATCCATGTTGGGTCATGATTGTTATTTATCACTAAGTTTATAACTACAAAATACCGAAGTACAGACAATAAATTCCCTTTAATGACCTTGATATTCTTTTCAATTGCATGATTAACGACTCGCATATTTTAGTCTATCTGTATCAACATCGGGTTGAATTAATTAGTCAAAGGTTATGAGCAATACAAACAAACTATTCAATCAAAAGATAAGATGTATAATAAGCTTCTTCACAACAGTTTAAATGAAAAATAAACGAAAAAGCAGAAAGAATTGGCGGTTATTATCATCATCCTTTCTTCTTCGTTCTGCCACCTTCTTTATCATCTATTGCTATTCCGCTTCATTTGTTTGTCACCTTTGATTTAGTTAATCATCAGGCAAAGCAATTAACATATTTTATCATCAATAAATCATTGCTCTCCTCATGTCATATTCCCCCAGGGATTTTCCACACCCCAAGCCCTCTTCACACGTTCACCCCCTATTGAACCAGACACTCCATCTCACCAACTTCAAGATTCGTCTGTGACGGTGAAGCTTTTGATTGTATTGCAATAAAGACCGTTAATGACCTTGAAATTATTTCATTGTTATAAACTCAACTTTTAACATATAAACCCGCAGATTGTTCATAACATTATGAATGCAGCTGTCCTAATCACAATCATATTGCTGGGGGTTAAGCTTAGGATAGTACATACTATAGTGCAGCTCTTAAAAACGCATAAATACAACCTGGTTCTTTCGTCAAAATTAACTCCGTTTCCCAACCGTAGCAGCTCACATGCCCCATGCTACATGGCACATTAAGAGTGTTTGGATATTTATAAGCAGCTTTTAATCAGGCAATTATTGCGGATAAAAAGCAGGTTCTTGTTCTATTCAAGTGTAAAAAATGTTTTATGCTCTAACCCACAACCCCAGGCACCCCCTTTATTCCGTATGCAAACAGTCATCCAACTCATCAAGTACTTGAGATGACTTGAATAGTTTGGGGATTACTACTACACAAAGGAATATTTTGTCCCAAGATTTTAACATGTTGAAATTACGATTGGCTGTACTTTGTGGTTTTGTAAAACAGAATAGATAGATAGGAATTGATAATAGCATGCTCCTTCTTTGCTCTGTGTCAGAGAATACAACGTATTAAATGCTATGAAGATAAGTTTTTAAGTCAAATTATGGCCGTAAAACACTGAGATTTGAATGATATACTTGTTGTGGATTAAAGCTAAGAAAGCCACTTCGAAGACCATTACTTTTAACAATTAAGGATGCTTTTGATGAATATAAGATGTAGAAATATCGACCCTCCATTAAGACCGATTTGTATGAGTCACCAAAATTAATGTTAAAGTTACAATAACTACAAAGCTATTTGATTGTAGATATGTAGTGCCGTTACTTTATCTTACTTTTTGTACTACTTGCGATTGTTTTAATATGGATTATATAACGTGCGCATGCTGCGCATTCAGTTATCGCGCCTTGCGCATGTTACTTCGTGTAGTATAATTACCAGAGTAGCCACAAGGTGGCAGTACGACATTGTCTACTTCCCTATATTCTCATTTGCTTCTTTGTACTTCCTATTATTTACTTACAACACCTTTTGTTATACGTGATACTATTGTACCTGTCTTGAATCTGCCTCATAGAATAAATTAGAGTAACTACAATATAGTTAACGCTTGTTGTCTTTATTTCTCCTCCCCTGCGCACACCTGAGGGTCATTACATTTTGGTGCCGTGACCAGGACCAGTGTAGTGGCCTAGAGTGTGGAATCTGGTTACAGTGGTGGCCTTTGAGAATCAGTCAACCTCGGTGGTGCAATGGTAGCATGTCCGCGCGCATAGCGGGAGATCCGTGGTTCAATTCCCGGTTGAGGAAGACAGTTTTTCGGGGGTCATTACATTTTGGTGCCGTGACCTTTTGGGGGAGTAAAGCTGAATAACTCTTATTAAATTATTTAATAAGATTTTGTTGATTTACCTCTGCTACAACAAGTCGCAGATACGATCTATATGTCCAGCAATGGACTCGCCGAACCCGTATTAAATATCCCAGCAGGGAATAATACGGAGAATGGTAGTAATGAAAATCATGTTATCATGGAAGATGGTTCTGAAACAGCATCTGTCGTTCCTACATCTAGCATTGATTTTGAGGAATATGATCGTGAGTTTGCTGAATATAATCGCAGATTTATCGCAGCCTTTCCAAATACTGCAAGAGCTGCGCAGTTTGCGAGGAATTCTCTACTGGGATCCGATCGGGGTACATATAACCCTAATGAAATACCTGTTGTGAATAATACGGTGGGACCAACACCCCCCCCAACAGTACCCGATACACAAGATTTTGTGCTACGAGGGAACATTGGGAGAGGTGGAAGAAATCCACCAACATATGAAGCAGTAGTAGGCAATATATCTGTGGCCGAATCTGTTTTTCATGAAAAAGTTTACACGCCAAATGAAGCCTTGAATGATTTGGTTTCTTTAGAAACATTAATCAAATATGGTGTACAGAATAATAAAGCTCTAGCAGCATATACAGAAGCTGAAAAAACCTTTATAAGGGCTCTTGCGAATTCTGTTTATGATAACGTTTACCAGTTGGACACTGGAAGAGTTGATTACTGTATGATTCATTGCATGAAATTGGGATTACAACCCAAAGGTATTGGTGGATATCGCCTTCCTAGTGGTAGGGAGGAAATTATCGATCCCATCCCTGTACCAGATAAATTTCCTACTGTTGGAAATAATATTACTTATAGATTCTGGGGTTCACAGCCAGAATTGCAAGGTAATAGAAGAAAAACACTACAGAAATTGTTTAAAGCTTATACAAAGCCTGTTTCTGAGGGTGGAGATAGGGCTGATCAAGGTGATTTATATTCTTTAGATCCTGACGATATTAGTATCGCTTGGAAAACTCCTACCCGTGCGGGTGGGTCAGTGAAGTCTAAGGAAGGAATAAAAAATGTTCCCAAAATACCTGCTTACGATGCTGGTAGGAATACAAAGCCTGATCTAAATATTGGTCGTTCATCTAAACAACCAATTGTAACATACATTGTCGCAGGGGATAATGCTGGGGAAAGAACCAAGCCTAATCCTACGAAGACAATTGTTTCTGATGTGATCAAACCATGTCAAAAATCGACTAAAATAGCTCAAGCAGGAAGCCAAGGGCATGTGACTACTGATGTGTCAACTCTCCCTGTTCCAAAGATGGATTATTCTCGAAGGAAATCGACGATGCCAGAAATGGACCAGGAGGTGGTAATAAGGGACATTGGTACACCAATACCTGCCCCTCGACTTTCCCTCACACGCCCTCGTGAAGTTCCCAAGGCTAAAGCTTTGGAGAAATACAAAGGGACTGACTGGGGAGAATATATTGCAGGAGCTATGAATTGGGCCAGCCTATATGGCTGGGACGACGAAACATTGATCCGAGAATTGATTATTTCAACGTCAAATCATGTTGGTCAGACAACATGGGGGGATATTGGTTCGTTAACCCTGACTCAAGTATTAAGTAGGCTTTCTTGTCAATTAGATGAGAAAACGCCTGATGAAAGAATTAAAGAATACGAATCCAGGGTACAACAGAAAGACGAATCTTTCCAGCATTTTGCTGAAAGTTTAATTGATTTGTGTCGTAAAGCTTATGGAGAATATCCAGATTGCTTGAAAACAAAAACGCTTATGTTATTCTGTGAAGGTTTATTAGACAAATTCACAGCTTTCTGGGTGAAGTATAAAAAGCCTGTCACTCTACAAAAAGCTGTGGATATTGCAAGAAAAATCAAGGTAGCCGGAGGTTGTTCTGAGATGAGAGCTTCAATACTTGATCAAATGCCAACACAATTGGTTTCTTTCCAACCAAAGGAGGCGAAACCGGTGAGTTTGGCTGCTGTAGCCGCCTGTCCGCCTCAGGAGAGTAATGAAATAAACGATCCTGAGATGGAAGCAGAAATTGCTGCATTTAAGTCATTTAAAATGCAACAAAGGGGTTACCAAAACTATCAAAGACCGAATTATTTTGGAAATAAATCTGCTCCCTTCAACCAACGAGTTGGAGATGGTAAGAAGGAATATGACTCTGATAAAAAGCAGAACAAAGATTCGGATTCTGGTAAGCAAAAAACCAAATTCAAATGTAAGTTTTGCCTTGCTAAAGATCATCCCAAATGGAGATGTCCAAGGGTCCTATCCTTACAGGAGGAGATGAAAATTGAAAGAGCTAAGGCCTCAAACCAGGGAAAATCTGCCGGGTCTCAGTGAGAAGCGCAGCTGGGGCCCTTAGCCTTTCTAGTGATGACAATATAATCAGAATAATTCCAGATATTACCGATCATCCTCAGGATGAAGATTCTAGTGAGAAGTTGAGGAATAGACTCGTGGAAGATAGAGAGGTAGATCAACCTTGTTCTTCCCTTGTCAATAATATTTCTCAGCCGAAAGCGGAATGTGTCCCTATTTCTTCCCAAACTAACCAATACTTGGATAGTGTGAGAGGAGGAGGTTTGGAAACGGATGACCTTGCTCTAGTTAGCGCTATACAGTGCGACGATGGAGAAATCAAGGTTTCAACGCTATCGGACGCATGTAATGAATCAGAAATCTTGATAGATCTAACGCCTCTGGCAGTTAGGATGAGATGGTATGTTCCTGTTGAAATAGGTAAAAAGTGTGGAGAATTTCTTTACGATACTGGGGCTCAAACCAGCCTAGTATCTAAAGAATTCTATGAATCACTCATCAGCAAGCCTCGTTTGTTCGCTTCACGAATGAGGATTAAACCTGTAGCTGGTGAGCCTATTGAAACGCTGGGTTATGCGATTTTTGAATTAAATATAGGTGGGAAAATCTATAAAAATGCCTGCTTAGTTGTATCACACCTAGATGGCGACCAAGCTATCTTGGGAATGGATTTTACCTGGCGATATAGATGTGGTATCGCTTGGCCTGGTCGATTATCCCTGAACAATGGCAAGAATCATGTGAATTGTCTGAGGAAGGGGGCAGTGGGCACTGCGGTTATAAAAAAAGATATCAAATTGGGAGCATTTGCGATAATAAATGCAGAAGTTTCTCTTGGAAATCTGCCCACCGACAGACCATATTTGGTAGAACCAGAAGTAGAAGGGGAAAATGGAGAAATCTTTGGAGGCTTGAATACTTACTTGTACAATGCCAATCATGCGAGGATGCCTCTATGTAACCCTACTGCACTCCCGATTCGTATTCGTAAAAATACTCCTGTTGGATATATTTATGAAGCTGAAGAAAATAGTTTAAAAACCGTTAATCCTTCTGATATCACCGATTGTTATATTGCTGCTACTAAGGTGGAAGATGTAGGCGTCGACACATCAAGCTTAGATCTACTCATCAACGATGCACATGTGAAAAGTGATAAAGAGAAGGATATATTGAAAGAAATGATTCTACGAAATCAGGATGTATTTCGTCTACCAGGGGAGACCCTAGGCTATACATCTCGTACCACCCACACTATAAACACGGGGGATGCTGTACCGATTAAGCAAGCTTATCGCCGACAGGCTCCTGTAAAAAGAAATGTGGCTGAGGAACATGTTAAAAAAATGTTGGAATCTGGTGCGATAGAGGAAAGCGATAGCCCTTGGGCCTCACCGATTGTTATGGTTAATAAAAAAGATAACACCATACGGTTCTGTGTAGACTATAGGAAATTAAACAGTATCACAAAAAAAGGATTGCTATCCTTTGCCTCGTATAGACGATTGTCTAGAGGCTCTGGGTGGCAATACCTGGTTTTGTACACTGGATTTGGAAAGTGGTTACTGGCAGATTGCAATGGATGAAAACAGCAAAGAAAAAACTGCATTTGTCACTGCTTCTGGGCTATACCAGTTTAAAGTAATGGCATTTGGACTTTGTAATGCTCCTGCTACTTTCCAGAAGATGATGAATAATATGTTGCGAGGTTTGGTGAATAAGACATGCCTCGTATACTTGGATGATGTAATAATATTTGGCAAATCGCTGCAAGAAACTCTAGAAAATTTGGAGGAAGTTTTCAGTCGTTTGAGAGAATATGGTCTCAAATTGAAACCAAAGAAATGTAAACTTTTTCAAAGGCAAGTTGAATATCTGGGTCGTGTTGTATCACAAGAAGGTATTCGAGCAGATCCAGAGAAAGTCAAAGTGGTCAGAGAGTGGCCACAGCCTAAGAATGTTAAAGAGGTTAGATCATTTCTTGGATTTGCTTCATATTATAGGCAATTTGTACCGAATTTTTCTGATATGGTATTTCCCATTCAGGAAATTGTGAGGAAATCTAGTAAAATCGCCAAATATAAAGTGGAGTGGACCAAAGATTGTGAAGCTTCATTTATAGCTACTAAGAATGCTCTTACAAAGGCTCCTGTCCTTGCTTATCCACGAGCAGAAGGTCTATTTATATTAGATACTGATGCAAGTGGAAAGTGTATGGCCGGGGTGCTATCCCAGATTCAAGATGGAGAAGAAAGAGTCATTGGTTATGCTAGCCATTCTCTAAGTAAATCTCAAAGGAATTATTGTACTACTTATAGGGAATTGCTTGCGGTAGTAGCCTATGCCAAGAAATTTAAACATTATATTCTTGGGTCCGATTTTATTGTGAGAACTGACCATGCTTCATTGACTTGGCTGATCGGTTTTAAAGAACCAGAGCATATGCTTGCTCGTTGGTTGATGACCTTGCAGTTGTATAATATCACTGCTCCTGGAGTGATTCGCCATCGAGCTGGGAAATCTCATATCAATGCCGATGCTCTTTCGCGCATCCCTTATAGTAGATGTAAGAGAGAGGATTGTACAGACTGTGGGGCTCATAATGCTGTCATAGCCAGTGCAAAAGTTGTGAATAATAATGTTCAAAAAAGTTTAAATTTGGAGGCTGAACAAGCCATAGATCCTGATTTAAAGCGCATCATATTATTTGTTCAGGGAACTATTCCTTGGCCGACTAATACTGGGGCAGAGAGCAATGAATTTCGAAGCATTGTAGCTAAGAAAAATGATCTAGTAATTTTGGATAATCTGTTATGTCTACGCTGGAGGCAACCCTCTACAGGAAAATTATTCAGTAGAGTTGTGATACCTTTTAGTTGTAGGAAGAAAATATTCGATCGCCATCATGGCCCAGCTTGTGTTGGGCATTTTGGAAATGCTCGTACCCATAAGGCTATTAAGCCCAGATATTTCTGGCCAGGTCTTAGAGGAGATGTTGGGAGGTGGATCAGGCAATGTGAAGCCTGCCTAACCCGAAAAACAAGAGCAGGAAAGAATATTTCACCCCTGACTAAGGACATAGCTGGTGAACGATTTTCTCGTATAGCTATGGATGTTCTTAGTGGATTTAAACGAAGCCCAAATGGTAATATATGTGTATTGGTTGTGACTGACTGTTTTTCAAAATGGTCAGAAGCATTTTGCTTACCTGATCATAAGGCAGAGACAGTCGCCTGGACTCTGTTTAAAGATTGGATATTGCGATTTGGCACACCAAATTCGATACATACCGATGGAGCCCCAGAATTTGAGGGTGGGGTAATGAGAGAATTATGCAAAATATTTGATATACACAAATCCCACACGAACCCATATAGACCGATGGGGAATGGACAATCAGAACGCTTTAATAGAGTATTGGTTGAGCAATTATCATGTTACATTGATTATGGCTCTGAGAAGTGGGACACTCTGATTCCATGTATAGCCAGTGCATATAATACTAGTGTTCATGCTAGTACTGGCTGTACACCATATTCTTTGTTATTCGGTGAGGAGGCATATACTCCTGCTGATTTGATATTTGGTATTCCACGTGGAGGATTGGATTTGCCAGCACGAAGTGTATTTCTGGAACAATTGCGTAAACAATTACGTGAGGGACACAGAATTGCTCGTGACAGACTACAAGTTACTTCACTTGCTCAGAAAAAGAATTTTGATCGGAGAACTAGACTTAGAAACTTCCTGGAAGGTGAATGGGTCTACAGATATTATCCACCTATAGCGAGCAACAAATATGGGGCTAAATGGGATGGACCGTTCAAAATACTAAAAAAAGTGAATGACAGTACATATCTTTTGAATACAGCAAGAGGAGATGTACGTTGGAATGGTGATTTCCTGAAAACAGCAATAGATCCAACATCGCAAGATGGCTTGACTATTACTGCTAACCTGGGTAGTGCTCCCGAAATGGAAAAACTACGTGAGGAAGGCAGAGATGTCATTCGATTTAATGGGGGTAAGGTATATCCAGGCCAGGAGATTAAACAATTTATTTCTAGGCAGAAACCGGATAATACTAGACGTCGTGGTAGACCTCCACGAAAGCCACCTTCTAGCTTAGAGAAGAAGCATGGGGAGGATGCAGTAGTAAATACTGTGAATAATATTCCCAGCATATCTCAAAAGTTAAAAGAAAATGGTAGAAAACCGCGAAACCGAACTAAAAAGATTAATAATTATGTAGATAATACCGTGCCTCTGGTACGAGGAGAAGGGAAGAGAAACATCAATGCCCCTGATCGTTATACGCCATGCTAGTTGAATATTATAGCAATCTTTCTTCTGGTCTGGTAGTGATTGAGCTCCCATGGCGATTATTGACTGTTGAAACGAATAAATCGACAAATAAAAATAAACACAACGAGAAGTATCCATTGGGTTAATCTATGAGCGTATGATGATCCTTGGAGCCCTATACTATATTCATATATGTGGAGAAAAGAAAAATACAAACATTGCAATGATTTATGTACGAGAACTACCTTGGTAGGCACTGCTATAAGCAGACCATTCTACAACTGATTGGATTGAGCCTTCTCTCTTGGTAGGGTCTCAGTGCTATTCTTATGTATATTGACATACTTAAAAGTGAATTGTTTTCAATAGCTTAGAAACTGCTGTATATTTCATGTGATTACCTATCCAGCTATTGGCTGGGTGATTGTGTTAATCGAGTACAGGTTAGTTGGACGGTGGGGTGTTTCAGGCACTCCTGCCTTGGTCTTCAAACCATACGGACTGCTGAACCTAGGATACGAAAGAAAGTTTCTCGTTTTTTGTATTGAGGGAGTCATTCTTGCCTCTGTTACAAGACATAAACTGTAAGTAGATCCTTTTCTGAAAAACTAGTTACTGGAATATATTGCCTTGATATAACATCATTATGACTTAGAACTCTAATGTAGGATGTTGCTCGACTCAGGGATACCGGTGCTCGTGGCAAGCTATCCTATCATGAATATTCATGAGTTTGAAAAGTAAGGATGTAAACAAAGGTCGATGTGTATGTGATATGTTATCGTGTGACTGATAATTAAGCGTAAATAAGCAAATTATTCACTTGATATTATCTAAAGGGGATGACTGACATACCCTGATTAAGTTGATGTATTGTGGAAACATTAATCTCGCTGAAGATACGTCATACTAGCTATATTTGGCATGGATGTAATGGTTTGGGCTTTAGACACGATTAAAACTATGTTAAACAGGCTGTTTTTCAATGCGCACATTTGCGATATCCTAGTACAAGGCTTAGCAATGGTTAGCGGTATGAAATCTATCAAGCTAGATAGATTTCTACCTATGCGCACAAAGTCTAGCGATATGTTAAAAAGTTTGGCCGTGCTTTTGGGGCATACATGTTCCGGCCGGAGCCGAGGGAATCCGCAGGGTCCCCTAGCATCGCGCGGTGCGGCCTATTCTTATGACAAAAGCGCGGACGTCGGAGAGAGCAGGGTACGGTACGTGCAGTGTTGAGTTCTATGGGACTGCGTACGAGAGGTCACCTAAATCGACTAATACTGTATTCTAGCTTCGCGCAGCCTGTGCGCAAGTTGCGCATTGGTTAATATTGAATTATTACTAAACTATTATTGTTTTTTTTGTTTTTTCAGGATTAACCTAATCTGGACCTTATGGCCGGAAAAGGGCCGGCAGCGATTCCAGCTGCTGCACCGAATGAGGTCGATATGGACACCTCAAAGCAAGTCCAACCCCCGAATAAAAGTTTGAAAGAGGCTGGTGCTTCAGGCAAGGCCTCTACCCTTCCGAATCAAAATTGCCCGACCATGGAGGACTTTTTAAAGTCCTGTAGCTCCAGTGGCATTGCCGTCCCGAAAGACCTTGCGAACTACAAAATTCCCAAGGTTGGTGAACAGAAACAAGGTAAAAAACAGTCCAAAACGAAGAAAAAATCGTCTGATGCTAGTTCTACTGCTTCCAGTTATCGGGAGAGGGACGATGTTCCCAGACGTTTTAATATTCGAAGAAAATCAACTAAGACTTGGTTGCCTAAAGAAGACACCTCTGTCGTTCCTATCTTGCCGAATGATGAGAAGGATGAGTTTACTTCAGTACCCGAAACCGATGATGCTCTAGACGATATGAATCGTTTTGAGGAATTGTTTGCGACTAATTGCGAGACTTCCAATGTCTTAGCAGGTAAAAACTGTGTAGTCTTTGAGGACCAGTACCTTAAATTAAAAATGGCTGCTCAGATATTCACGAACAATATGCGATGTCCCTTTACCTGTTGCAGGTCTAAGGATCTGAATCCAGAAGGTGTCAAAGTGTACTCAACGAAAGAAACATTTCTGAGACATTTGTGTGAGGAGCACACTCCACTTGTCTCAGGACTGAAATGCCCTATTCGATGGTGCCCCCATGCGTTTGATCGAATGTCAGACTTATTGATACATTTGACAAGCCCTGGAGGAGGTCATAAACGGGGTAAGTCAAGTGCTGGTCGTATACTTGAAGATGTGCGCCTTAACCCTACTCTGGTTACGGTTGCCAATCCGAATTTTCATTTGAGCCTTGTAGTGACTCGTAATGTGTGGCAGGCCCTGGAGGAGGCTGCACGAGAATCTGGGTTTGTACCAAAGGCTCAAGGACAAATGATAAAGAAACAAAAGGTTGTTGATGCTCCAATTCCATCAGTGAATGCTTGGACAGCAAGACAATCTGCGATGCCTACTATTTCTAATAGTTGTAGTTTTGAAGCAGCTGGGATTGGTTTGAACGTGACCAGTGAGAGTCTACACCAGATAAAAGATGAATTCAGTCATGCTTTGGGTCAATTTAACGTGGCCTCTGCTATGGCTGAGGAACAGTTTAAAGATGCTGTGATAGCTGCGAGAGAACGTTTTGAAAGACATTTAAATGACTTAATGAAGCCTTTGGCTGATGTTGAACAGATTGTAAAAAACCAAGAGGAAGTCAAGAGTCTACTGGAGGTAGTCGAGGAAACGAGCAACCTTAATGACATGTTACAAATGCGTGTATTAGATCTGGAAAATTCTAATAAGAATCTCACAGATAAAGTGGCTAAATTGGAGGTTGAGTTAGCTTCCAATTCGACAAAATCTTCTCCACGTCCTTCCACTTCTTCAGGTAAGAATGTTGTACCATTGACGACGATGGAGATGATTCGTGCCAGAAATGTAAGGGCTAGACAGTTAATGAATCGTACCACTTGTACCGTGACAAATTCTGTTTCAGACTTGAATAAAACTATGATTAAACCTTCGACTGGGACTACAAAATCGGTGGCTGAACTAACTACATCTGCTGAGGCCATTGCTGCACAATTATTCGAATCGTCCAGTTTTCCACCTACTGGTTGTACCCAGATGCTATCACCTGATAGCTTGGTGACTGGGTCGTCTATGGTTACCTCTATGACGTCTAGTGTCATGGGAGGAGGTTTGAATACTCCAACAAAGCAGAGATTTGATGATGACAAGATGATAAAAGAACTGTCGGATTTGATTGATGATAACGAGAAAAATCGTTCAAAAACGAACGAAACGAGTGATAATCCTTCATAGTATTTCACTGTGCTGAGTGTGTAGAATATTCGATTTAAATTGGATGGTATGTCCTTATATTGTTTATGTCTGAATATAATATCAACTTTGGTTAATATTTGTAAAATTTCTTGTCTGAATATTTAATTTCTACCTGGCGATGTGAGGCGGACATTTTAAGAAACAGCAGATTCGTATGACAGTAGGATCCCGAAGCTTAAGAAACCGCTGATACGGGATGAGAGGAGATGATCGATCAAGAACAAGATCTGCAATAGTGTGCGATATTTATTTGAGAAGAGAAAATATGTATTCACTTGATTATTAATTTTTCCTTGAAAATTTGTCTTAATGAGACCATACGCGCAGGTTTGCGCAGTGCTTTCAAGTTGTGTTTATATTAGTATTTCTTCTACCTTGAAAAAAAAACAGAACAGAATTTTTTTTTCCCTGTTTATATTGTTCGCCACTTTGTATTTTTCCTCTGTGATCGTTTTAGGTGTTTAAAAAAAATGTGTAGTTTGGATGACAGAAGAAGCAGATATTATTATGAAATATTTCCATGATATATTTATAGAAAATTGTGATAATTAATTCTTTACTGGATTTTACCCGGCTTAGAGAGTCTTGAAGAGACTTGTGGCAGTCTTTATGAGACTTTTGTATTTTTTGCGCTTCATATTTTATATTTTGCGCAGGGTTCATGTGTAAAGAGTTATGAGAGAAGTCGATTACTTCTTTTATATATTTCAGTTTTCTTGTCGTGATGTTATTTCTGTTGTGTATCAAGTTATCTTATGAATAACTTTTAAACCTCGTAGGGGGTAATGTAGTGCCGTTACTTTATCTTACTTTTTGTACTACTTGCGATTGTTTTAATATGGATTATATAACGTGCGCATGCTGCGCATTCAGTTATCGCGCCTTGCGCATGTTACTTCGTGTAGTATAATTACCAGAGTAGCCACAAGGTGGCAGTACGACATTGTCTACTTCCCTATATTCTCATTTGCTTCTTTGTACTTCCTATTATTTACTTACAACACCTTTTGTTATACGTGATACTATTGTACCTGTCTTGAATCTGCCTCATAGAATAAATTAGAGTAACTACAATATAGTTAACGCTTGTTGTCTTTATTTCTCCTCCCCTGCGCACACCTGAGGGTCATTACAGATATAGAATTCATTCCCGGTAGTACCGATTTTAAGTTGTACTTCTCAAAATATGTTTTGATAATGTCATTCCTGATCAGAAGAACGAGCTCATAATATATCAGTTATAAAAAGCTAATTGGTCGGATACTGGGAAACATCCCATAACAATACATGGTGGGATACTATGCAGCGAGACTCGTGAAATACTAGGCAATGAAAGCTGAGCATAATGCTTAATAAAACATTTTCAAGCAGCATACAGACTGCCCTGTTATGCTACAGGGAGAGATATCAGAAAGTTTACAACAGCAAAGGCCATCTATTAAGGAAAAGCATTGTCCTACAAAAAGCCCTTTGTGTCAAATCAGATTACTGCATCATAGACATTGACAGCAAGTTTCTTATTACCGCTGGCCATTGGACCTGGTTGAACCCCGCCTTTTTATCCAAACCGTCCAGGTGGGGGGAGGAATGATTGTGGGAAATAAGGAGAGGGTTGACTGAAAGGTGAGTGTGGTGTTTGAGGTTAGACCAACTAGCTACAAAAACCCCATCTGCTCCCTCTACTGAGTGATAAACAAAGCAACAAAAGAATAGCAATTATAAGCAAGTTGCCCACCAAAGGTATGGGCGCCAAGCTTTGATCAATTATGCATTGAATCAATTACAGAAGGATTCCTTTTTATTGTACGACTCCTAATGCCCTCTTGTTTTAGGCGCATGAAGTATTTTCTTGAAAGCCTTTATGGGGGGATCTTGATGGCGTAATTACTCCCCTATGCGGTCGTTCCCATAATTAGGAATTACTCCTTTTTCTTTAAGAGAGATATAAATGAATCATCACAGGGGAGAAGGGTGCAGGGAGAAAGAATAGCATTTTTAAGGAGATAAGTACATGACATGTAGACCGGACTTTGGAAAGAAAGAAGATTCAAAGTATTAATATAATAACAAAGTTAGACGTTGACAAAGGGGATACTTGCTATTTAGACTATCCAGACGTTCCATTTCGTCGTTTATGTATTATGTTTACTATCTTAATAACCAAGAAACTATAATGCAGATCATTTCAAGAACTATGCACATTTCGCAGGGAGAACTTTCGTTTTTCATAATTATAGATTCGATCCGAAGGATTATAATTAACCATAAACACTAGATATCTAATGAATCCTTGCGATGTTAAGTCAAATAAATATGATATGACCTACTTTCCCTAAAATTAATGAATAATTCCAATGATGTTAGCTGCCTACACGATCTCTTGCTTTAATTACTCGAAATTACATGAACTCCTTGGACATTACAAATGCTTCTAGTAGCTGATAAACTCCAAGAAACATCTCATTTGCAGTTTACCCCTTTAATGATTCAGCAAAGGCGAGAATGGGAAGCGGGGGGTGATTTGAGTGCATTCCCCCCGCCACTGTTTTCCCTTTACTGCACATTAAAGATGGGAAATTTCACAGAGAATGAGAAGCCTGACATCTCGTTATATTGTAATTGCTCGGTTAAAAGGAGCTAACAAGCGAGGGGACTCCGCCATCACAGGCCATTGCATACCATTGCAGGCAATTATGGACTATTGCAAGTCATTTCTGTATTTGGTTTTGCTAGTGTATGAATCATTGAGGACATATTTTCAACTATTTATCAGCTAATTTCGATACTAGATATAACTAAACCTTTGCCAGATTGCTTCTTAGATACGTACTATCATTGGCAAACAAGGTACTTAAGATATCAGACCTTGATTCGAATCGAATCTGCTAGCTGAGTTTAGCCCCAGGAATGGTTATACGTACGTTCTTCTTATTTTACACGAGATGTTATTATGTGGAACAATGACACATAATTCACGTCTTATTCGCCCGCATTTGTCATGTCAAGTCTGTTGCCTTGTGTAGTGATATCCCATATTCATTTCTCTAAAGTCGTTATTATATATTATATATATGGGAACTTTGGTATACGAATGTATATTGTTTATTTCCGGATTCAGTACATGACGTTCTATTATAAATCCCTTCTAATAATACTAAATACAATTAGTAAGAGAAGGTGATACGAAATGGCTAGTTATCTGCATTATCCCAATGTGATGCACTTTTCGTTTATATTGCATTTCAGTTGACTAAATACATGGGAACTCTCCTCGTGGTTTGATTTCAATGAGGCTCAACATATGCCAGGTCTCCTTGCTTTGTGATATTTATACAATTCAATCATGTGCATTGGTGATTCCAATGTAAAACAGGGATTGAAAGCAAAAGTTATCATTTAGACACGAAGTTTTATGGGATTACCGATATATTATGTTCAATCATTACTTGCAAAATGAAATTTTTGCCTAACATGAAATTAAGAATCTTGTGAAATTTTAGTTGGGAACTCCTGAGTTAATGGATTGGTCTGACCCTACGGTACCTGCCCAGTTCGTTGACTTGCCCCCTCTAAATCCCTCTGTTCTCTACTTACCTGCCTCCCGCATATGGCTATAGTTTCTCTCATCCCCACCAGGGACATCACCTTTTGCCCTCTCTGCCTGGAGACTAAAACAACTCCCCTCTCTCCACCTCAAAAACTGGAGAGTTCCTACAACTCTTGAGTAGTGAGTGCGTACAGATAGTATGTGTATGTGGTACTTCCAGGATGAGACACAGAGAGAGTTACCATGGAAACGCTAATGTCCCTCAGAGACCCTAGATGGCACTTGGAGGAGGCCAGGAGCTGAGTGATATAATGGTGTTGTGTATAGGTGGAAGCTGTACTGACCACCAGAGTCGGGCCCTGACCAATAAACTTACCTCAAGAGAGCTGGCCAGTCTGCCTCTATACATGTTTACAAGCTCTCCTCCTCTTCCCACTCTTACTATATGATCGTGAATTGGTAGGATGAATTACTGTGAGAAGCTGCTACTTGATTTCTCAAGGTTTGAATCCATACAACTGATTTAGGAGATATTAGTGACGATGAAGGGGTGGTGTAATCGTGAAGGAGGGATATGGTGATCATGTAATTTCGGATATCTACCTTACTATTATTCCAATATTGACGTAAAGGGTGTGACGTTAAGTCGAAGGGTTTTTATATAACAATTAGTGAAATCAGTGGAAATCAAAGGGGAATTACATTCTCATCCCTCCTAGTCATAGACCAAGGCATAATATATATAACCTTAATACTGATTTTATTGAATAGTGTTGTGAACCAATACATGTCGGGGTTATCCATGATTTTCAAATGCACTGGAAGAGGAAATAAAACATGCCATGGAATAGCCTCTAGATCTATCGAAACATCTTAACTAGACATGGGGTATTCAAACGTCCTTAATAAAAGAAATTGTAAGACAACTATATAGAAATGAGTCGATATCGACCCAGTGTTATATATGTACACCCACGTGCAGTATACTTAAAGCCAAGACGGCTTCCATACAACCCCATGTTTGTAGATGTGCAGGTGCTTCTCTAGAATACAAGGAGCAGCTTAACTGACCGATACTCTATACACTGACCAGTAGCAGTATTGATGGGCATTCAACTGAACGTTCTGGTTGCTTCTAGATATCCTGCACTAGTATATTTACAAGCTAGCAAACACCATCTTCTGACATGCTATGAGGGCAGTACGGTGAGAGGTCATATTATGTACTTAACTTATAGTGCCACTAGTATTCAATCGTTCAAGGGTTAGGCCCTATATATATAAGGTATTTCGACTCAAATCAACAACAGCCAGGCGGGAGAAATGTATTTAAATAGTTGCTTTTTCTACATAATGCCTTCTCTCTATCTATCTTTACTTTGCACTAAGCATGATTGACATGTAGGACACTTGATATATATAATTCGGTTAAAATGTGTCGAAATATAAGCCACTTGCTCTACTACCCACACACCTTTATCAGAATAAGTGATAAAATTTCCTGATAAAATAACCTGGAGTACACTTTTGAAGTTCGTGATTGAATACATTTTACCTGCAAGGACTCCCTGCCGTCCTGTACCTTTTCTATGGTGGTTTCCCAGACGATCTCAAAGCATTCAGACATTAAGGTCGAATGGTTGGAATAGAGAGTCAGCCTCCCCATGCTGAGCATCTTGCGTGAGTTGGAGTCACCAAACCTTAGCAACGCACTCAGCTAACTGACAGGTGGAGAGCTGGGCTAATAGAGGTTATAAATAGAAATAAGGATTGTGAATAGTCCCTTTAGAAGACAGGAATTAGGAATTATAGGGCATTACTACATACTTGTCCATTTACTAGAATACCCTTTCAGGTTTCCTGAAAGGGAAATTATACCGTTTGGGTTGGCCTAAATGACACAATGTGGTTGATTTGAGACTTCGAAAGTTTACAGATATTGTTATGAAAATTCCGCAAAAATGGCAGCATTAATGAGGTAAATATTAGATAAATCGACAAATTAATTTAATAATAAGCAGCAAATGGCACTCTACAGAGTATGGTTCGTATTCAGGACGAGACATGCTGGGGAACTGGACTAGGCCTTCGGTCTCACCATATGGTTCACCCAGCGTTGCTCAACCCGATGATACAAACCTCCATCATGCCATTTGGTATAAGAATATTAACTATCTTCAGTATTGGGATTGTATGTCCGATTTGGTTGAAATAATAGTCGAATACAATTCGCAGAATTTATTTGCAGTCTACGGTTAGTCAATGGGTGGACGTCCCAATTGCAGGTGCATGCACAGGTCGTGAAGTACATAATACTATTGATAGCTTTGATCAAACTATTAGCCACATGAAATATGGTTTAGATAATCGTTCTCGAAAAGAAAATGAGCAGCAGAATGCTATGGACTGGGGAGACCCCCCAAACCCCCTTAACCCTCCTAACCTCCCCTCCTCATAAACTAGCCCTCTTATTACCAGAAATACAGTCAGGAAAAGGGGGAAACAACTTCTTGACAAAGGGTTACAACGTTAGCGTCATGCTTTTCCTGTGTGCATGAAAGCTATGGGTAATTCATTACCACAGTAATGCTGTAATTGCTGCCGTATTCACGGACCATTTTCTTTCATACGGTTTCTCAATGTCTCCCTAATGTGACTATGTCTTATTTTGATGTGCCAGAGTGTATGAGAGGGTCACTGTGAGCCAGTAGATCACCTTCGCTCTCACCAATTCTATGCTTCTCTGTTTCACCTGCAGAGCGGTCGCGGAAACTGGTCCCCGGGCTGGATTACCTCTAGCCGAACAGGGTGCCAGTAAGCCCACTTCCGGTGCTCGCGTGTTAGTGCGCGTGCGCCTGGTTGTCGGTCGATAACAAACAGAAGCTTTAGTTGCATTAAGCTCCGCTTGGCACCGCTAGTGTAGGGGCTATAGATCTCTGTGTAAAGAGGAACTTTAACTGAATGGATAAAGTGACTTAAAGACTCTTAGAGCATCTATAAAAAGTTTACATGGAGGAAGGTGGCTGTTTGAGTTTTTTCGCTTGAGCAAAGAGTACACATTGGTTCACTAGTCTCACTATTGATCGTGTGAAAAAAATAACCTTTCAGGCTGAGTTTTATTTTATCAGTCTTTTTTCTTTTATTACAACAGGTTTTTCATACTTATCGACGCTGTGAATATATTTTTGTTGTCAGCTGTTCTGAGTTTTGTTATCTGCAACATTCATGAATTAAGGATCATAACATAAAGTACAAGGAGACTTACATTGCCGTGAGTAAAATAAATACCGCTTTTAATAGCTACAAGGTGATGTCTTTACTTACATAATTGTGGTGCTAATTGTCCGATAGATTATATAATTGTTACACAAATATTAAATACTACAGGTAACGTATGTTGTATTTGGTAATAGACGTACACAACGGATAAACACACAAAATCAGCAACATCTGGGTATAAATATACAACGAAAAGGGTATGATATTATGTTCTTGCTGTTGGGTCTGTAATACTTGTATTTGCCAAGGGACATCATGTCAGCGGGTATAATTTCCCTTACAATACTGGTAGGATTTCCAGCCTTGTAGGAAAATATGTAGCAAAGGGTCACTATTGCAAAAGCGAAACCTTCTATATGGGTATTGAGGGAAAATGGGAGGGATTTGGGTTCCATACTGCGTGACTTAGCAAGTAGTATGCAAGCGCTTATCAATATGGAACATCACCAATGTATACCTCCATGGTAACGGGGTACACACTCTGTCCAATGGATTTCCGAGGGATTGTTGATGGGTTTTATGTTAAATTGGGCTCTACGCGAAACTTTGTTATAGTTAGTGAATACAGTCTAGGTATCAATTTCTACATATTTATTAAAAGTTTCACGAATATATTTTTTGTCATACGATTGTCAATAAGATAGTAGGTTTGCTTATAAATACCATCCATATCCCCAAAATCTGTTAATCGCTACGGAAATCAGATTCTGATCCTTTCTTTGTTTTGCCTATTTACAGCCCAATAAAATTTGATCTATCACTCAGTCAACACTTATCTGTAAACCTCTCCACTGATAACCTTTAGGTGAACGTGCTTATGTACTTTACTCTCATCAATGTAATCGGGCTTTAACAATTTAAGGTTTGGCTCATGAGTAGAGGTAATCTCTGAGTAACCATAGTTACCAAATCAGGTGGGAAGACCTTCCTCAACAATGGTGTAAAGTCACCCATAGAAATCCCTCGACAAGTACATTTTAGGCGAGAATGCTGTCTTAAATTTACAAGGAACTTAGTTCCGGAACAGCTTCTAAAGTAAATCCGAACGGTGCCTCCAAAGTGTGCGTTTTTCACAGTATAATGATCGTAATAACAAACCTACGGCTTATTGACCCAATGACAGATTTACCTGTATTATTCACCTTTCATAATTCATGGTTTAAGCTTCCCATCCATTACCGACACTATTGCTTGCTATTTATAGCTACTCTGTGCTTATTACGTACTCTCTGTGTTATCGCTTATACCTTTTCTGCCTTCTCAAGAATGACAATTTTGTTATTCCCTCTGCTGACATTTTGTTGTTGTTGCTGCGACTTTTATTTGCCTATAAATAAGTGACAATGTGCTATCTAAATACCTGTCCTTATCCCAATCTTTGTCCCCGAATCTTTAGAATCTCTCATCTCTATCCTAAAAAACATGTTTTCATTTGCACTAATCACTCCTGCGTATTTCCCTGGCAGAAAAAACTGATTATAAAACCTCTCCTTCCCTCAGCAACATTATCTCTCCACCTGTAGTTAATGGAATCTTTTACCTCCGCTCCTACTCAGCTTTCATCATGAGGGACCTTTTCTCTTACCTTCCTCTTAAATAACTTACTAATGGGAATTTTATCTTTTCGCTACATTCCAGATGCCCTATGGGAGGACAAACGGAAAAGTTCAGGCTCGGGTGACCTCAAGCCTGTCCCAGAAGAAGTGACTTTGCCGCGACATCACCCAGCCTCTGATATCAACAACATTATCCCTCCCTACACAACAACCTTCTCCCCTACCCGCGACTCAACATTCACCACCCGGAGGTATCCAGCAACAACCAACACACTACCACCACAGAAGTCACTACCCAACACAACAGCTCGCCGGCCCCAGCATCCAACCAGACAAACCACGACCAACAATAGAACACATGAGCTGGTGCGAAGCCACAACTTGAGTGGTTCGAGCGGCTCGCTTCCGAGGTTGAGCCCTCGGGGGAGTCCCGCAGGGAGCAAAGACTCGCTCACAGAGCAACGAATAGAAACCCAGTGCATAGACACAGGTGCTAAAACCCACTGTAGTAACAAAGACAAAAGTAGGAATAAAAGTGATAAGAATAAGTCTGGTGGGGAGGAAGGGATATATGTCAATACATTTGGGCATAAAATACCCTTGCATCCATTAGGCAGGGTGGAGGAAACGCAGGATGAAGGGTCAGATGACAGTGCAAGCACAACCACATCAGGAAGTTTTGAGGTGGACCAGGGGGACCGGTGTTCTGGCAATAGTGTACAGACTGTGATTAATGCCACACACATGGACACAGTGGTGTGACACTGTGACAGCAACAGCTAAATGTTTGTGACACTAACCACTATACATAACGTTGATGTATATATTATATATATTACGTATTGACAGCAAGATATATGTGTGGAGGAGGTAGGATTGCATGGGGTTGGAGGCTGTGAGAAGAATTCAAAAAATGCTCCAAAAAAGAACCAGGTATGATGTCCTGTCCTCCTGTTCCTCCTCTCTGGTCATGAAAAGTATCATCATTATTTGCTCGAAACAAGAAGTTTGATTCAAAGTCTTAACGGATAGATAACTCTCCAAGTTCTCTCTCTCATCCCATTTCTTCGTTTTCCACATCTCAAGTCCTCCACAATTTCAATGAATAATACAAACGAACTGAATCTGTCTCAAGCATTACTCGAATGTCACATAGGAGATAAAGCACCAACCCTCCTTCCTATGGGTGGGTGGAGAGAACATACTGAACACATGTTTTAATCCTATTTATCAGACAAGATACCGACATGGGAGGCTAACCATCAGCAAATGTTTATTCCAATATTTCAAACATTTGTGGAACATTTACATTTGTACCACAAAAAAACGTCTGAACTCTTCCTCCAATCACTAAAGCAGATCTATAATGTTGATGAAAGACCAGCTTTAAGAGTTGACCAAGAAGCAAATTCATAAGGCACTGTTAAACATAGTTCCCATGCTGCATGCATATATATGTGGACGCACGCCTCCACCCCTCGTTATAGAGGAAGGAGGCATTGGAATGCATGGGGGTGTAATCCATCTAAGAGCCATGGGTCTGTCCGCCGAGTGTTACTTGATCCGGCGGGCGGATCCTCCATTATTGTTACACTATGATATATGCTTCAATAAAGATTAATAGGCAGGTGTAGCCACGGAGCGATAATAGAGGAGGAAGTGGTCTATAAGGACACACATAATAGGCGGCGCTGTGAACACAATGACCCGAGAACTGGCGAGAATGGGCGAGAGGGAGACGCGCGAGAGAATACAGATCTGAGACCGATCGTGTGCGGCGCACTTGCAGTCGGAGAAGAAGGAAGGCATAAAAGGATGGGGGAGAGGAGGAAGGACATAACAGAGGAAATTCGTTGAATTGAAAGCAAATGGTGAATGGAACTCTTGCTAATATGAAGTTGGAGTGTGTGTGCCTGATGTTATTAATTACTATTATTCTGCGCATGTGGCTAGTACGCAAGCGTGTAATTCATGCGTTGCTATGGGAAACTAAGAGAACACCTTCCCTCGGACGGTCAGTGATCATTGGGCTCTCAGTGGATCTGAATCTGGCTCGCTTGAGTACTTATAGGTGGTGCTGGGGTCGCTCTAATGGGGATAGACACGCCATGTCTGGTGAGAGCCACCTACTGGTGAAACATGCAATCAAAACTGGAGCTATTCTGATGTAGATAGGATGGCCTGGGGGTTGTGGGCATCGAATGGTCATTTAGCCAGGTGGTGGCTACTGGATCGGCGACTAACGGGGGCAAAGGGGTGCCGGTGTGGGGGCAACATAAAAATGCCAGGACGTTTGCTGAAAATGGAAATTATTTCCACTTTGTTCTCCGCCATAAAGAGTATTTGAAAAGAAAATTAGGAGCAGAAGAGAATAATGAGAGGAATTCACCAGTTTCATCTCATGGTGTCTGGTTTAGAAGTGAAATAATGTCATATCATGTCAAAATATATACCTACGTCAAATAACTCAATTTATGTAACTTCATGTAAAATTTAGTCTTCTTGACATGGTTCTAACTTCCCGATTCCCAAAGTCTTTTCGTCTGATATTGTTTGCCTCAAAGCATGGTGTATATTTCGTGTGAGCTTGAGTTTGGGTATAACATAATTAGCAGAGAAACACAACTAAGAATGATATATGGAGAGGCCCTCAAAAGTGTCTTTAAAATGCTCATTTTACAGATAAATGGGAGTCTTCTATTCATGCCATACAATGGCACCCAATACTCTCCTGAATATGTTAATTAAATTGTTCCAAAACCTTTGGAAGGCGAATGAAATTAAACCCCCAGCAAAGCATATGGCACCAGTGGGTGTTCACACTATTCCTCCACCCCCTACTTGTGTTTGGTTCTGATCTGCGTGCGCAACCGTACTTTGATACAGAGGATAATGTTTGGTCAATACCTGCCAAATGAATTGGCAGATGCATCACGTGTTTGTCTGATTCATGTTGGTCTATCTGTTCTTTTTCTCGGTGAGTTTAACAGATTTGTGTTGTAAGATAATATATTTTAACATGTGATGCCTCTTTGGGAAAAAAGGACTAACATACAGACATGTACGTTTCAAATTTAGGTTTACAAGCTTCTTCATTCATTCACTTCGTAGAGCCCTCTCAGCGATGTTTTATTTAGCGCGTCTTTTATAAACAATATTCTAGTATCTGAAGTGAAATACCTGTCCACTCTTGCCGATAGGCTACTTAATTTAGGAATCGTATTCTACATGGTGAGAGATCAAATGAATTGGACATGGCAAGACAAGTTCTTCATATTGCTTAGGGTCAACGGTGTAAGTGAACATGAGTACCTTTCATTCATTTTCACTGGTAAGCGTTTTGGCAAAACACCTAAAAATAAAACCTATCCCACCCCACCCCTACATACATTCATATGCAGAGTCTCCCCCATCAAGGGAGCTAACGAAATCAGTGCCCCTAGCGAGGATGGCTGTCATCTATCAGGATGTGGGCAGAAGGAGGAGGGAGGACGGAGGGACATTACACTCACCCGGCGCTCCGATTTCCGGCAATTTGAATGGCAAACGCTTAGAGCAATGTCGTAAAATCTCTTCTCTCATCTACTTCCGTTCTGCATTGTGTGCGAATGTTCATGCTAAAGAGAGCTTGTCACGACCTGAGAAAAAATATTCCCAAAAAGCGGAAAGGGAAGAAAAAGGGAAATTGCTCATACGCATGCAGTTGTCCTGGTGATTGTATAATATAACAAAATGACCATGAAACTGGGAGTTGTAATGGTAAACATTTGCAATTCTATAACTTCTTTTAGTGTCATCCTACATTGTCACCTTCTGTATTGTTGTCCTAGATACGATAGAGTTTCTTTCATTAATAATTTATTGAGAATTTGATGATTTTTTTGAGTTTCCCACTAGCCCCCGAATAAATAGGGATGAACATGACACTTGTTTTCGTCTTTATATACTTTTGAAATTCCATGATTGAGATCCAATTTCCAAGCATTTCCAGGTACAACATTTTAATTATCCTGATTTATTTCTTAGAAATTGAGATGATGGCCAACACATGTCCATTACAACTCCCAAAACTGTGTATGAATGTTCATAGAATATCTTGATTGATCGGGAAAAGGTTCGCATGATGAAGGTGATAGTACACACTATTTGTTCAAGACAGTTAGAGAATACCAACTTTGCTCGTAACTTCCCATAGTTATAAAAACGTGGTTGATGTGGCAGAATGAATGTCTGAATGGTACATAGAAGTGGGAGATTAATCAAATTGTATTTTTGTATTTTCTAAAATCGTTATTGGACAGAGGGACTGGTGGATCAACTGAATGTATTGTATGTAAAAAAAATGATGATATCATAATATTGCTATATTTTGTACACACTTGACAAACTATATCATACAGCACCCTTTTCTTATCATGGCATACATAATTTTATCAGCATCAAAGTAATATAATTATATGTAAATGGTGAATGATATTATCATCATTATAATCATCATGGAAATTGTACCAAAAATGCTGTTGATGTTTCAGCAAAACATTATCAAAACCTTTGACATGGTGGTGTAATCATAATAAATATGATCCAATATATATCTACATAACTGTATGATGGTTCTCCGCTATGAATTTTGTGAATTTTTGCCGGAATCTTCATTGTATTTCATCGTCCTAACAAATTATATGTCTATACGGGAGCTATTGTGAAGAGGAATGTTGTTATTTACGAAAATGGCAGATATTACCATGATATATGTATATTTAAAATGGAAATAAAGTCATATCTGTTGTGGGGACAATGCAAGTCTATTTTATCTATAACTGTCATATATATCATATGTATTGTAATGCTTGATAATTTCCTGGATTTTACCACGGAAATAATGTTATTATGGAAACTGATCCTTTTTGTGTGGTATTGTACAAGAACTATTATTCTCATGGAAGTCATGTTGAAGGAATTATTTATGGTGGAAAAGCACCCTTAATTGCAAAAATAAATGGTCATAATTTTAAGAATAAATTCTTTCGTATCTTGTTTTCATGTAAGTATTGAACAGTAACACGTATAGAAAAGTAAATTAGTGAGATATATGGCATGATAATAGAGCAATTGAGAAGAAGAGAATGGAGAATGCATTGTTTCAGATAGCAATGGTTACTAGATTCTGGGGTAGCACTGATACTCCATTCAGTTAAAATATCAGATCTATTCATAATCTCTCAATGAACTCCCATCTACAGAATTACAAAATTGAAATCAAGTATAATGGTATTGCCTTAGACAAATAGAGATTTGACTATACTACTTACACTCGGTATAGAATAATGAGGTTCAGCAAGTCTAACCTATACGTAAACGTATCCGTATCTCTGATATAGAAAACATACATTAAAAAGAAGAAAGGGGTTCAGCAAACATGGCGGGGAAAACGTAACAAAACATATCAAGCAAAATCTTTCATCTCACAATATATTTTTTATACAGAAAAAGTGCGACGTAATTCACAAAAATGATACGGATAAAGTTGCATATTTCAGATAGGTTTGCTTGCGGAACCTCCCTATTAATCTCATACTATTGCCGTATGATGAATCTAACTATTTGAGACTCTAGAGAGACTCATTTGGCAGATAAAGGACAACAACCACGAGAAATATGATCTGAACATAACACGCCACTAAATTTGCTGATGATTAGGTCTATAGTCATAGTGAGAATGCAAAAGGATTACTCTTTGGTATCATCAACGCTGTTTTTCTGTGACACGGCTTGAATTACAATTTACATAGTTGCGTCGGGATTATTGAAAGAGAGCTGAAATGGTAGGAGGAAACCTGAAGGAGAAGATTATCTGCCCAGAAGATTCTACAGGTAAAAACGAAAGAAAGTGACTCTTATATTTAATCTATACATGATCACTCCAGATGTATCTATTTTACGTAAGTAAACTTAGTATATACATCAATACACCGAACGATATCACATTCTGGACGGCTCATTCAATTCCTAAGGATAAAGTTCTATTACAACCAGGAATCAGATGATGATCTAACTACATTAAAGAGATATTTGATAGCCGTTTGATAATTTGATATAATCCACACACCGATCATCCGACAAGCAATTGTATAATCTACCGAAATCCACAAATTTCATCAATAGAGAAGTAAAACTGAGAATCGATCGACTTAAATTGTATTTGGGTCCAGCTCGTCGTTCCAGCTCCCATCCCTGAATTCACAAGAATAGCGGTATCCCCGTTGGGATGGCAGGAATTATTTTTAAAACAAAATTTAAGAGCGTGAAATTCTGCAATTGACAAGTGCTGCTGGGCATGGAAGAGGATAAGGGGGGACTTGGCAAGGGGGCGTGTTCCAGAGGAGCTGTGGGGGGCTGATAGAAGTGCTTGTCTTGATGTCGGTGGAAGCAGAGGGGCAGACAGCTCGATGGAAGCAGGCTCCATCTCAAGAGAGGGAAAGGGGGGGGGGGCACACTTTCACTTTCTGCACCAGATTACACGGATCCTGATGTCTGGGGAGAGAGGGGTCACTCAAGAACAGAGTATCAACAGTGGTACAATCCATGAGAGGGGGAGAAAGGATATACCATGTTCATAATAATAAAAGCGATAGTAATATGTGATTTATCGAGCAGGGCATTGACTAATAGGCGGTATATATCTTTTTTTATTTATTCCCGATCATATTTTCACGACGTTGTGATAATTCTCATCTCGAGAAGCAAACTTGAAAGAAATACATACAGGAGATTTTTAAAAATATAAACATATCATATAGTGAGACGAATAGCTAGTATTCAGAGCCCACGACAGCAACTCTTTGTTCATAGTACGTATTATCTCTTCCCTTAGTAATCTAGACTAACCCTCCTCATCCCTCTTTTTAGTATCTTGGCCGTAAGCATAACAGAAAAACAGACAAAATTTCGCATGTTATAAAACCTCATGTCCAAAAGTAAACGCACCAATTCATTTCCTACTCAATTCCCATTTTTGCACAACTAAGAAACGTAGACATGGTTTTGTTAGCCAGCCAATTCCCAGATCTTCCACTATTGCAGTCATATAATTGGAAGCAATACGTTTTTAATCCATAGAAATATATTGGGATTATTATAATATTCACGTTGTCGCCGAAGATCATATCATAATTAATCAAGAAATCATTTCTATTTTTCTTTTATCGGGTATTTGCCGCTCCCCCTCTCCTTCTCGCCCTCTCCACCCCTTTGTTTCATCCAATATTTTTTTCTTCATCAGATTTATTTTCCTTTTAGGAAATAACGAGATATATCCTGTCGTGGATTGTTCCTGCAGCCTGTTGCGTCAGCAGACATTGGATAGGCCATGATTGCTGACATAACCTGAGGGCTATGTAGTTAGAAACCTCATTAATGGTTTGACTGTATAGGTTTCACATTATATATATCGGCCTATCCAATTAAAATAGCGATACTAGTTTAATTGCCTTAGTTACAGAATAGCTTCGTGAAAGTTAATATGGGAACATCCTTTTTCAAAATGATGCCACAGTCTGTTAAGTAGATAAAATATCAAAACTTCTGAACCAAACACCATTTAGAATATGAGTATACCTCCCCTGGCCTTGGCGATTGATCATGTTACTTTTTCTGTTCAGGTAGTCCAAGAAAATATATCTTTAAATGCAAATGATGTTATTTCAGTGGTGTCAAACCTATAGATATCTGAGAATTCCAACAAGGGATGTGCGAAATCGAACTAAACTAAGTAAATGGATAGGTAACTGGATAGACACGGCCAAGTAAGTAAAGTTGTGGCAATGGGAGGGACAAAAACCATCAGAAGGATAACAGATGAAGAAGGGCTTTCATGATCGAGTGAATAGGAGGGAAAGGGACATTTTCCACAGGTGTGGAAGGCAGAGAGGGCTGGGGTCAGTTGCGTAACAAATCCTACCTTAATATTTGCCTTCCTTAGCTATTTTTCCATCCTAAGCAGCTGGTAAGGAAACTTGAGGGAAGAAGTTTGCAACAAGGTCAATGCTAATTTCCATTCCTACCTAAGCGAGGAAAAATATCTTAGCAAGGTATATTTTAATTAAGTAAAGATTTCATGTGTGCCCCTGATGACAAATGTAGATTAGATAAAACTGGGACAAAGGAGACAAAAGAGCAGGGGGAGAGGGGAGAGGAGGACACAAAGTTGAAAGTCCGGACACAAGAAAAATATACTCAGAGATAACATGCACATTCCATCTCCTTATTTATAAAATCAAAGGGATTGATCCTACATATTACTTTTATCTTTCATAAACCTTATTCAATAAAATAAATAAAGTGAATTGCCAAGAATCGATCCTAGACGGAAACATAACAACTTAAGAAATCAATTTAAGAAATCAAAGAAATACATGTTTATTGGGATAGGAAAGGGACTGTCCAAAAGGAAAGAATTATGAAGTTCCTCAAACCAAAAATCGGGAAAGACAACCAGTTGGTATCCTTTTCCATACAATTAATTCCCCGTCCTATTTTTTATTTGGCATCAGTAATTTCAGTCTGATCGCGCTTCGTGTCTCTTCTTCTGCCCTACATCTCTTTGCCCGTATCCGATAGATTTGTTGCACAAACTTTACCTTTGATATAAGTATGATCCACAATGATGCCTTTCTCGTTTATCAATAGAAAATGCCAATTATGTGTATCTTATTTTTAGAAGTTCCTGCAATTTGCCAATTTGAGCAATTTTCCCCAGGCACGATGTGACATAATTCAGTCTTGCACGTGAGAATGGTTATGAAATCCAGACAAAGATTATATCATACCTGTTAGTGATGATCAGGTTACTATGGAAACGCTGTAATTATCTAGGCCCCAATTAGAAAAGTAGTGAGAGAGTTGGGGCGAATACATGTTGGGGTGGGTGGGGGATGGGAAGGTGTACACGTGGAGGAGAAAGAGGACCTGTTAGAACGTGTTCCTTCAGGTAGAAATCTTTTCTTTGTTTGCTCCTACAAAGAATTGCTCAAAGACGAATGAGTCACTCATGATGCACGCTGAGTGACATACATTTGAGATCATCATCCTGGTCTGGGACCACAAAGGCTAAACTTGGCACCATCCCCACTTATAAGCACATAATGGAGTCAGATAAAACCACAATCAGGCGCTGAACCAAGATCATGAATTGCGCATTGATCTTGTAAACGAGCAGACCATCGAATGTAATCAATGCATCAGTAGTTGCATGTTAGTCGTATAAAACAATGTTTACAATATGATAGTGAACATATTTCCATTCGGCTAACACTTAGATGGATATGGTATGTACATCCTGCAACACATTATGGCTGTATAGATATGCTAATTAAAGGGTCAGTTAACGGGTTCATGGTCACTTTTAGGACAATAAACTTCATGGAGCCATAAATACAACACCCAAGTCTCGATTTTTTTACTTCCATTTATGTCTAAATTATAGTCACTTACAGGCATAAATTGAGAAATCCTAGTTGAAAAAGTCTGTTTAGCACAAGAGGGCACTGAGAGTGCTGTGTGACATCATAAAGGTGCGCCTGAAATGAACATAATATCTCTACCTTCCCCCTCCAATCTCCCAGCAATTGAAACAGTTTGTTTTGGTATGCCCACCTGTGTTGTTCAATCTCCTTCTGCCCACACCACCCTCCTTCTTTCTAGCAGCAATTATGAGAGTTGTTTATTATGTTCATTGCATGTACATTTCATGATTGGTGCACCTTTATGACGTAGGCAAACAGTGGTGCCTTGAATGGAGTGTTAAACTGTGGAACTACTTTTTCACTCCTTTAAATGGGTAAAACTCACTAAATAATAAGTTGAATTAAATAAAACCGGGGTGGTTACATTTCAATAATAGCAAGGAAATGGATTTGCTCATAATATTTTGGGGTTTACTGAAACTTTAAGGAAATGTAACAATTCATAACTTAAAAGGAATGGGAGTGGGGTATTTATACATATATCTATGAATCGGCCATGGGAAAGAGTCGCTTAGACTGCACTTTCAGTGGGTGGGTGAGTTTGACAAGATTTCTTAATAGTTTTTGTCACTCAATAACAATAAGTGGATGGTTAATACCTAGGCTCGCGGCCTTGAAAACAACGGATGGAAGCCGATACATCCATATGTTTTTATTGCCCAACAAAACACTTTGTGGTTGGGCATTTTTTATCTGCAGCAATCACTTAATAAACTACAATAGTCAGTGAGGTGGCAAACAAACAACTCAGTCCCATAGTTATTACAACGTTCACATATGATATAATAATAGCCTTTACAAGTATATGGATTCTATTTGGTATCTTAATTTTGCCACTCCTTCCACCATTCCAGTTTGTTTACATACCTGGTCACCGCTAGGTCACCTCACATGCGCGTAATATCACAGACCAGGACGATCAGTCATATTATGCATCAATCAGAGATGACAACAACGAGATAAACTGATAAAGATAATACAAGTTCTCTGCATATCCTCTCCTCACTGTAAGAATCAGGATAGCTCAAGACACTTAGTTTCATAAGAATTGATTGTGTATTCCCCACTTCTCTTTCCTTGGAAGAGCTATGTACGCACAGAAAGTGTCATGACCTTTTTACAATGTAACTGTATTGCAAGTTGGAAATAAAACTACTTATATTATATACAAGGACAGGTGTACGGATTACTAGGCATGTAATTAGTGTATCATGGATATCTGGCAAAACTAAATATACTGCACAACCAGCTTGCAGTTTAGCATTGTTTCATGCAGTACCATACATGCAATAAATGTCTCTTTGCAACGCTCACTCTTTGTTTTATACGTCAGTATTTTGGGACCTGTCCTCGACCAGTTAGTGATGTCATATTATTACAGTCCAGGCTCAAACCCTCAGATATGTCAGTGATTGGACGCCTACTTCGTTAATAGGTTTCCTGGCCTCTAGGACTAGACTTCTAATGGGATTATAATGACGTTTTGCGGTCTTAATGGAAATATAATGGCACTTTGCGGTTTGAGGCGAGAGGCGTTCCCTCCGTTTAAAGGGACTCAATTTTGGGCCTAGACTGATCGGGCTATTTTACGTCCCGAAACTTATATAGGGTTTAATAGCACTTATATAATTATGCACTTGTCCTCTCCGGGTTTAGATTAGTTTTGGTGTAGTATGTCGCGTATGGTATAGCGATTTTTGGGAAGTGTTGATGAGAAAGAATGAGTGACACAAATCCTACTAATTTATTTTAGGGAACATTGAACCGTATTAGGGCAATGCATTGACATTATGGATTAATACATTAATACCCCACCTACCATAACATCCATTAAGTAACCCTTCGGCCCTGGATGTCCAGCCCATGTATTTATAGAACCCTCGCCATTTCCACCAGGTCCTCTTCCTCGCACTCGGACCGTCCACTACTAGTTGAAATTCCCACCCACCCTCAACCATTCTCTCGTTTTTACTCAAGACAAGTTGTCGTCAATCTACTTTTTTCACCAAGTTTATATAAATAACTCAATTAACTTCTGAATAATTTCTCAAATCAGGCAGAACAGATGAATATAATGTCGATTCAGTAGAGATTGCAGGAATTAGCAGCTTTTGTGCGTATCTATGAGACTGCAAGGAATAGATTATGTGATTATATAAGGCACTCACATACACAGTGGATAAGATGAGTGGAAGGTATTTTATTCTATAATTCGATAGTTAGCTTAGAAAGATATGTGAGAAAACTGTTGTTCTCCTGAGCATCAGAAAACATTGGTCCCAATTATCGCCGATTTTCGTGGCTTTTTCCTCAGCTAGAAAGCAGCCGACTTTTAGACATCCGGGTATCCTGGCAGCACCTGGTGACGGGAATCCGAACCTCCAGATCGAGGGAACATCAGTGAGAAGAAAAGTTAAAATGAAAGGGCAAATTTGCCTAAATGAAGCACTGATGTCAGGTCGTTACTGGCATGCAGAGGTTGTATTGTGCCCGGGGAGTCAATGTAAGATTCAAATTACACACTATTCTAATTGTTACCCGATGCAACCATTGGCTCCCTCGCAGCCCCGAAGCATGCCCTCGAACGAGGATTGTGCCCTACTGCTGTTTTTAAGGAGACAACGACAGGTGTGGATGCGCAAAGTGTCAGTGGGTGGGTGGGTGGGTGGGTGGGTGGGTGGGTGGGGGTAGGGGCACTGAAAGGGGCATGGAGAGTAAAGCGAAAGAATTCCGGCCATGCCAAGGGACACGTGAGAAAAGTTAGAAACGTTTAAAAAAGTAACTCCTAACTCCTAATTCTTGCTAGAGAAATATAGATATAACTCTGTAATTTGTATCCTTATTATGAGATTTCTCGAAGCAAATCTGTGTGTGTGAGAATAATGTCCATGCCGCAAATGTTTTGCGCAGAACAACGAGAGTGGAAGGACTTCTTCCACTCTCGATGCGCAGAATAAACTGTTTAAATAAACAATATTGTCATGGCAAGAATTTTGACTGGGGATAATTTTGTGTAAGCCACCTACAAAATGTATTACTACAATTTCTGTAGTAAAATACAAAGGTATATATGTTTTGGATGAAATATTGATGGGACCTACCTATACGTAATCTAGAAAATATGCGACATATTCCCATCCATAAATATATCGTTTCATTTACCACCATTATTACCTGATTTCCCAATCAAAATGTCTTCTTGCCCTTGAGAAGAGAAATCCGAAATAACTCACTCATCCACTCATAATTGCAACTCCGTAGCATCAAGCATTGTTCCTATAAGCGCACCATGCGTATATTCCATAGAGAGAAGCAATATCGCCCCTGGCAGTTTTCCCCCCACTTAAGTTCTCGGTGTCGTCGAAGCTTCGAGGATTTGCTGCAGTCCTGCCCTGGTCGCCTAGCGACTGACATCTGGTATTGTTTGCTAATGAGAGAGCCACAGCAAGGCACAAAACAAGAAACTCATTCTTCAGTTGTAGGTCGTTAATCTGTCTCCATCTCAGAATGGTACAAGGGTTCTACCGTAGACATGTTTTACTGGATTAGACTTGGGAAGAGATCCATGGAGAAGGGATTTCCACAGGTCATTGTACAGATTATTTCTCGACGCCTTACAACATCGCAATTTGCATTACAATGAGAATATATCATCATGCCATATGATGCTTTTCCTCCCACGTGAGATTCAGATTTGTATAAAGGGAGCCAAATAGACCAAAAGGAATTACAATAAAAACCCCAAAACATACCATTTTTCTTTCAAACAATATTTCGTAGATTACAATTGGTTTTCATGCATCCTTATTATTAGTTTTTCCAAAATACGATGGTTGCCTTACTTCTCTTAACTGACTGTTGACGTACCATGAATAAGTCTATATGTCACATTTATTTAAGGAAAAGTATAATCAAGTTGCAATGACGTCAAGGTGGAAGACGTCAAGGAGGTGAGAAAGTATTGAACAAAAAAATACAAAAGCAAAAATGACACGTGTTAGTATTGTAGAAGCCAAGAAGGCAGGCTATATTGAATAAACTCGTTTTGCAAAAAAAAATATATTAAAATAATGCGACAGTATTACACAATTAGTATATTCTATTAAAAAAGAAATCTTGGTATTTTGATATCTAAAATCACTTAAAACAGTGCAATCTTTAAAATAATGACCAATTCCTACTTCTCATTCAGTCATGTTCGATATAATACCTAAAAGAATCAAATTGGCCCAGGACCTTTCACTCGAAAGTTTCGTTTTTAAGAGTCTTCTTTTCGTTGTGAACGAATATGGCATGCACTTTAATATATAGGCCTGTTCACTTCTTTTCATGTCCGATAATCTCTCCATTGTATATCATTTTTTATTAATTCATTGTTGGGGTAGTTCTTTGTATCTGTATCATCATGAATCGGATTAAACCATATATATATTCGTTCACAGAAATAAGGGTGTCAGAAAGAAATGAACCACTTGTAAGGGCAATATCTGCTTCTCTTTTTAATGAGGCTTTTTAACGCCATATTGATCAACCATAGTGTACCACCGGATCAATGAATCATGTACCTATATCTTATATCATTTTATGCGCTAGGTGATTTCCTTGAACGTGGCTGCTTTTATGAAAGATTTGGGAGGCATTGCCTAGGAGACGTTGTCACGGTACACCTGCCTGTAAACAAATGAAATTTCCTGTCGCTTATTGGGAACAGCTGAGCCGCTTATGTGTCTAATTATGATGTAATGATTCTGTGACGAAATAATCATTTTTCTTAATAAGGAAAGGGGAGGGAAATTAAGAGCAAGATGAAGATGAGAAGGAACCGCGGTAAAAACAAGAAACAGAGGTTGACTTTGGGAGGAAGAATAACAGAAAAACGTAGGGAAAATATGTGAAAGTGGGAATGATCTTGCTTACTGACCAACAATTGGTGAAATTTGAACCATGATTGACAAAATCTAGCCCAAAATTGGAGCAGCATCAAGATCTGTATGGGTCAGATTTTCAGAAAATGTACAATTATTCTTCACCAATCCTCTCAAATAACCCACATTTAAGACTGATACTTTAAATCAATGCGATACCAAATATACTCAGATATACTCAGTATTCATCATTTTCTCAGCCAAATTTTGCAGAATTTCCTAAATGTGTAGAGCTGCCAATTGGACATTTCCTGAAAATCTGACCCATATGATACAATATACTGCATCACGTTAACTTAGAACTTTGACATTTCTAAATAGATATTATACCGAAACAATGCAGCAAAAAGAGGAGTATAATTGAAGATATCTCTCATAAGCAATTAAAGGAAAGACAGGCTGCCATAGCTGGACTGTCTGAGTATCCCCTTAGAGTAGCCTTGCACGATCAAGTCCACCTTGCAATACAATCATAGCGATGGTTATTGAGTTACAGGGTAGGATTGAAGGCGTTCATTCAAATTGTAACTCGACCAGTAAAGCTTTGTTTAAATCCTATATCCCATAAAGGTAGTAAAATGCCCCTTCAGATCTCATGCATCGAGTGAGAGTTTCAACATCGACACAAGTTAATGTATAATAGACAGAGGAACTGATTCTATAAGTTGCAAGGAAAAACTGCCTTCAATGAGATCTAGTTCACATCATAGCTCCATCCTTCAGTTTAATCACAATGGCCAAAGTACTTGTATTTGTTCCCGAGCTTTGCTAATTCCTTTCTACCTTTAATTGAATTATTTCTTATAATTTCATTCTCATTGAACCGTCTCTGCATAGATGATTCAATCAGAGACAAAATATCGCCAGCGTTCCACATTCAATCCACCTCTGATCAAAAGGAATTGTTTCAATGTAGGAATAAAATATTTATTTTAGTTAGTTGGCGTAGAAACGGATTCCCTTCCCAAAGACGTAGAAGTGAATGTAAGGACAGTTAACCAGGGTTTCTGATATTCAACCCAGTTCAAGGAGATGGCCTTGTTCTAATCCTTGTCAAATATTCATGATTTCTCAAAATCAATATTATTGTATTGATTCTTATAGTACAAATACATCGGTTTCTCACCATATCCAATTTCATTGGTCTCAACTGAAAATATTCTGTTCCAATTTTTTATTGTACCACCCCAATGCTGCATCGGGTGGCAACACCAGCTTGATTCAGTCCAAAAATAGCAGAACAAATGTTAGGTTGAAATCTAAAATGTTATGGCATGAAGCTCTTAAAGTGACCCTTGCTGCTGAGTTCCTGATGTTGGCGAAATTGTTTGAATTTTGACCATATATGCAAGATCATTATATCAGTAGACCATACTTGGGCTCATTAATGTATGTATTTGGACTATATAAGAGTTTAAAACTCCAAATCGCTACCATCCCGCCGGCTCATTGTATTCTCTCAGACATGGCAGTTAGAAGTGGTCTCCACTGCCTGTATGCATCTTATCTTAATTAGTTGAGTACTACTACCTGGCTGGGACAGGGTAAATATGTGACCATGTACCTCCTGACTTGCTCCCTCTTCACATCCCTCCAACATGCTCTGGGGGCAGCACTCTATTGTCAAGTTACTTGCCTCTCTCAGATTTAAATTCCCCATTGGAATCCCTGCCACATATATCAGCAAATATCAAATACTCTAAGGAACATTTAGCTCCGGTGTACAGCACAAATACTCATACTTATGAAAGTTATTGAAAACTACAAACATATTTTTAAATGAAACATAGTCAAAATAGTGATCTTAGCCACTTTAATAGATGCTTTAAAATGACAAAGTTTCATTAGATAATTCATAGTCGTGTAGACACAGTTTCTAAATGAATGTTGGTTTGGTAACACAAAAACTTCCCCAACTTGACCTCTTTTTTGTTATTGTTCAGTTCTCATTGAAACTGTTTTTCGAGTATGTGATTAGTCAATGTTTGGATTCAAAATAGAATTCTTGGAGATTACATTCCACAAACAAATTTACACTAAATATTTATTTTTGATCCTTTGACAACCCCTCCAAAAGAGCATCGGGATGGCAATTAACATTAAAATTCCTCAAAACAAAAAGTGAATTAAAAGAAATTAAAAATAAACTGCAATGACTAAACTGCATTCGACAAACATTTCTTTTCTTTAGAAACGTGTTTTGTAGATTTTCAGCCCATAGAATGGCCATTTTTTATTTTAGCAGTATAAAAGTATATGTCGCATGAAAGGTCTTTACAAGCTGCATCTTTTAGTATAACATTTATTTATAAACACTGAATCAGTTTCCATATAGGATTCATAATAGCCTGTGTACCCATTCATGAGAACTGACAAGATAGTTTTGTAACACAGCCCATGTATGTTTGCCAGTCGACAAAGAATGTGTTTTGAGAGTGGAGAAGTGGAGACGTTTCACAGGTACTTCTGTCTCTACAGAGGAAAGAGGGGAAGGAAATGGGGGTAAGGGGAAAAGACAGCTATAGTAGTAGAAAGGGAAAGGGTGAGTACGAGGGGTTAAGTTCAATCCTCCCCTAATTCTTTGATCGTGTCCCTCCTTTGAAACTAAGTATCGATTCAATGTTTGTGATGTTCCACAGTGTGTCGTGTCGTTCCTTTCTCTTGCCTTGGTCTGTCAAGACTTTAGTTTGACACCTTCTTAACTCGACTATCCATATTTTGCTAGATGCGTAAACACAAGAAGATACCTTTGTGTCAATCAAGACTTTCATGTATTCTCTTTATCAGACTTTATCAGAGTAGTGCCTTTTCAATGTATTGTCAATCTGTCGGCGGCAATACCTTGTATTTATAGGGACTGTGGAGCAGGGAAAGGAATGGATATTGCATGCATGCCAGTTGCAAAACGTTACTAAGGAACATAAAGAACCATTTCACAGACATATTTAGGAATCTGTAATACTGAAGATCCTGTGACTCGACTATCCACATTTTGTCAGATGCATATATATACTGAATACAACACCGTCACACCCTAAGATATATTAGATTCCCTGACGTATTAAACCGGATTCTATGTGAAAAAGGACGGCATATATATACGCTTACAACTGTCGACGAAACATTTAAATTTAATTGTTTATGAAGCTATGAACCACTTAGATGGAGATGGAACAGTTGGTGATATCATTGAGATTTTGAGACCGAATGAAAGTGCACAATTAAATGATTCAGAACACAAGCTACAACCTACCACCGACACACCTTTAGAAAGGATGTGTTATTCTTGTACACATATGGATTGCACTACCTGTATTTGCTTGTTTCAGAGGAACCATGGAACACGTATCAAATTTAATGAAGAACATCCACTTTCTAAATATGCATTCTTCAGAGGAACATTAATACTAATTGAAATTCAGAATCTGGTTCGGCGTTTACATACAAATGACACAAGAAATATGATATGAAAAGAGACGACGACTTTCTACATAAATGAACTCGGAGGCTCTAATACGTCGTTTGAAAGACCACGCACTTTCCAGGCTGTCTCTAATTCATACATTAAGGGCCTTGTTCACTAAGCCGATTCTCATGCGATTCTCACAGAATTTAGTGCAAAAGAGTCCTATGCGGCGCAAAATCGCATGAGAACCGGCTTGGTGGACTAGGCCCTTTACAGGTCAAAGACAATGGTAAAAGAGAGTAGTGTCAATTACTTTAGTTCAGCGAAGTTATGCTTATTTCAACAAAGTTCATCATAAAGATGTCCGGGCTATAACTTAATTATCTAAATACCGTTTATTATAAGAAGAGGTCAGTGTCTCCCTACCTACACAACGATCCCCAGGTGACTAATACAGTATATATGATAGTTAATGTGTTTTACTCTCGTACAGGGAGGACTTATAGAGGGTAATGGAGTGAGGAGAGAGAAGCAGGGGACACATTGCTTTCCTACTTCACTTCACAATGCCAGCTGCTTCTGTCATAACTATAACACTCTATTTCTATTGAATGTTGGTCACCCCCTTTGCCATGATGCTTTGCTCAGTAGATTAGTAAGCATTGTTTACAAGCTGAGGAACTGTCCTGAATTCAGGACACTTCTTATAGTCTGAAGCAGAAGGGCGAATAATGAGTCTTTACTTTAAAGAGCAAAGTAGTATTGAAGTATCGTACAATGAACAGGAAAATTCAAATGCCAGCTTTTTTCATTAAAAAATAACATGACACGTTCGTTGTCATTAACGTTTATTCAATAGTCGTTATCGTAGTCCTTTTGTAAATCTAAGAATCAGCAAATTCTGAGAAAAATGTACTCGTTACACAATGTTTTTGTTTGAATACAGATTTTAAAATACAAATACATGCAATAGATTATCTATGCCCTAGTTATAAGAAACACATTTTCCTGGGTAACACGATACATGTAAATCAAGACATCCATAGAAAGTGTAAGTTTTTAAGTGCAAGTCCTGGAAATGGAACTGAATACCATTGTATATTCCTGTATTCGCTTGCCTTTTGTATTCTTGAACAAACAAGAATAACAATCCCTTATAGCTGCGATACTGAATAGGAAGCACTTCCATGAAGTGGTCTATATCTGAGAAATAAACAGGTGAAAGCAGGTCTGTACACCGCTATTGTGTGCCAAGCAAACCTCATTAAAATTCCTCGTGGCAATCCTATAGACATAGTTCTACCCTCAGTTGGATAAAAATACAGTGATAATTCAGTTCCTCTTTAACCGCGCGTCTTTGCGTCACCGTTGGCTCTTGTGTTAGAACAACATTATCTCACCCCTTATCTCACCCACATATAAAAGCTTATACTTTGAGATTTTAGGTTTCCTAGATAGAGCGGGTTGTCCGCCAGTGTTAAGGTATGATGGAAGACTACAAACAGTCTTCGTGAAAAGAGCGAAGCAACTGATTTTATAATCCAGAATGAAACTACATATCTTCCTCCAGGATCTGGGAATAGAGTAGGGGGCGGTGCCCATGATGTAATACCTATGGCCTAACATGAATAAGTAGACTTGCACAGTACTGGGTAGCTAAGCATAATGAGCGATTTTAGTAATGAGATAATATAGTAAATGGGTGATAATTAATAATTAATATAAATATAATGAGGTTACACAATGTTACGTAATGTTACATAACACTAGAAACGGGCCTTTTAAAAAAAGTCATAATAGACTCTAGTTTATGAGTAACAAAATGATCATTACGTCAGAAATAGCATCACTTTCAGATGATTTCATTTCCAACATAATTATTTATGGGTATGACTTTGGTTTATTTTGATTTAATTTTATTCAGGTGTTTTCGTCCATATATATATCACACGGTTTAAGACAGATAACAAGCATGAGACGAGAGAGTAGCAATGTAAATTAATAATTGACCCTCGGAAAAGAATTGTACTAAAGCTTCATCCTTAAAGAGTTTTTTTCTTTTCTTTTATCTAAACAGGGACTACAATGGCATATACGCCTTAGTGGTTTTTAGGTTGGGACAATTACCCCAGCCTTCCCCTTGTTGCCGTGTGCGATTTCAAATTAATGTATCCATAGATAAGTTGTTCCTGTTGTTCTTCCTGATAATTATTTTACGAACAGAAGTCTGATATCACTCGACCAGGTACAATATAGCGAAAGATAATACCATTTTATAAAGAGCTTCTTCACCATATTACATGCAGGCCAGCCATATGTTTGATATTCACAGTGCAGTTTACCGCAGAGCTTACCGCAGCCAGTGGAGACCACCCTAAATGGCAGATGTTTTGTAACATTTGTGACATTCATTGTACTAGTCAGATCATACAGTTGGTCTGCCCCCAGTGCCTGGGGGAAGTGAAATTGCAGCCACACCATGGAGGTTCATACGCCCCCTGGTCCAAAGCCAGTGTGTCTGACCGCTGAGCCACCCAAAGACCAACAACCAGAAGAACCATTTAAAAAAAACATGACAAGCCTCTAAGGTAGGACGTCGGTCTATGTATTTAATTTTTTAATTCAGCAAGAAACACTTTCTATAGGGAGAAAATATTCTCAGTCGACTCTGTTGAAGCTGATGTCTGAATAATGTCTGGACTTCCAAGATTACCAGAGGGATATTAATATGCCATTTTATCAGGATCTACTAAAAAAATCCACAATGAGTCATATTTTCTATAACTTATTCACTAAAATATTAATGCTTTAAACATCCAACAAATTCCAATAACGAAGTCCTAGTATCAGATAACCTATTTAAACGGACGGTCTTGCACCCAAATCAAAGCAATACAAACAACTCCCTACATTTCCTTGAATGCCACGGGCTTTTTGTGATTTGGCATGGACATACCTTCGACCCGCCAAAACCTGAGGAAATAAGTTGGCTACATTTCATGATAAGGTATTTATTGCACCGATCTGTACCTGTTTACCCAAACTACAACGCATGTTTATTTTGGTTATATCCTAGACCGGTACTTGACAGAATTCAGACCAGTGGTACATTATATTCTATGGAAAGTCGAAGTTATTCTTCGACTTTCCATTGGAACGATACGTACACTACAGTCAATAATTTTTTATTCATCAGCAATTTCACCTGACCCCGTATACATATATCTTGTTATATGACCTCATTCATTTTTTCCCCAAACTGAACACCAGTCCTGCGAATATGGTGCATAATTGAGACCATTCCCTGGGCGATCTTGAACAGAACCCATAGGGCCTTCACAGTCTCCTTAAAAACTCTTAAAAAGGAGCAACATCGGGGGAACTGTTGCTCTCTGAGTAGGAAAACATTGTGAATGCTCTTCTCATGAATAAAATAAGAGATGAAAAGAGGCCAGTGAAAAGGATGGGGTGTAAAACCAGCGGTGTTCCATGGACGGCCATTCATGTTTGATTCAGGTTCCGCACCACAAAAAACATGGTGCCATTGTTGTCTGTAAGGACTTAATGTCTGAAGATGCTCCTTTTCAGCTTATCTGTTCCCTCTATGCTCATAAAATACCCAATGTAATTTTTTTCGTGCACCCACTGCACTCTTGATGGGTCAAAACATCTTGCGTGACCAGCGCCAGTCCAAGATAAGGCCTTGAGACTTGTCAACACGAATGGAAAGCGTCCTAGCTTGCCATGTCTGTAAGAATACTGCATGTTAAGATCATGCTCCAGGCTACAAGTCTTTTTATATCCTATAATCAAGTATGGTGAAGCAATAAACAATGTGGACATGACTTTAGTTGTTCCACTCTAAGTCCAAACCCTCAGGTCAGATAAGAATTGTATGACAGTGATTGGATGCCTACTTTGCTAATCGGTTTCCTGGCCTAGGACTAGGCGTTTTGATGGGAATATAATGACATGTTGCATCTTAATGGAATTATAATGGTACTTTGTGGTTTGAGGCGAGAGGCTTTCCCTTCGTTTAAAGGGACTCTCTCAACTTTGGACCTAGAGTGGTTCCTCCCTTGAGATGGTAAGGTAGTATGGCAAAAGCTTGAAATATTATTGTAATATTTTGGAATTGTTCAAATTTATATTTTGAACAATTTGTATTGCAGGAATGTTGACAGCCGATGTCGTCGCGATGACGTTCTTCACATCGCCTGCCTTATTAATCATATACAATCAATAATAGTAAATAAAAGTGTTGGTATTAATGATGTGATAATGAAGTGTTAGTTTATAATGATTTATTGAATGTCGTCCGAGGGGGAAAAGACCAGGTGAGCAAACAATTTATCTTGTGTTATTGCTAATGAGTTAAAATGTGTTTCATGTGTTTTTTTTAGTCTAGTTGGATCCAGGTTTTGCGTGTTCACCTCTAGATTATTCCCAGTCTGGGCTAATTAATAGCTTATAGATTTCCTATTCTTTTTGTCTATAGTCTATTCTGTTCTGTCTTTGGTCTATATATATTGCTCTAATATACCAGCAATGTGTCTACGGGTTTTACTATTGATATTGATATTTTCTGATGACTAATTAATCTCTTTGCTAAGTTCATTTATAGATAAGTTTGTCTGTCCTCTACCCTCATTATAATTTACATGTAATGTGAATTTTCCGGGTCAGTTCAAGGTATACATCGAGATTTAGTTGCATTTTCCTCATTTATTGTTTTCCAAGCGGAGTTATTGATGATATTAGGGACTTCACAAGGCGGATTGCTGCACTTTGTGTTAAATATTGTCTCATGAGGCTTAGTTGATATATCCTAATGTCAGATTATGTATTAGTTTATCAGATTGATCACCTGACATTCGTATTCATTTTACTCAATTCACCAAAATAAACAACAAATATATTCCATTTTCAGTACATAAGGAAGACAGATTATGCATAGATCTGCTTCGAGTGAAAGATCTGGCGTTACCACTTCTATTCCCAGTGTGCGGTAATGAGAAATTGTTCAGGTTGCATGCATGGTGGTCCTATGTCTACGACCATTTGTTAACTTCAGATCTATTTTACTAGATGGTTGTCAAAATACTTTTTAAGGTGATATGTCTTTGTTGTTTTGGGGTGAAAACATTCATATCTCATCCGTTTATTCTTTTCATTTCTTTTTTGAAATATTTTTATCGCAGAAATAAGACGTACACTGTCGTCGCAGTGACGATCTTCCCACTGCCTGTCGTATACAGTTACATTATACATTATTTAAACCTCAATTACAAATATTCATCAGCCATTCTTAGGATGTATCAGGTAAACAGCCAGAATGCTCGTACAAGGATTCAACCATGCAATGTACTTTTATATAGAGAGGAGGGATAACAAAATAGGAAAATAGGAAAACAAAGACATAAACAAATATGTAGTGGTGGCATCGCGCTAAAACGATGAATGGGTTTCTATATGCTATGGAACGTTATAAATTGACCTGGCATCTATATGGAAAATATTGATTCTACAAGACTCCCACCCACCAGTACCTCCTCGAAGAGCGAAATAAACAGAAGATCTTCTTTCACGAACAATACGAATTGTTGTCATCATGGTGCGACGTATGATATTTGAGTATTGTAATACTAGTAGTAGTAGTTGGTGTAGCACAAGTAGTAGTATAGTAGCGGCGGTACGGCCTAGTTGGCTTGACCCACTCAACCCCACCCATTACCTTACTCCGTAAACCATTAGTGCTAAAGAACAGTGTTCCTTACGTACTCTAAGTATAGGTTTACTATAGCAAAGACAGTGTGGGAAGCTTTCCAAGACAATCTCCCCGTTCTCTTCATCCTATATATACATTTCAATCGAGGTCCCACTCAATATTACAACTTGAATTATATATAAACCTTAACACATTATTCTAGTAACATGAACTGGGAGAGAGCGAACTACCTGCTGTTAACTGTATTTCAAATAGCAAAATTATTTTCAGTCATAATAAGTTTCCTATACATAAAAAGAGTCCTAGTAAGTAGTCACAGCAGTGGGTGAAACACCATTGTCGATCATTACTGATTATCATACCGTGAACCCATATCAGATTATGTCAATTTTTATTATGTGTCACTTGTTTACTACAATGAGCCTTAATCTAGTATTAGGTATTGATGTCAATTGTCTGAGGATACGCTGTATAAATGTTATAAATTAAAAAAAAATTGTTATTGCAATTTCAGGACTTCGCTCACGAGTTCTCTACCCACGCCCGTTAGAAAACTTACCATTCGCCAAAAGTGTGTGCGTGGTACACAGCCTACTGCATGAAACATGACCCTATAAAGAAGCGTACTGTGTCACTAGGAGTCGGCTCCAAAGTACTTGTTGTTTGTCTGCTCTACAGTTTTACGTAGATCACGCATAGAAAACAAATATTGCTGTAAAAAATTGGAGGCTGTTTTGTGTAGAAACAAACGCAGGGTTATGTATGTCCTATCATCTGCGTAGCTGGGATCATGCTTGGGAAAATGGTAACAACCGCATACACTTAGGACAACAACGTAAGTCTTTGTGTAAAGCTTTTCATAGTCAATACAGTTAATTTTATAAATGTTCTCGGATTCTGTTCATGCAGAGAAGTATTAGTTGGTCAGTGTATGCTCAGAATAAGTACTGATTGGGTTGATAAACTAATTCATGTAATAATAACAATTCCAAGAGCTGTATTTGTAACACATACCGATAGATTCGATGAATCAAATTTATTCTATTTCCAATTTAAAAAGTCCATTGCTTTTATATGTACGATTTTAATCTATTTCATTGTTTTCATTGAAATCAATCGTAATACAGTTTATTCACATGTCCCTTCGGATCAACTATACCTATTACGCCAATGACCTCTAAATCACAAGTCTGATAAGGAGTAACCTACCCTACATTCAAGCTTCCATCTGCGCCCCAATAACATTACACCTTGTTAAGCCTACTAGCTAAACGCCAAGCTCCCCAATACATGTGCTCTTATTCAGGCATCCCCTTACTAAATCATGATTTATACATGTTACATAATCCCTCCTACAAATCATCCACTACCAGTGCAAACCAATTGCCTCGCTCCTAAGCCCCAAATATTTTTGCTCAATTAGCTTTAAATATGTATGCTAGGTTATGAGTTATAGCCACCGTTCTATCCTACTCAAATCGTAAAGTGCGGAATGCCTGGATTATTTTCACACAGCAGCCCCCTGCCATGATTTACAGCACCAATTACAAGAAGACTATAATGAGACACATATTTATCCTCTTATTAGTGTTTCACGCTTTAAATCTTAAATCTCGAATGGTGCTGGCCAGAGTGATAATCCGCTCGCGATTTGCTTTTCAAGCCGAGACAGCAATTTGGTATAATGCTTGAAGAATGTACCATCTGCCTCAAGATGCTTGAAAAGAGAACCTGATGCATTCTCACTGACAGCTGGTCTTTTTGAATTACCGCTAGAAAAAAAATCGACAGAATAAAGAAAATAGATGAAAAAAGTATTCAAGAAAAGGGGAAATAATCTTTGCCGCTTGCTGGGGGTTGGAGTTTTCCTCTCTTGTCTTTCTCCTTCATAAAACCTTATGAATTATTGATCGAGTTCTCTCAGCACCTGTTTTGTGTTGTCAGAAAATTGATTTTTCTTATCATTTTTACAGGTTGCCTGTTGCTTGACATGGTGGCAGTTTGAGGGAAGCTGCCAATTTGGGGTCGGGTATAAAGACGTACTGGGACTAGACTATATTTTTACCACCTGTCTTCTTATTTCCGTCCCCAGCATTGTTCCCTAAACTAAAGTTGGGAGTTAAATCCGTTCAAAAGCATATCTCTGAATCCAATTAAATGAATTCATGCCTCTAAATCCAAATCTAAATCTAATTGTGCTAGTTGTATATTATCAATATAGAGCTATTCGGTTACTCCTTAATTTCCCAGAAATGAAGTCCTGGTGCAACTAGGTCTACATGGTGACATAATATATGTGTGTCCTCACTAGAAGTCACTATATATTTAATAATAACAATTTTATTAAATTTTTTGAATGGTGGTCCTGAAATGTTGTACGCAGTCCCTCTAGAAACAAAATCCTTAACTTTCAAAGTCTTGTCTGTGCTTGCGATAGGAAACTAAGGCAATCGCTTGTGATAACTTCTTGGTATCATCTCCTACACCTGCCAGAACACCAAAGACGCCCCAGGCTAAGAGTCATTTGAGGTTGGTGATATTGTCATGTTCCACGGGGCTCGTCATATGTCAATTCCTGACATTATATCAACTCACTCCCTCTTCCATCAAGTGGCTAGATATCTACAGTCCTGCTTTCTGAGACCCAATGTCAGAGACTTTACTCCCAACGACTGGAAGGTTGTGAGCGTGATCGTTTCAACCAAAATGAGCAGTTAAGCTGAGAACTTAGTCATGATTCGACTTTAAAGTTGAACTCAGTTGGTCAAGGCCGTTCGAACGGCAACATTTCGTTATTTCAACGTTAGTAATAAATAACTTGACTTGATTATTTGATTTCTCTTTCACTCTTGATGATCTTCTTACCTGACATTACTTCAGCATACCTGAAGACATATTACTACCTCAGATTAATAATCTCAAGTTGTCTTAGATCTGGTCCGCCGCTCATGAAATGGAAACTATGAGTGTCAGACTTATCCCCACACTGAAGCCCAGGCAAGTTGAGCACCATCCCAATGCAATGATCTATAACAGAGATTGGAGAGCCTGAGGCAGCCACAAGTATATGACCATCAGTTTCTACTCCGGCTTCTCTCATATAATTGAATGTCAGAGAGGCTTAGAGCGAAGATTGTGAGGCTTTCTACCAGGCCTATATTGCTACTCACTATGTTGTATTAGACTAAATGGTGCCTTGACATGACACCTTTAAGCTGCTAATCAGTGTGCTAATCACTCATTGGCCATATACCTTTTCTTAACACCTTCCATGCATCATTGTTGTAATGATTCCTATATAAGATTCTTGACACGTTGGACAGAATTTTATATTGGTATGATTAAACTACATCGTTCCGTTCAAGGCCTCAATACGCCCTAAATCTTACTTCTTGAAATTAGTTGTAGAAAGGTTAGTTTCTGTAGCACTTCTCGCAAGTAGTTTACTATACTTAAGTTTACCTAGATAGTCCCAATTTCTGCGTCCACTCTTATAAAATAAAATAAAGTGGCCTCTATAATGTATGTTCTCATACTTACCTGATATAACAGCGCAATATCACATTTCAAATGAGGTTGTTAATATATGAAAAGAATAGTTTCAAAGGGGAAAGGTTAAGTTTATAGCCTGAAAGTGTTCATTATTATATTAAATTTAACATATATATTATATTTAATATATATATTATATTTAATAAATCAGTGAACTACCTCGCTGTTTGTACTCTCTCAGCACGCCACGCTCTTTCAACCGATATGTTAGTTGGGTTTGTATTCATATAACATCAATGAATTGAAGAGAAGCCGAGGATACGATAAGCCAGAAACCAATTCCAAGAATTAAAAAAGCCCTACTTGTTTATTGAAACCTTATAGGCGGACAAATGTTATCTTATACATGTATAGTACAGTACCCTTAATTAATTAATTAATTGACTGATGGTCCTTTACCTAAAGGACATTCTCTCAGGTAGATTTCACTATTTTTCTCTCCAGTTGGGTCATTCGTTCAAAGATTTTCTGGGACTACGGCGGTAATCTCAATGGGAAAAGGAACTCTAACTATATTCTTGACTTATGGTGCCTATATATATGCAAGACAGGCAATAATTGCTCTTTCGGATTCCCCGTCAAACTCTTTCAGACGATCAAAATAGAGGAGACGTAAAGACCCAATCTCTTGAAGGTTCATTGACCTCATTATCATGCCATGTCTGAATGGTCTAGTACGCAATTTCGGACACTTTGAACAAGGTTTAGCCACACAAATTAACTACGTTTGTAGTGTTCTCTACAGTAATTATCCTAATTGCTTTCGATTGATGCAATTACAGTCGAATCGGAGGCAAATGAACGATTCCCTGCAGAGGTGAATGAATGGAAATGAATGTAGACGTTTACATATTCATTAGGAGAAGTGATCTAGAACACCAACATTTTTGTATAATTTAGGAGTGAACATTAATATATCAATTCTATCATTTCCCATGAGTTGGTATCTTTTGATTTCATATTTATTAAAGTAGCAAGAAGCAGATGTGCAAGGAAGAAACATTTGTATTGCATTGTATGTTGTGCCTTAAATATATGAGTTGTATATTCATTTCGGAATAAGGATAGCTCAAATGCACATTACAAATTACATCACTATAAATTCAAATCTACTCCACCATCTCATTCATCTATGCCACAAATATGTCTAACCTTAGAATTCCTTTTACTGATATTGAACGTCTTTTGGGATAAACTATATACAAAAAATTACTCCACATCTCAAAATCGCAATTGCCGGGAATGCATATGCAATGCCCAACGCATTATAACCATATTTATAACTTCAACACCACCAATATTTCAATCATGTCCTTCTCCATCCAGTCTCGCCTTGGCATTTTGTAATCACCTTTCTCCCTCATTGATGTGAGAGCGGAATGGTGTGATCAATAGAGAGGTGCTTTTTCCTCCTCAACATGTAATGAACATTAATTAAAATCGATCAAAATCTGACAACATGAAGTTGATGGGGTAACGATCGCTTGATGTCGATGTGAAAGCGAGAGGGGGCTAATTAGATGTTAAAACCCTTAATTCATAGCTATTTATTCCTTAGTAATTAATAAATGAACACAACCTTCAACAAGCTAATACAAACGATTACCTCCCACGTATCCATGGCTGAGCCTTGGCTGAACATTAGTATTGTATGAAATGATTGAGAATGAATGACAGCGATTGGTTTCGAAATTAGAGTGGGGAGGGGGTTCAAGGGGCTCGATTCCCCCATCCATTCCTTTGCTCAATGCATTATTTTATCTTATATTCCAATAAGAATAGACATACACACTTCACAAATGTAAGAAGAAAAGCTGTTATTGTTATTGCTAAATTATTCTATACAAACCTTAGAATGTTTGTTATAATTTTTTCATATTTATGATATTGCTCTTGACTAGAGAGTCATGCATTGACGCATGTGCATGAACTTGTGAGAGACTGTTAACAACCTATGCCACATAAGATCAGGGTATATTTCTCCCCCTTATCAAATATTATTTGAACGTTTTTGAAGGTTTTTCAGTGATATTTATGCCGAAAGAATATCAGATGGCCATACCCTGTCCCTCTGAAAATTATCTGTAGCTGTTTTCAGGACAAATACCAAACGGGCTCACCGCTTCTTTTGAGCAGAACAGCCACGCCACTTCCATTAACTCAATCCAGCCATCGAGGTGCTTCTTTAAACATCCCCGCCTCTTAACAATTTGACTAATAAGATTATTGACTAAACACTTTTTGGAAGAAACCGTTCCAGATTTAGCAAAGGGCTTTTGGTTGTGAGTGTTATCGATGACTCCACTGATAGGGGATTAATTAGAATAGGAGCTACACAGGCATGAATTACCCAACACAGCATGCTCAATAGAAGGGTCGCGCTTTGCAATAACAAACTGCATATTTGTGTTCCATTCCTCTTTGTAGGAAATTTGCAGTTGGATTGATTTAAAAGGAAGGGCCGTACAAAGGAAACGTTTCAGCTATTTTCCGCTCAGAATGTTAGCATCAATAAGCGATTTGGATACATTGCGGGTTATACCAACAGTATGAATTCAATCACAGCTTGATTTATTTTGAATTCTTTAGTTGGTTCAATACTGCTGAAGCAAGGCGTGATTAATTATTGTATAAAGGAATGTGCATGTTAATCGTGAGTGACAAAATAATGAACTTTTGGATAGTTGAGGATTGAATTGAATTGAACACCCGTACTCTTGTCATATTTAGGAGATCCTGAAATTCCCTGTTCTAAATGACAGGTTTCCACGTGGAAGTGATTAATGCCTTGTGTAGATCTGTATCCTTTTAAATTAAACAAATGTTATTTGGTGGATAATGTGCTAGATCCTAATATGAATATATGAATGCTAGTATGATCACAGCCTCATGATAAACGAGGAACTCCTAATCTGAAGAGAATTAACTTGATAGATTTAAATCAACGATGTTTGAAGAATAACCAATGTTCTTGATGGATTGAGTTGTTATGGATTGGGAACGACAGGCAGTTTCGATTTAGTTTCCGATAAGTTCTGGTATGGTGAAGCCTACCGCTACCTATAATATTATGTGAGAGAACGAGCATGGGCGACAAAAGGGAGTTTCATGCCAGCAGTTCCCATTTCCACCTTCCCCTAGCCTTTCCCTGTGGACCAAATTCGTTTATTTGTTTTAAGTAATTTGTTCTATTGTAAGATGTTAGCAAATGATCGAATACACTTCTTGTAGTAGTTACAGGTTGCTTTTTTGGTAGCTGCCTTGAATTGTATTAACATTAGAATGGAGCATTAAGCTTTGAACATCTCAGATTGTTTCGGAAATATAGATATCTGAGGGAGATGAGGGCTGAGACTTTCATTATATTATTTACTTTTTATTACCCTTATGACCTTTCAGAACTGTACCAGTCTTATAATGTCTGATAGTATATAAGTGTATACTTACAAGTATATAAGTATATATCCGCCATAAGGCCTTATGCAAATGAGACCGCAGTATAACAAAGGTGTGAGCTGTCCCTGGCGGATAAAGAGGTATACTGGTAAATATATGAAATAAATCTGGACAGTTATGATTTCTGAAGTGTATGAGTCTTGCTTTTAAGCTCTATGGACATTAGCAAACTGCTTGACGCGCTAAATAGTTGTGCTAAAAGTGCTAGCCCCCTTCTTCGTTGTACAGAATTCAAAGTAATAATGGCTTACCACGTTGGTTCTGGCAAGTCCACTTCCTCTTCCCGGGCACTCTGGGAATACCAGCTGTGTGAGCTGAATTAGTCTTAGTAAAATAACTTTTAGATTTTTAAAAACATTAAAAAGATCTCTGGATTGAGACATTTCCTTTACGAAAGAGAGAACAACAACACAAAGTACTATCCATGATCAAATAATAAAATATATTAGGTCGATTGATGGAAATATATTTCCATCAGGCATTTCTAGAAAAATATCACCTGTATAGTCTGCTGCCTATCCTTTAAACATACTCACATCAAATACAACAAATGAGAGTATAGATTTATTAGTACTGATCCGTCTTTCAGATTTTCTTTATCATCTCCAATATTTATACCTACTACGCCAGAGGAGTAAAAGGCTATATATATAATGAAAAGCATAATTAATTAGAGTCAGATCCTGGATTACCAGGCCATGTATAGAGTTTAATTGTATGGACTGTGATAGCTTCATTCTCATCAACTGTGATACCTGTCCCCCACATGAAATAGGGGATTTGCATGTGTCACTGGGATATCTGTTACAGTGCATGCTGGGATTGATTTAGTTGAACTCAATCAAATATGTTGGTATGTTTTTAAAAGAAAAAGAAAAGCATAATACTTTACCAATATAGAATTTTGTATCTATATTACATTGAATCCAAAGCCATGATGGGGAGGACTAAGAACCCAGTTATCGAATCAATGTTTTCTATAGCTTTTACACTGACATACAACTCCCACATTTCCATGCGAATCAAAACTCAAGATGGTAGACATGCAAATCCACTATTAATATATATATGATGTTTGGATGGACTTAGACCTGATCAGGTATGGGGAGGAATTAACATAAACCTTGAGGCAAGGACTCCCCGTATTCACTTACAAAAACAAGATTAATTGTCTGATAGGTCTGGCTGAAATGTGTTTTCTCATTAGGCTTGTATATAGCACATTGTACCGATATGGTATATCTGCATGCACTGAATATGTGAGTATCAATCACTTTATATTGCACATACTAAAACGTTATGTCCCTCATAAGTCTCATGAAAATGTGTTGGTCAGGGACTTTGGTTTTGGTGAGATACGCTGCTGAGAATGATTTTCATTTTCGATATGACAAAATATGGAATCTGCCTATGAAAATTGTCTTCTTTTGATATTCCTCCAATAAAGATCCAATATATTTTCTTTCCGTAAAAGCCTATAATGTATTCCTGTTTAATATGTATATATCCTCACACTAAACTGACCCAAGTGATAAATAAACATCTGAAAAGCATTCTTGTGTATTACCACACACTTTCCAACACCGGCAGCAGAATGCACAATAAGCACATTCTGATGATTATTTATCTTTCTTTCACATGCAAGGGGAGAAAACGCTGACTGTAATGAAGACCAATGTCAATAAGAAACTTTGTGAGTCAGGTTTCTGTCCCAAAATAGGGGAAAATTCATTGCCAAAAGAGGTGCCCACTCCATTATTACCCAATAAGAAGAAAGCGTTTTTGGATCCACTCAATAGTTCTCACCCCTCAAATACTTCCCACCTAAAAGACAAGACATGTTACGATTTTCCTAATCATGTTTTCCATTGGTACTACAGATTGCTGAGATCGTATCACTTACCAAGTTAAATTCCTGCATATAACATCTTTGTGAGGGTTTCTTTTATCTGTGATTGTTAATTATGGATAATATACCTCATAGCAGTCAGTATAGTTATACTTCTATCGCTGACGTCATATTGGGCACATAATATAAAGTCTATACCTCTCTTTATACCTAATGGTGGAGTATGTTAACAGTAGGTGCTTTATCCCTTTACCTACTGAGAGAGATCATTTTACCAAAGCGAATAAAATTAATATAAAATGTAGCCTTGTCAGCAGTACTATACACCGAACTTTTCCCAGAGAAAGCCTTATCTTTTTTACTTATTTGGGAAGCCCATTGATACTAATAGGCAAAGTTTACACTGAGCAAACTGAGTCTGTAAGAACAACCTATTCACAATGACACTTACACCCCCCACCCCACCCCATTATCACTTACACCTTATTCGCCTTGTACCCCCCCCCCCCCCAACACCCTGCATTGTGTGTTATTGACAGGGTTGGCCTGTTGGTGAAGAGCCTTTATTCTCACTCCTACTCTCTCGGGAAACTACATTACACTTAACATCTGGAAGAAAGGAAATGATTTTTTTTACCACGATACAAATAGAAGCCAGTAGTACTTATTCATTGTTTGGAAGCTTATTTGTTGGTGGTGTGGAGGTGTTACCTGTTGTGGAATCTGCACTATTGCCATCTTTCTTCATCTAAATCAACCTTCTTATTTCTCGACGGCATCAAATAAAAACGGCAGATCCAATAAAATACTGCCAGCTCTTTGTGAAAGGGAGGTACCCAGAGAGCGAAGTGAAAGAGAGTAAAGGGAAGAAAGGGAAGCAGGAAAGGGAATAAGGATAGGAGAGAGGGAGGATAAATATTATGTTTGGAAAGGGGAGGCTGTAAAGGCAGCATACCGCAGATATAAGGGAAATGTAAGGGTGGTTTTGTCTGTTTTAGAGAAGTAATGTAAAGGGGAGAGTAAGGAGGAAAAGGATAATTAAGATGTTAGCCCATTCAAGGCAGGTAATGTCTTGAAACACCCAATAGGGATAGTGCTGGGTAGTGACTTCAGGCATTCTCTCACCAAAATAATATGAATAATATGAAACTGTAATGAATTAGAAAACCAAATTTTACCACATATTGTGAAATAAGGATGAACAATAATCTAAATAATTAAATAACGACATAATAAACATAATGATAACATAATATACAGTTACCCTTTACTACATTTCTGACCTCAAGGATTGACGAGGTAATGATGACCCTTATGTAAGTCAATATTATGCACTCAATATTCATTATTCAGATTCACAATTATATGTACTCGGTTCTTTTAGTGGGTTAATCTAATATGGGTGTGTGTGTGGGTGGGTGGGGGGAGAGAAGGGCGAAATAATGTGCTAGAAGAGAAGATGGGTAAAAAAACATGAAAACGCTAAGAGAGAAAAAACCGAAGAACTTAGTGCAGGAAAGGGGGGAGCTGAGGAAAATAAACAAGGAAATGAATTGAGAGAAGAGTAAGAGGAGAGTGAGAGAAAAGCTTAAGGAAGGAACACCGGTGGGGATGACAGAGGGCTAAAACCTGCATGATTGATTGACTCCTTTACGAGAAATCCTTTTTATCACAGACAGAATTGGTGTTAGCTGCAAATGTGTTTTCCATGCCTGGCATAAATTGCACGACCCAGGTCCCGCCTCTCCAGCCTTCTCTCTGTCGCCAAGGTAATGCATTGGGTGACATTGTTAATATTCTATAGCTCAGACCCTTTAACCATGATCACAAGATTTATGTTTTTATTTTAATGCAAGATTTATTTGTGTATCGCTCCCTGATTGAAAAGAATTATTCAATTGTGAACTGAGGAAAAAATCGGATCAGCTTCTATCGTTTTCTCACTCAATTCTTATCATCTTTGACCCTTGAATAATTCTATACAGTAGTATTGATGGTAAAGGACTAGCAGATAGTGATTCAAAGCTAAGAGGGAGATGTATATCTAGCAATTCAGACAAAATATTTTGACCTGTCATTCAGTTAGGCTTACGTTCTGAAAGGGCAAATTTATCTAAAGTTTTAATGTGTAAAGGTCTCACTTAATTGGAAAATCATTGAGAATACCACCAAACTATTACGAAACCTATTTTGTCATGAAAACAATCAAAAGAGATCCCCACAAGGAAGACATTTATGTAAACTAAACTAACATGCATCAATCCTTAAGTTTTTGGCCATGACAGACACTGACGATCTATACAGGGACTGTTGTAGCGGAGTGTGTCGGTGAAAGCGGATCTACCCAAGTCGGTATTCTCTTGCTGAGGATGAGAGAGACTATGGGAGAGGCGATAACATTACTGGGACAACTAATTACGCCAGTCTCAGCTCAGGGCCTACTCCATAGCCTTGCCTTTACCAGGCATATTTTATTAATAGCTTTGTCTTTCTGCCTCGTCTGCTTCTGCTACTTCTTCAAGACTTTTCTCGAGTTCCTCAATACTTACAACTTTTTTTGTATCCCTCTCGCTGAAATATAGATTAGATCAGGGAATAAGAAAGACGAGGTTTTGCAGTCGGACGCATTTACCATCTATATAAGAGTATGTTTTGTAGAATAATACTGTCTGACAGAATGTGGCTGTTTAATGCATGAGTCTTGAAAACACACAATTGTGTGTTGATTTAGACATCTTTAAAGCTGAAAAATCATTGAAAACCCCGTGGTTTGAAATGCTCTGTGACATGCCTTTTCTCGGATAATACCCTGCTGGTTGTGTCATGCTGACTTAGTTCAAATTATTGTGCTGATGTGTTTTCCTACGTCTAAGACCATCAGCTCATTCACCTTGCTTTCCTCCCACTCAAATGTCTGTCATATATGGGTCAGATTTTCAGAAAATGTACAATTCACCTTCACCAATCCTCTCAAATAACCCACATTTCAGACGAAAATAAAGTCCAAGATACAGTTCAACCTAACCAAACAGATTGCTAAAATCAATGCAAAGCCGAATATACTGGAATTTACCTAGTATTGACCAAATTGCAGCTTAATTTAGCAGAATTTACTAAATGTGTACAGCTGCCAATTGTGCATTTTCAGATATTCATACATTGATTACATTTAATATATATAAGAACAGGATGTTACCATCTGCAATGCAGGTCTTCCTGACCACCCTGACCAAACAAATAGTTGGCACTCATAAAATACACGCCTTTTTCAATAAGAAAAAGGGTTTCAAAAGGAATCCATTATTTTCGAATTAGAAACAAAATACATTATTATCAATATTATTTTCATGATAGGAACTGTCTTGCCTCTCACTCCCACATTAATATTCAACCTGCCATCTCTCCGAACACCTCCAAAATACCACCGTCACCAATATGGCACCAACTCGAACACCACCACTTCCAGCACCACTACTTCCATCGGCACAGCCAACAAGCTGGTGGTGTAAATGATTTAGTTAGTGTTGACACCGAGTACGAGATAACAAGTGTTATGTGATAAATATGCAGGGTGCTTAATGCGAGTGTCTGTAGCTAAATTTGATAGATTTACATCAGCCATCATCTACATGTTGTTACAGAGGGTCTGGCTGCTATTGCTCTGTCTTTTGCTGTAGGTCAGAACTACCAAAGCTTAAAGATAAGCTGCAATTCCTAAATAAGTGATAATATCATTGCTTGGTATCCATATGGTATCCTTGAAGATGTGTGATCAGATAGATCACAATGAATCGAAAATTAAATTTTGGATTCATACTGATCTCACTGATCTACAAGGGAAATAAGAATATTATTGTCTAGTAAATTATATTCTAAAATTCCAATCTGATTTCCCTTATAACTTGTTAGTGCAAATTAAAGATAGGTTACTAGCATTAATTATGTCTGATGGAATATCACCTCGAATGTTAGCCCATTTTCAAAATACAGATTTTTAGCTGCAATGCACCACAGGTAAATAGTTTAATTAATAATATTAATAGTTTCATCAATACAAATAGAGAATCTGAGTTGAAGATAGGGTATTTGCATGCTCCCATGTGTAATGATAAGTGCAAGTGATTAATTATTTGGACAACTGACAGCAGATATATGGTGGACACGTGCGTAGACATCGCGCATAGGACCTCAACCAATCACAAGCCTGTATTCACTGCCACGCCCAGGTTCCTGGTTCGATCGTGGCATCCAAAATACCGCAGCTGGTCGATTAACACTTCCTACCATCTTCCTATCTAAACATTTTAAATTGTTATCAGTATCTGATATTGTCTTATGGCATATTATTATTGCCATATTATAGATTGGCCAAACGATATTCGTGCCTGGGCTCCACATATTAGTCGTTTAAGTATACCCATAGGAAATCTCTTGCTATATGAACATTTTGAATTGTTATCAGTAGCTGATATTGTCTCATGGTATGTTTTTATTGACATAATAAGGTATGTTCTCAATAGCATCTAGTGGCCTCTCTTTATAAAGGCTATGCTCGGGTCCACATATTAGTCGTCTATTTATACCCATATGAAACCTCTCAGTAACTAAACATTCTCGTTACAGTACGTTAGAAGGTATGGAGGTAGTTGGCTGCAGTACAGACGCTAAGCTGTCCACCTGTCTGATCGTATCTCGTGCTACAAGGTTAGATCTATTGGATCCTTCCCAAAGCTTGAACTAAGGGTTGGGACCAAGTTCAAAGAGAAAAGCAGAAACTGAGACGTGAGAGAATGGGAGTGAGGGATCAAATATTTGTTATGAGATTTGGCAAAGATGTTCAAAAGGATGTGACCAATTATTTATAAGTGATTAAGAATTATGTTAGGATTATATTTTAGATTTCATTGTGAAATTATTATAATAGGTAAACTAGAATAAATTAACTATCTAAATTTGGATGAGAAAATATTGATAAAAGTATTATACACATTAAGATCAGTACAGATTCTGGCCAAATGTCTTATTCTTTGTCTCAAGATATATAGCATTGGGACCGAGTATCACTAGGAACAAGGCACCTCTACTAGAGTGTGGCTAGACGAAGGAAACGCCAAGGCAAAAGCAAGTCCCTATGACTCTCTAGTAATGCAAGTTACATTATTTAACCCCACATAGATATGATATTTGTAATCTATGACAAACATACACAACGGGAACAATGTGTTTTATTAATCGAATGAACGGACATATTACACTTTCATCACTTTTTCGTCTCGATATTGCCTATATGAATGCAACAAATTTCAAAACATTCACGATTTGATGCAGGAGAGCCATTATGTTTCGCATTCTAGTCGTTCCCCACCCAACGTCCGCCAACACCCCTTCTTCCCTTTCTAATTCCATGTGCATTTGTACCCCTTTCCATGGTAATACTCCCACCACTAGACCATGGGACATGCCTTAGATCCCAGAGCTGACAGCTAAATCTGATCATTCACCACAATTAGCTGTGGAAGCGATGTCGATAGGGTTCCTGTTACATCTAGAAAGCCTGGTAAGTAGAGTATGGAGATAAAGCAGTGAGAGAATGGTAAGTCTGCCCCATCAATTGCCAATCCCTCTCCTATATCTCCCTCTATGTATATCCCTACAATACAGAGGGTGAGGGCCAGTGGATCACCCCATATCAAGTCACTGTTAATACTCCTGACCAACATTACTCTGAATTCTGTCTATTTTCGATCATACCATTTTGAGGGTACCATCTCGTCCATATGGAAAAGTATATTTTTAATCCATACCTCTGGAAGACATATGGAAAGTTATGTGTATGTATACAATCCTTGTGTATTTACTTTTAAATTTACCTTTCAAGATGGAAAAGTTGGGATCCTGTTTTCCTTTAATATCCAATAGCACAATATACAGTGATACGCCCTAATAATACTGTCCTTTTCTATCAATTTATGTTCCTGCTGCATTATACCTCAAGCAGGTATGTAGCATCAATAAATCAGAGTATCTGACCCCTCCCTCAGAAATCCCAATCAATATACCCCTCTCCCATCAGGTAAACATTCGAAATTACCTTATTAAGAATATGGTGGATGACTTCACTATCCTAATTAGTTATTTATCAGTATGGACGTCACATACAGGATAGCAAAAAGAAATATTCATAGATACAAGCACATTTATTTTAAACGCACTGATATTTTAAACACACTGTCTATATAGGTAGATCTATAGAGCTTCAAGAGGACTTCAGAAATTCAGCTAACACTTCCTTTCCGGTAAAGTTTGGGTAGAATTTCAAGGAAAATATTTTGACAGAATTTGGGATCTTCCTTCCTCCTCAGTTTGCAGTTTGCAAATAGTAAAATGATATTCAACGCAATTCCATGAATAATTGTCAAATAGTCTGTATTGGCAGTTTAAAATCTTAATCTATGCGTCTGAAGAGTGCTTACAAAGATTTCCATCCATAGGAATTGCAGCCATATTGGGGGTCAACTTGGAAAGAACATCAAAGTGGTGTTAAAAACCGGTTACATTTCCGAGGTTAAAAGCTTCCACGTTGTTTTTTGTTCACCCCTGAAATCTATGCTTGGATTCAAAAAGCCTGTTTTCTTCTCTTTCAAATTGACTTTGAAAACTATTGTTATATTCAATATGCTCCCTGAGCATGGTTGGGATACATTTTATACAAATTAGGACCATGCAGAGGAAGATGAACAGTGTTCTCTTCTGTTCTTGTAACTGCATTGTAAATCAAAATTTAAAAGTTTGTTCTATTCTGTATTCTTAGTATTGTGGTAAACCCTATTCTATTCTATTCTTGGTATAACCTGTTTTACTCTGTTTAGGCATACCCCTGAAGATCTGATATTAAAGGTTGCAATAAAGAATCTATCAATCTATGCATTTCTACTTCATTTTTATCATGATCTTCCGTCGAATTAACCAAATGTTTCACACATTCTATACTGCTCTTAGTTTAGATTTTTGTTTTGATGGCTTGTAATATACAGTGTCATTCACAGTATGTTAAGTTGATCACATTTATCAAATTGATTAAATCTAGAATAAACTCACTGAGCACTAAGACACTTAGAACTGGTTAGTTCTAGTTCCCTGCAGATATCCCATGATTTTCCATTTTAAAAGGGATTCAGAACTTCTATTGTCACCAACATGGGTAATATCTAAGTTTTAGAAATTTAACTACATGTACATTATTTTAAACAGTTTTAATCGAGGTAATAATTTATTCAATACACAAATACGTACTCAAGAGTCAGTATTCTGCTAACAGACAATGTGGAAATAATATTTGCGCCCCTCGATTCTTGGAAATAAACTCAAGGACCTTACCTGATCTTTCCTATTCTTTCTCATTTTCACAAACCTGGAGTTGATAAGAAAGGTGAGAGTTTCAGATAAAAAAGCCTGAATGATATCACTGTCAAGAAAAGAGTTCAGCTCATTTGTGGAATTGGTTTATTTAGTTATATCTTTGACATGCACTACTTCAAGATCATTATTTCGACATTATTATCATTTAACTGTTATTTTATTTGGTTGTCATTTTGTATTGAAAGACTGAAACATTGAATCATTCAATGAAGAAGAAGCAGAAAAGGATAGGAAAGTCCTCAGTCATAGAACACCTCAATTCATTGCATTCAATCGTAAAAAGTGTTCTGGCCGCACACCACTCCTTTGTTTTTATGTGATCTATTACAGTGACAAGGTTTTATCAAGAAAATCGATTGAATTTTCACAATTATAACAAGAACTACATTTCCGAAATTTCAATTACACATCCGCACTCGCAATTCTTTTATTGCTCTGGCCAATTGTCAATAGTGCTCTTTTTGTCCGATTGTAGAAACCTTCTTTATTCCCATTTGAAAAGGTTTTAACAACAGTTTGACAAATATGTTTTTCACCGAAATGCCCTGCCTGAATTTGCAGAAACACTAGGTGTTGGTTTGAGCAATGAATGCGGTAATCCTTAGGGATTTGATTAACTAGGGCGCCTTATTCTGAACAGAAATGGAAAGATTTCAGGTAATTCATAATATGATACAATATTCTCCGATCCGCACCACGACTGCAACTTTACAGTAGATGTTCCATAATTGTATTTAAACATGGTCCTTATTAATCATCTCAGAACAATTTTATCTTTGATTCTTTTAGTTTTTAAATACCATGCATTGAAAAATAGAAATCAGGGAAAAGTGGGTATCAATGGAATTTGATTAGTTTAATATATTTTCAATAATTGTATGATTTGTATTCTTGTTATTGTCAGGTTTTCCAGTGCATGTCAGATGCGAAATGGCATCATTACACTAAAACTTTCAAGGCTGCCCCATGCATTGAAAGTAGTCGGACAAATTTAAATGGCAATTTCTGGTATCAGTATATCCTCTACTTGAAGAAAAGGTTTAGTCCTATGAGCTGAACATTTAAGGCATTGTTCAAACCAGAAACAAACAAGTACTAAGTTAAGAAATTATCAAGTTAAATTTGGTTTATCTAATTAATATTACAATTAGTGTCAACTTAATTTATATACCTGGCGTTTCCAATGGAAACGATTTCTCAGCCTCAATTACTTATGTCCAATGTCAGGCAGAAGACCTACCCTAGACACCTGTCTATTTAGAATGCTGGACCACCTCATTGCAATAAAGACATCTATTGCAATAAAGAATTCTTGAATTGAATTGAATTGAATTTATGACCAGTCACTGAGGACCATTGAAATCATGAACTCTGAAACATGTAGAGAAAGGGAGAAAAATGATAAACTTAGGGAAATACCTACGTAGAAATAAGATCCACTAGTCCTCCTGAGTCCTCACAGACCAGAAGGTAAAATCTAATATGGCACAAAAGACATACAAATGTCAACTAGACTAGGGTTTATATATACACTTGACTTTTATTTCCACTTCAGTAACTGTTACCAATAATGAATAACTCTGCAATAGCCAGGGCTGTAAAAAAAAGTTAGTTGAAAAAAAATTATTGTTGAAAAATAGTTGGTCGGAAAATAATTGTCGTTTAAAAAAAGTTGGTCGTTGAAAAAAAATTGGTCGTTAAAAAAAAGTTGGTCGTAAAAAAAAAGTTGGTCGCAAAAAATTGGTCGAAAAAAAAATTGTCGTTAAAAAATAGTTGGTCGTAAAAAAATTGTCGTTAAAAAAAGTTGGTAAAAAAAGTGTCGTAAAAAGTTGGTTGAAAAAAAATTGTCGTTAAAAAATAGTTGGTCGGAAAAAGTTGGTCGGAAAAAGTTGGTTGGAAAAAAATTGGTCAAAAAAAAATTGTCATTAAAAAATAGTTGGTCGGAAAAAAATTGTCGTTAAAATAAGTTTGTAAAAAAAAGTTTGTCGTAAAAAAAAGTTTGTCGTAAAAAGTTTGTCGAAAAAAATTGTCGTTAAAAAAAGTTTGTAAAAAAAAGTTGGTCGGAAAAAAAAGTTGGTCGGAAAAAAAAGTTGGTCGGAAAAAAATTGTCGTTAAAAAAAGTTGGTCGGAAAAAAGTTAGTCGGAAAAAAAAATGGTCGTAAAAAACAAGTTTGGTCGGAAAAAAAAGAGTTGGTCGTATAAAAAGTAGTAAGCTAGGCTAGGCTAGGCTAAATAGTTGGTAACTTACTTTTAAAATTTAGAAAATGTGTTTGGCAGTGTCCATTTGAGCACCTGAGGCAGGTAAGGGGTTGTGGGCAGAGGGGTGGTGTGGGAGGTGGGAGGGCCTTCTGCAGACCTATCATGGTTGGAGAAGCATCTAACTAACAGCCAATCAACTCCCTTGGCTAAACCTAGAAAGGCTGTCAATCAGCCTTCAATAACATCTAGGTGTGAAATCTATGACTGATTGAAAGGATTAGATATGGCATCCTCGCCTGATGTCACATCTAAGCTTAAACACCTCACAGACAGTTAACCAAGTTATCAAGATTTAGATGCAGTATCAGTGATTGGCGTATTTCATAGTAACACACTTGTTTCTCTGCTATAAATAGCAGAGAAACAAAAATTGAGGGAACCATACTGGGGGAATATTGAGGATAGATCTATAGTGTTAAGTGTTGTTATCCCTAAGAGGGGATAAACAAAGCTGTGGAAAGGGAGATTTATGTCACATTATGCAAGGAATTAGTCAGGATTAGGGGTACTCACAGTGGCTGTTAATCTAGCCCCACCATCCGTCCCCTCCTCTGCCTGTCCTTTCCTCTCTGCCTTTTTCACGTACACCCTACCCCACTCATTTCATATTTTATCTCTCTCCTATTTCTCCTATGCCTCATCTCTTGAATGTGTTTTGTTCTGAATCCATGTCTCCCGTAACCGGTTTTGAGCTTTGCACATGTAATTCTATTATTTACAGACCTTTGTTTCTTTTGTCATCGAGCACCATATATGGTGTTATGTTTCCTTTTTGAATGATTTCGTTCTTGATAACAACTTATCCACACGCCATATAATGTAAATTATATATAATAATTGTGTTTTTTTTTTCAATTTATATCTGCATGCTGTAATTGGTTTTTTATTCGATGTTTATAATTGTCCCTGGCTTCCTTCCTTTTTAGTATCCCCTTACTCCCTTGTTTTGCCCTTTCTCCAAACCATTAATTCTGCACATGAATCAGAAATAGTATAGTACTAGAAAGATTATTTCATGTCTGAATGTGCATAAAAATGGCATACCATACCATTGGAGCTTAAATATGAGACGTTACACTGCCAGAAAATATTTGCGTGATAACTTTTGACTAAGATGAATAGACAGACAGCCCACAACATACAAAAAAATGGCAATTCACGACCTATGCTTCCCGTAACCAAACAACTCATGATTTCCCGACCCTCATCCCCACACCCATCCCTCAATAAAAACCCTTTCAACCCAATAACAATCCGTTCCCTATTTGATATGATGATCAATGACTTTTTAAACACACCACTGTGCAGGGTTAAAAAGCGGGCAAGGGACAGTGTAGGAAGGAGATAGTCATACCCCTGCGCATGCGCGTGATAACATCTCCTCTAATCTCCGCTAGGGGATAAAAAATACAGGAGTAGCTGTAAAGTGTTTCCTCCGCCCGTCTGATTTATGCTCATCCTCCACAAGCGTTAAGATTAGTATCTCTATCTGCTCTCTTCCCTGCATCGCATGTTTTCTGTCCACACTGGGATTCTTTTTGTCTTGTTATTGTTGATCGGGGAATATTATTAATTGCTTTTGTCTACAGCCAATCCAGAATCAAAGAACAGATCCCCTGCTGTTGTGGTTCTGTTAGTAATCTTTGAAGGAGGAAAAAGGACTTCCGTAAGGTATCGGTCCCATTATAGGCACTCAATCCAATGCTGTATTTTCATCTCTTCCGTCACTATAACATGTATTCATTTCACCATGCATCTAAAACACAAAAATCTTATGATAAAGGCGTCTAGGCTAACACTAACAGTACGTATCTGTAATCCCCGCTGGTACTAGAGCAGTACAGTTTGTATGGTCTCAAATTGTCAAATTGTGTATAACACATTATCACATGCAGATTGATAGACAGCAATAATGCATACTGCATTCAAATATCATAATGCATTGGGAACTATTTTTCATTTGCGCTACATTCTACAATGGGAACTACACCTCGATCATAAATGTGTTTTATTTGGCCCAATTCCGTGCGATGGATAAAGGTCGCAAACATTAACATCTGCTTCAAGTAAATCCTTTCTTTTCAAACGAGAGGCATCCTAGCCTCAGTTTCTAATATGACAATTGTAGCTAATTATGAGTTAGCCCTGATCGTCTGCACGATATCAGGTCGTTTTTGTACTATCTCTTCCGCTTTAATAGCATTACATGGTCGGCCTACATAGTTGATATGACTTTGATCCACTTGAGGGAGCGAGCATGAAAGGCAGAACGACTCTTTCACACCCCTTTACATGCTACACGAGATAAAGAATCAGGCATGGACTGTCTTTGTTTTTACAGCTGTATACAAGCAAGTATAAGTTAAAAATCAAAACTGCTCTAATGATCTTCGGGGCGCTCACTTGATATAGTGTAGGGAAGATACCTTCTTGTAGTTAAATTCGAAATTGATGCTGTAAGAATCCTTTGATATGAATCGGCCTTAAGCTATAGGCTCTTAAAATCATCTGCTAGGAAAACCTGGTTTGAACCATGCAGATGCATCGTTGCTCGAAACCCTTAATAAATTAAATAACCTTTGTATCACGAACCTGAGCTTTCTTTGCAGACGTTCTTATATTCAGGATAATCCCTTAAATATTAAAGTAGCGATCGTTCTGCCATAACCCGCAATAAAATTTGTTATGAATCAGAGTCAGTGACTGTTATTGCCGATGAGTGACAATGATTAATAGTCGGTGTCCCCCAGAGCCTTTATGATCACTGCCTTACAAATCTACTACTGTTTGCCCCTCTTAGTTCATCTTATGCTTCACCGCAACGCCACCTCGGGGGCATTGGAGGAAGTATGGGATGAAGAGGTTGCGCATGCCCAGGAGGGACTTCCCGTGGATGTGGTTGATGGCTGAGGGTGGAGGAGGGTTGAACTGAGAAGGGTGGCAGGTGGGCGGGTGGGTTGGGGGTGGGGGTGGGAGGGGCGATGACGGGGTAGGGAGGAGGGCTGTTATGTCTTGGCCATGGGCAATGTCCTGATAACTTGATATAAGAGTATGCACTAAGGCAAGGAATATAACATGGAGATGTACGGCATAAAATGACATACAAAAGCTCCACTATATCAGGGATAGAGAAACAATTGGATAGATGAGAAGTAAGTATCAACATTGGGATGTCGAAGTATTATACATAGTATTACATGTAATATAACGACCAATACACTACCGTTACAATCGTACTTAAAATATAATTTCTGTCCACATTTATTTCTAAGGTAACAGATATGATTATATTAAGTAGTACAGGTTAGACAATTAATTAATTAATTGAAGGCTATTGGAAGATTACCAAATAACTAATCATACGTTTTCCCAGGTATTATACACATTGAGGAAAATAATTGTAAATGGATTGATTATGTTTTCACCACTCGCGATTTGTATGATCTTCCTCCCCACCCCCAAAATCTAAGCAAGCGCCCTCAAGGAGGTGACGCTGGTGCGTAAATTTGTGTACACAGTGACGTCACTGTTACATCACGCGTTGTTTCTACCACGTGCACAGCGCTCTTTAGACCTGCGAACATTCCCCCTGGCGAGAATGTGGGAATCAATGGAACTAAAAACACCTGGTGGCAGTCTGCGAAATTATCAAAGATGTGTGGTCATATTGCAGGCCCTTTGAGGCCTGGTGAGCACAATGCTTGCATATTTAAAGGATTGTGTATACATTTATCTCCCATGATCTGATTGTATATGCATTTAGAAAACTACTTGGAGAAAGTCTGTCGGAAGATTATGTTTCTATGACCGTATTTATCCATTCATTACGATGTACATCAGTGAAGGAGACATTGCGATAAGCCCACTATTGTTACAATCACTGTTGAAAAAAAGACTGTATATACTGCAGAAAGCTTATTTCTTATGAATGGAATTCCCAATTATATATTGCGATAGAAAGCCTTGGACCTACAGGGATAAATTTGCGCATGAACAGCGACCATCTGACTGACCTTAGATGGACCACGCCATAATACAACAGTTCTACCCCATCTCTTACTATCCCCCTCCCCTTAGCCCGCTTTCCCCAGAAGGCTATCCCCTCGCCTACCCTCTTCGAGAACCCATGTCTGTAAATCTGAGTAAATCTCACTTGACACACTTTGTGCAATCAAATAAGTGCTAGGCTAGTGAGACAAGATCAGGCTGAAGTGGCCGGCCCTCGGGCTTATAGTTATGTTTCTATAAGCATCTGCATAAATCTGCATAACACGCATGGGTTAGCAAATTAACTCCGGATTATTCGCCATAACGTACGTACTTAACTCTTCTACACATCTTCTCAGCGAATAATATATATATGATAAATGTTACAGGTCGCACATGGTGCAACATGTATATTTTCTTATTATTCATTAGAGGCCAATAAATTAATGTTATAAATGTGTTTATTGGATGCATTTCATTATACAGATACTATTCTCAGTAATATAGTATTCTTAGTAGTCACATCATTTCATAAACAACTGAGAATGCAGCTTTAAAACTGCATAAGGCGGGTGAATGTCCTAGGCGGGTGAATGTCCTGGATGGTAGATGTCCAGCGGATAAAAGTCGGCGGGTAGATGTCCGGTTGGTGACTGCCCTGTCACCCTTTCGATCCATATACATGTGGGTCAGATTTTCAGAAAATGTACAATTAGCAGTTCTACACATTTAGGAAATTCTGTTAAATTACGCTGAAAAATGAAGAATACAGGGTATATCTGAGTATATTTGGTATCGCATTGATTTAAAGTATCAGTTCTGTTGTGTTAAACTGCATTTTTTTAAGCTTATTCATGTCTCAAATGTGGGTTATTTGAGAGGATTGATGAAGGCGAATTGTACATTTACTGAAAATCTGACCCATGTATGTTTGATGGTGCTTTTAGTTCCATGTCTTAGCCCAGGTTCTCAAAGCAACTCTTCTCAAAGTCAATGGATTAATAGGTCCGTGGGGAACAGGGTAAAAAAACACCTTTAATGAACTGATTATATGTTTATTCAAATTAAAAAAGTAGATTTTGCATGATTCAATATTTTCCAGTATGATATGGCTTGCATGATCTTCCGATGCTTTGAATATTTTTCTTCCAATAGCAGCAAAAGTTTGGATGACCATGCCAGGTAGTCTTTTAATACTCAACGATATAAATCACTGTAATTAATCTTACCTGTCTTGTAAATGACATCTTGAGATTTAAATGGATTCATTTTGTAAATGATGAATGACCTTGTGCCATCTCTGCATATCAATTTATTGACGATGTGACAAAAAGACGATGTGGAAAGATGCTTAAACAGATTTAAAAACGGAATGCATCAGTGCATCTGCTTGCAGTTAAAAAGGAAATCACCACATTTTTTACCTCTTCGGATTTCCTATAAAAATTGATCGCTTCTTAAACCCCAGTCCTCTTAAATTTGGGTACTCACTCGGGTTAGAGCGAATCCACTTTTAGGGGATTAAAGTAATTGTGATATCAATTTTACGTAAACAAGAACAATTTTACAAGCGGAAACAGAAAAAAAAGAAATTTCATTTTTTTGTTATCAAGACGTCCATGTCGTGTTATAAGATCACATGGACTGGCCTGGCGATTTGTCTGCTCTTGACAAAGGGATGCCCGTTGCAGCCTTCTCATTTTCCCCAGTCAGAACAGATACCTGAGAAATTGGGACAAAACGATGAACTGAGCTTATTGTTTTAGGAATGCCAATGGAGCCAATTGTTTTTTTTATGACATTCTTCAAGACCTCCAAAGTTCAGTAATGGGTAGAAACACTGGGCGTAAAACCAAGATTATTATTCATGGTTCCTCCAGTTAATTCAACAGATATTCAGTATCAGTATTCAGTATTTGATTATAGGTAAACAATATTTGTACTGCCTTTTGCGAAAGCGCGTCTGCTATTTTCTGTGGAATATGTCACGCATGTTTGTTACATGCGATAAAACGGTGCTCTTATCAGGAACAAGGGAGCAGTCTGGTTGATCTTTACCGTCATAAATTAGGAAGGCCAAACCTGCTTGTGTGCTTCACATCTTTAATTGTCATAATTTCTGAGCTAACAATGTCAGGTATGTCCGATGCTGGTCCTACAACATCTTTCATAATAATTTTCCAACAGGCAAATCACGTGAATCATAATTTACTGCATGAGAAACTGCGTTGGGCGGTTTGCTTATCTTAAATGTCACTTTCATCTTCAAGAAAGCAAAATAGAGCGTAGGAAATAAAAAGTAAATTTTGATAATCACATGCGATGAAACATGCTTGAGGGAGAACATCCTTCAAAGGCAATACGATAAGATATGATATGCACATGTTTTGATATCTAATCTTAAGTAGTAAACCGGGGATAGGGCCCTGAGTACAATTCCAACAGTGTTCCTTTTGGCCATTTTTATATACTACTCACGCATTTAGGCGTTGACTAACAGAGCCCAATAGCACGCATGGCGAAGGTAGTAGTTTGGTTTGTTTAACTTGTAACATATCTGAGTGAGATTTTTCTCACAACACAGATAATACATAAACTGATGGAAATTAGTAAATCGGACGATAACCCCCTGAGTACATTTGAAACTGTGGTACTTTCGACCATTTTGACATACTACTTACATACTTAAGCGTTGACGAATCGAGCACAATAACGTACATGTATGGCAAAGGTAGTAGGTTGGTTTGCCTTATCTAGAAAAATATTTGAGTGAGAAATTCAATCAAACATAATATGTACACTGATATTTAAAGTAGTAATGAAAGTACGTTGGAAAGTGAGTCTTCGCAGGAAGACAAAAACTATACTTAACAAAAAGTTAAAATCTACCATTGTAAAAATGTTAATCCTACCGATCATGGACTATGGTGATGTTTTCTACAGATCAGCCTCCAAAAAGCTGATAGGGAAAATCTACACCCAACTAAACTCATGTATTCGTTTCATCATGGGAGTACATAAGAGAACCAACGTTGATAACTATAAAGAATTAAATATCTTAACAAGTGACAGGAGGTCAGAAATCCATTTAATGGAGAGTGCTTTCTACCTCTCTCAGAAAGTGAAAAACCTGGACAAACGAAACCTGACAACCAGGAGTCATGCCAAAAATAGAAGAAACCTTAAAGTAAATATTTCAAAATCATCAACCTATAAAAACAGTTTTATTTACAATGGAGTCCAATACCGCATAGTAAAGGCGGTGGCTAGGATCTCTGATATATGTGAAAACGCATGCAATGATACCTGAGAAATAGACAGGTTAAGTATGAATGAAGTATGTGTAGCTTTTGTATTATTGAATGGCATATTTCTTAGGATGTTGACGTGTCAATGTGAATTTTACATTAGGTCTCAGTACTTCAAATTCAAATTGTAATCATATTAACGTTGTTAATGAGTTTCAGAACTTAAAAGAATCACATTTCCATAAGCCTTTTTTTTTACCAAGATTATTCAAAACTTGGTTGTAATTTTAAAGTAACCAAAAGCCTCGCGCTATAGGGAAAATGAAACACTACATCGCATTAAGGTTGGAATAAGTTTTTAATCAATTTGACGCAGTATTCCCTTACCGCAAGAGATTCTGTTAACTCAATGAAAAATTGTTCTTTGCTTCGCAGAATTTTAATGAGTGATGCCTCCCCAAAGTTTGATTGGCATGTTAATAGAAGACCTCATGAGTGACACTACGCAGGCGCAAAGATTATAATTGTTTCCGGTGCGTCAGGTTCCCAGTGTGTCGCCGTTTAAAGGCATGGCGCACAGGTTGTTGGATGTCTATTGAAGGAAAAAATAACCCTGCATCAAAAACTGGAAAAGTCAGAATGACAATTCGGTTGGCATCTAATTCGACAGATTGACCGCTATTCATTTAGCCATGAATCTTTTAAAAAACAAAGAAAAGAAAAGTGGACCGCTAACAAATCAAGAAATAGTCCATTTAGGTGATTATTTTCCTAGAAACATTCCCTGGTTGACCTTTTGTGACTTTTTTCTCATCTCCACGTCATTTTACACAATAATCGTTCTCTGCGCTGCGCTACCTTCATATGCTAATGAGAGCTAGCTTTTTGTGCCGTGTTCCGTGTCGCCTTTACGACATTGTGTCTGACACAAGTGGCTGATTGACCTACAAACAAATGCTTGGGGCGTGATTCTTACATCAAGACTCGATGATCGGTGAAACATTGTTTTTCAATTAATGCAAATCATTATTGACACTGGCTGCTTCCCGGGGCTACTACTCCCATTCTTATCCCGGAGCCGCGCCACTCAGTGAATCACAGTATGCTAATCAAGCCCCGGGTATCGGCGGGGAAATGTCGTCTGCTGCAACTATTGTCATGGCGGCGGATTTTTGATACGACCTTGACCTCATCAGTCGTCTGCGCCGCCCCTTCACTAATAGCCCTGCACCCCAGATAGGGTCATGTGACGGACGGTGGAAGCAGCATGAGGAACACGAGGTGTGGTGGGTGAGTAGTGCCATTGATGGGTGGGTAGATGAATGAATGGATTCTATGCCAGTGATGCAATAGGGGTGGGGGCTATATGTTATAGGGAAATAAATAGCTAAATAATAAATCTATTATTGGTTTACTCTAACTATTATTATGATGTGTTATTGGGTTTGTTTTTTTATATTTCAGGCCAATACAAATATTCAAAAAATGATATTTGTTAAAAAAATGAAAATAGTCAAAGAATCGAGTGCCTACTGCAACACATATTAATGGTCTACATCACCTCCCAGAATAATAAAAAAAAACTTTTTGGCTCTCATTCATGCCGACAATTATCTGAACAATATGACCGAAACTGGTAATACCAGTCCGAATAACACTGAGTGACCATCAGAAACATCGTGTAAAGCAAAAAATAAAAAGAGAGAGAATTCCAAGGGTAGACAAGAGGAACTAAAGATCCTTATACGTGTATATGTGATGTATTCCAGTAAAATGAGTCACAAGTCGCAAAATTCATAAGTGTTTTCTCCACAAGATTCCTTTATTGAAATGTTCTGATTTTGATAGGGTACGTTCTTCTAGTCATATGAATCTATGTAATAAATTTCGGGAAATTGTATTAAATATATCCGTGCGTTTTGAAAGCCTTCGTATGGAGTATATTTAGTTACTTTACTGGTAATTACCCATCCAGAAACATTGCAAACTTTTTTTCAAAAATAAAAATATCAAAATCCATATGTTGCGACTTACGACTCATTTTCCTAAAACGGATCACATATGTTATATCGTATTACTAACAAAGGCACAGGTACAAGATCCTGGGACTGGAAATAACTGACAAATTGGGAATACGTTAGATGAGAAAGGGAACATCAGGGGAATATTTGCCTTGCGATCCCATGGATGCAGTTGTTTATGTACGTCTGTTCCCATATTACTTTAATACTCTCTGTAATATTCTTTTATATAATCTGCCATATAGTAACTGGCATCACAAACATAATAGAATAGGATAAAACCGTGAAAAACACCTTAGTATCGAAACCTGCTAAAAGGGTACACTGCAATAAAAAAAAATTCGTTCATCTCAGCTTGAATACAGATAATTCATATCTAAAAAAAGTACACGGTATGAGATACGGAGCAGAACTACGGAAAAGCAGAACTAGATAAAGCCAGGTAAGACATTGCTCGACCAAAGATCAACGCATACAAACTCAGCAGGAATCAGAACACCAGTATTGCACCCAATGCGTCATTAAAAATAATAATATTAAGGGAAATAAAGTTGAAAAATCTGAGGTTTCCATTCGCGAATAATTAATGCCGACCTGAGATTGTCACTCTTGCATAAGAGCCTCGAGGTTTGAATTTAAATCAGCAGAAATGAGAGGAAACAGATGGGAATCAAAGTTGAGGCATCACCTGATACTACAGTTGAAACAGATGGTATTTTTTTCTAAGCATACTTATCCCCACTGGCCTTCAGCGTTGAGTATTTCTATGTAGACACATAGATACATGTAGATTACAATGCTGTTCATGCACTAGCTCGGAACATATTTTAATTCCCGCTTAAACTTTCCCCGAATCAGTTTTTTCAGACTTTTTTGTAGCTTCCATGACCCTCCCGCTTTCGGCTTGTTTGCCAATTGTCGTCTGTCCCAAACATGACATCACTGTGTCACGTGGGTGGGTTACATCTCGCGGGAATATAGGGTTCTGGTCCACCAATCAAAAGCGTGAGTCATATCACATGACAACCCCGGGTCACATGACGCCCCGGTGACCATAGCGCACTCAGTATGCATTAGGGCACGTGTGAAGGTATTTGTTGAGTGTGGAATAAGAAAATAAATCAAAGAAACATTGGAAACTCCTCCGATGGCGACAAATCAGTACTGGAACCTATTATTCTCTATGTATATGTAAAGTCATGTGTCAAGCCGACAGTTCATTTTTGTCATTGAAGAAGAGGGTGAGAGAGTAAGAGACAGAACAAACATGTAAAATGCGATCGAGTTTGGCTGGATTTGACTGGATTTTGGCTTGATAATTGTAATCTGTAATGTTCTCTGTATGTGACGAATCGTTTCAATGTTCTACAGACCTTCCGGAGACTTCAACTTGAATTATGAATAATTTTATCAATGCTATATCTTAACAGTTGACAAGGCACTTTACCAGTACTACTACTTTGGCTTCGATACAATTTAAGGAGAGTATAATGCCAACGAAACTCTGTGAGAAACAGAAACAGATCTATTCCAAAAGTTAATCTCACTCGCAATTATTACGAAACAAAAGGTTGCATATCTTCTCAGGCCGACTATCGATCGTTTTCATATCTTAACTTAATGTCGTATATTGGTAGATACTGTGCCGTAAGCGTACCTCTTTTTAAAAAGCCGAAGCGGGTGGGGGTGGGGTGGGGGTGGGGGGATATAATCCTGGCCAGACCCACCTTTTTTCTTGTAAACATAGGATGTCTATAGTGATTTCTTAAGTTACTCGAAGGAAGGCAGGGTTTAGAATAGATAGATTATGCCCCCTATGTATACAACCTTTCAGGATGAGGGTGGAGGAGGTGGCAGGATTTTATTAGGGAGTGAGCGGCGCGGAAAATTACTGGCAGTCAGGACATGGCTGTACATCTTATGAATGACGCAAGGGGTCTCCACAGGTGCAAACATGAGGGACACGTGACTGAGCATATCCCGGCATGCCATGATTGAGAATGAAAGACAAATAATGGCTACTGGTAGCTTCCTTACTTTCCTCCATTTTCTCCACTCCTTCTTTCTCAAACTACTGCTTTTTTATACGGTGTACCTTCCTTTAATTCACTATCTAACTGATGTTTCCACGTTTCAGTTTTCAAACGGGTTTCCCACTCACAAAGGATATTTGCATGAAGGGTACATGTGCTGAATTCCAAAACGGATATTTGTAATACGGATAGAAATTACATGGCATGGTCGATCTGGAATGATTTCGGATATACGATTAAATGAAAAACTAATTATATTCCCCCAGAGTTTTGACTTCGAGATTTCTCATTTATCAATATATCTGAACCTGCTTGAATCTCTTACAATAAAACGAAGAAACGTCGAGTTAGGTTTCCTTTTAAGGTAGAGGCAGTGAGGGTGGGGCATGAGGAGGGACTTCAAAATGTGTTCTATCAGTCTTCTTAATTATTTCCTTTACATGGAAATTCTTTCACTAGTCGACCAGCTTAGACAACTGCATGCGCTGGGTCTAAGACATATTGATGTGGTTCCCATCCCTCAATCTGTCATCCTGTTTCCTTTTCCCCTCTTGCTCCCCATTACCCCTTCTTCCCCCGCCCAGTTGTCCATTATTCTACAATTCTGTCCCCTTTCTACCGACCTATTTCCCTCCTTATCTCCCAATCCCTCTCCTTTTCACTTTACGGGCTTTCTCTTCTTATCCCTTCATTGAGCACTTTTCTTGGTTACAACCGCATGGGCTTTGTGTAACACAAACTGACTTCATACAAGACGAACATTCCTGATACACCCTGCATACGTGGGTCAGATTTTCTGAAAATGTACAATTAGCCTTCATTAATTCTCTCAAATAACCCTAATTCAAGACAGAAATGAGCTTCAAAATACAGTTTAACATAACAGAACTGATACTATAAATCAATTTGACACTAAATATACTCAGATACAGGCAGTATTCATCATTTTTCAGCCTAATTTAGCAGAATTTCCTAAATGTGTAGAGCTGCCAATTGTACATCTTTGGAAAATCTGACCCATATGTGCTCTCTTTCTCTTGTGCGTCCTCAGATCACTACAAGTACTGAGCTGTGAGTCATATCAAAACTGTGATTACATTTCAGCCACGAAATAAATACACCACTTTTATGTCTAAAAGAAATAAACCATCACCCCGTCCCCAAGATCATGTACATGTACAGACCCTACTTGAGGGATACTGGATGGTTTCCATGGTTACAAGACACCCTACCATCACATGACTGACTGGCCCGTTACTGATTGGTGCACACGGAAGTGAACCATAACGCGCCACCTTTCGGCGTCCTGGGGTTAAATGCCTATCCAATTTGATGATGCTCCCTCTGCCCGCTTTAATTCCAGAGCCAGCCACTAAGGGGCGGAGTCCACTGACATTCCTTCATAGCATGTGCAATGTCCACTTCCGTGCCCCGCCATCCATGGGATAGCCAAAGTGGGGGTTACTCTCTCGCTTGGACTCTCTCTCATTCTGCCTCTCTCTTTTTCTCCAAAAGTTGTCCACACTGAAGAATACGTTTCCATCGAAACCTTTCTGAGGTATGGCAATTGAAGAGGAAATTAAGTAGGTGCTTATATTGAATGTATTTTTGATGTAAGAAGTGCCAAGGGTTTGTCTATCCCAGATAGTAAAATGAAATGCCTATTCAACGCTGAAGCATCTGATTAAGTTTTAGCTGTGGTGGCAATCACGTCTAAACGTGTTTTGGTACATACCACCTTCATGGATTCAAACATGTGTAGTTTCGCTCGCGGTAAACTGGTGAAATTACAGAATATAATAAATATGAATATTATTATCAGTATCTTGCTGTGCTCTGATACACATGTATGCAGGCTGCGATCCATTCATTGATGCACATGCTCATCCCCCATTTAAGAAGAAAAAGAAATAAAATTAATGTTTTTTTATGGTAGAGTAACCCCCAAGTGCACATGCAGCAGAGCAATAGACATAACTAAGCATGACTCCGTCATTCCTGCCACCCTGACCCTCGTATCATCCTTACCCCCAATCAAAACACACAGTTCAGCCTCGCCAGTAGTATGGGATCAAACCAGCCAGCAAACATGCTATGTCCAATTAGGGATATGCTCACAATCTCACATCTGCCTTGGGGCCTGGTATCTATATAGTCCATCCAGACCCTGCCCATCAAATACCCAGTATCCATGCGCTGGCTGACTGGGATGATTAGAAGAGGTCCACCAACGACCCCTGGGTCTGGGTGTCCACTGAAACACGCCTGACCTCACATACCTTTAAAGCATATCCAGGCTGATCCCAGTCTATTCCCTAACTGGCCCTTGGTGGGGCCCCAGCACCTGGAGTAAGTATCTCTCTAAGCCTGGAGTGTGCCATCAGCCCTGCCGAGAGCTATTGGCTTCATGTAAGATGTAGCAAGGGCTCTTGTTCCTCTTCACATCCCACCTACTCCTCTAAAAGGTCAGGGACAAGCAGGTTTTGCCAATTGCTTCATTCCGATATTACTCAACGGACAGGCGCGGCTTGACCTCAGGGTCATTTCTCTCTAGGCAAGACCTGGGTCCAAGTGGGGGGACCCAGTTCATGAAAGGTCAAGGCCGCAAGGGATCCAGGAAGGTCGGGACCCAAGGTGTCATTATAATTTGATGTAATATCCCAGGCGGAACTATATCCCCACATTGACCATCAATATCCCTTACGGGCAACTTCCTCCAGTCCCCTGTCACCCCAGCCTCAGTGCTGACATCTGGATTGACCTCAGTATCCAGGGAGATGACCCCCTAGATCATAGGCACCTTATCCCATAAGATTACCTATCGCTGGACGCACATCAAGTAGGGATGTAACCTGGCTTTGTATATACTGATAATACTCATAAGCATGCCCACATGGTTCTAAGCTATACTGTACAGAAAGAATCTAGTCTTAGAATAAAGACTTTAACATTGTTTATCAGGAGGCAACCATGCAGTCGACAATATTCTCTGAGTAATATTGAAAGCATGCAGGGCAAATGCTTGCTACAACCTGCAGTGATCTTTCGTTACTAGATCTATGAGTTGTGATCCCGTGCGAAAACCATTTTCGCCGAAAATAAACACAAACTTAGTACTGCCACTCATAGCTCTGGTCCAGAGAAACTATATGTCCAAGAACCCCATTATACCCACTTTTCTCATTCAAATCGAGTTGACCCTCTCTAATTCTTTCACCAATCGAAAGAGAATGTCATCAACAAATAAATGCGTGAGTTTAAAAGAAAACCGAGCCCCAGATGTGGAGACCTTAGTGAAACAATTGACTCAATAATAAGGCAAATGTAAAAAGGCAGTCTACTCTTGCACTCGACCACACAATGTTCGGTTTGAATGTCTAACACCCTAACCACTTGAGTATTGAGACTGACTAGAGGGAACATGCATATAAATTTATACTAGGCATACCCATTGATTCATCTATTTTAGGTTTACTTTAATTCTTTTAATACTTTTACTTATCTCATGGGGATAGAGGAGAATAGGGAAATAAATTATCTTTGAAGGACCCTGTGTTTGCCATAGGCGATTCAATGATTCAAATTAATCATGAACGTATATATATCGTGCATCTGCTATCTATTTCTACAATATGCCAATGCAGGACTGTATAGGTCCGTATGCTTCCTGAAGTTGCCAGTGAGTTTGAAAGGAGCATCAATTAAAAGACCACACAGAGTTTTCTCATGAATAGTTGGTCATTTTGTTTTCTTAATGTATGACATTTTAAACATGCAAGTGTAAAACCAAAGCAATTAACATGTAAGTCCATCCTCCACCCATCCTGAACCACCTGGGGAGCAGTTTACACCACTACATCACCAACTCCACTGTTCTTTCGACCAGTATATATTTTCCCAGTGTTGGGCCGTCGCCGTAAATTGGTGAGTGGGCAGACAAGTGTGGCGGTGATGGTTGTATACTGGGTGTCCAGAGGTTGGTAAACTTTATACAGCGTGACAGGTCTGTGAATAATGACTGACACAATCGTAGGACACCCGATTCTATCATAGATGTCTCATTTTACATTTCATCTTATAGCGTTTATTGATGGTTCTGGATACAAAAAATTGAATTCCAGCCTTTGGATGTAATTGTATAAAAGGAAAAGCATTATTCTGCCCACGTTTACCAATATGCTTCTGGTCAAAATATTCTTTTTTTAAAGTTCTTTGTTACAAAGATGATAAAAGGTTGGGATGGTGGTACATGTACATATTGAATATGAACTCGAACATATATCATATATCATAGAAGGTTATTAGCAATCCATTAGGAAGTTCAACAAAACATCTGTAGACTTTCATGTGTCGGACTTCTCTCATCAAATCAGGAATGCCGGATTACGTTTGCAATTATTAATTTCGTCTTCGGGGAGGATCTACGATAAACATGCAATACGCACTATAGTGTATGAAACGCCCTGAAAGGCTGTTGGAAGACAACATCACGTAGAGACAAATTACCTTATCTCTCTCCTTTCATACCTTCCGTCTGGTTTCTTTTCCCCTTCTCGAGCACCTTCTTTCAGCTTTGCCATCATAGATCAAGACCCGCCAATAGTATTTTCTCCTGACATTCGAAGCCAAATAATTTATATTTCATATGAACAATGGTTTGATTAGCCATTTTAACCAGTCGTATAACATGACTGGGCTGATGTTTGGGAAATATTGGACAGTCAGTACTCTAATTTCTTGCTCCCCCATTTAATCACGTAATGCTTTTAACCACCAACCATTTTCCCTCTTTCTCTCCCCTTCGCTACTCTCTTTCTCCCTCGTTGTCTACCTCTCCCAGTGTCCATTGACGGCCATTCGGTCACCCAAGGAGTCCACCGAGGTTAATATCCTATGAATAAAGACTCAGAGTTTATGATAGAGACGTCGTAATGATATCATTACCAAAACCTTATGCTGAAAGGATAAAGCTGTGTTTCATCATCCTTCAGGCAGGGATGTTGTGACTGAAAGTGATTGGTAGGGCAGTGAGGATGGTTAGAGAGGGAAGGGTAAGAAATTGGAGCGAGAGGGATCAATCAGAAGGGCTAGGAAAGAAGTACATGTTTACGAAGGTGTTGAGAGGTTACTGGTTGGGTGAGGAAACACAGTCGGTGAAGTAGGGAATAATACATGCTAGAATAAGGAAGAAAATATTAGGAATGTGGGTCGACCAGAGTTTAAATAATATCAGTATTTGAGTGGCTTGCACAGACCTGTACTTGTACAGATTCGATTTCATTTAATTTGAATACTGATGAAAATCCGAACAATTCAGTTTTGGGGAAAACATAAAAGATTTTCTTACGAGAGTTACCGATATGCATAGGTTCCTCTGGAAAAAACAATTCTGTACAAATAAATCATTGATTAGGAAAAACTTGGTTTTGTACCTAAGGCGTACTGTCAGAGCAAATAGAGAAAGGGGTGAGTGACACTGTTTTTAATGATTTTCCATCTCATTACAGGCGTAAAAAACATTACACTATGCTTCCAGGCAGGAATTATTCAAGTTGAGATGGGCATGAATATTGGATTGTGTGTGTGAGAGAGAGATGGCCGGGTGGGTTGGGGAGGGGCGTTGTTTGATTTCGAGAGGCAGAAGATGGTAGGGTGTTGTTGGTACAGACATTGTCTTTAGTTCAGAAGATCTAGGGTTCAACCTAGGACAAGCTGCAACAAGGTTTCTCAATGTTTTTTGCTAGTGTCAGCAAAGCATGGAAAACATGTGTCCAAAATCAACACACACACACACCCAAATGTTCCTATGTTTTAGGTATGAACGATTCAACACATTGTGAATAGAGTCAATATAATCAATATTTCCCAAGTTGTTAGACTGATATAGCGAAAAATGGGAAAATCTCCCTCGATGTACACTGCTAAGTGAAAAAAACAATTCAGGTCATAAAAAGGCAATCATGACCTAGGATACTAGCTAACATACTTCTGTAGTCTAAACTGTATTGCAAACGATTTTAATGATTAGAACACGGACATAAGGTAATGGAATCCTCATTACAAGTCCATGGTTATAAGTGATACCTTAAATAAAGACCATTGTGATAGTGCAAGAGAACCTGGACAGGAAATATAATCAATGCCCCCTGCAGCTTATAATGTTTCACTATAAAAAAACAAACTGTTCATTCTCATAATCAAATTTATCAAAGAGTATTTGCTTATTCATAATCACAGCACTAATCAATTATGTGTCTTTTTCCACTTTGCTACCAAATTGTGTGATATTTCATCTTTTATGTCTGTTTCATGCAATGGGTGAGATTGTGGGGATGGTGGGATCCATATTCTTCATAATTATGACACATTGCCACATAAGCCATATGGATCCAGGATCCAATGCGAGGATGTCAATGTAACTGTCCCTTTGTGCCCTGAGGGGTGCTGAGGATGACTGACTGGTGCTAGCTGGTGGGAGATGGAGGGATGAATCATGATATCTGATTAGATAAGGTAAATGGCCATCGCCCAGTTATCTCTTAATGTAAAAGTCATCATCAGGCGGGCCTTGCACTAATTTATCTAGACATGTATTTTATCTTCATTAATGATGAAACTATCAATGAAATGATGAAAGTGCCAATGGGCCAACTCAATTATTCAAATGATATTTTTATTACTTGAGATCCAGACATAAATATTTTGTCCAATGCTTAGGTTCTAATGGTCTAAATTAAGTTACCTGCATTTGATGACTTCACTCACGCAGGAAGTGAGTTTTTAAAAGCATATTGATTATAAACGTACCATGAATGTGAAATTTGTCAATAAAAGTATTAACAAAGATATACACGAAAGTTAATACTATTAATATTTACTAATTAACATGACCAATACTATCATGATCAGATTATTTATCAAGAATTCGGGACTAATATGTTAAACTACATTAGATAATAGCTCAAATAAATTTGGAATCATCAGGTTCTGTACCCTATTAGACCTCAGTCCTTAAAGGGTGGTCTCCACTGGCTGCGGTAAGCTCTGCGGTAAGCCTTGCGATGGTTTGTCCTTGTTCTGTAGGTGGAGAGGAATGATGAGGTCCTGCCTACATGGTTCACTGGCCATGTAGGCAGGACCTCACCACTTCTCACCATCATAGCACCATCGCAAGGCTTACCGCAGAGCTTACCGCAGAGCTTACTGCAGCCAGTGGAGACCACCCTTTACTTTATAAATCTATCATCGGATATATGTCTAATCTGAAATAACCGTTGACCTTTAAGAAAATTGGCGTTACACATTTTGAAAGCATTTAGCTCATAATCATTGGGCAAAGCATGAAAAACGTTCAACTATATTGTGTGTTCGATATATATGTACTCAAATGGTCTTAAAACAAAATAAAAATAATAAACCAATTAAAGTTGAGAACTGACCTTAGGAAATCTGAATGCAAATGTGCAGAAATTAGTGCAAAATGAGGATATTGAACTTGAGCAAATTATTAAATCTTCTTAGCAGACTCCCAACAGACGGAAATGTTTTTGAGAACGCCGATAATTTGGCCTCCTTTAAAGCAAAATTAACTAATTCTCATTCATTTCGTGAATCCGTCAAAGATTCTTCCGGATGTCTTAAGGGAAGTCGAGGAATAATCTGATCAATTTCTTTATTAAAATTCCAATTATTATCTTTAATTTGCCTAAAGATATCGCCAATTTTCAAAGTTCGACCAGGAAATCCTCACTGTCATTATAATTGAATGAAATTGCTGCACTATTACCCGCTTGAGAAAGCATGTACACGTTGGAATTCTTATTTACAGAACACCAATTGTACAAGCACATAGTAGACTGTGGCCATGAAATAGGCCTTAAGAAATGACAAGAGGTATTTTGTTAATAGTTGGTAACTATTGGTAATAGTTGGTTGTTTTTTTTTACAATTCACAGTCAAATTTCATATAGTTCAATTGCAGTGTAGTCCTGGCGCCTTTCGCTAATTCTCGTTGCATATGCCATGTGACTGCGCCATATCCAATGCGTATATTATACCCGGCAGTTATTAACAATTGTAGAAACGACCCCTTAAATTATTAAATCATATTCATTGACTTTAGAGAATTTTGATATAAATAAATTTTAATATATCATTTCAATCGTTTAACTTTATCTTTTAACTGGCTAAATTACATCGAGAAATATAAATGCATCAATTAATTATTATGAACACAATAGTTAAGTGGACATTGGATAAAAGAGCAGCTATATTAAAAAAACAAATTGCTTCTTAATTAGAATATATGCGGGAAAACAGTAAATGAACTGAAAAGAATCTAATCTAATGTAATGATTCCCATATATGTCTCCCTTCTCACACCTAAATTGTAAGTTCCCTTTTCTCTAACGAATATAGTTATTTCAAACTTAACAAAACCTTATTTGATTTTTATCATAATGTTTTAAAGTATAGCTCAGACTTCCTCGTTAAGATGAAACTATTTGTACTAGAAGCACCACTAGGTGGTGTGGTAAAGTGGTTGGCGGTGATGTGGCTAAGCCTATTATCATCTTGCCTTAATGCCTGATGGTGAGATTTTAACAGCGAAAATGTCTGGCATTTATCAGAATTAGGCAGGACAAGCCCTCCTCTCCTGTCTCCATATCACTAAGTACTGGTCCTTTATAAGACTTCACACCCTGGCAGTGGGGACGTGAGAGGGTGGGTGCTAGGGGCTAGGGGGAATGGGATGGGATGCATGTGGTACAGGGTCATATCACTTGAGAATATGATAGGGATGAAGATCGATTCTTCCTGCATGCATCATACATTGCGGATGCAGTGTATACTTGGTGGTACTCACAAAGTATAGTTCGTAGAGGAAGAAGGAACTCCGCCAGACAAGTATATATATCTAAATCATACAGCACCAGAAGTTTGCTATGCACATATTGACAGTATTTTGGGACCATTGAAGAACCAGGGTTTACCTAGGAAATGTTATCCCAGGTAAAATAAAATCTTCACCCCCCCCCCGCCCCCCCCAAAAAAAATAAAAAAATTGGCTGATCAATATTTACCGGACAATATGCAACTCCCACTAATTGTGGACACCTAAAGAAATGCTTTCTCCATGTGCTGTGCTAATTAATACAGTACAAATGTTTAAGATATCTAAAGTTGCTTTTAAAACCCCGACTATTGGTTAGGCGGAATTAAGAAATCATAAAAGAATGAGACCATCCAGTCAAACCACCCTCTAGCCATGTAGGTCTTCATTCAGGTTTTTCTGTCAGGCAAAAAGATCAGACTTTTATAGGTGACTCATTGAAAAGGGTCTAGATCCCTTCAACGAGAAAAATTACTATGGAATCTGAATTGTGTAAATTTGTCATGCCCACGATAAATGAGCGACAAAACACTGCCTTTGATATTAATTGAGTGTTAAACAAAGAGTTGAGCATTGATCAATTGACATGTTGACCTCCTATTCCATCCCGTCCTTCGCCCCATCATTTTTCATACCTTTCCAAAATAGGGAAACTGCATCTCCGCCCCTGTTGCAGAGGAGGTCTTCATTATGAGGTATTTAGGCAAACAGAAGGGAGAGGGAAACACGGCTTAATTATAAACCCAGGGGATAATAACAAAGCACTTTCTCTCCGTTAAATTAGTTTGTTTGAAGATACGAGAGTGGGCGATATTACGAATAGAAGAGGGAAGAGGGGTAGCTAGAGCATTAGTTGCGCTCGTGTGTCATGTTTTTGTGCGCAACGGGGCCATTATATGACATAATTGAGTGGAGGAGGAAGTCATTGTTGTGACGCATGCGTAGAAGGCTTTAATGTAACATAAATCACGTGACCATCGCCGCAGGTATTCCAAGGCATCATGGGGAGACTACGAGCAGACGACAGGAGATCATAGCTCCCTCTCCTGGTAGGAAGTCAAAACACCAACGCCCTCTAACAATGGAAACACAAAGCAGGTGTTATATGGCTTTTTATATGCTTGGGCTTCTTGTACGTTTTTATTTGCCTGAAGACACTTCATGGAAACCCCAGTTCCAATGTGCATTGCGTGCAGCTGTTCGTTCTATAGGTGCGAAGTACGAAATGGACGGAAGTGCGAACTTCCTATTCACAACGATTCGCACTTTGGTTCGGCTACTTGAGTCATTAAATTTCTACAAAACCAGTATTTCTTAACTGTGGCGGCTTGTGTCGGTATCGACAAAGAATAAAGGATAAAAAGCGAACATGTGTCACCAGCACCAAAGGGATATCACGAGCCTAACTGTTGCCTGGAATGGCCTGCAGAGGGAGCTAATGTCTGAGCGGATGTCGTCTGGTGATGAACGACATCTTTGCTATGGCAACATCCGCGAGTTTCCCACGTCATGAACGCCACGGCGCAGGCCCCACAGCACTACGGTGGTCGGCAACGGCGAAAATGAGGGAAAGGCTTTCAGGAGGGACGGTGGCTGCAATAGGTTCAACTGATAGGGACAATGTGCCTGGAAAATTTAACCTTTGGCTGTTTATTTGCAGGTTTGCACCTATTCATATAATAGTCAAACTTTTAAAGAGAAACATCCTATTTTCACTGTCGCTACATCAGCCTAATCCATGCGTCTAGTATAATAAGTTAACAAGCTCTAACAGCGATGGTGATTACTTGCATGTATAGCTTCCCAGACGTGTGTCAACTGTAGCCTTGCAGGGGATCTCAATGCGTTGATACGGTAGTAGTAAGGCCACTGGGAGTCAACTTTTTAATTCAGACTTTGTCTCAATCTGTGCCATTTTCGTTCCCTTCAGGGAGACGCTAATGCATCTAGGTGATAGGCATCATCGTTAAAACAAGGATGGGAATTATAAGGTTTCTTCTTTAATGACTGAAGCACATCAGTTCTCTTGGCCCAGGTGCTGGAGAGTTTCCATCATCCAAGTACATTTTAGCTCAACTTTGTGCCAGAGTGTGCAAGCATTTGCAAAACCGGATGAATACTTGTCACCCCTGCATTTAATTTAGAATAATTAATTGCATCAATAATGCCTGGTACACGTTATAAAATAGGGCCAGTTGTCAATAATCGAAAACAAAGTCAGACTGAGAGATGACCACATCTAGAAACACTTAAATTCCTGATATTCATGAAATGGATACCGTATTTATGAAGTTGAACTTTTTCCTTATTGGGTGGCGTTGGCCTATAGAGGGGGCTGGATATAGGGGAAATGGCCTGCATCTAGCGCGCTAATATAGGGGTTTACGGAGAATAAAACACAGAAATGAAAGTGGACCCTGCCTCGTTGTGGACAGTGATAGTCACATGACCCGGTGCACAGTCCTGAGTCTTCCAGTCAGAACTGGCAATGTGCTTCCATCTTGCGGCGGTGTGGAGACGTAATGAAGCAGGGAAATGAAGGGGGTCCATAAAAACTGAGCGATGATTGCGGAAAAAGTAGAGAATTTTGCCTCTGGTAGGAAGAAGAGGAAGATAATTACATCACATCAACGTCACAGCGTTCTTTCACAGACAATATGCACATTTATTAAGATTTAATAGCTCTTCCACAACTTTGTTCGGCTACCACGCCAAACAGAGGGAAGTGAGTAGATATAAAAATAAATGGTGGGAATAAGTGCGTGTTTTTATTTCACTTTTATGTGAACGCGTGATAATGGGCTTCCTTTTGGCGTGTTCGTTCTTTATTAAGAGCAGACCTTCTATACTCATGCAGTGTTGGGAGTCTGAGGTTCAATTCGACTACAACATGACATTTCGAACAGCACCAAATTTCGGTGCAGTAAAAATAATGGTTGCATAAATGGTACATGAAAAACCTATGCTGCCTTCAGTCTGGATTTGCCCTATACCAGGTAACAAGAGATATATTTTACAAATGCAATAACATTCTATGGTCAAAGGTGAGAGAGTCCCTTCAAAGTGAGGGAAAGCCTCATGACCTAAACCGCAAAATGCCTTTGTAATCGCATTAGGACCGCAAAATGTCATTATAATCCCATTAGAACGCCTCCTCCTGTGCCAGGAAAGCTATTTGCGCAGTAGGCGCATCTCTTGGCTGCATCTGATCCAAGAGGCTTTGAAGGTCTATAGATATGTCTGACGTATTTCAATATATTATTTCTCCATGGTATTTGTCAGGACTATATCTCTTCGACGAGCCTTGAATGAAATGAAAGAAGGTAATTGACAGCGAGACGTACCGCTATTATGCTCATAGCTGTCAGTATAAATTTCTATTACTTTATATATGGAGGATGGCTCCTGTCACTATCTAGAGATAACGCTGTCAGTGTGACATTTATGCGCATGTCAAAAAGAGCGTCATATTAAAGGTGTGCAATGATTGGTTGAAATAAGTGACAATGGCTGGGGGAAGTAAAATCTAATTGGATTATGATTCCATTACGTGAGGCTCGCAAGATCATATGTTTTCAATATCACTAAGAGCAAAAAGAGATTGATTTTATGAGTATGTAATTTCTTAATATTGCCCATGCCATAATTTAAAACCATGCAGTCTTTTGCAATAATGCAAGGCTTCCCCAGAAACGTGCATTGCTGATTGCCTTTTCTCGCATTCCACTATTCTGCTTCAATGTGAACTCAGTAATGAATCCGAAAAAGCCAGGGGATGGGTGTTGTCACATCAATTCTTAATAACGTTCTCATATCAATCCATTAATAGTGAAGCCTCTGTTCAATACTTTCTTGAAGCGATTGCATTTTTCATTAGTTTCATTCTATTTCGTTTCATTATCTTTATTTTATTTCGTTCCTTTCCGCCTATATGGCCATGTCCAGGGGCATCTCAGAGCATTTCATTTAGAAGACCATTGGCCCACCTCAAAATATTTTGTTTATGAGTTATGATTAATCTGATATCCACAGACAATGTCTACACGTGCATTTTCTTGAAGTAATATTTTCCAAGATTTCAATAAATATTAATCACTTGCGATGGATTTGAGTAACGCTAGCTCTGGTCTAACCAACAAGATTCAGATTAGGCGAGATACAAATAAATGTGTCTACAAATGTTAGGTACCCCTTTTGTAGTAGTTGAGGAGGATTTCTACGGTGCAAAATAAGTGCAAAACAAAGCAAACGATAACAAGGAGCACGTGACACGAGAACTGTGGTTAAGTTTGACCTCAAACGTCCAATCTATTCGTTCCCAGAGTGCATTTGATACCCATCACAAAACAGTGGTGGATATTTATAGTGTTGGAGGGCAGAAAGGGTTAATTTGTTGCCAGGAATTGGTTGTGCAATGGTTAGAAAGCATGCAATGAGTGGCTTCCCTATGGTGCACATTTAAAGGGTTAAGATTGGGAACGTTTGTAAACACGAAAGGGGACAACACGTTCTGGGTGCATTTAACAAATGACAGCTATAGACTCGTGATTGTACCCGCATAAAAATGGTCATATATTGTACTTAGTCGTTATAGGACAACGTTTCTGAGGGGTAGAGCTCATTGTTTTTCTAACACCAAGGTAAAACTAACAATGCAGCAGGGCGCCGGAGGAAACGAAGGCTTCTAACCATTTTAGAAGAAGATTTTATGTCTTAGCCGTTGAGCTTAACAATTCAAGTAGAGTAAAGGGGGGTCTCCACTGGCTGCAATAATCTCTGTGGTAAGCCTTGCGATGGTGTTGTGCTGGTTCTGTAGGTGGAGAGGAATGACAAGATCCTGCCTACATGGTTCCCTGGTCATGTAGGCAGGACCTCCCTACTCCTCACCATCACAGCACAATCGCAAGGCTTACTGCAGAGCTTACCGCAGAGCTTACCGCAGAGCTTACCGCAGCCAGTGGAGACCACCCTTAACTGAATTTTGTTGGTATTCTTTCCATAGGACAGCTCAGTCCTTGACATCTGGAACATGTATGACTCCTGATTGGTTAAAATTTACTATACGATTGGTTGCTCTAAACATGGTATTGATTGCCATAAGAGAATCATTTAATATCATTTCTGATTTGCTGCTGCTCAAATTGGCACAAACAATATCGATGAACAAATCTCTTAGAATAAACACCGTTCTACCTCTGCATATAGGTACTATTTCCAAGAACGTGTCACATCTTTGTAACACTATTCTCCAAATGCTAGAATTAATCATAATAGGACACCATCAAGAAACCCATATCACCTTTAAATCTTTGTTATACAACTTGGTAATGCACTGACAAGTATCCAATATAAACACCCTAATATCACTTGGTGCATAGCACGTGTTTTGTCCCCAAACTGTCAGGATAAAAATGTGTCATAGTAAATATCCAACATATCCAACATTTTTCTTTTTCAAATATCATTTTCCTTTTCTAAGATATTCCAACACATAATCAACATGACTTATGGATATTCTAATATCCGAAGAGATACTTTCTTTTCTTTCTCTCACAGAAATATCCATATAGCCATCTTTCTTATGCCAGAGTCAGTTGCTCATTTTCATATACTACTATGTGGTATCTGAATAGTGACTAGTAGACTAGCACTGAGTCCCTTAGGCTATTCTCATAGACCAGAAATCCGACCAAAGTAACGTTGGTTATTACATGATGCATTTCATTTCTCTAAAAGAATAATTAGTTTAATAATTGTTTTGTAGGTGATGCCCAAGAAATAGGTGTGCAAGTATATCCATGATGCTTAGGAAAGGAGCAAAAAAGGGAGAAATCCTCACTGTCATATTTTAAAAGGACCAAGCGCAATGCATTATAGCAGCAGCTGACACAGGTCATAGGTAATAGGGGAGTGGTAATAGTAAAAAGACTTCTTGTAATGGGAGAAAAGATCTCAGTAGTGAAGAAATAGTCGGTGCCATGAAACTATTTGTTCCAGGAATAGGAATATCTGGTCGGTAATATGAAAAGGTGTCTTAGTAATGTATTTTGTATGTGCAAAAAAAGAGGAAAAGTCTGCAATATTACATATATCGTACAGATGACGACTCTGAGACACAACAGCTTGGTTGAACCATTGTAGTACACTTTCTCATGTATCTCGTCCGGTACTCTATATTTTTGCATTCCTAATCCTTAAAATGTTGCTAGAGCCTGAATACCTTTTCGCAAACACACCTTAGGACAAATCTTGCTAGTGTTTTTGAAGACTAAAGGGAACCTCTATACAAATCTGGACAGTAACTGTAGCTGAACCTACCGGATTGACTTAAAATAAGTCACTAATATGGTTGATATACGATTAGTGTAAGAGAATGTTTTATAATTAGGGGATGTGTATGCGTGCCACCTTGATTACCAGGGAATAATGAGGGCTTTATGTCACAGTAAAAGCTCTAAAACATTACAGTCATGTTCAGCTTAGGATATCCATGGCCCTAAAGAAATTGATATAATCCATTAACGTATTTTGGCACAGAGGTCGAATTGATACACTCTTTAATTCGCCTGTTCCGGAAAACTGGTCACAATTGCCAGACAGGTAAGTATATACATGCATAAAGTTTTAACGACCAGACTATGGGGCCAATAAAGGCCAAAGCACATTCAAATTATTAATAAGGAGTTAAGGCAAGGCTACATACGTTCTTACTATACATAAGCAGGTTAGAATAGAAATATTTTACAGTAGACTTTCTTGGGGAAAATGGCTTGTTTCAAGAGGGATCTGTACCCACGAATTCATTCACGAATTAGTTTGTGTCAATACAGTAATTGTGATACAATGTATATATATGTCCTGTGAGTACATGCATGTGATATATCACAAGGAAGTTTTATGTGATATATTCAGTAGTTGATGACAGAACTAAGACATTCACCACGTATGAAGCTTCAGTCTTTTGTCATTTGGAATTGTTGTGTACCTGGTTGTTCAATGGTTTTAACTTTTCTCACAGAAATCTATTCAAATTGCTGCAAAACTCCCATTTACCCTCCCTTTGCATGGACTCAAATACCAAAAAATAACTTTCTTTGATGCATTAATTTTATTCCATTCATCAACTATTCCGTAGCATGTTCATATCTTATTCAATATTAATCTCATGTTGATTATTGTTACTGTGCAATAACTGTCCCCTTCTGCAATTAATATTGCTTTTTGCATCTGATGCGTGACCTAGATCTCTGGTTTGTTTTTTTACAATTGCAGAAATTCAACATGTACACGCATTGGGGATGTGCAATCACCATGATAGTTTTTTTAAAAAATAGAGATCCCAAGGTTAAACATGCATAAGATGAAAACATATTGGCGGGGTTGAGCAGCGGCAGAAGGGGCGTGTGTTGAGAGGGGATGGGTACTTGCGTTTAGGTTTACGGGAAAACTATTATTTCGGGAAATCCATCCATCCCTAAGTAATTTTCGCTTACCGTTGCTTTTTAAATTGTTCATACTGGATTTGCAGATAAACTGTCCTTATTTCATTTGATACGATCGATATATATATTAATTTTTGTTTTTGTTTTAAAGGTTTTTATTCATAATATCCTGCCGTCGAGGCTCTTACAATTCTAAGACATGATCCATTGAATACCTTGTATTTTATAGTTTTTTTGTTGTTTTCATATTTTCTATCACCTGTTCATTTTCCAAAGAAGCATTCATGCAACACAAGGTAAAATTCCACTTAATGACAACCGTGCGCCTCTCTCACTTTGCATACCAATTATATTGTACGAATAACTCAAAAATATCAATATTGTTTTGTTTTGTTTTAAACAAAAGGTAGGGTTACATCAACCTTCACAAGCACACTTGAGGTCGCCTAACGCTATCAGGGGTACATTGTCTCCATCTCTCGGATGTGCTCCTTCCACTGGCTCCCCCTACCACCTTTTTTACACGAGATTCTTTCACCATATTGTATAGCTCTGAAATATTTGCGCACCTCTCTTACGAATGACATAAAAACAATATCATTTTTATGAAACAAGCCTCTGCCTGTGAATGTAGTTCTTTGCAAGGATAAACACCCAGTTAATAAAATCAAACACCCTTTCCCCCCTCATGGAACCCAACAGAATCTGCGCTGGGGTTACAACATCAGCGGTGGCAGGCCGAAGGGTGTGAGAGCCGTCAAGCCAGCTCTTCACCTCCTCCCAAAACCTGCGCACCTTCTCACATGTATAGAAAAAGTGCACAATATCATCGTCCTCATCACAGTACGAGCAGATAGGATAATCCTTAATCGTGATTCTACAAAGATATTTATTACAACCAATGTTCCTGTATAGAATTCGATACTGCAACGATAACAATCTCGGTACCTTACATACTCTGAACGCACACATAAATCTCTTACACATTATGTTGGGAGTCGACATGGCATCCTCAATTCCGAGAATTCTATTCCACTCATCCATTCTCTCAATTATGTCAGGAAGATCTTCCACCACCAGCGCCTTATATATATCTCTGATTTGGAAATTATAAATGTTGAAGAACTCCCCGTTAATCTCAAACCTGACAACTGGGCCTTCCCCCGCATTAGGGGGGGGGGGGGGTCATCATCTTCTTCTAGGATAAGCCACCAGACAACGGGGACAGCAATCTTAAATTGAATCCTATCTAAAAAGGTTATGCTCTTTCCATATAATTTTTGAAGATCACGTGTTGAAAATAGAATGTATATATTAATTTTAATGGCCTCACATATTTGTCTTCAGCGTCTCTAGTGGATGTTATTCTAGATGATGGACTAAATGAACCTTTAGTCACAATTATTATACCAGCTCTTCTGTGCCATAAAATAGCCTATCCTTTAAATGTGGGTACCCATTCGGTCCAGCCAACAAGAGCATCTCTCCTGAATTATCATTTATCTTATAGATAGCACGTATCCCCCATTACAGAACGGTGGGGTAGTATTACTTGCGTGTTCCATTCTGATGGTATTTTGATGGCTTAGGTTGGGTTATTGTTGTTGCATGTTAACCCCCAATTCTCACAGACAAACAATTACTCACCAAAGTATTATTTATCGGATTCCTCTGATTAATTATGCATGCCTCACATAGATTCTATCTCATCCCCTGACTGTTTATTGGCCTCAAGAAATCAGCGCAATTAAAAAAATCAATACAGTTTTGTAAATATAATATATCAACTATGCTGAGCGATTATTGATACAATCTATAAAAGTTCAAGACCTCCATAATTATCCCGTTCCAATAGTGTCACCCTTCATTTTCCAAGTCAAAAAATATTATCTGTGATATAGCTATATTTTCAGCTTTTACGACCAGAAATATTCTGTCAAATTTAATCATATCGTGGCTTGTAGGACTGAACTTATCAATATTCTGCTACTGTTATATGAACCTGAAATAATCCTCCAAAATGTTGGTGCAATGACTTTCAGATTGGTTGAAAATATAGCGGAGCAAAAATGACAAAGCCTTAAGTTTTTGACCGATGTTAACTAAGAGCTTGTGGTATATCTTATTCAGCCAATATATTACCTCACTTTTTATACAGGAGCTAGATACCTCATTATTCATTTTCTTAAGCAATTAGTTCCTATGCAGTCCACCCTAAGCTTGTAGCGCCCTGTCTCTTTTTCCCTTGCCACTCTGAACTAATCTGCAAATGCCCTACGTTAGGAAGTCATTTACCTAAATGGTCTGCCTTGTCCCACCTTTCTCTCACCCAATGCACACAAATACCACAACACACTCCATGTATTGATTGCAAATAGAGCTTGGTTTTTTTAGGTGCTGGCTTCACTACCTGGTCTTCCTTCTCATACTCTCTTCACTTTTGCAAGTAGAATTCACTGATTGTGGGAGAGAACGGTACATTTGAATTATTGAATCAAAGTCTTCCCCGTCAGCTAACATTATAAACCTTTTGATGTCTTATTTCAAGTACAGGCCTCATAACAGGTTGTTTAGCAAACCAAGAAACACACCAATTAAATAAATAGCTGATTGTTTAACCTGACCCGAATTGTATGCAACGTAGGGCAAGGTATTCTAAATAGGATGTCAAGAAGTCAAGACCCAAGCCTTACCTGATCATTTGCAAGACCTATAGTTCTGAATCTGAATTATTTAGAGACTCATAACGTACCTGACTCCAAGTTTCCCCTACAGGGAAATCCCCACAAAAGGAGCTGACATAACTAGTCATAGATCAATGGTCGAAATCAGAATTATCTTATCGTGATCTACATCGTTCGACAGCATAAACCATGTATTTTCTAAAAAATAACTATTTAAAATCACTATCCAACAAAAGTATTCCTGTATGTTTAGAATTTCATAAGAGTCAAAAAAGACAAAAAGAAATGACAAGAAGCACCTGAGGATCAAACAAATATTTTGCTGAATCAGGGAATGATAGGTGTTTAATTGCATCTTCTTAGCCTGTCATGGTAATAAAGGACCATCATTCAGTATTAATGTCGTCTATCTCAAGTTACCAAAGGGTCATCGCACCTGTTGTAGTGGAGTACGTTGAAACAAAAGATTAATCTTACGAACATTACGAGGACAAATCCAACACCATAGGTCTATATGCTTGCAGACCAAACTTGTAGAACTTGTAGAACTTGGACCAGCTAGATGATATTTTCATACAATGAGGGTCGAGTTTGCTCAGTGGTCTAAGGTATTGACTTCAAAACCAGAGGACTGGAATACAATAAGGAGCCGGCTATCTGAAAATGACAACTGTATTATATCGCTCCACTGACATAAAACTACATAGTATACAGTTGTTGCTCACGAGTATAAAACAATTAAAATCCAAACCACTTTTTAATGTCTTCTGACACCCTACAACCGTGGATAAACTGAAATCTTAGAAGTACTCTATTATACAAAAGTCTTCCTCTAATCTAACCACAAAGTGGTTTTGAAATGAATAAGAAGATGAGATGTGGAGAGTGCGATTAATGTTAACATTATAATGTGTTTGAAATATCATATTTCCAACGTTAGGAACACATGGACAGAAATTGTTATTAATATCACTGGGCATAATTAGAGGCATCGGAACTCATCTATTGCATTGGCAGCATGGCTAGATGGTCGCAAGTGCATTATGTTTAGTGTGCTTTGTGATATCTTCTTGTACAGACCGATGACCGATTGAGTATTCTAACCCTCTTGTTTATATATGTACATGTATATCACTGCTGTTGTAGTAAACGTATAGGATGTGACATATATATATATATATATGTACATACATCTATGAAGATGTTAGGGTGTGATGGATTGATATTTAAATATAGGGAGAACTATTAACCGGTGGGATGTCAATACCGCTTGTATGTGAAAGAATAATAATATTGTGAACGTCCAGTAGAAGCTCTACTGAGAAATAGTAAAACAATGTTAATCATTATTCTATGTATACTTTCTGGGCAGACTGGAAGAAGTAGTCGTCCTCCTGTTCTGTAAATTTTGGCAGAATAAGATATATATGAATATATGTGATGGATTTCTGTTCAAGAAGAAAGAAATATTGCACGAATTTAAGTTAAGGCGAAACTTTACCCTCGTGATACAAATCTTATTCAGTTTAGCTGTCAAACCATGTTTCAATATCCAGCATTTGCTCAAGAGTTGCCTAGGAATGTCTTTATCTTGAAGTTTACATTCTTTAGTGACTGTCCAGCAAACGTTTTACCTTTCTTTGTATTGTATTCAAAAACTATCCTATTCACCCGTGCAACGTTCCACTGTTGCGGTGGACGAAAGTATTTAGCGAGGGGTTTACATGTAATCATGGTCGGGGTGTTTATTGATGTTTAGACTAGAGGGAAGATTATCTCAATCCCATGTTGCCATACACATAGACTGGATCAATATAGAGATAATCCACACTAGACAGCAGCAGCTCAACCTATGTCTTCTTAATGCCAGACTCCTCCATCAATTGTAAATTACGGTTGGTTTTCTTGCACCAATGTTCTTTTTTTTGCTTCTATACTAAGGAAGACAAATGTAAATATTTCATGAAGGAATTCTAAACAATCGCTTTTGTTTGAATGGGCATGTGGTACGGGGTGGATTTAGGCTTGATATTGAATCTATTACGATATTACATCGATAGTGAAATGTTTCCTCTTGAGTTATTGGGATAAGAAGCAAAATATCTGATGCTATATGTGATGTGTTTCAGGAAAATGAGTCATAAGTCGAAAAAAATGGATTTTGTGATATTATCATATTTGTAAAGGTGAGACCAAGGGGATTCCAATGAATATAAACATTAAGGGCATCGAATAAGTATTTCTATAATTTAAGTTTGATATTTTTATTTCTGAAAAAAATGTTTTCAATATTTTTGCGTGGACAATTATTATTAAAGTAGGTAAATATACTCTATGGAATGACCCTATAAATGCATGACAATATTTGATACACTGTCTTGCAATTTGGAACATGTATTCATAATTTATCCAGCGTTAGTCACACCAAAAATGAGAACATTCCTACAAAGAGAACTTGGAAATATATCACTTTGAAAAATATCAATTTTGCGACTTATGACTCATTTTCCTGGAACACATCACATATTGACTCTACTTAAATTAGAAAGAAAGAAATAAAGAAAAGTGTATTTAAATTGATTCTTTATCCCTTGCTTCGCTGTCTATGATTTATGAAGAAGAAAAATACCTATTTGAATAACTCTCCCTGCAATTACAGTAGATTAACAAATATACTTAACTTTGCGATGTTGAAGGTATGTCAAGTGTTATATTTGCATCCTGCTGTCGGGTTCAAATTAGAGTCTAGGGTCAACGTTGATTTACTTGACTGTGAATAGAAGATAGCACAACCACCAACAAATGCAGTCAGTGCCCATTGGATTTATATTATTGACAATGTTGGTTTGCAAAGGCCTTACTTTTGAAGCACGATACATTTACAAATTAAATGAAAGAAATAACATGTATATGTTATAATGAGTTTGTGTGACGTTACGTTAACAGTAATGACAGGTTACAAGAGGTGCACTGAAGATCTAACTTGTCTTATCGAATGAGATCAAATAGAAGTGAACTTTCTAAAAGGATAAGTCTGCAGAATATATAAAAAGCATGGTTTCAGGTTAGGACTAATGTGAATTTGATCAACAGATGTGAACTCATGATCGTGTCATCCGACCGAATTCCTAAATCTCCACTATATGCAGAATAAACTTGAGAAGAAAAGAAGTCTCGAAGTGGAAGCAGATTAATCTGATTCTGCTAATCTGCCTTAAGACCTCTGCCAGTATCTAAATTTGTTATTGATGTTAGGATTTCCAAGCAAAGCAAAGATTAACAAGCGCCTGAGCTGTGTATAACTTCAACAAAGACCGGGATTTCGTTTTCAAATTGATTAAATATTGGATTGAACACATGATAAGTGATAACAATTTAGTAAGATATTATATTTATTCAAGGTTCCATTCGGTAAGATTAATGTCTGGGTATGAAACTAGGGTGCATCATCGCTATCAAACTGTTGAGAATTCCCGTCCATGGGAGTATTAAGTGTTCTGGTACGATTTCTTGCATTTGGCTTAATAGACGTGAAATGCAAACCAAATTGAAACTTTAAATGGCCCAACAGTTATCCTTAATATCTTTAATTGTTACAGCACATGCATGCATCTGTAGCCATTTGTAAACAATAGTTCATACTTGAAACACAGTTTGGTAGAGATTTCAGTGGCAATTGAGACGCTGTTGGTAATAAATAAACCATAGGGTGATTACCTTAAACAAAGTAATGCTCACATCAAGGGGATAGTTTGGAAAACTTAAGCATAAAGAAGTTTAGGTCTGTCAAACTACATTTTTTATGAACAGAAACCAAAAGAGCACATCACAATTATTGACTGAATTACTAGCTAAGCCTTCATATCCAAAATTAAGATTTTTGCTTGAAATTGAATTTTCACATTTAAGGTGCCAACAAAGCAATGCAATTTCTTTTAAATTTCAAACCTCAGACGCCTCTAACTCAACATCATTTCTTCGACTTTTCGTGAAAGACCCTGGAATGCAATCACGCGAACTGAGAACAAACAGCAATTGCAGTTTCTGATTGCCCGCAGAGAACTGTGTGTGGTGTGTGGTTTGGGTACAGGCCTGCATCTGTATTTCTAAGTGTTTTTTTTGCCTCGCGGAATAGAATAAATGGTCTTATACATTGTACGGGGAAAATCCCATTTGAAGCAGCACCGGTCCACTGACTTCTTCGAAATGGCAGAATGAAAGTCATATTTCAGTCCTAAGTCCTTCAATGGGTCCTCTATGATACACTAGTCTAACCTAACTGGCTCTTTCACTCCCAACCGACACGCTAATCAATCCAATTATCGCCCAGTAAATATAAGGCTGTAAAAAAGCTTATTGATTCTATATATTGCCCTGAGGATGGTCTATATTCACTGGGTGCCCGTGTAAGTAGTATGTATTTAGGTATCTTTATTTCCTTGATCTCTTCAAATACGGTGCAAGGAGGACGAGTATTTTCAGCTTTGAAGTGAATAACATTGTTCAATTTTGATCGTAATGAGACCCAAAGGTGTGCATAAATAGTATTATTTATTCATTAGAGTAGTTAACGTGTTTAAATACGATTAATCATTAATTCATATAATTATATGCTTTCAATCATGGAAATAGAAAGAAAATTGGGTCATTAATTTGAATTTCAGCGGTAATCTTAGTATAAATCACCATGACAACCCCCCATAACTCACTAGTGAAATACGCGCTAGATACGTAGTTTTCAGAGCAATGCATGTATAATAAAGTTATTTAACATACATGTATAGTGTTGTTTACTGTTATATAACATCGTATTATATCTAATGATAGATACAAAGATCGCAATTGAGCACAATTCTGAAGTAGGTACAGTGACAGTTTCTTTAAACACAAGTTCATTTAATGAGTTGTTAATTAACCACTAATTAAATGTGTAGGGTTATTCAATAGCATGATAAAATATTGATAATGTTGTATTAATATTGTTTTGCTCACAAATGATATGGTGCAGGCCATATAATGATAATGATAATGATAATACTAATGTCATAAGTTCTACGAACTCGCAGTTGGTTGGATATATTAATTAAGTCTTTGGAAAACAAAACTCATTTTTCTTGTGTTAATTACTGGTGAAGCTAGTGAGTCCAATGGAGCAGGAACCCAGACTGAAATCGTCTACTCATTAGAAACTGAGAGAATAGGCAGGAAATGAGTAAAATTAATGACTGGGAAAATGAAGGGGATGAATGATACTGCCTTGTTGCTTGGCAACTAGTAGTTTTGTATTGTGTGCTAGGACATTTGACCTAAGGTCTTTCTTTCCCAGATATGAACTGCAGGAAGCAATTCTAGTTGGTATTTCTTAATTATTTATCAAATGGACTATACCTCATGCAGTTGCCTATCATGGATTCACACTCACTATATATTCAATTACCATTCCGACCAACCGTTAAGTGTACTTCAAAGATGAAAGTTATGTATTTTATTATAAAGAAAATAAAGCAGCGTAGGTTATAAATTTATACCCCAATATAAAATAAGTTTATTTACAAACAAATAAGACCTTGCATTCTATCAGCTAGTTTTTATTTCGTTATGGCCAATATAATATCTAATACATTACAAAAATACGCACTGTCCGTCATGGATGGGTCTCAGGCGTTGCCTCTCGAAATAAAATAAACAGAAAACTGTATCTAAATTACCTCTTAAATGTTCTAATATACATATAGGCTATTAATATAAAAAGGCACTTTGAAACAAACATAATACGTTATGATGTATAATATTCTGTTGTATATTGGTATTTCTATATCGTGTGTTTGTTTTTTTCATAACCTTTAAATTTGAAATTAATGGAATTTCATCAGCAGAGATATTGTGTGTGTGCTTATACCCTTACGAGATCACGAATACTGGCCCTATGAGCCATTTATTTATACCTTAATCCTCATACGTTTGCATTACCCAAAATGTTTCCCCGAAACACATGAACAAAGCATTCCCTAGATATTGGGGGAGTTGCACAGAGGGCGAGGGAGCCCAAAATGCTTCGTGGGTAGAAGTGAATGGGCGCAGATGGAGGAGTCTTAGATGCAGCAGGCTAGTGGGTAATTGGTGGTCGATAAAAGTACTTAGAAGATTAATATTTCATATAAATAGCTGACTGCTTGAATATTGATTAATGTATTCCTGTTTTTCTATCGTGAGTAATGATTGGTAAGACGCCGCAATGACTCAGCGTTTTCTTGGGTACCTAAAGGAACGGTTATTATTAAATGTTGATCAAGAGATCAAAAGTAAGCCATGAGATCTTACAAACTCTGTTTGCGTGTTAAATCTATCTATTAGTGACGCTATCGATTTACGTTAGACATTTTTCTTGTTTCCATTCCATTAAAATGATTCGGCTTTGATAGTGACGTTTGTGTGGATCTAGTCATTAAAGTTTGAAATGCATGATTCTGACTGAGTTATAGTAAAAAATCACTTCACCGTTCTTCTCATTTAGAATTTTGAAAAGAATTTTGGATTCTTTTCCTGGCGCTCTCCTCGCATTGATTAATCTGAGGTTTTATTGATGTATTTGTAAATATCTCTAGTTAGCAGTATAACAAAGCATTAGGCACCTATAGCCATTAAGATCTATCAATTATTTTAGGCGTTGATGTGTGCAGATTGAAATATCAAAAGCCAATTACATTCAAATCGTCATTGTTTAATTTCCTTCATTGATTTGCCGACGATTAAAACTTTCTTGCTCACATCTCATCCAATGCACTATTCCAAACCCATTAGGAAAGCAAGTTACAATCAAGTAGGAGAAGGTCTTGCATAAAAGTCTCATTTAAAGTTGTAATCAGGATGGTGAACGAGCCCTTTAACCTTTCCAACCTTCACTTGCCTGCTCTAAGCTTATTATACAATTGTATAAATTTGCACCTTATTCAGGCCTAATGTTCCTCCGCACTTAGACTAAATGTCTCCGCCATTTTCCTCTGGCCTTGAGTAAATGTCAGGACTTACACTAAACAAAGAGGAGTTGTACAAAGAGTGGAGTAAGCGAGTGTTATTCAGCGAAGTTCCCATCCTATGCCAACCAGTTGCTTTCGGGTTAATGACTACCATCAGCACGTATCCAGACATTTTCTTTAGCAAGGGCACTGCTTTCATTAGATGTTAGGTAATTAATGATATATAACTGATTCTCGCGAAAAACAAGTTTCTGCTTAGGAGTGGGGAGAATTGATGTGTACAAAACAATAAAATTGAGAGAAAGTATCCTGTTTAATATTTCAATAATCTTTTAAATCCCATAATCGTAAACACCACAGGAAAATAATAATATACCCTACTTTTCAGGTCTCGGATAATATTTTCTTAATAATCATGTACAGAAACTAGAAATACATATTTTAGAAGGATTACTCTAAGAAAGAGGATTTATTAAAGTAATTTCAAAGTGATGCTGTGGTGCATCTATTAATTCAATCGTGTAGTGATCTCTGGGGAAAATGCTTCAAATAATTTTTAATCTATTGCCGCTATCTGGGCTTCTGAGAAGGTCGATAATATTGTATGACAATCTATAAGAAAATACCTGTAAGATAATCATAATTGTATTGTAACTAAAATCCAGATAAATCATCACAATTATTCAAGTTAAACAATTATAATTGAAACTCCCTAACAAAGATTTCCTAAGGTTAAACATCTTGCAAAGTGTGTGAATAGATGCGATTCTTAAATTTGGTTTATTGGCCAACATAGCAATCAACACGCAACTTGTGCATTATCACACCATGGAAGGGACTATATACCATCTACACCCCGATTAGAAAGGGTCTAATCCACCAAGCCGATTCCCATGCGATTTTGCGCCGCAGAGGACTCCTTTGCACTAAATTCTGTGAGAATCGCATGAGAATCGGCTTAGTGGACTAGGCCCTTAAGACTAACCAATCCTTTCAAATGCTGTGCAATAATCACTCTTTCAAAGAAAAGCTAATGAATTGCAGTGATCGTACACAACCAGACTCTTAGTTACATACACAGCAATACAATTATTTCTAATCGGAGTTGCCTACCAATACAAACAAAATTGGATGACTATAGGCCTTATGTTTATCTATAAAACAGGTTCTCTTCAAAGATTTGGCTTATTTTTATGCGTCCATCCTGCGCGTCTCAAGTGCCCATCTGAGGGAAGGGTAAGCAGGCAGTGAGCGATAATTCAATTAGATTCACACATCACATGGAGTCACTCAAGTGATCACCAATAGGGGGCGGACGATGCATGCATGGTTATTATATTGATTTTCATAAAGCATTCAGAGAAGCTGAAAATCATTATCTCCGCTTTGAGGGATTAGAATATGGCGCAATGTTTGGTGAAGGGGTGTTAAATGCTTGGTCTCTCGCTTTTTGCATCAATCATCGCCCAGCTCCTTCAGGCATTCTCTTTCCTTCTTCATTAAACTTTCTCAAGTTCCCTGCTCTCTTGTTCTGCTCTTGTTTCTATTTTGGTCCTGGAGAATGCTCCAATTCACCTTCTCCTACACTATGCATCACTTTCAATCAATTTCTCCAATCCGCTGAGTTTTTCTCAATTCTAGTGTTGGGTTTTAGTCTGCGTGTTATGATTGTAGTTATGCATTGGTATGATCATATGTAATCATAAGTGTCACGTTGTGGCATCTTAGTCTATTTCCTTGTTCCAGACCACTCTTATAACACACCTTTCGCCAAGGTCAAGTTCACCTTTTCCTATTTCAATTCTTGCCTAGAAATCCCCATCTCTCCAACTGCTACCTTGATCGCCGTCTCCCATAACATTCTTCTCTTTTAACAACCCGACTCCTACAACAACTATAGAACTCCTCGGACTCCTACGGCTAAAGCTATTCCACCCCTGCCGCCTTCCGTTTCTCCCCATCTTTTCGCCATACAGAACTTGTCATGTCATCGGCTTGTGCAAAAAATGGATCATTACTCCGCGAAGGCAGGCCCCCGTCTCAATGCAAGACGCCATCAAGATGCGCAAGATGATAACCAAATTGGAGTCAAAAGTGTGAAGGAAAAAGCCATCTCCAATTTAAACAGCTCTTGTGCCGCAATATGTGACTGACACTTGAACACAGAGAGGAGATGAAAGAGGAGGAGATGGCTAAAAGGGAGGTGGGAGGAGAAAGAGAGGAAAGGGAGAAAGGAAGGTAGTAAAGTATAGGAAAGGAACGGTAAGTCTATGTATTTGTGTAAGAGGGGAAGGAGTTTAGATAGGAATAAAGAAGAAGGGATGTTGTGATGATATGATTCTGTGAGATAAAGAGCAGCCGCAGATTGAACGGAAGAGAAGTAATGGGATGATTTCAGGAAGAATTGGACAAAGTAAAATGGGACATTAGAAAGGGCAGGATAGGAAATGACCGTACGATATAAAGGACATTAGGCATAAGTAACGATGGAAAAGAATCACTGGAAGAGAAGGAAAGCTCTATTTGTTAATGTTGCGGACAACATGGTTATTGTGAGTTATCAATTAGACTATGAGTGGGCGGATGAAATCGCAGAAGATAAAACACAATGTCGTCAGGCAAAAGTTAATGCTGAGACATTGAATTTTCAAAGGACTGCTTCTAAATAGTTATTTATGAGAGCAGAAGGAGTTGTACTGTTCGTACGCAAACAGTTAATTTTAGTCCTAACCAAATTTGGAATGTATTTCCTCTTGAGTGGAATCGCTAACCTCAATCTATTACTCTAATAAGAATCAAAGGCCCTTTGTGACCTAGAACGCAGACGAGTTTTAAATATTCGTCACTTCATTTTAAAATAACCCTAATTTAAGGTTGTAAGTGGAGCATACCGGTATTCTATGAATGATAAAATGATCCGAATATTGAACGTGATGGTAATTACCTTTGAAATTGTTAAAATTGCATTGCTTTTAATCAAATGAAATAAACAGGAGTAGTAGTTTACGGTAAAATACATGGACACGCTACAAACACTGTTGGACTACAAAGTATAATAGTCAACGGAAGTCCAAGTATATGACAAGGAAAACAAGTCTTGATGTAGAAGTGTTCTTATAAAACCATATGGCTTCAATTTCAAATCAATTTTTAAAAGAAAATCATAGAATATATCGATGTCCATTATTAGTTTGATATTTTGGGGGCTGAATAGTTTTTGCCACCTCGAAACATAGTATAGGAATTCCATGCACGGTGGCATCCCTCGCACCTCCCAAGCACACCTCTCCACTCCTGATCTACCGTCGGTCCCACTCCTGGGCCATAAGAAAAGGCAAACATACGAGCGTCTGATGGTTGATCTGTAAATCCAGTAATCCTAACTGACAGTCTATGTATTGCAGTCTGTAATCTCCCCTCCTGAATGTGAGATCTAGTCTATATGGTATAGGGTTACACGCGTATAGCAGCCTCTCCGCTTACATTTATCTACATTTACTTTATATTTTCTTGCTGCTTTTGCAAACAATTCTCTATGGTACTGAGAGAGCTGCATTGTAATTATCTGTACCCATCCTGTGTCTTTCCTATCCATCGAGCTTTGTTCATGCAATTGCAAAGACATATTTCATAGCATTCATTATCTGCATAACAAAGGGGTCAGACACAAAGAATAATAGTTTTGTTTTTGCTTAGATTTCACCGTCGGAAAATAAATGTTGAATAAAACGATGAATAGAAATAATGCGGAACAGAATTTCTCTGACAAATAAGTCCTATTTCAGTTTTGTAAGGCGATTTCGGAGTTTATTCTCTTGACAATGAATAAAATGATCCTAGCACTTTCAGATGTTCAGCTTTAACAACAATTTCTGTAAGAAAGATATTATCTTTTGAAATGTGCTTTCCCAAGTCTGTTCGTCACTGTTTCCAACCTTTTATTTATTCATTTCCATTGTTTAAACTTTGAGTTTCAAGTAACACACGAAACTTAATATACTATATATGACGTTCTATATTGTTTTACTCGCCCCCTCCGACGGAGAAAATTAAGAAATGATTTGATTCCTTGATGGATACTATGACCCTAATCTGTTTTCTGGCTGAGAAGCCAAGCAAGGATATTTGACCTGAACATGATATGTATTATTAATAATATACTTCCGTTCATGAATCAGATTCAGTTACGAGACTAGTCTAGTCACTTGTCACCGAAGAAAACATAATTAAAAGTCAGTCCAACCAACTTTCCTCTAAATTGTTTAGCGACTTCAGTTTGACAGTTTCAGTTAAAAGGCTGCGTTAGTTTGCTTTATGGGGATTGGCTTTTCAGGAGTAATCTTGCATTTGCGCAGTTCATAACTGTATCGGTTACTCTGGAATATTTTTGAAATGTTGATGAATGAACAGGGATTCACAAGATTTTGAAAATTGATGAATGAACATGGATTCACAGGTTTTTGAAATTTGATGAATGAACGGCAATTCCGAAGAGATCCTCAATAATGTTTTAAAATAGTTACGATATATGACATATTAAATTACCTGAATAAAGCACATTCACAATATATGAGTCATGTTTAAAGTATTTGGATCAATCTCAAACTTGCAACAACCTTTAATCACATAATGACCAATTAAATTGTACGACTAGATTTGTGTAGAGACACGTGTGAAGTATCATGTTTTCTTTTTATTTTATTAAAGGCCAATACAATGTTGATATGCAGTGACATTATCGTTTATAGAAGATTCGCTTTAAACAGACGTGAAATAATTTTATTTTTCTACCTCTGTGTTAATGTCTTGACCTTTTCGCCTCTTTTCATTCTCAACTTGCTTTGCAAGAATACAAACGTACCTGACCCAACTCAAATAGTATTAGCAATACAAGCGTTATTACAATTTTCTCTTTCCCTCAATTCCTTGGTCTAAATGTTCGATATCATAAATCCATTTAGCTTGGCTTATATTCTTAGCTGTCGTACCACAAATCCATAGGCTTTATCCCTAGAAAAGAATGGCCGACCACATCCATATTTTCAGCTTAGTCCACACGTATCCAATACTCCCTTGCTTACAAAATCAAAGTAGTCTGTGAAAGTGGGTTCATTCAATCGGAGCTTTCAGCCCCATTTTCCCAAATGCTGTTGCTCTCCACCCCAAACCATAAACCTCATTCCCCTTCACACACACGCCTTCCCACACCCCAGATCATTTATAGATCTGGTTGTCCATTAGAGTTGTGGGAAGCTTCTTTTAGTCCTTGTTCACGGATTTAAATGTCAAGCTCCGGATTGTAACATTCATGTACGGATTGTTTCTGAGACCAACCCTAGTTCTCCTGTCTCTTAAATCATCACCATTTCCACAACTCTGCTCCTCTTCTTCCTCCCCTCCTTCGTCATCGCTTTCCAGATTTGTCAGGTATGTTCTTTTATTTTTCATATAATTTTTTCCTTTGTTTTCCGTCAATCTCAGTGAGTAGTAGTAATCAGTTATAGTATCCTCGCTTGCCGCTAGAGGTTTAATGGTGTCGCAAAAGTGTTTGACCCTTTCTTCGTAATTTGCATCCCTGACAAGTTGTCGATGGACGTCAAGCAAGGACGGGCCTGTTTCCTCCTCAAAAATATTCTTAGGGCGAGATTGTGGAGGAGGAGGCGGAGCGGGAGGAGGTTTGTTTGGTAGGCCAGCCGAACGGAGGCATTGTTGTTGCTGCTTTCTCCTCCTGCCACCAGGAGGGGCGCTTTTAGCAAACGTAGCGCGCCGATTGGCTGAGGAGGAAAAATGGCGCGTAATGAGTGACGGGGCGACACCTACTGGACTATCCCTGCACCACTGGTCTGCGTCGGGTTGGGCTTGTTGAACTTGTTCAATTTCATCAAGCTCCGACAGAGGCGCTACCGTTCTTTCTGCCCACCTTTCATCCTCTGTCTCCTCCTTGCCTTCTTCCTCCTTCCTCAGTGCCTCCCTATACCCACCTCCTCCTCCTTCTCCCTCTTCCAACTCAGTGAGTAATGGCAGAGTGTTTTTCCGCGCTGCTGCTGTCTTGGGTCTGTTGTTTGTCTTGTTCGTTACGCTTCTTATGCCTTGCTTCTTGTCCATTTCCTCCCCACCTTTGTCACTATCCCCTGGGGGCGGCCATGTTTTCTCAAAAGCACCATCGTCCTGATGTCCTTGTTCGCCTTCGTGTATCTCTACTGTGTATTTCCCACCTTTATTTCCAGGCTCGGGCGAGGCACCAGCCGAGGGCAGGGACAGTCTCCGCGAGTTTATTTCCTTGGCGGGAAATTTCCTGTGACGAGCAGACGACATTCGGGTGACAAAGGCTGTGACCGGACGCTGGCGTTTCAATCTAGCGCCATCTGCTCTTTTATTCATAAACTCTTCCTCGGGGTCATCTCCCTGACCTTCAAGGTCATCGCCAGTCTCTTTCTGAGCGCGCAGGCGCTTAGGAATGGTCCCTTTAATACCACCTCGAGCTCTGTTCCCGCCACTGCTCGGTATCTCTGCAGTTGTTTGATTCCCCCTCCCTTTTCCAATTCCCCTGCGACTTTGCCAGATCTTTTTCAGCATGTCCTCCTCTTCGTCTTCTGCCTTTTTCCCGACATTAGTGTTAAGATCACCGCCCCTTCCCCGAGCCATCAACAGTTCTCTCTCTAGCTCTTTGTTCCCATTCCTCCGAGCTTGCTCCAACTTGGACAGGGTCAGTTTCATTTGAAATCGTTTATAGATAACCTTTTGATCGACTTGAAGCCTGTTGACCACAAGTTTCTCCGACCTTTCTAAGAAACTCAATTTTCGGTTAAGGGCCAAGGCCTCTTTGATGTTTGTCATCTGGAGCTTTGGGGATTTCTCTGAATCCACAATGTTCAATCTGGCCCTCAGGCTTGTGGCACTCATCTTGTTGCTGATTCTGCTGATTTTATTTTCACAGTAACTTAATTTTCTCCCTTCAGATCATTCACAGTGACTCCTTGGTCTTTGCCTCTCTAGAGATTTATAATTAGAAGTGATACCCTCTTGAGGGAGGAAAAAAGGGAGCACTTATTTTCTTCTTTCAAACCCTCCTTTGGTCTTAATGAAAACACTTTACATTCATTTGCTCCCGAATGTACACTATAATCACCTCCATGGAAACTTCTTTCACAGGCGGTTAAGATTCCTCCGGGGATATAATATACTGCCTAGCATTATTATTCAAGCAGCTGGTATTGCCCTACGCAATACAATGTATGTAAAGTATATAATGGAACTCCAGTATAACATAGGGCAATATAGAGGATGCGGAAAAGGCGGAAGACAGGAGTTCCCAATGTGAAAAGTCGGGATCCAACACCAACACTGGATGTAAATATCCTCCGGATTTGGTAGTGAGATGGCAGAGTGAAGTGCATTTACTCCATGTCCTATCCGGGGTACAATGTCGCTCCAAGTACCGGAGAACCAGAGTCGCGTCCCAGGGTCACTTTCCAAGTCAAATACCCAGCTTGTTTATCCTGGCCTTGCTGCCAAAACAGTGGCTAGAGAGGCAAGTGAGAGTGAGTTAGAGGGGCAGAGAAGTAAATAGACGACACTAGTGGGTAAGCCTAGACCCGAGAGGGTAACGAGAACTGGATTCATTATTTGCTAATCATTCTTAATCCGCCCGCTTGGTTTAATCTACCTGAGCTTGTCGAGTCGGACCAGCCCTATACCCCCACCTGCCAGCAGATGGTTAGTCGCTAATCTGGGGTTCCTAACAATGCTACATATAATATGATCAATATAACGCCTCGTCTGCTTTAATCCTCCCTCTATAGCTATACTAATTGCTTTATGTGTTAGTTTAATAACAATTTAGGAAAATATAAGTATTATGCCTTAACAGTATATTGTTAGTTAGTAGAAGAAACTAATTTCTTCCGCTGGTAATACTTATTTTCTTTCAAATTTGATTTAATATGCTTATGATTTTCTTTGTTGTCAAATGTATAGTTTGTTTTCTCCAAAGGTCTTTTCGAATTCTCCAGTCGTAGAGGGGATCAATTTAATTCCTGAGCAACGCATAGCGAGTTCTTCAATTATTGTCTTAGTGTTTTTCTTTTGTTTCAATTATTTATTCACACATGGTTGTAATTTACATCGGTTTCATGTATTCAATTTTACAATAAACCCAGCTCACCCGGTGGTGGTCCAGACTGAATAACAAAATATTGACAACATAACAATTGATCCAAGGATCACATATTCGTATGAACATGACTGTCGGTAAGTATACAAGAAAGAAGCAAATCGTTGACATATTCGATGTAATATACAGCTTGGAATTAAAGCAAACATAACTGCGAATGGCAAAACAGTTATCATTATACCATAATGAAGAGTGTTTTGGGAAAGCGCATTGCCTAGCGAGTTTATTAAATACCGATACAATACAATAACTTGGAAATGTCAACGTTCACCTTCGAACACATTTTGGGCTGAACGTATATATAAAGGATATATATATATAGAGAGAGCTTCTCCCTGTCTGTTATCTTAATAATTCATTCTATATGATATTTAATTTCATATTTTCGTATAACTTCAATAGCTAAATGTTCTTTTGCTACATGATTTAATTTTAATTATTACTTTGCCATGCATCTCTGTGTACGGAGTACAGGCATAAATTGCCTGTTTTTCACCCCGATTCTGAATTGATATACCTTTTCCGACTTTTGGCTTTATCATGTATGCCAGGCTAAGAAATGGTTTATTGGATTCGCTATTTTGATTGATTGTTGACTTATGGCTGTACGCACGTTAGAACAGTAATAAAGAACATTACTCTGCACTTTTACGGGGTTTTATGTGATTAAATAATCGCAAATGCTAATGTTATGTATTCTCCAAAAGCCGTTAAGGTCAAACAAAGTGTTATTTGTGTTGTGGATATATATGGGTTAGATTTTTAGAAAATGCACTATCTACAGTTCTGCACATCTCCCACATTCTGCTAAATTAGAGTAAAACATGATAAATACTGAGTATATCTGAGTGTATTCTGTATTCTATTCATTCAATAAACCTGCCTGGTTATGTTGAACTGTATTTTAAACCAGATTTTCGTCTTAAATTTGGGTTATTTGAGGGGATTGGTGAAAGCCAACTGTACATGTTCTGAAAACTTGACCCATATACTCTTAGATCGTGCACACCCAATCATAAGTTCACCTTCAATGAAGGGTGACATACATACATGTACATTCATCGATAAATATGGGTTAATTGCAATTATCTGCATGGTAGAAATCAGATAGATATTTTTACAAGATACTAGTTAGTGGGATTTGCGAGCATGTGGTATTTTTAATGGCGTGTGCGTGTGTGAAAAGCAAACGATATTAATTGCCCTCTTCTCTAATTCGTTCAAAAAGAAAAAATCGCCCCAAAGGTATTCCAATTTGTCATCGCCTTTTAGTCATCATTAATACAATTTGGCAACAGGTTCAATACCTAGCGACGGTATGAACTTCTATATATGTATGTACGTATACACACATTTCATACATGTATACACACACACTTCTTCCACACATACACACGCACTACTACCATGAATACATATCATACATGAATACATTTTTAAGATAATTTAAAACAATGCATTACAAACATAGGTATGGACACATATCTCCTTCCAGCCCCCCCCCCCCCTGCCCCAAACAAACACATAGATTAATTAGCATAATGAGTACACGTGAACTACCTGCCGTAGCTTCTGGTCAGGATTAACTGTCAACACAAGACGTGGGCGAATATGGGTCAAGTTTTCAGAACATGTACAATTGGCCTTCACCAATCCCCTCAAATAACCCAAATTAAAGACGAAAATCAGGTTCAAAATACAGTTCAGCATAACCAGACAGATCTATTGAATGAATAGTATACAGAATACACTCAGATATACTCAGTATTTATCATTTTTCACTCTAATTTAGCAGAATTTGGGAGATGTGCAGAACTGTACATTGTGCATTTTCTAAAGATCTGACCCATATGTGTTAAGACTACCGGGTACTCCTATTAGTCAAAATAACAAGCTGTTAACAAAAACATGTTTGTAACCTAGAGCCTTTCGGATAAGCAATTGCAATGCCCCCAGGCTTAGGTTGGTATTCTAATTAATTTCAGATTACGTACTCTACCAGATTAAGATTCCAATCACAGACGGACACGTGCTCCAACAAAAAATGTTTTGTTTAAAAAGTTGTAGTCTCACTATTTCTTAAGAGTATACATGGCAGGTAGAAGGTGAGAACAAAAATCGAAAGCATTTCTATTATCGCGATGACAAAGGGAATTCGGGAGAATCAATTTCAATTTCAATGGAGCCCCAACGGCATAATTCCCTTATTTAGAAGGCAACTTTTGCTAATTCATGTTATACAACTTGATGAATTTATTACCTTGAATAACATTTAATATGAAATTTGGATAACTATGTCTAACTCACCTGAAATGTAGCCAACTTTAGAAAACAGACCAACACTGATTTTCGGACATCGTATAAATGTCGGGCAAATCAACAATGAATGGTCAGGTGCGTTAGAGGTTTCTCATATTCCAGAGCATTTATGTACACACAAGTAGATAAAAGAGCTCGCATAATGAATATTGACGTCATTATATTGGGCCCATTTAACTCGAATGAAAAAGAAACACATGTGGCCTGACATTGATGTGCTCTCATGCCATAGAATGTCCGCCTGTACTTACAACGGTACAGTGCATATTTAGAATCTGCAATCGTATGATTAATCCCGTGTAAGAGATTTGGTATAAATTAATTGAAATATGATGTCATGTAATATTCCATATATATGGACAATTATGGGGGTTTTTATCTAAAAAATATTCGAAATGTACACCCACCGTTCATAATATCAAATTTGAAGATATACCCGGTAGGTTTGACCTTTGTTCCTTTATTTAAAATACTCGGCTAAAGAAACATTATAATTATATCCGGGATCCTGGTCGAGCTTCTGGGGTTGAAGCCACTATTAGCTTTGGTTGATTGAAACTCTGGCCGAAGCCCTCTGGTACTATTTATATAGAGGTTCCCGTTTCGGGTTCCGGTGTTTAGCGACAACGTTCGGGGAGAGGGAAAGGATGCTTGCAAATAATAATGACTGTGTTTTAGGGTTTTGGTCACACGAAATAATCTCAAGTGTGATTGTGAAAATACCAACAAAACCTGAGATATTTCATAATATCATTTTCGGACTGAAACAGCGATTTTCTAATAATATCACCCGCCATTTTCTTATCTAATTAAATATGTACTATTTCTATGTCAGACAAATTAAGAAATTAAGTGAGAGTTATTCTAAACGTCATCAGCTATTTAACAGGCTCCATCCGACGGAGATTAAAACTGCAATCTCAATTCCCATCCCTATATTCATACGTAAAATACTTAATACATTTTAATCTTATCTTAAGTATACATTTGTTGCTGAGGGTGGTCTTAGTTATTCCCGCTCTCTACCCATCTCCATTGGTGACATATCTCCCTGCATCATCTCCAGTTTGATTCAAGTTGAGATGTAGAAGATAAGAGGATTAATAGGAGATCAATACAGATAAGAATTAATCAATCTCCTCTAATTGAGGCTGGGTAAAAGATGGGCTCAGGGTATATGGATATCTACCTCAAGCTTTAATTAAATCGATTGTGTATACAGTCTCTCCCAATTAATTAGGCCTTGTTCCTAAAACTCCTCCCTATTAACCCTCCATTCCCAAAGGGTCTGTTGCATGAAACTCATTCCTCATACGATTCGGAGACTTCTTGTCTCTTTGCGCAGATCTAACACCGTGTCTCTATTCTGAGTTCAGGTAGTGGCACCGAATGGAAAGTGTACATTTCCCCAGCGTTGTGCTTATAACTTAAAGACAATTTTCCCTCTATGCTATGTTATCTATAGATGCCCTTTGAATTGTATGAATAACTAACTTATTTTTGTATAGGAGATACCAATTATAAATGTTCTATACACACTATTGTCTCAATAGATTTTTAGATATCTCTCTAAGTGGCAAAACCTCTCTTGTATGGCACCTATCGACTGAGAAAAAACGAACCCATTGGGAGCGCTGTGCCATTGGCTAAATAGTTATTTATACAATGCGAATCAGTATCTAGACCTTATTTCCTGTTAGGACTCAGAAGATGAATAGTAAATTGCCATTAAATGAAGTTGGTGCCTTGTGTGGGACTAAAAAATGGTTAGGAAAAAGAGTCGCGTATATTTATATACGCGTACATTTATAGAGAACGAAAGGGGGAGAGAGCTTGGAACAAAAAACGGACTTAATCTATTCTATAATGAAAGACAGATGCCTCTTACAATTACATTAATTTTAAGACGTGGCTCTCTTATAGACCTGTTTAGTCTATTGGAACCAGACCTGTTTATAGTCTATTGGGACCACTTCAAAGAATGATATGAAGTGGGGAAACTGGAAGATTTAAGATTGGAATTACTTACTGAAAACTGAATTATTCACATCATGAATTTTCCATAAGCTTACAATACAAAGATGCTATCCTCAGCTTAAAGATCCACTCTCAGTTAACTTCGGTGAAAAACTATTTAAGATTTATGCGTTTTGTTCTATACTTTTTCAACACATCTAAAAGTGCTTGGACGATTCGGTCCGGTTGCTTTTGATTCAGGGCTTCTAAAGCGTCCTTATTTATATTTGGAGGACCCGCCCGAATCATTTCCTATGATGACTTCCCTTATTATCGCTCACTGGTGTCATTTTTTTCTCGTTCGGATCCAGTTCCAATTCGTGTATAAACATAATTATAATAGTTGCAGAATATTGCCCAGTCCTATAAGTCACTATTATGAGGAAATTCGGTAAGATTTGCTTTGTCGTAATAGCCGAGAATGCTGCTTTAAGAACCGACCTGTTGTTTTGTCAGGGTACTACAGGGCTAAAGGAGATGGGGCAACATTCAAGTTTTAATAGACATTCAAATTAATTCATTGTAAATACACATAACGAGATGGCAATTCTTTATTTCGCATAGATAGGGCTGGCAAAGAGTGCAACATAGGTTACACACTTTTGATTTAACATTGAAATTGAAATTGAAAAATCTTTAATTTGTCAGTAATATAATAACATTTACATAGAATGACTTAGAAGGAGGGGAAGAGGGGAGCATGATGAAAAGCATGCAGGAGAATTGTAGGACATTTATAGAGGAGACCCCCCCCCCCCCCCGCCCGGGCCGCCCACTTGGTAACTTATAGTTACCCCTACCCCCAACAAACGAGTATAGAGTCAAACTATGCTCGATGCTTCAACTGGGGAACCTTCCTACGCCTCTCTGCAAGAACGAGGGTCAATATATTTCTTCATCGATTTCTTTTCGATTCCCAGACCGAAATGACCCTACAGATGCAGGGGAGTCCCACTTTCATTACCCCGTGGGCAATATTTCAGGGTTGTACTCCCCAAATCCATTCGTATTATCCTTAATACCATATGCTTTTGGTATTCTTTATTAATTTTATTCTATAGCATTGAACAAGTATATTTTTGGCGAACGCACTCACGATCTCTCTTGACATTTCGTGATATATAATTATGTCTTCAGAATGTTATGCGGGGTTATGCTAATGCTTTTTAACAGATATTAATTTTGATTGCACTTACGTTTCTACAAGACTAGTACACGTCTGCTATGATCAATCAACAGTGGCCAAAGGCAAGGGAGAATTTACTTTGGAATGAGGGATCAGAATAACCTGGCTTAATTAATGGGGTTTCTTAAAGCTGTGTTTTTCTTGTTATCAGGACAAAACCAATCTCACTACATCTATACACATGATATTATGACTTATATGATTGAATTTATCAATATTCTGCTGCTGTTATGTCTATACAAGGAAGGACATCGATGGGTCTCCGAAATCAAATTTGCACTTTTATGAAGCCCTGTAACAAAAAAGACGGAAACAAATCATCCAAAATTCGGGTCATTTGACTTCTAGATTTGTTGGAAAAGAACGGAATAAAACATAGACAATCTTAAGTTTTCGACCGAGATGCTAACTGATAATAATACAGCTTTAATATTGTATTTGGTGATATGGCAGATCGTAATAGCAAGGGAAACAAAATCCAATTAGCCTTATATGTGTGGGTGTGTCCTTCATAATAATCATATATCAAAGTTATATTCTAACTAAATTAATAACTTTAATAAATTGGACATTGACATTCTGCTCACGCCCCATTCAGTAAATTCTACATCCGACCTTGATGATAAATGACATTTCCCCCGTATAGTGTACGAACACATAATAAAATACTCAGCCCTGTGGCTACTTCTTTATCGTTTTCTAAATGTATTATATATTGAATATTTTCATTAGTTCATCAGGAAATATAGGATGTTAGGTTTTGTCCCCCAACAGTCTTGTCAGACCTCTCAGTTTCAGTTTTACGGACGAGTCATGTCTTATGTTGGTATGTACACACATGTATACTGGCCGATATATATATAATAAAGAGTGGCACTAGAAGGCGTCATGGTATAGCGCGGCTAGGTGGCGCCTGCTCCGTCTTCCTATCTCCTGCTTTGTAAAATAATCCAAGCCTCAGCAGCTTATTTTGCGGCAAGAATTTCTTCTTGTCGTTCTGAGATTTTGAGATTATAACATCTTTACGCATATAGTGTGCAATTATTTGAATAGAAGTTGATTTAACCCTAAATCTATAATCATGCATGTGTTGTGTTTATAGCATGTTCTTTCCATTGAGTTGTGAGCCAGCGTTTCACTTCTGTGATATCGACTCTGGATCTCTCCCAGGCTTAAACACTATCGATATTCTATAATAATATAATCGTGATCGTATAGGTTACTTCTGCGAGAATAATATTATATTATGAATATATTTGATAAGGATAGTGGAGTAAAGAACTAATCTCAGAATCAGAGGTATAGGGTGGATAATACATTGCTCCGAGATGAATAGGAATAGAGAAAATACATCTGCAATTCCAGCTTTTATTCCTGAGCTCCTTTGCTGAAGTTGGGATCTTTTTCCCAACTTGACCATACGAAGGTAGCTGACAGAGACCTTATGAAATAAGGAACAGATCCATCAAGGTATTTGTAACATAAATAAGGAATATATAAATTATATATTGGGTCGAGTTTTCAGAAAATGTACAATTCGCCTTCACCAATCCTCTCAAATAACCCAAATGTCAGACTAAGATAAAGTTCAAAATACAGTTCAACCGAACCAAACAGATTGCTAGAATCAATGAAATGCTGAATATACTCGAATTTACCTAGCATTGATAATTTTTTGCCTAATTTAGCCTAATTTACTAAATGTGTACAGCTGCCAATTGTACATTAATTTTACTGAAAATCTCACCCTTATAATGAATGAATAAGTACAAACTTCATCATAAATTAGAGTAATATTCAACATAATAGATGGTCGAAGTCTGGAAGCTCTAGCGTAAGCCAATAATTAGTTATAAAATAATGAACTAATTTAGTCAGGAAATAGCAGCAGTCCTGGATATGTAGACCCTGGTGGTGGCCAGAGGAACTACGCGGAGATTCTCGGAGATTCTCTGAGGTATCCCGGAGGTATCTGGAGGTATCCTGGAGATCCAGGGAGATCCTTGGAGGCTCCATAGAGGCTTCATATAGTCGTCATAAACACTTCACATGATCGTTACACATGCATGTGAATATCTTGGCAATGATCAGAAGGACAAGAATCAGACATTGAGAACGAAAATTTTATGTCTTTGTTATGAGAATATATTGTCTCCGTTATAGGATAATCATATTCTATATTGTCGTATTAATGATACAAAAATGAAACAAATTTCACGCACATGATTTTTACCAAGCAAGTACAAGAAATATTAAGTGTTAGAATGTGTATCTATGATGGTTCATTATACATATTACCAGTACAGATAAATTAAATAGGTAAGTCAATGTGTTACCAAACGTTACGCTTACTTCTGGTGGCCATTTGCAAAATTGCAATTGACGAAATGTACCCTAAATTTCCTAATATTGTCATTGAATGATTTCCATCATTATTAGGTTAAAGATTTGAAATATATTTAAAATATTTTTGCACCAGAGCACTTTCCTTACAACCCTAGTCCCCGCCAGCCCCCAATGGTATAGTGTCTTAACTGTCATCATACGTCACGCTGTACTACAAAGGTGGTAAAAATTAGACTATACTTAATTCCAACCTTGCTTTGTAGGTATATAGCTGGAATTCAATTTCAAACTGAATAAATTACTAAATAATAGCTTCATTCTCATGAATCATGATCATAAAAATATGAAATAAGAACAATATTACCATCCACAGCCTTATAATGTTGTTCTGCTCAATGGAGATGTATAATTCCCATTAGAAAATAAAAATAAGTGAAAGTAGACCGTACCGGGCAATCACATAATTAAGACAAAAATGTTTAAGGCCAAAAGAACCGCTAAGGTTCAATCTTCAATCAGATCGATGCCTGTTTCCTCAAATCTTAGCAGTGCTGTCAAATGTCCTATTAAATCACAGAATCTAGATAACACAAATACATCCAATAAGTTGGTTTCATGCAGTTGAGACCTATAGTATAGGGAAACGGTAAATGAATGACAACTCACGCCTAGTCTAATCAATCCCAGCTAAAACAGGGGACAGGCCTTTTTGTATTAGGAGGAGGGGAGGACAGGATTTACAAGAGGAATACGGCCTTCTTGTGTGCAACAGAATACATACACACAACATCTACTGGTCAAACGGGGTTGGGGGCCATGAGGAACAAGGGTAGGGTAGAAAAAGGGGACGAAATGGTGAGATGAGACATCTAGAATGGGGTGAAATAATGTACCTGTTTGAAAAGGCAAGTCGCATGAAAAAGTAACGAATGGATGGTAGTGGGAAACGTCGACATTTCTGGGTAATTTTTGCGTAAACGAATTAGTTGTCGGATGAAAGAATCCTTGATCCCACCCATTTATTAAACTTATGATCACTAACATTGAAATAAAAGATATAACAGTGTAACGTCCTTATTCAAGTAAGTTTTGTATTAATTATTACCATACAGACTTCCTCCTTAAAGAAAGAAATTTGAGGAGGAGAAAAGGTAAGGCACCGTCTTTCCGTGCAAGGAACACTGATATATATCCATCCAAACCTTCAATCTCAGAATAATATTATTTGAAGGGGCAATTGTGCGTTGTTTCAGACACAAGCTGTTACATTGTCGGTGGTTGATAATAGGGGAAGTAGAGCTATAGAGGTATATAGTATAGAGCTTTCCCTGGAGCCCTGGAGGAGGTAAGAGTAAATGACGAGGTGAGCTACAAGAAGGCCTATGCTAAACTGATTTTATTATATATATATATATATATGTCTGGTATTCTTACTAAGTTATGTCACTCTATATAGGGTATATAACAAAGAGACTTTGGGTAAAGGTTACAGACACCTTTAGCAATGTGAGGACAAGTGGAAATGTTGTGACTCCCATGTGTAGTCTGCTCTACGACCCCAGGGGAGTTGCTGAATCTTATACTCCCTGACTGTTTTAAGGGGTATTTATCAGAATATCGAGTTGTATTAGCGTCTGGGCTATATGGGGTTACATAGTGGTTGGTATCTATTGGTGTCTTACTCCTACGCAGTTGGTTTCTGGGAAGAACAGCTCTGAGCCGACGGGTTTCGTCCCATTTCTCACAAATGTTTTAACGATGTACTGTTGAAGAGAAATAAAAAAAAATACTATTGGGTAGATAGTGTATGCCTAAATATAGTATACAGTGGTAACTATGTAGGCATGCTCTGTCTCTCCACATGGTGGTATAACACAGTGTATGATAATACACCTCTTGAAAATATATTAATAAGACCATAGTGAAAATATATCAGTCATTTACCCATCTACTGCCTTCTTGTCAGTTTGCTAATCTCCTTCTAGGGCACGTGATCGACTTTTTATTTAAATAGTAAATAAGTGGAAAAGTCATTTATGTGGACCAGACTAGTCTAAAGTCTGAGGCTTCACCATTTTCTACTACCAATTATCATTTTACTCAAAGTATTTAGATAAGCATAGTTTCAACTGACGATAACAAATGTAATAGTTTCAACTATCAGCTCCAGGGAAATACTACCTTTGATCACTAAAATCATAAAACGCACAGATCCATTACAAAATTTTAATTCTTGTAACACAAAAATCGGTTTCTGTAATTGAGTCTATCTGTTGCAGAAATAGTCTGTCTATTAGTATCGCTCGTTAAATCACGGTTGTAAAATTTTATCACTGGTCCCTAATGCAATGTCCCCATTTGTTAGCAAATATTAAACTTGCTCTTGGTTTTAAAATGCAGTTCAAGCTGTCCCACTTTGATTGTTATTAACCTCTATTTCATTGTCGGCTCAATCAACCGCCTCTAATTATTGGTGGTTTTCGATCGCTACTGTGCTTGATAGTGAAAATGATTTACGAAATGAACAATTAAGTTTTTTTTAATCAAAATACATTATTCTTTTTAAATTAAAAATCAAATTTGCTTTCTAAAAGATAACATTGTCAAATGTCTCTGAATTGTATATGGAGACATGGCTTACTCGCCACCAATGCATGCAAAGATAAAGAGCAGACGAACACAACCGCTCAGTGATGGTGATTCTGTGAAGAACAGACATAATACAACAGGTCCACGTACTCCGTTCTATACACTACATGCTCGGAATAGACAATTGTCTTCGAAAGAAGGTGATTCTTCTATAGCATGGCTCTTGTGATCGGTTTTATGCGACAACACAACAGTTACTCCATACTCTATGACATTGTGCATCACATTTATCAACGCACATAATAATTATGTTTTTTCTGCCAATAGAGAATAAAGATTTATGAATAATGTTTGTATTGGCATGCTATTGTATTTTAAGCCTTTTCCAGAAATATTGAATAGCTATATCTATTTAATATGCAACTTCTTTGATGTTGAGAATAAAAATCAATATTCTTCCTTGCTCGATTCGTTTTGACATTCAAACTATGTGGGCACTCGGGAAGTTTGATTCTTACATGTGTAATGACCTCAAGTATAGCGTTGAGGAGGAGAATAAAACCAACTAGAACAAAACCAGCGATTCAATAGTTCCTCTGTTGAATCGTTGCAACCAACTGGTAGGAGATGAATTGGTTCAGTAAATAAAGAAGGTGTCAACAATATGAATAGTGTATACATGGGATAATATAAGTAAAGAAGCACTAAAGTTGCACGTGTACGGAAGTAGGAAGTGTAGTAGTATATATAAAGTTGACATTTAATATGGCATTACACATTCACTCTATAGACATTCATATTGTTAAGGTCTACTTTATAGGAGAACATGTATCAAACTTCATGATTAGCACATCTTGGTCATCATCTAATAAATAAAGTGGACATTTACTAATCATGGCAACCTTAAAGCTGCATACTCAGCTATTACCACAAAATAATCTTACAAAGTGTACTCATAATGACTAATAGGACTGAATATATCAATATTCTGTTGTAATTGTATGTTTATACAATAATTTGAAAATCTTGGTTAAATGACAGTAGATGCATGGGTTAGAAATTAACCGAAAAAAATGAGAAAATCTTTAGTTTTTGATTGATGATAGCTGCGAATGCAGCTTTAATAAGTGTTATCTATATCAGATATTATCTTTCTACATTCACTCCGACAGGAAAACATTTCCAGTGGGACCTACGTTCAAGGGATCATTAACTACAAGGTATTTTAGACTAGACTATAAGCTCCTACAAATATCGCCTATTCGTGACATGATACAGGTAAGAGACCACCGTGCGTGCTTCCACTGGCCAGAGCATGGCACGTTGATGACGTCACTATTTGCTGATGATGTCGTCTGTATCTGTGGCCGTATGTCTTCAGATGTGTCTAGTGGTCTCCTGCGCTGCTACGTTTCAACTTGGAAATCCCCATGGTGTATCTCTTCATACAACTCTTCACTTTGCTCTTGCTCTTCCTCACCCTCCTCCCGACCCTCTCCTCCCCCTGATGATGATCCAACCACGTGACGATTTGCACGGTCACATGGCACGGGGCGTTCTGTGTACGGAGGCGGAGGCTCGATGAAAGAAAACCGTAAAGGCCCTGTCACCGGAAGTACCGGGTCAAACCAGGCATGCGCGCTGCCACCAAACGCCCCATTCATGAACAGCGCCGACTGTAATCGGGTGGAAAATGGAGGAGTCGGGGCAGAGTCGGGAGGTGTCGGAGAGGGTTGTAGGATAGCTGTTTGATGTGGAGAGGCAATTGTTTGTTCGCGGGATTGGCCAGCTTGTGTAAAGATGGTGCTCAAAGGCAGGGGGCGTGCGTCCCTATGGTGTCTTATGGTGTAAGGAGGAGGAGGAGATGCTAGCGCCTGAAAGAGAAGTAATCAAACATAGCTGAGTAACTCAGTACAGAGGCATATAGTTATTCTACTCAGTCATGCAGCCGTAAGGAATGGTCCCTATTTGTCAATGCACAAAATATACATTTCATAAATGGTGATGGTGTTAAGTAGCTGTAATTCTGAATCATGTAACATTGGTACTTATTATTAACTATACAAGTTATTAATATAAGTATAACTATATTTGGGTACTAAGGGGGCTACATTTAGATGGTGGTTCTCCGGAGAACATACAAAACCCACCTAGTTTTATAATACACTATACATGCTCAGAATATGAAGGTGATTCTCCTATAGCATGGGCCTTGTGATCAGTTTTATAGGGCGAAAAATGCAGTTACTGCAATTTATTGCGAATTCCACTAATTGGTGCATTGAGAATAATCTTTCCTTAACACTTCCCCTTAAACATGGGTTTCCATGATTAGGTTCTTTATCCTACAAACGTCCATCAGTGTGTTGTTGTGGTTGTTGTGGCAATGCATGCAGGTGCAGAGGAAATCCTGTAGATTAGCTAATTAATTCATTTCTGGGGGATTACTGTAGAGAAATGGCAATGGAACAATTAAATGATACACTATGCATGTAAGAGGTGTTATATTGCTTTAATTCTTTTGTTTCAACAGATTGCAGCAGCATAGAAAATATTGTTAAACATTTTGAATTATCTCAGGTGTCAGTGATGCCCATATATATGAGAATGCAAGAAAACGTAGGTCCATTCATTTACTAATTAGTACAGGCATTTTAGCATGGAACCCGGAATAAAATAATGTAAAGCTGATTTTTGGATATATGATGCGGGACACATGGGGGAACATTCCCTGAAAAGTCCCCACCTGGGGACTGTGTGCTTTTTGAGATTTTGACGTTTTTGCGTCATTTTCCAGAAAATAGCATTGGTCTCTATGGGAAAAAGCACCTGGTTCAGGCCATTATTGCTAACATTAAGAATATTTGGCATTGTTATTTGCAGGGAATATAACATATATAAATTATACTGTACAGGTTGAGGTACCATAGTAAACATGGATGTATGGAGATTCTAAAAATATATATTTCAACAAAATATCTTTTTTTTTAAATTTTGTTGCCATGGCAACAGTCAGATTTTGGTGAAAAAAGCATTTTCTTAGATCAGGTCATAATAATTTTGGGGACCTAATTCTCTACATTGTGCATGTTCTGACACGTTTTTTAAATTTGGCATGTTGTTAAATAAGGCCTGAAATTTGCAAAAAGCACCAGCTACAAGTTGGTAGACACCCCTGGTGGCCAGTAGCTGCAAAATTCAAGATGTCCGCCCAAAACAGTAAATATGGCATATCTTGGCTTCTATTTGGTAGATCTTCAACTATAATACCATTTTATTGATGTTTATAAGTATGAGGAATTCATTTCTGAAGGTAATTTTATGTTCCAAGGTCATTTTCAAGGTCAAAATCCAATATGGCCCCTACTGAGTAACAAGAATGTTATTTCAGCACTTGATGTAGGCCTATATGCATTCAATAGCCCCCTTCACAAATTCTGTCTCCAGTGCGTACCAGTAACTGCGGGATGAACTTCTGTCATTCTGCGCATGTGCAGTTCAGTTTACTCACCTAGCTATGTGGGCCAAACCGTCACCCTCCACACAGGCTCCCGGTGGATGTTGCGAGGTGTGACCACACGGCCGCTGACCCCCTACAGCCCGTACGGGAGCCCGTACACCTACGCTTACTTGTTTTTGTTGATACACTGTTACGAAAGTTGCTATATACTAAAATCTAGTGGATAAAATGTCCTCTTGTTAAGCATGACCAATCTTAACATGTCATTTGATAATATTGGATAGCTGATACCATTGTACAATCACTCAAATCCTGGGAGAAGAAGGAGAAAGTTAGAAGCCTATGGTTAATACATAAGGCTTCTGTGACCTGCCCGCGGAGCTCATAGTTCAGCCGTTTTCCGCCGCTCTAGGTATGGCGCTACTGTCAATTTGTAAAGTACCGTATTGGTGTACATATTGATGAATAAGAACAATTCTTTTAGGATCAAGGGTGTGAGGAATCCATATTTTTTTTCACTTTTTTCTTTGTAGGTCATTTTGAAGGTCATGGTTCAATATGGCTGCTGTCAGGAATCAGAATGTCATATATTTTGGCTGCCATTACCACTAAATCAATGTATAGTACCAGTTTTTCTATGTTTTAAACTGTGAGGGATCTGTCTCCAAGTCATTTCTCATCAAAGACTGAAATCTTACTCAACAAAACTGATCTGGAAGCCATATTAAATTTTGACCTTGAAAAGGATCTATAATGACCTTGAAGCAGAAAATGATCCCAGAGATGGATTCATTACACCTACAAACATAGAATAACTGCTCTTATACATCGATCTAGAGCTCAAAACATAGAAAAAATGGTATTTCACTTGGATCTAGCAATAACAGCAGTTAAGATATATGATATTCTGGTTCCTAGCAGCAGCCATATTGAATCATGACCTTCAAGATGACCTTCAAATCAAAAAGCGACATAAAAAAGAGATTCCTCACACCCTTGATCCTAAGAAAATTGTTCTTATCAATGAATATGTACACCAACGGAATGCATATAGGCCTACCACGAGAGCTGAGATAACATTCTTGTTACTCAGTAGGAGCCATATTGGATTTTGACCTTGAAAATGACCTTGGAACATAAAATTACCTTCAGAAATGAATTCCTCATACTTAAAAACATCAATAAAATGGTATTATAGTTGAAGATCTACCAAATAGAAGCCAAAATATGCCATATTTACTGTTTTGGGCGGACATCTTGAATTTTGCAGCTACTAGCCACCAGGGGTGTCTACCAACTTGTAGCTGGTGCTTTTTGCAAATTTCAGGCCTTAATTTAACAACATGCCAAATTTAAAAAACGTGTCACAACATGCACAATGTAGAGAATTAGGTCCCCAAATATTATGACCTGATCTAAGAAAATGCTTTTTTCACCAAAATCTGACCGTTGCCATGGCAACAAAATTTAAAAAAAAAGATATTTTGTTGAAATATATATTTTTAGAATCTCCATACGTCCATGTTTACTATGGTACCTCAACCTGTACAGTATATTTTATATATGTTATATTCCCTGCAAATAACAATGCCAAATATTCTTAATGTTGGCAATAATGGCCTGAACCAGGTGCTTTTTCCCATAGAGACCAATGCTATTTTGTGGAAAATGACGCAAAAACGTCAAAATCTCAAAAAGCACACAGTCCCCATGTGGGGACTTTTCAGGGAATGTTCCCCCATGTGTCCCGCATCATATATCCAAAAATCAGCTTTACATTATTTTATTCCGGGTTTGGCCTAAAATTTACCTAAAATGCCTGTACTAAATGGGTTTATCAATTAACTGAGAGGTTTGCTCAAAGGAAGGAAAAGATAGGAAGAGACTTTTTTGTGTTGTGTCATGAGGTTCAAGGATAGGCATTGTAGGGGAAGCCACTTTAATAGTATGTATATATGCAAGTATGTATGCATGTATACATACATGTATACATGATTGTATGTATGTATGTATGTATGTATGTATGTATGTACCCGTATGCATGTATGTATGTATACACGTTAACCAGAGAGTCTACCCATGTAAGATATCGATCATTACCAACATACATACTTGTCCATACATACATAAGATATGCGAACTTCTTTTTTATTGTGTTATGGTCAATCGTAAATACAATTTCAAAAGCATATACTTCAATATCATATTATTGAATCTAGACATATATTCTGAAGATGCTGAGAAAGTTAACATGTGTCTAGACAAATCGTTTACCATTGCCGTATATATCAGCGTTCGCTTTGACCTCTTATACAATGTAAAGGCACTTGTTATTGGTCTGTTATAACGATATCAGGTGTTATGTAACATTACGTAACATTGTGTAACCTCATTATATTTATATTATTATTAATTATCACCTATTATCACATTACTTTAAATCGCTAATTATACTTAACTAGCTAGGACTGTGCAAGTCTACTTATACATGCTAGGCCATGGATATTACGTAAGGGCTCCGCCCACTCATTATTATGCATGTACCCTCCTGGAGGAGCCTGTACCATTAGTTACCATTAAATCAGTTGCTTCGTTCTTCTCATGAAGTTCAGACGTTCGTTAGTCTTCTTCCATTAGACCATTACACTGGCGGACAACCCGCTCGATCTTGGACATAGAGATTTTTTTTTCTCACAAAAAGCGAGTTTATTTGCAATTTGAAGCATGTTTTTGAGCGATGGAAGAGGCTGCGAATACGCCTGAGTTGGCTCTGTTCGACAAGATTAAACGTTCCGTTGAGCGTTTGGCAGCGTTACCGCAAGCGATAGTAACGAGAGGACAGAGACGAGAGAACAGAGGCAAAATCTTGAACCAGCAGCCGAGGCAATTGGAATTTGTTGAAGACCCATACGAAGTGCCTCAGGACATGGAAAATGTCCCAAATGTAAATGCAAGATTAAATCCAGAAGCAATTCCATTACCTCCACCACCAGTTCGTCAAAATCAACAGGAGGAGGTGGTGAACAACGATATAAATGTGGACTTAATTGACGAAATTATTAACAGAAACGTACAGCAGTTGGCTGGAAACAATATTGGGCACGAGGAACACATTGAGGACGTGTCAGACGAGGAGGAGCAGCTCGTTGGAGATGAGCAAGACCAGCAAGAAGGAGTGGACCTTAACTTAGAGGGAGAGCAGGAGCCTGAGCCAGCTGTGGAAGCAGCTAATCCAGTGGAGAATCAACAGGAGGAGTTGCAGGAAAATCAGCCTCAGGTCGGTTTGAATGTTGATAATAATATTGAAAGAAATGTTGTGGAAGAAAACCAGGTTGATGAAAGGGACATAAATAATCACAGAGAGAGAGTGTTAACCCCTAGGGTGCCAACACCTCCTTCTCCGAGGATTAACCCAGCTAATCAGATAAACCAAGCAGATCAGGCTAATCGAGGGCCATATTACCCATTCGAGACCCCTGGTTTAAACGACAACTTTCAAACCCCTTTACAGACCCCTGCAAAACCAACTTTGAATCAGCTTATGCAACAGACACAGAGGCCTATTCTGAAGAATTTCCCACAGGCCCCAGTGTTTAACGTGAATGGTCCGAGACCCCCTGTGATAAATGGTCCAAGACCCCCTGTGATAACCCCCCATCACGTACAGCAACAAGTCCCACTTAGACCTGATCCATATCAAAACTGGTGGGATATGGCGAATAGACAGGGAGGTTTGCCTTCTCCCAGGCACGTGCAAGATGAGGGAAATGCTGGTATACATGAACAGTTCTATACCCCCTACCAGTATGTTCCACCTCAAGGACAATATCAGCAATACGGTGAAAATGTGGCACAACAAGGACAAAACTTTGTGCAACAACAGGCACAAAATGCAGTGCCACAACAGCCTCAAAATATTGTGAATCAGCCACAGCAATACCAAGTCCCAGATCCCAACGTTAATGTGAATCAAGCTCCCCAGCCAAGAAACATTGATCAGGGGATCCAGAGAGGACGACAAAGGCAGGGAAGGGGTAGGAATACACCCCCTCACAGACAGGTGCCTAGGCAGAATTATCCTAGGAACCAGACCCCTAACAGACAGCAACAAAATTTTCAATTGCCAAACGTACAACAAGGGATGTACAGACCACCACCCCCACCCTATGGTCAACATCTCTACGATTTGGTGGATGAAATAAAGCAGATGAGATTAGATCAGACTGCTTTTCTGGATGTGTCTCTGAGAAGGCAAGCAGAGGCTACTGGCCTCACTTCGACAGCAGCATTATCCAAGCAATACAGAAAGCCCCCCTTGGTTTTCGACAAGCCCACAGCTATGAGACCTGTGAATGAATTCTTTGATGAATTTGAGGCATTTACAGTGCCTATTCGCGAGGATAACCAGCTTATGGTTACCACTCTGGTCCAATACTTGTCGGGGAGGGCTAAGACCTTCTATAATCAAATAGTTGGTGTATATGGCGACACATTGCCATATAATCGCATTAAAACTGATTTTATTGCTAAATTCAGTGAGCTTCCTTTAGCTGAGGTGTTGAGGGATTATTCCCATAGAAAGCAGGGCAGGCACGAGAAGGTGATAGATTATGACAACGATATGTTAACCTTACTCTCTAAGGCTAATGTTCCCTTACATGTCCAGATCAGATTCTATGTTACGAATCTGAGACCAGAATTGGCTGGAAGAGTGGCCTCTGAATTTCCAACCACTTTAGATCAGGCCTCAAAAATAGCAGCCAAGCATGAGGGAATGATAGCCTCCGACAGAGCCCCTAGCCACATGCCTATGGAGGAAGCAATACACATGATGTATTCGAAGAAAGAAAAAAATTATACAAAGAAATACAGCGAGGATAGTGATCGTAAGAGAGAGCAGTATCACAGATCTCGAGCTGATAAATATAGAGAGGCTAGGAAAGCCCAGGAAAAGAAGGGAGAAAAGCCTCAGAAATACAGAGCAAAGCACAAGAATTATGACAGCTCTGACTACTACGATAGCAGCAGAGAGAGGTCGTCCAGTCGCCACAGCAATTTTAGCAACAGAAGCTCCAGCAGGGAGAAAAGTGGTGATGAGAAAAAGTATTATAAAAAGGACAAAAAGCATTTTAGAAGCAATAGCAAAGACAAATCGGTTTCCTTCAACAAGGACAAGAAACATAGATCGAAATCGCCAAAGGGAGGTGAAAACAAATGGAGAGATGTCACCCCCCACAGATCATCCTCCAAAGAGAGTGATGATTTAAACGAATAGGCTGTGTCTGGGAGGGCGACCGACACAGCATAAATGAAATTGTTGACGAATTAGGCAAGCCAATGGACAATCCCAAACAAGAGTGTGTTTCTCCTAGTAAATCGGTAGCAGAAAAAGACAGAATATCCCGAATTAGAATAGGCAAGTTTGCTGGTACAAAGAAAAACATTATTTCTTCCACCAACACAGACAGGGACGACGACAATTGCCAAGCAGTGCTGAAGCTGAGGAAAGCCAAACATAAAGGTGAGAAAGTTTCGGTCACTGCTCCAATTGATAGAGGTTGCATAGAAATCGAGGTAAAAGATTTGAATATGCCAGTTCTTGTTGATACAGGTGCCACTATTTCTTGTGTTAGTTCTGCATTTTTCAGGAAAATCCGAAGTAAAATACCCAATGGGAAGGTTTTACGCTGTAATATTAAAATATTTGTTGCAGATGGAGGAGCACATCATTGTTATAAGAAAATCGAGTTAAATTTCATGATAGAAGGCCAACAATTCACCCATAGATTTATCGTTCTTCCTGCGTTAACCAGAAGCATGATACTGGGAGTTGATTTTTTACGAAAGTTTAGAGCAAAGATTAGCTTCAAATCAGGACAAAAACAACAGGTGTTTCCTATCAGAGCTGCACGTAGGTTTGTGATAGCTCCGGGGACAGAATACACCACTGTCGCGGCAATCACTTCTTATGAAGATATGTTAAATTCAATAGGAGTGACTGAGAATTTGCAGCGACAGAGGCCAGTTTCTTTCCTTGTTAAACATGCGTTAGTTAAGCCATTTGGAGAAAATAAAGTTCCTATAACCATTTTTAATGCCTCCAAAGCAGCCACAACTATCGAGAGAGGAACAATTCTGGGTTTATATACGTTGGCTCACGAGGACGAGTTTTATTCCCCCAAAGAGGTGGAAAATTTGAATGAATTGGTCGCACAATCGAGTGAAAACAATGATAAGGTAGTTGATTTTCAGATCGGCGAGGATTTGAATCCTGAACAGAAAAAGGAGCTACTAAGTCTATTGCATGATCATGAAAATTCTTTTGTCGGTAAGGATAAAAAACTAGGGTTAACTACAGAGTATGAACATGGCATTGATTTAAAACCAGATTTCAGTCCCACAATGAGACAGCCATACCGAATGAACCCAGTCATGACCAAGGTTATGGCTGGAATTCTGAAGGACCAGGTAAAGCAAAATTTAATCGAGAAATGTGTGGATCCTGTAGAATTTAGTTCACCTTGTTTTTTGGTACAAAAACCAATGACAACAGACGGTAAAAGAGCCTGGCGTCTTGTGATTGACTATAGGCAAATAAATCGCTCTGTAAAGGACGAAATAAGACCTTTTCCACGCGCCGACGACACTATCGAAGCTGTGGGGCAAACACAAGGTCGATTCTTCTCTCGCTTAGATGCATTTGCTGGTTTCCATCAGGTGGGTTTAAGGGAAGAAAATCGATTTATTACAGCATTTAATACGCCTCTAGGAGTGTATAGGTACAAAGTCATGCCAATGGGACTTAAAACTTCTCCAAAAGCGTTTCATTCTCTAATAGAACATGTATTGAGAGCAGTCCCAAATGCATTCTATTACGTAGATGATGTGGTGATCGCATCACCTACATGGGATTCTCACGTGCAGGATATCAAGAATGTATTTACAGCTTTTGATAAGGCAAATATCAAATTTAAAAAGGAAAAGTGTTCCTTTGGTCTCAGTAGAGTCCCCTTTTTAGGGTTCATTGTCGACAAGGATGGGATACATCCTGACCCAGCAAAACTAGACGCTTTGCGATCGTTTCCAACCCCAAAATCAGTGAAACAAGTACGTTCGTTTGCTGGGCTGGCTAATTATTATAGGGTGTTTATTCCTAATTTTAGCCAGATAATGAAGCCCCTATATATGCTGACCAAGGCAAAGGTTAAGTTTGTATGGACGTCTGCGGCAGAGAGTGCTTTTAATAAAATTCGAAATGCAATTCTGGAGGATGCAGTTTTGGTATATCCAGATTATTCAAAAGAATTTATTTTAGCTTCAGATGCTTCTAACCAAAGTTTAGGGGCCTGCATATCTCAAGCCGATATTAATGGGAATTTGAGACCAATTGCCTTTGCTGGGAGAGGGTTAACCCCAGCTGAGCAAAAATACAGTGCCACAGAAAAGGAATTGGCAGGCATCCGATTCGCCCTAGGAAAGTTTAGACATTATGTTATGTCTAAGCATTTCACGATTCTCACCGATCATGCAGCCCTTACTGCAATTAACACTAAAAAGGATCTAACTGGTAGAATGTTTAGATGGCTAGATTTCTTTGGACAATTTGATTTTTCGGTCAAATACATCAAGGGAAAATTGAACATCATCCCAGATGTTTTATCGAGAAGAATATATGATCCAAATATACCAGCAGTCCCACATGTGGAGATGAAGAAATCAGTAACATTCAATCCCATCCAAGCCACTAAACACTATAAACAGGAGGATCCTTGCGAAAATAACCCCATCATGCTCTACAAGAGCAGAAAAATACTTAAGACATCAGGACAGGTACAGGAATTAGATAATGAAGATCCACAAATTCCTGAGTTTCCAGACCTTCCAGGAAAATTGCATAACTATGAGCCAGCGATAAACACTGTAGAGGAAATCCTAATTGCTCCAGTGGAAACGAGAGCTCAAAATCGTGCAAAGCAATTAGGAAATGTTGATACAAGACCCTTGACTAGCAAGCCAGATGGGATTAGTAGGGATAAGATGTCTACCCCAGCTTGTGTGTCTAAGGGAAGCAACATCCAGAAGGCTAGGAAAACAAAGGCAAGACCTGTAATAAGACCAGGAAAATACACTTCCAGGAACAGGATAAATACCCCAAATCCTGGAGATGGAATGGCGAATAAACATACGATTGAGTTGCCATTTGATAAGCTGAAATTACAGCTGGCGCAGGGGGATGATTTGTTTTGTAAACTAATGTCAGGTTACATTGAAGGAAAACAATTGCCCAAGAATCATGAGTTGACTAGGTTAATTCTGACCACACACGATATGTTTTTCATTCAGGATAACATACTCTGCAGGTTGCCTAAGAGGACTAAGATAGCTCAGATGGCAAATTCCTTTCAAGTGGTAATTCCACAGACATTACAGGCCCCCTTGATCAATTATGTACATGGTAATTCAATTAATGCACATGTTGGCTATGCAAAGACACTCTCTTTACTCCAGGCCCGATTCTTCTGGAATTCGATGGCTAGAGATACGAAAGACCATATTACATCATGCCATGAGTGTCTTCAATCTAAAAGTGTAAAGCATCCGAATAAGCTCCCCATGAAGATCAGAGAAACGACTTTCACACCTTTTTCAACTTTGATGATAGATGCAATGGGTCCTCTACCTAGAACACAGAGGAATAATTGTTACATCCAGGTAGTGACTGATCATTTTTCAAAGTTCTGCTTTATATGGCCGACACCAGCTATTACAGCAGAAAGGGTAGCAGCTGAATTCCATAAATATGTAATAGCATACGTCGGTGTCCCTAAGATCTTGAGGAGCGACAATGGCAGCTGTTACATAGGAGAAACTTTTAGAGAAAAATGCAAAGCTTGGGGAATAAAACAAGTGCATGGTTCGCCATATTTAAGTCGATCACAGGGAGAAGTAGAACGCCAAAATCAGTCGATTATTGGTTGTTTAAGGACGATGGTGAATGAGAATCAGACGAATTGGGATTTATTTTTACCTAATATCCAATTTGCTCTGAACGCTTCAGATCATTACACCACTGGCATATCGCCCTATCTCCTTGCATTCGGCAAAAACCCGATCATTCCCTCAGAGGCTCAACTGCAAGATGACATAGCCCACACTCAGCCAGTAATAGATCAGTTATTACAAATAATGAAAACAAAGGCTGAAGCGGCTGAAATTGCAAATAAAAGCAGAAGAGAGAGGGAAAGAAAAATGAAAGAGAAGCATGATACGAAGGCCAAGCCCCACACATTAGACGTTGGATCTATAGTCTATGCTAAAGTACATCGTTTGCTAAGGCAAAATACAGCAAAGAAATTGCAACAACAATTTGCTGGACCATTCGTTGTGTGTGGGTTCCCATCCCCATATACTGTGAAGATCAGGAATTTGGAGACTGGGGTAGAGGTAAAAAGACCAGTACATGTACAATTTATAAAGAAATCCAGTGCGATTGATAACAAGTTTATCAAAATACTAGAGACAGCAAATAAATAGGAAAATAATTCTGGTCGACAGGATATATCTTAGAGTAAATTACTAGGATCCGGGGTCCCCGTGGGTTGAACAGATGGTATCTATTTTGAGTCAGATAGGCGGCATTATTATGCAAGTCCAGTAGGATGGGACGATGCAATCGTATTATGTAAATGATGCTGAGTGATGGTGGCACGACAGCTCCTAGTATACGCCCCCCTTGCTATATATGGTGTGGAATGTCTTCCTCAGGAAGAGCAATTCCAGGGTCCTGAGCTGCTATTGGTCAAGATTATTCATGGCTTGAGGCGGACATTACTATATGACCAGCCGAATTCAAGTTCTTCCTTAGCAGTGGCCAAAACCATCGGGGAGAGTTGAGCTGCTCGTTTTATTTTTCACTGATAGTGAGCTGCTACACGATAGGCACAACGATTTATCACCATGTTCCGTCTTGCAATCTGGTAAGTGTCGTTTTGAGACTTGATTTACGATTGCTCTGATGTTTATATTTATGTGGATACCCATCAATGCCAAGGATTTACTCATGGATTACACCGGAATATTATTCTTCCTTTTATTGTATGTTGTTATTTATATGTGAGCATGATAGTGGAGATAAGTCATTTAGTGGCAAGAGGCCCCCGACATATGGCCTTAATCGTGAAAATAGATTAAGCATAAGTCCAGTCGGTAATATAGACGGGATATACTTTTTGGGAAAATATCGCTTTAGTTTTGAATTCTGAACACAAAAGTTTACGAGAATTTTTCTTTTCTTTCTTACCTTCGTTTAGGCTTCTGTTCCTCACCGTATGGGCAAATGCGGACTCTGTAGTGAAACACAACTACGGGGTTGCATTTGCTGGAACGAGGAAACCCATCTTGACGGACGTGGAAAAAACCTATGTCCAAATAGCAATCCCAACAGTGATTTTGCCACCTAATGGAACAATCGTTAGGATGGAAAATCACTACAATACAACATCAGACATGAGACTTATTAGAGATAAGATCCAAGGCCTATTGCAGCTTGTTTATGGGACAGCACTTGAGTTATTTGATAAAATAGAGAATGTGGCAAACGACAGATACAATAGGTATAAGAGAAAAGCGTTTTTACAGCCTATAGGCGATACAGTTTCTGCAGCCCTAGGCTTAGCTACAGACCCCCATTTGGCTTTAGTGGAGAGCAAGCTTGATGCTTTAATAGATACTTTATCACTGGGAAAATTATCCGATGTGAACAGGGATAAGGTAGTTTTAGGTCTTACTAAGCAATTGAAAAACTTATTCAGGCACGCTTCTAAACACAATAGTGAGGTAGGGAAATTATTTATAAACTCTACCGACGAAATTAAGGATCTGACGAACCAGATCGATGCCTTTGTAGCTAACCTAACTTCAGAAATATCTAACACCATGGCTTTACATGCGATGCTGCATGAAGCAACTTTAAATTTGTTAGTACTAATAGAATATATAGATACAGCTAGGACATTATTGAAGGGATTGGACGATTTAAAACATGGTGTTTTGTCGGATGTATTTCTTCCGATGGGAGGCCTAAGAGAATTGTTGAAACCTGTAGCAACCAAGTTGAAAGTCCAATCTCCCACGTTGAGGATTTTGGACGATTCCTTGGACAGCTCCTACACTAGAGTAGAAAATTTTTCCTTTAAAAACAATTCTCTGTTGATAACAATTCCACTAATAATTTCACATAATGACGATAACTGCATTGCATATCGACCCCTGAAATTCGGCATACCTATTCACAGTAGCTCGAACGATTCAACAGGGTATACCATGTTAGAGACCGAGATACCCCATATTCTGGCAAAATGTCCCCTTCAGGGAATTTATTTCGAAATGAAAATTCATTCGTTCGAGCAGTGCACACAGCTCAGGAATTCAGTGGCATGTTTTACTCCTCCAACTCATATTCTAAAGGGAAAAGAAACTTGTTATTCGGCCATTTTTAAAGATAAAGCTTCTGAAATTGCTCGGTTATGTGTATTCCACACATATCTGACTAAACCAACCCCATTCTTTCATTTGACTATGAATAGGATGCAACACCTACTGGTTGGTCGTACGACCAAAGTGACTTTGGCTTGTCACAAACGACCCAGAACTAGGATGGCTTTGAGCCTTTTGGCTATAGTCAAGGTCCCTTGCGACTGTGCCCTAGTTAGTGGATCTTTAGTAATCTCCGCCCCTAGGGATGGATGTATTACTTGGAATCAGACCAGTATATTTGTTGAATCAGGATTTAATTTAGCCATAGCAGCAATTTTTAAAATTCCATTCAAAAATCTAACTGGAGAAACCAAACATGGATCACGAATTCATCTAAATTTGCCCACACCCCAAGATATGCATGCAGCATTGTCACATCTACCCAAATCGATTATAGAGTCAGGAATGAACACAGAGAGGCTGGCTAACGAGCTATTAGTGGCTGACAAAATGGCAAATGATCGGTGGGAAACTCTGAAAAAGTCAGTTAGTACCATGTCGACTCATCCAGCCACTATAAACATAGCGTTGATTATCAGTCTTGGTGTGACAATATTTTCATTTTATTTATTTTATAGGATTCACAAGCTGGCAATTATTTGCACGTTTGTGAGGCCCATTCAAGCTTTTAGATTAAACCTATCGGCCCCAGTCTTCGAGGACATAAATCTGGGCTTCGATATCCCAACCCCACAACCTATGACTCAAGACCTACTGCCATACGAACCCCCAAGTCCAACACAGGCAATTCTCAAAATAGTTGCAGCAGTTATTGCCTTCAAGATCCTGAGATTCCTGTGGAAAAACAGGAGATGTATCTGCAATTATTTGCCTAGATGTTTCACGTGTAAAAGGTGTACGAAAGATGTAAACGATGAATCAGCCTCTTGGATCACTCTGAGATTGCACTCGGATGAGAGTCTGGTCTCAATACGTTTAATGCAAATCCCATTTGAAGTGAATTCTATTCTTGGATCTTCCCCAGCCCCACCTCTAAGGTTGGGAAAGTCTCATGTCAATTGGTGCTGCTGTTGCAATCTATCATTGGACCTCCGTTGGAAGGCTGCCCTATCCCTGAAGATCCATAGGGCCAACAAACAGATCTTGCTTCCAACCAACGTAAAGGTGGATAGGAGGTACAGAAGCGAACTGGCAGCCATCATGGAGCCATCATCAGAGGCAATGTATGTCCTGGTGATTGAATCCAAGAACGGATCCTACCAGATCCCGTGGATCAACGACCCCAACGGGTCCAACGTGAACATGTAAGTCTATATATAATTAATATATGGACTGAAACAATAGTTATTCTTGCCCTTATAGACGTGTAGGGTGTTCTTTTCTCACGAATATTTTATATCCGTCTTTTCTTCTTGTTAATGTATGTTGATGTTTTACTTTCTGTAATGTGGCTTTCATGGGAAATATTGGCACAAAAGAACTGTGAAATTTTAAAATAATCATTTACAAAATACCCAAAGTATTATGCAACCTGTCATTGGTATGTGGTCGGTGCTTTCTTACAGGAGCACGGCGGCGTACTTGTCGGCAAGAGAGAGTGGCCAAGAAGAGGAGATGCTTATAGTTCCCCACGCCACGAATGTGACAGGATCACCCTAGGAGTGCCAGATATAATTTTACTTTACAAGGACATTAACATTTTATTTAATATTTGATTCAAATGGCAAATGGATCGCCCCCATTTGTCAAGGTGAACAGCAACGGCACCTTTACTAAATAATATTGACTTTAATTTCTCTTGAAAGAGAGGAAGGACTTTACTTGTTTATACAAGCTAAAATTTTTTTTCCTGGGTTCTTTGGAATTCAGTCGATAACTTTAAATGACATTTCATGCAACAGACAAGCGTTATTGTCTGATTTTATTCATTGCATTTCTTCTTGCTTTTATTTTTTATTCCCGTACTTGTGTGTGATTTATATGTGTTGATCGATGACGACTTTAGGTACATACAGGATTGGTGAGGCCATTAATGCCTACGATTAGGTCGTATCATCGACTCTGTTTGCTTTGATTACACTGAGTAGGTACTCAGCTCTCTTGGTATATGTGTGTTTTTAGTGTAGATCTAATTACCAGACATAACAGTTAATATGTTTGGAGGAACTACTTTGAGTTATACATTGAGGATTGAGATAACCCATATGGTTCCCTCAAGTGTTTTGTTTATTTAGCGCCACACGACAGTGGCATATGGCTGTAAAGTGATTTACTGCACACTAAGTACTGTATACGTAATAGGATACCCCCTGAGGATACGATGCGATGGCCATAAGCCAGGGTGTAATCACACCAACAGGGGACGACTATGTAGTACAGACTCTTAAAGGAGTCACTAGATCTGTTTCCAATAAGGACAGATGGTTTCTTTTTACTGGTGTAAATAGCGTGAGTAGGATTGACATACCATAGACCAAGAGATTTATATGATCTTATGACTAGGTGGATATGATACGTCAGCAATACTAAGTCTAGCGGATCAGTCGCTTTGTTACTTGAAGTTGTAGTGTTATTTAGCTAGTCATATGTACCCACGGGTAATTATTTTGCATGTATTCTACTGCAAGTAGATGCAGAAAGAAGACATTTTTGCTATGCGATTGAAAAATCGAGCGTAGCGACGGGGTGAACCGTCATCCTTGTAGGAGTAGAAGGGGATGGGGTTGACCTGTTACATAATCAGCAAGCGAGGCCAGTTGATTACATATCAGGCCTTGCGGGATTATTGAATTTATTTATCTCCGGGTATTTATTTGAAAAGGAGATAACTAAATGTATCGGTAAATTTTTTTTTTTTGTATATTACTAGATTAGACAAGATCTAATTTTGAATAAGGAATAGGCTATGGACCAGGAATGGGAGGTGGGTAGTTGGAATATACCAATACTCTTGCTCATTCGGCAATGGATCCTTGCCTATGTGCGTGTAGGTAGACAACAGTAGAATATAACAATCTCTTTCTGAAAAAACTTTGTAGCCCATAGTACGGGTGTGTGTTCGGCTCAGCGGTGGCGTTCTCAATGGTTCACCGCACAAAGGACCAGCTATTTATACTTGGTAGGTGTCCGGTCCAAAACCGATTCGACGGTGGCGCCGGCTGGTGTCACTGTTTGGACCGACCTATTGGGAATTTAACATAGGAAAAATTAAAACGACGTAGTTTGTTCCTGTTTGCACCGGACTATTTAGACTTTAACATAGGATCCCAATATATTTCAGGATTCCACGCGTGTTGGTATACGCGATGTTCTTTTATTATGTGTGATTAGAGTAAAATTCTCAGATTGGACCGTACTATTGGGAATTTAACACTGGAATTTGGTTTTTCATAGGGTTAACACTTGCGGTGTTTGCAGATCTTGTCATTTTTTTTATTTTTTTTTTTATTATGACATGGAACCCTTTGTGTAAGATAATAGCCAGATTTTTCAAGCGATTAAGACCTTAGTATTAGCAGTTCTTTCACTTTCTGAGTTTACACTCTTACATGTTCATAACGACGTTTTAAATCTTTATGAATTTATTGAAAATGTTTACAAAATGGTAATTAAATCGTATGATTTATCTTTTATGTATTTAATATCTTTTTGCGCACAATGTAACCGCGCATATGGCTTGGTATGGATAACTAGGTAACAGCACAGCTATTTAAAAATTATTAATTCTTAATATTTTTAATTTTTCAAAAATTCCTAAAAATTTTCTTGTAAGTTTTTAGGGTACACCCTCACTCGATACTTCGTATCTGATTGAGGGCGGGGGGGGGGCAGTGTTATGTAACATTACGTAACATTGTGTAACCTCATTATATTTATATTATTATTAATTATCACCTATTATCACATTACTTTAAATCGCTAATTATACTTAACTAGCTAGGACTGTGCAAGTCTACTTATACATGCTAGGCCATGGATATTACGTAAGGGCTCCGCCCACTCATTATTATGCATGTACCCTCCTGGAGGAGCCTGTACCATTAGTTACCATTAAATCAGTTGCTTCGTTCTTCTCATGAAGTTCAGACGTTCGTTAGTCTTCTTCCATTAGACCATTACACAGGATCTAAAAGAAGTCCTGTAAGTTTCCTAAACATGTTAGGCCAGGGATGCAATTTCCTTTGATGTGCAAGAAACATATCACAAATAGTCCAAATAGCGATGTATCTATCAATTAAAACGTTTGAATCTCAGTCAGTATTACAAAGGACTCATCTTCATCAGTTATTGTTCTGAGATGAATGATTTATTCAGTCTCAACTGAAAAGATCCTGGGTGATGAAAAATAACCCATTTGTTACCTGTAAGTAACGTCTGTTTGTTCCAGTCCCAATTTTGCACGCATTGAAACTAGTTCTCATTTTACATAAGGGACTAATTTGCGGGAATAATAACACCTGTTTCCCATGGCAACGAATTTCATCTTCCAATAAAAGCCTGGCCTTCATATGACCTCAACAAAGAGGATGATTTTGTTGCATGGTGCATAGCGGTTTTGGCTAATGTACTTCGAGGTGAAAAGTTCAATACGAAATCTTATTAGTTTTTTCGCACCTGTGCCCCTCCCCTCTAAAGATAACTTGGTAGATAATGATGATTATTCAGGTGGAATACTCCTGACAAAGTTTCGCTCAACTGTTCAAGTCAATTACCAAAGGTTAATACCATTTTGAGTGTCACAATTACGCTTAAGTACTGTGATATACCTCTTATGTCTTGATATTGTTATCAGCATGATTGTTTCTGATGACGCCCGCAATGGGTTGGTTTGGCGACTCAGATCTATATATATAGTCTGTTGTCTATCACACTTAAAGCTGCACTCTCAGCTTACATCGATCAAGAACTGAAAATGTTCTACTTTTTGTTCCATTATTTTCCGAACCATCTAAAAGTCATTTGACCAAAATTTTGGAGGACTGTGTCCAGTTGTTATTGCGATATGGCTTCTAAAACGTTCCCATTTCTATTTGGTGGACCCGCCCAAATCCTTCCCAGTGAAGACTTCACTTATTATCGCTCAACGGCGGCCGTTTTTGCTCGGTTAATTCGGCTTCAAATTAATATATAAACAAATGACAGCAGCAGAATATTGATTAATTCAGTCTGATAAGTCATAATATGAGTAAATTTGGTAAGAGTGACTTTGTCACAATACCTGAGAATGCAGCTTTAAAGTTGTGTTCTGTAAAGTGTCACTTGCCTTAAGTAAGCAATAGTATTTCTAAATACTTGCTAAACCCTCTTCAATCTATCTCTATTTCCTGGGTATGATCCTAAACTGCCTCCCTCACAGCTCTCCCGCCCTTGATAGAACCTTCAATGTGTTGATAAGGACGTAAAGCAACCAATCTCACTCACTCACTCCTCTTCAATCTGGTACTAATACATTAGCTATCCATTGTGTGGGGTATGGTTACCCTATATGTATAACTATCATTCAATGCTTCTAATCAATAAGCATGCTAGATAATCCTACAGAAAATTATCTATTTCATATCAATTAGGTATCTATAATTTCTTTTCAAACGACAGCTCATGAATAGTAGGGCGGTCATGGCGGTCGGAAGTGCTCTGTAAGTTTCTCATGATCTGAGAAATATTGCCTGGTCAGACAGATTCCAAGAATTGGAACGTTGCAATTGACTTATTCATTGGTGAATCTCACATTAGTGCACAGAATATGTGCACATAAAACATGTATGCAAGAATATATGCAAGAATACTATAGCTGCCTTTTACATTTATAAACAAGCTGCATGACTTAGGCCTTGCGTTACAGGCAGTAACCCTACAGAATTCCCATCATTCCATGGTAGTCCTCTTCAACCACTCTCATGTGCTGTCTCGTTGCTCTTTGGCAAGCAAAACAACCTCTCCGCGCAGGGATAAAATTACAAAATATTGCCGGTTTGGGAAGTGCTACTATTTTATTAATTTCTGTCAGGGAATTAAAAGAGGACATGATGAGAAGGCTCTGCGGATAGCGATCAGTGCCCGATCCTGATAAATACTGGAGGAAATTGGAAATAATTTAAATCCATATCATGAGTTTTATTTGTGGTGTTGGTTTTTTACCGAGTTCAAATCTTGCCAATCTCAGCGTAATTCCTGAGGCTATTGAGGACAATTTATAGCAGCTTTGCCGTTTAAATAATTCAACTTTTTATTATCAGATTCATGTCCTCAATTGTTCAATATCCCTCGTCCTTTCTCATGCATGTTCTCTTCCTCTTCCATTTTCTTTCTCTAACGTCAACTAAATTGTGAAAACTCAAGAGGTGCGTTTACCCCGAGTGTAACCGCGTAGAGCCCACCCTGTAGAACCCAACAAGATCCGGATGTAGAAGCGTTCTGTTACCCAACATATATATATGTGGCGTGGGAGGGGGAGGGGGAGGGGGCGGGGGAGGGGGCGGGGGAGGGAGGGGGAGGGGGTGAAGAGAGGGAGGGGGTGAAGAGGGGTAGGGGGCAGAGGGGGAGGGGGAAAAGGGTCAGGGGGTAATGGAAAGAAGGGGGAATGAAAATGCCAATTGAAAGATGGGATAGGAAGGGATGAGGGTGGGGATGGGGAGGGGGGAGGTGATGGGGAGGAGGGGATAAGGGGAGGTTGCTGCTAAATAGATATATATCCTCATTCATTGATCAATAATCAATTGATTATATTTTATTACTTGTAGATAGACTCTGAGCAGTTCATTAGATGAACTTCTTTCTACCTTAGAGTAATATTTCTACTCATGCCCTTGAAATGATATCTAGGAAATTATAAACCATATGCAAGTATATGTCAGAGACAAACTTAAGTGGAATGGGTTACTTTAAGAAAAGTATTAATCCCCACCTTCTTCCAAAAAGAACCACATCTGTTAATGGGGCCATAAAGCATGTTTAATGGGGCCCGCCATTGTGGTCAAAGTTCACCACATGATAGGAGAAGGTTGAATGTTTTCTTTCCCCCAATTGAATTGTTTATAAATACTTGGGAATAGGGCTGGTACTTAATCTCGTTGGATTCAGTTACCAGTGTAGACAGTGGGTAATTCTCCCAATAGAGTGTCATTTGGTTTCCCAGCCTAAGGTTTAGATGACCTGTATTTGAGATGATCACACCTAGTAATAACAAATTTCTTTTTATTCCTTGGCAAAAATAAGGCTGTGGGAACCCTACTTTTAAAATTCTTATGCCAAAATAAGTCTTTGTTACACTAGAAAGTAACAAATATCTTGGGACTTTGAATTTGATAGAAAATATTACTTATGCTGAAACAAATGGATTCTACACATCCACAAAATTGGATGTGTTCCAGGAAAATGAGTCACAAATCTTGGAAAAAAATATTGTTCAAAATGATTTATTCACAAGATTTCTTTTCCTCAATTTTGAGGGGCATAGCGTTTTTAGTCATATTAATCCATGTATGAAACTTTAAGACAGTGTATGAATATAACGTTGTGTGTCAAATGTCATATTATGGAGTAGATTTATTGAATTTACTGGTAATTGTCTACCTAGAACTATTGCAAGTTTCAGGCCACCTAAAATATTGAAACACTTCTTAAATGTGCTTCATGTTTACCATCATTGGAATCTATCATTTCTCATCATTTCAAATATGATGAAATCCATTTTGGGACTTGTGCCTCATTTTCCAAACAAGAAAACTCCCCAAGAGTAATTATCAATATTAGATTGCATGAATTTAGATTTTAGAGGAGGGAATATGTATGCAAGTAGATTAAAGAGAAAGGCTATTAGCCCACAACGTCTGTGAAACCTGTTATTGCCTAAAATAACATTCTTTAACCCACTGTCCTTCATGTAGAATAGCAGAATATGCTTTTTAAATATTGAAAAAGTCACGAAAGTCACGAAAGTTCACCACTCAGCCTATAGACACAAAAAGTCCTGGTTGGAGCACCACAGAGCCTATAGTCACTATAAGCCCCCACTGGAGCACCACAGAGCCTATAGTCACTATAGGCCTCCACTGGAGCACCACAGAGCCTATAGTCACTATAGGCCTCCACTGGAGCACCACAGAGCCTATAGTCACTATAGGCCTCCACTGGAGCACCACAGAGCCTATAGTCACTATAGGCCTCCACTGGAGCACCACAGAGCCTATAGTCACTATAGGCCTCCACTGGAGCACCACAGAGCCTATAGTCACTATAGGCCTCCACTGGAGCACCACAGAGCCTATAGTCAACATAAGCCCCCACTGGAGCACCACAGAGTCACTATAAGCCTCCACTGGAGCACCACAGAGCCTATAGTCGCTGTAAGCCCCCACTGGAGCACTGCAGAGCCTATATAGTCACTATAAGCAACCATTGGAGCCCTACAGAACCTATTCTCTATTATAGTCTTCCGTGGAGCACTACAGAGCCTATTCTCACTACATAGTCTCCCTTGGAGCCCTACAGAGCCTATTCTCACTACATAGTCTCCCTTGGCGCCCTACAGAGCCTATTCTCACTACATAGTCTCCCTTGGAGCACCACAGAGCCTATTCCCAGTACATAGTCTCCCTTGGAGTCCTACAGAGCCTATTCTCACTACATAGTCTCCCTTGGAGCACCACAGAGCCTATTCCCAGTACATAGTCTCCCTTGGAGCCCTACAGAGCCTATTTCCAGTACATAGTCTCCCTTGGAGCACTACAGAGCCTATTCTCTATTATAGTCTCCCTTGGAGCCCTACAGAGCCTATTCCCAGTTCATAGTCTCCCTTGGAGCACTACAGAGCCTATTCTCACTACATAGTCTCCCTTGGAGTCCTACAGAGCCTATTCCAGGTACATAGTCTCCCTTGGAGCACTACAGAGCCTATTCTCACCACATAGTCTCCCTTGGAGCCCTACAGAACCTATTCTCACCACATAGTCTCCCTTGGAGCCCTACAGAGCCTATCTGTTGTAGTCGTTGTTTGAGGACCATCTGGCCTATCCTCAGTAAGTATTTCCAAGTAAGTATTTTAAGTTGAATCAGCACATGACCTATTCTAAGTACCTAATACCCACTGGAGTACTGAAGAGCCTATAATCATTATGAGGTGTCATTGGAACACCACAGACCTATTTGTGATACATGCTATTATTGTGACTATAGGTTCTGTAGTGCTCCAGTGGGGTCCCATAGTCACTATAGGCTCTGTGGTGCTCCAGTGGAGTCCTATAGTGACTATAGGCTCTGTGGTGCTCCAGTGGGGGCTTATAGTGACTATAGGCTCTGTGGTGCTCCAGTGGAGTCCTATAGTGACTATAGGCTCTGTGGTGCTCCAGTGGGGGCTTATAGTGACTATAGGCTCTGTGGTGCTCCAGTGGAGTCCTATAGTGACTATAGGCTCTGTGGTGCTCCAATGGGGGCTTATAGTGACTATAGGCTCTGTGGTGCTCCAGTGGAGGCCTATAGTGACTATAGGCTCTGTGGTGCTCCAATGGGGGCTTATAGTGACTATAGGCTCTGTGGTGCTCCAGTGGAGGCCTATAGTGACTATAGGCTCTGTGGTGCTCCAGTGGAGGCCTATAGTGACTATAGGCTCTGTGGTGCTCCAGTGGTGGTCTATATTGACTAGAGGCTCATTGGTGCTCCAGTGGGGGCTTATAGTGACTATAGGCTCTGTGGTGCTCCAGTGGAGGCCTATAGTGACTATAGGCTCTGTGGTGCTCCAATGGGGGCTTATAGTGACTATAGGCTCTGTGGTGCTCCAGTGGAGGCCTATAGTGACTATAGGCTCTGTGGTGCTCCAGTGGAGGCCTATAGTGACTATAGGCTCTGTGGTGCTCCAGTGGTGGTCTATATTGACTAGAGGCTCATTGGTGCTCCAGTGGGGGCTTATAGTGACTATAGGCTCTGTGGTGCTCCAGTGGAGGCCTATAGTGACTATAGGCTCTGTGGTGCTCCAGTGGGGGCTTATAGTGACTATAGGCTCTGTGGTGCTCCAGTGGAGGCCTATAGTGACTATAGGCTCTGTGGTGCTCCAATGGGGGCTATTAGTGACTATAAATAAGACTGAAAAATGGTCAGTCCTAGGTTTATCTCAATATATTTTGTACTGCCTTGTTTCGAACAATCTGTATGGTCATGTTGAATGGAATTTCTAATTGAATTATTGTCTTAAATTCGAATTATTTAAGAATATTTGTGGAGACGAATTGTACATTTTCTGACGATTTGGCCCATGTTGTGGGTTTTCAACAGGTGTGTAAGTACAATTTCACCTCCCCTCCCAGGACTAGGGAAAGACCACCATTCTTGTGATCTAGTCCTTTTATTCCTGATGAGACTGCATACAAATTACATATCATTTCCCCTTTTTTCACCTTAATAATACAATTATTTCACATTAACAATTATACAAATATATACCTATAATTATGAAAAGGGTTTTGATAAAAGGGGGAATTACTTTTATATGATACCAATTGAACCATTCCCTGAGAATGGATCCACACTCTTATTTAATTTGGGGAGGGGATGAAAACATCTGAGGTTCCTCCTTGTGGTGACCTTTGACCACATAGGCGGGCTCAATTAAACATGGTTTATGGCTGAAGTCAAGAATGTGGTATTGTGTGGAAGGAGGAGGGGGAGGTCTGGAGACAGCTGATGAGGAGGATGTTGTAAAGGAATTATTTTGTAACTTTATTAGATGTGAACCTTTAAGGAATATCAAACAGATGTGTTTAAGTTAGTTAGACATTTTCAGTAGTCTTAATATGGGCAGCCAAACAAGTTAAAGGTGAGGAGAAAAAGGAGGGGGAGGAAAGAGAAAGAGAGGGATAGAGTAGAGAAAGTGAGAATAGAGGGGGATGCTGTAGAGGATAAATGGTCCTTAAGTGTAATAGGACTTCACAGGGAGAGAGTGTGTGCTTCTAGTACAGGGCACAGGGCCCCAGTGCAGCCATAGGTCCTAGAGCGCTCCAAAACATCTCCCCGTCTAGGTAAGGACAGGTGGGTCACAGAGCGCTCCCATGGAGGTATAGCCAACTGAAACTCAACAGCTCATTCAATTTAGCCCGTCATGCACCAATTTAGGCCTAGCCTACCGTTAGCCTATATTTTTTTATTTATCTTGTAGGCTCGTAGGCTTACATATCGATCAGTCTATATTGCAATACTGTTACGTAATATTCAGCCAGCAGTGTGGCATATATATTTCAGTTTTCGATCCCACGTATATCCCTATAATGGCGTTAATTCCACAGCACCTACCGAATACGACCTTGTTTAAATGATATCCATAAACATCAATACATTCTCCTTTATTATATAGGCCTAGGCCTAGAACTAGTAGGCCTACTATCATAATATCCTGTTAATCGCTGTATACATGTTTATAGGGGCTAGAAACCAACGCCTTGTGTCAGATGTGGGAAACTCCGAGTTAAACGACCATTGTATGAACTAAATTGACCATTTAATATGCACGTGACATGCTAAACCTGAAAAGTACAAGTCCCTGGGTGGGCTCGAACCACCAACCTTTAGATTAACAGTCTAACGCGCTAACCGATTGCGCCACAGAGACCGGCTGGATATCTGTTCTGTAATAAAACTACTTAATTTTTTTCTTTTCTTTTTAGCCAAAATTAGTGGGCAATATTCAAGAAAAGCTAGATTATCCTACAACTAAATCAGTTTTACCGTGTGAAGTTATAGCGCTTGGGATTATGAAAAGCTGGCCAAACGAAACAAGTTAGTGATAATAAAAAAATATGTTTATAAAGGTTATAGACCTATATGTATGAAATAGAACCGGTCCGGTGGAGAGGGAAAACGTGACCAGAATTATGTCTGGCCCCTAGGTCTAGTAGTTCAGACACAGGCTCCCTCTGGTGATTAAATATATTCGATAGTGGGATAATCACTCAATATAATATATAGCCTGCAAACCCCAACCGCCAAAATTATATTCTTTTCAATACCTGCATCATGCTTAAAAGTATGCCATTGGGATAATCAGTCATCAGAAACAGATATATTTTGTATTAGTCCGAGTTAAATTTAATATTAAATAGTTATATAACTATTGGAAAAAAGACAAAACAGAAATGTTAGTGCGTCGCCAATTATGACGCAAACAGCTTGTTTCTGTTTGTAAACAGGATCACTTATGCATGCAAAAGAAATTTACATACAAAGGCGATTTTATTAAGGTTAAGGAATTTCCATAGACAGGCGAATCTATTAAGGTTTAGGATACGTAATCTAAATGTTACCAACGCTCGAATAAATTAAATATTAAGTACCTCGAAGTGCCTCCTCCGCCTCCGTCTTCTCTCAACGCGCTCTCGGTCTCTCTCGGCGGTCACCGTTGCAGGCTGGGAATCTTTATCTTTCATGTACTTATGGAACTGGGAGAACACACAGAGGAAGCTGTACACCTGTATTAGGAGTATGTAGAATATAGAAATTAGACTTAAATTGGACAGAATAAAGGAAAGTACCTTTGTTGTGACCATTTTATGTTAGCCAAGTAGCGAGATGCAAACGTGTTCCTCATAAAAGGTTACGACTAGCTGGTACTCTTTGAGATTATGGATATGAAACCTGTCATAACATCTAGACAATGCTAGTGAAAGCGTATCTGACCTCCTCTGTGTGCACAAGAATCTGTCTGGGAAAACATGATAATACTATTACTGTCGATGGTGTTATCCTTATGAGCTGTTGCATGCTGAAAATCGGGCAAATATACATTAGCATTGACTAAAGTCTAATCAAACCATCGTGATGTAATTATACACATGTTCATTTGTTTATGATTTGACCCTCGATGATGAAACTACAGCAAAATATTATACACAAAGAAAATAATTCTCTCCAGGGTGATCGGATCTCTCTGTATATTCCACACATAATCTGTTACAAGAGCTGGAATGCAAGCAGCTGTCATCAACTGGGGTTATCAACACTATCAACTATTTGAGGACGTCAATCAAGGATTGTTCTGCAAAGGCCGACCAACATTTGGCTTAAGTTAAAGAAATGAAAATAAAATAGAAAAAGTAATTCACTGTGATATGTCATAGGGTCGGATGATTCATACATAAGTGTATGGTTTATTCAAAATGTTTATGAACAAGGAATACAGATGAACTTTGTTGTTTTGTAATTCATGTTGCTGGAATGGTTTAAATTCCGAGGCATTGGTGTCGCCCCCTATCCTCTCGCTGGTAGTCGCATTTCCCATAACTCCCTCCCCCTTCTCTTCCTTCTTCTCCATTCATTCAAACCTACAACAACTCAATATTAGTTTTCTCGCACATTTGGTCTAAAAGGCATGAAAAGCCAAACCAGGATTACCAAAAACTCGAATAAGACGAACGAGGAAACCGGAGTACCCATAAAACAAAACAAATTGGGAAAAAAGGAGACAGAAGTCAGGACATACCATAGCAGGAGCGAACCCTCGAAAGCCACCGTCAAACAGGTAGCCGGCCATCTTGGTCAAGCAACACGAACCGACATGGACCCGGAGACGAAGGCACGCTTCGAGAAAATCGAGAGATCCATGACGGATCTGGAGGGCAACATCTCGGATACGATTACACAAGCAATTCAGAAGGCTTTGGCCCGAGACCCACACAAGGAACTCCCAAAAGAAAGAGAACCAGAGGAGCTGAAGGAGACTGCGAGCCCCCATACCCTACCTGTGTACCCGACGGCCGGCATCGATACACACAAACAACCACAGGATTACCCACACCCCACCATGATCATGAAGGATCGCATGGCACGCGCATACTATGAGCAACAACTGGAGCTTGCAAACCCACTGTTTGCCACAAATGAACCAAAAGGTAATGAACATTTTGATCCACGTATACGCAGACATATTGCAAAGCCATATATGTACTTGGAAAGGGAGGGAGCTAACACAGTGAAAGATAAAATGGAAGCCAAGGCTAGCATAACATACCAGGAATACATCCAGGCGTACACAACAATGATATTGGATGAAAACCTCATTTCACAGGAAATGCGCAACCCCCTATTGGTCCACCTACAACAGGTGGCCCAAGACGCCAAAGATAGGACATGGCGCAACGTACTTAAATGGTCTAATAACGTGTTCGACCGTGTGGAAAGAGGGGAAATAACATGGGAGGATACAGAGAAAATACAGTTAGATAGAATGAGGATCTCCATGGCACCAATAGCTATAGCAACACAGGAAGCCACCAGCATGCCATGCCCCGTATATAACACAAAGGGAGAGTGCAAGGAGAAGGACGGCCATACAGCCGACTCCCCAACGTTCTACCACATCTGCTCATTCTGTTATGCGACAAATAATGCAAATCGACACACCCATGCATCCACAGAATGTATGAAACGACAGAAGACTAGGCAACCACACAGCCGGGAGCCAAGTCCCCATTCACTTCAGTTTGCATACCCACCACCGCCGACACAACAGCCGCACCACAATGTTAACACCCAGTATGTGCCACGCCCACACCACCAGCAGGGCGCATATTATCAACATCAGGCGGCAAAAAACCACTAATACCCGCGATGAGACACTCGCGGGGAGACAGAACGACGGAAAACGTGAGTACAAAGACGAACTGTATATACGATGACCACAGAACCGACTCACAAATGTATATAAGTTGTGGACATGCATACACGTGTGACACACCCACTTGTTATTGTTGTTTCGATCGCACATGCCAGGAATACGGAACCGGAAGTGAGACCACGGCACGCCAAATACATGAACCAATGGCGAGCCTCGGAAAGGACAGCCACGGCTGCCAGCCAATAGAAACCGAGATAACACAGACCAACATGGCCGCCCCCACAGATAATGGCGATATAGAACAGGAGTGCGCCGATCTCATGGAAGAAACCAGCCATACAGCCGCATATGGCCAACAACGACTGGATAAGGTACACCAAATTGATTATGGCAATATATCACGCTTAGATTTCGATTACATCCTCGCTATGTGCTCCACAAAGCCGGGGAGAGTACACGACTCATGCCTGCCGACACCTCACGACCTAGCACCATACCGTGTGGCCGAGTGGCCTACCCCAAACAGAAACGCGTTTGACCAGGACCTACTAGAGATATACCAACAGACACGCATCACGGGCCTTCCCAATATGATAGGAGCTAAACAGCTGGTACCATCCAACCTGAACATTCAAGTGTGGGAATTCCATCTCAAAAATACCATCCATGAGGAACAGCTGCTTGACGCAATCAGGTACGGGTTCCCGCTAGGCTATTTGGGCCCAGTCTCAGATACGGTACACATTGACAACCACACATCGGCCAATGATTATCCAACGCAAATACAGCAGTATATAGATGTAGAGACGGCGAAAGATGCGGTATACGGACCATACACAGATGTACCATTCCATGAGTGGGCACATATCAACCCGATGATGACCAGGCCCAAGGGTTCAAACGAAAAACGAAGGGTGATCCTCGATCTGTCATTCCCAATCGAAGCATCAGTCAACGCATACATAAAGCAAAACCATGTCATCGGACACACCATAACGCACACCCTCCCAACTATGCAGAACTTGGTCGATCACCTGGTAAGACACGACAAAACAGTGTACCTATATACCCTGGACATTGAAAGGGCTTATAAAAATTTCCGAGCATGTCCCGGAGACTGGCCCTTGTTAATGTTTAAATGGAATAACTGCTACTATATGGACACAAGCCTCCCATTCGGCGCTAAGCAGAGTAGCCTTCATATGCAGACGGTGGCAACGGCCATCATGAGCATAATGAAAAGCAAGGGACACGGCGGACTCATGTACCTCGACGATATGCTGGGGTGGGCCAACAGCATGCAAGAAGCATATCAGAGTTACAACGACGCAGTATATCTACTAAAGAGTCTGGGATTACCAACGGCCGATGGAAAAACACAACCGCCAAACACCGAAGTCAGATGGCTCGGAATCATCATTAACACACAAGATATGACCCTGCGAATACCACCAGATAAATTGAAGGAGGTTAAGAAAGAGGTCAGAGCATTCCGGGGCAAGAAAACGACAACCAGGAAAAAGCTACAGTCTGTCATAGGCCGAGTTCTACACCTGTCCAAATGCGTGGCACCTGCCAAAATCTTCGTGAGACGCCTACTTGAGGCCCTGCGGGAAAACAAGCACCTACACATGTACGTCACCGATTCCATGAGAAAGGACCTGTCATGGGTAGTGGCGTGCGTGGATGGCTGGAACGGCATCAGCATCATCCCGGACAGGCTGGTAAAGAAAGTAATATACATCACCATACTAGAAGGCAATACAGTGGCCACGGATGGAACAAAGCAGGCAAAAGTCATTGCAGGAAATAACAACGACCAAAAACATGATCAGATAGCAAGAGCGACGCCAGACCTGGTCAACACGTTATTAGAAGAATCTGACAACGCGACTACAATACAGCTAGTCCTTGACAGAACAGATAGCGCCTCCCTCCTGGCCCAAGGTTCAAAGAAAGAGGCAGACATGGTCGGCCCAAGACTCCTATGGCTTATCCAGGCAGTCAGATATATAAGTTTCACTTTCAAAGTAGAAAAAGAAAAAGACATTCCATCTATGATAAAGAATGACAGGCCTTTCACCCCATTGAATAGGGCACCTGTGTACGACTTATAATCACATGTTCTCTTATTTAATTCAGCAGACCCCGAACTCATCAGCTTATTGGAGTCAGCGGAGCTCGCCCAGATCCAGGCAAGAGCCCCGGGAACGAACGCAAACCATAAGACAGCGCTCAAGGCATACTTTGCATTTACATACCGTTTCAACATCCACCCCCACCTCATCACACCACCCCAGATGTGTGCATTTGTTCAGTACTTGAGATCATATCTTAGGTCTCCTAAATCAGTTACTAACTACATAGCCGCAGTTAGAGAATATTTCAGACGCAGGGAGATGGAAGTACCAGCCATGCAATCACACCGATTGAAACTTGCCATTGATGCTACCCTTAGAGATAAAACCCACACTGTCACGCAGAGAAAACCACTGGATACCTTACAACTCCGCGCAATACTCACCGACGCAAGGTTCTTCCCCGCACCCGCGCAGTACAGATTAGCAATCATAATTATGTACTGCGCGGGATTCAGACAGTCAGAGGTGGCCCCACACTCCGCCACAGAGTTCGACCCACTCAGACACACGACCAGACAAGACGTATGCACAGGCAAAGAAGAGATACACATAACGCAGAAATGGTCCAAGAACATGCAACGCTTCGACCAGAGAAGGGTAGTCACCCTCCCAGCATCATGCGACCAACTTACCTGCCCCGTAAAGGCACTCAACGAAGCCTTAATCGAAGCACCAACAATGTATCAGAACCAGCCACTACTCATATTCCCCAAAACACATGCCATCATAACAGCAACAGATATCACACGCCACTTCAAATGGTCCCTCACGAGACTGGGCCTACAGCATGAACAATTCTCCTTGCATTCTATACGGCGATCCGCCGCGACTCATGCATTTCAAATGGAGGTGTCAGAAGCCGAAATACAACGTTTCGGCTCATGGTCGAGTTCGGCATACCAAGAATACATCACGACTAAAGCGGCCTCCAAGGTCACCAAGAAACTTGTGAAAAATATCTCTACAGTCAGCTCCCAGCTGCCACAAAAATAATAAAGACTCGGGTCTCGCCCTTGCTCAAATTATATAAACTCCATACCAGGATGTCCTACCTGCATGATAATTTTAATAAGCCTACTGGCTACACTCATAGACTTGGGTCTCGCCCTTGCAATAATTCTATTTTAATCATAAACTCACGGGTATCGCCCGTATCAATTTTATTCCCTCGCCTACAACGGCCACCACAAAGACTCCGGTATTGCCCTTGCAATCAACTCATGGGACTTTCCCATACCATTAATACTTTAATAATCAACTGCACTGCAGTCTCATTTAATTCACCAGCAGGCAAGCTTGGGGTTTGGCACATTTAATTATATAAAATTAAATAAATCTACATTATTTTATATTTCATTTATTGTAAAATTTTATATATATTTTAACAACAATAAATGTTGTCGCCCAAGCTCTGCCTCTGGTTATATATATATTCACATTCTCTTATTTCATTCAATTCAATTTATTCACTTCAACCCCTCACTTTAATTTATTTGGGAAACACGAATGTTGCTGGAATGGTTTAAATTCCGAGGCATTGGTGTCGCCCCCTATCCTCTCGCTGGTAGTCGCATTTCCCATAACTCCCTCCCCCTTCTCTTCCTTCTTCTCCATTCATTCAAACCTACAACAACTCAATATTAGTTCCCACCCACCCACTCCAAACCAACAGCACTACCAGAAAACCATTAATTTATATTATATCTATATACTATAATTTAATTTTCTCTCTCATTATCACATTTAATTATATAAAATTAAATAAATCTACATTATTTTATATTTCATTTATTGTAAAATTTTATATATATTTTAACAACAATAAATGTTGTCGCCCAAGCTCTGCCTCTGGTTATATATATATTCACATTCTCTTATTTCATTCAATTCAATTTATTCACTTCAACCCCTCACTTTAATTTATTTGGGAAACACGAATGGAGGATATTGTTTCATATTTGATGAAAAATGTAACTCCATACATCTTTTGAAAATAGTTACATGACCCATTATGTGGATTGCTTTCTATGAATAATTATGTTATTTATATGGTCGGGATAGTATTTCTGAGACGTTGTTACTTTTTATTTTTGGCAGGTTTAATTTTGAGTTGAAAATTGCTTTTCAGCTTACAATTACTATCGTGATGGTTATAAGAATCGAATTATTCATTATTCTCCTATTCTTTCTTGTATAATGATTATTGTTAAAGAATGGGATATTTATGAGAACACCCTCTTAAAACAACAGTTCTAAGTCCTGCAGTTTTAACCTCAACATGCATAAACCCCTCACTCTTAGAAGAAAACGGTTCCATAGTAAATTTCAATAATACATTGTAAAAGAATCGCTGCATTCATAGTGACACTACTAATATCATGAGTAACATGAGTTTACTATTTGGTTTACTATAGTGACACTACTAATATCATGAGTAACATGAGTTTACTATTTGGGTGTAACTACATGATGCGTGAGTGACGTGCCTACCACCAGCTACGGTAACATCAGCACAAAACTAGAAAAACAAGGACTCACCATGATTTATACCTATCAGGAAGTATTATGAACTATCAGAGACCCTAACGATCTACACTTATTGGGTATTACCTATAGCGCCGACTGGAAAAATCGTAAAGTGTTACTTGGATTTGGACATGAGGTATACGCGCCATTTTTGAATAGCTTCCTGTAGGGATTATCCCGGGATTATCGCCCAGCCTACTGGAGGGAATGGATTAACGCTGAAATCCCAGAAAAAAACAGATAATATCCTCAAAACAGAACACGTTCCATAACAATTATTGACCCTGTACCATATAAACTGTAACATATAAGTTATAACATTAATATGGAATGAAAAATACGGGCATACTGAACTCTGCGGATGAGATTGCATGGAAACTCTCACCTCAAGCCCTATGCCGGGACATACAAGGTTGGTCACCGACAACACTCCACCTACTTCGCCAGTCAGTAAAACACTCGGCGATCAATCAATATACCTATCAGCTTTAACTGAACAAGCCTCACCCGATAATACATTCATAAGGGAGATACAAATGAGTTCTAACAATGATCCAATTATGGCAACAAATGGTATGAACCAGTTCGTACAAAATGGTCAACAACAACAACCTCAGTTTATACAGCCGAATCAACAACAACAACAACAACAGCAGCAACACCAACAACAACAGCAGCAACACCAAAATCAGTTTGCCCTGTTTCCCCATCCAACTATGTATGTGAACACTTACCCTCAACAAAATCAAAATCAAAACATGACGACGGTGGCTCCATACTCCCAGACATCTGTAAGTACATACAATCCTGACACTTCATCGAAAAATTTACACGACCAAATGTTGGAGCAGATGAAAGAACATAATGACTCGATGCGCAGAATGGTTGCAAACATGGAATCGCACACAAAGTCCGTCGAAAAATCTCTGGTTGAGTACCAAAAAGAAACTGTGAGCATGCGCGAAGACTTCAAACTACACAGTCAACAAGTAACTTCGGCAATTAACACCTTATCTAAGAGAGTGGATAATATCAATCTCAATACTGACTCGTTTCTAAATAATCTGAAACCTGAATTAGACCAAAAACAAAATGAAATATTTCACTCCATTGAAATGGTAAAACATCAACAAGGCCAACTTCAACAACATATAGATGACCTGAAAAAAACAGCTACTCGTCCAGCTTGGGACACGGTAGGCACCACAGTGACACCCACCCCTAAGCCCAGAGATACACAAATGAGGCCAAAAAATAAAGTTCAAAATCCTAGACAGGAAAGACTGCGTGATCAGGACAAAAAAACCCTGGAAAAGCCAAAACGTGAATATAATAACAAGATTGTAATCCTAGATGATTGCATAGAAAAGGAGGACGAAAACTTACAGGAATACATCCTGCAAATTCTTCAACTAATTGAACCAGACTTGACAGAAACGGATATCGAGGAAATGTATAGGATTGGACTACATCAGGATCAAAAAAATCGACCCGTCTTTATCAATTTTAAAGACCCTGGAATAAGGCAAAAACTAATCGACGAAATAGATACCATAAATAATTCAGAGGATGACCTATCAGAGATCTGGGTAAATACTACTGGCTTGCAAATTTTCCCACACGAACATACAGTCATGCAAAATTGTGTTGGCCTTCTCAAAAAGAATAATCATCAGGCTGAACTTTTTTATAATCATATTCGCTATGAAAATCGCTCGTATACAATGGATGATTTGTATGCTCTACCCGAAGGATGCACCCCTGTGGATGCTTCCACACTGAGTATTGACCAAGGAAAGGCCAAGGGATATTATGGGGAACATTCCTATTTATCCAATTTCTTCTTATGCCCTGTCAAACACAACGAAATAATATATAAATCAATCGAACACGCCTATCAAAGCCAAAAAGCACTGAGCGCGGGAAATGCCAAAGTCGCTTCTTTGATAGAGGGCGCCTCATCTGCCTACGAGGCAAAACACCTGAATAGAAATATTGTTCCATCGAAAGATTTCACCAAGGGAGAGGAAGAATTAATCATGTCTTTAATAACCAAGAAATTCGATCAAAATGCAGAGCTAGCCGACCAGCTTAAAAATGAAAAGTGCTCTCGATTCTACGAGGTAACTCTCAGCCGGAAGTGGGGCGCCGGCTTTAGATTCCCGAATCTTATGACGAACCCTCACACAGTGTCATCGAAGCGTTTTCCGGGCCAGAACCTTCAAGGGGAGATGATAATGAAAACCCAGAGAAGACTAAAAGCTATCGCCTAAGTATTTTTCACCATATTACCAGAACTGTTTACTAAAAGACCGACTTTGACAAGTATTCCCCTTTATCGCTCACGCTTTATCGCGAGAGCGTAACCTCATGCTTGTTGTTGTCAAACATTAGACTTTAAAGATGAACAGTGCTACTATGGCTCAAAATATATCACAGTGCACACCGCAAATCGTACTATAACTTCATTGTTACGACTGCTTGTCCGACTGCATGTATAAGCCAATGTACCGTAATGTACTACTACTTGTTTGGTCCACAAATGGACTCACTGTACTCAAACTCATTTGTTTAACCTATGTACCCATACGCATCTGTTTAACAACCGTCACCATAACTCAATGTATAACCACTCGTTCGGTCCACATATGGACTCATATGAATTATAATCTTATTACATATATATCTTTGAGATGTAATCAGAAATGTATGTAAATATTCATGTAAATATGTTACCAGAACCTTTAATTAGTGCTCTCTGTACTTAGAAAGCCTGATGTTACCGTAGCTTACATCACATCACATTCTATCACTTTTTACCATGACACAGGAAATCATGGAATCGTTTACGCACTTTAAAAACAGTAAAGGCTTTAGCCTAATAGGCTGGAATATACGAAGTCTTAACAAAAATTTCAACAATGTACAACACTCCTTAATTGAGTCCAATAATAGTTTGAATGTCATCTGTTTGACAGAAACATGGCTTAATCAAGGCATAACAGACCATACACTACACGTTGATGGGTACAAGCTCTTCCGCAACGACAGGCAAGGTAAGAAACGAGGAGGTGGCCTGGCAATCTATGTCAGAGATGACCACCAAATCGATTCAGACTCATTTGCCTGTCATTCGGTATCAAATGAATTCTTAGAAACCCAGATTCTATTGGTAAAAAGAACCAAAAGTAAACCGTGTCTGATTGCAAATGTATACAGACCCCCAGGGTCCCCTGTAGACATGGGTTTAAAACAACTTGAAACACTGTTAACGAATCTTGACTACTCAAATGAAGTCATAATTACAGGTGACCTAAATATTGACCTAAGTGAAGTAAAATCGACTGGCAATAAGGTGTTAGAGCTGCAGTCGATTTTCGAAAAACATGGCCTAACTCAATATATTTCCCAACCAACCAGGAAAACATTATCATCCTCTTCACTTTTGGACCATATCTATTCTAATTCAAAAATTGTCTGCTCAGCGGGAACTGTTGAAAACTTCTCATCAGATCACTACCCTACTTATATTACCCTTAAGAAGAGTAGAAATAAATATAAGACTGGTACATTCGATGCAAGAAACACTAGACATCATGACCAGAAGATCTTAAACGAAATTTTATTGGATCAAGACTGGGTGAACTTTTTCGGTAGCCAAGATCCTAACACCTGTTGGAAAATAATGTTGGGCTATATTTTAAAATTTGTTGATAGAATGTGCCCAATGCAGAGATTTCACAGGGTAAGGAGAAAACAGAAATGGATGACCCCTGATATTACAACCCTGATGAATAATAGAGACAAAACCTTCGCAAAAGCCATTCGAACCAATGACAAAGACCTACTCATTGAGGCAAAAGTATTACGAAACAAAGTCAGCTATCTCTGTAAAAAGAAAAAAGCCGCCTATCTGAAAGAAAGACTTCATATCGATAGAGCTAACCCAAGAGCTGTTTGGAAAACCATTAGGTCTGTAATAAACCCAGAAAAAACAAAATCAAATGAGACAATTCAGATAGTCAACACAGATAACATAAATGCAGAAAAATCGGAAATTCCAAATTTATTCAATGAATTCTTTTTAGATGTAGGCCCTTCGTTGGCATCAAAAATTCCTGAGCCTGTAATAAAGGATCCACAGGACACACAAGGTGACAAAACTTACACAGACTTTAGCTTTAAGCCTGTCACACCTAAAGACATCATGAAAATTATCTTAAAACTAGACCCCCACAAGAGTTCAGGAGTTGAGAATATTCCTGGAAACATACTGAAAGGTTGCTTCCAAGCTCTTATCCTCCAAATAACTTTTCTCCTTAACCTATCATTATCAACTGGCATCGTGCCGGATGCTTTCAAGGCTGCTGTGGTGACCCCCCTCCATAAAAACGGACCAAAAAATAATACCAATAATTATAGGCCAATATCAGGCATCACAATGCCGGCAAAACTCCTTGAGAAAGTGGTACAAATTCAACTTTCAACATTTATGGAAGAAAACAACATTTATTATGGAAAACAATACGGTTTTCGGCAAGGGCATTCTGTGGACCAAGCCCATATAGACTTGCTTACTCCAATTTATGAAAATATTAATGAGGGGAGGGCCACCACAGCGGTCTTTCTGGATTTCAAAAAAGCTTTTGATACGGTAAAACATGACATTCTCCTTCAAAAACTGCAAAAAATTGGAATTCGTGATCACGAAAATTCTTGGTTTAAAAACTATTTGACAAATAGGACACAAAGTGTAAAAGTCAATGGCTCACAATCTACTCAGGGCAAGATTACTTTCGGTGTACCTCAGGGAACAATTTTAGGACCGATCCTATTCACAATATACATAAATGATATGCACCAAGTTGTCCGAAATTCTACAATCCAGCATTATGCTGATGACACGGTAATATTTGCTAGTGACAAAGATGAAAGAAAAATCTCTCAACATTTACAAGAAGATCTTAACCTGATAGACACTTGGTGCAGATCAAACAAAATCTCTATGAATATCTCGAAAACTAAATATATTAAATTCAATAATAAAAGAAAAAAATCAGTAATTAAAACTGACCATCAAAATCTTGTCCTGGGTAATGAAGCCATACTAGGAACCGATGAATACAACTATCTGGGTCTAATAATCGACCAGAAATTATCATTTAAAAGTCAAATAATAAAAACAGTCAACAATGTCAAATGGAAGGTAAAACTCCTGGGTAATGCCAGACAGATGTTGACAAAAAAGGTAAAAATTGACATCATTAAAACTCTTATAGTCCCACTCATAGACAGGGGAGACATATTCTATTCGAGTTCGAACAAATATCAGATAGATAGACTGCAGTCCTTATTAAATGCAGCTGTACGTGCAGCCCTCAACCTCAGAAAGAGGGAGAATGTAGAAGCAGAACTATTTAAATTGGGTATTTTTCCAAACATACTGAGAAGGGAGGTCCATGTTTTAGAATGTGCACACCACCTCGCCTCAAACAAAGTAAACCTAGATCTTAGAAAACTTCAAACCAGAAGCCATGCTGAAAAACGGAAAAATTTAATAATAAAACATCCGAATTCAGCCCTTTATCAAAACAGCTTCCTTTACAAAGCAAGAAAAGCATGGAATGAACTAAAAACAAACATGCAGAACCTGGATGTTCGAAAGGAATTCAGAAAGGAACTCCAATCAGCAATCAGAGCTCGTGTGCAGGTTGACTAAAAACATGGATCTCAAAAAGATGAATAATAATGTCATTAAGTATTATTAACCGTGGGTGATGTCACTATCCCCATCAACTGCTATACTTCTACCTGTAAGAAATCGATCCGTCGATAAATTCCCAACCTCTTGTATTTTGTATTTTGTATTTTATTGACTTACATGCTCTGGTTTGGGCAATAATGTCAATCATTAATTATTATCTGTGGGTGACGTCACTATCCCCATCAACTGCTATACTTCTACTTGTAAGAAATTTATCTGTTGATAAACTCAAAACCTCTTGTTTTTTGTATTTTATTGACTTACATGCTCTAGTTTGGGCGATAATGTACTATATCATAAACCTGTAATTTCCACATTAATTTAACACTGTTCTGTGTACCACTCGATATATGTTAAAGCCCTCGGTCCCACCCACTATCATTGGAAATAGGGTGTAATTGGACGAAACAAATGTAAAAATCCATACTGTACTGAATGGATTTATAACTACTCATAAGCCAAGTGTCACTTATACCATGTGAACTTCATGCTGTATTGTATGACAGTGCTATTGAATTAATACTCATTTAACTAAGTCACTTATAACCTCATGTAGTTTATCTAGACAATGTCACGTAGCTCTTCCTGTAGCTTTATTCTAAATTCATGGTAACTGCCGGAAGAATATGAACTCTTGCAGTTTCATAAATGGTATGTCGACCAATTTGTCTCTCTCATAAAAAAAACCCACAACTACTACTGTACTTGTACTCATTTTTAAGACAAATAAAAAACCACTTATCTTATCTTATCTTATCTTACTACTATGAAAACTATTATGACTACTACATGTATCAATTAACGGAGGGAAAATTTCCCATGACGTATTCAATCATTCAAGCCTCCTTGTTGATATTTTAAAAGGGACTTTGCATTTATTGTTATGAAATTTTGTAACATCGTGAGAAGTAAGTGTCAGATGAATTGTATCATCCTGAATATTTTTACAAAATTACAAAGAGCGCAACACGAAAGAGAGCCATGGCCACGAATTCCTGTGGCACACTTGATAATAAAAACGTTTGTATGGAACATACACATCTTGAATGACATTTTAATTGCCCTAGAAATGGCCTCATATATCGTATATAACCTCGTAAGCGGGTTTCTGTCATGCAACTTTTAATTCACACAATGCGTTAAAGTCTCCAGAATGTGTTGCTTGACAACAGAAATGCCCTGGTCCATTGGAAAGTATGGAGGGGTGGGGAAAAACATAATTTACCGTAGTTTGTCTTTGTCTAAAGAGAAAAATAGTTTCAGCGCTAAAAATGCCCTTCCGAGTAATTACTAATAACGGAATTGCAAATAATTGTTGTGGGGACCTCTAGAGATAGACAGTGGTACTACTACACTACCCAGAAGACCAGCTGGCCACCTCTCTCCGGTCAACCAACGGTCAACCATCGGGAAAGGACGTTTTCCCACCCTCCACCCGAAAACAAGAACTTTCATCTTACTCATCGACAGTGCTGAACCTTAAGAAACTTACGCAGATTAATCCACCTCACACCAATTCTAAATAAAAAGTTTTAACTGTTCTCCACTCTCATTTATGATATTTTACAACCACAGTAAATAAGCGATTAATTACATACTATTGATGAAGTAGAAACTATCGACAACTTACGGCTGGTGGTTGATTTGCAGCGTGATAGTAAGCAATTGCCTTTTCCCAGTCCTCCACGCTCTGTGGGCCCAGGCAGCACATGCAAAATAAATCAATTATTCAGCTTTTTCAGATCTGCAAGGATATTCCATTTCAATCAACGTCCACCATCCTGTACATAAGCCTCATAGACGGACATGGCTGTCAAGATGGGCAGTTACTCCATCCAGTGCCGTGGTATGATTGTCTTTGAAATGCTCTCAATTATTTACGCCAATGTCATAGTCTGACAAATTTCCTCTCATTGGATCATCTTGTCGTCTTCGTTTAAACATGAACGATACTAGATCGTCGATGTGTGGTTCTATGGTTTGTATGATGGTATTTGATGGTTAATATATTGTCTGTTGTGGATGAAGAAGGGGGATTGTGTTCTGTCCTTAATAGGGGTTGTGTTTTGGATGTAATTGAATTATATAGAAGTTAATAAGTTGAATGCCAAATGTCTTATGTTATCATGTAAGTTCCATACCCCGGGAGGGGCGCCATAAGCCCGGGCCAGCCTTTCTCTAGAGAGCTAGCAATAAGAAATATGTCAAGATTTATATAAAAAATAAAAGAAGTGCGAAAATCCCCTGACCAATTGGTGGAGCGAAATAGGTGCTCGTCCCCCGCCCCCACCGGGGCACCCATGGCCATAACGATTTAAGAGGGTGTAGGGTTCTCTGACTCCCTGTAGGACCAGTATTTTGATCTATATGAGAAATAAAGCTATGGTTCAAGAATAACTAATTCTTTAAACTAGTGCTAATGTATCAATATGCCACGGCCTTCTGGGAAGAACAATGGTGTTGACTTAATGACCCTTTCCTCTCAATGTTTAATGTGACTGTATAAAAAGAGAAATAAAATATTTACATATAATAATTATATAACACTCCTAGTATAATAAAGTGTGCAGTTTCATATTGGATGCAGCCCTTAAATACCTAACTATTATCATGTACTGCCATGTAATAGGCCAACTTTCCATATACTACTTACAGGATTGTCTGTACACTTTGTGGGTACACGCGACTCTTTATTACCTTTGTTTGCAGTGCGCATGTCTATAATCGTATGGACTATTATTTGCGCATATTGATTTAATGTATGTATTCATTCGTATATCCACAAGGTGAAGCTACTTTTCATGTTAAACGTCATCATCGTAAAGGTTACTACACTATCTTTAGTATATGTGTAGTGTGGTTTGGCCAGCTTCCTTATAATATATAATGCATCGCAAGAATAAACAACGATTTCTTTTAAACCTGAAAAGATAATCGAAGTTGAGTTACAGATAAGATATTACTTTTTCGTTGTGAATGTTGACCCTAACTCTTCACCACTGTTTTTATTGATTCGCATGGAACAGTTTATAGATATGAAGGATGGATGAAGGATGGATTGGATAGGAATCAACAAGACACATATCATTTTGACCGAATGCCACATTAAACATTTTTGATTGAGGTCTGATGTCAAGCCTGACGATGAACACACACCCTCTGTTCAATATCAGCTGCCAAAAAATGGAATTGAAAACAAGAACAAAATATCGAAAAAGAGATTTGCGTCAATTACTTTCCAATCGGATTAAAAACATGTCTAGTCCTCACGGAATCTGCTCTGCAGTGCGCATGTTCCGTGCATTGCGCATGCCTAGTAAATATCTGTAATCAAGACAAGGGCACGACTCATCGTGACCTGTACGAAACAAATGGTCACTCGGGGAACTGCTCTTATCATCAGGCACAAAATAGTATAATTATTGGTGAGCGCGCAGGGGTTCCATCCGGGTACTCGTCGCCTCAATACGCACTCCTAGTCACGTGGAATTAGGGCGATAATGGAAGCGAATCCAGTACTGTTTTATGGGTGTTAATAGAAGGCCTGATCGAATGCGGAATTTTGAAGGTTAATAGCGCTTCATGAAAAAGGCAATTAAGAGAAAAATTGGTTTTAAAATTGAGATCATTACTCAAAATGATGGGTGATTAATTAATAACATTTGTAATCTGTAAATGTCTTTTTTTTTCACGGCTGATGTTAAACGTTGCGTAATACTTTAGTAACTCCAGGTACCGTATTCCAATTGATAAATCATGTTTTTATTATTGGATGCTTTAGCAAATAAAATGATTTAGTTATAGGTAACTTTATAATTTCGACATGATATTTAGTAACAGGTATATTTGACTGTATGCTTTCCTTATGAGCATCCAAAGGTCATATTTACACAATGCATACGTCAAGAGTTTTATGAGCGAATATGTGTGTGACTAAATATCCATATGAATTAGATATAATTGGGGGGAAATGTATACATGTGCGCATTTTAAAATAGTAATTGATTAACTTGTGCCAGGTAATACAAGGGGGAAAAAACATAATCCGATGTAGACCGGTACCACGAGCTATTTGGTGTTACATAACACTAGAAGAAATTGCCTTTGGAAAGCCGTCGTCGTCATTGTACTTACCGCCATATAGTTTCCACCTGTATGCATAATGAAAAGCCACTGAAAACAATCATCCAAAGTCGCTGGAGTAACTGACGTATAATTTTCCCTTTAGACACTATCTTTTACCAAACATGATATCGGCGCTTTAGTTTTAAAGGGTTTACAAGAGGATATCGGAAATCTGTCGGTCGCTGAGCGATGCCTTATAATTTTAGTGACATTTTTAAGAGTATGCAAATATTTTACTAAAAGCTAAACGCTGTAGAGAAACACTCATCTTTAGCCCTTTATAACGGCTTAAACGATCAAATTTCGTCGGTAATATGTTGTAAAAACTTCCATTAGAACCTTTATATTTATAAATACGATAAACGAAGTTGCACCTGAAAGTGTCGAGCCTGTCATTCACTTTCTAAGGCGTAATTTAAGTGATATAAAACCGTATTTTGTTTGAAACGTACTGGCGTAATTCATGTGTAATCTTGTAATAATATTGTATGGGCAGCCCTTGGCAAAAGCAAAAGCAAAAGCATTTCTGTGCATTATTTCATGGCAAATGAACATGCCATATGTTACGCGTAAATTAGATAAGATAATATGGAGCCAAATAGAGTGAGCTCTTTGTCGTTGTCAGAGCCAATAGTATATAAATCTCTACGAGTTTACCTTAGAATAAATAATGAAGCATAAGGAACCATCTTGGGTATATTTGATCATTGTTTATATCCTGATAGGAACCAGTCAACAAGTCCCAGTTATATTGCTATTTCTTGTATACATGTGAATAATGATGTTGTAAGTAGACAAATACTCGACACATTGTGTGTCAGGAATGGTATAAAAATCAATCACCGACTGGTACATTATGATATGCAAATTCTCAACATGCATGTTAGAGAATTCAGAATCCGAATTTGCCGGTTGAGAAACCAATACACCCAACATCTGAAGGCTTGAATGGGATGTGTACGGATGACTGTATATGGTTACGCAGTTATTTTTGGCCCAGATCTATTGAACACTTCCTGGGGTTATACACTCCTCCTGGCAACACCATGAAGATAGTCGGGACTCCCCTGTTTGATCAACATCGATGTTTGATTTTAATATGCTTAATCGTGGTATGGCTACTATATGAGCTATTCAAACCACACAGACGGATGGAATTTAACTCTCAGCATGCATACAGCAAAGTCGAACCAAGCTTCGAGATGGATTATGTGATAGACACGCCAACATGTAAGATGCCACGGCTGGACCCATTTTCCCCAACTATAATTGACCATGTCATTCTTAACAGCGGTAAGTCTTTTATGTGTCACAACAAGCCTACATTGACATATATCTCGAAAGACACACTGTTCTTCAACCAAAGTTCATTGCATGGCTTGTTCCCTCATTTGGCATCGTGCTGGCTTCAAGAAATCATTAGAAACGCTGGCAGTATCGATCGAGAACCTACTTTTGGAAAAGCCTGGCGCATTGATACACTTAGCAATGGGACAAAAGTTGATGCTGAATTTATTAAGGTGTACTGCAAAGATGAGAATGAAGAGGAAGTCTATTTGCAATACCATGCTCGACCTGTTCCATTACAGAGGGCCAAGAAGTCAGTGGATGGGAAAGGTCTTGGTCCTTTTGGCCAGACATTTAAGACCAAAGCCCCAAAGTACAATGTCATTATGATAGGGACAGATTCTCTCTCGATGTCTGGATCTAAAAGACAGCTACCCATGACAGTAAATTACCTCATGGAGGAACTAAATGGTGTAGAAATGAGTGGTTACACAAAGGTGGAAGACAATACTCTGGTAAACATAGTTCCCCTATTGACTGGACGTCATTTGGTAGATGGATTCAACCATACCTTCAATGAACCCATGGAGTTCTATGATGATGGCAATTTTAGATTTGTGTGGGATGACTTTAAGAAAGAAGGCTATAACACAGCATTCGTAGAAGATGTAAGTAACAATGGTATTTTCCATTCATATGAAGAACCAGGCTTCCGTAAGCAACCCACTGATTATTACCTGCGACCTTTCTTGCTGGCAATTGAAAATCAGGAAAGGCATTTTCCAGAAGCATGCTCTGATTTAGGCTTGCGAGTTGACTTTGCACTAGAATACATAAGGATGCTTCTTGACAGCTCTAAGGGAAGTAACTACTTCTCTTTTTCATTTTTCACAAGTTTAACACATAAAGACAATGCTAATGGAGCAGGATATTTGGATGATCTATATTTGAACTTATTGAAGGATTTGCAAAGGGACGGGACATTAAATGATACGTTTATTTTCCTTTTTGGGGATCATGGGTCAAGATATGGAGCAGTGTGCGAGACAACTATAGGTCAAATGGAGGTGCGATTGCCAGCTATGTATATCACCGTGCCTCCTTCTGTTAAAACAGCCTACCCTAATTTTTTCAGAAATCTCAGGTACAACTCCCATTTAGTGACAAGTGCCTTTGATATCCACCATACGTTGCATCACGTTCTCAATCTGGTAAACCATTCAACAACTACCAGCCGTTCCCAAGGACAATCATTATTTGAAGAAATTCCATGGAACCGATCATGTTCTGAGGCTGGAATACAAGACGCCTGGTGTGTATGCAACCCCAGAGTCAAAGTATCAAGTGGAGATCCAGTGATCAAGGCTGGAGCTCTCTATGCTGTTAACTACATCAATGATGTTCTCCTTAGAGATGAACAAAGCTCCTGTGTAAGATTAGCATTGAGGAATATCACAGGTGCCCACAAACTTCTGCCAGTAACAACAGGCTCAGTAGACACAAGTAGATATATGGTCACTTTGTTTACTACCCCAGGAGATGGTCATTTTGAAGTCCCATTAGAAAAGGAAGGTGGGAAAAATAGCTTTCATGTGTTTGGGATGATCATTAGGCTTAATCTCTATGGTAATCAGTCCACTTGCATGAAAACCAAACCTAGAAAAGAACTTTACTGTTATTGTAGGAATCAAATCCATCGTTAGCTATTTTGACGTGCAATTTACTACTAGGCTCAAACTATCAGCTGGATTTCTGCCATCCAGGAAAAGTTCTAACCAATTATTGGTAAACATCTTTAAAAGCGATACATGGGTGTTCAATGAAAATATGGAGTTGCTCAGTTGCTCAGTTGCTCAGGGATTATTTTAAGTTAATTGAACAAGAATTATGTTAGCATTATATATATCCATGGGTGTGTGTGAAAATATGGATTTGTGAGGTGATTTCTTTCATGTGTTACTGAATAAAACAAAAATGTGGACTGTATGTTTGTCCAGACTTCCTAAACATTTATCACAGGTCATATGCTACAGATCTAATAGGGGAAATATACGTCTCCTGGATCATTCGCGGTCATCTATATTATGAAAACACACATGGAACCATGTGTATACGTGTGTAGGTGAATGATCATCGTATATATTGGATCGGGACCTTGGTGACCGATGCGGTGACCACGCCCCCTTCCTTGGTGACGCCACGTCATAATCCATGCCCTTCCATTTCCCCATACAAATCTCCACTCCACGCCCATCTCTCGACCGCACGCACGTCAGAATTTTTTCTTTTATTATTGTAACTGTTTATGTTCAATAAACCCTAAATTTATGTGGTTTCAGGCCATTCCCTGCGTTGGATTCTTCATTACATCTAGTATAGTATTCATCAGAATATAATTGAAGTAAATATAGCTTGGTAATTTAGTAGCCGCAAGGTGATTCCTCCATGCACGTATGGAATAGAAACTCTGAAACCAATTACTGACACCCTCTGTCATAAAGTTCCACTAAATTCCTTGCAAGATAGCAATATTTGAATATGGATGTTTTAATTGAAGAGGCAGATTAAGAGTTTCTGTTTGGATTCGCGTTGGCGAAGGCTTATAGAGATTCATTATGAATACTATGCTATAATTATGTCTATAAGATTTGCCTCTCTTTTGCATAGTTTGACTTAATGATAATAGTAATCAGTTATTCTATTCCACTTTTTGAACAGAATTTATTTTGCTGATTACTTTCTGCTTCCCACTCAGAATAACTCTAATCAAGTGCTCTTATGGACCGGTAATCCTGATTCACTTTCCCTCCTACACATCGTACTATGAGCTAAAAACTATGTGTACCTTTGTCATCATATATTCTTGAGTAACTTGTATATAATTATATACATTGTATTGTACTTATTAATCCTCTTTTGCTTTTCGCGCTTACCTTTATTTTGATTTTCTTCTTCTTGCCCTTCATAGACATTTATTATTTTCATTCTAATACATTTTTTTCTTTTTGTTACAATCGTATATTTTTGTTATTGAATACATCACTGGTGTTACTACCGCTACAACACCAACGTCCTTGCACACAAAATACCAAAAATGGGCTAATATAGTTCTCCAGATTTCATATTATAGGATGGTATAAATAAACGAATACCTTTGGGGCTTCACCGAAATGGAAAAGATAAAACTTTCCACCTAGTTTGTCAATTACATGCCTAAACTGAGTGCGCAACTGACAATAGGCTAGCACCGGACATTATTGAATTTATATCATGACATATCTGGGTTTCATACATATTCAGTACAAATATAGATCTGTACATACATGCAGTCGGATATAAATTATCTAATGTTATGCAAATGACACCGTAGTATAACCATATTATTTACGCAGAATATAGAATTCTGTCAAAACTGTTGAAGTGGCCCAGTGTTAATATCTTTTTCTCTTTAAAAGAATTAGATAACACAAGTTCTATTACTTCAATATTCACTACAGATAAAAGGCATGCAGCGTCTCTCCATAGTTTCTTTGCTTATTTGAATAACAATCTTTTCTAAATAGTATACGATATACCTATGATATAATAATTATGATATAGTTTATTACTATAGCAAAAATAGAAAATAGATAAAGTTAGGTATCAATTTGATATAGGCATAGTATAGATATCAGAGCCTTCTGAGAAAAGCAATGTAATGTTGTAATATTGATTCCTGAATAAAAACTGATAAAGCTACACTCTCAGCAAACGTTGGTCAAAAACTAAAGATTTTCTATTTTTTGTTCCATTCTTTTCCAACTTCTTTAACACTCATTCGATCTAATTAGTATTTTGAAGGATTTTGTCAAATTGTTTTTGCTACAGGGCGCTTCTAAAACGTTCTCATTTGCATTAGGAGGACCCACCTGAATACTTTCATGCGATGAATTCACTTATTATCGCTCATGGGGCGGCATTTTCTCTCGCTGATTACACTTCAAATTCTTGTATAAACATACACCAGCAGCAGAATATTGATAAATTCAGTCCTATAAGTCATAATATGAGTGAATTTGGTAAGATTTGTTTTGTCGTAATAACTGAGGATGTACGTAGCTTTAAAGTAAACTTGGCTTTCATGCATTATTATTCAGAGAAAAATAGTTCACTCTCCAACTCCAACTGCTTTTGTGTTCTCTGCTATTTGGACAACACGAGGACTAAGGAATATATGGACCTCTAGGGAGGGATTACATGTGGTAACGCTAATAGTTTGAGTGTTAAACCGTTCAACTTGGAGAGCATTGCGTAGTGTTGACACGGTCGAATCAATGAAGCTGCAACGTTTAAATACTCCGTTCAGTCAGTCAAAGAATTTACATGACTTGGTGGCCTCTGTATAGACTTCTAGGACTGGCTCGGGCACAATATCTTAATTTTAAATAAGTTTCCAAGTCAAAATGCAAGGACTTATAACATCTACTTAACACTAGGAAAATGGCCCTTGAATTAATAATTATAATTATTTAACACTCATTTCCACTCATAATATTATTAGATCTCCTTCTCTCCATGTTCTGTGTATTTTTTAATTTTTTAACAGGACTAGATGACCGCAATGGTGGTCTTCCTCTAGTACCTGGGAGAGGAGGTGAAATTGTAGCCCGCCCGGGTTCGAACCCACAACATGTTCATGTCACTGGGCAAAACCCAGCACTTTAGACCACTTATAGACACTCGATCCCCCCCCCCCCCCCCACACACACACCCATCCACATAATGATAATCAAATAATACCGCTACATTGAAACCGTTTGGACACTGATATGCATGGGGATACCACAGGGTAAAGAATTTGAGTTCAAGAAAATATGCCCATCCTCAGTCGCTCGGTTCCTAATGGAATCAAGCGACTCAAAATCATCAGGCATACCCTTTATGCCAACATCAATATTGAAATATTGTTTGCTAGCACTCTCTAACGAGGTAACTCACCTATTCAATAGAACCATAGAAACAGGTACTATCCCAGAATTCTTTAAGGAAGCGACTATTACTCCCATATACAAAGCTGGGTCCAAAGATTGCGCGTCAAATTATAGACCAATCTCGGTGATAGTCCTTCCAGCCAAAATCTTAGAGAAATGTGTCCACCAACAACTGTATGATTACTTCGAGGAAAATAATATTCTATACAAAAAACAGTACGGTTTTAGGGCAGGTATGTCCATCGCAGATGCCCACCAAAACATGTTTACTGACATATATAACGCAGTGAATAAAAACCAATATATCGAACTAGCCTTTTTGGATTTCAAAAAGGCGTTCGATACGGTGAACCACGAAATACTATTGAAGAAACTATATGCTTATGGAGTAAAGAACAACACCCTAAAATGGTTCGAAAACTACCTGCACAACAGGAAACAGAGAGTGCTGGTAAACAACGTTACTTCGGATGCGAAAATGGTCAAATGCGGCGTTCCCCAGGGAACATCGCTAGGACCACTGTTGTTCAGTGTATATGTTAATGACATGCACAAATGTATAAAGGGCTCAGAAATACAGCTATTCGCCGACGATACGGTAATATACAATATAGACTCAAATTATAAAGACCTCGGAACAAACCTCCAACATGATCTGGAAGGCATAAACTTATGGTGTAGGATAAATAAAATTTCACTTAACATAGACAAATGCAAAATGATGAAAATAAACTCAGGTAGAATAAAGAACCAGAAAGATATAAATACCTACAACTTCGGTACCCAACAAATCACACATACAGATGAATACACATACCTAGGCCTGAAGATTGATTCGAAACTTAATTTCCAATCACATCTAAAGAAGAAATTAGCTACTATCCAAAACCAAAACAGAGTATTGTGTAAATCCAGACATGTATTCACGGAGAAGATGTTCCTAAACCTATATAAGGTGATGGTATTGCCACATATCGACTTCGGTGACACCATCTACAGTGGGACAAGCAACACCGCGTTATTAAATAAACTGCAAGTAGTCCAAAACAATATAATTAGAAGAGCTAAATACCTCGAAAAAAGGACCAATGTGGTCGACATATCGAGAGAGATGGGTATCCCCACTCTCCAACGTAGAAGGGAAGCACACTTACTAGAAGTAGCATATAAGAAGACACTAATAGAAGAAAATGTAGAAAGAAAAAAACCTGGGCTGAGATCTAACAAGAGTAGTAATAAAAAAGTATTAAAGGTCATCACCCCCCATACCGAAAGAATAAAGAGATCATGTCTGTATACCGCCCCTATGCTGTGGAACTCTGAAAATAACACCTTCTATGAAGGTCAACAGGTAGATGACCCGGTAAACTTCAGACTGTATCTGAAACGCTCCTTTATGCCACGAGAGTAGACGAAAGTAATCTTACCAAAATATATCATGATTTATAGAGAAACTATTGTATATATCTCTGTGTCACACTGTGTGTGACTATATGTATGTATATCTATATTTATCACAGACATAGACAACTAACTCAGGTATGTAAGACTTGTAAACTGTAACGAGAGTAAAGAAAGGATAGAAATTTTGTATTTAACAACAAGTGCAAAATGATTATTGGGAATGATTGTACCCATAACACCACCGAGATGAAACTATGTAAAAGTAGAGGCTATACTGTAGCCGAAAAACAAAAAAAGAGTATAAGGTGCTGATACATAATCATATTGCTATACTCATGTAAAAACTTGTATCATGTAGTTCCATGTTAGTGTTAGGGGGATCTAGTAGTCAGTAGTCAGTAGATATAACAATAAAAGTAAGAATAACTCTGGGTTTCTTGGAAGAACTGTGAGGGCACAGAAAGAATACTGTCCATTTTCCTGTCTAATGTAATTGTCTATTGAGGAAATAAAAGCATTTATATATATATGCGAAGATTAATTGATGCTATGAAAGGCGGTCATTCATAGTAATTATATTCTTAATATTATTGAATAACTGCCCCTAACATGGCGAAACTATTTGGCTATACCAACATCATAGATATGATGTCAGATGAAAGTTGCAACTAATCTTCAAAACCAACTTATAGGACTGTTGAAATTATTGGACTATTATTGACAAAAGCACCATTGGGGGTAGTTTTAATTACCTTTTACAACAGCCCTCTTAGTCCCAAAATGTACCGCATCACATTAGAATCTTAGGATCTTTTTAGAATGTTTAGCCTTGTATTAATGAGGATAATTACGTCATTATCCCACCCTATTCTTTTCCAGAAATGATGGCAACTTGTAAATAAAAGCTTTGTTCTAAGTGACTCATCGTCGATCCTCTTCTCATCATGTTAATGGCCTAACGTGATATAAATATATTGCCACCATTAAATATCGAATCTTAAGGATTTATGTGAGGCTTGGCCTGTCTTTATAGCTACCTGTGAATTTATGTGACGTTTATAATTTCCCTCGACACTCCCTTGTCACGTGTCTTTTCTCAATCACCAGCTTCAACTAAGCTCGCTGATGAATGAACTTGTCTAAACGAGATCAAGAATGCAGAATGTATTGAACGACTCTGTGCTCTAACATGAGATTTCAGGCATCATACTCCGGTTGCACAAAGACCTATTTTACTAGTCGTATTCATTGTAATGCCGTATGTATACTCCATACATTGCCTTCACATATGTATGTATACATGTCCAGATTCGAGAACTTCCACCCATGAATTTGCCATTTTAAGAGGTTATTTTCACCCATTTCTTGCTTTCAATTGCATTCCTTGTGAAATTGGGGTTTTACCCTTTGAGGTCTTCAATAACACGACTTGATTAGTAGATGTATAATTATTATTGTTTTAATTCTCCTCCCTTGCTATGACTTAGGATCAGAGAGAGTACAAATGCGTTCTTAGCCAGTGCCTAGTTTGGGGAAAGAATCTATATCGTATAGGAAGGTGAAACATGCTCCGTCTATCTTCTAGATGTATAATATTATGCCAATATTTCAAAAAAAGCCCCACAGGGATAGGTTTAATGACCTACGTGCTTATTCCAGATTTAGATGGAGTAAGCTCTAAACCAGCCATAGATTCTTAGATCTATATTTAGTATTCAGATATTACAAAATTAATAAATATAAACATCCAATAATTTCTCTTCATTCAGAGGGTAGTGTTGAAACAAAATTACACATGCATGCTTGATATCACATAGGCCTATTCTGAATAATATTCATATGATAAATGTCATATGATATTAGATAACATTACTTGCATATTTCTATACAATGAAGTATATCCTATCGGTTTATTTTATATATCCTCATTGTGTATTCATATAACAGTATCTGCCAACTCTAGGTGATACATAGGTGTGAAGGATGCCCTCAGCTGCCTGGCACCACCACTAGGGATCAGCACTATCTGTGTGTACATTTACTGACAGTCATCTCCCTCTGCTGACAGATTCCTTCAACTCATCCCCCGGGCGTTCCTTCTATTATCACCCATCTCTGACAAAAAATCTCACCTTTCACTTTCTGTTTGGCTGGGCTTTCCACCGGTCTTTCTATTGAGGTGCCTATTGGATTATCAATATTATAGCACCTATTGTGTCCCCTGGGGAGTTTTGGCCTCATCCCGCAGACGAAAGGAAAGAGACCAGGAATGAGAATGAGAAAGGGAGGTAGAAGTGAGAGACCTGGACTAGAAGGACAGAAAAAAAGAGAGATGTGTGTATAGACTGAGTAAGAATAATAAAGGGTTCCACAGAAATACTAGCACAGCATGTTGAAGTAATAGCTAGAGGATCGTATGTGTGTGGGAGGGGAGGAATAAGAAAGGAATGAAAATGTGAGGGGTGAATTGGGCCGATTATCAATAGAAAAAAGTCAAATTGATCTGAGATCGATTGACACTAACATGGGACAGTGGAAAGAGTAAGAAACAGAACAAAGTGGGACAGAAGGAAACAGTAAGAAACAGAATGATGGAGGTTGAATGGAAACAGGAGAACGACGAAACCTGAGAAAAAGTGAAGAAAATTAAAAATGTAAAATGTCAATCCAGATATTTTTGTCAAAACCTACCTTTATTGACACCATAATTACCGGACAGGCCAGAAAGGCTGGTTTTGGGATGGAGATGCTTAATTAAGGCTGGGTCTACAAAGAGTCAGGTAGGATGAATAAAGGGGAAATCAGTTGTTTCTACGCCTCAAGGGATAACATGTGGGACCACCATGCAACGTGGTCTCATTGTCTGCACCTGGAATCGTCCCTCCTGTTCATTGCTATGGCGACCGGATCAGCGGCTGGAGATCCAGGGTCCTCTATGTGAATGATTTCCTTATTGAAATCCTCAATTCATTAACGCAGAACATTAAGAAAATGAGAACGACTGGAAGAAGGAGGCTGGAAGCGTAATAAAGTGGGAACAGCAGGAATAAAGAAATCGGTTGAAGAGAGAGCATGAAATCTGGAGGAGGTGGGGTTGGGGTGGGGTTGGGGTAGGGGGGGGGGGTTGGATGGAAAGGGTAAGGGAAGAATTATGCATAGCTCCAAAAGACGAAAATGAGAAAATTATATTTGCATGCGCACAGTGTATGGCTGCTTAAAAGGAGTAAAAAAATTGGTCAGTTGGATAACAGGACAAAGTGTACAGCTCAAGGCAGAGCAGTGAATAAACTTATTATAAAAAGTCAATGTTATGTGAAAAACAAGAAAAGGGCAAACAGGCTGAAGTATAACGCGTAGCCACATTGTTAAAAAAAATACAAAGCCCATGGATCGAAACTAGAAACACAGAACCCATAATACTTTGTCAAAATGAATTTTGAGATTTCGGATTTGGTTCATTCAAAGAATTGAGTTCGGACCCCTTTTGCCCTTAGGGTCCCATTTTGCAAACACCGATCCTAATGATTTCTGAAAACGATTTCCTATATTCCCTAGTAGTTGGAAAACCATCAAGAATACTTGCAAACCCAAGAAATTCTTACACTGGGATGAATCATACGAGATGAGGGCTTTAAATGTCCTAAATAATGTTGTCTTTGTTTTCGCCACATGCTTCTATAACACTAATATATTTAATCTGAATTACGAATGAATTTAACTCTAAACGACTTTCTATACATCCCTAGTGTAGGACGGTTGCAATCTGTTTCCACCGACAAGTCATAATTATATTCCATGGATAAATGCAATTGCCTATACATAAGAATGTTCCACAGTACTTAAGCTAGAAGCTTAAATAATACCCTCTGTGAGTTCTAATGAATATTGAATTGTGATAGTAAATCTGTGATTCGCAACAGATGAATTTGGCTTTTAACGTTTAGCATGTTCTTTTCATTTGAAATACATATATATTCTATGAGGCCTTTAACAGTGAAATGGAAGACACTTTGTCTATAAAAACGCTAAGAAAGTGACTTACCAAGTTTTGCCTAAGTGTGTAGACAACCTGCCAGACAACTAGCATTGATGCGAAAACGTGACTTAAAACGTGGGCCATCATCCAGGGAACTAGCAGGTACTTCCAGTCCTGCAATTTAGACAGTAGGTAAGAAAGCAATAGAAAGGTAGGAGATTGTATCTATTTTAAGCGAACAAAGTTAATAGGCCAATAGTTATTATGGTTCTTTTCTTGTTAGTAGTGTTTATACAGGAAACACGTTTCAAGAGGAGTAGCCTTATGCAAGGCGACATCCTAGACAGTCGGGGCTTTTCCAATAACTAAAACAATGAATTGTATAACGGAAAATACCACAACCTTAAGCTTCGGTAGGTCTATTTGCTGTTTTAATTTGGCTTGTATTGAGACAGTAATTCACAGTAAAACAGTACATGTATCCCTATAGGTCATGTTTCGCAATCTTTCACAACACCCTACTGTCACATTTGACATTTAACTGTAAATAACTAAGCTTCGTCTGTGATTTCTTTAAAGTAAAGTAAACTCAAGAATTGGGGCCGAGGAGATTGGTGTTCGCTGGGGTTGGGTGTGTTCAGGGTGCAATTGTAAGGAAGCACTGCCCCTTCAGGGTTAGCTCCTATTGGAAAAATGAAAGGAGATGAACGAGAATGCACTTTAGGCAGGAGAGGGAATGTTCCATTCCTTTGACAGGTGGTGGCGAGAACCAGGTACCTGCAGTGATCTCATCAGGTGAACGACCAGCTTTGACCTCCATAGTTCACTAGTTCACTCCTTCCCCCGATCACTGAAGGTCCCCACTTGATAGTTCTGCGTTTCTACGTTAGAGGGTAGCACTGAGGACAATGTGCTAGCAGTGTGCTAGTGGCGGAGACATCCCGAACTAAACCTCATGGGGTAGGCCTAGTCTAAAGCCCTGAGAAAATAGTTGCTCTTTAAAACTACGTAGGCCTACCAGTGTTGTCTGGCAAAGATTCCAAGCACTCTTTGATGCTGAGAACACCATGCGATACATCTCTTCAGAAAAGTATAAATATGAATAGGGCCCTATATATATTATATGCAAACTTAGTAGCTAGCCAACTGACGTTTTTCATGGTAGCATTGGAGTGGAAAGGAAGGTCTTCCTTCACCTTGTCAAATGTGCAGCCGTCCGCTTGTCATTAAGGTGAAGAGAAGTAGGGCAGACCAAAAATGCGAAAAATGCCTTTTACATTCTTAGTGTTCACAAACCCAACATAGCTGTCAAAATTTCGAAAATAATTCTGAGCATTTTGACAAGCTGAATACAATACAAAGATTGGTTAACTTTACGCATTGTTACCCATACTTTAGGCCTACCATTGGGCAGCTGAAAAGGGGGGAAACCTTTAATAATTTTAGACCCTGTAACGTAGACTTGGGTAAGGAAGTCATTGATTTGTTTTTGTTTGAATGCGAAATCTTGATTTTAAAAAAATCTAAATGTAATTATCATAATTTAGAGTCACTATCATACTAGACTCACTACTGCCTCGACTGGGGCCAGCGAGGCCCATACGGGAGTGAGGCCCAGGCACTCATTCAGTAAGGCCGAGGGACTTGAGGGACTGAGGAATCAATGCTATCCTACCTGTAACGTTACATTGGAATTAACAAACTAGCCATGACAAAATCAGATGACTAGGACAAGACCCCGCCGGACAAAGCCTCCCTATATATTATATATGCATGGCGCCCCCGACAAACCCCCGACAATGACCTCTATACAAGTTTGCCCAATATATCTTCCCAAGGGCCAGCAGCAATATGATAAAACCGTCCCTTAATAGTTTGGCAAAAGCTCCTTGCCGCCATCTTCGCCTTCATATTGACATTTCATCCTATAATCAGCTCGCCAATTTTGAGATTTAATCTTCATCCCCCAGGATGGCGTTTGTAGCCTTTACACTACTCATAATGCAGCAGATTTAAAGCCAGGCAGGAATAATTATCCCCTGCAATTTTCAGGCGTTGGGGAATTCATAGAAATTCCCTCCACTTGGATTTATTTCAAGGCCCATTCGGAAGACAGGGTAAATAATTTAAACTCGATAATGGAGATTGCTGATAACGAGAAAGGCATTTAGTCGAGGCTGATCATCAGTTGTGTTATTGACAATTCCAATGGTGGGATTTTCTGATTTTAGGAAAATAAGGATCGAGAGAATTTCTACTTTAAAGTATCCAAGGTATCTAGAACTTTTCTACATATTGGTGGGACTTGGCAGTATTGACAACAATTAAAAAGATGCGATGGCATATACGTACAAATATTCTAGAATCCAAAATACAATGATGCAGTGGTTCTGGATATGTGTATAGTCAGAGGTGCGAGTGACATCTTGAGGTTGCCTTATATGAACAGGAGCATACTCTTGGGTTTTTTAATTCAGTCCAACGGTGAAAAGAAAACTTGTAAATCTGGATAATTCGGAAACTCAATTTAGCCTATATTTGAAATGTAAAAATAAAAGTAACGCACCTTGTTTAGTCCCACTTCCAGTAATATTGACATTAGTATCAGTGTTCCGAATAGGGAAAAGCCCATGTAGGTGAATATGTCATGTCCTGTAGGAAAGTCACATAGAAAGTCAGTCTGGTGTAGAAGATTTCAGATGCAAAAGACGACGTACAATACTTAAGGAATACTTTACTCTTCCTATAGATTTCTCTCCACAATGCAAGCGGCCTCATACGACCAGTTTAAATGAATAGCTATCTATACATACATGCATGCATGCATGCAGAGATAACCATGTTTTGCCTTATGTATTACATTATTCTCTTTACATTTTACTGGGGTTTTTCACTAATGCCTGACATAATAAAGATACATTACCTTCTTCATTCTTGTATTTGCCTCCTAATGGTGATTCTCTAATGCTGACCAGCCCAGCATACACTACAGAACTCACCTGAAATCAGACACACATCTTATACAGTTTCTAAATAATTGATTTTGAATGGACTTGATTAAAATGTGGAGTTTCTATATAAGTCAATGACCCTCAGAGAAAGTGAGTTATGAATGTTCTTTTGTTTGGTCAAACTAAGATATCCCAAGTCGAAAACCACAATCGAGGAATAGGGATAAAATGGGTGGTGCAGAATATTTGTACGAACTATAATTATGTCTCTATGTCTCTATTAATTATGAATATAATATTATGTCGGATTCAAGAAAGAATAAGTTGTCCAAAGATTCTGGAAACAAAATATAATTTTGCCACGGAACGGATTATTATACAGTATACATGTATGTGCAGCCTGAGAATAAAAATGTTTATAAAGTCACATCCAGCACATCATTTATTGTTTTAAGGATATATATGATATCTTTGTGTATAATAGTTTAGCTATTGTATTAGTAATGCCGACGAATACTTACAAAACTGTATACACCTGCTACTTGAGATCCCTTCTTTGTATCCATTACGAAGCAACATGTTCCTAATAACACCATTGCTGCATTAACTTATCCTAGAATGAAGTAACTTTTAATGTTTAATGTAAGTTTTAATGTTGAAGCGCTATACGTATACAGCTGATACGATGGTATTAAATAATTATTTAACTTCTCGAGATGTAACGCATCTATCAGCAATGTTACCTGAGTGTGAAGAGAACCAGATGAAATAGCATTATTAGTCGTGTTTCAATGCCGAATTTCAATGCCTAATAAGACGTAATCATAGTATAAATGTACAGTCCTCGTTGATAGACCAAGTTTTTAAACAATTCGTTAAGATCCGTCCCCGAAGAAAGTAAAAAGGTTAAGTTCACGGCTTTTCCCATTGGTTGCGTTAGGACTGCTGTTATGTTTTTTCTCTAAATAATGAGAATAAGTATCTGTGAAGTATCCTATAGGTATGGTATGGAACTTTGTAAGTGCAACCTACCTATTTATCAACCTCAGCTGGAGTTGTGAAAAATATTAGCACTCTCTGTATGGGCAATGTTGACAAGATATTCAAATTATCCTAGAAGAATACTACATGGCCCTTGCCTGATGGCTACAGGTCTGATCAACGTAGCTTGGGATTTTACAAAAGTAATTAATCAACATTATGGCTACCGTGAATTACTTGCTTACAAAATAGTAATTTGTAATAGATAATGTCATGTATGTGTCATCAATGAAAGAATATTTTCCTATCAAAATATCCTCTAATGATGAAACATTCACACCTTTGTCAATGAGGGCCAAACAATATGACACTGCCATTATTATTGCTATTAGTATTCCCATACACCTGTGATTCTTATCCCCAATTTTCACGACATTGTGAATTTTACTTTTGAATATTGCAATTTATTATTTCATTTTGTATGCGATAATTGGATAAAATATAAAGTTATATGTAATTCTTTACCACATGTATATTCCCATTTAACGAATAAAAGGTGTATGATATACTGCCTGAGTCTGTAATTCCGAGATAATAATGTCTACCAAAGCGTGTCGGGGTAGCTATGATGACCTTTGTGTACATGGAGGGGACGAGGACCTTGGTGACCAGGAACATCAGGTCACCTGCCACATGACCTCACGAGGGCCTTCACCCAAATCTGAGCTGGGGTCACTGGAATGGGGTTGTAGCACCAGAAGAGTGGATTTTAGAAAACCCCAAAGCTGGGGGTTAATTAAGCCTTGACGAAATGCAATTTGGAACAGGTTTTGTACATCAACATCCATTCTGGGCCAGGGTTAGATTAGACATTGAGTGGCGGGAGCTCCTAAAATGTGATACATGCATCTGATATGATAATAATTGCCTTCTCTTTTCATATTTCACTCATTACCAGTGCACACCTTTCTGCGTTTTATGCAATAATTATGTTGATGGATTGAAGGATTTTGACAGAATGCTTCAATCAATCAAAATGTCTTAGTGGTGTATCATTTGCATGAATACATAATTAACAAAAATAAGTTCACTACTTTGGGTTCCTGGTAGAAGTATTGACCTGAAAAGGGTGATGACCAGTAGAGAGGAAACTTTAAAGTGGGGGACATTAGGCCATCTAGGGTCAGTGGTCATAATGCCACCAGGTAACTCTGGACATAAAGTAAGGGCAAACTCAGGATTTGATCCCCCATTTCTTTTATATGCCCTTCAATAACCGAGAGTTTCAGGTCTCAGATTTGAGATTTTCATTTTTAAAATTCAGGACACAGATACATTTCGCAATAATACGATTTTTTCTGTACAGACTGACTATATATATAGACATAACTAGAGAATAAAACTTTACCTTTTTTAGCAAGATGACAAGAAGATGTATACCTATACAATAGGCGACCTCGTACGAAGGGACCTTGGGGTGTCATATACTATTTCTTGACTAACCCATGTATAATACTCACGTGCTTAAGAAGCATAATTGTGAAGCTACAAGTTATATAGTCGAACATAATTAATAAAATATTAATTTATAGCAACAAAAAACTAGTGAAACAGGGTCTGATCCATCACAAAGAAAATGTGTGCCTCCAGAACACATCAGTTTCTGAGGAAAATAAAAAAAAAACAAGACAAATGTCGGGTCCAACAGGATATAAAATGGCTGGTTATAATACATTTCTCTAGGCGAGGTATGAGTTTTGAAAACAGAGTGAATGGGTCGAAAGACACTCACTAAAACAATAAAAAGGGAACAATTTAACATTAATGTTCTTCAACTTTGTACAAAATGTGATCTAACTATTGAGAGATATAATTTGTTAGCCTACTTTTAACGATATACTCACTTTACTTTACCGTGTCCTATTGCGATGGTATATATTTGGTATTATGAGGGGAAGAACGGTAGGCCTACATTCCTTTGTCATGATAAGAGAAACACTTCCTTTATCTTTGAATATGAAATAAAAGCACACCACGATTTGATCCGATTTACTCAGATAGTTGGCTATGAAGAAACACATTCTTAGCCAATACACTCTCTGAAAACATCGAACTGGGTGATGCAATTCAAGATGTGCATGATGGGAATAAAATTCGAACATTGTCAAATGTCTAATGGAATGAACATATAAATTTCGTAAGAACAGCGGTTGTTGTTTTATTTGAAGTGAACACTTCAACTTGTAGGGGACAGCCTTATAAATCCTCAAGCGGTACTCGAATATGACTCCCAAATGAGATAATGCATAAAAATAATAATTGGATCATGTCTTTCTTCCTCCATCTTCACTCTTTTGTGAGAATTTTCCATTGGTGTTAACGCGGTGTGTGGGATGAAAATGTCTTATTCAATTTGATACATGCCATGGGCTATGATGGGCTAAAAGATTTCGAGGTTCTGATTTGGAGACGAAGTACGCTTATCGAATAGAGTCCACATATTAAAAGACATCTTAATGACGAAGTGTCACAACTAAAATCTGTACCATTGATATCGGCCAGAAGTTTTCATTAGTTATTGTAAAGTATGCGCACGAAGTTTGTTTCATTTAAATTCTAGGACAGAATAGACGGGTTAAGTTGGAAATGATTTCAGGAATATGAATAAGAACCAAATGTGTTGGTTGATGTGGATAAACTTAATTGTAGTGTCTTCCTTGGGTTATATATGAGATCCTCATTGCAGGATGAAACAAAACATAATTATTATATCTTCCAAAGGTATAGGCGTGGAAAGGTATCAAATACCCGCATGTCCTAATATACTGATATATCATTGTAGGCGAATATGTTGTAGATACCAGGTTCTATTGTTTATTGCATCACAAGCAGATAGAAGGCACATAATTTCACTGACAGTGTATACAGAAATTAATATTACAACATATTAGCTGGGCTTTTATTTCAAAAGGGATACACAAGTATCCGGATAAAGTGTATGCAGAATATGGTAGAGCCGCCAGAACAATTGTAGCAGGTGAATGTTTGATTGAAATGACATTCTCTAGATGGCGCCACTGAGCATAGGTAAGCCGGAGTTGGTTAGTATTGATAGGTACATGCACAATGCCCTCTTCTGATTCAGGTCTTCACTCTATGAAATTGAGAACTAAATCTTCTTATTCCCCTTATTCAAGGCGTTGGATCTGGACCACCTAAGGTTCTTGAAGGAATGCTGCCTATTCAACTAACCCCACTTAGCACTAGATCTTTAGTAGAACGATAGTCTCCAATGGTTTCTTTTAGCCCCTCCAGAAGTATGGCTCCTATTAAAATTGTGTACGCCAGTCTTAGGCACGGAGAAATAATATCTTGAATTGAATAAGGGCGTAAAACAACAATACAAATATAATTGTATAATGTAGTCCTCTCATTTAAAAGGTTCTACCATGCATTAAGTTGTTCATGTTTTATATTGCTTGAATAGTACATTTACCAAGGAATAACTAGATAGAAAATGATAGAATGTCGCCGAAAGCGATAATTCAGTTTGTTGTCGTATAAAAAGTATTTGCTATATAGGTGTGTATGTTATATCATGCAGGCGTTATTATACATGTATTGTAAATAATGGTATTCATGTTCATGTAAATAATGGTATTCATTTTCATTTCCCTTCCTATATTATACTTGTTATACTTCTCCTTTGTCCTTACACCATCTTAAAATGCACATGCTTCAAAAATCAAAAGGGAATTCTGGTACTTGTGTTCAACTGTTTATTAATTGAGTTTGTGAAAATAATAAAAGGAATCCGCTGGGGTTTCACTGAAATTGAACTTAAAAGTTAATGTTTAGTTTCGTACACAGAAATATGGGTTTATGCCATTTATCAAATTACAGAAGTGTCTGATAATCATTTCATATGATTCAGACTGAACGAATAACACCCTTTGTAATGCCTTTGGCAAGAATAATTATGAAATTGATTTCTGTGACATCCCCCCCCCCCCAACATTTATCGTGAAGCATGTACACACAAGCTCAGACACCTGCTCGACTTTGTATGCACATGTGTAGATATAATAAGTGTTCAGCATGAACTAAAAAGACTTACACTCTGCGGAATTCTGAGGCGTGTTAGATGGATATTTCATATCATGGAGAGTATCTAGTGAGTAAAGAGCCTCATGTAATATTTTGTTGTTTACTGACTTCACATTGCCACGAAGGTATGGCCTGAATTCCTTTTTGAAATATATGCAGAGGATTGTGGTGAGTAGAGGGAGAACGTGTATCTATAACACAAAGTTCTTCACGACTGTACTTGCCTTTATAAAGAGTTCCATGGTAAATTGACCATTATTATCACCAATACTTATTAAACAAAATCAAATAAAGGGGAACCTGCCCCTAAAACGACAAGAACGACCACTTTAATGTTGTGGAATATTACTATTTTGCAATGTTACTTTGCTATCAATATAGTTGTCGAACCACATTCCTGTTATATCTTTACACAATTGCGCTGGACTTAGATAAGTTGAATCTGATGGTAATAATAATGATCTAGCTAGAACATCCACCTTTACCGGTGGGGCATATATGGCACTCAGTTTTCCTCTGAAAGAAATAAACATTTATCCACTGTGTGAACAGTTATAAAGTACTCAGATCAAAGAGCACTCATTGATATGCATTATCATTATGCGAAACATTCAGTTTCTGTATAACAATACCAACGTTTTTTTTCGAATATCTAATTGTATCGCATAAGAATATCGGGACTTGTCCACGAAATTGTACGCAATAAAAACCTATACAAAATTATCTTATATGAATTAGTCTACTCTACATATACGTATTGATCAATTACCAACTGAAGAAGCCAGTTTACGCCTTGTATAGGAAAAAAGCAAACGTAAAGTACATTTTGTATACCCATTGGGGGCTGGCTTTACCTTGGGATTTAAGCGAAATACGTAATACATGTAATGGATTGTACAGTATTGACATGAATAGTTCCGTTTAGAACTAGACTTTATCCGCTGAGCCTGTTGCACCTCTCTCAGCTCTAACACATCACTTCCTCCCCTCAGATGATACCACATGGATGCTTCTTATCTAGAAGTGTGAACAACAGAAGAGGCAAAGTATTCAGCATTGAGCAGTCCATAGACTCAAACATCATCTTCTATTAAATACTCATGACCTTACTGAAGCACTAGAAACTAGGTAGCGATTAGCTGCAAGTTGCCTCTTCACATGAAAAATAGTTATTGGCAACATTATATTCAATATCATTATGGTATCACCATATTATTGTTGTCATTGGGAGGATTAATTCATTCTGATGGGCATAATATTCAGGAAGACGACTCGGAAGGCAGTTTGTACTTCATAATTATCAGGTGGACCAATTCAACAATTGTTTTGAAGCTGTGGATGATATGGCTTTGCAGCCAATGATGATATACAGCTGTGCAGTGTGCAGGTAAGAATGCTTTAACAAATGGCATCAGATGCAAAGTGTTCAGCATTGAGGAGCCCATAGAATTAAACATCATCTTTGATTATTAAATACTTCCTACTAACAGTCACATAGCACCTTATTTAGCACATGCTAAATATATCCATACATAATTACATCCTTCCGACTCCTGCAATTGACAGACATACTGGGAATCAAGCCTGCAACATAGGAATTGGCAACCATTTCAAAGCTATAATTCATCAGATTATTTATGTCATAGTCTGAACAGCTCAGGCAAGTGGCAAGAGGAGGGTGGAACTATCACCTAGTTGACTCAACTTCAGCTTGTCAAAACTAAATAATCCATCATTGTCATCAGTAATAGTAGGCTGTCCTTTGCATATGTTTCTTCCCTCTGCTGCATTTCCATATGACACATTTTCTGGTCTGAAGACCGTTAATGATAATATCCTGGAGGAGTTTATAAAATACATAAGTACAGGGTAAGTCATAATGTCATCCTCATTACCAAGATTCGTCATACCTAAAAGTCCTTGCATTAATCAGAGAGATATCTCTTTTCATTCCCTCCAGCTCCTTTTCTTTGACGTTCATCGATACCTCTTTCATAGTATCTTCTCTCCTCTCGTTCCCCTCTGCCTCCATTCCCTCCTCTCATGTTCTCCCTGGTTTCAGTTTGATGACGGTCGATGCCCTCCCTAGATGGACCAGGATGCTCTCTAGTATACTGGCCTTTCTTGTGCTGAGGCAGAATATCGTATACTCCCTCGGTCCTGCCTCTGTTCTCGGGAGACCTAGAATTTCTCCTCTCGCCAGGCATTACAGCGGGGAGTTTGTCTCTCCTGTAGCGTTTGTCAAAAGCACTTGGTTCTTCTTGGAAGGAATCGCCTGAGCTTCTGTACTGCTGATGTATATCATCCCTTGGCGGAGGGGACCTTCTGTAGGGGTCTCTCACTGGGGAGTATCGCCTAGGTTGTGATTCAATTCTTTTTTGTGGTGAATGATCTCTGTATCGTTCATTATACATTCTTTCCCTGTCTCCTTCTTTGGTCCTGTCCCTTCCTCTGTCCCTGCTACCTTCCTGATGATATCTGTCTTTTTTGTATACATCTTCTTCATAATGTCTGTACTTTTCATCAGGTAGGGGAGCCATCCTATGTCTATCACCTTTGGGTGGTTGGTTGTAATCTGATGAGGAGCTAGATTCTCTTTTCAATCTGATTGGGTCAACCTGTTCTCTCTCATGGCCAGCATTGTCACGAGGCCTCCTATAGTCATATGAATGCCTCACAGGGGAATAGTCCCTGTCATCATATGATCTTTCTCTTGGTCTCTCATCTGATAGTCTCTCTCCACTTGATGTTCCACTGCTCCTTTCCCCTGAATAATACCCTGATCGTGGTCTCTCATGATACCGATCCCTAGGGTCTCTTCTGTCGTACCTATAATCCTTCTGTCTTCTTCTATCATCATTTTCATGTTCTTTATAAGCTCGTTCCCTGTTCTCACCATCATATGGAGGGGATCTTCTGTGGTCTCGTTCATAGGGGTCCCTGCTTCTGTCTCTGTAGTTTGCCTTATCCCAATCATCCATGTCCTGGTCTTGCCTGCCTTTATTGTCTCTTGGGTTGCTTTGTCTCAACCTACTCTCACCAGGATAACCTTTTCTGTATTTGTCTTCAGCAGCATGGTGCCTTTGATCCTCGCTTTGATTCATTCTTCTATTGTGATCATCATAATGGTTTCTATCCTGTTCATGCCTTTCCTCATCCTGTGTGGTCCTGTGTGGTTTATGTTCCCTCTCCTTCACTGGAACTAAGTCTTTCTTAGAATCAACATTACCAGGCTTTTTGAACTGCTTCTTATTGATTTTCTGCAGAGTTGTGTCCATGATTTTCCTACTTGAACTGCTAACAGTGGCAAATTTCTTTGCTGTTGGCGCGAATGGCCTAATTTCCCTGGGTGAAAGAGGGCGTGTGTCTTTCTTATTCAAATTGCTTGATGGTTTAGTGTCCTTTGCTTCGGGTATGCCACTTTTGGCCGCTGACTGCTCATTTGGCTTTTGCCGTTTGAGAAGTGCCTGTGTCAGCTCACCTTGGAAGGAACTAGTTGGTAATATGCTTCCTTCCATACTTGCACTATTTCTTTGTTCATTTGAAGAACTAACTTCAATGGGCCTCCCCTTAATATCTTGAGTGCCTTTAGTATTGTCTTGATCATGTTCAGTCTGATCTATGACATCAGCCAGACCACCTTCATCAACACTGTCAGCTGTATCTGACTCCTTATCAAATTCAATGGCAGCTTCAACTGGTGAATCTCTGTTTGAGGTTGGTGTAGAAGATGATGTTCCCTGATCAACATCAGGGAAAGCTGTGCCAGGGAGGTCTGGAGCAGGTCCATCATCGACAGTTTCCTTTCTGTCTGCCTCTCCAACATCTGACCCATGATTGGGAGTAGATGCAAGTTCATCAGACTCGGTTGACAGTTCTGACTCTGTGTTTTCCTCATCACTTGATGTTGGAGGATCTTGATGTACTGGCCGATCATCCCCTTCTTGTCTTCTGTGAGGATGGTCCTCTGCAATATGCTCTGTGTTCTCTGCGCTCTCCTCTGTTTCTCGGGCCAATCTCTGTTGCTCTGCCATCATTTGGCCTAGCTGGGTGTCAGGTAGTATTCTCCGGTAGGTTGGTGGATTGCGGTATCTTCTTGAATTGTCTTGCGATTCGGTAGGAGGAGGGGGAGGGGGATGAGGGGGAGGTGTGGTACTTCTTTCCTCTGGTGGTGTACGAGGTGGTAGAGGGGGTTGTTCATCATCACTTTCTACCTGTGCTACCTCAGTGGGAGGCATGTCACCAACGAGATTTTCATCTATGTTGTCTTCATCTTCCTCCACCAATGGTTCAACAATCCTCCCTGCTCCTACACCTGCACCAGCTCTTTCTCCCGCCCCTCTTCCAGCTCCCCGTCGACCACTGTTATCCCTCTCCAGGGTAGAGGGGGCACCCCTAGGGAATGTTGTGTATGGAGGAGGGGCAGCACCCTCGTTGTATGGTGGGGGAGTGACCATTACCCCCGGGGGTCTGGCTGTCTCTGCATTTAGAGCTGGATTGTTCAACCCTGATCTCGTTCTCTCCCGGAATATTAGAGTCAGGTCCCGTCGGTACTAGAAAGAGAAGAGGAGAATAACAAATGAAACAAAAGAACACCTTAATAAAAAGAAGTATTGGGAGAAAATTGAGCAAAGAAGTTACCTTGGAAAATGGTGTACTAATTGTATGTAACGCATGTGTTCATAATAGAACAATGATATAAATATATTCAAGCCTGATAATATCTATTAACAAAGCCACAATTAATTGTAAGCAAGGATAATCGTGTTTAATGTGTGCATCTTGCTTATATAATTAAAGTTTTAAATTGAGTTGATTACTTCCTTCCATCTTTAATTATATAATTAAATATTTTAGCTCATGAATATTTAGATTTGGAAGTATTAGACTACTTTAGGGAAGAATCTAAGGATAGGCCCAAAGGTATTTAACAAGAGTTCGAAAGTTGAAAGTATATATTATGCATATCCTTACCTCACTTGGAGTGGTCGATGTTGTGGGCGTGCCACTACCTATTTCTTGATAGTGGGAAAACACACAAATAACGCAGTAGGTCTGAAAAAAAAAGATAAAAAATGTTTAAGGTGACTGATTTCATTTGATTGGGGTATGTTTCTTGTCGATTTTCCCCCATTACATAATCATAAAGCAAATATAGAACAACATTTACATGGCTGTGGAATGAGTTGGAGTTATTTTAATGTCTGAATGATTTTCCTTTAATAATCATTCTAGAGGAAATCATCTCAATTACAGTTGAGATGAAAGGCACATTGGCATACATGAAAGGCACACTGGCATACATGTATACATAGAATTAAATGGAACTCACAGATATAATTATATTGACGGCATGGTAACAGAGAAGGCCGATTTCCCATCCTTCAAGTGCTTGTGAGGGCTGTTGAAATATGATAATAATATCAGCAAACAGAGCAGAACGTTTGATAATGACTAAATGCGTTATGGATTCGTGGAAATGAAAGGCTGTTGGACTTCCTAACTTTCGTGCCAATTTGGTATCAAATATTCAATTAGTTGTATAATAATTTACATAAATATTTAGAATGTGTGTTGTTTCAGAAGACTTTAATCGCTCAATCACTAGCCATTAAATTTGTTTATTAGGGAAGAAAACTCATGAGTATAAATCATGGCCCATCCTCCTAAATTCATACTTAGATTTAAAATGCCAAAGAATAATCGCCCCAAATCATGAATACCGTTATTTTCCATCAGAAAGAAGTGATGCAATATACAAGTTATTTTTCATTATTCATTAAACATAGGGTTGCCAAATGAAAGTTCTAAGAGAACAAAATGCGAGGTGTTGTTAATTGGGTTGCTTCTAATTCCTTCAATTATGATTCATTAAAAATATCAATCTCATTTTTCTACAATAGTACGCTTGGGCTATCTACCATAGGAATTACTGGTATAGCCGCGTTTTATTCAACACCTTATACGACCAGTACAGTTGAAAGTATAATGTATGGTAAGGTAATGTAAGGTAACGAATTCTGAGCTCTTAAAAAGACAGGACGAAATGGAATTTGGTATAATGTTTTTGGCTAATAGATGAGTTAAATTAGGGATCTACGCACAGATTTTCCAACCTCATCCAAAGATCTCTAGTTAGATATGATATGTCATAATTAAATGTATCTTATCACTATGCGAAAAGCTAAAAAATATTCTTTTCAAGTAGAACGACGAGTCTTTATGCACGAGAAAATCTATTTTTAGAAGTTATGTATAGAATTGCATAATTGACGTCCTTAGAGGCATTTTGTAATAATTATGGTATATAAGTAGCATCGTAAAATGAAATGTAATATATTTCTAGTTAAACTGAAAATATCATTGCTGTCAATGAGAGCTTATGGTAAATAAAGAAACAAGTGTGATGATCATAAATTGACAACTGATAATTGATATTTAGAGTGTGACATACCGTATCATCGTCACGGAGGGTGAGAGTGACGAGCCAGACCACGGTTATTGTAGCAAAAATGTGGCACACAATGGTAAATATTATCCAGGGCAAGAATAAGGTCCTCTTGTTCTGAAAACAAATGTTAAACATACTGTCACACATTAAATTCATAGGAATGGCCGTATCAAATTATAATTCTATCAAAGTGCATGTGACCTGTCCGGTGTCAGGACAGCTACCCGCCGGACATCTCCCCGCCGACTTTTGCCAGCTGGACAATTACCATCCTGGACATTAACCCGCTAGGACATCTAGAACCGTTTTGTCCATATTATCTAACAATGTCATACAAATCATATATTCTATGTTTATTGTTAACACTATTTCTAATGAGTGATTATACAATGTCATGAATTTGGAATTTGAAATATATTGCTCTCCCCAAATTACAGGAGTCACGCTAACCCGACTGACCGACGGCCAAACGATTGTATCCAACATAGCTGCATTAATTTCGTTCAGTTGAGGGACACATGGAGCCGATTTGTGATCGAACTGTGACCGATTTTCGGTGCGTCTCGTGCTTTACTGGTATAAAACCTATCATCTTAGAAGTCATGCAGGCAATAACATTGGCATGAGTAATCTTTAGAGACCAGTGCACTTTCCTTAATTTTGCTTAGCGACGCCCTGCTGTACCCCCACATTCAAGCTAATGTTAGTCATATCTTCAAAATGCGTAAGAATAATCTCAACTGCCTTCTATTCGGTATCTTAAATTGGATCAGCACAATCACTGTACATAATATATTATGTGAATGTGAGTTAGAATTAAATAGGATGGTGTCTGGTTGCCCACAATCTTTTTAGTTAAAAGTATATATATATTGGCCTTAAATGCATTACAAAATACGCATAACCAACAATGGTGCTTATTTCTGTGTGTTTCCAAGTTAGTCAAATATTATTCATCAAGTTTTATACATAATTATTAATCAAGTTCTACCGAATTCAATAGAATAAGACGAATAATATTCGTCTTATTCTATTGTAGGCTAAATGAATGGAATTAACTACCCTCCATGCTAGTTAATTGTAAGTCCACACAGCGATTTCATAAATGAAATACACATCAATGTCTATAATTTATAGTTTCCGTTTCAATACATCTACTCATCCACAATCATACAATTATACAAACTGGAACAATGCTTTCGCCATTACTGGAGCCACTGGGAATATATATGAGCCATTCTAGATGCTAGACTCTTGTTTGAGGGATAAAACATGCCATCCCCGGTTCACACTTGGCTCGTATTACTGCTAAAGGTATACACTCCTAGTTTAGTTCCAGCCGAGAGAATCTGAATCCTGCCAAGTCTCCCTCTTTCTCTCGACAAAACAGACGCAGAAACGTTCACTTTTTAGTCCCCCAACCATTATGTTTGTGATCTCATTATCCTTGACATATGTTAAATTGATTCGCCCATCTCTCAGGCTACATACATGGTATATGGCATATCACGAATCTGTATCACCATCAGATGGTGATACAGATTCTTTAGAATATAAAATGGGTGGGGCTAAGATCCGTTCTGAGTCAGGCTCATGTTACATGGACACCTTTGTCGGTCTTTACATGCAGTGTCATAAATGATCCAATGTTCTAACACATTATACTAGCAGTTAAGTTAAGCATACATGTATATATATGTATACATTCATAGTCCCTCCCCCTCCGGGCGCCTCCGATTGAATTGAAGTAATAACATGACGAAAGTACCACACATTAATTAATTATATACACTTTCAGTGGAGCCCCAACAACTCCTTTTATCAAATGTTCTTAACAATTACACTATCCAGTTTCTAAAGTAGTAAACATTTTCATCTGGAATGCCTGTTTGGGAGGCTGCATCTAAATGACTCTATACTTTTTGGGAATCAAGGGAATGAGTTAAACTCACCTTGTGAACAGCAATGATGAGGACAATGGCCATCACCATCACCATTCCAAAGAACACAAATAAGCCATATGTGACCACTCGGTGTACTGTAAAATATGAGAAAATATATATCACAAAGGGCACCAGTGGGATTTGGAGGATCATAAAGTTATTTCCATATATGCCCCCTTTCATTCTTATTTTTATAACAATTACGTTCATTCTCCCCCAAAATACTATTATGCATCTTATAAACATGTTTTATTAAAATATTAATTTGCAATTGACGTTAAAACATTCACTCAGTCAGTCGGATTTCTCCGACGTTATATTAAATTATCAATTTGTATGTAACGTATCTTGGTCTAATATTTTTATGATTACAGTGGAACCTCTCTATTGAGACCAACTTTGGGACTGAACGATGTGTGGTGTCATAGCGAGGATAAATAATATAAAGAAGAAAGCAATTCGGGTCTGAGAGAAACTGGTCTTAATAGAGGGATGGTCTCTATAGAGAGGTGGACTTTATGCGAGGTTGCACTGTAATTGAATCTATTCCACGTCTACTCTGAACAATTTGTCTTTGATATGCAATATACAGGATAGAAATACCCATTCTATTGCTATCGCAAACATTATTTATGTTTACACACAGCTTTTGTTTATAACAAAGAAGAACCATATAATATAAGTATTAAGGACCATACTTACTTATGGAACTCTCCACGATACGATAGCCTATGTTTCTGATGAGTAGCAGAGCAATAAAAAACGCAGACGACAACTGGAAACATAAGAGGAGCTCATTAGATGGGATTATCTAATTCATTGACCAAAATAAAACATTGTTTATTTTTACCAAACCTGGGTATGGCCATCCCTTATTAGACACTGCCTTTGTATAGAAGCGGAAAGATGCAAGCATTTCAATATTCACATAAAATAGATGAAACGTATCAACACTCAAATAATAGCATTTCTTTCATACATATATCTTTCATCTGAGCACAAGGAGTCTTATTATTATTCAATTATTCAATCGTGCCCAAACGTTACTTTATTTCCAAAACATGTTCATACGTGACAGAACATTTTTGGCCCCTGACCCCTTTCTTTGTTGGTTCAAAGAGCATAATATAAAGATACAAATATATGTGAATATCTAATATGTGTTGCATAGGAACTACCAAAAAACCTTACGACTTTATAACTGTATATATCGGCGTGTATGAGTGGTAACCTGTATATCATAACCGAGTAGGAATTAATTATGTTCGACAGTAAGACAACTTATAATTTCATATAAAGCCCCAAATCGGAGAGTCAGAAGAGGGTGAATTTATTATCTTTATAATATGTGGTGAAAGAGACTTTTTCCCAAGCAATATTTTCATGTGACAGGTGCAGGGAGCACAGAACTTGGCATGTATACACTTTGGGCACTCTCGGTGGTTCACGGTTATGGATAAGTATATAAATGGGTGAGCGATAAACCCACTAACTCACAATGCAAATCCAAGGTATCATGCTGTTCACTTAACCTTATCCGTGGGAACCGAGGCACTGGGAGATGTTCCTAATATAGCAGGAACTATGAAAGACTTAGTGAATGAACATTGACCCAATATCAGGGTTTATTTATATTATTATTATGTACATATAATACTATTTAATACAAATAGTCCTAGAGACATACAGCCACATTTAAACGTGCTCCATACATTCTAACAGGGATCATTCTGTATGCATCTAGTTGTCTGGACATTCTGTTCTTTTAATACATTGGTGTCCAAGTTCTTTTTATATTGGACCAGTTTCCATTTTACCGTAGTGAGGTGGAAGAAAACTAGTATGAAGGTAGGTATATGGACGTATGAGGACTAGACATACCCTCTACAAGAATGTTTTATATGGTTACTGAAGCATATCCTAGATCACAGATGTGTTCCAAGAATGTATGCCTACCCAAGTATATTAGAACCAAAAAGGTTTCGCAGAGTGCAAAAAAACCTTGGGAGGCTACTTGTGGCAGTATACTCATTCAAGTGATTAATATTATTAACCCAGAACTATTTGATAATTTTGCGTATAATGGTGCTGCGAAACCTTAACATGGGTTCCTCACCCCAGTAGTCATAATAATTGACAAGATCATTATCTAAGTATCGCATGGCCAGTTTCTTTTATCCTCGTAATATCGAGGTTAAACACACGCAAAATAGTCACGTGGAATTGAGCCAAGTACCATTCACATCAGGAAAGGCACGAATTGTTAAAGTTTAACATACATTTTTTTTACAAATAAATCTTATTGAGTCCACTTACATATTCATGTTATGCTCATGGAACTCATTCAAAAATCGTCTTGTTCATCATCATAATAATAGAAATAATTAAATCATTTTAAATGTATACATCAAGTCATACTATCAATTTATCATCTTCCATGTGAAGGCAGATTTACTATAATATAAAGCAAGTAGTCGTCATTTTTTTTTATATTTTTCCCCTCCTACAGACAAACAATAAATGTGTTATACGAATAATAAAAACCACCATGTTTCACACGAATTTCAGAATACATTTCAATAACACTTCCTTCAAGTTTGCATCAAGTTATGCGATTTCAATATGCATACATAAAATTTACAAAAAGAATCTCATTAAAAGGTCATGTTTTACTGAACTAATATCCCCGGTGTTCTCCAGATATCATTCAGTCTTTTTTAACGTATTTTTGTTCAGGATAAACATTACAGTTGCAATCTCACTACAAGAATGTTTTTTATCATGCCCTGTGTTAACTTTTCTTAAAGTGACATATCTAAATGTGATGGTCCAGGCTATTAGAAATAACCGTACCTTCAATAGATGATAACATGATCAGATTACATAGGGAAGGATACATGAAATGAGTTGTGATTGTATGAGATCAAGGCTACGTTCTTCAAATGTATCAGTAGATTAATGTAAAGAGAAGTTGGACACAAAACAACCAATGATTTCCGTTTCTTAGTTAAGCACCAGTACATATATAATGTGCCCTGGTATCTTGAAATCAAGTAGCAGCAAGTCAAATGTGACATGCAAAGGGCAATTTACGCTCTTTAAATTTGGTTTTTAACCAGTTTTTATTCAAACGTATACACATTTATACACACCTTTTGCAGTACACTCCCATTGGAGCTGATATTCTGGGCCTTCCAAAGAGGTGCTTCCAACTGGACTTAACATTAACCTGGGTATCAATTAATTAATATTATATTAGATGAGATAATTTCATTAGAAATACTCAAGATAGAACTCGTCTTCTGAGTGTCAGGGGGTGTCCAATAATGTGTTATGCCTTGTCGACAACCAGTCGGGATCATAAGCACGGTGAGACTCGGTGGGCTGAGAAGGGATGACTAGAAAAGTACAGCTGTGCTTATTTGGAAGATTATCTGGGCAGGATTGATTGGTATTGGGTCTAGTATTGGATATACTATAAGTATATTCCTTTGGGAAGAAATCATGGTTTTCATTGTAGCTCCTCAGGATCTTTGATATAATTTAGGAACATTAAATTTTATAGATTATACCCCCCAGGGTATAATACTTGCATCCTTTCTACTATACCTCTATCTTTGATGATCACTATCGTAGAAAAGTGTTCACCACATGGAAGTTTTCATTTCACAAATAAATGTTTCTTTGTATTCATTCACAACGTGGTTGATATTCCCTCAAACTTTGGAAGGGAAACTATCAAGGTTTCTAAAACTTTAATTCATGGAAATTGAATTACTGAAAATGCATAAGTTCAATTTCAGCTTTTCGTTTTACATAATAACTTTGGAGATATGAGGATGTTGATATACTAGATCCATTGTCTGAATTCATTTAATACATTTGTTGTTGTAACGTTTTTATTTCAAATCTGTTTAAGTACATCGCAATATGTCTAGCGTTTAAAAAAAATGATATATCACTAAATAAAACGTATATGGGACGAACTCTCGTCCTATCAGTATCATATTGCCTTGATATTCAGTTGTTTTATAGAACATCGGGGCAAAGGTAACATTACTGTCTCCCATACAGCCATTGCTTTAGACGGTTTCTCTAAGATACCTTCATACACAAAATCAAATAAAGTGAAAAAATCGATACTTTCACCAGGATCCACGTTAAAAAATTGGTAAAGGGAATTAAGGTAATGCAGGACTATCATAAAATAGTTTCCATGAACCATTAGATAAACGTTTAAATAATCGAATATAAAATGTCTTAATTTACACAAGGAATTACAAAAGAAATTGTGATTAATTGCTACATTTGTAAAGGGGGAGAAAATAAATTATATTTTAAGGTGGGGGTATTAATATCACCTCTAAACCACCTCATTGATATGATATATTATTCAAAGTTGTTGTCAATTTACTTTCAAACCATTGGTCATGTTTCGAATTTATTACTGTTGACATCTGGAATGAATAACACAGATCTGAAAGTGTTGTGATTAATGCATCTGACCAAGTCACTTTATACCTTATTTCTATATAGCGGATAACCTTGTATATATATTGGAAATTAGAATTCTGATAATTTATTCTCACTTGTTGTATAAAAGGAGAATCGAGCTAAAACCAAATGAAGAAAGAGGTAGAATATGACACTATTATCATAATAATTCATATTGAGGTTGGTAAAGCAGATGAATAGTGTGTGTTTCGAATGCATGGGTTTTGGATACTTATATAAAAGTTTTACTATTTGCTATAGTGAATGAGGAGTAAAACGTAAAAAAAGGAAAAGGAGTAAACAAAATCCTCAGTTACAGAACAACGGATGTCAGCTTTGTAAAGGCCAAGATGGCAGGATATCGTGAGTAAACTTTGATGCAAAGTAAACAGTAACCCGTAAAACATATAAAATGTAACTTGAAATGATATTATATATATTTTGTGAACGATAAAATGACATAGTTCGGAATACATCTGCAAAAGTAGAACTGTCTTGGTTCAGGTTGAAGATAAGAGGCAGATGGCATCTTATATTAAGTACAGAAGTGTCCCAAAGAAATGTAAGAGGCGATCCTCTAAATAGTGATGGTGAATGTTTTATAATGTAGAATCGATTGAATGTGTAAAAGTGATTTATTTAGTGATTACTGACGCAGTACTGACACTGTCTTTTTGATGTAGACAGCAACTTATGTACCCCTTGTTTAAAGTCAGAAATAAAGTTTTGGTACAAAAAAAGTAGATTTTAAAGAAATATTGCATCACTTGTTAGATTAAACCAGATGACATTTTAGAAAAAAAAACTTATTTTGACAAAAACAAATATTTTTTCTTTGATCCTTAGTGCTGTAGTATGTATAGAAGATTTGAACGCTGAAAACGAGGGGAATTAAATCTCCTCGCATTTCTTGAGGGATTTTTTTTTATAAATACACCCCCTTTTCTCTTATCATTTTATAATGTTTGTTTGCGGTAATTTGAGGGTATACGAGGACTGATAGTCAATTAAACGTTGTTAACCCCTTGATCTAGGCAGGGCTACTAAAAAAATTCATTTTCATTGACGATTCCCTACGTTTAAGATGTCAGCAAGTCATAATAAAAAAAAACATGTGATTTTGGTGGGCCACCGAAAAGAATAATTTGAGATATGATGTAATTCTGCCCACCATGAACATGGAACAAGACACATGTCCAAATCCTTTGATAGTCCTCTACCTTGGTGACTTTTAAACGGATTTGGCAAGAATAGACCAAAATAATATAACATAACCCATAATCAATTTCTCTTTCCCACATTGAATATGTGTATATGGGTCCGATTTCCAGAAAATGTACAATTGGCAGATCAACACATTTAGAATATTTTGCTAAATTAGGCTGAAAAATGATGAATACCAGATATATCTGAGTATATTTGGTATTGAATTGATTCAACAAATCTGTTTAGTTATATTATTTATTCTTTTGAAGCTAATTTTTGTATTCAATTTGAGTAATTTGAAAGAATTGGTGAAGGCAAATTGTACATTTTCAAGAAACTTCGCCCAACTATCTATTCAAGTTGGATAGGCCTACAGTACAATGAGTGGATAGATGAAATGTAGGGCGGGAAGAATGCTAGTATTACAAGGTCTGCTGAATTCCTGTGGAAACAGATGCACCGTGGCTGGCCATCATCTAACCGTTCAGAAATTAGAGGAATATCATAGTACCATAAGATGGTAGAGACATTATGATCGGAGTGATAACGGTTTATAATAAAGTATTCGCGTAACAACCTAAATAATTGGTCAGTCTCTATGATCATGTATCACGTAATAGTAAGTTATATTTTGCAAGGAATTAAAAAAGGATTAATTTTGATTGTATCATAGTTTAGTGACTGCAGCTTTCGTACTAAAAGCTAAATACATTGCAGTCCCAAAAATAAAGGATAATATTGGGTCATTGAGCCAGTTTTCAAATTATTCTGGGGCTATTTGTCGTTGGCTTGTTGAACCTATATAGTCATAGGTTTCCTGTACATCTGTATTTACAGTGTACCGATTGTATTAATGCAGCTGTAATATGTGTTTACTTAGATACACAAATGTACACTATTTGAACTTATCGAAAAACAAATGATGAATGTATATACATAAACCTGTTTTGGTACATAGCAATGAGTAGCCATGTATGTGCACCCTGGGAAAATTAAAAGCCGCACATTTCATTAGAGGTTTATCCGGCTTTAGCAAAGTGTTGATTTTTTCCAAAAACACCTTTATATTTCGGTTGGAAGAGCTGTTTATAGCAGAGACTGTAAACCTATTACTTAGGAAATTAAAAAAAAGTTTGGCCCTAATCAAGTTTATATTTTGGTGTATCTTGTAGGTGCACCTTGGGAATATTAAAAGTGTCACATTTCATCAGAGATTTATCCGGTATACCTATATGAATTCATAGGTAGGCCCTATAAAATGCGACGTGCATTTATCTAAGATAATGTAAATTTTCCACGATCTGTGGTGCTAATTTAGTATATATTTTCGTGCATTATGTAGACCTGTGCACCATGGGAAAATTAAAAGTGGCACATTTCACCAGGGATTTATCCGGTGCCCCTATATAAATTTATAGTTATAAAATATGATATGCATTTATCTAAGATAATGTAAATTTCCACGATCTGTGAGGGCCCTCACCTGCATAAGAGAGATACATAGAAATACGGTGGGAATAAACGAGGGGTGGGCTTGATTCGCCCCCATACAATTGTTCATCCAAGCACGAAAGACCATGACCTACAAAATCAAATTTCCCATATCCTAATTATATAACACGTCGTCGTAGCCAGAAATCCAAATCAAACGGTATTAAATAAATAACTTCTAAGAAATATGTATGCTTTGTCGTGACTCCAACATAAAACTAAACGCCCGATGATAATTAAGTGCAATAAATGTAATACATGTTGCCTGTGATCTCTCAAAAGTGGGCTCCACAAAACGTTTGGATTGGTAATGTTTTAACACTAACATGGACATTCCAAAGCGTAGTTCTACAGCTTGAGTAGTTATAAGAATCTCTTTGTTGAGAAGAATTCGATCCTAATTCAATTCCATGAAGGCTTTAGCAAAATTTCTTTTTTTTTTAATAAAACAACTTTATATTTGTGGGGTTGGAGCTAATTAAGTATATATTTCGGTGTATCTTGAATTTAGGATTTAAGTTAAAATCATTTCTTAAATCTTATTTTTGAATATGTAAATAGGACTGAGAATTTCCAAGATCGAGAGAGAAAAACGAATTAATATGTTATATTTCGTAGGCGATAAACAAATATTTGAAACAAAATATTTGAACCATCAAATATAATGTGTACTATACATGTATGTATACACATCTAGACTCTAGGAATATGTTAATACTATCATATGGGTCAGATTTTCAGAAAATGTACAATTCGTCTTCACCAATCCTCTGAAATAAGCCACATTTAAGACAAAAATGAGCTCCAAATGCAGTTTAACATAACAGAACTGATACTTTGCATCAATGCGATACCGACTATACTCAAATATACCTGGTATTCATCATTTTTCAGCTTAACTTTGTAGAATTTCCTAAATGTGTAGAGCTGCCAATTGTACATTTTCTGAAAATCTGACCCATATTCCAAGGATTTATGCACGTTACCAGTCGTCCGATTGCAAATCAAAACCCCTTTGTACCCTTACTCTTAGACCTATTATGTGATGTTTACAACCTTTCCCTGTACCTGTATGTAAACTAGCTATCAGCTCCCTCCTATAGTCAGTTACATGTAACCAAGAAAGTAGTTCCTTGTCAGGTACCAACTGGAAGACCTGAATCAATTTTCAGATGCTAGCGACCCATTGGTATACCATCTCAGCAAGCAAATAAAGAAAATTTCAATTTCAAGCATGTTCCGTCGAGGTAGGGCTTAATGGTACGCAATAAAAGGTGCGAAAACGACTGAATGTATATAATATACGGTGTTCAAATAAAATACACGATGGAATAAACAACCAGAGCTGTGACAGATGCTTTACAAATACAAAATACAAATATTGTCCGGACTATTCCTAGTCAAGAACGAAAATGTGGATCTATCATTACTGTACAACCCATGCATGGTGGATGAGGATAGACGTGACTAGGGATCACTTTTTTGAAAAGATAATTTTATTTTTCCCTCTCTATATGATATATTTGATATTTTTTCTCGACTGACTTTGAATATAGAGGTAGGCCTAACCATGTGAATACGGTAACATGTAATTTGTGCTTATTTTTTCTGTATCAGAAGAGCATCAACACATGATGTTACGTTGATTTCCGAATAAACAAACTTTAAAAACTATAAACTATGAAACAAAGGTGAGGAGAGAGATGGTGTGGATGGGGGTGGCCCGATGGGATTGTCCCTGAGGTAAAATATCCCCTCGAGAAACATTCTTGCAGCATGCCCAATGCATGAGTGCATAAGTCACATAATGGTACATGTGCGATTAATTGAATTTCTTATGAAGATAATGCAGTCAGGCATCGTTAGTATACAACTTTCCATTCTATGTGAGTCTTTTTGGATGATCTCACCACCCCTCCGCACCTACAGGAGCAGCACAACAACAACAACAATTAACAGTTGACTGCATCCAGAAAGGGCACACAATTTTTGAGAATCAAAATAAATAGCAGTACCATCTCTCTTAAAAGTGGCCCCAATGAACTTCAGACACATGTATACTACATACATGTACATGTATGTACATGTATGTATGCACGGATGATGATAAAAAAAACTCTAGGCTCATATGTATAATTACAAAGCTGTTAACATATAGGTCGTTTACCTCTACCAAAAAACAATCTGCTTGCTCGCACTGGTAGGGATTTGATGGCAAAAGATGGCATTACCTCAAGCGCTTGGGTCAGCAGTTATTAATGAAATAATAGAAGATCGCCATCAGAGTAATGGGGGATAAATGTATACGACGTTTTAACACATCTGTGATTGCACATGCACAGAATGTAAACACTTACCAAGCTATAGGAGGCCACGAACATGGAACCCCCTCTGAGGCTACAGCAGAAGCAGAATCTCTTGATGATAGTCATCTTGGTATCTCTCCCTGGGTCCTCACCAGTTATATATTCAGAGTAACTACATTAGTCCATATAATTGAACATAATACCAAGTAATCCTTGGCTAGATTTGCCACATAAAATGCTCCATAATGTCATATTCCCTTCCTCAACTGTAGCAGGCGTAGTACTAATATTTTCCCCTCCCTGTCCCGACTCTGACTACATTGCGACCTTTCTATAACCATCTATAACAGTTTCCCTCCTGCGATCAAAATTTAGAATCTGTGCTACCTTTTCAGGACAGTGGAGAATATGCGAACTGCATATTTAGTGAAAATAAAACATTGATGTTTAGTTATGCACCCCTCTAATATATGCCGTAATAGATGAACATTAGAATTTATATTGGAGTACTTTGACTTAGAAAATATGGGTAGATATACACAGAGAGTATAGGAAAACAGTATGTATACACTTCGTTGTATTAAATTCTATTTCAACTACATGTTATGAAGACCTATAAGGTGTCATGGCAGAGTGCCCAGCATGTCATGCTTGGAAGACCAAGCGTGGAGACAGCAAGCATACAAAGCTCAGGAATCAGTTTAGAGGCACAGAGAGGGAGACCTGCCCGCGATATAGGTAAGGGGGGCATGATAAAACCCCTCGTCTTGTGCTCTCCTATCTTTCTGATCAGAGTATCTACCAGCAACATTAAACGAATAATATATCTATAAAAACAGTTATGCAAAATTAATAAGATGTCTATGAATGCCTCCAAAACACAATACATCCAGTTTAATAAAGGTAGAATAAAATCAAAGGAAAAAATCGCACATAGTCTCTTGCTGGGAGGGGAGACCTTGATCCAGGTTAATAGCCAATATAAATACCTGGGTCTAAGCATCGATGAAAAACTTTCTTTCAAAGATCATATGAACTCTGTCATAAACCGAGTAAAATGGAAGTTAGGAAGCTAGGAAAATCAGTTAGTTAGGAAGCTAGGAAAATCAAGTTACATACTTTTTTCATAAAAAAGTGAAAACTGATATAGTAAAGATGCTCATCATACCAGTAATAGATAACGGTGACATGTTTTATTCATCAGCTTGTAAAAAACTTCAAAAAGGTTACACTCACTCCTAAACTCTGCAATCAGATATGTATTTCAATTACAGAAAAGAGAGAATGTTGATGACAAATATGAGGAACTAGATATATTAAAAAATGAAGACAGGTCGAACGTACACTCCCTTGAGGTGGCTTTCTATCTGTCAGATGAGAATCTAGATCAAAGATCACTGTCAACTAGAAGTCACGCCGAAAATAGAGAGAATTTAAAAATGAATACTCCGAAAACAACCTTTTATAAAAACAGCTTCATTTACAAGGCTAAATCAACATGGAACTCCTTACCATCTGTTGCTCACGAGTCAAACACAAAACGGGAGCTCAGAAGTTATCTTGAAAATGCAAAAAAAAAAAATGTATAGTGGCAAATAACTTAATTATGTGCTGCTATTGTATAGTTTTATCACCATACGGTATCATCTTGAATCAAGTCAATAATATTGTAATATTTCTATATAATCTATATTTTGTGTAATTGTTAACTCTGTTTTATTTTATTAACTGTATAAACTGCATAAAAATTAAAATTAACTCTGCCTTGAGAGAGATGGTAACGTCTGGGAGAACTGGATCTGATCTAGAAGTCTGTATACCTATTTGTCTGTATTTGTCTATTCTTAACTTTATAATGTACTGTCTGATTTGGATAAATAAAGTAGTATCTTATCTTATCTTAGAAAGTGGGTAGGATATTTAGTGACCAATCCCTTCGTGTACAAATTAGTCATTAATTATTTCATCCAGGCAGAGCCAGAATAATTTAAGAATTATTATATTGATGTTCTTTACAATGGATTGATGACATAGTGAATGATTTGAATGAATTGCATTTTATCAGATGCAATTCACAGAAAGAAAACTATTCAAAACTAAAGGATATGGGTTGATTTATTGGTCATTAATTTGTAAATCTCTACCATTGCAGTACTTTAAAGGATAATCATAATTTTTATCCTAAAACAGGCATCTAACGATTGCACCAACGACAGGTGATTTGAACGACAAACCAGCTTCATCAAATCTAGTTTTAATATTGTACCTACCCCCTCCTCCCTCCACCCCCCCCCCCCTCCCACCCCGTACATCCCACCCCACCTTATCTCATTGACCGAGGCCAAGGCCTCCTTACATTAGTACCACGTTCGTCTTTGAGTATAGATATAACGTCACTTAAGGGACAAAATAGCTATAGACTATATCAACATTTTTAATTCTGATTTCCGGAGGGTTGATATATGCTATATTACACTGTAACAGTTCCAGAAAGAAATGACCGAAATACTAGTCCAACTATCGCAGTAGTCGTTAGCTGTGTGTACATATAGCATGCAGTAATTATATTTGTAGACAGGTCGTTTTGTCCGCAATATTTTTGGGTGTTTTTTTCACCATCCGCTCTAATACCTTACGTGTTTGCGGCTACGCCTATATACAATATCATCGACAATTGTGTATTTAGAGAAAATACTAAATTGTTGTTTGTTTGGGGGGGGGGGGAGAACACATTCCATTGCAGACTAAAAACAATAAAAATTCTGTGGAAATCACAGTGAAAATTCTAATTAAATCTCAGGGTAAGATGAAAGAGACCGATTTTTCTGCAAGCCAGGCTGAATGGTTCTATATATTGTTGTAGCCGTCATTACTTCACTAATATACATAAGGAGAAAGCCATTGAGTTCTCTGCTGGAATATCATTCTACTTAGTTCGGACGAATGCGGACGAATGGACGAGTGGACGAATGGACGAGTGGACGAATGGACGAGTGGACGTCCTGCATTGTCTAACAATTACAACAATAAGAGATGAATCTTGGTCTCAGCTAGTAGCCCATTTATTGAAGTATCTTGAAAGGTAGATGTGGACTGCTTGATGTCTGGGCTGCAACTGCCCTTACCCTAAAATCTCACCCCTATTTATACCCCCCGGAGATCCGTCCTCACTCACAATGTGAGACCCTGCCCCCTGGTGGTGGACGAATGTACCCTATACATCATTCGTCCGTCCCAGTCCGTCCCACACTACAACAATATATTTGTATACATGTCTTTCAGGTACATGAGGTAAGGTTAGGTCGCTTACGATTTTGAAATCTAGTAGGGAAGCAGTTATGAGTGATATATAATATCTGGCAATGGAAAGAAAAATTCCCACGGAAAGACACATTTGTATGCTCGATTTGTCAGTCTTCTGCCAAAGAAATAATCATTGCTATTCTATTCTGTTCTTTGTACAATTTCTACCTCTTTACCTCTGTGGAATTTCGTCCAAAAAAAGAATGAAGTAAAAGAAAGAATGAATTGGTGTTGGGGGTAGAGTTAGGGTTAGAACAGAATGGCAATAATTATTTCCTTGGGTGGCGTTTTTTCAGGTGGTGGTTGTCCTGTAACCCAAATGTTGTCCCATGCCTTGAAATAATTTTTCAATTGCATTTATAACTTGTAGCACTAAAGAATGCAAACCATTTTCTCTTCTTTTGTAATTAAAAGATCCAGTAGGACAAAGGTGAGACAAAAAAAGCTCTACAAAAAGACACATTTAAGCTGTATATTTCACCGTTTTCTGCTAATCAAACGTTCATCATTCAATAGATCATTTAAGTATTATTTACACACTGGCTAGCCTCACCCACATGCATTGGACCGTGACCGAAGGCCAGGGTCAAAGAAAAAAACAATACATAATTGAAGGCTGGGGCTAGGTATAGTCTATACATTGTCCCATGTCCCTTGTCCCATGTCCCATGTCCCATTGTCTATCACAGTCTGTCTGTATCATGCATGTGATCATTGACTCCACTTCCTGTCAGTCAGCAATAGTGGAAAGCCAACTCTTTTCATGCCAGGTTGTGATAGACCTACCTTGCACCGATAGAGCTATATATAGACTAGGGCTAGACAGGGTGTTCTAACAATTTTAGAATATGTTTGGGCCGTGACACTCACTACTCTTACTTTTATTTTGTGTGTATTCATTCTATAAATCATAACTCATCTCTTCTTTTGCAGGTGTTCTACTTCATTCCTGGAAATACAACTTTCACATTGTGGGGGTCCTCAGGAAGATCTATGGTTTCATAGAGGAGACCCTACCCCTTTTTCTGTGTCAAAATTTGTTATATTATTGAAGATGTACACTTCCGGAAATAAAAACCTATACATACATACAAGTCGATTACCTCCCTTTATTTATTCATTAAAAGAACAATATCCAAGATACTACTAACGGGTATGTATATTCTGTTTGAACAGTCCCTCAATTCTACAACAACTTTTATTTTAGAGTTTATATATGAAAGGAAAATAATAATGTAAAAAGTAGAATGACATAGTAAATAGTAGAAGATGAGTGAGAAAAGGTTATTGAGTCCATATAAATTCTTCCACATAGTAGAGAGAGGTGCAGCATTTCTTAGATATTTGATTTCGAAGAGAATCCTTGAAATCACTGAATCTACCTGACGAATGCCAATCACTGATTAAATCATGATCAGATAGGAGAAAATTCAGTGCTATATCAGAAGTTGAATCAGATGATATCAGATCGCATGTTTGTTGTAGGCTTATCTACTCCACCCATATACCACCCTTTTCACACATTAACAATAATCCACTCAACTCCTATTGCCCCCCTGTGGCACATGATTGACGGTCACAAACCAACCACTACCTCCTTTCCACCCCCCACCCTCCACCCCGACCCCCGACCCCTGTGGCACATGATTGACAGTCACAAGCCAGGCCCAAATACTTTACAACCACTTCAAATGAAGGGAAAAATTAAACTAATCTAACCCAGACATACCATTTCAGGTCCAAACTCCACATATCCCTTCATTCCAAGGGAAACTAAAAACTTAAACTAATCAACCTTAAATCTCTGCAGGCCCAAACCCCATATATCCCTTCATTCCAAGAGAAATTAAAACTAAAATTAACCTAATTTCAACACACCTTCCCCATGCTCTTCACATGATCTGCCTTCATTAATCCTAACCCCTCATTCCTTTTTCCCTCATTCCCCTCCCTCTTCCCCCTCCCCTCACTCACACCCTCCTCCCCCTTTTGTCTTTTTTCACTCTCACCACTCTCTCTCCTCTCCCCTCTAAATACTCTTACTTGTGGACAAGTTCTCACAAATGGTTATCCGTACAACATGAATGATACTGAGGGGTTACAATAGACCACACTAAAATACACAACGTAGCTAGTGAACCGATATAGAAAAATCCACTTGTGATTCAGCCCTTTATTATGCTTTAATCTAAGTTCAAGTTTAATGGTCTTTTAGTCAAATATATAACATTTTCAGTCATAGTATGCCTACATCACAGTAACTATCACTTGACATCGGACACAAGAAACTGAGAAACGTTTCCCTTGGAAACGCCAAGTAGTTATATTAAATTCACACTAATTGTAAACTTGAATAGATCGTCGAATAGGTCGTCAATCACTAATTATTGACCTGTATATCGGGTCCAAAAATGCCCAGACATACTGGTATTCTAATGTTCTACAACTGTCAGAACAGACTTTAGCAATAAAATTCCTCTATGATTAAGGAAGGCATATTATATCGTATATAATACATGCATACATTGTCATCTTGAACCAGGCACCTTTATAAACTACAGCAAACCTTAGTTAGGCCTATGATAAGAAACGCCCGCGAACGTAATGCCAGTTTATATCAAAGTGCGATCAAATCAATGCCTGTAGAGCGATACAGAGATCCGCTGGCTCAAACTGTGTTGCCTGTTGAAAATATTATTAGGTAATAGCAAAGAGCCTAACTAAATATATTCACGCTCTTTGGTAATAGCGCATCTAAGGCAGATGACAAGATTTAAAGTAGGTCTATATAATATATCAGGACGACTATTTAATGTATTTTAATACAGTAGTATGTGTAATTTTAGAATAAATGATCAGGTATGTACCGGTAGGCTATACTTGTAGCATACACTTACATGTAGCATACATGTACAACATATATATACATGTATGCATGTGCGCTGGGGTAACTAACTCTACCATATATACTAGGCCTATGTGAGTCTATTCCAACATGGGCAGAAGATCTATGAAGAGCCTATGACCAATGTTGGCCTACCCTACCCAACACACCAATTTCACATTAGATGTCGCCACAATCGTAGTTCTGCATAAGCCATCCTCCTCAAGGCAGCATGTAGGCCAACGCCTCCTCTCACCAGCACAAGTGCGATAGCTTTGAGTCAGATATTCCAACTGACATGAAGGAATAATACACCACACGCCAATTCCTTTCTTCTCAATTTACTAGTGAATTTGGAAAAATGAATTCAAGGACTAGTAAAGCCTGGAAAGGCCATTCTCGTTATCAATCACAGAGTCCTCTCTCAAATATGTTGCATTTTCCAAGATATAGGAGGTACCACAAAGAAATGAGTATATTAATGCTGCCCTGATTCGGGAATTTAATTCACTTTCAAGTTTCATAACTTGTCTGATTTCAGGCCATAATCATACATTAGTCTCTACCTTGAACGGTCCAGGGACTATAACCACCTTAGGTAGAGTCTAAAATGATTAATAACCTCCATATCGTGCCTGCTGATGCACTGTAGGCTCAGGGTCAGGGTCTCCTATGTTTCCAGTTTCCTTCATGTTATTTGCCATAACCCAATCGCCTTTTTCACCCACCAAAGGATCTGTTTCACCCAAAACCTCTGATAGAAGCCGCATCAGGTTTTTTGCCATATCTTTAGAGGATTTTCGAATTGTAGTGTATGAAATAATATGATATCCCTTGTACAGAATGATTATTGTTGCACTCCGCAAGATTGTGTTTGTCTCCCAAACCGGATCATGTCATTATTTCATTAGAGTACCTCTGGAAACTTTCGACACTATATGAATTCAATATTGTTAGGTATTTTTCATAAATAGAGCTGATACCCTATTGCTACAAAACCTTGTGCATGTATTTCCGTACATAAAGATTGAGCAGGATCAAGATATGATTAGGTTCTGAAAGGTGCTGGCAGCAACCTTCGACAAAAGTTAATGTTAAGGTCAATTTCTTATGGTGAATCTATTCGCGATATATAATAATTAACATATTTCTAACCAGGGATGTCTTATTGTTAGCTTACTTCTAAATACAGTAATATTTTACTGATATGATATTTTTTGTTTGCCACTAACGTCGTGAGCTATGATTATAGGTGACATAATAGAAAGGTAACACGCGTACTTAACTCTTCTAACAAACTTTGTTATATTTAAATCTGAAACAGACCAGCAAGTGCTCTTCATATGCCTATATATGGAAATGTGTCATGGGAAAAGTTGCGAGAGGTATGATGTTATTTCGATCTTTTAGTCTGAGTTTGAAGTCTGTCCAGCAAATTGGGATAAACAACTTTTAACAGAAGTGAAAACCAATCAATAACTTTGGGCTTGAAATTATATTTTCCGTGTTGTAACCCCATCACACCCTCTTTAATTATGATAACAGTCATTTTAAATCCCTGTATTTGATTTCCACAAGCATTGATCGATTCATTTGATTTTCTTGACGAATCAATTTATTCTACAGCCATACAGCATGAAATTCCGTTCATAATAATATGAAATGAAATAGTGATGTTGATCACTTGCACAAATGAATAATCAAAACTTATGATTTATTTATATCAAATAGCCCGATATCGGTTTCAAATCGATCGAGACAAATCGCATGACACCCCGAAGGGGTGGAGTGCGATTTGACCCGACGTCGAGTATTTGAAACCGAGAGAGGGCTATTTGATATTTATTTCATACTAGATCAACAAGAGAAGACGATTTTAATGACATTTTACCTTGGTTTCCATCAAACTTCCGGTCCGAATCACATACGTATGTGATACGAGATTTCTAATGCCACCCCTGTATCACGTCGTTGATATCATGTACGTATGAATATAATAAATGAATAAAGACCCTAATGGTACATTCAAATAATATCCTGGACGTCTATTATGGTCGGTGAGGCTAGGAACAGTCAACAAGACCATGCACGTCAATACAGATTCATACACACGACCGAGTTCATAGGATAAATTGTGATTAATTCACATGAAAGAATATCTACTGAATATGTCTTATTTTAAATCCTCTACGTGTAAGACTGTAGCCTATATAACTGGCTGTATTTACCCAAGCATAGCCCGGCCTAAAAATAGCATATTGCTCCTAAGTTCTGGCTGATGTTCATGGTGAACATAGAACAAAGTAGTCACAAGGAGCCTCATCAGAAATTATGTCTGACGTAAAGCGTCGTGTGATAAAAGGGTGAAGTCGCCAAAAAGTGTACAGTTCACCTTCACCAATTCTCTGAAATAACCTAAATTTCAGACGGAAATAACTTTCGAAATACAGTTTAACCTAGTGAGACAGATTGCTAGAATCAATTAAATGCCGAATATACTCGGATTTACCTAGAATTGGCCAAATTGCAGCCGAATTTACTAAATGTGTACAGCTGCCAATTGTACATTTTCTGAAAATCTGACCCATAAGGATCAGCAAAGCTAATTGTGCATTGTTCCCTCTACATGTATACCAGAATAATTAACGCAATTAAAGGGCAAGCTCCAGATGAGCGGCATTCAGAGGAATTATATTAGGAATTATGATTAATGTTCTTTCGGGTAATACATTTGATTATGGCAGAATAAAGAGTAAAATAATTATAACACGAAGCATCACACATATCTATTAATGACATGCTCTAGTTCTTTAATAAGGGATTTTCCGGAGATGCGAAACCATTTTGAAGGAGGAAGTTTTAAATTACTGGTTTTGTACAAATACAATGATATACACTTACTCACATATACTTATTTAATTAACACGTATAATGTCACATACTTTTAACGTCTAAAAATAGAAAATGGGAAACTTCTCATTGCAATTCATGTAACCGACTTACTCAGCGATATAAGTGGATTATGCCAGATCTAGATGATAGGTGAATATAATAAATGGCAGTGTATCTGACAGGCTTTGCATGGGTCTTCACGTGTGTTCTATAGTTCATTTAACTTGAATAAGAATCAGACGAGAAAAGGTCAAAGAATCAAAATCGATACAATTTTTTTCTCTCACCCTCCCTTTTCTAAAGCTCCTATTTATCATTTACCGACACTATCAACTTAAGAAGCCAGTGACTCATGCTCCAAGATCATCTCTCTCTTTCTCTCGTCAGTATTATTGATGTAATTAATCAACAGCTCCAGGAAAATGACTGAACAAGTTCTCATTAATTAACTGGCAACACCAGAAAATGAGTCAGAAATATCAACTACTTCTCTTCTATATTGTGTCAATTTTGTGAATGATTGTGATTTTGTCCCACAGCTCGCAATGTAATAAACTTTGATGATCAAATTTCGCCTCCTGTCATGATCAAAGAATGGAAAATCCGCCAGTAGTGTGAAAAGCATGACGTTTATTTTAAATAGTTTTATTCAGGCAGTGACATTTTAAGAATTAATACTTTTAAAGCAAACTTGGCATAAATACACATTTTCGATAACTCGAATGTTCTCATGTGTCCCCATTCAATTCAATTCAAAGCATTTTTTATTTATCATGTAAAAATGCATGATATTTATATTTTTCTGCAACATCTACTTGTAATTTGAGATAAAATTTGAATGTTATGATTGGTCTCAGCAAAATACCCAGGACCTTAGAAAAGGTGAACAAATGTCAAATTGTATTTAGTCTGAAAGAATATGGATCAAATGTTTAAGGTAGGCTACCATACGAGTATAGATGGCATTGATAAGGTTTAACTCCAGGCATAGCTCAAAACATTATACGTTGTAAAAATCTCCACAACCACACATACTTGCTTGAATCATCATCTTAAATCTACGGGGAATCCCTTTTTCATTCAAAGACGTGATCAATTTTCTTAATTTACATAAGTAAACTTAAAAAGACCTGATCCATTGCATAAAGGGCCAGTGGACACAACTAACACGTTATGATGTGTTTCAGGAAAATGAGTCACAAGTCGCAAAAATTATATTTTTCAAAGTAATGTATTCACAATTAGCTCTCTTTCTTGGAAATCTCTCATTCTTGGATGGTTAATGTTAATGTTAGTAGCATAAATACATGTCCCAAATTTAAAGACTGTGGATTGAATATATCCATGCGTTTCAAAGATCATCCTATGGAGTTTATTTAGCTATTTTACTGGTAATTGCCCACCCAAAAATATTGCAAACCTTTTTTTCAAACATAAATATATATATCAAACATAAAATATAAAAACACTTCTTAGATGTCCTTCATGTTTACCATAATTCGAATCGCCTTGATCACATCTTTTTCAAATATAATGATCTGGATAGCAGTAAAGATAAAAAATTCCGATTGTTTTCTTCAACTAATTAGACATCCCAACACAACAATTAGTGTACACACGATTGACACGTCAACTCACCATTCTATCGATGAACCTGTCAGGTTCGATTCTGAAAGCCGATTGGGAAGGATTAAATCTATGGAATTACCAATAATCCGCAAATCAGTCCTCGTCTTAAAAAGGGATGGGAATTTCTATGCATTCAAATAAACAGACGTTTTGTAAACAATGCAATTAGAACAGAGTGATTACTGATCATAAAAGGGGTGCATTTCATTCATGATAGATATAAGTGACAACGCATGACCAACAGACAAATTACTCAAAAGAGAAATAACTAAAAGAAATATACATGAGTGATGTATTTATAAACGTCATAAATTTTCTTCAAGTACTTTGCTTTTTGGAGGCTAAATGACTGTCAATTTGGCGGTTAAAGATACTTACAAGTGATCTAGACATGAACAGAAATACCTCAAGACCGGGCTCGTGAATCAAGGGGGTGGGGGGCACACACAATGAAAGACATTTGTGATGTGTTTCAGGAAAATGAGTCACAAGTCACAAAAATGATATTTTTCAAAGTGTTTTTTATTAAATCTCTTCATCGAAATGTTCAGTTTTTAGAGGGCTTAGCAGTTGTAGTCATATGAATCCATGTAGCAAATTTTGGGACATTGTATTAAATATATCCTTGCGTTTTGAAGGCCTTTGTATGGAGTATATTTAGTTACTTTACTGGTAATTACCCATCGAGAAACGTAGCAAACTTGTTTTACTTCAAAATAAAAATATATAACTTAAAATATAGAAACACTCATAAGGTATCCTAGTGTTTACTATCATTGGAATCACCTTGCTCTCCTCTTTTCGTATATATATATGATGGTATCTCAAAGTCCATATTTTGCGACTTATGACTCATTTTCCCAAAACGGATCACATTTGACAAACATGTCCTTTTTACAAATCCACTTTATAAGCGGACCCATGCAGTCATGCCTTGCCCCGAAGATGATTTATTCACATATATATTAGTGAACGTTAATTTACCATTTTTTAAAAACGTTATTACACTGTTTGGTCTGACTGTATAGCCTATAATATTATTCGGGTCCACATTTGTGCGTACATACCGACTAGTTTGATTGATTATATCATTGAATAATAATTATTATTAAATGGCTTAGTTCTCAATATTTCCTATTATAAGCATCTGCTTCCAGTATAGTCTATCTTTAATTCATGAAACAGGTCAAATTTGATCAAGTGGTCACCATTTGCTCGTTACTCACAACTATATTTCACGACTGGATTGGTCCCATCCACTAAAAGCTTCAGGATTCTATAGTTATGGATAAATACTTAAATTCACGAGCTAACGTAAGTTTGATTGATTTCTGTTGAATGAGTCGGGGTATGTATTGTCAATTGTATCGTATACATGTATATACAAGTAGACTTAAGACGATTAAAAGGTAGATTTTAATTTGAAATAATACTATTGTATATTAATGTATTTTAGTCGGGGTGTAATGATTATAATTCTATATGCAGTGTTCAGAAAACAAATACTATGCAAGAAGTTTTATGATATTTCTGCTGTGTAATAATTCACACGCGACATTAATTATGGAACATACTATGACATTGGCTACATCGATGCCTATAGAGCAAGCAAACTCATTCACATACATGTCATTTATTATATATTAAAAACATACATGTACACACCTGTACCTATAAGGTTACATACATTCATTTATGTATTCCCATACGTACATTATATATATATATATCCATACACTTACACCTTTTCAAGCATATAATATTATAATATATATGAATAAATTCGCATGAACAACACATCCGGCAAATTAATTAAAGTCCACACACTCAAACATCAATTTCCAGATTAATGGAATTTGACTAATTCTTTCTGGGAAATATACGAGTGGGAGCGACCTTTGATTATGACCATGAACAGAACCAGTGCTCGTCTCCGGCAGCATGCACACGCACACACACACCATGCACCTACCAAGGCATAGCTCCTAGCCACTAGTTACCTGATTAAAACCTTTAGTATAGCACTTATGATTTATGATTAACTGAGTCGGTAGGTGGAACAAGGCATGTGGTACACACACCTTCCATGGCCCACTGGGTCGCATTAACCGTTGTTAGGCTAGCTTTGACACCAGTTCAGCTGTGACATGCACACAACACACTGGTTCAGGCCAGAGTGGTAGCTACCTACCAGTTAAAGCTAACTGGACTAAAACACAGACACACTGGATACCTCGGGGAAGAAAAGTGTTACAAACTTATCATAAACTTTGTCAATTATTTCTAACAAGCGAATTAGTGTTAAGCACCACCACCTGAGACAAACTGCCAACCCAGGAAATGAGTTTCAAACAAATGAGTTTCCCCCTATTGAGGTATATTTGTTTTTAATCATTGGTACCTCCCGGCACGTGTGTGTTATTGTGTAATGTTTTACCGAAGAAGTTAAAGGCAGGACAGTGCATCTGAGGCTATTGATCTATCCCGACCAGGGAAATGGACCGAGTCACCACGTAGAAACGAAGGAGAAGAATATATAATCACTGGAACTTACAAAACGGACAAGTGCTTGAACTCGAGATATCAACACAGACCGGACTCATAACATAAGGAAGATTATGAACGTATATTTTATTCCTCTAATATTGAGAAATAATATATGATCCCATTACACTAGCCACACTCTATTTACATAAAACTAGGAACCATGGAGTCAAGGCAAGCGACAAGTAAGAGTGAATTTTATGTTGGTGGATCGACCAAGTTCAGACTTCAAAAGAAGATAGGATCTGGTTCTTTCGGTGACATTTACCTGGCAGTTAACATCAATAACGGAGAAGAAGTTGCAGTGAAATTAGAATCGCAAAGAGCGAGACATCCCCAATTGTTATATGAAAGTAAAGTGTACAAAATTCTTGCCACTGGAGTGGGAATTCCCAGGCAACGCTGGTTCGGCCAGCACGAGCGAGATTACAATGTACTCATCATGGATCTTTTGGGTCCATCTTTGGAAGATCTTTTTAATTTCTGTAGCCGCAGGTTCACCTTGAAAACGGTGCTCATGCTGGCCGATCAAATGATCACACGGGTAGAATATGTACAAAGTAAATATTTCATCCACCGAGACATTAAACCAGACAATTTCCTCATGGGGATCGGTAAGGACTGTAACAAAGTATTTTTGGTTGATTTCGGTCTGGCCAAGCGATACCGCGACAGTCGCACGAAGCTACATATCACCTACCGTGACGACAAGAACCTCACAGGTACCGCGCGATACGCTTCAGTGAATGCTCATTTAGGTATTGAACAATCAAGGCGTGACGATCTTGAATCTCTAGGCTATGTCTTCATGTACTTCCTGCGCGGTTCGTTACCATGGCAGGGCTTGAAAGCGGCCACTAAGAAACAGAAATATGATAAAATCAGTGAAAAGAAAATGTCCACGCCCGTAGAAACACTGTGTAAAGGATATCCTGGCGAATTTGCAATGTACCTCAACTACTGCAAGGGACTTCGTTTCGAGGATGATCCAGATTATATGTATCTCAGGCAACTCTTCCGAATTCTCAACAGAACTGTGAATCAACATGATAAGGCCTATGATTTCGTTTTTGACTGGACCCTGTTGAAACAGAAAGCAACCAAAGAAAATCACGGTCATTCTACAGGGGCAGTGGCTACAAATAAATACACTTCAACCCGTTTGATATAGCTACGATACAGAGTATGCATTTGTGTATAAAACAACATTAGAAACTTTACTACTCTTATTTAAGTATATATGTTTTAATTGGGTTTATGTGCACATCATAGTTATACGTTTAATAAAATATCTGCATGTTCTTAATTTTCTCAAGCCATTTATATCAAAGCATAAAATAGAAGATACTTACATGAAAAGATCTGAATATTTGTTATATATGTGAATTCAATGTGCAAAAGCGACGTTATCTAAAGGTTAAGATATGCCCAAAGGTACTTGAGAAACAAGGGGGATCTAAGATGTCTAATCAATAGTACTTTAAAAAATAGAAGAGTGGGCTGAGTGGTACAAAAAAGGCAACAACTGAAACAATTAGAGGTCAACCATAAGTTGGAAGCTCGTCGATATTTTTTTCGATACAAGGACCATACTAATCTGCTTTAAGCCACGAGGCATCAAGAGAGTGGTAATTAATACGCTCTTGGTATTACAAAGGATCATTCATCGCTAAGTGGCAACCCTGCGCTCGAGTGCAGCGACCAATCCCATGTCAGAATACCACTAATCGGCCTAGTGCTATATATAATAAATATATACCTCAGAAGCCAATTGTTTAGCTCTAACCTATTCCATGGCCTACAGTGGCTTGCTATTGAAAGACTTTGGGATATGATCTAAACCGGAGGAAATCCCTACTACATGCAGATACTTTATAATACCACTCTCGAATTAATGCCACTGTTAAGAGGCAGCCATGGGTATTTTCCACCACCAGAGGCAAGCAGTACCAGTACAGAACATGTTCATAAGTGTTTCATAACAAGAGGAATTAATCAGCTTTGCACTAAGACACCAGCTGTGATTTAGCGATTGACCATCAGCACTCATCACCAGCTACTACATACAGTACCTGGCATCCTCCCTCACACTCTATTAGTGACAGGTTACAAGAGGTGACACACCTACTGGAGTTCGGTGTCGTTAAGGCCCTCAGGGCCTCTAAGTTACTGACAACGTCATCTCCCTGACACACCTTTCCAGGCGACTCCAGGCACTGAAACAGATGGCTTGAAGGAGGATGCCCTATGTAAAGAGAAACAAACTCACGTCTTCAGCATGTGCATTCTTTATGACCATATGCTACCAATGGTCAACGTCTTCTCCATCAACCTGTCATAATCAGTACACCACCAGGTGCGAAAAAAGACAACATTTTGTATTTATGAAAGACAAAGTGTCCTTCTCAATTACATGATTAGCTTTGTTTAAACAGTAACTGCTGGACGTAATTTAACTTCCTATGTAGTGTTTGTATGATAAAGCAAACGAAGCAGTGGTCAGTTCTTTCTGTTGATGATTTCTGCTATACAAGACATTTGCTACATTTTTATATCTGTCTCAAATATATAGTACAGTAAAAAGCTACCACACAGCTGCAAGGTGGATTCCATTGTACACATGACTTTGGTTGTAGCAATGTTAGCAGTTCATTGAATGCCAGCTATGGCGTAAATCCAACACACACATTGTTAACTATGAAAAGGCAAGAGCCATAGACTTGCCGCCCTCTCCAGGACTACTTTGTTAACTATACAATACATTGGCTCAATATTCAAGATTATGAATAAATTAAATTTATGTTTATGTTCCATTTGCAGGCTAATTTGTCGTTTTTATGTACCTGTACTTCACACAAACCGGTTTTTCTTTCAGCCCCGATACACTGGACGTCGGCACTCGACAAGAAATGCTTTCAATCCTCTGTTAATATTGGAAACAGTGTACAACTTTGATTAGTTCTGTATTCATAGAGTATCAATAATAGCGACCTAGTACTGTTACGTCACAAGCGACTTTAAAAGACGTATACGTCCTCGGTTAAACAACTAAAAATTTCATAAAGTTGATAAATACAACATAAGATGTATAATTTATTGCTGTGAATTCCAAATGTACATCTTTCAGATAGTGCAACATTTATGGCACTGCAATATTAGCCCGAATGTTCTCTAATATCGGAAGCCAAACCCGAGTTAAAGTTCATGCAATAACTCCCCAACGGAGTCTCTCCATGCAGAAAATCACTCCTTTAAAACCAACCTTGGCAAATGTAGAGTGAAAAAAAATTGTTCATTTACTTGGCTCTGAATGTGAGGACCAGTGGTTTGATGCATTGCTGTGATCCTTTTAGTGTGATTTGAATAAACACGGCGAACCTTGACATGAAAACAAATCTAATAATATGTATGGTGGCCTCGCCTTATGAGCTAAGTGGGATTTCAGCTCTTGTGTCAATATATTACTTGAAAAGGTTAGTTGACATTGTGGTGCTTGATAATCCGCTCTGAGCCACGATTTGTCACATTCTATACCATCAGCATGGAAGGATTTAATGATTATTGAGCCAGTAAAATATCTAAATGAAAACAGTGCTTCGGAGCGATTGGTTCTTTTAAAAATTAACCAGTCTCTTAAGTTAGCTCTTTGATAAAAAGACATCTTATTGTTTTATCCGTAAAGTTTTTAGAATTATAATCAACTTTGTCTCAAACAGGTAAAGTGACACATGTATGTGTATTCAAACATATTTTCCCAGCTTTGTGTTATATATGGGATTGATTGTTATTCGAGGTAACAGTCAAGTTAACGGGATGAGACACATCCCATATCGTGGATTGTTATTCAACAATACACGATTACATTACAATCTGATTTACGTTTCATGTACCAACGGAAATAATACTAAAGAGAGAAAAGAGCATTTATGAAGTCCCAATCTGATAAACTACACTTCACGTCGGTGCTCTAAGTATTATATATATATTGCAACATACATTGTAGCGTTATGATTCGTATTATACTTAGAAAAGGCGTGTACACACTAATCGGATGCAGGGATGGACCTCACGCAAGTTTTATCGCTATCCAAAGTATAATTAATCTTTGTCAAAATACATCATCAACTTTGTTAAATAAATTGTTTAAAGCGACTAATATTGTTATTGTTATTCTTTTAAAAAAAATAATGTCGTTCCAATATAACTAGGGATTAGGGATAACTAATTAAGTAATTATCTGAAATGTTCAATTAAGATATCACTACCATCCACACACGTGTATATCTTGCTCTATACACACACACATATGGTTTTTCTCTTCATTTAGGGCAGAAAATAATTAAACTACATCAAAAGAAAAAATACGCGATATCCCGCATGGATGTTTTCACACGTTGCCTTCTTTTAAAAATAAATTGTTATAATAAGAACGGAGAACAAGCTTACATGACAACTACTAACTACCCTAGATCATTAGGGTTAAAAGTGAAGCGACCAAATTTAGAATTCAGCCAAAACAATGACTATACACCAATTTGATTATTATAACAAGTTGTAAGTTGTCCCGGAGCACAACTGTTTTAATGGAACCCAGACTTTGACCAAATTTACTTCGATCATCTGAAGTCCAACATCCAAAGTCGTACCGCTAGGAGTACTACAGAGATTCGTTTCCACGCTTCGATATGAAGTAAAATTCTGATGAAAATGTTATAAGCACAAATTATCCATGATTCCCCAATGAATCGTCAATATGACGTGAGACATTTTACAACCGTTAGTTTAACGCGGGAAATAACGAATTCCCTGCAGCTTTAAATCTCCTCAATCTTACAAAGGGTTGATAATGACCTTGGCGAATATATTGTATTCGTAAACATGCATTTTCACGAATCAATTTGATACTTTTACACCTTGGGATTAAACTACTTTTATACGGAAATTATGCGATGACTCGCCTATCATGAGCACATCTCCTGAAAGTTCATTAATCCCTTTCATTTTTAAACAAATCCTGTCAGAACTATTTTGTCCCGGCTTCGAACAATGAACCGTTAAAAGGACATCCTTCCGATTAGTGTATATCCCGCTAACTCTATAAAATATGTTTTTACACTTATGCCACATAACTGTCTTGGTCGTAAAGCGATGGGCGGAAATGAATAAAAACTAATACCAGACATTGTTATATTATTAGGTATAGATAGTATAAGCCTAAATGTTAATCTATATCTGAGGATGTAGCCTACTCACCCAACTGAAGACATAACAACAATCATGTTAACATTCTTCCATTGGGGTTCGGGATTAATAATAAGGCCATACGCATCAACAGGTTGAGGTTATTTGTTTCAATGAGGAAGCTGGCATTATAGATATTGACACCGACTATATATAACTGTCTTGCGGACATGCAGTGGACGCACTCGACTAATTAAGGTATAGCTGGTCATTCACCACAACCAGAACACTCAGCTTTCCTTTGTTAACTGTTTTCTATTTTGTTCAAATTTCATAATAAAAATAGAATGATAGAATAGAATAAATTCAATCAATACTAATACTATGGTATTAATGGTAAATAACGTGAACACTAGATCAATGAATCTAAAATAATATAACATTAGCACTGCCTTGTCAGTTTTCCTTTATTTTATTTCATGCCAATATCATGACCTTAGAAAAAGAGTTGCTCATTCAGCCAATAACTAGCTATATCAGGTCAGTTTCAGAAACATGAGACTACATGGAACATAAGCCGGAAAGCCAAATCTGGACAGCCCTAGGCTTCAACTTCCTGTCTGGGAGTCATTGATGGTCACGTAAAGAACGATACAGAGGAGCCATGCAGCCAATAGCAGAACAGTAATCTTTGCAAATGTGATGTTGTTTCTGGTAATTAGAAAGTAAACAGAATTCCTTTTATATATTTATCAAACATGAGGCTACTTATCCCGCCTCCCACCACTTGATTGACACCTACTCAGGCAATGCACCAATAAACGAATACCAATCTCAATGGCATGTGCTTATGCCACAGACTGATATAAAAGGAACAGATATTGGAGAGCATCTATAGGCACTACTACCTTGACTGATTATTAAACATAGGATTTATTGCAGTCCGCTTATCGAGTTCTTGTCATCATGAATCTGAGGATGCTTTTTCAAGGTAATAACTATTTCATTGATCTGGTTTGTGGTTTTCAATGTTTTCTATAATCATCTTGTCGGAGTGTTAACAATTTGTCGGATCTTGGCATTTCTGTAGATCTATATTTCTTCTGTGTAGTTGCTAAGGCCACAAAGGATGGGCAATGTACAGATCATAGATACATCAGAATTGAGATTAATATTCTCGCTCATGCTGGGTGTTCAACTGCATGTATCGATACTTTTGATGGCTTCCTATTTGTATAAATGTAGGCTATGTATACTGAAATCAGACAGAATAATCCCTTCTTCTTCTATTTTCTCCTCCTCCTGCCCCTCCTCCTCCTCCTTCTCTTCTTCTTCTTCTTCTTCTTCTTCTCGTGCTAGTCATCTGAATATTAAGTCAGTATCTCAATCATTTTTTCCCCTCTCATCCCTTTCTTCTAATGAGTGAATTTATTAATATCCAATATATCTCCAGACTTGTCAATGTCTTTTTTTTTCAGTGTCATTAATCTGGCGTGTGAGCCTCATATCCATAGTCTTTTCGGGGCAATTCGCAGTGGCAAGAACCAAAACTTTCAATTCAAGACCTCAATCACGATTATCTACATGGTTAGGGGAAAAGGTACATGATGGGCTATCAGCATTCAGGTCTTCCTCCTCTCCACTCTTCGAGAACAGAATAGACCAGGCGCGCTTGGAATTAAAGCAAAAATCCCTCTATGGCATTGAGGACATGAGCCAAAAATATGCACTCGCCAGTGGAAAACCCGGTGCAAAACGTAGCCATAGAGCCGAGAGCCCATGCGCAGGATCGGCAGAGCTTCCTACCCACGTGGGACCCACTGTAGCCACATTAAACATTAGTCCAAGTGCCATCCTTGAAGAACTCGGACACGAAGCTACCAAAGCCAAACGAACGACCAAAGCCATTCTGAATTATCTGGAGGGTTGGGGAATCGGTGGAGTGGCCCACGAAATCACGAATGCACCACTTGTATCTTTCAGTTTGACGACTTTCTCTGGTAACGACCGGAATGTAAGTAGTACATGAAATGACAGTTATTCTTTATTTTAAATCGCTATTAGTTCCATTAGTTCTATTAGTTCCTAATGGTGTGCTGTTATGATATAATACATAAGTCATATTATGTGTAATTATCTTGGCGCCATTCATGTGGATATGTGCACGTCTATGTATAAGAGAAACCTATAATTATATCCCCTCCAAGTCATTTCTCTTTAGTTCCTCTGTGTATGAGAAGTATCTATAACTTACTTATACTTATTTAATTAATTTTATTGAATATAATTTTACGTGGAATGGTTTTATCATATAATATATAAAGTTATAAATCATAATAATAAACACATTGACAACTATTTCTTAGCCAGTCCTGGGTATGACCATAAAGTGCCTTTCTGTCTCTTTTTCTCTGTCTCTGTCTCTCTCTTCTTCTCTATCTTCATTTCCTGGGTAAGATTCTAAACTGCCTCCCTCTCAGTTCTCCCGCCTTTGATAGAACCTTTATATATGTTGATAAGGGCTTAAAGCAACCAATCTCACTCACTCACTCACTCACTCACTATTTCTTAATTTGTGACCTCTAATTTCAGGTCAACGCGATGCTGAATGGCGTCTATCGCGAGCTTTCCAAGGCGGCCTCTGTTATTGACAAGATGGCGGCGGACGAGAATCCTATTGTTGGTAGTCTTCTTGAAAGTCTAAAAGAAAATGGCATTTACAACATCTTGTGTGGATTGAAGGTCGTCATGGAAGCTGAGAAAATGTCCCTCAATTCTGGAGGAGTCAGCCAAGTAACTGATTTCCCAACACTACACAGTCGCGCCGAGCGTATTACGAGGGACTTCATAGTTTTGCATAGGATTTCTGCCCTTTTCAATGACGTCGCGTCTCAATTCACAACTCTTGCAATATATATTTAAATCGTGTACTGACCCGTTCAGAACTTTGATGGGATCAAAAAGCTGAAGCATGTCAAATACAGTGATATAGAACAACGAGTAAACTGAGTGGATGGTATTACAATAAAATAGAACTTCGATACACTAGTTATTATTGATTTTGGTGAAATATTCTATTATTCAGGCCCCAAATCCAAATTTCAAAACAGTATACCATTACGAAATTCGAATATTGGTATGATTCTCAATACACGCAAACGACGCAATGTTGATGAAGTACATGATATCACATAATATAGAAAAATATTCAGAGGGCTTTTTTCATGAGTTGGTTTTCAAGTCTTGTTTTACAACACAATTTATAATGGGTACCACAATACACCGACCGTCAAACACAATCTGTGTTGGGCCCTACTTAAGGTCAGATCAAGCTAGCCACCTACGGGATTTATAATGAGTCCAACAAAACTGTGTTATAAATCATATTGTGATTAAAATTTTCAAGTTCAAATATTCAAACTTTGGTAGATTATCAAGAGTTGTTTTATTTTCTCTAATATTTCCATGTACGCTAATAAGTTATTAAGAGTGATTACAACTCATACTATTGGATAAGAGACGGACAATTCAAATCCTTGCGAGGGCTTTTGACCTTGCTCAGAGCATGACAAACTGATTACAGCAGCCATCAGCTGGGTTGGAAAAAAACTGAAAACTATAAATGCTAAATCGACTAAAATTGTCAATCCTTTCACCTACACAGCACAACACAATTGGAACAAGTTCCAGACAATCACACACGTTGTATAGGTTTATCATGAAGAAAGTTATATAGGTTTATCATGAAGAAAGTTATATAGGTTTATCATGAAGAAAGTTATATAGGTTTATCATGGAGAAAGTTATATAGGTTTATCATGAAGAAAGTTATATAGGTTTATCATGGAGAAAGTTATATAGGTTTATCATGAAGAAAGTTATATAGGTTTATCATGAAGAAAGTTATATAGGTTTATCATGGAGAAAGTTATATAGGTTTATCATGAAGAAAGTTATATAGGTTTATCATGGAGAAAGTTATATAGGTTTATCATGAAGAAAGTTATATAGGTTTATCATGAAGAAAGTTATACGTTTGAGAATGAATGTAACGACAACATTGTGTAGTGGACAGCAGATTTGAGGTGGGATGGAATAAGGTAACACCAAAGAAAGACAAACAGTGGCTACGTTTGCACCAGAAGTGAAATGATTTGAAAAAGAAATTCAACCACATAGTAATATGGATAGTATGATAGAGACCCGTCATAGCACATTTATAAAGAACCGATACTACTATTAGGTCAAAGTCAAAATAAATACTTTTTTTTCGGACCCTGGAATGTGTTTCTTGTATGGTGTGGGGTGATAAAAATGAAAAGAAAATCACAGACTACCGTGTGGATAAAATTAGCCTGACTAGACATGCAAATCCAAATCCAAATCCATTTACCACGAACGAGATCTTTCCATACAATTGCGCTGGTGTTATATCTAGTAATAAATTAAGAATATAATTATGTTATTGAAGAATATCGTGGAACTGTTTTAGGAGGAGAAATACAAGAGACCGGAGGCTTAGAATCCAGGGATCCGACTGACATATTTTATTATCCAAATGATACACAAGAATTGTAGATTGGTCGTGGTAGTTGGTGATTGGCTGATACATTTCCATATGAACTCTGATGTTACCTGATCCTCTTACTAGACGTGAATTGTACTGCGATTAATTAATTTAATAAGTAATAATCAGTGTTAATAATAATTTGGAATATTAATAATAATGTGGTTTATCATTGTTCCGCAATCATTGTGTAATGTTGCTTAATATGATATATAGCACAATTTGAATACTAAGTATGTGGAGCAAAGAGATGGGTCCTCGATTTTCACAGAGTTATACTTACAAGGTCATGAAGTCCCATAGATAGGACTTCATTGCTAAAGCTCACAGACGTCTGGTGATATTTTCTACACAATAATATGATGTAGCTAAAACTTCGAGACGACGACCCCTTCATTTTAGCATAGACAGAACGTGGGTAACATGCACTTTAATTCAATTTTTCTAAGTATTGCGAGGGAGGAGTTGTCGCTGTATAGCGGGGATCCCAGGGTTTCTTTCGTCTTGGTTTCTTTAGTAGTGAGGAATAATTCCCAAAGTTATGGTTTTGGGTATTTTATTTTTTCACTAGCTTTTGACCTGGCTCTACTTCAGGTGATTTGTAACATGAAAATTTGGAGTATAAGTATCAAATGATGTAGTCAGTGGTGTGTTTCTTAGTACAACTGCCCGCACAGAATGTTGTTGCGTGGTCGCAGTGAATAAACAGTTGTTGTTTCAATTAATTTAGAAATAAACATTGTAGCTCAATAGAATAGTAATACGTAACTGGTGATGGTAAAATGAAATTTCAAAGAAATTACAAAAGTCTTCCGTTATTTAAAAAATAATTATTAGGGAATTGTTCTCTTCAATAATTCTCAGTCATTATGGCGGGAGAACGATTTTCACTCGACCTCACGTCACACCACTACGTCACACAACTGTCACGTTCATACAGACGTCCTCTCACGCCTCCATATTCCCATCGTCAACAGGGAAAAAATTTTGTTCCGGATTCCGTGGGTGGCAGAAGGTAACTCACTCCCGGGACAAGGTTTTCAATAGGCGTACAACATGCCTCGTCGAAAGGGTGCAAAGAAGCCAGTCACTACTCCTACCAGGAAGGCTTCGACTAGGAAGGCGAAAGACAACACGCCCGAAGGTCCAAATCCCACTCACGAGACAATGGCTGACAATCCTCCGCCAAAGGCGCCTGCCAAGAAGAAGAAGGATACGCTTCCTCCGCCGGCTGCGCCTGAACTTCCCAGCAACCTCAGTTTCTTGGAAGGATACATTAACAAGGGTTTCTTTGACGGATACTTGAAGAAAATGTGTGACTCCGTCAGGGCTGAAGCATGAACTGCGACTATCGCTGAGTTTGGTCGGGGCCAGCCGCAGGCAATGGGTAGCACCCAGAGCCTCCCCGGCAAGGCGTCAGTCAAAGCTTCTGCAAGCCACGAGTCCACGAAGGTTCCCGCCAAGAAGCGCCGCAAGTTGGGCGGACGTAAACATGGTCATCGCACGCCCTCATCCCCGTCCGGGTCCTCGTCCTCCTCGTCGTCAGCCTCCTCGTCAACTTCATCACCCTCCTCTGCATCTTCTACTGAGGAAGAGGTGATATTTAGGTCGTCTAGAAAAAGAGGGAAGAAGCGAAAATTCAAGACTTCGGCCGAGGCTCGTCACCCATTCAGGGAGGAGGCAGCAGTCTCCTCCTCATCCTCCGAGGACGAGATGCCGACGCCTACCCATCTAAAGAGGCTCTATAAGCATACAGATAGTGTCACCAAGGCATTATCAAGACAGCACGCAACTATGGGAAAGAAAAAAGGTAAGAAGAAAAAACTACTTACGCCCGAACTCATGCTTCCTCCTGACATGGCGGCCAGGGTGAAGGAGGAGAAGAGGGATCTTTCTTTCGCCGAATACGCCTGTGGCCTGGCGCTTATGTTGTGTTCCTCTATGCCTGATGGATCTAAATCAAAGGCCATGGCGCTCCATTTGTCACAGCTAGCTCAGGATACTGCCTCACATGGCTGGGACGGGCCCAAGGTGTGGTCACAAACCGTCGTCGACTATATCCTTGACGGATCACTCAGCTGGTCTGACGCCAATGAGATTCAGCAACACTGCACACGCCTCAGCTGGTTGCCACGCAAGCCCACTGCAAAGAAATCAGGTGTACATATACCGTGTGCTAAATTCAATTCTGACGAGTGTTATAACCAGTTTTCACACACCGAGGGTGCGGTAACCCTCGTTCATTGTTGCGGATACTGCTTTTTCGCAACGAAGAATAGAGAGTTGAGTCACACAGCAAGGGCGTGTAACAATCGTAAGAACAACACGCCAAAAGAGGGTGCCTACAATAACAACGACAGGTCCGGGTTCAAGAAGAACCAATGGGGGAAAAGTAGGTCAACCAACGAACACGTTGGCACCGATAATGCAGCCGATTCTAAGTAAAAAAACTCGGTTTGAAGGGGCAGGACGATACACTTAACCCTTGCCTCTCCACTGTTAGTGTTTCTCCGAAAGTATTTGAATCGGTTTCATGTTCTGTTATACCTATATTCCCGGATATTTCTTCTACCCACCTTGCTCGTGCATCTCCACTTATCTTCTCCAGTTCTCAGGAAGTAAACAAACTGGGTGCGCATGCGCACAATTCGCATCCGCCTAGAATCCAAGATGGTGGTCATCAAACAGATTTCGCCACTTTGACAAATGAAATTCATCATATATTCCACGATTCAGATCGGAATAAGTGTGATCAGACCTACTGCGAAGGAAAATATGTCGTTCCTCGCCATCACAGCTTGAATGGAAGCCTCCATTCTAACGACAATCCACGTAAACAACCAGAGAAGGCCATCGACGCATCGGTTCTCGATGTACAGCCACCGACACAACCCTCGGAGCTTCTGTCGACACGCCCCCCTCAGGTATTTACAAATCATGACAGCCGTCCCAATGTCGGCAATATGACTAACAATCCTAACCCCCACGATAATATTATTGAAAGTGTCCCTGGTGATGGCCACGCCAACCAGATGTATGATATTTGTTGTGATCCAGCTGGTGATAGTGAATATTGTGTTATCGATTCGATCGGTCATAGTGAGGTGGGCGTCAATGCCAATTTTGATCGATATGAAGAATGGCCTGCTCCTATCTCTAGTGTCTCTAGCAATTTATCCGATATTTTTAATAAAGTTAAAGAATGTGGTGTGCCTAACTGGAGAGGGGCCAGGATCCCTCTCCCTTCTAACTTGAATATTGAGGCGTGGACAAGCCTTGCCACAGGTCACCCTGACGATGACATGGTCCTCAGTGGCGTAGTGTTCGGGTTCCCTATGCAATATACCGGGGGACCCATGCGCGGAACTGAGACCCAAACAAACCATCCGTCAGGTACAGCTTACAAGGATAGTGTTAACTCTTATATTCAGGTAGAAGCAAGCCTGGGGGCCCTCGCTGGCCCATATCATACGCCACCTTTTGTACCCTGGACAAAGGTGAGCCCTCTAATGACCAGACCTAAATCAGATGGTTCACGTAGAATTATAGTTGATTTATCCTACCCTGATGGGGGCGTGAATAGATTTATTCGAAAGAACTCATACAATGGTGTTACAACTCATCACAACTTACCAACCATAACAATGGCTCTTGATATCATACAGGGAATTAATTCACCACAGTGCTCAATGGCCGTCATCGACCTCAAGAGGGCCTATAGACATTTCATGGTTTGTCCACTTGACTGGCCACTGCAGGGCGTACAACATGAAGGTTTATTCTATTTCGACAAAGCTATGCCATTCGGAGCCAGGATATCTTCCCTGATTATGCAAAGAGCTGCCATGTTTATAGTCAGAGCCCTCCGTCAGAAAGGAGCCTCACCACTTATGTATTTGGATGACCTCCTCCTCATCGCCAAGGATGAGAATACTGTCCGTCAGCATTATGATCTTGCTGTGGATATTATTAATTCTCTCGGCCTGACGGTGGCTGACAAGAAACTACAGCCCCCCTCACAGAGAATTACCTGGTTGGGCGTGGATTTCGACACAAAACAAAATATCATCTCCATTACAAAGATTAAGCTTGACGAGATATACAAGTGTTTGGCTGACACCAAGCTAAAATCTTTCCTTTCAACGAAGCAAATGCAGCAGGTAGTCGGGCGTGTGGCACACCTTGGCAAGGTCGTCCAACCGGCCAGATTATTTATGCACAGGCTTCTGGCTGCTTTACGAGCAGCCAAAGGAGGGAGGATTTATATAAACGACCACGTCAGGCTGGACCTATCCTGGTTTACAAACTTTCTTCCACAATATAACGGTAGAATAATCATACCTACAGCAGAGGTTGGCCGTCAGATCTGGGCTGACGCATGCATGGTTGGCTCAGGAGCAACTGACGGCGATGACTGCTATGCTTACATCTTCACTGACGATAAACAATCCAGGAGCATAAATCACCTCGAGGCCCTTAATTGTGTTGCTGCGGTCAGGAGATTTGTAAAGAAATCTGACGCAGGCAAGATAGTTGTTGTCCACTGCGACAATACGGCCACAATCGATACATTCAAAGGTGGGAGAGCCAGAGATCCTACCCTGGCGGCGTGTGCCCGTGCATTATGGTACGCTGCAGCCCACGCCCAAATAACAATCAAATATATACACGTCCCGGGCGTGTATATGGAGATCCCAGACGCTCTCTCTCGTGCTGCCTTGTCGGAGAAGCATAGAGTTCAGGCCCATAACATTGTCGTCAAAAACCATCTTACGAGTGTCGACATTAATCCTGAATTTTTCTCTTTGTCTAATTTCTACTAGGTAATTCAATGGCGGCCAGGCTAGCGAGAGCAGCTCAACAGAGGCAACGTTCTGCTCTTCGTCCAGGTACGGTCAAGAATAGGGACTCTGCCGCCACACTATTCCTGGCGTTCTGTTCTCACCTTCATGTCAACTACAAAAGACCGTCACCACGCCACATCTGCTGGTTTGCTGAATACCTGCGACTTAACGGTTCTGCTCCTCCCACGATTGCCAACTCTCTCAGCCTCCTCCGCTCATTCTATAAAGCTTCCAACCTCGACGTCAAACCATTCAACGATACTAGAGTTGCCAACGCCATCAGAGGAATACAGCTCACTGTACGTCATATTCCCTCTCCTAAGCTGCCAGTGACGCCAGAAATCGTTGCGGCGTGCTTATCGGCCGCGGCCTCTCGTCCCTATCCAACACATATATCTCTAGCTATAATCCTGATGTTTGAGGCGTTCTTGCGTCAGTCAAACCTGGCCCCTAGATCCGTCAGCCAGTTTGATTCATCAAGACATCTCACATTTGGTGACATAAGAGTCACTCATGATAGGCTTCTCATCGACGTCAAGTGGTCCAAAACCATGCAAGTCTCAGCAGCTCCCACAGTCATCTCACTGCTCAGACTCAGCAATGTATTCTGCCCAGTTCAGGCATTTCACGCCCACCGTTTGGCATCAAGAAGGACGAGGATGGAGGATCCCCTCTTTACCTTCTATGATGGAAATACGATGACCACTACCTTCTTTGCTAGACAATGGCGTGAACTGCTCACCATCGTGGGTGCTGACCCGTCAGCAAATTCATTACATTCCCTCCGTCGAGGTGGGGCCTATTTTGCTTTCCACACCAAAGGGGCCTCTCTCCAAGACGTCAAATCTCATGGAACCTGGCGTACTGACGCAGTCTAGTCTTATCTGACGCCCACGCCATCACAAACTACCTCCGTGCTTAGAGCCTTTCTCCAACTATGACGCAGGTTTGGGACTTGTTCAGACGTGTACGACAAACTCAACAGACATTGACTATTCCTGAAAGTGATCGATATATATTAGAAAATCAATGCTTTCCCCACTACGAAAATAAAACAACTTAATTAAAATCTGTGTTTTCCGTCTTATAATGATTAGGGAATTGTTCTCTTGAATAATTCTCAGTCATTATGGCGGGAGAACGATTTTCACTCGACCTCACGTCACACCGCTACGTCACACAACTGTCACATTCATACAGACGTCCTCTCACGCCTCCATATTCCCATCGTCAACAGGGAAAAAATTTTGTTCCCGCCCACCTCCCTAAAAAACTATCATAGATGAAGGAACATTGTTCAGACGTGTACGACAAACTCAACAGACATTGACTATTCCTGAAAGTGATCTATATATATTAGAAAATCAATGCTTTCCCCACTACGAAAAATAAAACAACTTAATTAAAATCTGTGTTTTCCGTCTTATAATGTATTAGAAATAGTTTCCATACTTAAACATTGTATGTAACCACAATTGCAGAGATAAATCATGGGTTTCAAATTTTAATATTGATTGATGTTATACGAGAAATTCTTGGGTTAATGCAATATAACATCGGAAACGTCCTCAGTAATGTCAGTTTCCACTCCAGTTCCCAAAGTCGCCACTGGGCAATCCTAGTGAATAGTATCCTTCCCTACAAAAAATGAGCGAATGACCACTGACAGCGACTGGATAATTGAATGTACAAATTGTAACTGATTAAACCCCGGTTTTGAATCGGTTTTAAAAGGGCCAGGAGTAATTGATGTAAACAATAAGATCTTGAACGTATCTTTGCTTGGATCGCTTGAAATGTTTACTCACCTGATAAACAAATGTATCACCAATGGAACAATTTGTGATGTGTTCCGGGAAAATAAGTCACAAGTCGCAACATTGGTATTTTTCAAAGTGTTTTTATCACAAAATCTCTTTATGAAAACGTTCTGATTGTCAGAGGGTTTGGGACTTATAGTTATTTAAATCTGTGTAACAAATCTCAGGACATTTTATTAAATATATCCTTGCGTTTTGAAGGCCTTCGCATCGAGTATATTTAGTTACTTCTGGTAACTACTGGTAATTACCCATCCAGAAACAGTGCAAACCCTTTTTCAAAATAAAAACATCAAACTTAAAATATAGAAATACATGTTAGGTACCCTAGTGTTTACTATCATTGGAATCGGCTTGATTTCCTCTTTTAAACAATTGTGATATCTCAAAATGCATATTTTGCGACTTATGACTCATTTTCCTAAAACGGATCACATTTGTTTAGCTTTGCCTTGTGCCATGCTAGTGCATGTTGCAGCCAATCACCACCAACCTACCATTACCCCACCTACATACCACCACCGTACTAACCATTCCTTTCCCTCTCACCACTTACTTAACTTCCAGCCACTCAATCGGCAACATTTAATAAACCCACAACTAATCTAATATCTTCTCATTCCTCATACCTAATTATTTATCATTATCAAATCAAATCTTTTATACCAATGAATTTATTTTATAATTCATCAACTTTTACCAATTTATCAATCAAACAACTCATTTATACAAAAATCATTTTAATTATAAAAACTCTTTTATATAAACTTATGAAATTAAATAAACAATTAATTTCCCAATTAATTATGCAACAGTAAATGCCCACTGAATGGATATGATCTTTGATTATGCTGTCACCAAAAGAAGGCGATACAAATCGTATTGATAATATAAGGGGTTAGGGCTATTACGATAGTCCCATCGCCCAGTAAAATTCTAGAGAGAATTGTATATAAACGGCTATACGCATTTTTAGAAGAGAGTGAATTCTTTGCTGCCTGTCAATATGGTTTCCGTAGTAATAGGTCTACACTTAGAAGCCATTACCAGGGGGGATCATCAATCTGTCATGTGAAGGAGAGACCATTGCCCGAGTTAGTATTTTTAATTAAGTATCTAGGGTTGCAGATAGATGAGAAATCATCCATAAGTCATCATGCAAGCATTTTGTATAGAAACGTTGTATGGGCTCTTTCGGATATATGTAAGAGAAGGACCTATAAGTCAGGTGATATCGCTTGGTTATTATGCAAAGCATTTATTCTTCCCCTAATGTAATATGCAAGCCCCATGTTTATCAATGCAAACAGAGTTGTACTGAACAAACTTCAGAAATTATGTTAACGCTCTTTAAGACTTCCTTTTGGAGGAGGCAAGTGTAAAAAAGAATTGCTAAGATTTGGTAAAATTCTCCGAATTGAGTAGAAAGTTCCTAATTATTCATGTTATGTAGAACATTTTGAGGCAGTGCGATAATACGTTAACTATGTTGACATGCGCCTTTTATAACACTGTAAATGTTTGGCCTGAAATGTGATAAAAAAAATAAAAATTAACTTTTGTGAATTACAGATTATCAAAGCCATCACATTTATGCAATAAAAGTAATTCCTCGCTATTTATGCTTTCGTGAGTACACCTCCATGTAATAATTTACAATGATGATAACAACCTAAGAAGAACACTTCAGTCAATGAACCTATCACTAACAGCCTAAAAAGAGGTGTAACCTAGAGCTGAATAAATTTGGATAATAATAATAAATGCCCATTGCCATTTCGACTACTTATTCGGCCTATATAAGAGACTTCAATGGAGCTTGGTGCAAAAAAACCTACTTTTCTTATTAGAAACATATAATGTTGTAGTCACAGTATATTTTTCAAGTCATATTGTTTATATTAAGCCCAATCACACCTCCGGGAAATGTAACCCCAGTTAAAATAAAATCTTTAAAAAAAAAAAAAAAAAAAAAAAAACGTGTACCACAGCTATTTGTACAAACGTAGCATTGGAAACAATATGCCCGGATAATATGTTTCATTATTTATCTCAACTGTCTTAACAGGGTGTTTTAGGTTCACTTTAAAAAGTTCTTATCAAGAAAGAGATTATTATGACATCCCTGGCATGATGCATAATTGATCATTTCTTTAGTAACCATTTTAGAACTAAATAGTGCAAAGTATGATGAACTATAGAAGTGTAACGAAGACGTGGGAATACAAAACGCGGGGTAGGTATCTATTGTGTTAGGAGACACAGATATATTTTTATATTTTTTTTACGATTTCCGTTGCTGCAGGTAGAATATTCTCCTTATAAGGTTACAGGTCTGTGGGCAAACAAGATAAATAAGCTTTGCTGAGGACGATCTCCCTAATTATACATTTCAACAGCCATCGGGGGTTTATGTATTGTGTTACTCTACATGATATAAAAGGGAAGAGGACAATGGATCCTGGCACATCAGTCCTGGCAGAGACCGGGCACGAGGATCGTAACAATTCGGAGGCAGGAGGCATTCCGGACTACTGCTCAAGTACCATGACTTTCCACGAAAAACCTGGTAGGTTTTGCATTTGTTTCTTGTTGGTATAAGACTTTTTTAAAATCTGTGATAAGAATTTAGCGATTTTTGGCGTGTGAAAAGTATACTGTCGCATTTAAACTGCATACATGTGATACATGCAATGATGAAATAGCACATAATATCCACGAGTCACCCCAGAATGGAGTTGGAAGTAGTCATTTTGCGGATTGATACTAGATATCATGAAAAAAAAAACAGATTGTGCGAGTTCTTTATATATGATTCAAGCATACATTCGCTCATCCTATAAAGTAAAACCGGGCCAACTATACGAGACCCCCAAAGTTCATAATCAAAGAATTTGAATTTTGTTTACAATCTCATTTCAGCCACTATAAAAACCATGTTGGGCATGTTAGTCCTCCTCAATGTCCATTGCATCGCCTCTGCGTACCCAAACGATTGGATAAAGAACAACGTCGAAGTATATCCCTCCTACAAAACGTCACGACTGATAAAAATGCCACTGCAAAAGAACGCCACTGAAGACGATCCTTATTATTTTAATGATGCGGTGCAAGACTCGGACAACAATCTACAAGATATGTATGGCTTCTTCGGTGACAAGTCGTCGCTGTTCTCCAAAAGATCGCATTCAGCCAAAAAACGTGGTCACAGAATCGAGGACCCTTGCGCTGGCAACAGCGAACATTATGTCTTAGGGGTCGCACCAACCCTGGCGACGATTAGCGTGACACCTGGCGATATCCTAGAGACGCTGGGTGGTGAGGCAACCAAGGCCAAGCATACGACTGCTGCGATTCTCAGGCGATTTGCGGACATTGGAATCAATAGGATTGACCCTGGAATTCTACACAATCATCTCGTCAGCTTCAGCTTGTCTAACCCACGTGCAGCGTCAGGAAATATATTAAATGTGAGTACCATATTTAATCGTAAGTGTAATTTTACTCTTACCATAACAGGGAAAAACATAGAAATGGGTTATCCTATACCAGATGTGTCTTTTAACACAATATTTCGGGAATTTGAAATATAAAGTAATATAATACACTGGTAAATCGAGACATTAATCGAATCCTTAAATAAATTGTCTCACTGATTGGAGATAAGGGCCGAGTCCACTAAGCCGATTCTCATGCGATTTTGCGCGGCAGAAGACCGTTTTCCACTAAATTCCGTGAGAATCACATGAGAATCGGTTTAGTAGACAAGGGCCTTAACAATAAAATGCACTTCATCACGACCATCTTTATTGGTTTAATTTGATTTGATCCTTCCAGATTAAAGTGATGCTCAGCGATGTTTATCGTCAACTCTCACGAGCGGCTATCGTTCTGGAGAAGATGGCAGATGACGACAACCAAGTATTCGGACGCCTCATGGAAGACCTGAAGGAAAACGGCATTTACAACATCTTGTGTGGCCTGAAAATAGTTATGGAGGCGAAGCATGTCTCATTCGCCCCTGGGCAGATCGGACAGGACGCCCGTCTCCCAAGACTCAGCAGTCGGGCAGAACGATTTGCAAGAGACTTTGTGGTGATGCGTCGGATCGAGTCTCTGTTGAATGACGTCGGTTCCCAATTCTCGACCCTCGCCCTCTACCTCTAGTTTTGGTAATGCAAACTCCATTGATAACACGTGTGATAATGTTGGTATAGAAAGAAAAACGAGACGAATACTGTTGATCAGAGTGTATAGAAGTTATACTCTTTCGTGACCATTATTTATCATAATGTAACCACTCTAAAGGACTGTTCCCAATTCTCATATATATATAATTATATCGAATATTTACAACCCGGCAGAAATTTTATGCAAACTATCATATATATTATATGTGCGTGCATGCATGCATGGCCTGTCTCATCATTGAGATTATACTAATGATTTAGAGCGCGTAATACTGCGGGATTGCTCGTCAGTATGCTTATACAACGCAAAACTCTTGCCTACTGCATGAAATTAGACCGCTATACCTATGTGTCTTGTGATCTACTGTTAACAGTATCTAGAACTTGATGTATGCCGATATCAAATAGAAATAAAAACCTGAAAAGGAGAAACTCGTGTCCCGTGGTATGTCATTGCTTCAATAGGGTAGATTATTTGCATGTGGCTCATTTCATTCGGAAATGTTTCCATCACACAGTGTCATAAAAGGCATTATAGTTTTTCTCGCAAAACTAGGTGTCGCAAATCTGCATGTAACGCATTATTTTGTATAAGTGTTTATTCAAGTTATATTTTACATGTGTGAAATATTCTCCGTGACCTGAAATGAAATATTACAAGTAATGCATATATTTACATTTAATTCTTGTTCATTTCGTCGAGAAAAACATTGGATATCATATAACGACTAAATAATGATTTCGTTGCGCATAATTTTAGTCCTGTTCAATAAAAGAAATAGGAGCTACACCTCTCTCTTTTACTCTCCTGCTCGCTGCACATATCACAGTAATAATGTGTTGGTCCCATTAACATGACTTTGGGTTGTTAACATTATCCATGGATCATAAAGGTAAATATTACATTATATGCAATCATAAAACTAATAACACCTTCTTTATAGTCACATTTCCCCCTCATTATAATCGTCCAGTGGGACCTTATGAGCATTTATATACATGTAAATACTAAAGGGACACAAGGGATGTCAGGTTGTGCGATCGTAGGATTATGGAAAATATTCCATTGATTCGATATATAAAAATAGTTCTCAAAGTTGCCATGCAATAACAAAGAGCTTAGATATCATATTGACAATAATGCCCATTTGCTCTAATGGAAAAATATTGATATCGCTCACTGAAAGAGCTTCTCGGATAAGTGTATCCCACTCATCTGAACACTCCACCACTCTTCTTTCATTTATTTCAAAATGAAACAAAATATAACATTTTTATAGTTGCTTACGAAGTCATAGATTCTTTTGGAATATATACACATAAATCGAACAATTGAGAACGATTATATATGGATTTAAATGGAACAGTTATTTCTCGACATCCTCCCAAGGCAGGACGAGAATCTCCAAATTTAGGCTGAGGGAGAAAGTCGAAACGAGAGACGACCTGTTGTAAGATGGTTCCCACGGAATGGTAAAGTTTGGATAACTTTAAAGCCGAAGATGTGAAATTCCAGGTGGTGATCTTTGGGAAGATTCATGGAAAATTACTGCATTAATTTACTTAAGCCGGTATGTATTAAAGTCCATGTCATCCGCAATGATAGAACACTTTTGGAGGTTATCTATTATCGACACCTTGGCAACACTAATGAAGGGCCTATAGTCCACTTAGCCGATTCTCATTCTCATGTCAGAGAACTCTTTTCCACTAAATTATGTGAGAATCGTACGAGAATCGGCTTAGTGGACTAGGCCCTTTAATGTAATTATATGCTTATATACCTACCTCTACATAATTCATCCTTCATGAGGTAACATTTTCTTACATTTAAACATAATCGAGGTTTAAATACCACTTACAGTGCTACGAAACAATACCAAATAATTGATATTTATGATATGCCAGTATACAATATCTTACCCTCACCCCTCACCCCTCACCCCTCACCCCCTCCCACCCGCCCGCCCCTTATAAATGTGAATGTGTGTGAAGGGTACAAAAGCAATGGAATTCTAATCTATCACATGTCATCAACGTTTCCTCTGTTGTGTAAAGTCTTTTTCCATGTCTTGGAGGTGTTCGGCTAAGTCGGTCCTGCCACTCCTGGCCAGTGCCTGGCACAAAATAGGAACCTGTGAGGAAAAGTTTTAAAGTATGAGGTGCCTATTTTGTGACTCAAATGGATAACAGAAGTCAGAAATATTAATAGCGATAAATTTAGTTATGTAGCCTAGTCTGTTGTATTTATAGCTAAGGAAAGACATTTTTGCTGGAATTCATTCCTTCACCTGTAGGTAGAAAAACAATCCTTCCTAAGTAAAATTCCCAGCTGGTATAGGGAAAACCTATTCACACAATGGGGGGTAGGAATTTGTGTTTCTGACCACCGAAGGAAGAGAAAAAATTCTCCTTTCCTTTACTTATACAACAGGCCCGGGTTACCGTTGCCTACTCCGAATAGGCAAATTCGAATAGATATAAATTATCATGCAAAGAAGTCTGTTATATAGACATATTTCCTAAAGTGGGAATTATTGTTACCTTTGCGATTCCTCGAGGTATTCTTTTGGCCCATGAAAGGAGCATCTCATACCTAGCATCTTCGTTGTCATTTTGGGAGGCGTTTCTCAAAATGGCTTGGATGCGCATTCGTTTGACTCCCAGAAACTGAGCAAGTCTTTGCCATTCATCACCAAGTTCAGTCGCCAAGTCTTGTAATGTGTCCTCATTGATTGGGTCCTTTTCATTTCGAATGGAAATGGGTGCCCTATATAAAGTCGTTCTCGGTGTTGTTTCAGGTATTTCCTGAAAATAGAAAATGTGAAATGATTATTAATCTGGCGACCATGCAAGGAAAACACTTTACGTGATATAATCGGAATAGCGTGTACATAATTCACTTCTGGTGAAACATGAATAAATAATAGTATAAATCAAAGTTGAAAACTTGTTTTTTTTATAAATGTGTTATATTATTTAATGATAAGTAATTATAGTAATTAAAGACCCTAAGTGATTTATACTATTGATAACAATGTGGTTAATCACTATTACATTCTGATTATGTAATATGATATAACAAATGGACACATTTATATTTGTTTTTATTCTGAGGCGAATATCTATTGTACAAGCTAATTTAGAGTTGGCATCACCATGTATCTGAAAGTAATAGTTTTGAAAACGTATGTGTTAATTTAATAGAGTTATAGTTAGAAACCGTTAAGAAGTTATGTACTATTTACTGAATTGATATGATTTGTTGACATTTATTTCTCGTGATGAAAATTATCACAATTGTGAAATTCTCGGGAATAAAAACTTTTCAACAAAAAAATGGAGGATTATAAACCATCCATTAAATGTAAACTAGAAAGTTGCTGATTTAATGCATTAGAGAGCTTGTCTCTATATGGCTCCATATCTTCCCACCCCAGACCTTTACTCATTTTCATTCATCAATCATATCTGTCTAAGACAAAGTGGCATCAATCTTACCATGTTTAAAACTGTTAACTTGAAAATAGGAGAAATCCTAATGCCAACAGAACTACTTGCTAAATATATAAAATTATAAAATCATAAGTAGTAATTGGTGGCCACAACTTGCTTCAATTCGATTTTAGCATTTTATTTCGGATATATTTCCACTGAAACCAATCTGTGCTCCATACCTTGGGTATGCTTGTCAGGACTTCAGCCATCAATTCCTTGATTACTTCCGTCCAGGGCTCGGTCTGTCCTTCCTCAATATCTGCCTTGGTGGGACAGTGTGTTATCTGTATCTCTCTATACAACTGAATGAATCCTCTAAATACTGGGTAGGTCTTTTGTAGAAACTTATCAACCTGGTATGTTAAGAAGAGGATAATTGTTAGAGACATACACAAATTGCACACTTCTATTAGTACACCAGATTCAATGACAAATTCAACAGAATTCATAGTAGTAACCATGTTGATATGTTCGATAATATGTATCATTAATAGAACCCCGGACACAATAGAGAGGCAGTAGTTGGAGAACAATAATTTTATTGAATGAATAACATGATATAATTATGATATAAAATAAAATTATTGAATGATGAATTGATTAATGAAATACATTAATCAATGAATAAAGGTAAATATATTTTTTATTAAAGTTATATAATGTGCAGGAGGGAAGGTGGAGAGTAGATAAAGAGGAAGTGGGTGGGTGGGGTAAAAAATTAGAGGGTACGTCCGTCCGTCCCTGAGGTTTGAGGAGAAGTGGACGGGTGGAGGAAGGAGAAGGAGGAAGGCGGAAGTGCGGGCGGAAGTGTTGAGAGGGGTAGTGGTTATGTAAGTATCCTCTAGGTGTCATCAATGATCCGCCATTTGGCAGACGCCTCATGACCAGACCATTAATAGAACCCCGGACACAATAGAGAGGCAGTAGTTGGAGAACAATAATTTTGTTGAATGAATAACATGATATAATTATGATATAAAATAAAATTATTGAATGATGAATTGATTAATGAAATACATTAATCAATGAATAAAGGTAAATATATTTTTTATTAAAGTTATATAATGTGCCAAGTCTCCATGTGAGTGTATGGTGAGTGGCAGGTGGGACAGAAGAGTGTAAGTAGGTCTGAGGGATGGGGAAGGGAATGGTAGGGATTTTTAGGGGTTTTGGAGTGCGTTAGCCAGCGCGTTGTGCACAATGTTCGTAGAGTCTGTTCTTATGTAAGAGGTATGTGCCCTGCTCCTCCAGCCGCCATACCGTTGTATAGCTAGCTCTGACTGCCCCTGGAGGAATGCCTCTGTTGCAGCTGATTTTCTGAGTGAATGTAATGAATACTTAGATTGCTCCAGGCCTAGCGCCTGGAGTGCATTTGCCCATTGATTTTTAATGTAAGATGCCGGCATTGGGCTCTTTTGGCCCATGAAGGTTAAGAACGGCTGTTGGTTGCTATAAGTTGGAACAGTTTTAAACATATTCTGTATGGCCTCTACAGGACACCACTGCTTGTTGTCTGTGGGGTATAGGCGCCTCACTTGGTTCTGGTTGTATTTTTGAGCGTTTTTAGCATGTTTAATATTTAGCACAATGTGGTCTTCGAAGATTGAGACATCACCCCTGGTGAGGTGTCTGGTTGGATCGAAGGATTTGACTGATGGTGGGGCTATTTCAGATTGTCTTAGTGCCCCATAGTAGAGCGTGAGCACTGCAGCTTTGAGGGACACGCCCTCTTCCGCATGTCGTAGGACGATGACTGCATCTCTTAGTATTCCCATGGGGACAGCATCCTTCGGGTTTGGAACATAATTGGTCGTTTTCTCAATAGCATCGACCGCTAATTTTACCCTATGATGATCTAGGGCCTCAGGGCTGATCTCCCTTCTTCTTAGGTGTTCCCTGATGGCTGACAAGTGGTTTTTAATCGTTGCGGGGCATCTGATGTGGGAGGCCAGGTATTCTATGTATCCACATACCGTGTGATGGGTAGTCTCCTCAATGGGGGTCTTTAGCTGCCTCAAGAAAGACAGAAAGGTCATCACCGCACTCCTCCTATTGTTGTTTGTGCCCTTCGCCCTTGTAGCTTCCTGCCTCTCTGTAGCTTTCTCCAGCAACAACTGGAGCGCCGGATCTGCGGAGTATAGAGGGATTAATGTGATTCAAAACCTGGAGGTCAGGTTTACACAGGCTTATTCTCATATTGTCGAGGGCTGAATTACTAATACCCCAGTGTCTCTTAGAAATGTGGGCCCTAGCCATATTGGTTACTAATTGAACTATTGGGATTGCATTGTCAGATGTTATGATTTCTATTTGTAGTCGGGCCTGGAGCATCCACAGATATCTGCCACAGTCCATGATCACTGGGTTCCTGCATTTTCCACTTTGCAGGAATTTTGTAATAACTTCATCTTGGCAATGTACTATCACCCGTGCGCCTCTATCTGCTGTTGAGATAAAGGTACGGAGAGCCACAACTATATTTGCGACTTCAAGCTCTGAGCGGATCTTTGCCCCATCGCCTAATGGGGCCACTTGAGACTCATAAGCTTTCTTCCCATCTGTGGCACTGATACCAGTGGTTGTCACATTAACTGATATCTCTTTTGTCGGCCTCTCTCGTGGGATAATGGCTATCCCGTTCCACTCGATTGAGAAATCAATGAACCACTGTAGATCTTTAGACACTGCACTGTCGACCTGAATAGGTCCTCCTTTTGCTGCTCTAAGCGCTTCCAGCAGTCTCCCCACGAATAGCCTTGCAGGTCTGATACATTTTGCGACATGTAACAACTTGCCCAGTAGGGACTGCATCCTCTTGTGTTCTATGCATGATCGATTTATGCAGGTCTCAGCGATCTTTCTGATTTCTATCAGCTTCTGTTTTGGAATCGACAAGGTCATCTCCTGGCTGTCTATGGTGACACCAAGCCAGGTCACTCGAGTTCCTGGGTTCTGCCTCTTTTCTTCGGCCTCAGGCAGACCTAGCTCTTGAAGGAGGTCTAGGACCACCTTCAGATCGTTCTCACATTTTTCCAGGTCTTGTGACATGACTATAATGTCATCCAGGTACATCTTAGCCCATATCCCTTTTGCAGATAGGATATTTATTATGGAGTCGGCCACACGCTGCATGTGCATTGACGAGCACCTGGCTCCAAAAGGCATAGCTGTTTCGATGTAATACTGGTCCTTCCACTTCAAGCACTGTAGGACCCAATCTCCAGGGTCTCCCCTGAAGTGTTTGTATGCACGGCTGATGTCTACAGATGCGATGTGAGCCCCTTTTCCCACTCTGCGTAGTTCTGCGGCCACAGAGTCGATGCCGGGGAGGCCATGGGACCTGACTTTCCCAAAGAGTGCATTTTTCCTTATATAAGCGTTTACAGATGTTTCAGTGGGGAAAGTCATGTCTGAGATTATCCTTCTCTTTCCTGGGTCACTCTTGGCTCTAGTCATCAATGGTGAGACATGACACCAGGACTCAAAAGGAGGTTTGTTGTAAGGTCCAGTAAGTCCCCCATTGCCCAGTTCTTTTTCTATGAACTGGTCTATGCTAACTGGATATTCCACGGCACTGGGGTGATTGGGGATGTTGCATGTGTCACTCACCGGCCCTAAGTATCCTAGCGGGAAACCATACCTGAGGAGGTCGACCAACTCCCTCCCCTCCTTTGACTTTGACAGGTATTTTTCCCAGGCTTTGATGTTAAGCTCCGATGGGATAGGTATCTTAGCTCCCAGGGAGTTTGGCAGGCCTGTGGCACTGACTCGCCTATATATATCTGGCAGCGGGTCAGTAGCACTTAGAGGAAGCATACGAGAAGGCCAGTTCACCTTCCTATAGTTGGCGAATGTGTGTGGTGACAAGTCAATTGACACCTCAGGACTATCAGCCTCACATATCTTACGTATGCTTCCAAAGTCAATGTCGTCATTACATTGATCAGTATTATTGACACAAGAGCTAGAGCAGGTGTTACTCCCGATGAGCTCATATTCAGTAGGGTTGGTGTATGGGACATTTTCGATAACCTCACATTTACTATTTTTATCTAGGTGGCTGGTAAAACCCTCATAGTCATACTGGATATGGTCCAATTGTGCGTTTATCTCCTTTTGTCTGATATGTCGGCTCTCACGTATGGGCTTTTTCTGCCTGAGCACATCGCGCGAGCCAGCATGATGTATAAACACACTGTCATTCCCCTTGGTCGGGGATTCTCCTCCTATCATGTCACTTCATACCTTGGTTTGATTTTTACGTTTCGTCACCTTATTATCTTCCTTGCATTTCCCACCACCTCTTACTGAGATGGAGGGGCTCTGGCGTTTTTTGACGCCATGTATTCGTGGTGTGCTTGCTGGGACATATGGGGGCGTGGCACTCTCGGCTGAGAGCTAGCAGGGGGGTGTGGCCTTGCCTGGTCCCCCTGTAGGCATTCACATGTGCTGACATTGTGTCCCCCGAAAATCCTCTTTGTAACAGAATAGCAGTATCCACAGCCGTGTGTGAATTTTGTACCATTCTCAATGTGGTCGCGTCTCATGCGGCAACCATGCATGGAATTGAAGTCCTGGCAGATCACCTCTTTGCTACGTTGACTGTTGTGGTGGTTGTTTCCCCCTTTAGCTGTGTAGGTGGCGCCACTGGAGTGCGCTTTCGCTCGCTGGTCCCCAACTGCCGCGTTCATGGCGCGCGTAGTTTGAATTAGGTGTGTATCCGTCCAGCTTAGCTTCCCTTTCTCTATGTCGTCGAATAAGTTTTGGCTAAACCTCCTGACAGAATTCCATGGTAGCACTCTTATGTCCGCCAGTACATCCTTCAAATGTAGTAGGATGTAAGTATCGTCCTTATGATCGACCCTCCTGGGGTCTGTGAGCATTGCAACAATAGCCTGGCAGTATTCAGTAGATTCCAGGTTCGCCCTGTTATCCAACTTTTGTTTCATTGTGGATGCTCCATCCCTTTCCACAAACATATAGGGTTTTGTTATCAGATTGTCTATGAGAATGTCAGAAGCAATGATACCCTTACCCTCTGATCGTGGTGGACGGTAGTTCTCACGTGCGAATTCCATTTCAATGAACCCATCGAGATTCTGATGTGCGCGTAGGTCTTTTGGTGGCGGGAGAACCGAGCTATTCTTCTGAGCAGGGTTGCTCGATTTTTCCTGCTGAGGGCTGGTAGGGTTATTTGCGAACAGGCCCATTATTGTTACCAGCTTTCCATCAATGCCTTTCATGGAGCTTTCAAGATCCTTTAGTCGGGACTCATGGTCTTGACCGTTAGAGCCGTTTGGGCTAGCGTCCATCCGGGCATCCGAGAAAGCGTCCCCCTTTGGCTTGTCGTTTGTCTTGGGTTTCTTTGTTCTTTGGGACGTCCTCACATTCTTTGGGGTCGTTTTTGGTACCCCTCCTTGAATCGCTCCTTTCTTAGTATTGTTTGATGTAGGAGTCTTGGTAGTCTTCCTCGGAGCCATATTTATTCTTGTGTCTAAATATGGAGGCGGTGGTGCCAAGTATAGAGATTGATGTCAAAAATTAGAGGGTACGTCCGTCCGTCCCTGAGGTTTGAGGAGAAGTGGACGGGTGGAGGAAGGAGAAGGAGGAAGGCGGAAGTGCGGGCGGAAGTGTTGAGAGGGGTAGTGGTTATGTAAGTATCCTCTAGGTGTCATCAATGATCCGCCATTTGGCAGACGCCTCATGACCAGACAATTATATAAATGGAGATTTAGATAGATGGTATCATTTAGAAAACAAACACAATTTTTCCTACAGTATCATTGTTTAATAGAATATGTATTCTTGGTGAACTAACGGGAGGAGATTACTTCCTACTTTCCAAACAACAAAAGATCATTGATACAGAATGAATGCGGCTCATAAACCATTCATTAAACTGATTAAAAATGGATTTCAATATTTATATCTGGTCGGTATTATAAATAGAAGGTATTCAAATGAACCTGCCTCTTTCACATAAAATTCTCTTGACGTTTCTAAGTATGAATTAAAGACAACGGGCATGGTGTTTTCCTCCTCGTCGGATGTGATAATATTCCCTCTGAAGCTTATTTCAAGGACATCACCCTCGTGAAGCATTAAACCACTGGTAATCTCGGGCCCGTCATCATAGCCTTTCATACCTAATCGTCGAATCGTCCTGTCACATTTATTTGCCGGAACGATGTGGGCGCACATACCTGTCAGGTCATCGCTCCTTCAATGGAAGAAAATCCCATGAACCACATGTCTTTAAAATTATTAGCTCCACATTCTAAAATATCTTATCTGCTGAAATATCATAATTATAATTATGTGGGGCTCTTCCTTCTCTCCTATGACGGATCTATTATAGAGGAAATAGATTCTGGGCGACTGGGTTTGGGTTTTTTTTCTGATTATCTAATTACAGTGTATATGGTCAATTCTATTTTTTTGGTGTCCAGCGGGGTGAAAAATGGCCATTTTTCAAATAGATCTGATTCAGAAGTGTTTGTCACATATATCACATAATATTATATTCTATCAAACACAATGTCCGAGGAGCACAAGCAGTGGGGGATCTATATTGTTAAGTCGAGTTAAGAAATAAGGCCATATATGAGTGATATTAAGGAAAGCAATATTAGTATGAATGGGTCCAGGACATAACACTAGAGGTGCCACTATCGGACACTTCGATCAGTTAGACACTACTCTAAAGTACACGGGCAGTTGGCGGGTGGAGACCAAGCCGAAAACATCCAAGGGTAACAAGGACATTGACCCTGGAAATTTTTCTCTTTCCAGAAGATGTATTTCGACGATATAATAACCTGGATAATGAGCCGTTGGCTATCAGCACATATATATATATAATTCTAGAGTTTGGCACTAAGAGCATGCTGGTTTGATAACATAAGGTTATAATACTAGTGACTGATGATAACATTCGAGTCTTTATCGACTAATCCTATACATTTGCATACATGCATACCTTTGTCGTAATATCAGTGTTGCTGGCTTCCTTGCCAACTGCATTTCAATCTCAGTCGCCATTATTTGCGCGGCTTTGGCGTCCACATTTATTTTTGTCCTTAGAACAACAAACCTGAAGTCAAAATAATAATGTTTGGGTCAGTATCCAATGAAGCTACAGCTCATTCATGAAATCGGATAACAGCCAGGCGACGGTGGAATGTATAAAACTTACTTTTCGAACGGCTCATGTAAATCAAACTGAAGAAGGTCCAACCTAGCCGGTAGTATATCCATATCCTCAACAACAAGCCATTTACCATTTTTCTGTTTAACCAACATATACAGTAGGTCTCTTTCGTCATCTGGAGTGTGGGATATAAAGGAAAGTCTATATATAAACTAGCTGTATTTTGTGATAAAGTTTAACACTTATAATGTCCCAAAATAGGACTAAGTTACTGAGACTATGTGGGTTGAATCGCCATAAAATGCATAATTCCTTCACCCATCCTCTCAAATAACCCAAATGTAAGATACAACTATAACATTCTAAATACATTTCAACATAACATAACATAACTTTTTAAATCAGCACAATATAAAATATACTCAGACATGCCTTATATGGATCAATTTCCAGCCTAATTTAGCATAATTCACAAAATGTGTAGAGCTGTTGATTGTACATTTTCTGATGATCTGACCCATATGGGTGAAATCGCCAGAAAATGTACAATTCATCTTCACCAATCCTCTCAAATAACCCAAATTTAAGACAAAATTACTTTGAAAATACAGTTCATTCTAACCAAACAGATGGCTAGAATCAATGCAATGCCAAATATACTCGAATTTACCCAGTATTGACCAAATTGCCTAATTTAGCAGAATTTACTAAATGTGAACAGCTGGCTAATTATACATTTTCTGAAGATCTGACCCATATATATATATATTTTTTCCTCACCGTCATTATCCCCATAGCTGCCCATGTACCAGTTGTTTTGGGGTGGAGCAGGCTTATTTTCCTTTTGTTCTTCCTGCTTCTTGGCCATCTCCAGCATTTGTAGTGGAGTGAGCACAGGATTTCTCATCTTGGCTTCTTTTGCTGCCTTTACTGCCGCCGCCTTTTTGGCTTTAGCTGGATTCGACGGACAAGGCAGTGTCATCTGCATAGACAATGATAACCTGTACTAGACTGGACTTGCCCGAGATCTAGATTACATTTGTCGCATTATGTCTTGTAAATTGTAATATTCGTAATTTTTTCCGTCTCAACTTGGCAACGCATAAAAAAACCATTGTTGTATGTGCGTCCTTTGTATGGGATTTAAATGTATCTGGCCAATATTTTTTTTTGAATAAATAAGTACGGTAAGGTAAGGTAACCTTTTAAACAAAAATAGGATAATCCAAACCATCATCATATCTCTAACCATCAACCCGGGCATAAGATATACAAGCGACCAACTTTACCTCGTTACAAAAATAGGATAATATACCGTCGGAAGAGTGATATTTTTTTAATATATAAAGCAACATTTATATGCTTTCCTTGGCTATTCATTTTTACAATTTGTTCAGATTATACTTTTTTGTTTTGTTTTATGCATCGCCATCCTTTTGTTATTACGTTGCATTATAGTGTACGTCATTGCAAAATAATTCATATACCGATCAGCCCCATTATTTATAGAATTAGTACAATACCATAATAATTATTACACAATACAATATCACTCTTGCGAGACCATATTGATATTCCTCCCATTGTCAAGACGTCTACGAACATCGTACATTCTCATATTAACAATGCATCTTACAAATATTCAGGACAATACATGAATTTACACATTCAATGACATTTGGCATGGTGACGGGGTTATAATGTGTTATTAGACGAGTGTAAACGTGTTTAGGTAGTGTGAAATGTGACTTACGGTCACAGGTAACCTGAATTTGCGAACTGTCCATTCCATGCTGACTATACTGGAAGAACAAAGGAGTCCCTTCCCCTCAGACCTCGCCTTGACTTCGCTTACAGAGGAGGAGTCGGAAGGTTGAAGCTGAATGGGAAACAACCATTTACTCAGAATTCTCTTAAGGGCCTAGTACACCAAGCCGATGGGAATCGGCTTAGTGGACTAGGCCCTTATGGAATAAACTTAACATTACATTTAGAATTCGTTGTTTTTAATTAAAAATGGAAAAAATAAACTTGCAGTGGCAATAAAAAATAATGCTATCAAGGGGTATTCATTTTAAGGAATGCAAGTTTATGTATATTTTGAATGAGCAAAAAGCTGACATATATATGTGTGACTTCATGTCGAGTATCTTACTTGTATCATGAAATTTTCAGGCTTCCTGAATGCACCTTTCTGCGCCAAGAACGTCACCCTGGGATCAATACTTGATGTACATTTTCCTCCATGGCGTGATATCTGCATGTAATCTTTTTTGAACCTGGTGACCACTGCCAGTGATGTGAAGTTCTTGATTTGAGCCTGCGCCAGCTTCAAATCCTGTGATTAAAATATGTAATCAATCACATAGATTTGCGTTTTGGTATGATATGCTGAGTGTAAACGTAGAAGTTATCTAGTAGTGTGTTTCAAGGTCAGAATTACAAAAGGATCAGAAAAGGGCCTTGTCTAATCCAGTCTAAAACAATATAGAGATTTCTATTATATTCAGGGCCGCCATAGATCTACACCACTCCTAATGAACTTTTCAGTCGAGGACCAAACCCTCAGATCAGATAAGAATGGTATGTCAGTGATTGGACGCCTACTTCGCTAATCGGTTTCCTGGCATAGGACTAGGCGTTCTAATGGGAATATAATGACATGTTGCGGTCTTAATGGAATTATAATGGCACTTTGCGGTTTGAGGTGAGAGGCTTTCCCTCCGTTTAAAGGGACACTCACATCTTTGGGCCTAGTCTGTTTTAGTATAATACCGGCAGGTATTGCTTGTGGTAAATCGGCATCCTTATAAAGTTCTTCTAAATAATAGTGCTAAGTTATCATACCTACAGATAATTTCCTCGAGAAGAATACATGCCTTTCCATGATTATAGTATAGTTTGATAGCCCATTTATAATTATATAAATTTCAATCAATGATTATTGATAATTATATCAATGAAAACTTTTGTTAACCTTTTTGTCATCCATGGTGACTTCCTGAGTTTGGAGCTCCACCCAAACACCATCGATCTCTGCTTTTATAACGGGTTCCTTCGTCAAATTATTGGCCCGGCTCATGCAGTGTGGAATCGCGACAAACACAGGTGCCTTGAAATGTTTAGTTTAAATATTTATGTGCTATACGTGGACACGGTTGGCTTCTGAATAATCAATTACCTATACATGGTTATATCAGGGATCGAAAATTATATTTAGTGCAGTGAGGGGGTTAGGCAGAGGAGGGCAAATTATTAATAAGCTTTAAAGTCATTCTCAAAGTTGAATAGTATGCAAACAATCGAATGATTCCTCTTGCATTGTACTATATTTATACAAGAATGAAAATAATTCTTCATAGATAATAGTGCCCTTATCGTTTAAAACCCGGTCATAATACCACGGCTGGTATAGGATTCGACTAATTACTGTACATTATTTTACACGAACCTTACCCCCAGCACAAGTAGGGTACTTTCAATTGATAAACTCTGGGCAATTATCAAATGATAAGAGGATATATTTACCGGTAGTTTGTCGATGTCCTCTAGTCCTTTTAATCTCACGATATTACTGATAAGCTCACTGTTCACGCCACAGGAAAACGTGCTTTCGAGTTGATCTTCCACCTCGCACATAATCCAGCTCTCTCTAACCAAACTAGGATCTGCTCTCACTATGCAAGCGACACCCTGGTCAAAATCTCCTGTCTGTTTTGAATAGCTGCAGAGGCAAAGAACATCTATTTGAACATATCGAAGGGAGTATTTGTTGTTGGATAGTCTTTGAGTGAAAATCAATAGCCATAAACAACTCAAAAATGGAACTGATGAATTAGTAACACATGCAATATATTAAACACACATGCCTGAGTAGTGTAGTATGGCATGGAGTCTATAATAAAAAGAACTACATAGACGACCACATTATATATTAGGGCTCTTGCCCCGAGTTGGTATATTAATGAATAATAATGCCCACTGGATGCATCATTTGGTTAATCTTACCAGTATTCTGGCCAGTCGATGGCCACAGCCTTTTTGCTACCAGATCTATCACCCTGAAGTCTAAGCCTGCGTTCCTCTTCCCTGCTTCGGGCCTCCTCGGCCCTCATAATATCCCTCTTTCTCTTCTCCTCGTCCTCCTTTTTCTTCTTTTCCTCTATTCGTCTCCTCTCCATCTCTGCTTTCCGCCTGGTCTCATAGTCTGCCTGTATGGGAATGAGACATTAAACTCATTGTCGCCATGGAATCAATTAACATTGTCATCAAACAATACTCATCATACACTCTGCAATGTAGCGAATGAATTTTTCATTGACTTTGTATGTATTCTCGTATCCAAGCATTATGTTTGCACACGGTGGTTCAAAGATCAGGAGAGGCTTTCTGATTATAGGTTATTAATGTTTATTTATAAATATATTATATACACTGTTCACAATTATAAAATAACTATTGCGAAAATGTGGAAATGTAGAATAGTGTATTCCTATTTTATTGAATGGATTAATACTTTCTCAATGGTTTCGTCATATATGTATGTCAATAAAATTCTAGTTGGTGATTGGGACGGTAAAGCTGCATTTCGGTCTTAGCATGCAGACCTGTACTTCTTCAAAATATTTACAATCATTTCATTAAGCTTCTGATTCGAATCGATGTTCTGCATCTATTTCAACCTTATGTCGCCAAATTACCTGTATTTTGGCTGCCTCCTCGGCTGCTTTCTCCGCCACAAGCGCTGCTTGTACTGCTGCTGATTCTGACTCCACAGAAATGGAAGATGCGCGGACAAGGTCTTCAGCAGCTTTTGCCAATTCCTTGTTGAGGAGGGCCAGCTTTGCCTCCAACCCTCTTTCCTCCAAACCCATTCGTAAATTGGCTAAGATCAGGGAGAAAATTGAAGACCATTATAACATTGAATGACTCTCTGGAAAAGGGGGACTTCATCATCTACAATGACCATCACTGTCCAATAGTTCTAGAAATCGAAGTGTTCTTTAATTAGGAGCGGAAGTCTGAAATTGTAACTATAGGGCCTGGTCCATTAAGCCGATTCTCACAGAGTTTAGTGGAAAAGATTCCTCTGTGGCTCAAAATCGCATGAGAATCGGCTTAGTGGACTAGGCCCTTTATAATGGAATATCAACATCATTTGCATTATATATGTTAATTATAGTGTTCTCCTTCTATTTTGGGATATGTATCAAGGATGGATTTAGAGCTTAATCCGTGTGTCTATCTCGTTAGGGAGATTTCGATTATTAGTAGCAAGGTGAATTCAAAAGCACCCACATCAAACATCAAACAATAAAAGCACCAATTGAACAGGGAAGTTGTTCCCAAGGCACAGTTGATATATGTTTTTATCTGGTTCTCAAAGTGCTGGACTCAAAGTGTTTGAATTCTGTGATCAGATATTTGCTAGACCACCACAGTCAACACTCACCTGGAGTTTCAAACATGGAATGCGTGTAACCCAAAAGGTTTTGCATGTGACGAACAAAGCTTTACGCCTTTATTTTCATAGGATATGTATTAGAAGTCTCGATAAGGTCATTTGAAGAAGAAAACATCAAAGCGAATGAACGCAATGGAACTAGGACCTCTGATTAAACACTTCTAAGCTCAGTGTACCTTGAATTATCAATATTATTTTATATCATGGTATGGTTGGCCAGACAAAGTACACGTTTCACACTAAAAATGATTCGCGTTATACTGAGGGTTTGCATTTATAAGCTAAAATGTATTTAAATTCCCTGTTAATGGAGGGAAATTAGGATGATCTCATTTCTTTGTCATTAATTCCTTTTTGTGACAAGAAAACACACGTCTTGAAACAAACATATCATCGAGATGTTAAATTTTAATTAAAAACCATCATTTACATGTTTAATTATGCTGACTATAAAGTACATGCCTTAGTCTGTATACCATGCCCCATGTTTAACCACGGCAGGACAATATTCTACATCCACATATAAAAAGCATTAAGTCACAGTGAAGGCACAGTCAACATTGGGGCCTAAATACACTCTTTGTGATTAGTGCTTTCCTATGCAAACCACATACACACATTAAAGGATCTAAGTAGAATCTTCGGATAAATACAAGTTATAGATCAAGGTAAAGAGTATTGAAAAAAATTAATGAGGCTGGTGTGTTGGGAATTTTGTCCTTGCAGGTGATCATTTAATGTGGACAATGGGTGGAATATTTAATCAGGACTATAGCAAACGTACTTAATGGTAGGCGCTAAGACCCACTCACTTTCTGCTTACCAAAAAGATCAGTGAGGGGAAGCCACGCTTGGCTTAGAATAGAATAGTCAATACTGGACTTTAATCCGGATGGGATATGCAAATACATTTGTGTCCTACACTAACACGTTGTTCCAGGTTCCTAAACCATGCGGGCTCCCGCCCATTGTTTGTGCGAAAACACTAACACTCTACGCAGTAGCATGTCCTCATAGAAGCACATAATATAATGTATTTCAATCGATCAGACCTCTTGATATATACAGGTGGCTTAGGAAAACGAGAAACTTATACTTTGATTTGCAGTATATTCAATGGGAAAGTACATAATCCGTGAAATATATATCACAATGCTGTTGATAATTGATAAGCGGTTGATATATTCTATGGTATTATAGATCTGTGTATTTCACCTGTGACATATTTTTAAAGCTCTCATTTGGAGCTTCAAATCCTGGATGATGTTTAAATTGTAAACTTTATGAGTCACGGATCTTTATTTAGAACTGTGGTCTATAAGTGGCATGGAATGACACAGAACCGAAACTCGATAGTGGATTATTGCAAATACCACAGGTTCAGAGCCAAACGCTACTTCTAAAAACAAAAGCTTATTTCTTTCACACATCTAACTCACACAAAATGAAAGTTAAAATGTGTAAGAGGCTATCATTTATGGATGCATTTATATATTAATACGTGTATATACGTGTATATAAGGAGACAATCACATACATATATCGTACATATGAGCAATTCCACCAAAAGTGCATCATTTGGGTTAAAATACAACAGCTCCTCCAGAGGCTAAAATATTTATCTGAGATTATTTTCGTTGTTATTTTCGGATCCAGGGGAAAAAAGTCGCCTAGGGGGAAGTATCCTACAATGTTTTTTGTTTTTTTTTAATCGTGAGGCCAAGAAAATGCTTATTTTTCTGCCAGAATCACCCATAAAACATGCAGATTTTCCTATCAGAATCACTGTTTCCAAAATGCAGCCCGTCTTTTTCGGGAAAAAACTTATAAATATTCTCGATATATTTGGTTTTATGGGCATAATGGGCCAGAGGGACAATGATTACTCTGAAATAATATGTTTTTATGGATAAAAAATCAATATTTTCAACTTTTCAATTAATTTCTTGATGATATTATGTAAAGTTGATTATGGGGTAGGTCCTGTCGCCGTAACGGGGGTCTAAATGTTTTTTTGGAACATATAGACCTAGAAGAACTAAAAATGAAACCCCCCCTTACTTCCATTACTTATAACATTGTCTATGATTAGTACATCCATTGTATCCATTGAAAAATCTCAAATTAGATCTTTCCAGCTAAATGGAGGGGTTAGAATACTGAAACAATTATATGGGGTAGCCCCCTGTCGCCGTAACGGGGGTCTAGGTTTCATTAATAAATAAATTAATATTAGCATAAATTATTTTCTATGAGCATTATAATGTGTAAGAAAGACAAGGGAAAATAAATAAATACAAAAAAAACTTCTGTCATACCTGAGATAGTAGCAACAAGCAAAAATAGTGTGTCGCCGTAACGGGGGTCTAGAGGGCGCCCATGTCGCCGTAACGGGGGTCTAGAGGGGGCGGGGGTCTGGAGGGGGTTGAAACTATTTTTTAAAAAAAAATTCCCACTAATTTTTTCACTAAATACCTAAATATAACTTATATTTACTTTCATAAACAACCAAAACAAGTATGCAACTCAACTGGACAGAAAAACGAGGGGGAAACCATGTTATTGATAGTTTTGTACATATTCTAGATATAATGGGTTTATGTACATAATGGGCCAGAGGGTCAATGACCACAGTCACCTATGACCTGTATCGCTGCCATTACCATTACCATTAATGAATGGTTATTTGGCTCTAACTTTTCTTCTAGTTGGAATATTTTCACAAACTAAAAAGCATTATGACCCTTATATCAAGATCTATCAGGTACACACGAATTCAAAACATTATGCATACATTTTTATTATTTATTTCTAATTAACTCCTCATTTATGTACAAATATGTACCTTGCCCCTTTGCCTTTACTATTAGAATAGAGATCACTGTGTCTCCCAAGCTGCCCTTAACACAATATTCATTATTAACGTTCCCAATTTCTTCTATATTAGCAGCAATATATCTAGTTTATGTACGAAAAAAAATAAATCAATGGGATCAATTTAAAAAAATTGTGAATTTTCAGCCCTGGATGGCCAAATGTGGCATTTTTGGTGGAATTGCTCATATATATGTATGATATATATATGTTTGTCTCCTTATATCGGTACCCTGACTAACTCCTATAAAAGCTTATGGGCCTGAATTATCCAGGCTTACTTAGATAAGATTGCGTTGTTAGCTGTCGTTAAGGACAACAGTTTAACATAGGCACACCGCCGATATTACGTTACAGAGATATCTTTTTACACCTTCAGAACAACAAATCGTTTCTGAGTGCATTTAAAATACATGCCACCAAAATGTAAATGTCTGTGGATCCAAGTTTAAAAAACACTCTGCTCAATAAAGATTCTAAACATGTATGCGACGCTTTGTGTGACAATTGGCTCCGTATACATGGCCGGAGGAATATAAATCAGAGAAACACAAACGTGTAGAACTATCATAATGGTAGAAGATCATACCACTTGGGGATTGGCATAATTACTTTGAAGGTGGCTTATATATCTGTAAACATACGTGGGGCATTGGAGGTGAGTGCTGACATGACCTCAACAAATATGACTTCTGGCTAGGGGATCTACATGTATGCAAGTTGATACATTCAGTGAAGTAAAATAGAGTATCCACTTATGCTTCTTGTCAGGTAGACAAGTTCTTCATAATACAAGGTCTGCATATGTATACACATGTGTACACGCATGGACTGGTTCCATTACATCTTATCACCTGTATTTAAGCCTTGCAATAGGAATAAGTCATCTTATTCCGAATAATCAGTGTTTGAGCAACATATGATATGTACAGTACACATGCACTTGACGTACATAAAAGAAGTCTGCAATTTTGAATTACCTGATGATGGGTCGTACGCCTTTTGTTGTACCTTCTTATGCATATCATCTTTTATTACTTTCATTTGATCCCGTACGCCTTCCATCAATTTCTGTGTGAACATCACATAATTATTGAAGTTGTTCATGGTAGTTGTGACTGCCGTGACCATGTTCTTTAGGCTGTCTGCGGAGAAATCAGCATCGATATACCGATAGTAATCTGATTGCAGCGTTTGTGAAAGTTCATTGATAGATTTTAAAAACGATTTACTGTCAAAGTCTTCGGGGTCTATCACTTCGCAGTATGTGGAAAGGGGTCTGGGTGTCCCGATCTCCTCCCGTTCAATTTCTGGAGCTGGGCTATCGCTATACATTTCACCTATCACAGGTTTCTCATTTGGCAATGTATTGTTTCCATTATCATCCACTGTCGTCTCTATTGTGGATGCAATCTCCTCTGTTGTTGGTATGACATCACTGGATGTGTTGCTCACCTTGGTATCAGGCTCGTGTTTATCTGTTGGTTGTACAATAGGAGTGATATTGCTTTCTCTATCGTCTCTGCTTTCTCTCCTCCCAGTGGTCACCTTACCCTCTTTGTCTCTTTGCTTTTTCGGTTTGATACCAACATTTCTCTCTCTCCTCGAACCGTTACTGACTTTCCTTGTTCTCTCACTCATACTTGAAGCATCCCTTGACCGACTGTGCGTTCCTGTATGATTACCCGTACTCATTGTCCCGAGAAATTATGCTCTAGGAGCCATGCATGCATTGAATAATTCAAACCTAGAGCGTTTTTTCAATATCCAGTTTCCTTAGTCTTGATGAAAGTAAAACGCAAATTCAACACACGTTGCTTCCTGCATGTGCCTATCCAGACTGTGGCGTTGGGGATAATTCCAGTTCTTTAAGTCCTTGACAGCATACTCTAAGAGGGATTATCCCTAACTTGAAGATTTAAGTCTGGAATTGTTCTCCAACTCTACCCCGGTCCTACCTCGGCGAATGCCCGCTCGCTTGTGTGAGTGGGGGCTGACTGTTATCGTAGTTATTGACATGACACATCGTCAGAACTCGTTAGCTGTGACCCTCACCCACCCACCCACCCACCCACCCCGTGTCCCTCCGATCAGGCGTGATCAAACGAGCACGTAGGCTTACAATATTTGAGAAAATAAATAGAGCTGGGATTTGCGGGTTTCGCTCCACTTTCCAGGTATTTAAAGAATTGTCTACAGGTGGTTAACACTTACAAAATGGATATTGTCCACCTGCCAAAGAATTCAGTTTTTCGTTTAATATCCCATTATAATATTGATGCGACTGATGTTTTAAACGGCACATTGAGATATAATTATATAAATTCAAACTGATGCAACGGATCGCCCTTCACTATTCATTATAAAAACAATTGAATTTCTAATAAATAGAAACATTTGCTCGATAACACGAACATTAGATAAATGAATGTACTATTTTGGTTGCATGATTGGGACCTCTCGGAAGACTAATAAATCTACGTTGCCCTGTGTAAAAAGTTATATTTGAATTACGGATATATATGTATATTGGAACTTTATTTAGTATAATTTGATATTTGGTAATAATTAAGTAAGGTTAGAAGACAAGGTAGGAGAATTATCTCTTGTGTATTGGGCGACTGGGGTATAGGCTTTAGCACCTTTCATGCTTTAGCACTGTAATAGCCTCACAGCTAATCCTGTGTATATTTCTCTGTTTAGCTTGTTCAATGATCATGTGACTTTTTTTCTCTAATCATGGATTCTCTTTAAGGACTTCTCATTGGTTACTCCTTGGTTACTTGACAGTACTAGGATGCTATACCATATAAATACAGCTGTTTTGTATGTATTAGTCAATCAGTCTGTAACTTCTGAATTAGTCAGGTTTGAACTCTTGAATACATATCTACCCTGTATATATACCTACGATTGAATACAAGAAACTTCATACGACTTCAACTCCTATTCTTCGTTATTCCCTGAATGTTATTTTAACATGACCTATCGGAAGACAAATAAATCTACGTTGCCCTGTGATTGAAAATCCGTCAATCATATCAAATGCAAAGGTGAAAGGAAGAAAGATCAGAATAACTATTTAGATAAATGAGTTTGTCTGGGTAGCGGTGGTTATTTGCGAGATAGTGATTTTCCTGGCTGAAGCAACAATGTGCTTGTCGGTGTGAGTGTTGCAGAACGGTTGGAGTTCCGCTCCAAAGAACTAAACCCTTCTCCAACGAAGCCATGTTGATGCGGTCAACTCCACAGATTGTTATCACCTTTTGTGCTTGATACAGAACATACAGAGGGTTATTTGTTTATCCCTCAATAAACAGAAATACATTATTTAAAAATGGCGGTACAGTGGAACCCCGCTTATAAGACCATCCTTGTGACTGAGCGAGTTGTGGTCACATAGCGAGGTGGTCGCATTAAAGGGGCTCTAGGGTTAGGTGGGAGGAGTGGGGCAGAGTAGTAGAGAGAAACAAAATCGGGACTGAGAAAGACTGGTCTTAATAGAGGGTTGGTCTCTATAGAGAGGGTCGTTATGTGGGGTTCCACTGTACTTCATCTTGCTGCTGATAAATGATATCTATTGCAGTAGTATTAATGTAGGCTATGGTATTTTGCCGGGTTGTTTAGTTCAACTCCAGATCACTAGCTCGTCTTCAAAAGTCAGCTTCTTTTTTTCTCTTTTAATTCAGCTTTTGATGTTCTAGACTTCAGTCAGCACTGAAGTGGAGGATAAATCGTGCCTACAGCGGGGTTTGAACTGACAACCCTCTCTTGTTGCGGGTCCAAACCAGCCCCGTAGCCCACAGGGACAACCCTCCCCACATTTCATATACTCTTCAGCCAAAGGACCGCAATTATTTAGTTTTCCTAGAACTGTTTAATGGTATTACCAATGTACTCCGCCTCCTATTCAATTAGAAATATTGCATGGAGGTAACTATGTAAAAAGAGTAATAAATCATTATTATATTATAAAAAGTTGTTGTATAGGCGCACCATATAAAACCATAACCGTAACCATATAAAAATGAATATGTAATGTTGCTTCTAGTTCTAGGTATTTGCATTATTTGGCATGATTGTCCTACTATTTATGAATAAAATATAATTATGCAATAAAGTGCTAGCCAAGCTGTTGTTCTCGCGCCAGCCTCGATCCGTACTGGAAAGACATCAAACAAACGTCAAATGTCATTATTGTTTTTGAATGTAACCACGCTTCTGTCGATGGCGCGCGGCTTGGGCGCCATGCTAAAAATGTACGTGGTCACCCTATCAACCGATACCTCGCGCTATGCTGGCTTACCTAAATCAATGTGAGTAACAGTACTCCACATTTGGTCGCCAATATCAGTCTACATGAATGTATCGATATGTAATGGGTATGCCAAACATAATCGTATTTATGCCCCCTTTCTAACCCCAGCTATTGCAAACAAAAGGTAACGACCAATGCTATAGTGATGAATTTGCAATTTAGATGCCGATATCGGAAGTTTGATTCGCTAGACCACGCCACTTGCAAAGGTATGTGTTATTTCAATGAGGTCAAATCACTGGGAAACTTTCGTGGTAATATGTAAAGTGAACAGCGTTCAAAAAAGGTTTTTGTGTTGTTTTTTTTAAATTTAAAGCAGACACATTTAACCGTCCATGGTGAAGCGGTCCGACTGGAGGATTTCTGATATTTGCCTATATTCAAATGTCGGATGAACATGAACTCTAGAAGATATACCGGTATACATGTATTATCACATGTTGATGAGGTTTGAGACATTAATGAAAATGTACGTCAATATGAAATCTGGCAATAGCTAGATCTGGTTAGAGGACATAATATATCCGTTTTTTTAAACAACAAAGTTTTGATGTAATTCACAAGAAGGAAATCTCTCAGATTTGTCATTGTTTTATTCAAACTTCTCAAGAGAGAAACTAATTACATCACGCCATATTCATTCTTACGCCTAGGCTTGAATCTTTTGAAGATCACAAATATTCTAATTTTTTTTTAAGTTATTACAAACAAAGGCCATATTATGTTTGTTACACATATATTGTAAATATTTCACACTTTTCCAACACTTTCGAATACGACATAGGCACTTGCAGGCTCGTGGATATCTGGTATTCTGAATGATATGTACTTCATAATACTCGATTATGTCCTAGATATGCATAGTGATTAGCACCGAACGGGGCGACAGGTTCAAGTGAAGAGTCGCGAGACCTATCGAGCGTGGAAATATTGTTACATCAAGTCCAAGTGATACATAGATAAGATGCATTCATTACATCGGAACTTATGATGTCCAATAGGGCAAACATTTATCATCACAATTTGACAAAGAATACACAACAATCATCTCTTGTGGAGCAATACATTTTTTAAAATCTAATATTATATTATTACCAGAAATAATATAGCGTTTCTCATAAGCATCAAGGTGGTAATAAATCAATAATTAATACGAGTCTCCGACACTTGACGAAGATGTATTTAAGTGTGGGTATGTGATTTAGAGTTCTAAGGGCTATTTCTGACAAAAAAGCCTTGGTAAACGTTGACTAACTATGGTCAACACCAATCAATTGAAATGCTGCTTCTGCTAATCTTGGTAGCGAACGTCGGACGTCGAACGTCTCAACCCTTATAAGCATACTAATTTAGTTGGGAGACGCTTCATTATGCACCAAGCGTCCAGTCACCCCGTCATCAATGATATACCTTTTTCTTGAACCATCTATCATCACATAATATTTTTGTCTAAGAGTCGACTTGAAAGTAGGAAAATCACATCCTAGTGTCAACAAAATCACAACATAAATAATAATAAAAACAAATCTGAATTTTCTTTAAGGCAATAGCAATCCAAACTAGTGTTCCATTACAGACCACGGGGAAAACAAAAATATGTACAGTTCCTATATCTTGAATAATAAACACAATCAAATATAATGGAGAATAATATCAAATGTAAGTGGCTATGACAAAGACCTCGCTAAGTCTATCGATTAAAACTAGTTGCGTAGCAAAAATACATAATTATTATTGGTACATGTTGTAAAAAAACGAGTAGCAAATTTCCCTATGATTTGTCCTAAACCTTGCCTATGATTTGCCCTTCCTCTTCTTATGCTTAACAACAAAACGGACACCTCGGGCAAACTTGCACGCCTGCTCTGTATCATATGGGCTATCGGTTTGACTGATTTACAATATCAGCAAGGCGGAAAACTTCTGAACTTTTGACATATAATGATATTGCCCGTAGTCCTCGATAAATCGGTATAACCCATCGCTTATAAATATCTAAGCACAACTTGACAATGGTCCTGCACGGACAAATAAAATGGAAATGGCAATATGAACGATACTCTTTATCAGAACACAGCAAAATGAAAAGAATAAGCGTACATAAAAGGCTGAATCATCAGTTTTTAAGTTGGCAAGGGAGGGCTGGAGCACGCTACTTCGGCTAGGATTTCTAAACCCTGGGTGTGTGGATCGAATCCCATAGCCATAATCAAGTGGACGTATGGATAGTTGCTAATTTCCAATGGTCTGGACACATTTTCAGGCTGGCAATCAAGATTGGTATATGTCGCTGTGCCCTCTGGAACTTCACATTTGGGGAGGTGTTCTTCAACTTCCCAGGGAACAGACATATTTTCCGGCTTGCAATCAAGATTGGTATATGTCGCTGTGCCCTCTGGAACTTCAGATTCGGGGAGGTGTTCTTCAACTTCCCAAGGAACAAACATATTTTCCAGCTGGCAAACGAGATTGGTGTATGTCTTTGTGTCCTCTGGAATTTCACATTCAGGGACTTGTTCTTTAATTACTGAATTAGTACCCATACTGACCACAGGCGGCAGCACACTGACGCTTCCATAGTCGTGAATCTCGTTCTGGAAAATCCCTGCAGGTGTCTCAACCGTCTCATGCAGGCAATGAACTGCAATTTGCAGGTTTTCTCCCCTAGGTGGAGTTACGTCACAGAGGTCCTGAAGATTCGAGGCTGCAACATAGATCTGGATTTGGGTGGATTCGGATTCTTGGAAGGAGATTGTGTCCGAGGGTGTTGGGACGCCCTGACGAGGGGTGAAATACGTGTGGGGCTCCAACTTTACATCGCATCTTCTCCTTTGGTCGATTCCGTCGTACCTCGATATCACACTCCTCCTGCCTTTGGATTTACTACGCTCGGTTTGGGGATTCTTGGGGGTTTTCTTGCCGTTAGCCTTTCCTCGAGTACAAGCTGAACTGGTTGACTGGCACGAAGTTAGGTAAAGCGTTGCTGTGGAACGATCCTTACAGGTCATCTTGGATAAGGCCCAAATTGACGGAATTCCTAGAAATCGAAATCAATATGTCATAATTAATGATTCCCATACGATACTATTAACAGTCCTGTACATTCATCATATTATATATATCATTATATTATAACCATTATAATTATAAGAAAAAAATGTAATCGATATTCCATAAACTGATGAATTGGTGACACAAAGAAAACGGGAAAATGGAAAACCACTTAAATATGTTTCTTTATTTGTAAATGACCAGATGATACAGGGCGGAGGTACACTACCTCCCTCCAGCCTCTATTTATATGGGATATTTATAAGGATGTACAAATTTATAGTTTGCTCCTATCACTTAGAAGATAATTTCCATTAAATACAAGCAAATAATTCCTCTATAAATTACCCAAGTGCTCGTGAAGGTGTGGTGCGTACTCTTCGTCACTGTTCTGTCGCGTCAGAAACCGTGCTGGAATCTTTGAGACATCCACCGCCCAAAAGTTACTTTTCCCAGTAACGTGTGTTGGAATACGCAAGACCTGCAATTAGAATTTTTTTCATTATTGCCAGATTATCTCAAGGCCGTTTGGTACTCATACTTGTGATCAAAACAGAGGTGGGACGTCGGTGGTAATTATAATTATAGATTCGTATCTACTGCATGGCTGTTTGATGCCCTACCCTTGGTTGAATTATCAGGAGTATTGATAAAGTAGTTAGTCTCCTTTTTCTTTTTTGGTTAGTGGATATGTGATGTTTTACAGCAAAATGAGTCACAAATAGCAAACAATGATTTTGAGATATCATCATATTTGAAAAGATGAGATCAAGCCGATTCCAATGGTAGTAAACAGTATATTTTAGGTTTGATATTTTTATTTTTGAAAAAAAAGTTTGCAGTGGACAATTACCAGTAAAATAACTAAGTATGTACCGTAGGATGGCCTTCAAAACGCAAGGGTATTTCTAATAAGATGTCCTGAAATTTAATACAGTACATAGATTCATATGACTAAAAGTGCTAAGCCCACCAAAATTCAGAACATTCCAATAAAGAGATCTCATGCATGAATAAATCACTTTGAAAAATATTGGGTTGTAGGCATGGAGTTAATCAACTACTATATATATATGGGTCAGATTTTCAGAAAATGTACAATTCGCCTTCACCAATCATCTCAAATAACCCAAATTTCAGACGAAAATAAAGTTCAAAATACAGTTCAACCTAACCAAACAGATTACTAGAATCAATATAAGCCGAATATACTCGAATTTACCTAGTATTGACCATATTGCAGCCTAATACATCAGAATTTACTAAATGTGTACAGCTGCCAATTGTAATTTTCTGAAAATCTGACCCATTATGATAGTTTGCTAACCGCAGGCAACGCATGAAAATATTATGTTAATTAATAATTATGACAAATCCAAATGACATCGTATCATATTTCTAAAAAATTGCCTATATTTTTGTTTTAATAAATCCATTTTATTGCGAAAAGATGACATGGAATAACAAACAGTGGTATTAGATCGAGGCAAAAGAACTCTGGCATACAATCGGCAGGACCCAAAGTGTAGCTATATAGTAGCGAGTTCGCAGCTCCAATTGAGAAGGGACTATATCTGCGATACCAAACCAAAAGGTCTGCACCCAATAGGAAAATCCGCATATTTGTATTCTTTTAATCCATCAATATTTTCGTTAATGTCTTTTAATCTTTTCCATATATAATATGGTTTGCCTACATTCACAACCACGCGTCTTTGTTTGAACATGCGCACCATTGAAGCCTAATTCTAAACACTAATTTATAACTATTTGACGGCCTGAAACAAACCAAGCTAAACCAAAAACATTCGTGTCGACCCATCAATTATAAAGCACACGATATGAAATAGTGTTCAGTCTACTCACCTTTATGAAACAGTCATGATTGCTCAGCATATGTCGCACGGAATCTGTCCATCCTTTGTAACCCGACATAAAGAAAGGGAACCACTCTTTGAACCGCAGGTAAATGGTCGCAAGGCTGGCTTGGGCTTCTTCTTCGATCATTATGGCTGGAAGAAAAATAGTTTTCATAATTCGAACTATACACAATTTTGACATCTTATATATATATTCTCGGAAACCAAAAACAATTCATTCTCTGGCACTGAATACATACAGGTGATTCGAGAAAAGCGCTGGCCCATTCATTAGCTCCAATAGTGATAAATCATCATTACGGTAGGGGCGCCACTGGCAGGCCAGTGATGCGTTGGTATGTACCTGTACCACTAGGGGGTGCCACAGGCACGACTAATCTGGCAGAAGAAATCGATACCCGTACCGTGCCATCGTAGAACCAGTCGATTCTACCCAGTTGGAGAAACCCTGTCTAGGAAACAGTTACATACTCACTTCCAGTCTCTTCAGTTGTTCTTATTTCTATTCATATAATATTTAAACCATAATTATTCTAGCCCAGCTATAGCTCTCCCATTCCCTACTTGGGCGGGGGGGGGGGGGGGGCGTACGTGTTTCCGATGTATCCATAGCTGAAAATGATCTAGGTAGGGTAGGGGTAACTTCTTTTTTTTCTTTCATTATTATTTTTTTCGGAATCCTGCTTCCAGGGACTAAACAAAATGTCTATTTCGTAACAATGCAATTTAGTTGTGAAATGTGCATTTTAACGATTCCTGGTTAGGAAAACTGATGTCCGTTTTCCTGCTTTTATTAGCATTTTGGCTAAGAAAATCAACAACAAAAATATCAGGAATGGTCAAAACGAATTTAGATGGAGGAGGTTTTTTCTAGGGTTAGTCCCTTAACTTGGACGAACGAAAAAAGTAAAGTGCTCACATTATATATTATATACGCAATAAAGTCTACTATAGTAGCTTAATTTTTTAATCTCGTTTAAAGTCATTGAAAGTTTCTAAGGATCGTACTTCGACATCCATGTTATTCCATTCGGAAATAATATTTTAATGCATAGATTTTTAAAACATTGTTGATCTTGGTATAAGATGATATTAGAGTCATATAAGAGGAGCTTCTGCTCTTCTTGTGCCTGTGTGACGAGTCAAATAATCGTTTTCACTTTGTTTGTGTGAATATATAGTATATAATATATAATATATATGCACCGTCCACGTGGTACATAATTACAAGCAAAAGAATTCGCGCAATAGCCAATACGAGAACAAAATCGCACATAATTTTAATTCTACGGATCGCTTTCTGCATAATAGCCTTGCCGCCGCTCTCTCACTTCATCCTCCAACAGTAAGGCGTCCTTACTTTCCTCTTTCTCGCTCACTGTCGCCCTGCCTTGCACATGAGAGGATTGGTCTCACCTTATGCTCCGTCTACACAGGGGCGAATTCAAAAACTGCTGCGAATCTGGCACTTGTGATCATTCGCATGTGAAATCGTAGAAATCCTGTGCGAATCGGCGGGGATCTTGTGCGATTTCAGAGATAATGCTCTGCGATTTGATTTTTTAATCCCTACACAAGTGCGATTTCAGTTGCAAACTCATGTGAAATCGCAGGTCTAGATTCGCAGCAGATGTGCGATTTGGATCACTTCAAATTATAAGAAAATGGAGGGAGAGAAGACCGAAAATATTTTTTGAGGTGTACTTGCGACGATTTAAAAAAAATGTAGAAAAAATCAATTTATAATTACAAAATCTTAACATACTTGAGACAATATGTCTGGGCATATTCTGTGAAAAAATTGTTTCGATCCATCAATTATTCGTGATAATACATCTATTCAAACATACCTCCAATCACCTGCGAATTTCGGATATTTCCGAAATTCGCACGACCTCCTGCGATTAGTCGTGGACAGTAACACAGGTCTGCGAACTGTCGTGGCTAGCCCTACACATATGCGAATGCTTGTATAAGTATGTGCGATTCCATTTAAAATCGCATCAACTGAGATTTTTTACATGCGATTTGGATTATTTTACCTGCGATCTGGCATATCTGAAATCGCACATGAATTCGCATGTGTGGGGGGCAATTTTTGCCTCTGCGATTAGTCGTAGGATTCTGCAAGTGGTCGCAGCTGTCCCTACATAGGGGCGATTTAGATTTAAAAATCAATGCGATTTTGTGTGAAGTCGCACAAGTTGCCGCAGGGCCCAATTTGCACCCCAATTCGCCCCTATGTAGACGGGGCATAAGTCCGTAAACGCACAGGTGTTCGAGGCAGGAACGTACGGTGTCGTTAATCCTTGTATTGGTGGCGCCAAACACCAAGCAAGCCAAGCGTATCGGTGGTTATGCGGAGCGGAAGCGTTGGTGAATGTAAGCCGTTGAGGAAAACATGAACTCTCCTCATTTATTGAGTCAGTTGCCAAGACCGATATGACTAAGTATATGTGTTAGTGTCTGTTTTTAAATATTAATTATAAATCTCGTGTCCAGGAAGCGTGCAGTCCTGCATTTGCTTATTATAGAAATAGAATGCAGTTGCAAGATATATTTTTATGATTAGTTTGAGTTATTAAGTCAAACAGAGGGACTTTCAAAGATAGTGTATTTCACCCATTCTCCTCAATCCTCATGAGGACAATGGGGGAATTAAGTAAACCTTGATTGTGATGAATCCCTGATATATTCCCCTATAGCCAAAGGGCTCCTGAGGGGGGTGTCTAATTTTTCTTGTCGCTACCAAGAAACAACAATTGTCACTTGTCACTAAGACAATTATTTTGTCGTTTGTCACTTAATTTCCGTAAAAATGGCCCGTTTTTTGTCGGTAAGGACTAATAAGGTCTTTGTCGATTTGTCAGGCTAAGAAAGTGTGTTTGTCGTTTGTCACTTGATGCCCATGTCGATTGTCGATCCTAAGAATAGGCCTTGTCGATTTGTCGAATTTACCCCTCAAGAGCCCTAGCCAAGTAGCTAAAGCTTTGGACTTCCAAACTGGACATTGTGAGGTCGAGTGCTGGAGTAGCCATCCTTTTTAAATTTGTCTCATTTTCGAGTCTTTTTATTTTTCAATTTCACTTATATCTTCACATCTGGGACTCGGATTTCTTTTAAACTCACACATGTAGTTATTGATGGTATTTCCCTTCAATTGGTGAAAGAATTAGACAGTCTAAGATCGAATTAAGCGAGAAAAGTACGTTGGATGGGCTTTGGTTATATATAGGTTTTCTGTTATAGAGGCATGGGTGGCGGTCATTAGCTTGTGTTTATTTTCGGCGAAAATGATTTTCGCATGGCCGCGATTCGTCCAGACTTATTCTACCGCACCTGTGTACCTTGAGTTCTATCATCTATCACTAGTTGCATATAAATCAATATGAGGGGGTTAGAGAAGAATAAGCAATTGACAGTTGATTACTGTTGAAATATGAGTTTAACCATTTATTATTATTTGTATAAATATATACGAAGATATAATTTGAAATCGTTATTAAAGTATGTAATCTAGCTTTTGAGAAACGCCTAGAACTTAGAAGTTAGAGAACTATTAAGACAGAGGTGCGAAAACATTCCAGGTTTACGTACCATTTCGATGTAGGGGAAGACCCCCTCCCCCTCCGCAGGTGAAGACCTGAGAAGGCTTGTTTGTTTATATGAGGAGGTGCGAAAGGGTATTTAAAGAGGGGATGGTTAGTAATAACCAGTTAATAAGGTAACAGTTAATAGCACTAAGTAGCAGAAGAACAAGAATTGACAAGGAAGTAACAAAGTGAGTGAGTGAGTAATGGTTGCTTAATGCCATGACGACATCCAAGTGGAGTCATATTCATGGCAGTGAGGGTTATTGAAATCAGATGAAGGAAGTAACAGAGTAGGCAGAAATTGGATAATGAGTTGGTGTTGAACAAAAAGTTGTAATAACACCGGTAGTAACAGTCTCGTTACAGAGCATCAGAGAAATATACAAGAGCTCGTCCGCACCGACAGTCAAATAAGGAATTGTATAAGAAATAGCTGAATAATATAACATCATTCAATTTGTTTTTAAAAATTATTGGATCATAATACACTCTGTGGGAATGCTAACGCAGGTTGACTTGATTCCGCGCTCAGACTCAGCGAACAGTCGGAGAAGAACCAAGAGAGCCCGCCGCCTCCCCTGAAGAGGAGGCGGCGCGTGGTCATTGCAAGGGGCGGCCACTATCCACTATTAGAGCGTATCTCACTCTATTTCCAGGTAAAATAAATATGCTCAATTTACGTCCTATTTACGCGGCCTAGTAAAACGGCCCCTTGATGAGGCGTTTGTATTTTTCCCGGACCAGTGAAGTTACTCGGTACTGTTTCTAAAACTACACGTCTAATATAATATTATATATATACATACAAATGGGATTGACAATTTATTTTGTGTGTAAATAATATAATCATATATACTCTGTGACCATGATTCTTGAACAGTGCCAACGACACTCACATTGTCTACTGATAGAATTAGGAAATGTATATTCGATGTGAGGGAATGTGTATTTGAGTTCAATCAAAAGTTGTGGGTGCTTTTAGCTGGAAACATGAAATACCGGCAATGCTAAAAGGACGAAGGATTTATTTTAATCTTTTTCAGTATGTCCATTTTCCCTACATAATTACCGTATCATCACCTTAATTTTAGAACGATATGTTGCTCGGTTCGTTTGCCAATTCGGCCTCCCACAAATTTTGCGTAGTAGTACTAAATTTATGAGCGCATTTATTTCAATCGAAAAGGACATGACAGAGGCCTTTGAAGACCCCATTCCTAGATAGCATTATGAAGTTATGTCATAATCTATTGCCTCCAAACTGCCCGTGCCTACTTTATTGCACGACTTTCGGTAAGCCCACGAAAAGGATAGCTGAAAACTACACCCTAAATAAGGATTGGTTAAAAAAGCTACCAATACAATTGGTTGCATCAGAATTGGTTATTGTAAGTGGGAAACAACCAATATTATATTGATTAAGTACTGACCAAAGCCTTTGTTAGTTAGTTACCAATCATATTGGTAGCCTATATTTGTCCACCAATAATATTGGTTAATGTTGACCATATTAATTAAGTACTGAGTACACATTGTTCCTTTTCGCTGACATACATTCAGCCCTTCAGCCTGGTTTTCACCTAAATCTACCTATTTACCTGTACTTATTGAAATAATTTACTTACACTTCTATCTATGTTACCAAGTTACAATTCCAATGGTAACTTTTTTTTTAAAAAAAACATCCCTCCAGGAACTGAAAAAACCTCTTTAACAACATTGCATAACAATACTTGCTGTAAATCGTACAAATGTACCGCCGAAGGTTTTCTCGCGTTCCTGCTTTAATTAGCTTTTAAAAGTAAGAAGACGTAGCCAATATTAATTCTCGTAGGTGGGGTAAGGTTTTAGGGAAGGGGTTAAACAGGTAAAACTCCTACTTGTGGCCTATGTTCAACGAAGGCCGAGTTGCTGAAAATGAACCAAACAAACAATTGAAAAGATAACACACACACACTCCCCCACCCCCTCGCTTGTCACTCTCTCATGCCTCCTTCTCCCGCTCAGCCTGCAGAGGCGGGCCCCCTCCCATCTGGGGCAGGTACTGAGGTACAAGTCCTTACATTAGATTCCCTCCCTCCCCTCCCAGCTCTTCTGACGCTCGTCACCACGACGCAATCCTGCATGCGCCCCCACTCCAGTCCGCGGCGCGACACTGGTTTTCAGCGCGACACTGATTAAATTTCAAGGCTGGTTGTCGCGGAGGCAGCCTCCCCTCCCTTCCCCACCTCTCCGCGTCGCGCTGGCGGTGTCAATCATCTTGACCACCCCGGCACTAGTGAGTAAAACTATTGTTTCAGTGATGCTTATCACATAGGCCTACCTGTTGCAATGAGTCCCTTGTAGGTGTAGGGGGGCTTGGGCCATCTCCTGTAGACTGCGCGCCTCTGAGGCTCCTCCCGGTCCGCGTCAACAGCTCGTTTCTGGCGACTGACGCTGTTTCTACGCCTAGTGGCGACAGGCATCTGTGGGGAAATGGAAAGTCGTCATTTACTATGGTCAACTCGATGAAAATGTTGGTTATAAATTATTTATGATAAAACTCAGTATCAGGATTAGCTGAGAACATCAACAGGCAGTTGTAATGCTTTTTGCTGACTAAATATGTCGTAAACTAAACAAAGTTCCAAACACTTCCTTGTTGGCCTCCTAACTTTAAGTGGCTCCAATGGCTACTTCTTTAATAGTGAGGCTTAAACATATATCATAACGATATCATAATTATATGATTTCTGTTTCGCAAGGCAAGATCTCGCTCATAGATGGAACAAAAATATCGATATGATTAAAACTAAGACCAAGGAAAATCCCCTTCGGCTTTATCAATGTCTACCCCGAATATATCCGCGCGCTCCGTAAAATTAATTGGGCGGGGCCCGTGTCCAACTCCTCTCAAATCTCTAAGTAAAGGCACTACCTTCATCTCGCCTTTATACCACTGGAAATGATCCTGAGAGCATAGCCACCATCCAGGTCGGATGATAATGATAATTTATCTTTCAATATATAATATGACATGAGGTACTCCCATTGCATATTGAAACAAGATTGAAATGAAATATTTCTACATGGGTCACTCACCTTGTCGGTAACTAATGGCGATGTGTATCAACGCAAGTTATGATACAAGGCGATGTGTATCAACGCAAGTTCCCGTAATGAATACGTATGTGAATCCCAATCTCAGTCAGATAGGAATACCAATTCTCTTCGTCCGATAATTCCACAAAAAGTTCACGAAAAGTCTCGAGCAGTGAAATACTCCGAGGACGGGATAGTATATCCTTATAAGATCGACCTTTCCAATAAGCTGTGCAAGAGATGCTGCCTATACCTGAGGCGTGAGAGGTGTGGACTGGAGGCAGAATGGATGTTCCCAGAGGTAAGAATCATGGCCAGTCAAGGATGACGGGTGCTTGAGGACAGCGAGGCCAATGGAAGCAAAGCTTGGGGTGGTGGCGGACGGGTGGGGGCTGGGCAGGCGACCGTAGGGCGGGGGGGGGGGGGGAGTCGGGGAGCGGGCCGTGCTTGCTGTCTCCTATCGCACAGACTCGTCTCGTCGTTGAGGCGAGGAACTTTCGCGAAGAAAGCCTGGGACTTGTGGAACGACCCCTAAAGTTCTGCATTCTATTTATTTAAAGCGAGGCGGTGGTCGAGGCATGTAGGAACACCTTTAAAGTTGCTAGAGAGGAAACATGTTTCTCTTTCGATTTTTCTTTTTATAGAAATAAGCTTTAAATATCAGTTTCTTTTTTGGGAGCAGGGTAGCTGCAAAGCATAGCAGATAAAATAGTTACGCTCTATGGCTATGTATGGGAGGTTAGAACAATGATAGGCTGTAAATAATAATAATCCAATAAACAAACCCAATACACAATCCTCTTCTGTTTTAAATCAATATTCTTTAAATGTGAATTCCAATTGAGTTCATGTAAATATTATCTAAAATACAAGTCTACAACAAATGGAAAACAGCAGATGTAGGCCTTTAGTATAGTCCCCCCGCCCCCCCCCCCTCACCCAAAATGGTATATTTCCGATTTATCAGGCTAAAAACTAGGTACGGGGGTAACTATTTCTTTTAGGACACCACCTTCTTGGATCTGAATAAAATGTCTATTTTTGTAACAATAGTTGTTTTAAACAAGGGGCATGTACTTACATTTCAATTACACATTGGCTCCATTTTTCTTGTAGTAGCATTCTGAGAAGAAGAATTTTATAGTGAGAATGATTAACTCACAATATTGGTTTTATTTATCATATCTGCCATATTAAATAATTAATGGCCGATATTGTGCTGGTACACTGTTTGGAACATAGTTCTATCCACAAAGTGCACAATTAAGCAGTCCCGGCAGGTTATTAATCCTTTTTTTCCCTGTCTAATGTGGGCATGGCCCCACGTGATCAAAGAGCTGTATATAATTATTGAGTCAAATTAAAAAAGAGATTCTCGAAGTGTTCGGCCAAGAAAGGGTTTCCCTTAATCGGCTGCTGATATTCAAGGTTGGACAATTATATATTCTGCCCGTAGGGAGCTACACAACAACGAAGTGGAGTGACAACGAATTTTAATTTTGTTGTCCAGATATCTTATCTTTATTTCACCCCGCCCCTCCTGTCCGTAGCGGCAAGTTGTTTAGTGGAACTCTCACCCATTGGACGGGAGTGCTGTGAATAGCTTTTGCCAAACACGAGCGGGGCTCGTAGTATTTTATGTTTATGGATAGTCATGAGGTTATGCAGGGTGTCTATATGGATCCCCCTATTCTTGTTTTAGCATTGTGTGTGTTACTTCTGTCGCCGGGCCCTGTATGCCTATATGCCTATAGCGCTGTATGCCTGTATGCCTATAGCGCTGGGATGATTCAGTGGCGGCACGATCCAGTGGCATGCTGTGGGGCGGTTCCCTCCTGCGGTTTCCCGTCCCCCCCCCCCCCCCCCTGGTGAGACCACCGTAAGGATAACTAATCGTGGTAAAAGAAATAATATATAAAGGCACCCACCCCGACCCCATCCCAGTGCGAACCGACTCTGCTATAAAAACATATGATCATAATAGCATATTTTCTAATTTCTCATATAATAAAAGTATTATTACGTTTAATAATATCACCATGCAGGCACTACATACCTACAGTTCTAAAATTCAGAAGGTTGGCCACTTTGGTGGTAAATCCGCGTGTCTGTACAAAATTTTAATGTAAAGTTGACAATAATGAGAACCTTGTATAGTTCATGATGGGAATATTGTTATGCCGCATACATCATTGCACTGATATACTGTTCCTCTCTGCTATTTATTTTTAGCATTGCGTTTGCTTGGCCTGTCCCCTAGAATGTTACCACTGAAATGTTTGACGAAACAATATTCTTATTCAAGGTGTTGCAATTAACATAATATTCCACCATTATCATGTGGGATGACTTGCACTTACAGTGTCACCTCCCTCGGTTGCACCATGCATGCTTAGTTATAAAGGGTGATCTGCGATATCTTCGACAGCCGAAGATCGTCTCCTATTTCCTTTTGCCCTTATAGTTCATGCAAACCTGTATTTAACTACCTTAATATAGATGTTCGTATCACCCCAAGTCTAGATCTATGCCAGTAGGAAAACAGACAAGTACAGCAGTTGTAAGTGCATTATAATTCTTTATTTGCGCATAATTGCGTTGACATATTATTGCAATATTTGGCGGGGTACTACTTGATTACGAGTCGCGTAAAGAACAAGTAGCTAAGGTTCTATTTGGCACACAGAAAGCACCTTTGCACGTTTCGAGCATTCTCACAAGTTTCCATGATGGCAAATAACAATGACTATATTAGTTGTGATTAAGTTTGTATTCCTGAAAATCTTATTCTCACTTGTGAGGCATTTTCACGTAAAAACATACGGTTATCCACAATCATTATTTCCTTGCATCTTATTTCTTATATTATTAAATCGCAAAAAATGCATCACGGAATTAGCGAGTAGGATTTTTTAAACAGGAGTTGCCTACAAGCCAAGATCCTCAAAACTCTATAATAAATAGTCAGTATCTTTGGAGGTAGCTCGTTTAATAATACCTAACACGAATTCGGGACATCACATTATTTAGAATGAAGTTCATTATTTTTATTTGGTTTCGATCCATGGGTTGAACAGGGCATGCTTAAATGATGTAGTCATCGCCTAAGTGTAGTCTGTAGGCCAGACCCAACGCTAGCATGTAGTCTGTAGGCCACTATCCCAATGTGGTGCTAGCGTTGGGTCTGGCCTACAGACTAGTGGGGGTGGCCTACAGAGTACGCATAAGTAATGATGTGGCGCCACCTGGACCTCAGGCACACAGTTACCTACCTACTACACATCCACTCCTGCGCCACCTATCGGCTCACCACCCTCATCCCTCACTTTCTCCTTCCTCCTCGAACCTCTCACACCCTCTATATTTTTCTCTTCCCTCCCACCCTCACCTATCATCATACGTCCAAGCGGCCATTTATTATATCATTCCTAATAATTCATTCACTTATTATACACATTAATTATACTCTCAATATTACATAACTAATTACACATACCATGTAATCCACCTGATTGACTTTTATGTAAATAAAATTCAATTTCCCATAACCTCTCTCAACTTGTGCATTCAGGGTCAGTGTGGGGGTCCCGTAATAATTGGACATTGCTTTCTAACGGCCGTTTCTTGTACTATCGTCTCCGTGTGTGATATGTAGTGTACTCTACCACACCCCGGTAGGTGGCGCAACCAGTCTAGCAGGCCAGTCGTGGTCTGGAGAATGAATTTAATAAAATCCAAATTTAACCAATTAAATGCCAAAAAAATCAAATTTTCCTTCAGAATAATGAATAATGAATACAAAAATGAATAATGGGCCCTTATAGACATTTCAAACAACCATACAGACAATAATACATTTCATCACATGAGAGAGTAATTCGATAATCTCAATTCTAATAAGCAGCATTGATAGAAACTAAATGATGGAATAAGACCTAAATATAACGGCTCCATTGAATCTATCCGGGGAGGGAATTCACCAGTTTCTTCCGATACTTAGACAGGCGCCTCGCCTCTATCTCAGCTAACCTCTTTTCCACCTCAAGCTCTGCCTTTTTCATAGCAACTGATAATTTATCCACAAACGATTCCAGTAAGCTTAGCGTCTCATGAGCCTGACATAATTCAACATTTATGTCAGCGTGAGGGATACATTCAACGGACGCACAACTCTCGTCAAAGTTACCATTCTTTACCAGTAACTCTCTGCCTTTTTGGATTAGATGGTCCCTTGCCTGGGGATATTCAGCCAGTGTTTCCCAGAGATCGTCTTTGGACAGACAGAACAAGTCGGAATAGCCAACACTTCGGATGCTTGCAGTGCGTCGATTGCCTTGATTATTCCCGGTGATATTGAGAATGCTGATTTCTCCAAACACACTTGATTCAGACAGGGTGGCGTAAGTAGTTTTCCCATCCTCTGATACTACACATAGTTTACCACTCTTAACGATGTACATTTCTTTACCAATATGACCCTTCCGACATATATAATCCCCCGGACTGAAGACAATAAGCTTCAGTTTGAGTACCAGTCGCTCAAGCAGACTCGGATCACAATCCTGGAAGATGAAGACTTTCTTCAGAGTGCAAAGGTGAACATTGATCGCGATCTCTGACCGCAGGCGGTCTGGTAACATTTCCAGGACTGTTTTCTCATCAGACGATTGGCGTTTTTTCCAAAGATAATCGAACCATTTAATTACACGTCCTTCCAGAACGCAGCTGACATTTCTCATTCGCAAGTACCTCTTCACTGAATCTACCTTTGACTGAAACTCTGACCTCTCCTGATTTAAGTTTATGATCATGCTACCAATGTTACCAACTAAAGTAGCAAATATCAACGCTCCAACCAAATAGTCAACAATTACAAAGAGATGTTCAATATCCGACACAGGTTTCGGAGTCTCGCCAATAGTTGTTAGTGTCAGCGTTGACCAACTAAAGCAGTAGATGTACATCCTAGTCAAACCCATAAAGGACCCTTCCAAAGCGGGATATACCCAAGTATCTTGACCAAAGCCGATCCAGCTGCTAATTTGGAAGTACACACACGCATTCCAGTGGATTATTACAAGAAGGTACAGGATAAGAATGAATATTCTGCACATATTTGGAGACGCGGTTCTTATTTCTGTCAGGTGTTGGAATGTCATCAGTCGATACAGTCGGAACAATCTGTTCAGTCGCACCATGGGTAGGAAGTCGTTTCTTACCAAGTAAAGAAAGTCTGTTGGTATTAATGATACTACATCCAACTTGAATAGTTTAGTTCTGAAATAGTGTACTCGCAGGTCTCGAGGGTTTGTCTTCAGAATTCCTTGTTCGAGAAACCCTGTGGATATGAGATCAAATTTATCAGGCATAGCATAACTTATACCAGTTGGGAAACAGCTTCATGATTAACCGATGACAATGCCAAAAGTTGTATACATGTAAACATGTATACATGTATATCATAAAGGGCATCTTGTGGGATGAATGACCTACCGTATGCACGTCCTACACTCACAGATCTAAAAGTTATGTCAAACTCCCCCCATGCTGCGAGGCGCCACTATGTATATATAATAATATTTTCTTACTAAATAGGGGATTTACATGTGCCACTGTGCATGTCTGTTATAGTGCATGCTGGGACGGATTCTGATGAAATCTAGCTGACATACAAATGTTTGGGAACATTTTTTTATCGAATATTGCAAAACTGTTTTCACCAACAATATAGGTTTTGTAAATGATCTATGAAAACCAAATGCATGAATCAATATTCAAAATGGCGGCTGTGCAAATCTCCTATGTATAATATACTGTGGTGTATCTTCACTGGTGCGCTAAATAAAACTTTCAGTAACTGATCAGCCATAAAAACGTTTTAGCGCAATGAAAGCGTATCATGGTATGTTTTGCTTGAGATTATCGTTGATGTAAGCGCATCCGCACACTTCCAGTGCACTTGATTTTGAATGCGCAAAGTTCCAGTGTGTTTGTTTAAAATATAAAATAAAAAAGCTAAAGAAACGTTAGTGAAGGCCATGCACTTTACCGAGCCGAAGATTAATCGATATAACGTGAAACCTATCTGTATAGGCTGTACCTGCATGCGCGAATATGCTGTTTTGATTACTCGAATTATTTTATTTGGCAAGTGTAATTATACAGGAGCATCTTACAGGAGCCATGGTCATGAACCATCTATAATTATTTACACCGAGAATTATAAACGGGTGTTCAATATCAAGCCAAAATTATATAGAAAACAAAATGAGGTAGACAGGAATTCATTGTGATTCTTGCGCATTGTATGTGGCGCCACCTGGACAGTAACAACCGAGTCCGCTCTAGGTCAAAACCCTCAGATCAGATAAAAATCTACTAACAATCTAATAAAAACCTACTTTGCTAATCGGTTTCATGGCTTAAAACTCGGCGTTTTAATGGGAGTATAATGATATTTTAGGTCTTAATGAACTTATAACTTTGGAGTTTGAGGCGAGAGGTTTTCCCTTCGTTTGAAGGGACTTTCTCATCTGTGGGCTTAGGCTGAGTCACCCAGAGTCGAGTTCACCTGAAATTTAATTCCTAAGTATTGTTATAAACTGGTGAATGAATTAAATAACCTGTGGAAATTAATGATTTGCGTACAATGTATTCAGAAAAGATAACAAGTTCGTCCCTGCATGCCTCACACTCAGCAAAGATACACGCTATGAAAAAGAACTACTGTAACTCAAGCGATATTTGCAGATTATCTTTTATTTTCCTTAGGTTTATTTCTAATAAATACACAAAACAACCCACGAAAGAAGAAACACACTGATAGTGAACATTCGAAATCTTTGGAGGGGAGTTGTAGGTGCTGATTTCTACATGGACGGATTTTCTCTCGGACTGACTATGAATTAAGAATGATGCAGAAGTAGCCTAGAAATGATTAATCATAGCACATTTGAATGAAGAAACAAAAGAAAGGCTAAGGGGCCGTTGATTGTGGTAAAGGTTTAGCTAGTTGAAAGTTATAAAAGTCAAACTAAAATAAATGCAATCTGGGGTAGTAGGGCTGATATACTGCAATATAATCCATGTGAATAATAGTAATAATAATATAGTAAGGCATTCCAGGCATCGTCTCATGACCAACTCTTAAATTAAGCCTTACATAATTATATAATAACACACCTTTGTCTTCCCATATTTCCAAGTTCACGTATGGCAGTGAAAACAAGTCTATGTGCGACGGCCTTCTGTCTGCATGATCATGGAAACATGAATGGACACTTGATGGTGCTCGGAGAAAGTGTTCCCTCTCATTAGGGATGTACCGTACATATATGATGATATGGAATAGAGATAGGTCTACTGACAGCATTTTTCCGAGATGAGGAATGACCCACCAGCCGGCGGGTTTAAGTGTGTCATTATGTTAGTTAATATTGTCCGCACGCTAAATCGTTTGAAAAGCATTTATACAGTGGATGGAAGTGGGTCAGTGGCCATAGAGTGCATGATTCGAGGTCGGGAGTTCGAGTCCCACCAATGATATCGGGGTTTTTTTTCCAAATCGACCAATACTACCCAGGCGCGATGGGAAGGTTGACCACACAGCCGTTACTCACCCTCATCTAGGCATGTAATAGAGAGATAGTATTGGCTGGCTCTTTCATCTGTGTACCAAACTGACATGGGACGGCTGGAGACATGTAGAAACTGGTAACAAAGAGTTCCCAGGAATCAAAGACAGGGGAACTCAAGGAAAAAGATATATATTATATATCAGAATGGTTTGTGTTGGTCCAGTGCCTATGCATGTACACTTACATGTAGCATGACCATCCCTAAATCATCAACAGGTTATCAATCGATACCACGATACCACTTTTTGTAATCCAGCCCACTGCTCTATTGTCATCGGCGCATACATTCATTTACAAATAATCATACCACAGTAAGGCCCTTGTCCACTAAGCCGATTCTCATGCGACAGAATTGAGTGGAAAAGTATAAAAGAGTCCTCTGCGGCGCAAAATCGCATGAAAATCGGCTTAGTGGATTAGGCCCTTTAATTTCAGTTATATGCCTGCAGAACACCATTTCTTTTGGCAGAATGGCTAGCCTACATATATTCTCTCTGCTCTTCTTACCACCACCAAAATTAATTTGCATTGTGTGTATATATCTTTCCAGGGCATCAAGTTTTTAAATTTCACATTCTCAAATAAACAATTAACACTGCACTTTTAATTGGGGAATAAGATAAAAAAAAATATCTGTAAGACGGTATCGCAATTTCTATCTTCATCTTCATAGGGAACTTTTTTTTTACAAAAATAATAAGAGCTCATTATGATGTGATTGGTGCTTCGTAGGAAGATTGATTGGATAAGTGCTGATTACATTCATGGTAAATTCATGAATACTGTCAATTACTTGTGGGTGATTGTGTTCATGAATGTGCTATGTTTGACTGAAACAAACTTTCTGGTTTAGAATATGTTCTCGGATATGCAACGACAAGATACAAACGTCGAACTTTTGTCCAAATAAAAACAAATCTTTCCCAATTATAACAGCAAGATTTGTGAACGGAGAGAAAATGCGATTGTGTGAATAACTTTATATTTACAGAGGTGATTATTTACAGAACATGGATAATTTTACGATCAAGAATCACAGTTTTTACCATGGGCATTTCCATTTAGATTAAAACGCGATAATAACTTATTCGCCACTCAAAAATGTCAGAATGCCTCGGGAACAAAATGCCCACTTAATTAACCCACATACATACTTGATTTCTATTATTCGATGTCACTTGTTCAACTTAATATTACAATACTAAGTTTGATATGGCGGAAATGTGTAGGGAATTAGTCCTACTTTACAGGAGTGAATATATGACATGTTTAAAGTCTTCACATGTATATTGTTTCCTCTGTGTGTTATCTCTAAAACACGTTATCAGTGTTTATAACAGAGGTATCGTTCTCACAAACAAGAGTGTGAGATGACTTTTATAGTCAAACCATTTATTCACCCCAGATTCTATATTCCAAGTAATTCATTTGAAACAATTACAAAATTGAAGGGTATGCAACATAAACAGATTTTGTCGAATGGGATAGCGATAGCTAGCCAGTGGTATATAACAAAGTAGTCGTATAAATGTGCAGTGTATATATCAGCCTTATTTGAACACCTTGTGAATTGTTTAGCGTCAAATTCAAATAGCCCTGTATTCTCTTCCATGTCCCTCGTTAGGTTTCGACATTTCTAGATCATCTTAGACAAACAGGTTTTTAACATTAATATTTGAACGGCACGTACAATCATTTGTAATCTATAACCAAAGTAATCATGACATTTCAGTCTAGGGATGATTCCCTAAAACAACATTCAATACTACTGGTGACAAATTATTATGTTTACCAGCTTACATTCCCAAGTCTATATTCAATAACATAGAAATCACAGCTGGAGTAGAGCAATCTAAAAGCAGATTGTGGACGGATGTAGCATTGATAAGCCTAATTTAGGACTATGAAAAAGCCTTGAAATTGGCATGGGATCAATGTATAAAATTGACTTCTAAGATCAAGTGTCCGTATGAAGACTGTGTGCAACTTGCGTATATCCTTCCGAGGCATCAGAATTCACTTGCAAGTTCCAATAATCCTTGGATGAAACAAGTGCGTTTCACAATCTCTCAGGGGATTTGAAGAGACTCATGAGAGATTTAACACACTAAGTCTCCAATTTTGAATTATGTATAAATAAACATTTAAAAAGCGTTCAAGTTATATATAATCTGCACCTAAAAGTTATATTTTGAAGTTGAAGAAACCAATCGATAATTATGGATATAGGCCTATGATACGATTATGCAGAATTATTATAACACGAGGACTAGGTCGTAGGTGGCGCCACTGAATCGTCTGCCTGTCGTTACTTGAAAGGCTTTGTCCCAAACGTGAGAATTAAAATAATGATTCAGGAACTAAATTCCAGAGAAATGTCTTGAAGAGTTTGTAACGATAAAATGGTATGATATAATAAATAATAAACAATAATCGAGAGACTGGTTAACTATCCTGGTAGGATGTACAAGTCCATATAATAGGAAATTCTAACGTATGTGATGATGCTATGCACTGGAAATTGAATCATCTCGCACTGTACGGTACTACCCTTTCATCTAAAAGGATATCCACAGAGAGAGAGTAGGAACACTAATATCACTTAGGCATTTAGCCTATAAAATTAGTTACATAACACTTAAAGTTTAAACTATTATACTAATTGCTGCTGATTCATCTTCACCGAGTTGTACAATCCTGATTTGAAATACACAATTGATAATTATGGTACAATAAAATGTTCTATTAGGTTATTTTGGCTCCAACTTTTGAAATCTCTCTTAAGCCAGTTATATGATGTATTATAAAATGGCCTTATTTATCAACTGTGGTCACCTGTGCAGATTATTTAGATGAAAGTAATTCTGGGGAATTATACTTGGTTTTCAATATAGAGAAATATATGGTATTGCATGCGATAATTTCCCTTCAACCTGAGTATATAATATAAGTATGGATTTCATTGTAAAACAAATCCCTTGTATGATGATAAACTTCAAACTAAAATGACAAATTCAATGAGTATCTGTACAGACAATGTTAACACCAGGCTTCATTTTGAGATAATCTCATGATTTAAATTGCACATGTGGTCTAATATCGTCGACTTAGCAGTTCTCATGTGCCCTTCTTCTTACCACCCGGTTCTGGCTTCTTTTCTTCCGGTTCTGGCTTCTTTTCTTCCGGTTTTGCCTTCTTTTCTTCCGGTTTTGCCTTCTTTACTTCCGGTTCTGGCTTCTTTTCTTCCGGTTTTGCCTTCTTTTCTTCCGGTTCTGCCTTCTTTTCTGGTTCTTTATCATCTTGTTCAGTGTCAGATTTATCAATTGTGATAGCGATATGAGGCTCCGTTTCCAAATCATTCTCTGCTGATTCATCAACAGATTGATTGCTCTGGAGGAGAGGTTTATTCTTAGTGGATGACAACAAAGAGGTTCGACTCTCCAATGATCCAGAGCGTTGGGATCGGACACGCCCTGCCTCCCCTCTCCTAGCCGCAATGATCAATAGATTTTGTTTGTCGGTCACCTGTCCTTCGTCCATCGACTTAGACCTTGTCATGGAAGGCTTTGGTATCTCCAACGAGCTTTGGGGATGATATGATTTGCGACGAAGAAGGTATTCAGCATCAGGAGGAAGAAAAGCAAGGTCATCATCTTCATTTGCTGATGAGGCTTTCTCTAGTTTAGAGACACGTTGCTTGAGTTTAGCTTGTGTACTCTGGAACTCACCAGCCAACCGGCCAAACCTTGTTGTCAGATGTTCAAGGGCATTATCTAACCTCTCCAATTTTTGCTCCGCTGTCTCCTGCTCCATTTCATGCTTTTTGGCAATCTCCTCATCAATAAGATTATCCTTCATTAGGATTTGCCTCCCCCGATCTAAAAGTACGTTCTTGGCTTCTGGGTACTCGACAAGTGCGTCCCACAGATCGTCCTTTGACAGGACAAACAGATCGGAATAACCAACCGATCTGATATTTGCTGTGCGTCTATTTCCATTTTTATTGCCAGCTATATTGAGGATACTGATCTCACCGAATACACACCCATCGCTCAGTGTGGCAAAAACCTTTTTCCCATCGTCTGCAACTACACTAAGTTTGCCTTTTTTACATATATACATCTCCCGACCTATATCACCTTTCCTACAAATGTAGTCCCCAGGGCTGTAGATAGAAAGCTTGAGCTTGAGGACCAGTTCAACCAGTAGGCCTGGTTCACAGTCCTGGAATATTGCCACTTGTCTTAATGTATCTAAATGGACATGGATAGCTATCTCCGCTTTTAGTTTATCCGGCAAGGTTCCTAACACACTCTCTTCATCCAAAGACTGTTTATTACTCCATAGATAATCAAACCACTTAATTACCCTGCGTTCCAAGTCTGTTCCGACTTTTCGGAACTCCATGTATTGTTTTACGCCATCCATTTGTTGCTGGAATTCGGCACGACCTGCATTCATGTTGGAAATCATGCTACCCACGTTTCCGACAATTGTGGCAAATATCAAGACACCAATAAGGAAGTCAATCACGACGAACACATACTCGGAGTCCGTTTCTGGACGGGGGGTTTCGCCGATTGTTGTCAACGTTAAAGTAGACCAATAGAAGCTGTAGATATACATGCGAGTTAAAGTAGCGTTTTCTGGGTACAACGTTTCATTGATACTAAAATATACCCAATTATCACTTCCAAATCCAATCCAGGCACTCATTTGGAAAAACAAACATCCGTTCCAGTGGATAATTATAATAATGTATATAACAAGTGTGCTTATTCGGAACATATTGGGATAGCTTGTCTGTGTTTCTGTTCGATCAACAAACAAACCAATTTTGGCCATTCGTGCCATCCTATTCAGTCGAACAGCACACCAATTAATGCCAAGCCATAGATAAATGGTATCAGTCGGTAGAATGCTGAAGAGGTCTATTTTGAAATCACGAGATTTCAGGTAGCGTTTGTGAAGAGCACTTGTGTCAGTAACCATTAAGCCCTGCTCGAGATAGCCTGCAAGGGAAAGAGTTGCTAATAGTTCGTGTGTCTCACTTAGTTTCAGATCCATACAAGAACAGTTGGACAGTTACATAGCGAGAATGAAGTTTTGAAAATACAGATATAGTCTATGAGAATCAGAGATGTGTAATGCACAGCAAGAAAAAGCCAGAAAGTTTTCTACGGGTGGAAATTCATTATTAGGTGTGATGTCACTTATTAGTTATCTATTAGACAGAATGACTTATGATTTATCAATGCAAAATATCATTGGTATGATACTACAAGGGGCATTTAGATAAAGAAACATAATTATATAGAATAAGTAAAATGTATCATAGCTCTCGATTAGAGGAGGTATTCGGAAGCGCGCGCAAACAAGCGACTAAAAAAACAAAAAAACAAGCGACTCAATCAATGAAAGGCGCAGCGGCACATGAAGTATTAAAGATCATTTCACCAACTCTGCCACAAACTGCCAATCGACCACAGAACAAATTGCTACACGCACGCATGTTCCTTTAACATGATTACAGACATGCAGAAAAAGGAATTAAGATTAGAAGAACAAGGCGCACATCGCGAACGATTCAACAAAACTTCATTATAGTTATAGAATGAATTAATAGAATGCAGAAGATATAGGCGGTCCATGCATGCAGCTTTGAATAGTGGTTGATATGTCGGTCAATACAGGTTCAGGAGAAAAAGAAAAGTCGTGTGAGAAAAGGCACAGTGTACATTAAGTGTGAGGTAATGATTAGCACAGCGTCAGGATATCATACCTAGTGCCATTATATACAAGAATATAATATAGTGAACTTCCTCATAAAGATGAAATAGATAGGATAAACAAGTGCAGTTGATAGAAATAATTGAGTTCCTGTATAAGCAAGACATGTACACATGTAAGTTCAATCAGCAGATGGAACCCAATGGAGGGAGAAGTTGTAGGGTCCCCTACCCACACCAGTAAAGCTATATTTTTCTATTGTTTGCTCCATTCTTGTCCTAAATATCTGAAAGCAGTTCGATCAAAACCTTTGAGTTTTCGCCCAGGGATTAATAGAAGTCCAGATTTCACATTTAATGCGATGGTTTCACTTACCACCGATTACTTTCTCACATTATTTTTTTCTCCTGAATCGACTACAAATTATTTTAGAAAAAGGCAGTAGCTGGAACATATAGCTATAAGGAAAATATCTTCATGTCCAATTCAGATGAGAGTGCAGATTTGGTATTATAATGTCAAGGTAACACACATGGAGACTAGTTCTAATCAGTTTCAGATTCTGAACATGCTATGCCCAGGAATCTGTGTAAGGGACGTAGTTTTTACTCTTGAATTTTTCTTCGGCTTCTCTAATAAAACAACAGCTTTGAAACTTGATAACCATGCACAAGATTTGATGGAAGCACGCATCTGGATGAAATGAATGCTCTTTATTAGGCTTCACAACTGCAACTAGAAACTTAAGAGGAATTATTAAAAGGGAATGACATTACGGAGTTTATAGATTTACAATGGAATGAAATTTCCTCTGGATGCAAGTCAAGCCGATATAAGTATCAAGTAATTCAATATTGCAGGAACTGCCCGGATCCTTTTAATCACAATCTAAAGAATGGAAAGTTAATGATTTAATAGAAAGATAGAACGGGTTAAAGTTATTTAAAATGAAGATCTTCTGCTCAAAATCTTCACAAACATCTTGAACTAGCCCGCATACATCGTAAACATTAACATCCTGGTCAGCATTCAAAACAAAGGTTGAAAAGTAGAGAGCCTTTTGCAAGCCGAACTTGAAAGGGCTTTTTGTGTTTTTGATAGGCTGTCCGGAGCCATCAAGGCTGGCATCAATAGAGCTCCAAGTTTTCATTTTCGACAATTATTGCAACTATGTTTCATGTCCCATATTTTTATATTCTATTGTGGTGTATGGCTACCAAACTACTGCTGCACACTATTAAATAATCCTTGATTTTAAATAGGAATATCAGGAATGCATATTGCAACAGAATGGCTAAAGAATCCAAATGTTAAGAATGGGGAAATCACTCTAGGCCCAAACCCTCAGATCAGATAAGAATGGTATGTGAGCCTACTTCGCCAATCTGTTTCCTGGCCTAATGCTCGACTCTCTCAACTTTGGGCCTAGACTGAAGTGATTAACATGCCTTAATTTCAATGAATCCCATCACATTACCAATACACCTGTGGTCCAGTGACGTGTTCACAGTGCGACTGGTGCTGAATTGTTAAGTTCCTGATGTTCCAATCACGAGAATTGTTGTGTGCTGTGTTGTGCAATAAGAATGTAACGCAGTGGAATACTTACACGATCTATGGAAGAAAAATGGTTGTAGGCTTTCGCGGGATTTTCTCGTATCCCATCCCTAATTTATGACTGATTAAATTTCTCATCCTTGGACTCTGAAGAGTTTTTTTACACACACCATGTCCATAAAATGGACGTGTACATAAATATTCTTCCAAGGTTGCGTTCAGTAATCTATACATATTGATAGTACTGATAGTATAGCATTGGAACATGTAGATCTATATATCTATACATATCAGTGAGAATTGGAAATCAACATATTCCCCCAAATACTTCATAATGAAGAATTCGAAATGGTAGAAAATCGGAAGGATTTCTAGTCTGTCTTCTTTCCCTTAATAAATTTAAAATATAAAATGAGTGACAACTAATATGGCATTAACATGTAAAAAGAAAATGTTGAGTCAGAAGGCCTAACAACATTATTGACGTAAACTCTATACATTGTTTATACTGTAATCCAGACAAAGGTTGTATTCTTTATGATTATGAGATTAATATTTATTTTCTCAAATGCTACAAAATCTCTATACAATGAAGACGTCTCGAAATAAGCGGAGTTGGAATAATATTGTGAGGTATCCACACTGAACACAGCGAAAGAAACATAAATTAAGCAAGCTGTCACATAATTATTGTATACATGTACTTTGATCATACAATATGATAGTTAACATATAAGCAGTGGAACATATTAATATAGTTTTATCGATTAATCGAAGATGAAGTCTCGCATATATATTTGTTTGCGACCTAGGCTACCAGGATAAAATAACTTGAATTGAATCCTTTTATTTTCTGGAGTTGGCACTTATAAAGACATTGATACACTGATAATAATAATTACAATCGGTAATCAATTAACTGTGCTTATCAACTATAAATAGAAAGGCTGTAAATCCATAAGACACAGTCTGCAATACAAATTTTACCTGATTATTGAATATAAGCACATTCTGATTGATCTAACATGCAACACAATTCAAATCCTAAATATGTACTACCAAAAAATATCTATATATAAAAAGACAAAAGGCAAAAAGGTGGTGATAAAAATGCTAACAAACTATAAGCGATTCATTTTGCTAAGCTAAATTCAATAGATATATAGGCCTAGATGTATACGGTACTACAATTAGTATTTTATGAGGCCTGTCTAGCTTTTATCAACAATGGAATGTTCCTGGTTAAAACTTTGGAAAGGAGGCCAGAGGTTATGCTATATACCTATAACTCATTTTCGAACCAGGGTGGAAAGCTAGTAGCTACTATATACAAATACATGCAAATATCCAACCAATGAATAAAAGTTCATATGGTCGCCCGAGGAAAACGAAGGAATCCCAGACCTAATTTTAAACTAAACTGGTACAAAATTAAGTTTTCCGAATTTGGGGCATCATACATTTTATCTAAAATGTACATCAACTTTTATTTTGGGAGCAACACTGAGGAAATATATGATACCCCTATGCACAATGCATATTATATACCCTCACGACTCCCCGATCACCCGGAGAAGGGGAAAGGCATTACACATCCCGGAAGCCCCTCCTGTAATAGGCCAGAATACGGTCTGAAAATTCAAAATACATTAAATATCCCAACACGTCTATTCAACTGTGCTAAAAGTGTATGTTATATAGCTATTATTTCTACCGATTTTTGGAATGGTTGCAATTACTGCGAAAAGTAACGTCAGTCAAGCGATCTTGGGATGTCCAGTTTACACCACTGCACTTTAAAGGTGAGAGGCAAGAGGCGAGAGGCACAAAGAGAGAAATGAGAGGCGAAAATTGAAAGGTGAGAATCGAGAGTTGAAAGGTGAGAGGTAAAAGGCTAGATGTGAACGCCACGAGGCGAAGTGACAGATGCGGAGTGCAGCATGATAAGTAGGTCAGAAGAGTATGATGTCCGCCGAGGTTGGTGCAAGCGCCTATGGCGAACTAACAAATGAAGATAGCCTATAGATAGGCTCAATGCGATGTCTAAACAAGTCCTAAAAGAGGGAATGGAATACTTTCATTATGAAATAATGATAATTCTGCATTGCTTTGAATTTTGATACAACAGTTAATCTAATTGTATCTCCCAATTTCTGAAGAGAAATAGAACCAACTTTCATATTATTTCATATGTACTTGATGATAAAATCACCATGGACTTTCGCAAATCGATCATTAGAATGTTAATATTGCTCAAATATAAAGACACAGTGAATTAAAATCAATACAGAATCTTCAATACAAATAACCACAACAAAGACTCACTAATCTTTCCTCAGTGGAACATTTTCAAAAGAATGGCGGGCGGGGGGAATAACCCCCAGCAGATATTGGATATCTGTTTCAAATTATCTTACAACATTAGAACAATAAGTGATATTTTTAAGCAGTGCATGCCTGATATGTCGTGAAGGTCATATATTTGTAGAAAAATACAAAACGACTCCATCCCACAACACATAAGCCGCATTGGAAAATCTTAGCAATATGCATTGTATATATAATACACAAAAGGCGATCGATCAAATATATTATGTTTATATAGATCTATATATGATAGATACCACATAGTTGACTTGGCAATTGTAATATCATCTTGATTTGCAACTATGCAAATTTGACACAATTATTCCATCTATTGCTAGGAGGGTTAATGGAATTAACTACCTCTATTATAAGTTTTATTACCAGACTATGATGGCTGTTTTCTGTTTGGTCAATTTGTAATTTTCGCAGGCCGAATGTTATAGGATTTCTCAAGTTTAGTTATCCTAGTTTTGAGTCGCTGATTAGTGCCGATAAACTCGGCTAGGAGTCTTGAATATCGCACAGCTACATGATCCAGGGTCTCTTCAAGACGAGTTATTTTTTCGCTCATCGTTTCTTGGATCACTTCGCCCTCTCTGGCTGCATCTTCGTCTAGGAATCCCCCCTGTCGCAGTATATCTTTACCTCTTTCAATAAGTTTCACCTTCGCATCTGGGTATTCTGTTAAGGCATCCCATAGGTCATCTTTCGACAGGATAAATATGTCGCTGTATCCCACACTTTTCACATTGGCTGTCCTCCTGTTCCCGGTTTTGTTGCCAACTATGTTTAGAAGACTTATTTCTCCGAAGACTCCTCCTTCCCCAAGGGTAGCATATGTGGTTACACCGTCATCAGCAACCACACTAACATAACCTTTCTTAACTATGTACATCTCTTTGCCTATGTCATTCTTTCGGCAAACATAATCTCCTGGGCTGTAAACGAAAAGCTTGAGTTTGAGAACAAGTTGTACGAGCAATCCTGGCTCGCAATCCTGAAAGATGCTCACTCGCCTAAGTGTAGCCAAGTGCACATGAATTGCTATTTCAGCTTTTATTTTGTCTGGCAAACTTGAGAGAATTTCTTCCTCATCCAAAGTTTGTTTGTTATTCCAGACGTAATCAAACCATTTGATCACCCGCGTTTCAAGTTGGTTACCCACCTTCCTCAATTCCATATAGCGCTTCACACTGTCCATCCTCCGCTGGAAATCACTTCTGGCAGCGTTCATGTTGGAGATCATGCTGCCAACATTTCCAACGATTGTTGCAAATATGAGGACACCAATCAAGAAATCGAAAACAACAAATACATATTCTATATCTTTCTCTGGTTTGGGAGTTTCTCCAATTGTGGTCAGGGTCAATGTGGACCAGTAGAAGCTGTAAATATACATCCTGGCGAGGGTGTTATTCTCTGGGTAAGAAATATTGAAATAGACCCACTTGTCTTCACCAAAGCCAATCCATGCGCTGGCTTGAAAGTATATACAGGCATTCCAGTGAATAATTATCAAAATGTAAAGGGTTAAATTAATAATCCTGAATACATTGGGATAACTTGTTCTTGTTTCTGAACGATCAGAAAATTCCATGGCCCGGGGGAATCGCAAAAGACGATTGAGTCTCACATAGGTTCTGCTGAATGTTCTTGGCGATATCAAATAGAATAAATCAGTCGGAAGTATGGATAGGATATCTCGTTTGAATGAACCATTCTTAATATAATTCCGGCACAGGGCTTTTGGTTCTCGAACAAGAAGGCCTTGGTGCAGAATCCCTGAAAATATGAAGGAAGGTTTCACTAACATAAACACAAATTTCTGTATTTCTGTGTAATTCAATGGGTGGAAATCGAGCTAAAATCGATCTTACTCTAGGACAGGAATAGGACAATTTGGAACAATTTCAAAGACTATATTATAGATATAAGAACTACATTATGTTCTATTACTAGCTCTTCAGATGCAATTAAATGTTCCAATGGGTCTAGTTTGGAACGAACTGTCGTCTCTATCACAATAACGAAATATTTACTTCAGAATTAAACATTTTGATCTTGTTCAATTGTTGCAGAGCTCGTCATCATCTTATAATTCAATAATAATTATTGGTCGGAGACCTTACAATTTTATAGTCCATGGATTGTTGTATTTTCAATAGAGTGATCAAACATGTGCCAATACCACCAATCACTGTCATTTGGTTGAATCACACGAATAGTGTGAATAACCTGTAAATTATTATTTTAAGAAAAAACCCTCCCTGCCACGTTGCACGGTTATAGCTTGGTTGTCATGTGACATAACCACGCTTGGTCACGTGGTTTAATCTATATTGAAGCACCAATTTTTATTGGAAAGATACAGATATCATTAGGGGGAGGGGCTAGAGGCATTGGACTTTATTTTGACATGCAATTTAATCCATCGAACACAACGTTTGCCTCTAGTTAACTAAGTGCATGCAGAGCCCTAGATAGGATATGATCATCGCATTGGGGTTGTTTTACCCCATAGTAATCCACTAAAGGACAGCCATGCTATTAATCCTGACAATGATAGGACTGGGTTTAAGATAGCTAGGAATAAGATTAACATCTTTCAACCTAAGCAGGTGCTAGTTTAGAGTTGACATACCTGAGCTGTAGATTCAATCGGAAGTTATTACGATGTCAAAGGTCAGCTGAAGGTCATTCACAAAGGTCACGGTCACGATATCACACATCAATCGACGATTAAGCTAGATGCTGAGCCGACATGACAGGTACAAACACGATTCTCACACGATTCTCCCCGCTTTATTTTCCACGCGATTAAAGAGCTCCGACTCAAGAAATATCGTACTAAACAATGGACTTAAATAGTTGGCTCATTGAAGTGCACGCCAGAACCTGTAATGCCTTCAAATGATTCACTAACCATAATAGTTTGATTTATTGAGTTAGTATGCAGTTCAAAAGGACTGCACTCTTCCATCTGTTACCCTTGTTTTGCACACAGAACTAGTTATAATGTGTTGCATTATATTAAAGATAATATCGTAATTATTCTGGATCTTTTGATAAAGCCTCTCGATTGATGTTTATTTCTTTTGTTGTAAAATGTGTATGTGACGAATTTACACTTTTAGCCATCATGTTCCAAGAAATGAAAGAAAAAATACATCATACTGAATTCATGCAAAAATTCGGGTAGAATTACAATCAAAACATCTGTATTAGAATGCCCTGGCATTTTGCATTAGAATGCCCTGGCATTTTGCATTCGCCCTGCGGATTCATCCATTGAAGGAACTGAGAAATCTGAAATAATGATGTGCTTATTATGCTTTATCGCGCTCATTGGCAATTAATAGCAGCGCCCTTTATCCAACAAAACAATGTATTTTGCTCACAGTATTTTAATGATATTAGTAGTAATCAGTAGTAATGATATTGCAGCGCGACGCAGAAATAATTTATTTTTAGTTATAAATACGCGCGGGAGATCGTATAATGATTATTTGTTTCAGCAAATGGAATGGAAGCAATGTTGGGTAGCGATAAACTTATACATCATCGGGTATAATAATCATAATCATAATTTAGTCAGGGTCTGTACATGGGTTCTATTGCATGGGGATATATCTGGTTAATGTCAAGTTCAGTTGATTTTCCAACATGATACGAAACAACTGTTGCTTCATCCAAGTGCATCACAAATGGTATTCAAGAACGGAAAGAGGGAAGAAACATGCACTATAGAATAAAGATTGGTTAAGAAGAGTTTGCAGGCAGAATACAATAGTTTACGCATGCGCAGAAGTCAACAATCCAGTCCACATTCCTTCTTGAGGTGCTGTCAGTTTAGGACCCACGGTCACATCGTCAAAATCATATAAATGTGGTGTAACAGGAGAACGATATCAAAGGTTTGATTCGTCTCCGTGCACTGAACATCATAATTAGGTCACATCAGGGAGTATAATACAATATGTTGGACGGATTTCAATGAAATGTTACGTTTCAGAGGGAATATTAATATAGGAAAGTGGTGAATGTTCATTTGACAAATAGGTTGGGTGGTACAAGTTTTTAAAATTAACTCGTGTATTCTCTTGAGAAATCTGTCCAGCTGTGTTGTCAAATAATCTTGGGAAGATGGACCTGGCCTGAAATTGTTCATTCGCAGTTTCGCCTTTTCAGATATTCTGGAATTTACTACTCTGAGATGGGTATATAAGGGGTCCATATAAACCACACAATTGCATGCGCATAAATGTTAGAGATGAAGCAGAAATAATTGATGGTGATACTTAGCTACTAATGAAGGATATTTGATAAAATGTAAAGGTTCCAACTAAGCGGAAGCTTACTATTAAATCTAGAGAGAATTGTTGGCAGGTTATGGAAAGTTATTCAGGATATGAGAAGGATACTCATCGAGAAGAACACAAATTTAATAGGTAAAGAATGAAGAGGGTCGTAGGAAAGTGAGCACTCCCACCAATTAAGGTCTATCTAGGCTCGTTTTTTGGATGTGGCATACTCGATTTCCATGCTAATACATCCATTGGTTCACTGAAGTCTTTTTTACTCATCATCTGAACAGCTGATTGAAGTAAAATCAAGTCACCAATTTCTATTGGCACGGCCATATTCTCTCATCTCCCTCCTCACCTTTGGCCGAGAATGGAAACCCTTAGAGATGTAAAATCATGATTTGTAAGACATTCGCCTTGCTCCTTATTGTCCTTTGTCGTTTCCCAGAACTGCGAAACAAGCAGGTCGTTCTACCTGAACTCATTACTGCCATATTCACAAGCCAGGCGAGGCGGTCCTATCCCATGGTTGAAATATAATGTCCGATCATCACCATGGCGATTTGACGTCAGGTGTATTTCTCCATGACGCATGCGCCTCGTTAACAGCATAAATTACCGAAATCTTGGAGGCAAAGTTGGGCGATAATTGAGTGTTTAGCGCTAGAGGCTCGGATCATTCTCGGCTACCCTGGTAATCTTTGCATAATGATTTGGCGCAGTCTGCCTTGGTGTCCAACGACGCATTATATGGGTCAGATTCTCAGAAAATGTACAATTCGCCTTCACCAATTCTCTCAAATAACCCACATTTAAGACAAAAATGAGCTTCAAAATGCAGTTTAACATAACAGAACTGATGTTTTAAATCAATGCAATACCAAATATACTTAAATGTACCTGGTATTCTTTATTTTTCAGCCTAATTTAGGAGAATTTCCTAAATGTGTAGAGCTGCCAATTGTACGTTTTCTGAAAATCTGACCCATATATTGCAAATGACTTCTATTTTGTTCATTTCGATGAGTGAATAATCATTCCTCAAATATTTCTTTGATGGCATGGATTTGGGCTGCATCGTTTTTCAAGCTATCACATTCAAAATAAATATTCTTATCCTCATCACACCACAATTAATGACCAAACTTTGTATTATGTGACTTGGCTGTCACGGATAAAAATAGATTTCGTAAGATAATACCCTGACACGTGGATCATGGTCCTCATTGTGTATCAACCAAGTCTATCAGTTTTCTAGTTTTCTAATTTCATAACCTGCCATCACATTCTTTCTATCGAACATCTTCTCCATATTGAAAAAGGTAACATCATGGGAAACTGTTATCAGCGTTCTGCTTCATCCTGTTCAACAAGGCGCGCCCATATAATACATGTTGCCATTCACATGCTTATTTAGAAACATTGTATGTACATGAATTAACACACAGGTTTACCATCCAACAATGTTAAAGCTTTTCAGTTTGGAACATCCAGTCCGCTGTCCATTCATAACACACTGCGCATGCCATTCTTAATGAAATGAGTGGACATAAACCGAAGAAGAACAATTCTTACAGACAGAATGTTCCTTAATATAATCTTCAAGCGGCATGGATGAAACAAATGAAATGCTTTGAAGAATGCTGTCGGTAGAAAATTTTCCGTATAAAGGATGTACCTACCCGTTCTGAACTGAACAAACATGTCCAAGATGTAAATAAAGTCGCAGGTGTAATCCAAGACCAGCCAAAGTAATAGATAGCCATCTTGAAGTTTCCAGAAAACAGCGCGAGCAATAATGATGACAACATTGTAAAGGATTGCAGCTGAGATCACTCCAAGCCACCGATAGTACATTGTTGAAGCTGGATCCACCACCCAGTTTTTCCAGTAACTAGAATGAAGAGACCAACACAAATAAATTCTTAGTTCAGTGAAAATCTACAACACCATTCATAACTATTGCAAAAATATTTGGAATATATTATATACAATTCAGAGATCATACGGCGTAAAAGGGTCGAAATTGCGAACAATCCGTAAATAAAACCACCACTTTGTGAAAACAATTTTTGTATATAATAGTTGGGGTTTGGAGAATCAAAATCAAATATAAAGGGAATCCAAATGATACAGTCTGAAATCCTTTTAAATATAAAACAAAAAGAATTTCATGTAAGAATGCATTCATATTTCAATATATTATAAAGCAAAAATAAAAGATAGATTACATCCAGTATCTTGTTTCAAAAGTTAATTTCTTTATCTTTGAGTTTGTTTTAATACACCAAATTTCGTTAATGGGTGCAATACGATATCAAGTGCTGTTATACCTATATATGTGGTTTATCTTTACGATATTCATGATCTCAGAATCCAGATGGGATACATTCAGTAGTGTATTGTTTGTGAATATTCTGTGTTGGGTTTCTTTCATCTACTTATGGTCATTGTTAGTGTCAAACCTCACTATGTTAGGTTCTAACAGTATGTGCAATATGAACTCCACCTTATATCCATAAAAACATCGTTAATATGTTGTGATTTCATTCGACAAAACACTTTACAAAATGTAAAGTCTGTTTTGGGATGAAAAGACACAAATGGTGAACACCCTCTAGATTTGTTGTTCTATACAACGTTCAGTAGGTATACATTACTGCTTTGTATAAATGAACAACATTTATTTGTGGTGGACTATATAATATTGAGGTCAGGCTATAATGTAAATAAATAAGAATAATTCCTGGGAACACCTTATTCATACTTCTGTAGTTTACAAAATCTATCATTGTTTATCAGATGAATTACCTTGCATGGGTGCATGCTATACTTGTATCGATTGCAAATATTGTATGTTAGATACAAGTTCTTAGTGCTAGGACCTATCGACTCTATATTCTCTATACAGTATGGATTGAACATTGAAGTAAAGGGTGAATGAATAGATACTGGCTCATTGCTTATTGCCTGGGGGTCTAGGTCAAACTTGTAAGGACACCTGTCAGTGCGAATGACTACAAAGATGCCAAATGCCAACAAATACTTACTCTCTGGAAAAGACACAGCATATCGATATAAATCAGATGTATATGGTGTAAAATATCATGTTACATTTAATGCTTCACATATAAACGTTCATGTCCTAAAGGGGAATACTCACACATCAACCCTGGGGAAACCATATATTTGTTCATCTGTTCTTAAATAAAATTATATTATTTCTACTCATTACCATGTCCAGCTGGACTCCAATACCTTTAAATAATATAGGTATGGTCATTAACGATGCATTATGACAAAACGTAAATAATTGAGAAGTTGAAAATGATTGAGAATAGAATTAAATTTCGATAAAACCAATGATGGGGTGTATAATCCAATTAATGAGGTCAATCTAGTAACATACCTACCATGAAATTCCTCTATGCATACGCGCTACAATATTTGCATCTACGTAAAGGCGAATATACTATTTATTTATCTATTCAAGTAACCATTTCACAAGACCATAGAATAATAAGGGCTGCATATATATCCCATAGACAAGGGATTGTTAGATGTATATCAGTTAATCAATCGTCTTATACGTAATACACATCAGAATAAAAAGAATAACATTTTACATTCGTGTTCAGAAGTTGCTAGATGCTGGGGCATTTAATCAAAGCAACAGCACTAAAAGATGGAAACGGAAAGTAATCGGGGCACATTTCTATTTCATACATGAAAGCACCTTATTAAAATAAATATACTTTATATAGATGCTTATGCAGGTATCTACATCTGCTTATTTGAGCATGGATAAGAGAAATTGTTGACGGAGGAAGGATCGACTCCTTTCAGCATGAGTCATCATGGATGGTTCCAACCTTCAATAAAGGCTGATGAATCAGTGTAGGTGAGATAACGAGTCACCATATTTCACTTTGTACTTACTTTATGTCTGAAAGTTTTTGGCGCACGGTCTTCTTGTTTGCGATCACCTCCTCTGCCCCCGCGGCGCCCGGGGCACCCCCTGCGGCGCCTCCAGCTGCTCCGCCCATGGCAAACCGCTCCAGGAAGGAATCGGGCCGAGCCTCCGACTCGGCCGGCCTTCCCCCGGTCGCCCATAGTCGGATGACCTGAAATCACAGCACCTCATATGAAATTCACCCTTTGTCTTCTTCTATATCAACAGGAATCGCAGTATTACAATGTTATTTATAATTGCAAAATTGATGATAAATTAAAGCCGGGAAATGATCTTTTTCATAATGATTTCATCGGGAAATGATATTTGTTTAGTATAACTCCAAAATAGGCCAAGTGAACTTTCTTCCACATAGGAAATATTTTTTATATCAGATAAGCAGATGAGTTAAAATTATACGATGGCCAAATTATAATGTATGTTGTATATTCTTATTTAATTTGAATAGCCTGGAATATAATCGAAATCAATTAGCGAAAACACAGTGATGATCATCCATGATATTTTATCGCACGTCTCTGTGGGGAATGGGATGAATTTATACTTCAATGATCAACAAATGTGGAGCTACAGATCTATTGCTCCACCAAAACATTTGTTCATATTATCGTCCGACAATATATTATTTATCCTCTATGTTTAGAAGATCGATACCCGATGTTTTTTGCTAGGGTTAGGTTGAATAAACCTAATCTTCAACCATCTTCAACATATATATTCAATATTATATTGTCATCGATTCGGTATCATGTAATTTAAGCTGTAAGTGTAGCCATCTTGTTGGTGTTGAATAGCAAAGGTCGTAGATTAACAAAAGACGTGCGATAAAACCTAGAATGAATGGTGATGTACTTAGGGTAATATTGGGTTGTTCAGACGACTGGATAGACAACATGGATTGAAAATCCTCTCCATATAATACCAGGTATACAACAGTGGATGTTTGAAGCATGTTCATAGTGGTTTCTAAATCTAAAACATTCTAAACACTCTTGTCGCTTGTCTGAGGGTACTTGAAAGATTTGAAATAGCTCACAAACCATTTCAAAAGCACCCAGAGTTTAAATCAGGAGTATTATATTGTATTTCTCAGGGATTTCTCAGGGATACGTGTCACGGCAAATGAGGTTATCCCTGTTCGCTTGATGAAGTTGATCTAGATGCTGGAACAAAACTTTGCTTATGTGGATAATATTTTCTTCTTTTAAAAAAAAGTGGCATCGTATAATTGCGATAGTTGTACTCGCGTGGGGATGGGGTGACCATGGGGGTATATGGACACAAGGAGGGAGCCAGCTAGTCTAGGCCCAAAGTTGAGAGAGTCCCTTCAAACGGAGGGAACGCCTCTCGCCCAAAACCGCAAAGTACCATTATAATTCCATTAAGATGCAAACTGTTATTATATTCCTTAGATGGGATAGTGGGACATGTCTCAATAAATACAACTCCGGGGGACATTTGGGGTTTTCTTTTTATTGTAGTGGTGGTGTTACATGTCCTGACAGATTGAGCTATTTTGATTATTCTGGTGGGAATGTTGTCAACCCGATAGAAATAAAATAATTCCTATTTGAATAATACCTTATACTGTATTATGCCTTGGCAATATATTTATTTCACATACATCACTAGAAATGAAACATATACCCTCGACACCTGGATAACCTAACGGAGTGTTTATCCGTTAGTGGCCATTTAAGCTAAGGTTCTGAATGTTAGGTTCAGGTGTAATATAATCGTCAAATGAGAATTTGATCTTTTTCACAATTGTTGACCGAGGTTGGATTGCAGGAATCATTATGAGGACCCTTCTAAAATATACAGGTAAAATGGGTGATTTTTTCTTGTCCAGCCTTTCCATGTTCAAAGTCATGTTTACAAGATTATATTTCATCTATTTAGTCTACCGTGTTACCACGGAGAAGCATAGCCAATTCTCGAAAATAGTTACAACTTTTATTATATATGATGTTGACAAATACATTATAGAATGACTGAGAAGCCATGAGTGCATGTCCTATGGAGTCATTCATATATAGCTGAGAATGCTAAACACGGATATAGCCACCAAGCCAAATGTCAGCGCTAGGAATAAGAGGGGTTATACCTGCCGTATGTGGGTCAGATTTTCAGAAAATGTACAATTGGCCTTCACCAATCCTCTCAAATAACCCACATTTAAGACAATAATGAGCTTCAAAATGCTGTTTAACATGACAGAACTGATACTTTAAATCAATGCGATGCCGAATATACTCAGATATACCTAGTATTGACCATTTTACAGCCTAATTTAGGAGAAGTTCCTAAATGTGTAGAGCTGCCAATTGTACATTTTCTGAAAATCTGACCCATGTAGCGCACCTGTATACAACTTCGTCATACTACAAATCCACACACCTGCAACTACACACTCCCACACACGCACCCGACTCTCTCTCTCTCTCCTTCCCTACCACACACACACGCGCCCATCCTCACAGGTGAGCATTAGAAGCGTCACCACACCTGGAGAAGTCAGGTAGTCACTCACCCAGTGGTCAGGCGAGACCGAGTTTATATATATTGGCAACGGCATAAAGTGCTGGAGCCATGGACGTAAGAATAACTCATGTTTTCTATTATTTACAGCCTGCATGCCAAATGGAAGGTGCCAATCGATGCAATCGCTATTGTTAAGTAAAAGCCATCATAATAAGCAAAAGAATAATTGATGACAATGCTTGGGTATATTCCTGAGAGCAACACGAAAATTCCTTTGAAACAGAAAGTGAAGTGTAAGCAAGGTAATTAATCAAATGAGATCCAGATGCAGAACAGGTATAAACATTACGTAACTGACCATCGGGGATGCTAGAACCAGTAGGCAGTATTTTGAATACTACTGCACGAAAATGGCACTGTCTTAAATGGGAATTGTGGTATCAAATCAGAGAGATATCTATATACCATTCGATAGATTCATGCAAATCATTTTACAGTGTTAGACAGGTTGTTTGTTTATCTGGTCCTAGCATACACGTATATACCGTGCACGTGCTTCTGCAGAGCGAAGGACACATATCTGTTTATTGGCTAAACTTCTAGAAACTTCCTTCCGAGGTTATGGGGTTGCGAGTACACATGTACAGGCTTGGTGACTCTGTTCTGGATCTAGGGTTGGGGAACCTTCCAGGACGTGGGGATAATACATATTTATCTCGATTGGAGTCTGTACAGTACTTCTGAAGTCTTATCGGGCTTGTTGCACAATAATGAAACCACGAATTCGCTTTCAGTGAACTGCAGACGAAAGAATCGCGCTAACATTCCTGTTCTCTCCAAATTATACTTCCCTCCTTTTCTTATAGAGACAGAAACCTATTGACATCATGAAGGACAGTGAATGAGTTTTAATTTAACAGGTAGATGTCTGACTGTTGATAAATGCTCATTAATTCAGCAGAGAATGCTCTTGACTCATCAACTCATGATTGAACAGTGGACTTCACAAATAGAAATTAAAGACGAGGTGCTACTGGACTGGCATGAGAATATTTGGTGTCTCTGCTCGTGGTATCTTGAAGGCAGTCATTCCGATTCTTTTAATATGAATGAAACGACAGGGGCTTGTTGCATAAGAAATCCTTAGTTGGGATGTTCCTTTATAAGCCATTTGTCCTTGCATAGGTACTAATTTGTAGGAATAAGAATTAGCATACTCTGTATAGCAAATTCCTTCTCTAAAGGTTCGTTACCTGCTGCTTAGTAAGTCAATGTAGCTAAGGGAGGGAAATCTTATTAGTTATCACTTATTATGCAACGGGCCCTTGATAATAATTATTACAACCATCATTAGATTGATAGATGCCGTAGGTTGATTTTATATCTAATTCTATCTCAATTGGAAGAATAAAATGATTATCGAAGCGAAATAAGATACACTTGTTATTCATCGCAGGAAGAATCCTTCCTGGCAAAAAGGCCAAAGGCCAAAAATGTCAAATTCTGGAATGATAATATGATCTATTCACTCTCAATTTCTTATTAAAGGGAGTTAAGTCTCGGTCACCATGAGAGATTGGTAGTCGAGAAGTGTCCTCGACTAAATTAAAATTAAACTTCTCCTTCCCTACGGTAAGTCTCGTTTAGTCAACATATCAGCTCTAATTTAGAATCTGCTGTTCAATTACGACCACCTAAAGATGCACAAGAATATGATAAAGGTGCACAAGACTATGATAGCACCCCGTCTACATTATAGGGAAGTCAATTTGCTGCCTTTGCCCGTGACATACATGTGCATGTGTAAATGGAAGACACCATATGACACGTTCGTATTCCTTAAGGATATTGGGTGTCCGGTGTTTTCCCCGCCAACATTCTACCCGCCGACAATCTGCCCGCCATACATTTTCCCCTTCTTAATTAATGGACGAGTTATATCCCGCCCGAATTCTTAATGAGATTAGGCGAAAACATTAAATGCATCAATAGGAATGTGCCTTTAAAATATGGTTAGATAAATCTTATTTCAACTATGAACAATGATAATAATTATAACCGAAACATATTCATTTAATCTTAAATTTGTAAATTAATATAAATGCCATGATCACATAACTTTTTTTTTTTTTTTTTATTTCATTTTCAGGCCTATTACTAGGCAGTAGTAGGGGGGAAGATATCATATGATTAATATTTTAAAGATGATCCTGAAATTTCGGGATATTTATTGTTATCACATTTTCAAGTTCAGAAATTCCTTATATAACATGCAAGAGTATTATAATTCTGTCCACAGGTTATGATCTGAGTTTTTATGGTTTATTCATAGATGAATATTATATGTACAATGTATATCGTTGTACTGGTTCTAAAAATGATGTCCAAGCTAGTCATGAATGTGACACCGATTTCTCACCCCTTACCGCCAGGTATGGTCAAACTATTTCCTAGTAGACTAGTCCATTATCTATGCAGGCATGCACAAAGGCTTGCTTGTACCAAATGAACTACTGACTAACATCTCCACTTAAAAGCAGTCACCTGGTTGCTCTTATATTGCTATATCAAAGCGGTTCTTGACTGTCCCGGGAATCAATAACTTAGAGACTGACAATGACAACCGACCATTGTAGGATACTTGACATTCATAAAGGAGACGAATTGAAATCTGGATCCTTCAATATCCCACTTACATTTCATAATTATTTGAATTGATCATTATCGAACAATGAAATTCTTTCTGTTGGGTACCAACTGATTTTATATTCTGATGCACATTTCCACGACTTCATACCAGGACGGTACCTTTTGTTGATATTTTGTGGTGATATCACCCTCTCATCACCTTGCAGAACTGTTCCTGTGGCGGGGCGGGGGGGGGTACTAGGAACAATTACCGAACCATGTTATAGTCCGCTTTGAAATATGTTACCTATATCCTGGAAGGCATTAGAAATAACCCTCCATTTAAGAAACACATTTAAACTAAATATGTAATCCAAGGTCAAAATCCTTGTTATAATCCCCTTGTCTGCATAGTCTACCTAATTTTCTAAGCTCCTTTTTAGGTTTTTAAATGTATGTAAGAACTAATGAAACTAATACCCCCTTCTTATCTCGAGTGACAGTCAAGGGTCCGGAAAATAGCAGTTTATGATAACAATTTTGAATTCTAACCGATTTCGTGATTTCCCTGCTTGGCTATACTACTAGTGCCTCCAATAACAGAGAAAGTTAATAGTTTTTAACCATTATCACTCTTAATCCAATTGAGTAATAGAACATAAATAGATCTACTTTGAATGTATTAAGACCAAATTCACATCATGGTTTGTAGAGTACCAACATAATCCTATCCTAAACTCTAAGGTCTCGATAGGATAAGGAATAAGGAATAAAACTAGTAAAATGTTGCCCTTTCCAATGCATGATAGAGTTTAAACGTGCCCTCGACACTTCTGAATGAGGTTGATTATAATATAGGCAATACATTCATCACATAATCATCCCTTTCTTCAACATTCCACAGAGTAATTGAATAGAAGGTGACACATTTAGAAAATAAAGTTATATATAATAAATATAAAAACAGATTTATGGTGTCCCACCTTCCATGGATAAAACATTATGTTGCAGTTTAGATAGATCCTCTTCATCTTCATTTGACCTTGTTTAAGAGAAACATGACATATCTCCCCTGTATTTGGCCATTAACTGTATCATTTGAAAGGAGTCTGGTTAGGAGATATCTATTACTGATTGCATAAAATCTGTGTTAATGGTTGACTGCACCAGAAATTGTGGATAGTCTTGGGCGGGTTGTATTTCTGGAATTCAACCTTCAATCAATTTTGTTAGTTTAGTTTACAAGTTTGATCACGTAACCATCAGTCCTCATGGAAGGTGAACACCATCAATCTATTTTCATATTTATCATATGAATTTATTTTCTTAAACGTTCGTTTGAACCAACGATTATTTTTTTTACAAAATCAATATTACGAACATCTAAATTGTACTTGATATTTGTATGTGAAAGATATGCTTATGTAATGATTGCTGGCGTTTCTAATGGTGTTTATTTGATAATAATTGTTCCTACAGGAGTTTAAATCAAAAGGCTTAAGATTTAGGGTGGTGGATGTATCTCCTATGTCTCTACTGTCAGTGGCAGACATATTTCAGTAGCTGTTATTGCTTCCAAGACACCGTCAGCAATAATACTGTATGCATGAGGATATCTGTTCTTTTTAGATCTGAAATATCCCTGTGATTGAATTGAGTCACATTTCATTTTACGGAGCCTTTATATTCCAATTCCCTAAATCTATTAAATCTGTTTCAAAATGAATGGTGCACAAGTGCTTTTTGTGTGTATACGCTCCCTGATCTAAGATCTTTCCCAAACGATTGCAGATCCAAGTTTGCCAGCTTTCAAACTATTTAATAACCGTTTGAAATCCCAGTATATGCAAAAACTAGAGCACACAGCCTATAAGACATATTTTCAGTACAGGGTAAATTCTTCTCCCCTTCAACAAATAGGATATCTGTCATATTGGCCTAAATCTAGCACCACCACATGAAACTAGCCACTGCTGAAGTTGTCATATCTCGGTCAATATATTGTATCCAGGTCCAATCAAATATAGATTGCAATTAAAGGAATGAATGAGGCCGAAGGGCTGTGAAAAATCAAAATCCTCCATATTGAAAAATGCCTTTACTGACCTTCAGCCTTCACTTATTGTCCTTATCTTTTCCTATCACATGGCAATGGGTCCGTTGCATATAAATAAGACTACGAAAAGGCTTATATAAATGCAACGAACCCATATACATAATATTGAATATATTTATTCAGATGTTGCTCTTAACTGTGGAGCAACATGAAAACGGTCCACAATAACCTGCCGCAACTTAACGAAGAAAACAAAATTCAATGATAAACTTCTATTATATGCAGACATGTGTGTGCATACATAATCTATAGTCACATTATCTTGAAAACCCGTTACCTCATGGTTATAAGAATATATTATTCGTGAACCAATCATTGTATGGAAATGCCGTTTCCTACCTTTAACATTGTCACAGAACTTCTGTAAATTGTGGCTCTGCCGAATGAATCACAGGTGATTCGCTCTTCTCAGTATCATGCTGCCGATGCTCTGACAAGTTGGTGACCAATGAAAGATCAAATGCTCTTCATTTGATAATGACTTATTCGTAAGGCAGTCCATTCTACCGTAAAGCAAACTATAGCGCCACCTCCTCCTCCTCCTCCTCCTTCAAGGTATATCTGAATAGATCTTCTTATAAGGAGGAACCTATGTATCAATAGGAAATAAGTTCCTTCCAATTGGTAGAACTAGCACTGAGCAATCCGTCTTCAGTCCTATGGTCTCTCCCCCATTATAAAGGAAGCAAGCGCCGACGCGGGGCGGCGTGGGGGCCCACTCACTGGTTGCTATGGAAACAGATGTAAATGACATGTTTCCCTGTTGTAGCCAAGGACATGGGCAATCGGATCTGCCTCTCCCCCGCTAGGAAGGCCGAAGCATATGCGAGCTTGGGTCCGCTTGTCTAATCAGCACTTGAATCTTCTTTTAAAGACAGTGAAATTGGCTGGTCGCTTTGGATTCAATTACTCATAGTGATTACATACACACGTATTCGCAGCATTTTTGGATCATCCATTACGTTTCTATTTAAAACCTCTGCAGTCGTGCATTTAGATTTGGTTCAGCAATATCTAATTACCTTCCGGTCGTATGTAAGGTAAACGCATGTACACGTAAAATCTCAACAATTGCAACCCATGTTTTCGTACATGCAGAATATTCCATTATTGGTTTGAATACATTCCGAAGTGCAGAAAATATGCGCGCTATAACTAAATACGTCTTGATTACGTAATATCTGGTCCTACTACATAGCGTGTTTAAAATACAGGTGCCTCTATCAAATATGATATCATTTTTTTATTTAGAAATATATATGCGCAGTCTGCTTCTTGCAATTGGATTGCACATAGGTCTAAATGATAACTGCATATAGTTGTGGGTGTTTAACCTGATTGCAAGGTACCAAAAAAAAGATATATCAGATCATGTAAATAATGATTTGATTAGGGTTTCGTTTTCAAATAATTGATATCAATGGCTATCGATATCATTGCTAATATTCTTAGTTTTTTAACAGTCGCAGCCCCAATGCATCAGCAAGAGGCAGACAAAGGCATGGGTGTTAGTGTAATAGGGAGATTTAGCAACCATAACGCACCAACACAACGCTAACGCATCCACTAACTGTGGTTGTGGTTGCTAAATCTCCCTATTGTCTTTTTCCACCGACTTATACAACACTAGTTATTATTTGGCACCTTAATTTGCACCTCCTTACATCATGGATCGTGAATTAAGCATGTACAACGCCTATAACTATATAATCATTCAGATATATACAACTTTATATGCGCAAGCAAGTAGTGAAATGATAATTAGCTCATTAATTCCAATCGGACATAAGTATCGTACCATGAAATCAGGATATAAATATTTATGATGAAATATTCCACCCTGTTTTTTGTTCACTTTTACAGTTCCCTCACTTTAAACCACCAACGTATAGGCCTATACATGTAGGTTTAAGACATAAAATCTGGACCATTGAGTGTCTTTGGGGGATTTCCTATCCTCTTTTTTTCTTGTGACTATTTTGATGGTTTAGGTGAGAATTTGTGTGTGTCCTTAGATTGAACGTTTCAATTGCAAAGGAACTGTTTTGTCCCCAATCGGTAAGGATATCAATGTGTAATAGTAAATATCCAACATATCCAACACTTTTCTTTTTCGAATATCCTTTTCTAAGCTATTCCAATACATAATCAACATAACTTATGAATATCTTAATGTCCGAAGAGATATTCTATCTGTTACAAAGATATCTCAAATATGCCTGAGTGACTTCCTCGTTTCTATATACTACTATGTGTGGTTTGACTATCAGCTGGTAGACCAGCACTAAGTCCCTTAGGCTATTCTCATTTAACAATTGTTTTGTAGGCAATGCCCAAGAAATAGTGGTTGTGTGTGGATAAATTGCATTTCTTTATATATTGATATTTTTAAATTATAAAAATGATCAAGGTGCACAAGTCTATCCATTATGATTATGAAAGAGGTGAAAAAGGAGCCAGTACTAATCGTACTAGTTGAAAAGGAGCAGCTGAGATCTGTCATAACAGCCGATGACACAGAACATAGGTAATAGGGGAGTGGTAATAGTAAAAAGGCTCCTTGTAATTGCTTTGTGGTGGTTGGTAATGGTAGAAAAGATCTCAGTAATGAAGAAATATTCGGTGCCATGAAACTATTTGTTCCAGAAATAGAAATATGTGGTTGGTAATAGGAAAAGGTGTCTTAGTAATGTATGTTGGGTATGCGTAATAATATTATGTGAAAAAAAGAGTAAAAGTCTGTAATATTAGTATATATCATACAGATTACGACTATTGGACGCAACAGGAAACTTTAAACAGTTACCCAAAGAAAGAAACGCCTACGGACAGCCATTTGTAAGTATATAAAGTTATGTTTAAGAGATGTTTGTTATAACCATGCATTGATAAATGGTCATAACAGTTATATATCCCTTACCATAACTCCCTGTCACACCTAATATACTGAATGGGACACACTAAATGTGTTGACCATTCGCTTACGCTTAAAGACATTTGCATGACTAAGTGATCATGGTGTTGAAATGCCCAATAACAGACATATATGACATTCAATTGGTTCTAAATAGACAACAGTCATTAAATGAAAACTATACACCAAAGTGGTTCATCTAACCTATACATTATAGATATATATACAGGATATTTTCCATATAATCAGTTGAGAAACATTCCAAATGAAAAACATAGAATTTGTACGTCAGTGTCTGTATATAATATTTACAATGTTATGTACAATGTACAAAGAGGGATACACACTCTCTCCTGGTACCAATGCTAATTCTACGATGGAAACTAATTTCAATCTGCTCCAGGAGAGGGGTCAACATTGAATGTGATGTGTATGTTAACATCAATTCATAAGTTACTGCTAGGGAGGATAATGAAGACCGGTCTCTAAACACAAAGCAGTGGTACTATATAGACACCTAGCGCAATTCCCCAACATTACAACAATGAAGTTTAGGTCTCTTGGAATGTTAGTTCATGGAACCTCCAGAAGGTGTCTCGTTCATAGGGGGAAGGCGTGATGACTACCGTTGCAGCGCACATAAGATGCGCTACCGTAATACATACATGTAATAAATAGAGTGAAGTACACCAATCATTAACTAGTTCCAATTTTATATTAATCTGTAACTACTGTAGACATGGTAAATATATAATGCATATGACACCGATATATTATCGTCAGTTTAGACAGCATGCTTACGTTATTAGAAACCTGTAAAACGGGATTATTGGAGATATGTAATTGTTCCTCTGTAGACAAAACCTTTATTCTTCATTATTCTTAAAATGACGTGATGTATTAAGACATTCGGTACTTTAGAACCTCTTCTTAATCATCGTTAAATTTTACTTTTGGAATACCTATTTCTTAGAAGCTTTTCAACAGATTCATACGCAATATTGAGTTGTGTTTTGGTGAGTATTGAATTAATGGACTATAGTTACAGTGAGTATTTTCTATTGGGGTTCTTTTTCAAATCAATTAGATATTTATATTACGAATTCCTATGAGTAATTATTTTAAGCATAAACACGATTTTCAAGTAGAACTAAAATGCAAATAGCGTACCACTTCAGCAATGTATACATATTTAATTTCTTTAATCAACTCCAGATCTAGATAAATTATATTTAATGCAGCAGAGAATCAATAAGAAGTTATTTTTACCTGAATCGTACGGACAAGGCGACTAAATGCTCCGTTTCGAGGCTTCCCACTGGATGTGGAAGCGATATTACTTGCCGCTTCCGGGTCACCGTTCTGCTCAGCGCGCATGATCTCAGAGCTGACGTCATCCTCCCGGAAGGACGCTGCCCTGCTGACCCCGCCATTGGTTGATGCCACTTCATCGTGGCTAGGGGTTGCTGTGAGTTTGGGGGCAGCTTTGTCCTGTGCCTGGTCCTCGCGAATTTCATTCTGTTTATTTTCCTTTGTTGCCACCGATGTCATTGTAGATGAATCACTAAAAGATAAAACGTATACTTGAGTTATCTCTGCTAGTAATGACGATTGCATTGACGCAGGTTATTGTTATTGTTGACTAGGTAAGGGAAAGTGGATGCGTCATCAAATGTTGCAAATCACCACAAACCAAAGCATTGTTTTATGAATATGAATTATATATGTAGACGAGGACCTGGGAACACGTATGCACATTAATTGTATGCGTACTGAATGTTGCTTATCAAAATAATGTGCGCAGTGTCAAAATACTCTTTCGGTACATATTGCAAAATAATTTTGAAAATGGACGCGCTACGCATTCCACCAAATTCCATGTATGTTATTCGTAGACTTTACCTTCTGTGCTGTTATACATTATGCTCATTGAATGCACCACACAACTACGTAATGTTAACAAATGCATTACAAGCAGACTTCATAGAAAACTTCATGTGGCTATTGATATTGGAGACCCATAATTTGCAGCCTATCAAGACCATTGGCAGTACATGTTCTAAACTTTGTAACTCGAAGCGAATCTCCCCTCCCTCTTATATAACTTCTATTCGAATACTGGACCGCCATTTCATAGACTACTCCAGCCGTCTCATTCAAGTAACTGTTTGACCTAGCATTAGTCGGACAACCCACTTTTCCTTAAAGGCCTATAGTCCACCAAACCGATTGTCATGCGATTTTGCGCTGCAGAGGACCCTTTTGCACTAAATTCTGTGAGAATCGCATGAGAATCGGCTTAGTGAACTAGGCCCTTTATATACTACTCACAATAGATACCACCAGGCCGCTCGCTCTGACGCTACTATATCTAGTAGCCTCAGCATAATTAGTCATCTCTCTCTTCCAGAGGCGTAGGAAAAGGGAGGGGGCGGAACCCCAACCAAGAGATAGGGGGCCAGAGTACGTTTTGCCCCCTCCCCAATGGCAAGGGGTTACTCAATCTGAATCTTCCTGAGGTTACTCAATCTGAATCTTCTTAGATAGAAATGATTCTCCAAATTAATGTTCACTGCAAATATCTTCATATATTAAATATATTTTTTTATTACAAAGCGACAATACCATTGTACCATTTAGATAGACAAGCTAAAGGAAGCCAGCCAGAATCAGTTGGTAGGAAATGAATGGAGGCATGGGGTGGGCAAGCCCCGTAACCAAGAGATGTGGAGGGAGTTATTTGGGGAGGGGATGGAATATTCCTTCCCCCGCACTACTTTGTCACTTCAGCCAACTAACTAAATGCACATTTATTCATATTTTCCATGAAATACATCAGAAAACTGTTCCCGAGAAAACACATATGAGGCATATGTGGGCCAAAATAGCCTAATATCTTAGCATGGGATTGACTACAGACCCTGAAGTTTCCTGGTTTCTGGACATGTCTCCATAGGAAATTCGGTGTCTCCATGCATGCACTGCGTCCACAGCATCTGATAATTAGGCTAACATCAAAGAAATATATAACTATTGTCCACTGACGTTAACTCCCATCTTGTTTCACTTTTCCACTTGGCCTACCACATGTACTAAAGTTGAAATATAGAAAACTTCGAAAAGGTTGGAATTGATCGAATTTTGTAGGGTGAACATAAGGGTGAGCGTAGATCTCCGCCCACATACACCCTGGCTTGATGACATGGAGTTGAAATGAGCAATGCGTATATAATAAAAGTAATTAATTATGGCGATTGCATCTCTGGACCAGCTCTGCCATTGCCTTCAATAGGCGAGAAGTCACCAATTGACACTCGGGACACTCGGGCGAGGGGTGTGGGTGGACAACATGCACCAACAATGTGTTGCCAGGTCTTCCAGCAGGGCTTTTTTATGGCTTGATTTATGGCGTTAATTTAAAGTTCCTTTTCCGGATTTACTTTATTGACGTTTACAAACTATTGAGGGTGGCCATTGGTTATAATTGCCTTCGAATGTGAACTATTAAGGGAGACTCCCTCGCAGCTAACCATGCAGTCTATTATATACATGTGAGGCTTCAAAACCTTTTCAAACTGTTAATGTATTTCACCTTCTACGTGTTATCTAAAATAGAAAAGAAACATTCGTAGGCGTTGAGGCGATCGGAAGCTAAAGGATCTGCAAATCTGTGATTTTCTGTGAAGGTGGACGGAAGCTTCTACAAATTTAGATGGATCTCTTTTGTCAAGAAGCCAGATTCCCCAGTGAATAACATCCTGGTTCCATTAAGGCCTTCCTACTGTATCCATGGCACACATCAAAGGATTAATTTCTTCGGGTTTCATTCTACCTGAATTTCCGCTCCACACGTTTATGGGATGAAGACTCTTTCCCAATTAGGAGCGGTACTGGTTATAGTGTTTTTAACCAATGCTAAATAGTCTAAATCATGCGAATTAACAGCTGTAGTTTTAGATCTTAGGGTTTTTAGGGGTTTATTACACAATACTAGGGGTTGTGAGGACACACTTAATCGTTATCGGCATACAGCCTTATAAATGCGTGTTGACCTCTAGAATAGCTTCATGACAAGCGCTAACCTCTGCTTTCTGTTTCAAGACATAAGTTTGTGAAGTAGAAAAGTATAGCGTAACATAGAATTGTGATGCCTTAGACAAATACATATTTTACTATACTACTTACTCCTTTTCTAGAGTGCAAGAGCAATAGTCTTCTTAATACATGTATGTACCTTACGCGCGCGGCGCATGATTCCCTTATTTTAGCATGTATTTTCGCATATTGTATTTAAATATTGCCCACAAGTTGGAGCTATTTACTACAGGCTATGATTTATAATACTTCTTTTTTACTTCCTTTCTCCATTTGTATTCTTACACCCGGCGATCTGTATTAACTGCTTGAAAGAGACCTCTCCTCGATGTGTTGAATAATCAGAGTAATGAAAGACTTTGATAGTTTGGGGTTATTTCTCTTCCTCAACGCTACCTAGGGTCATTACATTTTGGTGCAGTGCCCACGATTACAAAATTACCTTGAATAATTGGAATAGTGTAAATCAGGGCATTCAATCGTTAAAGTTATATGAACGAACGGCACTTTCCTAAAACTTCCCTGGAGAATTCTGCAAATAATTTCAGATATGAAAATACAATATTAGTGTACTTCCACACATAGATCCTGTTTCTGTAGTCACTTGAAGCTCCCTTCCCTGTATTGAAGATATCTATGAAGATATAATATTTCTATACCAAAATGCCTTTCAAAGGAAACATTTGGACCTATAGGGAATTGAAAGGGGGTAAAAGTAATGCCTCACTGAGCAGCACTGTTTTGAAAGCCCTATATGAATAAGCTGTCAACACAGATAGGGAGAGACAAAACTTGAGACAAATCTGGAGAAGCTCCCTGATTATCTGTGGTATGCACACATATTCGTGTACACTGCAAGTGCACCGTTTACCACAACGTATTCAGTCTAAACGATTTTGAACATGATTGCATCTTCAACACTGTCACCAACACTGTCACCAACACCAATTCGTTTAGATGCTTTTGCAGTGATTACGATTTTGCAATCATGCCCTGTGGTCCCATCCACTGCGCTAAACGTTTTACTACATGGTACATATGAAGACATGTATAGACAATAGCAATGGTTCTCTCATTTCCCGAATGAAGGCGCATTGGGCAGAGGCTGGAGGGGGTAGTGCTCCTGGTGCCACGCTCTCTCGGACACTCAACCTCACTCCAGCATGGTCAGCCAGACGGACAGCTTAGAAAATTACCAGACTCCCGTCCTCATCCTACAGTTAGGAGAATAATCTCTCTTAAACTCAAGAATGGCTGGCATAGGAACTAGAACACGTGGGGCTCGGATTATTCTACCCGAGGAGCCACTCAGAAATGGTCGTAAGAAACCAGGCCCGAAGCCTAAAAAGACTCTGGCCAAAAAGACCGTTTAACACGCCACAGGCTAATGGCGGCCCTGGACACGAGGTTCCTCAACCGCCAGAACAGGACCAGCAACAGCAGGCCCCTCCGCCTGACAAGTCTCTGAACGAGAAACTTGACAGACTACTAAACATCCTAGCAACAGAAAGAAGAATCCTAGAGGGCATTCACCACGACAGAATAAACTTCATAGACGATCAGGCCATCTCCCCCCAAAATCATAGGCCACGTGACTTGACCGGAGGTCAGGCCTACCGACGCTCGGCGAGTCAACCCCCAAGACGGCCCGATGATGTCGACGGTCTCTACCCCAGGGAAGAGGCTCCCCAGTTCATCTCACCTGACGAACTGGCCTCTTCTCCGGTCACAGACAAGCACTACCAGAAGGCTCTAAAGGAGGTTACTCTTCAGATTGTCAAGAGAGGAGGTAAGGGATACTTCTCAGATAACGATAATGATGGGGCTAAGAGTGCTAGGGACCTTATTAAAAAGTTCCTTCCCCGCTCAGTAAAACTCAAGTTGAAAGACACAGACTATACTCTCTCAGTGCAGGAGCACATTACAGGCATCGCGGGTCTGGCCTTGGATACAAAAGACCAAGCCAATATGAGAAGGATAGTCTCTCATGTAAAGGAGGTGGCCGAAGACGCCACAAAATATAACTGGGACCACGTGTCTGACTGGTCAATGACAATACTCGAGCTGATTGCAGAAGAGAGGATTGAATGGTCAGATGCAGCCTTCATAAAGGACGAGCGCATGAAACTCTCTTGGTCAGCATGTGCCCCAACCGACAGAGAGGAATCCCCCCCTCTCGCTCTGTGCAAGTTGTATAACAGGGGTGAATGTGAAAACAAGAAAACTCTACACAAGCAGGCAGGAAATACTGTGTACCACTACTGTGCCCTCTGTTATTTTGTGTTCGAGAAGCGCCTGTCCCACCCCGGGAAAAGATGCAACTCTCTCCATGGCAAGGACCAAGCAACCACCCAAGGGGACCGTAAGGAGAAACCATGGCAGAAAGGCCAGAAAGGTGGCGGCAAACGTGACAAGCAGGCCGATCGAGACAAGTCTGCTGACGCGGAGTCAAAAAACGACTAGCTGCCCCTTACGGGCACCCCTCCCCCTCGGGCAAGCCAAGCCATGCGCCCGCTGTCTTGGAAGTGACACTCGCCACCAGTAATGCCCGAGGACCCCTTCACTCAGATGAAGAAACTAGGGTTGAAGTCTCCCCTAAAAACATAGTGGTTGAAGTTCCCCACTCACACCAGCATGGATTACCCAGGATTGATGTGACTCCTGATACACCTACAAAACACAGGACTTCAATGCTGTCTTGCTGCCACTCAGATCATTGCATGAACTAGCATGTTCATGTTCCGGGCTATGTGTGTTACTTTAAACCCTAAGACTTTCAAGAACGATGCAAGAGCAATTCATATCTGGCAAGATGATTACTTTATTTAGTTGATGTACACATTATCATGTAATCCTCTTTTATCAAATTGTAAAAGAAAACTTTCACTGCAACTCTATAGAGAATCATCGACAGTCAATGACTGAGATGACATTGTTACTCTACATTACAAGAATGTAAGAACTTCAAAGAGAGCTGGAAACCTTCCAACTGCCGGAGTGCTCCTTTGACTGGCTAAATAAGAGCAATAAAAGTTTTCAAATTCAAATTTAAATAATATATGATACACCATCTAGTGAAGTGTACTTAATAGCACTTACGGCTGATCTAATATAATATTCAATTTTCCTTTCAACCCAGGGTTAGTTGATTGGTTGTTTGGGGAATTGGTATAGGTATACGCAGAAGCATGTTTGTCCCTCAAAGGTCAGATAATATAGCCTTCTGGTGCAACGTCTGGTGTATAATACCAAGGCGAAGCCGATGAATTATACACCAGACAGAGCACAAGAAGGCCTGAAATGTCGGTCATTAATCTTTTTAGTTTCTGGCTCAGGTTGTTATAGCCCAGGGACTGACTTAAATGTTATCAACTCCTTGAGAGGGACTGTTATATTGCTGGAGCCAGTGGAGACGATATTTCTTTTTACGACAGGTGGGGATTGAACACATTGAAACAGCTGATTTTGACAGCTGTATGAATTCTTGTGATGTGGTATCGTCCGAGTCATTTCTGTGAGTATAATCTTGAGTTGTTTCGCTAAATATCGCTAAATCGCCTCATATGGCAATGACATATCAATAACCAAGGAAGCTATAGCAGAGAGGATTTGATTGAATGTTGAAGTTCGAGAGAATGAGACCAAAACATGCGAACTGTAAATCTTTCTTTTATACTTTCCCTTTGTGTACATCTTTGTAAATTGTACTTCTGGTGAGGAGCTAGCCTAAATGCTTGAGAATCCTGTCTACCTATATATCTGCTCATTTAACCGATGGGATTCAATAAGATATTAATTGAAACTGCCGTTTCTACATGCACTTTTGAATGCCTCTTTGTAGCTAACCGATTGCACATAGAAGATCTATATAATATGCACTGCTAACGTAATCATAATAAAAAGAACATTAGTACGCATTTATTGCTTTTCCCCTGCCTCCTCTTATAAGATTTTCCACCAGGTATCGCCACATATGTATATATACTGGTGTTTAATTTTGCCGACTTGTCAACTTCGATCTAGGAATCAATATAGAAGTTTCCAGGTAGCAAGTCGACATTGACAGGTAGACGTTAGCTGGGATCGATAGATGAGTGGTGAGGAATCGGGACGTACGTGTCTCGTCATCAGAGGGTAGAGGTCTGAGAGGGCACGGTGATGGCGTGGAAGAGTTTAGTGTTGTGGCTGCAATGAGATCTCTCCCATTGTTTACCCGCTGTTGATCTAAAATGGTTGCCAGGTGACGATGGCAACTCCCGAGAGATGTCTCAGAAGCCAAGCGAGCGCACGCATGGGGATATAAAATACATAAAGGGGATGTTTGGTGATGGAGGAAATGTAATAGGGGGCGGTGATGGACATGGAAAAAGAATGAGAAACAGGGATTTGTGAATCAAGGAAGGTGGTTGGTTGGAGAAGTGTTGGGGGCTCGTTATACCTGTCTGGTGAAAATATGTAATTTCATATTTATTTGTGGATAGACAATCATGACTAGCAAATTCTGAAAGTCCATCCTCAAATTAGTAAAGGTTTAACGTTTCCAGAAGGGCGACCATATTGGATAATACAGAACAAATCTCTAATTCATTTTTTTTTCTTTTTCTAATTAATGAGTAGGTCGGGTAGGCTATACTTGTCCTTTTTAAGTTATGCCTAGTTTGATTTACAGGATGCATTGCTTTTCAACTTAATATTATGCACCATATTTAATATGAAATTTAAAGACTAATTTATTTCGAAAGTAAAATGAGACTTTATCAAGAGAAAGAAATACGATCTGTGTGAACTGTTGGGACAATAACAGACCATTAAACACATGTTGACTTACATCAAAATGTGCAGCGTTCATTCTCCATTGACAAAATACCTTACCCATCTGGGCCTTTTTAACGGGACCCATGTGTGAATGGAGTTCATCTATCTTCCAGGGCACAGGTGCGCTTTAGGAAACTGGTAAAGTGATATCGACTGTCACTAAGCTAGAATCGATAAAAATAACTGTAGGAAATCACGTTATAGCAATGTGATGCATACTTTCTTGTTTGATTCTAATGTCAGATTTTCCGCTAGAGTCTGATGTTGTTTTTCCTCAAAAGGCACTTTCTACGTGTTATTTCTTAATACGTTAACCATGACAACTTGAGTGTTTATTTATGTCCTTGATATATCATATTTGTCTCATTTTATGTAAAAGATAGAGATAGTGTTACTTTCGAACGGAATGGGATTTGATCTTCAGGTTTCAGGTTCTGTAGAATGGCTATTGACTTATGTCTTGTATTCTACAAGAGCAAGCGAAATGCTATCCGGTGTTCTTCTTGGATAAGGAAGCAACATGACCCAGGCCAACCAAAGCAATATTCAGGTTCCATGATTTCCTTGAGTGAAAGATGTTTGGATGGTGAATTCGGTCACCCGAAAGAAAAATTATCGAAGTCGTCAGAGACTTTGAGATGACAGTTGGTGAAGTGACGTTGAAGATAGCGGAAGTTGCGTCAGAGACTTCATTCCCGCCACAATGCCTCGATATTGTTAAGGATAACAATAAAAATCAGCCATTTGATGCAACACAAAAACTACTAGGCCCTAGTCCACCAAGCCGATTCGCATGCGATTTTGCGCCGCAGAGGACCCTTTTCCACTACATTCTGTGGGAATCTCATGAGAATCGGCTTAGTGTGGACAAGGCCTAATACTGTGGACATAGTTATTCTGGTTTTGAATTTGACATTTTTGTTAATGGGGGTTGGTGACAGACATAAGTTTCTAACTGAAAAGGGTAATAATTATTGCGCACGTCTGCCTGGAACGTCTAGATAGTGGTATGCTTGTATTGTATCGGATCCCTTTATCATTTCTGCATGAGTTAGTCATAAATCTATTTCTTTAAATATTTGTATTGGGCGTTGGTATATTTTAATTGTGATACAAATATATGCATAACCGACTAAGCTGATTCTGCAAAGCTTTACTATGGAAATTTACGGACTCATCACAACATATACAAGTATAAATTGACGTTGCTTTATGTCAATGCATTCAGTAAATAGTAGATATAAAGCACATTCAAGATAAATGGGGTAAAACCAGAGGCTATTATTCTATCCATGCATACATGAGTACATGTATGCAGTTAGAATATGGCCGTCCGGTACGGTGAAAGAGGCAGAAATAAAGATTTCTGCTTACCCACCACCTTGGTTCCCACTAGTATCCAGTAAATGACTCTGGAACTAGTTCTCTTAATGTTCAATCAAATAAAATTATAATTATGGAATTAATATCCTGTGCCTCTGCATGTCCTCAAGGGCCTGTTTTATAAGCTAAGGAAGGAATTGTCTGTGTGAATTCAGGACTACACTTTTTCCCCTTCCTTCGATGGGTTGGAATCTATTTATTTACTTATAAATCAGCAAAATTTCTCGAAACCACTGCTCATCAAATTGAGAACCGGAAGTCATTTACAAAGTCCATCACTGTATGCTTAGATGGAATTGATTTAGTGCAGTTGCTCTGTATCACATCTCGTGATACTTATACTATTGTCATGTTCAATCTTTAATTTGTCTCAGTTTACCTTCCTGGTTTCTTAAGCTCATTCCGTTTCTGTTTTGTTGGGTATTTACCAACCAATAACTTGTGAAGATTGAAATGCCATGAAATGTTCAAGTCATACTTTATTTTTACATATTAGCTAGTTGAGAAAGTGACAATCGAATATATCCCAAAGTCTTAAGAGATTCTACGATTTGACCAAAACCTTTTAGTAATTCTGACAGGCAGGTAACTTTGAAAGACTGTAACTTCACTAATTTTTGGAGTATCAACTACATGTTTTCACTTTTATAATGCTTATGCCTCACTCTGTACATTCCCGACTTTTTCCCCGCCACGAAATTCTTTATATTCCACACAATTCCTAAGACAATTCGTAAGGCAATTCGGAAATATCGTGGACCACAAAAAACTAACACAAATTCGTACGAATTAGCCAATTTTGTTGATCTAGAATTCGTCCACGACTTGTCGTAGGTCCCCAATTCGTACGAATTGTGGGTTCTTGAATGTGTAGGGCCGGCTTTAGCTTATACAACATACCGCCAGATTTCACTCACAGATCTCACTCACCTGTTCGAATAAAACCTCATACCAATAAAAATATCGCTTCATCATCGTTCATTGAAATAGCTTAGATCCTCAGGTCACTACATATGGTTCTGTCACATGAAAACTGTACGTATTTAATATGTTGTACATTTGACAAACTTCTAAAACTGCTATGGTATATCACAAAATTGTAATAGAAAAAATGGACTCAAGCCGAATATTAAGCATCATAGTATTTATAGGAATATGGTATGAATAAAATCAAGTCACACAAGAGTTTTTTTATTACGAGGGCCCCTGTTCTATAAACTACTAGGCACTACTAGGTAAACTTAAAATAATCTAATGGTCTGCAAATATTTAGAATTTCCTTGCCCTATTTCCTTCCCACCCTTTTCTAATAGTATTATCAAGCAAGACAAAATATTCTCATGAACCAATGCGTCAACTAATAAATGATGACAATGAAATATAAAGCACGGTCATGTCTATAATAAATGATACTAATTCAGTATGAGAAGAAGTAATAAAGAACTCAGGATAAACTGTTAATCAGTGGATATAGGAGGATATTGGGGGATGTCATCTGGCAATTCAACACCAATTATTACCACCAATTATCACCATTATTTTGCTAGCATAGATCTGAATACGTTTTATTTTTCCGAGTAACTTTATAACATCTTGGCTCTATACGAATATTCATGTATGAATCCCGTTATTGAATCATATGAATACTCGTTCATTCTAACTAGTCAAATATCCTGTTCAAGTAAATAACGTATTACCATTATGCCCATATGCTATCGGATTGGAATTAGAAATTTATGGCACGAGATTCCTCCGAAATCCTCGAAGGCATATCATTCTCTCTATCTATTGACCACTTTATTGTGATACCCAAAGTTTAAAACAACTTTTATCTAAAGAAAATTATATTTTCAAATCAGTGTGTGCGTGCTCATTGTCCATAGTCTCGGAACGTTCTCGGCGTTGACGAGATAACGGAAGGTGGGTGTTTACACAAGTTGTTCACAGAGACATCCACAAATATTGACTCAGATCTCTCCAATCTGCTCCGACTTCCGCCCATGCCACCCCGCACAGTAATATTGAATTTGGCTTTCATGCTTGCTGGGTTGCTTTCAGCGATAGGCAATATCAATTAAAGCAGCTAATATTAAAGCTACATTTTCAGTTAACGTCGATAAAACACCTTAAGTAAGATTTTCTACTTTTTGTTCTGCTCTATCCCAAGCCATCTGAAAGTACTTGGTTCAAAATTGAGGGTGATTTCCCCATATGTTGTATTTGCTACAGGGTTTCATGTCAAGATTTATATTTCGGTGGCCCGCCGAAATCCTTTGCTGAAGGTACTTGACTTAGTACCTCTCATCGCCTCTCGTTATCTTTCGCCCGACTCAAAATTTGGTAAGATTCTATGGTCATGATAGCTGAGAACGTAGCTTTTATCTAAAAAGACTGTAGGGTTTATGTAAACTTAAGTTAATATCTTTCGTTGATTACATTACTCAGTCCTGTCCAGAAAGCCACATTCATCGAGCGATGCAGTTCACCGCATACAATGGTAAGCTTAACCACAAGGCTAATGCCTAGCCCACACATTCAAGAACTCACAATTCGTATGAATTGGGGTCTTACGACAATTCGTGGACGAATTCTTAACAAAATTAGCCAATTCGTACGATTTTTTTAAAGTTTTTCGTGGCCCACACATGGCCCACACATTCCCGAATTGCCTTACAAAATTGTCTTAGCATTTTTCTTAAGGAATTACGATTTCGTGGACTCATTTTCCTGTGACACATCACATGTAAAAAAATAAAAACTTTAATATGTGTAATATCGGGGATGTACAGAAGTGGAAATGCACATTATAAAAGTGAAAACATTTTTTTGTTAATATTCCAAATTTTAGTGATGTTACAGACTTCCAAAGTTGCCTGCCTCTCAAAATTACCAACATTTTTGGTCAAATCGTAGAATCTCTTAAAGCTTTCGGATATATTCAATTGTTTTAAGAGCCTTAAGAATTGTCTGAGATTGGTCTACGAAAAAAACATTTGTCTTAGGGCTTCACTCTAATTCGTACGAATTCGGAAGTGCTCTTAAGAATGATCGTAGGCCCAATTCGGCTCTGAATTTGGTGCAGTGTGGGCCAAAATTTTGGCTACGAATTGTCTTAATGACCCACGATTTGTCATACGAATTTTTTTAGAAAGCCCACACATTCTCTAAAGCATTCGAACCGCCCCATTTAATAAATTGAAAGTTACATTTAAATTAAATTTGAATGAAATATTGATAAAAAGTATAAGTAAATAAAAGAGGAGTTGAGGCGAAGCTTGGGCGACGACATTGATTTTATTAAATGAAATTTATATAAAATGAGAGAAATAACAAATGTATAGTTGAAATTGAATTAAAATGTATAGAATTTTTGATATGTAATAAATGTGCCTAAGGCGATAACAAGTTTTAATTAATTATTAATAATGAATTTGATTTTTTAGCGGCTGACTTGGTTTTTGGAGTTTTTTGTAGGGTGGGGGGGTGGAAAAAATTTCCAAAGTATATGAATGAGTGTTTGATTTTGGTGGTGGAAGAAGAAGGAAGAAGGTGGAGAGGGATTGTGGGTATACCAGAGTCAGCGGCTAGGGGGCAGCACCCAATGCCTCGGAATCAAAGATTCCATCCACATTCGAACCGCCCCATTTAATAAATTGAAAGTTACATTTAAATTAAATTTGAATGAAATATTGATAAAAAGTATAAGTAAATAAAAGAGGAGTTGAGGCGAAGCTTGGGCGACGACATTGATTTTATTAAATGAAATTTATATAAAATGAGAGAAATAACAAATGTATAGTTGAAATTGAATTAAAATGTATAGAATTTTTGATATGTAATAAATGTCGCCAAAACCCAAACTTGCCTGTGAAATTGTAATGTAGTAGGGATGCGTCACAAGGTTATTGAAGTGATCGCAGTTTAAAATAGATTTGGCCGACGGCCTTAAGTTTTATATTATGTGAGGTTTGGTGGCCTCTTAGTGTTATGAATAACGTTGGTGATCGTAATCACAGTCTATGATCGTTGGTGATGTGTATCGCAGTCCTTAATTGTTGGCGACACGAGGTGTCACAGTCTGTAACTTATGTTTTATTATGTATATGAAAGATTTGAAACGTTGGTGATAGTATTATCACAGTCTCTGTTGTTTGTATTACACGAGGTGTAGAGTAGAGTGGTGTTCATAGCGATGCGGTGCATGCTGTTTATCATTTATTTTGCGACACGAGGTGTCATGGCGTTCCTTGTGGTATCTTCTGGTGGGGCGTGCCACCGCGTTTTAGGGTTGTGTGGTTGGTTTTCTTGGGCCATCTATGTCAGTTATGTAGTTTCACTTCTGCGAGATATTATTAACTAGTAATTTTGAGACTTTTGTTGCCGACTTGACCGTCACATACTGCTTGAATGCGTCTGACGCCCACGATCCAAACCTTTGGATTTCTGCGTCAGATGATCCCATCTGGGCTGCGTGCGTTGCAGCTGACCGTCTCAGCGAGTGGAGTGAGTATTCTTCTCTATCCAGGCCCATCTTTCCTATTGACCATTTGAAATGTTTCGTTATATCAGCGGTCGTGATAGGTCTGTAGGTCTTGGGGAATACTAGAAGTGGTTGGTCTGCATACCTTGTCGGGGCTTCCATTATAGCCTGTTTGTATGCTTCCACTGGGCATATTATTTTATCTTGCGTGGAGGGTAGGAAGACTGTGCGACGTTGGTTATACAGTTGTAGGTTTTTCGCCCATTTTTGTGTCACTACCAAGTTGTCGTTCTTTATGTATACATCCTCCCTCCTTGTATGACGTGTTCTATCGTACTCCTGTATTGTCCTTGGGGCTACTTCCGATTGGCGGAAACCTAACCCGTATAGGATAATTATTGCAAGGCGGTATTGATGCGGTGCTGGGAAATATTCAGACATCTTTATTATTTCCCGTATCTGTTGTGGCTCTAAAGGAGCCATTTGCTTTACTTCGTGGGACTTGTCCCTTTTGGCAGCATCTATTGCCAGTGATACCCGGTAGGAGTACAATGCTTGGTTAGTTGAGCCTTTCTTCTTGAAGTAATCCCTCACCGCCGACAGATAGTTGGTAACTGATTTCGGACTAGCAAGGAACGTGCGTAGGTACTGTATGTACGCACATGCTTGAGGTATGGTTATTTCATCTGGGACTATACTGTATCTATAGGTGAATGCTAAGAAGGATTTAAGTGCCGTCCTTTGGTTGGATAGGGTACCTGGTGCCCTAGCCTGGAACTGCGCCTGCTCTGCTTGTCGTAGTAGTTCGCTGAGCTCCGGATCTGTAAATAGTGAGACTTAGATGTTAGAGATTAATCTCTGGTGCATCGACTAATGGGACAAACACCTTGGCTGCTAGTATAGATTGTTCTATTTTATCTTCCTGATCAGTTTTGTATACTATTTTGAGGTAGTTTAATGCCTGCAATAGCCACATAGCACGCGCGCCGTTCATGTTTTCTTCATTTCTAGACCCATGTCGGAGTGTTTCCGCGGTTGCACAACTTTCAACAATTATGCATACTGTTCGTGCCGTGTCCTTTTCTGATTTTAAGGTGTTCAGGAAGCTGGGAGCTGCTGTTACTACCCAGTCTCTGCCCTTTTTTCTGTCTGTCTTCTGTTTTACTGTCCATTTTTCCCCTGTTGCAGCTGTAATGGCTTCATCTTTCTCTTGTATGTATATACTTGAGGAGACCTGACGTGTAGGTATAAGGCTGACTCCATTCCACATATGGGCGCACGTGTTGATCCATGCTAGATCCTTTTTCATCTCTGTTGTTATGTGTATACGCGTGCGTCTATCATTTCTCAGTGCTTCCAACAAGCGGCGTACAAAAACCCTAGCTGGGGGAACACACTTCGATATGTGTAGTGTGCGGCCGATGATCGACTGGAGTTTTTTGAGTGAAGTTGTTTCTTGTCTGCTCATACTCCTCGCCTCTGTTCTTAGTTGTTCCAGTTTCTCTTTTGGCATGGTTAGTGTCATTTTACTGGTGTCAATAATCACGCCTAGCCATTTAGCACATGTAGTTGGTGTCTGCGTCTTGTCCGTAGCTATGGGCAGTCCCAGGTCCTCCAGTATTTTAGTGGCCTCGTTGTAGCTGTTTTTAGCTGTGTCCCAGTTGTCGGCCCAGCCTATTATATCATCCAGATACATATAGGCTCGGTATCCCCTTTTTCCAAGTATCGCTGTTATTGCTCTGGCCACCCTTTGCATATGGGCGCTGCTCTGTCTTGCGCCGAAAGGCATACTTATGTCGAGATAATACTGGTTGTTCCATCTGAAGTTTAGTAAGGGCCAATCCCCAGGACAGGCTCTAAAGTTTTTGTACGCCCTCTGTATATCTAGTGTATACAGGTACGTAGTCGTTTCAGAGTTCAGTATTTCGTTTACCAACATATCGACAGTGGGTAATGAGTGCTCTCTCGTGGTGCCTAGGACGTAATTTTGCTTTATGAAAGCGTTTATTGACCTGTCATCGGGATATGAGAGGTCCAAAATGATTCGCCTCTTGTCAGGTGTAGCCTTGGGTCTCGACATAAGTGGGTTGGTATGCATCCAGTCGGTGAAGGTTTGTTGGTCGTATGGTCCATAGACTGCCCCGTTATTAATCTCAACATTTATGTAGTTGACGATCTGTTCTGGGTATAGTTCCGCTGATGTGTGGTTATTTGTGTCGAGTGTGTCGCTGGTGGGGCCTATATAACCCAACGGGAAACCGTATCTTACGGCGTCCAGCAGCTCCTGTTCTTGCACTACACTTGTAAGATACATCTCCCATGCTGGGACATTTAGGCCTGTTGGGACCAACCTTCTTGCTCCAATCATGAAAGCGTTTATTGACCTGTTTCCAAAGTATATGAATGAGTGTTTGATTTTGGTGGTGGAAGAAGAAGGAAGAAGGTGGAGAGGGATTGTGGGTATACCAGAGTCAGCGGCTAGGGGGCAGCACCCAATGCCTCGGAATCAAAGATTCCATCCAAATGATTTTGAATTCGTACGACTTGTCTTAAAGCCCATTTCGGCTCTGAGTTCTTGAATTATTATTATTATAAAACTTTTATTCAATAAAACATGTACATTTCTGCTATGTTGTACCGAAGCGGAAAAGTTCCTTCTCAGTGTTGAATGTGTGGGCCCGGCTTAAGACTAAGGCTAAAAGTGTTAATGGGAATCACCTGACCCCGACAATTGGTCAATAGGAGGTCAATAGGGGTCAATAGGGGTTTCCACTACAGACTGTACAGCACCCATTTGAGTGAATTATCCCTTAATTATTAGTCTGGAATACACGCTAATGTTCTCTAAAGAAATGGACTGTGTTGATCTGAATATGAATTCAAGGTGATGTCAGAGTAAAACACTTTTGTCCAATGTACCTGTAGTTTATCGTGATCTTATAGCATCATGATATTAGAATATCATCTGAAGGCCTGCTTCAAGGTTAGCGTATGACAGTTCAGTACTTAAAAATATGGTACATCTTAGAGTAAGAGGTTGTCTCATGGTCTATAGTATAGCCAGAACTATATAAGGTATACATTGCTAATGGCAATGGGCTCCTTAAATCTACCAAAAGCATTATGCCCTCTATGAGTTATCACAGCAAGTCAATGCTCGAAGAGTGTCATTTTCATTTGGTCCTGGATTTTACAATACACGTGGTCTGTCTTCTTATTCGAGTCATTCAGATACTGATATTTATGTATTTTAAGACCAAAAGAGGCTTAATTCAAAATTTGTTTATTTATCTGTTATTATAAATCAAGTGTTGAAGGGCGATATGAATATCCCCAAATTTAACCATCCTAATCCTATTTTTTGCTTCTGAACAGTGCCACACTATATGTATCAGTCATTTAATTTGAAAGTAGCAATGCAACCCCAGCAATAAACACTTCATCATGACATCGCACCATCTAATCTAATCTAATCAATCTGACCGCGATATGATCCATAATTAATGTTGGAATCAGCCTTTCAGAATGTACATCAACCACACACTAACACAATTATAATGAAAATCGAATAAAAACAACCAAAACAAGTTGATCATTGTGAGACTGCATGGATAAGAAAAATATTCTTAAAGCGAGGCACTATATCGCTGCTCCAAGGGGCAGTGTGTTTGACATACCCGTTCCCATGGCAACCCCATGGATTCCTAAGGTTAATGGTGGGTAACCAAGGACGCTCCACACCGTTCACCTGTGTAATACCAACCCCGAGCACCTCACATCAAAGGCTATCAAATGCATCACCCTCCTCCTACTACTACTCCTCCCCCTCGTCCCATGTAGTAAATGGGAATTTTGATGATCACCTGAATAACTCATTTGTTTTTCTATATAGATGGAACGGGTCCAGTTTTTCTAATGGGCAAAGCATTTATCGAATATAAATTTGGCATTTGAGTCCTTTCAACAAGTAAGCCGTTGGTCCTATCCACATTGTGAAATGGTTATATTAATTAATATTCTCCCAATATATTAAAGTAACGGGTTTTAAGTCTTTTTATTATCAATTAGTATGTATAATTGTAATGTAAAGGACTGCATTATGACATAACCTTAGATCCTCATGTATCAATATGTATGGTTGAACAGAGTACCTCTAGAGGCATATTAATTAAGCAGTATAGTGGCACATCTTGAACAATGCCCATCGGATAAATGGGTCTATTCAATCGTGTACCTTATACCATTGGCCATATCATTCGTGATACAGACTAAAAGTAAATGTTTTTCAGTACTGTCCATGTAAAATTTACGTAACTGTTACCAGCATAATTATCCGCCCGTCCTCCCTAACTGACTAGGTCACCTAACATTAACAAAACTAGACATGGCTTTCTGGAAGCCAAAGAAGAATAGGAAAAAGACAGGTGTGGGTGTTTTATATGAAAGTCATAGTGATAGTTGCCTCGCAACATTATAATTGGGGGCGAGAGAAAGGGTCTGCTTGGCAAAACGAATGTGCGGATATTGGGTAATATGACACTTTAAAGAGTCCCACTATTTTGCATTATTGATAAATGCCGGGTGGGGAACCAGAGAGAAGGCTCTTATCTGGAAGATAGCTGTTCAAGTGGATCGATAGCGATGCGTCATATCTGCACAGAGAATCGTTTTTATAGGAGGAACTATTTGCTCCCATCAATGAAGTCAATAAAGTCGTGTGTGGACCAGACAGCGACGTATCAATGGACATATTATGGTTCGTTGGGACCAGGTAACGCGTAGGCCTTTGTACCGGGACGGCATTGTGTCAGCCTTCAAAAAGTCCCATCATACCTCTTACAAATGTGATTCGACACGGGGGGAAGAAGCGCACCGAAACGCTACCTGTATATATAATTGTGTATGTATGAAAGTAGCTCATTTATGGAACTGCCTTCGTGATTCCTCCTTTTTTGTCTTGATTAATGGTTGGTCGGAGATGATGTATCGCGACAGTAATGGCAGAATAGTTAATATACAACCCATTCCTCCCTGCGTGATTAAAACATTATATAAAATATAGTGAAACTGGTATTTGGGGAAGAAGTCTTTCATCAGCAATCAGTGTACATAGAACTAAATCAGTTTGGCTTTTCAATGCTGTGAGTTAGATATGGCATATAGATTATAGCATATGGGTTGTGATTAGAACAGCACTCTGTGTAATTCTTATCCCGATTAAAATAATTTTAAATCAAATCAAACTGTATGATATAGTTTGGTTGAGCAGGGAACATGGGGTTGGTATAACTGATACCGTTAGGAAAGGCTAACTCTCACCTGTGAGTATAAAAAACAAAAGTGCAATGATTTCGTTGCACCAAGCCACTTACAAAGCACAAAACCAAATACCTTTGATAATATGAAAGGTAGTTGGATAATATCAAAGGTAGTAGGTAAACTGAGACATCAGAATTCTTGGTACACCTGTAAATAAGGGCATACTTCGTTATGGCCTTGGTACGAAGGCTTTCCTTTCTTTCTTATTACCCCCTACGTTGGTCCCCCGCCAAATAATTATCAAATGATCTGAGAGGTAATAAAGGCATGCCTTATATTACATCAAAACATTAACCAACATCTGAAATCGTCGTCTGTGGAATAATCGCTTTTAAAAGGTCACATTCGCTGATAGACTCGATCAGGGTAATAGACAATAAACATTCTTGTCCTTGATTATAAACCAATTATAACCAATCAGTATCGTAATGCTATGATTATCTTTCACCGCAATGAGTACGGAAGTTATATGTTAGGTTATTCCAGGATATGCTTCTATACCATTCTATTTACATTACCATGTCAAATGAACTGACATTTTATGAATGTATGTATGAATGAAATGTCCACCAATGGCTAATAAGTATGCTACCTACTTTCCCTAAGGGTATTTCTAGTGAGAGAAATAACCGCCTTATTATGAAGAATGTTAGGAAGGACAAGGTGTTGTAATCAATAATATATCCGTTGAAGATACCTACTTAGTGACTTGATCAAGGCTTAGACATGCCAATACAAATGCAGTATTATTGTCAATAATGTGATTATCCTATTGAGATGTGCTCTTGTAGTCCCGACCAATTATGATACTCTATACCCAAGAGGATTGTATAAAGTTATAGTATTATCTCATTCCTGAGACAATAAGTACCACACGATCACATTAATTTCCTTGATATTTTGTGGCAACGCTTTACATTAAGGAAATTGTTAATAAGAAAGAAAGAAGAAGTTCAGGTATCCACTGATTTTCATTCCGTAATGTGATACCTTCTTGTGTCATGTAATGATTTACTTATAGTGCCCAAGGTTATAGAACATTTACATTAATTACACACATGTGCCAGCAATACATGATCTTCAACTTAGCCACTTCGTAACAGAACGAACTATTAGGATTCTTTTATAACTGTATTGCACTTATATTCGGATAATATTATGAAAGTGAGTATGCAGATAATAGCACTTATATTCGGATAACATTATGAAAGTGAATTATGCAGATAATAAGCAATTATTTCAAGATTCCTCACTGTACTGGTCAACGTATATTATGTTCAGATTATATTTTGGACAGAACATGCCATTTTGACGCCGTACTATTTATTAGAAAAGATTATTCAGTGTGAAAACACCAGAATGCTGTGGTTAAATATCGAAACTTGGATAAGAACCAGTGAGCTACTTACAGGCATAAGCGAGAGAGAAATTAATAAATGTAATATCATGCTAGGATATGACGGTAGCAGAAAAACCAAAGGAATGTATAAACCGGTCGGTATTGGCTGCAAAACGTTGTGTGTATAGACAACGTTTAATGGTTGACAATATAATTATTTTTCAGGTATTTATCAACGAGATCAGGGTTAAATTAAGAATATTATTGTATAACAATGTGGTAAAATTAGAGGCAGGAAAATACCTAGAGTGTGGAGAAAATGAATTGACGAGAGGGAAGTAAGTATATAGTGTAAAATGAGTCTTAAGTGGTGGTGGTAGTGAAAATGAATTGACAAAAAAAACCCACAAAATAAACGCAAAAATGGCAATACTCTATTGTATATGCCAAGGAGGCAGGCTATATTGAAAACTTGTTTGCAACAAAAACAAAATTAAGGAAACCAGGAGAACCTATTTCGAAATGTTCGAGTTCCTTACAATTTATCGACTTAATTCCGTTGAGGTATCAATTATTATGCTGATATGCCTTATCAACCTTAGATCCCTAGCCCTTCAAAGTATCATAAGATAATATCTAGTTTTTCTTCCAGACCCGGAACCTGATAGCGAACGGGAAATAGGGAATCCACACCGCAATCAATTTATCCAATATATTTTGTATTTCAAATAGTTGTAGTTCAGTACAATTATATGTTAATCTTTCGGACTTCATCACCTTGCTCCATGATAATAGGGCCACGGAGTGATAACAGGTGAGAAGTAATTAAATAAAGTAATGGTATTTCGTCGTTCATAATTACCTTTCTTTTGGATAAATACCCCGTCCAGTCTACAACCTTGATTGTATTGCATCATTCCTGTTATGTCCGTTCGTATAATACCCTTTCCGCCAAAGGGAGAATCTATGGTGTTCTATTCCCATGCTGCCATGATTCCTTTTCAACACAAACCAGTAATCCAACGATGAACAGACGAATAAGAAAATATCTTAAGATAATGTCCAGCAAAAGTCAGGTAGCCCAATGTCCAATATACCTTTCCATGTGAACTGAATTATTCCCCCTTACTGACTCTTTCACTAAAAAGAAAGTTAAGAAGTGAAAAAAGAGGGATTTGAGAAGCCTCAGAACTGCCAGTAGATTGCAGCTGTTGACAAATAATGACTGTCTCCGCGGGGGGAATCTCAAATAAATGAAATTGTCGCGCACGTTGTCGCCTCTTGGCGCATGCTCACTATGGATAGCTCGCGACTGGAAAGGCCCAGGTGTCCCAAGCCATGTCGCCTGTGCCAATGGGAGGACGGCGATGTTCGGCCACCTTCATTGGCTTCAAGGATTAACGCATGACCATGAGTCAAATATAAATTGAAGTTGTATGTGTCCGTCCATTGAAAATGTAATATTGTCCTCTTGGTCCACGAATGCACCTCTTTTCTTATATGACGAGAAAGATGCATAACTGCAACCAATGCGTCTTGTATTGAATAGCAAGGTTTGTACAATCAGTGCCTATAGAACTAGGGTTCATGGTGTTAGATACTTCTTTTCTTCAATGTAAGATAGGGGATTTTCCTTGGTAAGATTAGTTACCAACACCTATTTCCAGTTATGGCCATAAACAAAATATCAATATCCCAACTCACTACTTGTTATGATCAAAGAAAAAAAGCTAGAATATACCTTGCGATTTAGAATTATTTTTGAGTAATTATTATTGCAAAAAGATATAAAAACAAAAAAAAATACATTATATATCGAGGCCTATTAGATTTACGATAACCCTCATTGTATTGAATCTCATTTTGATTTGTTTTCATATGTTGGTAGCAAAATACTAAATTCCCGAATATGATTATAAACCCGCTGCAGTTTGGTTCCGAACACAACCGATGTGAGGCGAGTAAGCCAGGTTCGCACTGAAAGCTAACGCACAAGGGTAGACTCAGGTGTGTGGATAAGGGGCTATATTAAAATAATTACCTCCGGCCTTGTTACCTACCTCTACCTTATAGAGTGAAGCCTATTAACATAAAGATAGACTCTTAACCACTGGGTGCTAATGTTCTAACCATGGCTAATGTCTAGTATTATGAGAACAATCGGTTGTCGGTGGCTGGGGTAGGTCAGATGGTTGTTGTTTACAGATTCTAATTAATTTGTTATTTGTTATTTGTGTATACTATAATACAATTGTTATATAATACTATACTAGATTGGTGTAAAACATCAGAGGAAATAAAAGCAAACATTCCCATCACCATAGAGGGGAAGTAGAGAAGAGGGAGCGGGTGGGTAGGATTTATATATGTGTGCATTTGACACATTCACAGAAATTATATAAAGAAATGACATTCAAAAATGAACGAATTTGGTGACTTTTGCTTCCAAATATAAGTTCCAAACTTAAATGAAAATCTGTTTTTAGTGAAATGAGACTTCATCCCCTTCCTAATTAAGTCCTAATCTAAGAAAAATCATGATAACTTACGTAAATAAATAGAGCCTGGCCCAATTATGGGGTATCATTTTTTTCTATGATTCAATAGAGCTATTAAATTTAAATAGATTCTACTCTTGTTCAATGGGATAAGAAATCTGATGACCCTAACGAAACATGTTAAGCTCATTATTATATTCTAACCCTGGGGCTAAAACGAAAGTTCTCGATTATTCAGTAGGTTTGCACCGCGTTTACATGTGCATTTGATGAACACGCGTCTAGCCTGTAAGTAGTATACGGAAATGAAGCTCATTAGAGGGCAAACTTAATTGCCATGTGCAGACCTGCGCGACGTTGCGGGTCGTCGTACAAAGAAATTCCTTTCATTAAAAGCCGTGACATATTGAATCAGTCGCTGACAGTTCCTTTGCATGTGGTATCTTGTTTTATACTAAATTCCATTGTAATATGGGCAAACATAGGAGAATGTGGGGCGAAGTGCCATTATCAGCAGATCCGTTGGTACATCTGTATGTGGCGTCGGCAAGTATACATGTTTTGAATGAAAATGGAAATTTGCTTTGTCTTGAGGTCAATGTTCCCAAATGAAAATCATTTATAATGGATCTTGCTCCTGAGGCTAATAAAAGATATTTTTAATTTGGAATATTTTAACGTCGGATATTTCGATTCTCCTATATTCTCTGAGTGTGTTACATGATGATCAATCAGAAAAAAACTATTTTCTATTTTCTATCTATATATATGTAACGGTCCTACGTATACATCTGGTTCTCCTCAAGAAGCTAAACATTGTCACGTTGAGACTGACCACCTGGGCGTCACCCATTGGCTGACACCCACCTGGCCAATCAGAACTGGACCTAATGAACCGTTGTTCATTATCCCGGATATAAGAGACTGCTTGGGGCACTGTCCAGCAAGTTGCCTGCCTGATTAACACAGAGGTTATACCATCACACTCTATACCTGTAACAGGAATAAATACATCTTTAAACGTCATCATCATATCTTCCCCACCACCATACACCAACACCAATTTATCTGATCGTTGGATGGGCCAAAATCGGTCGGATGTCGACATTGGTTTCGGTGGATTCTAGCTGGCTCAGAATTATAACAGACTAAGAACCCAAAAGTCTCATATTCCTTTATTCCAATGGTGATATTACAGAGATTTCTAGTGGCAAACGCTGTTCATTTCTTTTTTTCTTTGGCGTAAAGATGAAGTTTTGCACTTGCAACAATATGTATGGATAATGCAGGCAGCCATGACTCATGCAGCTATACTATCCACATATAATGACAAAATACCCCAAATTCATCATAATCCACCGATGTATTTAACCAAATTAGATCTTCTATACCATTAGTATTAGGTCTATTTATAACTATTATGTAAGTTTCTTGTCAACACGACCCTTCCCAATAAACAGTTAAACCAGAACAATGTACGTCAACGCGACTTTTACTTACAAATCTAATGTATATCTACCTACATATTGTGACTGGAAAGATGGAGGCAAAATTTATTAGACAAAATTGACCTTTCAATGTTTATAAATATTACATGAGCTGATATGGGAACCGGTTCTAAATCGCGATCTCACTGAATGCCATTTCCATTTGTAATATATCTACACCTTAAAGCTCCTACCGACCAGCCCAAACAATTTTGGGAATTAAACCCTGCCCATACACAGCCGATTTGTCCCCGATTGTCCTCCGATTTGGGTCTCCCGATGAATCCTACGATTTCATTTTAAGTGCTGGTTTATATTTTTCAAATAACATCAACAAGGATTATCAAATCAAATCGGGGGGCAATCGGGAGGCAAATCGGCTGTGTGTGGGCAGGGTCTTAATCTATGAAAGAATGTATAACATTGTTCTTGAACAGTGACACTTTCCACTAAATCTAAAATGCATGAAGTATTCTGTAATCCTTCTATGTATTCGTTGTCACTACCATGAATACCAACCCAGAGATAGTGGCTACAAAATAGACAAGAGCGAATATTTTATCAGCTCTGCAAGTCACACGCTTCCATTCGTGCAGTATCCCTTCAGGGGCCAGCACATTGTCCTGCACGTTATGATTTATTGCGTGTCCCTCCGATGACTCGACAGAAATTAGACTCCGGCCTTCCTTCAGTTCTTGGCCACTACTAATGGAAGTAGCGCCGGTATGATCTTCCGGTTTTGAGTCAGCATTTGTCCTGTCACCTTCCCGCAAACCACAGCTTTGTGTGCTGTATTTGGTAAATCGGCCCTGCGGGGTTCGCTTGTGAAAGAATTTTGCGTTCGCTCCGCATAGACTTTTTATGATCGGAGGTAATCGTAAGAGCTTCCTTAACCAGAGCGGCGGCGGTTTCCATATTGAAGCACAATTGTGGACTCTAATAACGAACACGGTCCAACCGATTGTTAAGAGGGTTAGGACCATGTTGATTATGAAGAGGATACCTGTAAATAGAGAGATGACAATAAGAACAGGTTATACCTACTGTTACAGAATCGCCCTGTTGCGTAATTCATTAGCTTCCACTTACATAACTTTTATTGTCCGATCGACTGCCCTGCCTTTGGAAAATGAACAATAATTGACGCTAACAATTTGGGCCTATATAATCTGAATGGCGGATAAATAGTCTGGCATGTGATAAATATCTAAAGTAGTTTCCATATTATCGATAGTCTGGGAAGTGTTGTTTCTCTGTGGAGATGTGTTGCAACAAATTAGTGGGCAACAAAACCATGTGTTGCCGCTGTTTTTCCTCTAGTGGAGTTCCGCTATTATATCATATAAGATACCTCATATTATATAAGATATCTGACATAAATGAATTATATGTATCATAAATGCTTATTAGCCATTCCGTTCCTTGGCTTTATAAGATTACGTATAATATATCTTATACACTCAGGTTTTTACCGAATCAATTAATAGACCTGTCAGTGAACCATGTATGGAGGAGCTCGCCACTCCTCTCCACCTACAGAACCAGCTCAACAACATAATTGCATATCACTAGTGGATATTACGAATGCAACGGCCTACTCAAGTATTCTGATAGAAGTAGTTTTGAGAGTCTAGCAAGAGTTCTTCTTTATCATTAATACTGATTAGTACAGTGTGCACACATATCAAACCCCACAGCTTTTTATATTTCCAATTCATAGCATGTCATTAGAAACAGTGCATGCGGACTGTCCAACATCAGGACTTTTTTTTCTAGAATTACAATTTTCTTCCTAGAATGTCCGTACTACATTTGTGATGTGTTTCTGGAAAATGAGTCACAAGTCGCAAAAAGGATATTTTCCAAAGCAATTCATTCACAAGATCTCTTTGGTTGAATATTTTGAATTTTGGAGAGTTTAGCGCAATAAGTCATATCAAGACATGTACCAAATTTCAACATAGTGTATTAAATATATCCTTGTGTTTAGAAGGTGACTTAGACTATGGAGTGTGTAGTTACTTTAGTGGTTATTGTCCACCCAGATTTTTGTTTTCAAACATAGAATATAGAAACACTACTTAGATCTATGTCCTTAAATGTTCACTATCATTAGAATCCGCTTGATCTAATCTTTTCAAATATAATAGTGTCTCAAAGGGGGTATTCCTGATGGGGGGTACATTACAACTGCTACACCTGTCCTAAGCATGGATGTGTCAGGTGACATGATTCCCCCAACATCTCAATGGTACAGCAGGTGTATATTAACGTCATTAAAGGTAAACACCGCGGAGGTGTCCTCGCCCCCGCCCCCCCCCCCCACCCTAGTGTTGGACGGAAACACTTGGGACTGCATAGCTATGCATACTTGCCGTTCACTTCCATACCAGCATTTTGCTATACGTGTAGACCTGTTTGTATTCTTTTCATTTGTTTCGTATATTTGAAATTTAAAAGAAATAACGTCTGATGCGGACAATTACGCCGTGGCCCATATCCACATCTAGTTTTGCATGTTCAGTGTCATCTACTGTCAGCTACTTTTTGTTATAATTGTTTTTACCCATCGTACTTGCATGGGGACATTACATGTTATGACAGTTGAGCGGACATCGAGTGGGTTACTTTTATGCTTATTTTCTTCTGATCCCCGACCATGCGCTGTTGGGTTTGTTGGCGCTTCTCAACTGTTATATATTATATGTTTTCTGAATGTTTATTTGCTCAATTTATTTCCACGATTAACGTTTTCCAGACCTGTTTGTGTACCTTATCAAAATGGTTGTAGTTTCTGAGCATGTCACACTATGGAACACTTAGTTCTTAATTCACACATAGCACTCATACAAGTCAATTCTACCTTCATGGAATACTTTCTGTCTATTTATTATACACACATTGCTTTGAAAACAACGTATCTAGAGTGAGTTACGCATAGATAGTGCGTATTTCACTAGTGAGTTACGTGGGGTTGTCATGGCCACCAATTTGGGTTTTTTACCACTGAAATTCAAATTTATGACTCGATCTTTGTCTATTAATTTTCATGATTGAAAGCATATAATAATAAATCTGTCAACTATATATATATATATAACTCTTTGATTTCAGTCGCTTAGATTTTCACACTCCTTCAACTATCTCGATAGTTAACCTGTATGTATGCTACTCGTGCGTACTTACACATAATGGGTGGCGCCCGAGCTGAATCTGGTACTATCCCGGAGATGATAAGTGAAAAGACAGAGTATGCCATGAACACAGTGAGTCCGACAGACATCCTCTCGCCACACTCCGGTGGTAAAAAGAGACTTAACTGAAACAACAGGGGGGAAAATGGCGTATTTGATTTAATGGTATATTTTACTCTCTATTATATAACATTTTACTCAAAGGACCTTATATAGTTCAAATCAAAGGGTTGAGATTTGACATGCTCTTCATATATATTACATACTACCAAAGTACCCGTCCTCCGGACGGTCCCCCTTTCCCACTTTTCCCTCCCCCTCTTCTGTATCTCATATCTTTTACCCCCCCCCCCCCCCATCCCTCTCCAATTCCCCCAACCTCTTCCTCCCCTCTTCTTCACTCTCCCTCTCCCCACTTTCCATCCCTTCCCCTCTCTCCCCTCCCGCTTCCCTCTCCTACACCCTCTTTTCCCTCCCCCTATTCTCTGTCTGTCATATCTTTTTCCCTCTCCGATTTCCCCACCCTCTCCCTCTTCTTCACTCTCCACGTCCCCCTCCCCTCCCCCTGTTGCTAGGGACTCTTGTGAGATGTATTGCAGGGGAATCCCACATTGCCTTGAGTGGTGGGACATAGAGGCATGACCTAAGTTTCTTCTAGTTCCACCCAGTGGCTTTCCCAGGCTATGAATAGAGTGTGGATATCCGATTAAAAAGGACTTCAAAATCATATTTTACCCCAGGTACCTTCACAAACCACATCCCTAGCAAGTAGCCCCCTTCTTGCCACCCACTGAAAAGGGGTGGCAAATCCTCGGCACTGCGGCATAGGCAAACCACCTATGGCCCACCTTAGATCCAACTGATAGAAACCACCCATCGGTTTGCCTAAGGTGGCTCGCCACTCTTTAGCACATGGCATACCACTGGTGGTTTGCCGAATAGGGCCCTCCACTGTTCAGCAAGTGGCATACCACCTTCGGTTTGCCTAATAGGGCCCACTGGAGATCAGCATTTCCACAAAATCGGAGTATAAACGTAATTACATACATGATGTGTTACAGAAAAATGAGTCACAAGTCGCAGAAAAATGCGATATCATCATATTCATTAATATCAAGCAGATTCCACTGATAGTAAAGATTGGGACATTTGATAAGTATTTCTATATATTTGTTTATGCATGAAATAAAGTTAACCTTATTTCTTAGTGGTCACTCACTATAGTAAATTAATTATATATATATCCTTAGGATAACCTTAGATATGCATTGGATACATTCAATACAGTCTTGACATTGAGTACTTGTATTCATATCTGATCATTTCAATGAGTCCTTGTAAATAAATCCATTTGAAAAATATCACTTTTGTGAATTATGTCTCATTTTCCTGTAACACATCTTATAACCAACAAACACACTACACAATAATTACATGTTTTTCCCCCTCAATTGGTAACTTCATTTTACATCGGAATTATGTGGTGAATATGTCATATAATACCTTGAGGTAATAGGTACAAAAGTATGAAGTCCATATGATATATTGAGTACATCTATGCGTTTCATATAGTGGGAGAGCTTGTGTGTGCGTGTGGGGAGGGGGATTGGGCAGGGGTGGGGGTCCTGGGTAACCATGGCAGGCAAGCAAGCAAGCTTACAGCCCAAGCACTTACAGGCTAACCGTCAACAAGGAAGGAAGTACATTTCAAATCTCAAATTGACTGGTAACAGCATGAAAGTCGTGGTAAGTTACCTCTTATTCATTCTCTAACCATCTAAATCGATATTCATCAATATGCTTTGGCTATATCATATCTCACATGTATAGAGCATACTAAATAACACCAGTTACATTGATAAGAAAATATTTGAATTATAGACAACCAACGGGCATTTCACTCATTTATATCTTGGATAAATTTCTCTAGTAGATGTTTTTTTCCTTTCAGTTGCAGGATTTACATCAATGTAGCTGTGGGTTGATGTTGTTCCCAAGATTTGGAGCCATTAAATTTATATCAATAATCTTTTAATATCTTGAGGTTTAATGAATATGCCATTTCACACCACACCACAATGTTTTTGTTCACAAAACTTAAATTGGTAAGTGAATCTTTCTTATATAATTCATGAATTCTTTATATTTTATTTGTATATTGTTTATTTTCAGATCATTTGAAGATGTGATTTTGAAGCAAGACAGTGTTTTCTTCTTTTAAGAATACATACGTCCTGGAGCATACACATTGATGTAAAAGCTAGGGTTATAATAGTGCATTAGATATCGCATATAACTTCCCATCTCCTCCCTACACACCCAACCTAATCCCCAGCCTACAACCCCACCCTTCATTCTCCTCTCCCTTGGGACCCAGTACCAAGCAAGCAAGACGGTTATAGAAACAACAACCAGGCATTATAATTAGCACTGGAAACAAAGGATTCTTAGTTCTGGCGGGAACTATTGGCAGGAATACATGATGTAAAATGAATTGCTCTGTCTACCTATTATATCACTGTTGTGGTTACATTATTCGATGGCTTTATACATAACCATGATTTATATTTTAGGTGACAAGGAGACATCCTGCCAAACAGATTGTTGAAACATCTGAAGAAATCGAAACTAAAGGTAAAGACTGCATGGACAATAAAGTAAAGTAAGCCTTTCAATACTCACTATATTTAATTCGGATATGGTAACAAGAATGATATTCTCATTGTGACTTAGTCCTCAATACACAAATTCATTTAATTCAATGACTAGATACATGATTTAATCGTTCATTATCGGTTCATTATTCATCTAAAAGACTTCCTCATATTATATTAATGTCATTAATTTTAATATGAATATGTCATTACTTATCATCAAACTTTTATTCTTCTAGAGATGATTTTTAGATCTACAGTGTCTTCAACGACATAAGAATGGAGGCAAGAACAGAAGTAGACTGCAGTACCCACTGAAGAATAAGGGAAATACTATCCACATCATGAAATGGAATATGCCTAGGGATTTTGTTGAACAATTTGATGAAAAGTGATGTTTCTTCAATATTCAGAACTGATGAAGCTATAATAATAAAATAAACTAGGTTTTGAAAACCATACCCCCTTCCCCACCACAACCCCCACCCCCTAAAAGGAAACGACACCCCAACCATAACCCCCACCCACCCACCCACCCACCCACCCACCCACCCATTAATTCCCCAGGGTTCACAAGCCACCCATGATCCACCCTAGTTTCGAGTTCTATCCCCCTATGGCACATAGTGGCTTGCCGAAGATGGCCCCCTTGCTATCTGTGGGTGGTATGCCACCAGTGAACCACCCGATATCTGCCAGTTGACCACCCGTTAGCCATCTATGGGCTGCCACCAGTGGGCCTCCTGCTATCCTCTGTGCAAGAATTCCGTTGATAGCGGGTGGAAACCACCTATGGTCCACCCGCTATGCCACCAGTGGGCCATATGCTATCCGAATGCTACTGTCTACTAGGGATACTATGTCCTCCAGACAGAGCTGACGGAACTGTACAGGGCACAAAAACAGCTGGGAAGATCACACATTCCCAGAACATGCATGATAAAAAAACACTGGTTGAGCTTTATATATTAGATAAATGCATGGTCATATATAACAACGCCAACATTATTTTGAATTTTCAAGGTTCTGTAACAGAAACAGATTGGCTGAAATGACCCAAGAAAAATGCACTATGAATCGTATAGGTTTGAATAGTTTAAATATTTTTGGTAATTTACAAATTTACTGTGAAAGATTAGGGCTAACGTTTCATAATTAAATTTAATTCAATGCCTACTTACCAGCATGACGCCACTCATTAAATAACTGGGAATGATAAGATTAAGTACGTAGAACAGGGGATTCCGAGTCATGATTATATCAAAATGTACCATCGTAAAGTTGGTTCCAAGGCTCTCCTCCTGCAAAAAGTTGAATGAAGGAAAGGACAATTTTTTTTTCATTTCATGCTATCAGATATCGCGGTGGTCGTAAGAAATAGTGTGACAGTAGGGAGGTTCCGCAAGCAAACGTATCTCAATAACGTAACCGTATCCGTATCTTTTTTTGTGAATTACGTCGCATTTTTATGTATAAAAATAAATTGTGAGATGAAACATTTCGCTTAATATGTTATGTTACGTTTTTCCTGCCACGTTTTTCTGAACAGATTTCTTCATTCTAACGTATATTTGTATATCAGAGATACGGATACAATAAATGTAAACTTATGGTGTAGGAAAAATAAGATTTCTACTAACATTGAGAAAAACAATCTATTAGAAATAATTCCTTCAAGAAATGAGGATTTTTCTACTAAATACATATCCAAACTTAGAAATAAAGAAATGAAATACACAAAATCATATCCCTATCTAGGTCTAGTTATTGATAATAATCTAACATTTAAAGAGCATTTAAGCCAAAAGATATGTCAAGCTTCAAATAGACTTAAAGCTATCAGAAAAATTCAAAGATCACTAACTTGGCAGAATATTATGACACTATATAAAGTGGCTGTAAGGTCTATACTGGATTTCGGTGATTGCATCTACAATGTGGCACCCATATCCTTACTTAATAAACTGCAAACAATACAGAATTCCTTCATTAGAGTAGCTTTTTGCCTGGATAAAAGAGTGAATGTAGAAGATCAACACAAAGATCTTAATTTAGAATTTTTAATTACGAGAATTCAAGAAAGCACCATGCACTTCACACGGCTTTTGAATTGAGTAACCAAGATGCTTTTATTGATAAAAGAAACTTAAACCTTAGATCCTATAAGAATTGGAAAGTATTAATAGTACCTCAACTACATACTGAAAGGATGAAAAAATCACTACTTTATCAAATTCCAATGTTATGCAATGGGTTGTCTATAAAAGGGAAGTCATATCAAAGCATAAAAGAATATAAAACTTATGTATTCAACAATATAACCTAAGACAAATTAAAATAAACATGAAGTAGCTGAAACGAAATAAACCTTCATCTATGTGAAAGGGTAATTCTAATCAAACAACAGTGATATATGATTTCACTTTACTTTACTATTATGTATAATTGAAAATATCAATGATAGTAACTAAACTATAAAGGATATATTCAGCTCCTATAAATAAATTAACAAGAAAAAGCATGTTTTCTCTTAAACATAATAAAGTAATTGATATGGAATAATTCAATGAAAATGTTATGTAGGTCCATGTAATGATATAATTATGTTACGACCGATACGTTCATTGTTTTTTTAACTGCATTTAAAAATCAGTTCTCATCTAGACTACGATATGTACTAGTATTATTTTATTATATGACCCATTCTCACGAAAATTGTGCAGCCCATCCTAAAACAGTCAAAATTATATTTTGCTTGATCGATCTGAGAGTTGGTAGGTTTCAAGGTAATATATAAGCGGTAATATATCTGAGTTTGCCATTAAATTAGACCATTATTTTTTGTACAGGAGGTTATCAAATATTGGTGTAGAAAAGTTGGTGAAAAAACGTCGCACACCCCTATATTTCTTAGTAATGAATATCTCTCTTATTTATTTTGTATATCATGAATTATTTCTATCACCATTCTCTAACTAAATGTTTTCTTGATGTAATAGCCAAGAAAAGTTTTTCTTTTCCTGTCTTTACACTTTTCAAATCAGGGACAACAAAAAAGTCAGAAACTGAATTCCCATATCAATTAGATGAAACATCCTATCATTGACTGTATCTTTATTTATTATTCTCAAATCGTTCTATTTTGTCTGTTATTTTTTTTATTTTTTTTTTAAGGATTTTATTTCAACTTGGTTGCCGACTCCCCTTTTCGGGGTTAGTTCTGTCGGGCCAAGATGCAAATTGATTTGTACAGAGATTCTATGTTCATTTTTTATACATATAAACATGACAAGTATGGAGTGATAAATTCTATATAAATTATAATAAAATATCAGCTTTTACCCCTGAGTATGATAAGATACCCAGATTTTTGGTAATTATCCACATTTTAGGACTTTAAATTTGGGCGACGTTTTTTCAGAGTGAAAAAACGTCGCCCAATCTATGTCAAATTTAGTCAATTATATAAAGATTGAATGATATTTTCTATTTTTTTAATACATGACTGACACTATTTTAGACCATTTTAGTATGATTTATTGAAAATTTGTCATTCATGACAATATCCACTCAAGGATGGTGATGTTTTCCTGCAGTAGAGTAATATATGATGTGTTTCGGGAAAATGAGTCACAAGTCATAAAAGTGATGTTATTGAAAGTGGTTAAATCCCCAGATCTCTTTGTTGGAATATTGTCATTTTCGAAGTGCTTGGTGCTAATGATCATGGCAATATCTGCACCAAATTTCAGGACAGTGCATTAAATATATCCTTGATATATCCGTGCATTCTTGTCAAAGAATGGTAACAAGAATATATGTTGCATCCTGTCAGGTCCATACCTCTTCCATGCAATGTATCATACTCACTCATCTACATGAAATATATATATCAATCTTTTTTATTTTGTTGTAGGAAGCTACCTAAGGACCTGTTCCTTAAAACTCAGCAGGATACAAACATCAAAATCAAATTATTTATTGAATACAAGGATTCTAATGGGGGCGACGTTTTTACACTGCCAAGTCATATATTGAATGAAAACTGTAAAAACGTTGCCCAATCTAAAGTCTAAGTAACTTACTTATTATAATCTTGACAGCTACTGAAGATCATTTTCCGCCAAGTTTAAGATCATATAATAGTAAATAAATGGAAAATTATTTAATTTGGCCAATATTTACCTCATGTTCTTAGGTAAAAACATCCTCATAATGTAGAAAAAACGTCGCCAGGTGGCGACGTTTTTTCCACCTATTATTAGTATCAGTGTCACCTAAGGTCTGAGAATCTTCCAATGGTGGTATACATGTGTCTGCCAAGCTATGCTTATAAAATCAGAGTTCTTATACAAAATTGATTTAATTATTTTAGAAAGCACAGCCTTTTTGTCTGACGACGTTTTTACACCTCAATTTAGCCATTTTCACATTTATTGACTTAGTAGCATTAATTCTGCTGATATATTCAGCCTTAATATATCATTTTATTCGGTTTTCGTCCTCCATTCTATGGCACAAATTTGATTTATGTGTATTTTGATTCAACTATATTTTTTTCCAACATAACTATGAGTTTGGTAATGATTAATTGGGTATAATCCTTGATTTGATTGTATGTACTTAAAAAAATATACATCACAGATACACAAAAGTATATATTTTAATGATGCTTATGTCAAGACGGATGTATCTAGTCAATTCATTTGTCTTTAAGATCAGAATCGACCAAGTTATTGGCCAATAAATCGAAAAAACGGGGGGTTGCACTACTTTCGTGAGAATGGGTCATATATAGATTGAAATCTAAGCATTTGTAAAATCGTGTTAATGACATCTGGTAATAGCATAGAATTATAACCATGGAATGCCAACTTGCGCGCCGTCGCCGTTGACTCAATGCAACAAGCTTAAGTCCCCGAGAATTTGGCGAGAAAGCGCGAGAGAAGGGATAGTTTACTTCCGGTCGTTTTTAAGACGTGATACTGATAGCCCGTAATAGCCAGTATTGTTCCCATTTGAGATAAAAACAAGTGGTATCAGACCAAAGCAACGAAAAATTCATATACTGTAATGATAGACCTGCCCAATCTCCTTCCAAAAACATTTTCACTTCCAATTCATGTGGATTAAAACATAAGAAATTCCATGGTTAGAGTTCTTTGGTAATAGTAATCTTTCAAATTACGAGGGAGACTTGGGAGACCTGGAATTCCAGAAGGTGTATGTTTATATTACGTATTGTATAGCTTTGTTCCTTTTTCCGATGGAATGTATCTGTATTGACGGAAATAAAAATAGTACATACACATACATACGTTTACGTTTACGTATAGGTTCGACTTGCGGAACCTCCCTAATAACTTTCCCCGCGTGCAGAGTGTGGATTATCTGCTGCACGAACGCTGCTGCTCTCTGGTGAGAACTCGATAAGTGTGCATGCATCTCTGGTGATAACTCAATGCACAAAGATACACCCCTGCTGTGTTGTCGATTGCGCTATAGTGTTATTTCCCCAATGTTTCTAATATAATGCATACAAGCGCAGATCATTTATGAGAAACATCATGATAAAGGGATTTAGGAAGTGTTATACGTCAGTGGCCATGTGAATGACTTACTATATATACATCTTTCTCACATGTGATGTCCACAACGTTCCATGATCCTTCGTGTTCCAATTCATTGCTTGGTCGTTCTTTGAGATAGTAAGTTAGAGCAGTGTCGTCGTACACCCACGAGCCCATTGTTAGTCGACAAGTCTGCATAAAGAAAAAAACAGATTTATTTATAATTCATGTATGCATTGACTTACATTGAATGCCTGCACATCATACTCCTCTTATTTATAATTGGGAATATTACACCCAATATGTATACATTTATTGTAGAAATGAATAGTCAATTTCAAATGGGGGAAATCGCATTTATATCTACCTGTATATCGAAAGGAAACCACATTAGGTCTACCTGGCAAGCGGCCTCAACCTTTACTGGCATGACATTTAACACAGTGCCATCATAATTCAGCAGTAGTCTTTCTCTCCCCATTCCGATGAATATCCCTGCCATATTGTGGGATTCGCCAACACTGTTAATATATTGAGCGACGATCACAATTTCGACCAAGGAGGAAACCATTCCGCATTAAAACTTTTTAATGTCCATCGATATTACATTTGTCTGTTTAAAAGAGCTACGATCTTGATTAAAGGGCCTAGTCCACAAGGCCGATTAGTCATGCGATTTTGCGCCGCATTGGACTATTTTGCACTAAATACTGTGAGAATCGCATGAGAATCGGTTTAGTGAACTAGACACTTAAGCGAAATACGCCTCTCTGCATACTTCTCACCCTCAGCCTATGGAGGAACAATGGAATTATAAGTATGAAATGTATCTCTCGATACGTAACCAGGATATTATAGACTGTTTTATTTCTTAATAATTATTTATATAAAAGTATTATCTCACAGATTATATAGATAGAGGTCCGGAGTCCAGATATAATTTGCTGGCAGGTAAACAGTCTTGATGCCCTCTTCAGCAGTATAGTTCCACGAAAGTGTTTCATCCGTCCAATTCTACTGAAATATGATGCTATCTTAGTTGTAATATTTGAAAGTCCCTTCACTGTTGTGATTTTTAAAATTTATGTAAAGAAGGAAATCTATTATAATATATAGTATATATTCAACATAAAGGACGGTTGCTTTCTAATTGTCCCTACTTGCTTAATCCAGATAACGATGGTGAATACCTCTCTCTTCTCATCCTAGAAATAATAACGAGGGTGCACTCATTAATTTCATGGATATGCTATTTAATGACATCAAGTTCCATGATTGGGTTAACTATATGTACATACTGCATACCATATCTTCTTTTACTTCCCAGACTATCTCTATACGGGATGGGCATGTTTCCTTTCAATAGTGAGAGGACGTTTGACTATGATTTACATTTATAATCAAACGGAAATGCGAATATGCAACCTAGGAGCAATCTATGGAACATAAACGTCGAAGAAAAATGTATGAACTCATAACCTTAATATACATTTATTTATCTCTACTCGATATAATTATATCAACATCAGTTGAACATTACACTTGGCATGATATGTGCCGTTTAAAAAAATAGATCACGTTGTATTAGACCCAAATATTTCTAAATGTATTCCCCTTAGATTGAGAGAGAGGCAAGATTTATTAATCATATTCGTGATATTGGCATTACCAATATAGATATAAATACTATTACATACATTAACAATTGTCAAGACTTGTTAAATCTAGTGTCAAACCAATTGTCTCTTCTTATAAATATTTTCCCATTACTTTTTATGGAGTTGCTTGGCAGTGAAGGTAAGGTCACGTTCTATATTGCGTGTGGATGTGTACAGAAGTGGTCCCACTATATGATTGGAACCACTTACCACGGAAGAGCATGACTCGAGCATGAGGCTGTAGAAGGAAGTCCAGGCGCTTCTCAATATACAGACTGTGCTAGTTGCCTTTTGTCAAACATAGCCAGCATGTTTCGGTATGATTGGTAAGCCTACAGACATTAGGGAGATGACACCCAATGCATGCATGAGAGGTCGAAGTATTATATTAGGTTGAGGAGAAGGCCGATTGAGCATGCAACATAATATTAATCCATGGCAACTGTATATATATGTCTCAAACTCTCAAACATTCCATGATGTCAGTTGCGGTAAGCTTTTGAAAGGTTCTACCGAAAGTTCTCACACTCTAGACAAAAAGAATATTTAAGGGCCTAGTCCACTTAGCCGTTTCACATGCTATTCTCACAGAATTTAGTGGAAAAGATTCCTCTGCGGCGCAAAATCGCATTGGAATCGGCCTAGTGGGCTGGGGCCTTTAGAACACCCAACAGTCTATAATTATGACCTTAGAATCGTCTACAAGCTGAATAGGAGTTTAGTATTGATGTGCACGTAATCCTTACAACAGTCTTGTCAATCATCGGGTGGACACTGTATTTTGATAGCACACTCGCAATCCGATTTACACCATGGGCTTACGCGTGCATGCTTAAGCATTTCTCAACTATATCCCATCGAAGTCAGAAGCCAATTATGCGACAACTGGAACAATTCCCCTTCTCCATAATAATGGATAGAATTAACTTGGTATTTGGATTGGTCTCTTTACATGATAAAATGTGCATTCATGAATATTCATAGAGAACTACATCGATTTGTGGGTGGTCTAATTTGTTTCGAAAATCTATCTGCACGTATTATATGCGCTGTAATTAAATTCATATGAAAGGTGTCTCCCCAAAATATGGATTTGCTTATACAAGTACATGAATACTCATATGCTGTCGCCAAGCATCCACCATCAAGCGTTAGAAATAAAAGGCAGTTTCTGATTTTTTTACGGAAGGGTTTCAAATCCATCAAAAAAGGAATTAGTATGCATAGCTCCATGAAAACCCGACTCTTCTAGGCAGTGCAAGGGTAAACACTGAAATGTAATGTTTATGCATGCAGGTCATCGCTGTTCATAGAAAGTGACCCTGTCCTTCTGTGTACCCAGTTCTATACTCACATACCAGACTCAGTATCTGGCTCAAAGTCATGCTGATGTCCACGTCTACCACTTGGCTTGTATTGAGCACGGGTCGGGAATCTGTAGAGTAGTCCTCAAGTAGTCTACGGATGAGTTTAGCTTCTGTTGACAATCCAGATACTGAAATGAAATAGAATCGTACTGAAGATTTGATTGTGTGAGTACTTATACATATTGCATGGTATACGACGAATGCCAACCATAACATCATATACAGTAGGCCTACATAGACCAAAAAAGTCTAAACATGTTTTTTCACTTTGGGATAGATACAATTTATGCATTAGATGGTGGAATTAATTGTTTTATTAAGAATTTCCAACTAAACTGTCCATTCATAGAAGGAGAAAAATATGCGAATACACTCATCTAAAGAATAAAGAATTCGCCCTGGGTGGTACCATAATAAGGGGTCCATGGCCCTCAAATATATTGGGCGAAAAAATATCGCCTCAATCCCATAAACCTAACACCATCCTCGCCAGCGGGTGACATTGGAAGCTAATCCATATTTGCACATCTAAATAATCCATTATTTGCACGTGTAATGCGTCAAACAATGGCCACACTAAGAGCTACTGCTAATCGCATTACTCAGCTTGTATAGATATCAATTACTACTGAAGTTAGGAGAAATGCATGTGCCTGATCTGAAGAGTGGTAAAATGTTGGGCCTTTGGATATCAACTTTGGTTATGTATATATCAACTTTGATTATAGGTTCTAAGCCAGATGTGAGAATCATGACATATAATATTATAATGTCATCAAGTGTGGAAATGTGCTTGGTATGTTCACACGAGCGTAGTGACCACAATTGTCTCGAAATACAGATACTGAGATGGGGTAGATCAATTCCAGTACTGCATTCAAGGGACACGATTAAACACAATGCAATGAACTCGTACACATATATATTAAAGGCAGGTACAAAGAGTCCACCAACAGGCCCGAAATGGAGGTTATTAATCATGTTAGTCTCCATACCTAAGATGGTTATAGCCCCTAGACCGTCATCATGAAGACAGAGACTAAAAGGGCGTATTTTAGACTCCAGATCTTATATTAGCAAAACCTACTATAGAATAAGTCTTGCGATGGAACTGGCTACATATAATAGAGCCAGACTAATTACGGGGTTGACAGAAGAGTCTGAGCGAAATGGCTGCGCTGGATCTCCTTCAGAAGTCTAATAGCAAACACCGATCAATCACTTACTGACACTGTGTCTGCAAAGACTTACAGAAAGGTGAATAAGTGATGTTATGGGACTGATTCTGCTTTGGGACGAACCAGCCTCATCTTTGGCTTACCAATTAAAAGTTTTTCTTTATTTTCTATTTCCAGCTCCTACTCTTAGCAATTTGATAGCACATCGTGTGGCTACTTTATTGACAGTATCCATGCAGCGACCATACACAAGTTTTATCACAGATGAGCGATTCTTTATCCTAGTGATAGATATACCAAAAAGGTAGATTTACTTTGAAAAGTTAAGTTTTCACTACACAAATACATGATGAATGTAGGGACCGATGTACGTAACACATGCAAAGAAATGAGAATAAAAGTGTATATAATTATATACATGTACATAATGATAAGGGGGATTTGTTGCTTATACATAAACCTGAAAAAAAGTAAGGGTGTAATGTCATGTGAAGCAGCAATCATGAACTCCTAGTCAGGGAAGTTCATTCATGTCATGTATGACAGTAGTGTCGTCACCATGGCAATGTCCGCATAATAGTAATTTGTCTTTGATTTGCTAGAAGCATATAAATGAAACATATGAGGTGTTTATCTGCAACTGAATCTAGGTCTTCCAGAACCCAAGTTCAGAACATACCTAGTAAAATACTGAATCCTAATAGAGAGTGATTCAGGGATCAGCTGCTTTCACAAGTATAGGTATGCAAGAATGAAGCTATCAGGGTGCAGCATGAGAAGCTTGACCTGACTTGACATAACCCAGCAGACCAAGGAGGCGAGATAGCCATCCTAAATAGGCAAAACGAAGGTAGATAAATGCAAATTCATATATATTTTCGTTTTTTTTAAAAAATATTTTTTTATTGACCTTGTACATCAAGTAGGCAAAGTCATCACAAAGAAGTTCTAAAAGGATTAGAAAACCCCCACTGGGTGAAGGCTAGTAGATGTTGGCTTTTAGATACCCTCAATTGGTTTCCCCACACACTATAATCCCCCTCGTAGCACCAGACCTGTCTCTGACATCATAAGATAAATGATATCTAAATAATAAGTTTACGTGAAAGGGTGATTTTTTGCCACGCATGTTCTGGGAATCTGTGTTGTCCCCAGCTGTTTTTCTGCTCTGAACAGTTCCGTCAGCTCTGTCCGGAGGACATTATTTGGTTGGGGAAATTATCTGTGTTGAAAATATGATTTTGAAGCCCTTTTTAGTTGCATTTTGTACAACTATTTTTAGCCTGGAAAAGCTGGGGAAGCCTGTTGGGAAAGCCTATCTGGGAACTTCCCACTCTATTCATAGGCTTTTGTGTGGACAAATGTCAACCGTAGGGAGCACAGGACCAATCACAGGACCCTCAGTTGAATGAAAATGTAATGATGTCATGCCTTCAATATGCCAGGGGGAAAGAGAGGAAGAGGGAGGGAGAGATAGACGAGGGGGAGGGGGAGGGGGAGGGGGAGAGAGAAGAAGAGGGAAGGGAGAGGGTGGGGGAATTGGAGAGGGGAGGGGAAACAAAGGTATGAGAGGCAAATATCGGTGATGGAAAAGAGGGGGTATGTGTGGGAGAGGGGAGGGGAGGGAGAAAAAGAGAGGAGAGGGAGAGAGAGAAGTGGAGGAAGGGGGAGAGAAATGAGAGGAAGGAGACAGCGCAAAAGGGAGGGCAAAGAAGGAAAAAGAGGGAGAGGGGGAGCGAGGGGGGACAGAGATCAGAGGGGAGGGGAGATCGAGGAAATCAAGAGAGGGGGAGATGAGGAGGTATCAGAGGGGGAGGGGGAGAACAAAGATGCAGAATGAGAGTGTGAGAGGAATCAGATAGGAAGAGGGAAAAGAGGACAGAGAGAAGAGGGAAGGGGGAGAGAAAAAACGGGAGGGAGAGGATGGGGGAGAGCAAAGAGGAGGGGAGGGAGAGGGTGGGAGAGAATGAAAGAAGCAGAGGGAGAGGGTGGGGGAAATCGGATAGGGAGAGGGAGAAGAGGATACATAGAGAAGAGGGCAGGGAAGAATAGAGGGGGAGGGTAGGAACAGGGGAAGAGAGGAGAACAGGCAGGGAGAGAACAGTAGGACAGGCAGGGAGAGAGGGGGAGGGGAGAGAGATTGAGAGGAAGGGGTGACCGTCCAGAGGACAGGTACTTTGCTAGTATTATATATTTATGTTTACAGTTAATAATCACAAACAAACAATACCCAAACAGTATCAGCAGGAGGCCTCCCAACATCTGATGAACATCAGTTACCAACACTCAATTAAATTTACATCAATTAATTTACATCAAACAACATCAAACAATTTCCCTCAATACCAACGTATATACTAAGGCTCAGAGATCAGTTGATGTAATATAGGAATGGCTGGGATTCAAACCAAATCAGAGAAAAGCAAACAAAACACAACTGGATATCGATTATCCCCAAACCCCAGCCATTACAAGAAGCAATGCTCTAAGAGCAGCTCAAGGGATAGAAATGGAGACAATGACTCAGGGAATTTGGCCAAAGCATCCCTGCTCAGTCAAGGGGATAGACACAATGGAGGGTGATGTGGACCAGCATACAGCAAGTACTCCAGGTGATCTTGAAGAATGGGTCATAAATGTATGCTTAAACGCCATCCGACCACCAAACATGTATAACTATGATAGAGGGGGGAATGGGCAGAGTAGACTAATGCAAGGTTGACCCTGCACTTTGTAATAGTACATTTATCATTGGTTAATTTGTAGTACAGAGGGGTAGGGAATGCTAAATGTGGAAGAGATGTTATTGAATGAATGGCCAGTTAACACTGGGTGTCAGACATAGCATTTGTCAACATTCACGGACAATACCCGTTCCAGGAAGGCGTTCTTAGCCATTCAGGTTTCTGATGCATTAAAAGCATCGTGTTTCAGTGCAATGTAAATACATGTCGATCGAACATGTATCCTAATTTGACTTTCCTGGCGGATACTTTTGATGCAGTATTATGACTTGTTGTGTACCTTACACATACATTTAGTGGTTGCCCGGCCTGTTGAGACATATTTATTCAGGTTAACTCAGGTTCTGCCTAATGTACTGGTGTTTGACCTGCGTGTACAGAGTGAGAGTCAGAGCAGAGAATCAGAGAGTATCAGTGATACCCCACATGTATTTGAGAATCCATAGAACTCCACATCAAATCAATTATGACCAATCTTCCATGAGAAGGGCGTTTGTTATTGCTCGATGGAAGGGTGACTTCAAGGGTTGAGCCAGTCTCTCTAAAAGTATATCATTTTATCGTGGACAAATATTGATTGATATCGAAACAAATGGTTGACTTGGTAGTTCTATGATTCGATTGCTACTCTTTGAAGTTCAATAATATTTCCTTAAGCAGGTGAATAGCTAAGGCTGGCTCAATCTCTGTTGAGGGTGAAGGTGAATTCGCAATAAGCAAACTCGCATTTATCTTGTAGTAATACGGGTACATAAAGGACTAGTTTTAGCTCATGTAGATAGTTTCTTTTCTAATATAGATCTATATCCTTTCCCCGCTTTCTTCTCTACTCACCCCCTTTTTTTCTTTTTGCCCAATTTCTTACTTTATACACACATACACAAAATATGAGTCCTTATTAATAGAGTTGGGTGTGAATTATTATAAACCGAAATGCCAATGTTATGTTCAGGAATCTGGTGCTAACTATTCTGGTGCTACTTTGCTAATTATAATGCAAATCCTTTCTGTAACTTCAATGTAATCTTGACTCACTATTTGATTGATATATATTTCGCCCTTCTTTGTTTTCACTGTATGTATTTCGCTCAATAAACGGCAGCATGAAGGCTCCATGAAACGAAACCGAAGGTACTTTTACAACAGGGTGGGATAAAAAAATCTCGTCCAGATTCGCAGAGAATTTTACCTGTCAATCTCCCACTGTGAAGCTGAAAGTAGCATGTGATTTAGAGAGGGGAAAATTGGATGAGTCAGAGGTCTATAACATGTACATCTTTCGTAATCAAACCCGGGACCATACAACTAAGACCTGTTGGTGGCAAATTGACCTATTGCCTCAATATATCAATTATTGATAAGCCCAAGTATACTGTGCAAGGCATCCTTCGTGTACATATGTTATGGAAGAAGAGAGCAGGAGACTGGTCAATGTATTTTGAGTAGACTTAGTGTAGCATAGAGAACGAGACTCTGTACTCCTACTCCTAGTGAATAGGAAATGTCCAAGGCAGAGCCGCAGACATTTCCTATTCACTATAAGTACAGAGTCGAGTCCTCCAGCATGCTTATTCTCCAACTTCAATTGTTTGTTTATAATTGACCATGGTTACCCCAATATGCATTTGTCATTACCTCGAATTATTTACTCTATGCAACACCTTTTATACTCCTTACCATTGTTCCATATTCACTGTGACCACACCAATCAAGAAAACCACTTTACCTCATCTTACTTCGCTTTACTCCATCAAGGGCGACATTGTTAACATGTGTGTTTCTGTATTTATATACCTCTCAAGTAGCGTTACTTATCAATATTAGATCATAAGGATTTCCTCATTATCGTCATCATGACAGTGCTTTTTGGATAAAACAAGTTTCCAAATCTGATAGTGATGAGGTAAAGCCAATGTGATGAGTGTAAAGCAACTGAATGATTTCTGTATTACACAAACACGTTACGGGCATCTTCCAGATAGCTCTAAGTTAAAGGTATTACAGTATACCTTGGTGCTGTATGCATCCACTAACATATAAGCAATCCATATGAATGAAAAATGCGTTAAACCTAGCAAACATTTATAAACTGAAACCTCTGAATCCCACTTTACCTCATCATGTTTAAGTAGGTGTAGGCACAGTAATATTGAGGTCCTTACAGCCTGCCAAATAATGTGTGCCGATTTTCTGCTACTGCAATGAGACCTCAGATCCCATATGACCCCTTATGCAAAATGGCATCCGCACAAGTGTCCTCCCAGAGCGGACTATTGCATGAAAAGTTTCAAATAACGCACTTGGAATTCAGGTCTGCATTCTTCTGGAATGGGGGTCATTCAATCCCATGCTGGGAAATAGGGGCACAACAGCAAGTGGAGGATGATAATTATAACTGCTTTCTCTCAGACTTCTGAGCCATTCCTGATTATTACTCTGTTTTCTTTCTTTATTAAGATAAGCGAATGTAGTTTTAATCCCTGAAGTATGAGAAATGTCGTTGTTGAGGAAGATAACATAAGATTCATCCCATTATTTAACGAATATTTGATCACTAGCATCCAAATGAGCAACAATCTATTTGGAATATTTTCAGTTTTAAAGTTACACGTAGAGATACATTAGATTACAAATTTAACAGTGATATAATCGTTTTTAAATGAATGTTGCAGAAATGATACAAAGCTAGATCCACCTTAGCTGAACAAGTATAAATACAATATTATTTTCCACTTGCTAAAAAGGATTTCGGACGACCTATAGCTTATGTTTTTCAAAACCATGGAATTAAAAGTTAGCAAAAAATAATGAATAACAACGGACGAGCTTAAACTAATTAGCCTTATATAAGAGAACGTACAAAGTCGGAAAGATACAGCCATGTATACTCACCCCTACCACATTTAAAAATTTTAATTGTTGTTATTTGAGACAGGTGACATCATGTTTTCAAACTCATCTCTCTTCTTTTACTTTTCTCATTTTTTCCTTGTTCTAGATAGTTGGTTTATAGGTAAAATATTACATTTTCAAGTAGATCATTCCTGGGTTTTTTTTTGCATCACTGCATAAGATATAACATGTAAGTGGTTCAGGACACTCGAAAGAGTGGGATTGTGAACAAAGCTTACCTGAATAAAAAATATTTATGAAAATAAAACTTCAATACAGATGTGGAAGGGGGTGAGGTGGATCTTTTACAAAATACTACCGTTCCATGAAAGATATTAATGGCGATATTAATGAAATAGCGTACAGACTTAAATTGCATAACATGTATCCATCCTGTAGAATTGCAAGAGTTTATATTCAATCAACTTCATTTTCACACCAACCTACATCTTCAACGTCGAAATTCGATTACTTGCAACTGTAAAGTAATACAAGTAATTAGTGTTCGCTCTTTGGGCAGATATCGAGCGACTGGAAGTAGATTGTGCTCGCGTGCAGTCGCCCGCAAACCCTATAGACGGGACCCTATAGACACGATCACGAACCTTCTTCTTTCATCTGAGAAACACATTGTTTACAGCGCAAATTCCTATTTAGTCCTCATTAATTCTCATGCTCACACATTATCGGCCGGAGATGAGCGCACGGTTATACCGGCCTTCTTAGAACATCTATAATATAATGCTTCCTGCGAGCGTTTTATCTCGTGGGTGTCCCATAATCTCATTGACATGTTTTATACATAGATATGAGACCAAATGTGATGACCGATGGCAATTTATACTCTTTCCGCTTTCCAATATTCATAATCTAAGAGGGTAGGATGGAATGGTTATTTTTCTGCTATGAGTTAAGGTCTAAGATCTCCGTTATATTATGTCAAAATAGAATTACCACAGTAGGCAAATAAGAAAACACAACATGGAGAAGATTGTTCGCGGATCAATCAGATCTAATAGATCTTAACAAACAAAATGTCTAATAAACTTCCCCATAGCTCGGTTAAACCAACGGGCGGATGAGAAATCGTTAAAAGCGTTCAAAAATATATAGTAAGAGCCTCCATGTGTATTGAATGGGTAAATAACATGTTCACCAGGAATAAGAGCATATGTATTCCTCGATGTCGATTTGCTCAGGCGAAGTGGAAAGTTTTGTTGATATATTGAATAAAGAAGTTGATGTAAAAACAAACAAAAAATTGATACTCGTGAGAAATTATATCTAAATGTTCGAAGGTTTTAAAATTTGCTGAGCTGTTTTAAACAAAAACCATGTGAAATTTATGGAAAAGGCTTCGCTAATCCAGGTATGCCTGGGACGTTTTAATGTTAAATAGCAAGGTTTGAATGAATATTTTAGGAAGTATACCAGTACTAAATACAAGGATACAACTACAAGAAGGCATCTTTATAATTAAATATACGACTGCACATATATGCTACTCTGTGAACTATAAGATTAAGACACAACATGTTGCTAGTGCCCAGCAATGAACGGCAACTGTCAGGTCTAGGTGTTAATTGGTTATGTAACATTGAGTAATGATTATGCCTTAAGAATAATAAGGTAGAAGTGCTACATTGCTCCCTATATCGATACCTCACGCCACTGTAAATTTCGATGTACACGGATTTCGTGGATGCGCAATGTTATTATTGAGTAAATATCCGGATTTGGACAGAAAAAAGTTGAGAGTCAACGTTCTTTATAATTACGACACAGTTATATAGTCTCACTCACTGATTTTTTCCAATGGTGTTTGGATTATTCAGAAGCAATATGGCACCACCCTTTAGATGTGATTGGCAATACACAAACACATCACCAAAAGGGCAATGTGTACAGGGGCTTCTCCCAAACATCCGATGGCCCAACTATGTGGATGGCAGCAGGAAATCGCTGTGACATCTACCAGCTTTAAAACTGAGATAATCGCCACGAGTTTGTCCCCCGAGGAGGTCAATGATTCGCTATCCCCTTCATGTACATATAAGCACTGTAAATAGAGTCACATGTTCGTGGACTGGCGAGCTATTGACCACACAGTGGTTAATATACCACTAAATGTTATGCTGGCTATGTGAAATAAGCTGCCTTTACTGACTGGGTCCCACATATATATCCCGTGGGTTAAGTGATGTCCCAGGAAATGGACAGCGGATGTGGACACGATCATCCTGGCACTTTATATGCTAATTGTATCACCTTCATTGGGAAATATTTACCAGTAATTTGTGTCTTGCGTGATCTGGGGATATCGTGCCGTTATTGTCTTTTACATGTTTTTTATTCAGGAATTATTGACAGTAGTTGATACGCTCCCCCCTGGGGTGGTTTCCGTTGTGCCCTGTAAATATTCTGTTTATACATCGAGGTATGTATTATTCAGTAAATTTCAAAATATGTCTCATGAACTTTTCTAATTACAAACTAATTATGCCTAAACATAGATTTTACATTTAAATCATTATACATCGTCCAGGATCTAATATATGTGAAAGATGAGAGAAGGAATGAGTGGGTATGAGTGTTGAGATATGGAAAATAATGAACATAAATTCCTGCCTAATTAATATACAGTCTAATAAGAGAGATGAGACGTCAAGTCGTTTCATCCTATTTACAGTCAATCTGTGTATACAAATATTACTAATATAACTAATATAACAGAGCCAGTACAACCAAGGTGGGTTCTGGTCCCTGGGATTTTTTCAGCCACTGCATTGTCAGCCAACAACTTATATATTTAGTGTTCTGTTCTTCCAGTAACTTGGTACCTGTTCCTGCTTCACCTCAGACTATAAAGATTTCTGGTATCGGTTCTGGGGTGTTTGTATGAATTACTTATGTGTAACCCTGACAAATCATATGCATTTGATTGGAACCTATTTTTGCAACTGTATAAGGTTATATAATAGATTCACTACAGTGAGGCCCAAGCATAAGGGGGGGTCCTGGCTGTGGTGTCACAGTGATTATTCCGCTTAATGTCATGTTTATGAATAAACAATCAGTTCACAAATATATATATATTATGCTGATGACTCTGTTCCAGTACCTATTCTACATTCATATCAGCTCATCAATATGATCTAGCTCTACCATCTCCCGAAGTTCAAGCATATTAGTGGGCTCATAGAGATATAGGGTGAGGGATTTGATGCTAGTCTACCAATGTTCCAACAATGAGCAATCACATATTACAGGATTCACAGAAAAAATACCATTTTCTCGAATCGTATCAAACCTATTTGATATAAAGTACTTCCAGTGTTACCTGTTCACACTACTTCAATGCAGCATGTAACACTCGTAAGCGTTTGCAAGAGCTGATTGTTGGCAAGGAATCGGTTGTTCACAGATGGCAGAATATCAATATTTAAATTACGACCAATCTAATTGAAATCCAGTGCTTTAGCCACCTCATATTTACACTCCAACAAACATAAGAAAGGTTTCTAAAGAATGGCAGGAATCACAGATAATGTTGTTTACATGAATCATTGATCACACGGAAAGGATTTTATTTACCCTTCTACCTGCCATTCAATATAATACACACACTAAACTAAATGCTGATCTAACATTAGCCAAGATGTCTGAGGCTGGCGACTATTTCTTTACAGCACCGATTACATCTATTATTTATGGACAGCGCACCTATTATGTGGATATGGGTAAGATTTGCAGAAAATGTCAATTGGCAGCTGTACATACTAAGTAAATTAGGCTGCAATTTCGTCAATACTAGGTAAATTCGAGAATATTCGGCATTGCATTGATTCTAGCAATCTGTTTGGCTAGGTTGAACAGTATTTTGAACTTTATTTTCGTCTAAAATGTGGGTTATTTGAGAAGATTGGCGAAGTTGAATTGTACATTTTCTGAAAATCTCACCTATATATATGATGAAAATGTCTCTGACAAGTATGTACAATGCTTCAGAGAATTGACCGAACATTAGTTTTCCCCTAATAACTTAGTTTAGAATAGTACAACTATTTGATTGCATTGTCTGCATGTGTTGCATGCCTCTTATGCATCCATGTAATCATTTTATAATAGATATCTGATATAATATTTTAAGTACATATAGTCAAAATTACACAGTATGGGGGTTGTAATACTTAAGACCCTAAGGTAAAAATGACTGATTACGTTCAACCAGATTACAACTTTAGATACTTAGATCTATTTAGAGACATTTGAAAGAAAACTCTGGGTTTTCCTATTAAAATATTAAAGTGGAAGGAAATGATCATGCAATTTCCATACATCTTGCTATTGTACCGTTCTATTGGAATTTTATTGCAATGTAACCCTATACATTTTATAATATTTAACTGTTTTGAGTCAAGTATAAATGGTTCACGTTACTGTGTGATTACACAAAACCAGTTGTGGATTTTTAATTGTGAGCCCAAATCATGTCTGATATATAGATAACACGAAAAATCATAATAGGGCATGCATGTTTATGTATAGATAAATAGCCGGAACTCCCTCTCTCTCTCTACCTTGGGTACCTGAAGTATAATTACTGTTATCAGTTATTGGAGCTAGAGAGAACAAAAAACAGATGCTGGGCTGTGAAATGATTTACTACCCATTCCAGTGGACTCCATACAGTGCTCCAACAGTATTGTTCCACTTAAAAGGGTTATGGTTTGAGTATATTAAAGTGCATTCCTCGTACCCGCATGTAAATATCTGCTTCCTCTATGTCCACTGAATATCAAGTGCACATGCAGTGAGTCCTCGAAGGACTCGTGAGGCCAGTGATCGAGCCACTCGAGGTCCGCCTACGTCCTCATGGGGACACGTGGCATGAATTGCTCCTCTGGTCCTTATGTTTTCTGATTTTCCCCCATATCAATTTTATTCAGGTTTTGAGCTATGTAGGCCTACATCATAGATCTTCATCATAGTCTCAATTTAACGAAACAGCTCCCCATGATCACCGTGATGGTGGTCTTCTCCATGTGGCCACCATGAGATTAGATAATTATAAGATGAAAGAAATGGGGAGATGCATTATGGTTTATAACCATTACGAGGGAATCAAACATATACCTGTTGATCGGACAACCCAACAGATCCTGACAGTGCATGCCAGCTGAGTTGGCCGTCGCAACGTTAAACATTCATGCAATCAGCTAAGTTGATCAATTGTTCTTGAAAGAACGATAGTTTTCGTCTTGGGGATAAATAGGATGATTCAAAATGCTTCTAGGACAGGTAACACGCTAAAAATGTATTACCATACAATGGCCGGTGCTCATCGCTGATTTATGAATTAAATATGAAGTGCAGCGCTTCATTCATTGGTGTTATTTATTGAAAACGACTTTTGAATCACGATTTTTCATACAGTAGCATTTAATTATTAACTAAGCTTCTGAATGAATGTACTCATCGATGTGTTCCAGAAACACTTTTATTCCAGAATATCTATTGGCATACAAAATGTGAATTTATAACTCACATATTAAATCACTGGTGATGGCCCATTTCTTTGTGTAGCTGTAAATGTGTAGCAACCAATTACAGACAAACGGACTCGTCAGTCTGTGACAGGTTAATGAATGAACCATTAATGTTGGGAACTAACTTGGTAAAAAACGTTTGCCCCAAACACTAACGAATGTGTCCTTTTGGAAATGTGCCTCCAATTATATTTTATATTATTTTCCATAGGCTATATACTAAAGAAATCGCACCAGCGAAACCAATCATGTTATAGTTTGGTAAATATATCCTTTCTAGTTGTATTGTATGTATCCTTTCTTTCTTTTCTGTCTAACATGAACACAGATCCAGGGAACAAAAATCAGCAGATAAACACACATATATATATAAGTCAAGAGATATTTTAAATGGCCTAGCATTTCTTATATCTTAAACGAGATCAACGACACAATCAAGTCTCATCCAAATACTCAAATGAATACCGGGTATGTAATTTAACCATACCATATTTATAAGCATAATAAGTGAGGTAGGTGCGAGATATCTATTGAAAAAAAACTATAATGCTTACCAATATGTAAAATCGATGGGAGAATAATGAGGACGATTCCCAGCGAAATCCTTATTAGAGGCGACATCATGAATGAGAAGCGTTGGCGGTAAATCCCTTAAATCCACCGTGCTGCTCTGGTAGAAATGACAATAATGTGTCGGCGACATTAGCATAAATAGAACTGCCCATTCCCTCCTCACGACCTGCTCGATCTCTGCTTCCCCCTTTAGTAATCAGCTCTTGGAATTCTCGCTTGCTCAGTACATACAAACTCGTATATAGCCGCCAGGGCTGCATGAATACACAGAAATCTATAGTGTCGTGTCTACTGTGCTATTGGGGGTTGGTGACCCCTTGTATTTATGTATGTATCCCAGATAACCGGGACGTATGGGGTTATGATATCCTTAGGTCTGTTATGCTTTCATTTTGGGCACATTGAGCACCGTACCGATTGCTAAGAGCCTCGCCGATTAGAACCGGATTTACGTGTATGCGAAGGGGAAACCAAATAGGGTTTACATTTGAAGAACAAATATACAGTTGTGATATAACCTTTGGTTGGTACCGCCCCTGGCTTTGCCATTTTGACTTAGAGAAACATTACACTTTCATTTAGCTCTGCACTTTTAAAAAGAACTGTTTGACAGTTAGACTCTTTTGTCTACCTTGTATACTGATCAAGTATAAATGATTCGGTTTAGATTATAAATTCATTTAACGAAAATTGGAGCCGACAAATGATATTCTAAAGGCCAGTATTTCTTCTTGATTGTTTGTGTCAAGAAATTTACTGATAGCTTTCGCCAATTATGAATTACATGGCAAATCAATAGCAATACGATTGACCATGCGACCGCCCAATACGCTCACTCGTTAACCTGAGTGATATTGCTCTCTCCAGAAAATGTATGCATTCTTATATCGGCGTAGTGCTTTACAATAGCACTCGGAATGAGTCCTCGATCTGCGCTCTTTAGTCGGTCAATATTGTCTTCCCTAGTGCAACGCATCCCATGTTATTCCTGATTTAATATATACAGCTATATCTGCTTTGTATTTTATCACCTGTCTATGGTTAACACTCATGTTAATAATTCTTTATTATTGAGTTTACATGTAGGCATAAACTATTATATTATGTACATTGGTCCTCAAGAAGCTGTAGAGCTTTCTTGTGAAAGCCCCTCTGGAGAAGCATGGAATAATTAAAAGTTAATTAAAAGAAAACCAGATAAACTTAACTTCTTTACAAGTGTTTACTTAAATTGTAACATCATATTTATAATGCGACACATATTTACTATTGGGAGGTTCTAAATGATTAGCTACTTCTGCCGTTTCAATATTATCATAGCTTATTCGAGCCCTCTTGTAGTCAAAATGGGAACATCACTTTTGCACTCATGGACGAAGGAATAGTGGAGTGGCATTGTAGCCCCCACCACACACAAAAACCCCACAAACTGGGGCCTTATTTGGGACATAATGACACCATGCGGTGGTTCTATATCAAATCGACAAATCAAAACTTCAAACCTCCGCTATTAAAGAACTGGAACATGAGGTTTCCTGGGAGTTGTACGGTTTTGCCAAGATCTACGGCTTATATTTTTCATTGAGTTGAATTGAATTGTAAAAGTCGGTTGTAAAAGTCAAACTTAGAGTTGGAAAAGTTGGTCGTAAAGTCGGAAAAGTTGGTCGTAAAGTAAAGAAGGTTGGTTGTAAAGTCGAAATAGTTGGTCGTAAAGTCGAAATAGTCATGCAGTCATAAAGTAAAAAAAAAATCAGTCGTAAAGGTAAAAAAAATCAGTGGAAAAAGTCAGTTGTAAAGAAGACATCTGGCCATTAGCTGTGGGGTGGCCCTGGCTATTTCCAACGGACTTAATTGCAATTTTTAAAAAAACATTAAAAAAAGATTTAAACTTTTGAGTTTTGGTTACCTGTATCAGAATTATTTCAATACAATATAAAGTAGTCAGTAAACATTCCCTGAACCTTCTGTCTCTCTTACTCTAAGGGTGGAGCTGATAAAACCTTACATCTCTGTCTGACTTTTACTCTAAGCTCCACCTCACTCCAACCCAATACACAAACAGCACCTATAGCTAGTAGTGTTATATGATACCAACATGTGCTCAGCTCTGATTTCTGTGACGTCACAGGGCGGACTAGGGCCGTTCATCGGCTCCTGTATAGCGTTTTCAGAAGGGAGGGTTTCATTCTAAATTAAAACATTAAACGCCATACGCTCCTTAATTAATATGAAGCAATGCCCACAAAACCCCAATACAACGCCTGAAAATATTCTTGAAGACGAACTTGTGCGGTTTTTTTCCTGTAACTGTCTAGATAATTATCATCGGCGTCTCAAACGGACAAGGGCGGCATGAAAAATGTCTCAAAACTTGTAAACGCCCGGGCCATATGCACAAAATACTTTTGACTTTCACGAAAAACTTTACGTTTAACAAATAACACCAACAAAAGTCATTTGTATTACAGTATTTATTTGTTTCGTGGCGGAATGTCTTAGCACCGTTTAACACAAACGTATAAGGACAAAAATGGAGTCCTAGATGGCCAGTGTACAGATTACAATTAAATTTATAAAAATGAAAAAGATTTCATTTCCGACCTTCAATAACTCTTCTTGGCTGAATAATAAAATACACTAGTAAAATCTATGAAAGAAATACGAGCATGACATTAATGCTCACTCGGTATCATTTGAGGATTCTGTTATCTATTTCCACATAAAAGGTGGTTTATGAATCATAATACAAATGTATGGGCTTATAAGGGGACCAAGGAGTCACAAAATAGTCGATATTCTAAATAATTGGATGAATATATAAAGCAGTATCTAAATCCAGAAGTATCATGGGGATGATAGTATTTACAGTAATCGAGTTATTAATCATTTTTCCTATTGCTAGAATAGTTTTGTAAAAAGAAAGTTGTAATTAAGATTTGTGTTGTTTTTGGAACTTTTCCAAAAGAGCAGCATTTTCAGCCTTGAGTTGCTTATAATCAGCTGTAATCTTATCCAGATTTGAAACCACTTTCTTCTTCGACTCTTGTTCAATCTGGAAGAAATAAAATCATAAATGAATTACAAAGCATTTAAATGGGGGCCCTTTTTTCTTATCTAAACAATGGAAATAAATTCTGTATACAGTAAAAACTTGTCCTGATATTAATTATTTGTTATCCCAGATCCACATTATTTGTTATCCCAGATCCAAAAAGGGAAACACAACAGACATATGTTTAGGAAGTTGAGAGATCTAAGAATGGAATACACACGAAATGACACCAACAGTAGGCATGACAGACCAAGACCAAGATCTAAGAATGGAATACACACGAAATGACACCAACAGTAGGCATGACAGACCAAGTAGTACTAAACGTACACACACTATTGAAATGCTATTGATAATAAGTAATATAGATATTACAACATACCTGCTCTTCTAAATCTCGTATCTCCCTAACGATGAATCCAGTTTCTTCCACTGTTTTTACCAATACGTTACAATTCTGAAAAGGTAAATTATGTAGTCGTGAGTACGTTTGTAGAGTTGCCCTCCATCAAACTATTTGTAATAACACAACACTGAGCCTAATGTTTGGATTTCTTTTTAATAGCAGTTCTCTAGAGTTAACAGCTGCAAATTCAACAAACAGAATCGATAGAAACATTTACCTCGTGCAAGGACGCTAAATATTTGTATGCTTTCCTCACAGCTTCATCCTTCTTCGCATCCTGGGATAAAGAACAAAGTACGTCAATATCTCAATCAGTTTATAACCACCATGAAGTATTGATTAACCCGACTGTGACTATTGGAAACAATGTAATCAAGAACAACACAGTGAGAAACTGAAAGACATTTACCTTGAAAATCAGCTCATCCGTAACAGTGAACGTCCGATCTAACTTCCCCGATAAACTGTTGATTTCCTTCTGTATTTGTTTTGTATCCAAGAGGATCTATGAAAAAAACAAAAAACAAAATATTAAATTAAATATGAAAGTTGAATTTACGCCCGGGGTGTCACGATAAGTATACAATAACAATGGATCGGGCAAACACAGGATGAATACACACAATTTTGTCGATGTGGTATGATCAAAATAAAACACGAGGACACAATTCTTTATTCAACCAAATTCAATCAGAGATAATATATGGGCGCCATAGATCTATGGGTTGTCACAACGGACCTAAAACAATTAGATGTCATGAATGGAATAAGAAGAGGCAACACCTACTTTGTCTATTTCGTGTTTCTGCTTTTTAATATTAGAGACAATTTCCATGATCTTGCGCGTATATGCAGACCGGTTAACATCTTTCGTCATCCTCTCGTATTCAGATACCTTATAGAATAAGGAAATTACAGAGTAAATACACAATATAAACTCGACGCAACTGAATATCAATTGCCATCCTCTCGTATTCAGATACCTTACTTTAATAGAAATAAGGAATTCTCAGAAGAAATACATGAAATAAACTTGACACAACTGAATAGCAATTGTTATGAGAAAGGGAAAAGAGAGAGAGAGAGAGAGAGAGAGAGAGAGAGAGAGAGAGAGAGAGAGAGAGAGAGAGGGGGGGGGGGGGGGAGAGAGGGGGGGAGAGAAGGGAGGGGAGGGAGAGAGCAGGGAGAGGAGAGAGAGAGAGACAGGGAGGGAGGGAGAGAGAGAGGAGGGAGAGAGAGAGGAGGGAGAGGAGAGAGGAGAGAGAAAAGAGAGACAGGGAGAGAGATAGGGAGATGGGAGAGAGAGAGGCGGGATAGGAGGGAGAGAGAGAAATTCTTACCAGCTGCTTATGTACATCTTCTTTGCCTCGAGCTTCAGTGGCCGCTTGCTTCATCCTCTCGCGTAATTCTTTAATGGCCTCCAATTTGTCTTCAGCCTCATTCTGTAATATATGATAAAGAACAGGTCATAATTTATCCAGTGTTCCACAAAACAGAAAAAAAATGTAATTAATTAAATCCAGTTCCTAGTTGTCAAACACCATATTTGAAGACGATAGGAAATTAGAATTTAGCAGGAAATCATGCATTTAATCATTGTATCATGTATTTAATCATTGTATCACAAAGGTTCCTTACAGTTTTATTAGCATTGGCTTGCTGGAGTTCTCGCATTTGTTCTATGAGAGGGACACGGCGTTTCTCCCATTGGGTGGCCAGGTTTACAAGTCGTTGGTTACTTCCATCGATAACAGTCTGAAACAACATTAAAACAGTACCAACATTTATATGTTTCTTTCAAGCGTGAGAAATGGGAATTCTACCCTTTAAATGACTAGAAATTGATTTTTTGCGGAAATTATCCTTAATCTTACCTGAAGCTTTTCAATATTTTGTTCAGCATTGGGCAGTAGGTCTAATGTTTGTTTCTTGACGTGGATAAGTTCTTCCTTATCTTTCCTTTCTCTTTCTTTCGTGGCAGCTGATTCCGCAATCTGAAAGAATAGTTTGAAACATGATTCGTGACGAATGAGAATGCGAATTTAATTTGCTGCACTACACGTCATTCGCAAATCAGGTGCATTTTAAAACATAACATACTTTGTTTTTCTTCCGCAACAATATCTCAAACCAAAATAAAATAAAAGTTAATATTTTCTCCCTACAGCGTCTTTACTGAGGATAAACTTACATAATAATTATGATTTATATACGTACTTGTTGTTTACCAGCATTAATTTTCTTAATACCCATGTCCATTTTATCAATTTGAAGATTTATCTCAGCAAGGTCAGCTCTGAGGGCCTCTATTTCGTCCTCTTGTTTCTTCTGTATATCCTGGGAGAATAAATAGAGAAGATTAATGATGCGAATCTTTCTACAATACCTTGAATATTCATTATATTTTGGAGAAACATGCAGAGTGATTCTCATAATCAAAATACTGCGAGTATGAGAACAACATAATATCAAGCAGAAAGAATTGTAAGAACGCTCAGATTGTTTGAATATCACAAAAAAAAACTTACTTCCTGGCTGTCCACACGCGGGCCTTCACCAACTCCAAGCTGTTCAGCCGTCTTCTGCTCATCCTAAGGAAAACAGAAGCAACAGCTTTATACTTTAAATTACGTTGTTATATCATATTATGCAATGATTGCGGAACAATGATTAACCACATTATTATTAATATTCCCAATTATCATAGCACTAATTATTACTTATTAAATTAACTAATCGTAGTACTATGCAAGTCTAGTTAGAGGATCAGGTAACATCAGAGCACATAGAGCCAATCACCAACAACCGGGCTCTTTTGTCTAAATAACATTATGAGTATACTATTTCTGAATAAATACTTATGGGAAAGAAACATTATACGTTATGTTTACATGCTTTTCGTACCTGAGCGAATTGCAATTTTTCGGTGTGAGTGAATCTTGAGCCTTTGGTTTTCCCGCCACCAGCGGCTGATTTGCTGGACATTTCAGTAATCATGGAGAGCAAATCTTGAGTTGCAGCGGCAGAGGCGTTTGCAGCTGCATTAGTCACGGATCGCTGGATGTGCTCTGAAATCTTCTTTTGTAACTTTTGTCGTTTTCGAGCCTTATATTCCTAGCAAACGAAAAGAGAGATGAAGGAAATCTAATTAGCAGAAATATGTAAAAGAGCTTATACCATTATGGATAGGCATATCTAATAAGATATTTGATAAGCTCGCTCTCGTACTATTAATATAAATTTTCTAAATTACCAGAGAGGAAACAGGAAAATGGTTTATGGGTATAATTATTTGACAAGAGAATATAAATATAAATAAAGTTGTTAAGGCAAAAATCGAGCAGTACCTCGGGAGATAGTCTAGAAGGTAAACCAAGAGTGTTCCACTCTGTTTCCCACTCTTGCTGAGCTGTTAGGTTTGATGCATGAGTTTCTAACAAGGAAGCTGCCACTGCAGAGTGTTGAGGTGGCTGTGCGGTTACCAATGGCATATCTCGTCGGTAATAATTCTTACGCTCTATTAGAAATAGCAAAATATTGACACTTAAAATAGAAAGAGATATACCCTGGAATAGGTATTATCTTGAGTAAATACGATACGGCAATTGAATAATTTTTTTTAACGTTTATTCAGGAGGACAATAGTGGCAATAGTTTTATATGAATATTACTGGTGGAAATATAACTGAGATAACCCTTTAAAATCAAATATATGACTTATCTATAATTGATCGAAGAGATATTTTTTTACGAAATACAAGAAAAATAAGAGCAATAAAATTTATTCAAAAGACAATGTAAGTATGATTTTTAATAATTATAAGTACAAAAAAAATAAAATAATTATAAGTATAAGATATTTTAAATGGCGTTCTTGGTATTAATAAACAGAACAACGAAAACAAAAAGTACCTTTCGGTAATTTCTGGGACAGATCTGTAACTCCTTGAGGAAATGTTACGTGATAGGCACGGAAAGGCTTCACTCCAGAACACCCCTGAAATAAATAAAGTTAAAGCTTAGCCTATATTTGATGAGCAACTGTAAACCTTTTATATGCATCCAGGAGCTGACGATTAAGGAACTGACAAGTGTAGGGAGATAAGTCCCAACTCTCACAGGGTAATATACATAGAATATGAACTAAAGTGTGGATATGGATTACACAAGAACCATCCAATAGCTGGCAATATGCTGAACAACCTTGAATAATTAAAAGACGCTGGCCCCAAGACAGTGCAGGTTCTATATCAATCAGAGTTCACAATTAGCTTTCACAAATCCAACTTACCTCTTTATGCCACGAGAGAGGGTTACCTCTCCATGCAATACTATTCTTCTTGAAATAAGGTGGGGTCCATGGACTTCGTAACTGTTTCCCAATCTCTGCGGCTATGGATCTTCTTAGGAGATCCGAAGCACCTGTCGGTGAAATAGGAAAACAGATGACAATGAGTAGTAGAACAATATAGAGAATTATTCTCTTTCAGCGGCATCAGAGCTATACATGCAATGTATGTACAACTCTGTATGGTGGCATGAAGTAAAGGAGGTTGTTATAGTTCAAGACATAAACATGATGAAGTGTAAATAGTTCTACTCTATTGTCGGAGTTAATCACTTAATAAATGAATTGATCATGTATTTCTGTACCAAGTGATTCTTCAGCAGCTTCTCCTGTTTCCCGAGGAAGTTTCTCTATAAGGAACATAAACACTCTCCGCACCTCGGATTCATTGGAGTAAAGAAACGTCTGGTATCCCACTTCACCTCGATAGCCGAGATTCTGTATCAAAGAAAGTACAGAAATTCTTATTTACGACCTTCTTCATTGGATGCCAATATATGCATGCGCTGGATGACCAGATTGTAATCTAAAGTGTATACGTACTGCCTATATTTTGTTTTGTTTTGTAGGCTACCTGTACTTACTTGCCAAAATAAAAGAATTCATTAATATTATTATACAAATACTAATTTACTTTATCGTAATTGGAGAGTATTCTACAGTAGGCTGCAAGCAAAAGTATAACTATCATTGAATGACCAATTAGTTCAGTCTGATATGATCACATTTGGATTCATCGAAAAGTTCATAGGCCTACGTACACTCTATTCGTGATCTACTTGGAGCGGCTTGCCGTAGGGTTACCATTGGGTTGCTTTGATGTTTACTCTAAGTAGGTCTCAAACAGAGTGTACTAGTCTATATGTCTATTCCTAAAGTGTTACAAAATTAGCAACTTACCGTCACTGCAGTAGCGAGAGCAGTACCCACTCTAAATCTGGCAGACATACTCGGAGGCAATTTATGAGGAACTTCAACATCACTGTTGATCATTTTCAAACAGGCCGCCGTCGCCTCGACAATAATCTCTGTTGAAAACTGCATAATGTTATGGACATCCTCGCCGATATCGCTAAAATAGACGGAACATTAATGTTAATATTTCTAACATGTCAACCGGTACATTTAATTCACTTTTCGGTGGTTTCCGCGTTTCATTTCCCCCGACGTACAGACAGATATCAATTGATAATTAGATTGATTATTTTATTAATTCCTCTCCTTGGCTTCAGTAGGGGGTATGCACCCTTTCCTTAGCTAGGAGAAAATTGTTTTTAGTATAGGAGGGGGAACCACGCTCCGTCTATCTACACTGATAATTAGATTGAGTTGAATTTCTACCAACTGCATTGGGTCATCGATTTAACTTGTGATATGTTTATGTTGGTAACAAGAAAAAAACATTGTTGCTTCTGTTTTTTGTTTTTTACTTTTTTTTTGATAATTAGGTACTGACTGCATGAGTGGGTATGCCTACTGAGATGTGTAGGCCCTACGTAGGGCCTAGTGGGACCAAATTTTAATACTAATAGGTAGTTAGTTCACCTGTGTACTAATGTGTGTAACCGACAACGAATTATCTAATCTACACATTAATGTGAAGATGTTCATGCCGGAGTAAACACATGAAACATTGTCGTTGTCTCTTTAAGACTGAGTCTAGCCCTAAGTTAGCCTAAGGCTAAGGTTTCCCGGAAGGTTTCAATCAACCCCTTGATTTGAGAGGTTGAGTCACTCAAATTCAAAGTTCAAGTCACTCAACTTGAAGTGAACTTGAGTGCCCAGGACTGGAACAAAAATGACAACTTGTTGTCCCAGCCAGAGTCATGCACTTGGATAACCATAATTAGTATAGGACGCATAGATTTGGTATAGATCTATTCTAGCCTCATATACCGATCATTCCAAGCCCATGATCGCTGCCTGGGGGCGGGACTCATTTAGTGGAGTACACCCTCCCGGCAATGGTTGATGACAGAAGAGACAAGAGGCCGAGGGAAAGGGTGCCCAAATGAGCCAGAAGAATGAAAAGGGAGAACAACTTCAAGCAAGAGATGTTGTCTTCAACACCGCCTGAAATCATAGCAATAGTAAGGACCGTCAAAGAAGTTTGAAAGAATATTCACCATCCGATTGATCGGAGCGAATGGATGATGATTCCGTCGACTTCCTCCATTTTGGCCGGTTTGTGTCATGTGACAATGCAGTGAATGCGTATGGCAGAATTGATTGGCTGAAATTAGGATAATTAGAAAAAGCGAGAGATAAAAAATGATTAACACAGATGAGGGGTGTAAATAGTTCAATAAATAATCGATCTTTCTATATTACGTTGATTACAGATGGATATTCAAATTTTGTAATTCACTGCGGTCCTATTGTGTTGATGATATGGCGGTCGCTTCGGTTGTTTACGATTTTCGGGTTTAATTCTTTCTAGTATCTAACCGAGCTAGTGCTTGGGGGACGTACTGCACTGCTGAGAAAGTAGTCAACTTAAGATATCTGTTGCTCTAGCAGATCATCATGGAGTCGGAGGAGCTGAGATCTCTCCGAGATCAAGGTAAGATCCGCCGATTGAAAATGTAAACATGCTCTGACAGGTCCTTGGTTTGATCATACTCATAGGCTAGCATAGCATAGGTTTGATCATAGAGTTCTATGGTTTGATCACTGATCAGACCTGCTGAGGCTTTCACTTACTTGTACAAATTTGCTAAAAAAGGGAAACCATATCAAAAGTCAGGAAACCTTCAGTATCTTAGGGTTTACATAAAAACAATAATATTGATAAGTCAATATTCCCAATAAATAATTAAACGTTTTTAAAATTAAATCAATAATGAATAAATGTCTGGCATGAATTTAGGCTAAAAGAAAATCATCTTTGTCATGGTACAAATTTGGGTCGGTAGGTCGGGAAATTATTTTATTCATTTTTTTTTTAAAGAAAATTAATTAATTCCATTCAATTTGGAAGTCGGTAGGGACTTTAAAAAAAAAATCAATGCCTTAAAAAACGCTTGAGTCGGCGGCATTTGTGGATTCTATTGAAATTCTACCTGTTCTAGTTGGACAGGGTTATGTGTGTGTGTGTGGGGGGGGGGGGGGGGAGCGGTTGTAGGCCTATTCATTACATTAGCCTATCTGCACTAGCTGTTGTAGTAAGTGGGCTCTAGTATTGCTACCGGTATTTACCGTACTATTTGTTACTACTATACTAGATGTAGGCCTAGATGTAAAACAATACGAACAGTATCATTGGGTAATTGACAGGCATTACCTTTTTTTCTCTGTAGGCTGTTAAAAACTTGAATGTTTATTCTATTAATTTATAAGACAGTGTATATTGAGTCGACAGACTACTACCAATACACAAGAGGCTACTTTATAATATAGGGGAGAGTAAAGAGGGTAGCAATAGAATACACGAGTTGTCACAACCCAAGTGTAAAATGAAAACATGAAAAAAAAAATTCCCCTGACACGACCCCCCCCCCCCCCCCCCCACACACACACACACAAACTCCCTCCGCCCCCGCCCCCCTCTCAGGTCTTCCAATGGATGCCAGATGTGATAAAATATCAACAAAACAGATATTAACAAAATAGAAATGTCAACAGTAGTTGGAAAATGTATATCAAAGTACGGTACTTGATCAGTAGGCTAGACCTACACTTATAACAAATAGTTAACAATATTATTTAACCTAATCTTTACTACTAATTGTTAGTCCTACTAGTACTATGAGTATTAGTATTAATAATTTCTCATTTAGTTTATTATTCCAACAGTACTACTCAATACATTACTCTTAATTACCATAGACACAAATCCATTATGGTACGATACCATAGACACAGTGCTATTAGTGGAAATCATTGAAACACCCCAGACCCCGGGCCAGGGGTGCATGGTCATTGCAAGGGGCAGTCTTTTAGTTTAACCGAGGCCCTGGTCTTATAAAATACCGTGTTCCTATATAACCAATATAAACTTATGCATTATGTGAAATTTTCGTAAAGTTTCACTCCAGTATGTCTACCCCTCGATCTTTCTTCAATGCAGCATAAGGACAGTATTGTAAATACATTAATTCGATTGATTGACTCCTTTAATGAACCACATTATAATAGAGGTTGACAGTTTAATAAGTCAAATAACGAATGCTCTTCATAATAAGGCCACCATCTGTGTAGTATTGGATTCTGGCTGGACTGTTTTCCTTATATTCCTAAAAATGTTTCATTGAGCATCCAGATTGTTATGGTTATCAGTACAGTACGTATTCGTGCGTTCAAATTAAATTATAGCCTGGTCAAAATGCTATTCCCTACATGGAAATATAATCATAAATTATATAATTTTATTTCGTTGTGTATTGTGGTTGTTCGTACTCAATGTACAGGGATCCAGCTAGATGAGCATTCATTATTGAGTTATAATCACCATTAGATGTCGCATTTTAAAGTGTTATCCTTGGATTTTAATCCGCACATGAATTCTTCATCAACCTACCGGATAATCCAGTCCAGTTTATTCGTTGTGTACCGTACAGCTCTTGCTGGACAGTACGTGCATGCTCATGTCATCTGTATAAAGACATCCTTTGTGTACCCACCCCTTGACATTTTCTGCGGTGTCGAATATTTTGATTTATTTCATTTTAGCAATTCGTAGCCCATTTTCAATGATTTTAGTGTTTCTATCCCTGACTCAATCTATCCACTCGACTGAGGAATGTTATTGGTGTATATATCGTATGTAGTGCCCATATTTGAACACAACTTTTTCTCTTAATTAAAGTTCACGTCCTTCAAACACGATGTGTTAGAACCACAATATCCACACATAGTTCATTGACCCACTTTATGTCAAACCTAATTCGAATGAAATTTCTTTATTGGATTGGATCAGGATAGGCAGGAAATCTGTATTTCTTAATATTGAAATGTTTGTGGCTATTTGTATTGTTTGAATATATAGTACCACAATCTATTTGTATCGTCAAAAACATTGTCTACATTCTATACCCATGTATATCAGACGTGATTGTGGTTAATACAACATAATTATTATCATTTCCTTCCAGTTCGGAGACTGAATGTAGTCCTTGCAAAGTACCAGGAGAAGTATCCACCAATTCATGTGGTAAGATATAAACATATTTGATTGAAGGTGTTATTATCAGGTTGTACATCGTAGGAAAAAACTGTATCTAACTATACTTAACACATCTATACTTGAACCGTCTCATTTCCTTTGTTCGAAAGATTTTTGTGTGAAAAAATTAGTTATTTTCTTTTTCTTAGACGCATGACGGTGAAGAGTTACCATGGCTTACAGACAAAAAGTAAGTATCATTTTATTGAACGAAGGTGAGGGGGGATCGTATTATACTAGGGATGTCGGTTTGGGTTTATAAGTGATGTTCTTCTTGGGATGGAAATAAACCCAGTGTCGATCAGTATCATTTTAGGATAAAATAATTAATAGTTGAAGAATTGAGGCAACTCAACTGAAAACGACCATGTTCATAGTTTTGTAGTCTTTTATTTTGGCGACCCTGACGCGTTTCGCCTTTCTTGGGCTTCTTCAGAGGGTAACAATCATCCGAAATCATGTAGGTATATCAATAAATGAGCAAAATGTAAATCATATAAAGTCAGCCATATTGATTGGTTTAGTATCAATTAGGTAGAGTCAGCATGCGGTTCATTGTTCTTTCGATTAGTTTAGTATGAATTTTTCAAAATTGTTCATTTGGTTGTCAATTCAAGTTTTAACTATTAAAAAAAATTTTGTATTCATACGTTGTATGATAGATACTGGTACTGGTTAGTACCTTCGTGGTTTAGTAAAACCACGATGTTTCATGGCGTTATACATCGCCCTTGCCACTGTTCTGTCGATTTTCTCGACTATCCTATGCAAGTCCTGGAGTACCTCACTTGCTCTGAGATGGGTTCTGGGTTCGGGTGGTTGGTTGAACTCACGTCTACGTGGGGTAGGCGAGTACTTTGGATAATCCCTGGGTCTATTGTCAGTGTTCACTGGTATGTATTCATCAACTTGGCTCTTTGATTCAGAGTTCTTTATCGGGCTAGTCGGCTTGCTGTTAGCTGAGCTGCTCGCTTGGTTGTCTGCTTTCTTGGATGCGTTGGACTTGTTCGAACTGCGAGATGTTTTGCTCACCGAGGAGCAGTTGCTGTCTGAGGAGCTGCTGCTAAGGCTGCTCTCACTTCGACTGGGGGTGTGGTTCATTGGTTTTGGGTCAGTGGCTTTTGGGGCAACTGGAGTGTCGACTAGAATGGGCATGTCTGGTAGTACTTTAGTCTCCTCTTCGTCGGATGAATCATCACTGACGCAGAGGTCAATGTCAATCAGTTCAGCGAGGCTGGCTGTCTTTGTGGGTGTGTCTGTTTCGGGGGTTGGTTCCGGGTTTGGGGTGGCGCCTTCAGATGGCTTGTTCAGTTTATTCATTTTGTTGCGGATAATTCGGTTCAGAGGGTGCTCGGTTCTCATCTTTTGTCTTTTAGTGGGATCACATTCTGGTGGCGGTAGAGTGATGATCTTACGTTTCATTTGGTTGTTGTTGTTGTTGGCAAATCTTTTCTTAATTTGTTCAATGCGTTTGCTGGGGCTTAAAATTGGCGATATCTTTGGTTTGGGAGGTAGTGAGAACGGGATTAACTTGTATTCCTTGTTCTTCTTTGGTGTCTCCTTTGCTGGGAGGCATGGTGTGGACGATGGAACTGGTGTGTTGTGGGGTTGATTCACTCCCTGAGGCGCGCCGCTTGGAGCTGCAAAAGGGAGGACCTTTATGTACTATACGGAATTTAACACCATATGGGCCGTGTTTTTCCCATTTACTGAGGTCGTAGAAATCACTTTCAAATTTAGATGGTTTCTTAGACGGTAATTTTACTGATATTTGAGGTGGGGTAGCGGTAAGCTGTTCATGGGTTTTGTTTTGGTGGCGCTTAAGGTTATAGTTGCTGCTGAAATGCTTATCGCAGATGACACAGGGAAACCTACCTTTGTTTCCACCTGCGTGATTCAAGTGTTTTGCGTTGAGATGTCGAAGTAGCGCTTTCTGGTTGCCGAGCCAGGTGCTGCATATGTCACATCTAACTAAATTCTCCATCATTAGAGGTAGAACGGTTGATCAATGGTTACAGAGATTGAGTAGTCGAGCGTCGAGTGCTGAGAAGCCGCGTGGGTTTGTTGTTGTTTTGAACTGAGTGTAGGCTCATTGGCGGTTGACGATCGAATGGGCGGAGTCCCGGCTCCGCGCTCCTTTTATAAGGAGCGTTGTTATTGGTCCATAGTGACCACGTGGTAACTTGTGTAGCGCGTGCTACGTCACCACTTCTTGTTGAGGCCCTGTGGCTGCAATGTGGCGGCTACCCGTATCCACGCTTCTTCAAGCCGGAGACGAGTATTCTTGTTCGTTGCTGATGAGTCCAAAATGGTGACCAACATCTCTCTTTCCTGGACATCGTGGTCGAGATAATGTTGGGGAACTGGTAGTTCTCTTCTCCTGTAGCGAATGTCGTATTTATGATCTCGTATTCGCTCGTGAAGGGTTCTGCCGGTCTCCCCGATGTACTGCATGTTACAAACGGGGCAGGTGATGGCGTACACCACCGACCGGGTCGTGCAAGTATTATCGCCTGTTATTTTGTGTCTCTCATTGGTGCTATTGGAGCGGAAATACTTAGATGTTACAATGTTTGGGCAAGTTGTGCATGTGAATCTCATGCATGGTCTGCTCCCATTCTTGGGTTTGGGGCGTGGGAACGTGGAACATGTTAGTATGTCCCTGAGGTTTGGTGCTCGTTTGTAAGCTGTCATCATTCTGTTTGTGTTGAACTTCTCTAGCCTTGGTTTGTTCTCCAGTATAGGAGCACCGTGATGTAGGATCCTGTTAATCCTGATGTTGAGTGGGTTGAATTCCACTATTAGCGGTATGATTGGGGTTGATTTTTGGTTTCTATTATCTTGTAGGAGCGTTTTGCGATCAAGGCTTCTGGCTCGAGCTATGGACGTTTTGACCGTATTGTGAGAGTGACCCCGAAGCGTTAAGAACCTCAGGAGTTTCTTCACAGAGATATCGAAGTCTTCGACCCTGGAGCAGATGGTCCGGATCCTGACTGACTGTGAGTACCCTATACTTGATTTCTGGTGGGTAGGGTGATATGAAGAATCGTGTAGATATAGGTGTGCGTCAGTTGGTTTGTTATGAAGTCTGGTTTGTAGTGCGCGATTAGTGTCAACAAATACCTCTGTGTCGAGATAATTGATTGTGTATCTGCTGTATTCCCAAGTGAATTTGATTTGGTTGTGTTGACTATTGAGGAACTGGAGGTGTTGTGTGAGTTCGTCCTCCGAACATCGGTAGATGGCAAAGATGTCGTCTATGAATCGGAGCCATATGTTTGGCTGTAGCTCTGCCCTAGCTAGGATTTTGTTCTCTAGATAGCTCATGAATATGTTTGCGTATGTAGGGGCCATTTTTGTGCCCATTGCTGTTCCCTGAATCTGATGATAAAATTCATCATTGAATTTCATTGTGTTGTTCTCAAGTACCAATTTCGTCAGTATTGCTGCCACGTCTGGTGCTATGTGTGGTGAGTAATTGGTTTCAAGGGCTTTTTTGACAGCCTCTATCCCCTCCTCATGTGGTATGGACGTGTATAGGGCACTGACGTCAATTGTCACAAGGATTTCATCCTCGTGGAGGTGTCCGATTTTCTCTATGTGTCTCAAGAAGTCTCGGGTGTCCTTCAGGTAGCTTTTTATTTTGAATAGTTGAGGTTTTAAGATGGAGTCTAGAGCTTTAGAGATGAAGTCTGTGGGAGAGTTTATTCCTGATACAATGGGTCTGCCTGGGTTGTTGGCTTTATGTATCTTTGGTAGAAAGTAGATTGGTGATGTCCTTATGTTACTGGGTAGGAGTCTGACCGCAGCTTTGCTCGGTAGTCCCCCTTCTTCCTCAAGTTTCTCCAGTATCTTTCTGATTTTCTGGGCATTGGTTGCAGTGGTGTCATATGGTAGTTTCACGTAGTGGGATTTGTTGTTTAGTTGTCGTTCAGCTTCAATGACATAATCCGTCTTGTCTAATACTACTATCGCCCCGCCCTTGTCGGCCGGTTTGATGATTATTGTATCATCTTTCATTAGTTCGTGTAGAGCCTCCCTTTCTTCAGGTGAGAGGTTGGGTCTGGTGGTTGTTTTTTTGGGTTTCTTCATGGATTGGTTTAGCATGTGATTGGTGAATTGGTCAATGTCTGGGTCGAGTCCATTCGGAGGTAGCCATCCTGTGGGTTCCTTTGGAAAAGGATCCCTCAGGTATTCATTGGAGTTGGTTGTGTGTTGGAAGAAATGTTTGAGTTTAACTCTTCTATTGAATAGTAGAATATCTTTGATTACATGGATGTGGTTGGGGTTCCCTGGTGTTGGGACGAAGCTGAGGCCTTTGGCAAGGACTGAGTTGTGGTGCTGGTTGAGGGAACGGCTAGAGAGGTTTTTGATGTACTTTGGGTTTTCTTCTTCTGTGTATTTTTTGAATCTCCGGTTTTTCTTTGTCGTTTCTTCCCTAGTGTTGAGGCTTGGTCCTCTACTAGTGTATTGACTAGCCCGTGAATGTATTCCATGGTTTCCACGGTGCATCTTTTGGCTAGTTGCTCAATCGCAGATTGTTTCTGCGTGATGTTGGTGTCGTATCTTATCTTGTAATAGCCTAGGAGTTGATGAGTAAGTTTCAGACTGAAATCCCAGTGGGAAATAATTAAATCGCATCAATCTGTTATTGTGCATTCTCATTTTGATGATTTAGGTATATTAGCATAATGAATAAAACAAAATATTATCCGGCTTTAAAGGAAGTAACTCCAATTGTATTATGTAGGAATAACCTAAATGTGGTTTTACCTACTATTGTGAAAATAACTTGATGTTATCCTCTTTCCCCCCAGTTTGATGTCCCCGTTGTTGGCTGAGTATGATGCCAACATTCAAAGTCTGCGTACTCAAGTAGAAGAATATCAGGTAATATCATACTTGCATTATTTGTTCGATGTTTTGTTTTTGAACATATTCTATTCGAGAAGTAATTGTGATTGAATGTCCTTTTTTGACACACCACTGGAGATCTAGGTTGTCACTTTAGCTAAAGCATAGGAAATGTCGCATTGTATCTTTAGTCTATCAAACTATCAAATTTGCTTTCTGGGTTCCTGGCATTAATATTAAACTTACCATGAACTATCTACGCTTTCAGCTTAGTCACAGAGACCTTAGATCCCAAGTTGACAAGTTGGTTGCAGAGAATAAAAGGTATGTTAGTTTGACCACATCAGTTTTCTCGCTCTATTTTGGGACGGCCATAATAAATTCACTTCGCCAACTTCGAACTTGCATAAACTATGCCTTTGTTTATCATGATCGATTCTCTTGTTTAGAATGTTAATAATAGGAATCAATTTTACTATAGGTTAACAAGAGATTTGAAGTCTGCTGTAGAGAGAGAGATGTCCGACATCAAGGTCGATGGCACTGTCTCAGCTCCTGCCCTCGATGAGGATCAGCTGACGGCTAATCTTCAGTCCCAGCTACAGATGGCACTCCAGGTACTGCTCAGGAGAATTGTATTCGCATTGGGGTCGATGGCGGAAGAGGGGGGGGGGGGGAGAACTATATATACAAAGTGCTTTTTAATGAATGTTGTTGTGTCCCAATACATTTCATTTGGAGACGAATCTAGCGATCTAGCGAACGAATGATTTTTCTGTACGCACTGTTGTCTATGTCGGGTTAATGTCAAGTGTTTCTTTTCTTAGAATTCGTATTTAATCATTCCATCGCACGTTTCTCTGTTTAGTATAACCCGGTTACCTATCCATAATGTATACTTCTCACGAATAGTCAGATTTAAATTGTTGTGATAGTTTGATTTTTATTTCAGGAAAAAGATTCGGCCATGGAAATGTGGCAGGCTTCGGTTCAAGAGGTGGAGAGGCTTGAACAACAAGTGCAGGTTATTTGATACAATTCTTGATCTCTCAATAGATTTTTTTAAACATATGATTATCAAGAGAATTATTTGTGGGTATTATTACGAGATGTGATATGCAAATCCGTGTTTCTTACGCCACAAACAGGATAGTCCATTCGAACTAGATTTATGTAGATATTTGTGTCTATGTTTGGAGGGAACTGCATTTATTTAGTATTGATCACTCACTTATTCAACCAAGTGTAACGTGTAGATTTGTGGAAGGTTTACGATGTTCAATGAATCACATGTTTGTATCATTGAGGGCCTGTAGAATTTGTGTCGCCCTTGTTATTTGCTAAATACAAAATTTAAGTTCTACGTGGAAAGATATTTTTTTACATAAACACGTTTCCATAAAACACACACACAGACACCAATACATATTTCGGCCTCATTTTCTGTTACTAATCCGTTCAGACTTACTTAATTTTCGTCATTTTCACTTTAGCATTTTAAAGGGTCTATTTTAACAAACATTTTCGGTATTATTGGCACCTCACCCTACTTTCATATCTTAGGGTATCACTAGTCTAGCTCACATGGTTCGATCACAAAACAGATTGTATCAATTTTTCCAACAGAATGCTATTGTCTTGACTGGTATCTAGAATCATTTGGAAATGGGCGGTTTGTGTTAGAGAAATTTAGTCCTGTATCTGAATGTATGCATGTGTTTGTTATTATAAAAACTAATTAGTTTTCCATTTCAATACTTATCATGAATCTCGAATGTTTTTCCTGCTACTTGTGTCACTTTATAAAAAACGTCTTGTTTCATCTGTAATGCACCTGTTCCATCACCCTCACACAGAGCCAACATTTCAACCCACGTCTTCAGACATTAGAGGCACACACAAATAAGGTACGTCATTAAGGTGTCAGCGGTAGGCATGAGTCCGCCCCTACTTTCACGCGTTTCATATTGTGGTAAATGAACAGAGCTTGAAGGAAGTCGTCCATTTTTTTTTGCTGTGAAGCCCTTCATTTCTTTATTAAAAATAGCTTTATTATTTGATACAGTTGTGTATTGTTTTCACTTTGTTCTACGAACCAAACTGAAATATATGCCAGTATTCTCTTTGAATCATAAGAAAAAATCTAAAGAAGAATCCACCGGAATTATTACTCGGTGTATGGGAAAGTTCTGATACATTTAGTAAATTTATTTACTTTATATTACCCATCATAATTTTATAAAAACACACCCAAATATATATTCTACAATGCTGATCTGTGAAATGTTTGTTGCCGACGTAGATAAGGAATCAGTATGAGAAGTCGGTGGCAGAGCTCCAGCGAGAAGTGAATTCGTTATCAGAGGAGCTCAAGAAGTCTAAGAATGAGCACAAGGCAGCAAGCATACAAGTGCTTGATTTACGCCGCACCCTGGAAGAGATGAAACATCAGATGATGAGAAAGGTATCGTCACTGTCACTATACTTATTTGTATGTATTGTTGTTTATTTCCGGATTCAGTAAAATAATACAACATAATAACAATAATATCTTACACCAGAAAAGGATGGCCCCAGGCTCTTCTTTGCTAACCATAGGTCTTCTAGGGGGTCCCTGATAATAAAATAAAATACACGAGTAGATATAATGTAAAATAGACTAGTACATTTGGAGGAACTGAATACTTGGTCAATAAGGTGAGGTCAGATAGGGCCTTCCTTATGTTAATGAATTTGGTAAAGATAGTCCAGGGGTATCTAGGTGGGTCAAGGATTTGGCTTTGGTAGATTTAGATCTGAATGTCTAATTTTAGCATCATTTGGCTGTGAATGTCCTGGTGGTATGCGTTATGGTTCATTTGGACTGATTTTTTATTTTTTTTACTCATATTTTTCCATTTTTTAATGAATTCTGTTTTCGTATTTGAAGGAACAAGAGAAAGGCTTCGTTGAGAGCCGCGGAGAAGAAGCTAATTATAAAGTGGAAGAATTTGCAGAGTCCGTTAATAAACTTGAAGAGCAGTAAGTCTGACTTTTTAAAACAAAACAATTTGCGAGTTCTGTGATTCGATACTTTTTAGTATATTAGATCTTTTAAGTTCCCTAAAGAAAAGCCACCATGAATCACCTTAATTTATCATTTAATAAATTGCTCGCTCATCGGCCATCCTGTTTCCTTTCTTGTCCAGACTTCATGTTAATGAGAACCAGTTGACGCGAGTGAAAAAAGATCGATCAGATTTGGAACTGAAGATAATCGAACTCCAGAAAAAGAAGTACGTATATCTATACATATCTATTCTTATTAGGTTGTTAGGTCGGATAGTTACTCACCACACCATATAATACAAAAAATCTCTCCTTGATTAGCGACTTTTTGTTGTCCACAATTATAATGCTCCAACTTTAGAGGAAAGCTTTAACAAACCTTTCGATTTGATTTCCATCAATTAATGATTCCCCTTGTCCATCTCAAAGTTCGGAGATGGAGCAGAGAGAATACGAGGCGGTGCTTCAGGTGAAGGAATCTGTGCAAATGGTGGAGAACGCCATGTTGGAGAAGGACGAAGCTCTGGTCCGAGAGAAACAAGCCAGTGAAGATGTCAATAGGCTACAAGAGGCCATATCCAAACTGTTGGATGAAGCTGGTGCCAGAACAAGACAGGAGGTGTGTTTGAATGTCTTCTTTATTTGAATTATTTTTTATATATATATTATAGTTTTATTTCAAAGTACATGTACATCGATATCGGAATACAATATCTGCAACCTGCAGATCCTCCAATATTCAAGAAAGAATATTTACATGGCGTTAACTTCGATAATGGGTGATCAAAAAATTAAGAAAATGAATGAATAGTGACTATTTTTGTTAGTGCCGTAATTAAACATAAGAGATGGTGTAAAGCTGATGTATTGCTTTTTCTCATGTTTGTTTTACAAGCGTTTACAGTCATCAAAATCTTAGCCATAGAATACATGAATATTTACTTAAAATATAAATTCATACTGACACTGATGAAATAACAACAGAAAATCCAAATTCTACAGTCTCGTCATCAACGACTCAACTCAACCATAATTAGAGTGATACAACCAGTTGGTAGTGAATCGTACATTGAAATATTATTGATTCATCAACAGGTTGACGTCATCAAGAAGCAGTGCAATGAGAACATTTCGCGTCTTATGGAGGAAATCCACGCCTTAGAACTGGAGAACAGTGAGAAGCAAGCACAGATGGATCGCTCCATTAGAGAAAAGCGAGCTGTGGAATCAGAACTCGAGAAGGTATACATTTCTATTTGAGTATTCCTGTGATATTTTAAGATGAAAAGAATGTAAGTACTTTGCACTCAGTTTAATAATAGACAATGGATTGTTTAACTGTTACTTCGGTTTTTTTGGTTATTTAATTTTTACAGTCGTCCTCCTCATCCTCTTACCCTTGAATGTATTCATCCTAATTATTCGTTTTGTTGAAAGCCGCAAACATTGACCTAAAGACAGGGATGCAAGTCTTCAGTATTTGTACTGGAATCCGTATTTTTGAAAACTTCCAAAAATTGTCAAATTCCACCATTTATAAACTAAATTTCATCAAAATTTTCAAAACTTAAAATGTTTACATCTCCTTAATTAAGAAGGCCAAGTTGGCCGAAAGCTTGTGAAAGCTTGTGAAACAGCACCTTTTATTGATATCTTTAAATACCAACTAAAAGATATTCCTACCTCACCGATATTTGCGACTTCCCCTCACTCTACTATAAAATTTTTAATTTCAGTGTCTGGTCGTCAAAATGTCAATGTTTAAATGAGGTTAAAATATTCTGTACATGTATAAGAGGCCCTGAATAATATGAAAGTATTCTTTTCAGTATTTTGGCATCCCCGAAAAGATAATGTGCGCATGGTATTAAATTAAGACTGATAATTTTTTATACAGATTTGTAAAGATAACATTGTTGTTCTAACCTTCTAATCCAGATATACCAGGAGGGTTTGACCGAAGGTACTAAAGACAGTGGAACAATAGATGAGTTGAATCGTCGGGCATGTAACGCGGAGAGGTTGAGGGACGAAGCCAATGTAAAAATAGATACGACTACTGCCAATCTACGCCGATTAGAAATGAAGTAATTATGGCTGTTATTTCTATTTGAATACCTGCCTTATATGAAATAATGATACTTGTATGCCTTTAAAAGAATCTTGTGGCCACAGAGAGGATATCAAGAAGAACCATGACACAACTGTCGCCAGACACTTGGAACATGGATCATCCTGATATTCTCAATAAATGGGAAATCATATATATCTCTATCACGAACCTGATACGATGTGCTCTCCTGAAGCAAAATCGAACAGGGATAAGGAGGAGCGAAGATGGATTTCCAGACTAAAAACGCTCACTCCTAGCGAACTTAATATTTTGGATTAATTATCCGTCAGAATCTATCTGATATTTGAAATAATTTTGCAATAAATCATTTAGGAATTTGATGTTCGCAAACACATGATATCCTTCTATAAGCTTTTGATTATACTGATACAATCCAACCTGACCATTGTAGGTACACACAGGAGGCCCGGTCAAACAAGGATGAGATAGAATCACTGAGAGAAAGACTAGACCAGCTGAATGTAGAGTTTGAAATTTCAAGCAATGACAGAATTAGACTCATGGAAGAAGTGGATGAGTTAAAAAAGAAGCGTCAGTCGATAACCCAAGAACGCGATGCCGCGCATCGAAACTACACAAAAGAGGTAGTTATACATTTCCCTTTAAACCATCATGCATCAATGATTCGCTCTGTCGGATTTTATTTTATTTTTTAATTTCCAATTCGGTGATGAATCGTTGTTGGTTAGGAAGTGAGAACTAATCTATCAATATGAAGTAGTAATTAGTGGATAATATGCATTGCAATAAAAATCTTATATTTTTTGTACGTTGACAATTTGTATATATGGGTCAGATTTTCAGAAAATGTACTATTCACCTTTACCAATCCTCTCAAATAAACCCCATTTAAGACTAAAATCAGCTTCAAAACATACTTTAACATAGAAAACAGATACTTTAAATCAACACGCTACCCAATATAGTTTGATATATCCGGTATTCATCATTTTTCAGCCTCATTTAGCAAAATTTCTTAAATGTGTAGAGCTGCCAATAATTTGTACATTTTCTGAAAATCTGACCCATATATGTATACCATTTCGTCCCACCCAACTTCTCCCATAAAAGACTAATTATATCTATAGAATGTAGCCTACATCTTGCATAACTCATCTCATCTCATTATCATTGTAATCAGATATTGATTGTTGAAATCTATGATCTTAAATTATCGTCCTGGACATCATCAAACCTTGTTCATTATATATGTAATTCTTTAAAAAGATCGAGATCAGAACATGACGAAAAACACTTTTCAAGTGAGAGCGTAACTACTTTGTTTAACCTGAATTAAAAAAATATTCATGTTTATGCAGGGCTGCCTTGTCCGTTTTCTCTGAAGATCGACATGTTATACCAGTGAGGTATACAAATATGCCTTGTAATAATCGAACATTCAGTGCATTTCCCTCATATAGAAATACTTATTCACTTAGATCGCTTTACTTGAGCGAAACCAAAAGCAAAAATCGGCTGAATATGAAGTGCGGATGCAGGCAGTGGAAGATGGACACCGACACGCTATGCTCGAGCTGAGACAGCTCCTCTCGGGACAACAGAGAATGAGTGCTAAGTATGTTATTCACAGAAAGCTTAAGTTAAAGGGTGGTTTCCACTGGCTGCGGTAAGCCTTGCGATGGTTTGTGCTGGTTCTGTAGGTGGAGAGGAATGACAAGGTCCTGCCTACATATGGTTCACTGGCCATGTAGGGAGGTCCTCACCACTCCTCACCATCACAGCACCATCGCAAGGCTTACCGCAGAGCTTACCGCAGCCAGTGGAGACCACCCTTAAAACTGACAAAATCTTTGTTATAGAACATATTTTCATCACATTTGATCGATTTTCTATCGAGCCAAGTTGAATGATTCCTTTGTTTATTTAAATGAGAAATGTGTCGACAATAGGTCCACTTATTATTTTGTTAATAAAAATTTATGAATTTAGTAAATATTAAACGAATAATAACTATTGTTTTACATCGTTTTATGTCAATACACAATTTCAATATCGAACGTTCAATGGATAGCAATTGCATTGTTTGAATGAGTATATTTGTTAACTTAGTCGTGAAACTAAAACTTACGATTTGAAGTTTTTTAATACGATAATTAAGTTCGCAGTACTCTGTAATATAAGAGGAATTGTACTGATTCAGAGAAATACCTATTGGTTGATGAGCATATATATTATATATTAGATAATTATTCGCCTGGCTACTTTTTAGATGGAAGGAAGAATGCCAAACTATTACCGGCAAATTTGAAGCTAAAGTGGTCGATCTTAGAAACGAAATGAGTCGGCATAAAAAGAGGAATGAAGAACTAGTTAAATTACTTCGAGAAAGCAGAGATAAGACTGCTGAGGTAGGAGGTCTTTTGAAAAATAAAATATTTGATCAAAATGATTGAAAATATAACACCCGCTCTCGATTTTGTGAGAGTACAATCACCGTGCATTCAACTGCTATGTAGATGTAAGTCCCACCTTCTCCCTTAGAGAAAATTCAGCTAAGAAGGTGTATGTTTGGTCCGACGTCAAATTCTCTAATTCATAGTGCGAAAATAACCTAGGAAAATACTGAATCCGATTCCATACCTTTTTAACTTCACCGTAGTCCAATATATATATAATAGTATTGTCTTTTATCGCGAGTTCTTTTCTTTGTAGGCTGAACAAATGATGGCCGAATATACTCGCAATATCCGTAGAATGGAGGAGAGGGTAAGAGAGGCTGAAAATCGGGCAGCCACTACTGCTCAACAGGTAATGATAATATCATTACACGTGCGATATAATATGGTTCTAAATTGCATTGTGACAATTATTCATGTAATGCCTTGAGCTTTTAATTTTTTTTATCTGATTTTGATCCTTGTCCTGAAACCTAAGTTCAGATTTCTGAGGGCTATATTTCTGTGTTTGAGATCACTTTGTTGTGAGGGCTCATGTACACCTATCTCCCTGGTCACAAGTACTTCTAGTTTTAAGCTATATTTTTTTAATTTTTTTTTTTGGAAAAAGATGGGTAATCCATCTAAAACACCCTCACTGGCTCTCTTTCTTGGGACCCAGTAGCCTGATGAGCTATTATTAGCGAAACCATGTAGTGCCAAACCAGTAAAATAATTTTACTGGGAAGGAGATCTTTAAACAATGCAAAAATAATTTATAAAATAACCCACTAGGGTATTATGAATTTTTTCTGCTTTATTGACTCTCTTCCATTATATTGCCCTAATACGGAAATACTAATGGAAACTGGCTAGCAATTCATTCCTAGCAACAATGGCACCCTTGGAGATGTTGCAACAACATCTCCGAGGTAACAAGTGAGGTCATGGTAACCCACGTATGAGAACGTCGAAGTCCTCATTCACATGGTAGCTGCCCGAGGGTCGGGACGTCTGTAGCTTCGTCTTCGTTTCATTAGTTTTAAGCTATAGGCCTACTTTTGGGTAGAGGATGATCATTGTCATTAAGGATGAATCACTCAAAGACTGTCAGAGAATAAATCATGAGATATAAATTATAATAAAACCAAATATCCCTCATGAAAGGTATGTTTGATAGTAGTTGTTGGACCCCGATAGAAAATGTATCTCTATAAATGTGGTTGAGCATCGTCAAAGCGTTATGTAACTTACACAATTTATTTAAAATTGTAGGTGTCGCAGCAGATGTCGCGGACCCGTGGAATCATTGCAAACCACAATGTCTCAGGCTTTAACAGCTCATTAAAAATGACTGGCGGGTAAGAGCTTACTACACACTTAACATAAATAGCACTGAACTTGAACTCTTTGACTTGTTGCACTCTATAAGGAATAATGTCCCAAATAATGGCGTTTCGTGGAATTTATCACCGTGTGTCAATATAAATTGCACAGTTTGAAAATTTAAAAAGAAATGGGATCTAAAACCTGTGTTAAAACTAGCACCATATTGAAGTTGACTTAATTCCATGCAAAACATTCCTGTATGTACAGAACAGATTAATTCACTTGATTCTTGAAATAGTCCTATAGCATTTTCTTTTTATCACGACTCACCATGCACTCATGTGTCTTGTGCTGAGTATAGAGTATGACCGAAAGCTTCACATTAAGTATTTCTCTCTTAAAAATGAAAATACTATTGGACTATATTCCTCTTAAGTATTTCTCTCTTGTGATAAAAAGAAAATACGGTGGGACTATATTCCGCTCTCTTTCCAGAACAAATATTCTTTGTTAACCTTATTTCATGCCATTGCTTACTATTTCTCTTTCATCAGAAAAGATAAGGCTTCCCCTGCGTTACAGAGTATGTACATAAATGCACGAGGAGGGTTCAATTACCATATTCCTACTTCGTAGATGAATGTAACCCTTTGTTTAGTCAACGTAGAACATAATTTAGTTGAATTTTCCTTTTCTTCGTTCAGAAAGCTTTAAACCACCGGTATGCGAACACACAGGACTATGTCCACATATTTTTATTTAATAATATATAATTTTCCCCTTAATATGTTATGATGATTCAGCTTTATTTGCGCTGAATCATGTAACTTTTTAGTCCAGTCTTAACCTATACTGAAATTCTAATAATTTTGAAAATATATTTTTTCATTTAGCTTTCACAGCCTTTGATGACTGGCTTAGACATGGCATGGGTATTGATACTTAATTCGGTTATTGGCTAATTAGTAATATTCACCGAAATTAGAAAATGGGTTATCGGAGAGACGTGTGGTAGATTCTTTTCTTCCATATGCAGATTTATAACATCCTATTTCGTTTTTTCTCCTGTTTTCAACAGAACCAAGGGGGAAATTTATTAATCTGTCAAATCAATTTCCATTTTCTTTAAGACTTCTATTAAAAATTCACAATTGTAAAAATGTCCCTATTCTTTGTAGGGAGATGGCCGAACCAATAACACTCCAGGATCTTATGACGACTGATAAAGCTGGCGTCCATTTTGCGGGAACCCGAGAAGTGACGACCGACAGATAGCATTAAGAGTTGATCAGTATTATAATTGGCAGTTTATAGGCCCTAGTCCACTTAGCCGATTCTCACGGAACTTAGTGGGAAAAGAGTCCCCTGCGGCGCAAAACCGCATAAGAATTGGCTTAGTGGACTAGACCCTTTACTCTTAATCATTATTATTGTCCTATAGCAATATAGAAGGAAGTCAACTTAACCAGTACTCCTGGCCTGGCTCGATGGTGCAATTGCGAATGGGCAAGTTTCTAGTGTTGATTTAACAGATTTCGTGCTCAAGTAAAGATGCCATTAGTGCCCAAATACTAAAAATGTTCAAAAGGTCGATTCCCTTATGTTCTGTATTCCACATTGATGTGCAACGATTATTTCAAGCTTTTTCCTTAGTCCATCTGTCAGAATTTTAAAACTGGAATCTGTTGTTGCAACGAATCTCTAGTAAGTCGAATTATACAGATTTGTGGTTATCAAGATGTATAATTTAGCTTTTATTCATTATAACTTTCGATGTTGGAAGAGGTTTTGCATAATAGCATAATTTACCATTAATACACATGTATAGATATTGTGATATACTCATTCCGTCCCTTACCTATGTAATTTCTTTATGGATTCATAACGAATTATCAAATTGAGCAGATTCATAACGAATTATTAATTTGATCAATAATTGTTTATTTCCTCACTTGAAATGCCATGTTGTTCATGTATATAAATGAATGTTAATTGGTTACTAGGCAATGTAATATATAATGTTATTGTATTAAACGAAAAAAATATAGAAATCTATTGATATGTCTGTTAAGTTTCTTTTTTAAAGTTTAAACAACCAAAGGGAAATGTACTGTATCTCCCAAATGCTTAAAAACTAAAAATATTTTAAAAAAAAAAATGATTTTAGAAAAGTTCCACACATGACAGTTGACGATGTTTATATGCAAAGTTGGCTGACAGAAAGACCAGGCTCTGCCAAATAAAACAAACTAGTGGTAGCCTAAGTGATTGTGAACCCTACAGCGCCAAAAGTACCGTAGTTGTCCGATTAAAATAACTGGTGGTCCAGACAGTTTGTGATGAATAATACACCTATAGATAACCCAGATAATGTGTGTGCATTGTGTAAAGCTTTTTCAGTGAATATAATTTAATTTTAAACTGGCTCAAGATTAATTCTAAGGTAGCAGATGTATGCTGAGGCTATTAGAAAATGATCCACAGCTGAGTTTAGGCAAACACTAACTTTACTCAATTACTAGGGCCCTGCATTCATTTATTTATTTATTTATTTATTTAAACATTCACTTTCAGCTTTACACTTCTATCTGAGGTGATTGTGGTTAAGTCATGAGGTCAATTCAGGATATACAATGAGTTCCGACAGGAAGGAATGCTTTTGGTATAAAGGTTCATAAGCGCATGACTTTAGAGACTTGTTTACAAAGCAGCATCTCTCGTTTGTCACAAAGTAAGAAATCGTCCCATGCTAAGGAGGCAAATTACAAAAAGTGGAATAAATTATTATTTATATGTTAATAATACAAATGTACCATATATCATAAACCTTTCAAGTGACAATATAAAGGCTCTAACGTGAAAGTGGTCAGGACTTAGAAGAAGAGCGACTGAAATTATTTAGTTAATGATTAAAGTTAACATTTTTAATAAATCATTAGTCAGTTTCGAGCATTCAATCGTCATCTCCATCAGCCAGTTTACCATCGACATGGAAATACATGTTAAACATTTTGCCAAAGCCATGCTCTTCTAAAAACTGAAAAAGTAGTCCGCGATCGGCATGGGCACCTCGCCCCTTGCCTTGTCGAGGTACGAAGTATTTCTCTTCAAACCCTTGGAATTTTCTGAAATCATCATCCGATTTGCTGCCCATCTCAAAGTCTTCCTTCTCTTTCATGGTGAGTTTTTTCCATTGCATCCTTCTGATGCGGCCCCAGAAATCCTCGACGTCATCGTTGAATCCTTCAATGACTATAATCCCAGGTTTTCCAGGCATACAAAATCCACTTAGATTTAATTCATCGGAAAATTCCAAGATGTCCTTGCGTTTAATTTTGCTATAGATATGGTGACTGTAGATCCACATTCGACTGAATGTATGATTTTTCGGTTCCGGAACAACGTTCTTAATGGAATTTTTGCTCGAGTTCTCATGCGCGTCTTTAAGAAATTTGACTGCATACTCTTGGAACCATTCAATGAGGGGACCGATGATGAGTTCCCCAAGTTGTAACGTCTCTAAATGAGTCTGTACTGCCTCGCTGAGTGCTCGATGCTGCTGCCTTGAAAGAGCTGAAGCCCGGGTGAAAACCTGGGGTAAGATTGCGGGGTACTCATGTGGAAGACGACACACCAGTTCCAACTGCTCCAGCGACAAGAAACAGAAAGATAAGAGTTAGAAGCCGACCAAATACACATAATATAATGATTAACATTGAACTGTTATAAAATACGGTACCCATAACCGTACCAATATATGAAAATTAGGTTCTTGGCTAAATGGACAATGCGAGTAGGTATTTATAATTATATTCTATTTGTTCGGTTAAATTACGGTATGTAGGCTATTTGTTCTATAACCAGGGGTGTCGGGACTGAATGGACAAAAACCTGTATGGCCAAAAACTGCTGGGTCGCTATGGCCAAAAGTTTTTACACCTTTCCCCGCCTAGAGGGGACTGTCACCCCGGCGAGCGTTAACACCTAGGTGGTAGGTGGTGGGACTCAATGGACAAAAATATCGGGACGGAATGGCCAAAAGCCTCTAGGTCCAAATAGTAGTCATTTAATTATGCGGTGCGGGAATGGACTATCCTCCCCTATCCCTGCCATTTGTCTTTGTCCATCCCTTTCTATCCCCGCTCTCTGTCACACTGTAAACCCTCTGTTATGAGCCTGTATATTCATTATTGTTTGATATTATAGACGGATACATATAGAAAATCTCTAATATCTAATTGATACATGGTTGCAGTAAACAGTTCGGACGTCTTTAGCCTTAACATAATGAACATTTTCCTTCATAACTTAGGTTAAAATTCACATTTTTTCATAATTCAAAAAGTAATGGCAATCTCGTTGCAGGCCCTCTCACTGTATTAGAAGTGTAAAGTAATATAATACATTTGAATTTTATGTCCACTGTACGGGACAGTAGGGACATACCCCTTGTAGGGACATACCCCTGCAACCACTGCCGCCTCCCCTTGAAGAGAGGCGGCAGGGGCCCGTTGCACCACTTTTTGGTGATATCGTAGCCTTAACATTATATTAAGGATACGTTAAGGATATATTAACAATACGAATGTTCTAGTGTTGCATGAGGTCTATCCTATCCTTAACTAGAGGCGGGCATAATGGTGAAGTGGTGCGTTGCAACTGGTAGCAACACACCCGTACATTGTGTCATATTTTTACATTTTTGTACATAAGAAAATTATTTTAAATCATGAAATCTACTTATCATATGTATCATCACCATTTCTGAGAAAAAATACGTCCCGTCCCTCCCATTCTCATTATATTGTTTATATTGAGTGATACTGGCCTATATATTAGCAGATTTCTCACGATTTCTCTCCAACCATATTTGTTCATTTTTTAACATGTTGATGTAACAGAATTACACAGTTGAAGCAGTTCGACAGAATGTGTAATGATTAACGAATTACCTATATGCTCCTGATCGAGGACGCTTTGACTATTGACTATTGACTATTGACTATTACTGACTTTGACTATTGACTATTACTGACGATCTGACAATTAATTAGTAGAGATTAATTAAGAGAGATATGACGCTTAGACTTTGATATTTTAAGGGCTTTTATATTTTGCATCGTTTATAAAGGGGCTTGAAAGATGTTGTCTCAGAAATGGAGGAAGAAGGGTAGGGGATGAGGGTTGGGGGCATTGAAATCTATTTCATTGATAGTTATAGTTAATGTCTGCGAATGTATGGCTTATACTAAATACTCAGATTATTCAACTTGATACGTAGAAAGTAGATAGTAGAAACACAGTATATCTTTTTTTGAGCCATGGGGCTTGCTTTATTTATAGTACCACATTCATAGCATCACAGTACAATCAATGTATGGCTTATACTAAATACTCAGATTATTCGACTTGATAAGTAGATAACACAATATCTTTTTTTGAGCCATGGAGCTTGCTTTATTTACAGTATCACATTCACAGTATCACAGTACACAGCCACACCGATACAATACATAAATACATCAAACAATACAAATCAAATTATTCTTCGGAATGGTCCATTAAGTTTGCACAGCAGCGGAGATACTCGCTTGTCGAAATCATCCTATTGGCCTCACTGTACTTGTCCCAAAGTTGCTCCAGTCTGGCTTGCTTCGAACGTGCCTCTCTCCTCCGGTCCTGGTACAGTGTACCTTGCGACACCAGACGTATTATTGTTGGAAGTTTCTGGGACTCAGTGTGCAGGAGATCAATGAGTTGGTACAGGGGCAGGTTGGCGTGTCGGGCAGCTGAGTTGATGCGGTGGTGCCACCCTTCAGCATCGTTGTTTGTACGGACGCTTCTTCGGAATGTAGACCAGGCAGCAGGGGGGCGCGAAGCAGCGTTGATCCAGGTATCTTGGACATAAGTCAGCAAGCGCTGCAATCGCTGGTCCTCTGGGGAACGTAGCTTCAACTCATGGAAGGCGGGTGCGATGTGTTCTGCAGGGAGGTTGGGCAGAGCCATTATTTCGCGCAGGTAGTTACGGACGGCCAGTTGGTGGACATAGGCGTTTTGTAGTTCATACTGCTTGATCCGCCGGAACACAGCCTGGGCCCAGTGGAACCAGCAGCCCTTGAGGGAAACTGTTGGTAGTACCTGAAATCATCAAAATGAAGTAATATTAGTCATTAGTTATAAATCATGATGATATACAATATTAGAGAATTAACTCGGAATTAACTTAGAGGCAAAATTATATTAGATGATTAAGTTTTTGTTGGAAAAAGTAGGATTATTACAGAATATGTTGACAACATTAAGTTAGACAATTAACTCGTAGGTAGGTAGGTAGGTAGGTAGGTAGGTAGGTAGGTAGGTAGGTAGGTAGGTAGGTAGGTTACGTTACGTTAGGTACTGAAAATATTGTTATGTTAGAGATAATTACCTCTTTCAAAGACCTCCAGACGGCCTTCTCGAAATCGAGGACAACCTCCTCAACGCCAAGCTCACTATCATCAGGCTTCAGGTCAAGGAGAGCTCGGAACACTGCGTTGTAATCGGCCTTGGTGCGCCGTGACATTACCACAAAGGCCAGTGGTACCTGCTTGGCCTTCTCTTCATGTCGAATGAAGCTATGAATACTTAATAGTTGAACGAAGGGGCTTTTGACAATTTTGAAAGTGCCGTCGATATACCAGGCCTTTGCTTGGAACAAACGTTTCAGCTGGGCAGGGGTAGCAAGGATGAGGTGGCGTTGATCCAACTGATGTACATCTTTTTGTAAGAACTCGTCGGGCACTCCAGCCAAGTTCACCTGGAAAGATAATATGATATAAATATAACATTTGAATCTAATGAAATCTATACGGAAAACAGTAATAACAAATACTAGATACAGGGATGCAAGTTGTCAGTCAGTTGACGGATTTCCTTTAATCTGCTCATTACCAAAATGTGTAATAATTTTTTTCAAATTTTAAAAACCTTGAAAAGGGTTGGTCGTCAATGTACTGACTGAATAGCATGTAGATAGATATACTGATATTATACTTTTATAGACAAATAACCTATGGGGCAGATTTATACGGTTATTACTAGTGTTGGTTGCTATGAAAACTTATAAAGCATTGCATAATAAATGTGATGTTAAAACTTACCTCAAACTTCAAATCTGTGGGGTTTTGCGGTCTGTTCTTGGCCCTAGAACGGTTGCCCATCCTTTTCAAATTCGCCAGATTGGGGAGCTCCTCTGTACTGTGCTGTACCTCACTCAAGTCTACTGCCTCGTTAGCAATCGCCATAGCGGGTTTGTAGAGATTGTTCCTACATTCCTCGCGCATCTGGAATATATAATCACAATATCTAATTACCTCTTAGTTGATTGTTTCAGTTGCATGATTTATTTGCATTACTGGAATATAACCACATACTATATATGTGCTTCTATATAAACTGCATGATCACTTATTAATTACCTTTTTATCGATTGATTAAATTTATTCATAATTCATAATCATCATTTTACTTACATAAGCTTGTGATCTAGCTTTGTTTGCAGTAGCAGGAGCAGAGGGATGGTTGTGCTGGTGTTTTTCAACCCTCTTGAAGGACTCGGACCCAGTTGGCTGTGTCACATAGGCTGGGCACTTGGTCTTTCCTCGAGTGGTGCACCTCCAGGACGTGGCCTTCTTCCCTGCATATTTGACACTGTAGGAGAACCCTAAACTGTCGACGAGGAGTCTGAGTCTGAGAGCAGAATGACTTCCACATGGCCTGCTCTGCGTTTTATAGCAAACTGGTGTGAGCAGGTGTAAAGACACCTGAATATGAGTGTTGCTCTGATGTACCCACATCAGAGAGCCACTTTAAGTTGGTGCGACTTTATGAGCAATGAGTGTTGCTCTCATGTCCCCACATCAAAGCGCCACATTAAGTTTGTGCGACTTTTAGCTCTTAGATCAGTGAGAGGTGTCCCTGCACCAAAGGGAGAGAGCTAAGGGCCACTGTAAGTTGGTGCGACTTTTTGCTCTGATGTCCCTACATCAAAGTGTCACTTTAATACATCAAAGTGTCACTTTAAGTTGGTGCGATTTTTAGCTCTTAGATCAGTACGTTTTTTTAAAGGTTTTATTCTCGTGATACACGATTAAAAGGATACAATATACATATGATCTATTTTAACCTTTTATATCATACAATTCAGTTCAACATACACTTGCAATGTATAATGTATCATTATGAATCATGTGAGTGTCGCATTTGGGAGCTCAGGGAGGAAGGAGCTCTATTTCAAAATTCGTGAATTATCATTCGATTTTCAAAATTCAGCATGATGCTGACATACCTCCGCTTCTAATATAAGTATAGTAAGTGAGACTCAACAAGTTCAATTCCATAAAGGTTCTGTTCTTTTATTAAATCTAACTCATATATATATCATGTTCAATTATCAATAGTCATGCGTACAGAGGAAGAGGTCGGCTAGAAAAGCTTTCGAAAATGTTGGAAACCTAATTGGTTATAGTATTGTATTGTCTCCCCCCACTCCCCGTGTTAAACAATTTTTACACCCAGTCGGCCGCCGCCACCCCTCGGGAGGGGTGGCGGCGGGTGGCGGCGAGCGCAGGTGTAAAAACTTGGCCATAGCGACTCGGCACCTTTTGGCCATACAGGTTTTTGGACATAGCGACCCGGTAGCTTTTGGCCATACAGGTTTTTGTCCATTGAGACCCGGAATCTAACCAGGTCCAGGAGCATTAATGTGATATCTATTTTACTCTGGCGCAATAGAGGAATTAATGAAGTTGATACTGATCCAAACATATAGCCTCATTATAGGCCCACTGCAGGGGTTGAATAATAGTAAAGATGATAGCGCTATGATAAAAATCAGTGATATCTACATACGTACCGGTACATTATCAGTACTTATCATTAGTCTACATATGGCAGGCCTACTTACCGGTATATTAAGCCATAGGGTAAGTAACTGATTTTTATACCTGCTCAATGGGCACTGAGGGCATAAATAATGTATGCCTTCAGACTCAGTGCCCAGAGAGTAGGTATAAAAATAAATAATATAATTTTTATATATAATAAATAGTATATTATTATTATGATGTCTATAGGCTATTAATTTAAGTCCATAGCCTATAATTAATATAGAAAGATCCGAGAAAGATATATTATAGAAATCAGAAAACATATAATAGGCACCGGTATCAGATATGTTCAGTGCATAAGAGACTATATGGAATTATGTCCACGATCTCGATTGAGCCCTGGACATAATTCATAGACACAGTCACAGACTGCTTACCACTGCAGTCCCACTGCGGAGGTGGATCAATCATCAAGAACTTTTCAACGATTACATTAATCAAAATCTTACATAATAAACACTACAGGAAATGTTTTGGTTGGTGGCATGCAATGTAAATATACCTGCTGGTCCAATACTTTTAGCTTGACGGTAAACCCAACTCTACTCTGCAAATCCTCATAAGTAACATCACCATCGACAAATGCCTGGATCTGCGTTAAACTTCCCTTGTCGTCGACACAAAATTCGCCGGGGTTGGCGAACATGGATGACAGCATCTCCACTTCCGATAACTGGAGAGCAAGGGACTCCTCGACATTTTCTGTGCTTGTTTCATCCATGGTGGTAAGTCATGCTTATAAAGATATCCTGGGGGTAAGAATTATATCCCCTCATATTTCATGAAGGGGATAAATTAAACTACATCGTACACACTACGGCTCCATTTAGCCACGTGTCCGCCATGTTGGAACATGACTATTGACGTAGGTAGTGGCACCACCTAGTGATTCCAAGAGACACTAAATACAAAACTGATTTCACAATACACAAAAGCTATCTTATCTGAAATCTTATCATCAGCTCATCTCGTTAAATAACTCTCTGCTGCTTTTATACTTAAAATGTTGGTTAGTCATTTGATATGCATTATTTACTTATGTTAAGTCAAATATCTGTTGTTTTATTGCTGATTGGTATTAAAATAACGTCGACATTTCAGAAGTAATGTATTAACGATTTATTTAGGGTAATAAATGAGAAGGGCCTATACCCATCAAGTGCTCGCATATGGGGGTCATTTAGCTATGAAAGTATTTAAAAGAACTGATTTTCTGTGATCCTTAATCCTGATATTGGTAATTTGTGTTTGACATGAACTCAAGAAATGCGACCTCTGTCCGTTTATTTCTAGCATGAAATGAACATAAATTATACAATGATACATAGATTTGTGTATACCGGGTACAAATAAATTAATTACACCAGAGCTATACATTAGACATGTATGGCTCTGATCAAACCGATTAAGGTGGCAACAGGTATTCTTTTACGCCCTAGTAACTATAATTGAATTCACCAAGTGCTAAATATGTATGTAAAACACAAAATTTACCATGACAATTTAAAATCACGATCATAGTCTTAATGAAATTAAGGTCATACTTCAGTGTACTCAAGTGCCTGAACAATAACTTACAAATATTTCATTTCGCCCTAAAGTAAAAATTATAACGTTTTAATGTAATTCGGTTAAATTAGATTTAATTACATCATCTTTTCTTCTTTCCGCCTGTATTATGTTTCTGATCTAATTCTTCTTGATAGAGCTGTATTAGAGATTGTTGTGTTTCGGGGAGGGCTGGACAGTATCTGTTGTACTCCATTGTGTATTCCCCTTTACCTTGGGTGCTTGACCTCAGTTCAGTAGAATAACCGAACATCTCATTCAGGGGGATCTGAAAAAGACAATAATTCTTTTTTATAGGCGAAACAAAATAAAATTGCTACAAAAGCGGCTCAATTTCCATTTTTCAAAAAGAGAATGGAAACTAGGAGGGACGCAAAGATCATTGGGAGATTATATTAAATTTAGAAAAGTTGGGAACAAGGAAGTCAGATTTCTCGTTCTAATTAATTTGTAATCCCAATCACTGGTCCTCGCCCAAATTTAATCTGAAGACTAATGGTATTAAGCAGAGACTGGCATGCTAGGGGATATATATGTTTTTTCAACTACCAAAAGAGCTGTTTTAACTTTCAGTGAAAATTCGGCGTGACCAGAAACTTATAATTCTATACATGTTTTCAGTCTAGGTCTAAACCCTCAGATCAGATAAGAATGGTATTCAGTGATTAGACGCCTACTTCGCTAATCGGTTTCCTGGCCTAGGACTCTGCGTTCTAATGCGAATATAATGACATTATGCGGTCGTAATGGGATTATAATGACACTTGGCCGTTTGAGGCGAGAGGCTATCCCTCCGTTTGAAGGAACTCTCCCAACGTTGGGCCTAGACTGTTTTTAGGAATGTTTTATAAGTAAAATACTAACCTCACAAAAGACGGAGAAATATCCTTCTGCTGAGTCTTGACCGGTGATGATGGCATGACGTTTGTTGAGGCTGGCAAGGACAGATCCACTGAATTCACTGGGTGCTGTGACCTCAACTGTCATGACGGGTTCAATGATATGCCACTGTCCAGCAGCGAACACTAATGGAAAGAGATGGAATGGGACATATAGCTTTACACTAGACATCTATGGGGGAGTAATTGACTAGTAATAGGGGATTTGCATAGCCGCCGTTTTGAATCTAGATTCGCATGGAATTATGGGACTAATGGTAGTGTATACAATCTGTAGAAAACATGTCATGTTCAGCATGCACTATTCATCAATGCTCTAATATCAATATTGTACCCGGATCCCATATGAGTTCACATCTTTCCCATCATGCGGAATATATAAATATTAATATAAAAATCATTTATACAAGCTATGATATTGGTGTAAATATTCCTGCAATGTTCGATAAAAATGTTGCCAAATAGTTTAATGTCAAAGTTCATCAGAATCCATCGCAGGATGCACTGTGACAGACATGCGTCAAAGGTACATGTATATGGATATTCTAGACGAAGGTTTTAAATTTGTGAAAACCGATAATATTGAGAAACGTACCCTCTTTAACTGCGCCTTCAGCGGCCAACTGGAATGAATACTCGCTCGAGTCAACTGCGTGATTTTGTCCTAGGGAGGGAAGAAAGTTTATTTAACCATTATCCATAGTATAAACACATAGTTATAAAGTAAATGTGATTATGTGATTACCAAATTATTGAACTAAATATATCATTGAATAGTAGGCTGACTTACCATCTTGTAAGACGAATTTAATTCCGCTCAGTTTATGTCCAGTTAAGAAGCCTTTTTCACATGCATTCAAAAATCCCTAGAACAAAACAAACCTCATTAACTTTTATGTTCACAGAATTAAGCAGCAAAACATAAGTATATATAGACCCGTCATGTTGAGGCTACAAAAGGGCAATTATAAATGGGAATACTTCGTATTTGAATAAAGTAAATTTTAAAACGGCCAGATGAAAAACAAATCTCTTTGATCAAGTCTTACCTTCTTTATGGCAGGGATGTATTGCTTGGGAATGTTGGTTCCAGTCGTTAAGTCCTCGAACTGTACCTTGGTGTTGTCGTCGGGAGGTAAAGCCTGATGTAGAAAAGCATTATTAATATTCAACAATCCAACTTAGGTCTGTCACCATCACAGATGAATACGTGTAGTATAGGGATAACAACAAGCATCAGTGCAAAAAGGTTGTAACTGATATTTTGTCATTTTTCAGGAGAGGCAAAAGAAAATTTCAAACTAAGGTTGTATCTGCCAGATACAACCTTATTGCTCGGAAGAAATCAGGGGCCCTGTAGATACAACCTTATGAAATTGGGCTCTGTAGGCGTTTGTATTGGGAGTGCAGATACAGCACTTTTGCATGGACAAGTTCTTAGCTATGGGACCCTAAAAGTGAAGAAACCCACATTCAAAAAATCGAGATACAACCTTTTTACCCTAGAATGTCTAGAGCAATATTGCTCGGAAGAAATCAGGGGCCCTGTAGATACAACCTTATTAAACTGGGCTCTGTAGGCGTTTGTATTGGGAGTGCAGATACAGTGCTTTTGCATGGAAAAGTTCTTGGCTATGGGACCTCAAAAGTTAAGAAACCCACATTTGGCTAATTTGTCAGTTACAACCTTTTTGCACTGACGCGACGAGTCATGTTCTGGGGAAGACACTTAAGACAATATCAAACTCATTGGTTACTGACTCCAAAAAGAGTCCCTCCCCAATACACCTGGAGAACTCTGTCAACATCACTATAATCGGTTGTAGTTCGTAATTTCAGTTCTTAACAGTGTATGTTGCATAAATATACAAGAGGTATAGATATATGCCTTTAAATAGTTCTACTTTAACTTATCAATTTGAAACCGATGCCGATTTACTGACTGTTGTTAGCAGTCAAGCAATATACACCACCTCAGAAAAGCTTGATAGTTGGGCTTTTTCTTTGCTGGTCGCACGGAGACATACAGTTTACATAGGGCTAAAAGGTGGTCAAGCAGATTTGCGGTGTGCATGGGGTAAGGGAACAGTGAGGTATTGGATACCCACTGCTGAGGAACGGTCCTACTTCTCTCAGTAGCGTTTGTCACCGAGAAAGGGTCACACTAGTTACGTCCAACCGAATCTGTAATATCTTTGAGATTATGAGAAGAATGGCTGGTATTCACCTCTATATATCCTTCAACGCGTCCATACTGTCCTTGACCACCAGATTGCTTTTTATGCAAATAATTGAATCTGGAAATAATATAATAATAAGATTTATCACAGGGTATCCGCAGGTGTGAGCACAACAAATTCAAGTCTTTTCAAGACTGATTTCAGATGACTTTCAAGGCCTCTGAAATCATATCCTATTTGTTCGGTTAAATTATGTATGTTTTGTAACCAGGAGCATTAATGTGATCAATATTTCTTTTACAAATAGAGGAATTATATGCTTAGAATCATACTGTATGGGACTGCTATGTACTATTTTTCATGTGCATCTAAAATTCCAGGTGGATTTCAAGAACACCATTTGACCAGTTTCAAGGCCCTCAAACCAGTCTGACCATTTTCAAGGCTACTACAAGCTTGAATTATTTTTTCCAATTTCCTAGCTTTCCAGACTCGGTATCGATTGTGAGGAAATGGAGGAATCAGTGCGAGACCAGAAGTAAGCAAATATACAATATATAAATGTATAGTAAGTGTAAATACGTACTCGCATTGTTCAATTAGGGATTCTCTGAAGGCGACTTTGGGTTTTCCAAGAACACATTTGGCGTTATACTCTCTTTCCAAACGCTACAACAAAATGAAAATAAATAATGACATTAACTATATTGATATGACACAAAAAACTTGATTCACAATCCAGAAGCTCGGGCAAATGGTATTTATTTTGAATTTCATCTAATAGTATTTAAAGGGTATCTTCACCGATTGATGTCCAAGCTGGAGATCATTTAAAACGGGATATTATTAACGTTTTAGATGAACATTTTGTTCAAAAGTACACTGGTGCTTCAAGGTAACATAGTCACATTCCTGCTATATAATAATATTAATATTATTGAATATAATATTATTAAGTAATTGAACTGAAGTACCTGGGCGTAGATATCGAGATGGAGTTCTCCCATGCCGGACACAATTGTTTCTTTGCTATCGGTATCATACTGTACGCGGAAAGTTGGGTCCTCTCTGGTAAAGCGAGCTATTCCTTTAGAGAAATTGTCAATGTTATTCTTGTCGATAGGCTTGATTGACATGGAAATTACAGGATCAGCCACATGGATAGGTTCCTGGAAAAAATAATATGCCATTAAATATCTAGGTAGCGGTAAAATGTACCTGACACAGTCGTTCTCTTCATGGTCGACTAGGGTCATATGGATAGCGAGGAGGTAACAGCCTAAGAGAGCAAAAAATGGCGGATGGCTATATTCAAAGGTGAATGAATGGTGCAGAAATACCTACCATGGAAATATTTGTGTTGCCTTTCATCGTAAAAGTGTCTCCACTGGCACAATCGATACCAAACAGGGCGGCAATATCTCCGGCATAAACTTCTTGGACATCCTATAAAGAAACGCGGAAGATTAGGGAAACGACCAACAGGAAACATGAACAGGACAATATCTAGTGAACTCATTACAAAATGGATATATGCATACATGTATGGGATTACGTCAACCCAGATGATACCCGACTGCTACACATGATCATGGATTTCTGCTGGCTTACATTTATTTTTCTGACTACTTTACACTCAAATATCTTTAGAATATCTGATCTAATATAATTGAACTTTTACTGATAGATTTATGTGGTAGTAAACTACCACATAATTCTAGTAAATTGGGAAGAGAAATTCCACTAGATGTAAAACTAGCGAAAAAGACCACTTTAAATCAATATAGCACAGTCCTAAAATTGTATAAAGTCAGCTTAATTGACACTATACCTTTAATGTGCATCCATTCAAAATGGGCTCAAATAACATAACACGATGAAAGCTTGAATTCAAGTTTGAAAAGGACGTTGTCACTTACTTCCATTTCATTGGCATGCATGCGGGCTAACCGGGCCACCTTGGTTCGTTTGCCCGTTCGCGCGTTGTAAATGAAATCACCTTTTTTCAACATACCCTGGTATACTCGGACATATGTCAACTGGCCGAACCTGCCAGCCTGAAATAAAAAGAAATTCAAGAATTCATTTCAAGGATGCTTATGTTCATTTTTCTTAGCGAAGTTAGATCTATGGTAGTGAACAGGGTATAAACGAATGTTAACCTGATGACTTTAATATGAGAAGCTACGCATTTACTTCCCACAGAATAAGGTCGATAATACAAATACATATTTACGAGCATGCTTACCTCAAGTTTAAATGCAAGGCAAACGAATGGATTGGTGTCATCGCGAGCAGGATTCATGATAAATTTCTCTGGTTTTGATTCGCTGAAACATAGAAACAAGACAGATATGAGACTAGGGACACTCACTTTAACAGGCACTTTAAATTCAAGTAATCGTTACCCTGCACAGTATTTCTGCGACTTTGGTAAGAAAAAAATTCCAGGCTTTTTCAGGTCAATCTCAATGATTTTCCAGGCCGATTTCTGATTTGAGTTATTTTTCATAACTCTAATGACGGGAAAAGGGGGTTGTATTTATTCTTTTACATTATGTTTAACTTTTACGTTGTGAGTCACTCTGTATATATGGTGTCACTGTGAGAGGGGTGGGTGAGGGGGAAAGTGCAGAGTAAGAAACTGAGAATCTTCGAAAATTTTAAGGCCATTTAATAGATTCCAAAAGGATTCAAGCCATTCCAGGCCCCGCAGACACTCGTTACATAGTTCGGGAGTGAGGATATGAATACAGAATCAACACTTAGCACTCAAACATATTTCAAACGTCTAATATATCGGTTTAATTCTGACGGATAATTTATCCAAAATATTAAGTCAAACATACTTGGTGTTATCCAGGGCATAGTTGGTGACTTCTGCAGGGTTAGGGAGGTAGGAAAGGATGCCATCCAGAAGAGGTTGAATGCCTTTGTTCTTAAGGGCAGTTCCAAGCATGACGGGAGTGAACGCCCTGCTGATACAGGCGCGACGAACGGCGGCCTGAAAGGTAAAGAGACTTGGACTTATAAATTGTTTCCGAATATTATATCGGTAATAACCCCGGTTAATATTGAAGAGGAAACAAGACAAAAAAAAGGTTCTAGTGTTTCAAAATAGCTGATAAAGGTATATATAAAATAGTCATATAAATACAAGGTGTCGAATATAAACAGTAGACAGTAACAAGGCAAGTAGATAAAAAAAGGAGGTAGATAATCAGACACTCCCTCTACCGGTAAATAGTAAGAAGACAAAAGGTTCACAATCTGCGTAGTCTGCGTAGAACGCGTACGCATCGTGCGCACCCTGAGTCTGATAGCAGTAAGTAGTACAAAGTTGCCTTTGGCTATGGCAACACCAAAACAAATACACTACATAATTATATCCATTTAATGCAAGTTTTTTTAATTAAATATCTCTGCAAGACATCAATTATGATCAAATACAATTCCACCTACTGACAGAATAATCTTAAATAAGGAAATTTCCAATATTTACTTACGTGAACATCGTCTTCCGTGGGTATCTTTTCTTCGAGGAACATTTCACCAAGGATATCATCATAATTCGAAAGGCATTCTGTAGAGCAGGAACAACAATATATAAAACAGACCTTGTACTACTCAACAATTCTTAAAGCTCAGAATGTTTCTTTTTTTTTAAAGTTTTTATTCCCGAGAATTTCACAAAATATGTGATACATTTTATCACGAAAAGAAGAATGGTATATAAGTATATAAGCTAGTAACTAAGTACCTATTAGTTCTTGTCGCCTTTCAGCTGTTTCGGCAAGCATGTCTGAAGGAACAGCATCTTCTCGCAAGTTCAATCTGCAGAAGAAAATATTCTCATTCGTTTATAGGCGATTCAACATCGTGTCATCATCCGTTATGTCATTTTATCAAACATATTTAGGAATTTCATCATGGAATATCTGACGGACTAATGGATCTAGTGGTAGACAGATGCAGTCTGATTGAAAGAAAGAAAAGATGAAGAATTAATTAAGTACTACTTCTACAGAAAATCTTACCCCGATGGATCCTCGAAATAAATTGCTTTTTGGTGGATGAGGTCAACGATTCCTTTGCATTTACTTTCAAGTCCGATAGGCAGTTGTAGAAAGGCAGCATTGTGCATCAGCTTTGACCTGAATGATTTTTTTTAGAAACTTTTATTGTATAAAGTTTCACATGCGTGATAATTCTCATTTGCCAATTTACAAAACAATATATCACTAAATATTTAAACATCTAGACAATTTAACTTTAACTCATTTAATGGTAGAGATCTTATATAATTCATTATATAAGTTACTCATTATGATACTAATGATAGCAATAGATAGAGATATAAAGATAATTTAAATTTAATCAGAACAAGGTTTAATACAGAAACAAGAGATGAAATTCAAATATGATAATTGATATAATATAATTATGGTATAAGCAGACTGCATTTACTGTATTTGATCTTTTTTTTTTTATCTTAATAATTGACTAAATCCAAAGAAGCTTGACTATTTTACCTTAGCTGATCAAGAACTCGATAGGGATTAGAACCCATACGATCAAGTTTGTTGATGAATGCTATACACGGGACATTGTATCGCTTCATCTGTCTGTCCACAGTAAAGCTCTGGCTCTGAACTCCCCCGACGGCACAGAGAACAAGGACAGCCCCATCCAACACTCGCAATGATCTCTCGACTTCAACAGTGAAATCCACATGCCCTGTCACAACAGAAACAAAATCGTTTAGAACGAACACAGCTGATATAAATCGCGAGTTCTTGTGTTTACATAGTGCCATTGTAGTAGATTTAAGGAACCCGCTGGAAGACCTGGAATTAACTTTCAGATGCGGGTCTCCTTTTGTATAGATAAAAAATACTTTGAATTGAATTGAATTGAATTGCGAGCATTAAAATATAACATGAAACATACAACAATTTAAGCTGAAAAAGATGTAAATCCCAAGAGTTAAGTTAAGTGGGGATGCCAAATGAATACTAGTAAACCGATGTACCAAATCCTTACCAGGTGTGTCAATGATATTGATATTTGTATCTTTCCATTCCGTATAGGTTGCAGCGGATTGGATAGTTATACCTCTTTGACGCTCTAGTTCCATGAAATCCATGGTAGCACCAACGCCGTCTTTACCTTTTACCTAGGATTAGAAAATATAAATTTGATCCAAGATCCCACCAATAATTCGTGAGCTGCATCAATCAAAACATGACATGACTTTATTTTATAGTTTTTTTTTTGTTTTTTTTAAAAGACTTTATTTCGACAGCTTCGCCAATGAGTTAACATGAGAACAAGTTTCTTATGCATGAAAATTTTACAGTTAACTGAGACTTACTTGGAAGTTGAGGTTTAATCTGTAATTATGTCCAGGACATCACGGTGTGGTAAGACTACATGAGATCACGCATGCGCAGCATCACGTCAGGTTTTAAAGCAATACGAGGGTTTCCTAGTGAAAAATAACTTCAACAAACCTTCATCCTGAAGGAGGACGAGGCATAATAAGGTAATGACAACCAAACTCAGAAACAACTAAGTTAACTGCCCAAATCCCTTAGCACCTGCTCTGAGCACTTAGCTTCAGAGGGGCCGGCGGGAGGGCATGTAGTCTTACCACACCGTGATGTCCTCGACATAATTACAGATTAAACCTCAACTTCCAAGTAAGTCTCAGTTAACTGTAAAATTATGTCTCGTCCTATCACGTTAGTGGTACGAGACTCCATGAGATTTCGTAGCTTCAATAGGAAGCCCGAGTAAAGGAAACCCTCTTAACTTGGAATAAAGTTAAAAAGAGGGAAGTTATTCTTCACTGGTTGTCCTAAACAGGACTGAAAGGACTGTAATAATAATAATTTTACAGAACCAATCCAATATAATAAATATAATAATCTGAATTTTTTAAATAAACATCACAACTATAAATGTGAATACTTTGAATCAACTCAAGGTGATTACCTTAATTCTTCTTTGTGCGAAGCACCTTCTTTTTCGTTCGTCTATCTCTTAGAATGGTGTGACCCACCGTCTCTTTGGGATTCTCGATCCGTTTCTTATAGAATCTTGCGAATGTGCGTGTGTTCTTCCAAGAAGCTTGTCTTATTAAGACGTTCATGTTAACCCCCATCTGAAGGGCTTTGGAAGTTACCGCTCCACGAGTGCTGTGAGCTTTAAACTTGTTGGTGCAGATACCCGCTAGGGCCAAGGTTCTTTTTGTCCAATTCGATACAGTATCACGAGAAATTTCTCTGTGAGGCCACACATAACTTATCAGGAGCTGGTCCTGACCTTCACGAATGCCATCCGTTCTATCTAAATATTCTATTAGACAAGCTACAGGGCAAATTAAATCATCTTCCGGGTAACGTGGAATGCTAATAATGTCAAGAGGCTCTCCCACTCTGTTGTGTTTGAGTAAATGCTTCATATGAATTTTAACGAACTCTGAAGTAAATTCAAGGCCTGAAACAGGCAACCTCCACGCCGTCTGCCCGCGTTGGGCAGAGGTCAGTAGAAACAGTACAGTAACTTTAAGTGAAATTTGTTTAAGGGAGAGATTACAATTCTTCCCCCAACGACGGAACAAGTCCAGAACTAAACTAACGTCCCACATTGAGTTGTATTTAGGCATGGGGGGCCTGAGATTATGAACTGCTTTCACAATAAGACAGATATTGTTGTCTTGACCTATAGAATCCTTTCCTCTAGCTTGAGGGGCAGTTCCAGATATAGCTGACCTAGCGATGTTGAGCGTGCTAGCCGATATACCCTCTTCAGATAAGAGTCTTAAGAAATCTGAATAATTCCTTGGAGACGGATCGTACATGTCAAATCCATGAAATTCACAATACTCCATCCATCTTTTAATATAAACATTATAGGTCTTGCGTGTACCCTCTCTGCGGCCCAGTTGGATGAGGTCCGCTGTTTTGCTGGAATAGCCCAGTTTCATTAAATTTCGTTTCAGAAGAGGCAAGCAATGAGGGATATGTTGGTGATTTGGTCTCGATTCTTTTCCTCCTCCCTGTGATGGAGATTCCCTTTCTTTTTCTTTAACCGTAGTACTCTTTTCGCAGAGGATGTTAGTAGAGCGAACCAGCTCTGACCTGGCCAATCGGGAGCTACAATGATTGCGTGTGTGCTTTCCCTCATAACCTTTTGCCAGGTCCTTGCTACCAGACTAAAAGGAGGAAAAATATAAAAGAATTCATTACACCAATGAAAAGTAAAAGCGTCTATCCATTCCGCCCCGGGGTCCGGACGCCAACTACAATAACGGTCACATTTATTGTTCACTCTGGAAGCAAAAAGGTCAAACGAAGGGACCCCTAATTTAGCTGTGATTTCTTCAAACACTTCTTGATTTAATTCCCACTCTACGTTATCGGAAAAGTTCCTTGACTCAAAATCCGCTTGGTCATTCAATCTCCCCGGGACATGAGCGGCCACTAGCCAATTCCTGTGCAGTTCAGCCCAGTCCCAGATTCTTCTGGCAATAGTTTGACACTCTCTAGATTTTACTCCTCCCATCTTGTTGATGTAAGAAACCGTGACTGTGTTGTCGGACATAACTTTGATACAGGTGTCTGACACCTTGCAAAGGCTGAGAAGCCCTAGTAAAACAGCTGCTAGTTCTTTTACATTAATGTGCCATTCTAACTCCACTTCCTTCCATCTGCCATTTGCCCTTTGGCCATCGAGCACAGCTCCCCAACCCAGGTTGGACGCGTCACAATACATAGTTAGCTCAGGAATGATATCTCGCACTATCCTAAACGCCGAACCGACGTTCTCTTTCCACCACCTAATGTTATCCCAGCCATCTTGGGAAGGGGACATGAAAGCTGCAAAATTTCCTCTCGCTACTCTCAAAGCATCTATCTTATCACATTCCAACTCTTTTACGTGATTCCCACCGTAGTCTGCCGCCACCGAGAAAGCTATCATCAGGCCTATTGCCCCTGCGATCTCTTTGATCGAAACCACTTTCTTTACTAGAATGTCCTCACAGGCTCGTAACATCTTTTCTCTTTTCCCCTCCGTAAGGGAGACTGTCATTGACTCAGTGTCAAGTAAAAATCCTAGAAAAACTAGCTTCGTTGAAGGGGTGAACACCGATTTCTCCGGCTGTATAAAGAAACCCAATCTGGCTAATAGTTCTGCTAACCTTAGCGTACTACTCTTACATTTCTCATACAAGAGTTCAATCGTGATGGAATCGTCGATATAAGGGAAACAGTTGGCCCCATTCTGTCTGAGTGTCGCAAACACTGGATATAACAACTTTGTGAAAAACAAAGGGGCGCAAGCTAAACCCATTGGTAGACATGTGAATTGATAAGTATTACTACCCCACTTGAACCTCAAAAACTTCCTAAACTCCTGTCTCACTGCTACTGTAAAGTACGCATCACTAAGGTCAATACTGGCTAGGAAAGCCCCCGGGGTCATAAGATCAATTGCTGCTTGTAAACTAAACATCTTGAAGTGTTCATAATGAACCGCCTTGTTCAGGACTGACAAATCTAAAATCATTCTAAATTTCCCATTGGGCTTGGGCCTCAGAAAAATATTCGAGAGAAACTGATCCGGAGACTCACTAGTTAATTCTACTACTCCCTTGTTCCATAGCTTAGCTACTTCCTCACCTAATATTTGAATATTCTTCCCCGACGCATTGAATGGGGGAGGGGGGGACAATTGCCACGGTATCCAATCAAAAGGGATAGAAGCTCCCTGTACTAAGTCTAGCACCCACGGGTCTGAAGTAATGTTCAACCACTCACTAAAATGACAAGCAATATTCCCTGCTCTAAATTGAAAAAAGCAGAAATCAGGGGGACTTACCAGTTCTACTTCTTGGCAGCCCCCCCCCCCGCTGAAAATTCTGGTTGCGGGGTTGGTAACCTTGGGTATTCTGAGCTCGAGGCTTAAAGGCAGGCTGTTGATTCTGTTGGTACTGAAATGGCATTACAGGAGTTTGCCACTGTTGGTTCGAAGCAAAGTTCTGTTGATACTGCGGAGCAAACCCTTGTTGTTGCTGTTGTTGAAATCTGGGGTTCTGGCCCCTAGGTGCATTACCCTTGTAGCCACCTCTTCCCCTGGGGAAACGACTCTTCGGTTGGCCTCTCTCAAGCCTTCTCTTTACCTTGTATGCCACATCGCTGTCATCCAGCTTATCCTTCAGGTTCCCACCGAGCAACCATTCCGGGGTCGTAGAGGTCTTATGCGAGAAAATAGGCGCATACTTCGGGTCTACTGCTGACTTCAGAGCCTCTTTCCTTCTAGAATTCACTTCCTGAGAGAGGAAACAAAGCACCCTAATAGCCTTGTGGGCTTCCAACCCTACCGCCATCAAAGCCTCATTTTTACACAAGTTATTGTAAATGTTCGCTGACAACGCTATCAGAGAATGCAAGGCCTTCTGCATATATTTAAACGACTTATCTCTCTCCTTAGTAGCGAGCGAAGTGATGCCATAAACTGCGTCATCGATCTTGGGAACTTTTAACATATCCGCGTTTTCCGGTCTGGGATATTCCGCTAACACTTCCTGAACCATTGAACGACAAGGAGAGGGGAGATAGGTTTCAATCACTTTAACAACAGTCTCCTTCAGCGGAGGACCCACCTTTTCTCCTTCCTTTTGTTCCAGCAACTTGAGAGATTCCTTCTCTAGCGCCGACATCGGCTCCGCAGACTTGGAGACGGACTTTTCACCTCCGAGCTCCGCTCCTAATTTCAACAAAGTTTCCTTGTTAACCCTCGCGGAGAACTCCTCATCATCTGAATTCTCAGAAAGGTCATGAAGATTCCTTCTTTTTATCGGAGGGGCTTCTTCTTCTTCTTCCCAATACTCCTCTTCATCCCACTGCTCGAACCGCTCCTGCTGGCCCCGAGGCTGCCAATCCCAAGATGGCGCCGTTTGTTGATAGTAACTAGGACCGTAACCAAGGCTCGAACTGGGCCCAGAAGCTGCTGAAAGACGGGGCGGAGGCCCATACCTATCCCAATTCTGTTGTTGGCTCCTCATGTGGCCCACTTCGTCTCTAAGATTGTTAATAGTCTGAATTAAGTCCGAAGTATCCATGCGAGAACCCGCACTTGCTGCGGCAGACGTGAGGTCACGTGGTACGTCTTTGGCGGGAACGCCACCTTGCCCGTTTTCAACGACGTCACCTTTCGGGCCATTTTGGTCGGCTGCTTTGCCGTTCTTTTCTGGTTTATCTCCCATAACCGAAGAAACCACTTTCCCTATAGCTCCACGAGGGGGTTGAACCCTAGTAGGGAGAATATTTCGATATAATTTCTCTTGCGAGTTAAAACTCGAACTTTTTGACTTTCTCGCTCGCCTGGCTGGCATCGAGTTCTGAAAAATATATCGAAAGAACATAAACAGTCATATCTCGACCCGAAGGTGGCTGTTTGAAATAGGAAAAGAGGAGAAATGGCGATCTACGATCCAGACCAACTCCTCAACAAAACTCGAGAGCCAAAAAGCTCTCAAATTGAATAAAAGTAAATAATACTTACACAACCTGTGAACTACGTGACTTGCAGCGACTTTGGAGCGCGCGTAGACTGACGTGATGCTGCGCATGCGTGATCTCATGGAGTCTCGTACCACTAACGTGATAGGACGAGACATAACAAGGTTTTCGACTTGCTGCTGAGGTGCGAGCCGAGCTATAACTATGATGTGTAAATTTCTAAGGCTAACTTTAAATGATAAAAAACGGCTTATGCTAAATGAGCTAACAAGCTAACAAGTAAGGTATCAAGACATAGATGAGCAAAGATGACAAAGATGAGACAAAAGAATCAATGGCTTACAAGGCAATTTAAACAGAGAGAGGCGATTGGTTATTTGCGCTTGCTAGTGCTTGCAGAGTCACAGGATTGATGGGCGATGTTTGGACGGATTTTTGGGATTTTTTAGGGAAACCTAAACCTTAGTTAACCTTACAATATTATAAGTTACCGTCGTCAAATGTCCGATCGAGTACTAATCTAAGTTGCTAAATTCTAGGGGAAATTGGTCCAATTGGTACTTGGTGGAAATGATGGTATGTGTGTGTGGGGGGGGGGGGGGGCGTGGCAAATTAAGATTAACTAATTAAGAGTATCTTACCTCGTGCATTTCTCCAACACGTCCGGTGTAGAACAGAATACGTTCAGTAAGCGTTGTCTTCCCAGAATCAATGTGGGCAGAGATTCCAATGTTTCTGATATCTTCAACATTTTTCAATTCCTAAAATAAATCATGAAGATCAGATGAAAGTTCACACCACAAGACCCAATGGAAACGGCGACTCTAATCCAAAACAAAAAATGTGTTGGGGCATTAATTCGCAGTGAGAAAATAATTGGGGCAAACAAAATCAAGAAATGAAAGACTCACCGTGGTAACTTTTTGCTGCTTTTGAGTGGCAGGTTTGGTCGCATAGCATGCGGCAGCAGCAGGCCAACGAACCCCAGTCTGGAATTTTAGAGAATATTAATTATACAATAAGAGATTTATGACAGGAAAATTACACCTCGACCTGCCTCAAAAGAACAAGAGAAGAGTTCGACGACGAGATAGCAAAAGTTGAAACTGGACTGAATTAATAATATTCTTGGTGGTGACACGGACGATTAAATTAAAAGCACACGCAAAAAAAAGGTTGACATTTAAATGTGGCATATCAACTGTAACCTAAAACTATATAAGGTAAAACTATCCTTTTTTACTAGGTCTAGGAATCTCTCAGTTTAAAAAAACTTGACGATTCCAAGGAAGTGCGTGCCATGACATAAGCGACTGTTCATAAGTAGCCACTGGGGTGTGTGTAGGCGGGGCGGGGGGTGGGGGGTGGGGGGGTGCAGGATTTGCAAAAAAAAAACTTTTGAAAAATTGTATGACCCCCACCCCTTTAAAGTCTTTACAGATGGATCTTCACCTCTACAATGTATGTCTTATTAGCCCCCCTTGGCTTTGAGAGTCTGTGCAAAATTTCATGACCCCACACCTTAGAGTCTGCGCAAAGAAAGATGCCCCCCCCCCCCTTCCGAGTGTGCAAAAAAGATAACTACCCTCCGCCCCCCCCCCCCCCCGACAGCGACACACACACCACACACACAACAACACACTACTGTCACTAGTCCAGAGTTTGCATAGAAAAAAGGTGCCCCCCCCCCCCTCTGAAAATTCTCCTCTAACCCCCCCCCCCCCCCCCCTCCCGCCCCCGGTGGTTAAAAATGAACATTTCCTAACATGGGCCTACAGACTGACAGCCATGGCAAAGGCAAAGGGCTAGGGCTGAAACTTATGAAAGGCAAAGGCAAAGGCAAAGCCAAAGGCAAAGGCACAGGAACTTGCGACGTGAGAGATGTCAGATAGGATTCTGAAAAGATTGCGAGAATTTAGAACTTGGTCTGTGGCACCTACCTTACAGAGATTAATGTCGCCCTTGATAACCCCTAGTAAGGGTGATCGGGCCGCTCTAAGCAGCAGCATCTTAGAAAATTCTAAGTAATTCTTCCCGAGGAACTACTCCAGACCCGGTCTCTTTGCACGGTCAAGGACAAGGTCGTCGCCCATGCGGCTTCCGGTTAAAAGGGAAATCTCCTATTCGTGACGTCATTTTCTAAAAGGTATTCCCCGCAATTCCTACCTCCTTTGTTATTGTTTTCCGGATTAGATGTTGAGATAACCGTTAAATATTGAGATCTGGGAATACACCTTCAACGGCCACGGGTGTCTGAAATACTGCTTTTACGGAATAGAACAAATGGCGTAAGTATTTGTTTACGTAACCACGAAAATAACGGTATATTATTGAAGATTAGCAGAAAAGGGTGATATTATCGCTCACCCACCCTGTCTCTCGTCTCACACTTCACAATCTGACTGCCTAACATGGTCTTTTCTAATGTGACTCACTGGCTGATTTGGATGAGTCGTCAAATGATAGAAAAGAAGTAGGCATTACTGATGGTTATTACCTTTTCATGTATCCTAGACAAATCTAAAATGATTATTTATTTGGACCGGTTATTTTAAATCACTATTGACACTAATCACGAAATTTGTTTCTTGACAACGCTCACACTGATTTGATGTATTTTTGTCTCTTTGTCTAAAGTAAAGGATTGGTACTATTTGGAAAACTTAGATATACTGATGAGATATTTTAAGTATTTCAGTCTTTTTGTATAAAATAAAAATGGTTTGCTATAGGCTATACATGTGTGTAATGGAAGGAAGTAACATTGTCAATAATATTTATATGGGGGAGAGGGGTTGGTGCAAAGATATTTAGCCTATATTGGGTACTATTAGTAGTATTATAAAAACTTTTGTTGTAGTAGTGTTTCTATACCGTTACCGTATAGTATACTGTACAGTTTTACATATTAGGTTAGAAAACGATGTGATAATATAATACTGGAGGTGGAGGTCCAGAAGCATATCGCCAAGGTGGTGTACCATGTAACTGTTTGGCTGGTTAGTTTAGTAAGATTATTGTGCTCAGGATCTATAGCCTCCCCACCCCCACCCACCCTCTCGCACCCACCCACCCTCTCGATTGTTATGTTGACATCGTTGGTCATGCTCTGCTGAGCCTGACCAACGGTAGAGGGTTGATAGGTAGTTATTCGGTACTATTCGGAATACACCATGAGAAGGTACGGGTGAACACCTTTTTGGTTCTTTTTTAAATAAGGCCGTATGAAACATTTCATTCTGTCCAAGTTGTAGAGTGACATCGTTTATGTAGATATACAGTGATAATAGTGTAGTTTTACGGGGAAAATACATCGGAAAACGCAGATCCCCTTGATGGGCCCTAGTATTATACGAGAGACCCGATTTACGGGCATCATTCGAAATGTTCTGTCTAATAGCTACGCTATGTAAACATAGGCGATGGGATGCCGGCCGTCTAGGTAGAAGAGTAATTTAGTGTTTTATTGGAGACAACGTGTGAGATCATGATCCGTGTTGGTCAATGCGTTTTTGATATGTAACTGATTAAATAGTATGTTGGCCTAAAAATGAATACTGATTTGTTTAGATGTAGTGAAGTGTATAGGCAATCAATCTATCGACTAGTACGAGTAGTAATTCTGTACAGGCCTTCGATTTACCTATATTATTTGGATATTTTTTGTGGACTGACATGCAGAACTAAGTAATTTGCGTATTTGCCTATCACTAGCCTATTACACACCAAGTCAACACCAAAATTGTAGGGTATATCATGTATATATCATGGTGAATAACGCATCGTTGAAATTGAATACACATGCTGCGTATTCCATGTTATGGTATATCATATTATGGCCCTGGCATATCCAATGGGTATAATATTGTTCAAATGTTGTATTATTATCATTCATCAGAGGTCAATATCATATTAAAAATACAATTACAAAAGAGGCTTTATACTCCACGGGTCTTTTCAAGCGTTAATTTATGAGTTATTTGAAGGCGCGATTGAATCCATTGACTAAAAATAATGTTAGAAGAAATATTTTATATACTCAGGAACCACTACAATACGATCCGGTAGACAGCATCAACAACAACTAAATATTTCATAAGTCATATATTTGAATCTCGGCGGTAAACCTGGTAAATAACGCATCGGTTGACTGAAGTTCTTCCCATTAATTGATTAATTAATTAATTGTAACACTTACAATTAATGATAGTTCACATGTCAAAGGTTGTCCGAAAATTATCAGTTATTAAAATGCCTTGGGTGATTTTTAAAGACGATACATGACAACATCCGTTATACCTATCGGGTACGGTAAATATATTTTGGCGACTTTTTTGGTGTACCGCAACTAAATGTGCCGTCGCATTGTAAGTTTAAGGATAGAACTACTGGTGTGAAGGTATGGCTAGAAGTGAAGCTGTCATACCAAATTTCAAACTTATTTAACATCACCTAGGCACATAGCAATGAAGATCCCCCGGTCTTAACATAATTGTAATTAAAGAAACATAGAACTTTGTAATTGAAGCTTTCATGGAATTTTGATCAGGCCTATAACTTGACATAATTTATACATTCTTTTAAAGTTTGAGTTATACCATTCCAAATCGATCCTCAATTTGTCCAAATCGACCCGGCGTTTTTGTCCAACTCGTCTTTCGTCCAATCAACCCGACACCTGTTTTGAACCGAATTTTTCGAGCAGTACTAGTCAGTTTATTCAATACTGTGCCGATTAACACTTATATTTCCGGAAGCTACTGTATTTATTCTATACGGGGATACAATGGGGATGAATGCTTTCAGCTTTTACATTCTATAGGCTAAAGCTATGTTAGAAAGACCATACCTTCACACCAGTAGTTCTATCCTTAAACTTACAATGCGACGGCACATTTACCGTATTTACCGTAATCATGAGATGAGAAGAAATACAACATGATAGATGTTGATGAATTTGTATAAATATTTAATTAGATTATACTTTATCATTCCGAAGTATAAATGTAACCTACACATTGTAATGTAAAGAAACAGAAAAAAAAATTGTCAAAATAATGATATCAAAGAGACTAGATCAGACACTGTACACCTTGAAGAACTGCGTTTCCGCAGAAGGTTTTGAACAATTAGGGGTTTGTCCTTTTTCCGACTGAAAAATATGTATTATGAGATTGTATAATACGGAAATAAATTTATTACAATACAATGCAATCTCTCTAAGACTACGATTGAGAAAATCATATATAAGTCTGCTACCATTACTGAACACCAAGAACTTTCTTCTTTTCAGATTATGAAGCTGATGTGACCCACATCCGTCCATGATGTCTCGAGCTGGTTCTCGTTTGACGGGAGGTTGGGTGAACCGACTATGGATTGCCCTTGAATACAACGATACGCACACTATTCGTCAGCTCATCAATTCTGGAATAAATATCAACCATGTCTTCAAAGAACCTGGACACCAGCGATATGGGCAAACCCCGGCCTTTATCGCTGCGTCGAAAAATAATCGCGATCTCTTGACCTTGTTGATCAGGGCGGGAGCCGATATCAATCTTACAGATATAATGGGAGAAACTCCTCTTTTCGTCGCAGTTCGGAGAGGGAAACTAGCCTTAACTAAGCAGATAGTATCTGTCGGAGCAAATGTTAACCATCAGAATAAAGCTGGAGAAAACGTACTCTTCCTCGCCATCCGGTGGGGGAGAAAGGATTTAGTCGATTACTTTCTGTCTGTGAATGTTTCACTGGACGCCGTCAACAAGGAAGGGAGCACCCCGTTATTGTTGGCTCTCGATTTACTCTCCGGCAATAAAAGTGTAACTGCAAGGTGCTCAACTAGAAGAAGGGCTCCTTCTAATTTGGAAGATGTGGTTGAGGAACTTATTCCTTTATCCAGTACCCTAAACCACCATCATCCGAATAAAGGGACTGCATTGCAGATTGCTGTCGCCATGGAAACCGCCCATTCCCCCTGTGATCTGAAACTATCCAGACTGCTCATGCAGCACGGAGCCGTCCCCGACAGACTATTTTTCCTGCGTTTTGGCGGTCTCAATGCTGCCACGTCCCAACCAGGTGCTGAATTTTATACTCATAGCTTTTTCCAGCTCTCACTTGAAGCTGGGGCCTCTCTGCAAAAGGAGAAGACCTGGCTCATGCCTGTGTTGAATGAAATGCCTCGAGAACTCCAGCCATACGAGGAGCTCTTCGAGCAACTCCTCCAGACATCTCTGACTCCCATGTCCCTACAAAGTGCCTGCGTCATAGCTGTGCGTAGAATGCTCCACGGTCCTCTTTGGAAGAGTGTAGATCAACTACCTTTACCCAGCACCCTTAAATCATGTCTCAAGTTGTCAAACAATTGATCTATTTTGTAACTAAGTATAATAAATATTGTGTTGTAATTGTATTGAATACAGCCATAATATCGCGCTAATTTTTGTTCAGTTTTTGTTACGCTTAGAATATAATGATATAGCCCACCAAAGGCTTCCTTTTTGTGTCATTAGGTATGACCTTGATATGTGTACCGGTATTTGTTTTGTAGTTTTGCTTCTTATTGCTGTGGATAGGACCTATCCTGAGCATGATCCCGGGTGTGGATAATACCACTAGGAAATTATTGTATTGTATCACATTGTGTTGTAATGTTTGGACAAACACGCCGCAGTTCATTGTTGTAGTTTCATTTCTGTGTTGAACTCCGAAGGAAATTCATTCTATTTCATTAAGGTAAACATGATCAAAAGCGCTTTTTCAGAACTGTTCCCCTTGAGACTCCGTTCATATTTAGATGGCGCTTTTCATAGATGTTGGACTCGAAATAAATACTGCATTAGTTACTCAATGATTTGGAATTAAATCCACATGCTTGTAACACGCGAAACATTTGAATGTATTAAATAATATTAGTTTTTATACTACTTCATCTAAATCTCGATCTGCTGTTCTGTACATAAGCAGTTATATCTGAAATACGTCCTCCTGGTTTAACGACCTTTTAGCGTCCAGCTCCTGTGGACTATGCAAGATACTGCTCCTTGACAAATGCTCATGCTACGACCCGTGGCGCAACCTGTGTAGCATTCCAGTAAACAGCCTGTCCTGGAATGTCTATGCCACACTTTTTACTCATCTATATTTTGTATGGAAATATTCTGATTATCTCACATTGTATGTACTTCTAAAGGAAAGAAATCTGTATAGATCTATGTTTGATAGGGTCCATTTGAAATAAACGCGTATATTGTTAAAAGGCACTCTAGAAGTTGTTACTCCCCGCGAATATTATTAATATAACCAAGAAGCTAAATATGCAAATCTTTATGTATATAAACATACCCTGTACTTTCAAATCGAAAAAAATATGATTCATTCGAGGTACAGTGGAACCTCACATAAAAACCACCTCATTATAGAGACCACCCCTCTATTGAGACCAGTTTTCCCAGTCCCGAATTATTCCCTCTTATTAGATTTAGAATCCTCTAAAGAGACAACCTCGCTATGAGACCAAAAATCATTCAGTCCCAAGGGTGGTCTTTATAGAGAGGTTCCACTGTACATCAAAAAGGTCTATCAACTTCGGAGATTTGACCTTTATATACCCACAATATTTTGACTGTCCCGGTCATAAGTAAACGTATATATTAGCCTCACTAACAATATTGATATTGTTAGTAAGGCTAATATACTTCTACCGTTTAAATTATTTAATCTAATAGTTTCAAATCGTTCAACCCTTTCATCAACAGGCAACCAGAAACTATTCAATAATCCGCGTCTCAAGCTATGTCAGACCAATATGTTGCTTTGTTATCTTAGTTCTTGGCACGCCGGTCTATCATATACTGGAAGTCACTTTGAAAGGAGCTGACTACAAGATTAGTCCTAACTTCAAATTCGAATAATGGATTTTCGTCTCTGTAAGAGCATGCCTATTACCATTACCCCCAGGATATTCGCCGACTTGCAATAATATCTTAATAAGTATTAAGTGCAAGCTAATAGACATGTACATGCGTTTTCATGGAAGACGAAAGAAAGGACCTATTTTCAGTTAGGTCTCTGGATGGCATTATATTTTCTCACAGACTCATTTTGAAGGACTGTTTGGAAAAATAATTGCATTAATATATTGCTGAATATATAACATAGTATTTATTTATAAGTATACAATACCATTCTATGCCTATTTGGCGACGTTGTATTAGCATAACACATGTTTGAGTAACAACACTTTACAAGGTAAAATATATCATGACAGATTCCTAGATTGAGCCAAACACCTTTAAATAGAATCGCTGTATTATGTATAATTCCTCCATAGATTCAAGCATAAAAAGTAACCTACTGAAATGGACGAAAGTTCTTAGCTCAGCGTATATTTCGTAGAAGCAAACACCAGCTTGATTACGTACCCACAGACTTCAATTAACAACTTGAAAATCGTCTAATATGGTTTGAAGACAAATCCGTGATAGATTATTACGAGATACAATTTATACTTTTGGCAATGATCAGAAATACATACAATTGAGGGAGTGACATTTCCAACGCAATTCTAAAATTCTATTATTAATTATACCACTTCTCTCTACGTTGTAGTACAGTTTGCTTCACAAGAGAACCTGTTTCTTGGAAAGCTACAATTCTTTCTACATTGTTCATCAGCAGGGTCCTCTCAGGATACAGAAGATGCCGATGGTTTTCACGCCGGGCTTTGGATGATTGGGTTAGGGTAGTGTGCAGTGCTCCAACTCGTTCTTGGACCTTCTCTGTTGGGAGGGGTTTGCCTCCACTGAAGCGATCATCGAGGCCATCAATTGCAGGCATCATCTTCATACCGTACCCAGGGGGTTTCATTGGATTGAATGTTTTACAGACTTCCCCTGTCCTACCTTTAGTACTTGCTGAGTATAACCTGTCGTAGATTTCTTTCATTTCGTCTTCCGTCGCTGGTTCCCTCGCGACAGCGTTGGTAGTTTGTTTCTTCTGAGGTGTGCCGCCACTCGTCGCGATGGTATCTGACGTATACAGACGTTCCACAATATCCATTAGTTTGTCCTTAGGGACAGGTGCACGGCTTATAACATCCACAGCTTCCATTTCTAGCGATGACCTTCCTCCGAAGCCTTTGCCTTATTTCCACAAGTTTAACAATGAAGTATTGTATTCTAGCTCACGTATCTATACGGATCTGAAATTAACTTCCAGTCCGAAGCGAGCAATAAGGATCCACAGATTTTAGAGGATGAGAAATCAATGAGAGAATATAATACAGTTCCTTGGATCAGTCCGTTGCTATATGCTTCTTCCCTAAGATATGAATATCGTAAGGGAAATAACAGAACACCCACACACCAGGATTTGGGTTTCTCCTCAGCAGTCAGTCGCTGCACTTATAAACCAGGGTGTGTAACGAATGGGATGACGATTAATTTTGTTCATTCACAAAACCAGACCCAAAAATCACTAGGTGGTACGCGCACGGCCCGATGTACAAAGTAAACTCGTCTATAACTTGGACAGTCGGTAAATAAGATCTGTAGTCATGTGCTTAGAGGCAAGGCTAGGTTAAGCTCTTTGTTGGGGGTATTAATATCAATATCTATAGAGGATTACCTGGTCTCTAATATGCTCAGTAATCTCTGTGCCGCTGTGCAACCAACTATGCAAGCATGCTTGGGCCGATCCTTTCTTATAATGAATTGCATTGTGTCGCGACATGGAGTTGCTTTAAGCAAGTCCAGAAGATTGGGAAGCTTATGGACTGTTCCAATATTGTTTCTTATTAGTGCGTCACGACCTTTCCTTGGTAAATTATTGGGATAATTTTATCTATGGAACGATTCGTTGCCTCTCTCTCTCTACGTATATAGTTGTATATATGCAATTAGCCCGCACCACTCTATCATGTTCTATGTTCAAAGGTTCTGTCCGCGCTTAGAATTATATAGGACAATACATCTAAATCTTTATCAATTTAAAACAAATTGACGTCAAACCCCATGATTCATGCTAGACATTGCCTTGTTTGAAAAAAAAGAACAAAAAAAGAACAAAAGCTCATAATTATTGGCCATCATCCACAAAATCATGAATGTTAATGCGGTACATGTATAATTTGTTATATTTTGGCATTTGGTTCACATGTGGAGTTAAATTTTGTTGTCCCCCTTTGCCAAATGCCTTTGATTCTAACACTGTGTTCGCAGCAACTGTCTATCTCACTCTATCCTTCTATAATGGCTATCGAGAACTGGCACTTATCAATACCATAATATCCAATTAATACACTCTAACTGTGAATCAACTCACGCCAGCGCTTGTTAGCTCATAGTTTGGAGGATCAAATCGTAAGCTGTAATAAGCGATAACACATCCTGTTCATAAACTATCAAAGGGAACAGCAAGTTCAAGTGATAACTTCATTGGGGCTTTCCAAAATAATAACTGAGTATATTCTTTCTTGTTCTTATGAAATCAATTACCATTATGTATTTCCTTCTGTCGTGCACGAAAGAAGTGATACACTACCTTGGCGTGCTTTACTATTACACAGAGTAGGCCTAAGCTTAATATAAATACGGTACATGCATATATTATTATAATTAATAATATACACTGTATGTGATCATTTGCTTATGTAGCTTTGAGTTAATAGTTGCACGCTCTTCAGAGCACGCCAACATTATATCATCAATATTTGAAAGTAAATACCAATATCCTTAGATTACGCCTTTTACGTTCGACAAAGACCATGGTGTCCTGAAATTAATTAAAGATTGTTTTAAAACTGAATATGTAAATTAGATTCCAATACAGGAAATAGTACGTTAAATATCCTCTTGTAATGTATCTGCAATTTAACTATTTTAAATACTGTGTTAATCCAGTTAATAAGAACAATTTAATTAATGGTCAGATAGATTGATAATATTGAATTGTAAGATCATACTTACTTCTCTCACAATTGTCACCACAGAAACCAACTCTACACGCACATCTATATCTCCCTGGCCCCAGGGTCTGACAGAATCCATCATTTTGACAGGGTTTTGTTACTTCGCATACCGCTGTAACTATATTAAATGTGCATGTGTCATATCATTTAGTTATAATATTGTTTATTGCGCTATATATTATGAAACAAATATTACTTAAAATCGAAACATGATCCACCACAAGCATACACTTACAAATGAAAACAATCCTACGGGCATCTTTGTGTTATGGGATGGGTAGAGGGGACAATATACTCTCAGTTCTAGACGTTTTCATCGTAAATTATATAGAGATTTATTCATTTTAACTTGTGTGACTATTAGTAGATTCTAAGTCAATGTAAATACAAATCAATGAATGTATACATATATGTACACTCAGTTTTCTATCTATGAATGAATTGCTAAATTTTATATTGTATCTATAATATGTAGAAATGATTTCTACAAATGTAAAATCAAAGATTATTTAGAAACAACATTGTAATAAACACTATTCTGGGATACAAACGACAAAATGTATTTCACGCACACATAGATGTACCCTATGCCATACATTATATATATATAGAGAGAGAGATAACCTTACCAATGTTACAAGTCCTTCCAGCAAAACCTCTCCCACATTTGCATAAAAAGCCAGCGACAAGATCCCTGCACCTGCCACCATATTGGCACGGGTCGGATTCACATTCATTGATATCTGTTTGTGTCAAAGAACATGACGTGTAGTGGCAATCATAAATTCAATCAAATATTTCTCATGTAACATTTTTGGCTTTCAAGAGGATTAATATGATAATATATTATTATTAACACATGTAAAGGCACAGCAAATACACATCAGATCGTTATAGAATCACCAGAAGTCAGAATTTCAGAGTTCATTAATTAAAAATTAAACAATTTACCCAATTCGCAAAATGTCCCTTGGTATCCTACAGGGCATGAGCATCCATATCCGTTGATGCGGTCCGTGCAGAATGCCCCATTCAAACACGGATTCGAGTTACATTCATTTATTTCTAAGATAAAACAAGAGTACCTTCTTGATACAAAACAAAGTGACCTTTTCTTTCTTTCTCTCTCTCTCTCTCTCTCTCTCTCTCTCTCTCTCTCTCTTATTTTTTTAGGTTTTATAGATAATATATTATACATTTATAATTCTAATTAAATTTCACCCCATGCATTTATTCATATCAATTCTAATTATTCTCTGGTTAAGGCACCTAGGATAGGGCACCCAAGAAGACCTGTCGTTCACAGATGGGATTGCCCTATTTCCATGTTATTGTATGCAAATGCGAGGAATGGAGATATTTATGTTGTGTACCTATTTCACAGAGCCGTCCAGTGTATCCGGGTTGACATTTGCATTGGTACCGATTCACCTTGTCAAAGCACATGCCTTTATGACAAGGGTTTGATGCACATTCATTTATATCTATGGAAGTGGATCGGATGAATTATATTAATTTGTTAACATTACAACACAAGGAGGGCTTGGTGTTATGATATAGTATCTATTCTAATCAACGTTCATCCTATAGGTACATCTCCATAAATCTAAATTCTTCTCCACTGTCTGACAAACATATGAATTTAAAAGATCTTAAAAGAATATTTTTGATATCGATAGGAATATTACCTTCAATCATTAGTAGACAAAACCTACGGACAACACATAAGAAAAAGTAGCTCCATTTACGGTTCATATAGATTCATATAGATGAATAAAGCCATTAAATGATAAAGTCTTTCTACCCACTTATCTGACAAAAGCTGCCTGTAAATCCTGCAGCGCACATGCACATGTAAGCATTGTCTCTATCCATACAACGGCCTCCATTTAGACAAGGTGATGAGAAGCACTCATTCACATCTGAAATAAAATGTAACCATAGCAGTTTCAGACTTAGCACTGATTCACATAGGCTTAATTACCATTAAGTAACACACACAATGTTATCAAAATAATGTTATCATTGTAAATATAACAAGTTCTAACCAACAATTATATAATAAGCCCGGTGAACCATATATAGTGAGGAGCTCGCCCCCTCCTCCATCTACACCTACAGAACCAGCTCAACGAGAAGCAATTCCTTAATTCTTTACAATGAACTGGAGGTAGAATGATTTAGATTTGTCGACTTCCCCCTGGATTTAAATTCATACAAAGGGAAAGACTTTTACTTATTCCGCAAAGCGTTCCATCAAATCCGGGAGCACAGAAGCACAAGAATCCATTGATTTGGTCGATGCACTGGCCATCATTTCTACACGGTATGGACGCGCATTCATTTATATCTGTAGAATTTAAGACACAATCGTAAGTTATTTCTTTGTTCATACAACAAGAGAAAGAGGAATACACACTGATATCACTCCTACTGAAACAAACAAATATGAATCACTTCACAAATGTAAGTAAGTCATTAAATGCAAAATATGTGCCACCTTTTGTTCCAATGAAACATATATTAGCCCATGTAATCTTTATTCCAATTAATGTAGATCGTTTTAACGAATAATCAATGCGTGGATAACTTAATCCATGCATGTATATCTAACTTGTGTCTTTCATTCTAAAACGTTTAATTTACCGGTTTGGCAGTGGACACCCAAGAAACCAGGTCTGCAAAGACAGACATATCCATTTGGTCGGTCCCTGCAATGTCCGCCATGTTGACAGGGTTGAGATTCGCATTCATTTATGTCTGATAAAATAAACAAAATAGATAATGCATGTAGATGTATGTATACATTCTCAAGATTTTATTTTTGGTAGTATAAATCTCTATGGTCATCCTTGAAGAACTGTTATACAAAAGAAGCAAACCATGACGAACTAAAATACCTACATAAAATATACAACTTATTAGATATAGTGTTGATAAGAAATGTATCAACGAGTAGTGACATCTTCTACATATGATACATTACGTTTCTGACATAGAATTGTCTAACTGAATTATCTCCATAAATAACCAACCTATTTCACACTGTATTCCTGTGTATCCATCCATACAAGAACACGTATAGCCATTGACCTCATCGATGCATTTGCCACCATTCTGGCAAGGGGCTGATTCACATTCATTAATATCTGAAGAATATGAAAAGCAAAGTTAAAGATAAGCTGTGGCATGTCAAAATGTTTACTAAAATATTCTACTTTTGGATTTGTAAAGGTAACTACTACTCGGCTGTCGGAATTTCTTTAATTCTGTTTGAATTTGACTTAATCCTCTTACTTATTAAGCATGTCCGCCCTCTGAATCCAGCTGCACAGGTACACAAAAAACGAGCCAAGAAATCGGTGCATGTTCCACCATTAGCGCACGGGTGTGATGCACACTCATCTATCTCTGTTTCAAATTTATAAAAGAAAAAAACATGATTTAAAGAGGGATTGAGTCTCAGATACATTGAGGAGAAAAGAATATAACATTTGGACAAACTTGGAATACATGTTTGTCGGGCATGTGATTATCTTGTCTGTCACTACTGGAAGCAAGTCTATGCTGTCCACTAGTCATAATATTATAATCTGTTATTCATTGATTGGTTCTTCACGCTTTAAGATCAAGATACATTTATTTCCGACTTGTCGCTTTCAGGAGGCATATCTCCAGCTTAGGGAGGATTGCACGCTTCCTGTTGGTTTACATTTTCCTCTTAACAGTGTACAATACTCCAGTCGTCATTGACGAAAGGAGCCCACTGTTATTGTCATTATTATATGTCTTTTACAATTTTTTATGCTTTGGTAAAGGCGCACTAGAACTTATATAAAAAAGTTACCTCAAATTTGCTATACATATAAGAATAAGGCGTAAGAGAATGTCTAAGTCAATGGATAATCATTGGGTTATTCTATGAAGTATTGGTCTGACCATATCAGGGTTTTCTTTGCTAATGCTTAGATCAATATCTGAGTAAATATTTCAATTATTAAAGGCTTTTATTCTGGAAACTTATTAGGAGCTAGGCTTTTTTCCCCATTCCTTTGAAAGGTTCAGGGTTACTGTCTGGTAGAACTCTCACCCTCCGTTCTCCCTGTTCCAGATAATTAATTACAAAAAACGTCATATATTACATGTGTTTGAGGAAGCAGTTACACACTTTTTTGCTATTACTGTAACTTTCCTTACCAGTCTGGCAAATATCACCGGTATATGCTGGGGCACAGTTGCAAGCATATCCATCCTCATGTCCAACACAAAGGCCTTCATTCACACAGGGGTTTGAAATGCAGTGGTCTATAACTAAAATCAATATCAGGTCAATCAGTACATGTTTTCATCGCTAATAAATCCTCAAAAGCTATTCAAATAACAAGCTGTACACCGAGATCAAGGTGTAAGCCGCCATTAATTAAGTATACTACAAGTGTCATCCGTATACGGAATTACCTTAGACTATTTATGTAGTAATTAACATTTATGAAACAAAGCTATTGATCGTTGACTTACTTTTGTCACACAATCTACCAGCTATACCCGTGAGGCATTCACAGCTAAAACCCTCTTCTGTGCTTACACAGCGTCCGTAGTTTTGGCATGGAGTGGACGCACAGGGATCTGAAACATTTTAGAAAGATTTTAGTTGACAATAAAGAGATTTTAGTTGACAATATTTCACATGAGTGAGTGATTGGGCACAGTAACCTCTTGGTCAAATACCATTCCATATTTTTTAAAAAGTTGATACCAACATATGTGTTACGTATTATTTACCCTTTGACATGTTTTATTGTCTTTCGGTAAATTCCTGATGATTTGCAATGCCACGCATTTTTTGGGTTATATAGGTGCATGCACATATGATTTTCGGCATGCATTGGACAATGGGTTTGATGTGGATATTAGGAAATTCCAATGCAGATCAGGACAGCCTGTTCCATTCCATTTCATGCAGGAGATTAAGTAATACACTATTCTTCTGATCCAACAAAAATATCTGAAAGTAGCCTACCTTGATAATCGCATAAGAATCCAGAGTACCCAGGATTGCATATACAGAAGAATTTATCCACAAATGATTCACACAGACCATTGAGGCAGGGTGAGGAAGTGCATGGGTCTGCTTCTGTTTCCGAGAAATCAATGAACAACACAGATGTTATTGTCTTACAAGCGATATGTGTAAATATAATGTGTTACAAGAATAGGAGCCACAAAAATGCACAAGATATGGATTTTTAGATAACATTGAAAAGATGAGCTCAAGGGAATTCTAATGATGGTAAACACTAGAACATCCAATAAGTGTTTCTATATTTTAAGTTTGATATTTTTCTTTTTGAAAAAATAGTTGGCAATATCTCTGGATGGACAATTATAAGTAAAGTAGCTGAATATACTCTAGAGGATGAGTTTAGAAATGTATGGATATATTCAATAAAATTCTGTTTTAAAAATTGGTATACGTATTCATACATCTTGGAGTATTAGATAACCCAAAAATGAGAAAATTCGTACAAAATATCAATTTTGCGACTTGTGACTCATAGTCTACAAGGCATATATACAATGTACATGTCATAGATAAAACCGATTGTAAACTGAGAAATCCGTAACACCTAAATGAGTATACTTACCGCTGAGTATGACTAGAACATCCCGTTCACAGTTTGTACCCCCAAAGGACAAGGGGCACGTGCATGTATAGCCATCAAAATCATCCTTACATGTCCCTCCATTTTGACAAGGCCGAGACCAACACTCATCAACCTGTGTCACGTCTTGAATATAATAAATTATAAAGATAAGTAATTGTACCCAGCTGTTGTCGTCTCAGTATAAAGCATGCGATGCTAAATATGTTGGGGTCCGTACCCCCCTGCCCACATAGTGGTTCTAGGTCTTGGTGCACCTGAATTTTCCTCAGGACTTTTCTCCTCCAGATATCTCCCCTAGGATTGCTCCCCTGTAGGACTCCTCTACCCTCCCTAGGCCCTAGGGGGAGGGGGCGGAGTTCTAGGGGGGAAGGTCCAGGGGGAGTCGCGGGGAAAGACCCAGGGCTGCGATGGGGAGGGGGTGGGGACTCCTGTCACCATCCCCACCTCCATCATCATCGATCATCATCATTTTTACTAACCCTGAGCATGTTTGGATACATGGGCACAATTCACATTGAAAATCGAACTGCTTTCATGCAGTACAAAGGTCCTGTAAGTTTAAAGACCTTAGCTGCCTTCATTCAATACAATCCCTGGCACAGTGTGTTACTGTTCTGTCCCCCTTGATTTACTGATGTCCATCCTTGGTCACCCAGTGATAGAAATGGCTGGACAACTTTTCAGGGTGTATTTCACTGACCTATTGTGATTAATGGAAATAGGCAGCAAATGCCAAATACCTTGCAGCCATTAATTGGACACAGAGAGATACATATGAAAAGGCCCAAAATATGGTTTATTATTTCTTCTGTTATGATTCACTCCGTAAATAAACACCCAGTCCAACTATTGAAAAGGATTTTGACCAGCACTTGCAAGATATGATAATAGAAAATGCATAATTTATAAGATTCGTACCGAATTCACAAAGTGGTCCACCAAATCCTCGCTGGCACGTGCAGCTAGTCTGTACCCCCACTTGAGTACAAACTCCACCATTTTGACAAGGGTTGTCCGCACACAGTCCGGCTATTGGATGAAGTAGAAAGAGTTGTATGTATTCCACATTGAATGTTGACGGATTTTTTTTAAGGGTTTTTATTGCATACAATTTTTTGGACAAGCCCCGATACTCTCATGTGATACAATTAAATATTCGAAAAAACATTGATATTGTTATACAGAAACTGGATGTTTCGCATAATGATACTAGAACATGTCAATCTTAACCTCAATCATTCAAAAATGAACACTATCAAATGCTCTCTTTGAGCTCAATAAAGCAATATAATATGAGTATGGACGTTATTTAAAATTTCATTCATACGCATAGGTTTTTCTATGTACAGAAGTACATTAGGCGGATGAATACCAAAGTACAAAAAATCATAGCTCAAATTCGAATTCATAGTCCAAATGTATAGAATAATGAATAGCATACCAATCTCACATATCTTTCCACGGAAACCTATAGGACACCTACATACGAAGCTCTCTCCGTTGGGAATGCATGTGCCCAAGTTCTTGCAAGGTGTGTTCGAGCATGGTCTTGATTCTTGAAAATATCAGAACAGAAGAAATTGGTGGATGGAAACATACCAAACGTTTTCGTCGTATCTTAGAATAATAAATTTGTACTGGGATTCAATCATATTTGCCAAGAACTTCTATAAAGATCGGATGAATTCGTACACTGTAATGTTCAACACTAAATTACCAATACTGCCACCATGTACTCCAAGGATAAGGATAAAGGGTAAAGTATGATAGCCTTACCAACTTCACAGATGCGACCGGTAAAACCAGCGGGGCATTTGCAAACGAAACTTGCGACTTGTGTAACACAGGTTCCCTCATTGATACAAGGATTAATAGCACAATGATCCGTCCCTGAGATTATGAACAACCGATTAAATTAATAAATACTTAATGAATAGACTGCAATCGATTATGTTCTCATTAATATTAAGTTATACATACATATTTGGTGAGTCAATGTCCGTCCCATTGCATATTTAATCCCTATTCATATGTCCCGAATGCTAATTCAACGGGGGAAAGCAATGTATGAATAATTCATTTGTTTAGGTTTGCAGTCATAATAAGAGGCCTTACCGTTACAAATGGCACCTGTATAGCCTCCATCACAATAGCACTGATGTCCATTGATATATCCCAGGCATGTTCCACCAATGCCACACGGTGACAGGGCACACGACTTCAATTCCTCTGATATATGAACAAATAATCTTATCTTTAATATTTGATTTAAAAACCTACTTAGAGAAGTGATAAAACACAATTGAATACCACAGCAATAGGAGGAACGATTGACTACAGACAACTTTTGAATTAGCCACAGTTATGGGTGAAATCGCCAGAAAATGTACAATTCATCTTCACCAATCCTCTCAAATAACCCAAATTTCAGACGAAAATAAAGTTCAAGATACAGTTCAACCATACCAAACAGATTGCTAGAATTGATGCAATGCCGAATATACTCGAATTTACCTAGTATTGACCAAATTGCAGCCTAATTTAGCAAGACTTACTAAATGTCTACAGCTGCTAAATGTACATTTTCTGAAAATCTGACCCTTATACCGACAGGAGAAAAGCGGGCGTAACATGTATATCATAATTATATCTATACCCACAAAGAAGAATACATAGTTATACCAAAAACCTTTAAATAATGAAACAGCCCTTGGCCTCACGAAAACTGATGCATTGGTCTGAAGGCTTGTGGTAATTGTGTCAAGTGCTTCTGGAGCTAGATTCGTATCATCAACGTCTTCTCTGAACTTGAGGGTGAAGAAAACTGTCGAACCTTTCCCTTCATTATATGGCCTTGAGGGAAATTGTGTACATGGATTGTAGTTTTCATATTAAGCACGGGGCGTCTCAGACGAAATTAAGCTTTTTTTATTTGATTTGATTTGATTTGAACAATCTTTTATTTGTCAAAAATTACATATAGAAAGACAAGCAGGTCGACAGACTTCTGAGAGATTCCCAGTTCTTCCAGCCGTTCTCCTCAGAGTAGGAGGTTAACCACTAATAAGTGTACATGGTGTCAACAAAATTTAAATTTAAATATCCAAATTTAATTTTTCTTTTTCAATGTGGAATCCTGATTGAAAATCAAAGAGAAATAATAGTAGGCTTAATTACTTATTTTCACGACGGGATTGTATAGACTTACCTGTAAGAATTTATTTTACATTCCAAGTAACTGTCTTCTAGTTTTGACGCCCTCAGAATATCCGACATCTGAAGGTTTGGATATTTTGATATGATTTGCATGATAAATAAGTCCATCAAATGTTTCCATTTAATCTAGGTAATTATTGGCATATTGTTAAGCATGTAAAGATAACATGACTTTAACCAAATCAGTGTGTTGATAGGTATTGTACTAATCAGAATTACCTTGCTACAAAATCGGGTTGACACGTTTCTAGCCTCACCATTTTGTGGGTCCAAAAATTGTGAAGAAAATGGAATAAGAGGCAAGTTTGCAGAGCCATCCAAAATACCTAGATAACAGTTTAATATCAACATGAGATTTAATGTGAGTTACATGCGGAGACGGATACATCGGGACAACTTTATTGTCCTGGGGGCAACAGTCATTAGTTTAAATTGTTGTTCATGATTTGAAAGTATGTGTTCACAATGTGCGGAAACATAATGATACGTTCCATCTATTATTCATTTGGCGTATTATTCCCATTCGTTTCTACATATCAATCATTTGTATATCAATATATTTCTAAATCAAAGTAACGAAAGTATTATTATTTTTGTTAAAGTATTTTGAGTCACGATCATGTGAATTCTTACACACCGGCTGAATCAGTTTCATCGAATTCCCTTTGAGCCAAAATCGGATCGGATGCAACGGGACCTGGGAAAGAGAGAATTGGAGCGAAAGTTAGTTAAAATCTGCCTAATTGAAATAAAACAATGGTCAAATTATGCATTATGGTTCTCTAAACACATGCATAACTCACTTTGCGTTACTGCTAGGTGAGTTGGTGGGCGAATGGTTGTCCATCCAACCACCGTAACCTCCCTTGAAGAATTCTCTGAAAGGCCACAAACATTACAATTACGTTATTGTGTACACGTATCCTTTTTGTCAATTATGTCGCATTTTCATGTATAAAAATAAATTGTGAGATGAAACATTTTGCTTGATATGTTACGTTAAGTTTTTCCGCCATGTTTTGCTGGGCCCCTTTTCTTCCGTTTAACATGTTTATATATATCAAAGATATGGAAATGTTTACGCATAAGTTAGACTTGCTGAACCTCCCTATTAAATAACCGAACCTACATAGGCCTATATCGAAAATGGAACTCACATAGAGTATTAATACATTATATTACAAAGGTTCATAACCCTCATAAGGTGATTAAATTAGATATAATAATGATGTTTGGAACTCGATACTTACTGTTTTCCACAACAATTAAGGGAATGATAACTGAGGCTGACACGACTGCTAGGACGCCTAGAATAATAGCAACAATTACCAGAGGTCGTTTATCTATATCTGATTCACTTTCCTCCTCCTCCTCCTCCAGCAATGCTGTACTGTGTCTACTTGGACGGTATGCTAGTGATACTGGAAAGAATATTGCATACAGTGTATTGGTGCATATATTGACTTTGTTATAATATATTCATTTTTAAATCTTTTGTAAATTTCTAAACTCAATTTATTTTTTCATTATGGGAAATTGATGCGCATCAGATTGAAACCATCAAGTTGTAATTTCGTGATGTTTATCAATTCATTTTTTTAAATAATGACAGGATTCCTAATTATGTAATTTTTTGCAAAATTACAAAATCAAGTTCTTACTAACGATTATGCCCAAGATTGTAACGGCAAAAACAAGGGATAAAGGAAGTGCTTTTGTTACACAATTCTGAAATTAGGACTAATACATATATTGTGTTGTCTATTTTTCATCCAAAGTAGACCTATATATATGTACCTGTGTGACTTAACATTTATCAATGATTATTATTTAAGTTCAATTAATGATTAATGATAATAAATGACTTTGATATCCGTTACATATTCGAGAGTTATTATTTTTATTTCCCCAATATTTACAGTATCGTTTCCTCCATGAGTCTGAACGGCTGACTTCTTTCTGGGGTCCACGTGTTTCAGTTGTGCTTGGGACCTGGGAAAACAACATAGCAATGACTTTCCAACGTCTGGTCCACTAAGCCGATTCACATGCGATTCTCACAGAATTTAGTGCAAAAGAGTCCTCTGCGGCGCAAAATCGCATGAGAATCGGCTTAGTGGACTGGGCCCTTGAGTTATTCTCAATGCGGTCAGGATACTTGATTCTTTGGACAAATACATGTACTGTCTCCGATGAGAATACTGAACAAGGGATTTTGGCACGTTTCAGCCCTTTCGGTACATATTAATGAAATGCTAGACAGAACAGGTACATTTGGTAATGAAATGCAAGAAACAGCAATAACCCATTTCATATTACCACATATTATACTCCTATTTTTTCGGTCTTTCGTTGCAGGTTCCCATTCGTTATCTATCTACACTTATCTTCTGGAAGTTATAAATTCGATCATAAGAAATACTATTATGAACGATTATGGATATCATTGTTCGTGTCGTTAAAAGGGAATAATTACCTTGTCAGCATCAGAGGTATCTCTCATATGTTTGTCATATTCTGACCATGGCAGACGAACCACTGTCAATGGTTTCTGACTATCTTGGTTTCTATGAAAAAGAAGAGGCTCCTGAAGTGGTAACTTCGAGTTGAAATATCAAGAGAATAAACTTTAAATTTAAGAACTTGATATGACATTCCTTAAGGCAGTTTTTATTCGCACGTCTAGCCATGCCCCTGTATATAATACTACACATTCACAAAGACATCTGAATGAAGTATTCTGCATTCCATTTATTGAGGGATTTTGGTCATGTCGTCCGGACTATTATGCAAATCGGCATGTCTACACACACACATACTTTCTGCCAAATTAGGCTGAAACATGATTTAAAACACGAGGCATATCTTAGTATATGTTTGGTATTGCGCCGATTCAAACAGTCTGGTCGAGTATATCGAATCGTATTTTGGACATAATTTGTGTCATAAATTTGTGTTATTTGAGAGGAATAGTGAAGGCCAATTGTAATTCTCTGACGACCTCACCCTTTTACCTTATGCTTGCTGTTCTCTTCGTGTTGTCCCTTTCAGCCCGAGTGGCTCCAGCTTGGCGTGAGTTCTTCCCCCAGCTCCAGTTGGGTTCCTCAATGATAAAGAGACTTTCATCGTGGACGCTTCTCAAGTTAACTAAATCTTCATGAGCTCTGGATCTCCAAGATTTCATCCCATCATAATGTTTTTCTCGATTAACACGCATCTCGTCAACACCATGATATTTTTTTCCTCTGTTGTGATCATTTAGATATTTGGATTTATAGGATTTATATCTTGAATCTGGCCCGTATCCCTTATCAGAGGAATCAGTATGAATGTCGCTAACATAGGCCAGAAAGCCTTTAGCAAATTGTTGTCCTCGGTTTGGTTGTTTGCGGGGGCTGTACTCTTTCGGAAGTTCTTTGTTTTCATACCAGATTCTACGTTTGTATGGATACTGGCTGATCGGTTCCATTTTCCTGAGCTTCAGTCGTTTCTTTCTTTTTTCGTAAACATATCGAATATTGTGGATTCTCTGTCGATGGATATCGCTTCTTTTCAAAGTTACTGGTGGATGCAATTCTCTTGCATTGTGGTATATCTCGGGTTGTCTTGAAATTTCATCTTTGCGTGATTTTCTCCCGGAATTATAAATATAGCCGACTGTGGAGTGAACATGACCTTTGACAAGCTTTTGATCTGTAGGAACAACGAAGCGAGCTTTGTAATGTCTTTTAGCCAAATTACACTGAAAAGATACTTTCCTTTTAATGCTGGCTGCTCTTTTGATACACTTCCTCAGATGATCTGTCCTCCGCTGTTCCATGTTCTCCAACTATTGGTTTGAACTACTTTGGAGGAAATAGTTAAGTGATAAAGTGGTTAAGGGATTCAATGTTGACAGTGATCTTTCATCCCAAACTCCCTTCTTACTTGAAGATAACACAATTTCATGTAATCCACGGTAGTCTTTCCCAAATAAATATAAAATATAAATTGTTTCTATCCAATATCCCAGCGTTGATCGAGTAGCACTTGTTGGTGTAGCACTGTGTCTAACAGAAACTACTTAGATACAAGGATTGGCTATAGTTTAGCATCCAACTATTATAAGCATAACCTACCTAGTGACATCAACCTGAACAAGAATATTCTGACACTGGGGAACATAATGATAATAATAAAATATACACTTGCCATTCAGGATTCTACATGGAAGTGGTATGCATAAAGCCATCTCATAATAATACCAAGGCATATAATCCATTGTTATCAAGACGAAGGCCCTCGGAACGTTCGTGCATAATGATTAAGAGGAGTATGAATAAAAATCCGATTCTAGATGGGATTACGCTCCAGAACTTAAACGGGATAACTAGAGAAGCGGGATTCGTTAGACATGGACAAAATTGAATTAAACTGAATTGGTTATTTCTATATTGATTTTATTAAACACATGGGGAACACATGAGGAAACTATACATAATAGATTTGTACGATTCCTAGTTGTAGAATCTCTTGGTATTTCTTCAGTGGCTTATTAATACTAGCAAATAATTGTAAATGGGCATGATCTACCCTTTATGGACGAACAACATTTTTAGAATGTGGTAAGATACTTTCATTCGTTGCATGTCTCAATAATTATAGCACAGCTGTACATCACTATGTGATGTAAATTGAATTATTCAAAAGCTAATTTACGACGGTTGCATTGTTCCCATTTTGATATTTACATGCATGAGTTGATTATACAGAGAAATTAAATATTCTGATCGTCTCATAAACCCCGGAAGAACTAAAACCATGCACCATTTTAAAAAGCCTTATTTTACATAATATACATACATGTAGTAATATCACATACTAAGAAACGCTAAGACTCGATGGCGTACTACATCAGGGCTTCAGCTAATATCGCAACCAATACACTCTGTTCGAAACCTACTTAGAGTAAACATCAAAGCGACCCAATGGTAACCCTACGGCAAGCCGCTCCAAGTAGATCTCGTATAGAGTGTAGTCAAAATCAAATGAACAAAAAGTTGTGACGAAAATAAAACCGAAAAAAAACAGTACCCAAATAGCGTAGAGTGGGACTGAAGGTCCATGAACATCTCCGAGTTCATGCCAATCGGGCACATTTCTATCGTTGAACACGCAACGAGATACACCATCTAGGAAATGGGTAATTCACGGAACACATAAGTGTAGATTATTTGCATTATGGACAAGTATAAGATGGATTGATGCAAAAGCTTTTAGATAATGTAGAAAGAAGATAATACAAAAAAGGGAGTGACTGTCCAAATCTCCGAGTTTTCGAAAAGGTTATTAATTCTGATCATGATACAGAAAATAACATAGGCCTACATCATAATGCAATATCTTGAATTAAAGCCCGTATTCCTGGCTTCGGAATATAGCAGCCAAACACTTCGAATTTGATCACTTTTTGACTTTTTTCAAGTTCCTCATTGCTTGTGCTAACTGATCCGGTTGAACCGATGACGAGTTGGTTCTCTCTGTTTCACTGGATGTGGGTATGTGATTGTCATATGGAACAATCTCCATATAATAGTTATCGGGGTCCTCTTCTTCCTCCGATGCATTGTGCGCTAGGTTATCGTACACATGTTTCGGCGGTCCACCACTATCACTGTGTGGAAGCTGAAGAGGTTCGTATGTACGATCATTAACTGGACCAGCACCTGTCGAATTTGGTGTCACTTTGACTTCCTCAAGGGCCGGAGCAGTTGCCTCTAAATAGGATGGTGGGCTTTCCAAAGTTGGTGGCGGTGTTGGCTGTGGTTTTGACTGGGCATTTGCCATAACCTCATAGCCATAATTGTCAATGTGCCTTGAATTTGGTTGGTATACTGCACTCGCTTCTCTCTTTGACGGAGAAGGCGCGGAAGGAGATGGGGTAGATGCATGCGACGAGCGCCTATGTGATTTTCTTCGCAGGAACCATATTGTTACCCCAACGGTTGCACACAAAATTAAGATCACCACAATACTGACTCCGGCGTACATTGGAATATCTTGAAGCACAGCTGCTGAGAAGCCTCCTACAGGAACTGAGGTCGCGGTGACATCGTTTGGTAGTGAAGTTATTTCGTGGGGCGTTGGAGTTGACTTAACCATTACTGAAAGAAATATTATAAGAAATATATAATTATTTAAATTCATAAATAATTGAAACCAGTACCAATATGGCCTAGAATTACAATTACATGTACTATTTGAACCTCCGAAAACGCAGTCGATTCTAAAAATAGGATAAATGGTATTGGACGGCTTCCGGAGAAAGATAAAATCGTAACTTAAGGAATTAAGGAATATTAAGTATCACTTACCGCTACATTTGAAGCCATCTACTAGCTGGTAGCCTGCTTTGCATTTACAATAAAATGCCCCAATTGTATTTACGCATCCGTGCATACAGCCTCCATTTTCAATAGCACACTCATCGATCTCTGAAATTACAAGGGATATTATAGATACTGTGTTATATGAGAAAGATAACTCTTGGCACAAATGATCCTGAAATATTTATGATTAAAAAATGCATGGTAAAATGTTGAAAATTGTTCGCGTTCCATCAAAGTTTGAAGGCTATACTATAGTTTTAGTGTCGCTGTTTTGCTTATTCAATGGTAAAGTGAAAACTTCCAAACTTTGACAAGGGACAACATGTTTTCAGAAGAACACTACACTTTAGTAATTTTATGGATAACTTGCATATATAAATTTATTACTTGTCTGGCCTAAGTACATACACATATATACATACCTCTGCATTGTCCTGTTGTCGGGTCAAGGCTGTAGCCATTCCTGCACTGACAATAGAAACTTCCCTTGGTATTGATACAGTGATGATTGCATCCACCATTTCTGAAAGCGCATTCATTAATATCTGCAAACAGACCATACATTTATATTATTATACGTATAATACTTTTGTAACCTAAGAGCTCTTGCCCTATAAACCATTGGGCATGATGCCGCGATACATCAATGGGACATTAGAAGGTGGCATGTTTCTCTGGATAAAAATTGCTATCGTTATATTCGCATTTGCAGTAACAAAAATCCTATAGCTTTACATTCTAGCTAGCACAGAGATAAAACCTTTGAATGGGTAAAATCACAACCTTTTTATCAAATACTTAGATGGAATGTAACGTGTGGTTATTCTGAAATAGCGTATCAGACACACAAGGAGTGAAAATGTACGTATCATCATGAGTGTCAATGCCACCAGCGATGATCCATACATTTTCACCCAAACAAATAAGATGTGTGACTGGAGGTGTAACTTAAAACACAACCCCTCTGGCTACTTTTATTTGTTTGAATTGAGGTTCTAACCAAAATCAATAGTGAACCATGTAGGGATGATCTCACTACCCTCAAGCTTCTCCACCTACAGTACCAGCACAACAGCAGCATACTTGATCCAATTGTGGTAGGGAAATAATCATAATGGATATTGGTGAATGAGTGTTTTACATACCTTGACATAGATCGTAATGTCCTATGCTGAAGCCATCAAAACATTCGCAGCGGTGGGAATCAGGCCCATCACTTCTACAAATTTGTTCGCAGTTGCCATTATTTGCTCCGCAGTGGTCAATACCTGAAAGTGCCAGATGAAATACTTTCATATAATTATGTGCAAATTTGGAGAATAAAAATATAGAACTTATATTGAATTTTCATATGGTTTAGCCCATGAATTCCCGGTGTCAATCACTGACAGTGTTGTTGTTTTTTTCCTTTTCAATACATTACTAAGGAATACGTTGTAAAATTGTCAATAATTGTCCATCGAGACAATGTAATTTCCCTCACTAGGAGAAAAGGTACCAGAGAAAATGTTGGTAATCAAGGAACTTAAAAATATATCTAAGCTCTTTGCTATAATATGGTACATATATTATGTGAAGATGGTATAATATATTCTTGGCTATGAAATAGGACTGATGGTGTAAATATAGAAATATAAAACATTGATAATGCAATACTAACGTGAGCATAACCCGCTATCCAATTCCTCATAGCTAGGGCAGCAGTTAAATTTTGTAACCCACATAGCTACGCATTTACTTTCTGTGTGGAAGCAGGTATCCGACCTAAAACATATAGGAGAACGAGGTAAGCCAAATACAAAGACTCAATACAGGAGACCATAATCATGCTACCTTTAAAACAACCATATTTAATTCAACCTATATATTTGAGAGCGTGTTTACCAACTCTTTGGTGTTGTATTTATGATAATTGATGTAAAATGCGATTACAAAATGAGTATTTCACTGACGTAGTGATCAAATTGTAGTAGAGAAAGTTAGTATAATAGAAGTTGTAGCAAGGAAGTATCGGTAATTTGTGTATAGAGAAAGAAATTGTGTAATTTATAGGCAACGCAATAAGACATCCACAAGGTGATAGCTAAGGGCGTATTTGTTATATAGTGAAATGTTAAATGAATTGGCCTTGATAGTTATAACGAAAATAGTTACTTCATTTGCCGGCATGTTCGACCTTCTCTCCTGCAATCGTTTCCGCAAGACCGACAATCGACGACTTTCCATTTCCAACACGGGTAGGGGATGCGCCTGTCTCCGCAACGCGTTTCCATGACGCGCCGGGGGCAGACTGATCCTGGTTCTCTGGAAAGGGGAGAAGGTTTAGAATGTACAATCAAACACCTTTATCATAATTATATATACTATTATCATCAATTCAAAACACAACAACATTAGACTTAGTTTTAATTTGGCTTGTTTTGATACATAGTACTTCCATCGCCCCTAGGCAAGGCACTACTCAGCACTGAGTTACTCCGTACTACAGGTAGAGGAAGAGCTATTAAGTATTATATACTGGTAGAGGAGAGTAACGGAGTGTCATAGGGAGGATGAGTAATTCAGAAGTTTCGACTTAGTGGTGGTTTTCTTCAAATGTATATAATATATATTGTCAATATTATAATAACATTCCTGACGACTGGAGCGTACGGTAGTAGGGCTTTCTTTCTTTCTGTCCCAAGCAGCACCCCGACCACCCCTACCCCGACCCACTGAGGATGTAAGGAGAGTTGCAATAGGGGATTTGCTTAGACACCTAATTTGACAGGGATATACAGCAATACGTAATGTTACATAACAATACATGTCACGTTGTAAGATAATGACTGATCGAACTCGCAATGGGATATATTTACGTTCCCATGTAAATAAATATAGCTGTTTTTCCGTCATGTACTTAGATCTGAGATGACATTAGTTAATTGGGGGTCAATTAACGTGCCCAAAACAACAAACACCACGAAGAAACAAGAACGCAGTCGCCTTTGAAACCACCATTGGTATATGATTATATTGTTGTATAAAGAAAACCATACCACATAAATACTTGTCGTGGGGGCAATTATAATTGGGGGCTGACCCCCCCCCCCTTTCACTGATTAGGTAAACATATATATCATAACTTTTGAAATAATAGTCTGATCTTAATATAACGGGTGTCATTAACTTTGGAGTAAAGAGGTATACACATATTAGTAAGTACTGTTTAGCGGGACCTGGACCCCTTGAATTTGGGGGAAGGAGCTCAACCTGTCCCTACAGGTAAGGTGTAAATGTTAGAACTATAGAACTTATCTCATAATACTCCAATTTGAACACATCTTGTGCTAATAGATTTGAACGACTTTGAACTGACTGTCCCCCCCCCCAGACACCCCACTATGTGTAGCATGTTTATTGACGACCCCTTACAAGTTTCGCCTAGATTAGTAGTGGCTTCATCAGAGGGTAAAAGATAAAGAATTATATTTATAATAAGAGTGGGACCTACGCCAATATAATAGAGATGTGTTCCTGTTGCTGGTTACAAAATATATAGTATGTATGGCCACTCTCCTAACTATTATTCCATTATCATTTTATGGCCACTCTCCTATCCCTTTATATATGGGTTATTGTTTGGTATCCAAGCTAACTACAGGACCATAGCTCTAGTCTAGTGAAATTACATCTAACTCATGTTCTAAACATGTTAGGGACAAACCTGTATCCAGGTACCCATACAAGCTTATAATCCCCTAATGTCAACCCTGGCTATCACACCTCCCTCCGGGTAAATACAAACATTATAATCATGTCGCTATAGTGGAGATATTTTAGACCCACCTTATGTGAAACCATATTATTTTACAATTTATTATTTTAATATTTACCCATGTAACCTCGGTTCTTCATCCTCTTCTTCAATTGACCCACCACCGCCATCACCAGCTTGATCATGGTGGTCAGGTGGGTTAGGACGACCACCATGTCTTCTTCTCAATTCCTCACTCAATATCTGTGTGGTATTAGGAAGCGGCAATGGGAAATGTATCGCACTTGATGCAACACCATCCAGCAGATCTGGCCCAGACGCACCTGTACCCCCATACTCGGATGCATCAAACACACTGTCCCACCATTCCTTTGCATACGACGTTTCGGGATCGGGAGCGTCGTACTCGTAGCTGTCCGGACTGTCCAAGCCGTCCCCTTTCTTCGAATATATGCCGTAGAAGGAAGAACACAATATGAAACTAATAAATATAACCGCCTGAACTCCCATCATTGCATTGATCTATGTCCCGGGTCTATGTCTCTGGTTGTATCTTTAAGTATAGGTAAATCCACGAGGCCTCCTTTTGCTTTGAACCCTGTGCACGACAATGTGAACAATATCCTATGAGAAGTCACCCGAAATGGGACGTATACATCTTGGATCCAAATGACCGCTCATAACCCCTTGGTGAATAATAACATGCACAAACGACTATACTATTCCTGATTGAAAATAAGTTCCGGGAGTGATCGTGACGCTGGAATTAGAAAGCCTTGTGATTCTGTATGCTAGTTTACATAAGGTGTTTAGTGGACCTTATACTGGCGGGACCCTGGTGTAGTTGGGGTTGTTTGGTATTAAAGGTTATTTATAGGCAAGTCCGTGACCGTCAACATAGGCCTATATATACTATTTTTGGACATTCTATTGTGATGAACAATAAGCGTTCCGCCTGGTTGGTCATCACCTGGTCTAAAGCTTGGTGATGAAAGCTTGGGGTGGTCAAACGAAAACAGGTCGGTATATAATCCGTTTTGGGGTTCGCTACCCGCATTTTAATTAAAAGTTGTGTGTTAGCAGTTAATCTTGCTACAAGAAAGGTAGCTCGATCACTTGTTTCCTTTTATTACAGATACACATTGTATGCGGGTGTTTCTACCAGTACCAATACACGTCGGTGTGATAAAATGGAATACTGACAAGAAATTAAAATCTATTTGTTTTAGTATAGTTCATTGACCATCGCATCCAACGTGTTATGTCATATAAGCCACGATTACATAACAATGATTAATCACATTATTATCAATATTCTAAATTCTCATTAACCCTAATTATTATGTGTGATACTAATAAATCGCAAGATCATAGAATCGTAATAAGAGGATCAGGTAACACCAGCGTTTATTCTCTCTACTTTTAATAATACCGGTAGTTCTCCAATAGGCCTACATGTATTAAGTGATAAACCAACTTATAACAAAAGCTTAACTAATAATCATGAGCAATACGAAGCTATGAAATAGTTGCGGTGCATCAATGCAGAAGGCTGCTGAAGGCTACATGAAAACGCATTTTGCAAGAAGGGTTGCCAAATACACAACTTTAAGGCCCATTCACATTACAACGGCCTTTGGTAAAGGGCCTAGTCCACTAAGCCAATTCTCATGCGATTTTGCGTCGCAGATGACTCATTACACCACTAAATTATGTGAGAATCGCATGAGAATCAGCTAGTGGACTATGTTAACGCAGTCAGCGTTCACTGGGCGGGTGGTTCAACTTCAAGTCGCTTATGGGATTCAACAGCATTCCTGTTAAATGATTTCATAATTGTCAACCAATCGACCCTCAATTCTGTTGTGTATAAATCTGAATAGTACCCTGTACGCCACTGTCTCCTCTTGACTTTTATACATGCACTGCATGTAATCATAATGTTCTACAGCTCGTTCCAGGGCCGCCTTAGAAGTGGAGCTGTCCCAAGGGGAAGGCATGGTAGGCAAAGTATAGTTCTCATTCACAGGTGGGTAGGTTTCATAGATGAAGCGCAGAAATCGTTCATCGTCCATTCCACAAATGTCTTCCATTGCTTCTATTCTTTCAATCTTTTTATCCATGTCTGAAAATGAATTAGAATTGGCAATGTATAGATACAGCAGATAAAATACTAGATACTTTGAACCGATCCAAATGTGGCAGTTCTTTTTAATACTATTTAGAATATATAATGCCATAGACTATTGGAGCTATGTTATGTGAATGGATTATAGAAGATATATAGCTCTGAGTGATACTTACTGCTTTGTTTTCTGAAGATATTATTGGTTAACTGCACCATTCCAGCATATCGCACCTCGAGGGCCCGAGTCAATTCCGTCAGTAGATCTCTCCCTGTAGCATACCTTCTAGCATTCTCCAATGCCCAACTGGCAATCAATTGAATCTTAGGATACATATCAATAGATAAAGGATTAAGGCACGTGTAGCCTGCTTCTACCATCTCTGTTCCTATAACTATGTATATCACTGAGAGGGATTTCTGATACTTCAATTCCACTGTAAAGTCGTATAAATAGAAAACGCTTCTTATCCCCTCGGTCCTCTCTCGGATCATATAGAGGGCAAAGAAGGTAAATTTCCCCAGTTCCTTCCTGACGCCTTCTATCCATTTCTTGTCCTTTCCAACCCGTAGAGCACGACTGAAGAAGTATAGGGCCTTTTGCATGTAGCCATAGATTTCTTCTATTGGCTTGCACATATCACACATCGCCCTGCATACTTTGAATGAAGCCATCGCTTGATTTTTCAATGCCGACGCTATCTCTTCTGTTGTTGTGGCAGCTGAAAGGGCATGTTTGTAAAGGGCAATGGCCTTGTGCAGATAGAAGATTGCATCTTCCAGTGGAATATGTGCGGTTACCTTTGCGTAATGTTCATTCCCAGTCTCTCGCAGGCTTCTAGACTCAGTCGGCTCTTCTGAGAATAAAACAGTAATTCAAAGAACTATTCAAATATAAAATAATTGGATATCAATTAACAATGTGGAAATGACCATCTAATCTATACTATAATTATGCACATTTACACATTTGTTAAGGGAGGAGGGGAATTAAAAAGTTGTTGCAATGTGCAATGCGACTATATATCTATATAATAGATCTCCTATAAATTCCATCATCAGTTCTACCAACGAATACACACGTTGGTTCTACTATATGCTAAACTAGTTAATCTAAATGCAATCACCAATTTATACAATATGTATCCTCTTGGTAGGAAGCATGACTGAATGTGGTACCAAAAGGACGAGGAAACAAAGGCCAAAGGAGACAAAAACGGGATATGTAAATCATTCACACTGATAAGCCCATTATTGCAGCAAGATTTTGTTTCATCATATTTTGTGTTAATTGTTTCCACACTTTTTGCAGTAGATGTTATCATTTAACATGGCCAGCGGCCAAACATCCTAGTGGTAAATGTCTGCAGTTTGAGACCTACTTGTGGTCGTGGCTTCCAACTGAATCTGAGCAGAGATTGTACCAGGGCTTGACGCGACATCTGGTGTCTCTGAAACTAAATGCAATAGATTGATTCATAGGAATATTCATTTCAATTGACCATAACCCTTAATGTTAAATTTACTTCTATGCTGACAGAATATCTACAATAATAACGGCTCATGTATCAAATCGCTTTGATTACTATTTTCTTTACCTTTGTCGTCAGCGGAACATTGTGCGTCGAGTTCTGGGTGGATGCAGAAGGAAGCCAGCAGAGCAGGGTAATTCAGGAGTTCGTTTGCTCCTCCGACTGGCAATCCCAATATGTTGAACCCCCTTTTGATTTGTTCGTGCGCAGGCAAGGCCTCGAAAGGGACATTGCTGTCTCCGCCACCTCGAAGTGCTAAGAAACGGGAAAATACAAACTGTTATATGTGATCCGTTTTTAGGAAAAATGAGTCATAAGTCGCAAAATATTAATTTTGAGATATCATCATATTTGAAAAGAGGAGATCAAACCGATTATAATGATAGTAAACACTAGAGCACCTTATATGTATTTCTATACTTTAAGTTTGACATTTCTATTTATTTAAAAAAAGTTTACAATGTTTCTGGGTGAGTAATTACCAGTAAAGTAACTAAATTTACTCCATACGGAGGCCTTCAAAACGCAAGGATGTATTTGATACAATGTCCTGAAATTTGTTACACGGATTTATGTGACTGTAAGTGCTAAACCCTCTACAAATCAGAACATTTCAATAAAGACATCCTGTGATAAAAACACTTTGAAAATCATCAATTTTGCGACTTGTGACTCATTTTCCTGGAACACATCACATATTATAAAAACAGAACACATGCCTCCTAAAGCAATATAGGAACAATAGATCGGATGCTAACCGAATCAAATCAATAGGCCAGTGAACCATGTAGGGACGACTTCGCAACCCCTCTCCACTTACAGAACTAGGTCGGCCTTAGCCAACTCAAAGGTAAACAAACTAATGAATGATCCTAGGAATAAAACTCCCACCAATGCAAACAATATCTAAACATTATTAATATCCAGGACTGGTCTTCAAGTCGTGTGCCACATTCAAATGCAACAATCAGCTTCATGACCCTTTATCTAGTGTCTCACTCGCAATTGTTTTCTTTCTATCCCCCCCCCCCCCCCCAAAAAAAAAAAAAATTATCTCCTCTTCTTTTCCACAAAATAATCTCATGTCTTGGTCACAAAAGAAGCTCTTACACATTTTATGTCCATACGTTTATCATACATGAGCATATTTGACATTGGTGCAATATTTGAGTACCCGTATGTGCATCTAAAGCGAAAGAGAAAATGTTCTTTAATTGGAGCTTATACTCACAAGGAAGTTAAATTTGAAAAGGTCGAGGTAAGATGACCAGTAACCATACGACACTTCTTGTTTAGTATCTAATAATCACCAATTAAAGAAATAAGAATGAAAAAAAAAAAAAAAAAAAAAAAGAATGAATGAGAAAGCAGTTCATAGAAATCAATTACGTATTGGACCTTATTTACGTATTGGAAATCCTGCCTACCCCGTTCTCCATTACACTAAATGTCACAAAGTTTTCCATGTGAGTTTCCTTGGCTTTGCCGGTAAATGATAACAATGGCCTCAAGGTTGATCAAATAAAATGTTTTGTTACATGTTGATAAATACAATAAAATAATCAATCAATTAATGAATACAATTCCTTCACAACCTTCCCAGTTTAAGAGGTTTGTCTCTTATCGTACACAGTATAGCAAGATGTTGATTATATGTGTTGCACAGAACATGTACGTATCCTATAGTTATTGTTCTCAATGAAACAATTTGAATAATACAATGGTATCGGTATAGCAATACAGACATGAGTGTGTAAACAAACCTTGAGGAACAGCCTCGCGACGTACATACTTCAAAGGATCCATTTCGCATCCTTGATTCGAAAGATGAAAACTATATGGACTCCTTTCCTCGTAGTCTGTTCCTTTATTGTGAAAGTTGGAAGAGGTTTGGGATGCGGTACATATAATGATGGATGCCTTATTTATCTACAGAGGAAACATACGTCATATGCAGGTCTTTCGTGATGTCGGTTACTTGAATAGGAAGCAGATTGCCAAACCTATTCCTTCTGATAACGCTAGGAGATTCCAATATCATGATCACCATTCATATACAGTCCGAGAAAGGGCTAGACACAGTGCTCTACGATAAGAGGATAAATATCACAAATGTTGATACTCTTTTGGATTATAGTTTGAAGAATGCCACATATTAGTACCACGATGCCAGACAATGATTGGGTCTCGCCTGTTGAAAATGGTCAAACCGAAAGGGATACGAAGGGCTAAGCATTATAATAAGAGTATTAATGTCATAGATATAGGTTAACTTTTAGATTGACGAAAGTAGGAAGGAAGTCATTGGACGTTTTCTCAAAGAAAATAACCTAGATTATGTAGATTACCCAATGAAAGCGTTACTAAGTCTATTTGAGGAAATATTGACACTGACCCATACACGATGGGAATGCCACAACTATCTTCTCTCCAGGTCTCCTGAATGTTCATTAAGTCAATTATTTTGGGAAATGATATCTTTTCGAATATAAAATTCATGGGATAGAAATAACCAATGAGAACAGATTGCCATCGTCGCAGATCTAATTGATGCCCTCCTGCCTTTGATATAATATAAATTATTATGAGAAGGATACATCAAGGCAGCACGCAGGTGGTGCATGTCCTTGGCGTTTGAACTGTCTTGCTTGCCAGGTTTTCCTATACAAATGGTAAGGTACAAATTATCAAGAATAAATAGAGATATCACAAATCAACTTATTCAGTTTATTAACAGAATATTTCATTCATTCTTGAGAGTGCAATAGTAAAGCTTTGGGAAAGAAAAAGAAGAAATGAAGTAATCTCACTGGTTTAGTGTCGTTTATAATGATAACATTTACGCTGGAAAAGGGAGGCCATCGTCTATGTTAGCCATAGGTGTTCCAGAGGGTCCCTGATAAAGTAAATAAGGGAGTAAGTAACATTACATAGATAGGCTACAATGGGGGTAAACTAACTACATGGTCAGTAAGGCAGGGTCAAGGCATTTCCTTATGTTATTAAATCTGGTAAATATAAAGTCCACACGTACCTAGGTGTGTATAGGTGTTTGCATGAGAATAGGAATCTTCATTGTTCTTTTTAAAACATTTTTATCGGGCAATTTAAACATATTTTTATGCATAGTTTTTCTTTCAGGGGTGGTTCTACGTCTATAGATTGATGTCAGTTTTATTGCCCGCACCGGTGAGGTGAAGGTAAACAGAGATACAACATTCACTGTGTGCGTCAGCAGACAAACAAAGTCGGTACTCGCAGAGTGTGTGTTGTGCGTGATCTACTGGGTCCCGCATTTTTCTCAGATATATCATTATATATTGAACAACTATTTAATATAAAACCAAGGACTATATATATATATATATATATAGCGTACAGCTACTCTGCAATGAGCTACCCACTGAAGCTCACAAATGTAAAGATAAGGTTGAATTTGCTAGTCTTATTAGAAATATATTATATCTACTAAACCTTTGTATTAAGTAAACCAAATCGACCCTGCTGCACTGCAGATTAGACTTCCATAAACAAGAAAACTCACACTCAAAATGATCGGTGACATAGTACAAAGTTACCAATGAATTGAATACTTTTACTGAAAATATTCCATACAATCTAACTAAAAGTATACTACTTATGCTCAATTTGCACTATTTCCTCTATGTACCATAACCCATATACGTACCCCCATAGATACCTAGTCCCCATTTGACACTAGCATGGGATGCACTGCAAGAAAAGATTATTAATCTGATGTGTATACCCAATGTTGTAACCTGTAGTTATGCAAAACATGCCGTATTGTATTATCTAAAGTTTATATATACCATTATTTAAAATAAGGGCTGCTGCTAAGGCGTTGACTTAGTAGTAGATTGTACCCTTATTTCTTTGTTATTAGACCAATGTGTCCAGCAGAGTCTGAGAGCCTCCCACCGCTGGGGAGATAAAGTCTCGCTGACATGGTACCACCAAATAAAGTATAACAAACAAACAAACAAAACAAAGAATCTATAATCATTATCATAAGCATTTTTTTACTTGAATCCAAGTTGGACAGGAAAACAGCAGGAAGGAATCATAACAACAACGACATAACGACAATGACAGCCTACACATTGTCAGCGATTAACCAAGCTATAATCTCATTTCAGACGATACACTCTCCAGAAACGATCGATCTAAAAACACAGCGTTCGAAAATGTAACTTATGACAAATCGTAAGGGAACTGCGCTATCGAATGATAGCAATAATAGCTGATCCATACTTGTACAATAGTACTATATCACAAACTTCAAAGCCCATAAATCATGTATTTGTAGTGGCTTTTATATAGAGAAGGCAATGTTTGAAGATGGTTACATACGTATAGAGGTCAAGAGACCAGCTAACCCGGTCAACAAAGTGCATCCATAGATTTGATTGAGAATGGTCATAGGTGTTTTCTACATATTAATATTTATATACATGCGTATAGTTATACCTCCTCCGAGCCCAGTGGTCGTGGATATTCCTCTGGCTTTCGATATCCATGCAGACTTGACTCATCGAGAAGTATTTAAGTCAATCTCTGATATTGATGTGAATAAAACTTCTGTGTTTCTTGAAGTAGATCTCTAGGGCGATGATACCTGCATTGTTAGGTTGCAGTGAGATGTTCACTTCTTTATTCTTTATAAAATAACATGATAAGAACTGGATGTACGCCTGTACCTGACACCTGGAAAATGTGTTCAGTTGAACTCTCACCCAAACAGGGGAGTATCAAGCTTATTGACAATGTACGAGCCAACTCTGGTGCCGATCACGAGTAAAACCTTTGAAAAAGTCCTCAAAGTACTCATCTCGCAATTTGTCTAATTGTATTGCTTATTGTCATTGATTGATTTAAACTGATTGATTTATAATTCTATTAATGAAAGTAATTAGTTTGTGTTAATTCTTGTATTGAACGGTGTGTTTCTCGAACAATTAATTCATTTCGCTTTATTCATTATATTTGAGGTACTATAAATAATCTTTGTCATAATAAGGATAGCTTTTAACTCGACCATCGTCCGGAGATTTCTATAGCTTCATCGATAGGGCGTAGAACTTCATGTCCACATGAACATGCAAGGTCGGCGGTTCGCACCCCATCTTCCCCTAAAAAGCGGGTGTCTTTATCGTTCCGTGCTTGTGTCGTCGGTGGCGAGACAAAAACCCTTACCTCAAACACATCCTCCACCTACCACTATAGGTGGAGATGCAGGTGTCGTTACCCCTATGTTTCGGGCACCGGTGGTGAGACAAAACCCTAACTCTTACACGTGCTCTGCCTAACACTAGGTGAAGGCCTATTCTGGATCCTTCTCTTGAATATGACAACCGATAGGCTATAAAAATCTCCTTTTTATACATTGGCTATTACGTAATTAGTAAACAAAAGACTACTCATGATTGCTTGTACGATTTGAGGAGATGGAGATACCAGCTTACTATGTGAATTGTAGTAAGAAGAACGAAATTTGAAGTAGTAGAGTGTTGATAGAATCCAAGTCTTAAAAGCCTAGTCCACCAAGCCGATTCTTATGCGATTCTCACAAAACTTAGTGCAAAACTAGCGGCGCAAAATCGCATGAGAATCGTCTTAGTGGACTAGGCCCACTAGTCTTAGCAATGTAATTAATATAACTTAAGAGAGAGGTTAACAATTGAGTAGAAATTTCCTAATTATTCATCTTAAGTAGAACTTTTTGAGGCAGGGCAATAATACGTTAAATATGTTGACATGCGTCTTTTATAACACTGTAAATGTTTTCCCGGAAATGTGATAAAAAACTGCTTGGAAGGTTTAGATTCCTTTGTAAAAACCCAGTCTGGTTTTAGGAAAGAATGTTCGACTGCTGATGCTGTATACGATCTGCAGGATAAACTTTTCAGATGTACTGACGATGGGGGGACAGCTCTGGTGATCTATGTCGACATATTAAACTAACGCGTTTAATTTTATCTCCCATACCATGCTCCTGGACAAGATGTTAGTCATAAGCCCGACTCTGATGAAGTTGATTTCCAATTTTCTGGAAAATCGTATGCAATTTATTAGGTATGAACAAACAACCACTTCAAAAGTTGATGTTCGAAGCTGGGTACTCCAGGGTTCTTTAATTGGTCCTTTGCTCTTTAACATCTTTACTTCTTTTATTTAAAAAAAGGTTTTATTCGACTTAACCTGCCATCAATTCTAATGACCGGTAAATCCGGTCCCTTGTATTTCGTATTTCTTTTTGTGATTTTCTATTTTTCTTAGCCTTCTCATCACACATCGAATGTCTTCATACATAAAATACAGTGTACAAGTATTAAAAATCACATGTTTTTCAATTCTTCCATAATACTTGTCTACTTTATCAACCCTGGTATTATATTGCGTTGCGTTATATTGAATAGACCTGTACCTCACAAAACTTTTTTCCTTACCGATCTCTTCTTCCAGACTATAAAGAGTTTCTGCACATAATTAAAGGAAAACATAAAACATACAATATTAAACCATCACTGTGCCCCCCTCGCCGCACCGCCCCCCCCCCCCCCCCATCCTGAGAGCGTACCGAGCTAGGGGGTCGAAACGTACACTGAGGGAAGGTCTCGGCTGAGGACGTTGGTGGTGCAGCCGCAAATAACACCAGTGCTGTATTCAACAACAAAAAGTAATAAAGGGTTTGAGGGGGATCTGATTTTGTACACTGATGATGCAACACGTTTATCTGAGAAAGCCCAAAACTCCATAAAAAAATACGAAGAGTGCATGGTGTAAAGGAAATGGGTTGAAACCAAATGGTAAAAAGAAATTCAGATCTTTGGAAATAAATTCATTGCCAGAAATGTCTTGGCCCTAAAATGTATGGACATGGATGTAGAGAGGGTTAAAACTTTTAAATATTTATAAGTGTGAGGATCTCTCCAGCAAGTGCCACTTTGACAAACAGATCAATCTCGCTCTTTTCAAAATTGGACAGATAAGACTAGAAGAAAGTTCATGACGAACCAAGTCTGTTTACTTATTGTAAAAGCATATATATGTGTTGCCTATCTTTTCGAATTTCCTAATGTGTAACGTTGGTAAATGTATGAGGAAGAATATCCAGGGTACCTGGAATAAGGCCCTAAGACTCACATTTGGAAAAGACAGATCAGATATAACTTACTTGAGATTAATTTCTGATCGATTGAGCTACTTTGGAAAGTGGAAAATGTTGGGATGGAACTTAGAAATTGGGATCAAAATATTGTTAAAATCATAAAGCTAAGAAAGTAAAGAAAGGCATGGCCTGGAAGACCACTTTTTGAGAAGACTACAACCTTTTTGTCTGTACCATCGTTGACGAATAAAGAATTCTCTTATCTTAAAGAAAAAAGGAAGTGAAGTGTATTTTATAAAGGTAAACTACTTAGAAACTCCTTACCCGAGTCTCTACGTGTAGAGGCGGATAAACTGTCCTTTATTAATTGCTAAGGTCAAGAACTGGGCGGAGATTAGAGCGCCAGAGTGCGTTGAGTAATGTTATAAACAATTTGTGTATTATATGAATCCCCGCCCCTTTTATTGTTCCTTTACAAAATCTAAATCTTTAATTTTTCTAAAGACACGGAAAATGAGATTGCAGTCTTTCGATGAGGAAAAGTTCTACTGCAGATATATTTTGTTGTATGGGATCATGTATTATTTTCCCTAACCATATATGGAGTAATTTTCCAGGTAATGTGACTTATGGAATGACCTGAATTAAGGTGTACAAGGTTTCAACGGAAAAAGACCGCTTTGTGTTATAGGCTACATTGCTGAAAACTGGCCAGATGAATTGAAAAGCATTTATTCATTATTAGTTAATCTTTATTAAACATCATAACAGTTACATGGGTGTTTAATTTCCTACAGGTGGAAATAGGTGGTAAGCATATCATATTTATCTGGGACAATAACCCATTCATTAATATATCAAATTAATATCAAATTAACATGGTAACAAGAATGTGATATTTCTTGCAGTCATATAGTATACTACAGACTTCCCTATCCAAGGAAGGAACGGCACAAGTCATGACTTTTTAAAATAACTGTCGATGTCGGAAATGCAAATAATGATGATAGGTTATGTCCTATCTTTGCTGAAAACGGGCGATAGCACGGACTATTTTTGAGGCCACATGATAACCATTAATGCCTTAATTTAAATTAGTATAACATCGCCATCAAATACCGCAAATGAACGTATACATGTATGCGATGAACGAATATGAGAGCATTCAGACCAAAAGAAAATGATAATTTCTCTTACATAAAACGAACGCTTTTCTTGATGTCATCTTCGTGTCATGACTTGCGATTTTTATTCCTACGATTTCTGCATCGTCATTGGTCGTATTGGTGCCAAATAATCGTGTTATAATTTTTCAAGATGGTTTTATGCTGTCATTGTCACTCCATTTCAATGGTCTATACTTTCTATCTCCTCGGACAAACACTGTTCCAAAATAGTAACGCACGTTGTCCAGACTCCTTAGCACTTTCATTAACCACTGGCGAATGTGTTATGAATTAAAAAAACTTAAAGATGCATGTATGTAAATGTATTCATCCAGAGAAATATAATCTATATTGTGTAAATATGATTTAGATGCGCAAAATTCACCGCGCTAACGCTCCTATGGTTGTCAAATTACAAAGAAGTGAATTACCCCTTGTGTAATCCAAACAGGTGAGGACGATGGACCAGAAAAGCCCCCTAGCTGACACAGGTTTTGATGTTTGCTCTCGTCTTCTCAGCCCACCCCCACCCCACTAACCGACCTAGTCTAGTTTTGTGTTTGCTGCCAAAGCCAGGAAAATCTGGTGCAGTAGGGAGGGGCATGGAACTTCGGTAACACACTAATTCTCCTGAAGTGGATATAATTTAATTTTTGTCTGGGGTTAGGGAATGTATAAAAGAGGCTGTAGACATCCTGACGATTGGCGACGATAATCGCACGCGAGGATAGAGCTAACTCACGTTTGGGTCGAAGGAATTTCAATTGCGTTCAACTCTATAAATAGCTCTGGAGAGCTCTAACATCCTTTTTTTCTATGGTTAGAAAAAGGCTGAAAATATATTTACAACCGGACTTTGAACATCATAGGTAGAAACTGTGGACTTTTCCAAGGTCTGCGAGCCAATTCTAGAAAATGGCTACGAAATGGTCTTTGCTGATAGTGGCACTCTCAATTACAAGAGTTTCCACTCAAGTATCGTCTCAGAATTATGACTGTCGCTCTTCTTCAAGCATTTCATTCCCCGGATTTTTCCTTCCATTTGGAGAGAACGAAGGCGACAACCAGCTTCCAGCTGGGGACAACCGTGGAGTGGAAGTTGACCTTAACACTGGGTTTCCTTTCTTCACAGAAACCCACAAGAAACTATTTGTAAGTATTGTATAATTGAAATTCAAGAAAGTATTATAACTCATTGTGTCACATCGGTAATTTTTAATTTATGTGTACTAGCTCCTACCTGTATGAAAGCTAGCGAGAGACTGATTAATGACGCACCCTGATTGGTCGCGGCCTACCTGCGAATTAGCATGAAAGGATTACAGCCAGGTAATCCTTTCAGGTATATAAGCAGGTATTGCACGCCATTTCAGACACTTGCCATTACCTTATTCATTCAGGTACCTGCCATTACCCTAACATCAGGTATTACCATCTTTAAAAGGCAATAAACCAACGTTCATACTCTACCGAATTATTCACTCCTTTATGTTACATCCAATATAACAAAAGGGTAAAAAGATAAGCAAACCAAAGCGGTTGGAAGCATAGAATTTCTAACATAAATATGCTTAAAATAGAAAAGTCTTGATTGACAACCTGCATACCAAAGGGGTCTTATATAGAATCCCCAAAAGTAATAGCCTATAATTGTGTTCTTATCAAAATGCATATGTAGCGTCAGATAAAAATATGATAAATAAGAATGAAATAGTTGTAACCTAATCTAGCAGTTGAGTGTGATCTCTAAATCTAATTCTCTATTATAATTATATTTCAGCTATATTAGAAAAACTATCTTTGATTTCTTTTCAGATTAGCACCAATGGCATTGTGTCATTCAGGAAGCCCTTCCCCACCGTTACCCCCGCCCGCTTTCCCCTGTCTGGTCCACTGGCTAATCAGCCCTTGATCGCTCCTTACTGGGCAGACGTGGATACTTCCGCCAACAATGGTCGCGTGTACTTCCGGCAAACAACTGATATAGTTACTCGGCAGAGGGCAGCAGAGTTGGTGCTGCAGTATGGCAGGGACTACAGGAGAAACATGCAGAGTTACGCTCCTACCTGGGTCATGATCGTCACCTGGAGGAATGTCACATTCAAAGGGGGCTCTTGCTCAACTCCAGTTGGTACCAGTTTATCTCTGTTTTATTATACGTATTGTGAATGAAACAACCCAAGGACCAGAACCACTGACTGCTTTTGGGAGAGGTCCACAAAATGATTTTAAAATGTTCCTTTCAGATGAATAAAGGCATAATAAATGATAAATTAACTAACTCGTTGATTTAACTCTACTAGATATCACACTTGTTGTAAGGCAACTCGTGTGATATTAAGATAAAAATGAACGAGAGGTTGATACACTATGATAGAATGACATATTCATAAAACACGAGAATGTTCTTACTCTGTCTTTTCCGAATGGCGAAGACACAACTGAAAGACAGGAGAGAGCAACACACAAGTATAGCAATAATAAATTAGAGGAAACTAAATAATTGAACAATTAGAAATTAGAATTTTTTATTTTCCAGGTGAACACATTCCAGCTTGTGATGCATACTAATGGCCGGCATGCATTTTTGTCATATTTGTACGGAGACATAACCTGGACCACAGGGAGAACTGATGGAGGCAACTCAGTCGGCTTGGGAGGAACCCCTGCACTGGTGAGAACATATTTGGACATATTTAGTCAAATCTTGGTGTATAGAACCAACCTAACTACCAGTAATATATTAGTTTCTAGTAAGCTAATTATTAACTAATTAGTGGGCTACCATGTGACTAATTAGTGGGCTACCACCTAGTGGAAACAAACAAAACCGACGGCACATACACGCCACCTGGTATTACACATTCACAACGCCTACTGCATGAACTTAGGCTTATTTCACTAGCGAATTGCCTCACACTATTCTACTCGGGTACCCAGGTCATTGTCCTTATAGATTGTGAAGTCAGGGCAACTTAAAATGCTTGGAAAATATGAATTATTCTATTTCAACTTGAAAACCCGTTGGTAGTGCAAACAATTCGATTAATATTGTACTTTTACCACTACATATGTATACATCAAAGATTCAATACACAACTGTTACTTCGAGGTGACCTGTCATCTCCAGGAGTTCATTTAATTCTGACAGTAGATTGTAATATTTCATTGATAATGGTCCAAAATCGTATATTAAAATCCAGCACAAGGCAATATCACAACTATTCTATAATGTAATGAATATATACATATAGACTATATGTCATAACTAATATTTGAATTTACAGGTTGGATATTCATCTGGAACTAATAACTTCTACGTGCCAAACTCTCTAACAACGAGTATCAGAGACATAAGAACAATGCAATCTAACTCAAATGTGCCTGGTATTTGGATATTTAGAGTGGAGACCAATTCTGTGCAGGAGTTTGGTTGCAATACTGAGGGTACGATAAACGTTTGATTTTTCCCAAAACATCTTAGATAAACGCCCCCAATCTTTAAGCAGTTCTGATGATGATATATTATAATGATGGCAGTAGAAAACAAAAAGATGAAATAACGATTGCTTTTCCTTGTAGGGTCCTTGACCACTATTGACGGAGCTGGGCCATACCTAGGAGGGAAACCATTTGTTGTATCAGGACCATGCTTACACAGCTTCGAGAACGCAAAATGCAAAATTGGAAACATCACAGTTGATGGAACAAGGCTGTCAAGTGGGGTGCAATGCGTCCCACCCATTTCATATATGAGTATTGAAGTACCTGTCTTGCTGTCCTTGAATAATGGTCGCACCTACCCATTTAATACAACTTACACATATGGCAAGTCAACTTATTTTTCTTTTTGATATGTGAAACTGGCTGTGATGCTTTTAAATGAAATCCCTCAAATGTTTTGTTAGTATGTTGGGATTCTTGCCTATATTCTTCCCAGTGAGATGATATGCCAGCGTTGCACTTCTATGTAATCGACTCTGGATCTCTCCCAGGCTTAAACACTACCGATATTTAATAATAATATAATCTTGATCTATAGGTTACCTCTGAGAATAAGTATTATGAATATCTTTAGCAAAGGTAGTACGGGAAAGAACTAATCTCCGTGTCAAAGGCCTAGGGTGGATAATATTTAATATGTTTTAATTAAAACGCTCCTCCGGCAAGAACAATATATTGAGAAAATACTTTGTAAGTCCAGTTTATTTCTTTAAATACTTATCTGATGAGGATGGGGTCCTTGCTTCCCCAGCCTGACAATACAAAAGATTCAATGCAAACCTTAAAAACTTGAACAGATACATTGAAGTGTTTGTAATATAAATCAGGAATATATAATTCAATATAATGAGTAAATAAGTATTTATAACCTTCATCATAGAATGATATTCAACATAAGAGATGATTGAAACCTCAAAGGTCTAACATAAACCAATAACTAGTTATAACATAATGAACTGGTATAGGCAGGGAATAGCAGCAGTCCTGGATATGTAGACCCTAGCGGCGGCTAGAGGAACCACGGGAATTCTCGCAAATTTCTGGGAGATGGTTCTGGAGAGTCCCCGGGGATCTCCCGGAGCTTCATAGAATCGTCATAGATACTTCACAGGATCGTTACAAGAATTTTAAAAAACCCAATAATTCCCATCAGCTTTATATATATTAAGCTATGCCAAAAATTTGTTTTGTATTCAACAAAATAGGTTACTTGGATGCAAAGTACACTGTTAATCCAGTAGATCTCGAATCCTGGGAGGATCCAACACACACAGGAACGATTGAATGGGACGCATCAGTCCTCCCATCCTCCGTTGTAGTTGTAGAGGCTACAGTAATTCTGTAAGTATAACTGTAAAAAAATGCTTGGAAATAATACACCACATGCAATAACTCAAAGGGAATAAATGTGAAAGTCATTGAATTTATTATAAAAGCAAATATAATAATATCATAACCGTGTATACCTTAAGTACATAGAACTTTGTGATATTGACAGGCCTGATGCCACTGGAAAAATTCAAGTTGAGGCGGTGAAGCTGGCCGAGGTAGACACTAGGAACAATCCTGGTCGAACACAACTTCCATTAGGCCTGCCGCTGATAACAAAGATGCCAACACTCACGTCTTTTTCACCATTAAGAATTTACGACTATTATGAAAGGAACATGCTGTGAGTTCTACTTTTCTTTGTATACATGGTGGAAAATGGGAACAGAGTTTTAATGTTCGAGAATTTGTGTGAAATTTCTTTTTCTTTGTATATTATATACTGAGTGCAATTGTAAACAGGGCCATAATAATGTACCATTGTTTAAGTAGAAGGATCTCCTGCTATAAAGCTGTATATGAAGCCTTTGCCATTCCTGATATCCAATCTTATCCGAGTTTCTATTGTTAACACCTGATATTCATCATGTTAGGCATATTCCAGACATTCATTATAGGTGTAGATAGGAAGTGTTATTCCATTATTAGCAGATACATTTCTGTAAGTCGAGATACATTATATATATGATACAACATCCTCCGGCATACAATCACTCTTGATAACTTTTTTTAGCCTAACTACCTTTGATTCAGACTTCCATCCAAAATTGAGTTATCTATATTTACCTATATCGTCACACATATTTGAAGCCAGTCCACCCATCCCATTTAGTACTATTACAATCAGGGGCTATGAAATGAGTACCCTACATGTTTAATATAATCACATAAATTCTTAATCGGATTGCCAATGATTAATTTCCAAGTTATACCTATATTGTGAACATTAAGTCACCGTTCCTTATTGACCTTCCCTATGACCTTCTATTCTCATGTCAAGTATGATTAATGGAAACCCAAATAATGAATCTATTCATTCTAGCCGTCATTTTACTTAGTTTATGTGCACAATGTGCTCATTCAAATAATGATTAATATTACACACTTTAGGGGGAAAACTACAATAATGTGGACCAAGCCTCAGTGGAGCCTCTGGTTCTTTAACCAGTATTTGATAGAGCTCATCTATCGCAAGAGAACTAACACGCAAGTCGAGATGACCAGTGAAGCCAATGATGTCTGGAACAATATTCGGCAATACGTCCAAAACGTTGAGCCAACAAGAGAGGCCATAGCGCAATTCATGTCCCGAGGTGGACTAGATGGATGGAAGATTCCCTTCTACACAACTTTCTGCGATAGCTGGGCAAGTGGAGATTATGGCCAAAGTCAGAATGTTGACTTCTCCTCTTTGATTCCTGTACCATGTACACAAAGGCAGGCAGAGAGAGACTTTGCTTTCACTCCCGACCCAAATTGCAGAAGGGGAAAAGGGTGTTATTACAGACCCGATGCTGCGTTTTGTGTCATGGCTAAGGACCCAAGGTTTGTATTAGGTTGCTTATTCAGTGGTGATAATATCTATACTTTATCAGGCAAAGATTAGCCAAGGAAAGTTTGATTGTAAGTTGCCTAAAGCTGCCTGAAGATGTCTAAAGCCATGTTTCCAAACAATCTAGCATGCATAGACAATGTAACTAGTTGAAATATATCAAAAGCCATCTCTATTGATGATTCATTTATAAGGCAATACAAAGTCTAAATTTATGTTATAGTAGGTAGACGTGGCAGTATTCACCTTAACCTGTACGACCGTTGAAATTTTTCTTCCCAAAACTGGGTGAACGTTTTTAAATAAAAATGTTTGTTTTTTATTAGAACTTCAAAAGACAGTTTTAAGCACACAAGAAAACAATGGTTTATAGTGAATACAATCTCGGACCGTTTTCTTTAAAAATATATCCTACTTTTTTCAATTGTAGCAAACTAGGACATGGACAGCGAGCATGTTATGATCGAAGAGGCAATCTGATTTCCACTGGTGGGACCGTATCTGCAGGGTCAGCTCAGAAATTTTTCCAGGCAAATTGGTTTATGAATGAATTCTTTGATACAAGGGGTCATGCTCACTGCTGTAGGTTCACCTCTAATTGCAACAAATATGCAAGCCAGAGACCTACAGCAACATGTGGTGGATTTGGAAAAGGGACGACGGTTGGGCCAGGGGGTAAGTCAATATGGATTTGGTATTCATGAATTGGGATACGAATCAAGGATTTCAATGAGGGTAAAAATTACATGGTTTTCATTCATAAGGTCCTGATCCAGCCTGGAATCTCCCTGTTACATGTGTAGTGACCCTAGGTATGTTTTCCCTTTACTGGAAGAACATAACTAGTAATGTATAAGCTCGTTACTCAACATTTCATACTATATTGAACCCTACACATGGGCCTTTACCATCAGAACAACTGGGGTTTTGACAAACTGGATCTCACCAAGTGATGGTCACTCATAAATACACTGCACTTTAATCTATGTGAATAGTGATTCAGTGCTTATTAACTAAAATAAGCAAGTTGAAAAAAAAAATAAAAAAAAAATAAGCAAGTTGAATATTACAGTGCTTATCAAGAGGAATATGAAAGAAAAATTCGAAATTCTACGTTGGACATGTGTAGCCTCACTCAGATCATAGCCTATTAGACTTTGGAAAGGACCAAATATCGATTATATATATAACATTCAGATTGCGTAGGTAATTCTTTTTTGTCCAGCTATAACACGTATTCCCGTTCAACAAGAACTCAGCCACCAAATCTCTGTTATGGGACAAGTGACTCCTCTCAATACTAATTGGATACTATTTCACCATTACAGGGACTATCACCAACCGTCCAGGAGCAACATTGAAACTCACACCCAAGCAAGGTCTAATGTTCGGTGGAAACCAAGTTATTTTAGAACTACCAACATCTACATTGGTTAACTCGCAACAGGTGAAATGTTTCTTTGGCAACAATTCTGTTCCAGGCACTATTAAAAGTGCCAACCGTATAAAATGCATCGCGCCACTTTCCATGACGCTGGGAATCGTGAAAGTTACTGTTTCTACTGATAATGGCTACAGTAGATTATCTAACTTTGGATTCTACACATATGGTATGTTTCCTTTATTCATCCATCATGCTTTACAACCCCATTTACAATTGAATTATAATATTATAAGCACAATTAATATTATAATTTGTATCTAGGCCAAATAAAAATAGGCGTGTTTCCGATTTACCCCCCCCCCCCCTTACCTAGAAAAACTTACCCTACCTATAAATATTTTTTTACCATACCTGATTTTTTTTCTTAGTTTTTTTGAATTTTTTGACAAAAAAAAGCTTATAAAAGCAGGAAAACAGGTTTTCCTAACCCGGAACCTTCAAAAACCACATTTCCCATGTTTAAAACAACTATTGTTATAAAATAGGTCTACATTTTTTCAGTTCCTGAGAGGTGGTTTTCTAAAAAAAAAATAAAAAAAAAAAAAAAAAAAGAGTTACCACCCCCATACCTAGTTTTCAGCCAGATAAATCGGAAACACCTTTTTTTGCCCTATGCAACGGTCACTGAACCTGTACACGCTTCTATTCTTATTGTATCTTTATTACGAAACGATTCTTTATATTTGATAACCAGTAAGATGTCTCCCATATTTTTGTTGCTGACAACCACTTGGTGAGTGCCTAATATCGACTGAATCCAAGTAACTAATAGAGTATTGGGCTTATTAACAGTGATTAATTGAAGTTGCCATTTCTTGTAATTACAGTTAAGAGAGACCCATATAATGAAGTGATGTTAGTGGATCCGCAATCATGGGAGAAACCATCGCATAAGGGGATCATATCGTGGAACACTACATCCCTTGGGGCTCCATTCTTAAGAGCTGAGTTTCAAGTCCTCCTGTGAGAAATTTGAATGATTCATATCCCACAGAAAATAAAGAAGTTCTCGTTCATTCAAGCTTGCCACTATGGCTTATTTTTATTCAGAAACTTGAGAATAAATCTACTGCCTTCAGCCTATTGAGACCTAACTTGGATGTAGTTTAATGTGACACTTTTCTCGAATCGCATATGATTTTCTGTTTACAGCCCCACTCAAACAGGATCCATGTCTCAAGAATCGGTGATTCTCGCAAACTTGGACGGCAGGCGAACCCCAGGACGTGCCGAACTACCCATTGGGCTTCCACTTATCAATAAAATGCCAACTCTGACAACATATGGTCCATTACGTTTATATGATATGTATAAGGAACACCAACCGTAAGTTATCCCTCTTTTTCTGTTGTTTAAGTAAAGATAATTATTTAAAGTATGTCGTCTTATATTCATGGAAGGATTTTTTTCTGTCCAAGAGATGCAATGTGTTTACGAAGCCAAGGAAGATTATAGACCATGGCATTAAATAACATGATTGATAGAAGATATCCTTGAAAGGTTTAGTTCAAGCCTTCACATTGATATTCCATTGAGAAAAAACGTTGATAATCATATTTCCTCTTTAGAGACACAAGGGTTACGTTATGGAGCAAACCAGAATGGTCTCTATGGTTCTTCAATCAATATCTCATTGAGCTGATATACCGTAAACGGGCGAACATCCGAGTTCAAATGACTGATGAAGCGAATCAAATCTGGAGTGGTATCCAACAATATGTGCAAAACGTGCAGCCATCAAGAGAGGCGATTGCAAGGTTTATGGATGACGGGGGCTTGCAAACATGGCAGTCAGGTTTCTTCCAGGGTTTCTGTAAGGTGTGGTCTGATGCAGAGGCCGCGTCACCTCCTGACTTCTCCCGATTAACCCCTGTGCCCTGCACCGCGACTGAAGCTGCAAGTGATGGGAACTACCTTCTAGATTCTAACTGCAATCCCAATGGGGCTTGTTTGTTCAGACCCCAAGCTAAGTCATGCTACGTCTCTAGGGTTCCAAGGTAACGGATATTCTCTTGTAAATAGAGCCCTAATTATCAATAAGAGTGTGTCCAATTTACATTGAGTAATATGTGTTTCCTTGTAAAGGAACATTTAAATGGAGAAAATATTGTGTAAATGTAAAGAGAATATTATTTATGATTAGATGGATCACTTCTTAATCAAAAGTTCACTTTTTATATGGTAGTCGCAATGGTCATGGACAGAGAGCATGCTATGATACATCGGGTAATCTTCTGAAGACAGGAGGAACTATATCTGCCGGGACGGCTGAGCAATACTTCCCCACAAACTGGTTCATGAATGACTTTTTCGACGCACAGGGCTGGGCACATTGTTGTAGGTTTAGCTCAGGCTGCAGCAAGTACTCACAATACCGACCTACCGGGGACTGTAGCGGTTTCTCAGGAGGAGGAGGAGGAGGAGGACCTGGCCAAAGCACTAAACCTCCAGGTAAACTTTAGTTTCAAAGTACAATGAATCCCAAACTGATTCTATTCGGTTTTATGAATGTTAAAACACCCCATTTAATTAGATCCTCTCTTTTATAGAACGGTTCCTATTCTTGTATAGATGCCATTTCATATACCTTATTCATCATTTGAAATAGGTGTTTCTATAATTTCCACACTCAAGATTTCTGTAAGAGAAAAAAGGTATTTGAACTTGTACATGTTAATCAGGTCCTAAGAAATAGGGAAAGAAACATGTTAAAAATTGTAAGAGCAAGAAGCGAAAGATATAAGGGTAGTGTCTTTCTCAAGGGCAGACGCCTCTGGAATAGCCTCCCTCCCATACTGAGAATGGAGGAAGATAGACAGAAATTCGTTAACGCCTTAAAACATGAATGGAAGTTGCGTTTTGATAATTTTTAATGAAATTATCAAGTTACAAAAACCTTGGTGTGAGTAGCTTTCATTTAAACTGTCTTTTTTCCCTCCCCGTCTTATACTGATATATCTGAGGGGTCTCGAGAAGAAAAAGTGTTGTTTTGTTTCTTGGCAACTCTGTATGTCTTAGTAAACGTTTTTTCTTGGATTTTTCGTCGTGTAGATAAGTCCGATGCAGGAATGAATAATTTAATTTGGTTTTCATCCTCTAGAAGGCTTCATTGTGTCATGTAGGATATAACAATGTTTTCTCTACATGGTGTTTGTATGAATTAGTTTTTCTGTTTTTCTCAAGCGGATTATTTAATTTTGATATGTTCGTAAGTCTCCTTCTGAGATATGACTTTGTAGGCAACGTATGAAGTACGTCCATGGAGGACAATACGTATTTTGCACATTGAAGCTATTTTCTGAGAGGTGTGCTAAAATTATATCATGCAGAAGAGCAAATATTCTCCCTACTTATATACTTTGTTTTCGAATTGTATGACGCTAGTGTTATATTCTTAAATACCCACCTTTGTAAATATCATCCAACAAGTGCCAACCTTGCCAATAGTTGCCAATATTTCCTAAGTAAACTAACGACAATTGATTAAATCTTGTTGAAAAGAACCCATTTCAACCCAAAGGTATTAAGCCCGAATGATGTCTGAATGATACGTTTGCTTTAAACACGAAATAAATACATATAAAATAATACCATTTTAGGTTACCTGAAAGTTGTTCCTAGTATTGGACCAGCGCTTGGAGGAAACCCTGTCGTCCTCACCACATCTGAGTCATTCTCTGCCAACAGTAGGCTCGTGTGCAAGTTCGGAAGTACTGCTATGCCAGGGGAGGCCATCCAAAATTATCAAGTCAAGTGTATTGCTCCTCTTACTGCCATGCTAGGCCCGACAAATATAACGCTATCAGTTAATGGGGGCAGCTCCTATCTTCCACAAAAGGCAGTCTATACGTATGGTAAGATCAGTGAATATGTATATAATATAAAACTTTTATTCAATAAACATACACATTTCTGTTTTAATGCAATACTGAAAAGGGATGGTCCCACTCAATGTACTTTCTACGCTGAGTTCTTCCTGGTATCCTTTTTAAATTATAGTGTAATATGGGAAAAGATATAATACAATGACAGTGTAGTTACATATTCAAAATCAGTGATTAGTTAAAATTTAAATTTAAATTTGCTTAAATTTTGAAAATATATTCTTCGTTAACCTAATTGCCACTTTACTGGTTGACAATTTACTGGGTTCCTTCTAGCGATTTAATTGAGTAATTAGGTACGTGCCTTTCGGTTAATATGAACATTCCTCACGATTCATTTTGTACATTACATGTTTGGTTTAGATATGAATGAATATATTAAATGACATAATATTGAGCTCACTTTCATGATCGCTATATTCTCTGGAGTCAAATATATATTACACGAAATATCTCATTAACTTACAGAATTTTAGGTTCGTACTGTATTTGTAGCGATATTCTTACTATCAAGGACTATATTGCGTAGACATCAATGCCATGCGATGATATACAATACTGTTATCTCGTATTTCTAGGAGATCAAATATTTATGTTGAGTACCGGTATTTTCTAAGGGAGAGCTTATAAGAAAGAACAATGTTTTTATCATACAAAAAGTCTCTGATAAGTAATTCTAGCGCCTAGCAGCAGATCCCTGGGCAATCCAGCACTAGGGTATTAACACTATAAAACACGAAATATCAATACAAGTAGCACACATTGGAGGGTAAAAACAGCATGCACAATGTCTTGTTCCTTAAGTCAATCTTTCCATATAGGGATCGGAATGGAACTGAAGCAAATATCTTTTCTTCGTTTCACTTATATGTTTGAAACCAATGTATATAATGCTGAATAATTATTCCTCGTATATATTCTTTTTATAACAACTTGTGAAGATTATTCGTTGCAATTGTCACAAAATATTCCATCACTAGTATGATTAAGCTGTACAGAAATTCTGATAATATTTTTGGTACAATCCCTCGAATATTTTATGTTTCATTTGCCTATAATAAATGCCATCATGAATGGGCAAAAATATGACGTACGCTCTAAGCAATCAGACCGCTAAAGTTCTGTTGACTACATGCATTAGATCGTTGTTAAGAATACTTAACCATTAATTGGCAACAATGCACATAGTTAATAGCCAATTGAGAGCTGAATGAATGTGTTCCATTCCGAGATGAAATAGTACTTATCCTTTCAGAAGAAGCATGGGAACGACTTTCAACAGTTTTCTCTGCCACTCGAGTAAAACTTTAACTTTCATTTGCTGTAGTAAATTCCCTCCGGCAATTTTCCCTTTGTCTCTCCAAATCACTGCAACCCTTCAACATAGAATTGGCCATAAAAGCAGAATGTTGAAATATTCGGTTACTTCTGATGAATCATCTTCTTTGAGAGGGCTTAATCTTTCCCTACTTATCTTTCTGTCACTCTCAGATTTTGAGATCAAAATGTCTTTTCACGTGGCCTTGCCAGGCGATCTGAAAGGTAATCCAGGAATGCTTTAATTGCCGTTCCAATCGAATTGCCTTTTTTTTGCTTATATTTAAGAATTCCAAGAATTCCATTAATAGAATGAATTTCACTTTGATAGTGTTGGACGACCCCGCATATACCATGGAAACTGTTGATATTGTATCGTGGGACAAGGCGAATTATGAAGTTCTTGTGAGATGGAGGGATTTCAATCCGAAGTATATTGACGTAGACTTTACTGCCTACATGTAAGTTCAATGCCATTTTATATCATTATAACTAAAGTCAGCTGAACAATGTATGCCTCCTCATTATTAAAGGTGATATGAATCTCCAAATTATTTGCGACGTTAAAACAATTCGTCCATGTTCTGTTCAGTAACCTTTCGCATGCGTCGAGAGATGATAGAGTTTGTCTTGTTGTTACCTTGGCACTGTAACCCCTGATATTCATAATATAAAGGTCAGCAGACAGATCTATGTCCTTGAATTCGATTAAATATGTTTAACAAATCAACTAAAATGTTGCATGCATCTCTATAGGCCTTCACTAGTGCCAACCGATCCTCCAAATATGCTCGTCACACCTATCCTCAGACGAGCCGATACTAGCGCCACCCCAGGGGAAGTAAAGTTACCAATCGGGTTGGACTTGATCCGGGAGATACCACAGGCGACCACGTTTGGTGCCATAAGGATCTATGATTCAAGCAAGACAGAAGAGTAGGATATCCTTTGATTACTCCATTAGGATATATAACAGTAGAAGTAAATCATCTAAATGACTTTAATAGCTGTCTGCAAGGTGACAACTTCTCCAATATGATCAAAACAACGTATCGCAGGGCCTAGGTGACATTTCGCCAAGCCTTTTTCTTTTTTCCCCCTTTCTGGATATCCATCTCCAACAAGATGACTTTTATTAGCCTTGAGAAAAGGTCCGATGTTACGCACTGTGACCCGCGTTATCTTTTTCTGTAATACAGTCGTCGTTAAGATGAAGGGCCGCCAAATTAGCAAAAAATGATGCTTTCTTTGTCCAGATGATTATTACTAACCAAAAATACATTATATACAGAGTGAGTATTTTCACAAACGGTATATACATCTTCTCCGAATAATATGTAAGTATTTTACTAAAGAGCACGTTAATGGTTTAGAACTGGTTGTATAGCAGATACAGAGTCCTTTAAGACAATAATTATCTTTATACAAAATATACTTATGCCCCACCTTGGATCTAATTCCCTTTTTCCTTTTTACACACACACACACAAGGCATGCTATGCTTATTTATTCTCTACCTTGAGACTACAACGATTAATAACCTCCATTTCTGGTACGTGCATACTCCTTCGACTTCTCATTGAGATTATGCACCTGCAGCTCAGAAGTCTGGGTCATTAATCCTTAGCCATCGTATGTTTTATCCAAATCAGTAGAGCAGGGTCTAATGGAAGCCGGTGGACCATGCAGGGAGGAACTTGACACTCCTTCTAACTATAGTGGACCTGCAGACCCGACAAAGCTAGAACAATTGTGTCTAGCAGATGGAGTCGAATGACTAAACATAACAGTTCTAAAAAGATGTGATGGTTAATAAGTTAAAGTTTATGGAATGGCAACAAAATACATCAATCTTTTCCTGTGGAGTCAGGACTTGACTTGACTATTATCAAGAAAAGGCCGTCCTAATAATGATAATAATGATGATACGTATCAAGGATGGTCACAGAACAGGTGAACAATGCGAATCCAATAATCACAATCGCATATCCCTATTGCAGACATGACTCTTTGCACGATGCAAAACCTTTATCGTCTTCCTCAATGTTCAATTCTGACTAACACTGCATGAAAACAAAGTTAAATTTGTTTCGTTCGCTAAATATGGTAAAATTCAGTGCGGGCCTCACAGAAAAGAAACACAGTTTAATTTTTCATGGCATTAAATTTCAATTATCTAAGAACTAATCGTAATGAATGTTTATGTATTCATACAGGTCCAAAAGAGTGACACTCTACACCAAGCCTTTCTGGTCGTTGTGGTTCCTGAACCATTTCCTCATAGAGTTAACCTATAGGAAAAAGAGTAACACATTTTTGGAAACATCGGTTGAGGCCGAGGACTTCTGGTCTGGCATGGAGCCTTACCTCAAAACTGTTCAACCGAACAGGAAATCAATTGCGGACTTCATCAACAAAGGAGGACTGAGCACTTTTCTTGTTGATCGATTCACCAATCTGTACTGTAAAGGTTGGTTTGAGGCAGACCAGGCCTCTCCTGCTGATTTTTCTGACCTTCCTGCCGTACCATGTACAGCTTCTCAGGCAAATAGCGACAAGCTTTATATACCCGATCCAGACTGTAATCTACTTAGTGGATGTCCTGGGAGGGGAAATGCTTCACAATGCTACTTGCTCGCCAATGAATCGTGAGTAACTTTCTATGACTTTTATTATTATAATTACTATGTTCTTAACCTTAAAAGTAGACAAACAAATGGTGATATGCAATGGTTTTATATTTGTTACTAAAGGTGGTGGTACTTCTGCAATCATTTTAAACTCGAAGGAATCTTTTGTACATGTATACTTTATGTAGATTCTGCACTCACAATGTAAAGTACAAACAGGATGTATCTTCCCCGAATGAAGAACATTTAATTGATACAGCTTTTGGGCTTTGAGAAAAAGTTACGTATCTATAAAATAAGCGGCGAGTGATGAAAATAAGTAAGGAAGGAGGGATTCGAGAGAGCATGGGAAGGAAAATAAAGGAGATGGGACCATATAAGACGAAGAGGCGAAGTGTAAAAAGATGTTAGTGAAAGTAATCACTATGGCGTCACAGGGAAGAGGCAGTAGAAATAGCATCCTCCCTAGGCAGGCCCTCTATTCCGCAATGTGGTACTCCTAGTACGTAGAAACTGGTTGCGGAGTATAGGGCCTGCCTAGGGAGGATGGAGAAATAGGTGCAAATTGTTGTTGGTGAGGCGGAGGACAGACGAGTCGTGCTGATTTGAAGGTGTTTTGAACGATATTTCGCATGTCTTAACCAACTGTAATTCAATATTCAAATATTTGTGAAAATGGAAACGACAATTGTTACACATACACACAGAAGAAGACATTGTGAAGCTTAAGACTTCAATCAGGAACTATTCCAATTAAACTACCAGTGAGGCGACATTAAACAAAGATATTACTCCATAGATTCTTTCTACTTTGTAAACACAGCTCCAGACATGTACCCAACTTTCAAAGATGTAATTGAGTTCTATATTGAGCTCCATCAAACTTTAATCAATCCTACCATATAGAGGGGATGGCTAGACTTCATTGGCGAGGTTATTAGCATTCTACCATACATTTCTAGTACTGTAAACAGCTCCATCTGATGTCATGCGGGTGCAATGTGATATAAATATGAAATACGCCGAATTAGCTAGGAATGGAAAAAGGAATTTCATCTCTAGAACACAGTTTCAAGCAGTAAAAACTCAATGGTTTCAGAGATATAAGCTAATGACTTTAGGGAAAAAGCTAACACGCACCACATGTACATATGGTGTAAATTGGGAAGCAACAATATTCAAAAACAACTCATCGCTCATTGCAAAATAAGGCTGCCATTTTCTAGTGTGCATATTTTATGCACAAAGAGCAAACCCTCAAAATATAATTCACTCATTGAAGGTTTCCTATTTACGGCAGAAGTATTATAATGTGTCTCCTATGTAAATACAATGCTTTTTGTAGCCATCTTATACGAATATTGAAACAAAGCGCATGACTGTATTTGAAATTTTTCGGGCGATCGACATGTCTTCTAGGCAAGTGAGGAAGGCAGTGAAAGGGCATTGCTTTTATTTTGAGGACAGGCTATTAGTGGAAGGGCATTGTTTTACGGACATACTATTTACCACCACACACCCAACCCAATAGGACGTGGGTGGAAGTGCAACATAAACCACCTCCCCTCTGGCTACTTTTACTTATTTAATGCAGGCTCCCACAACAGGGCAGTGAACCATACAGGGAGGAGCTCCCCACCCCTCTACACCTACAGAACCAGCTCAACAACAACGACTATTTTACTCAACCATACTCTTTAATTAATTTCCCTGTTAAGATTTTAAGATTTAAGACTTAAGAAACATTTTAAAATTGCACATGAGATGACTATTCTCCAACATGAGGGAGGTTTCCGTGGCATCCTTTGTATATTACAGTAAGCGTGTGTGTGTAGTGTTTTAGCATCACTACATAATTTTAAGTTATATAAACAATAAATGAATGAGCAATACAATATGGCGAGTGGGTGTGAATACAAATTTTTAAGTCTTTAACAAATTTTCAAAGCTGATGCTATGACTTATTCAATAAAGTTTCGTCTATCCAGATAGATGTTGACCTGGTATAGTATTTGAAATGTTTAGAGTCTACAATTCTGTGGGCTACAGTCGGCAATCTGTTCCAGGAATGTTTATGTGGATATTCATTGCAAAAGAAGCAATGAATATCCACCATAAACATGTTCTTGTATGATATTTTGTGTTTTTGTGTCTATTCCAAGGAAAAACAAACACGGGCAACGATCATGCTATGATTTCAAGGGGGAGTTGATCATACCAGGAGGAACTGTTTCTGCTGGAGCTGCCCAGAGGTATTTCCCGAAAGCTTGGTTCTTGAATTTAATGCTGGATACAAGAGGACATGACCATTGCTGTTCGTTTGGTGATTCCTGTTGGAGGTACGCTGAGGCACGACCCACGAACAGCTGTGTGGGCTACACACTGACAGGTAGCATTATTAACACATTATTAACCTTGAATATAATTATGAGAATCAAAAAAGGTATTACCGTGAATTTTTCTTTCTCACACGCTTGACGGTAGAGGAAAGAACAAAAACTAAAGAAAAGTAAAGATTGTTTTAAGGAGGATTACATATTAATTTACTTTTAAACGTTTTTGACCGATAAACTTATATGGATAATTCTTGCCAAGGAAAAATAATATAATTCGGTAGAAGAGAATGATCACTCAAGTCGATTTCTTAGATGGTTAACTTTATTCCAATATTTCGCCCTGTTGGGGGGGGGGGGGGGGGGGCTTCGTCAGGGATAATACAGTGAACCAACGCGCTACTATTTATATGAGATATGTGTATCAAAAATAATATAATAAAACATTCGACAATGAATCGCATGTTTCGATAGGGGCAGGTTTCTTTTTTAAAAAAACTCTTCTTAATCCACTACTGGATAACAGAAGAAGATAGTAATCCTACCGTTGCACTATTCTTACTCAAAGATGATAACGATTTCCTATTATCCTCATATAATATAATTTAAATGTCATATGGGCCGCATAAGTGCTGATAAACGTAGAAGTATTCAAAGCTCCTTTCTGATGAATATGGGAGGCGAAGTTCTCATGCACATACACAACTGCGGCATGTATTGGGAGATCTGGCAGCGCCAGAAATGATAGGACGCGTCCCATAACAAATTTGTATTGATGTCCCATGCCTAAACGAGTAACCAGGGACCTTCAGAAATCATAAATAAACCTAGGTGTTTCTATGTTTTATCTCTTGATAAATGAGGAAGGCCATAAATAAGGTTTTGAAACTTTTTTCTTTCTAAGGGGTAGATATCGATTCCAATGCTCATATGAACCATGAATCAGCATCATCTTTGGCCATGCGATTCAGACACTTTAAGCAGAACATTCGAAGTAATATTGCAGCGATTTTGAAAATATGGATGAGGGATTTGACAGGCTTTGTGATACGAATGTTTACAATTTGTTGAATATTGGTCGCTGGATGTTATCTTTGTAATTTCACATGCCGCAGATTTCCAGATATTCTAAATTAAAGTAGGAGAGGAGATGGATCGTGATGCATTACCGTTAGGTATTATTTAAGAGTCATTCATTTAGGAAGGATAGCTAGAAAGGGAGAAAAGAATAAGAAGGAGGCTGTTGGTTGACTTTGATGGAGACTAGTAAGCCCCGGCAAAAGTCATGTGAATTAGAACACAATTTTAGACTGAAATAATACTAGCTCCGGTAGGGAACAATGATAATGTTGCGTCAGGAAACAAGATTAGCAGAGTTTGAAAATGTTCAAGACAACCTCATCTCACAGTTTTATGTGAATAACTATTATTGAAACTCCAAACTCACAACTTTGGAATGGGTAGACTGGAGGCAGGGATGTTTTGCTTGGCATGTGATAAGCAACTTCAATATAATCGGAACGTTTACAAGGGAAACTCATTCGCAAAAGTTATTCTGTCATAAGGGCCTGGTCCACTAATCATGCGGTTCTCACGGAATTTAGTAGAAAATGGTCCTCTGCGGCGCAAAATCGCATGAGAATCGGCTTAGTAGACTATAGGCCCTTCTATATATTGTTTTAATATCGGTGAGTGTCCTTCTGATTTGAAAAGTTCTGCCAAAATTCATTTTCAGCTTCAGATGGCCTAGTCTTCGACCCCGAGGCTCTCATTCCTATCGTCGGCATGCTATTGGCAGGAGCGTCATGTGGATTCATCATGGCTTTTCTAATAGTATGTCTAGGATTGCCAAAACGCAAGACCAAGAAAGGGAAATCCGGAAATGTGTCAAAAGAAAAACCACAAAAGCCTAAGAATCAGAAAACCAAGAAGGAGAAAGATATTAAAATTAGAAAGCCTAAGAATCTCAAAAGAAACACCGTGACGTAAGGGACTCAAATCAGCCATTATCATCAATGGTGCATATGAAATTTTAAAAGAAGGACATGTCCAAGATTAAAGATTAACTTTTGAGAGAATTACATTTGGGAGAATTGAAAACATCCTAAAGATTAGGTCGGAGATTATAACTAGTTTTAGTATATCGAATTAAAGCTATAAAGATTAATGTCACATAATCTGATAAGATTTCATATGTTCCAGAGAACTCAACTCTCTGAGTTGAGGGGCTGTGGTGCTACCTTTCTCATATTCACGGGTGCAAAGTCTTCTTTGCTCCACACCATATAATATCACATTGTTCACACTCAGGGAGAGTAGCTGAGCCACCTGTCTCAAGAGATCCCTTCTCTTTTCTCCTGTACATTGTAATAAAGATGTATCATACTGATGGAAATATTTAGAGGCAGAAGACCCAGGACACACCACTAGTGACAAAGGTTTGATTCCCCTTGGGAACAAATCAGACAAAGCTATATGGATCTTCTTTCTTGGCGGAATTCTATTTATATATAGATTTCCCCACCGAATGATCTGATTCATTCGCCATTTATGGCTTTTAAAAGTGATATCAATTAGCACCACACATTACTGAAACCATCACTGGATACACCAATGGCACAGTTGTTAACTCTACTAATCATGCATGAAATGGAAATGGTTACTTTAGACACACTTCTATACTTTTCCCCTTTGATTGGTTTTGGGAACATGACGGTAAAACAGTTGTATCAAATATGCGCTAGAATAATGTAGTAAAATATCTTATAGTATTTTAGTACAAATAGATACTAACATTGAAATTGGAATCTATTTCTTCTAACCATTGCTAATGGATCAAGTAGAAATTAATTTTTCAATGTCTAACCCATTTCCTTCACATAGGATTAAGTCCTCTATGAAATACCAGTCAAAATAATTGATCGTAGTTCAGTGCTTTGTTCGGAATTGGCATGCAGATGTATATATATACAGGGGATCTTCAAATTATTTCTTTAGAACGATTGCTATAGGGTCTTAGTGGAGAATGATCTAATCAATCAATTTAATCAACTATATCTTATATATACTAATACAAAATTTAGTTTGAACCCGATTCAAAGCACCTGCCAATCGAGAACAAAGTTCACTTTCATTATTTAAGAGAAATCACAAGGTAATCTCAGTCTAACATAACTTATGTTAATAACAATTAAAACCTAGAGTCACATTTTAATATCGTGTTTAAGTACTCACATAGTTCTCCCCTTACAGAAGCTATCCTGAAAATGATTACGTCGAACCCATGTACCCACCCCTGCCCTCTCAAAACCGGAACCGGAATAATCGTGACTCGGACTATAGACGCTCGGATACATCTGCCACCGAGTATACTGACATACCAGATTCCTATAGTGATCAGCGAAGTAGTCGTTCCTCTCAACCCTCGAATCACCAAAGAAATTCCCGCTATTCTGAAACAAGATTTGATAACAGCTCCAGGAATAATAGGAAGAGAGATAGCCAGTTGTCGGATCCTGCATCAGTGAGGTCGAGCAATAGTAAACTGTCCAATAACAGCCGAAGATCCTATCAACAGTACGCGCAGGCCGAAAGGATAGCTGAAGAACCTGGGGATCGCTTTGAGGAAGATGAGGGAAGTAACTATGATGATGGAATGTCCTCTTCTAGATCCAGTTATATTAGAAATGGCCCTCCTGCAGGAGCCACACAAGTTATGCTGTTCTAGCATACTATTATATAATGTGTATTCGTAAGTCTTTATTTTAAAAATCAAATATTGCTCAATAAATATATATGCCGCAAGAGAAACGCATGGTTCCAATGTAGGCGATCATAATTATTCAATTACCGCAATATTTAGGCAAGCAATACGACTGCTTGTAGAATGAAAAATAATGAAGTTCGTAGAAGAAAAAGAAGACTATCAGAAATAGAAAATTATTTCCTATTCATTACCCCGTGCCAAACGAGACACGTGAATGAAATATGAAAGCTTTGGGTGGTATGATTCTTTCGTAATATATAAATACCTATAATAATATCATAAATACCTAATCACTATTAATCATGGAAAATCTGCTTTCATTCCAATACTAACCACATAAAACCGAATAAAGTAGCATAAATAACAAATATCGTCAGTAGTATTTATCATAAAAGCCTATAAACGACTCCAGCATGTCTGGCAATATATCCACAATGTCAATTCCGACACACCTAGAACCTATAGTTTTTTCTCGAAGGGACTATTCAAATAATTTCTTGCTGCAATGTAATCAATTATGTTTTTACCTTATGAAGTACATGTGCGATATGATTGATGGTTCAGCCTTATTCTCTTGCAGCAGTAACAAAAATAAATCCTTAGCTATAAATGGTATTCAAGAAAACATACCCATGTCAAAACCTTAGTAAACCCTTTATGACAGGCCAGAAAGCGTTATAAACCACACCCCTTCTGCACTGCAGCGCAGCCCTACCACAAATTCTCGCGCCTCCACGTAATGGGCAAGAGGGAGTTGCGTTGAGGGAGATGGCGTATATATATATACACTGGGAGAGTTCTATTGGCTTATAGAAGCAGTGATCTTCATACTAATCAGTCAATCCATCATTAATGAAGGTGCTCAACGTCCTGTGGCTCTGTCACAGCCCAGCCAAGGCTGGAATGAACGCTGGTCATTCAAGACAGGGGATGAGTGATGGGGAAAACATGGTCCGGAACAGATGATATTTTATGGCATGGGAGAGAAATGTGGCGTAAAAGAAATCACAAGTACAGAGTGATCGTAAAAAGAGATGTTTATAGATTAAAATAGACGAAGGAGGTCGGAGTAATACATTCAATTTGAAGTATCCGTTTTAAATCAATTGCTGGGTGTGCAACTATAGGTATACAAAGGTGATTGTACCCAAACAGAAAATCTTAAGAACGTGCTCAGATTTTAATCATAATTTGAGTTTGCAAGAGTGAATGGAGTACCTGATGGCACTGGCTAGACACATATATCATCTCCTCTCGAGTATAATCGTAGAAATGCATTTATTTTAGAAAAAGAGATGGGCAAGATATTTGAAACGCTCCTCCCCAGCATACACTCTGGTAGAATCGATACCTCTCAGCCTAATAGAAATGCGACACCAGGAACTCAAACCCCAATTTATGTCTATGGAAATCGGACCACAGTTTAGCATAGAGCTTAACTTCCCGCCTTTCCGACATAAAAACAGCATAATGAACAGGTTGCTGGAGGAGAAAATTAAGGAACGATACTCACTGGAATTCACCAGGTAAATTGCTCAACAAAGAGTGTGATCTTCATCTGAGAAACTTTCTGATCACGTAGGAATTTATATGTATATATAAACAACAGTCCTACTCCATAATGCATTGGTGATGAGGGTTGCAAAAAGATCCTCCATCTTCCTCTTCCTTTTCAATTGAGCGAGAATTATATGCTGTTCCATCGTAACTCATTTCTATGCGCGTGACTTATTCTCCCAGAGGATATAGAAACATTATTCTATCGCACGCTAGAGGAAAGACATAATGTTTAGATATAGGAAGGAGGTGGGGGCATCAGAACAAATACTGACATCAGTCTTGTTGGCATAAAGTAAATAAACAGTGATTAACTAATTAATAATTGGATGTAACACATTCAACAGTTTTCAACATATATAGCAGTACCGGTTGCGGTTTATAGCAAACATAGACGTGGCAATTTGTATCTTTTTATCTCCAATGGTCAAACTAATATACTTGACGACAACGTATGCAATTAAATGGCCAGAGTATATTAAATCAGCCTGCCTACCAAGGGCATGTTGACTTTCGCTGATTCCATTAACAATATGCGCTCCATGAGAAAATTACATTAGTCTGGTCTTCCCTCCTCTCCCTACATTGATTCTGCCCATAGACCCCACGCAGGTCCCATACTGATGGAACGATCAGACTCTCGTTATACGTAGACAGAGAAAAAGTGGCCTGATCTATTAAGGCGACAGCTTGCTATTAGCTCCTATGGCCTATATATGATACGTATTTAAGTATACAGCCACCGATTTATAAACCATTATTATTTTCAGTTGAAAACATAACATACTAAGAAATTGACTTATTTTTCTTAGATTAATGATGGTTATAATATATAATATCATATCAAGGACATTAATTAGCGACGGTTTGCCGCGTCTGTGTTCGGCGTGCATCCACAAAGCACCTACTATTTCCCTGCTAAATGGTAATTTTATAAGAAAGAAACCATGTCATCATAAAATATGGAATGATTTGGCCAATTTTCGGTTTGTATCTTCCTTTCAACTCCGTAGTAAAATGCACCCAAGACGACATTCATCCCGCTCTTTATTGCTTTAAACTTATAAATCTCATTAACGTCATGTATGTGAGTTAACTAGACCGTCGGTATGTGCTCGAAGACAGAATCCTTAAATACAATATTTGCTTTTATGATCCAACAAAAACACAATGATTAATCTCTAACTGAAATAAATCCCCTTAAGACGGTGGGTAGTTGCTCTTTATGCTTCTGAAGCATAAGAGTTATAACTCGTACAGTAGGATCAAAGCAGAAAAACAATATACAGGAACGCGGAGAATAGCATACAGCTGCCTTGTTATGCCTTTGAATGGATGTTGAAAGTATTCTTACTTAGCTAATTCCCGACAGGCAAATACAACTTATATGTGATGTGTCACAGGGAAATGAGTCACAAGTCGCAAAAAATAAATGTTGAGATATCATCATATATTTGAAAAGATGAGACCAAGCCGATTCTAATGTTAGTACACAGTAGGATAGTGTTTCTAAATTTTAAGTTTGATATTTTAATTTTGATAACAAGATTTGCAATATCTCTGGGTGAACAGTTTTTTTTTTAGTAAAGTAGCTAAACATACCTTAGAAAAACGTGGATATATTTGATACACTATCTTGAAATTTAGTACATGACAGTGTATACATTTATACATGTATTCATTTTTGGGGTGCTCAATGTAGCATATATGCTACATTGAGCACCCCAAAAATGAAAACATTCCTAAAAAGGCATCTTGTGAAAAATAACACTTTGAAGAATATCAGTTTTGCGACTTGTGACTCATTTTCCTGAAACACATCACATATTATAATAAAACTAATTTTGGTGGAAAAACCCTTTGGGCGATTAGGCGCCCCACATATATATTTGTATTCCTATAGGAGTCAAAGGCCAGCTGTTTGTCCTCATTTCACCCCGAACCTGACCAGAAGTATGTATGCAATCACGCGAAGTCTATGTATGGCGAGGTCATAAAGGTAAATGACCATTACCACGAGCATCAGTCCACAGTATCCGGCTGTCCCAGTTAACCTGGATGTCCCTATGTGACTGTATTATGAATATGGAAGTGTAGATAGTATTAACACCTTCAAGACACAAGCTCTATTGCTGCGCTGATCTTACTTTTAAATTTAATGATGACATCTTGATCCGCACTAAGTGGTGGCTGGGATTCAAGGAAAGTATGGTGATTAAGTTGTCACCCTTCTAACATTTAACAACTCTGATGAAGCCAAATCCCCTTAGTCGAAATGCGTAGAGTCGCCACAATAGAAATGCTACAATGAAATTATCTGTGAGGTGTTTAATTGAGTTGATTACTTCCCTCCATCTTGAATTTAACAATTTTAACAATATCAATATCAGCAGCTGAAATACCAAATGACATATTCTGATGGTCTGAAGTTGAAGTTAATCATGACCCATCACATTCATAGGGCCTATAGCATTAAATTTGTTTAAAAGAAAAACAAATGGGATGGAAATAGATATATTTGTCCAAAATGACTTGAAATACAATAGCTGCATGTGGAACTGTGTTATATTGATTGTCATTTGGCATCAGCATCTTGAGGATATAGTTAATGATCAACCCTCGTCAATCCCATTATCACTTGTTGCCTAAATCTCCCAAGGACTTTCGCCCATATCAAATGCATGAAAGCAAACCCTATAGCAATTTGAATTGTGCAACTGTTGCGGGACAATAGCCGTTGGAGTCGAGGTCGTTTTTCATGCAGTGTTTTTGTCAAAGTTCAGGATGAAGCATCGCGTGATTATACATATAGGTTAATCACACCCAAACTGGAGACATCACATGAATACATTTCCTGGCTCATTCCCCACGTTTCACATACATCATCCCGTATCATGACACCTGTACTAAATCACATTCCCATAATCTAGCCACCCACGCTCCTAATCATTAGATCCATGGTTTACCGGGATCTCAAATGCAATTCAGTTTGGGATGGACTGCATGTTAGCATGTCTAGTTATACTAGAGACAGAATTTGTATGGGTTTTTACTTATAGTTCCTGCTTATTTCTATCATCCCTTTCATAATTTCTATAATCAGTCAAGGCTATTCGAACAACGCCAGGACGGGGCACGCACTGTCTGTGAGTAATGGTGTAATCCCTAAGGCCCTTTTTCAACCCACCCCGACACAGATTCTACGGTCTCTACGACTGTCATAAAGCTAGTAGAATGGCAATTGCCAGGTGGGAGAAGCAATCCAATTATTTCATTGATTCTGTAATTGTCAACGTAGGAGGAGGCAATTATAATGTCAGTTCGTTATCTTTAACCACATTAATTGGCAAATTATTTATTAATTAATATTGATTAAATTGGCTGTGATGACGTTTATAAGCGTGAGTTGGACAGGGAGAAAGAAGTCCTTCCTGACTGCAGTGGCACTGTAGAGGAAGTACGGTGACTGACCATTGACCAAGACGTTTCGTTGGTCATCTGCATGGTGCTTGCATCCTCCTACCTCTTGACCAATGTTCCCCCACTGACGCAATGGTGAACAAATGGAGAACTTTACAACTATGGTAAAGGCGTTTAGATACGGTAGAACTCATGCCTTCACTGATAAGAATTCTGTTAATCATTTAGATTGAGTTTACACATGCCCAAGGGCGACCTTAGGTGAATAGTTTTTAGTCGCTGAACATGTCCAATCTGTTGAATATCATCGATCCAATTTACATTTTACAGGAAGACAATTACAATACAATAAAGGAGAAACAAAAAAGAAATTGCGAATATTATTTATTAAAACTTCGTTTACCAATATATTTAATCATTTAGATAGAGTCGTGAATCACTCAATGGGGATAATGTAATGATCAATCATCCAAGAAAAATAATAGCAAGAGAAACTTTTCAATACTGGTAATGATAGTAATCGCTAGGCAATGTCATAGCATCATTTCACAACAAATTTATGTTGGTTCGACTGACATTTCAAATACTTATATACAAGATGTTGCATATAGATATATGATGTCGAGAAATAGAGAAATCATGAACTACCTAAATCGTTCAATATAAGCATTTGTGCACAGAAAACATACAATGCGACTTTTCATTTTTTTATATATATAAATGAAGTACTACGAAGGCAAATCCCTTAAATATGAAACTATAGGCATGTTGAAATTTCCACTCAGCTAACGTTGCATAAGATCTGTCACATAAAACGTCGTTCATTCCAATCTTTGCACACTTCCAGACTATAAACTCCACAAATGATTAAACACAGTTGGAGGTATAACATATAGCAGTGAAGTACCGTGTAGAAGTTATCAATTTCTCAAAAATGTACACTTTAACTACAACAATTCACTTCTTTTAAACTTTGATAAACTGGATATTCAATATTTTGAGTCTCTCTTGTTCCACAAATTGCCCAGTCTGTGAGTGTGGTCTGTGATCGCAGTCTGTGTGTGGGTGTGGTCTGTGGAAGTGGTCTGTGAGTGTGGTCTGTAAGTGTAATCTGTGAGTGTGGTCTGTGAGTGTGATCTGTGAGTGTGGTTTGTGAGTATAGTCTGTGAGTGTGGTCTATGATTATAGTCTGTGAGTGTGATCTGTGAGTGTAGTCTATGAGTGTGGTCTGTGAGTATGGTCTGTGAGTGTGGTCTATGATTATAGTCTGTGAGTGTGATCTGTGAGTGTAGTCTATGGGTGTGGTCTGTGAGTGTGGTCTGTGAGTGTGGTCTGTGAGTGTGGTCTGTGAGTGTGATCTGTGAGTGTGGTTTGTGAGTATAGTCTGTGAGTGTGGTCTATGATTATAGTCTGTGAGTGTGATCTGTGAGTGTAGTCTATGGGTGTGGTCTGTGAGTATGGTCTGTGAGTGTGGTCTATGATTATAGTCTGTGAGTGTGGTCTGTGAGTGTAGTCTATGAGTGTGATCTGTGAGCGTGGTCTGTGAGTATAGTCTGTGAGTGTGGTCTATGATTATAGTCTGTGAGTGTGATCTGTGAGTGTAGTATATGGGTGTGGTCTGTGAGTATAGTCTGTGAGTGTGGTCTATGATTATAGTCTGTGAGTGTGATCTGTGAGTGTAGTATATGGGTGTGGTCTGTGAGTATGGTCTGTGAGTGTGGTCTATGATTATAGTCTGTGAGTATAGTCTGTGGGTGTGGTCTGTGAGTGTAGTCTATGAGTGTGGTCTGTGAGTGTGGTCTATGATTATAGTCTATGAGTGTGATCTGTGAGTGTAGTCTATGGGTGTGGTCTGTGAGTGTGGTCTGTGAGTGTGGTCTGTGAGTGTGATCTGTGAGTGTGGTTTGTGAGTATAGTCTGTGAGTGTGGTCTATGATTATAGTCTGTGAGTGTGATCTGTGAGTGTAGTCTATGGGTGTGGTCTGTGAGTATGGTCTGTGAGTGTGGTCTATGATTATAGTCTGTGAGTGTGGTCTGTGAGTGTAGTCTATGGGTGTGGTCTGTGAGTATGGTCTGTGAGTGTGGTCTGTGAGTGTGGTCTGTGAGTGTGATCTGTGAGTGTGGTTTGTGAGTATAGTCTGTGAGTGTGGTCTATGATTATAGTCTGTGAGTGTGATCTGTGAGTGTAGTCTATGGGTGTGGTCTGTGAGTATGGTCTGTGAGTGTGGTCTATGATTATAGTCTATGAGTGTGATCTGTGAGTGTAGTCTATGGGTGTGGTCTGTGAGTGTGGTCTGTGAGTGTGGTCTGTGAGTGTGATCTGTGAGTGTGGTTTGTGAGTATAGTCTGTGAGTGTGGTCTATGATTATAGTCTGTGAGTGTGATCTGTGAGTGTAGTCTATGGGTGTGGTCTGTGAGTATGGTCTGTGAGTGTGGTCTATGATTATAGTCTGTGAGTGTGGTCTGTGAGTGTAGTCTATGAGTGTGATCTGTGAGTGTGGTCTGTGAGTATAGTCTGTGAGTGTGGTCTATGATTATAGTCTGTGAGTGTGATCTGTGAGTGTAGTATATGGGTGTGGTCTGTGAGTATAGTCTGTGAGTGTGGTCTATGATTATAGTCTGTGAGTGTGATCTGTGAGTGTAGTATATGGGTGTGGTCTGTGAGTATGGTCTGTGAGTGTGGTCTATGATTATAGTCTGTGAGTATAGTCTGTGGGTGTGGTCTGTGAGTGTAGTCTATGAGTGTGGTCTGTGAGTGTGGTCTATGATTATAGTCTATGAGTGTGGTCTGTGAGTGTGGTCTGTGAGTGTGGTCTGTGAGTATAGTCTGTGAGTATAGTCTGTGGGTGTGGTCTGTGAGAATAGTTTGTGGGTGTAGTCTGTCTGTGAGTATAGTATATGAGTGTGGTCTGTGAGTATGGTCTGTGGGTGTGGTCTGTGAGTATGGTCTATGAGTACACTCCTGGTGCACTACTATGCACATGCTCTTTCAGGGTGGTCTTTTGGACCACTTTCCACTGACCTAGGCCTGTGGGTCAGGCCTCCCTTTCCACCTGGTACAGGTACTCACAACAGTTTCTGTGAACATACCCACACAAAAGTCCCTCCATTAAGGAATAAAGCTGGTGTATTATACTATAATTTGGCACAACTATTCTAGACCTGCCATGTTCTAAACCTGCCAAATATCTAGGGCAGTGAGCCGCACAAAATGCTCCTGATTGACCTAGGTTCAAGACCACCACACCCTCAGCATTGTTGAGGCAATTTGTAGAGCCATTCGTACGTAGATGGGGTTGCTTCATCCATGGATGTCCTACTTCTTTTTGTAGTACAGTAATTGATGAAAATTCATGTGTACGGTAGACAGGGCGCATTTAAATGTAGGATGTATTTACATATTATCAAAAAATATAGATGACAATGTTAAATACCCTTCTCCAAAGAGACTGAATACATGCATACATTTTCAAAAGCAGTGTCCTTGATAAATCGTCCAACCAATATTCGGTGCAAAAGGTAGATTTTCTTTGTGTAATACGACGGCTCATAGCAAACTGCCTATATAGATCTAGCCAAGAAAACCAGTTGACGACCTTGGGCATTCACGAATACGGAAATTGACACTTTATTCATACGGAATCTCGGATCCATGGTTCATGTACCTATTTCCAGAATCCACCACAGGGTGTTTACCATAAGACCATATATGGTTGTAGACACCATGATACGTACACTCAGGCCCAATGCAGAATATATCTTAGCTTTCAATATTCAGCAAATAAAGATGAAATATTGTGACGATGTTTTATATAATGTTGTATTGCCTGAGAGATGGGAATCTGTTTTATGGTATTAGATTATATCTTGAACTTCAACTCTATCCTTTTTGTGCTATTTTGGAGACTTTCAGGATTCCGATTGTACATTATAGTTAGGCGAACTGACCCGTTGTCTTGAAGGGGCTATGTTAGTGTTGCGAAGATCGGTCTGTGCCATATTCCATTGGTCATCAAACTTTCAAAAGCATCATATTGGGTAATGTATACCTAACATATAGGACTTATGATTTTCAACATTACAAACTAGGGCTACTTCAGAAAGTAACATCAACAATTGTTATTGTTACATGCATTAAGTTCGCCCTGAAACTCAGAAGGCCATTCGTGTTGTATCACTTTACGGCGCTACAGAATACCTTAACATACTACGCCTACAATGTACACATTATTTACACGTTTATAACTTTACTTACCGGTATATGATCACACTTTGGAATACAAATGCAATAACCCTCTCATCGCACAAGGAAAGAAGTAAATTGTCAAATACTCTGTGAAGGTAAATCACTTACAAATGTTACAAATCTACCTCAGAAAAAAACAAGCATTATTCTATGGAAATGATTTCCACCCAAGTTAATTTTGGATCAAGGTTCTTCCAATTTTCCAATCGTGATATTAGATATTGCATTTTATTCCCTTTAATAGTTCCGTCATTGCTCATCTAACGTTATAAACCAATAATAAATATTGTCTCCGTATTTAGTCTGCCTCAGTAGGCATGTGTTTCATAACTTCACAATACAACGAAATATACACTCACATAGATATACACTCATATCTGTGTATTTCCTGTGGACAGCAGTTGAATTTGCGTTTTCAACCAACAGCCCAGTGTGAAGGTTGACAAGAGTGCGAACAGCATAGCATCAATTCTAGTTGATTTGTTATTTCAATAGATAAATAGATATCTGATGTTCGGATACTTATTTACGTCAAAGAATCAGTTTGTATTTTGCAGCGAAAACGTTATTAAAATTTACCATAATTCTATGAGAGTCAAGAGTCTCCTCCTCGGCGACATATTATTTAGGTGCAATCACTTTAGAGAGAGGTGAGAGAGCGAGAGAGGAGAAAGAGGAGAGAGAGCGAAAGAGAGCAAGAGAGAGCGAGAGAGAGCGAGAGAGAGCGAGAGAGAGCGAGAGAGAGCGAAAGAGAGCGAGAGAGAGCGAGAGAGAGAGAGAGAGAGAGAGAGAGAGAGCGAGAGAGGATAGACAGGAGAGAGAGGAGAGAGCGAGAGAGCGAGAGAGGAGAGAGCAAGAGAGAGCGAGAGAGAGCGAGAGAGGAGAGGGAGGAGAGGGAGGAGAGGAAGGAGAGGGAGGAGAGACAGGAGAGACAGGAGAGACAGGAGAGACAGGAGAGAGGAGTATGTGAGAGAGAGCGAGAAAGAGAGAGCTCTCTAAAATCTGTAAAATCTTTCACTGGTACTGGTTGAATCGCTGGTGCAATTTAATCGGTCGATCGCGCGAATTCTCCCACTCTACACATTCAATACAGGTTGCAATAGACACTGCCATACATAGTGTTTGGGTCTAAATCTACCAAAAGAATCAATGCAATGAATCAATTTACACGGAGATATCTTTTTACAGTTTCAGCCACTATGATACACAGTGGTATGTATCAGAAAGTTGCAGTTTAACGCTCCAAAGGCTAAACAATCACATTTGTAAGTGAAGACATTTTATAACCTTCAACCGCGGGAAGAACCATCCAACAAAAGCATTCTTCGAAATCCTGTTATAAAAATCCTTTCTCTCGCGTTCCTTTAGTATGTACATCCATAAAACAACCGAGGGCACTGGCAAAATGTGACGAGGTTTTTGAGTTAAATTCTCTTTGATATCTTGCGCTTGTTGCGCAACTCAAGAGCGACTTTCGATAAGAGTTGGGCTGGTAGAACAGTTGGTTTTAAACTCATCTGAATAGATGGAATCCGAAAAATAGTGCCTATGGTAATCGGAATACACAAACTTGCCCTTCTCAACCTCATCTCTGTCGTCCTCATCCTCTTCCCCTTGTCCCTCGGTTGGACTGTATCATTCAGTCACAACAATCCTGTCTGGGATCATATCCCGGTGTGCATTTCCATTGGAACTATTGTGTCTTGATTTCTCCTTGTTTGTAGACCGTCTGCATCCCGGGAGAAACTCAAGACAGATTTCTATCATTTCTGCTACAGTCATTACACTAGCACCTAGCAGGAGACCCATTGTACCTCCCAAGTCACCTGCGAGAAGGATAAAAAGAACATTTAGATCATGTCTTAGTTTGGTTTTTTGGATAGCAATATGATTTCCTGAGCAGTCGTCATTAAAGCAAGAATATATCAAGTATTGAGAAATGTCCCGATATTAAACTACACGAAAAGGAATTTGAGATTATATTTTCAGAGACATGTATAAAATGTTCGTCCACTAAGTCGATTTTCATGCGATTCTGACAGAATTTAGTGGGCGCAAAATCGCACGAGAATCAGCTTAGTGGAGTATAGGCCCTTAAAGCGACAGCATAGTCTTGGATGGATGATACTTACTTGCAAAATCGCTAAAACCATACGTAACTATTTCCCTGACGTGTGTCACGTCAAGTGTCTCATAATAGATGTAGAAATGTGCTCGTTGGTGCCTGCAAAGAAAATGAAACACAAAGGTTAGGTATAGAGACTTACAGCACACAAATGATCAACAAATGTGTTAAAGTCTAGTGCTGTTGGGCAACCCAAAACAGAGGAGCTAGGAATTCGTTTGAGGTTCAATGAATTAAAGACCTGATGTTCAGACGGATAGAGCGAGAGTTGATGTTTTAACATGTAAAGGACCTAGTCCACTAAGCCGATTCTCATGCGATTCTCACAGAAGTTATTGGGAAAGAGTCCTCTGCGGCGGAAAATAGCATGAGAATCGGCTTAGTGGACTAGGCCCTTAATAATAATTAAGAAGGCAAAGTGTGTGTAACATGTTATTTTCAGTTGTGGACAGACATTTCTAAAATAGATTGTGCGCCCAAAACACGAAGATGGAAAGTCCCAACATTTGAGTTGATGTTTTACGACTTGGTGCAAGGGTAGGATGGAAAGGAGTTGGCTAAGAGCATTTGCGTCATAAAGACCAACTAAAACAGTGTCAATGTACATCAGCCAGAATTGGTGGCGGCGGAGTTAGGAAAGCTTTTAAATGTATATCAATGCACAAGGAGATATTATATGACAAGAATTTTCTCTTCATGTCGCTCCATCGTAAGTGTGACATAACAAGATATCGCATTATAGACTGATAATATACAGCTTAGCAATTGTATCACTGCTTTTGTTAAGGTTTCTTCGTGGCATAAATGAGCCAGACTTTGGATGTTAATCTGGGCGAAGACAATGTGCAATTTTTAGCTTTAACAATCTCTTTTGAGAAGCTTCTATCAGAATAATCAGCTTAAATCCCCTTTGTTATCAATTTTTCAAGAACATCCTACATGGGATTACACTGGTTGTGGAAAATAGGATATTGTCTGCCTAGAAGATCAAAGTATACAGTGGCCTAACTTATTCATTTTTGAAAGAACTGATTATAGGCGAGGGAAATAATTTAGCTGCATCATCTTTGAAATTACTAGAAACCTTTGACTATGAAACAGTTCGATGAACTTTATGAAGAAAGCAGAACTACAGACTTGTTGGCTCAATCCCTTGAAATATGGTCTCTTGGAAGGGCATCCGATTTAATCAGCTGAAGGCATTACCACTCTTGCCCTTTCATAACTACCATTGCTCAGAGAAAATGAACCATCAGAAAGCTGAGAAAGCCTGAAGGTCTCTATAAAAACTATTATCTCGGATCCATGGTTCTGCATTCTGATATAACAAATTACATTGCTGATATAGATTGCAAATATGAACAAGGAAGAAGCCTTATTCTGACGTCGGGATGATTTTCCGTTACAGCCAGAGGGACTACGGACATCAACTCATTTATTTATTGACATACTCATAAGGTCACTACTTATTAATATTTCTATCACATAAATCATGAGAATCTTTTGTCATCCGCAACATTAATCAGTCGGTAAATTTGTGCTAATTGAGGAATTTAACCTGGCTTAATCAAAGTCAAGTACACTAGCAATTGTACTCCGAACAAACAAAATATCAACAGTATTCATTCCTTTTTCAAGCTGCATTCCTTATATATTACGTATTGTCAATTTGCCATTGCATGTTTTCCAGTAGTCTCGACAGGCTCGAATATATGTAGTCCTGAAGGTATTTTTAGTATCTATACCTATATAGGATGTCAATGCCAAGATAGGGAAATCCTGGGGCCCACACGATACCATTCAAGTATCGGTGCAAGATAACATGTACAGCAGCCCTACGCTGAATTCATTTTATCTGTCAGCATAAATATCTAATTTTAGAAAAGGGCATTTCCCCGAAACCTGAGGCATATTAAAGTTCTTAGGTCTGGGAATTGCTCTTTGAAACTGAACTATATCACACCCTGAGGGCTCAATCATCTTGGTTCCTACCCTCTACTAATATTACAAGCAGATATAATTTTACTTTGAGGCCCTGGGGTTTTCGTGTGTGACTGTTTTCTTCAGACATACAGTCTAAAAGACATAAGGCTAAAAGACATAAGGCACAGGAATATAGATGAAATGAAGATGGGTCTTAGTTTGTAAATGGTAGATGGTTCAGAGTATACTAACCAATGATCTATATATGTTGCTTCTGATGAAAAGTGTTCATGAATATAGGACGATGCAGCATAGAAATTAATACAAGGACAATGCTTAATCATTTATGAGAAGTCGCAGCAACACGCATACAATTCAAACTTATTCGAAGAGTGCTTCAAACCGAGCTGTAACCGATCACAAACCTCTTTCATTCGTTTTGCAATGTTGACGTAACTTTGCAAGAGATCGATGTATAAAGTATCTCAGTATCCAACTCATGTTAAACGGGCTCTTGCGGGAATAACTACACTGGCAGCTAATTCGGATAGATTGGTTGGCCTGACAACCCTTTAAAGAGGCAGTACTAACCGAGGGCTCTATGGGATGAATGCAGAGATTGCCTATAACTTACAAGAAACCTAGCCTTGTGGTTTTTCAAATAAAAGGGAACTTTGAAACTCGTTCAGGCACGGTTATATGGATGTTGCTAAAGAATTCAACCATAAATCAACACAACTTTCTGACCTAAATGTGGGGAAATAGTCGTACCTTACAGTTCGGGTTTGTTGTCAAATCCCTTTATTCCAGTATCAAGCGTTCCTAACATAAAACAATATTACAATCGGCTGATTGGCAGCAAGGAATTTATACAAGCATTCCATTGCAGGGAGCCTATTCCAACAGTATTTTCGGCATTAGAAGGGCTATGAGTGGGTGGCATTGAGCGGTCTAAAGGCACTAGACATCACAACATTACGATGCCTAACCTAACCTGAAATTCTTTTTACAATAATTGCGTGGGCAATGTCATAAGATAAAATGGGAGATAATTAGGATTCATTGATTTTCAAAGAGGGGTACAGAACAAATTGAAAACGAATCAAAATAGGTGGTGGAGCATGTCGGAATTTCAATTACGGCAAGGGCTCAAAGCGACAAGGTAAAAATGCAAAGCATTCACTGTGCCAAATGTTGCTGGTAGCTTATTCTGTCAATTAGTTTTATGTAAGGGTTTTGAATGTCCATTTCAGAAATCCTAAAGTGCTTAATTCAATGATTTGAAAACGCATTCGACCAAGAAGAACATCCTTCAATTTGTTCATCAATCAAATCTGCATCTATCTCCTCAAATTATCGCCTGTTGCGAAACAAATGCAGCTATTTTGCTGGTTTTGCAAGTCATTGTGATGCCAACGTGGGGAGGCATGTCACTACAAACGCCTCACTATTATTAATTTACAATTATAGTACCTTTTCTATGTAGCTCAACGAGTAGCAGTAGGTTACTGCCATCGTGGAATTCCAATTCAAGTATAATGTAGCTCAGTAGGCCATATGTTTTAATATCTATTGTGTAAAACACATGCATAGCATGACATCATGAGGAGTTTTCGCCATTATAAATAGTTTTACCATTTTCGCCGTTATAAATAGCCCTTGTTTAAATATTGTCGCCAAGAGTCTTTCTGTGAAGTTTAAAGTGCGCCTGTTTTCTCTGAGAAAAACCAGTGAGTTTATAATTCAGTTTCAAACTTCCCTCGAGAAATTTCTCTTCTCGTGTTAAGCGACGATGAGTGTTTGATTTCTTACAACGGAATTAATTGGTTTGGCTGATTCAGATTCAGTTTGAAGGAAAGGCAGAATACCCGAACTAGAACTTCATGGCGAATACTTCAGACGATTCTAATGATTCTAATTTTCTAATGAGGCAAACAAATGATTGTGCCCTGAAATCTACCTTATTAGTATCACATATCTAACTAGAAAATGATATCCATCTATACAAAGAAGAGCAGAGTTATATGCAGTATCAAATCTTATTAGGACTGGACAGGGAGGTAAAAAAAAAAAGAGTTTTCCCAGCGCTTAATGCCTTAAAAGACTCATCTTCCGCTCGGCGTTCCGATCGGTTCCGATATCGGTTCCGATCATACGTGTTGGGCCAAGTCATGCCAAACTTTGCCGACATCTTCCAGATTGCCCAATCATGTTCCTCTGACAACTGAGTGACACATGATTTCCACCTGAGCGCCTCGCCAACCACCATCGACATCATCTAAGAACCCATATCACCATGGTAACTTAGTTGTCAGCAGAAGGATCTGGGGTGGCTGATCGGGGTGGCTAAAACGCTGGCTTTGGGCCAAGAAGTATAGGAGAATGTTGAGGGTTCAAATATTGGTGTCCCCCAACCCCCGACCCCAACCTCCTCACCCCCAAAAGTGATAAAGGTCTGTGACCGTATCCTGTGTAAATGTTAAATGATATTTGTTAAATAGGAATGACTTTCATGATCAGTCGTCCAAATTCATATTTTAATTCATAAGTAAAACATCATAGTTTGAGACAAAAGGAAATTCGCGTCAAATTATTTTGAGCTGTTTTGCACGCTTCTTCTGCACTATTTTTGATAGACAGAAGAAGTATTATTCCAAACATATAAACATACCAGTTTATTAAATGAATTATGGTATTAAAATGGTATACAAGGTTGTTTCTGTATCTCTGAATGGTATTGCTCATTTGAAAGCAATGAGGTATGTTATCTGTCTATAAATAAACAGATCACGATTGTCTTTCTATCGCCAATTGTTCTTGTTCTGCAACTACATCGTTCAGAGATTGACTTTGCTGAGTAGAAGTCTGTGTTAACGTAGATTTAGATGAATCCGTCTGAAGGAAGAATTCAACGAGATGCTTTACTTTAACTTTTAAAACCCGTGTTTTACGTGTTCCTGTGTCAAGTGAAAATAAATTACTTTTACGAACTCCAGTAAAATACGGCAACTCATAGATTAATAGATCGCATCAGTAATATTTTACAACAGAATCTTGTCATAAACAATGTGGAATCTATATTGACTGACCTTATCTTTTCAGGCCTCATTTCTTCTACACCATATAAATCAATAGAAAGTCATATGTTATACCATTGCCCCACTGATAAATATCGACAGTGACCCAAGAAAAATAGTAATAACTACCAGCAGAATTTATAGAGGAGAACTACTTTAATGGCATAAGCTGTGCACAAATTTAGATGTCTTTTGATAAGTATCTGTTCATCAATAGCTATACTTATATACATGTGTTTGGTAATCTCTAGGAACTATTCCCGAATGAGAAGTCCCGAATACTAAAAAGGAACTGTTGTCTCAGCTTTTGAATGAGGCACATTAATAGAAGCTTTGCTAATCCCGTTGCGTCGTTGAATTCATTGCCAGGACTCACAGCCCAATCTCAATGCAGCCGTTGATGGCAAGCTCCGTCTCATATTTCCTGTATATACAGCACAGAGAAACTAAATCATGGACTGGCAACGTCTGAAGCATCGTCTGAAGCATCTAAACCAAATATGGGCGAGTGAATGCACGTCAAAAATCTATTGAACTCGTATTTTAAAGTAACAGTTAGTGTACCAAGCTGCTGCTGATAAGAAACCTTAGACCCTGTCAACCAAGGATGGAAAAAAATATTCATAAGGGACAGAATCATTGTCTATAACGTTAGGCAGCTTATGTTCAATGGCATAGTTTCCTTGAGGAAAAGTTGAGCGTAGAAGCAATATGGATTCCTGTATATATGAATATGCCCAAAGGTCTCGTTTGTGGATTTATAACAAAAGGCAAAGATTGAAACGCAAATAAAACCCGGAAAATTTCATTAATTTTGACATCTGTGACAACAGTGCTGATGAAAGCAGGCACATTGGGAAGGTTCCATCCAGTCCTCAAGTGTCTTTTTAACTGCAGTTTAACACAAAATACCAGTCCTTGAAACAGATGTGATGTGCGATGTTTTCCACCGAGGTACGTTCCATTTCGAAGGATATAATGATTTGGAGCAACAGCCTGGTTCTTTGATTTAGTGAATTAACCCCCAGCAATCTGCTGTAATATAGTATGATTCAAATGCGTTCCCTTCTTATGCGGGTTGAAGTATGGAAAATGATGTTTTCGACCGTTCATCATCTTTCAATCAACTCCCATCAGGTTTTCTTTAGATAAATGTTTTGATTAATCCACAAACAATAGAAAATGCACTGTTCTACCATTTGCTATGAACTCACATAAATTGTGTAGATGCAACTGCCTGCCAATTTCTTCCTACTATACTTAAACAGGTTCCAAGCAAACGATGACATGGTGTTGCTAATATCTGGTTGTAAAAATGGCTTAATGCCTATAATTTGATTCAAGATTTTTTAGTAGTTATACATCCACCTGTTTCTGTATACGACTGGTTTACATACACCTGCGTAAGGCTAAAGGTCCATTCCCATTGTCACAACCAGCCGGCCGGCCGGTACTTGCCGGCTATAATACTTTAACATTGTGTTTTTGCCGTGCGGCAGCCGTACACTAATCGGCCGTGGTAATGTGAATGGGCCTTAATGGTTCCCCCAAGAGACACACGATACTTACTTCTCTACCCAACAGACCCCGGTAACTTTTATCGGACAGCCACCGCCTATAACGCACACCCAATATAACAATTTCCAGAGGACTTATTGCTAAACATATTTGTATAGATCGTCTCAACTGAAAGGAATTTATTAACTAAATTCAATATTATGCGGAAAATGACCTACCATAAATCTGGTGCTAATGGCAGTTTCTGGTAGTATGATCTATTGAGGAACTCTATGAAGGCAGGTGTGGGATATGGCGCCGACGAGACTCTCACTTCATACGAGACTTCACGGCACTTCCGTTTACAAACGCAAACTACAGCAGGAGTGGCTTTAAAATTTCCTGTTTGATGATCTGAAAAGAGATATGCCTTTTAGAACGAATAAAACTTTTCCAAATCAACCCCAGTGCTTTGAATGACAATCAAACGGAATTTATTAAATGAAGCCATAAATGAATTGCCGTGCCAGTTATTTGCCCCGGGGGCCTTCTTTGGTTAAATTGGCAAACACATTACAAAGGCTTGGTTTGTGCTGTCGGATGGTATTTCAAAACAATGCATCACTGAATAAGCTGTGGGAAATATGAGGTTTCACAGACTGAACTGATTATAACCAAAACATCCCCCAGTTGTCTACACCTCGATCAATATATCCATGATCGTAGTTTCAATTGTAATTTCATTTAAGAAACGATAGATTTAACATCAGCAGATGGTAATATACTGGAGTTTATCACACTTAGAATATGTAAGATGTTAAGTTAGGCTAATTGCATGTGTGTATGATTCAAATGAATGTATTAAGACTCTCCTTTCACAGACAATTAATTGTTTCAGGGCGACTACACAGTTATAAATTCATCACATTGTTATCATTTTCCTTATATAAATCTAATATAAATTTATATTTACATATAATTATTGTGTTATCATTATAACAATATATTATAACAATACATATGCCAGGAATGTATACACGGGTAGGTTTAACCACAAAACTGTCGTTTGTGTGATCATCTAAATATTATATGTACAAGTTCAAGTATACTGAGATTTTCATATACAAAAAGGCCAGTAGAGATGAATATTGTCCTGAATCTAGGCAGCCTATATTAAAATTCTTTATTATGCTAGTTTCCATTAATCACATCAGCGTCACGTACTCGAACACTTATCTCCTGGCTAAAGCTTTATATTCGTATTATGTAAATTCGAAAACAATTTTCATATCGGGGAAAATTTGCATAATCTCTGGATGTTTCCAGTGTTGAGGTGTTATTAAGGGGAATATCATCCATATGGTCATGCATCACTACTATACTATATTATACCTTAGAAGTAATATAGTTCTCTAAGATTATACTTTAAATATTGTGTATATTGCTATATAGCTTGCTTTATATCTAGCTCTATTTTACTCTTATTTTGCTAATTATATATTTTCTTCTTTCTTCCACTAACACTCCATGAGCAAGTCTTATGTGAGTGGCATAGTGACTAGACCCAGATAATAATATCAGTATAGACGATGCACTAACACTCCATAAGCAACCTTGTGTGAGTGGCAAAGTGACATCGATTTTAACACCCTGTAAGCCGAATCGTATGTCTAGAAGTTCTAATCCCCTTTTACCTTATACCCACTTTGCTGTTTATACCATTACGGCACAATTGTTATTCCGATGATGTCAGAAAAGAGCACAATTCTTTCAACTCTGTCTTTCATACAGTGATGTAAATAGTTACCACTGTGGTAAGTGAAAAACCCTGTAAAAAGGACTTGGTAACCCAGTTTGAATAAAATTGTTAAAAAGAATCATGGGAACCCACAATTCTGGACTTTCTTAAATAGTATAGCTAATAAGACCCTGCTTATTCATATGCAACGTCTTAGAGCAATATCAATTCGTTTGGAATATTCGAGTGTAGACGGTCGCAGTCTATCTGCAGCTGAAAGTTGAAAGTTGGGATCAGACAGACTGATTGGTTTGCTAAAAGATCCCATCATAAGAGGCGAAAGGAAAATTGACTCAAAAGACTAATGCATTTCCTCTTTCAAACTTATTCCTGAAACCTTTCGCTCAATTCTTCCATCTCACTGAGCTTCAATGGTTTTAGATATAAGATGGATATTGGAATTGTAGTTTTGTTTTGGCAAAATGATAATAATAGATGCAATGCTCTTTTAAGCATACTCTGTCTCTGTCTCTCTCTTTCTCTCCCTCCATTTGATCTCCCAATATCCCAAGAACTGTTTATGACCCACAGGGTATTCTTTATTTATTACACCGAGTCAAGACAATGATCTAGAAATGAAATAATATCAATCCAAGTGTTGTGGCGGTTAAAACTTTAGGCGTTACAGATCGGTGTATAACCATCGACTAAATAAGAGGAAAGCCACCTAACAATCGTTAATATAATTTTCTTAATGTATTTCATCGGGATATTTGGCGGGAAATCATAGTTGCGTTTCGAATAGAAGGCAAAAACCGAATGACGTTGGCCTTAAAGTCCGAACAGCATGAAATGCCTAGAATAGAGGGCTTAACAGTTATACATTAAATGACAGAAGGCTTAAAGGATATGTAAATTGGCAGAAGGCTTAAAAGATATGCACGTAAATCCCCCAGCATGTGTTATCAGCTGAATATGCATACATGTAGCTTATTTTAATATATCTCACTCAGTAGCAATGCAATATAATGAGCTTTCGTGAAGTATGATCCTGATTATTAATGTGGCTATGACGGCAAACATGAAACAAAATATTCATTACTCAGTGCCCAGTAAATTGACCCTTTATTGACTACTTTTATTTTTACAATTTTTCCCGGCTCATTCAACCAATAACCACTCCTATCGTAACTTTCTAATCCCCGAATAAGAACTCAAGAGCGGAACCCTTTCGTCATGAAATTCGTTCACGCAATTCATTTTGAGAAAGTGTTATGGTTAATCCTCCAGGTTAATTAAGTTCCAACATTCCCTTTTCCTGTCCCACCAACTGTTCTCACGTTCGTTTCTATGTAAAATACCTTCCTGCCACATCCTCCTTACCAGTCCCCAAGAACTACTACACCCATCTGTTCCATATCCAACTCTCTAACCCTAGAGGCCCACGTGTCAAGAGCCATTCAGTTCTGATGGGGACAAAAAAACTAGCTGGACACGTTCTGACAGCAAATTACATTATGAGACAAAAGTGGTGCTGCAGTACCCTCCATCTCCTTGGTTAAGAGTTCTCCCTCCGGGTTTCCTGTGTTCCAATTGTTGCCTGGCTTTGCATTCGGAGCCAATCTTTCTCCTATTGAAATAGGTTTGTCGTTTTTTCCCCATGCCAGGAATGTATACACGTGTAGGTTTAACCACAAAACTGTCGCTTGTGTGATCATCTACCACTGTCAAGAAACGAAGTGATAATAACAGTTATATAAACTGTTATTAGCTCTTTGGATGGGAACATCGCTGACCCTGGTAAGCATTTGTCACCTTTTTTCGCTCTGTGCACCTTTTCTTCTTTTTATTTATCTTTCTTGGTTTCTTGCTTGGAGCTAGACAGAGCTGGGGATGTAATTTCTCCTTGGCCTTCTTGGAACAGACTGTCGTAATTCTGATTAAGTTATCCTGTGGTAATTCAAATTTCGTTACTTTTTTTACCGTCGTAATCGTTGCCCATGAATCGCTTCGTTTCCTGCTGCAGCACCAAAAGAAGATCTACGAAGTTAGTAATCAGAAGATTACTATTCATGTAGAGACGAAGAAATAAGCGCATCATTGGCCATGACCACTGCGGCGAACATATAATATTAACGGTAGCCAAGTTTGAAGACATATGACATTTTCGGGTTCCCTTTCACCTTTCCCATTACTGTAAGCCAATAAGGTCAATTATTCAATTTACACATTATATCTACATGTAAACTATATTCGTTTTATATCATTTTTGAACAATATTACATTGGTATATTGTTATCTTAATTGAGCCTTAAATTGAACACATGCTATTAAAAGGCGGAATAGAATACAAAAGGCAAACCTTTCTTCTATAATTTTGTAGTCTAATATTATGTAACTTTATGTATTACCTCAACTGTATTATCTTTAATCTATACAGGTAAAAGTAAAGGTTCTCCCGGAGTTTCTAATCAAAAGATTACTAGTTACTTAAAGGTGAACAAATAACATGATAGTTGATCCTTTATTTAGTCGGATACGATGAATATGAAAAACACGTGCATGGTGCCTATAAAAGTCTTAGTTTCTGCATTCGGATGTACTGCTCCTTGTTTTTGAGCTTCGCCTGAAGTGTTGTTGGTTGTTTTCAACCAAACCATAACTCATGTTTCGTTATTGTTCATATTTCACGAATGATTTCTCATGGGATGTTGCCCGAGCACAACCTTGTCCTTGCAAATGAGCAGTATTGTGGCATTAGGTCTTAAATGACCTCTTAAATGAGACAGATTTTACAGGAGTTATCTATAGGTGTTTTCCAGCACAAGGTTGTTTTCCAAACGCGTCCATTTTTCAACGAAATAGTCCGAAATCTTTTTAGAACATTTGCGTCACACACCGAGAATTTCATTTCTTAAAAGGAGCTTTTATTGCTGACATCATGCAATTTCTTCAATGATTACGTTTTAAAAGAGCTTCTTTTAATTACATATTATGGTATCGGTAAATGTCAAAGATATTGCTAACTGTTTTCCAAGTATGTGAAACGGACATCTGGCATTATCACCGTTCCTCAGACAAAAAATATAAAGGAAAGAAAATGTAATAACCATTGTACTAGCGTATTAACATCTTTTGATGTGTATATTACATTAAAATTTAAATGTTTACACGTGATGCCGGATTGTTATTCTCTGAGCAACATGTGTTTAACATAAAGAGGAGCGTCTAAAATAAAGAAAGAAGCCAAGATCAAAGAAGCTCTTAGACCCATACATACCACCAAGATCAAGATTCTCATGAATGAAGCAGTTAGGTACTCCTTATATTATCAAAAAGGCATAACTGCAGGCAATGTGGGAACTACAACATCACTCCAGCCTATTCATAGCTTATTGATAATGGAATAGAGAGAAGTGGAAAAAAAGAAGAACCGACATTAATGAGGATTAGCCCATGCATTACATGCTACACAAGTCCACATCCCGGTGTGACATCTGAGTTGCCAGACTACGAACTGGGTTACTAGAATGGGCTTGCTTTCTCCGACACTTTTATTCCAGAGCTCTCTGTTGGGTGACCATTTGTTCCCCATCGAACAGTGCCCCTTTCCAGGGGCGAGGCACATCAATTACTGCCTGAATCAGGCTGGGAGAAGCGGGAGAGACCGGAAGGCATCTGGATGGCTACCGGGTACTTCTTTGTTGAGTGGCCACAAAGCTTAACTTTGCTCAACAATCTACCAGAGATATAGGAGCTGCGAGAAGAACATAGCCATGGCTGCACATTAACTTCATTGGCATTATGACAGGGCAGATAGATAGGCCAACTCGCATAACTCAATGATAGCACAAGTGTAAAGCAATGCCGATGTTGCTATAGTACAACATGTCTTCGTATTCATGAGATTGGCTCTTCCTAAAAGACACTTCGTCACCGTATAATATAATAATTTTGCTATGAAAATAAGAATGATTCAGTTACAGGATGTAATGAAAGATAAACTAGAAAGGGATTATGTTGTAACATAAAAGCAATCACTACAGATCAGACTGAACTGAATTGATATTTCAGAGTTGATACCAACAGCCAACGGTCGAATATTGGTTATTGGTTTCATCTTTTTAATCTCATCATTCATTCATTCATTTAATCAGGCTATACTGAGAATATGTTTTCCTGAATAACATATTTTTCAAATCAAATCACAATCTTAGTGCTTACTAAATAGTGCCTTGTCTATTATACCGATGTGCTTTATGTTCTGGGCACTTATTTTAGGGCCAATTTTTTTTGTATGGCGAAGAAGCTTCATGTTTAGGAAAGTTATGCTACAAACTTGTAAGTCATTTCCAACCTAAAATGACTATGAAGCTCAATAGAATGCTTGAATAGTGTCAACGGTAAAGCCGAAAAGCATCTTTCAACCCTAACCTGCAATACCTCATTCCTTCAACCCTCACCAGCAACACAGACCGTTATCTTAAAAGTGGATTAGAAACACGATATTTTACGTGTAAATCAAAAATTAAATCGGCTAACAGGTTATAATGGAATTATACTGCGACTCAGTAAATTGCCGTCATTTTCAAATATGCATCAAACATCCTGATAATTTAGCCCTGCCTTTGTTACTCAAAATGTTGTTTCATCTGAGGACGGAGGTTGCACACGGATAAATATGTAAAATGCGATTAACCTCAACAATAACATTCAGAGCCTGAACATTCATCTCTGTTTTTGATAACAACAATTATCTACGGTACAAATTGTTTTTGATAACAACAATTACCTCTAATTGTCTTCCTCATATCAACTCTCTCTGAATCTCTCTACGATACAGAGAGACTGACGGATCTAAAGCATATTATATTGAGTTTTTCCACAGTGTTCAACACAAATACATGTCTTGGGACACGATTACATGCAATCTTTTTCAGAAGATAAAACCATTCCCAGGGCAATAAATGAAACCACTGATTCCGATTTGAACAGCAAGTGCTAGTTATAAGTCTCCGGCGGCGCTCAGAGGTTCCAAATTGATATTCGCGATAATAAGAGGAAGATCCAAACTGCGCATGCCCAGCGTCCAGTCTATACTTCCTGTAGGTAATTTGGCGCTTTCATCGGAGCGGCTAAGGCTGATGGCCACACCATAGGCTTTGTGGGGCTGTCATGATCACAAGGCATGCGCGGCGGACAACCTGAAGTAGAAAGGGAAAAGCCCTAAGGAAGCCATGTTTGCACTGCATAGTCCGTGAATGGCAGCGTTGATCGTAGACAGGGGCATATTTGTTGGGAAAAGTGGTTGTTTGGGAATTAGAGAGAGGGAGATATTTATATCACATTTCGGGACCTCTAGCCGCACTGCCCTCACTGCACCGAAAAATCTATTAGAGATATCTCAGGAACAAATGTACAGAAGGATTGCTCCATTTGGGTTATCAAGTATAGGCGAGATTAGTTCGATTGCCTTGTTACCCCCCCCCCCCCCCCCCCGACCAGTTCTCTTTGCAGAGAAATTATTTCATGACAAGGCTATCTCAAGGACGTGTCTCGAGGATTAAGACAGGTTTCTTCACTAGAAACTATATTAATACATTTTTACTTCTCACCGGTTCATTATTCGCCACTTATCATTATTTTGACGCCTGCTTCGAGTAAGGTAGACGAGAGTTTTTCTAGTTTAATTACAAATATGATACAGCTTGACGGGTGTTTCTTCTCGGAGAGCGGACGATTAAGGTATAGCATACACCATAAAAGCTGTAATGTGAAACGAATATAATATTAACTTTTCATCTGATGGTGAATGTAATTGTGGAGCTCTGCTTGAAACACCCATGGCATTATATTTTCAAGAACATTCGCAAGGCTCCATTAGCCTGAATTAACCTGCTTTATTATTTGCTAGAATTACATTTGAATTTAATGTTTCCGTGAGAAACAGCTGAGATTAAAAGTTGTATTCTCAGCTATTACGATAGTCGATGAGCGATAATAAGTCTTTGCAGGAAAGGATTTGGGCGAATCCTCCAAATTGTCACGACCTATAATGCCAGTATCATAGTTAATATACTATTACAAAATATCACGTAGTTCAGTTCTTGACCGATGTAATGCGTTATGTCAATTCTATTGGGTTCCATTAACAGCAAAATGGTCTGTGTACACTTAAAGGATATGTCAACTTCATGACGGAAATTGTTAGAAATGGCAACCAAAGGAGTTAGGGTCAGTCAACCAATTCCTTTCCGTTTTTTCCTTCTCCGTTATTTTAAAAACTGAGAAGGATAATGAATGACGTACCATTGTGTCAATCATCTAATTCAGCAAGTTTGTGTGATAAGTTTGTGGCGTTGTGTTAGGTGTTAGTGTGGAGGAGTGTGGAGGCTTATCTGGAGGATATCTCGATGCCCATCTCTGATATCTAATTCACGCAATCACTCCTAACCTCGCACCCATATACAAGGATTGTTTGATTGAAAACTTGCTACCTTCCCTGCAGTAAATCCATGAAGGCCACTGACATTCCTTATATCCTATTGGTTAACTTTGTTTGATTGACAACTTGCTACCTTCACTGAGTTGATTAATTTGCACACAAATAATTGAAAGGGAGAAGTTGTTTCCTATGGAAACGCAGAATATATACATTAAGTTAAACTGATTATAAAGTTAAACAGAAAAATAGTTGATTAAATCATTGATTAACTTAATAAACTTATAACTTGTTCTTTTTGGTGTTTAGGAATGTGATAGTAATATTCTCATAAATGGTACAATTTCTAACACATCATCAAAGTTAGTAACATCCTGAAGGTGTCTCAAACCCTTTAACTGTATCGTCATTTAGGTCCCGGAATCCCGCTCTCCCAAGTTCAATCTCCGCAAAGAAAAGAATGAATAGAATAGGAAATCACCCATGCGGGCTCCAAACAATGAAAGGCGAGGTGGGTCCTCTTTTTAGGGTTAATCTCCAATGTCGGACAATCAGATTGACAGGTTCCAATTAAGTTGATCCAATTCTCATAGGGTGACATTCCCTTAAGAGTGGAAATTAAGTTCATATTATTGCCGAAAAAGCACCAATTGTGACATAAGGCAGATGAATCACAATTCTTAAAGTGGAAGGCTGGCTATTTAACTTGACAAGATGTACGAGTACTCAATCCTTCTATGGCATTGTTCAACATATTAACCTACTTACGTCAACCACTATGAACTGTCTTGCATAATTTCATACATTTAGACATTAAACATTCACATTTCCCCTTTATTTCTTGTCTTACAATACATTAAGTTTAGACAAAATGGAGTTTTGAAGTAGATAAGCATTTTATGTCAACATCCTGCTGGAATTAAATTTTCCCTAGGGAAGAGGATGCGATGAACTGCGCGTTGACGTTTAGAAATAGGATTTATGATCCTCAAATCCACTATGTGGGCGTTTTATGTTATCCATTAAAATGTGCAATCTCAGCTATTAGGACGAACACAATTTTACCGAATTTACTCATATAATCACTCAAGGGTTGAACTTACCAATATCAAGAATACATATACAAGAATTTGAAGTCGAATCAACCGAGGGAAAATGGGCACCGATGAGCAACAATAAGTGAAGCCACCACAGGGAAGAATCTCCCAGGCTCTCCAAAATGTAAATGTGGACTTGCCCTGTTGCAAAAATAACGGGACAAAATCCTCCAAAATCTTGGTCACATGACTTTTAGATGTAAAAGAACAGAACAAAAAGTTAGTTAACGCCATGCGCACCATAACCACAAGTTTCCGTCTTCAAACCACACTGCATCAACAGAAGCCACTTCGACATCCACCCTTCTCAATCATATACAAGTTTACATCTTTGCACAGACTTCAATTAACACCAAATCAATCTTGTCTATGTCAAATTAGTTTGTAGAACTATAACAATCTATTATTATGATTATGAGTATTATTATTTGGTTTTGTTGCTATTATTAATCTATCATGCAAAGCCTTAACACGTTCAATTGAAACACCATTTGCGAATTCCTAATTGTTGACTTCAACCACAGCTATCTTGTCCACGAGTTGTATCAAATATCACAGTTTTGATTACTCTCAAGGACATGTGTTTGGATAATGCAATGCAAGATGAAATCAAAGATGAATCAATTGCTACTCCGGAGTTCAAGGCCTGCCTTTGACCTTGTCAAAAACAATTGCTTTTGTCAGACGACGCTGATTGCTGTATTACAGCGGTCAGTGTTTGTGAAACATGGCAAAGCTTAACCTTTAAATGAAAATCAATCTTCCCTGATCGTGTCTCCTGCCCTCATCTTGTCAGATTTGATTCTGATCACATTCCCAGACCACACATGATACCAGCCTCTCTAGTGACTCCTCATCGCTACAACTTGATTTTCCAGCTATTTGCAATATGAGACACGTTTGCAGCACTTAGGAGCTCATCAAGGATAAGTGGCTTTGGAGGGATGTAACTTGGCCCAGTACATCATCGGAGAATGTGCTTGTTGTCATCGTTTATGGCATATTGTATGTTTGCACTTGATGTATATGGCGGTAACTTTTCTCAATGACACCAGCGCACGATCCCATCGACTTGTTTGCATAGCAATCGTTATCTGACAGATTTATTAGAGTAGATAATTGACCTTGGGAAACCCAGGACAATATATTATTCGCCTTTTACCCATATCATCTCTTTCACGTATACCTTAACACTATAGTAGTTTGATTCAAATGTTATCATCTAAGCGACTTCTTATTTACCCTTTAGTTTCTAATAACAATAATAAACTACAGCGGAGGAATGGTTATTATATAGACTAAGAGCCTTTAAACACTGAAAGTTCTCCTAACCATAGCAAGGTGAAACGTGGGCAAAAGCAAGATGGACTGTACAATTCGTGGACTAGTGACGTTTTAGAGATGAAAGCAATTTGCAAATGGCATCCACTTCCAAAAAGGCCATGGAATACAAAGGGTGAATTATAGTTGCTAAAGGGACCTTTTATCTAATACGGTTACAGTTTTTCCTAAGCTCATCCTCCTGTACATACTCATTGAGAAGGGAGGTAATAGTCATGTTACTGTTTTCCTTTGGAGATTGTAACGTATATTAAAGATGCATTAATTATGTATGACAAATAACTTGTCCTTATTATTCCATTCTTTCTTACACCATAGAAAGCCATTTTGATACAACTTTAAAAAGATAATTCACATTTTGTTGCTGCAGGAGCAAACGTCCATTAAGATTTTCTATTTCTAAGTGCGCCAAAATGGGCCAAAATGTAACTAATAGCTCAACCTGGCTCGGTTTTGTTCGTGAAGCAACCTCTCAATAAGATCAATTCAATGGATCGAACAAAGAGCGAACGACGAAATAATTTCTTGGTCAATTTAGCTTCAGTATAACATCATTAAAATACAGTCAATGTATTTTTCTTTATCCTTCTCAGATGGAACCTTTAAAAATAAGGAGGTCTGTAAAGTCCTTCCACCCACAAGGGACAGACCTTAATGAAGACGACGTAAATGAGAGTCTCTCAGGAAACCACTTTTCATTAAAATCGTAATTATTCGTGTCGGCACAGAATAGTACACAAATCTCTAGCACAAACTGCAAATTTAGAAATAACAATACACATTACACATCACAATCTGAAAGGAATATATCTTACTATTCATTTAATTTCATAAACGCTTTTCTTAACCGTTTTTTCATTTATTGATAGCGTTATATCAGAGATACTGGTTCTCGCCCAGTTTATTATTAAAGCATCCCGTTTCGTAATGTCTATGGGTTTTTTTTATAGAGAGGAATACTCTATTAACCTAGAAAATATAGCGGATCTTATTTCTATTCAAAAGCCTTAAGCTATATAAAAAATATGGTAAGCCTATATCTGCGTAAGTCGGTATGTATTCACGAATGCATAGGCTTTAATAGAAGGAAGATTAATATATTGTTGTCGCCATCAATATTGTCGGAGCTTCGGTTGAATAAATTTGAAGAGAACATAGTGTTTGCTGTTGTATATAGTAGCTCGTCTCGTCTCCGGTCTCGTCTCGTCTCGTCTCGACTCGTCTCTGGTTCGTGACTTATTAATAGTAAGTTATATTATTCTGAAATTACTGTGGGGAGAGGGATGATAGCAGAGGGTATATCCTCCCAGAGTGGGGATCGCACCACCTGGGACCTCTGAAGTGTTAATTAAATGAGTTGGTGAGGGGACCTTGCCCGGCAGGGCTGCTGAGTGTTTATCGCCGCAAGAAGATAACTCCAAGTCCAAATACAGGTGACGATCTTTCTGTTTATTTCGTTGAAGTGTTTCTGGGGAGCTCTGCTCATATCCCTGCCCGGGCGCCAACTGGCCTTACCCCCTTTTCCCTCCCCTATTTATAGTCCCTCCCCCCATGGTCCCGTGCTCACTCACAGTGTGAGACCCTCAGTGCCCCCAGGCGGGAGACGAATGTACCCCAATACATCACTCGTCCCCCGCCTCCCAACCCCGACTACAACAATACCCTCCCCTTAATAAATTTTGGACCCCAAAATTAAATTAATCAATCCCCAATATCGTCAAATACACAGAACATAAGCCAGTCCGTAACACACTGGTCATAAGCATACAACTACTACAAGTACTACACAATACTGGTCCTTCTTATGGACAGGTAACTCCATTCGATAACAATATCGCAATTATCAGCATCAACTCAGTCCTCTTCCTCGATCTCCCTGCGGTGGGTTTTCCACGCGGTCTGGACGAAACGGATCACCCCGGGCTCCAACTCGCTTCTTGTCAAGCGCTCCCGCACCGATTGTATGGGGTGAGTCGCTATTTCGGGTAGGTCGATGGTTAACTCTGGGTTCGGGATTTTGGTATTGGCGTTCCCTCTCCAAATGAAGGATCTCCGGTATTTCACCGTCCACACGTCATCCATGTCCGCAATGTCCCATTGCTGCTTCCACTCGGACATGGTGACGGTGGACGGGATCCACATGTCTGCGGGCATAGGAAGCTCACTTCGGGGATTGAACACAGACCCTGACAGGAGGGGTGTCCGGGTACGGCGTCCGAACGGTCCACTCTTTGCTGCACGCTCCTTCTTTTCTGCTCCTTCCACTTTCCTCTTTAGGTTGGATCGTCCCACTGTCTCCTTCGGATCATCCTGGGATCCCAGTGTCATCTGGTTGACGGCCTCGGCTGGGTTAAACTCCTTCTCCTGGAGAGCTTCCAGCGTCCTCTTAGACCCTGGAGTTAGATCCAGTGGGACTGACCACTCGGCTGGTGCGGATCTGTCTCTCGGGTCTCCGGTGGCCACCTGGAAAAGGGGTGTGTTTAAGGAAGAGGGCGGGGGCTTCACCTGTCGCTTCTCCTCTGGCGTGCTGGGTGACTCGATGTCGAGACCGCTCTGGGCCACAAGTTCCCTCACTGGCGGGGTGGGTGCTGTTACAGGTGCAGTTGGAGCTAAGTTCTTTTCCAGGGACGTCAGCATCTGCAACATCATCTGTTGGGTCCCCGGGGTGGGCATATTGGCAGGCCAACTTGCCCACAGGCCTCCGGTGCGCGTACCCCCAGGTGGGGTGTACAAGGTCGGCTGTGAAGCTTGGGGCCCGAACTGGGGGGACGAGTGAGCGGGAGGCTGTTGGGTATGGAGAAGCTGTTGGTAAGTCGAAGACCGTGACTTTGCTTTGAGCTGAGGAGACTGATGAGCCGGAGCTGGTTGGTAGGTGATTATCGGGGGAGGGTGGATTTCTGCCCTTGTTTCGCCTTTGCGAGGTCCCGCTGGTGCAACACTACCGGTTTCTTTGATGGTCGTCGCGCTCACCGTACGATGAGGCTCTTCCCTTCCTTCTCCCGAGGTAGAGTTCGCTGGTTCTTCCACCGATGTGAGGTCGATGTACACGTCCTCCCCAATCTCGATGTTTGGCTCCTCCCCGAGATCGCTGCCAATTTCTCCCTCCTCCTTCTCCTCCTTGTCTAGCTTTATTAACGTGATGGCTGCTTCGATCACTCGTTGGTCTTCCTTCTTTGCCACTTCATTCGAACTGCTGGTCTCCTCCTCGTCTCTCTGGTGGGAGGTCGGTGGCTGTTGGGTCGAACCAGTTGAAGGGGACGGACACTCGTCTCGTCTCTCCTGGGGCTCTCGTGGACGACGGTGGGAGCTAGACTTGGCCTTTTCTCGACTCGTGCCTTCTGCACCAACCTTGCTCGAGTGAGATGATTCTTTAGTGTGAGAGTTACCATCTCTAGTGCTGTCTGTTTTGCTCCTACTCCGGTGGGACGATTCTTTCTTGTCACTGGGAGTCCGGTCTCGCTCGTCCCGGGGCCGCCCTTCAGTCGATTCTTTGGATCTTGCCGATCGGTCCTCACGGGTGTCCCGGTTAGAGAGAGTCAACTCCTGACCCCATGCTGCTTCGGCCCTTGGTGCTACCCGATTCTGGAGGTTGCGGGGGGACATTCGTCTCGGGGACTGGTCCACTGGTTTTGGGTTGGCAGACCTGGACTTCCTGGGGACGACTACTCGGGTGTCCTCCGTCTTACGCTTTTTGGAGGGAGGGTCACCCCCCTCAAGGAGTGCCTGCATCACTGGACCCCCGGGTAATCGTGGACACATTCTCTCCCCTGACCTGTATAGCGCTACCTCCTCCTCCGTGGCGAGTCGAGCGTATAGGGCCGGTGTCCGAGCCGTCATCCTCAAAACTTTAGCCATACCTTGATCGATCTCAATGTCCACTCCGTGGTGGTTCTTGATGTGAGGGCTGAGGTCTTGGGCTCTGGATACATATGCTGCTTTCTGGCAAGCTCGGATGGGGCATAACACTCCCTTGAAAAGCGTTTCGTGGGTGCCAAGATGTTTGAGTAGGTACTTCCTGCTGGCCAAAACTTTGTCACAGGCCCAACAACTGAATCGCCCATCTTCACCTGGAGCCAGGGCCTCGGCATCTGTCTTCGTCCAGCTGGGCTCGTCATCTTCTACTGCTAGCATACTGACTTGATTCGGGTCACTTTCAGACGTTTTAGTAACAGTGGAGAGTTGGTTCTGGTCTTTGTGGGGTGCCGAGTCCGACCTGTTTACACCGGAAGTGGTTCTCTTGGTTGAATTTCCGGTATGACCCTCTCCCTCTGTCCCAGAGGGCGCCACATGACGGTCTCGAGGTAGTGACTGGTTAGCGACGGTGTTGGTCACCGGCGGCGCCACCTCCTGGTCCCTCGTCTCCCTTCTGTGGTGTTTCACCTCCGAGGTACCTCGTCCCCCCGTTGAGGACACCACCCGTCGGTCGGTCGTCTCCGGCCGGCTGTTGCCGGGCACCACTACTCTCGACGCAACCTTTTTCCTTCCCAGGCCAAGATCTTCTGCCCTTCCCGGGTCAATCGTCTGCAACTCTCTGTCCCTCCGTCTCCGGTGTTCGCTGTGGTCTTTCTTCTCCCTCTCTTTATCATTCCTTTTCTTATCCCTCACTGGACTCCGGGAGTGATTTCTCCCTCGGTCCTCTGTTTTCGCCGAATGTGGCATGATCGTCAGTACTGGCAGTGATGCAGTATAGCTGCTCTGCTCTGGTCCGTCTCCGGTGATGGAGTGAGGATCCGTCTCTGGACAGGAGGACGTCTGGATCTCCCTAGCAACTACCTCCACTGGGGCCCTGTCCTCGTCTTCCTCCTGGTCCCGTTGGCGAGCAACTTTGAGGCTGTCTCCATGTACTACCTTGGACTTTCGTCCCCAGGTGATTTTATAGGTCGTGGATGACAAACATTTTTCTATGGTCCAAGGGCCCGTCCAGAATCTCTGGAATTTGGGGCTTAGGCCTATTTTTTTTATTGGTTGAAAGAACCAAACCTTCTCTCCCTCCCTATATCTGACTTCCCTAACTTTCTGGTTATACCACGCTTCGTCTTTTTCTCGTGCTGTCCCCAGCTTTTCCCATGCTATACGGTGAGACTCGGCCATTCTGTCGTGGCATTGTTGGACGAATTCAAATGGGTTCGTCCCCGTCTCGGGGGAAGGGTAGCATAATTCCCATGGTAGATGTACCTCCTTGCCAAACATCAAGTAATTCGGGGAGAACCCCGTTGTCCGGTGCTGTCCCGCTCGATATGCTGCACTTACATAGGGTAACCACTCGTCCCATTCTTCTTGCACATCGGTCACAGTGATTAACATTGCTAACATTGTCCTGTTCCAGCGTTCTGCCTGCCCATCGGCCTGGGGATGATACGGGCACGTCCTGGTTTTATCTATCCCCATCAGATTCGCCATGGCGGCGAATAATTCCGACTCAAAGTTTCTACCCTGGTCGGTATGCCAGGTCTTGGGTGCCCCGAATTTACACACAATCTCCCGGACGAGGACCCTGGCCACCGTGGATGCTGTCATATTAGCTATGGGGAACGCCTCCGTCCACTTTGAAAATAGGTCTGTTACCACTAACGCATACTTATGGCCTCTCTCTGTTGTCTTGAAGGGCCCAGTGATGTCAATCGCCCATTCCTCCCCCACCGTGGCAAGGGGACGAGCGCCCATCCGAGTTCGTCTCCGCGCACCCTGAGTTTTTGTTTGTTGACAAGTGGCGCAACACTCGATCTCCAGCGCGATATGTTTGTCCATCCCCGGCCAAATCTGCTTTCTCCCCAGTTTTTCCTTAGTTCTGTCGCGGCCTGCATGTAACCCGAATGGTCCTTGGTGTGCTTGACTGATTAACGAAGCCCGGACTGATCTTGGGACGAATGCTTTCCACGTCCGGCCCCCATGCTGATCTAATGTCATGAGGCCCAATATTCCATTCCGTACTGACAGATCAGAAAAACGGCGGTGGAGCCAGTCAGCTTCCCAATCCCCGAATCCGCGCCCTGGTTCGGGCCTTGCTCCCTTCTCAACCCCGAGACGGAATTCCTGCAGCAGGGGATCCGTCTCCTGACATTTCCGTAGGTCGTCTACTGCCTGGTCGATGCGCAACATCCCTACCACACCCCCGTCCTCGTCACCAGATTCGTCTCCATCCTCGATACGGCCACACTGATGACATGGTTGGCGCGAGAGTCCGTCTGCATTGGCGTGACGAGTGCCCGGACGATGTTCGATTCGGAATTCGTAGCACCCTAACTCCTCTATCCAACGGGCCAACTGCCCCTCGGGTTCCTTCGTTTGCATAAGCCACTTCAGAGCGCTGTGGTCGGTTCGGATGAGGAACTTAGCTCCTACTAAGTAGGAGCGGAATTTTCTTACTCCGAAGATTACTGCCAGCAACTCCTTGCGTGTTACGCAGTAGTTCTTTTCTGCCTTCGTTATTGTCCGGCTGGCGAATTGGAGTACCCTCTCTCTACTCTCTACCATTTGTGATAACACCACTCCCAGGCCCTCTGCCGATGCGTCGCAGTCTAATATCATTTCTGCTTCGGCCTCGGGGAAAGCCAAGAGTGGTGAGTGACTTAGAGCCTTGATTAGTTCTTGTTTGGCCTCCTCACATTGGTCCGTCCATTCGAACGGAACCCCTTTCTTGGTGAGAGCATGTAGGGGGGTCGCGATCCGGGCAAACCCGGGGACGAAGGACCTGTAATATGAGCAGAAGCCCATGAAGGACCTTACGTCTTTCCGATCCTGTAACGTCCCCCAGCTCAGCAATGCCTCTACCTTGGATGGATCCGTACCCACCCCGTCCCCAGAGATCCGGTGGCCCAGGAAACTGACTTCACGTTGGAAGAGCTGGCACTTTTTGGTTTTAATCCGGAGCCCTGCTTCCCTTAGCCTGGCAAAGACCTTCTTTAATCGTCCCGCGCATTCGTCGACCGTCCTTCCGAACACGATGACGTCGTCGAGGTATACAAGACATTCGTCTCCTATCATGCCGGACAGAACCGCATCCATGAGTCGCTCAAACGTGGAAGGTGCATTTACCAGGCCAAAAGGCATGACCCGGAACTGGTAGAGTCCTTTATGTGTGCAGAAAGCCGTTTTTTCTTGGGAATCGGGTGACATTTCTACTTGCCAGTACCCACTGGCCAGGTCTATGGTAGCAAAAACCTTGGCCCCAGTCAGGCTATCTAATATGTCGTCCATTCTGGGTAATGGGTACGCGTCTTTGCGGGTAACCTGATTCAGCTGACGATAGTCGACGCAAAACCTCCAACCCCCATCTTTTTTTTTTACTAAGACGACCGGGGAGGCCCAGGGGCTATGGGAAGGCTCGGCTACTCCTAATTGTAGAAGTTTGTCTAACTCCTCTTCCACCAGTTTCTTACGGTGGATAGGGACCCGTCGGGGTCTTGTCTTGATAGGGGGATGGTCTCCCGTGTTAATGGTGTGTGTTGCCTTCGAGGTTCGGCCCAACCGTTCTTCAAAAATGTCTGCAAACTCCTGATAGAGTTGTTGGACGATTTGTTCCTTGCCTCGCACCACGGTGTCATCCGTCTGGGCCCAGAGGGCTTGGTTGATCGGGTCTTCATCTCCCTCCTGTTCTTGAACATTTTTCTCTATGGCTGCAGACTCTGGGTTGATTCGTCCCACCGGTCGGGACTCGTCTCCCTCGTCCTCATCTATCTCCTCCCAGTGTCCCACCCGTTCTCCCGGGTGTAACTCGATATCTTGGTTAGTGGGGTTAGACACCCTCACCCATGTTTCCCCTGCTACTACCTGGTTGACAGACCGGGCTGTCAGCAGTCCTGACCCGAGCCGGTATGGCTCGACCACCACCTCTTCTTGGTGGCTCCACTCCTTAATGTTTGCCAGGAGATTCGTCCAGGTGCCTGAAGGGATGGTCGTCCCCTCCCTCACCTCCACAGGCCCGGCCTGTACTATGTTATGATCAAACTTCACTGTTTCTTTGTCTACATCGACCACTCCACGAAGTGGCCTAAGGACGTCCATCCCCAGGATACCCATATAGTTTATATCAACGACAATAGCGGGAACCGGTATTGTTGTTTCTTGAAAGGCTACTTCCAATTGGACTCGTCCCAATATTTCCATCGGCTGACCCCCGACTCCCACCACCCTGATGGTGGTGGGTTGGAGCTCTGGTTTATTCTCCATCCGCTCCCATACTGCTCGTCCCAGCAGCGTGACACAAGCGCCTGTGTCTACCAACCAGTCGATCCATACCCCATTGCATTGTCCCCGAACGAGGATGCCCTTTGATCGCTGGTCCCATCTCCCTTGAATGTTCGTCTCCCCTGTGTTCGTCCGCTCCCCGCTTGTGCCGGATGCTGCTGGGACAGTGGCCCGGCCACCTACTGTCCCCCGGAGTTTTCCGTCTCCTCCTTCCTTATCCTGGGAACCCGATTGGGACACTCCCGTTTAAAATGACCAGCTTCCCCACATCCGTAGCACTTATTGGTCATATCCCTATTTCGGCTTGGACGCGGCCAGGTCTCTGCTTTGGTCATCAAGGTTTTCAACATCTCTTCGAGTTGACCCATTCGCTCATCGGTGCTTCGCTCGGGTTGCACGGCCCGAATGGTTGATCGAGTTCGTCCCCCTTGCGCTTCCGCGGCAAAATGGGCTCCTCCATGAAGAGCGGCCGAACGAGCTTCCGCGAGAGTTCGGGGTTTGGCCTGGGCCACCCATCGGCGTAGTTGGGCGTCAGCCAGTGCGGCCGTGAACAGGTCCTTACTTAGGTCGTCGAGGATGTCCCGGTCGGCTGTAGGATATGCCAATCTGGCCAACCTCTCGATCTCATCGGCTATCTGCTGGAGACCTTCTCCTTCGTTCTGTTTCCTAGCCCGAAGTTCCGTCCTGTAAAGTGCGATCTGGTCTGCTGGTTGGAATCGTTCGTAGAGGGCTTGTACCAGTCGTGGAAACGTTCCCTCGTCCTCAAAGTCCACCTTTTCCAAGAGCCGAAGCGCCGGCCCAGCCAGACACACGCCTAGGTGCAAACCTTTCTCATGATTTGTCCACTGATTCAATTCTGCGACAAGGCGGAAATGATGGAGGAACTCAGATAAAGATCCTGTTCCATCGAAGGATCGGGGGGTGACTTTCATTTTCTTTGGCGGTCCGCTCGTCTCCGCTATCTCTGGCTTCCTGTCTTTCGACTCCTCCTTCGGTGGTGTGCTGAGATCCTGCTGTAACACCCCCGCCCGTTCGTAGCCCTGGCCCAGCCAGCTACTCCACGTTCTCGGGTGCACTCCTACCTCTCCTGATGGCGATAGAGGGTGGGAATCGCTGGCATCTATCCCACCGCTGCCACCATTGTTGTCGCCATCAATATTGTCGGAGCTTCGGTTGAATAAATTTGAAGAGAACATAGTGTTTGCTGTTGTATATAGTAGCTCGTCTCGTCTCCGGTCTCGTCTCGTCTCGTCTCGACTCGTCTCTGGTTCGTGACTTATTAATAGTAAGTTATATTATTCTGAAATTACTGTGGGGAGAGGGATGATAGCAGAGGGTATATCCTCCCAGAGTGGGGATCGCACCACCTGGGACCTCTGAAGTGTTAATTAAATGAGTTGGTGAGGGGACCTTGCCCGGCAGGGCTGCTGAGTGTTTATCGCCGCAAGAAGATAACTCCAAGTCCAAATACAGGTGACGATCTTTCTGTTTATTTCGTTGAAGTGTTTCTGGGGAGCTCTGCTCATATCCCTGCCCGGGCGCCAACTGGCCTTACCCCCTTTTCCCTCCCCTATTTATAGTCCCTCCCCCCATGGTCCCGTGCTCACTCACAGTGTGAGACCCTCAGTGCCCCCAGGCGGGAGACGAATGTACCCCAATACATCACTCGTCCCCCGCCTCCCAACCCCGACTACAACAATATATATGGGTCAGTTTTTTCAAGTGTGCTGTTTTGCCACATGGGGGTGCGGGAGAGGGGCCATTTTTTAAAGTGTCTCAAGCTGTTCTTAGGCACTGTGACTGTATTATATGGGTTTTATGCTTTCAGGAACACTTTATTCCAACAAAATCGGATTGGGGATTCTGTCCTTTTGGGCCTTTTGAATATTTTTGCTCACTTACTGTGAAGTTAGTATATATATCCTTCATTGTTGGAATTGTTGGAATATATGGCCCACTGTCAATATAGGTCGAAATGCACTATCACTTATCTGAGGTCAGTGACAAGCACATACATTCCATTATGTGTATTTATGCCTTGTTCAGATCAGACTAGACGGAAACTCAATATCTTGGAGGGCGTCGCAGTGACCTTCCGGCTCTACCAAGTATGTCCTTCAACTATAGGCCTACATTGGGAGATCCAAACTTACTTATATCATATAGCATATCTCCTCATGAACTGTGGAGAAATGATAGAATGTCCACTTGTGACGGTATCCTTTTTCAGGTTAGGGCAAGGCCATGATCAGAGCACCTATACTTCCTATCCCATTAGGATATTAATTATATTAGAAATGTTTTAGAAATATTCCTGATTCTCTTTTACTGGTCTGGTCTAAGTCTATGGACTGATCTTTCTAATGGGAAAGAGTATACAACTAGATCTGTTCCCCCATTTCTCCATTCCAAATCTTTCATAAATCATTTTTGTTTGAATTGTTCTGTACTGAGAACTATATTCTGGGTATAATTATATACATAATATAAAAATGATCAGCACATCAAAAAGTACCATTATGCCAAATTTCATGCTTTTATGACAAAGTGCACAATTAGTCCAATATTTTTTTTAGTAATTGACTGGAATATATGTAATAGTAAGGGGAAGTGGCTAATAAACTCCCTGCCATTCCAGTCCAGTAAATGAAACAGTGACATAGGAAACATTTTATGTGGAAAAACGAAAAGTGTTAAAGGTCATGTCTAAAGATTTGTATTGGGCGCTTGATGCATTCGGAGAGTATTCTGAAAGATCTACGAAAGTATAGATTCCATCTCGATGAATCAACGCACTGGGAGGTGTAAGTGCTACCATTTTGGGGGCTGACGTGATTTATGAAGCAGGGATGAGTACGCCATCATGTTATCATCTCAGATACGGTCAGGTTTTATGGTAGCACTCGTGTAGATTTTTGCTACCGAAACCAAGGTTCATTGTGTGATTTAAGGCTGCAAAGATTCAACGAATCGAAATCCTTTTAGTGGATTCTACAGTCGTTCCCCAGTGACACTAAGCTAAGAAAAGCATGTGTCTTATTGGTAAACAGGCGCTGATATCGATAGCAGAAATATTTCCATGTTGCTTGGAACACCTGATCAAAGAAGATTTTGTGATATCGTACCAAGCCCATGACAAGATAAGCGTTTAAACCTGGGAAATTCCTAACAAGGTTCAATTCTTTATCCGAATTTGAAGGGAGAGTGCCAATTTAAGTGTAAGTAGGAAATGTGCACACCAAGTGCCAGTGACTGTATATCAGTGTGCATAGGTTGACCCGTCCCTGCTAGATCAGATTTGTCCAGCATTGACTGGCAAGAAAGTCAAGCATATCAATCACCCATGGCGTCAGAAGAACCTGATGTACAATTTGCCTTCATCAATTCTTTCACATACTTCCAAAGACAAAACTGATATGCTCAAGATGCAAATTACATAACTAAAAGGAACCAAAGCAAAAAGAACTACCGGTATTATAAGAAATACCTAGTATTGATCGATTTTCAGCCTGATTCTTCCGAATTTACTAAATGTGTAGAGCTACCCATTGTACATTTCAGCCAATATGATATACAGGAGAGGAAACTCTACTTGCATCCCATTTTAATATCTACCTAAACTTTTCCGACCTGACCAACAATTTTCGACTCCGAGGTGTGAGTATCAGTGTTCCCTTGGGAAGACAATGGTTTGAATTGATAAGGTACATGGGTATCAAGATTTAGAATATCCTCATGATTGACATCTGTGAATTTCATCATTCCCTCTTACACCTAAAGCCGGGCCCACGCATCCAAGAACTCAGAGCCGAAGTGACCTTAAGACAATTCGTTCGGTAATGTGTGGGCTTTCTTAGGAAGAAATCTTCAATTCATATGACAAATCGTGGGTTCTTATGACAATGCATAGGCACATTTTTGGACTTTTCGTGACTCCCCAATTCGTACGAATTGCGAGTTCTTGAATGTGTGGGCCCGGCCTAACGAGAGATGCTAAAGCCAGGCTGAAACTAGCCTTTTACTCTAGGCACGGTGTAGCTGCTATGACGTCACAGTTCCTCATCAGCAACTGTAACAAGCGGACATCAATGGATTCTGTTCCATTTTTTAAACCCCAGGTTCCATTAATAGCACCACAGTACAGGTATAAACCAATCCTTGAGGTTCATTTTCATTACACTTGACCTATAAATGCCAAGTACTTATGTACTGTTAAACTCAGGATGTTTTTAGAGTGAAAAAAAGCGGAGATAAGAGAACCCGACCCCAGGGCCGTCACTCCAAAAGATGCTCGAGCAAGAATTCTTCAGGTCATATTGTAGACCGGGACCCTTATTCTAAGGCGTCTGCAGTGCAGTGTAATCATGTGGAGCAACTCTCTTCAAACGAGCATCCACACTAGATTGATGAGTATTTTTTTTCCTTCAGGGCCAGGTCTTGGGTTAAACCCAGAATTCCATCAGTCAAAGCACACATCTTTAATCATTTGACCCAGCCTGAGAAGCACTTCCTAGTTAGTTTACAAAGTATTTCCAACACTTGGGTTTCCCTGTGATAGATGGGTAAATAAAGTTTCCGTATGTATGATACAACACCCTGGCAGAGGATGAATAAATGCGAAGCGACTGACAGCTAGCCCCATATATACACCTCTAACAGCGTTTCTCCACCCCCAGCTAAACCCGTCTTTCCCGAAGGCACACCCAAAGCGTGCTTGATAAGAGGGAACACTTGACACAACGTTTACACGAGAAGTACATCTGGTTATCTGAGACGCTGACCCGGCGTTCCTTCCTACAGATCAATCTGAGAGGCTCATCACGTGACAGCGTGGCTAATCTCGCGTGAAGGAGCATGGATTAGTGAGAGTTTACTCTGCTGGGTCGCTCATGGTGCGATAAGGGCGAATAGGGGAGAAGGGAATATATATACCTATAAGTGGATATATATATGGCGATTTCCCCGCCATGCATTTGTGTACCAAATATAGCCCAGCCTGGTTGATGGCATGAACGATGGCAGTGTAACGTCTTGTGATTCATAGGCATTCCCGAAGCGACGATGATTTGGGTTCAGACAAGCAAGCTTCGGTTGCGATAGGAGAAATCAAACTGCCGAAGAGAATCGATGTGGTTCTGCTTATTCGTGGAACAAGGATTTGCCAGATGGTGTTTTGAGTATTCCCCAAATTTTCTCCATATTCTCCCTTTAAGTAGCAAATACTTAGCCAAGTGTGTCTGACAATATATCTGACAAAGCCACCTGCAAATATCACTCATATTTGAAGCAACATACACAACTGCAGGGCATTGATAACCAGACTTCACAGTAAGGTCACCAGTTTATCCTGTCGCCTTATCGGCCTCGATGCCGTATATATCACCATGTCACAATATACTTTTAGGAATGACGCATTTTCATGCAGTCAGGGAATTCCGACTCCCATCGGCAATCACTTTTTCTCTCCCTGGACAATGGAAGGAGTATAAGACCTTATTTCTTTTACCATTTCGGTTCCCTTGGTAGGTAGTATATATATATATCCAATTGCAGTTAACCTGCATCTATAGAGTACAGTAAAACATAACAGTACAGTAATACAAAATGTCTTTCTCCCCATTCAGTTGCATCGGTATTTGAATGCTTTACGTCGGAGGCATCCTGTATATGAACGAACGTATCTTGATTTCTTTACCACGTCATTCACCATGGCACTATGCGCTCCCATGATTCATACATAAACATCTGTACCACCTGTTCCTCCTATTAGTATTACTATTAGAACCAAATACATGAATGCTCTTTTACGTTGATTGGGAAAAATGTATTTCATGCAACTTTAAAATGACGTCAGTAGGAAATATTCCCTGATAATACATCCCGTGATCTGGAAGGATATTCCGTTCTCTAGAATGGTGTAATATATAGGGCCTTGTCCACCAAGCCGATTTGATATACAGTGATTAGTCTGGATATTCTAGAATCGATGGTAAAGCTAGTTCAGAGAACGAATCTTATGTAACCCAAATGAGGTAATAGGTGAGCATAAAATAGGTGTGACAGATTCTCATGCGATTTTCACAGAATCTAGTGGAAAAGAGTCCTCTGCGGCGCAAAATCGGATGAGAATCGGCTTAGTGGATTAGGCCTTTAATGCAAGTATGTACTTACCTAGCATGCGTTCTTTCACACAACGATACTCTCGCTCATATTTACATATTTTGTATTCACCTGGAAAAAGAAAAGAATACCTTTTGAGATATATGTATATATGTGACCCGCCGAGGGGAAAGGAGGCTCCAGGGCCAAATTTTCGAATTTGGGTTTATTATAGATTCTGAATCTGCATGTCCTCCTGAGTCAATAACCGAAAAAAATAGTTGAAAATTCCCAGAATTTGCCAAGATATGGGTTTTTTTTAAAAAGTTATGTCAGTTTTCAGTAGATGACCTCAAATAGGTTGGGGGAGTGACTCATTTTTCTGTGACACATCACATGTACAAAAAATAAATATTAAAAAATATTTTTTTTAAATGACAGGGATGTACAGAAGGGGAAATGAGCATCATAAAAATGAAAGAATTTTGTTGATACTCCAAAAAATAGTGAAGTTACAGACTTTCAAAGTTACCTCCCTCTCAGAATTACTAACATAAACATTTCTGACAGTGACGTCATAAATATGATGTGACTCCTAGCGGGAATACCAGGAACTATAACTCCCGCGCGGAGCCTCCTTTCCCCTCGGCGGGTCACATATATAGATCTATGGAAGACTATTAAACGAGGTCGTCTCTGCATCTGACATTTGTCAGCTGGAGATTACTGTAATTACAGGAAGTAAGCCGAAGACTTTAACAGAAATGACAAGATATTGCAAAATTTTGCAGTAATATTTGATATTACTGTATTCTGTATTCTGTTCGTCAGCAAATTACACTTTTGTTGTATGTCCAGGCCTTCTAGTATCTGCAGATCCTATAAGTCATAAAATGTTATTCATAATACCACAGAACTAGAGTTGTTTCTAGTTCTGTGATAACACATAATATACATATACATTCATATGCATGTATAATGCCATACATTAAACATGTATAATGTATGACATTACTACATATCCTCGGGTGCCCTCTTTATTCATTTGTAAGAGAAGGTAGATGGTTCGGACCAGAAGGATGGGTAATGAAGGAACATATTCTATAGAAGAGGATTGCTCTTTGTTCTCTTGTAAAATTCATCAATGCAATCCATCACATCATAGCTATACAACTGACACACTTACGAAACCTTCATTTGCATCATTATACTCAACAATGTATGGTATGTGTACCTACGTGAATGCCTGTTTCACGGAAGAATATCGGTCACCCGTACACACATCGATATGAATAAAGCCATATTTTCTTTCGTAATCTCCCATTTCAACCAATAATTAGAAGTTCGTGTCAGGGATCATTTGCACAAGCATACGTATTCCAATTAGGAGCGTATTAGGAGCGTATTTCATATGCTCCATATGGAAAATAACAACTGTAGATAAACTTTCCAACTTCTGAATATCGTCTTACTGTATTATATATGAGTTCTATAAATATGCCGATTCATCCCTTCTTATCAGTTACTACGGTATCGAATAGGATTTTGCGGTAGTGGGCAATTATTATTGAAACAAATGACATGAAATGGTCCCCCAGCAAACATATAATGACTTCGGTCTCAAAAGTCACGCACACATCTACTCATGTATACGTGTAACGATTCCATTATACTATATGAACATTTCCATCGAGCTCCGGGTACCTCCGGGTATCTCCGGACATCTCCGGATATCTCCGGGTAGTACACCCGGGCACCACTAGGAGTCTTCACTACAACAACTCATGATGATATTTGTACTTTGTATTACTTGATTACTTTATTATGAATTAATTATCCTCATTAACTGATCCGGACTTTAACCATGATGTTTATTACATATTTCTCTATTTATGTACAAGTTTGTACTTATTTCATTATTATATTTATTTAGTTATTCATGGTTTGTATTGCAAACATAGTCTGTTCTTGTGTTGAATATTATTGATATACCCAATGTACCTGTTCATTAATCGGGTTGAGGAGCAAGGTCTTCAACCCAGCACACAAGGAGGAATAAAGAGAATATATGACTGAAGTATTTCACTCTTGATGTTATATCTCGGAGCTGCATTTGACACATAGAATATTTCAACCCTTGGTCCTTTGGAACTTTAATATAATCCGGCCACTATAGTTCCTATCCTCCCATCTCCTGCTATCGATATCCATAATATATTTATTCTCGCAGAAGTAAACCTATACGATCACGAAGTATCATTATTTAAATATCGATTAGTATTAAGCCGGAGCTGAAACACAGATGTACGATTGCCACTCAGACATTGGAAAGAACATAGGCAAGAGTCACAACATATGTGTATGATATGTAATATCTTAGCATGTTGTTCGCAGGAGGAAAAGGACCATAGGAAACCGAAATATATATATGTACATGGGAAATGAAATATTGATACATGATTATGTGATTGTGTAATGACCCATTTTCGTGAAGAAAGCTACATTTCTGACTGTTAAATATATAAATTGATAGGGCACACCTTTTGGAATATATGAATAAGACACAACACGGGGGGGGGGGAGGTTTTTATTTTTTATTATTGTTTTTTCTAAAATATTGCTACTCCTTTTCTGTGAGGTTTGTAGTAAATGCCTAATGTGCGAGGCTCTTATTGCTGTTCTTATCTGGTGTGATTTGTGATATATATATATATATAGATATAGCAATAGAATTTTTTTGAAGAACTATGAAATATTATTATTATTATCCTTTTTGTATCGACAACAGCATACTCTGAGAATAGTGTAACTGTTACATAATGTTTTTTGCTGAATAAAAATATTTAAATACAAATACATACACGTGCAGCGTACGTGCGCAGATTTTATATTTAGCAACTGACGTAATGCATTCATAGTATGGTCGGCACTGCTGCGCCTGACAAGGTTGGTTTCTAAGACAATATTTAGTAGATGAGCCCCGTCCACCAGTGCGACACAACAGTCATCTCAGATACAGGGATAATCTGTCAAGATACCGACCTCGAAGGGACCAATTCTTAGGTGAAATATATGGAAAGCCGTTTATACATATAACCCAAATGTACAGAATTTTAGTAATACTTTTCCTGATTTACCTAACCATATTCCTGATGAGCCTTTTTCTTTTTGAACTGACATCCTATTTCGGGAGAATTGGTCCAGCTCGGCGGCCAACCCGGAATGAATTAACCCTAAATCGGGAGAACTAGTAGGCTAACCAGGAAAATGAATGACGAATTAACCATTGGAAATGCATGCGAGTTGGGGAAATTTTTTCCGGGTTAGCTGAGAACTGGCTAAAGAGAAATAGTGCTTTTCCGAAATAGCAGGGTGTCTAGAGAATTAGATCTTAGCTCGGAGTGAATTAACAAAAGCTATGCCCCAATCAGGAATTGGTGAAGTCTAAGTAGGAATGACGGAAAGGGAAGATTAGCTAAATATTAAAAACACAATTTGGGAATTTTAGGAATTTTCCGATTTCGTTTCTAATTCTCTGCTAACCCGGAACAAAATTCCCCAGTTCGCATGCATTTTCAATGGTGAAATCGTCAGTCATTTTCCGGGTTAGCCTACTACTTCTCCCGGTTTGGGGTTAATTTATAACATGTATAAATGGCTTTCCATAGAAATATATACTACCAAAGTAGCCCAGATCCCATCATGCTTTGTTTTAATTGCCCTGTTCGCAATGTCTTATGCTTAAATAACTGATGAGGGAGAGAGCGACTTGTTCATTCTAACTAGCCCTAATCTTCTTGACTTACATTATTTGTTTTACTGATATAGAAGACTATAATGTTATTTATTTTGACCAGGCAAGCTTGAAATAGTTCCAGACTTGCCTTCAAACTCAACAAATCGTACATCTGAAGCTAGCACTATACTATACATTTTTGTATGGTTTGCTCGTGCTCCATTATCTCAAGAAATTCTCTATAAAATGTTTAGCCACCCTTACAAATAAGGAATGTACTACATAATTTCAAAACACATATATTCTTCTCATCAGTTAACAATAACAGAAAAATAGCTGTGACGAGGCCAGGGGGAGATGAACACCAATAATACTACACGTTGCGATTTCACAAAATATATATTCTGTTTTCGATAAAATTTGTCAGCTTTCACAAATGTTAAGGCAAGACCTTCGGCACTGTTTGCTCGAGGATGTGAGTCGAGTGGATATGTCACAGTCGACTGTCAGGGGAATAATTGATTTTGTTGCTCACTACTATGATCAACAATGGAATATGTTGCGGTCTGGTGCATTCAAGATCGAGTGAACCATGTTTGGCGATGTATCAGATTTTTTTTTCATACAGGCGTCCTAAAGTGTATGGCAATATGTAAGTGTTTAGGTTTTTCGGTTTTCTAGGCATTATCTAGTACTGTTATGCTGTGCAGTCAGTACTACGTATTATAGAATATCATTACTGGTGCCTTTCCCGCTATAGTTCTGCAAACAAACAACTCATTATAAATGTGTTGCATGTCAGAGATGCATGTCTAAACGTATAAGGGTCAGATTTTCAGAAAATGCACACAATTTTGGCAGCGGTACACATTTAGTAAATTCTGCTAAATTAGGCTGCAATTTGGCCAAAACTAGGTAAATTCGAGAATATTCGGCATTGCATTGGTTCTAGCAATCTGTTTGGTTAGGTTGAACTGTATTTTGAATTTGATTTTCGTCTGAAATTTGGGTTATTTGAGAGGATTGGCGAAGTTGAATTGTACATTTTCTGAAAATCTGATCCATGAGTAGGAGAAGAAAGCTATTCTGTAGAATGCCAATATCACTCACACGGTTCCATGACGTCATACAAAAGGTCACTTCTACCGACGGTTCGTCAGCTGGGACTGTAGAACACACTCCAGCTTAAAATGCCACTACTAGACAGCATTTGTTGCAATTCCCTCCACACAAAGGACAATGCATACAAATAGTTTTCGATTTGTCTTTTGGTGGACAGAACCTCTGCAATCGGCGAAAAGGCATATTGCGCCGGTTTATAAATACGGCATTCCCACTGAGCCAATCAAATAGATTTAAGTAGCCATTTTTAGTTTAAATGGCTTGGACATTTTCCAAGTTGAGGAACTGCTGAAGATTTGTACACTTGCGCAATTTAAGCCATCCATAATTGGCAAAAGGCCAGGATCATGAACAATGGTAGGGCTTAAATGTATGGGAGCAATTATATAGATCAAGTGTACACTAAAGGGTACAGTTTCATCCAGCTTTTTGTAATTCAACGGTTGACGAGATCATAATTCTGTATAGTATCATCTATTAATTAACATAATGGCAATTTAAAGGCACGGTGCCATTTTCTGTATAAACCATTAAAGTAAATGCATTCGAAAGTTTGATTAATTAGTAAATCAGTTCTTACTAGTTTTTATATAATAGTATAGTCAGCCTTCTAGCATCATTTCCTATACTTCTTACAGATTGAATGACTAGTAGAAATCTCATTGGCAATGCCACGTGCTAGAATTGATAGGAATGTGGTTGTTTATGTTCATGCCTATGCCCATAGACATGGTGCTTGGCAGTGGAATAGCATCTAACTGCTATTATACCGGCCAACTACATCACGGCGAAAGTTTTTCCGGATCCTCTCAATGCTAAACTGAGCTTACATACCGCAAAAGTTTGTTTTCTGCCAAATCCAATCGAGCATTCTTCTCTCACTTCCTGGAACTTGGAAAGTGCCATAGATCTCATTCTCTATTATTAGCATTCGGGCTATGGAAACTTGAGTAATCGCCCACTCTGCAGGAACTGGTTTATATGAATGCAACTAGTAAAACGATCTGCAGAATATCCACTTCCATTTGTTTCCATATTTAAGAGAAAAACGTCAGATAGTTTCCCACTTCCCATCTCCGCTTCCCATCTCATATTTTATGTCGGATAGCTTCCCATCGACCATAGGATGTGCTGTATTGGCATATATACACGGATATATTATATATAAATTATATATAATACATAAAATAATATACACGTGTGTAAAATATGCAAATAACGGAGCTTATCGTAAAGAAATGGTTCTGTTATATCTTCTTACACAACTATTCATCCTCCCTTAATCATTATTTTATCTCGAGTGATGGCAGCTGTTGATTACATGGACATAGGGCAGCTCCTCTGAGTATTTATTGTAGTCCTCTGTGACTTGTTCTAGCGATAGGGAAGGGACAGTAGAGAGAGCGAGATGTCCCTGCTTGGAATGATGGCCTAACTCCCTCGGTGAACCTTGGTGTATCAATGAATGGGAATTGGTGCCTAGATGTACACAAAGTGATGGCTAGAGACAAAGTCGGAGGATTGGGGGTCAAGTTGTGAATGCCATCCTACTCTTGCCTGTATAATAGTGACTGCAAAGAGTAACCTGGGTCTTGGTTCCTTCTCAGTATAGTGTCTTCTCAGTATCATTGCACTGTATATTTGCAGATCTACGCAATTGCCTTGCACTGAGGTAAAATAATTTGTATAAGTAGCTATAGCCCAATGTATCTATGTACTACTGTATTGCCTTTCCGCCATGCTTGATTAGATGGGTCAGATTTTCAAAAAATGTACAATTCACCTTCACCAATCTTCTCAAATAACCCGAATTCCAGACGAAAATAAAGTTCAAAATACAGTTCAACCTAACCAAACAGATTGCTGGACTTAATGTAATGCCGGATATACTCGAACTTACCTGGTATTGACCAAATTGCAGCCTAATTTAGCAGAATTTACTAAATGTGTACAGCTGCCAATTGTACATTTTCTGAAAATCTGACCCAGATATGGGTTGTGTTCTGTCCTCTGGAGAATTTGAAATCAAGTGTGTGTCAAAAATTTATATAATTATTGAGATAGCCTATACAGCATATATACGGGGGAAAGACCCTGCAATTATATTAGATGTGTTTAAATACTAGTATAGATGGATAAATGGATAATTGAAACGTTACGCAGTTCTCGACTGATATCATGGACACTGCTTACCATACTAGGGGATGTAGATTTCAAATTGTAAATGGTATAATGAACTGCTAGCACTCGGATCTGACCTTATTATGTCAAGAATATACATATTGTGAGTGCATGAATAAGATCTTCTCCACAATTTATCATATACTAATGACAATTATTCTCCACTACGAAATAAAACATATAATTAAAATCTCAGTCTCCCGTCTTATAATGAGTAAAGACTTTGTTATGACACATTACGCAACATTGCATAACCTCAATAACATTATAAGACCTTAACAACTTTCTTATATCCAGTTCATGTAATCAATCTATGATTTTATGCTATCCGTTCATGTGTCGAATTGCATAGCATAGCATTGTGTTAAGGTATGATGGAAGAATACAAACGAACGTGTGGTCTTCGTGAGAAGAGCGAAGCAACTGATTTAATGAACTAGAATCTGTACACATGTTCCTTCAGGATGTGGGTAAAGAGTAGGGGGCGGAGCCCTTACGTAATACCTATAGCTTAGCATGAATAAGTAGACTTGCACAGTACTGGATAGCTAAGTATAATTAGCGATTTTAGAAATGAGATAATATAATTAATAGGTGATAATTGATAGATAATGAGGTTACACAATGTTACGTAATGTTACATAACAATTGTATTGCATTTTTTTTTACTTATCTAAATCTTTCATCCACGGAAATATACGGTGTCGTTATATTTTAGGACGGCCGTCTTTTATATAAAATTCCGTCTCTGGGCCATAATAATAAAAGACTGCCCTTTATAGAAGTGGGTGAGATTGGTTGCTTCACGCCATTATCAACACATTTAATATGGTTATATCAAGGGTGGGAGAGCTGAGAGGGAGGCAGATTATGATCATACCCAGGAAATAGTGATAGAGAAGAAGGGAGAGAGAGACAAGAAAAAAGAGATAGAAAGGCACTTTACTGTCCTTTATAAATCAATTATGTAATTAAATAAAATCAGTAAAACAGCATCCTTTATTGTAATAAACCTATGATTAAATCCGTTAATAGGCACTTACTCACTTCTTAAATTAAAAAATATCTGTTGTAACATCAGTCACAAAGACAGACCCAAAAGCGCAACAATCTTTCTTATTGTTTCAATTGGGCTTCGTGATGTCTTGAGCGTTGATAACATTGTTCCGGAAAGCGATTTTCTTTTACTAATTTTAGATTTCGTAACGAGATGGAGGTCTTATTAAGGCAGTTGCGGAAGTCTTCCCTTATAGAAAGAATAAAATAAGCAACTGGAAAAATTCCTGCATCAAAAAGGCAGCTTTAGGTGGAAATATCGTATTAACATTAAATGTAACTGATCCACCAGTGTCCATATTGGGACACCCAACAACATTAACAGTTACTAGGCACTGTCTCCAAGGTGGAGGGGGGGGGGGCAGCTGTGGACCAATGAAATCCACCTACATATTGAACCATTCCATTGTTGTCAGTTGCTGCTCGCCCTTCCACCTCGGCAGGTCTCACCATTTTGACCCAGGTTTTGAACTTTTAATGTTTATCGTATGAATTCAAATCACTATGTTATATTAGGGTGAATAAACATTATTCTTGGTTAGGCCAAACGTGAGTCTCAGCATTACCTCTGTACCTCTGTTGGGGGGAGGGGGGGGGGGGTCACCAATAAATGTGTAATGGTTTAAATCGATTTTAAGATGATCCATTGCCCTTATTCATATTTTATCTCATATTATATCCAATCACTGCCACCAAATTGTGGAATTATGATTGATAATTTATATAATTACAAATGTAATTCAGTTTATTTCTAGGGATAAAATATCATTGACTATAATGAGACTTCCCAGTTCCTAATTGCATTCCAATTCATTATTATATTACACAATTAGAAATGTTGTTGACGTCCCTATTTCGCACTCTTTAGTAAAGCAATATCGTAGAATATAATTGATGACGTTCAATGAGAGCAGATTAAGAGGGTCAAATTTAATTTAACAGATATTGATAACGAAGTCAAAATTAGTTTTCAACATTGCAGTTCATATGATGGAACACGCTGAAAACTCTAATTGTACAGATACAGAAGCCTTGGAATTAGATCCAGCGTCGATAGACTTAACTTTCCTTCTGATTAATTCGAATAATTTGATTACCCATGAAGTTTTAGTACTTCCAACCCTAAATGAGCTAGCCGACTGTGATTATTAGGGCCTTGAAATATAAATGATTGATATCCTCAGAAGATGAAATAGCTAGTTTGATTATGATTAACTGAATAGAATCATTCCTGTAAAATGGGACCATGTTCATTAACGAACCAGGCCGTTGAACTACTGGGTGAATCAAAATACTTTAGAACACATAATATTACTCTTGTCAGAAGCGCATAGATAATCACTGTTGATCAGGTTCTCATTGTATTTCGGAGGCATCACGGTCTGAGTCTATCAGAGTTGCACACACTAGGATCCAATTAGAACCAATATGCCAGACCAATTATTACGTAAGGATGTTAAAACGTACTCATGTGGGAGTGTCGTATTTTAAGAGGACGCGCTATTACTAGAATAGGATAGAATAAGTTTGAATCAAATAAGTTTGAATAAAAGATTGCGACTAATTATATTATCAATTTGTATAACTTAAATGAAGTCATGCTTTGCCGTGTTCAAGAACAAACCATTAAGGCAAATCAAAATGAATGTTGTTCAGTTGATTCTCTTTTAAACTGAGGTATTTCTATCGTTCAGGTCGTATAAAGCAGTTTGAGTGATAAATGATCGATTTAAGGACGGTACCTTATGGAAAGTATAACTCTACTTGGAATCGAATACTTTGAACAATTTCTTTTTGATGTTATAATACACATGTATATTTATCCAAAAGCTTAATTTAATTTGCAAAGAATCGAATGGTTTTGTAACAGCTAGTAACAAATCCAATCTCGGATAAAGTTAAGACATTCAGGAATGAATTTTGCATTCACAATTAGTGGCAGACACGAATTCAAGGATTCCATGCGTGAAAAACGTATCATTGTCTTAACTAACGGTTGTCAGGTTGCTTCCCTGATCACCCCCCACACACCGCAACATGTAATTCATTCCCCGTCATGCTGTGTTATGCTTTACACCAAATCAAAGTAGAACATTTTTGTTGAAAGATACTCAACCTTTACAAAATGTTAAATTAGAATTAAAAGGAATGTACACAATCATTATGAACAGTTTGATCTCTATTTTATAAAGTCCTCTCTAACCACACCAGACATCATACGTTATTTTATGGCCTGACAAAGGTCCATGGTGCAATTAAAGAGGATAAGTAATTGCATTAGTATATATACCATACGTGTATGACTAAGACCCATTTTCTATGAATCCTGAAAGGAAACGTGGGTGGAAGGTAAATCTATGAAGTAGGCTGACATAGCCACTTAGAAGCTGAGTCACTCACCAGGCCAGTAGTAATGTTTGCATCCACAATAATTAGAGATGTCCTTTACCATACACTCCATCCTGCACGCCTCGCGGCTATAATTAGCGTAAAACTCCAAGGGATTAAAAAACTCAGGCGAGTCCGTATCAACACATCCTGAGAGCGATGAGTAAATATTCTGAAAATAAACACATTAAAGAGATTGGAACAGCGAGAAAGACATTTATAGTAAGATGCTTTAAATTGATGGACTTATCCGGTTCTTTTCAGAGTGAGACATGCACAAATTTGGTAGAGATATCATAGTTGAATTCATTGATGGCGATAGTTCTTTAATATTCTGTGTGAATAGTTATACCAAAATACGTATATTCATGCTCGTGGTTTATTTTGAGAGTATACAAATTTTGCATGAATATAGCAGAGGGAGAAATGGTCAAATATTGTGACGAAAGAAAGGCTTTGTTGGTGATTTCTTCCGTATATATAACAACCGAGAGTACTGGGTATGTCTACATATTTAAATGACCTATTTGACTTGAAAAGGATCGATTGATATCTTAATTCAATAATTAGTCTACAACCAGAATATGAAAAGGTTTCATATGAAATCACGGCAGAAATCCCTGAGCATACTGTTTTTCAATACTGGCCACAAATATTATTGATATCACATTCCTGGACTCAGAATGTCATAAGGGTTATGACAAAAATGATACACACGAGCAAAGAATTTAGACAGATGATTGGACTTAGTTTCTACCCCTCTTTAGTATCTGACAGTGAATGCTTTGCTACACGATGCATTAACGTTGTTTCGGTGTACAAGCAACAGTAAGTAGGTTACTATAATACGTTCCTATGAAACACTGGATTTTATATTTGGAATATTCACTCGGAAGATTCCAACTATCCCTAGAATGATTTCTTATAGAACAAAACTGATCGATATCAAATTACACAGTCGTCATAAGCGATCTATCATGGAAAGGACAGCGCTACGCCATGTTTGTAAAGTATTTTACTGTGATATTTGACAGGAACCACTCTGTGCAATGCTGGTAGGTTGTTGAAGCTATGAGCTTTATGATCGAACACCTTCAAGTCACAACTAAACAGCTAGTATTAGAAATAATTCGGCTCGATTCCCAGTTATAACAGGCATCTAGGGCTTCTCTAAATTCTTTAAATGGCCACTGGCCGAAGTGTGGAGACAAATTTCAGCCGAAAAGCTGAAACAAATGAATATTTCAAAGCATCCTTTTGGCTGTCATTGCACGGGCAGATGGTAACAATAATTATAAATGGACATCGTCGGTTGAATGGTCGTGAATGCATAGCTATAATGATAATATTGAGGAAATACATTAATCCGAGCATTTTCACCTGCAACTTGAAGCTGGGAATAGCCGATGAGGGAGATGAGGGCAGGGAAGCGTTCGTTCATATGAGTTGATTGACGCTCTTGTCATAAGGCACGGTATCTATATAGCTTCAACACTGTATGCAGTGCTCCATGAGAGCTTAGAGCAGTATGGTATGGCACATTACTCCAATATGAGCGTGATGCATAACATGAACTTGGTCCATATAAGTTGGCCAGTATAATATATAAGCCTGACACCCAGAGAAGGACAAATAAATCAACACGATTTGAAGCCAGAACTATGTGCTCCTGGTAATTGTAAATGGGCTTTCTTTTCCTATGTGCAGGTAAAAGAGGAATTGCTTGTGTTCCTTGCTAAAAGTTGAAGTACCACTATTTTCCTAGACTCCCCCTAGAAACTATTGGATGCATGAAAGTCTGCCCACCACACCTGGCTGGGAAATGGGATTCATTTCTTACCAACGCTAATTTCCGCCTTTGAAATCGCCCATCCGCCATTTCGTTTACTTTTGTGTTGCTTTCAGAGGAAAGTTTAAAAGTTGCCTTCAAGTAGGCCTAAAGATCTGTGATGGTTTGTTTCTGTGTTTCTTTTATTTCTATAAGCATTCAACATTACATCGATATTTTCAGCTCATAATAAAGAGAGAATAAAGTTGTTACAGTTACTACGATATAGCATGCAGATGTACAATAAAATAGAACTTCTACAAAATATTACCTCATTACTTCTACAGAGAATATACTCCTTACCTTTATATCATACTCATTCAATTAAGACATATATATACACATTTCTTGTTTTTTCACAGTGAAAGAAAAGGCTCTAATGAATGATTGAAGTACACACCGTGCATCTATACATACGTTCCGAAAGTCTTCCAAAGAAATGTTCTTATACGAGTCATACACGGTCCATTCACACTATAGGCTCGTTTCCCAATGCTTCAGGTGCAGTGAGCTATACTCCAACTATTCAGATTTGACTATTTCAGACTATTTGATCATTCTCTTTGATCTCCTTGCTTTTAACAACACAATTCATAATAAATACATCTAAGAGAAAGAATATTATGTCTTCCCCTCTGCCGAGCCATACTGATATCTAGACTTAATATTTCTGAGGCCTGAGAGTTGAAGGTTCGCATTTTATATGCCAATTGCGCTTTCCATAGTATGGCACCCTGTTTCCTCTCTCAGCCTGATATCAACAATATACGAAAGTATGATGTCAAAAGAAGGCGTAAAGCCACACCACACACATACACATTTATAATATTTATAACCAACATTTTCTCCATCTACACAGTAATTTTGGGTAATAATCCTGCATGAGAGCTCTCACATCCATAAGCTTAATTGATATTTATAAATAATTACTAAGTTTTCAGCATGCCGTGACAGATGGTCTCTTGCAGACCTTTTGCGCAAATCAAATCCATCCTTAAATGTGTGTACAGTTTTAATTCAATACTTTCAGACAAAAGATATTAATGCCATTAGTGCCAAGCAAGGACAGCCTGCATGTTCACTACGCCAGACAGAGTTGTTCTCATAGTTTCTGATATTCTTTGCACAAAGCAGAATACCTGGTCCGAACTTGTATCCTAAGAACGTGGTCGAACAGGAAAATTACAAAATGACAAAGCTGTACTCATTATTGATAATCATTAGCAGCCAATTAGCACGACTCTATCCAATGATCGGGACCCTCGTCCTCTAATCTCCGTTAATGATACACAGATGCCTATTATGTGGACACAAGCAGACTAGACATAATTGATTTTCACAATATTTTACCTGGAACTGGATCCTGGCTTCTTTCTGGTTATACTCGTGTCAAAGACGATCGAAACGCAATAGATATCATCTTCATGGCTTTACATGAAAATCAGGTAGCGCAGTTTGTTACCAGCCGTGAGAGGTTACATCTAATGAAGTTGTTGACTAGTTCTATGTTTGCTAACCAGGGATTGTATGTATAATGTAATTAGATCGACAACGATTCCAAATAATTATGTACAACCATTAATTGTTTTATTATTTACGACGGCAGCAGTAGTTATTGGGAGAAGGTATACTTGAATTAATGAACAATATCAAGGCAATCTCCCCCAATATCAAACCATACTAACACTTGCTAAGTGTCAAACCACACTGAAAATCTACAAAGCAGGGGAGATGTTCATAAAAAGTGCTAACACGGATACTACCCCTCATTGACTACAACTCCACCATATAACACTTGCCAAACACGCAAACATAAAGAACATTGAACGCATCCAAACACGAGCAGTCAGGATTACAATCTGGACTAAGTAGAAGGAATCGGTGCTACAGACAAACTCACATCCCTGGAACTAGAAACGATTGACGCCTGGAGGTTAAGGCACCTAATATGCCTCATGTATTTACTTAGGCCAAACAAAAATAGGTGTGTTTCCGATTTAACCCCCCCCCCCCCGTACCTAGAAAAACCTTACCCTACCTAAATTTTGTTTTACCATACCTGATTTTTTCCCCATCATATCTTACTTTTTTTGCATTTTTTGACAAAAAAAAGCAGGAAAACGTGTTTTCCTAACCCGAAACTGTCAAAAAGCACATTTCCCATGTTCAAAACAACTATTGTTATGAAAAAGACATTTTTTTACAGTTCCTGGGAGGTGGTTTCCAAACAAAAAAAATTAACAACAAAAAAGTTACCACCCCCCTACCTAGTTTTCAGCCAGATAAATCGGAAACACACCTATTTTTTTTTGGCCTTAAGTGCTCTTATGAACAACCCACCAACAACCACACTCACACAAAGAACACTTGTTGGCAACATATCTTCAACCTCACCTGTCCAAAACTCAGACTCTCAAAATAATCCCATGCTACAAAGTGGCAAAGCTTTTGAATCACCTCTCTCCTCAACCAACAAATTAATACAACCCCAAATCGCCTATACCCTCACATCAAACCCTGCTTTAAATAGGGTAATGCTGAAACGTCCTGCTGATCTACACCATCCATGCAAAAATCAACAACTGACCAATGCACTAAAAGACATTCTGACATCCCCCTCCCCCCGCCCACACACACACATCAACAAATAAGATGTCATCTGTTAACATACAGCTGACTCACCAAAAATTCACCCGGCTCATTATCTTCTCACCCACTCCCTCTCTCCGTCCATTGTCCCCGAACTCGCCTTGCACTCCGCAAAATCATCGTCTTAATAAATAAACCTCATTATCCACATAATGGTTAATCTAACTGTAGAAATATTATGTAGACTATTTTCTCCAGAATTAGCTGGACACAGCAGTGGGTGGAACACCATTGTTCCTGTGAGCCCATGTGTCAATGATTTCAGCAGTATTATTACTGACATTGTACACCGTACATGCCTTATTGTAATATCTTTGTCTGACGCTAGCTGAATAAACATACTAAATAAAAAACAGAAAAAACGCAATAGTCATAGATAGTCTACCTATGTTCCATTTTTCAGGGAGGTAGACGACCGAAATGTTGCAATCAGACTTGTTTGTTCGCCAAGAATACTCCTCATGGATGGTACTTGGATTCTTTTATAATAGACAAACGATGCTATGAGGAAAAACGCTAAACGGTTCTGTATGGAACAGCACTTGATTCAGATATTCGTACTAATAAAGACACATTGCGATAAATGCTTTCTCCTTCTTCTCAGAGGGTTGGGAATATAGAGTTTTAATGTTCAATCAGCAGGCAAGAAGAGTTAGGTAACAGAGGTAGTTTAGCTGTAATGAACGCAATGGGTTTGCCTAATGTGCCACTTGTACGATTTCTAAGCGTATTAGGAAGCAATATATTGCCTATATGTGTGAATAGGATTCCATGTAGATGCGGCTCGGAATCTCCTAATGTCCTTTTATCTCTACAGCTTAGCTTTTTATAAGAATATGCTCGTCTTCGATAATGGATAATTAAACCTTTGGTAGTGGTAGTGGTAATAGCGATGAACCGTTAGAAACATAGTTAATGGACCTTGCATGGTTATTTGTTTAACTTAACATTGTGCCAAAGGGCTTGTTAAAGAGAATAATAGCGTATTATAATGTATTTAATTTACCCATCGAGGGGTATGGAATATATTTATATATACAAATACAAAAATGTGATCTTACATGTACACGCTATAATCATTACATAATAATGTGATGTGTCACAGGAACATGAGTCACAATTCGCCAAAAAATGGACTTTGAGATATTATCATATTTGAAAAAATGAGATCAAGTCGATTTCAATGATGGTAAACTTAAGGACATCTAAAAAGTACTTCTATATCATTTCATGCGTGAGAAAATAGTTGTTTATATTTCTTGAGGGTCAATCATAATAAATTGGTTAGATATATACTGTTCAGGTTGACCTCAGAAACACATAGATTCATTTAACACAGTCTTGGAGTTTGGTGCATGGATTGCTATTACTACGAAAACTAAGCTGTCACAAATAAAAACATTCCTATAAAGGCGTTTGACAAATGTGAAATTTCTGCGACTTGTGACTCATTTATCTGAAACATATCACATATGGTGCAGTGTACTTAACGCTGTGTTGTGCCGGCCAGTACTAAAGTGAGCTCATAATCAGGGGAGAACTTTGATACATACTATGCAAGCTTATTATGGCAATATCAATATGAAATAGGTAATGCGTATTATCAACGAGTCTGGAACAGAAGAGTTGGAACTCATGAGTCGGCAGAAAGATGTAACAAATTTGCCCATCTTATCTTGGAAACTGATGGCCCAGGCGGTCACCCCTTTCATCTGAGGTTGTTTGTAAGTTCTTAAAGGGCCTTCAGTCTCCCCTCTCATTTTCCGTTTTGGGGGATGCAAGTGAAGTTTCTTTCATTATTGTTTAAATATTGCATAAATCTGATTTATAAGTTTACAATCAGGTTCAGAACATCTATAGCTCAGGACCTGTACACCTGATTTGTGAAAATAAAATAAAACTGAGCAAGTATCATGAAGTAATTCATTTTTTGACTAATTTTCAATCAGTTTTTTCCATTTGATCATATCTTTCGATTTGATTTGAAGCACATAAAACATATCAATGTGTAGCCTACTGATTTCTCCATCCATAGGTCTCATGGTAATTCTTCAAATCAGATCGGAACAATGTTAAATGTGGTAATAATATCCATTTCTCTGTATGAATTAATGAGTTGAAATTTGCCAGAACATAATACAATTCCAATGGTGTCCTATAACTCAGATTAGCTCCTTGACATCAAAGGAATCCATAAGTAGCTGCTCCTGCAAAGATTGGATGACTGTCTACAGTTTTCTATAGTAGTATCAAACATAATGTGTGAAATTAGAGCGCAAAGAAGTAAAAACCTGTGTTTTACAAAGACGAAGACAGCTTAAGGTAATCTTTGCTTAATATGGTCACACCGCTTTTTCTCCCCTGCTTCAGATTTTTGTCTGGAATGATAGCATACTATTCCTGAACCCTTCATCCTTATTACTGGATGCGCTTACGACAATGGGTAAGTCCATGTGGTAGTTTATTGCCATATAGACAATGTTATAAAATGTAATAAATAAGCCTAAAGTGCTGCCTCACACCAAGGATAAAGAAGATATAACCAAAACAAGGACCAAAAAGAACAATCTTCGATAATGCAACGCTGACATTTTATTCCATTTAACTGGGGTTCAACACTAGAGAGTGCCTTTATTTTAATTAATGGACATTTTAGATATAGGATCTCGATGTTAGAACAAAATGATTCAGCATTTAGGGTCAATGTTTATTCATTATTCCCATCATTTAAGGGCGAGCTGGAAGATCTACCTGTAGAAGCGACAGTCCTTTTCTGTATATTATTTCAAGACAGAATACAAATTCTATATTATAGCTGCTTGGATATTATTTTACCGGTATCTGAGCTCTCCAAATTGATGAATCTTTTATTGATCGAGAAATACAATTATGTCAGAAATAATCAGAAGCTTCAATAATCGACAATACAAATCAGAAGATATAATAATCGCCAATAGAAATAGTTTAATAATTTCTGTATATATCTTCTCTCATTGCCTTGAATATATACTTTTCATTCAATCCTTAAAAATAGCATTGCTTGTATACTTCGCCAGAAATAACCGTTTTGATATTTTTGTTAAGATGGGCTCGCACATGTATCAATACTTCGGAGTCTTGTCCCCAAGCCTTCCTCCTTCTCAGGAGAAGTATTGAACCATAATACAAATAAAACAATGCGCCACACAGAGTATTTTTCTAAGGAAATTGAGATCGAATGCAATTCCTCCAAACCACTTTTCTCTTTTTTTCTTATTTCAGAAATCGATTTACAGTATACAAGGCCCTCCTTTTGAAACACCGAGGGACATAGGTTCGTATTTGTCAAACTACACATGAATGGACGTATATTGTGAATGAAAGACAAGTTTATGAACATGAAGAGGTTAAAAGAAATAAGAAGAATGAATGCCTTGCATCAGCAGTTGAAGATAGCGTTTGTCATAACAATAGAGAAATGTCCTACGTGGGTAATATAGGCTTTAGTGACCAACAGGATCAAAACCCAGAAGACGAGGAGAGGGATGAGGTGAATTGAATCCAAGTCCCTGAACGATATTCTAGTTTCTCTGTACTCTATTTATCATTGAACGTTTTCTATGTGGTTGGACTTTTCAAATCCTTTGTTCGCTATACAGAGTTTATTTTCATTCTTGGATATTGTTACACCATGTTGTAGCATACTGATCAAATTTAATATTGGAAACATGACTTCACTGCCTGATGTAAAATAAAACTGATTATAATGCAACTGATCCATCAGTGTCCATATTGGGACACCCACAACAGTTACTAGGCACTGTCTCTAAGGTGTGTGTGGTGGTGGTGTGTGTGTGTGGGGGGGGGGGTACCTGTGGGCCAATGAAATCCACCTAGATATTAAACCATTCCATTGTTGTCAGAACTTGCTGCTCGCCCTCTTTTCTAGGCAGGTCTCACGATTTGACCCAGGTTTTAAACGGTTGATGTTTATCATATTTAATCACTATGTTAGTATATTGGGGTGAATAAACCATATTCTTGGTTGGGTCAAACTGGAGTCTCAGTGTTATATTTGTTGTGGGGTGGGGGGCGAGGGGCACCAATATGGAACACCAACTTTATACTGTGCCGAATATCATTGTTGGCTTATTCAAATAAAGGTGCAGACATCGCTGCCAGGGAAGAAATCCCTAGCCCCATCCAAGCCTCCAGGAGATGTATCCTGGGATCGGGGACATTTGCATTACACATTTCCGTTCAGTTTTATGTCTGTTGGGGTCATTTATCTTTTGACACCGAATAAGCATTATCTATTTATATCACTCAATAGTAAAGGAAATGGACATTGATTGTTCGACAAATGCATCTATCCACAAGAAAATGACCACAGGAACATTAGGACTACAGAAATAAAGACTGAGCAAGCATAGAACACTTCCATTGAGACTTCGTGTACAATGATTTCCCTTCTAAAAGAAGAAAATATTGCCCTACATGACATTGTATGCAGCTAATAACAGCACTACACGTCTCTATCTGAAAAGCGCCATCAACTACATTTCGAGGATAGACTACTTATAGCTCTCTCCATCAGAATTAAAGAAAGTCAGACAATGAAATGAACAATGTAAATCACAGCCTCGCTTCTCAGCACAGCTCTTGGACATGGATGTCTTCCCATGCATGCATCTCCATTTTCGCTGTCCTTAAAACGGTTCAAAGTGGAGTAGTGGCCCTAATGCAGGTCCTTAAAATGCCTCAAGCATTATTCGCTAACCTGTTGAGCTACAGCGCAACAAAAAAACCCTTTCCTCTGCCTGTCAGATGTAACAAATCCTGACATCAATGTGTTGTAGGTCTATATCGCTGCTGCACATGTAGTGAACACCTGGATTTTACGTTAAGAGTAGGACTCCTACTATTATGAATCCTACACATCAGTGAACTAAAAAATAGTTACAATGTATATAGCGCATTGCATAAAAGCGCATTCCACATTTCAACAAAGGTATGTCTAGCAGTGTATATATGGCTTCAAAGTGTCAACGCTGAGGGAATCCGTCTAGTCTAAAGGCAGTCAGCCACCAGCTCTAGGGGGGACATTTTACGATCCATTGAATTAGAGACAAGCCTAGACGTAATCTATACTAGGTCCGGATAGAAAACCTTTTCTTGGCTGGTTCTGCACATCGTTCATAGAGGGATCTATCACGTACGCATGCATTTTAGTGTTTCTAGAACTAATAACCATTTAGAAGTACTACTGATCTGTCTTATCTTATTATTATATTCTGAAGTTTTCATTTCAACCAGCACATACGTGAGATAATTGGCAATTGGTTGGTTATACATACATGTACACCTTTGGGCGATACAATCAGAAAATACGCTTGATATATACTAGATCCCATACAACTCAAATAAGAATTCGTTGTTGGCTTCTTTCTTTTATTTCTCTTTACATCTCCTAATGTCAATAGGGCTTCCTGTTGCTAGGTGATGCATTGAACTCACACGGACATCTATAAAGGCTGGGATCTATCAGGGTCAGATTTTCAGAAAATGTACTTATTTTATTTTCGTTTGAAATCTGAGTTATTTGAGAGGATTGGTGAAGGAGAATTGTACATTTTCTGAGGACTTCACCCATATATACCTCCCTGGGTCTATTTAGTTATAGTCAGTATTTAGCCAGTTGCTAATACCGTAATCTACCCGTATTTATTTCTTTTTTGATTGAATCAAAATGTAGACATCCATATATTGGTGTAATTAATCACTCCAAGCTTAAAGGACAGAGGAAATTGATAAGACTTACCACACGTTTCCTTATGGCCACGTCATGAAGTTGTCCTGGAGCGGCCTGCCGTCCTAATTCACTAATACGAGGCTCGTCGTCCGGTGCATGGATTGAGAACTAGAAAAAAACACCTCATAATGAGATCATAGACTTTGGCTCAATTGGCAAATGTTGTGTTTTAAATGTGATTTGATTTCTCTTGCCTGAAAGAGAGAAAGGGAGAGAGGCGGGGGGAGACGGGACTGGAGGGATAGGAATAAGAATGATCTGATGGGACACGATTCAAACACAGCAACACATGAGAAGTTGGTTGATTAAATAGTTTTTATGCACAAGGATCGCTTTGCAATGTGAGGTAAGATAAAGTACTGTTAAGTTTCATTTGGATGCTCAAGATTCCCAAGCACAGCGCTCATCAATACTTTTCTCCTCGACGAGATCTTTTTAAACTAGATCGGTGTAGATTTTTTAAAGCTAGATCGGTGTATCTCGTTTGGGTCTAATGGTCATTGACAGTCCATGTCTAATGGGATTGGTTTGGCTTTCCAACGTGCTTTATCACTTTGAGAGCAGAGTTTTTGACAAAAGAAGTCCTTTTTTCATATTCATTTTTAGAGAATCACTCGGAATGGCCAGATCATCATTCACAATAGGTACGTGCCATGTGTCAAATGTGAATAAACGGTGTTTGCGTAGCTCAGCAGGATATCAGGGGGGTTACAATTTCCCCACATTTTATCTTAGGATATGTGCATATACAATCAATAAACTGACTGAACCCAAATATAGAAAAACAATAAGTTTCTAGTTTTAGGTTCGGGACACACAATTGAAAATGAAATGAAATGGCAGGACACATATTTGGCATCGGGTTTCCGATTGCATTGACGACATCAGGAAAATGGGTTAATTATAATCCATTTCTGCACTCTCGTATGTATTTGATGTGCTTTGATGACAGAATCGTCTTGTTACATATGAATGGTCCCTTGTTCATGAACAACCGTATGATGGCACAAAGCACACTGAGGGAATGCCAGAAGTACAAGCCTTGGTCGGACCTTAAGCAAATTGCTAGACATCAATTACATGCACATCTATACTGTAGTAGACATCTACGGATGCCTTCCGAACAAGATAACAGAAATCATGTAGCTAAATTTATCAACAAAACCAAAAGCAAACTGATATTTTCACATGTGGAATATCTTCCCTTAAAGTTCATGAAAGTGAATTTTGCGAAATTAACTATGGCATGTGTTCGGCGGTGTCCCTTTCTCCCCTTCAATCAATTTCCTCAGCTTTAAAGATTCAGTATACAGGCGGAAGTAAAAGGCGCCATAATGAGGCCCAACCCGGACAGGAAGTACCTGGTATCTATGTACATGATGAAGCTGAAGAGGATGTACTGTATATGACCTGGCGTCATTATCTCATGCATACGCCATAGCGTGGGAAACTTTGACATTGGAGTAGTTGAAATGATTAAACCAATAAGTCTCTCATACTGATGAAGCATCCAAAGCTGTCAACAAGATTACAGATTTAATTGCTGTGGGAGTCACACGCCAGAATGTTTAATTGAGAACAGGGGCTATGGAAGATTCCTTGTTATGGACTTGGTCTGTTTTCCCACGCTGATTGTTGAATGGGCAGGCAAGTCATAAAATATGTCCCTCCTTATTCAGATTTAAATAGAAAACTAGGGAAGTTTTCCCTGTGATGTGTTTTGTCTTTGGGGATATTTCAATAACGGAAGAATGAATTCGAAGTAATCTGAGTGGTACGACCTTTAACAAATCTAAAACCTTAAGCTATCGCCCATTATATATTTCAAGATTGTTTTGGGCATTTTAAAATACTAAGCTGACGCTGCACACTTATTTTCATTGAGGTACAATTCTGGTAGGTCCGTAGAAGACAATAGAAGTGGGCACTTGAGTGTCCGGTGCACGCAGCTTAATTATAAGGCAAAATCTTTGGTAAAGATATTTCTTTTACTTCATTTATTTTTCACTTAATATCATCCAACGTTCGACAAAATGCATATACGTCTCATATATTAATGAAGTAAGTCGTGATTATGTAATAGACATCAGAGCAAGAAAGTGAGTCTTAACTTATGCGGGCAGCGGAAACACAATTTCTGAAAATTCATCAGTATAGGCCCCAATAGCCAGGCACATGCGAGGGCATACCGAGAAACACTATTCTATATGGAAACAAGAGTTACAAGGGGCCCAGAGGGTCTCATGGGGAAGGACTATATATTTTAATTTCAGCTTAACAGATTTAGCTGTAGCATATAGATTGATAACTTTGAGATGTTATGTTATCTGCAGATAGGTGTAAATTTAATTAGAAGGTTTAACTGCTGCCGAATAGATACAGGGTAACGGAGTGGGAATATCATATACATGTGTAGTAGTTGCAACCGTGCAACGCTCTCAGTTTATAAATGATTTCGTCTGTTGCACAGTTGCAACTACATATAGTTACCTCAATTAGATACGCTTTATATGAGGTAGAACAATGTATATTGTGTAGAAATATTATTAAATTGCAACCCTGACTGCCTCCGGTATTATCCGTTTGCTTGTGCAATTGTTTTCATCACTACACAGAGTGAAGTTCTGTCGGGGCAATGCTGCAAAGGCACTCACTGAGTCAGTGATTTAGTTCTGTGTACTGAGAGAAAAAAGATGACATTGTGAAATCAATTGGAGTCCTTTTCACAGCTTTAAATCGTGCTTTAACAAAGGGTAAAGTTTAATGAAAATGAAGAAATTTTAGCTTATTTCTTTCATTTGGAAGTAATTTTACCATTGCCAGCTAAGGTGTCAACAACCGTTTCATTTCAGCTTGCATGCTCTCAATATCCTGCTCATTTGACTTCATTGGATTGGAGGGTGCTGTTTGGGAGATTATTAGGAACGTACATTGTAAAATACTGTTACTACTCCTTGCTCACAATTAGGCCTAATTGGCAAAAATGTTGCGAACGTTTGAGCTATAGGTGTCTGTCACATCACCAGCGGCGCTGTACATCAAGGATAAAACTTATAATTATTTAAAGCACCCCCAGCAAACATCCCTCTTAGCATGATTTGCTTAGAATTCATAATAAACTGCATGATTGCATGATATTACATTTGTGTTTCTCCCCTTTCCGGGACTACACAAGCACTAGCATTCACTTGGAGCCCTGGCTGTGGAACCTCACTTTTCATCCATATATCACTCAGTTGAATACGCCTGAGACGTGAACCACTCTACATTACGTTGGTTTAATCTCAATGCGTATATATAAGTATTTATTATTGCTCTGAAAACAAAGATTACATGTAAAATTCAAATTTATGACTCGATTTGTTTCTATTTTCATGATTGAAAGCATGTATACTAAATCTGTTAACTAACTTGTTGGTTTTAGTCGCTTAGAAGCTACGCATCTACTTTATTTACTTTTTGTTTCAAAAACCGAAGAATAAACCTACACCTACACATAAGCTCAAAAACATTTACAACACCATTGCTTCTCATTTAGACCGACGCACCTGTAAACACCTGGGTGAGCAAAATGACAAGAACAAGAACAAAATGACAAGAACAAAATGGTGTGAATGACCTTAGCATATCACTTCAACTACTTTGGAACCATTGGTGGAGGCGAACTTATAAGATCGCTGATTCAGCCCAGCTCTAAAAATATCACTGAAGTGTGTGTGTGGGCGAGGACTATAATAAAGATGAAAGTTGTTTTCTCAGATGTTGTATTAGAAGTGAATTTAAACTGTCCATTGTGGGCGAGGGTACTAATAGAATGAAATTTGTTTTCACAGATGCTGCATTAGAAGTAATTTTAAACTGTTCATGGCAATGATTGCATAGGGCAGTAGAGCTTTCCCGCTAGCAGTAGATCTTCATTGCCCTTCGCATGGACCAACTAGCGTTCCCCATGGATGGACCAGTTGCAGGGAATTTGCGTCAAGTCCGTGTGACTGCACGTACCATGCACGTCACAGTCTGAATACATATTTTTATCTTTTTTAGCAATATTTTATTTTACCTGGGCTTACAATTCCCTTGGTCGGTTTTTTTCATTGGCTCATTTAGAGTGTAGGATTGGGAGTTTCTAAGATTGCAGTATTGTTTAAATATTGAGGTTACGGTGATTATGGAAATAAGATATTGGTTTCACTATACCTATCCACTCATGAAGAATGTGAAGTTTTCGTGATTGAGTATAATCAGTATAGTTATATATAACATATTCTACGGTCTGGCAATAAGCCTGAGTTGTGGATCCTAAAGTGCGTTATGACAAACAGAGTTGCAGCCCAGAACAAAAAAAGCTCGCCATTAGAATCATAATGAGAAAACTCGTTTTTGCCTGTAACAGCAGATATACTTTTACTGCCTAGCATGCGTAAATTGAACCAATATGAACAGCAGGTACAAGACAATCTTTGTATTTAATTTGTACCTAATGTCAAGCTACTATATAAGTCAAGGAATCTTCTTTATATTTATAAACACATGCCCAGACTTCTGATACAAAATATGCATCTACTAGAATCTAAAGATATTATTTTTATTTGTAAAGGTCCAATATTAAGTTAAATTTAATGTTCTTTTACAATTTCAAAATGGTCATGAATAAGCCTTTGCAGCATTTACAATACATGTTTCCGTTTCAACAATTATGTTGCACTTAAGTGTAGTCCTGATAGTCCTAGAGTATGCGCTGGTTTGTGTTTTTGTTATGCATGTAAGAATCAATGTAAGACTAATATTAAAGTGAGGCATGCCGTCATTACCAGTCCCCGATTCCATTATCAGCGTCACTCGACAGCCAACATTCCCTTAGGGGTGAAAAAATAAGAAGCAGCATTAATGGTAAAAAAGAAACCATCAGGACTAGGAGAGGGAACATTTTTTTATCTGTTGGAGGAGGAGGAGTACTGATCTCATAATCAATAAAAATACCACTCTGTTGAGTAGTTACTCCTTAAACATCTGCTGATATAACCGGTCTTGTTAAATAGGTATCAATTTCTTTTTATAATTTTCTATATTTCTGTTCATACGTTTATTCCATTTGTATATGTTTATTCCATTTATTGGTATGTGCAAACACAATTCATATATTAGATCATATATGAGGCTGTCATCCTGCAAATAATATATATATTCATGGAGCCCTATTCGGCATGTTTTAAAAAATGTCATTTTCCTCTTCGTACCAACTCATCAGATTTGTTTTCCACTTGTACCTTGGGAACAATTAATTATGAATAATGTTGTGCTGTGGCAAGAGGGAAAGAGTTATTTGTATGTTACTTCTTCCTTAGTCGAACAGCCCGAATGCGAAAAAAATATGAAAAAGTAGACAGGGGTTGGAAGGATAAACCTTCCTGTCTGAAATACCACCAGACCTCACCTAAAACACAATATAAACACAATATAACCACCTGTGATCTGCAGGGGCCTGGTTTTCTATCGGTGCGTTGATGGAAGCAGGTGGCACTGAGAGTGTCGGATACTATAAAATGTGGTCACCCAATGGTCTAGTAGGTTTTAGACCTCTATTCATTTGCCGAGGATGTCTATGAAAGGATCCTGCACAAGGCCCCCAGTCACAATTAAACTGTAGTCTTACTTTGCATGATCACGTCTCAGGGTAGATGTGTATGCTCCTGGAGAGAACAAGCCACAGCGCCCATCTGAGAGTTGTCTACCGCTCTACTTACTTCAATTTAAATCCATTTTTTTTCAGTTTTAAATGGTTTTCTTTAGCCAAAACATTATGCGAATCATATTATTCTCAGTTGAAGCTAAGCAAGACAAAGTATAATAACGATTTACAATATCGACATAAGGGCTACCACTTGCTTCATCAAAGTTTAGATTTATATTATATAAACAAAAATAATGACAACAAAATAAGAACAATCATGACAATCCAAGAACAATGAATTCAAATGTAAGTGAGTTAACAAATTATCCAAGGTTCGCCCATTGGGTGGCTCGCAATCGTACTAGCAGGAATGGGAAAAATCATTCTAGAATTTATTTCAATAGAATTAGTGCAGTGTCAAACTAGGAAATCATATATTTGAATAGATATGAGATTTAAAACCAGGGACTATCTGAAAGAGTGTCACTCGACTGACATACAATTAATGTTTATATAGTGTTGATGGATAGTTACTCTCTTAGCCAGTCAAGTGAGTATGAAATGTTCACCATTGACTGACAATGAATGTAAAAGGAGATTTGGTAGTAAAAACCCCCACCGACAGGATTCATTGGATGCGCCTTCCTTTCTACTGCAATCAATAATGGGGAAAATTGATCACATTTGAATCATAAATCCTTCAATACACACAAAATGGCTTTGACACTTTGATTAGCAAATCCTCTATCTGAGACCCTTTTTGGCCGTAGGCTTTCTTATTTGTCGAACTCTTTGGCTTGCCTTATTACGCAAACTGATAATGGCAGAACCTCATTTGGTTCTATCCTCAGGCGCTTGGTTCCTATGTAATTAAATATTTGTCACTTCGATAGATATCAAATCATCCATGAGTTAAAATTACATTTTTCATAATAGGGCACACAGTAGTAAAATGGCATAGCAATGGAATTATGGATCATTAATCAACTCAGAAAAGTGGTTGTCGAACATCTCAACAAGAAAGAATATATATCAAGAAGAAATATATAGATTTGATTTTAAACTGATATATTTATTGTGTAGTAACCCTCAATATGACAAAGACGTTGTTGATTAAAGCAGTCTCGATTGTTCAGAGGGTAAGGCACCACAGTATACAGGTAACATGTAGGCCATGGCTTCAATTCTAGGGCAGTTGTTTTTATCTATTATCACTATAAATAATTATATCCCATATCTGTCATCTACCAACCATAATAGCGTTATCAGTGACAATTACATTTTAAAAGAAGAAACATCATGATATACAATTATGGTGATGGTCCTTACTGAGATTAAGACTTCATAAATGTAGTTTGCCTGGTGTATTTTACCACTACTTCACTTCTCTTCTTCAAATTGATTACTAATATGCCAATATAAAATCTATGTTGAGTACTTAAGCCATCAGAATCATTGAGCCCATATGTCATTCAATATTATCTGACAGCTCCCTAAGATGTAATCTCTTGAGACAAGTCTTCCATCTTCTTAAATCTATGACTTATATAGGAGGGAACTTGGGACTAGCATCACTGGCATTTATCAATAATTTCTGTTCCCCTCCGATTTGACCAGAAAAAAGATCGATTATTCCTGCCCACCAGGGATTATGAAGGGATGGTTATGTACATTGTTCACTTTAAACTATCATATATATATTTCATATTAAATAGGGTTAATCTCACTTAAATTACAAATCAGATATAAGTTCTGCCTGTTTTCGCTTCCTTTTTAATCTACCATTTGAAGGATTGGCATTTTTCTCACATATTCAAATGACATTTTATCACTTGGGAGGAAGAATGTTTCCTATGAAATCAACATTGTGATGGAAGATGGAAATCAATACCATCCTATCCAACGCTATAAATAAACACATGCAGAGTTTAAGAAACAGCAAAGGTATCGGCTCCTGTAATAGTCTCCGGCGTGCCTAATACCAAAGTAGCCCCCAATGGCTACTATAAGCGCCCCCTTGACAGGCCCGAGCTCACTGCCAAACCATTCAGACAAAGATAGTTATTTTTGTTCCAGAAATCAAAGGGTAAATAACCGCTTTCAATCTGGTGAGAGAGCTTTGAAGCAGATGAATTAAAGTCAGATGGTAAAACTTGAATATTGATCACCGACATGAATTCCAGTGTGAATTCATGGATGATTTATTGTTTAAAGATTTTTTGTTTTAAAAAACAGAGAGCCCTACATTAAAGATAGGAAGGTTTGAACCTTTATTTTTTGATGGGCAAGTTTTATCATATTTGTTGTTTTTCTTATCTAGGCATATCTTATAAGAGGACATTATTTTGAAGTTTAATGCTTAAAAGATTGGCTGGTGAATGGAAGAAAATATCAGTTTTTCATGTGCCCATTTTCCCACTGCGTATACCATCAGGGAATAAAGATAGTATAAAAGTGAAAAGCATAGACCCTGTATACCAAATATGCTTCGTTTCTACGTTTACTTTCTTGGCTGTGAGTTCAAGTTTCACAAAGGACTTGCACTATAGATGCTCTTGAACCACTCTTAGACACCTCCCTCGTAAACAATAACCTGATTAACCTCTTCTCTTCCCCAAATGCCTCAAATACAACAACGCATCATATTATAAAGCCCTCACAATAGTACATTTAGGACAGTGGCTTTCATCATATTATCATATATATAGTACAATTGGGCAATGTCCTTAAGGAAAAAACTTTATAGCGCATGCAACAACTTGAGATACTTCTTGGGACGTCTGGGAAGACGAGATTATAAAGCCACAAAATGGGGCTAACAACAGGGTGAAAAGGTGAGAGATAAACAATCTTCATGCGGTATTTAATAATCTTTAAGTGTATGTCCTCTTTTTTTGAGAACATCATTGATTACAAGTGAAGATCTAACAAGAATTTAGAAGCAAGTCGGTCATTTAGAGCGACTGTTCTTGAAGCCACCTCGATCGCATAGATCTTGGACCCATCAAAGGCTAGGAAATTGCATCTATGATCCTATCGGCAGTTAACCGGGTGAGAGTGACCCGATCCAAGGCCCAAACAACAAATTAAGTGCCAACTTATATATGAACGCTACTAAAATCTAATATCTCCACTGAAAGTGACGGTTGATCAATCTTAGGAGTCTATTAAAGGTAATAGAGGAGCTATCGCCTTACCTTGACTGCTTTGGAGCCGCTTGACATTTCGCCAACAAAGTACTCACTGGGGTCAATTCCTGCGATCAACTTCAACCCTGAATGCATTCCCGGTGCAGTCAGGCTCCATCTATCGACCAGGGTATAACAAATTCCTATTTCAGTGATAACCCTAGTGAATGAGTGGTAATTGAAAGGTTTTATTACACTCCTTAAGGGACTAAATGCATAGGCCACTACTTCCGGTAAGGTGTGGGCTGCCTCAAGGGCTATTTTCGTGACATTGATTGTTTCTATGGAGATATTTGCTGCGGCCCTTGCTTCCTCTTCCGTTTCCGCCACCACCTTGCTTTGGAATATATTTTCTAAGAAGCGTATAACCTCGGGATGTGATTTAACGTAGGATTTCCTGAATTGATTGTCTGGACAGATAGTTATTGCTGGAAACTCGATGGACTCCTCCACAATAACGTCTATTTGAGTTGTGATGGTTGGCTGTAGGAGCTTCTTTACTGATATAATGATAAGAACCATGACGGATACGAAGGAGATCACCACCAGACATCGCCATAGGTATCTGAAATAAAAGATTCTGATTTAGGATAGATTGAAACGGTACAACAATGATTTATCTGAATGGGAAAAACATAACAACCATAAGACACTACTTCTTAAAGTTACCCAAGACTGGAACGGATTTCTTGGGGCACAAGTATTCTTGCAACCAAAGATGTCCTATCAAGCGGCCAACAGTATAAAAGGGCATTCGCCTGACCCGCATCCTCTGAGTCTCTTCATGACAAACTCCATCATACAAGCAGTAACCCCCGACACCATATTTATAAGTGATTGAGAAAAATGAATCTATGACTTTATTTCTTTGTTATGATTGAACATTTTATATTTAGACATATAATATCATTGTATTCTGTATGAAATTCTGGTAAAAATGACATTTATATGTATGTCTTATCGCCATTCATCAAACGGGGTTATATCCAATCTCCTCGCAAATGATATTATATTATAGGCAAATATAACTCTGGAAAAAAAGACCGCCGATGAAGCAACGTAATCCTTTCACTATCATCTTGTCGTTGTTTTAATCAACAGCACAATTATCCCAAACATGAGCATTCCTTACGCAAATCGACAAATCTTAAATGTCTTTTAATTATCAGTTGAGGCATTTAATTTAGAATTGGACCGATTGAGAAGGTCAGCTCAAGGATAACCGCCCGACTGCCACCCCTTCCCCTGAGACACATACATCATCATGATACAATATTTCTCAATCAACCTCACGTAAAATGGTCACAGCTTATACTTTGATGGGGGCAGTACAAGTGAAAAGATCTATTACATCATAATTAAAAGTTATGTAAGTTTTATTGGAACTGGAAGCAACTTTGCAAGTGGTCTAGAGCAAAGAGCTCATATCAAATTGGAATCTTTCTAACTTTCCCCAATTGCATATTGACTATAGCTTTTAAGTCACCAGCAAATTAACCCTACTAGTTCACGAAAGTTAAATTAATGATTCTTGAATACTTCAATATAATTATTCCTCAAGGTTTGATCACAGACTGATGTGTTTCCAGTAAAAGAACGAATCATCGTGTAATTAACTATTTTCTATTACTTTCCCCCTTTCACTCTTTTCACTGTTTAATCATGAAAATTCAAGTATTCTCTTGATATTATTTCATTATTCAAATGCCGTTCCTTGTATGTTCTTTAATGGCGATATAAAGAGTCAATTCACTCAGCACTCTTCGCCAGTTTAGTTTTTTCACTTCGCAGGACTTTTTTGTAAAGGAGGTGTTGCATTCTAAATCCCTTTTACAGCTTACTTGAGGCCCTTCATTTTGTAGCTAAGTGTGACATGTGGGAGGAGAGGGACGACGTCCTACTCCTCTTGTTTAAATTCTTCCCTTGTCTGAGCGATGCAAAAATATAATTTCCGCTCGAGAAAGAGGAGCTGCAGCCTTCCAGTGTGTACAAGCTATATGCAAACACAAGGAAGTAAATGTCAGAGAAAGACGAAGAACCACCTTAATGTTAAAGCATTGTTAGAAACTCAAGGAGCACTTTCACCACGCTTCCAAATCATTTGTTATACACATCAAATGCGGTCAGCTTTCTTTCGAGGCTTTTCACGAAGTATAAAAGAAATCGTGTACCAGGAGAGAAAAAAGGAGAGCCACCAGCGCTTCCTGATTATAAAAAAGCTTTTCACCTTTCAGATAAATTCAAGCACAGTCATCCAGTACACAAAACCCACGAGCAATATGGAACATTTCTCAAATTGGACGAGCTCGCACATCGTGAAGGATGGCACATGTCAGTGCCCTTGAGATACAGGAGACGAATGGGATAAATTCAGGCGGAAACGCACTGCAGAGGTTCCTTGGCCAGATCTAAACTGTGTATATATACTTGTGTGTTGAAAGCCACGGTTCAGGAACGAGGTCCCATTCATATCAATGCAATACCTTCTGAGTGCTTTCTCTTGAAGCGAACATGCTTTAGTACTTAATGAAACGGGGAACAATGTAGATTCTGTCTGTAGCTAATATCTATTCCAAGCAAGGAATGAGACTTGTATGTAGTGGGTGGAGCCAGAGAGGTAATTTCTTGACTCTGGAGACTTCTATTCAATTCCCGACTGTTGATGATGGGGTAGGAACATAAGAAAAACCCATAAAAAGCCGGCATGGTGATCCTAACCTCTTCAGATTCTTGATATATTGCCCGAATATTACACTACTAGATGGTATCTAATATTTTTCTTCTGGCATTTTCTCTGTGACTTCATCGCTATCCATATCCAGATATGAGCCATGTAAATCAGGACAATCTGAACAAGGAACATTTAACTGTATTAATCATTATACACGCCTGGTAGTGAACTAGTATGTTGGCAGAGATGTTTTAATGTTGACGGAAACCATATGAATAATTGTAATTGAATGCGAATAAAGAAGGGGAAAACGTCGGAAAACAAGGCTCAGGATATATATCCGAATATTTATGTGCAGACAGCTCCCACTAAATCCCCTAGTTGAAAAGAATGTCGCATGCGGTAATGCGACGCAATACGCCAGCACCTGCGATCTATTTTCGTGCAGTGCATACGCCAGGGACCAGTGGTTTGTTGTATAAGCCAAAGGAATTATTTTTGTGGGAATTCCCTTAGCCATAGGAAAGGGAAAATCTTTCCTATGTGCCGTTCCCAGGTGGTAGACATATTCTGTTCAGTTTAGGCTCACGGCCACTCAGGTCAGATAAGAATGGCATGTCAGTGATTGGACGCTTACTACGCTAAAAGTTTTTCCAGTCTTGGAGAAGGCGTTTTCTGCCGATTATCAACACAATTTGAATGACCATGGGTAGAAAAGGATAAGCTGCTGTAGGCGAGGCTCGAACCGTCGACCCCAGTGTTTCATTTTAAACCTTATTGTGGTGACCGTCGGAATACAAAAGAAAAATGGCATGTACAGCAAATTACCTAAAATTACCTTACCAACTGCTTCGCAAGAACAAGTAGCTAAGGAAGGACAATTTTAAGTAAGGATTTCTTATAAAAGGCGCCCCATGGCCCTGAATTATTGCAAAACCCAGATCCCATATTTTCCCAACAGACGCCATGCCATCGATCAGTTGGGCCCCCGGTACAAGTAGGGTGTATATAGACCCGTCAGTTGGCACAAGTGCCCTACACCTCTCTCCTCCTGGGCCCGTCTCCAGTGCTCCCCAGGCTCGATCTCTCTGCGGGCAGGTTTGGACATTGAGCAAGTGCACTGAATAAATCACGTTGTCTCGCGCGCACACCCACACCATGCGGTCAGGTGCCTGTGAGCTGTCAGGTTGTGTGCTTGTGACTGAGACTGATGATTTGGGGGAGGTCGGAGTTTATGGCGATGCGGGCCTAAAGTGATGGTAGATCCGGCATGCGGGCCTAAAGTGATGGTAGATGCGGCATCCGAGGTGTCTGATGGTGGGTAAGAGCGATTGGCCGGCTCACTACAGTAGCCTCAGATTCTGTTGTTGTCCAGCCTGAATATTATTACAATAGAATGTTACAAGGGCGATGTCTACTGATATGTTGTTCTATTTTTATACCACCATCCTATATATTGACATTAAAAAGCTGTACTGATCCAAAATCAATCTGTTTACAATGCGCTTCCTCGGTGTCGGCCATTTTGTTTTTTTTTCATGCCGACGAACTGTCAATACCGCCACGATCTGTGGTTTTATATAAAGCCAACGATGTAGAACATGAATTACTTGCATTCCACATTGTAATGGCGGAACTTGTAATGAATTTAGAATAATTCAAAGTTACCAATATCGTCTTCCATGGCTGTGTTTATTCATTCTAACAAATACTTTGTCCAGCATGTCACAGAGCAAGACGAGCCTTGTTTCCTCGTTCTTAAAAGGGATATAAATTTACACAAAACAAACGAAAAACCCGGTCCTTCAGGCACATTTGTACTGAGAACGATCCGATAGAGGCATTCTCTTAGTTTATTCGATGGTTTTAGACAGCTGTGTGGTTAAGGCAAGCAGAACTAAAATGGATTTTCTTTTCTAAGAAAAAAAAACATGTTTGCAAGTGTTTCCCCGAATGCCTTGGAACTTGTTCAAGACATGACCTTAAAAATAAGACAGTCCCCTGGTTCTTATTCAGATACCTTAAAGAAGAAAAACCACATTTCATCCTTCATTGACGGAATGTTTCTTCTCTTGAAATATTGGACCAAAAACATTATTGTTGTGGAGAATTGCATTAAAAAGTAATGAAAACTGGGGTTTCACTTAAGGTTTTATGTGGCATGCAGACTGGGCAAAACACAAACGTTGCTTCAATACTAAATGTTTTTTGAAAATGTGCTCCCGAATTATGATACAATTCCCCCATTTAAACGGGTCTTTTAGCGGAACTCCACTATAGGTAAAAAACGGCGCCAACAGGCAAAATTCGTCGCCGACATTTCTAAAAATTCAGAAAATTCGACATAACTAAAAATTCTAGTGGATGAGGGGGTAAAATAGGTTGTTGGCAACACATTTATTTGTTGCCAACAATTGCAAAATATCTAACTTGATTAGATATTTCGTCACAAAAAATTCGTCGCAGCCGTTTTTGCCTGTTGGCGCCGTTTTTTTACCTATAGTGGAGTTCCGCTATTTCACCTCTTTAACTTTAGGTAAATTATGTAGTAGAAGTATTGACCAACATACCTCAGATCTACATGTGTACATTCTTCCTGTTCTATTTTGCAAGTTCAACACAATTAAAAATGCGAATGGGATACAAGGCGCTACAACTCGGATTCACCCAAATCTATGTACAAAGTGGTTGTCACTAATTGAGGGATGACGATTTTAATATCAGTGTGTAAATGCGGCGATGATTCAATTTGTGTAATGCGATGAGGCCGTAGTAGATATAGCCCTGCGATCTAGGAATCTATCGCTCCTTTTCCGTTTCTTACACAGAGATGTGCAGAGATCGGTTTCTTCACTCAATTATTCATCTACTACGTCATAGTGCATCAAAGTAAACCCATTTTACCTCAAAATGCGTATCTCTTACAGTCTTTCCGACTTGAATCTCGTTAAGAGTTCTTGATGTAAGTATTATGGCCGTGTCCCACACCATTTCGCCCTATATATAAGCAAAGGCTCTTTGCAAAATCTACACATGAAACGTTTGTTGTTTGCAACTTAGCAGTTGATCACATATCCCTATTGGATAAGAGGACATCGAACTCTCATAGAAGACATTAACATTTTTGGAATTGTCTTTAAATTTGTTTTCCTGACGTCAGATACATAAGAAAACTGTGTTTCTCCCTCATAATAATCATTCCTTACCATGACAATTCGCTCTACTTATTTGATTGTATCCAGAAGCAAACACGATTTGCCTTCTGAGACACCAGTGTTCTCCCATTGCAGATCTGTTTAAAGCAGGAGTATTGCCCTTGGGGAAAAGCGGGTTTCATGTCGATTACCCTGTCAACCTACATTTTGGCCAGCAACGAATCTCCCCTTGAGAAAACCAGAGTACATTGCCAGTGCATATCAAAGTTTTTCACTGCTCTTGCCCCGAATGCTTCCGATGTATAAAGAGCACTTTTCGTTGAGGTTTAAGCAATACCACTTGAAACTATTTGTCCATGTGGATATATATATCCGTATTTACATAAAATTAGAAAATATCTCTAAGATCTTAGGAATAAGTCTTTCCTTCCTTTTAAATCATAATACATGTGTGTACTATATTATATAGTATTTTTTTAATCCACTGGGGGATAGTTATAATTTCTGCATACCTTAAGGCATTCCTTATTAAAATTCAATGATAACTTAGTCCACTCAAGAATTACCAAGGACGCACATTTTCCTTGGTGATGGTTGGGCATAAAGTGAGGGTAACATTACGTACCTTGGCATTTAGTAATATTATTATGCTTGTATACTAGTCATTAGATATCGATACATTCGAAATCATCAGAATATATCTTGTCTGTCATCTGGCTGTTGGTGAATTTGGGCAAAATCGAACGTTTCCATGGTAACTTGTGGTTTGTTTATTTTAGCAGAAAATAGGTTATTAATGTGCCATTTCTACACCATCATCAGGAATGTGACCAAACTTGTGAGTAATGATGGTATATATAAGGGCTATCAGCAGACTTCGAATCGATGATCCTGATATAAGGTCTATATGTTGCAACCAGTGAGACATTTGAGGGCGCCATCTATACAAGTGTGGCGTGATTCGGCGATATTACCCTTGTTAAATAAGGTGAGTGATGTAAAAACTCTATATGCCCTCTTTTCATGTCGTGCTCATATCACTCGTATATCGAGTTGCCAAGGTTGAGATTACATTTTACTCCTTTTCAGCCTACTTGGAGTTTTCTACTTTGTGGAATGAATGACAACCTTTCTTGGAACTGCTTATCTTGTTCGCCTTATCAGGATCAATTAATAGCAATCACGGCCCAATGCGCTGCCAAGGTCGTTTCCACAAATGGAGATATTGCCTGTGTACTGTAGTCTGAAAATAAACTGAGAAATTAAAACCGTATTGATTGACCTTCTGTTCGTGTACAGTAACCAATTCTAATTAGGAAACCTCCCCAAACCACCACCCAAAGGTGCGGTAATATAAGAGACCGTTGGTGATTCGCCAGGGAATTCTTCAAAGTTCTGTCAAGGAAGCCATTGTTTGAAACTCAGAAATTGGAAATGTACGACAAGTATGTCGTCCTAGTCAAGGTTGTGTGTTGCCTCGGGCGGTTGAGATCATAGAGAAGATGAACATTTCATTGTATGACCTCGTATTGAGGTTTGCTGCTAAGGCCCGTTATAGGAAAGAATGCATTGATATCAGAGTAAATTCAAAATTCTACGGATCTTTTTTTTTTTTTAAAAAAAAGACAAAATATAATTGTGTTATAATTAAAGAAATGGAACATCGAGCCTGTTGTAAAGATTTGCACAGAAACTGATAGAAAGTGGGTTTTTTACAAGACTTCTGTATTGAAATGTTCTGATTTTAAGGGAGGTTTAGTTATTTTGGCGGTATGAATCTATGTACCAAATTTCAGGATATTGTATTGAATATATTGTTGCGTTTTGAAGGCCTTCGTCTGGAGTATATTTAACTAATTTACTAGTAAATGTCCACCCTGAAGTATTGCAAACTATTTTTTCAAAAGTAAAAATATCAAACTTGAAATATAGAAGTACTTATTAGCTGTTTTACTATCAAATGTAATCGGCTTGATCTCATCATTTTAAATATGATGATATCTCAAAATCCATTTTTTGCGACATGTGACTCATTTTCCTAAAACACATCACATATAATAAGCTCTTTTTATACGCGAACTATTGTCATTCAGTCATTCAGTAGTTGTCGAACTATTGTCATTTAGTGATATTTGGCATTAATGATTACACTTTAAACAAATCGAGCTGGAAACTTTATTGAGTGTTAAAAATCTGTTGGCAACATTGAACATTATTTGACAATCAAACTGGCAAATTCTCTTTTCACAAAACTTCCCAGTGGTTGAATAATGCTGATGAAACTAATAAATTATTTAGTCCGGCCCAAGTGGGAGTTTTATTCCTTCCTTTGCTCCCATTGTCTTTCTTTACATCTGACCCGCGACCGACCATCTCCGATTGACTATGTGTTCATCTTGCAAGGCTTTCTATCCCTCACGACGACTTTTTCAATTTGTACAAACATTCACGATTAACACCGCTAGTTTTCCGAAATCAGGAGTAGAAGCATAACATCGCAAGTTACTGTTTTTGAGTTTTTGAGTTACTGTTTTATAATCTTTCTAAAATTGAGAGGGGTGAATATCTAGTATTTGAAATAATTTATTTAGGACTGAACACACATCAAAGTTGCTTTGAATATTCATGAGTTTCAAATGTTAGCTAATGGAAATTGCCTGTATTTTACACCATCTTCAAATTTCCGATACAAAACTTGAAATTAAAAGCTTTTAATATTTCAAATTAACACACGTTATTATCCATAACTTATATGGAATACTTTTGTTATTTATTAAATGATGGTGTAAATGTATCAGCAGTCTTAAATCATGTGTGTGACAATTCACATAAGCCACGATTGTTTGTCTTAATCTCAATTCAGCTGTTACCTTTATTTCGCTGTGCAGTTCCATTATGAGGCAATTCTCCAAGCACTTTAAAGGAACCTTTTTAGTCCCGAATGATCTGAATGAGGTTTTTACGGTCTATTTGACATACTTGATTGAGAAAGGGATCTAAAACACAGATGGTGCTGTCACTTAGTATAAGAAGTAGTGGAACGCTGTTTTAGGCCAACAAAAATAGCTGTTTTAGGCCAACAAGATTCGCCTTAACACATGCATGGATCTTCGTCCTTAAGTTCATGGTTTTGAAAGGAATGAAGAAATTACCTCCCTGAAGTGGTTGAAAAAGATACTAATTAACATTATTTTCTCAAGATAATAGAACTCTGAGAACATCGTCTATACGCTGTATGAACCTTTTTATATGTGAAAGACGATGGAATCCAATTAAGTCAACTTTCATAGCTATGGGGATTTTCAAAACTTTGCCAAAATACCTTTTAAATTGTCATTACTCATTATCTCAAGATAAGACGATCGAGGGAATAAACGAAATAAAGTGATTAAGTTGGACACCTGACTCATGGATCCTTTTTCTACCAGCCTTTCTTGTTTTTAAGTATTAAGAAGTGCATCAACGGAACATTTTTTTACCGTTTATTTCTTGTATGCTTTTATCATTTGAGAGTTATCTAGGCAGTGAACTTATCCCCCGGGAGAAATATTTTTGTTTGGAATGTCTTAATTGGATACCCGAAACTCAAATAAATATCTGCAGTAATTGAAGACGCCATATGCTGAAAAAATAGTTCCTAAGTGTCATAGTCGAAATGTATATAATAGGCGCCGGGACCTTGAAAGAGCACCCATTCATGTTGTTTAGACTACTTTCTATTTGTGGCTTAATCTTCAATTTTAACAGTGCCTAGAAAAAAGTAGAAACACACCACAAGGACTATATAAAATCCGTATACGGAATGTAGATCTATAACTGCATCGAATACCTTTCACCATGTATCGCTCCAATACATGTCTCATGTCTTAACTACAAGCTTTTAGCCGATGAACACAAACCCTTCCTAAGGTAGTAATTGCCTTGAACCCATGCATTACTGTGCGTAGCCTATGTCTGAAAATTGCGGTGGCCAGGTTGGACCGAGCACAAGGCAGCTAGAGCTAGCAGGAGTGTCATGTGCTGGTTTCGCACCACGCAATTTTTCCACCTCATTTCTCCCATTCGTTGCCTGGGAAGGCGGGCAATGGTGAGGGACCACCTGGATGTTGGATGTTACATTAGACACGGGAAGCCAAGACAGATAAATGAGAGGGATAAGCATAGGACATTTAGCAAGCTGAAGATGGTTTGTGGGGGTGGGGACATGATGCCATAATGGCTTAGTATTGGACCGAGGTATATTGGGGAGCATGTGGACCTTTAAATTTGGTCTTTTTAAAGCTTTAGGAGTGGCCCAAAACACAACTCTATAGCTATATTCGACGACATGCCCATTTTCTACTCCCTACGGTGCTCTATTTTGAGTATACGCCTTGGTGCCTTCTACTTGCACTTCTCCTTTCTATTCTCTTTCACGCGGCTGACTATCTACGGTCAACCATCTCCGATTTCATCTCACGTTCTGATTTGATTTCCCATTGTTTCGTATCAAGCGTGTCTATCGGGTCTTACATACTCCCCAAATGCTGGGTGCGTTTCACTCTAATAAAGTAACCAATGAATCTTTCACCGCCAGCTTTGGCCTTGTTCTCTCTATCCTGGGATCTCCTCTATTTCTTTGGTGCTTGAGCGATTTGGCCTGATTCCGGGATAGGCATATACAACTGATCTTCACCAATATTAGCCCTCTATACATTCGGTAAATTTCCACCAACGTACCTACATACTTATCTGTAGGCTAAATTGCTATGTTCAGCTCTGCATAATTATAATCCATTTAGAGTTGTCCTGAAGACCACTGAGTATTTTACTAAATATCCGAAGTATGGTGATTGACCCAGAACGAGGGAAGTTGGATTGTAGTATGTGTTTTTTTATTTGGGTGGTTACCGACGTTTCGGCCTAACAATTGACCTTTATCAAGGTGATGTTATGATTAAACCTTCTGAATCGAGCATTTAAGTATAAAAATGTGCACTCTTGTTGCTATTTTACTAAATACGTATGGTATATAATGGTCTTTATTAATATTTCAGCATACTCATGTAAAGGTTAGGTCAGCCATAGCTATAGTTATTATTAATACCAGTATTAAAGAAAAACGTGTATCACCATGTCAGTCAGTTACTGCTGAGAACAGTAGTCCAATACTTTAGCTGAATAATCGATTTTAATCAAAACTAAAAACTGAAACCATGTCGATGTTTGCCTATTGTGTTGATCTCATGAAACTTAGTCTACTGTTATATCATGTTAAACAATTATTACGTAACAATCAATAACCACATGATTATTATTAATATTCCAAATTATTATTATCAATTAGTAATTACATTAATGCATTGCTTTAACTAATAAGTGGAATAAGGATCAGTTAGAACGGGAGCTCACTATTGTAATACATGGACCAATCCAATCAGCAACAGCCATGAGATACAACAGTATAAGATCGATATAATAAAGTCTTCAGTCTGGATCCCGAGGTTTCTCTAGTCAAACCTGTTCTTTCACATGTTCAGCATCCTGACCTTGCAGGGCCTCTCTATATTGTTGATGGCAGATTATGCGATCCACCCGCTGAAGGTAGGATTATCGCATATGGTACCTTCAAGGTTGTGCAGGCTGATTAATGATACACAATGCATCAACACCTAACCGGAGTCTACACAATGCCTGCTCGAGATATCACCATTATTAGTGTACATATGAGGAGATATTTCAAATAAAAAAGGTCACCAATTTCTTCAATGTCAAGATCCTAACTCGAATATCATGGGAGACAATTATCCTAGGCGTATGCCATGGGATTGTATGACACAAGTAATACATGTGGGTCAAATTTTTTTAGAATGTACAATTGCGATTTTGTGAGATTTAGGAATATTGAAAAAAAAAATAGTAACTATAAACTCATATTCCTTCTTACTGGTATCATACATGTCCCCACGACCTAAAAACACCAATTATACTCACCAGATTTCAATATGTCAGTTTGTATTGTAGTTGAAACAAGGTGATATTATTTTTGGGTATACCCGGTATCAAATGAAGTGGCAGATCCTTATATCCTCAATAACTCAGGACATAATGATTCAATTTCCAAATAAAAAGTAGTTCCTTATAAGGATTAAATTTCCTTTACAAATATACCAATCCATAACTATGTATCATATAAGGGTATCATGTGAGACATGAAAGCAAATGTATCACATTTCCCCAAAATAGGAGTGTTTTGGTCGGTAACATATGGTTCAAATATAATTTCAATAATGCTGCAGTTGTTGCCACAAACAGGGTGAAAACCTGTTTTCTGGTAACATATACATCTTTTCCATCAATATAGCAACCTATTTCCAATTTGTTATGTTTAGTATCCATGGGGAAATTGGTAATAGAAAGCCATCTTTGATACCGGGCATCCCTTTTCACATATACCGGGCATACCTGTATAGTTCCCCACCAACTTTGCCATCATAAATAAGTCAGAAAGTGTTCATATCAATAATAGAAAATGATTTACATCAAAGGAGAAATATATGTGGTACACAATTGATCTAATTTCAAGTCACTCCTTGACTAAATATCCCCCCACTTGGCCTTCACCAACACCTTCTCAAATATACCGGGCATCCCTCTATATACCGGGTATCCCCCAGAAGAGTACATGTAATCTAACATCTCATTGTGGCTACTTAAATGGGCAAAATCACATGAAACACAATAAGTATATAAGAAACATGTGCAGTAATGGATACAGGCTCTGAAATCAATGATAAAAACTCGATATGATGGATCATAATATTTTTTAATGAAATTATATGGTGGTTGAGAACATCAAAAAAATTAAAGTTGTCATATCTTATTTCTAATGTTCTCACATGTTAGGGGAGGGAACAGGCCATGTTACAGTAAAAAAACCCCAGAAGATAAAGGCATATGGGTAGCAGTTATTATACAAATTCTATCTTTCAGGGGATGCCCAGGGATGCCCGGTATCATGATTCTGAATCAGGTTCAAATAAATTGCATTGAAATAAGGCATAAAGCCACATCCATATATACAGTAAGACAGAATATGTAGGCACATTAAGTTTTAGAGTGATTTTTAGGTTCTCTAGTGACTTAGTCAAGGGTGCACAGATTGAAGTGGGGATGCCCGGTATCAGGGGATGCCCGGTATCATCCACTCTTTTAATACACTTTAAAAGGGTATCTATTGTTGTTATGTACCAATTTTTCAGTTGAACTTCGAATGAGACATTGCAAGGAACATTGGGACAGTATATGAGGGCCCTATGTACAGTAGTTATGCTACTTTTCTATCATTTAACAACAGAAAATGATTTGTGGGGCATGCCCGGTATCAATTAAAAACCCATTTGCCTCAACATCTCTTCCCCCAGATTCCTAAATGTTTGTTGAATTAAGCATATGATATTTCTGATTAATAAAAACTAACTTAACATGACCCCTATTGAGAAACAATTATTAAATGTGCATAGAAATCAAGTTCAAAGATAATGGTACCGGGCATGCCCTCTTGGATTCTTTTTCACTGTAAGGCTATATTACTCCTTTCTTTAACCTATGACAGAAACAGGCTTCACAAAAAATGATTGAAAACAACTTTTTAAACATATAAATAATGATTAGACAGCTGAATATCAACCAGATGGTTGATTTCTAAGCATCTTCCCAGTATTTCCACACCATACAAGTGCATGTATAATCATAAGTCAGTCTTGTTCTAGTTGAAAATGTCCAAGAAATCACAGGAAAACCTACCCAATAACTCTATGTGGTGGTTGTCTTGGTTTCCAAAAGAAAAAACAGAGACTTGGTCATTTAAAAACAGTTTGAATGTGTTTACTAGTTGTTCCTTTCCTGCCATACCGGGTATCCCTCAGTATACCGGGTATACCCCTGACATCATTTGCATCCATATCTCCACAATACAATTTTTTAGAAGAGTGTGATTTGGATTATATATGAAGATACATACTGGGATAACATAAACGGAAATTTAGTACCATAGTACCAGTTCGAACTTGGTCTGCATAATAATAGGGTAAAGGGCATACCCGGTATGAAATAGTATAAAATCTCCGGTTTGGTAAACATTGAACCATAACCCTGTTAATGTCTGCATTACTGGCTAAATTGTACTAAGATTGCATTAATAATATGTTAAAGTGTATTCTAGATGTTTTAAATCATATGCCAAGGATATATTCATAGCCAGTATACTATAATCTGTGTTTGATACCGGGCATACCCATGTGACATCTGAAAATTGGAGATTTGAGTATAGGACTGGCATACTGAGATGAGGGCTAATAAAAAGCTAAAACTTTTCCAAGTTGTCATAAATATGTATAAGGAATGAAACCAGGTGAAATTTAAAACCTAGAACAGTTACTTTTTTTCAGAATGGAGGTACAATGTGAAAAAGTAGTGAATTCTGAGGTGTTTTTATAAGGAAATCAACATTTAGAGTCATTTATTGCATACAAAACTTACGAATATGTATACTAATGTATACATTTTCGTAAAGCTTAGGATGTTCCCTTTCAAATGATACCAGGACCAGGAGAATTGATTCATTTGTCTGCAATACCCATTCAGTATAATGTGCAAAGGTTGCAAATTTCGCAATTGTACATTCTAAAAAAATTTGACCCATGTAGAGCCTCCATGAAAATGTAATATGGATGATCATTTCAGGGAAAGTGTGAAACAGAACAAAACCGTTCGCAATCACTGTACAATACTCACACATTATAAAAGATATTGTATTGAAGAGCATACTTTATGAATATCAAGGCTAGAAATTCATAGGATTTAGTTGAGGAACAGCGGGGATAGGTCAATATGCACTGTGTTTTAAACCTTTCTAGATAGACTTTGCTAAATACATAACATCTTTAGAGGGTTAATCGACCCACATTTTCAAACTGGTGAGAAAACTATATTGATAAATCTGTCACAGATTATTAAATTTGGGGTTGAGAGAGAAGAGATGGGTGCGATTGCTCTTGAATGGTCCTGATTGGTAGATTGGAATTAAATGGTCTTGGAATTGTTTGCTCTAACATCGCAGTGTTCAATGTCAGGTTCATTATTCTCACATTTGAACGGTCATTGGAACTTTTTGTGGAGATTAGTAAAACTATTATATATTTTTGGGAAACTGGAGAACATCACATCATAATCCACTGGTATGGTGAAATACGAGGTGTGTTTAGCATTACACTAAAATTAGAAATCATCACCATTCTTGTCACCAGTTCAGAGGAACGTCACGTACTATAGACATCATACAGAAGGACTACCTTTTCATATATAAATCGATGGCATATAGATATGATTAATTCTCTTAGTCCTCTTGATTGCTCTTAGTGCAACCCGAGGAAGATACAATTACTAGTTTGGGGATGTCTTTGTCTTATTCTAGGGTCTTGGCACCGAAATATACAGTCAGATCAGCCTTTGTTCGGCCATGATAAAAGAAGCCACTCATCGGAATACTTTTGATGCTTGTAACATCTTTTATCTGATACTGGATTGGATCCTTTCTCTGTCTCCTTTTCTCTGTCGTGGCACTCTTAAAAGGAAGTACCGCCTTTAGTACAATGGTGTCGCAATAGGTTCTTTTAATAAATAAAAACATACCTGTTGCACAGAAATATCCCTAGGAACTATTACAACCTTGATAGAAGCATTTGAAATGTCCAAAATAGCCCCAAACCAAGTTCCTGTATGCCACCATTTTCTTTCAAAATACCCTCAACCCTCCTTGATCAAAGGCAAAGCCTGTCTTAAATTGGCTCCGCACCCGTTCCACACCGGCCAAGATGGAGCGAGTGGGTTGTGGGCGTGGTTGGGTTTAAGTTCGAATCATGTTTGTCTCCCTTCAGATCCCTAATAATTAATTTGTTTTGCTAATATTGAGTAAAAGGGGCTATAACTGGACTGTTATGGGGTTGATTGAACTTAGATGGTTTAAAATGAAGCCTGTATAGATCTAATGATGACATGCCTGTTATATATATTATTGCAAAAATGCCAGTAGTAGTAGGAGAATGACCATGGTGCACTCGCCATGCCTGCATGGCAGGCAGGATTCTCTCATGAGTGACGTCATGACTCCTCTGAAGATGTCTGCCTACATTAAACATCCTAATCCAAGGTTGTACGCCCTCCAGGACTCTTATTATTTACCATATTTATGTTCGAACCTAGCTGACATTGATTTTACCTCAAGAAGTAGGGATAGGGCTATCATTGTACTGAAGGCGGTACTTCATTTTAAGAGAATTAGCCTTGTAGGTGACAAACACTATTTATTGTTATTTGAAATAATACTATGCATAATATTATTTAGATACAATGGAGAGTGTTATTTATATATAATATATTGTACAGTTGTTAGCTTTAGTTACCCTCACCCTAATATCGGAAATCAATATAGAAGTGATTCTCAGAAAGGAATGTTTATAACTATTTCACGGATATCTGGTGAACGTATCCATTGTCGCAATCTAGATAAATAAGGAGAGTGAAGCAGGAATGGCCTTGAACCACCTGGAAGGAGGTTTATTTTCACCATAGACATAAAAAAATAAATGCTGTAGAGAACAAATTTCAAGGCTCTTCATCAGCAAATATATTTCAGTACGTTTTCATGCACTGCTAATCTAACACTAATATTAGTATGCTTCTTCTATTAAGACACATGAGAAACCTAGTGCATTGCTATTACTTCTTGTTTGCTATAAGCATAAAGGAAGGTTCACTCTAGAATGGTAATCGAACTATCAATTTCCATTAGCTCTTTTGCTATGACCATAGTACTGTAACGAAGACATCCATAATTATGACAGAGATAATGCCAGTCATAAAAAATATCCTTGCATTAGGTTCTGCAAGTGAATGTCATCCCTATTGATACACATATTTATCTCAAGCTTCTTCCCTATAGGAGAACAGTGAGCCTTTGCTTAATGACCTTCCAGATGAATGAGTGTCTTGGATGAAATATTGCCAAAAAGCAATTAAAGAGGAAGACCATATCGCTTATTCAATTAGAGGATAAATGTCATGGCTGCGGTCATGAGTGATTTTCAAATACTGGCTGCCGAGGTTGACTGAATGGTGCTAGAACAGTGCAGTGGCATTACAAATGTGTGTTGAATGCATAACTAATATGTGCAGTCTTCCTCATAATAAGTTATGAATACTTTCGATTGCAAGAACTCATACATGTTGGTGGATATCTATTTGTCCTGTTATTGCTAGAGTTCTTATCAGTGGCAGGTGCAATGAGGGACCAATTTGCGCAAAGGTGCTCTTAAGATAGAGAGAAACACTTTTAAGCTGATTTAGATAAGACCTAATTAGAGGGTTTTGATTCATTATAAAGCCCCTTTCTTATGACACTTATCCACAGAAATCCTTCCGAGAGACTCAAACGAAGCCATCTGTTTGGAACAAGCAATTAAAAGTAGCATAATTCGTGCGCGCTCTTGAACCCGAAACAAGGCCTTGTGAGCTTTAAATGCGAATAGAAGGCTATTTTCGAAGTTAGTTAAGTCGGATGTAACTTTCCTCATCACCTGCAAGCTGGCCCAGGCCATATTCTAGGATATGGGTTCATCATAGAGAATTACAAGAAGGCAGAACTCTTAAGACCCTGAGCATCCAATTCAATGAGTGTTCTCTGCCTTGCCCAAACAAACCACTTCACGACGGCCAGTACTAAAGCGAACACTTCAAATGTTTGTACAACATTCTGTTTAAATCGCAGGAAAATTGCTGGTATTAGTATAACAATATCACAGTTTATTTTCCTTCTTCCGTTACACGTGAAAACAGCATCATAACCTTCTTCCTTTATTCCAGTAACACATACTTAATAGCCTGATTTGTCGCAGTATACAAGAAGTGGAAAATCATCATTTCATCATTTGTCTGGTAATCTCTAAATCTTGAGACTATCTAATTGACTATACAATATCTTAAACATATTGGAAACACACGTATTATTCGTATTGAAAACACAGTTCTATTACTATGAATAAACCTATTATGAAAAGCTCTTCAAATGGAAGGAGGCAACGACGTCTATTTCACAACATAATGTCTTTTTTCTTCAACCTCTACAGATATTATGACTTTTCATTCTACCTCTTAGCTACTATTTGCATATATAGCCCTTTGTTTTGAGAAAGGATCTCGAGATTTGAGGACGTTTCAGCAGTTCATAAGCCTAGAAATAGTGGCCGGGCACTTGATTCATGTGATATTATATTTTTCTCAAAGGATTGCATACTGCAGAGAAGTCTTATATGATCACGAATGGGATTTATTAGAAATCCGCTAGCTGTACTGTAAAACATGGACCTATATACCCCGGCGACTCATCAAGATAACTACTCAATGCAATTCCTAGCTTAAACCTATAGGCAATATGATAGGCAAACTAAACATTATTGTAATATCTACCCTTGACTCGTTTGCAGTCTAATGTACATGACTGTGTGAAATAAACATGGAGGATAGGATAGGCAGGCATTTGCTTACTACACTCCCTTGCCCCAACAAAATCCCAGCCAAGTATGCGAGGTTCTCCGAGATTTACATTGATGTGTCTGCTGCAGCGGGAAATCCGTATCCTACCACCCCCTGGGGTGAGACTGAGCGTGTAGGTTCAAGATAAGCTTCTGCTGAAGTTAAAGCAACATTTGAATACATTTTAAGAGATGCTGCACAGCCCTTAAGTAGTAGAGAACTTTATGAGAACTTTGCGGAAACTATTTTATTGGACTTTGTTAGGAGAAGTCAGCGAAATGTTCCCAAGAGGCATTCAAAGGGAAGTCAAGAAGCAATTGGAGGGAAAGATAAATAGCATAATATTAGAAGAGAAGCTGAGAGGAGAGAAAAGTACTCTATACATTTTGCTTCATTAGTTGTCATTCTTGGAATGTCTGGAAGCTGGTGGAAGGATTGCAGAAATGCCTTGATATTTCAATTCTTATTTTGACTATTATTTCTCAGAATCCAATTCGTATATAACATAAAACTTATAATTTGCCATATATGGGTAGATGTATATAGTGTCTATTATGTTCCATGCGAACTCATACTGCATTTCTTTCATATTCTTAGACTTTAGTCACTCCAAAGGTTATAACAACCAAAGGCAGAGATAACAATAATCAGTTACAGTTAACAGTTTACATTTATTCATTTCCGGTTCATGCAGAAGGAATTGCGTTTCCAAGGGAAACGAAGAGTGATGTCAGTTAAATGTAAAGACGGTCAATATAATTATATTTGCTAAAGGGGTGCCTCCACTGGCTGCGGTAGGCTCTGCGTTTGGTCTGCGTTTGATCTGCGTTTCAAACTCTGCGATTCTATCAATATTATGTAGTAGCCGTGGGTCAAACGCAGAGCTTTCCGCAGTGTCATTACAAGGTCTCATGGTTGCGATAGAGTCTGCGGCTGGATATCCTTCCCGCGCTTGGTCAAGGTGAAGCAAGGAGCAGACGACATTCATCAAGGTACCTCCCTGTGTCTGCCGCATCAGTTTAGTACTTTTTCAGAGACATTGGAAACTAATTTAACTTCGGGGGACAAGTTATAAGTTCGATCATAATGATGAGAAATGTAATTCTGGCTTGGCTAAAGTAAAACTTTTGATAAATACAATTTCTAACTGCTATAAAAAGTAAACCTTTCATATTTGTTCAAGAGTTTCTTGTATTTACATTCAAGGTCGGTGACATATCCAGGAATGATTTTACAGCACTCTTGACCAAGACAAACTTATAGGTCATCATCATTTTTTGCTGGACAGGGCAATTGATTTGGTGTGCAAGTATCTGTTTTATATCTGTTCATTTATCTACATTCATTCTATCACTCTCAACTCTCTGTCACAAGTTTTAGCAAAGAAAATAAAATAACCCGGCCTTGAATAATAGCCACACCCATCATATCATATCATAGTTGTATCTTATATCAGCCATAATTAATGACATACAGATGAACATATGTAATGATTGTGGTGATCTGTTCTTACATAGGCAGCATGTGAAAAGAATCCATGTTAGGATACTGCGATTGAATTAATATTAAATATGTTATTGGCCTTAAATGAGACAAAAATGATAATAATAACCATTCTTACCCCAAGCTAGGTACACACAAACATTAAGATAATTATATTGAATTGAAAATGTAATTGTTGACAAAGCCCTGGATGAAATAAAGCATAAAATCAGTGTATTATTGTATCACCACATTGGGTAGTAATTATAGTCATCCAATCGCAATTGAATGGCAGACATGTCTCCATTACGAATTTCAAATGTAAACACTTGCGGTAGAGCCCTAATCACATCGCAGAGCTTTTTCAATCGTAGGAAATATTCAACATGTTGAAAGATTTCAGTGACAGTCACACCACAAGAAACGCGCATTTTCAGCCGCAATTCAAACGCAATCCAGCCGCAGATACAGCCGCATAACAAGTCTCCATTGCTACGGTTGGTCTGCACATGAACTGCGCTTGAATATTATTTCCTGTTTTTCTACCGCAAGGCTTACCGCAGAGCTTACCGCAGCCAGTGGAGACCCCACTTTAATCTAACTTTTGAGCCAAATCCATGTTAACATTAACATGTGTAGAAATTGCAACAGTACAATCATAGACCTCAATGAGTGTACATCAGTGTTAACATCATAATGCATTCATATTAAACACTATTCTCCAATAATACATTCTCCTAGAACTGCAAGCCATTCATGCATCTGAGGTATACTATGTGATTGACAGATATGCAATCTAGATTAACACAATAAACCAGCAATTATTCAGAAAATTATTCAGGTTTTTCGATAGACATTTCTGTTTTGGGGGATTTAAATGTGAGTGCAGAATATACATTTTGGGCGAAATTGATATTCATTGTGGAATATTAGATTAATTACATTAAAAAATTTAATCTCATAATCACAATCAAATACGCATAGCAGTCCACGCAGCTATATTTCATGCTTTGCCCGTGCAAACGGAATTATCTATGAAATTTAATAAGGATGGTATATGGTTAACAAAAACACAAATCTCAAAATTAGCTCTTATGCTTCCAATACATGATTTCAACTCAAATGGATAACAGATACAAATGTCTAATACAGCTTTCAAGCTGAATACATATGAATCGCTCAAGTCATTATGCAATCTATATTCTATCATACCAGTTCAATCGGTGACACTGGTAACACATCATCAATTCCAGCCATTACCAGCATGCTACTGATCCCATCTGCTGATATCAGAATCACCAACAGATGGTTCAGACTGATATTGAGGATGGGAGGACTAGATGTTATCAATGATTGACAGAAGTCTACTATAATCGTATATATAACGATTGATTAAACATCAATCGTTAAAAAGGTTAACAACCCCTATTCCAGGCCAGCTGGTACACCAACAGTACACCAGCACAGCCCCTCAATATCGCTCATTAATCTTTCAATATAAAATGCGCTTCCAATCTGAAGCATACTTGGTGACAGTGTATGTTCAAGGCATGGCGTACAAAAGGATAACGATAGAGTTTAAGCCCTATTTTTTTCTTTAGTAATTTCTCAGTGCAAAGTTATAGATCCGTTATTGCTTAATATGGTCAGTGAGACTTGTGTTACTATATAGGCCTACTTATACCGCATCCTGAGGTCTATTCACTTCTTACCTTATCGGAATAAAGTTGCCCTTATTTTTTAAGGAGCATCTGTCTTTTGAATCACCGTCTCCGATTTTGAAACAGGATCAATGCAAACCAAGTGAAGAATTCAAGTCCCAGATGCCTCTAGTCAATGGTATAAGTCAACATGAAATATATGCTTTTCATTGTAATTCTATATCAGATGTGCTGTGTAGAAGGTCTGCAAAGTGTCAAGAAAGAATAGCCTATAACAGAATGTAGTTGATACGGTTCGGGAGAGAAGATGCTCCATGCATAGATCCCCATACCAACTATTTCGATCGGTACTTTATAGTTGCAATTCCCCTGACTAAATGAAAATGGATAGACTTGAAGGGTCCTGGTCAACTGAATGTCCAAATAAAAGAGAATATGTTGTGACAAATGCTATTTTGGTGGGGCAGGTAATATTGGGACCACACCTTCGATGTAATCCCTGGCAATTAAACTACGTGTTACCATCGTACAGTTCCCCAATGGTTTGTAATAAAAGCTGGGACACAAACTATAAAATTGCATTTAGGTCCGAGTTGTGCGCAATTAAGCTGTCTAGAGAAATAGGGGTGGTCATTTTAGTCGCTTTTGATTAACATGAGCTGGGTTTGAGTGCACCAGCTACGCATGTGAAGTGCTGTTGGAACTTGAAGGTGATACTGATACCCTTGTCATCCAAACCAACTGCAAGACTTCCTGCAGTTCTATAGTCCTTCATTGCAACCCATTTATATTTCAATTTTCCTCTGGCTTCCTTGTCAGCCATTTATTCCCTAACCCCAACTTACAACAACCCTAACCTGCTGCATTTTACACCCAGTCATAATCAAAGATGTAATGCTTTTTCTGAATAACAATATCTTAAATCTAAATCTAAATCAATGATTGTTATTCTGTAAATTCTTCCGCCAGAATTGAACCTTTTCCATTATACTCTTCGACATGTTGGAGCCCGACTCCCGACTCCCAGCACCCCTCATCTATTAGATCCCTGCTTTGTGTCGGGTAAGATCTTCGGAAGATTTTACAGACACATTCCCTGCCTTTGTCGGTCAATATTTGTCCTTTATTCCTCTTTGTATCTGTTACATTCTACCCTGCAAAGGCTGGTATTGTGTAGTCAGTGCTCGTTTGTTGACAATGCCGAGTCTGCCAAGTAACAATATGATATAGTGTGGTGCGATATGTCCTTCCATAAGAATTCCCTAGTTAGTATCTCCTCCCACATACCGAATGGCAAAGATGTCTAGATACTTCATATTCAACAATGAAAACTTGACATGGCATTTAGTCAGAGACGGGGCAATAAGAATATTCAATTATGCTTTGGCTGGAAGGGGTATTGTGGTATTGTCCAGAAGTGGTAGGAAAGAATCTTTATATAAAAATATTGTTTAAAATACCCTTGGTAGTTTCTGAGAAAGCAAGTAAACATAATTATTACGAGTATTGTAAAACAAACTGGCGTAAAGTAGAATCTGGTGTCCCACAAGGTAGTATTCTAGGGCCACAAATATCTTTAATCTTTATAATTGACGTTAAAACAACTAATTTCGCTTTAAAATCATTGTGTATGCAGAAATTGCAGAGTTAATAAAAAGTTAATAAAATGTATCGGATGATAGAACCGAATTATATATTATATTTCCATCAGTGGGACGTTTTTGTATAATGCATTCAAGTTATAATATTTTAATATCTAGATACGTCCCTCTCGATTGTTAGTTCAAGGTATCTAGCCATTAATCGTAGTTTTACTGAGGTAACTTCTGCAAAAGGAATGAAGGAGGATGACTTATCACGGAGTGAATTGATAATCGGAACATCTTGCCCGTTTACTTGGGTAAATATCACACAAAACATATTTGCGGGATGTCCTTTTATTCAGCCGCCATTTTCGATGAACATCATGAACAGACATAACTATAGTGCATGTCCATGCATGAATGGCTGCTGCAGCATTTTGTTGCAGTATGCGAATGCAGTATAGTGTTATGGTGACAGTGAGAAGATCCCTTCATCATGATCTCCCAAATTAATTAATATACTGGCATGGAGTACTTATTGGGTGATTATTAAATGGCATTCATCTATGATGTACCTGAGCTGGGAAATATTGTAAATCAGATGTTAATGGAATTCTAGGTCTCTGAGTAGTTTTACATTTCTACTTAATTCTATGAGAAATTCATTGGTGAATATCATTCCTCCGTCCTTCTTGATACTCAGAATAATTGACGAGTACTCCTGTAAGGAAGATTGATATAATATTGATCCCGGGAAAGAGACGTCTAATAGACAGCGACCATAGGAAGGTTGCAGATGGCTTCGTGAGTTATAGATGTGGCTTCTGTTCGACCAAGGACTAGGTGATTAGCACAGGTACGAAGCCACATTCACTCATATAAAGGTCTGCTCTCATCAAAGAGCATTGCTAATAGAATCCTACATAGAAGACATTCTCCTAAAAAACCTACAGCAAACTTTAAATCAGTGAAGAAAATATCTACATGTTACACCTTTGTAAACCCGACTCCCTCTTCTCGCACCTCTCCCACATCAGACGAACACTTTGGTCTGCACGATTCTACATCTATCTTCCTCTCTGGGGGAGGAAAATTATAGTTAATGGTCGGGTGAAACATGGGAGATGGTGGTGTAAATAAGGATCAGGGTGTAAGACTAGCAGAGTGTTCCGTGTGGAGTTGGGAGAAAAAAGTGAGAGATCAATAACAACCTGGGCATAGCGTGGTTATCTGTTCCCAGTTGGGCCCTCCTGGCGGCTTATTTTACTGCTGCATTTTCCATCTGAGCATGCCTTCTGTCTGGAAGCCCTATTGGCTACTTTCCCCTGGTAAATGAGTTTCGTCGAGTTATTTTCTTCCTCTTGTTTTATCTTCGCCTTTTTAGTGTTTATCGAATCAATATTTGTGATGACAAAGCAGTAGATGGATTTGTATCAGTGTTAAACGAAAAAAACATTGTGAAGAAAGATGCCTTCTTCCATTGTGAATGAAAGATTATCTGCCATGGAGGGTAGTTGAAGAGAGAGCTGAATGAGTATCGGTTCTTCTAGAGCTCTAGACGCAGATAAGCTTATTTGGAATATAAATTCCACAATAACCAGATTCATACTTATTTCTTCAGTGTGGTCTCATCGTCATAAGATCGTATTAACACCTCTCATGTCTACAGGGTAATATGTGAATAAATCATCAAATACTATTCCTCTTTATGTTCGGACGAATACGTTATTACAATGCTTTCTGCCTTTTCCAACATCTGACTTTCAATAGTGCTAATTTGTGAGGATACGTTAGCTAGATTCCCCTTTGGTAATTAAATGCATTGTGTGGAATACCGCTTCCCATTTAGATGCCCCGCGAACATACACTCATGTGATTAGAATATATTTGTCAGGACAGATTCCCGGACAATCTGGTAAGAGAGGATTGAGAAAGGATTTAGGCTGCAATCAAACAATTAACATACGCTTTTAGTATGGGGGCCTGTGCGTAAATGAGAACATCAATAGTGGAATACGACAGTTGTTGCGACCTCCCCTTCGACCAGGCAACACATCAGCACAGTTTGCTAAACCACCAGATCATAGCTTTCAGCATCTAACTTGGATAGTGAAACGCGTCACTAGGGCAATAGACAGCCATCAGTGTTTCAATAAGGCTAACTCATACACATAGATCTACCTGTACAAACGCACATTATTTTGATTAAGGTAACAATCTGTAAGGTGCAACAATGTACTTCCTGAGGCTGTAACTTTAATGTAACTTTACACCTACAGGATCTACACTTTCTTCCTCTGAAAAGAATGTACAGCGGAATATGTCATGTGTAGTACATTCTGATTTTTGTGTTCGTTTTGGCTCAATATCTTCATGCTGAGTCCCAAAAAAGAGCGATGAAAGACATAAGTATAATGTAAAACAATATCCGCCAAGTGTTCGTATGGTTTAACATTCAAAGCAGAATTCCTATTCTAAATGGCTGCCCTAATAATGTCTAACAAAAATTCCCCGATGTTACTGTGAATGAAGAAGAGCTATAACGTCTGTAGGGACGTAAAAATCTGACGTCGATGACGAAATACGTGACATAGAAGATCCCAGTCTCCCGCCATAATGACCAGGAATTATCCAAAAGGACAATTCCCAGATACTTGTTCGGAAGGCTCCACTAGTATCCATCCGTAGCTATATGTTTGATGTGGAATGGTATTGCTCCAAGCGAATCATATATCATCTATTCCCTTTTTACATCTAATAAAACTGTAGAGCTATTTATTAATCATGTTCCATATATATATTTCAGATTGTTCCTAGTAATGATTGTAATTATGTATCACTTTTCTCAGCTGACATCAACAAATATAATCTGCATACATACCAGCATCGCCTCTTTAATAAATAACACCTTAGGGTTCTCACTTCGCCATCAAAGGTCATTTCCCAGGTGTAAGATTCAAGGGAGGACGTTTAAGTTTTACCATCCTCATCCGTACGCTTATTAAACCATCTATTCGTATTGGATAAGCGTGCACTGCGTACTAAAATCTATTGTCATTTCCATCCAGGCCTCTTGAGTAACTGGATATGATGTCTTCTCCGAGGAGAAAACCATAAAAGTTGCTCGTTTGGAGTGGCCAGACTGAGCAAGGTGGAGAAGAAGATGGACATAATCTGAATAAATCCCTCCCTCTTTGGTAGTTATTGTTAGATCTCCTCATAACGTCAGCATACTTGCATTGGTGGTTTGTGTCTGGTTCGTTAACTTAGGTGACTGCAGTGCGAAGGACTCTTTGTGTGCACCTACTTTAAAATGAAATACTGCCTGACAATTCATATCAGAAGGGAAAGCATCTTGTCTTATAATTTCCTGCCTTTTTTTATCTATTTATTTATATATATATTTATTTATTATTTAGTTCTTATATTTATGATAACCCGTCAATAGTATTACTTATTTTATAGATTTTTACTATTGGTTGTTATTACGAATAAATGTCTCCTTTTGTCTCCTATATATCATATAGATTTTAACTATGAAGGTGGAAATATTGGAATGTCTGGACTTCCTTTAGAATAATAGAGGGCAAAAACAGGCGTGTCACAGACGGCTGCAGGGCTATGACATTTAAAGTTGACAATGACAAATCTAAGATCTCATATCCTTATTTCAAATCCCTGACTTTAGACCACAGAGATGCGCTTTATTATTATAGTATGTTAAATTTGTATTTTTGTATTTAATATTTTGTGTTCAGTCAAAACCATTGTGTAACATGTACATTATTCTCAGTAATTCCTGATCATCATTAGTTCATATCTAAAAAAAATAGAGAGAATTAATATTTTCCATGTAATGAAATAAAGCTTTATTCAAATCTGCCACTAGCGCATGGTTTAAGGTCAACACAATCAAACTAAATTAAACAATAATATTATGTCATAAATCTAATTAGTGGAAGTTCTTTCATAATCATTGGCCGTTGTTAGATTTCCTTCGGTAATTTAATAGTGGCACCATTTAAATAAAACCCTGTGGCCATAGGACAAGAACATAGAAAGCAACAGAAATTGTTATAATATTGGTATATTTAATCTCAGAATCTACTAAGAAAGAAATCCGAAAGGATCTCATGGACAATACCTCCACCAAGCGACATCCAATGATTACATCGTTTGTCTTTAAGCGAGATCTGTTTGTATTCAGACAAAGGTCATCTAATCTCGTGTAATATATAACAATAATAATAAGATATGGTCCATTGGTGGCTTGTGACAAGTATAATATCTTCCCTGTCTCCACTTTTATTTACGAACACATGAAACCTAATAATGGAGAAACACAGTCAGTGAACTCGATGCCTTGACGGTTTATTGGAACATTTTTCTCTGAATTGTGAGGACAAAAAGAGGAACCTATTGTCTCGTGTCATCTCACAGATTGATGACATCTATTGTTGTAGCGTTTGAAAGGGTGGGAGAGAAGGTACTCATATCTCCTAGTAGGAAAAAAAATAACAAATGTCTATAGCTAACGGTAACACTACTGTTATTATTCTTTATACGAGTTCATATAAATACCCAGGCTCCAAAATTGATTATTTTATTGATGTCTTATGTTGAAGATTGGCAAAGCTTTCAAATAGAAGTACACACATATTGCCCCTGGTAAGTGCAAACAACATTATTTTCTTTTTTACACGATTCCGCGGTTTCAAAATTGAAAATCAAAAGAAAACAGTAACAATTTGCGGGCATATTGGAAATTGGACCTTTTCAAAACGAAGTAAGATAACGTTTTTATTGCTTACTTATGACATCGTATTTTATTTAGTCATCAGTCGTTGGAAAGGAGAGCATATATATTGTCTTTCAATTTCCTTCGTAAAACAATGAACTATAAAGAACACAGAATGTGAATTCAGAGAAGAGCTTCTTGAATATTGAACTATTTTGACAGGCCTTGCCCAATTCACCCATTAAAACCTCAATCAATTGCACAAGGTCCACTTCATTCTAAAGGGCCTAGTCCACTATTATTATCAACTTTTATTATGACACAAAGTATACATAATCGGGCAAGACCCTCTAAGAATAGATCTTCCTGGGTAAACTAAGCCGATTCTCATGCGATTCTTACAGAATTTAGTGCAAAAGAGTCCTCTGCGGCGCAAAATCGCATGAGAATCGGCATAGTGAACTAGACCCTTTATGCTATTCTCTGATTATCCTGTTATTTATTTACTAGTACTTCATGTTCGAGCCGCTGACCGACTCAAATTAATGGTTTGAGATGGTTTGAGATTCACCTAAAGCTCTAAATAAATGTTTACATTATGGGCGCTTCTGTAAAGATTTGTGGTGGAGGTCGTTTGTTTAGGTTTTTTCTCTTTTCATTGGGTGACGGTCGATCGTCCAGGCTAGGCGGGCATAACTGTCAATGTCCGCCATAGATAACGGACCACACAAACAAAGCCCCCGAGATAAGCTTCCATTCTAAATAAGCATTAAATACAGGAGCTGTGAAATGTAACCGAACGCGGTCAAAATGTATTTAATCAGGGTAATAGAGGGATAATAGAGGGCTTAGCTTTTAAATCTCGACTTTGATAGATTGAAAGCAAAAGAATAATCGTATTTCAAACCAGTTTAGCTCATATTCAAGGGGTATTATAAAGTGGGATGCTATTTTTCAAAGTGCCTAGAATAACGATATGATGTGTGCAATAATGATATTCTGACTCCCATCTTGTCTGTGTGTATTAACCTTATAGTTATACTATAGTATAAAATAACAAAGTGATGGAAGTCAACCCAGAACATAGGTGGCAAGGGACGGTTTGATTTATCAAGGTTTGTTTATTGGGGTTCCGACATTTCAGGCACATTAGCCTGAATGATTAATATAAAACTTATCTGAGTTAAAATTCCTGGTATCTATTTGACACAGTGTTATATTCTACCCAAAAGACAACGCAACAAAATTTAAGAAGTCATAGAATTATTATGTGCTGAATAACGTGCACTCGCCTCATGTAATAAAGGAAATTTCTTTTCATACAACATGGTTAAATATACTTTAGTATTACCCTCGATGTGTGCGCTCCAAAAACTGTTTGTATTCACCAAAAAAATAATTTATGAAATTTATATTGCACAAATCTTAAAATGCTCCCGATTAGAGCCAATGAAACCCTTAATGGTAGGATTGACTCTACACTGATCGAGTGTATATCTCAAATACAATGTTAACCGTTTATATATATCTATAAATGGATTGATGATTCATCTTCAGATAACTGATGACTGAGATTTATCCTATCAGAATCCTCAACGAGAAAGCAGAACATGTCGAGTATGTTCGTAATTGCCAAAAAGCACTTTATCAGACATATTTTGAGATAGGGGGCGGTGCTAATGATGTCTATTGGATCCCATACCCACAGCGAAATAATCGATGATTAATTAACCTGTAATAAATTAACACCCAGAAAGTTCCCCCCTTCTTCAGGATGTTTATTTATTGGCGGAGAAGCAACTCGAAAATCCGACGCACGCATGTCCATGGGAATAATTATTCAAACCTCAGGTCTATCCCTTGATGATAGTTTTCTCTTCATTCAAATAGTTCACTTAGACACAAAAAAGCGTAATTTAAATTCATTAGTGACATAAATTAAACTAGGTTAATGAGTTTAAGTTGATTGAAGTCGTGTTCTTTTTACCCGTTCCGAGATGATCGATAAATGAGCACAACAGGTCCGAATTATCTCAAGCAAAGTTTTAACAAAGTTTGCCAAGCGAAGTTAGGGATTACTCATTTATCTAATGACCAGAGGCACGAATACAACGAACTTATCGTACTTAAGTGTCGCATATTTATTTACCCCTTGATTAATAGAATGTAATTATTCTGAATACTTGTAGAGCACTATCACATAAGACAGAGCAATACTTGTAAGTATCCAGAAGATAATGAAGTTAAACGAATAAGTCAAAGGAGCCTACTTTGTTAAAGAGCACATCTGCCGTTCAGTCCGTTTTCTTTAGATTACGGCCCAAGTTTCCAATACATAGAAAAGGACGCAATCACCATTTGGGTTGTTTTTGCACGTTGACATAGATTAGTAAAAGGACAATTACACTTGTTACAAACAGTACATTACCACAAGTCTACTTATATTGATACAAAAGTATTATTCCATCTCATGTCCAATAAACTCCCAGATTAGTCATCGTTGTCACAACTCTAATTAAACATTCATTATTAAAGACGGAAGACTGAGATTTCATTTATATGTTTAATTTCGTAGTGGGGATAATTAATTCATGTTAGATTAATTCAGGCATAATCGGTATAAGAGTCATACAATGTTCTATGACGAGGATATTTTTCGTTTCTTTCATGAATAGATGGTAAATAGGGAGGTGTGTGGGCACAGAAATCATAATGACCGGAAATTATCCATCAGAACAATTCCCACATAATTAGTAATTATTAGCCCTTCTTATATAATCGCATAGTCAAAAGAGGGATAACATCACCATTAATCATCTTCAAGAATATATTTATAGATCTATATTGCCTATATATTCGCTATCCAGATATATTAGGGGCAATACATTCAAACCAATAAGATACGGCGTACAGATCTACTTTGTCGTCCTTAGTTTTACTCTTGCTGGGTTCCCAAACAGCGAGATAAAGTACGCCGGAATTCTTAGAATATGCATACAGTTGTGATGGTTCAATCTGCACTCGAATCAAACCAATTGTCAAATCAATTGTTCGTGTGAGATCATGTAAACCTTTCCAAATCAGTCAGGATCCCAGACGAAAGTCGTAACTTGATAATACCCGATCTCATCGTTTAATACTCAGATTACAATGAACCATAATCTGAAGCTTTTCATGTTACCAACGAAAACATTGACATCAAAGCCTATGATTTCACAATTGTTCAATTTAAAATGTTCAATACCTGGTTGGATGTCACTGCCTTCTCTTTCACATGATTGAAAGAAGTAATTATGGTTGAAATATTCAAATGTCCGAATTACAGAGACATAAAAGACCTCTCGAAAAAGGCCATAACGGCATCCCTGGGTTATTTTAGAACTGTGATTTAACTCATTTCTATTTTAATTCAACGTACCTGTTCAATCGTTCTGTTAGGTAAAGTTTACAAGTTTACTTTATGAATTAGTTTTTCTTAATAAAGGGCTTAATGTGACCGACACATTCTCTGATTCTATAACTCTCCCAATAAACATAACCACACTGACAAAAACCTGTCCCTTCCTTGGTTTGGGTTGTTTTCCCTTACTATTCAGCTATGAATCTCCCTGGAGCTATTAGTCAACAATACCTAATTATTACAGAAAACAGGGATGACAGACATGAATAATAAGCATGGGACAAGCCATATCTCTTTCGATTTCTGCAGGAGGAACCAATCAACCCAAATCTACATATTCCACTTCTCGACTTTACCACGGAAGAGTTATGCTAACGATAAGTGATTACAATTATGTTAGCTATTGCAGGTATACTTTCCCACCATATTTTTATAATATTTTCGCTTCGTGAGATGAGATAGCGTCTTAGCTATAAATTGGTATCGTGACCTCAATTACACATGAAAGGCTTCTTCTAGTTACCATGGAAACCGAATATTCTATGATTCAATACCTCACCTACACCTTGGCTTCAAAATGGTAATCAAATGAACACATTGATCAGGCAGGCCTGGGACTGACAAAAGGTGTATCCTGAACACAGGACAATGGTTGGCTCTACTACAACGGAAGTGATTAACGTATAGTATCTAAATTCTGTCTAGTGTAAAGTATTCGTCTTAGTTTCATAAATATGGTTCCTACAACCAACTCCCCCGAGTTGGGTTCTTTATCAAGACCGTGGCATGTTCTGTTGTTGCTCAACGAACAATCAATCTGAACGGAAATGAGTGGCAGTCATTACATGCCAAGTCATTTCCACAAGATCTCCTGAAGGACTATGTTTTATACATGAATAAACATGCGTTTGCCTCAATATTTGTAAGTTTACTCCACGATGAAAGGTGAATCACCTGCTGATTGTATGGGAGTGAGAGTGTGATCTTTGCTATGATATCCGATATTATTCATTCAGAGCGGAAGTAAACATAGGCTGCTGTTAAAGTCTCACAAAACCCAAAATATTATGAGAAAATCAACTTCTTTCCTTTTATTCAAATCTAACGGCACAAGTTTTATCTAATGAAACCTAATATTTATTGAGTTTTACCCATTTTAAGGAGGGAAAAAGTAGTTCCACAGTTTAACACTCCATTCAAGGCCCGCTGTTTACCTATGTCACAAAGCGCGCCTAAATCTTGAAATTAACATGCAACCTACATAATAAACAGGTCTGTTAATAGCTGCTATATAAAGAAAGGGGGTGGGGGTGGGCGGACCAGTATTACCAATGCTGGTGTGCAGACCAAAACAAACAACCTGTAGATTTCTCTGGGCAAAATAATGGCTGAAAGCAGTGACAGTGAAAGGGAGCATAGCTATGGTTCCCCTAGTGAGTTTGATGAGTAAGTAGCTGGGAGGGTGGCCTGAAAGTAGGTAGATTATGTACATTTCGGGCGCGCTTTGTGACGTAACACATTACTCTAAATGCCATCTTGTGCTAAACAGACCTTTTCAACCAAGCATTCTTAAATGTTCCTGTTTTTAACTCATCGGGATGCGAATCCAGCCGAATACATTTTTGAAAAAGCTGTTGACCCCCGTTTTTTTATTGGTGACGTATTGTTTTTATTGGATTTCTGGATTCACTTAACCATGTTCTTTCACGAGGCAAAGTTTGAACAAAATGTTATTTTCCTTTTTTTCCCTGTTGAACAGTCCATGGTTTATCTCTTTTAAGAGGCAGGCAATCTTGGAATACCATAAGTTCAACCATAAGGTTAAGTACGATTTTACTTTTTGACAAATCGGCTGTGAAATCGTGCTTCTGTGGACGATTCCAAATATATGACATTTTCAGCCACTCTCTGTTGTAAACAGCGAAATCGGGTCTATTTTTTAAATTGGCCCTGTGTGGGCACATTCTTTCCCAAGGATCCATCGTCGACTTATCAAGATCATAGCGGACTATGTCCCAATAACAGGTTTTAGAAGGCCTTCCTTAGATTCAATTAAGATGTCTGGATCTTAGATTTAATATGTTATTTTACAAAACCTGATAATTCTTTTAGTAGAGCAATATTTAGCATGGTTATACAAGAATCAAGGAAATCTCCTAAATTTGCATGGATAAAAAAACTCCTTACCTCCTTCTTTTCCCTGCCTTTGGATCGAAGGCATGACTTACTCCATGAAGTGTGGTCTCAGCGAAAAATGTCGTCCAAAGAACCCTTTGTGATTTGCTCATGTTGAAAAATAAGGTCTCCCTATGATAATATGTATGCCTGATGAATTGTTGCTTTACACATGCGTTGTTGGTGACTATTCCCTGTGTGAATTATTATCATATGTTGATATTTGTACAGTGGAACTATCGATGAATAATGCTTTAAATCCTTCTCCTATTTAGTACAAGGACGGACGAAATAGCTTTAATGGTTCATAAAACTATCACCTCCAGGACAAGGTTTCTTTCTTTAAATGGATATTGCATCCAGAAAGGCCTTGAAGAAATTTTGAGTTGGAATTGGTTTTCCTGAAATTATCAGTAATTAATTTTCTCCAGAAAAAGATCATGACGTCCAGGGGATGTTTAAGCGTTTCAAATGTTGAATAAGAAGGTTTCAATATCTTGCTGACTCCAGACCTCTCCTCCAAAGGAAATCTGAAAGGAAATAAGAAGGCTATTTTAAGTCAGGCAGCATAGGTCCAAATATTGATGATATTGTGACCAGCTGGATATAAGCACAAAATTTGACCCAGATGTAGGTCTGGGGGTACTTAAAAAGATTTTGTAGGATCCTCGAAAAGTTCAAATATGGCCGCCCAAAATCGAACTTTTCCAAAATGGCTGCCATTTGTAACGGAATCCTGAACGTATGGGAGAGGGGAGAGGGAGGGAGAAGAAGAGAGAGAAAGGGAGAGGGAAAGAGAGAAGCAATTTAGGCATTGTATTGATCATGGCATGTTGTAATTTAGAAAGTCATAAAAGTACAGTATTCCGAATAAAATATTACCCCTTTTCATCGATTAGTCTGATGTAAATTACATACATGCTGTTAGAATAAACCATACGTCAGTACTGAGAATCGAGACAATTGTGGAATAGTGTGCGTCATCATATTTGCAAGTACTGATTATAACATAATATTTCGATAATAGAGACTCAAAATCCTCTTATACCTTGCAATCATCAGGAGGGAGCTCCTCATAACCATTATAACCATTTAATACCGAGTAGCTCTATGGCTGCATTATATCTATTTGAATTAAGCTTGTAAACCTTCGAAGAAACAGATGATAATACTTATTAGGAGAAGAATGATTATGTTACTCGCGATATGAACTTGTAATGATGAATTATGATGTTACTCACGATATGAAGTTGAAAAACTCTTTATTCAAAGATCCTAAATGGTTTATATATGATGTATACCTCTTAAGAACTATGAGCCTGTAAAAGGCATACGTTTTTATACTGTCATATTATTCATGTTAGTTTATGTTATCGGTGTGCTTGGAAGACCTGTTTGAAAAACAGAAAGCAAATCCATTGTCCTGTGATACATTGCAGAGAAATATCACACATATACCTCAAGTGCTTCGACTTATTATGAGGTATATTCCTCACTGAATACAAGTTAAGAACACTCGGTATGGCTTTTCTCTAATTCCACGGTAATAAATTTGAAACTTCAGTCAAAATAATTTCACCGTAACTTATACATCAAACTCGTAAAAGGAATGAGACCTTTCGGACGCGGCTAAGTTTCAGGTTTCCCTTTGATTAAGACAAATCCTTGTCTTGTTCTCGTCGGTAACATAAGCCTATGAGAAGACCTAATCTGAATCAGATCATTCTTATTCAGAGGCGATGTCTGAGACACACTTGTAACGGCATCATCTGGAAAACTACACCTGCAAGATCTAACCTCTCATATGCCCCTTCTCCCTCTCCCTGATCTGCTCAAATGAACCGTGGTGTAAAACGGTTCAAAGCTGTACTAAAGCCTATATTCTATAGCCGTTCGCTCCGAGAACCGCCAACCCAACGACCTCTTCCTATCATAAAGAAATTTGTGGGCCCTTGACGTCGCATTTCGTCCCCGATATAAGTATCTCAGCCATTAGATAGGTGTCACTACATGCACTTGCGGGCCCTGTAGTGTAAGGCCACATGGGGTGGTCCCCAACATTAAATTCGATGGTGTAAAAGCCTGTGGTCGCTTGGCTCGGAAAGACCATTCCAAACCTGGATCTACAACCTCGATGTCTCCTTCAGGGATTCCCTTAACTAGATTTGCCCAATAAATAAGTCAATATCTGCGAAGGGTATCTGAATTAATGTCATGTACATTAAAGAGGCTATTTTGTCCTCCTGTCCCGATAGTACTCATTGGAGGGTACTTTAATCTTGTATAGTATCTTTACCGGTCTATGACAATTCGCCGACGTAAACGGCGGTAATTCGTGCAGTTGAAGACGAGTGAATACTTGAAACACGTGTCGGAGCAATTGCATTAGGCCATTCATCTTACGGCCTTGACAGGACCATTAATTATAATCAATCAACATCAACAACGACGGATGTATTTATACCTCCAATGTAGAACATCATTTAGATGAAGTAATGAGGCCTATGGATACTTTTAACGTATATCCTTCGTTAACTCTCATCTCTTTTCTATATGTATTGTCACTAGATTAAGATTTACCAGACAGTGAATTAAATTCGTGATTTATGTGATAATTCACACATAACATAGCACCAGGATTGTGGAATTAACACCTCTGTTGAATGCCACTGAATGTATAGCTCTACTAGGTTTAGAATAGTTCATTCTCAGCGCATTTATTTTCTAACTATACTGACTTGCATCCGAAAAGATTCTCTTCTGTACATCTCATTATCATACATTATCATCATAATCCATTTGTGTCCAACCATTAAATATATCAATTGTATATTCAGTCTAGGCCAAAACTTGAGAAAGTCCCTTTAAACGAAGGGAAAGCCTCTCGTCTCAAACCACAAAGAGTCATTATAATTCCATTAAGACCGCAAAATGTCATCATATTCCCATTAAAATGCCGAATTCTAGGACATGAAACCGATTAGCGAGGTAAGCTGACATAGGCTACCATTCTTATCTGATCTGAGGGTTTGGACCTAGAGTTTATTGAAGAGGCATGATAATGTGTCTTCGAACTATAATGCATTTCAGCCACTAGGCTTAAGACACCAGGGAAAGACAACTTATATGATACTTAACGTCATTATAAAATGGAAAATGATATACATTCTGCCAGTTAATTAGTATAAATTACAATTCCTGTTGATGGCTGCAATATCGAGAGAATATTATTACAAATGATTCACAATGCAGCAAAACACGATGGCAGACGTATTGATACAATGACATATAAATTATGTTCGGCTGGACTAGGGAGAATATGTATTGAGATAGATATGTAAACATGTATGTATATCGACAATGTCCATACTGGTTGTTTCTCCACGGTTTATTTGCTTTACTTTCTTATTGACTCTTCCATACGGACGTAGCAATATATACTCATGATTCAACAATGATGTCTCGTCCTTTCCACAGTACCAGACGAGTATCTCCCCCTCCTGGCTCGTTCGATTCATGTCGAGGGGGTTCAGGCTGACCCTGATCCCAACAGCACGTTCGATACTTGTGTTGGAGCTGTGGCAGAAATTGCATGCCATCTGTGACGGTTTGCTGATACGTCCTTGATTAAAGCACATCAGGGAGTGAAATTCTGCATCCCTTGTCCGCTATCTGGTTGAATGTACTTCTTTCCTGATACAAATGACTATGATGGAGAAAGTTTTTGCCAGGGGATAGGATTTCCAAGTATGGTCTTAAATTGACTTATGCCGGTATTCAAGATAAAATATCATATGAGGTATCACACCAACACAAGAATCCACACATTATGCATACATGTATTGTATATGCCTTTCTCTCCAACAGCCTGTTTCCCTGTCTCATACAACAAACGTGTCAAGCGAAATTGGATTAATTGTATATGCTTCGTAATCTACAGAGACCTATCCAATCGTTTGTTCAGTGATCCCCTAGCTATGCTGCTTTGCCTGAAGAACCTACATAGTTATATCAATCATATGGGTCAGATTTTCAGAAAATGTACAATTTACCTTCACCAATCCTCTCAAATAACCCAAATTTTAGACGAAAATAGAATTCAAAATACAGTTCAACCTAACCAAACAGATTGCTAGAATCAATGCAATGCCAAATATACTCGAATTTACCTAGTATTGATCAAATTGCCTACTAATTTAGCATAATTTACTAAATGTGTACAGCAGCCAATTGTACATTTTATGAAAATCTGACCCATATATAGTTACCTTACCTTTGTCACCGTCTTTTCATTTTTTGTGTTGTATTATCTAGAAACCTACCTCAACTATATCTCGAGAGTGTATGTATATATATATTTTCACACTATTGTTAGTCTAACGATTGTAATTAATGATTCTTTATTGGAGAGTTGAATACTCCATCTTTAATTATCTAAAATTCCCTTGATATGTTCTTCTTAATTCCCTCATATACGTGATATTGCCATCACAGTCCCATTCACTGCAACTTTCTAGATCTTTTGTTTTCTTTAATAGATTCAATAAGATTTGGCTGTTTGAAAACACTAACCTACTTTAAACTGGGCCAGTCTCTTCCTCCTCTTGTGACATAATTCCTGCATTTCAATCTGTTTGCTCATTTTCCCCTCTTCTGCCCGACTTTCTAAAAGTCAATCTGTAACCAAAGGATCCAATTCAGCAAAACTGGACTTGAATACCAGAACCAGGTTGTATTTCTACTGTATCTGGCGATCAAATTAGACTCAAGTGGTTTAGAATTTTCAAATTCCTCGATTTTCACCCACCCTACTATCGCCTTCCGGTGGATTTTCTTTCTCCGCCTTCAAAATTTTCCCTCTTCATCATTCTCCATTGTTTCCAACTGACAGGGGAAATCAAAGCCCTTCGTTCCCCTGATAAAACATAATGTAGAAAAAGACTGTCAGACTGCTAAATAGTTCATGAAAGTAAATCGTGAAAACATGATGAGAAATGAAGAGTTGTTTTTCCTCCTAATAAGTGATATAAATAAGAATATTCTAGCACAAAGCTAATGCTATTACGGTGGGTTTTTTCCCAAGCTTGGGAACTCTGCTGTTGGAAATGAATGCGTGCAAGAACATCTGCGAGGATATATGATAGCGAGTAGGTGGAAAGACTTGTGTTCATACGCCTGAATGCAGGAATTATAGAAATAAAGATAGCTTTCATCATTGTCCTATACGGTGCGTAAAAGAACAACGTTGATAGATGAAGACAGAGCCTTTCCATAAAGTATGATTCCTCCTAAGGTCATGTTAAAGGTTAGGTAATCCAATTGATGTGATACCCTTACGATATCTCCTGCTTTGGGATATTATTGGGAAGTTAGCTATAAGCACTTTTCTTCCTCGATTTCACGGGCACTTCGAAAATCCGATTGCTCAGACTTGAGCTTCATCTGAAATGTTTCGCTTCAACGAGATATTTCGCCGATGATCTGGTCTTTAAGAACCAGTGTATTCATTCTTCCTCACTAACCTCAGACACAGAACCAGAATGAATTAAGCCCACATGTATACATGTATACAACTTATCAGATGATGTTTTTGGCATATAACATTGCAAATAGAACACAAAGTTGTCCTTCAGTATTCGATGACCCACTAATTGTCATACTAATCTCGCTCAGAGCTATAATCTTTAAACTTCCACTTTGAAAAAGAAATGATGAGACAGAAATGCGTTAAGTTGAAGACCAGGGAAAGCTAAGAGTTGTTCTATGCATTCTGTCTTCGCTAATAGATTCTTGATACCAAATGTATTGTGTCAGATGGTCTGTCACCGTTTCATGATATAATATAATGTTACCCGGCCGGGTTGTGATATCATGGAAGGAAACTAGAAACTATAATGCGTTTAGCAGCATATTGTAAGCGGCAGGTCATAATTATGGGTGAGATTTTTAGAAAACCTACCATTCAACTTCGCCAATCATCTCAAATAACCCAAATTTTAGACGAAAATAAAGTTCAAAATACAGTTCAACCTAGACAAATTGATTGCTAGAATCAATGCAATGCCGAACATTCTCGAATTTACCTAGTATTGACCAAATTGCAGCCTAATTTAGCAGAATTTACTAAACATGCACAGCTCAGTTAGGTCCAGAAGACAGTTTTGGACCCCTAAGTTTAAGGGGTCATTAACACTTTTAGCCTTAAGGCCCTTGTCCACTAAGCCGATTCTCATGCAATTCTTACAAAATTTAATGGAAAAGCGTCCTCTGCGGCGCAAAATCGCATGGGAATCGGCTTTGTGGACCAGGCCCTTTAGTCTTAGCCTCGTGGTTAAGCTTATCGCTGGATGTGGAATCGAGGAATGTGGCCGTCTGGATCTGACTGAGCTGCCGATTGTACATTGTCTGAAAATCTTACCCATATAGGGCCACAGAGCACCTAAATTTGATGAACATACTGCCGATCAATAGAAAAAGAAAGCATGCATACTTCATCGGTTTTACATGAAGGAAATTGATATGACCCGCATATTCAGCGGCTCTTGCTTAATATACCTTTCCTGATAGAAATTCCGAAATACCTACTGATACCATTATATAGGGAGATGATATCGTTATGATGAAACTTTTTTATGTTTCAGGAAGTCTCTCATTTCCCCTCCTTAATCTTGATTCCCTGCTAGATTACACTTTTACCGATAGTAAAGGATATAGACCTCCCAATGTGGTGGCTCCAGGAAGGTTAGATTCTTGCTTCAATTCAATCAGCTAGTTATATATTTTCCTCTAGTCTATGTTCCCCTATCTATCTGAAAGTCATCAAAGTACATGAAGAAACAGTTGTTCTGTACACTACAAGTACTTATCTTACCTCTTTATCCTAAACTATAATAATTCATATTAATACAATTAATATTTTAAATAAATCCTGAATAATGGTCACTACACCAAGGAACGTGGGGACAATCGTACAAATTATCTCCTCTCATTTAAACAGGTGTGACGATTAAGGGAAATTGGAAAATAATGTAAATTGTGGGTAAACCATGTAAGTATGGGAGTAACATGGACACGAAAAAAACGTGCATCATCTCTTTTTTAAATTACAAAGTTCAGTGTCCTAGATTTTAAAAAAAAGGGACATGAGGAAAAATTGCCCATTTTGTTGGGAAATTAGTTTCAAGATGTATGCGTGATTGTGGTTGTACTGTTTTGGCTTTCGTTTACGCTCTCGCTCATCATAAGGTTTCCCCCAGGTTTCTAATAATTGCCCACTCAGACAACCTTTACTTCACATGTGGTCAGAGGATTTGTACCATACCAAACATTCAGCAGACATGTGACTGTGAGGAAAGTGACAATTAAATCTCAATGTATCTACTATAAGAATTATCGACGTAAGAGTTATCGCTTGTATATCGATGGTTCCCGGTGGTTGGTTATAGTTGGTAAATATAGGTAGGTAGGAAATATACCCTTTATTTATGGTCACGATATTTATTTCACTAGCTTTCGGGCTAAGTATTGCCCTTCATCAGTAGTAAGTATTGCCCTATAATACTTATACTATAAGAATTACATGTCAATTCAAGGTTCAGATTGCAATTGTGAGGATAACACGGGGGGGAGTATATTATACGAGAAAGGGGTTAACATGGATCGAAAAAAGTAAAAACAACCATATATTCGCTCAAATAATAGCTGAGAAGTGGATATTCAGGGTTCGCTCCTTTATTTAAGTATGTGAACTATTCCTTCGAATCTGCTCGAGTCAATATGCTCAGGTATCTCAAAGAAATCCTAGTGAATCTTCCCAAAAGTCCTTAGGATGTATAGCGCAAGGATCAATCAGTATACAATTTCAAGAGGTATGTGGTCAATACATCTGAATCGATGACACAGGGGTCAATAAAATGTCAGTTTAGATATCTCCCATGTTCGCCAAATAAAAACAGCTACAAATAAAGTTCCTTACCTTAACTTTAACGCTACTTTTCATTGAATATCCCTGCTGTCTCAAATATTTCCACGATGATTAATACACATTGGTAGACTAAGTGCTCATAATGACGACAAAATTCACAATTCTGCGACGGTGATTGAAGAAACTTTCCCAATTGGAAATTCGCTCGATGAAATCACAACATTATTATATTATATACATATACATATCATCCTGTATGAAGAACCTATATGCTATTGGATCACTGATATAACTGGTACTCCTTACTTATAAGAGATATTGCCATGAATATTCCAGGTTGGAAAACTATCAATTTAGGTAAAATCCTTTTCTGTGAAGCTTTACTTTCTCACTGAGTCTTGCCAAGCCCACGCGCTTGTCCTCCCATCTGAGCAACATTCACTGTGGGATGAGTCCCACTGAATGGCCAAATGACGCTGCCATGGCGACGCCTGCTCCTGTAAAACGCCACCAGGGTCCTCTCCTGTATGGCATAGGGTTCTGGAAGGGTTGCAATCTAGGGTTTTGTAGCCTAGATTTATTTGTAACTACTCACCTTGAAATTAGCTGTGGTTTTGTAATGCATGGCTTCCTATCAAACAGAGGCACTCATTGCTTTTTTTCCTCCCTCAAACAGAGGTTCAATGGCCTTTAGTATCGAGTTTAACCACTGGTACCTAGTATAGAGTCCGTCGCTGGGACACATGCATTTGCCAATAGAGAACTCAATATAATATATTATATATTATTATCTAATGTAGAATTAAAGGAACATTAACGTAGATATTCGTATATTCATGAACATATACATACATGGACATGAACGTATAGATATTCGTAGAAATTCGTTTTAATTTAACCTTCATCAATCTTTTCCCAAACCGTATGTGTCTTGCGAAAAGGTTTTATGTAATATTGTAAATGAATGATATATGGTATATATAGTTGTACGTCAAAGTTCATTATATTTTTCTTCGACTTGGGCTGAGAATAACATTGATTCATTGTAAGCGTATGGGAAATAAAATTCAAATCAAATCCAGGATTGAAATAATGATTAATATATTAGGTACTTGTAAATTGTAAAGAAACCTTTTAGAATGCATGGTTTAGTGAGTGGGGTTTCATAATCATATGCATAAACTCATTGAGCGTTCTGTTATTATAGGATTGCCAGTTTCATGTTTGGGAATTTAGGAATTCTTATTACCATTGGTTGAATTTCATTTTTTTGTGGTGGATATCATTCGGGACAGCCAATATTATAAAGTATTATTCTTTGAAATAAATGCCCGAAGGATGATTATTGACATAAATAATTATACATGAACCACATTTGCTCATTAACTCAAACTTAACATCGATACGTTTAAATTCCGTTACGTATATATATATATTTGATATTACCTGTTGTTCCGTATTATCACCTTCTTCTCGCCTGTTACGTGAATTAGCAAATGTTTAATTGCACATTTTCGATTACCCTTTTCCTATTGCAAATGTAACTATCAACTCTCCCGATGTTTGTCGATGTTATTTCAACTATTGCCTGATGAATGAAATACCAAATGATTAATATTAGGTGTTCGATTACCAGCTTTATCTTTTGCAAATGTTACTACTACAAACTTATTGATTTAAAAGAGTTGCTGATGTGCGGTTTTCGATACAACAACTTATTCTGACATTTACAACCTAATTAATATGGACGGATGCTGACACTTATTCTTGCAATATCTTTCAGTTTGACTTGGTATGGAAATTGAAATAAAATATACGGTTAATTGACTGGCCTGCTCCTCCCAAATTCAACCTAGACATTCAGGGAGAAACGGCTTATTATGTGTTTCATTGTATTAATAGGGGATTTGCATGTCTCACTGCGCATGTCTACTGCAGTGCATGCTGGGATGGATTCTATTGAAATCTGACATGCAAATATTTGCCAACATTTTTATCAAAATTTGCAAGAATGTTTGCACCAATATCATAGCTTGCATAAATTTATGATCTATGAAAACCAAATGCATCATGGGAAAGATGGAGGCTTGTGTTATGGAAACATGTAAATCACATGGATATTGACATTAGATCGTTGATAAATATCCCATGCTGAGCATGACATCCTTTCTATAGATTTTATACTATACCATTACTCCTATGATTCCTTGCGAATCAAGATTCAAAATGGCAGCTATGCAACTCCCCTATTAAACACATTAAACACACTAATTGTGTCGTTCCACAAGATATCTACACACATAGAATAGAGTAGCGAACCCCTGACCATACCGGTGTACCTTGTCATTCGGCTTTTGCCTTCTCTTAATTACGAAGCAACTTCGATTTCCCACCTACCATCCCTATAGAACAGATACAAATAAAACTAATATAAAGTTCTGTTATACTAGTTCGTACAGGGGGCTTTCCTCTTATTTATTCAAAGACGTTACCCCTGCTTTTACCTGAGATGTGATTCCAAAAGTCTTAATCTCCACCTTCGGGTAATATTGAATGAATTCTATTTCTTAATGCTTGTGTTGCCTCGTTATAATGTGTTTGACATAAGTTATGCAACGTCATACGTTATATTTGGCAATTAAGGCAATAGTTGTTGGTTTCCCACGATCAAAGAGAATCCAACTAAACTTTAGTGCGCCTAATTTCGTATACATGCGTATGTAATTTAACGTAGCAAGGCATGGCCATTAACCTTGGGTGGATGACACTGTAAACGTATTTATTTGTGTGCAGATAAAGTTTCGCGCACTAAGTACTTTGACACATTTTCGCGCGTATTTAAATTCGCGCAGCAAGGAAGTCTCACACCTATGCAATAATTATACCTTTCGCGCAGTATTTTCACGCACAAGGGTGGGTGCGCGAAAATGGCGAAATCAATACTGCGCGAACATTAATACGTTTACAGTACTTATCAACCTTGCGGCCAACAATCTCAGATAACCGGCATACAATGCTGCCCCCTACCATAATGCTAGGACACTGAAATATATTGTGAATATGTTTATCCTTTTCCGAAATGCAACTATTTTTATATGAGACTGTGAGCCGTGGTTTAGTCCGAGTCGTGGAGAGCTTAGTAGGTTGTGAGGTGCATATGATCGCCATAAATAAAATAATAACTACTATAAGGCGACATATATATTCATGTACCGGTACCATTTAGGCCTTATCGATATGATGGGCGATGACATTTATAATGATTGATATGATTGAAAATGATTGAGAATTTTTCATATATTTTTTTAAAGTTTATTGATGTCCACTCAGTAGATTTGTTTATTTTACTATAATTTGACAGAAGCAACGCGTGAAAACGTCCATAGCGGACACGGCGCCATTGTTATGTATTTCCTAAATATTATATTGGCCTTAGAATAAAAAAAACTATATATGATTGTGGAGGCTATCTGCAATGAAATGCATGAATATTTGACTAGTGATCGTCATTCTTTTCTCTTGTAATGCTTTATACAATAATATCGATATGTTTTGCAAATTATCCGTTTGTTGATGATTTATGCATCCTTTTGCAAAATGTCTTAACTATTTTGTAGTTGAAAATTTGCGCGTTTGACCTCAAAAGTAACATCAATAAAAGGAAATTCATATATTGTTATAATGTCTACTTTAATATGATTTCTCTCATGCCTATATCTGTACCAGAGCTATGTATACATATATGCATAACCCTGCCTGTAATACTTGGTATATTCATAATGCTGCCCTCCTCTGACTTCCATGCGAAACTTATGCATTTCAGAGAAGCGTCATTATTATGAACGTTAAACGAGAGGAAACATTCTTTCGAATCCACGTAGCATACAACCATAGGTGGGGGACACTGTATGGCCTCAAATGTTCTAGGCCTATGCGTTTATTTTCGTTAAAGATAGAGGGCAGCACTAGTCATTCTCTGTTTCAGCTGATCCTATCGGTCGTTTGCGTTCCAGCAGGCGCGCACATAAAAACGGGACAATTAAAACGAGACAATTTTTAGCAAATCTAGACAAAACCGCGCTCATAAAAAGTTAGTCCTTATAGTCATTCTCAGGCAGTTTTGTCTCGAAATGTTGAAGTTTTGTCTCTAAATTTACAATTTGGAGACAATTTTGCGGTAGATTTGAATTTAAACTGGGAAATCAAGTAAATAATCAGTGATGAACTAAGGTTTTTTGAAACTTTCACGAAATTAGACAATGTCTAGGCAAAAATCTTCAATAAAGTCCCTGGCTTCAAGGACAATCTCCAAAGGTGTGCACATAAAGTCAGATTGTCCTTGTCCTTGAAGCCTGATTTTGTATTTGTCCCTGGTCTCTTAAAATTAGAGACTATATTGTCTTTTCAATTTTTGCCCTTATTTGCGGTAGTTTTCTGGCAGTTGGTGGTAGTTTTTTGCAGGGTTTATTTTTAGAGACATTTTACTTTCTCTCTTGTTGCACACACTTTCAATTTTGTTTATATGGCATTTCCGCTACGTCACATTGGTGACGTCACATCCGAAAACAATCTGTCCCATTAACCTAGTTTTGTGACATGACATTGAGCTATAGGCATATGAGTAATTCTCAGACTAAAGACAAAGTGAAACACAATGTAAAACAACCAAAATTGTCTCCAAATTGTGAACTTAGTGACAAATTCAATATTTCAAGACAAAACCACAGCTATCTGAGTTGTCCTTATTTCTTTTTTCTTTCAGCCTCAAAATTGTCCCGGAGACATTGTCCCAGAGACATTGTCCCAGAGACATTGTCCCAGAGACATTGTCCCAGAGACATTGTCCCAAAGACATTGTCCCAAAGACATTGTCCCAGAGACAATAGATGAACTGCATTCAATGTAAAACAACCAAAATTGTCTCCAAATTGTCTCCAAATTGTGAATTTAGTGACAAAACTCCAACATTTCGAGACAAAACCACCTAAGGACAGCTATTGGAGCTGTCCTTAGTTTTTGGTCTTTCGGCCTTCTAATTGTCATAAAGACTGCAGAATTGTCCCAGAGACAATAGACAAACTGCTTTATGAACACTATATATTGCCTAGAACTACTTAAAATTGTCTCGTTTTGATTGTCTCTCCATTATCTGTTCACCTGCTGCAAATCTTACAAAATAGCTTGTATCTCTATGCAAAAAACTACCGCCAGCCGCCAGAAAACTACCGCAAATAAGGACAACAATTTAAGAGACAATTACATTGTCTAATTTTCAGAGGCCGGAGACAAAAACAAAATCAGACTTCAAAATTGTCCTTGAAGCCGGGGACTTTATTGAAGATTTTCGCTTAGACATTGTCTAAAGCCTAGTTTTTTATGTGCGCGGGCCCTGGTAACCGAATTGTAATATTGTGTTAGAAACGGAGAGGGATAAAGTAAAAACAAACCGAAAGTGTGATCTTGATTAATAGGGTGTCATCAACACAATGTTTAATATTTGTACCTTGTACCCTTACCGAGGCCGTTGGTGTTATAACTGAACATTAATAGGGTATTGTTCTAAAACAAAAAGGATGGGTGGGTAGGGGTGTGTGGGGGATAAAGTATGACAGAAAGTGTGGTGTTATTAATTTTTTTTTCTCCATGTATCCAAGAGGTATCTAAGTTGGATGGGATCCAGCGTGACGTCATGTTGGAGTGACGTCATTAGCATGGTAGCAACGACTTGAGGAGGAGTGCTGTTTTTGCTCGTACAATATATATATATATAATAGAAAGTGTGGTGTTGTGATTGATACTAATAGTGTGGTATCAAGACAATGTTAAATATGTGTACCTTAATGTACCCTTACAGACCCTGATAACATACTGAAAGGCTCTTACATGATTCGAAAGAATAGTTCATAGAAATGAAAGCTGTTCACCAACATGTTAAACCACCATCGTTATGTCGACTGGAATACATCCATTGAATTCTGTCAAAAGGTGGTTATGCTGGTGATAAAAATGATGTATCCATAAATCTGCAATAGTGAAAAAAAAATCTGCAATGGAGAAGGAACGCCCACATATATTTCATGGCGTAGGATACCTTTTGTCCCGGATGAAAAGAGCTTTTGCTATGTCAATCTCCTGGATCTAGCAATAATGAAAATGTCATATGCAAAGATTGTATCCTGTGAAGAAGCTGTTATATTAATAGGGCCAGGATATTTTACTCCTGGATTTGGGGAAATAATACTGAATGAAGTCTATGATTTTTTTAACCTTGCCTTATATATCATACAGGATAAAACGATCCCATTTCAAGTGTATTTGAATAAGAGGAGCAGAGCAAATAAAAAACATTTTTTTATCGTGATTCTTCATCACTTGCTGGGCTTCCACACTTTTGAGGTTAATAGACCTGACAATGTAATTTTGTGTCTAGCATCTGCAGGAAGAGTCCCGGTCGGAATGAGTGGTTGGCTCCGATATTAATATAGTTGATATTTGGGTACATTTTTCTACTGCCAACATTCAACTACATCTCGCATTTTGCAATTATTCCCAAGCAATATTCTCTGCCCACAGGGAATTCTCGGATTTCTAAATGTTTTATTCCGGGGGTAGCCTATACGCATAATATATGGGTCAGATTTTCAGAAAATGTACAATTTGTCTTCAACAATCCTTTCAAATAACACAAATTTAAGACAACAATGATGTTGAAAATTCAGTTTAATACAACCAAACATATCTTTTAAATCAACTCAATACCAAATATATTCAGATATACCTAGTTTTGACCATTTTTCAGTCTTAATTTATATTATTAGCAGAATTGACTAAATATGTAGATCTGCCAATTGTAGATTTTCTGAAAATCTGACCCATATATCAGCGCTTTGTATGAATGTTTGATTCCGGCCCACCAAGACGTAAATTCAGTAAGAAATTATGCATAGCCTATATATATTTGTGCTAAAAAGTGTCATTTTGATGTGTATCCTTCTGTTGTTTAATTGGATTGAAGGACTGTATCCGATGGCACGTCTCTTTCTCGTTTGGGAGCCCCAGCGTGTCCGTTTTATTATTATAAGTGTATTATTACATTCTAAGGATTACAATGAATGCATACATGTTATTGTCGAACTTATCAGATCACACATGACACGTATCGGGTTCAATTGTAAGTTTGAATTCCTACTTCTGTGTAGAATAATCTGTTTGTACTACGACTGAATGGGTTATTACCATTTAATAGCGTGTTGATATTTATAAATTCATAAAGTTGCGAATACAGTAACAGTGATATATGATGGTACTACATACTGAAAAAGAGAAGAAGCGGCACACGTGTATTAAATAAAAATCACTGAGTATTATGCCATTTATGATTGTTGGCAGTGAAGAGACAGCAAATGAAAGAAAGGGGTAAAAGACAGGTTCATGGATTTCGTGGGGTCGCAATGCTCCACTCGTAGTCCTTTGCAACCACACATAAAAGGGGGTAGCCTACACTAAGTATAGACATACAATGTTCTCACTATATTTGAACGCCTCAATATTGCTAATGTTTCTTATTCTGGGGGTATACTCATCCCAGGCGCATTTAACAACTTTATATTGAATATAAAGTATACTCATGACAGCTATTTAGTATTATTACATTTTCAACGTTGAAGTGGAATGTTGTGAAAAGTGTAGTCATAGCAATACCCAGATAAACAAGGTGCAGGTATCAGATTATACTTTCTCTTTCCATGGCGCCGGGGGTCCCAAATTAGTCCCCGTTCCCATTGCAACTGCCTTGCTCTCTACATCCAGTTTATACCACACGGTCTGTTCAAGATTACGCTCCAAGGGATTTCTTTGGGTAAATTTAATAAATGCATATGTGATCATTTTTCTTGTATTTCACTATCTCAATTTGATCAGGGAATTTACACAAGTCCACTCTAGGTCCAAACCCTCAGATCAGATAAGAATGGTATGTTAGCCTACCTCGCCAATCTCTTGTCCAAGAAATCGGCGTTTTAATGGGAATATGATGACATTTTGCGGTCTTAATGGAATTATAATGACTCTTTTTGGTTTGAGGCGAGAGGCTTTCGGGCCCTTCGTTTGAAGGGTCTCTCTCAAGTTTGGGCCTAGACTGAGTCAGGACAGGTCTCTATCGTCCAATGATCATAAATTATCATTTGAATTTCAAGTCATTTAAAGCTGAACTCTCATGCAGCTGCCGTCAGTAAAAACGTAAAATATTGTCTCCTTTTTGTACCATTCTTTCCAACCCATCTAAAAGTAATTTGAGCAAAATGTTGGAGGATTTTATCTATTTGTTTTTGCTACAGGGCTTCTACAACGCCTCATTTGTATTTGGAGGACCAGCCGGTGACCCGGCGGCAGTTTTCCCCTGGCGATTTGACTTCCAATTATTGTATTTATAAACATATAACAGCAACAAAATATGGATAAATTCAGTCATAAAAAAGGCTTAATATGAGTTAATTTGGTAAAATTTTATTTGTCGTAATAGCTGAAAATTGTAACGATACAGTTACTACGTAATGCAGCTGTAAGCACCACATGTTTGTAATCCAGTCCTTTATACCAGGAGAAGTAGACTAGAAGAGAAAAGGCCATACATTATGACCGGTTCAGAGCTCGAACCATGACATGGGTCAATTTACTGCAAAACTATGCGAACCTGAAAGTCAACATAAATCCGACGAATTAAAGCCATTCAAAATGCTTATATCGCGTGGAATAGGAGGTCACAGAGTTAACTATTGGCTTATCGTTTATGTGACACAAGAGAAGTTTTTATATTTTGACATTGGCGAAAAGGGCCAGGACGGGTCGCACATTTAAAATGTAATATAGTTTATGTTCTTAATTGTATAAGCTTATAATTGTATCTAATTAATTAGGCTAAAATAGAAGTAACTCTACATCCACAGTGTCTTGTGAATGGATGACTATTTTTAGAAACACATTAGAACTAGTCATCAACTGGTCTCAAATGAACTATCATACATGTATCACTTTGAGCTCTCCTCAATATAGTATTACTTCTTTAATGCCTTGTCTATTGTAGTCAGAATACTAATGTGGATCAGGGTTAAGATAATATTTATATTAAGATTTGATATTTTCCATGAAAAGCATTCCTGTGACCGGCCAGGATTCCATCCCTAGAGCGGTCGTTCAATATAATTGGTTTCATATTGTTAAAGTCGTGCCACTTCAGGGTTGAATTAACTAGAACGTCAAAGCAATTACAAACAGACAGGGAAACACGAGGACAGACACGCCCAAAGGGGGGTTTAGGGTTTTACCAGAAAATTGGTCCCGTAGATCAATAGGTAGGCTATACTCATATAAATCGTTTATTGTTTATGCACATATTTCTTTGCAGTTTTTTTCCAAATGGTTTATCCTTCGAACATTTCGCTCTCCTCCCATGGAAGTATTCATGTTGAATTCATACTGGGTGTTTTTGTTCATCCAATGTGGGTGGTGCTGTTTGGGCTGATGCAGAATTAATGCCTATCCGGTTCGTCTATAAACACGGACGTATAATGGTATATATATAGCCCAAGACCTGAATTCAATTAATTGCCACTGGAGACATAAGGATATATCTTCAAAGGTGTACTGCCTTAACAAAGAGACACCTACAAAAACCCAGATTGATGTTCTAATTATGTTACATACACCCGTGATCTTCAAAGCATACTAATTAAGTCGATAAAGGACAGCAAGTGTACTGATCCGTGCTATACCAGTCTATAGAAGGAAACCAATCCACAACAAAGATCATGCGAGAAGAATGCAATATGGGAAAAGTCCCAATTTTGTCATAACCTTTTGCTCATTAAAAATAACCCTCGTATACTAGTAGTCGCGTATTAATATCATCAGTTGGACGTCGGCCCGATCCCATGCCTCGATTACCCCATGCATCAATTCTACTCATGTTCCCAAGAGTTGGATAACACCGAATACTTTGTAGCGACGAACACGGTGGTCCCATACCTATTTCTATTTTTTGAAAAGAATTTAGGAACGCTTCAACAATCCAAACCGTTTGAAACGGTGTAATAATACCGTAATAAATGAATACAGGATCTATAGATAGAGTTTTTCAGGAGCAATTATACACCCACATACTATATTTCCCAGCATTTTATATAGAGAGAAGGCTTCTCGTTGTCTTATGTCTATTTTTTCTCATTATTAAGTGGTCCAGAAATAATCATTAATATAATTATCTAGAATACTTTATTACACAACGGCAATTATAAATCAACCATGTTTTATATGTGATATTCAAGTTTTCTTACGTTGGAATCTTCTCATCATTAAGTAGTCCAAAAGTAATTATAATAGAAGCATCCAGAATACCTTTACAGCAATTAAAAAACAATATGTATAGTATTTAAGTTTGGGAGTCAGTTGCTGAAGAAAATAGTACTTTATTGACAAAATCTCTCGAATATTTTCCATCCAAATTCCCCATCCAGTCTAGGCTCAGAGTTGAGAGAGTCCCTCCAAACTTAGGGAAAGCCTCTCACTCCAAACATCAACATGCCATTAGAATCCGATCAGGACCCCTACTCCAGGACCGAGAAAGCCATTTGCCCAGTAGGCGTCTAATCACTGACATACTGAGAGCCTGTGAGCTTAGACTGCATATATTCGACTTCATTTTCAAAAAATTGCTGTTGGAATAATGCCTCTATTTGCGATAATATGATAACATTATGTGCTCTTTAAACAGGTATGAATACCAATACACATTGAAATGATCTACTGAAGCGGGAAATCGCAGGAAGCTACGCATGAATGACAGCTCCCACAGGATGTGACGCCAACGAGACTTTCAGCGTCTGGCGACGTTTATAACATAGCTAATCGTCATCGTGAGAAACGTCCAGATCGGCAGCAATATATAAAAGAATCATTGAATTAAAGATAAATATATTATGAAAACAGGGGCCCGATCGAGCTAATGCTTCAAGAAGTAATTCCACTTCAAGAACTAATTTCAGAGACAAATCTTATATAGGTAAAGCTTTCTTATGTCTTAGCCTTGAAGTTATTCTCTTGCTTTTACCTTAGAGTAATATGGACCTATATTACTCTTAAACTTTTACAGAGCCATGTAATGTCATTATATTAAAAGGTGTAACTGTTTCTATCCTCTGAATATCGATACAATATCAAATGGGAAATGTAACTTTATGTTTTAAATCCCAGAATATATAAATTTCCATTCAAACAACAGGACTCGAGTTGGAAATTTATAAAATATAAGAAAACAGCCACAAGGGATTGTTTCCTGGAGGTGGACCTTAGCCATAGACAGTTCATGTCTTATCTAAGTTGGCCAGGGATAGGGTGTGTGTGCTTACAACACATTACATGCTTGGTCTCCTTCATGACACTGGTGCATTCCTCGCTTCCAGTCGCACGCTAAATGCTCTGTAAATGCGCAAGGAAGGGATCGATCACTTGATATAGGCATGTACACATAGACATAGACTTGTTCCCATCTCTCAATGTTGACCATTTTATCAGAAAAGTCTCAAATGTTCGATACATTTACTGGCATTATTATATTTGATAAGACAGGCAATACAATACCAATACCGAGATTCAATGACGTAATGTCAGTGACGTATATAGTACTATAATTATACGTCATTGACATATAATGTCATCGAACCTCGGCATATACTGTGCAAATCGAATCACGGGAATTTCGCAATGATATTTCCCTACTTTTCACGAATAGATATTATCCCAACGAAAACATTCAAGTTAAATTGATACCACTGAGCATGAGGGAGACAGCTTGTGTTTCAAACCAACCCGTTAATATACCATCGAAATGCTTATAAATACATGGTACATGGGCAATTTAGCCAGAAACTTGATGATCACCAGTGTCTTCTACTCTGGTCACTGGATCTCCGTGGAGGACACGTAGACTTTCCAGAACTTTCTATTCCCATTCTTTACACGTTTGAAGTCTGTCAGTGGTCAGTTCAACGTTGGTCAGTTCAAGCATTACTTCCAGACATTCCAAGCAAATAAGTGGAGAGGGGGCGCCTGCATAAGTGTTTGCGACTGATAAGAATGATCAATATCGTTAATCACTTTACTTTGCAGGGGAATCTAATTATTCCAGATGGAATAACTTATCCTATGGCTATGCGAATCATTGATCTCAGATAAATATGAACTGGGCAACTGAGAATATCCAAGATAACTATATATAATCACTGAGATTTGGCAGATGACTTAGCACCGTGGACTAGCTACATTAGTCATGTGATTAATGTTCAGCTATAGTCTGTCTAGAAAGTAGTTGACACGTGATTCCTTAGTCCCTTTAAGGGGAGGGAAAAGTGGGAGATTTTGTATTTCTATTTATGACAAGGACTTGTCAACCCTTTGCCCAGCAAGTCGCCCATTGCATTCAACCATGGGGAAACAGGGCCAGTATAATCAGCTCTGCCTTCCACCTAAGCAAAACAACAGCTGCTCAAGATAGAACAGAGACAGGGCAATACAATGCAGCTGGATATTTGGCCATGGTCCGTCGCAAACGGTCATGGTCAGTCGCAAACGGCGATCCAAGGAGCAAAGGTTTGAAGTCAAAACTCCGCCACTTTTCCCTCCCCTTAAAGGGACTAAGGAATCACGTGTCAACTACTTTCTAGACAGACTATAGGTACCCTGAAATTGTGATACTACATTGGAAATCACTGTTTTCATCCAATATCATCCAGCTTGTTTAGTTTGCTTGATTTCAATGTTTTTTTCACTAAACAATAATTGTCATTCGGTAACCTATTTCAAACGGAGGGCCGATTAATCGTCACGAACAATATTATTTTATTACTATTATTCTGGTAAGGTGGTGAGATTTTTTCAAGAAAAGTCACCGACAGACATTCAACTGTATCCCCATTTCCAGTCTAGGTTCACAAGCTCTCAAATCAGATAAAAATTGTACGTCAGTGATTTGACGCCTACTGACTTTCCTGGCCCTGGAGTAGCGTCCCAATTGGATTTTAATGACATTTTTCGGTTTGGAGCCAGAGGCTTAAATTTCCCTCATACAGTTTGAAGGGAGTCTCTCAGCTCTGAGCCTAGACTATTTCGACAAGTCAAGTGTTGCACAGCAAACAAGCCTTGCCGATTTTATATGTCAATAAAGCAGTCTCAACTACCATATATATGTTCTAGAAGATAATTGCATGACAGTAATCTGCGAAGCGTATAATTTACTCGTATCTCCGCCACGCGAAGGGTTTGGCTTGATTGTCACTTCCTGTCACGGTGCCAATTATTCCTACAAGAGAGGAATTTTTCAGAAGGCGAAGTGGCACCGCGAGATATTATGAAGGATACCGTCTAGACGGGGCTATCTGCGCCAAACAAGACTCTACGATTGTACAAGGGGTAGCGCAAGCCCTGACCCACCGTATGAGTAGATCATATTCCTAGGCAAAACAACAATTAAAATACACATAATCAAAGATCGTTGAAAAGGACGTAAGCTTTGTCCAAATTGAAATGCCACATGCAATGCGAAACAACAATTAAAAGACATATCAAATATCATTAAAATTACATAGGTTTTGACCAATATGAAATGCCATATTAAATTCTAACTTACAGAGTAAAATAAACAAATAATACCAATCAATTAATAGACATAATCACCCGGAAATTCTGTTGTTCACCTAATATACCTTTGTACCCAAACCTTCCATGTTGGATCGCATGAATTTCACAATTCAGAGGACACTCTTTGATGTTCAAAATAAAAGCATGAAAGGGGAGTTCCTCCCTCAAGTTCCAAGTTCCCGGACCGTACGGTATTCTGCAAAAGACACAATAGTTCCATGCCACATGAAATGTCCCGATCCTTTGAAGTGGTCATTTAATAGGTTCCAATGAGAAAACTATCTTGAGTTCAGAACCATAAAACATCATACATACTTGGGTTGGTTTACCAGAAAGTGACCGGCGGGGGACCCTGGCGCCCTGCCGGACACCATACCACGACCCCAGTCGACCCCTGGGCCGGGCTGTGATTACTGAATTATCTTAGATGATGAGTGAAGTTTATCAGAATGTCATTCGGGCATGCTGTGCTCGACATGATGACTTGCAGGATATATTTGGATAGAGCAAATGAGAGATAATGTAAAGAGGGGAAGGGTGTGAGTGGGGTGGGGGTGGCACTAGTGTGTGTGTGTGTGGGGGGGGGGGGGGGTACGATAAAAACGCAGTGATTTAGGGTGTAGTGGAATAGGACATAACTTGCAACATGGACAGCAAGGAAACCCACGCTTAATTTTAATATATTTTCTTGAGAAATGAGCCATTAAATAAAGAAAACATCCAATATCTTAAAAAGAAGAATCTTATATTATACATGTAGTCCATGCATGTACCAGGATATATTTTGGAATATGTGGCATACACCTCAAAGTTGTTCAAGTAAAGTTTAAAAAGCGGCTTAGCTGAATCTTACAAAAGAAATCGCAAAAGCACTATTTTATCTTATGGTAAACTGAAAAAAAGAAAAAATGATTTGATTTGACAACGTTCAATTGCTGGATGTCAATCCTCATTTGGAACTTGATAGGAAACCCTGACATTTTGAATAGTAACCCCTTATACTGAATTATCGTTATCGAACCCCTTAAAGTACACACCCACCACCACTTGTAAGTGCTAGGCTCTGTTAATTGTTGTCCCCAGGCCGTGTCATGTCTTGGAGACGGTGCCTCGGGTGCATGCTGTCTGGTTCATACCTCATGCTCTGACAGTTCTTACTTGCACGGTGTATGAGCGTGATGTACAGGAGGACAACACACTTCCACACATTCACCTCCATTTCTCTCCACACCTTCCAAGCCTAGAGACCTACCCAGACACCGACGGGCATTGAAAGCTTTAACAACACCACCTCCATCCAAATCAACAACAGGTCCAGACAGCAACCAAAGAAGTCGCAATCTCACACTTCTATTTAACCTTTTACCCCCTTTTCCCAGGAAATTCTCCCAGACTGGGTTTTAAATTTCTCCCATATACATACATACACTCTGCTCTTGAGAGGATTACATGTGAGCCGGTCTCTGAGGTGCTCGGTTACATTCGGTTGAATCACTCAGAAAGGGAGAGCAGCGTGAGTTGATACCATGTATTTTATATCAGGCTGTTGTTGACCCACTGGAGGAAAATGCATGCTTACCCGAGCTGAGTGCATTATTGTTACTTTTGCTCCAGCAGGGTGTGGTGCGAGCAAGTGCCAGGAGGGGCACGGGACGGTCACTCACTCGGCTCCGTGCGTGCGTGCAGGGTGATGAGAATTAATAGAGCAAATTCTTCATAAAATCATAGGACTAGGTCTGGTTCTGTGATAAAAAGAAAGCACTGAGGTCAGTGTGGGAGATTTTACCCTGAGGTGGGAGGATCCGAACTCAGCTGATGCATCGGGAAATGTACTATTTCGCACAAAGGTGAGTAAATTGAAATACTAAGTACCTGCATTATGCCTAAGATTAGCTTACTGGAGAAGGGGTAACATAATTTCAGAGTAAAATATATAATTGTGAAACAATTCTTCTTCACTTCAGAAAATTAATGATTAATTTGCATGGTATAGCTGCCATAATCTTTAGGATACAAATCATGATTATGTTATGGAATATTCTGATTGAAGTTATAATAACTAATCAGTAACCGATGCCTTTGGTATCCAATTGTCAACCTGTTATTGCTCAGCTAAGATTTCCAATTTAGTTCGGCACGAGCTCAGAGTTATAGAAATTACTCCTCGGCACGAGGAACTGATTAAGAAAACGACAAATCATGATGCAAAACCCAACTTGAAATACCAAATTGCCACAATTGTAGCCACCCCTTTGACAGATTCTCCAGGGATTAGTCTGTGGAAGTTTACGTTGCACTGCCTTTGGAGGATTAGTGGTAGTTTAGATTAACAAGCGATTACCCCATGGCTTATCCCTGCCTGGCCCAAAGTAGGTAATTACTCTCTGCTGGGGGTTACAGACATCAGGGGGCTCAGAGGCTGGGTGTTTATGTTGGGATTGTTTACGGATTACTGCCATCAATAGACACACATACACTACATGGTATTCAGGATTCATTCTGCGCAGAATCACATCGGTGTTTAGTGATTGTGGGAGATAGTTATGTAATCATGGGTGCAACCCCTTTTCCCTGACATGATTGTTATAACTGGTAACTCCATATTCAATTTTATTATTACTTATTTCGATTGTTAATTGTCATGAACCGATTGGGTCAGAATGTTAGACACCCACCCTGTTGTTTTTGTTTTTTTGTATTCGGTTAAAGGCCAAAACAAATGTGTCCCACGAAGAGATTTATTTACATCCTACATTTAAGTAGAGAGTTGTGTGGGGATAGGTGAAGCACATCCCACAACAAATGCGTTAAATTGACTGGGTTTTAAGTTTTAAAGCTTTTATTGCGTTTTTATTCCCTTTTCCCAAGATGGGTGTGTGTACATGTACACAATGTGGCTAGCAAAACGAATCCGATCCAACCTGTGTGTGTTTTCTGACCGCAGCAAGTGGGGTCTCACTAAATGCAAACATATGACTATTATGAGCGCGCAAAATCATGCAGCGAAGCCTCGCTCTCTCTCAGAAACGAGGAACTCCCACGTTCCGCTAAAATATATTTATCACATTATTTATACAAGAAAATTGCTCGAACTGCTAAGCAACGACAGAATTATAGCTAGTGATTATATGTTTTTCACTTTTCTAAGAACCACCACAGATTCTGTCTCACTATCACGTGAGTACAAGTTGGCTCATGTATTTTTTGCTCATGTATTTAGTGTTCATCGTCTGAAACAGCATTTTTTTTGTTACATATCAAATTTTAATTAGCGCTAATCTCAACGTATGTGTCGGACGTTGCCTCGGTGACTGGATAAAACAATGCAGGGCGAACTTTAGATTTTGAATGTGTTTAATTTGTGTTTTCTGGGAAGCGAACGATAAACGACACACCTATTTGCTATATATAGCAGAATCTAACATAGTAGTACCCGTAGTATACGCACATGATATTCTCGTTTTTCGTATAGCAATTAGCACAAGACTACAGTCAATTATAATTCAATTGACTGGAGTCTTATGTGTTTTATATATTATATAAAAACTGTTCCATAATTATCACTCCAGGAAAGTCTTTATATAACCATTAATTATCTTCAAAAAAAATTAGTTGTATGAGATGGATATCACTGACAAACGGGAGAAAAGCCTGTTGATCTTGTTCCACATTGATGTATAAGTAGTAACGAAAGGAAATACAATAAATATTAAATATTAATTTGAATGATAAATGACTTTCAAAAATATGTTGACCATATTAGATATCATCATCTCAGTATGAAAGAAGACTCAGAACACGAGCGAATTATTTTGGACTGCTTTTATCGTTGTAAAAACTTTCTATTGGTAAAGCTAGTTTGATAGATAAAGAATTCTTATATGTATATATGACATGCAAATCTAGACTCTCCGAGTCTCGGGGTCGATCTAATAGCCTTGAACAGATGGGAGTCAGAATTTACATTGTATAGCTATGTCCATCCAATCAGAGAGAGCGGACCCTGACACAGACCACTGGTCAAGAGATGAGAGGTCAGTTCCTTGTGTTATGTACTCCAGAGTATTGGAAGAGGCGGCTAGATTGCCCAAGCCCATATCTGGGAATGGATTTACTGAATTATATAGACCTCCCAATAGAGGTGGTATATGGAGGTAATGGTAGGCAAGATAGCCATCGGTCAGTAGATAGGGTCTCTCGGTGGTGTTGGTATGGAACTAATGGTATGCCAGATAGGACAGCCGTCCATAGTAGTATAAAGGGAATGGTCAGGGCAAGATGTTGGAGTGGTTAAAACGTCCTCAAAGCACCGCTACTCCTTGATATTGTGCTGTCTATGATTTGTTGCTGTTAACTATAAAGGCTCGATCAGGTTAATTTAAAAATCGGATGGAAATGACCTTCAAATTAATTTTGTGCATGTTAACTATCAAAATACCTGGCCGGTACCCATGAGGATATTGCCATTCAGAAAATCAAAATGCAATCAAGGATTATGATGCAGGCTAAAGTGAGTCTTAGCACCATGCCTGTGGAAGCCGCAGGCTGTGCATCATAGAATCGCATAATGCGAATACATGTAGAGCCGATGTAGAGGTCATGAATTTACGCTGTGGAATATTTTAGATAGGTTCAGACCTTTTACATGCACTTGATGTATACATGTAACACTGTCAACATTTCTTGAACACTGTTGAGAGGGTTTGTAAGGTGGCTTTAATTTCTCTCTGGATTTAAGCTAAATGTATTGGACAAATTACACTTCATATAATTGGACAAATTACACTTCATATTAGAACATTTCTTGAAAGCGTTGTGCTTCTAGTAATAAATAATTGTATTACAATTTTTTTAGTGACTCTCGGAGAGTAGAGGCTGGACTAAAGAGTTAAAACCCTCAAAGAAACGTTGGTTTTCTTCTCGATTTGATGCATATCAAATACACGTATTATATGTGTTTGCCTGTGGCATGCATGTATGCTGTGCCTCCTCCTCATACTTTCGGAGAATAGTGTGCATATCTATATCACTATCTACATGCAATCTCAGACTCGGATGTTGTACCCAAATAAGCCGTTCCTTTTGATTATTTGCTTTGTCTCTATATAGTGTTGGGAATAATCCAGTATAAAAAAAAACATATTTTGAGGAGACAAACTAAATCTCCATCTGTATGGAAATCACTGCAGCAACATCCCTCTCTGTGATCATATTGTTCTTTGGATTATTCCACTGCCTGCTGTCCATGCAGTCAGCGAGGCATGATCTCCCTTGGGTCCATCAATTATTACCTCAGCGTTCTCTATCGCAAGATATATTAATCCCTGGAGCATTTCCCTACCCCTCCCATAAAGTGACCATCATTTTGCCCTTGTCTCTTGTAACCGGTCTGTAGAGCAAATCCCATCAACCAGAAAAAAAGCAAGAGTCATTTCATGATGTATCAAACACTCGTTTTCATGCTGGCCCGGTTACTGGCAATATACCGGAATGGGGATAGGGACACCATTATTTTTTTTATGGAATGCAATACATGGAATTCATTTATTGTAATGTACCTCAGAGGATCGGGAACCATCCATCTTGAGACCGAATGAGTTATTTTATTCGTGGGGCGGTCATAGTGGTTTATTTTTCATGGGCACTGACTTTTATTTCATGGATGTATTCCTGACGCCCATCGAAATTGTGGGGAAACGTTGTTCGGAAGTGTTGTATCACGGAATTATTTGCAGCAAGCATTATCGTGCTTCAGTTGTTTTCAATTTCATGTGCTAGCTGAAATCTTATTACAATGATACGCAAACTATTGAAGATGGTCTATCATACTCAGGGATACCTGGAAGACCTGAGAAATGAATATTTCACAGAAGGAGCTAAAGAGAGGGCTAAGTTGTAGCTTCTCCCCTTTTTCCAAGTCAATGTAACTGTTATTTGGAAATAAAATTGATACATACATACATACATACATACTATCCTATTGTACAATTTTTTTTATAAATGCTATGATTGATACTTCAATGAAGATGAATATAAAGGGTACACCTTCCAATGAACAGTAAATATATAATAGCCCCATCTCCCATTAATTAAAGATGTATGCATATGTGAACGTTTTAACTTCAAGAGAGCATAGAGTGCTCTTGAACTTATTGTCAGTGGGCCGGTAGCAAATATGTCCTTTATGTTTCCATTACACAGATTTCCTGGAATGCTTGCACTCGATAAGGTGTTAGGATTCACCAGGATACTCGAGTCTTTGTAGTGACTCTGAGCTTTGTTCCCCACAGGCTGATTTTCCAGGCCATCCAAGCTCACTAAAACATACCATACCCCTCACCTCAGTCTTGGGCCAGTGCCAGGAACTATTATGAGAGAGTAGAATGACATCTGTGATCCTTAAACTACCAACAATTATAAGGACAGAGGTGTATTTTTATGGCAGCACTTGCCACGAGGTTTTGGAAGGAAGGTATAATTATAACAAGGAAAGAAACAGTTTGTATTTCTTTCTTGATAAATGGACCTATATATGTCTGTCTCTAAATATAAATGGGCGAAAGTAGGTTCTTCATCGATTCTTGTGTATATTTTGCAAATTGGATAGAGGGGATTATACACACCTTTATTATATTTATTCACCTCAACTACAATAGGGGTATAGGGAATTGGACATACTAACATAAAGGATAGACGTGATTATCCTTTTCGAACTTGAAAAACAGTTTGACTGTTAAAGAATGTGACAAATAAAGTTGTTATCCCCTGAACTGATATTCGAATTCCAAGCTTACTGTTTATCTAGATAAAGTACTTCGAAATTGACAATTAATTTCATTTTGTCTTGCCTGAGACAGAAGATATCGTCGAGTGAAAGAGGACTTAAGACTTCTAAGACAGGTTAATTGAGCACATACTTTCATCCTCTTTTTAGGCCTCAACGCGATTCAGCATTCATATAGTGAGTTCTAATTACAGAACATGCTGTATAAATAATTCTTTGTGCCGAATGTGATTGAAATGCTTGCTATATTCTGAGGCAAACTTGAAAAAGGAAAACCAACACTCCCAAGACAACATACGGTATGCGTTTCCCTTTTCCTTACTATATTGGATTGATCGAATTATTGTTCTTAAAGGAATATATACATACATGATTGTAGCTTTTAGCCTGCATACCTATCCAACCAATAAGTTATCGATATAGCTTTATCCTATAATTATGTCAACATATGTAATTGCTGTACAAGTGGCGCTACATTCTTATCTTATGATACTTATCTTATGATATGTTGAGAGGGACTGGGGTAATTGCTGTAGTATAAAGACGGCTAGCAAACAAAGGTAACCATTAATTTTAACAAACTATGCATACAATGCAATAAATGTTCAGAATATGATACAATCCGAGAACAAATGTTTTACGTACGGATTGTGTTATGTCCATAACTGATATACAGAATTATTATACATGCTTTCAATCATGAAAATAGAAACAAGTTGAGTCATAAATTTGAATTTTACCGGTAATCATAGTAACAAGAAACCAGATTGGTTGACAACCCCATGTAAATCACTAGTGTAATACGCACTATGCGTAAATCACTCTAGATACGTTGTTTTCAGAGCAATGGGTGTATAATAAAGTATAAAGTAGGTCTACGGTATTATATTGCAGTGTTTTAAGCCACCTGTATGCATGGTTATAGAAGAAGTTCCCAAAAGGTATATGATACGCATAAACCGACTCGGTATGCTGATGTCAGTGTCCTCTTAAAGTAAGAGGAAATATTACTCTAAGGTGTCCCCTAGCTAAGAACGCCAGAAATTAGCATGTGTAAAAAGAGAGGACGAAATAAATATAACAAAACCAAGACGTCTCGTATTGATTTTCGTGGATGCACTCCTTGCGATATGGGTGGATGCCTTTCACATGGCATCTTCTTTTACATGGAATGGAGTTTACCACAACTATGAGGATGTGGGATCTGAACATATATATGATCTCCTCCCAATTCCTTGCCTTTGTAGAACTTGGATTGTTCCCATCAGTTTTTTTCAGTTTTTTTAGTATTTATATGTGGTTATAAGCGTGAGGGATATAGGAAAATATGATATAACAAGTTATAAGTTTATTAAGTTAATCAATGATTTAATCAACTATTTTTCTATTTAACTTTATAATCAGTTTAACTTAATGTATATATTCTGCGTTTCCTTCTCAGTATCAATTATTTGTGCGCGATTTAATCAACTATTTTTCTATTTAACTTTATAATCAGTTTCACTTAATGTATATATATTCTGCGTTTCCAAAGGAAACGACTTCTCAGTATCAACTATTTGTGCACAATGTCAAGTCATAGTTACAGAAATTTAGTTTTTGTTCAACTGAAAATGCAGAATATTTAATTAAAAGTGCTTATATGTGTAAATGTGTAAATACACAATCCCTTAACCATGTACAATGGTTAACCTGTTGATGAAACAAGACAACATACTATTGATTTTGATTTTGCAAATATTTTATTCAGGTCTAATAAATATTTTTATACATCAAGTATAAATATTCTCAGAATAGCCTGATATTAAGGTTACAAAATGTTTCATTATTTCTAACATAGATTTAATTTTTGTTCTGAAATAACTACAAACCTAAGTTGAAGCAAGTTATTCGGTACATCGCTAAAAGTGTGTACAGACCTATATAATTTATCCATATGTAGCATACAGTTTGTTTACATAAGCCTGCTGAGAAAAAAGAAAGAACCCTTCACCTACGCCGAGGTCGAGGTACCCCCTTGTAAAGTCGAGGTACCCCCTCGTAAAGTCGAGGTACCCCCTTGTAAAGTCGAGGTACCCCCTCGTAAAGTCGAGGTACCCCCTCGTAAAGTCGATTGTCCCATATATATACAGGTATATGCAGGCAGGTGGAGTGTGAGGAAGAGTTCACCCCATCCAGTGACATTGTTTCTCTGAGAGAATTTCAGAAAGAGAGAGAGAGAGAGTCTAAATCCCTCCAAAGATTGATCATGTATAATAGGTATTCCAACAAAAGAATAAAAACACTCCTATACATCTATCAATTTTCCTTCTCCCCCTTTCCTCCCCCTCTCCAACTAAAGGGAGGGAGGGACAGAGACAGAGGGGAGAGAGGGATGTACAGAGAGAGAGAGAGGGGGGGGGGAGGAGGGATAGAGATAGTGCACTAAAACAGCACTCAGAGTGAGAGAGAAAGAGAGATGTGGGTAATGAGTGAAAGGCAAGGGAGGGAGGGAGGGAGCTGGAAGGCAAGGGCAGACCTTGTTTGTCTTATTATGTAATAACCAGAGAGGGGGCAGGGTGGAGGTTTGGAGGTGGGAAATGGGTGGAGTAGATAAGCCTTCTGCAAACATGCAAACTGATCAGACAGATGATTTCACACTGATTGTTACCCCACAACCATCTCACACATTCATGATGGATGAAGATGATTGACAGAATGGTACACAATTCACTAAGCTTCTATAATTTTCTGAGAAGCTAAAAACGAAGTGTTCGGGTATAAAAGTCAGGGTTAGAACATTCCAATAAAGTCGACCAGAATATTCGCAATATCACAAATTGTTCAACGATTGAATAATTAATATTTCATTCCTGCTCTAAGTTTACTCTTAAGGTTCAATATTCCCTTGAATTAATGTCTCAAAACCGAAGAGTGGGGATTCTATATAGAGATATATGGTATCTAGGTATGCGACCTTGAATGAAAACTTTAAATAGCACTTGGCAAATTGTTCAACGATTAAATAATTAATATTTCATTCCCTTGAAATGTCTCAAAACCGAAGAGTGGGGATTCTATATAGAGATGGTATATATATATATATATATATATATATCTAGGTATGCGACCTTGAATGAAAACTTTAAATAGCACTTGGGAATGGCCCGGGAAAAGCTGTTTAAGAGGAAAGGACATTTCACAGACAGACAAGTGTCAGTGTGAGCTATTGGTGTTGAAAGGAAATGGAGTCAATGCGACATGTTGAGGACCTGGTTTATGTATTTTTTCTAAAAAGAGGATGATCATAGAGGAAAGACATGGGACCTGAAAGGCTTCGTATCTGTACCTGTGATTTTCCACACGGTGATTGGAGGGCCACCCTAGTTGAGACTCTAATTAGTTTTTCATGTAAAAGTTATGCAAAGCCAAAGCTAATTTAAACCGCGCCCCCAACCTATTCAGCCGACGTACGATTTAGCTAAATGCAATGTTTAAAATTCGGAATATATCTTGCACTTGTATACTTTTCGTCATGTCCTCATGTCACGCCGGAGATATATTTAGTTTGGGACCAACAAGTTGGGAGTGACAGGGAACTTCTTATTGAAGTTTTTCTAGCTGTTTTCTGTTATATTTCAGGACAACGAGTGCCAACCTGTCCTTAGCGTGGATGACTATACAACCATATTTTGACTTGGTTTCCCTATGTTGTTCACAATGGTTTTTAGACTCACTCTGTCGGGACCAAACTCTTGACATTTAATGCATGTTCAGAGTCAATAATATGTCCTTAGATGGGAATACATTACCCCCACAGATTTCGATTTACGAACTTGACAGAAAGTTTTATTAGAAAGATGAAAACATGTCCATGTTGTCTGTAGTATACAATATGTTTTACCTGTATATCAAAATGTCTATGCGGCTTCATACAAAAGAGAGTTCATTGGATTATTTCGAACATGAGAATTGATGGCAAAATTGTATATCAAATGTGGCATACGACTAGTGACGTTGAGGTGCATATTAATAATTAAGGCTTTGTAAATGTTGGTTTCAATACGAACTTTCTGACAGGTAAGCCCTGCAACACAATAATTATTAAAACCTTCAACACAATAATAATTAATTAACATACATTTACAACCAACCACCAGAAGAGATATTATATAAACTTGACATAATCGCAATATGATTTTAACCTTTTTTTAAGATTTTATTTATACTGGGTCGACAATTCCCCTGTTGCTATGCAACTTTTTTCTAATATACCCTTTCATGTTCCTGCTGTGTCATTCATTAAATATGCGACCAAAAACGGATAAGCTTGTTTATAGTATTGTCATTTCTGACTGGTAATCGTCCTGACTTTCTGATGAGTTTTTTCCTCTGACAATTGAGTGGTATTTTAAAAGTTCGCCAGGTATACATCATTCATTTATATTTTTCATACTGAGTAGAATTTCTTTAGATGGAAACAATGCATGACATCACAATCCCGTGATATTTATTTTGGTGAATTCCCTACAACCTTCTAGTGACACGGCACATACATTTCCATTCTAATACTTTTAGATCCTGTACAAACTTTCAACCCTACACATATGTCTTTGATTATATCAACCTATCAGCTATTATAGTATTATATATTTTCAGCATTTTCTTTTACACTATAGGCTCTTTGTTCAGGCACGTTGATATCAATGGCGTTTAACTATCATTATCGTGTTAGGTGGAGTCTTTGTCATCATCTTTTTCCACAATCCTAACCTCTTTAGATGTATGGGGATGTGCTTACATATTATAGAATGCAATTTCTCAAATAGATTTTGCTGTCACCCTATCCGAATAGCCAGCCAATTTTTATCTTTTTAAATACACCCTTAAATTATATATCTTTTAAATGTCAGTTGCTCTCTTTGTCGTTTTCTGAAAGGCACTTATAGTGGAACTTATTTCGGGCTATTAGGAACTTTGCTTTAGAAAAAAACATGCAGATTTATATTTGGTATTTGAATGATTCTAACTTCGCTTTACTGATACCATCTACTTGAATGACACTAGTGGAAACACTACTGTATACTAGATACACTGTATCTAGTATACACCATAGGAAATTTACACGGGTGTATCATTCATCATATTCGGTATGGGATAATGAAATGTCAAGTGCAGACTACTTTTCTTAGCTATAAACAGCTATAAATAGTTGTAATTACTTTTTAATTTTCTATTAAAAATTTTTAGTCTTTGATGAGTGCCATGTGATTTATTAGCAAACGTCCTTCTCCCACGTTGTGTGGAAATAATTTTTAATTTCAGTAATTTAGGAGAGTACAGTAATGTCAAACTAATTTGATGACCTCATATTTTTTTATATTTGCCATTATGTATAGTCATTCATATGTTACTATATTACTTTAGTGATGGATCTTTTAAAACTTTATCTGAATTCTTAATACTTGTGCATTATTGTAATATATGGATATTCGTTATCTCAGCAATAGATGGCAGTATACTTCCCCAGGAGTTAGAGGAAGAACAGCTACATGGGATTCGAACTAAACAACAGCATTATTAATACGGTTATACCATCATACATTCCACAACCCCATAAATCTTGGTTCACAGAATGTAGTAACAATAAATCCAGTAGCACAAACAAATTCACTAATACTTACATCATGTTAAAGTTAATATACATACATGTACCAGCTGATAAAGGATCCACACCTGAGAAAGCCGGCTTTGTTCAGAAACAGACATGAGTTACCACTTTCCAGGGTGGGGAAGGGTCAGTTTGTGGGCATATTGAGATGTTGGGGATATTCGAATACTACCAAGCGTGATACACACAAGAGAAAGCCATAAGAAGCTAAGCCACGGTGGAAGCATCCCACAAGTTTCTGGCATTCCCAGGTGCATAGACCAACCGATATTATATTCCTCCTTCTTCCCATGAATTCATTCTTTAATAGCACGACTATCCTGGATGGTATTATACGAATAGTTAGAAAAAACAGCAGCACTGAACACTTGATTCTATGGATTTAAATTTTAATTCCGGTTGAACACACAATACTAGGAAGTGGATTGCAAGGAACAGAATTCATTCACTTGATTCTCAAGTATACATAGAGGAATCCATTCTTATCGAAGGTGTTATTATTTGCTGGATTCTATATTTGAAGAAATAGACACTATTCCACATTCTACACATAGTATCAATTTTATGCATACAAACTGTGTATTATAAAATATCACTTCTAACATTGATTAAAGGAAATATCTCGGAAGTCCTCGCTATATAAAAGTACATTTTCATCTTGCAGAAGCAAGGACACACATACACAGGAATACCCTCTGGAGTTCTGACCACATACTGATTTGACGGTAAGTTAGTTTTATGCTTATTCCACTCCGATACATCAATATACACTTCCTGAAGGCAACGAGGGGCAAATATTAAATTAGAGTCGATTCTCCATTTCTGTTGGGCCGCGGCAGCATATCGATGTACGTTGATCTTTCTCGAGAAATCAGTAGAATGGAAGTTTCAAACCATCGCTTAAAAAACGATTCCCTTTGGAAACGAGAAAGCATAACATTTAGGTGAAGGTGATAGATACATTGAAGGAGGACGATCAATTGGATGAAAACTGAAATTAAAATACAAATCAGACAGCTGCTGGTTCAACATGTTTTGTGGACAAATATTAATTTTATTAAATTGATTACTGCGCTTTAAATAAAAATGCTCTCTCAATGTTACGGTATCCCATATTTTAACATAAAGTTATGCAAGGAATAACAATGATTTCACATGCATAACTACATGTTATTATACTGACCAAGTGCATAAAGGAGGAGAATACCTTTTCAATGTTGACCCAGATGGTCAGTCACATATGACAGTTATATATCTAGTTAATAAAGAGAGTCATGATACAATCTACACTTATACATATATGTGTACTCATATGCTACATGCCTTTATTGTTGCTATAACAACCAGCAAATGTCTGTTTACAACTCTATTTCAACATTTAGTTAGGATGATGGAGCAGTGCAGGTTCTATAATGACATTCCAAAATAAAGATCAGTCAAGTAAAGGAAATGTCACGGAATATGATTATTAAGATCTTTTGAATTCAGAACAGAGTTATATGAATAGCACAATGGAAATACAATTTGTAGCGCTCAGTCTACTAGGCCCAAAGATGAGTGTCCCTTCAAACGGAGGGAAAGCCTCTCGCCTAAAACCGCCATTACAACCATTTGCCTCAAGTGCCATTATAATTCCATTTATTAAGACCGCAAAATGTCATTAGAGTCCCACTAGAGCTCATAGTCCTAGGCCAGGAAACCGATTAGCGAAGTAGGTGTCCAATCACTGATATTCCATTCTGATCTGATCTGAGGGTTTGGGCCTAGACTGGCTGGCAAAAAGGACTTTGGGTTGTACGAAGTGAAATATTATACGGGTGACACGTGGGTTCGTGAATACAGTACACAAGTGTTACATCAAAGAAACATCTGAAACCTTTTTACCTTTGTTCGTTAAAATGGATGAAAACTGAAACTGGAATCTTTTAGCATTATTTTTTTCCATATCAATATATACTTTGCACCCACTCATTTTATTCACGATACCTCCCATGTTGACCAGATAATTTAACTTGATATCATATGCGTTTCCAAGAGCATGTTGGTCGCCCATTTGATATAAATTAGAACTCTTTTGACGGAAGCTTGGATAACAAGTGAATACATGGGGAACACAAAACCCATCCCACTCCATTGTTAAACGTATTCAAGCAATGTAGGGCATAACAAAGCTAGTTGACTTATGCAGAATGGTGATACCCCACAGGAAGCATCATTGAGGGGTATCGTAATTCGGGCCTGTCAGAGATAAATCGGTGTTTTAGTGTGCGATTGTATAATTCTAAACCTGAACTATGAATTTTCAATGCAAACAATGAGCATTCATATGCAAATAAGCTGAAGCCTGGAGGGTGGCTTTGAATACAGGTACCTATTTCGCCCTTGAGATCTTAAATTTATTGAAATTAAAGGCTAAATACGGTTTTACTAATCACTGCTGGCTATCAAGGAAGAATGATCATGAAGACCTTTGTATCGTAGGGAGGAACCGAAACCTACGACGAGGCAGTTGCCACTGAAACGTTCTACCGTTATAAATGAAGGGATTGAGCTTTGATTGACCAAAGGTGTTAATTGCTAATAATTATGTATTCGAAAGTTAAGATCAATCCTATTCCGAGGAAGATCATTATGTATAATGTTACTCTACAATTTGGTGTGCTAGAAAGGAAACAGTAATGCTGATAATGAATTCGTTATTTTGCTAAGACAGTACATGTACAAAACAAAATTTCCGGGTAATTTAAGGTGGAAGACCGGCCTTATTTAGCCCGAGCCTTACATAATAGCTATGAGCTTATACCTCCTGAATAAAGACTTGTCTAAAAAGAATAAATAGGTAGCACACTTCAGATTATAATCCGGTCTTCCAGTGTATGCCTCTAGACTACTCAGGTTGATTATCTACTTTATGGGGTAGGGGTTAGGGGTTGGTGAAGGGTTTTATTTGGCGTTTTCCAGCACCATCGAGAGCACCGTTTTCTGGTATGACGTGCGAAGTGTTAAGGAGAACATTATGTTATCCTGGTGGCAACATTTCATCGGCATGTCCAGAAATTTAGTTAATTACCACCCTGGCAGCCAATTTATCAACGACAATATTTCCAAGAACACATGTAAATCTCTGAAACAAGACAAAGCCAGGAAATCGGTCAGATGTATATATATCTGTGGACCTAGATTTCGGATAAACACGTCCTACTAGGATAACTAGGATTTCATCCCATCACCCCACCCTTCAGAGATCATGATTCATAGAGAATTCTAGGTCATTTTGATATTATTTGGAATTGTTTATTTATCAGCATTTAAAGATATGTCAAGGGCAAAAAGGTACCTTAATGTATATACTATATGCATGAGTGGGGCTCAGGTCTTCGATCTATACTAGATCTATCTCAGCGGTTTGATAACCTCAGAGAGAATCTGGGAAAAAAGGGAATGCCCCCCGGTAGATTAGAACTTCTAGCTTATAGAAAAGTCGAGATCAGATAACTTTATGGAATAGTGTAGTGAATCTCAAATATTGAGAGAAAGTTGGATACCGTTTACCACTACCGCTAACTCAATTTGTGGACATTCCGTTGTTTACATCTCAAGGGACACTACTCGGAGGTGGCATTAGTTAAGGAAGACTTTGCTAAACGGGAAACATTTTAATCTAAAATTGATCTTTAGTGCCTCCGCCTTTAAGCAAAATAAACTTGGTACAAGTCTTCCAGTCTTGAAGAATGGTTGTGTTTAACAGCTATTGATAAGAACGTGTGGGAGCCTGAAGGCAATTGAGAACCTGTGTACTAGATCACAAGCGATATTGTTGATTAAATGTCGTCTGCTACTAGAATGTTTGCAATGCCATAGTGGTGACAAATAGCCGGAGGCTACATTGGTATATCACTCTCTTCCCAAACAGAGCACCTTCCCTGTGCTATTATCGTAAACATACACTAACTCTCTGGAAGTACACACAGTTGGCATTGTATCCCTCAAATTAGACCACATGATCAATGGACTGGTTATATTAGAGACATGTAATGACGTTAGATTTATATGTTTGAGAATTATATGTGTTCTGCCAGAGGCATGTGCATCTTGGGGTATCTTAGGTGAGCTCATCAATACTGGCGGGAAGTCAAAAAGAAATAATAAGAGCATAAATAAGAAACACAAAGTTTAAGATATTGTAAATTTCCATTTCGTCCATATTATGACAAAGTTTAATAAGCTTTGATGGTGTTCGTGTTGTCATAACCATAAAGGCCACCCTCTTCACTTAAGAGAAGTGTCTTGTCTGAGTAGGAGTTTATAGGAGAATCATCACCGTCAACATCTTTAAAATAGAAACTAAGTGGATCTGTTTGATAAATTAATTGATCAAATACCAACATCAATCCTCTATGAAGACATTCTAAGCACTTCATCCTTTATGCATGCACATACATTGGCAGCCCTTCATGTATGTCCACAGGCTCGAGGTTGTTTTGACTGTGTTGAATGCTGTGTAAAATCCCTTAAGAAGACCAATATCTAAGGACAGCAATGTCAACCGTTGGTCTATAAAATGATAAATGCTTTTGACATCGATTTTTCGCCTTTTTCTATGTTTCCGAGCGTGATTCAACAACACAAATCTCATGTTCTGGACATGTCAAGGCTCGTGAAAACCGGGCATGCGCAGTGAGCCGTCATCATTTACGCTCTCCAAGCATCGCCTTTATTATCGCCTGGGCGACGACGAACTGGTGCAAGAGGAAAGGGAGAGTGGCGAGGGAGGCCAACAGAATCAGTCCTTCCCATCACTTGGGAAAGTGGCTTTTTAAGAGCCCAAAGTGGCTTCCCGTGTGAGTGGCCCCTCGGGCAACACTTGCTTTAATATGAACCTTTTAGAGATGTATGTATGTATACGTTGTCTCATGGTCATGAATGATCTTCACTGTAAAGCATGCATAGGATTTGGAGTACTATACATGACAAAGAGAAGCAATGAAACATTGCAGCTTTTTGTCACGTACATGAACAACACATTCCTAAGTACCTTTTGATAAGAACTCTGACAGTAATGGATACAAAGTTCATAAGAATACCACGTTTGTTTTTTACTCACTGTATTCTTTGTTTCAATTCTCCATGCAGCGACTGATAGAGCTTGGGCCATTTACAATTGTCGCCATATCAACGATGACTTTGCCATGGCGACCATTAAGTCGGTTATCACCGATTACTAGCCTACTAATGGTTGTTTTTACCGTATATGTTTCGGTCTGTGTGCTAATAGATAAATACTCATGAAAGAAGGCATCATGTAAACGTTATTCATACCAATGTAAAGCATTGTGTATACATGTGTATAAGGGGAACTATGATCGACATTGGTCACTCGATCTAGATCAGAAGGCATTCCCTCGCATCTTAGGGTTTAGATACCAAATACGAAAAGGGAGTTTCCAAATGGATATACCATTTTCTCTTTATTTTCATGCTCTAGAGATCTGAATCAATGAATTCATTGCTAGCCGCTTTAAATAAGATTTGAAAGAACGCCATCTAGCTGAAAGAAAACAAAAATTTCTGACGGGATTCCCTCATGTAATCAGCTAATATCACTAAAAGGCTATATGCCGTCTTTGGAGGCAATTTGAAGAAGAAACGGAATAAAAAAAGCTTAGGAAAAAGCCCACTTAGATCGCTCCCTCGAAATCAATAACCTAATCGATGCAAAGTATGTTTGAATTTAAAAACACTGTTTGTATTGATATTTCTGCATCATCTTCAGTATTTTTTTTAAAAAAAACAATGAATCCGAAGTCGATTGCAGAAACAATACTTGGTTATGTACATCCGAATTCCTAAATCCCCATTAACTGTATTTAGAAAGCAAGCAATCAAATGATGAAGATAGTATGGAGTTTGCAAACCTCTGCACAATATCACTGGCTAAATTGGACAGCATCAGAAGCAATATATACAAACTGAGTAGCCCAATCTCAAATCCTGCTAGGCACATTTATCAACTCCAAACCTCATCTATCTGTTAATCCGGTGTGGGAAGCTGTGACACCAACCCACCGCCCTGTTCCGGATTATAGGTAAGGGTATTACATGACTGAGCGATTGATCCGTAACAACGATTTGTTGGTGTTGTATCGATCTCTCCTAGTCTCTACCATGCAGGGAGAAGACAGCCTCTTGTCAAATGAGTCCCAGACTCAAGCACTGGGAAGATTTGTCATCTTGTAAATATCAATATCTAAGTGGATACAGAGATAGGGAATTGTATTTACTGGGAGGACTCTATAGCGATGGCAGAAAGGTTTTATAATACCAGTTACCCACAATAGAACGTTTCATCGAGCTGAAATATATAATGTATTGTTAAACTCCTTTATTATACGGGTCAGATTTTCAGAAAATACACAATTGGCAGCTGTACACATTTAGTAAATTCTGTTAAATTAGGCTGCAATTTGGTCAATATTAGGTAAATTCGAGTATATTCAGCATTGAATTGATTCTAGCAATCTGTTTGGTTAGGTTGAACTGTATTTTGAACTTTATTTTCGTCTGAAATTTGGGTTATTTGAGAGGATTGGTGAAGTTGAATTGTACATTTTCAGAAAATCTGACCCATACAGGAACATAGGTAACAGTGAAATGTTAAAAGACTATCATTCCTAGCATCGGTTGTGTCCACTATGTAAACACGTGAATCATACAGTAAACACTATTTTATACAATATGGTTGGTGATTTCTTACAGACGCGAGAAATAAGACGATACTGAACACGCCTGAATGTTATACCACTTGAAGCTCAGACCATGGCTTGATAATATTAAACCAATAAAAAAGTTAACACCGTAATCTCTGTCTCACACAAGAATCCTGTTGTTCCTCCTATTTTTAAGTACATTCGCAGAAAGAGTTAACGTGTATCCGCATCAAGGATAAGAGGGTATTAGTGAAAGTAGGATAGAAACCGGTGGTAAGATAAATGAAAGATCCATCTTATTTGCCATCATTATGATGGTGTATTACAAGTTAAAACCACTGGACAGTCTAGGCTCAAAGCCTCTCAGATCAGATAAGAGTGGCATGTCAGTGATTGGACGCCTACTACGCTAATGGCTTTTCTAGCCAAGGAGTAGGCGTCCCAATGGGATTATGATAGTATTTTGCGGTCCTAATGGAATCATAATGTCATTTTGCCGTTTCCAGCGAAAAGCTTTCCCTCAGTTTGAAGGGACTCTCTCAGCTCTGAGCCTGATAATGGGGATTAATTTTCCACACTTCTATATCTAAAATGCTGCCCTTGTTCAACAACGATTCCTGCAAGATAATGCACTCCTGAATTCTACCTTAAACGAAATGATCTCAGTTTTATTGACGTTTTAGTGGAACTTAAAGTTAAACCAACAGTGCTACATCCTTCTTTGGGTGACATAAATCAGAATCATCATGAATAATAGATTTCTTGTGGCACTATGTAGTGCATGACAATCACAAGTACAGCTATCATTGGTGTCCATTGAGGCCTCTCCTCGGCCTAGCTTGTATGATAAAAAAGATCCTAATGGGCAGGGTATTTCAGACCCCACAATGTCCCAACGGTTTGCCTTTCAATGGTATGAGGCCATCAATAAATGACGGGTGACATTGGCGACTGGTAGTATGGTATGGCGGACACTCTGGACAACGGAGAAAAACGAATTAGCCACAGTCAAAATGGTTAATTGGACACTTGTTTTCACCAGAAGCTGTTGACTAAATATCATTACCTAGATGTTGGATCCCATTGCATGTATTATAACGTTACAGACCATGGAAGGACTTAGCGTATTGCTGTAGGCCCTTGAGTTACCCCCCCCCCCCCCCCCCCACCCAATGCACTATTTCGGGTCGATTTATATGGAAGCCTTGTTGGACAAATTTGTTCATTTTACAAGCGGTAGTTCATGGGCTTCATCTAGTAATGGGATGCCTTTGTTGCCACCTGATGCATATTTGAATACTCCTTTTGCCAGGGAACACGTGTGGCGGCATCATTATATCCCCAAAGCTAAGCTTAACATCATTCATGTGCTCTCCTACCAACAATACCAAGTGGAATAGATGGACATTATTTCACTGCAATTCGCGGAATGGATGGAAGTTATTTTGATGCAATTCGTTAAAAATGGAAGAATATCTCTAATTCATATAATATTTTATACCAGGCTCAATGATCTTTATCGCTAGCGGTTGATCATATCTTTACATCTGTTTTCACATTTCTCCCCAAATATACTGGAACATTTTGCTATCCATAGACTATTGCAAACAGGCAATTCAGCATTGGGAAATAATCTCTATACATGCGTAATGGGCAATGTCTGGACACAGTCTATTTTACGCTAGAATACTATATCTACTTGACATTCCAGTGGCATGATCGTACAGATGGTCAAATTTCATAGTAGAACATGAATAGTAAAAAGCAAATTTGCTCAGATGATGTACCTTGGCAGTCTTGCCACTCGAGGAGTGAACGATCCTGCGCGTGCGTGCTGATTGAGCGAAGATGTTGGGCAGTAAAAAGAGAACAAGTCTCAGACAAGATGGATGGGATTTTCGCCTCATCAATTTACATTGCCTAAATATGGGCTTGATAATTCTTAGATGCCAACCCCATGCTCTTACATCACGCACTGTTTAAAATGGCATTGTAGTAATATGCCTGCATGCTTTGTAGATGTGGGTCAGATTTTTAAAAAAATGTACAATTCACCTTCACCAATCCTCTCAAATAACCCACATTTAAGACGGAAATGAGCTTCAAAATGCAGTTTAGCATAACAAAACAGATACTTTAAATCAATGTGATACCAATTATACTCAGATATACCCGGTATTCATCATTTTCAGCAGAATTTGCGGAATGTGTAGATCTGCCAATTGTGCATTTTCTGAAAATCTGACCCATGTGTTGGATGTATGAAGATGACTTTGATCAGAATCCATTCAAATGCTCTGTATTTAAGGACAGTGGATAGAGTCGTCAACTCAGTAGGCAGAGCTGTCACAAAATTGTGTTTAAACTGTATTTGTATCACTCAATCAGTATTGTGTATGTGTTCTGATAGAGAGAACGAATTACGTTGACATCGATTCATCGTTACATCATAAGAAAAATCGGTTTGGGATCGCTGAGCTGTATTTGTAATTTGGAATATGTAAAGGAGTAATCTTTTTTTACCATCCTTGGCAACTTTTTATTGTAAAATAGAATTTACTCTAAGGCAAATTACATATTATCTACTGTGAGGAAATTCGAGTAGTGACTGGTGGAATTTATATAGATTCATCCATCATCATCATTTGCGATAAGTAATACTTAATCCATTCATTCGAGTATGTCTGCTTTTTTGTTTGATGTTTGATTTAAGATACCTTCCTAACCCAAATTCATAATATGCCACAGACCAATATTGTTGGTAGTTTTTTGTTATTTCATTAAAGGCCAGCCAATACAATATCTAAATTATTACTTTGAAAATACGCATATATCCACCATGGGTATGCGTTGTCTAATAATATGTCCTTAATGCAAAACTGCTTATAGTTTGATTTGAAATTTGAATTACCATTTGTCCCCTGGCTGTTTAAAAGAATCGTTCATCGTTCCGGGGAATTTCAGGCTCATGTTTCGATCATCCTTTTCAATTAGCTAATTGGTTCAATATAATCCACGTGCAGTTTAGTCCTCCTTTGTGATACCGATTGAAGCTAATTCCTCCTAGGGTGATTATGACGATGGCAAAGCAAGTCAAATAATTACAAGATAAATGGGTGGAAATAAATTGGTGGCGAGGGTGCGGGTGGAAGGGAATGTACAGGGGATTGTTCAAATCGTTAAAGCTGTATTACCAGGTAATGTACCTGAAATCATCAATTCATTATTTGTTTCTTAGCACCCGAGAATTGAAGATTTGAATGCTGAGCATTCTTTTGCATTTCATGAATTCATGTTGTTTTCTATTTTGCTCTTCTCTTGTGGTAATTGGGGGTAAAATTTGTATTTGTTTCTTTTCTTGATATACCTATTAGAACTAACTTTAGGTTTTCCATTTCATCAAGGATTCCCTAAGTTTAAGCAGATGACAGAGTGTCAAAATGTATTATGACTCGAATGGGTGGGGAATTAATGGAACACAACATTTCACTTTTTGGACAGAAAATGCTGCCAATGCTGCTTTAATCCGGTATGCTAAGCCAGATTGGATTCCACGTATATACCTCTATAAATGCGCGTACTGATGCCATGAATTATTACTTTATTTGCATCTGCTAAATTGAACCCAATAACGTAAGTGATCCGTCACGGTGATGGGTATGTATGTCCGTTAACAAAGATTCAAAATCGCCAACACATATTTACCTAGTTTACTGATCCCTTGGTTACGGATCCCAACTAGGGCATAAATGTTAATACGTTTATACCATAAATACGCATGATGTATCCTTGCTAATTTGTTTTTGTGCACATTATCCAAAAGAATTTCAATTATTCTGAGTATTGATTTATACATTTGTGTTTTACCATTCGAGACTAAACATATGGTACCATAGATGAAAACGTGCCCTCTTGCCCTCAGTCATGGATCAAATTTCTCGCTGATAGCAACACATCATTACCGAATACCATTGATATACTTGTTGTTGCATTCTATTATGAACGTAACAGACAATTAACTGTAACAAGATCGCATCGTTCATTGTTGATTTTGAAATGTTTTATACTGTGTGGTTCCCCACCCCTGACACAATAGAACCAGTCTACACTTTGTTTAACGATTAGGAAATGATTTAGGTATTGATGTAGTGATGCTAATAATTTCTGTTATATATATTCAAATGAAGTAGGGATAAGAAAAAATAGGTAGGATTCCCGCAGTTGTTGATAATTTGGCAGAATTATATGCTTTGACGTTCCTAAAGGTAGAGATTATCTCCTGAGGTGACAACCATTCTAAGAGAGGTGCAGGATATGCATGTTCCCACAAGTTTCTTTTATCAGATATTATTAGTTAAACTGCTAGACCATAGTGTACATATGTAGTTAAATTGAGCCCTTTACTGTCCACTATACCTTCTAATGTCTGTTTTAAATAAACCAACACAGTTTTAAAAGCCTGAGACATTTTACCCTATGGGAACAAAATGTCCTGGGATAGAGTGGGCGAGCTTTAGGTTTTTAAGATAGTAGAAATTGGGAGCTTCACGGACTGCATGGTATCCCCATATGGGTCAGATTTTCAGAGAATGTACAATTAGCAACTGCACACATTTAGTAAATTCTTCAAAATTCTCCTGCAATTTGGTCAATACCCGGTAAAATCGAGTATATTTGGCATTGCATTGATTCAAGCAATCTGTTTGGTTAGGTTGAACTGTATTTTGAACATTATTTTTGTCTGAAATGTAGGTTATTTGAGAGGATTGGTGAAGGCGAATTGTACATTTTTTTAAAATCTGGCCCATATAGGACGTGTTGTAGGGCAGGTAGTCTGTGTACATTTCCGAGGACACATTTTGTCATGAATGTCAATAGGACTCCTGAACATCATAAACCGATTTCTTCAGACACTGACCTGGTGAGAAAAACACACATTGGCGTTTGCATTCTCAGTTTGCTATTCCCAGTTGTAAAAAATACTTTGGTTTTTGGATTGTAATATTGCTTTACATCTTACTTGCATGATTGGGTGTACATGTATTTATGTAAAGTAATTACGTGTTAGGTTCGTTTACCATCAGAACCTGGGGTACTTAACAAAACAATGCAGCCATGAGAATATTGTTTTGTTATCCGAAAAGATAAGGGTATTTTATTATGTCAGATAAATGACAACAATATATATCCTAACTATAAGCAAAGAGCTTGGATTATATTTACGTTCTTTGACTATTGTGAACTGAATACTTAAATTAATTTCAACACGTTAATATGAAAAATGCAACTATGAAGTAATTTCAGACCGGGTATAATAATAATAGTACTTTAGTATAGACTAATTATTATTGTAATAACAACACCATCAGTCATACGACTGGGAGAAAGCTAGAATATTGCGACATAAACAGCTGTTTATGCATATGAATTCATTTTAATGTATATATGCCAATCATTTCTGCCAATGATTTTTATAAATAGATATAAGTACGAGAGCGAATATCATTAATTTTAAGAAATAATAGTTCTTATTTATCATGTAATTGTGATGTTTTCCTTCTTTCCTTCCAACTCTTTGGAACACTGCCAAATCTTGACAAAGCTACATGCCTTGAAAAGTACATTTCCTCATGGGATTCTGTAGCCAATGTATCAAAGGATTATCGATTATTTCGAAGCTTATAAACATACTTCGATTGAGCTGTCTTCCAGAAGATTGCTTGCCAATGCATAATTGATAACGTTCTGAGACTTTATCGTCAGTAAGGCAAAACACCCAGGAACATGCAAATTATCAATTCCTGGACCCACATTGAAGTGGACCGCTAATTAAAGATCTCATGGCATTTCTGTCCTAGTGCATTCATATTCTAGATCTATCCCAAAAAACATGACATATCCCACGTTCTGACTTTTTGTGTTGTTCATTTGAAAATACCGTGGCCTTCTCTAGTTCTCCCCCCAAAAGATGTTACAATACAACTTTCTTATTTTTAAAACAGACCAACCCCTTTCTTTGTGACGTGTACATTAATGATTCATACATCAAGCATAGGAAAATGCTTATGTAAAGTCAGATGGCTTTTAAGGGTAAAATGATGGGCCACGTTCGTGGTTGAAACAATTTCGGAACATTTTATAATGGATTCGACAAAACTGCTTTCTGAAATAAAATTGGTTCTCCACAAAGGTCTGCAAAGATAGTGGTGGAGGTTGATGACTGTCATTACGCGCACTACAGACTGAAGTACCGACGAAGAAGACTTAAAAGCTATGGCTACACATGTGACAGCAATTGTCCAATCCCTTAGAGCAATGCTTAGTCCTAGTATTAAGCTGTGCCATTACAGAGGGACCAATAAATCACGTCACCCCAACACCTAGTATTTTTACCTAAAAGGTTACATATTGATCACAGCGTTTCTTATCAAGTCCCTGCAGGGATAAACCTGAATGGGTGAATAAACATCCCTACTTGACGTATCCAACCCCTTGCTGAATCAACCACCAGTAAATGGTGTTCTCGGCCGCTTTATTGGCCATAGTTGGTATCGATTTTAATTATCAAAGACCAAAGGAGGATGCTAGAAATGACAGCCGTGGTTAGATTGGCCATGAGGAAATGGCAAAGATCAAGGCACAGGCAATGTGAGATGCTGTCACTCCATCCAAGCGACCGAGTATATTGAATATCAACGAAGCGATTGAGTTCTAAAAGTAGAAAGCCAACGGAGCAACCATATCTATTGTATTGAAATTAATTGTGTTTTATAAGTGGAGAGTCCGGTTGAAATGGTGGATGAGGAAGATAAGCTGACGAATGACTTTATCAATTTCTGCCTTTAAAGTCCGTTAGATATTTAAAATATCATCAGTTGCTTTAATTCTTTAATTCTTCCATCAATGACGCACTTGGTTCTCTTTAGGCCAAAGACAAAGCACTACATTTGTGTCATTCGATTTAGGCTACAAGTGAAAGTTATAATGGTACTGAAAAGAGTGACTTAATAACTATTTTTCATTTGATCATGAATAGTACAAAAAAAGGTGAAAGGGAAATTGCAAAGAGTGGCATAGAATGGCGTTGTTCCATGAAATAGAATGAGGCTGCAAAGTAACTAGCAACAACGTCTATCTGCTTTGAAAGTATTTCAATAATGATGTATAATTTCAAACGGACTGTGTGAGGAACAAATAAGTTACTAAGAGCAGTTTCATCGAAAACAAATTTCAAACTAATGGGCCTGACCGATAGCCCATAGAAGTACATGAAAATATTGGTGAGCACAAAAGTGCCAGTGGTGGCAGCAATATCAACAACAGCGCAGTTTAATGGTGCAACGAGAAGCACCGAGGGATAGAGAGAGAGGTCCGACTGCTGGGAGCTACAATATACCAGCGCAACCACCACCTAAGCACCATCAGCAATCAACCAGCAATCCTTCCGTCTCTTCAGCCTCCTCCACGTGCAGGTCTCAGGCTCTGGAGGAGGAGAGAGGTTGAGAGCGAGAGTCCCACCACCACCACTGTACCACACGCTGATCGCTCACAGGAGGAGCGGGCTTAACAATTCCTCCAGCAGGCAGAGAGCCGAGCAGTGAGTGCTTCAGCATGCTCTCTGGAAACAGGTGAGCTCCGGACTCATTTGCACATCATTCAGCCCTTTCATCTATGTCCAATATGTTGGACATTTGTATTGACAAGCGTGTATTGTGAAATGTGACAATTGGCCCTGTTCTACCTTCTAATACCAGGGATATATAGGTCCATTCAAACATTGGTATCAGATGCTTTCACACACACATGTTAACATACTGATGTAGTCGCTCTGCACCATGCTTCTACTAGATAGGAAACTCGGTCTGCATACGTTCCGGAAGATTTCCTGGCTATGTTAAAAAGTATTGCAGACGTGTGTATTCATATGTGGTCGAGCCTTGACACAAGAAGACGGAGGAACTGAATGACAGTGTCCCAATACGTTGCCACACAGTAGCAACAGAGCGGTATAGATGCTATTTCCGAGGACATAAAAGAATAACTCCACTCCTTCGTGCCAGACAGAGTTCTGACAATAGTATCAGGCAGTATATGTGGATAATGATATGTGGATACCGCCTTGGGGGAATTTGATTGCTATCACCACTGGATGCTGCCAATAATCGTGAGTATAATTCGCGATATAAAACACTAACAAAGCTGAAGGCGGTGCTGCCTTTCCCAGGTGGGAAAAGGTCGCGATTCGTCTCCACATGCAATTTGTCATGTTTATGGTATTAATTGGAAGCGCGATTCTGGCAACATCGACGTTGTCCTGATGTGAAAATAATAACGGCCAGAACCTGTCTTCATTGAATGCTACTCAACGTAAAGGAAGCATGTCAATGATCCCTGATATTGATATGGTGTTTTATATGTATGGTGATATTTCCTTTGCTATGTCATAAAACTGTCAGGTAAATGCCAATATTCCAATATTCGCGCTGCATTAAAAAGATAACTGCTCAACCCAAGCCCAAATAAAATACAAATCGTGGCTATTCAAGATGATAAGTAGTGAAAATCACCTGTATTGCATGTAAATCCTAATTATTTACACAGAGTTTGCCCACATGCCATTTGGACAACGCCCATGGAATGCTGCGTACGTGGGCTGTATAATTGTTCCGTACCAATTAGTAAATGTCTAGCTCTACTTATCACAACGATATTATATAGTTTACAAGTGCTGTACTTGAAGCTGGTAGATCAATGAGTAGGGTCTAAGTACTTAGCCATGTATTCTAATGATTTTCTGTACCCATTTGATATAGGTACTGTCACCTGAAGCTACCTGATTTGAAAGTGATACATGTATTCAGGAAACAGACGTTTAGATCAATGGGACACGCAACTAACGACAGGGATTATTGTTTCTGAGAGACATAATTATGACCCATTAAGACAGGCTATAGACATATCGTGATAGAATGGTATTAAGGGATGCGTAACTGAAATATCAACATCAACCCTAGAGTTGAGATCAATTGAAACTAAACATCAAGATATAAAGGGTTTTATTTCCCATAGTAATGGATACATATATCGTGGACATCGGTACGATTCATCTGTCAGTTGACAGTTCTTCCAGAATGGCCAGAGTGCAATGCATGTGCATGAATAACTTAATTCTACCCAAATATTCACAATACATTGAATGGCTTTTATTCTAAAACAGTGTCCACTCAACGTATGGTATGACAATATGTACAGGCTTATTGCAATGATACACATGAGTATAAATCTCCCACTTTTCCCTCCCTTAAAGGGTCAAAGGAATCACGTGTCAACTACTTTTCGGACAGACTATACACATATACGTCCTAAGGAAAAATGAAGAAAACATTCAATATTCATTTTCATAGACACATAAACGTGTAACCATTATTAGGTGAAATTCCGCAATCCCGTGACAAATTTGTGTACAGTCTAATAATTAAAATAATATTTCCACGTGTAAGGAGGTTACAAAGGGAATATAGACATTGAATGCTTATTCGTCTCATATCGCCAGATAATGTAGGGTCACATGGATGATACCAATGAGAGGGGAACTTTTCAAGGCCCAATATATGGCTTCATGCCCAGAAATATCGAGGGTTCGTTACATATCCGATAGGGTATACAGGCTGAATATCATTCCACCTTGTGTCTTTCAAGACCTTCGTCTAGTTGATAATGCAGGTTGAAGGGTTGAGGATATAGGTCTACAGTTTGACAAGATTTACCTTTCAATCATTTATGATTTAATATTACATGTCAATCAAGCTCCACGCACGTGAGTTAAGAGCACATGGGGCACACGGGTTAACAAAGAGCTCGGCATGTATGTAAAGGGAATAAAGGGCCTTTAATATTATGCTGTGGATATAATCTTAAAGTATTTCCCCCAAATCGACCCAACTTTGAAACCTATATTAATGTATACCATCTCAGTTGAGGCTTAGTACAATAACACTAAACCCAGGTATGCATCACAACTGGGACAAGCAAGAGAACAATCCACCAAACTATAGTACCCAAGTTGAATAACAAGTTTACCATAGAGAATGGCTATTGACTCGTGAAAAGGCCCTCCACTGTGGGCACAGTATAGCCTTCGAATATAAATGAATCGGAGGTGTTTCAATTGCCGTTCAATATAGGTGATGAATACGACATCCCGCTTCCGCCATATTCAACTCTTTATTCATTTCCTAGAATATCGTATATAAAGTATACCTTTGGATTTCACACTTATTATTGGGAATTATACAGTAACTGACCGCATTTGTATTTACAATACTTTGGCTATTTGGCCAACAGTGGGAACTTATGTCCTTGATGTTAACTGTTGAAGCACAGAGAAATTTTGTATCACAATAGTCACGGTCCAATATTAGACACTGTCTATATTTAGCTAGAAATAGATGTACAAAGGATAGGGATAGCGAAGTAAAACAAAATTTAAGGAATATTCGGAAGAGCTGTGATTGTCACAGAGATTATTCCTCCTTCCATAGATTTCTCTCTTTTAATTCTACATTGTATAACAATTGTTGTAAATGTGATATGTAAAAAATCTATTATTATTATTACTATACCATTGGAATAAATGTGTGAGACTGCAAGTTCGATAGAGGCGCAATCATAGGGATTAAGAGTAAAAAAGCCACAGTTGAAAAACATATCCGATGCTCCTTGCTACCCAATATAGCTACCCGATGCTACCAAAATCAATTTAGATTATGACACCCCTATTTGAAATAGGTTTGGGAGCAGGGTAGGTCGGCTGTGACCGTGGATTAATGGGCGTGACTCAAACCTTTTCAGTGAGGTTGTATATATTTAGCTGTGTCTGATTCAAGGTCAATCGGGTATTCTCGTCTCAGACTGAACATTGGTACACACAAAAATACCCAGGCTAATCGCAATAGCAAGTAAAACAAAACATATTTTCAGACAGGCAATACTTGTGTATTCAGAGTTGAAAGATTTGGATAACGAACGGGCTATTAACTTGATCTAAAGTGCTTGCTATTTTTATAGGTTTACCAAAAAGTCGAAATTATATTTCTCTGCCTTGTATTGACAGTGACAGAAGCGCAACCATAAACATAAACCTCATTAAATGCAGGATAATTTGTCAAAGCCCGAAATTATTAGTCCAGGGAAGAGAACTGACTATGAACGCGAGCGATAAATTCTGCCCTATCATTTGTTCAGGTCATAAATTCCTGAACACTTTCATAAAGCCTCTCCCAATGTACAAATCAACCCGAAGATATAAGACACCAATCCGTAAGTTATTTCTGTATTCATTGCGTCTATTGCCATTCAAATCCATAGGAATCCCTCGCAAATACTCTACCCATACTTTGATTTCCCCTCATCCTATTTTCCATCTGGGTAAGCATGATTCAATCTAGTAAAGCCCTTTGATCTCCATTCAAACATTGTTTGGAGAGATGTATCTTGTATCCTGTAATGCCGTAATTAAATATATGTTTTACGATAGGACGGAAGTGCTCATTCGGAAGTTGTGCTTGGCATCCTACTATGACCAAACCAAAGGAACAAACACAGAGCTCACATAGTTGCTGTTTGGAAGAAATAATTATGTATTTGATTAGAAATTCCATCATATTGCGACATGTGGGTCTCTATTCATATGGAAAATGAAAAATAAGCAAATTCCCCTGTTTATTCATTTTCAGACCCAACCTTTTTAAGCAATGTCATCCGCTTGGCATGTGTATTTGTTTTAGACATTTTTCTCTTATGAAAGGGACGCACTCACCTTTCTTATAGTTTCTTTATTTGCTCACATTTCTTCTCCAAAATAGCATATGCTATTACCGGTATTTAGCAGCCTCTGCCTGTATTTACAAAGCTGAAATATTTTTTCCTTGGAGCAAATATTAGGGCAAATTATGACCAATGTATTTGTTGACATACACTGAGTTGATGTCACATTGAGGGATAATGTATTGGCTGTAATACCGGAACATATATACCCTACCATAAGGAAGAGCTTGTGATGGTATCTGTCTGAGATTGTTCCTTTATATAATATAATACAAAAATGAATAACATTTGCAATAACAACTTAAAGGCAAACATTCTGGCAGCTGGGTAGAATAGGACAAAAAGGAAAGTTTCTTGGGAACAAATGGTCAATTTCAACCACTTTGCGGTTGCCATCACCTTATTTAAGTAAAAGGCATTGCTCCACCTGACCACATGCTTATTGCGGCTAATATGCGGTTTTATAGTTATTGTCATATATTAATAATTGTATATAGACCCGATATTGCACAACTTATCACGACTGCAGAGGGGAAAACGCGTCAGTGGAGTCAAGCCTTTAGTATGCTCCTTGGTTTTATTTGCAAGGAGCCGAACACTACCCTATTCCTGACACCTTTCATATCCTAGACTATCATGGATATGAGTCAAATGTCGTTTTATGCGGCACAGAATCATACGCCACTGGTAAACATTAAATTTCATATGTGGTACTATACATCCACACATGGGAAATCCACTGGCTTGAAACCTGGTAAAAAAAGTGTTTCCCTAAAGTAGACTCCGTTGATTGATTGACTGGTTAGAAATGAATAAATCCAATTTTCTTCCATCGGTGACAATTCACCAAAGTTAAAGACCAGAATCGACATCTACATTCCATTTATATTAGTCTGAAGTTTCGGGTGTCTTAGCCAATCGAGGCTCCAGCAATATGAATATATTTTTTTACTATATTATATAGTCCCCCACTTTATATTCAATACCGCAGACATAAGACCCATCAATCAACAGGGACGAGTGTTAGATGAATCATACTACTTTGGAAATATTTAATATGACACCAGTGATATAATGCTTTGCTTTATAGGTTCCAATAAACTCTTTGATAGAAGGAATGGGAATACATGACCGTATTTACTTTCCAAGCTTGTATAAATACATATTGATATATAGGTAGACAGAAGACCAAAGGAGGTTATGGGCCTGAACATTCACATATGTCTCTCCCTGTCTTGTATAGTGTAATTCCTATATTAATTATATGTCTCATGATACATAAACTAAATACCAGTCAATTTCCTGCGATGAAATAGGGCATATCTTTCTTCAAACAACATCCCAGACAAACTAACCGAAAAAATTGCGTTTGTAGAACACATTGCTGCATGCAACTAGTATAAAATGAATTTTATTCTCGTTGCTCCATGGAAAGAAACGACAAAAATGAAATAAAAAAGTTCTGGATTTATCTTTGGGCGTCAGTCCACCTCTTGCCATCTCATTTATCTTAACCCTGCTTTAAACCTATCGCCGTTCTGCAGGCCACCACAGCACATCCTTGTTCCAACCACCTCCGTCTCATATTTTGCATTCCTGAAAGGCCTGGGTAAAAGAAGAAAATGAAATGTGGGATCATAGTACCTTTGGTGAGAAACCCCCTCAGTTCATGGCAGTGAAAGTGTGTGTGTGTTCCGTTCTGCTTACTCTAAAATCTCTTCAATCTGAATATGAACAAATGAAAACATGGATTAATCCAATGAATTCAATGCAAAACACATTTGATTGCAATGATGAAATAATTTTCAACCAATATTATAATCTTGGATAGAGGAGGACACTGTATATCACACAGCTTTCGTGGTCTCCTCGTGCATGTATTGACTAATCCCAGGAGTGGTATTTATTCAGGGTATTGCTATAAGGGAGATGTTTGGATTAGTGGGTTGGTTTTTTACCCTAATCCCATCCTTATACAGCAGTGTGACTCTCCTTACTCATCCTTTGTAAATATAAACCTTTTCTTGCCACTCTTACTTTCTTTATGAACGTGCCCAAGGGCATCTGCTCCAAAAAAGAAGATAAAAATAAAAAGGAGGAGAGTACATTAACGCTGGTTACTATTGCTGCACGTGTGGATGCAGTTTTCTTATTTATGAATACAATTCAAGGAAACTTATCGTCAATTCTGCAGTTTTGGAAGAGTGGGTCCATGTATCTACCCATATAAATCTTGATATCAACATATTAGCTATTCATATATTTATTGTCATGCTCTTTAAACCAACAAAAATGGTCAATAACTGTCATTTTGTGAAATAATGGAACCTTTATTTGGGGTTCATTGAATAACAATAATAAAGAATATGGATAGGAATGAATTTTAATAATTGATACCATGATGGCATCATTTTTAGTAAAACGCAAAGGCTTTCCAAGCAATTATCTGTGCATTTTGGTTTTGAAAGCATACGTCATTGATTCAGGACCTGTATAGAGTTAAGGTTCTAAATATTTAAAACTTTAAGCTGCTTTTAAGTTCCCTATAACCAGACAAATCCGGCAGACCATGTGATGTGGATATGGACACAACATTTCGACCCTAATCCGAACCTGTATGAATGTTATATGTTGTATTTGTATTTTCTTGTATACTTCTGAAGAAAAACTATCTACAGAGCATGCCATATACTTGCTTAATCAATAGTACCAAGAGTTGCAATGTGTCTGTCTTGGTGGTTACTGAGTAAAGTCTTCTCAGCATGTATGCTGCCCTTAATCCTGGATGGGTAGGCAAACAATTCCTCACGGGAAACCATCATAATCCCCAGGAGACAGATATAGGAACATGGCATTTGTGATAGATGATGATTATCAATTACTCTACATTAACATCCGACCCATTAATCTGCATTTGATGTTGGAAAGGCAAATCTTTAGACATGTTTTTCTCCCAAAATGGTCAGGTTTTTCTAGTTTTTTGACAGTTAAATACAATAACCTCCCGGTTAACATTTCTCTCGTCTCTACCCTGCGGCATTTCAGCTTACCTTGCTCTTTGTTACACCGTTATGACAACTAATTGGAACACTGATGCCCTTACTACTGTTACTACTCTTATATTTATAGAAGCTGATATGAACTGTTGGCAGTTGCTTGATCGAATTTGCGAATTTGACTTCTAAATAAATGAAAATTGTTGGTACCGAAATTAAACTGAGGTATTTTCTAAAAAAAAAAACCTTTTTAAATAAAACAAAATGTAAGCAATTTTTGATAACATTCAGCACAATTTATTATCATATAATGAATAGAGTGAACTGATTGAAATAAGTTGCACATTCAAGAACATCACTGTCAACAGCTAGGGTTTTAAACTCTATTTATATCTTGAACAGATCACCAGCACGTGCGTGTGTTCTCTCGATAATTTGTCTTCCAAACATCCTTAGCACTCGCCAGACACACTCACCCGGATACCTGTTCCCCAAATTATTTCTTGCTTTATCTTGTGGGGCGACATACAGGCAGTCATCTAGTAATGAATTTTACATGAGTGATGCCTTAATGCGCAATGACTCATCCGCCTATAAAACAAGGGGCAGGAATCAGGGTTGAAAGGGAACATAACTAATGGGAAGAGGGAGGGAGAGATCTCCACATCGCTCTGCTTCGTCTACATAATGCGACGTGAAAATTATTGAAGCCCTGGTGCCCTAGAGGGGTGTGTCAAGAAGGTGGGTGGGTTGTGGACTGAGGGGGGGGGGGGGGGTCTTCGCTCATATATTATCATTGCAATGTATCACTATATTAATATAGTGATTAAAAGAAAAGCATGTTCTCTTGTTAATAGAAATTTATTCTAGAGTAGAAATTTATTCTAGAGTATGTTGCATTTTTCAATTGCCCCAAAATAAGATGTATCAGAACTAGTGTTTCACTATAGGTGTAGGGAGCAAACCTATTTTTCTACAAAGAATCCTTGCACACAATAAAGCTTCTTCGAAATGGTGAGTCCCCCCCCCCCCCTCAAGCAACATTTATCTTTCGAGGGCATATCCATCCTGCGCCTCGTGGCTTTTCGGGGTTATGGGTTAATTGGAAGTTGTATTAACAAAGTGTTAGTCTTCCGCAATAATGGCTGACCTTTAACACTGCTCGTGCTTATTACAGACCAAAGATGACTATTGATTTTTGTGTCTAGGAACTCCATAAATGACTCTAGGGTTTCTTCCTATGGGTACTGCATAGGGATGTGGTTGCTGCTATGGAGAGCAATTATCATACTTTCTCTTGGATAACACAATGATTACACAATTATTTACGGCAACATCAGTGAATCAGCACTTATATGAATAATGATTATCAAGATGCTTTTGGAAAAACACAACTTTAGAATAAAAGAGTTTTAAATATTTTATAAATTGCCAAGATTTAATCTCTTCTTGTACTAATATTACTTGCAAACCTCCCGACCCATCTTATCACACATAAATCTTCAGAGAAGTTCTAAAAGGTAGAGTTAACACCAAAACTATAACTTTAGCGAGTTATGGTGCTAGCCATTGGCGAATGGCTGGACATTGAACAGAGGCGCCACCTTGAAAATCCACCACGAACTAGACTCTCTGCCTCACCCGAGTCAGCCATTCTCCTCTCTCGTGTCGACACGATAACATTGATTTCTCAAAATGGCAGGCAATACCGCAAAAGTCACTAAACCGAAAAAGACAGCAGCCGAAAAGAGAAAAGAGAAGGAGGATAAGAAACTGGCGGCAGAACTGGCTAGAGAAAAACAAGTCACTCTGGAGGACTTAGACGAAAATGAAGAGGCTAGAATAGCCGGCGAAGCTGCCCAGGCCGTATACAAAGATGGCGACTCCGAAACTGACCGGCACAATGACCAACCTGAAGACCAACCTGAAGACGAAATAGTCGAGTCCGAGACGGACGACGTAGAAGTAATCATAAATACTCCTAATGTGGCAAGAAGGTCAGCTAGGACCCTTACTATGGGTAGGAGACGGAGTATTGGACTCAATAAGAAAGTGAGGCAAGTCAAGACCGTGGCCCAGCCGAATCCCATGGAATTTATGTCGACCATGTTTAACCAGTTTTGCCAATCGGCCATGTTCGCCTCCCAGGCCAAGCTCGGGCAGGTCCAGCCACACGGGGCGGCAGCTTGCCAAGCCGTACCTGCCACGGCCTCCGGGGCAACTAGTCGTGCGGTTAAGGACACATCTTCCAAACGCAGACATGTTACTGAGGAAATGTGGACAGACACGGAGTCATCAAGTCAGTCAGAAAGCTCCCCTGAACCAAACAGAAGACATAGGGCGAAAAAACACCATCGAAAAGATCGCCATAGGTCACATGACACCCCCAAGAGGCGCAGGAAATGCAAGTGTGACAGCGATGAGTCGCCGGACCTCCATCGCCGACACCCAGTAAACACCTACCACTCCCGTCAACCGGCCGACACCTCGGCCTCCTCAGACGATATGATACCCTCACCAAGACGTCTAAGCAAGCATCATAGATCTTCAAAGACAGTGAGGAGAGCGCTCGAGGATCAGTATCGCACTTCTGGTTCTAGACGAGGTAGGAAAAATGTGTTAGATGCCCCTGAAACATCGCTCCCACCTGATATGGCGAGCAGAATTAGAAAACAAAAACGTGACTTGACCCTTGCTGAATACACTTGTGGATTCTCTCGTATGGTGATGCAAAAAGTACGAGTAGAGTCAACAGCCTGGTACATGCTCCAACACCTCTCTAATCTCTCGGAACTCAGTGCCCTCAGGAATTGGCCTGCTGCCCACGAGTGGACACGGGCGTGTGTTGACCTAATCTCCGACGAGCAAAATACATGGAAGGACACAGAGGTATTCAGCGAGTACCGCACCAAACTCGCTCTTAACTCCAACATCACTAGTGCAACCACCACAACAAGTACAAATAGTGCCAACAAAGCTCCATGTCATGCATTCAACTTCGACTCGTGTTCACATAACAACTCCCACTCGGATGGAAATGTTAAGTACATGCATATTTGTGGCTACTGCTACTATGCGATGAAGGCACGCGAAAATACCCACCCGGTGAAGGAATGCCAAAACAAACGCACAGCACAAGCTAGCTTACATGGAAGTGACAATGGCTCCCGCAAGCAAACATACCAGGGAAAGAAAACCACACACCAGAATCAGGCAAAAAACTCCTAATCTCCCGCTCATCTGCTTCACGAAAGGGTGAGTTGAATCATAACTTTATTGTCGCATGTACCGCTACCTCTGAAACACTGTATACTGATAGCTCTCTCCATTCAAATATAAACAACATGCCCCGCCCACTCAAAGATGGCGGCGCCCATACTAGCGCTCGTGGCCAAACCAACATGGCAGCCACTTCTCGCGCAACCTCTCGTGTGGACCGGGCTCAGCGAGACGAGAACTGTCATGGCGGCGTACACCCAGTAAACAAAGCTATCGAGGTTAGCAATAGTGACAAAGCGGCAGTAACTGTTAATTGTGTGATTCAAACTTCCCCAGTTTCAAATATAAGCATGAGTGGGAGCAAGACTCCATGTATTCCACACGAAGACGTCATTGATAATCCATATGTCCATGTATTGCAGACTCTCGACGGACCCATCGGCAACGCTGACAAAGGTCCCCGTGCGAACCTGCCTACACTGCCCGACTTCATGAGCAATATTGACTACCCGCATATCATAACAAAGCCTACATGTGAATCGGATATACAAGCTGATGAAATCCAACTCTGCCAAATTCATGAGGGCGACGACGAGGCTGAGCAAACAGAAACGCGCTGTACACAGCAAAACAAGAACTTCGATGACTACGCTAACTGGCCCTACCCGCATATCAATTTACCATCGCAACTAGCCCACATATACGATACGGTGAAAGCAACGAATAAGCCTAACTTCAAACAGGCCCGAGTAGCAGTCCAATCTTGTCTAAACATCAACAGCTGGCACGACCTCGCCACTGGACACAAGAATGATAAAATGATCTTTGAAGGCATAGAGTATGGATTTCCTCTCCAATATACAGGAGGACCCCGCTATAATGCCCAAGAAGTGAAGAATCATCCTTCAGCAACACAACATATGAAACATGTTAGACAGTACGTGGAAGACGAACTCCGCCACAATGCTATCTCGGGACCATATGACAAGCCACCGTTCACTCCGTGGGTAAACGTAAGCCCTCTCATGACCCGCCCCAAGAGTGACAAGCTGGAACGCCGAATAATCGTCGACTATTCATACCCAGACGGAGGAGTCAACGCTCACATCTACAAAAACAGATATAACAATGAGCCAGCATATCACAACTTGCCTACAGTCATGGGAGCCGCAGAAATTATCCAGAGGATGAAATGCAAGCCAGCTATGGGCGTAATCGACTTATCAAGGGCATACAGGCACTTTCCTCTCTGCCCCTTGGATTGGCCACTCACGGCCATAAGGGTAGATGGCGCATACTACATAGACCCCGTACTCCCCTTTGGTGCCAGGATATCGTCGTATATCATGCAGTCCATCGCCATGTTCCTGGTGCGCGCACTAGAGAAGCGAGGCGTAACCGCAAGAATGTACTTGGACGACCTCCTCATAATAGGACGAGACCTCGACCTCGTGAAAACACAAATGAACGATACAATCGAGCTGTTCGCACGAATGGGCCTCCAAGTCGCTAAAAAGAAGATACAAGGACCCTCACTATTGGTGAGGTGGCTAGGAATCCATATTGATACTGAGCACAACCTCCTGTCCATCCCAGAAGATAAACTGGCAGAAGTCACCTCCTGCTTGGCACATGTCCTCACCAAACAATCTATAACTACCAACAACATGCAACAGGTCATAGGAAAAATAGCACACATCGCTAAGATTATACAACCAGCGAGAATCTTCATGCAACGCCTCCTAGCGGCACTCAGAGCCGCGGCAGGCGGGGACATATACATATCCCATCCTGTTCGAGCAGACTTGGCCTGGTTCATGAAGTACATGGATCAATTTAATGGGAAGGCCATTATCCCTCACAGCAGAGTAGTAGCCAGCATATGGGCTGATGCATGCCTCGTGGGAGGAGGCGCCACAGACGGCAAGCTGGCGTACTCGCAAGCCTTCAACAAAGAATTAAGGGTCGACAAATCAATTAACCATCTGGAAGCAATTAATTGTCTGGCGGCAGCCAGACTATTCGCAAAACCAGCTCACAAGGGAGGAACGATAATGATCTACTGCGACAATACAGCCTCTGTCTTCGCATATGAAGGTGGAAAGGCAAAAGACCCGATACTGGGGGCATGTACCAGGGCACTGTGGTTCCTGGCAATGAAACTTCAAGTCACGTTCAAGTTCGCTCACATACCAGGGGAGTGTATGGTCATAGCTGACGCTCTATCTCGCGCCCCCTTGTCGCCTCTCGACGCTAAAAAGTCTGACGAAATTATTCTATCTAATAAATTGACTGTCATCAATGTCAACCATAACCTCTTTGACATATTGCCATTCTTTTGAAGGAATTCCCGGCCGGTTGGTGGTAGCAGCATCGCAGAGACAGCGCAATGCTCACCGCCCGGGCACCTCCGCCAATAGACACGCGACGGTCATCAAGTATATAGGATTCTGCAGACACCTCGGGCGTGACTTCAGGTCGCCCTCCCCATCTTTCATCTGCTACTTCATCGAGTACCTAGCAAAATACACCAAAGTCCCCGCTACTATCTCCAATAATATTACCAACTTGCGTACATTCTTCAAGCTCGCGGGCTACCACTCTAAAGCTCTCTACCACCCGCGCGTTCAATATGCCATGAGGGGCGTTCAGTTGATGCTTCGCCATGTGCCAACACCGAAAAAACCAGTCTCGCCGGAGATACTATACCGCATCCTAAAACACATCAGACACCTTCTGTATCCTGTCCACATCAAGGTTGCCATATTGCTCATGTTCTCCGCGATGTTGCGGCAAAGCAACGTGGCACCCTCCTCAGTCTCTGCCTTCGACCCTACGAGACACCTTACCCCGGACGACCTACAGATAGCCCGGGACGGCATTTACATCAAAATCAAATGGTCCAAGTCTATGCAGACTTCTCGCCAAGCGACCATAATCTTTGTGCCAACTACTGACGAGCCTACAATATGCCTCACCCGTGCAGTCAGCAGACTCAACGCCATCTCGCCACAACGCAAGCCCAAGGGCCCCCTACTCACCTTCCCTGATGGATCCCCCATCACAGTAGGGTATATTAAGAAAGAATGGAACGTCGCCATAGAAGCAGCCGGCCTCAACAAGAAGCAATATTCTCTGCACAGCCTTAGACGGGGCTGTGCGCATTATGCGTACAACAAAGCTGGCGCTCGACTACAAGACATAAAGGCGCACGGCACATGGTCATCCGACGCCGTGGCCTCCTACATCCGTCCTCACAGGACCACCAGGACATCAGTCCATAAAGCAATAAAGGGAATCGCAATAACCTAACTCCTCCCCTTGGTGCATATATATATTTATTCATCACAAATATATCTATTTTATTCTTCATTGACCAACAACAATGACTGTTCCAGAATGAAATTATACAAGAAAATGTTCATCGCTGGATTTTATCTCCACTCTTACAAAATAAATTATAAATTTTAAAGATTGTGTTGCCTCTTATGTTTAATGGTGCTAGCCATTGGCGAATGGCTGGACATTGAACAGAGGCGCCACCTTGAAAATCCACCACGAACTAGACTCTCTGCCTCACCCGAGTCAGCCATTCTCCTCTCTCGTGTCGACACGATAACATTGATTTCCCACCCACCATCCCAATTACATAACAACACTAAGAACAATGGGTGCATATATATATTTATTCATCACAAATATATCTATTTTATTCTTCATTGACCAACAACAATGACTGTTCCAGAATGAAATTATACAAGAAAATGTTCATCGCTGGATTTTATCTCCACTCTTACAAAATAAATTATAAATTTTAAAGATTGTGTTGCCTCTTATGTTTAATGATTAGAAGTTGTATTCAGGTGGTAGATATAATTTATGAGTTTGATTCCAACGTTTCGGATGTGTGGCGACCTAAAAAGGTTTAGAAACAGTTAATGGAAACCACATATTACAATTATGTATAACATACCCAGTTAATATGACTTCATTGATGGACCTGATCCTTGACACCCCCATCCTACCCCAACACCCGGGAGTGAAGGTACATTGTACCCAGTATTTGGCTGAGTGAGGCCTTAATGGATGGGCAGGTAGACCAGGTGACAGGTATGCTATGATAGATTGAGTAGGAAGTTTCCGATAGAAGTAAGTGGGGCAATAATTAATTGAGCAAAGTAGGTCTATGACTAATTTTTATTTGCACACCGTTGGTAGCATAATTATCATAATCAATGTCTTGATTTGATGGTAAGAAATACTAATAAGCCAATATATCATTATATTTCATTTACGTATGTCTCAGCATTTTATCATATCATTTACGTATGTCTAACATGTTTTGCTTTAGAAATTCGCAGGTAGCGAAAGTACATTGATTAATTAACCGATTAAGGGGAGAAAATGCCTAAAATATTGACCAGATGTTAACGGATTACATCTATTGTTGATCCACTCTCACGCACGCCTTTGTTTCCATGCTAATCAATGTTGCAAACTGGCTGCAATTAACACCCATAACTGTCCTTTGAAATTCATATTTAATCGGGCGCTGACTGGAATACAAATCAAGCTATGCACGCGTTCAGGGGTTTGGTATGAGTCTGGTATGAGTGGCCTTATGGTTCCCTTTCATGCGATCTTCTCAGACTCCCGAGTGGTTTTCAGATGTGCCAAGGCCAAAGAACACACAGTGAAGAGGCATTGGTTCTATGCGGTACTTCACGTTGAGGGCTCCATAAAGGACTTCACTAGTAAATCAGTGTCTTAAATACCATGTCCTCACCCTTAATGCTGCTCTATATGCATAGGCGGCACACATTCAACACTTTTAGTTGCCCATCATTGAACATGATAGTTGACTAGCAACCTTATCCTGTCCCAATATTGAGCAATGTATATGCCATTATAACTGACCCAAAATGTCATTCTTCGCAGCTGAATACCATCTATCGAGCAATAAGACCCTTTTATGGGACGCATATGTTCCCTTTCAATGTTGCAAAACTCCCAGTCGAATTAGGAAGAAAGCTTAGTTCTCTCAAAAGTCCCTAATGATGGGAATATAAGAATGTCAATACTATATTACAGTTACTTGACCAGGTCTGAATGGAGCTGGATGGCAGTTGACGCCAATTAAGGTTTGCCGTCAAACAGGAGAAGAAATGTCGTCTGCTAAGCTTGTGGAAGGAGTGCGTCCCGCCAGGTGTGCTTTTAGCCCCGACCCCCTCGCGTACCTGTGGACCGGGGGTTCATCAACTCTAAAATAAACACGAGGGGGGTTACTCGCACTTCACCATTAACTCTCAACCACCCCAAAACATATATACAAGTATTAGTCCTTTTGATATTTTCGAAATAGGCTCCAACATTTCAACATAGAAAGAGGGAATCGCATGATGAGTTGCACACACACTTGTTCTCCGTACTTGTTAAACTTGACGCAGTGATAATAGGTCTATCGACCTCAATCACCTGATAATTGGTGCACGGGAAATTATTACCTCTTCCCCAGAAATCGTGTATAGTTCAGTGAACAATCGTGTGTAACTGTAAGTTCACTGATTCATAGCTATATATAATACAAGAACCAGATATATAACATTAACAGAGAACTTTACTCCCATGTCCACTTTGGCTATACTACAATGTGGAGAGCACTCCCTTGAAATGGATGCCTACTACAACCCGGTAGCCATCTAACTACCTGGCTGGGGTAGATAGGTGGGAGGGCACATAAGGTGTAGGGAGGAAAAGGTGGGGGGTGAAGCAGGAGCCAGGTGAGAGCCTTTGTTAAGCTCCCAGTCGCCATTACTATGCTGAATGGGGGGTAGAAGAGGAGGGGGAGTAAACGAGGCGGTGTGAAACGTAGGGGGGTGGGGGTAGGCCCAGGTATGGGTGAGTGTTTGTGTGGGGGAGTGGGTGGGCGGGGGTTAAGGGTAGGGAGTCCCCATTGACACAGTATGGGACCGCTAGTAGCTTTAATAGTGAGGAGAAGCAGTAGGGCTTGAGACAGTCACAGACCATGCTCTGTCACTGCAGCATGACGGACAAACAACTCCTCACATTAAACACCCATGTTTAACTAATATTAAGGATACCTAAAGACAGGAGAAACTTATACGTCTCACCAGGGTGTACTTTCGTCTATTTAAAAGGTAAGATCTTTTAATTGCGTATCTTAAGCTATGGAGATAATACATACTGATGTCCATCTGTAAGTGTAAAACTGTGTAATTAATTTTAAAGGTTAAACCTTGAGGCTAGTCACATGCTAGATACCCTTCGAAGTGTTCGAGCCCATGCTGATCAAATATTGGCCACCTTCTACCAATAAATATTAGCTCGCTAGGACACTGACTCTTGAACTATATATCAGTAGTTATATCCCTCTAGAGTAGACGCTTTCTAGCTCTCACCAAATTCGCGACCATTCTTAAGGATGGTAACTATTTTTAGGAATCTTAATATAGATTTAACAACATAGGATTCACTCACCCATGAAAGTTTCAATTGAGGGTCAGGGTAGGCATATGCGTGTTCATTGTAATAATTCAAATAAACAACATGGACTCATAATATCCACATAGAACAAAATCATACTTATTCCGCTGAAGTTATAATCTGTCCAGACTTGAGGGAAATTATGAGACGATTGTCTGTGCATACTATAAACCATCCAGACAATAAGTGCTCAACTAAAAGAGATGTATGTTCATGAGACCAACATATCCAGCTCCCAAGGAAATCCAATATGGATTCTAAGGCAATGGTAGACAGTACTTGTCGGTTTCTTTCTTGTATCGGCTCAGCGATTTATTAGATACCCCACAACCAAGACAAGACAATCACTTAATCCCACTAACAGCATTTTCCCCTCGAATGTATAAATATTGTTCTCTCACTGAATAGATCACTAGGGGTGTCAACGTCATAACTATGGGAACGTGTAATGTCAGCATCATTATGCGATACTCGTGTATATTCAATGGGGGCTTTAGAACAACACAGCACCATAGAAATATAGATGATGACCTCTTGTCCTAGGCTAGTAGAAAATCTCATGGATGGGAATAATATGAAAAAACGATATTAGCCAATTTCCATCATTTGTGTAAGGGTTTACAGGCCATATCATATTATGAACACTGTTGTAAATTATTTTAGCAGTCATTTATCGATTGATATTCAATTCTATACGTACAGCATAGTAATAAAACAAAATCAATCAATACCTAAATATGTGACATCCTTTTGCATAAATTTGATAAAAGGAGATGTTATATACAAAAGAGGCACACCTGCGAATGATAATGCCCCATCACCCTAGGCCGGATCCGATTTGCCATAGAATAGTTCGACCTGGAAGAATGGATTATGGAAGAATGAATGAACTACAATTTTCATTACACCTATCATTCACATTCCTCCTATTTCAAATTCATCACTTTATTTGTCGTATGATACCCATCATTTTATACGTTCGTAGCTCATAATACGTCATACATTTCCGGATATGACCCATCCCTTGACGCAGTAATTTAGTCATCTAACGGAAATATTTAGGTATGACCTAAATATATCCAATTTACATCACCCACGAAATAATCTTACTTTATCTCTAGGCGGTCTAATACACAGGTGATTTTATATGAAATTTCTGGGGCGATACCTCCATTTCCCTAAATAACAGGTGTACCATGACCGACCTGTGAATAGCTCATATTCTATGCATATGCTGCTGTCCTATTGTTGGAAATGCCATTTGTTACCTGAGTTAAGTGATAAGCCCTACCGAAGCGAAGTTCCCCTGCAACCCCACAATATGCTTATTGGTCATTGACCTAAAGTCCTGCGTCTGGTCACCACAAAGGCTAGCCCCTCCGGCCATCTGACCATCAACCTGTCAGCAGAAGAACAATTATTATTTAGACTGTTGCAGCAATGCCTCGTGGTGAGGGATGATTCATTGCTTAAGTATTTTAAGTCGGTTGGTGACAGGTAGTTGCACATGCCCTAATGGCCGCTAGATATATTTAATTACTGAAACCATAGCAATTAAGAACATTTTACTGGAATATCACATATCACTTCTGTTAATGGACATATGCAGTAATGGGCATATATGCATGCATTACTACTGGCAGTGGCTAATATTGTATAGCACTAATATACCCCCAGCACATACTACATTGCCTGTTGGACATAACACGTGGAATACATAACAGGACACCGTACTTCCAGCAATCTGAGGTGAACACCAAGGTGTTGGGGCGCTAAAGACCATAACGTATTGTGTACGCATATATAATAAACACTCCAAATAGAGCCTTTACCCTCGCGGTGGTGACTCCTCGACTGACCATCCTCGGGGCCATCAGTAGTGCAGGATGTAGTAGCTTTTAGCCAGGCAAATATATTCCATGCAGGCCTAAGCGGCTAGCAGTCATGTCACCAGAGCCGAGGGAGATGATTGATATGATTGCTCGCGAAATATCCTATTGTTTGTGATGGTGAATATTCATGGTCAGAGGTCGGTGAATTACAGAGTGGCTAACACATCATGAGTCCGTCCATCATGAGTAATATGGTACAATCCTTTCTCAGGAAATAACATCACCCAAGACATCTGAGATGAATCAGTCATACTAAGTAAGGGGTGTATTTAATGATATCCCGATACCGATACTCTCAAAACTATCTACCCACGTGTGTATGCATGCATTATATAGATATCATGATATTCATACATGCATGTCATACATATATGGGTTCAAATTTCCAGGGAAACTAGAACGTGAATTGTCATATCATTATTAAATATAACAGATACCCTGGATACCTTTATCTTCAATATCAAGTTTTTATCAATAAATCTTATAAAGATACATATTAGAATAAGTACTAGAATCAATTGCTGAGGCCACAATGAAATTTTAACAAAAAGGTGTACGTTAATGGGAAAGACTTTGGATAAACGGGCCGATCCGTTAGCTTTGCAAATCTGTTTCCCTTTAACATTCACAACCTTCCAAACAACAACCCATTATCGACCAATTTCTCACTTGAGTTAGCTTCAAGATATCTAACTATCATGAATGTCAGGCCTCTGTAGGCAAGCTGTCAGACATAATCTACACATGCCTTATATTCATTAGTATGTTCCTGGTGACTTAGCTTCAAACAATGAGCAATTACTAACCTGCACGCGATAGCACACAGAAGAAGGATTCATGCCAAGACGGGGCGGAACACCTCCAAGACTTATAGTGTCAATTGTTCTCACCCCTACAAAGTTACTAAACGTTCCAGAGCCACATGTCTGCTCATGAATATGTTTCGCCTATAGTCTGTCCGAAAAGTAGTTGACACGTGATTCCTTAGTCCCTTTAAGGGGAGGGGAAAGTGGGAGATTTCTGATTTCTATTTATGACAAGGACCTGTCCACTCTTTGCCCAGCGAGTTGCTTATTGCAATCAACCATGGGGAAACAGGGCCTGTATAACCAGCTCTTCCTTCCTTTTAACCAAAACAACAGCTGCAGCACATGGAAAAGAGACAGCACAATACAGTACAGCTGGACATTTGGCCATGGTTGGTCGCAAACGGCCATGGTTGGTCGCAAACGGCAATGGTCGGTCGCAAACGGTGATTCTGGGACAATTAGTTTGAAGTCAAAATTCTCCCACTTTTCCCTCCCCTTAAAGGCCCTAAGGAATCACGTGTCAACTACTTTTTCGGACAGACTATAGGAACCTCCTACGGTGAAAACATCATGATTAATTATTTCGTTATTTATTTAGTTTGCCGTTGGTCTATTTACTGGTAAAGGTTGTCGGTACTGGAATTCGCATTTAACTAATTTATCTCCATCATATTTAGGAGGAGTGGGTTATGGAAGCAGATGATATTTGGTTGATATATTTGTGCTTTATACGATAGAAAGTGTATTGCTTCGACTGTTATTTCGTTTGTTTACACACAAAAAACCAGTCGCAGCAACCTTCGACTTTTATTAGCCTGGATATTATAACAGACGACCAATTGTAATGACAAGGAGTTCCAACCATTATAGGAGAACCTTGGACTCGTTTTTTTTGTTAAAACCAGCGAGCATAGGGTGCATACTTAAGGCAAATCTCTCAATAGAGACTTGAATCTCGAATAGCAGCGATAGGGTTGTTGTATATATACAACGCACCCTTTCAATCCGCCAGATTAACATCGGTCAAAGAATTTACCATTGTATTTATTCGAAAAGGAAGTGAAAGAGAGGGGTAATATAGTAGGAGGCTGCACCCAGTCAATCCAACCCCATGTACATGAGTCACTGGTCCCTTTCACATATTTGTGGTTTTCTTTCATCAGATCATGGCGGTGGAATAATTAGAGCAGGACAATCTGAAGCATGCCTTTGCACGTTTTTTTTTTTTATATTTTAATTCCTTTTCTTTCTCGAAATCATGACTCAGAGTGGTTTTGATGTTGTATTTAGGTCGTGTACCCTGTTTATCAAGATCGAGTTTGCTGTGTGGAAGAACATAACTTTGCTACAATTATTTAGCTTTGTTTATTCGACCAATTTCCTTCTTTTAATTATATGTCATATGATTCTGCTCATATTTCATTACATTGATGATACATATATGATTATGCAAAGTGGCAACTTTATATGTTCATTCCGGATATTTATTTCGAGGGTTATGTTTCGATCGTTGCCCAACTGTAGAAAACATCAATGTTTTAGACTTGAAGAAGGTAATTAGAAATTGTGATATATGTCCCCAGTCAGAGCACTGACACCTAAGCCTTCATTTGGACTGGTATAAAATGAACAGCTAAAGCACCATTATCAGTTCCTATTAACACTTGATATTGCCTGCTAGTACCTGCTGTAATTACTATCATTAACTTGAGTGAATAGTGTTTTAATTCCGTGTACATGGATCACGACATCTATCAGAGGTATTACGCACATTGAATTGTATTCTGGTTGACGCTATTCCCGAGCTATATTGGTCAGATTCTCAGAAAATGTACAATTCACCTTCACCAATCCTTTCAAATAACCCAAATTTCAGACGGAAATGATGTTCAAAATACAGTTCAACCTAGCCAAACATAATTATTGCTAGAATCAACTCAATGTATACGTAGTATTGACCAAATTGTACAGCTACCAATTGTACATTTTGTGTAAATCTAACCCATATAGATAAATACTAGTTGGTGCCAGGCGGAACAGGTGCCAGGATATCTAGAGACGGATTATCTGTTATATTAGTTTTTCATATTGCTATTCACAGTAGGGAAGCTGATGTTCGCTTTTAATGTCCTTTGCGTCAGATATTTATAGTTCCACATTTCGCTGGCATATATGATACCTACTTATAGGTGGAAATGAATTAAAATGAACTTCTCAGCATGGCCTCGCTGGGTTCCAAGCAGTATAGTGGCTCTAATATGATGGGTTTGTTTCCCCGATTTTGTTTTCCAAAAAATCAAAGACTTACACAAGTCTAACCGTACATAAAAGCTCTCAAATCTCAACTCTGATCTAAACTCAAATCTAAGTGACCTCAAACTAACTTTAAACAAGAACTTTGCTTTACTGCCACCGATTGCTGTATATCAGAGACCCTCCATTTAGTATTGTCTCTGTGTATATTATATGTTGCATTGCACGCTTCCAACAGACACTCCACTGAAAAGATGCAAATCTTCCCAATCTCCCTATTCGCCGTTCATTTCCTTGTTTTTCTTCCTGTCATTCCAACATACCTAATCATATCACCGGCGTCTACCTGCAGCCATCAACCTTGAATGGGTGTTGGCTGGAGGACGTTCAGTAAGCAGGAAACTTGCCTTTTGTACTGTCCATCCACTCCCCTGCATCATTCACGAGGTGCTCCTCGGTTTGAATGGACTTGCTCCAAGGGAAAGTTGCTCTTTGGAGGAGCCCAATTGCTCTCTGTGTTAGCAACAAATTAGGTTTGGCTTCCATACTTAGGACGCTATGGCCACTAATAGGCACATTTGCACTGACTCCAGACGTTCGTATTCTGACCAATATCTCACACTAAAGGTTAAGAACGACCGCATTTGAGGAGCGAAGATTGCCAAACAGGTGGACTGAACTTCAAGCAAATCTTTTTCTGGCCATTTTTAATGACTGAGTTTGCACTATAAATGTACCAATCCTCTCGCTTAGCTTATTTTATTATGTCACATAGTGAAAATACCAGATGAGAGCATTATTTCCTTAAATGATAACCCACGTGTGGTATGCGATATATAAATGTATGTTTCATTCGCTTTGGAGGACTATACATGAGCAGTTTCGAACCACACAGGTGATAATTAGGAACAAGTATAATAATACTAATGATAAAGCAACTAGTTTCGTTTTGGGGATGTTTTTTTGTGATAATTATTTTCTGGTTTGAGAAGTATTTTATTCAGGAAATGAATTACACAAAGTGCTGCTTTCACCACAAGTTGAGACACGTTATGATATATTTAATTATAACGATGGAAAGCCATTACAATGATATAAGATTGCCAATAGCTTGAAAAGATCATACTAATTACAAAATCCATGTAATCATTATTGTTTGGGTTTGTTTTAGAATCGTTGATAAAATACAAGAATACTAACGGCCACCTTCATGCATCAGTGCCTAAAAGACCTCCACCTGGGGCGCTGTGTTTTGTTTTTAAAAGAATTCTATTTATAGCAATTACATAAAACAAACATAAAATCTGCGAAAACATTAACTTAAAATGTACAATAGTCCGATTCGCGTGATATATAATCCAAGAAAGGATTTGGTTCTTTTCTGTTTTACCAGCGTAAAAATAAACTCGGGTTCCGCGGGTAGGATTCTATAAAGAAACCATTCAACACGTTGGAATTTACATTCGTCATTTCAATAGGGGTTTTTCGGTTGAATTATATTGGATATTTGTGAGTAGGTTTACCATCTGCGTTTGGCAATTATTCGGACTTTGATGGTAAACGTATTCCGCAAGACCATGGTAACATACGATAGGTGTGTATTAGGCTTTAACCTCAGTGGAATAGATACATTCACGTCAATAATCGTCCCTGCAAATGGGAAGATCTGGGGCACTTTAATTCCATGCTCTGGTGGCCCCACTTTAACAAACAAGCAGACAAAAGACTAGACATATATATTCTTGCAAGACTGATGACGTATATGATCCCTATAGCATTTCGAGAAAGAAATCACTCTTGGATCATCAACTGAGGAAGGAAGACACGGGCCTTAATATAATACTATTGTTGCTCTATTATTCTCAGTCAAAGATAACATAATGCACTTCCTTAGCCAGATGAAATCTTTTGTCCCCATTGAAAGCATCTGTCATGGCGCATTGGGCAACAATTCTACTCCTGGAGCATGGTAATTTGCGCTGACAATCAAATTGCAGCACCTGCCATTTTCACCACTTTGTTGAAGACAGACTATTTAATCTGGCAGGAGTATGTGAATCTCAAATTCATGATTCGAAATTAATGCAAGCATGGAGTGGCACTGTGCGACACTTAAGACTTCTTCATAAAAGTCAAACGGAAATAATTTGAAATAAATAGCTTTTATTACAGCAAAAACATACAACGGAGTATTATTCTCTCTAAAAAAATGCTGAATGAAGTATTATTCTCAGAAATTGCTGAGTACATTATATATAATCTTTATCTTGGAATTTTAGGCCAGGGTTAAAACGGAAATACATAGTTAGTAATAGTATTTATAGGATCTTCAAAATAAATCCCTGTAGAAATGCTACGGTGATTTGACTTCTGGAAGTCTAATAAAGCATTCATTCATATTCATTCAGACTTATATTCGAACGAGTTCAATTGGAATTTAAACACTGATTTGAAAAGACCATTTCCTGCATCAGAACATCAGTCATGTCAAAAGCAATGGCCGAAACCTAAATTGTACAAAAATAGATATCTTAGTATAGATCGTACCAGCCCCCTTGTTTTTGAAGCCTTACAAATAATTGTTTAGCTCAGCCCCTCAAAATAGATTGTCAAAATAGGGCTTCAACTATATTCTTTAAAATTGTAGGGGAATAGACATGTGTTTGTCATTAATTATCACTAAATAATTAAATCGTCATAAATACTCCTTATTCGTATATTTTTGAAGAGTATAAAGAGCGTGTACCGCCAGTTTTCTTCAAATTAACGCTGTTCATCAGTATAGAGGCATCCGTTTTCTTAATTATGACGAATGTTCCAGAGGCACCATTTGTTGCAAAGAGTCTTCTTCTTCTGGTGAAAGTCTTGGATCACCAAAACCTATTATATTCAAGTTCAAAGCAGTTAGGTTCTAAATTTAATAGAGATTAATTGTCATTTCGAACTAAATGAAAGTCACCTCTATAGAAGTTGGTTGATTTAGAACACATATAAATAAAATAGGTGGTAGCTATTACAAGGACAGACGACTGGAAGTAATATGAATTCCTGCACGATTAAAACACATTAAAACACATGTCCCCATTCGATCATGCGATTGGTTCTCTATATGGGTCAGATTTTCAGAAAATGTACAATTGGTAGCTCTACACATTTAGGAAATGTGTCTATTTGGGATCACATTGATTTGAAGTATCAGTTCTGTTAATTCAAACTGCATTTTGAAGCTCATTTTTGTCTTCAATGTGGGTTATTTGAGAGGATTGGTGAAGGTGAATAGTACATTTTCTGAAAATGTGATCCATATAACAGCAACATAAATGTATCGAGTCGGTCTGATGAAACCTAGATTTGACTCAACCCTGTCATAAGAAAAATCTATTTTTTGATAATTTGTATATTGTATAATATTGAGGTCTTTATGGAAAGGGAAACAGTGGTAGCGGTCTACTCACCACTACCACCTTATAACAGGAAAAGGTATTATATAAGTCTAGTATCTTCATTTCTTCCTCTTTTTTAAAATTTCATTTAATAAATACAGGTATAATAAAAGAACACAAAAGACGCAGTTTACCCGGATGTTTTTACGCGTTGCCTATCACATATTATCTGTCTCTCATTCTTCTCTCCCCTTTCCTTCTTTCTGTCATCTCACTCAGTAGCCTTCCATTTTTAATTGTATGTTGAATGGTACACTTTAAACTTTAAAATTATTCTTAAATTCCTACTCCGCCCGTAAACTGACTACAAGACTCAGAACACAACGAAAACCACTCTGAAGAGTGAAAGTCTTTTGTAACATAAGGGAGGGAGCTGAGACTAAATGTTGCTTCGCCCTTCTTTCATGATACATACAGTGGTGCCTACTGGTGTTACATTCGGGAACTCCCATACACCTACACCTTATCTCCATCCCATCTATATTTGTGACTTTGTCTGAGCAGATACAAGGGTACTGGGGCACCAAGCATTGAAATCGAAATTTATATATGTCGCTATAAATCTCCCTATTTCATATTCAAGATTAGTATTAAACTATTTGGTGAGGGCTGGAGCTACCATAACTGATCAACTATCAATAAAATTGCGTAAACTGATATCATAGCGGCTTTCCTACAATCTTCCCGAATCTCATATTATGTTTCTCAGGATTAGAAAAGTTGGAAATTGTGTTACTACTATTTGTTTGTATTACAGTTCTTTTATTCACGCAATTTATGTTTTCCCTCTGTTGCTGTTTTCCAGGTCTGACATGCTCTTCGCATCCAAGGACTGACATCAAACTAATTATTGGGAATACTTAAAAGGAGACAATGGCAGCTATTCCACTCCAAATGGTGATGATCGCCCTGGTCCTCGTATGTTGGACAGGTAATCTTTCATTTTTGTTATCAATATGTTGGTGGCAGGGCGGCTGAGTGGTTTCAACTGCTGGATTGGGTCGATCGATTGGCATGAGAATGTTATCAATTCGAACTTTGGCACTGCTGCTATGTCACCTCATCCACCCAGGCACCAATGGAACACACTTTGTATTATGAGCTGAAGTAGTCCTGGTAAAGAACAAATTAAAAGAAAATAATAAGAAACTTCTATCACAAATACCTCTGAAATCTGATCTGAACTAATATTTCTGCGATTTGTAACTCATCGAAGTAGGCCTAATACTATAGCCCTAACAATATGTGATGTGTTACAGGAAAATGAGTCACAACTCGCTCAAAATGGAAATTGAGATATCATCATAAATTCTAATAATGGTAAACATTAGGACATGTAATAAGTGTTTCTATATTTTAAGTTTGACATTTTTATTTTTGAAAACAATGATTGCAATATCTCTGGGTGGACAATTACTAGTAAAGTAGATAAATATACTCTATAGGATGAACTCTTGGAAATGCAAGGATATATTTAATACACAATCTTGGAATTTGGTACATGTATTTATATGACTCAGGGCATTAGATACCCAAAACATGTGAACCATCCTACAAAGAGATCTAGTGGACAAAATACTTTGAAAATATCATTGTTGTGACTTGTAACTCATTTTCCTGAAACACATCACATATCATTCCACACATTTTGTGATTACTTGATTTAACGGTTGTTGAATGACAGTGATGTCTGACCAATCTGGAGATATTCGAAACCTAAATATGTTTCATCCCTCTTGCAGGCATCCATGCAACTTCGACACCTGTCCCAGAGAATGGTTCTCCAGTTCAACGTGGTAATCAAGGCACTCAGGAAGGAAACAATGCTACAAATCCTGGAATTGTAAATCAACCTGCTGCTGATGCTACTACCAACCTCACAGTAGCTAATAATGGTAAAGGAAATCCTAAGGAAATGACGGGGCTTAACATGACTTCTACAAGTCCAACACCTTCAGTTACGCCCGAAGGTAATGCAGTAAGGAATCAGTCTGGCGTCTTACCCCCCAAAACACCCAGTCCCAGTACTACAGTGACTCAAAGGCAAGAGTCTCCAACACAGACGCCAAGTACTCCAGTTTCAGATGAAAAGAGCAGCACAGCATCTACAACTGTGACAGTAGGGTCTTCTTCAACGATGCCAAGTACAAGTTCATCAACAGTACCATCCACAACCCCCACTACCACTATTCAAACCACTACTATACCCTCCTCTAGCAGCACAACAGTTACCACCATTCTACAGTCATCTCCTACAGTAGCTGTGACACCCACTACCACAGAATCTACCACCATTTCCTCAACCTCTACAGTAGCTGTTACACCCACAACCACACAATCCACAACTCTCACTGCCAGTACCACCACTGAGCAAAGACCAACCCCAACAAGCAGTCCTAGCACTTCAATGCCACTTTCAACATCTCCTACTGTCCCGATGTCAACGCCAACTACCAATATCCAAGTAAATGCCTCCAAGCCAGATGTAGTCGATGTAAAAACGAATGACACAATGCCACCCTCAACTACAACAACAAAGTATGTTACGGAGACTGCTACTGCCGCTAATGCAAGTGTCCTGATTCCCAGGGCTCAGAAAACACCCTCAACCTCTGCAGCACCCTCAACAACAAGTTCAACGACAGAAAGTACCACAATGATGCCCTCTACATCTATATCGACTATGCCACTCTCATCAACCACAGAAGAGGCAGTTGAAGCTCAAGCAACGCCAGGTCCTGAAACTACACTCAAGACCAAGACTAATGTAACCACCTTGCTAACATCAACTGCCAAACCAACTGTCACTGTCAATGACACTACTGTCCCTAAAGTCATAATAGACACACAATCCACAACAACTCTTTCAACGACAACTCTTCCCTCCTCTTCCACTTCTCTTCCTACTATCACATCAACAATTCCATCCACTTCCACTTCTCTTCCTACTATCACATCAACAATTCCATCCTCTTCAACTTCTCTTCCTACTAGTACTATTGCATTGTCCTCTCCGACTAGCACATCAACAATTCAGTCAACATCAACGCAAAGTACTCCAACAACTTCCATGACTACCAAAGATGCTACCCCAATAATAGACATTAGTGCAATTGCTGGATCATCAACAACAGAGTCCACAACAACTGGGTCTAAAGGTACTCCTGCTTTTACCCCAGCCATCACCAAAATGTCAACCTCACCAACTGCTATGAGATCAACACCTTTTGAGGCTCAGAGAACCTCTGAAATGGGGCCTATAATGCGTACAACAGAAGGACTACCGACTTCACCAGTGTATAGGCCCCCAACAACAGGTATGCAGACACCTGTAAGGGGTACTACAACTTTCTTACCAGCAATAATTACTACTGACACAGCAAAGATGCCCATAAGAACTGACCCAGTGTTAGTTTCAGCCAGGACTACAGAGGGAGCCCCAGTGAGAATAAGTACAACTGGCTGGCCCACAACAAGTACTGAGTCAGTCCCAATGAGAACAAGTCCCCCTGTGCAGTTTACCTCAGCAGTTGTTGTAGAAACCTCAAGAATGACAACAATGGCTGAGACCCGGGCGCCTACAACCAGGCCAGTGGATAGAACAACTCGACCCAGAATAACATCACCTCCAGTGGTTTCCACTACAGAAACAACCACAAGAATGACCTCAACTTTAGCTGTTGAAACCACTCCAGGAATTACAAAGCGCATTACTACATCAGAAGCACCTGTAAACCAATATTACACTATCATGTTTGAAGGTGACTGTAATCTCATCCAGAATGACGTTGGATTCCGTGAAAAGTTTGAGAGTGAAGTTGTGAGCTTCTTTGTCAAGAAGGTGAATGTCCCTAAGGACAGTGTATTGATTCAGGATATTTCATGTGGTTCTGTAAATGTTACAGTAGAACTTGAAGGTGTAGTTCGTTCGAGAGTGAATACCAGATTAACTGACATAACAAGGAATCCTGTTCCTATAACTGTGGAGCATGAAAATACTCAACATACCTTCCTCCCTGTTGGGTACGAGGCAGTAGACCAAATCCCATCTGGAGGCGGTGCTAAGCCATCAACTGCAAAAGGGGGACTGAGTAAAATGGATTTAACAATTATCACCGTGGTAGCATTGGTCGGCTTGCTTCTCATAGTGACTGTCATAGCTTTGTTAGCCCATGAATGCAGAAAAAGGCACCATACAAAATCGTTTGATTTGCGAGGAACACCAAGGCCTAATGCATATTCAGAGGACTTCACTCTGACCAAAATGGAACGAGGGCAACCAGAATACAATGATTATGGACCTGTTATCAGTACACCAGTTACAAATGGCCGTTCTAATTACAACACTGGCACTAAGTTAGCTCCTGTCCCTGAGACTGTCGTTCAGAATGGCAGTGCTGAGGCTCACTATGAGGTTGAAGTTGAGGGTGATCCAGAGAGCCCAAACATGTCCTTAATGAAGTCGGTGCGCACACCTGCTAACACTGGTATAGAAAACCCATCGTTTTCTAGCGAAGATATGCTTGATTCTGGAACGGAGACAGACCGGGAGAACTTATCAACTGATGGCATTTTAAATCATCATGGTACAACAGATACCTCACCTCCTGGCTCAGATTCTGGAAGGCAAAGTGGGTCTACCACAGAAATCCACTCTCCAGAGTTAGAAAGTCCTGCATCCAGTTCCCCTCCCCTCATAGAACCCCATACAGATGACGGGTATGAACCGGTGCAAATTGGGGTAGATACAGGAAGCCATTCTAGCAGAGAGGCTATGCTACCTTCCAATAATGAGGTTACTTATCCAGCATCAAGCCAAGATGCTCAAGACAATGAGGATAGTAGTGACAGGGTAGCTAGTTCTGCTGTTTCCTCTCCTACATATGAAATGGTGGAAACATTGCCAGGCTCTCGGAGTTCAGACTATATCATGCCTGCCTCAGAAGGAGCCACTGCTTTCTAATAAACAGTATTTCATAAGCATCAAATATGTCATATCCCACATCATAAGCCCTAATTCTAAGTTTGAAATACTCTAGACGATTTTCATACCGGCCACTTTTCTATGGGGTTCATTTCTTGATAAATATCAAAACGTTTTGTATATAAGCTCATAGAAGAAAGGATGAAATGATATTCTGCCACAACCACAGCCATTCCGCTAGGATGTTCCAGTTAATCTAGGTATGGAAAAGAGGAGAGGAATATTACATTGACTTATGATCAAAGACTTTTTACGTGTGGTGGGGAGAGGTAGGCATGGACTAGTGCGGCCACTGTGATAGATTGATATAGATTGTCAAACAGTTTCGTTATAATACATTTCGCGATGTTATACAAGCAGTCATCGACATTGACTTACACTGTCTTTGAAATCCATTGTTACTGTAATGTGGTAAAGTGTGTGAAGTTTCTATCATAAGAATTCCATCACCCAAATAAGTAGGTGTGTTAACATGTATGCATTGAAACGGGCATCTCATCATAAGCAATTAGACAGTCTTCTCTATTTCTGAACTCTATTCAACAGTATTGGCCATTTACATAAAATAAATGTTAAGGGTCCCGAATCCAGACATTTGTTACAACTTTATGCCGGAAGTTGCCTCGTGATGATTGTGAGGTTGATTGGGTGATTTACTATTTCATAAAGGATGAACTCTGTGCCTTATAACGTTGTCATTGGATATGTATCGAATATTTCATGTGAAAAAGGAATCTCATATAATCTTCCTCATAACACTTTTTCTCGGAGACTTATTTAAAATGGCGAAGAAACATTTTATTGAGTTGTTTATAATGTACATGTGTATATAAGATATAAGATAGGACAAATTGTTCATTTCGATGGAAGGCAATTTATTATAATCACGATATTTCTAAGAAACAGTCGAAAACGAATGTTGGTTCTAAGACTTTTGTCAAGTGTCCCATTAATGCTTATCAAGATTCTGACTGATCTATGATCTTCTAGATTTGAACACTGATACTTTTGATTGTATTTAGTTAACCTCTCTTAGAGGATAGTCTATTAGAGATGCACGGGCGACGCATGAAAATATCTGACGACTGTCAGAGATGAGTTTATTTTGTAAATCTTTATTTCTGTATTGTGAATGGCAATGTAAATGTTTCTTTTTAAAGATCGCGAGCCTGTATACAAATATTTCAATAGATGTTTAATAGGACATCTACATGGCTATGCATACCATGATTAGTTTCATACCATGGATTACGTGGATTTTTGTTACCATTATGTCAATACTTCAAATATTGCCGAAGTATGGAATGTGGTAAAGTGTACATTCATATCATTGATTAAGACAATAAAAATATCATGTACTAAAGAACGATACTTTATATTACTTCTGTTTTTGTTCTTTTTACCAGTCAGATTTTGGCTGAATCACCTCCAATCCGTAACTTAAAAGTGAATACCAGCACCTTTAGTAGGCCTACTGCTGCAGGCGGGAATTCAAGGAACTAATGCATGAAAAGGACTAACAATAATCTTTTTCAATCTTTGTCGAGAAAAATGTAGTTGGAATATTTTAGGGGCCACTGAAGTTGACTACCATTCTCTATGGAAGTCAATGGGGGAAAAGCATATTTTCTCATTTTTTTCAAGAATTCGGACCGATGAATCTAATCTTTTTCTTGTAAATCTCCCCAAACATGGCGGACATACGTTTCGTCCTCACAAGTGAAAACACATTTTCAAAAAATACTTGGACAAATATCATTTAACTCTGAAGATGACTCATGCTTCCGTTTTCTAACTCATCAGGATAGGAATTCAGCTGAATAACCCTTTTCCGTCTGGAAACGCCTTAATCGTATTACTGTGGGTAATGCATTATGTCACCTATGCATACAGAGATTCTAGAGGAAAATGCATAATTCAATCATCTGATATGCTGAAAAAATGGAGAAAGTACCCCTTTTTATAGAATCTAGTCTAGACTATAATGAACGGTAATATATTTCAATGGTCGATGAAATAAAAACTACTTCTGCAATATATTATTTTTATTGGCTTTTTAATTGGTTTTACCCAACAATAGTCTTTCTCAAGTCAAAGTTTTCAAAGAATTCAATTTTTTCCTTTGTCTCATTGAACCTGAACTGCTGACAATAACGTCTCCGTGGCGTAATGTATATATTAATTATATACATAAATAGACCCTATTCCTGGCACTACAACACCCAGCTATATATATGCTAACTATCTATAGACACGATCAAATTCAATAATACATGATCGAGGGCAAGTGAGCAGGGATTTCTAAATAGAATAGAGCAGTAAGTTGATACATGTACAAAGAACGATTATTGATCAAATACAAATAAGCAATTAAAGTAAACAATATAATAACTCGTTATTTCTTTGTTACAATGTGAATGATTGTAAAAAGGTCTGTTTCGCTTTCTTGATCTATGAGTGATCTTTGTCCCTGCTACCCTCTCTCTTCCTTATCCCACTGTCTCACTTCCTATCTAACCCTCTGTTACAAAATATGAAAATTAGCTGAGTTTATATATTAAGGGAACACCATTCCCATAATTTGTATTATTACACTTACAGTTTTAGTATTTTATTTCGATGTGTTTGCTCAACTGAGATTGTATCTGTATGCCTCTCTCTCTCTCTCTCTCGAGATACTGTAAACTGGAAGGTATTGAAGTCTGAGAAATAAAGAAAAGTATAATAATGAGAAAAAAAATCCTAGAAGAGTCGTTGAAAAGTATAAGAGGTTCATCGTTTAGCATTGTAGGAGCCGAGATGACAGGCTAACATGAATAAAAACCGATTTGCAAAAGAACACTTTTCACCGCCATACATGATTGCTACAGTACAATCCAGAGGGCAGCATCGCATATTTATATATCTGCCTACGATGCTCCTAAATATAAAATGAGACAAGAGGTATTCCAAAGGAAAGCATCAATCCCTCTAGCTAAATGTCACACAATTAAGATGCTAACTAATGAAAGAAAATGAGTTGGATTGTTCTAAGAAGCATCGACTGGTTTTTCCCGAAGGCTTTGGAGCATATTTTCCAAACATATTAGATTACCATGGAAACTAGGAAATAATTAACTGGGTTTAGCGCCTTCACAAAAAAACACGCGACAGATACATTTTTTTAAAAACACTTTTATTCAATATGTCAACAAAACTTCTCGTCTCCTTGGGTCGATAACACAAACTTTACATCGTACCCGTTTTCTCATCTCATGGAAAATTTCATTTATAAAAATAATTATGTACTTATCATTTGAACACACAGACACCATAATAATATAATACTTATGTCATGGGACCTTCGTCAATCACAAAAGTCATATCTGTTTACAATAATTATAATGTCATGACACATTTTTGGTAGTTACGTCTAGGATAATTACTCTTTATATAGTTCACATCAAGGACAATGATAAACATTTCCACGCTTTTAATAGGAAAATTAAACAAGATTCTTGGTGACTTAATTGTTGAGAATTAGTATGGAGCAGTGCTCCGACACGTTTAGTTACTCTCTCAGTCAACCGGAACCGCGACTGATACATTATTTCAGTTGCAAGAAATGTCTCCAAATGACCTCAGTTTATTATCAAAACAAAGTAATGGAAGTAGGCGTTTCTAAGTCGGTCGCAGCACCAACAGTGCCGAATAATATATTCTGACCCAAAACTGGCCTGTTTAATAGTGTGTGGAACTGCTAAATTCAACAATTCAGATTTTGTCCCTTTTGTCCCAAGCTTATATAGGCCTTTATCTAACTAAAATTGTCATGGCCTAAGTTTTAATGTTACATAATTGATTTCGGGGGCGACAGACGAGAAAATGTGTATGACAGCATTATTGTAGTCATTCCGCGAGAAAAATAAACGTATATTATTAATACAACGATTATTGTTATTAAGAGTATAGTAGTTACGTTAGTTCTCGTCTAAAGGGATTATAGCGACTTCCATTTCAGGCCTCGCGCTTCAATATTGATCATAAATCACTGAATATAAGGACCTATTCTACCTTTAAATATTTTTTTTAAAAACAGCTTTATTCAACATGTCAACAAATCCTGACTCTCTGGCTTTGAATATTACTTCTCGGAACCAACATCCAGACGTACTCTCAATGTTGGTGGTGCTTGCAAAACCTTTTTTACTCGGAGAAATAGGTCACACGTCATATTGTCGATGTGGTGAAACTGTTGTGAGTTCATTCACACATTATAGTTAGTAACACCACATTGGGATCATATGGGAAAAGCCATGAGAGGACAGGATGTTTGCAAGATTTCGTGTCTGTCTTCGATGTAATTTGATAATTAAAATAAGTCCTGCATAGTGATATATCATATTACATAATCAGAATGTAATAGTGATTAACCACATTAGTCAATCATAATAGGCCATGCCCAGTTACTCCGTGATGTATGTAAGAACAATAAAAGATAGTCAGTTGGATCTTTAACATCAAAGCCTCCGGTCTCAATTCATTCCTTTTTAAACACAATAGTCATTACTATTTCGAGCATCCATCCATAGTCATTCATAAGTTATATTCATAATATAACACTGGTGGGAACCCGTTTTCGTTCCTGGGCTTATATTCATAAAAATATAATTATAGAGCAGTTATGAATTATGAATATCTATGTGTAGCTAACGCCTTATTGATCTTATAATATATATAATAATATGGACCATATACTGAATAATATCATGCATTATGATGATGGCGGAATAATAATCATTCTTTGCAATATTGATTGTTTATACAGATTCCAATTGGTTATAGTATAGTTGGCCAATTATAACAATAATTAGTCTTGTCCTTGGGATACCCAAATCATTTTGTTTTTAAATTGACTAAATTGTAAAATTACTTTGTCCGTTCACATACAAGAAGGTTAATACATTGGAAAAATGGTCGCCTCTCAATGAGTTTTAGCAATATTTCGACCTATGTAGTGGATGTTAGCCGAGAATTTGCTATCGCGATTGTTCTCAAAATTCATTTATTGCGTTTTCAAACCAGGAAGTATTCCATGCGCTGGTCCTGTGCAATACCAATGCATTGCAAAGTGGTTCCCATTAGTCATGTTATTGCGTCTCACTCCTTCATTCTGACCTCGAGGAGATACAACTTGGTAAGTGGCTTGGATTCATCCACCTTTTACTATTACTGTAATAATATCGCGTAATTTGTTTGTTCTGGGGTTTGACCGTGGGTTTATGAATATGTAAGATTTTGGATGCAAGTATAATGTACAATTTAGAAAAAGCATCACATCGTATATATGTTATTTTCAGCCAATCCTGATGGTTACCATTCATGATATATTATGATATTCGTTGTTCTGCTACTTAGTGTACACATACAAGCAATACAAGTTTCGTTACATATGTGGTCATATATGGACCGTAAAAGATACATGCCCAAACCGGTACCGTATGCTCGCAATATTATCAAGAAATTACCCTCCTTCTCTATATTAGATATTCATGTCTCTCAGATATTAATACTCCAGATATACATTTCAGATATCAAGGCTAAATTCATACTCCAGTAACCTCAGAATGGAGCCAAATAAGGGCCATGTTGAGGAAACACCAAAATCAGGTATGTTCACTATGTGATCTGATGAGTCTAAGAAGCTTAAAGGCCCATTCACATTACAACGGCCGATTGGTGTACGGCTGCCGCACGGCAAAATACACAATGTTAAAGTATTACAGCCGGCACGGATCGGCTGGCTGGTCGTGTTAATGTGAATGGGCTTTAAGGTTTCTTATAGGTAGGTCTTGAAGTCTATATTGCGTTTACCTGGTATTGATGGGATAGAGGAAGTAATATTTATTTAAGGAAAACTTATGTGGAATGATCAGGAAGAAATACGTCTTTATTAGATGCATGCATATCATAGCTATTAACTGCTTGATTTTATAAAACAATGTTACAGTAGTTTCACATTAATTATCATGAGATCTAGAAGCATAACCGCAAGATTTGACTGTGGTGCCTTAGGCTATTAAGTTGTATAAATATGGTTTCTTTTTGTCATTTTCAATGACACTCCCCTCCACCCGACCCGTTCTCCAACTCCAATCCAATCAAATGTAGCATAAAATTACATAAAAACATATAATCAACCAATATGTCTATCCTTTTCTTTTCCATTATCAAAGAATCATCTGATGGACTTTATCGAGTGCCTGCCATACATGTTCCATCGTTTGAAAAGGTCAAGTCCCTGGCTGAGGAGTTGAAGTTTGATTTGACCCAAGGGCAAATCGAGGAAATAACAGGTGAGGGCATTGGCTTCTTTTCTTATTGTGAACATACTAAACCCTTGTTCATAGACATATTTGACATTATTCTATGTAATGGATGTATAGTGAATTATGGTTCCAGTTAGGTAGCGAACTAAATAACAAACTATCACTCAACTTCCAAACCAATCCTAGCTCACGAGGCCAGCATTACACAGGGCTAGTCCAAAAGAATATAGCAATGTATGATAAATATATTTTCTGCATTATTGTAAGAAATATAATATACTCATCAACTGTAAGCTCGAGGCTATTGTGATATATATATATAATGAGGGGCTTTTTTGGCGATTTTGTATCGTTCATATTTTATAATTCATAGTAAATAAACATATAGCACAAAGTGATCCTTGAAGTAGTTAATTTATTAGAGACGTTGGATTCCTTCTGAGTTTTTTTTCACTTTTTACCGTAATTTCCTGTCGGGAAATACCCTGCATCATATTATGCCAGACTGTGGAACGGCACTCAACGATATCAAAATTGGGCCATAACCGTGAAGAAAGATCTAAATAGTTTTTAAAAAGGTAATGAACTCACTCTATTTTTGCGTGAAAGGATATTGTTAACAGAAGGAAGACTAATTTTTGGCCTAATTTGTCACACTTGATGAAGCTTCGATGGCCCAAAGCAACGCTCCAGCAGCCAAGCTATGAGACACACTGAGACAGTCAATTACTTGTACTCCTTTCACACTACTCAGAAAGAGCTTTGACATGATTTGAAACCTCAAAACGCTTCCAAAACGAATCCAAAGCGAATCTGAAGCGAAGCGAAGTGAATTCTAGAATCCACATAGGGTAGGTCAGAACTTTGGTGAGGGCCCTAACTATGTTAAAGCTCTGATTGTGTTAAATATTTATATATAAAGTATGAACATAGGGAATTAAAATAAGTAAGAAACCCTTCCCCCGCCTCCCCCAATGTCGCCACCCTCCCCCTTCCCCTCCCTCTCCCTTTCTCTGCATCCCCTCTTCCCCTCCCATCTTCCCCTCCTCTCTTCCACTCTTCCCCTCCTTTTTCCCCCGACCTCCCTTCCGCTGAACAAATATTTGAAAAAAACAACCCAATATCCAAGTAACTTAAGTTCACTTGAGTCAAAGTATATGCCGTCCCTCTAGTAAAATGCTTTTTTCACATCATCATTGTCGTAAATGTGCGATTATTATAATTATGGGACATTTCAGGAGTTCTTCCAGGGTTGATTGAGCCATATGAGGAGCTTTACCGGATGGTCGAGCCCAAGCCGCCAGTTAAATATCCAAGAACACCCGGTTATCGCCCAGCCCCTGAGGAAAACCAATACAATGCTTGGTGATAATAACTTAGCAATAGTTCTGTGCTAGATTTTATAAGTCAAGTAAATCAATGTGTTCATTTAGGACTGTAATCCTACAACTAGCAATATCTCACCTGGAGATTGAGTTGATCATCCTTTCAGTAGAAAGACTAATTGTATTAATTATAATTAGTGCCTTTGTAAAGGCTCGGATAAATAAAAGACATTTTATTCATTAATATATTAACAAACACCATGCATACCCTAGAATTAAGCAACTGACAATAAGTCTATTCTATAATGGGTTAGTTATCCTGAATGACACATTTGTGGTATACATTATCACATTAGAATGCCTCATTCATGAGTCTATGATGTTCATCGAGTGTTTTGCACTACTCTGAAGGTACATAAAAACTGATATACATGGCGCTCCAACTGGGAAGCTTGCAGGGAAAAAGGTGGCGATTAAGGATAACATAGCAGTGGCTGGAGTTCCAATGATGAATGGAACTAAATGGTTGGAAGGTTACACACCTGACTATGATGCTACAGTCGTAACACGTGTCCTTGATGCAGGTACACTATTAGCTTATCGTCCCTTTAGTAGATTATACCAACGAGGTTCTTAAATGAAACCTCGTTGATTATACATAGCGAAATGTCCATACGCAAAATATCATGAAGTTGAAGTTTTCAAATGGCCATTAACATCCCTGTAAAGTTCTGTCAATACAATTTTTAAAAAACCAAAACAATTTCAATATCCATTTATATGCATGTTCTAGTGTAGGTATAATTAACGATCAATTAGACACATACATGTATCTAGATGTATATTCTATCAAACTATTTCAGTGTGTACATGTATACATACATAAATGTGTAGGCGAAATGATGTATTTATGAAAGTAATACATAAGCATGATGTATTATGCTTTCTAGGAGGCCGCATAATGGGCAAAGCTGCGTGTGAACACTTATGTTTCTCAGGAAACAGTTTCACAAACGATATTGCACCTGTTTCAAATCCTCTTGACCCCTCCGTGACTACCGGGGGTTCCAGCTCGGGATGTGGAGCATTGGTAGGATTTTTTTCAAAATTTGAAAGCTCTTTAATCTTAAACAACTGTGAAATTGTAATTCTTAAAGAGAGATGGTAGGTTATTTCTCTCCCTCTTAAGTAAAAACAAATAGATATGGGTCAGATTTTCAGAAAATGTACAATTCAACTTTGCCAATCTTCTCAAATAAGCCAAATTTCAGACGAAAATAAAGTTCAAAATACAGTTCAACCTAACCAAACAGGTTGCTAAAATCAATGCAATGCCCAATATACTCGAATTTACCTAGTATTGAACAAATTGCAGCTTAATTTAGCAGAATTTACTAATAGTGTACAGCTGCCAATTGTACATTTTCTGAAAATCTGACCCATGTATCAATTCTTTCTTCTCTATTTTGGTCCCAGCTTGTCACTGGTGAAGTTGACTTGGCCATAGGAGGTGATCAGGGAGGATCTATACGAATGCCAGCCTCCTGGTGTGGATTTGTTGGACTGAAGCCAACACATGGGTTGGTTCCTTACACTGGTGCTATGCCGATTGAACCTACAGTGGACTTTTTGGGTCCAATGGCGAAGAATGTCCCGGATTGTGCTCTTTTCCTTGAGGTGATGCTCACAAATATAATTAGTTCAAATACTTCATTGATTCACCTGGATATTGTTGGTGTCAAAATAATCCCATCTCCCCATTTGAAGTTTAACCCAAATCGTGTGGATACAAGAAATCTTTTTACTCCACGGTGAAGTATGTATCACATAACATTTGTATATAGAGGCGTGTGGTACAAATACCGTGTGGTACATTGTTTTGTACCACACACAAAATAAACTCATTTGATTGGTTCCCTTCCACACGGGAAAATGTGTTGTCAATGACTCTTACTAGCGTTACTAACATTGCAACGTTACGATGTTCACTATTGGGTCGTCGCCGGCATGGCATGGTCGAAACTTCGTACATGTTCGTAAGTAAATAAAGGACTTTTGTTTTAATTTCTGATTTTATTAACACCACCGTGGAGTAAAAATAGGACCGCATCTCGTAGTTGGTCTGGCCGAAAGGATCACATTGACCCTCGACGATTCTTTTCGATATAACACACTCGCCTATCGGCTTGTGTGCCATGCGAAAAGAAACGTCTCGGGTCAATGTGATCCTTTCGGCCAGACCACCTACTCGTGCGGTCCTATCATATTATGCCATGATAGCTGTGCGTATCCACAAAAACATGGCCAGATTAGACCATGGCATAAACATGCCTGGATTTCACTAGCGGAATCCGCTTTTCGAATGAAACCAATTTAGCTAATTCTAGCTGCGCCAATCAATGACGCTCATTTCATGACGCTCATTTCATGACGCAACGTTGTAGGCGCTTGTTTTTGCCGAGTCAGAGGGTTGCGAGACGTGAAATGAAGGTAAATAACTCTTAAATAACTCTTAAATATATATCATGGCATAAAAATATAACTAAACGTGAGCTGCATATGGGGCAACGCATTCACAAAACGCTCATGCCTTTTGGTGAGTGTCTTTCACGCGTTAATATTCACCAGGTTCTCGCTGGCTATGATGGGATGGATTACAGGCAACCAGAATATTTCCCCAAAATTCCAGAGTACAGCAAAATGGTGAGAAAACACTTCCAGATCTAGAACCAATAATGAATATTTGTCATTTATTTATAGAATGCTGTCCAATGATACCATTCATCGAAACCATATCATTATATTTTAGCTTATGGATGATCTGAGTGGTATGAAATTGGGCATCGTTAAAGAGGGTTTCAAGGGATGCGATGACGAAGTGAACAAAGTTGTCATGGAAGCAGCCAAAAATTTGTCCATAGCTGGAGCTCTTGTAGAGGAAGTCACCATTCCAATGCATACTAAAGGTACAATCTTTCCTCGTCATGGGTTTTGTTTTCAAAACACATAAATATTTGTGATGCCGTAGGCAGAGTGCTTATGTGGACGAATCAAGTCCTATAAATTTTCGATTATTGCCGGCTAGTTCCATTCTATATTTATTATATGTGCATACAAATTTGATGATATATCATCAGATATCACTGAAAAATTTCTAAAAGAGTCACAGAGAATCCCACTGTCCCGCTGAGAGTCCCATTAGTACAGCGGTGCCCTAGCTGTCAATCTGTCTGTCTGTCTCATGCAGTACATTTACTTACTGACATTGTTGAATTAAAACGTTCATATCATGGCCATTCCTTGAGCTACATTAATTCAATTTATATCATTCAAAAGAGAATTTAATGCTCTATTTAATGATGTAGGTTTTATGATGCATTTCTATAATTATAGTACCAGAATCACGGGTGGATTACCGATCGCGGGGATTTGTTTACATGCTCCTCGGAGCATAAAAACAGAGCTATTTTTAGACAACTACATGTCCTACGTGACGCGTCCTATATGAATATTTTTATAGCACCCCACTTATAGCATGTCTCATATAGAATGCGCGTATAATAAAGGTGTATATGGTTGGAATACATTCAAAACCCGTGTTGGAGCATCAACTATGAGTATGTGCTTAGCATTACTTGATACCCTGAACAGAGAAGATAGTTGAGCTTGGAAACTAAGTTGTATTACAATAATAAAACATGATTGGTAATTCGTTCTTAGAATACAGTTTATACTGCTAAGTCGGACAGCTTTCCACTATGGTCTCAGGGGTGCGCCAACTGAGTTGATCAGACTCAGCCAGGGCCTGACTATAGCTCTTCCACGACTCCTCCAGCTTCCTCCATGTATATCCAGCAGGATGTCTCTTCTGCCTTCCTTCATACCTCACCAACTGTTGCCGTTGCTTTCTGCCTATCCCTATGAAGCCATGGAAGCCCAGGGCTTAAATTTCCAGACGAAGTTGGATGCAAAGCCTCAGCAACCTACTTCGACTGGGAAGTTACAGGCCTTGGTTATGTCATGGTATTAGTTACCAACTGTAGATACAGGTGGCAGCACATGTGTATAGCATACATAATTATAGGCATGACAAACAGCTTAGAGCTTCTCCGAAAGTAAATCACTATGCATATGTATGAGTAAGACTCACTTCCTTTACCACCATCCCGGACTCAACACAATTTCTTATTATCTAGACCAAAAGCGCCCAACAGATGGCAGCACTAGTTGCCGTCTCGGTAACTCCCCTGAGATTTCGCGCAGGCGCGCCAGACCCAAAGGGTTGGGACAAGGTAGGAGAGGGCTTCCAGGCATATCGCATTTAACTTTTTAAAAACACATGTGACGAACAATTCCAGACCCGGATTCAGACTCCCCCTCCTATAACCCTACTGCTCATACAAGGCCGTTGTCCACAGAGCTGTAGAATAAACGATTTCGGCCACTTTTCAACACTACGCATGGGTTGGCCCTACTCATATCACTAGCAAACTTCAGCCTCACTACCACTACCAATTCCGTAGCTCAGCGGCTAGAGCACTGGACTGCAAGCGTGAAGGTTGAGTGTTCAAACCTTGCCCGGGTCCGTCAGCTTTTTTTTATCATCCTCTACTTGTTGGGCCGTGTAGAGCTGTCTTTACACGGCCTGGACGGGACGGAGGCGGGGACGGATGGTGGGTTTGCACTGGGTGCTGGGGGACGGGGAAGGCTGGTGATTTGAAAAACAAAATATCCATAATAATGTTTCACTGTGTGCTAAGAAAAACGGCCTAAATATATCCAAATAACATTCGCAAAGCACCGACTAGCCGCTGCCACTCACTGGACTAGCGGGTGACAATGGCATAATTTTAATTATGTAATAACATACCCAAAGCAAGAACATTCGCCATCACTCCTTCGGAGATGCCAAATACACTATAGGCCCTACAGCTTCCTCCATGATCGGGAAACCCCCTCTATTTCTCATTGTCCAACACCCAAAAGTTACATGAGTGCCTATGTTAGACAATTAGGGAGAGATTGGACCAAGATTTTTTAGCTCTTACTGGTATAATTACGGCGTGACAGACCTCTCGCGTTTATGCTTCATCTTCAGGAACACTCGGAATCAGACATCGTTCACTTCACTATCGTACCCTCGGCCGTCTCCGTCACACATCGGCCCTATTCGGGCACACACGCTACGCGTCCAATCACAGGCACGTTAACACCCTCGCAGGCGAAAACACACCGGCCAATCACAGAACGTCTCCTATACCGTCTTTGGTGGCACTACGTAAATATCATGGCCTCCGTGTAAACACAGTCCCACAACGAACGGAAAGAATGTTTGAATTGAATTGAATTGAATCATTACTTTAATGTAACTGTGCTAGAACTGTCCCTAAAAGCTAGACAGATTTGAAGATCGGGCCCGAAAACGACGCGTACGGTAACAAACTTACTGACAAGTATAGGCTAGTGAGTAGTGCCAGCCACACTATCCCATGTCAGAGCCTGGGTCTTGTCTTCCCGCAAACAAAACTGACTCACTGGCTCTCATAATGAAGCTAGAGATTCCTAATTGGTCTTATTTAAAAGCTAACGAACTAGAGATTCCAATTCTAGCATCGGATTTGATGTCACTTACGTCAATATTCCGTTTTGGGCCTTTCGTTCTTGCCCTCCCCAGCTGTCAACACAACATTATTTCCCTTACTCAAAAGTGATGTCCTTACTTTCTAGGAAGCTTATCGCACCTCAGAATTGAGCTACATTTTCATATCTTATATTTTTGGAAAGCAAATTGAATATCCTTTCCATTGGTATCATTATTTCTCTTGTGCGTCAACGGGAAGGTGCCGAAAAACACCCCGACGTCCCGAAAAACGGCCCGTAACGAAGTACAGGAAGTGAGGGTAGAACTGACAAGTGCATGGAGTGGCTATAGCATGACCTAGTCCGAATTTTACTGGGTCACTTACAGAGACCACATGACTGTATCACCCAATCAGGGGGGGGGGGGGGGGAGTTTGGGATTGTGGATCCATCTAGTGTCAAACATCTCAACCAAGAAGCTAGGGTGGATGTCAAGTGCTAACTTTCTACCAGGTAGGGTGGATGGTAAATGGTAAACCAAATTTATTTAATTTGTCATTCGTTTAAAAATGGTCATAGAATCTTCAACTGGGCTCATTTTAAAGGAAAATTTATTGCCTTTTATTAACAAACAAAATAGAATTTTATTTAATTTCGAATCTTTCTCTATATCGTGACAATGAATCATGTTTCTATTGCATAAAAGTACAAAAATAATGTTATCAACATCAATATTTGGGGGAATGTTCATTGGTCATTTATTGTTTTATATCGCATTATTATGGAATTACGAAGTTGGTTCATTAACTCATTGAGGACGGGGGCAGTTTACACATATTTTGCCTGGTGGACGGGGGCCCTTTTCCCCCTTTTTGGGCTTCAGGACGGGTGTTTAACATGAGGTTTAGGGTATAAAAACACTTTAAGAATATTTTCTTCAAATAATATGTGTCATATGTACATCGTTTAATAGGTATAAACAGTTATTGATCATATTTTTTCATAATTTCTAGAATTTGGTCTTCAATAATTAAAATAATGGGTCACAATTGGGTGCAATATGGCGGCAACCTTGCTCCAAATTCACTTTCCAGCATTTACGTATGTTAGTTATGATGTCATCATTATTGTCTCCATGACAACATACCTATAAAGATATTTCTAGTGTGTTTGTATATATATATTTTAAATTTCATCAAAATCCGTTTATTTTTTATTAAGTTATGCCCACTTCAATTTATATAAAAATATGCTGCCTGCAGGCAGCATCCCGTCCTTAATGGAGAGGACGTCATGCTGCCTGCAGGCAGCATCCCGTCCCCAACGCCATTTTGAAAATGCTGCCTTGAGGCAGCATCCCGTCCTCAATGAGTTAACATGACCCCTATATTATTATTATTTTTTTTAATTTACTATGTTTATATGGATAATGATTTTCATGTATATAATGGATACTGATGTTTAAGTCACTTTTTTGGGGGGTCAACACTTACTTATGGGGGTGATTACTACAGCCAGTTGTCTGCTGGGTCTTTGGGTTTCCGGGCCCCAAAAGACCACTGCAGACTGTTCAAGGCCAAACTCCTGACAACTCTGTTCCTGGTGCACCTAAGGGTGCACAACTTCCACTACAGGAACACAGGGAAACCTATGGCCAGTAGGCCTACAGGAGAGTCAGGTGACTATCCCAATCACTTACACCCATTTTCGATAATGGCACTGTTCATGAGTTCAAGGATATATGCTGTGGGGCGTAACCTAAACATTCTTGATACAAGGTGCTGTATCTCTCCTATATCAATACTCATAGAAAATACAGCGAATTTCAGTGCCTATCAAATTATCTGAATATTTTGTTATTACAACAAGTGACAAAAAAACACTAATTTACAAATACCCTAGCAGTATCCATACACAGCGAAGAGAAGTAACAGCAATAACCTACAAGTAACAATCATGTCTGAGGTGTGTGCTTTTCGCCTGTCAACCCATATTATTTACACTACAGTTTCTGTAAAAAGGAATGACCGCCCCCCCCCCCAAACAAAAATGTAAACAAAAAAAGACTTCCGCCCAATTTTGGAAGTCACTTTTGATACATTATACCAAATGATATAAATAAAAAAAAACAAAAAAAAACAAATGCCCCAAAATGACGTTGCGCCCCCAGCGCTCACCTGGTGCCATCATACTCTCTGGTCTTAAGATACATTAATTAATCCACTCCAAATAACAACAATATTACAACAAGTCATACATAACCATGATTGATGGAATATATATACTAATAGTTTATTTGATTTACTATCTATTTATCTAACAATACTATATTTATTACTAAGATGAGAGGAGGTGTTGATGGCAGGGAGATTTGAAATAGGCACCAAAGGCGTTAAGTGGAAGCAGAGTGAGGTGGTGTGAAGGAAAAGCCCCTTATCCACTTACACGATTGTCGGTCACTTTGGGGTGACCGACAATCGGTCACCTCATGTGACCGACAATCGTGCAAGTGGATAACGGGTCACCGACAATCGGTCACCTTGTCACCGACAATCGGTCACCTGCTCCCGACAATCGGTGACCCCTCTCGACGATTACTAAAATTTTAGTAATCGTCGGGAGGGGTCACGATTGTCGGGACCCCTAAATTTTTGTTGGGACCCCAAATTATTTATTTATTCAGTTTAAATGGCCATATTAGTAGTGCTGGTGATGTGGATGAACCTCCTGTTCATTCCTGTTCAATTCTGTGAAGTTTAGGGTATATTTGTACATTTATTTTTATTATTTAAATTGATTTATATAGAATTATTGCCATTTTTACTGAATATTTCGATTTGTGCATGGTTTGCGGATCCCTGATTTTGGTGAATAGTGTGGAGTTAATTTTTGCATTTATTCTTACTATTCTGATTATTTATTGGTATTTTTTTTATGATTATTTCGACTATTTCGACTTCAAAAGTCTCCCAATCGTACATTATGGTACACCACGTTGTAGCATACTTATTTAAATTAATATTCCTTTAATTAGATATACCGAATAAAGGTTTTAATATATTTCCATATGTTCTATGTGTATAATGATGTAACTAATTATCGTGGCGAATGTAAATATAGAGTAGAGTGGGAGAAATGTGTTACCACTGTACATGGAAAAGTCTCCCAATTGTACAGTATGTTACACTACATTGTAGCATACTTATTTAACTTAATATTTCTTTAATTAAATATACCGAATATAGGTTTTAATAGAATAGAATAGAAAAATCTTTTATTCATCAGAGCTTTTACAATTATGTCGACGAACAGGTCGACAGGCCTCTAGGTACCGTTTAGGATTTATACCTAGTTCTTCCGGCCGTTCCCTTTATATCTATGAAATAAGCTAATATATTTAAAGCACAAGTAAGGTTTAGTAATACAGATCTATGACATATAACAGCGCTTCTAACATAGGTATCCAGTACAGGATTAAACGGGGTAAGTTAGTATCTATCATCTAACTTTCCATGTGTAAAACAAAACTCAACAGTTACTCCTATAATAATAGGATTCAGCTTATAGTAAGAATAAAATATAATATAATACAATATAAAGTCAAGTTTTAAATCTTTCCCCCTTTTTTTGTGGGGGTGGGGGTGGGGGAGAGGGGCCCACTTACTGCTCGTCCTATTTTTCTAATGTATTTTCTATTGCTTTCCTGAAGTGTTTCCTGGATTCTATGGCCTGTTTCTCAGTCGGTAGTGAGTTCCAGGCCATCTTAGCTTTATATAAAAAGCTGTTTTGATATAACGATGTTTTGGGTCGACTAATTTTTAGGTTTTTTCTGTTTTTCGAATGGCTCCTGGTTGGAATATCTCTTTTGTCTAATTTCGAATCTATATATTTCCATATATGATACCTGTCAAATTTACAACCAGCCTCTATAATCGATATAATGAGATGGATGAAAACAATTTAACAGTGATATGAAGGTATAGTGTTACAAAAATAGGTTCAACAGTCCTGTCATGTTTATACAATACAATTACAGCGACGAAACAATTGGCAATCTTTAATTCAGAGGCTATTCCTTCCACCTCTGCATTCTTATAATTATAGATTAATCCCTTCGATGATATCATGTTTACACAGTAGGGTTGTAATACTAACAACATTTTAAATTCAGGAATTAAGGGTGTGAGAGGGTGCTGCTAGGTGGCACCATGGAAGCTAGGTGTGTGGTCACTCTGCCAGGGGACATCAATGTCCTATCATTCCATGCTGGAAGTGATACCTACATGTGACACATACCTGACTAGTGAGCGCGAAAACGTATTCATTCATTCGTTCTTTATTTTCAGGTCATGCAATATGGTCGCCTGTGGTCACAGAGGGAGGTTATGAGACAATGGTTAATCGTGGAGGTAAGCGGGTGGAACAATGCAGTTTTCATAATCTTTGAATTAGATTATAACAGCGTTATAATCTACCCGTAATAGAAAGTCATATGTATCTATTGTTGCAACAAATTCATTTGCAGAGAAATTAAACATCACTTCCATCCTGCTCCGAAACAATGAATATCCCAAATAATTCATTAGAGAAAAGGTCCTGGGCTTTTACCTTTAATCTGGTTCTCATAATTATATCAGGTTATGGGCCATCCTCAAAAGGATTCCATGATACGAATATGATGGCACACATATCAAAGTCAATGAAAACGTCTATGAATGACCTTTCGACCGTTATGAAAGTAGTTTGCATACTTTGCAAGTACATACAGGTAAGTTTATAAAATACTCGTGGTTTGTAAATTTTACACCATTGCACATAAATTCACCTCTCATTCATTTCCATCTTCATATTTAGGCATAGAGGATAGAGCATTCAAAACAAATCAATATGGCTTGATACTGAATACATCACTGTAATCCAGTCTTCAGAACTGTATCTGGTATCATGTATCTCTGTATCATGTATCCTGTCACTATATTACCAATGTCTTGATTATCTTAGCATTATAACAAACTAAGTACCGCCCAATAACTAGTGGCAAAGTGGCATAATGCTTAATAATGCTAATTAATATACACAATGATAGGTTATTAGTAATACAAGTTAACTATCTAACACATGTTGTAAATTCTATAATTTATTTGTCTTTGTACTATATGTCAATATTGGTGACACTTGATTAGCTATGTACTGTACATGACACACTGGGGCAGGTGAAAAACACCGTCAACTGAGCAGTTAACCCAGTCAGAATAAGATTATACAAGAAAATATTTCATCTTTGACATTTGGACATGAGGAACCATTCACTTTTATCAAGAGTGTTCCTCACATTTATTTAACAAATCTTACATACATAGTATTCATATGACGTCACTCCAGTCAGCGGCTATCCTCACTGGCAGCCATAAATGACATTGTGTGTCTGCATAGATAGCCGGAGGCAGGGGTTCAGCGGGCTTTCCTGTTTCGACTGTTTGATAATGACGATTATACTCATTATTCCACCATGACACTAAAAAGTGACCATATAACCTATCAGCATACTTTATATTACATTCCCTAAAACTTTCAGAGGTGAAAACGGCCGAAAAAACAGCATTTTCGAAGCTTGGAGCACACATGTCCAGCTAATGTTTACAGGGGTTGACCCACAGTATGGCGAGCCACGGTGAGCGCCGTGACGTCAGTGAATACTATGTATATACTAGGGTTGCCTAGTGTAGGGTGATGTGGTAACATATCTTTTTAGTTATGTCTTCAGACTAATAAATCATTTCTGAACCTGTATCCAGCTAGTCTTTATTACTTCACTGCATTGCATCTCTACCATCAAGTATCTCCCGAATGGACAGTAACTAGTACATCATTACTGTGGGGTTCTGCCTAACAACCATATAAGTAATGCAACTAATCCATCATCAAGTTATTGAGTCCCAATAAGAAGATATGATGAGAGAAGGTACTGTCAAGCGACCATCCCGCTATACGACCTGAAATTGCTTGATCACCTAAAAGCTGGATTCTACTCAGCTTGCCCTGGCAATGGCAATGACCTTTACTTGACAAATGCTTTTTAAAAATCATTTTTAATTAACAGGAATCAAATAACTACAGTTATTACTGCCGTGGATCCAATCTGGTCATGAAGCTTACTGAAGCTTATGATATCGCACTGATGGACTATGATGCCCTGATCATGCCAACTCTACCCTTCATTGCACCAAAACTCCCGCAGAAGGATGCACCAATCTCGGGTAACATATATATAGTATTTTTGATTTTTAAATCACACCCACACCCACACACAGCAGGGAAACATTGAATTCATTTTTAAAAATAATTCCATAATTCTCTTCTATGCACAGATTTGCTTCGTCTGAGTTTGGGCATGGTACAAAATACAGCGCCTTTTAATGCAACTGGACACCCAGCATTGTCAGTAAATGCTGGCTATGTGGGCCACCTCCCTGTGGGAATGATGATAATCGGCAAAAAGTGGCAGGAGCAGAAAGTCCTTAATGTTGCATATGCACATGAGAAGATTCAGGTGTGTATTAACTAACCTGTGTAGACAGTACAAGGTTCTTTTGCTCTCAGTTTAATTAAGGTTAATCTCAATCTATCTGTGCATGCAGTGGAGGCAATTCCCTTATTTCAAATAGTGCCTTTAGACTAGGCAGACATTCTTCCCCAAAGAAACTCTGCTCTTTAGAAGCGACAACAGACAATCGTTTTTTTTTCAATTCTTTATTCATTTTCATTTCGGTTTTCGGGTGAAAAATTACCTGCAATTACACCAATTAAAAACATGATATAAGAACGCACTCAAAGGACGTATCCCGTAAGGCTATATATTCATCTACTAGCTTCAATAAGTTTAATTGAAAGTCTTTATCATTAGGCAATGTGTGCTGAACATTATCTAATTATTTCTCAAAGATCATAAGCATTGCCATGCTTAGCTGCCTAATAACAATTAGAATACAATATATTAATGGTAGATAATCAGGAGAAAACAGGCATGAGAAGGATAAAAATGTACGTATGCAATCCGAAAGCATTCTCCTTATATTTATTTTATATGGGCGTTTTCCAGTGTTCATCTTCAAAGAGGAACTGAGCCTGAGAATATATTTCATTGTATATATATATGATGTATACTATAAGTATTGGATGAAGTATTGAAGTTTGGTGACAGGACGCTTCCCTCAAATATATTTCCCGCTTCTCTCCACAAAGAAATTTCACGTTTCCATCCTCAAATGCTATAAAACATGTTTCATTAATTAATTTGCATTATTTTCAGGCTGGAAAATGAACATTAATACCACTGAGAGTCAACCCACATTAATGACGGTGGGTGTATGTTTGCAACTGTGACCTAGTTTTTATTCCATAGTTGAAACTTAATTATTGAAACATGCGTGTTTGGCCAGTACTAATTTAAATCCCAGAATTCTCAGATAAACCGGCAGTTTATATTATACTAAAAGTAAAAGAGTATAAGTAATCGAGCACATATAATGTATTATGGTATATAATCTTAGCATACATTTATGTGTTTATTCAAGATGTATTTGTAAGAAGCAACATAAAAAATCCAATGTCCTTTATTCAACGACGTGCGTAACAATAAGATGTTACAAAAACAATGTTATGTGCTTAATGACCAATATTTGATAATTGCTATTTACCGCCATACTATGCTATAATGCAACCTAGATACAATAAATGTAATAATATATGTACTCGGGAAAGGACCTTAATCAAACCACGCGCAATGCAGTAATGAGTGACTGCATTGATTATCCAATCATGGGTTCTGGATGCACATAGATCACCGCTACGAAAAACTATAAAGTAAACAATATATATTTAGATTTAAGAGATTTAACATTTTGTTGAATTCAGAATGAGCTTTCGATCATGTGATGTTTATTTCAGCTGCACCTAATACAAGCATAATCTAATATAACATAAGCTGCTCTAGTTATATAGTACTGTTATCAAGTAGCTCGAATATTATTGGAGACACATCGTATACCCAGTGTTCTATTATATAATTGGAAGGGTAATATAAAGCCCGTCTCTCGTCTCATTGGGAGTATGCAAAATTAAAATTCGCAAATCGCTGAAATATTGGGCGGACCTGGAAGATCTGTTCGCAGAGGCTCCTGTCCATTTCATGTAACTGTACCGATCAATGTGAATAAAAATCTTCATATATATTCGATTAGCATAATAGGGCTGTATTAGCCACGTTATTTTTTACACCAGTGTTTTACAAATTTCTCATGTCACATGCGACTAATTGTACGTTGGGAGAAAATCTGAAATCATGCATTGGTTCTATTTTTCACTCAGAGCAAATAAAGCGCCAAAAGCATCGAATCATAACGTTATTTATTTCTTTTTCTTCTTTTCGCGGGGGGTGGGGGTGGGGGGCGCGGGGGAGGATTGGAATGATTCAGATAAGAAATAACTGCATTTGACCCCTTACTGGTGCAATGGCTCTCATCTATAAGGTAGTTAACTTGTCTAGGCATTCCTTCCATGCAAATACCGAACAGGCCTACCTTCCTTGGGGTGAGAAAATAAAGGGGACCTGGTTGCATCGGGTAAGAAGGTAAATGCACTTGTTGTGCAAAGTCAAAACTGAGATGTACTCAAATGTCACATGAGCAAGGGGCATGTTTGCCAAGGGGGGGGTTCACCATTGTCTCTGTACGCTTCTTTTGCATCAGCACAAAATTTCTGATAAAGAGTTCTTTCGTCGGTTACAGTGTCTAAATGTTTCTGCTGTTTCTTTAACTTGGCAGCTTTCACAACTTCAGGTAAATTACTACTACAGGAAATGTCGCTGTTATTACGCTGGCACTCCCAGCAGAGGTCTGTCATGGGACGACTTGTGACTATTTTAGGAAGATATTTGCGCAATAGATGGCCAAAAGTGGAGTAGGCAACAGCCCTATTGTCAGTCTCTTGCATGGCTTGTGTGTAAAGACGATGAACTTCAGCTTTTGTAGAACGGCAGGGGAGAATTAAGATGTCGTCTCTGTGGTGAGAAGATACTCTGCCTGGCAAGACAAGAGCATGTATTTCGGCATAAGATGTGATGAAGTTGATAGTGTTCTTCAGGTCTTCTATTGGCAAAGACCTGACAGCACGGTGACCACCACCCTGTCGTGCACGAGTGACCAGACCATCCTCAGCGAAGGATTTTAGCAAAACTGTCAGCAAGTTTTGGCTAATCCTAGAAGTGAAGAGAGAGAAAAGAAATAGAAAAAATAATTAATAATAATTTAATCGTTGGCAAAGGAAGAAATTGAACATAATGCAGGATCTTAAAATGACAATACCAAAATATTGATTCTTAGCAAATAATCATGTTATTATGAATAGCTATCTAATGTTCAGTATTAAAGGGCACAACAAGATTCATGATAATACTCACTTGTAAAGGAATTTAAAGGTAGCTTTGCAAATAGGCTTGTTATGCATCCTGTAGTGGCTCTTTGGGTGTTTTCTCTCTCCCTTCCACTGGCGCCCCTTCTTGGTTGGACTGCATCGATCACTGTTGTCAGTAACAGTATTGAAAACGCCAAAGAGTGCCATGTCGAGCTCATCTGAAACGACAGTATAACAATAATGTAAAAATGAATTTGTGACTGACTAATATCACCGACACCAATCTTAGTCTGAGTCCCTACAGTTATCCTACGTAATTAGTTATCCTATGTAATTGGGTAGCACGTGTCCTCATTATTTAACAAGCTACAGCTTAAAATACTGAATGAGTATCATACATGCATGTATGGGCAATGAGGCAATAGAGAAAAACATTATTTTGAAATTACCTCGATGGATTTGGTCATGTTCCGACCGATGAGAGATGCGTTGTTCCACAGTGAACTGGTCTATGCATGGCCCGCCGTGAAACAATCGGCAGTTACATCTGAAATGGACAAAATCCTAGATTTTAATTTGCCCATAATGACACAAACAAACAATGTATTTTTAACCCTACATTCCACACGAGACGAGTAAGGAATCTCAGACGTCCCAAGTAAATAGCTACTCCCCAGATCTCGAGGGCCTTAAACTCCCCACGCACGAACAACACCATGCGACGTAAAACATACACCAATTAAATTTTAGAACCTCTAAATATACACACAAGGTATCTAGCACATATAACAGCATTGGATTATAGATTTGGAATGATTTCCAGGGATGTACATAGCATAGTTTTCAGATCGCGTCCCCCAGCGTGTCAACACACACGATAGAAAAGATGGCTGCAGAGCACCAACATTTACCAAAACGTGGAGCACTTTTCCCGTTCCTTGTCCAGGACTGCCTGCATGTGATCAATAATAAGAATAGGTTCTGATGCTTCCTCAACTTCTTCTTCGTTCGTCTCCGGAGTTTCAGGCTGATCAGGGACGTCTGGTTCTCCATCCGAGTCAGATTCCACCTCTGTTTCCTCGTTGAACACAAAATACTCTTCAATGAGGTTACGCCATTTGGCGTTGTCGACAACACCTCCCAAATTGGCTCGAGCGATGCCATTAAGAGCTTCTGCGATGGTGGCCTCAGCTTCCATGTTTAAATAATAAACCTTGGTCCATTTAAAACTTTGTTGGAGAGTAAAACACGTCTTGAATCGTCTGGAATCGAGGAATAACTGGTCGCTTCGATTCAAATCCAAGACCACGCTAGAAGATGGCGTCAACCGGAAGTTGATCTTTCGGAGCGGCTGGACCAATCACAGGGCTGTATCGACCCCACGTGGGCTCCCTTGACCACCCTAGCAACCATTGTTTACGCCGAATGCACTTGGAGAGAGCTCTGTGATTGATTTACTTATGTGGCGATTCAAAAGGGAAGAATCCCATTGGCTAGAGGAGATTCGCGGCTTTCCGAGGATACCAAATGTGCTGGGGTACCCTACGCTCAAATGTCCACGGCGTACGAGTGAATTTAGTGAAAAATAGCCTTCGGCTCCTTTGTTTAAACCCATCCAACCATGTTAGGAAAATGTTTACCGGCCGTTATGAAGCGTAAATTATTGTTTTTGGTACAAAATATTTTCCAGTCTCAAAAAAAACATAATAAAGATTAATATTACGGGAAAAAAAGTTTTTGACCGAAAAAGTCCTATACCACCTTTGGAGCCCTATATCTCAAAATGAAAGTTGCCGACATGGGACTCTTTTTGATGAATCAACTCACATATTGTACAAAGTTCATTAAAGGCATGGTCTGGAAGACCTCTTTTTGAGATGACTACAACCTTTTTGTCTGCACCATCTTATGATGAATAAAAACTTCACTTATCTTATCTTATAATAAATGTTATCAGAGGCGTTGGAAGATAATTTGAAGTAGGATGGACAAGTAATAAGTTAGACATTTGGTACCCCACTACACAGTGGTAATGTGTAGTGATATACCAAGTAAAGACACAACATATTTCTTAATTTTCATATTATCATCAACACATATTAACCAGGGAAAGGCCAGCGAAAATTACCCAATTCATGACATCACATGTATAAGCTTCATCCGATGTAAATATTACTTTTAAACTGGAATGTATGCATCAATATTCAGGTAAAATTGTTACAGGCCTTTCTGAGAAATGTGTTAGGTTTGGAAATAGACCCAATTGGAATTCAGATAAAAGGTGTGTATGTTATATTTCCCGGATATACATTTTCATCTCTATATCCTAACAAATTATCATTTGGGCTGAACTGATCACCAATAGGGCACCTGTACTGGCAATTTCTTCTCATGTCAATGACCTTTCAAAAGCTTTCTAAGGCCTGAAACTGTGCTCCTTATAGGTATTAGACCTGTTGGAAATATACCCTTAGATATATTGCGTCACAGAGTACCAACCAGAAAAGAAAGTATCTCTTCGGATATTAGGATATCCATAAGTCATGTTGATTATGTGTTGGCATATCTTAGACAAGGAAAATGATATTTGAAAAAGAAAAATGTTGGATATGTTGGATATTTACTATGACACATTTTTATCCTGACAGTTTGGGGACAAAACACATGTCAACCATTAGCACATCTGATAAATACTTTTATATCTTTCAATGTTGGACAAAAAGTCTGATATTAATGTTACTGATATTTCTGAATGGACAATTTCTAGTAAAATAGGTAAATTTACAGCTTTTGGATGACCTTAGGAATTTGATTAAACAAGGATGACCTTGGAATTTGGTAATGGACTGATACGAGTAAAGGCACTACACACCGACAAAATCTAAATATTACTATGGATTACTATTCTTTTGGAATAAACATTAGAAAAATATCAATTTTGCGCCTTATGCCTCATTTTTCTGTGACACATCAGATATTAAGTATTTATTAAGTTCTCCCATACCCTCTCCCTTCTAATATATGACTACAACGCTAGAGGAATAAGGATGAATAAGAAGGAATAAGGTTTGGCCGAAACAGCCAGAACCTGTTTTTCAAATTCCCTATGATATCCACAAATACAATTTTCATAACTCAATACCACAGAGTAGCAATAGTAATAAATGTATAGTAATAGACAATATCAGAATAGAAAAACAGGTAGCTGCGTGGTGATTGGTTGATGTGGCATGACGTCATAAGGGATCCCGATGTGCTGGTCAGTTGCAGTTAGTAATGACTGGGCATTGCGCCTCCCACCAGGGTCGCCACCATAAGCCATCACTGCTGCCACCTACCACTCTCCTCTCTCTACCTCCCCTCTCCCCCACTCTCACTCTCCCTCACTCTCCTCCAGACGTCCGAGAGTCAACACCCCTCCTCTCGTTCTTCAACCCACCCTCCCACTCTTTCTCATCACCCGAATCGGGGGCCGGGTAGATTAAATCAAATCAAATCATAATTACATCATTTAATTATTCTAACCCAATTACCTACTCTAAATTACTTCTATTATTTTTGTTTCCATGTACACCAACACCTCAAGCATTGGAAAATAAAAACAATTTCCCATACTCAACTTGTGGGCGTCGTCAATGGGGGGGGGGGGGGAGAATCTTGTAATGTAGCGAGCATTTCTATTATAACGTGATGCAGGATTCCCTTAGGCAGGTGGACGTGGTCAATATACACACTGAAGGCTCATTTACCCTTTTTTCTCTCTCTTTCTCCCTCTCTCACTCTAGAGCGAGAGGGAGGGAGGCAGGTGAGAGAAGAGATAGAGTGGGGAGAAGGAGAGAAAGGGAGAGTAAGAAGGAGGGAGAGAAAAGAACGAGAAGGAGAGAAAATGAGGGACAGAGAGAAACATGTGGAGAGAGTGAGAGATGGAGGCATGCAGGTGAGAAAGAGGTAGAGAGAGGTATAAAGAGAGGTAGAGAGAGATAGAGCCTCAGGGGGACTCTGAGAGAGGATATAGAAACAGGTGAGGGAAGAGAGAGAGAGGGGGGAGAGAGAGGGAAAGAAATACCGGTGGGATAAGAGATAGAGGGATGGAGAGAGGGAGAGAGGAGGAGAGGGAGAAAGAGGGGGAAAGAGACAGGGAGACGGGGACAGGTGACAGAAGAGAGAGAGGGATTCGGAGAGAGGGGGCGGGCAAGAGAATGGGAGAGACAGAGGGAGAGTAAGAAAGAATTTAAATATCTCGGAGAATGGCTCCAACATTAACATGTTAATAGGTGAATGCAAACTATTGGTCATAGCCAGGAGTTAACACTTAATTGTGCATCCAAAATCAAGTGTAAACTTGAGTCGCTCAGTTCTATCTAATATCTACTATGAAGGCTAGCTCATTACTGATACTGTATTTCTATTGGTCGCGCTGCACCTGCCAATTACCGTGCAGGGATTACCCGATGGTAAATCCATTCAGGTATTTGACATGTGACACGCGCACCATAACTTACCTTGCCATTACCTGTTGCACCTAGTACATACCATCTTTATACGGCAATAAACCAACGTTCGTACTCTACAGGTTCTTTACTCCTTTATATTACATCCATTATAACAGGCCAAGGTATCATCACCAGAAACGCTTAGGGTGTTTTCAGAGCAATAACAGGTGAGAAACATAATTTGTGCAGATTGATTAACCGTTTATAATGTTTCAGTGATTATTTGTTTCTCAAATAGGAACGAGTTTAGCCAACGTTGTGCGCAGGAATAATAATTTGTTTATGATCCCACGAATCGCACAATAGAACATTCCATTGTTCTGTTATATTGTGAAAGTAACTAAGCTTGCCGCAAATTGGTTCGTTGGAGCAGACAAAATAAGTGAACTTGAACTTCCTTGAAAAGATTATTTAGGAAAAACCAATACCCAGGTAACCTCACTTGAGACCAAAGGAAACCCCTGTGGAAGTTAGAGCCCACTACATGTAGCCAATAAAAAGATTTTTAGAACTATTTGTGGAACATTGTATGTTGTACACGACAAATAATTAGTGTGGATGTAAGATTTTCCACATTACCTTTCAGACCAGCGGCATAAGTTCTAAGTGAAGTGAAAATGGCACAAAACCAAGACATTTCTCGTGAATCCTCTGAGATGAGTAAGTAGCCCAAGCGTAACCAACCAATAACATTCATTTTGGATCGATTGTGTCTAATTTAATTACAATTTTACATTAATTTGTAGAAATACTATTCCTAAACCAAGGTTCATACTTGGATATTCACAGACCACTTGTACTTACCTTATTTTGTTTCCGACGGTGCCTCCTTCAGTCCCGTTCCATTTGAAACTTGGAATAAGCCTACGATAGTTTCGGTGTTCTACAACAATGTCCATACGCAACAAAGTTGCAAGCAGATATATAATGTATATCGCCATCGTGTCTTATAATGTTACGTCTACATCTTCAGGAACAACTGATGACAACTATCGAAGTATTGCAATTAATCCACCGTCATATTGGCGAGTTGAGGCTCTCGCGAAAGATTTGAATTTTGAGCTTCAGCCCTCACAGATTGAGGAGATAACAGGTATAATGGTATTTTTTAAAATCAAATAAAACAAGTCAGAATTGACCACTAAATCTAAAGTTTCTCAGGAAACAATTACACAGATCATACATCGCTACTTTTCTAAACCCTCATGACCCCTCCGTGACTTCTTGCTACTTCTGGGGGTCCAGTGTGTGTCGATCAATCCTATTACTTCAGAATATGAAGTAATATGATTGATATTTTTTGTTGGATTGATTTCTACCAACTACTGGTGGACCAACTTGTATCGATTGGACTTCTGATGATTTGCTGATATTTTGACGAATAAAATGCATCATATCGATTTTTTTTACTTTCTTTTATTTGTCTATATGTACCAACGTTTCGAACTACTCTGTAGTGTTTTTTCAGGGTATAGACTAGAAGTGATGTGGCGACGAGTAATACAGACTTATATACTTCGGTGAGGCATGATGGGTAATCAGTTACAGGCAAAGTTGGCACGCTTAGTTACAGGGTATTTTCGCATTGTAGGTAACTTGTTACAGTGATAGTCAATGGCGGTTGTAACCTTTAAATATTAAAAAAAAAGAAGGTTATCATAAGGCCTGGAGAGTATCGATTATACACAATGGGCTACGATATTATACAGCATAAATGGGAAGAATTGCACAGACTATCAGGACAATAGGCCATCGGTAAGATGGTAAATGTGATGGAAATGTCAATCAGTTCAGATGTTGCGATTATATAGATTACTTAGATTAGTATATACTTGTAGCGATAAAATACTTCTATAAAGTTCATATTGATTATGATGGTTAATGTGGGTAATCATTTTTACGTAATAAGCCACCGCCTGCATCATGCACTAAAATTTATACTCGTTTGTTTGCGTGCGTTCTTTTATCTAGTATTGATGGTTGGGATTTAGAATAGGCCCTGACTGAATGTATTGACTAGTAACATCCGAATACATTCAGGTATGCCAGTTTGTGTTTGAACGATATCCTTACTTACATAAATGTTACATAAAAACTTAATAGATCTACCTCGGATTTCGGATTATGACTGTAACAAAGAAAAGCTACATATACTCTATATATAATATATAGAGTATATTTAGCTTTTTTACTAGTAATTATACTCTATAGAAATGTATGGATATTATCTAATACACAATCTTGGTACCTGTATTCATGCTACAAAAGGCACTAAGCACCCCAAAAATGAAAACATTCCCACAAAGACTAACTAAAGTGAACTAATCACTTTGAGAAATATCATTTATGCAACTTGTGACCCATTTTCTTAAACACGTCACATATAGGAAAAAATCAGCACTTTAATAGATCATGTGATCATCATAACAAACGAATTAACAGATTTACTCAGACAAAAATATCATTTATATATTCAACAGTCGCACTGGTTAAACCATAGAAATGGAATAAGTTCAGATTGAACACTTGTATTTCCTTTGGTTCATAGGAGTTGTTGCTGGTCTGCTTGAAGCATATGAAGAGGTTTACCGAATGCCTGAACCAAAGCCCCCAGTTAAGTATCCCAGAACCCCTGGCTATCGCCCAGAACCCGAGGAGGACCCCCATAACGCGTGGTGAGCTACAGGCAATTGTTTCCAATGTTTCTCCAACATTTATCCGTCAGTATCCAACTTGTAATTCTCACGTATTTGTGTCGGTTTAAATGAAATGAAAATGTAAGGAAATGTTCTATATCTAATGTGTATTCTCATTTAGGTACATGAAAACTGACATAATGGGGGCCGAAGCGGGCATCCTGAAAGGGAAGAAAATCGCTATTAAAGACAACATTGCTGTCGCCGGAGTTCCAATGATGAATGGTTCAAAATTAATAGAAGGTTATGTTCCTGACTATGATGCGACTGTTGTCACTCGCGTGTTGGATGCAGGTCGGTTCATTTTGGGGAATTTCGATGATATTCGCGATCAGCAGATATATTTATAAATGATATATATCATAATTATATGAGACATGTGATTTATGCACGTTTAATATTACATCTCATAAATGGGTCTTGGGGAATTAATCACTTGATATCATTCAGTATATCTGCGTCTGTGATCAAGTAATTGAAAGCGCTTTCAGATCTAATCCCTTTAATTAATGACATACTATATACAGGTGGGCGGATCATGGGCAAATCTGCATGTGAACATTTTTGCCTTAGTGGAAATAGCTTTACCAATGATATCGGACCTTGTTTACATCCCCTTGACAAGAGCAGAAGTCCAGGAGGTTCAAGCTCGGGAAATGCAGTCTTAGTATGTTTCCAAAGGCTGCTATTTGATAAGATTCCATATATATACGAAAACAAATTTCATGTGAACATTATATTTAATTGAATGATTCTAGTCCATGAAAGACAGACTCCAGTAGAAATTGGTAATTGTTCTAATGCATGACCGATGGTTTTTATTTGCAATTTATTTCAAATCTCCAAAGGTCACTCTGGGAGATGTAGATATGGCCATTGGAGGCGATCAAGGGGGATCCATTCGTATTCCTGCTTCATGGTGTGGACTGGTCGGACTCAAACCAACTTATGGTTTGGTGCCTTTCACAGGAGCGATTCCAATAGAGTTTACTTTAGATCATCTTGGGCCTATGGCAAGGAACGTAATGGACTGCGCAATTATGCTTGAGGTAGTTATCGATATCTCTGCATGTTATCTATCTATATGGTTTGATTGAACAAGTTTTTTATTCACGAAATGGCAGCACATCACATTCGAACTTATTCTCAGACACACCTGGTTTATTATTCTTTTAACAAATCACATTTATTATTCTTTTAGCAAATCTCATTGTCCCTATTTAAATGTAAAGCCCTTATAAGGGCTAGGCGAGTATGTGCCCACAGGATCGTATGCCAAAAACTTACTTATTTTGCTGAAATGATTGTTTAGGATGACACCATTGTTTATGTAGAAGTAATGGAATCCTGGTATTAACAAGTTGTTATATCAGATCCAGTTAAAGTGGAGATATGAAAATGTTAGAACTTGTTTGTAATAAGTCATAATATATTGTAGATTGTAGGAGAGCCTTAATAATTATATTGTTGGAAGAGGTCTAAGAACTGTGTAAATGGAGGCGATGCAGGAACACAGTCACTTGTTGGACAGGCGTTTTTTTGAAAATTATATCTAAAATTTACGGCCTATTGATCTCGTCTAAAACCAAAAGAATTCGTTTCTAAAGAAAGGTTTCTATATGTCACATATCAGTCAGGTTCAGAAGGCAGTTGTGGTCACCTAAGTTTCAGGGAGTCATTAACACTTTAGCCTTAGTCTTAGCCTTGCGGTTAAGCTTATCGCTGGATGTGGAATCGAGGAATGTGGGGTGTCTGGACCTAACTGATATGATACAAATTAAGGAATATTCACGCCCCTTATGCTTAAGCATAATTGCGCAGTCCATTACGTTCCTTGCCATAGGCCCAAGATGATCTAAAGTAAACTCCATGTCCGATTTACTACATTCAATTTGAATTAATTATGTTTAAGATACAACTAAATGTCTGTTTATTACACATTGTTATGGTCGTTACTGAGAATAGATTTACTGGAATAATAATTATTATGTCTAACAATCATTGTTCAAAGGTGTTGGCTGGTTATGATGGAATGGACCAAAGACAACCAGAAACGTTCCCTCAAGTCCCAGAATACAGCAAATTGGTAAGCGGGAAATCATATGTATATAGACTTGTTATCCATTAATGGTTTCGATCGAATGTGGGACAACCCCATGAAATTGCTACAACTTGTCCAAATATATGAGGATTTCTGGTTATAATATCATATCTGGTACCCATTCATCAACACAAGTTTGTAATCTCAAAATTCCTGAGGCTAAAATAAAAATGTGGATATTTCTTGGTGAATGGAATGTAAATAATGTTATGCGGGCTTTATACATAATTATGTAAAAGCGCTCAATAGACAGTTGCCCCTGGATTAAATGTAACATTTCTCAAACGTACCACACATTTTTATAAAATGAGTAAATTGGAGAGAGGCCCTAACCATTATGGAGGCTGTGGGAACTTTACACTTAATTGAGGCAAAACTTTCATTTGAAGCGTCCAATGGTTAAGATTTATCTATTTCTCTTCCCCCACCTCCGAAACCTAGTTCCGTTTTAGAATGATTAATTACACCTATATGAACGAATAGCGTGAAATTTATAATTACAATGTTCCTTGAATTTCACCAACTAGTAACCTCATTATGACGCACACACATGGCTGGGTTTAGTTAGTGCATACACATGTACAACACCCTCCCGAGCCAGGGCGAGAGTTAGCGACCTCAATGAGTTTCGCAGGATGACAAACAGGGACAATACAATATATTAATCATAACTCTTTCTGGGTGGTGCTTGGTAAGACAAGACTAGACATCAGGGGGCACGATCATGTTAGCCATTATCAAAATTGTAATGCTGTCTTCAGCGATTGAGAATGTACTTGTACCAAGTTTGGATTTTATATAGATTAGCCATTATTAAAAGGACAATGTACTTTTTAATTAACCATCAAAGTTGAAGAGTAACCTAGAGGGAATGAAGCTGGGTGTGGTGAAGGAAGGTTTCCAAATATGTGACCCTAACGTTGCTGACGTTGTTATGGATGCAGCCAAGAATCTGAGAAACACTGGAGCTGTTGTCGAGGAAGTGTCAATTCCTATGCATTCCTCTGGTAGATATCATTCTTATCTAGTATCAAATACGAATTATAAACCAATAGTAGAGAGAACCGTCTAAAATGACTAAGAATTAATGTCATAGGGTTTCTAATAATTCAAAATTTAGAATCTTCTTCCTACAAAGAAGGCAACCCGTGTTCACATCATCACTTAGAGTTCTAGTTTCTAATAGTATATCCTAGCATATTATTATTACTAACTAACTCATCAACTTCAATATAATTATATATCAATCGTTACATATATTATCATAAGCAAATATCAATCAGTTTTTGCCATGACCACTGGTCATTTTGTGTATCATTATCACATTGAACTTGTTCCCTTATCCTGTCCAGGTCAGTCTATATGGACGACTGTAGATATTGATGGTGCATATGAAACAATGGTCGTACGTGGTGGTAAGGCTTTTAAACTTAATTCCACATTCGTCCCATCTTCCAATTCATGACATTAAAAAATATAATATATTCTTTGAAGCTTGTTTTGATATTATCAAAAGTTTTAAGTTTCAAATTTTAACACAAATTCTTTTTACTTTCTAAGGCTATGGACCGTCGAAAAAAGGCTTTCATGACACCAATTTCATGACTCATGTCAGTAAATCAATCAAAACATGTGCCAATGATCTGTCAATACCGATGAAGGTTTTTGGCATTTTGGGCAAATATTTGCAGGTAGGTCTTGTACATGTCTTCTGTTTAGAATGTAGATACTATTATATATATCATTATCTTTATCTTACTGGAGTTGTCAGAAGTATATATCTTTATTGGACAAATGTAATATCGACAGTAAATCATATGTCTCTGCTTTGAGAACAGTTTAATCAGAGTGTGACAATTAATATATATTAAGACACATAAATCAGGACCATCCCATGCTTTACAATATTGTATCCTCTAAACATATAAAGAGACGATGTAGGCTATGAATAATATAGACATTCACATAGCACCATGCGCTGGATATCTACTACATTCCATAAAATTCCATAAATATGATATTGGACTATACAATATATTTGATTATACTGACATTTTCTTAAGGGTTCTAGAGTAGAGAGGTTGATAATCATATTACATCATAAAGGAAAGATATGACATGTTTGAGATAATATCATTTTATTTATTTTCATATTGATTTCCTTTATATAAAAGGCAAAACATTCATGGTGGATAGTATGTACTTTCATGTAACTGTTAAATATATATATATATTGGCCTTACATGAATAACAAAAAGATGTGCACATTATTGATACAAAAAAGCGAAACCCAGTTAACGAGATAAAGTGAGGAATGGTAGATATAGCTAGATCTCAATTTCTATATTTTCCTAGCACTGCTCCAAACAGGCAACAACTAATAATTATGTTTTTTAGAAATGTTTCATTATGTTATTTTAATTCATAGGAAACAAATAACTACAGTTATTATTGCCGTGGAGCAAACCTAGTCAGAAAGCTTACCGAAACCTACGATGTCATGCTGATGCAATATGATGCCCTTATTATGCCAACGTTACCTTACACTGCCCCCAAATTACCTTCCAAAGATGCAACAATAAAAGGTAAGAGAGTAAATTAGAATCACCCCTCTTGACATATATGTTGGCGTTTCTGTCAAATCTATATCGTATATGGGTCAGATTTTCAGAAAATGTACAATTGGCAGCTGTACACATTTAGCAAATTCTGTTAAGTTAGGCTGAAATTTGGTCAATACTAGGTAAATTCGAGTATATTCAGCATTGCATTGATTCTAGCAATCTGTTTGGTTATGTTGAACTGTATTTTGAACTTTATTTTCGTCAGAAATTTGCGTTATTTGAGAAGATTGGTGAAGGTGAATTGCACATTTTCTGAAAATTTGACCCATATATATTGACCACAGCCTTTCTGTCTGTTTGAAGATTTAACACTTGTTGACTGTCAATCTAGGGGAAAATTCTGCCAGTCATGACCCCACCGGCTAAAACCCATCCAGCTAAAGCCCCGCCGTCACAATCCCACTGTGATAGTCATAACCCCGCCGTGCAATTACCCCGCCAGTAACAAGCCCGTGAGTCAAAACCCCGCCGTGTCAGTCAAAATCCACCCAATACTATTGAACCCCAGATGGCATTTCAATTTGACTGAAAGATGCAGTCTCACTCATTAAGACACATCTTACCAAATTTACTAAGTGTTTGACCTATAGGAATGAATTAAGCTAGCAATATTCTGCTGCCTCTGTGTACATACAAGACCTTGAAGTCAAATTGGAGTTAATTGAAAGAAAACGAGCGCCGGTGAGCAAAAATAAGTTTACGATTTTCTGACCCTGGAGTAGGCGTCTTAATGGGATTATTATTGCATTTTGCCGTTTGAAGAGAGTGGCTTTCCCTCAGTTCGGAGGGACTGCCTCAACTCCGAGCCTAGACTGACAACAATATTTGTGGAATATGAGGGGAAACAGTAGAAGGTAGCGGCCAATTACGGACATTTATTCTATATTAATAAAGTAATATGGAACAAAGGGACTGTACAATGGTTTTATGATGCTTCAATTTGAGTAGAAACAGTTAGTAGAAATTTGTTTATTCCTCCTCAAAAACTAATTTGCGCACCTGGAAGATGCACCAGACATGATATATCTAAAAGTCAACAAGCTGTAAGAGTCTATCCATTTATGGTCGATGTTCGAACCTAAACGTACCTTGGTTTAGGTGCCTGCCACAGATAAGATTCCACGGGGAGATAAAAATGATTGATTTTTGTTGTTACCTTGAACACGGACTTTTAATGAGAATTACAAGACTTTTAATGAGAATTACAAGTCCGTGCCTTAACAAATAAACAATAACTTACACAGGTAGACTATCAGTCTATGAAAGTGAAAGGGAGAACTAATTGCTGCTTGCATTAACCGTAATTATTACATCTATATGAAACTACTCTAGATAGAGGCAACGCCTGAGACCCATCCATGACGCACAGAGCGTATTTTTGTAATGTATTAAAAATTTAAATATTATATTGGCCTTAACGAAATAAAAAAAAAAGGTTGTTAAGTACCTTTGGCGGGATTAAGGCAGGGCGGGGTTCTGACGGGCGGGGTATTGGCATTGGGGGTTTGGGCTGGTGGGGTTCTGATGCCCGGGTTTTGTCTGGGAGGTTTTCACTGGCGGACTCTGTCCGTACGCAGTTGACTATGAATATTTATTTTACACATTTTATATTAGGCAACGTATCTAGAACGACATACGTTGCTCCCAGTGGTATATATAGAATCCTACAACCTGAAATATCAACTCGTGCACTACTCAACGTGTGCAATATGCACGCTCTTTCAACCAACTCTTAATTTAGTTAACCTGTATATACCGGTAATGACAATAAACCAATTCTATACTTAATAATCAATGAATTGGCTGAACATTTCTATATGCGGATATTTTCCATATACTTAATTATAGATATCATGCGAGAAGGCCTTGGAATGGTTCGGAACACATCACCATTTAATGCCACTGGACATCCTGCTTTGTCGATAAATGCTGGCTTTATCAATGATCTCCCCGTTGGAATGATGATAATTGGCAAGAAATGGCATGATCAAGATATCCTCAAGGTTGCCTTTGCGCATGAAAGACTGCAAGAATCATAGAGCATGTACACACACACTGGCAGAATGTGCGAGTCCGAAACTATGCAGGATCCGTGTCACAGTCTACCTATATATTCATGAGCGGTAGACACACATTAGCGATTTGGAGCCCGATGTGGACCTCACGATTAATTGTAGAAGTGCTCCAACAAATCGTGGAGATGGTAGGACAAAAACCAAGGCAATATCATCTAAAAATCATACGATCTCGTCCACGATTTCAGCCCACGATTCGTCGTAGAAAGTCAAATCCTACGATCGGGAAAATCGTCAATGTGTGTCCACCGCATTACTTTCCACCACCCCTTCATATATACTGTTCTCTACAAGTGTGATAACAAAATCTTCCGCTGTAGAAATGTCCTTACTTTCACCAGAAAGATTACTTTCATGGTTTCTTTTGGTATCCTTAACTGTATCTAGTCCCTCATATGATGCATAGCAATTGTTTAAGCGGTGTTTAAAATTTAATAATTCGTAAGCACCCCCGTCATCATGTTCGTAATGGCCACTCCTGGTATCCGAAGGGATATGTGAAATCTCTTGGTATAAGTCGTTTTCCTGCAAGATCAGGCTATCAACTTTATTTTTCCCTTTTTGTCGGATAGAGAATGATCCTGGATCAAGTATAAAAGGATTGGTGCCATTCATTACTGAATGACGCATGTTAGGTTTACTAATATTTCCTTCACTAATCCTTATTTCCTCGTAAGGTCCAGTGGGATTTGTACTTATAGTCGCTGGTCTGACAAAAGCTTTTGATCTTTTCTCAATAAGAAGTCCAACATTGTGATTCATATGTTTAGCATTTGAGGTATTTCCTTCCTGTGGATGCACTTGTGGATGCACTGTGGATGCACCTGACTTTATTTCATGAGCAGACTTTGCTTCATCGTACCTGTAGACATTGATGGGTCGGGGAACATCCACACCAACCGACACCGCTGCTGTCTTGTTGGTACGATTCCCTAATTTCCTGATGAAAAAGATAATTAGGAGAAACGAGGGGAAATTAGGAAACGTTTAACAGTAATATTTGAGTGTTGATTGAAATCTAGAAGTAATTAAATGTAACAAATCTGTGAACAAGCACAGGCTCAAATTTGTAAAGAACTTGACGATGTGTTGCATTATTCATATTATATGTTTCTAAACTAGGCAGAAACTAGCTCATCCAATTGTTACTCTGTCGATGTATAATGTTTACGCTATCGTGACATCAGTATATTGATTAATCTGTGAGTTATAATTGAGAAAATCGATTGATGCATCATAATATAACACTGTGCTGACTAAAAATATTTATCTAAAAATGTTACTTTGGTAAATGTCATAATCATAATCAGGTAAAACAGTTATCACCCATCTTATCAATAGCTTCTATGATGGCAGAATTCACTTTAGTGAGCAACTGTAAATTGGACCAGAAACATGTTTTCAAACTAATTCAACTTAAATCCTATGAAATGATATAGCTTGCAAAAACACATGATAAGATAGGTTATTTAGTTTAAATCATTATGTAATATATATAATAATTATGTACAATCCGAGCATTTTTAATGCAACTAACCTGACCATGAATATGGAGAGAAGAGCAACGATCAGTATGAGCAATAGTATGGATACAATGATTCCTGCGATGGCACCACCTACAAAGAAACATATACCAGTATAATAATTATTCTATTATTAATTCATCATAAAAGTTAAATTTAGTCAGAAGTTTAGCAAATGCACATCAAAGTCATTTACCATTTTGACTAGTAAATTCTGAATTCCTATTCCTTCCCACACGATTTCCTGAACGCTTAATAATGTAATTGTTTGTACCTGTGAGATCCCTTTTAGTTGTGTGTATTATGACCTCTTGATCAATAGATGTTGTGCCCATCGCTATAGTTGTCGATGCATTGCAATCGTCATCTGCTGATTGATGGCTGTCAGTATTCCAGCATCTTGACAATTTCCAGTGACAGAAATTGCCTTTGATAACTTACGGCAAGATGGGAGAAGAGAATAGATTTAGCTATTTTACTATCAACCAATAAGTATCAAATAGAGAAAAGACAAAGTAGAACATACTTCTTTAAATAAAGGTATTTCGTAAAACAATACTAGGTTACAGGAGATTTGGAAAGGGATAACTTAAGTACTCAGGATGTGTCTGGATGTATTGATCTCCATTAAAATGGTTTCTTTGTAACTATAACAAATTATAGTCTGTTTAAAACTGACCCATTTAAATGTTAAATTGAAATAGTCGTTTTTGATGAATTTAGTATTACCTTCAAATCCAATGAGAAACCAGAAGTTCGCCTGTTTACGCTTTGGGAGTAGCAGCACTGCAGGAGCTTTCATTGAAAAGGACATAGCCGGGCTGAGGGTCGTCCAATTGATAGGCCTACTCTCTCTACCTTTTGCATAAAACTTTGTATTACCATTTTCAGTCCAACCCAATGAATACACATGCAAGATGACGTATGACGACTCCTCCTGGTGTCCGTTTATGGTCAGTCTACAGCCGTGTGCTGGACAATTGTGACTAGTTGTAGCTGATGTGACACATGAACGTACAAATCCACACCCTAAATTTGTACGGTCATTCGGCGGTAAAGGTGGACAAAAGAACAGCATTGCTTCATCTGAAAAGAAGTTCCACCAAACCATCAACATTTAGGATATAATAGTTTATAATACTATGAACATAGCTAAAATATCTACAAATGTTTCATCTCTTACCTTTAAAACAAGAAAAATGTTGTTTCAAACATGACAGTGGTTCACTGCAGTGAATGGCATTTAGGTCTGTCTTGCCCATCTCCACCATTTTTAAGCCAAAAGAGGCTGTAATATTCATTGGTAAGCTAGTGAGATTTCCCTCTTTGTTTGTAGCAGGGCCAGGTACGAGTATTGATCCCTTGTTGCATGTTACAGCATACTTGCCACCAGGCAGTGAATCTGAAATAAAAACAGAAATTAGAAAATGTTCGATCATCGAAGATTGCATACATTTCGTGTGGACTTTGTGTGGACTTCGTGTGGTCCGATTCCTTTAGAATGAGCACAAAGCCAGGCTATTCCAAATGTGTGTCCTACATTGCTGCATTCTAAGCAATCTTTCAATGACTCGTTTTTATTGAAGAGAAAAGGATTGGGATGCACATAGTGTCCAGGGTAAGGAGTTAGCTTCAGGCCTGGTAATTAGTGACAATTAGTGGACTAATCCACACTTGTAAAGTCAAGCATGTCGCTGTCCTGTCCAGCAACACTGGTAACACACCATGTATTCTTTCAAACCCACTCGAGCTCAATTACATTAGAGCAATATATACAAACAACTTATAAATAGAAAATATTATGATTTACTATAACGTTATTAACATTGAATAGAGTCATATATATTAGACAATACGACCAACACACCCCTATAATATTATAGTGTAGTGAATACGGTTTTAAATAGATCTGAGATAATTGGTCTGACCGGGTGTTGCTATAATTGGGTGCACGCGCCTCAACTGAACGCGCTCCCGGCTCAGAAATGGCCTTTCGGATTCCCGCCTTTTCTTACTTGGACAGAGTTCCAGTAAACCATTATCAAAGGTAACTTAAATCTAGTCAACTCTTTTACCATAATGTGTCTTAGAGTGCTTCCGGATGCTCCGGTAAGACTCCGTGTTGTTTCACTGTGTTACTCCTATGTAAAACCATGTTAACTGTTTGACTCTCAACACCTGCAATGATCGTGTACCATAATTGCCACTTGTCCTCTGAGGCCAATACCTGGTCACCTCTGTTGGGTCCGATAAACACTATCGGACATGGTTTGTGTGGAGAATAAAGCCCGTGATACCTAAAGAGCTGTGTGTCTGGTCTTCTTTCCCTTCGCGAGAATAGATATATCGAACTTGGCTAGTGTGAGACGGAAAAACACTACAATAGGAACTATTAATATTATTTGATTTTTATTCCAGTTTGAAATACGGTTACAGGAATCGGATAAACAATTCTACAATGCAGTTCTCCCATTATGCCCTTAACAAAATTTACAGAGTGAGACAAATAAAATTTACGTTCTCATTTACCTTTACATTCATACAGGTCTTACTTGAAAAAACAATCACAAACCACTATTCCCACACAGCTTCACACCCACTCTTATCTGCCCATCGCCAAACCACAAACATAATATACATTTATACATACTCCTTTTTTCAAACACCCACCCCACCGACACCGTTACAACTTAAATACCCTTATATATTGATTAATTATTTCATCAGTATTATATATTATAATATATTCCATCGAACATCTTATTATATATATTATGAGATTTATTACTCTTTGTTCATTAAAAATAATTATTTAGTTTTACCATTTAACTTTAAACTCGCCAAACTCAAGTCCCAATCTGTATTTCAATAATTGTATTTAAATTTCAAAATAAAACCGTACCAGTAAGTCTCCATTTATTCTGTCACAAATGACTTTTAATTTGAAGTTAAGTATCACAGACAGTCGAAACGAAATTGGACTTCTTGAGGGAAGGGTGAGTGACCATTGAAGTGTATTCGTTACTAGTAGAAGAATGGCAAACTCCAAATAGATACATAGGGACGGAATACAGTGGCGGAGTGAGTGAAGTGCACACAATCAGTGTCGCCATCTGTTATCGAGTAACCGCGTGTAGGACAGCAATTTAATATGCCTCCATTTGGTAATTGAATTGAACACGAGTAAGAACACGAATTCGTCGATTCATTGAATCAAATAAATTGAGAATAACCTTGTAAATAGGTTGGAGGTATTGACTCTTGTGCTCAATGTATTTCAGAAACAGACGCGCGGCCCAAGCGTCATCATAACTGGGTACATTCATTCCAAAATGTGGTCACTGTTCATGTTTTATTTTTGGCAGCGTTCTTGTCACGACAATTGTCACTGGCCGGTACTTTAGAGAAGGTATCCCGGGCCATCACAACAAGGACGGACTTAGCAATGGGGTACTGAAACGCAGCCAGGCATGTGTTACCATTTTGAGATCCAGAGTATGTCTAATTCTAGGTAGTCATGGTAATACGTAGTTAATTGGACCTCTGGACAAAATGTTATCTCTGCCAGCCCACGTATTGTATAAATGCTAGTTATGTGATATGTATTCATCCATGAGCATTGGAATGTATTAACGTACATTTTGCATCGAATTCATCAAGTATGTCTATTTATTATTAATAAGTAAATTAATCCTGTTAATGTTTGTAGAAATGTTATTAAGCTATATTTTGAATAAGGATTTTCATCCCTAATATAAGTATGATATAATACTTTAAATCCACCCAAGTGGTTTGATGACTTTATGTAACCACAATAATTATGCATTGATACCATGGGAGAATGCGTTTTGAGGAAGTATATTTCCTTTGAATATATTTTGTAACACTTATGATAGATATAAATATATTTGTGTAATAACATATATAATTCCTTTCTACATCTGTGAATGATTGACATTATCACAGCGATGCATGACCCCTCCCTTGCACTATAGATCGATCACAGAAATGATCCTTGATCACATTTTCCTGTGTTTTGAGGATAATCTAAACAAGACAAACCTGACAGGGTAGGAGGATTAATATTATACACGGGCCAAAAAAGTTCCATGGGGCCCTACTCTCATAATATAGAACGATTGTTATAATATCTCCATCTCAGTACTTGTGTGGGGGTAGTAATATATGCCATGGCTAGTCTCATTGTCATGCTTAATTATTACAGGTGTAGGCTCAATATACTTTCCCTCCCAATTAATGAAGAAGTTTGTTGGGGTTAGCTAGTTTATACGAGTCACTCACCTATATTTGGTTCCTCAAAATTTCTCACCAAGGTGAAATATCCGATAAATGTTATCCAGATTAGCAGTATGTTCATAGTTGCTTTATAATATACAAGTACATCTCCACTGACACCGCCGATGATAGTGAACAAAGTGCCAGGAAGGGGAAGACATGGTAAAGGAGAGTGTTGCTTGGTCACGGCTGGCCGATCATGAAGTATATATGCACACACAGATGGGGTTAGACCAATGACTCGTCTTTCAGTATCTGGATTCATTTAAATTCAATTAATGCAGAACTAGAGGAATGAATGTCAGTTTCCCTAATACGCCAATAGCTGTGTATCTATAATTTGTCACACTTTCCACTTGAATATTTTCTATATTAGCCCCAATACAGTAGCCTATAAACATTATTACAGAGCTACCAGTTAACGATGCATATAGTTAGCTTCACTCCCACGGCCCCTGAGACAACCGCTTGACCCTGTTGCCAGAAAGGGCAAGGAAATATTTGTAAAAGATGTATTTTCACGTGTACTCCTTCCTTGTGGTTTTCGGCCTATTAGGAACAATTATAAGTAGAGGGTGATTGAGTGTCCTATGATATATATTCGTCCACAACATGGTACCGTTTTCTAATATTTGTTCTTTTTTGAAAACACTATGGTTTCTTCCCATATATTTCATCTTTTCCTACCAGGTATACTTATTCATGGCGATATAGATTAACAGTACACGTTTATGGTTTTTTTGATAAAGTTTATTCTAACAGAAACATTATGCCAGCAAGCCCATGCACTCTTCTCAGTTTTGATAGTTCCATCTCGATAAATACATTTAAGAAAAGTAGAAAGAGAGTCGATTAATTTCAGAATCTAAGAAAAACATTGTTTACAGACTAATATTTTCGCCTGGAATATTCGCTAACTTGTACAAGATTGATGGAAAGATCGCTAATTAATGCCTCACACGAAAGGTCAATGCAGACAACATTTGAAGGATGTCTATTATTCGATGTGTTTAAATTCCGATTCATTTGTGACTGTTAAAACAATAAAATCCCATCTGGACGCCTACTCCAGGGTCATGAAATCTATTAACGCAGTAGGCTTCCGCTCACTCACATACCATTCTTATCTGATCGCTGGAGGCCTAGACTGTAGACACCTACTGACGTGTGTGTCGACATATCAGTTGCATGGTAACACATAATAAAAGAAACAAACAAACAAACATAAGAACATTTTGTCATGAAATTAAATGTGGAATTTGAATCACAGGGGAAAATAATTCTCACTCATAAATTTAGATATTAGCTGTTGTTGGATATTAGCAACACATTATAGTGTGTGATGTAGGCAGTAAAACATAATACTTAAATATCGAATACCAACAATTCTGATGGCATTTATTGTTATATCTTAAATTTTCCTCTTATATATAAAATATTTTCTTTTTATCCGATATCAGTATAATATCCACACCCCCATGCACATTATTACGGTAAAGTATTTATTTCACTTATTTCATATATCATGGCATATGCCGTAAGTAAGCATATAAGTACAATATTATATGTATTAGGTAATCATAATAGTTATCGTTGCCAATTGCTTCCTGTTTTATATATGTATGTACTTGCTAACTACTTTGAAATGCTTCTTATCTTTAACAAAGACGATGTTTTGCTAAATGCAATAATAGTACTAAATATCACATACATGGCAGTTGCGTATGATAACTAAAAGCTCTCAATATACAGTGTAATACAAGTCAATAACACTGTATTCCAATGCTTGATATAGTTTGGTTATACGTCACGGATCGTAAACAGCAAGATCACTTATTATTATTAGTTGTGTGCGGTGCATGATAATCCGCCGTGCAGTGATGTTTATATATAAGCACCTATCAATCTAGATATTGAGTATTCTCTATGCATTCACATATTTACAAATACACCTCAGAGTCCATGACCCTAATCTGACGCAGAGGCCCATGACTTCTTATAGATTAAGACAGTAAAGCAAGGCAAGCACGATATATTAATCATTAGTTCGCCCTATACACGCAATACTACCTGCGTTGTATACAGTGAGTGAGGCTGCAATAAATCCCACTATAGGAATGGGAGCTATGGTAGTCCTTTATCAAGAAGATGTACAGAAAGACGACGATTCCGAATGCAACCATTCGTACACTATTGAATAGACATCTATGGATATTGAGATCAAATAACAAATCTCGCTTCACATTTGAAATTATTGGAATTAACGTTCAACTAAGATGTGGCTAATCCATCTATAACAAGGCTCTTTGGTGCCAAGAGCGTCCTAAACTTAGTACTTATTATACCGGAGATTTCAGTGAAGCGAGACCACTTAGAGGTACCACTGCGAGCTTATCCTTAACCTAAGAGAGCACTTAGAGCTGAGAAAGAATCATCAAACTGCACTTACCTCCTCTATTACTTCTGGATTAATTCGCAAATCAAGCTTTCCATGACTTCGCTTAACCTGTATAATGCTTCTTGATCTACACAAAAAACCTGACTTCTGACAAAGTGGCCACAATGCCTTCGATACACACATCGTCAACTCGTTTGGCCCCGGCAGGATGATAGAAGGCAAAATGTGAACATCAATAATGGAGATTTACTTGGGATAAACGGGATGATCCCGAAAATCCAAAATGGACAAATATTTTGCCATGATGTAGGTGTGACGCATAAGGATACCATTTCGTGGGCGAAGCATACACATTATTCGCTGTGTATGTCAAGATTGCAAGTGTTCTAGCGCAAAACTGTATTGGTCAACTTTACTATCCTGGTCGAGCTTGGAAAACACTATATTTCGCATCAAAGAAATCAAGCACTCTTTCTCATACATACATGTATGCTCACAGCTTGATATTGGTTATACACCTGATTGATATTGTCTTAACCAGTGGATTCCCCAATGCGTTTTTACAGTACATGTATTGGTAATATGAATGGACCCATGCCAAAGTAGGATTCGGAAGCTATCTCTTGCCAGTTCAGGAAATACAAATTATTGCTTGTGCATACGAGGCTTTTGTGGCGATATATAAACTACGTGTGATCTAAAAGCGCTTTTCTCAAATGACAAGTATAATTGGATTTTATAAGAAACCTACAACAGTCGTCATGACGTCTCAGAAAAAAGAGGAAATAGCAGCAGCCGAAAAGTTTTCCAGAGTATTCTTCGCAAATTCTAAAGAAAACATTCTATTGGACAGAAATCTGAAGAATCTGGAACGTGGGGAGAAAGCAGTGGTGAGTACGATTTCTAGCCACCAGAAGATACTTTGTCGACGCTTCCATCAAAAGGTGGCACAATCCAGTGTTTCACACGCAAAAATTCTCGGTGAAAGCCAAGTTGATGGGAGGTCATTAAGTCCGGCAAGCCAACCGTCGGGAAGCGTCCAAATGCAAGCAGCAGATGCTGTTCTCACAAGAATTTGGAAAGCTGGAAGTTTAGCTTTTAAAAACGGCCCAGGCCCCAAATTTGCCCATCTTTCAGGCCCACTTGATTACCGTACGGCCCAGTTTCCTTCTCTTGCCAATAACGGTCTGGAAATACCTCTGGCCAAAGTGAGAATCAAGCCATTACAAGCATCAGTTGGTGGTCCTAGGTCAGCTGGTTTGAGACTCAAACCTGTGGTCAATCCAAACAACGACAATCTAACAAATCTTAGAGGACATTCTGCAAGGAGTATAAGAGTCACTCTAAGTGGGAAACGAAGGGAATGTAGTGCTCAAAACAGCCAAGATGACTTGGTGTCTGTTGTTCCTGCGAATGCCCTTCAGGATGGAAATCCTGTTGTGGCAGAAACGTCTGTGGTGCCAGTAGTAACTAAACTACATAATTTGCAGAATAATGAGGAAGGGGAAGCTCTACCTGCTACTGGTGATAACATTTTCGAGAGTCAGTCGATTATAAAAGACCATGGACCTATACTCGGAGAAAACAAATTGCAAACGCAATTTAGAGATTTCGGAAATCCTCCCTCAGAAGATGTTCCAGATGGGCTGGTCCCTCCAAAGTCTGCATCTTCAATACGGAGCAGGCAAAGGTCTACATCCAAGAAACTCATTAGAGTTGTGTCCAGTCGAGCCAAACCCATGAGTGCACTGCCTCGTGCCCTGAATAGAAGAGATAAAGTGAACAGTTACAGAGTTTCAATATCTCCAGCCATTCCCCCCAAGAACAGAGTGGTACACAATCAGGAATCGGAAAATGCAGCCATGAAACTTCTAAAAGGACAGTTCAAGAAAACAATGAAAGAGGTTGCAGCTGCTCCCAAGCTAGCAAGCATCGACGAGGGCAGATTCCCAGCAGTTAAAAAGGACGCCACTGAAACAAATGAAGTTGCAAACACTCGTCCCGTCCAGACAAGTCAGGCAGTCCTGACACTCCGCCCCAAAACAGCTCATGATCTTCATATAACAACAACCCCAATGATTTCGAGAAAAATGACAATTATAAACGAAGCATCTTCAGAGGGTAGTATTGTCAGGGCAAAACCACCCCTTCCTCTGCCATTCAGGGAAGATGTGGTGATGCATGACATGGATAAACCGACTACTCCCTCTACGCCTTTGCGTCAGATAACGCGTCCAACATCGAGATCAAACACAGCAAGATCTTTCACTTTACAACGAGAGCGACTCAAATCTGCTGAATATAGAATGAAGATCCAGGACTTTTGTGATGGTCTTGATTCTTATAAAGTTGATCGTGACCGCCAGATCAAGGATTACTATTTTGTACGCCTTCAGCCCAAAAGAGGCGCCATGGTGCCATCGGCTACAAGTCTGAGCCAGTTTTCCACTCCAGAGGCTTCTCCTCGGAGCAAAGCATCTGTTGCATATCCCTCCGATTCTGAGCTCCTCAAATTTGGTGGGAATACGACGATAAGGAACATGACTTTCAAATTGCTCGATGCTGATAACAGGAAATATTGATAGTTCCACAATAATTCTCCATGAACAAGATAATCTTCACATTAAGCATGCTTCTCTCCCAAACTCAAATTCCACAGTGGTTTCACATTATTATAGTTGTCTTGCTAATACACATATATACAATATATCTCCTGCGTTTTACAAACATTTTTTATTGTGACATGAATCGACTAGCTACTTACTTATTCCTTTAGGAATTTGTACGTGCCATTACTGTATGTTCTAAACATAGAAGTTGATTATGTGTGTGTGTTGTATCTAGTTTATGACAATAAATATGAATTTCCACTGATGCAATGTATATAGATAGATTATGTTTGCCAACCTATAGAGGTTATACCGACTACTCCCTCTATGCCATATCCACCAATTGGTCCTCAGGGCGAGGTGAGGAAGAATAGTTAAAAGTATCAAATATGTTGGTTCAGAACCGCCTCATAGAGCTCACAAAGCGAGGGGATCTAATTGTTTTAGGATGTGTGCACAGGAAAAAACAAGTTAATGGCCATTAGTGGACGACAAATATGTTATACCAATGTAGCTATACCAATCTCTGTCAAATGGCAAAATCAAAACACTAACACTAACACCGTTCCGTATACTTTACACATAAACGGGTCATGAAATAAAGTATCACAAATTGCAATCAAATAATATAACAAAACTGATCAAGTCGTAGTTTGGCCTGAACCATGTGAAACAATGGTTTATTCACCATACATAACAATAAACAGAAAAAGACTCTTAGAACCACAATGACACAACCGTCCTCAAAGTTGCTGGAAGCAAAGTGGATGATAGAATACAACTGTGTATTGAGGTGTCCAAGGACGAAGGTGTCTCCTGATTGGTCCTTATGATAAGTGGCTGTGACGTCATAAGATGGGCGTGGCGTGGCGTGGAAGGACAGGCCAGGGGCTTGGCCAAATATTCCAATCGAAGGCTCGATTACACACATTGATATTCGAGATATTATCCACTGACCCAATCGTCTGCCAATTGGTGGAAATGGCTCATTGTCTTCGAAAAATGAATTGAAAACAAAACATGAAGCTAAATGAATCGTTTTTCATCATTTCATTAGGCGCTTGACTTATTGGCGTGAGTTATATATTTTGCAATTATACTTAATTTTGTGTTTACATAGAAAATTATTATTCTAAACAAATTTTAGATTGTTTTTAAGAAATGGAATTGCTGGTGAGTATATTATGTTTATTCAGGATCATCAAAACAGATACATGCTCACTTTAAAAAGTGTTTTTCGTTGGGCCCTGCTATCTAACCATACAAATGAAACTATACTACTAGAGGGATGATCTTCCAGACTGTTAGTATTTACAGAATTGATTTAAAGTTATCTAAGAATAGTTCTTGGTGGAATGAGATGATGAGCTTATGAGAGTTGAAGGCTCCTTTCTATTTTTATTATCGACTATTGAAAGGGGAAAGTTGAGCCAGTAGCACTATGAAATAAATATGTAAATGTGCCTATGAAATGCTGGCGTAATTATCATGAGGTTGTTTTGGGATAGGAATTCGGTGGAAATTGTGGTATGATTTAAAGTATCATACAAGTACCTTACTTAACATAATTATAAATCTTTAAAGTACTTTGAACAGTTTTTCATCCTCTAATCATATCAGATGTCAATAGACTAGACACTATTTAGCGGATTCTTCAGACCGTAATTGATAAAATGTATCTTTTTAATTCCCTTTGCCGCACAATCGGGCATAATTATCGTTGGCTCAACATTCCGATTGATTTGGTGAATGTTTCTCAACATCATTGTGCCATTTACAGGCATATTAGACACGATTATTAAGCCAGAAACACATGTATCCCATAGCCTACATTTTGTAATTTATTAACACTGATAATTGTCGATTATTACCTACCTCTCCCAATACCGGACCCGGGTTTCCAATCTATGCATTAATTAGTGTTTTCAATTTCATAAGAAAGACTCAAAAATCTGCAAATCACATTAATTATATATGATGCTTTATAATATGTAGATGGACTGGACATTCCTGGCAAAGCTCGAGAGTTTTGTTTATTTAGAAAGACGGAACTAATTTAGCTAGTTTGACCAATTTACGAATCGGAGCCTCCTGCTGCTGTTGCGGTTGTATAGGGACAGGAATGCTTTCAAGATTCAAACTAAACAATTTAGACTACCTGGGAATTTATAGGTTGACCCTATAAACATCCCTCAGTTCCGTATGTTCTGGTGAAAATTGAAAAACAAATATGTGTTATAAGCCGTCAGAATCAGAGAGAAATATCCTCTCGAGTATTATTAGTGATATGACGTCAGTGCATGGGCAGGTGGGAGGCTAATTGTTGGGAGGCTAACTGCTTCCGAGACGATCCTGCTGAGGTATTCAATGATCCCAAGATCCAGCATGTGTATCCCGGAGGAGCATGAAATACCCCTCCCTTTCATTATAGAGAGACATCCCTCAGTCCGGCTACGGATCTGCTGAAGGTACATATATGGGTCAGATTTTCAGAAAATGTACAATTCACCTTCACCAATCCTCTCAAATAACCCACATTTAAGACAAAAATGAGCTTCAAAATGCAGTTTAACATAAGAGAACTGATACTTTAAATCAATACGATACCAAATATACTCAGATATACCCGGTATCCATCATTTTTTAGTCTAATTTCAGAATTTCCTAAATAAGTAGAGCAGCCAATTGTACATTTTCAGAAAATCTGACCCATATATCCTATATGACGGTGAGATGTTCTTGTTTCGAGAATATGTATGTATACATGTACATATACATTGCTGCTTTCTTCTACAGTTGAGAATCGTTTAGCTTGAATCAATGGGTAAATTAATAATTCTCGATAAAGGAAGATACCCAAATGCAACGTAGCCTCCCGCTCAGTTATTTGGGTGGGATAGTGGTAATATAACGAATCGCGAATCGTCATTTTGGTAATTTGAGTCAAGGTTATTTGTTCTGTAATAGTTTCCCTATTAACCTGTAAGAACATATTCTACGCTATTTGGATAACAGTTCGTGTATGTTAAGGTAATCTGGCTAAAGATAATAAATGAATATTGATTGAGATAGTCATAGAAAAGATTGTCTCGTGGTAAGCTTTTGTGGTTTACTTTATTTTCCAAACGTTTCGGTCAGGTTGTGAATTTCACCATAGACAATTATAAGTGCCTAGTTTAACCTTTTGTGATGCTATACAGAGTATAGGTGAGTATTCTCTCATAGCCGTCATCATTTAATTTTAATTTTAGAGTTCCGAAGTGTCACATAGTTTAACAGTTTGATTCGGATTTTGTTCTGCATTTCAATGTCAAGCTTGTCTGATTTCACGATCGAATCTTTTCTCTGACAGAATGGCCTCCTTATTGAAAGGTCATTTAAACACTACTTTTATCGTCATGCTGTTTAGGTATGGGGACACATCGGTATATCATCTGCGAAAAAGCTTCTTAATTCCTTTCATGTCATGTTTAAATAATAGTATGATCTTTTTTAAAAAAAAACAAGAAGACAAAGGATTGGATTTTCTCGGCGAATATCAGCGCAAGTGGCATCCACCATGAACTTAATCAGTGATGGTCAGGCTACCATAAGTACCAATCCAGGGTGGATGCCACCCTCTAACATTCCGTACCTCCTAAAGTGATTTCTAAGCCCCTTTTGAAATTCTGCCTCAAGTCTACTAGAATATGTATATAACTCACTTGGATTACTGAAGAATGAAGTTGCAAATCCACCGGACGCTATCATCGTAATTGTATAAAAGCAAATAAATATTAATATCCAGAGAGATGGAAGTCAACCCAGAACAAAGGAGGAAAGGGTCTGTTGGGATTTATTTAGGTTCGTTTATCAGGTGTCCAACGTTTCGGGCACATTAGCTATAACTATATTAATATCCTCTAGATGTCTATTGCGCGGTCATATAAAATGAAAGGGCAAATACTAGGAAACGTACATTTATAAACATATCAAGACCATGGGCATGCGAACCAATCTGAGTTATAATCTGCAGTTCAACAATATTACATTGTATATCATATGGGATGAATATCATCGAAATCGGGAATATCTTCATATGCGTCGAAATATTTTCCTTTCTTCGCAGCTACACTATCAATAGTACTCTCCGGACATGGACCACCTCTCTCGCGTCTTGGCCCATTGGACATGTGGTTCGAGCCCTGATCCTAAAGTGAGAGAAAGTAAACAGATGAGAACTTGGATATTTAAAATGATCAATATCTTTATAAACAGAAACCAAACCACATTTTCTAATTTTGCATACTTGTCATACATTCATTGTTCAAATGCAAGAAATAAAGCAGGTGCGCCGAAAAACATTAGCCTAGTTTATAAAATGTTTTGTGTGCTAACAATTATTATTTTTTGGTACCTTCAATACTAGATAAGCTAGAAGCTCTGCCTCTCATGGGAGTGGGATTAGAAGATCTAGGCGGGAGGATGGATGGTCTCTGAACATTTGTGAGTCTTCTCAGGGATTGCAGCATTATCAGAGATCCATCAGAGGCGATGCTATAGCCTGACACTTTATTTCGCCTAGTTCCCATTGTAGTCTGTGAACTTGTCCGTTGTATTTTCGAGGATCTGGCTGCTGGCTTCCCCTCATTTACCGTTGAAGTCGGTTGTGTACAAGTTGACGTTCGGATGAAGGAAGTGTTTTCAACCTTCGTGCCACCATTCGCGTATTCTGTAACAAGTCTGATTTCATGATCGACTTGCATATTGGCTGGGCTTGATCGGTCGAATGGTGCTTCGTTACCTTCGTCATTCGGTGTTTCAGTACTATCTCTGCCCTTGTAAGCTTTTGGGAAAATATAGGGCGCCATAGCGGAAAGGTGTGTCAATCCTACAGAGGTAAGACTGAAGAATGCCAGGAGGACATAACTGACAGTAATCAAAATTGGTAACTTTGTTCCAAACAGAAAAGTTAAGTTCATGATTGCTGAGGGCAGGCCACAGAGAATGACAACCAATAGGTTACCACAGTGAATGATCTTTGTAGTTACGATTCTATTACGATCCTGATTGACATCTAGTATCCTTGTACCGAAAAATAGGTATTTACAAGAACCTCCCAGTATGAAGACAAGAATCACCAACTGGACATACCAGAATATCTTCTGGTATAGTAAAACCAACTCCAACTCATCCCTGTTTATCACAGGTAATAGACAGGTTGGTGTAGGAAATGGGTAATTGTAGATATAGGGCACCCCTACTAGCCCTACTTGAAAGGCTATTAGAATGAGTACGATGATACTAAAACGATTACACCCTAGTGTAAGGCTATCGTTGAATCTACAGAAAGATGTCATTAGATGGATGGCCACTAATCCACTAGTCCCAAAGAAGATGAGGCTCCCTGAAAAAATAACAGCGATACTCCATCATATATGATACTCCTTAAAGGTAAATACCAACGTTCAATGATAAAGAAGGAATCATGGATTTATTTTAAAACTTAGATTGAAAAAGAACAGAGCTGGGCGAAATAAAAAGGCCAATGAAAACAATAAAAATATTATGTTGCAAGATTAGATTTTGTTTCTAGGATCAGTGAAATTTACTTTTGTTCACTATATATATAGGAATCCATGGGGAAAAGAGGTATTTTGTCCATTTTGTCAGTATATCGGACGATTGAATCATGCATTTTTCTTTACAATTTCTGTATGCATAGACCTGTACGATAATGCATTGCCCGCAGAAATAATAAAACGGGGGGTTGCCGGAAGATATTCAGCTGAATTTGTATCCTGATGAGTTAAAAAACGGATACATTTGTCATCTTCATAGCTGAATAATAGTTGTCCAAGAATCGTTAAACCTTGCTTATTCAACACTTTAGGATAAAGCCGTATGTCAGCTATGTTTCGGGAGATTTACAAGAAAGAATCGCATTTATCTGTCTGAAATCTTGAGAAAACTGAGAAAATATGCTCTTACGGTCCCTATAAAAAAATGTTAACATCCTGTGTTTTTTGGCTTTTTGTCTTCACCCAAACATTTTATTCGCAAGAAAAAGTTTGACAAATATTTTCACTCCTTTTTCTCATGGATTAGTTTCTTGAATTGCCGCCTGCAGCGGTGCTGACGACGCTGGGTTTCACCTTATGGCTTCATAACTTCGAAATTCATTAAAAAATACCACAACGAATGCTTTACACTAGGACCGTAGGCACGACATTGTTACTTGCAAAATATGTTATCGTCTGCTAAAGTAATACATAGTATGTATATTATATATATAGTATGTCATATACACGGTTATTTCTGTACATGAATTAGATAATTTAATCATAATATATATGCAATTATTTGCGTTCCCTATAGATTGAACCATTCACATGAACTGAATACCGTATGTGGAGTAATTTTCATTCTTTTTTGTGTCTTAAGGTCCGATTCCACTGGATCTCTTGTATATGTGCTCATGGCTCGCTCTTGCTGCGCTTGTTTATTGGGCGCTTGTCATTCGCTCTTCATCCGCTAATATTTTTAGCGCAATACAAGCGCAGAGCGATTCTACTGAGATTCTACCGTTGTGCTTGTTTCCTGTATGAAATCAATGGTAAATGCGTTTGTGCGCTCTCACTGCACTCTTGGTCCGCTTCTTTAACAGGTAGAAAGAGCCTTGTGTTGCTGCGCTCAAATCAAACATGGCAGATATGAGCGCAATGTCCTGCGCTCTTCTAAAGAAGCGTACATAGCCACTTTTTAGAGCGTACAGAGAGCGCAGTAACCGATTCTATTAGACCGCTCTGGTTTCGCTCAACATTCACTTGTTATGCGCTCAAGATAATAAAAAAGAGCGGGCCATGAGCGGTCCAAAAGAGCGAGCCAGTGGAAACGCAGCCTTAGCCTTAGCATTGCGCTAATATTTGACGTGTTTGATTTGAGCGCAACTATACAGCGCTCTTTCTACTTGTTAAAGTAGCGGACCTAGAGCGCAGTAAGAGCGCACAAACGCATTTACCATTGATTTAATATAGGAAACAAGCGCATCAGTAGAATCTCAGTAGAATCGCTCTGCGCTTGTATTGTGCTAAAAATATTAGCGGATGAAGAGCGACTGACAAGCACCCCATAAACAAGCGCAGCAAGAGCGAGCAATGAGCGTAGATACAAGCGAAGCAGTGGGATCCCACCTTAATAGAATCGGTAACTGCACTTTCTATACGCTCTTAAAAACTGCTATTTGCGCTTCTTTAGAAGAGCGCAGGACATTGCGCTCATGTCTGACGTCATGTCTGACGTGTTTGATATGAGCGCAACTACATGGCGCTCTTTCCATGGATTTTACTAGCGATTCAAGAGCGCAGTAAGAGCGGACCAAGTGATTTACCATTGATTTCATAAGGAAACAAGCGCACCAGTAGAATCGCTCTGCGCTTGTATTGCGCTAAATATAAAATCAGACAAAGAGCGGATGACAAGCACACTATAAAGAAGCGAGGCAAGAGCGTGCCATGAGCCATGTCTTTTTGACACTGCGCTAATATCTGACTGTTTGATTTGAGCGCAACAACACAATGCTCTTTCTGCCTGTTAACTAGCGGATCAAGAGCACAGTGAGAGCGCACAAACACATTTGCAATTGATTTCATATAGGAAACAAGCGCACCAGTAGAATCGCTCTGTGCTTGTCTTGAGCTCAAAATATTAGCGGATGAAGAGCGAATGACAAGCGCCCTATAACCAAGCGCAGCAAGAGCGAGCCATGAGCACATATACAAGCGATCCAGAGGAAACATACCTTTAGGTCAATTACTTAAAACAATTCATTCTAGTTCCAAATTAAATTAAATATTTACCAGATATTGGCGATGATTCGATATGCTCCGACATAAAATCATCGAATCGACATCTTGTACTCAGAAGAAGACCAGCTTGGCAGATGAAAGCAGATGCATCTGTTAGTAATGGTGCTATCCGATGACATATACCTTGATCTCTTCTTCCAGACATATTGCCCCTTGATTCACTCTCAATGTCAGCATTCCTTCCGCTACACCCAAACAAGAGACGAGTGCAGTTGGCAAACGTTGAAAATATAGTCAGAGTGATACATAGTATTACAACTGTCAACAAGATTACCAAATCGGCAAAAGTGACTATTTCAAACTCAGCAACTCTGTCCGTGAGGAGATGAAATGATGCATTCGCATTTTCCAAAGCAACACCTGATTCTGATTCATTGTGGGTAGAGTTTTCCTTGTGGTGTTGTGCAGCCAGAAATGTGAAGTTTTCCATCGCCAGTCTGTCGCAATTGAAAATGCACTGTCAAGGAAGAACACTGTAATATTGATGTTATTATTGCAAGTACGTCCTTTGGGAGGTCGCTTTTGAAATAGAAAGACAGCTTTTAGGTAACGAGGTAAGCACTTTTATTTGACATTTGTTTTAATTCACTACCTCTGTGATTGGTTAGCGAGTGGTGTTAATTGTCTCAGAGGAGGTATCCACACACATTCTTGGTAACGCAGCGTTTCCATTACAAGGCCTTGGAAGATTATTGTTAACAAGTTGGAACACACACCTTAAGTTGAATAATTTACCACTGACATTTGTTTAATAAAGGGACTTAAACGGGAATCCACTGATTGAGAATTGAGAACTAATTCTTTTACATTTGAATATTCTAATTGATTTACTATATATGTTTGCACTAGCAACAGGTTCTAACTCATTATTTCTTTGGGGATGTTGAAATATAATACTTTTATTTATCAGAGAACGGATTGAGGTTTTTTTCACAAACCGCAAAACTGCACAATCAGCTGGCAGTTCTGCATTGTTTCGTGCAGTAGGAGACAAACATGCTATAAACCTATTAAACTTCAACTGAGTTTAGATGAAATTAACATATTGCTGATATGTGGGTTTCTTCTGTATCCAAAGACTAGCTCATCTCTAAAATGTCTATGATATACGTTTTGCAGGATTACAGGATGTGTTTTTAACAATTTTATTGATTTTGATGGAGGTTGCATTATATACCGTTACAAATGAAATAGTTCTCATTTCTGGCAATTTTATATTCATTCCATTAGGTTCAACAGTGTATAGTATCTCGAGAAACACTGATTTAATTTGAAAAACACTGATTTATCTCGAGAAACACCGATTTAAGTCGAGAAACATCAATTCATCTCAAGAAACACTGATTTATCTCAAGAAACACCGATTTATCTCAAGAAACACCGATTTATCTCAAGAAACACTGTTTCACGCTTGAAAATCAATGTTTGTTGAGATAAAACAGTGTTTGTTGAGATAAAACAGTGTTTTATCTCGAGAAACAGTGTTTCTTGAACTGTTACCCAAATGGCTTGCCATAGTATGGTACCTATATCTATTTGCCTTCAATTGTAGTCTTTGTCTAGTTTGAAGTCTTTTTTAATTGTTTATTTTTGTCTGAGCCTTCATCTAATATTTGTTCTATTGGATAAATGACCATATTTTCCTCTGCACTATGGAATATATCATCGAAATGTTCAGCAACTGTTCTGTTTTCTGTTCTGTCCGAACATCTTGTAGATGGCCCTGTACTCTCTGTCGTAATGAAGGTAATGAGGTTTTCCCTTCATAGTATTATAGTATCATTGTAAGTGCACCTTCTAATAACAAAGCAACCACTGTTGCTACCACAACCTTGGTTTCCTCTCTATATTTCCACAGAAAAGTTAATTATGATGAGAATAGATGCAAATATTCATTTTTAAAAGGATCCACGGAGACAATTATCACACTACAATAAGTGTAACTCAGTACCCTTGTAATGTAGTAGCCATTCAGACGTGGAGTAAATTATTGTAAAACCTATATAATACTAGTGTTCAGTACTTCAGTTATATTATGGTCGCATCAGGAATTAGGAGCCATTGCATTGTAGGTGTTGCAAATCGCCTTGCTTCCCTCGTGATAATGTTATAAAAGGCTCAATCAAATAATCATGGGCCCAATTTTTTTTTTACATAATTAAGAAATAATTGTCAAACTTTCTTCCATGCTTTGATAAATACTACTTTTTGCATGGGCTAAGCAGTACATACTTATTATCTATATGTATATCTATTATAGATATGGGCCACACCCTTACCTTTTTATTTCAATTAAATGTAATTGTTCATACAAGAACTCTTTATGGCCATTAATGCTGGAAATGTATCAATAGTTATAGTTTTTGGTCAATCATTTTTTAAGGGCTCAAAAAGAAAGAAAATGAGCTAAGTTATATACAATATTTTATTCGGATTTCACAAGAATTGTGTCACTACAGGCTAAATATCATATTTGAAATTTACACATTCTAATTGACTACTTCCACTCAGGATGCCAGAGTAGAGCTGCAGCAAGCTGGGTAGGGGTGGTGATAGTTCTATGGTTCTCCATCAGGTGTCTCGCCGATTGCGCCAATGTTAATCTTTGATGTTCCTTTATGGGTACGAGGTTCCCTATGAGCTTAAATCTGGCCCTGAAGCATAGAGTAAAAAAACCCATTAAAGTTAGTTACAAAACTTAGATTTTAAAGCTAAAGATGCCTAGAATTTATCATGTCAATTAATTAAAGAGTTATTCTTACAATCCTGCCTGTTTGACAGCGGAAAAGAGAGCAGTATTCCTCAGGAACTCGATCTGGCTCTCATCCGTTTTAAATATATCGGTTGTTGACAAATATTCACACACTGAAAAAAATCAATTCATATTTTTTAATGGTGACAAAAGAGGATTTACAAGAATGAAAAGATCAGTTTGTTACTAAGGAGTAGCCTTTTTAGCCATCTGTCTTTACTTAACATAATAATAATTATAATTATAATTATAATTTCCTTACTAACTTTCGCCATTTTTGCTTCCTGGTGCCTCTATACTTTGTGTTCTTTCAATTTTTGTTGACTGTGATTTACAGAGCGAGACTAAATTGAGGGTCTTTTTTTAAATTCATGACCAAAGCAGAGGTGTTCCCACCTAGCCCCAAACCTGTGTTCTGTGTTCTTAAATAATGAAATGTACCAACTCTATGTCTCTCTACCATAATATATTATATATCCTTTTACAGATTTTATTCAGGATATCATTAGATATACGCTCACTTTTCAGTGTTCTTTGTTGTGTCTTGAGTATGTAAATATTATCAAACGATGATAGGTAAAGCCTCATTGACAGATCTACAGTGCACCTACCTAATCGAGTAAGACCGTTTTTTGCTGCCTCATAGAATGTTTGTCGCGAGGCAGGATCATTGACTGTATGATAGAAGATTACATATCCAAGCAACGTGTACGTCATGCTATAGCAGGGATGTCCTATTACAACGAATTCGAAGTCCACCAGCTATATTAGGAAAAGTAAGCACACATTTTGGTTATTATGTCCAAATGTCCCTGAAAAGATATATCCTTATATGATTGACCCTGTAGTAATACTGATTAACGTGGAAGTAGCTCATATATCTGGCTTGAGTGGGACTTATAGCAACCAACATGCAGGCAGACAGCAGGCTGCAGGCTGCCTGCGCATCCCCCGTTGTCGGCCGCAGTATATGATCATGCCTACATCCCCATCCACCTATTGCAGGCTACTGCAGCCAGTGACCGCACTCACATTCACTCAGGTCAAACTGTACCCATGGCTACACCCATTGGTATGAAGCTGACGTCTGTGAGAGTGTTACAAGATATATGGCATTCTATTATATGTGCATTCCATATGAGAGGTGCAATAAGTGGGGTGCTTTAAAAATATTCATATAGTACGCATGCATACTATATGAACTACTTCATCACCAGGTCGGCTCCTTTTTTCAGATTAAACATGATACATTTGTGATTACACATCAAGTTTTATGCCAATATAATAAATATAAAATGGAACTCGCCGGCAATAATCGAAAATTTATTGGACTTGATTCGTCCACATAAGCACTCTGCCTATGGCATCATGCTTATAAATGCAAACTAATCTCGTCCAATACATTTTCAATTATTGCCAGCTCGTTCCATTCTCTCTATTTATTGTACATAATTAATGCCTCTAATCAGGAGTTATATCCTTTGTGTATACCTCACTGTTTTAATAGACAACACAATCCTCCGAGACCTGACTCAGGAATGTGGCCTAACAACTCTTTAAAATCATGGATTGTATGTGGGTATAGAATTGCCAATACTCCACTTTCTGCAGCATAAAGCTCGATATGACACATGTATATAGATAATTATAAATGTGTATACTTATACTTGTAGCTTATCATACTTATATATACTTTAAAATACATTATAGTGCCGGTTGCAAGGCGCATTATAAAGTATTCATGCTCCTGATATAACGATACATCATACAATTTATTTAAGGCCAATCCATATTTAATACTTACGGCAATACGCTCATCCTGCTTGAAAATGAAATAATGATTCCAATGGGAATCAGCATGAAGGAAGCAAATGTTCTCGTTGAATAAATTACAAAGTTTCTCTTTCACATCATGTTTGTTATACCATTCCAGAAACCTTAAGTTTTCCTCCTTGCCGCCGTCCTGTATACCACAAACGGTATCATCCTTGAATGCAGTTTCGAATGTTAACAGACTTATGAAAGCCTTTAACTCAGGTTGTCTGATTTAGAAAAAGATCAAGGACTATAACATATGATGCTCGATATTTGCTGCATCAGAAACTGCATCTAGAACATACATTTAAACACAAAAGAATGTCTCTGTTTGTTGCATTAAAATTGTCATAATCTGTCTTGCTATGGGTATACAGGCATGTATAATCTTTCATGAGTGAATTATTTGCATTAGGAATATATATGAATTATGATGAGTTGCGGTATAATTTACCATTAACACTAGCTGACCCGGGTTAATTGTATACCAAATTAAGTGAGGAAACCTTGAAATAAAATGCTTACTCAAACTTCCTAAGAAGATCTCTCCAAACTTCAGGAGTGACGTTTTCACAGTAGGTTAAGTTATGCATCCTGGCTGATAATTTACCAATACGACCCGCTGTGGGAATATCAACTATACCAGCTGCCAGCTGATCAGCGAGGATCTCTATGTCGACCAAATTCTCCATCGCGACTGCATGCACATGGAACATCACATCAGAGATAGTGAAATAACCCGCACATCACAACTAAAATACTCTTGAGTTTATAGCATTTCTAAATGGAAAATAAAGGCAGCGATTCTTCAGAAGTTTGATAGTGATGGCACAATTACTAAAATGCTCATACTTATTTGATGCTTTGAATCATGAACGAACGGTTCAGGCACCGATCCGGGAAGAATACTATGCATAAGCTGGAGAGCATTAAACTCCTTTTCTTGTCTACTTAAGGACATTTCATCTCGAACATTTCCCTAAAAGAAAATCATAAAAAAAGTTTTAATGAAAACTGACAGTTATGTCTATACTGTATTGTCTTCATGGACCGTGATGTACTTTATCATTGAAACTATTAAGAATTATTATGTGAAGTAGTATGCCCAATTTAATTTCTCTCAATTTTATGCTATATTTTAGGAATCATATAGCCCGAGAAAAAGATAATTAAGATATTAGCGTTCTTAAATCGTTGAGGATTCTTTAACTTTTCTCATATATATAATATATAATACTCGTGTTCAATGGCATTGGTCTTCATATTTATACTCAACTTTAACTTTCATTGTTTCCTCCCCATATTTGATTATCACAGACTGTTTCCTCGACAAAGATTGTACTCGTATGACGTAGTTGACGAGGCCTTTGTCTGTGACTTCCACGAACTCCACGTCATCCTCAAGTATAAACTAGCGAATAAAAATGAGATGTTTCCGTTCAGAATCGATATTGGAATTCATAGAAGGATATTTCCCCTTCTTGTTATATGTTTATGGAATCCCAAAAGAAATTATGTTCTCAGGAATCTTTTGTAATTATGTAATTCATGCAACTTGGAGCCATACGTCGTTAACATGTATTATTTGTGAAGAAATGTAGTGTTTTAAGAAGGTAATTCAGAACAAGGCCACAATCCCAAGAACAAGGACATTTCTATGCGGAATACATCCTTTCCTTGACTCTAAACGTATTTGAATTAAATTATGTCTTTTTCAAGGTGTTGTTTGAACATCACTTCTTGGAAAAGAGCGCTGATAACGATATTTTCATGAGATACAATCTGGAAATTTTAGTATATAATACAAAGCATAATCCTTATGATTTCTACGAAACAATACCTCGAATTATAAAGACATAGTTCGATGTTTCGATGTTAATATAACCAATACGTAACACTGCTGAAGCTAATCATGATATCAGTAAAATTATATATATAATACTTTTATTCATGAAAAAAATTTACATTCGCAATACTATGACTCACAAGTGTTATATTAAAATCAAGGAAGTGGGTTATATTAGGACCTCTGCTTAAATGCAGGCCAACGACCTCCCAAAAATTATCATAAATTTATTAATCAAGCATCTTAAGTGTTGATTAACTAAACATTGTAAGTATCAATATCATTTCTCTTTAAGAAAATACTTGGTACTGTAACAAACTGTTAATGACAGTTGACTGACATTGATATGTTCAGGATGTAAGTTAAACTGGTCGGAAATTTGTTCCGCTAGTAATCAAAATTACACCAGTCAAGTTATTGATGAATAAGAATTGATATCACAACTTTAAGAACCTAAGGTAGTCTGAATGTATTGTAGAGGTATTAGTATTATAGTGAGTAACGTAAAATGAATTATATAATAATATAAGATCTCTATCATTAAATGAATCAAAGTTAAATTATCTAGATGTCTAAATGTTGGTTGATTTATTATGTGCATTCTATATGAGAGGTGCTATAAGTGGGGTGCTATAAAAATATTCATATAGTATGTGTCCTATATAAACTACTTCGTCACCAATTCGGCCACTTTTATGCACTTTTAATAGTTTTATGCACCAAGTTTTATGCCCATATACAATAAATATAGAATGGAACTCGTCTGCAATAATCGAAAAATTTATTGGACTTGATTCGTCCACATAAGCACTCTGCCTACGACATCGCGCTTATGTGGACGAATCAAGTCCAATAATTTTTCAATTATTGCCGGCTTGTCCCATTCTCTCTCTATATTGTTTTTTTTGCAAATTGGCAAATGAGAATTATCACGCATATGAAACTCTTTCTAATATGATTTTCTTTGAAAAAAAATATCACTGTGTACATCACATATAATACCAAAGTGTTGACAAGCCAAATATTATGTAACCATGGAGACCAACCGCAACTGGTCACCAGAGCGACGCCTCATATATATGACGTCACTCACTCAGCGTCCAGGAAACAGCCTACATTCCTAGAAGGTGGTTTATAAGTTACCATCCCCTACCTAGTTTTCAATTATATAATAGGAAATGTACAGGTCTTCTTTTGGGGGGAGGGGGGGGGCTTAAACAAAACTTTTCTCTGCTTGGCGAGCCGGGCGTACAGTTCGATACTTGTTCCCTATAGTCTAGAGTATCATAAATCTAAAAAATAGAACTGCTACCCGTGTCCTCACATATAATATAGTACAATGCATACCTGTAATCAGTGCTGAATCGGTTTGATTAAGCACCAATCTCTAATATCGTTTTTATCAATGTTATTATCATATCTCTTCAAATAGCCTATTTTACCCAGATTCGGATAGCGTAGTTGTTCCCTTTTCCACCTCCTTGTTTTCACTATTCTCCCTAAATATTGTCTAGCGTTATTGAGATCTCTAGTTGGTAAAATATGACTTTCTTTAAAGATTATTTACCAGATTATATCCTCTCCTCATTTTCACAGGTAGAATGTTCGCTCTTCTGTGTAAATCTATGTTTCTGACTAGGTCTAAGTTGCCTGTCTCTATTTAAAGTTCTCTCAGGGCTTTATTTTTTGGTGCTTATAACCTCATCAGACATTCGTTTCTAATGTCGATATCAGAACAAATCAGCAACTTCAAGTGTTGGCCAAATAAATGTTTTGTATATCTTCAACGCAATATCAGAATTGATATATTGTCTGATTATAATTTTGGGATTTTATTTTGAGCTGAATTGCATGGTTTATTTACAAAGCAATACCTCTATAGAAATCTCCACATTCATATATCCAATATTCTTTATTTAATGCAGAAAGCATTACCATTGTGCCATATGCACATCTAACTCCTATAAAAATAAATTAATTCAGACTATAGATTTATTGACATATTGTACAGCACTTTATTTTGTTCCTTGATCTTGGCTTCATTTCAAATTGACCCTTTGGGTCCAACTGACCGACTGACCGAATTGTTAAAATACTCCGGAAATTAACAGGATAAATCTAGGTACCTGTATTTGAGGTATATTCGGGTTGTCCCCGACAAAGTCCTTTATAATTTTCCGGAAATCACGCGATGCTTCGTCCATATTTCTGTGTCCGTCGAAAATTATATTCTCACTGTTGCAAATAGGACCCACAACTCTATGCCAGCTCCTTGGAAGTGCCGGAATTAGGGCGCCCATATACATGTATGTATGCTATGTTGTTATCATGACATCGTTGATAAATAAAATGTGTACTCCCCTCCTCCCCGACCCATGCACCCATGGAGTGTCCCCTTTACCTCCTGCCATACATCTATATGTTCGATAGCAGTGTTAGTCATAGGTTTAAGAAGTCATCCTGTCCTGTAGGTGTCACCACCTACTGCACAGATTACCTGTGTACATTGAAGCTAGGTGGGAGGCCTATCGCACGTGCACCTCATTTTTGGGTGTTCATTTTGTACTTGAACTGCGAATTTTACACAAAAATAGGTTTACATTTTCCCAGGAGGAAATTATACGTGGCATAAAGATGTTTAAAAATCATATCAATTCGAAAGTGTATCTATTATGGATTTTCATATCTTCCATATGATACGTTCATTCAATACATTCAATACTCAAGGCCATATCTAGCTAGCCTTTTACAATCTATATTTCTCTGTTTATTCCATTATTGTTTTCAGTTTCAATAGTACACATTTGGATAGACTGAAGTCTTCAATATAAATATATACTTTTTTTAGTATTCAATATATTATATACTTCCAGGTAAAATACAAATATTGTTGGAATTTATACAAAGCAAAGAATTGAAGACAGTGGGGGGATGATATGGATTATTGCTACGATCTTCAATATTCCTATTATAAAAGACGAACCTTTTAGGAGTGTTTTGATTGAAATACCCACATCAGGAAAAGGTACAAGTGTAGTTGCGGGTACAGAAAAACACCTGTATGGAAATAAACATGTCTGATATGACTTGGCAAGTTATTTTGATATTAGAATATTATGATTTCTTTTTAAAGTTTATCCAAAGCTGTGCGCTCATTGCTGAAATACGAAAATAGCGGCACATGTCGGCAATTTAAATACACTTGTAATACAATTGTTATCTACATACATATACAATTCTATTCTATTAACTCGAATTCTTGATGCTAGGGGTTCATATTTAGTTCTGAAACCCTTTAAAACAATAATAGTATCATTAAGCCTGTACATTATTGATGATAAACTATTATTAATGATAAACAAATGATATTATTTTATAAAATGGTAAATAGCTTTTCCGACTAAAGTGGAAGATAAAGGTGTTCAAAAGACACCTAGATTGCATTTGAATTCAGGAACTTGGAGTTAGGGCTGCATTCTCAGCTATTATGACAAGACAACCTTACTAAATTTACTCATATTATGACTCATAGGACTGAATCCATCAATATATGTTTATACAAAAAGTTCTGTAGCAAGCAGAATCAACCGAACAGAATTCCCCAAAATGTCGGTGAAATGACTTTTAGATGGGTTGGAAAAGAATGTAAGAGGCAAGAATGCAACTTTAAAATCGACTGGTAGATATTTGAAATTCCTAATTACAAAATTTGTTTAGAATGTTAATATTAAAAGCGAAATATCGGGCTGTAGACATGAGCTACATATGAAAGCATTACATGTATGTAACAATAGACACATGATTATGAGTAGGCCTATGAGAGATTTGAGTATGAAATAAAGTTAATGAACAAGAAATAAGACACCGGTTAAAAACAATGTAATATTTCGAAATACACCAGGTCTAGAAATGAAGGATGCTGCTATCAATAAAAGATAATTATGAAATGAACCAATGATACTAAGTGTTTTGTCAATTGTCGACCCTGTTTTTTTAGAAGGCGGTCGGTTGTTTTAAATGAACGAAATGGAGAGTGGTTCAAACCAATTGTTGAATTTGACATTTGCCCATTGCCAAGTTCAAAACACAAATTAAAAAAATAATGGAATCTATTTGCTGTTGTTGCATGCCTTCATTATTTACTTCGGGTGACATCAGACAATAAATTGTGGTTTGTTAATCGGCAGTCTAGGTACTCATAAAACACCAGACGGAAATGAAGGCAGAGTGTACACGAATATTTATATATATTATATATGTATTCAGTCCTAGTCACACCAACTTGAACACTATTGACAGTAAATACTCAGGGTTTCCCTGACTTCCAACATTGGAGCATGCATCATTCATTTCTGAAGTGGGAAGGATGTTGAAACCAAACCAGAGATGTTAAAATTGGATTGGCCATGTGGGGTGGCTCCGGTCATGGGCAACTTACTTTATAATTATTGGTTCTGTGTTTAGAATTCCTGATAGGACAGGCAGAACTGATACTGGGGCTAGTGGAGAGCGTGGAAAGTATACCAGTTCAAACTTAGACCAACATTGATATTTAATGGTTACATATTCATACAACCGGGCGATTTCCAGTTAAGGCAACTCAGATCTTGCATATGGAGTCCTGTCTTTTCATAACCTTCTGTAACTGGAAAGTAATATAAATACAGTGAAATCTAGTTATAGAAAGAAAAACGAAAAACGAAAGAGATGATTACTCATCTCTTACTGAATACTGATTACTTCATTACTTTAATGCTAAATTTGATTTCAAAGTCGACACATTGTATGTTATAATAAGTGTTATATCACATTAGTCTATGTTTAGGATCGTTTTGGAGTATATAGTATATATGATATGGTTGCCCGCAGAAGCTTGGCAATAGAGAGATTAAGCAACCCTTCCTCATTGCAAGAGCAAACCTGTCCCTAAGCGCAAGGAATGAGATATGGCCCTCGTATGAGCAGGGAAAATAAGTAAAATCTAGCACGTTTATGAGAAAAACAAGCTGTTGGTATCAATCTTAAATATGTTTGTAAGGCCCTTGTAAAGTCTTATTCATGATAATATAAGTTTTCTCAGAGAAAACATGATGCAAAGTGTACTACTCTATGGCCTGAGAACCATCTCTTGAACATCTTCTGGACATCTGTGCACTGACATAGTGACCTCATTTCAATGTCTGAGGTACAGGTATGGTCCCGAGGAAGGGTAGCTTAATCTCACTATTATTAAAGGATTGATGATTGACATTAAGGACAGGAACCTGAGGAAGAGTGCTCTGGTTGCTGATAATGCCCGAGGCGATGCTGAGGGTATCATCAACACAGAGGCCTGATACTTGTCCCGTCCACCTGTCCTGGCGGAGCATCAAGATGAAAAAACATGCATTTGCTGACGTACTGAATAATGCCCTCTGAAAGCAATACCTTTCTACCCGAGCTAATCATGAAACATATTCATTTTTCAACTTTAATATCTTGGATTGTAGTATTTTCATGTTCTTTCTTGGTGTATATTTTACATGTACATATCTCTTTTATGGGTGAGTCACAAAGCAAAGATACTTTGCCACTAGTCCGTTTGTCTTTGAAATGTATTCTTGTCTTCCCCCAACTCTCCCCCCCCCCACACACACACCCACCACAACCCACACAACCACTTCCTCCGGGAAAGGTTCAGGGACCTGGATTGTTGTCTTTCAGGCATGAGTTTGGCATAATTACCATTGTGTGTAATCAGCTTTGTAACCCATGGCTTGGATCGTTTTCTGTTCTAGTGATATGTGTTCTCGATTGCATTATCTGAGTACAATATGTCCAGAGTTAAGATATAGCCAAAACGTAGATGCATTTCACTTAATGCTTGTTCTGTTGGGATTACTGAATATTACATTATACTTTTAATGTTACCGAAGTCTGCAATGTACTTCTTTCAATATGAAGGTTGTGTTTCCATGCTTGATTCTGCTGGATGAACTGACACAATGGCCAGAAGTACATCTCCTTTTTGTTGAAATTCGAACGAATAAAGAATATCCTAATAATATTGGTGAGACACCCAGACAAGGTACAGGCATTTAGCAATCCTCAACCCGGTTGATTTATTCACCAACACTATTGATTTTCTTACCATAAGCCATGATTTTAATATAACAATGAAATTTGTATTATCTCACATCTCATCTTTGAATGCTTGCCTTATATGTATGGGTCAGATCTTCAGAAAATGCACAATCGGCAGATCTACATTTCTAGTAAATCTTTGTTAAATTAGACTGAGAAATTGTCAATACTAGGTATATCTGAGTATATTTGATATTGCCTTAATCCAAACAATCTGTTTGGTTATGTTGGACTGAATTTTGAACCTTATTTTTATCTTAAATTTGGATTATTTGAGAGGATAGGTGAGGGCGAATTGCACATTTTCGGAAGATCTGACCCATATATACATGTACCCAAATCCTGGCCTGTCTAAGGTTTTAAAAACTGTTTGCAGTCCCATATGCTGATTAGACAGTCAATGGGTTTCTTTGTTATTGACATCATTCACTATCAAAATGCTACAATTTGTAATGTCTACAAATAACTAAGTTGAACTCTGAATATTCGGAACCCAGTTAGGAACAACCTTTTAGAATCTCACTCATCATGTATCTGGTCATCAATGCCCCCTAAAGTGTAAATACTGGAGAGGAATCACCATACTGTCAATTATTAAGATACCAGGACATATAATCTATCATCAGCAGGATACAGAACAGGTTCATTGATGCATTACACAAATAATAAGCAGGATTCCAGAGCAATAGAACATATCTTTATTCTGTGGAACATAATGGAGCAAGTCAATGAGTGGAGAGCTCCATTATACACACATTTTGTAGACTTTGAAAAAGCACAGTCTCTGGACAATTATGAAATGCTTTTGAATTCCACACAAACTGATTAAGATGGTGCAATTCATGTAGGCAGATTTTGAGTGCTCAGTCATGGACGATGGAGAAAGTTCCACGTCTCATCTGGTGTCAAACAGGGATGTCTAATGTCAGCTTTTCTGTTCCTGCTCCCTGCTGGCCATGAGGAAACAGACTAGAAGAAACAGAAGGAGAAAAAAATGGAATATGGTGGAATGTCACAATCACAATCTAGAATCTTAGCTTTGCACAAAAACATTGCATTATGATCTTCTAAATACAAACACATTCAGAAAGAGACAAACAGACTAGCAGAACATGCATGAAGAGTCAGACAGAAATTGAATACAGACAGATGTAAAGTAATGAGGACCAATTGATGCCAAAAGACAAGAGCGGGTGAAGATCAAAGGTGGTTGTAAAGCCGAAGAAATGGAACTATTTATGTACCGTAGTACAGCAGTTTGAGAGGATGGAATCAGAACTGAAGACATAAAAAACCTAGCACAGGAAGCATACCGCAATCTGATGAAAGTATATTTTTGCTTTTAAGATAAGGTTTATTCAGGTCATATTATACACTGCACTGTTCTCACTGATCCGACAGTATGGAAGACCAGGATCAAACTGTTTAAGATACTAGTATGCCCTGTCCTACAATATCCATGGTTCCAAGACATGGACAATAACAAAGAAAGATTAGAGATAAAGTTAGTAGCATATGGAAATGTTCCATATCTAACAATAATAATAACTCCAGAATAACCATGAGAGTTATCAGTATGTTAAGTGAACTAGCACATGGAAATAACAAAATTACACATAATTTAGATATTGTATAATGATCAAATGATACCAATCTAACACTGAAGATATCAGTAAATATCACTGATTAGCGCCATGATTGTATAACAGAGTCATTTAATGTTACATCTATAACAACCTAAGATTGAATTGAATTGTAAAATCAGTGGGTGACATACTGTATAATGTATAATGTATGATGTATCTTATTGCTTCTTGTTATAATGTTTCTTCTTGTTTAGTTCCTGCCCACACATAGCCGATTTGACCCCAGATTGCCCCCCGATGTGAGTCTCCCGATGAATCCTATAGATGATTTCATTTCAAGTCCTGGTTATATTTTTTAAATAACATCAACCAGGATTGGAAATGAAATCCTAGGATTCATCAGGAGACCCAAATCGGGGGGCAATCGGGGGACAAATCGACTGTGTGTGGGCAGGGTCTTAGGAACTTTCTGGAAGCCTGTCAATTGACAGAAGATGTGTACCTTTTTCCTTTGGAAAGAAAATCTATATATAACATGCCAGAGGAACATAAAAGAGCCACCCAGAGGGGTCCAAGGACCACCTGGAGGCAACCAGTGGACAAGGAACGACAACAAACTGGGCGGAAAAGCTGGTGAGAAGCCAGTACTGGACCAGGGCAGCAGAGAGAAGGCGAGAGGTTGGAGAAGGGCCGTTGCGACCTTATATGTGCCTCATGACACCAAGAGCACTAAGCAGGTAAATGCCCCCTTTCATACAGCGACCCTATATGCCAAGTCAATGCAGACAAGAGATGGAAGGTGAAATAGACGCCTTTAGTATATTTGTTTAGAAGGCAATATGAAATGCCATAGGCTACAGCATTGGGGCTCATATCATGAACATTATACATGTATGTAGGCATGTTTATCACCAGGTAACCGGAAGTGAGGATGTAAACACAGTGAGTGAGGCAGAAGGGGCCGCACAGCCAGTCCAACGCCATTAATTTCCATCGAATTGTTTCACCAAAAATATAGGGAAAAGTATAATAAATATAAGATTACCCTTGGGCGATCTGGAAGTTCCATATTACATTTGGGCTCGGCGATTCATTTTTGGAGCGCCGTATGTATGTAGTGTCCCAGGCAGGACTGGATATTAGAAGCTGCAAGCTCCATATTAAACATCATTTTTTCAACAATCTGAGGAACCTTGGAGGTATCAGGGTCTACCTTGTTTTACTACAACATTCACTCCAAGCCAAGGTCAACCACAGGGTGGTTTCTATACACATTTCCCTTTCAAGTTTGCATGGAATCCCTCAATCAATACTGTCATATATATGTAGCGAACCTTGGTAAACAAAATACAAACGGGGCTAGGATGGGGAGACTTGCCCCAGAACAGAAACGAGAGAGAAAAGATGCTGTGCATGACTTCTATGTCTTAAATAAATAGCATCAAGTGCAAAACATCTACCTGCCACTTTCACTAAAACAACATTATTTTGACAAGTGCTTAAGCCATTAAAAAGCTGACTTTCAAAACTAAACCTCTCCTTTTTTAAGGGATTATTCAAACTGCCGTCGTAGATGATCAAAGCGCCGTGTTAAATTCACTTAGATCAGGTGGTGGCATGCACGTATGAGTTCTATTTGAAGGAGTCTCAGGCAAGGGCAAACGGATAAGCACCACGTCTGATTGGAGAGGCATTGCAAAAATGTTCATTTAATTAAAAGATAATTAGCTCTTGATGTCCATAACATCCGCATCTCCAGATTTTCTCAATCAACGCTGATCTTCATTATCACGAAAGCCTTTTGCAGCTGCGCTTCTGGAATGATAATTTTTGCCTCTTGTTAGTCTTTTAAAATATTAACTCACTGGGGAATTTCGATATGTCAATTGAATGTCTTGAATACCTTGAAGAAAGGGAATATATAGATCAAATGAGATCAATAATCCTTTGGTGTGAGTAAATGCATGACGGCTGGGAAACGTCAGAGACCTGATAGGCATGCTGGTCCCGTTTAATAAAATCATTTAACATAGAACTTGAATAGTCATACCACATTTAACTGAGGTAGAATGTCAATACCATTAAAAGTCCCCATCGACTTTGAGAACAGTATATGTATGACTGTTTCATCAACCAAAAGATGTTTTTCCTATTTGGGCACGAACGCCAAAATAATCGTCGATTGCTAGTACCGTCAATACTACAAAAACACCAAATCATGATAAAAGTATTCCTTACAGATGTGTTGTGTGTTATAATATAATGTAATCGTACGAGTATTACATGTGTCATAATACGATGGCATGGATAAGCAGAGCACATGTATTGCTCATGGTTTCTTATAACTTATACTTTCTTATGACTACATCTGAATGACTCATTTATCCATCCACCCCTGCTCTTGGTGGAGGGGTGGCCATGATATTCATTGAAAAGCTAATAGGAAACTGGACCCAGTATCAATTCCAATGTATATAAAAGGGTGGTAAAAGAAACTTAACACTTTTAAAGGTTCATGGTTGCAACTGTCCCTATGTGAGTATATATATATATATATTATATATATATTATATACACATATACATATACAATGAGAGCATCGAGCCTGACAACATGTCGTTCACCTCGGCTCGTCGTTAAAATTGCATTTTGCAAGGGTTGATTCACTATACATCTCCTCAAATGACCACATAAGGAAGATTTGGACCTATGGACTAATGCTGGAATATAATATCACCCACAACTTCAGCCGCTAGTAAGAACTCACAATATTAATCACTCTCGACTCCGGAACTCTCACTGTGTTCGATCAACGACAGACCCTGCCACGCCCTTCACATATTATCGCCCATATCGGCGCTGATCATTATCAAATTATCTAAAGAACTATCATATTATCACAACAATAATTAATGAACTTGCTTCTACAATGTCACAAGGATCGACGGTCTCCAGTATCATAACTGGATTTCTTGGCTTAGGTCCAAATACAGATGATATCATGTTCACCTCTACGCCGGTTCTCGGCCATGGCGATCTCAATGGCAGTATTCACTCACAGCCACGAAACTCGCCTGACATCGAGATAGGTTTTAGAGTCACGTCAATAACTGAAGAATTAGAAAAAGCTGACCTACCTGTAACTTCTGAAGTTCTAGAGGAAACTCAGCCACTTCTCCCCATATTAGACTCCAGCAACATCGAGTCGAATGATCTGGAACTGTCAATGGGTCACATACAGGAGTCTGACATGCCGAGCGCAGCACAGTCGTTTGCATTGGATGTCACCGATGATCTTGATAAAGTCACTTATGAGATGCCATCTGAAACTCCTGAACACGAAATTGTTCCCAATGAGTCGCACACACATCCTGATCCTGTTGTAGTACCCATTTCTGCAACTGATCCCATTATTCACGAAAGCACCACTCCTAACACTCCAGACACGGCTAGTCACAACTATGACAGCCTACTCGACGCCATCTGTCAACGATTGACGCCTCTGATTTCAACCTCTATTGAGTCAGAGCTTTCCAACGCTAAACAGATTATTGACTCTTCTGTCTCCACTATTAATTCAAGCATTCAGAAGTTGCAAAATGACGTCTCTGCATTGTCCACATCTTTTGAAGTCAGAATCACCAAGGTTGAGCAGTCGCTCACGTCAATCGACCTCTCCCATAATGATCAGCTGACGACCGAAGCAATGAGGACTGACACTAAACGGATGATTGACTCTTCTGTCTCCACTATTAACTCAAACATTCTGAAATTGCAAAATGACGTCTCTACCTTATCTAAATCTTTTGAGGTCAGAATCTCCAAAGTTGAGCAGTCGATCACATCAATTGACTTCTCCCCCGATGATCAGCTGACAACCAACGCACTACAGGCTGAGTTGAAAATCCTTAGTGATAGTAACACAGTCGATGTTGGAAAGTTAGCGGCCTCCATAGATGATCTGAAAGAGTTTACTGACTCTAAAATGGATTCTCTCCACCGTGAAGTAGTAGATAGTGGTTTTCCTTCCATCATGGGAAACTCTCAGCATCCGCGTCGTACAGTGCCTATGCGATACCAAGGCCCGCCGCCATGGCATAACAGGCCGCCTATGCAGCGAGGAGGCCCGCCAACAAGGCTCCCCCCGCAGCCACACCAGTCTCGGCCTGCCCAGTCGAAGGTACGTAAATTGGTAGTACTTGACAACATTGCTGAGTTGGGGAATGACGACATCGTCGCTACTGTACAATCCATTTGTAAGAACTTAGACCCAAACTTTGACACCAAGGAGTTGGTAGCTGTTTATAGAATCGGCCAACTTAGTGATCCAATCATACGGCCAGTTTTTGTGAGTTCTACTTCCGAGAAGATAATCTCCACTATAGTCAATAATATTCCAGCAATCAGACGATCTGATAGACGCTTCGCCACTATTGAAGTAAATCAGCAAGGTCTCCGTGTTCCCTCGCACGAGTTTAATCTTTTGAGGGACTGTCAACACTTGTTGCGATTGAAAGGTACCAAATCTGAACTTAGGGGTAGCCATTTGGTCCTATGGAACCCAGATCCGCAATCCTATGCCGTCGGAGACCTCAATGATCTACAAGAAGGTTGTAGGCCTGAAGATGCTAGGTCTGTGTTAGTCGATGATGGTGCAGGATTCGGATTTAGAAGCGAACACTGCTTCCTTTCAAATTTCCACCCGGCAGAGATTGTCCACGAGGAAAAGGTATATAGGTCAGTGGAACATGCCTTCCAGGCCAGTAAGGCGGAGTTTCTAGGTCGAGCGGAGTTTGCCGAAGAGCTCCGACTCCGCCCGAATCCTTACGACGTGAAGCGCAAAGCAAGACAAAATCTGAAACCTAAGGAGGAATGGCTCAAAAAGGAACAACAAGTCCTGGAAGAACTGATGAGAAAAAAGTTCGACCAAAATGAGGACCTGAAAAAGAAATTGTCTGAATTGCCCCAAGCCACGCTGTACGAGATGACGTCTGACAGGAAGTGGGCAACTGGGGCAAACTTGCCTAGGATTATCGATCGCCAAGGTCATAGATCCACATTGTTGTCAAGCAGTTTCTCCGGAAAAAACATCTGTGGAATCTTATTGAGTCAAATCAAGAAAGACATAGGTCCAATCTAACTTCCTCTTAGCTCATGGGGTAGGTGATCCTCGATACCAACCACAAAAACATTGATCCACGCTTAAATCTGTTCTAGTGCCCTATCATCGCCCATGTAAACATGGAGTCGATAATGCTTGTTGGTGATTCGAGAGCTGGGTCTCTCGGCCCCTCTCTTCGCCGAAGTCTGGGAGCTGATGTCCAAATTACCATCTCCTCATGTCCCGGAGCTACGATTCTGCAATCAGTTCAGCTATCTACCGGAAAAATGCGCCGCTGCGCACCAAAACAAATCTTTGTTTTATCTGGTTTATGTAACCTTACTGTTAAAGATCGCACCACCGGTAAGGTAACACTTCGCTACCTTAAAGATGATGAGATGGGGGATCATCTGCTGAGAGATCTCCAGAGTTCGTATGACTACATTCAAGCTCATTCTCAACGTCACACCAATGTCTCATTCGCTCCAGTCACTGGCATGTGTATCGGACGGTACAACGCGAGAAGGGATATTCAAAGAGGAGTCGTAGATCCTGACTTAGTTCCTGTCGACGACCATCAAGACCTCTTAAACTCTCAAGTTGTAGCTGCAATAAATATTATTAGAGACTTCAATGACAGTAACCACGAAAGAACACCATGGACTCAGAGATTAATCCACCGTTATCATCCACGAAATAAATCGATTACTCATAACTATAGACACATGTCGCAAGATGGTTGCCACCTATCACCAGCCCTGCAGGACTTTTGGTCTAATGCCATACTTAAAACTTTTTCCAGAAATATTTCTTCAAATAATAACTAATTATCATGTACTGCTTCTAAAAATTCTAAAACTGTGCCAGACTATTGGACGGATAATATACTGCGACTGCTCTTAAGATAACATAAATTTCCTAGTCAAGAATATTTGTCATCCATATAACATCTTGGTACTATTTCTCTCTATCTACATTGCTTATTGCTATTGTCAATGTTGCCTCTCTTACAATTGGTGATGATACTCTTTGTCTACTATTGGTAAACAAGCCTATGGGCGTTCACGTAACTGTTAACTGTTCATTATCTTATGCACTCTAATTAGGGAAACTTCTTTGCGGTCTGGAGGAGATATCGACTACCCCTCTGCTGATCTTTAACTGTCACTTGGTTAGTGCGTTATCGTTGGCATGTCCACTCCTTGTCTCCTCCAATCAGTATAGAATTACTCTTCCCCTGAATCAACAAAAACTTCTACAAATTACTCTGATTATTATGAATATTGTCTACTATGCAGTCGACTCTGGTCATTATGAATATTGTTAACTATGTTATTTATCTACGAAATGCAGTTGACTCTGGTCATTGTGATTATTATTAACTACGTTATTCTGATCTAAGAAATGCACCTTTATATTTACAACAGGGAAGCTTCTCTTGCAATCTGGGGTGGATCACGACTTCACCCTGCTCTTCGAGAATTGTCACTTCGTTAGGGCATTCTCTTGTTCTTTAGCAGATGTTGTCCTGGTCTCCTCCAGTTGTAAAGAGGTTAGTCCTTATCTGACCATCTAGATGTTATTAATTGAATCTGAATTTCAATATATTTAATCAACTTTCGTTATGAACTATTTGTGCATATTGATATAAGTGTTAGTGCCATTGCTGACTGAGCTATCTACCTATTGGATCAATGTGGATCAATGTGGATCAATGTACTATAATATACACGCTAGTGTAATAGTATATAATCCCAGTTGCTATTTACCTTTAACTGTTGTTAATGAATCTAACTGTATTCGGTCAATTTCACCTACCCTTGTGTATATAAATTGTACGTTAATCCGGACTCAGCAGATCTTTCTAGAAAATGAAATGGATTTTTCTGTCCCCCTGATGACTTGACGGGATAACTTCGATAGTGCCCTCTCTCTTCTCTCAGGGATTCAGAGCCATCCATCTTCATCCAATTCTGCCTTATTGTCCATCTACATCTTTATTAATTCTGTAAATATGTTATCACTTATCATGGTCATCTCATCATAAATATATGTACTCGTATCTTATGTAAGTGTCCCGACCCTTGCAATCTGCACCATACCCTACTTCATAACAACCGATGGAGTCAGGGCTTGGCACCACTACCCTAAACTCTTTTGAAGAGCTATCTTCTCTCAAAGGCATCAAACTGGTTTCATGGAACATCAGGAGTCTGTTTAAACACTTTGACCAGATTGAATTACTTACAAATGATGCCAGTATTGATGTCATATGTTTTTGTGAGACCTGGCTAAATAATACTATCCATGATAATATGGTACATCTTCCAGGTTACAGCCTGCTCAGGCAGGATCGATCAGTTCGGAGAAGGGGAGGTGGTCTATGTATGTACCTTAATAATAATCTAGTAGTGGACTGTGAACTATATAAAAACTTGAATATCTCTAATAATGACATAGAGGCGCAAGTCGTCCAAATCAAAAAAGGGTTTAATAAGAAAAGCACCTTAGTAAACTTGTATAGGCCACCTAGTGGCAACACCAGAATTTTCATGGATTCCTTACAAAATCTGTTGTCTCAAGTTGACATGTCTTCTGATTTATACCTAATGGGTGATTTTAATTTGGACTACAACACGATAACTACATCAAAATCTTCCTTATCCACTGAACTTAGAAATCTCTTAAGTACATATTCCCTCAACCAATACATTAAAAGACCCACCAGATCCACTATAAAATCAAGTACAACTATTGACCACCTCTACTCCAACGCGTCCTATATGTCTGAAGCAGGTGTTATTGATGTCAGTGTATCCGATCACTTTCCGATTTTTGCAGTTCGAAAGAAGCCGAGAAACAGGTACCAAACTGAAACTTTCTGGGCAAGAAACACGAAACATCTTGACCAGAGGGTGCTAAATGAAATATTATTTAATTTGGACTGGAGTACTTTTTACAACAGCTCAAATCCAGATCATTGCTGGACCTCTCTTCTTGACAATATAAATAAATACTTGGACAGGATGTGTCCCCTTAACCCACTTAGACCCAAAATGAGAGTTTTGCTGCTAGACATTTCATATTAAATATCTGATGTAGGCTTATAGACCTGACATCACACAACAAATTTCAGACCTCTACCTATCATAGGACCAAAGATACCAGCCGTCCTACATGTAGGACGGTGGGTCAATCCACTATACATTTTTGAGGACTTTGTTTTATATTAAATCATGGATTTTATATAGGGAACCAATAGGATGCATAGAGACCAAAGTCTCAAAAAGCCATTATTTATGAATCACCCCTACCTATTGTATAACAAGCTAAATTTGAAGTATTCCATGTATAATTTCATGAATTTTCTGAATCTGAAGAGTAAAATGGCAGAAAAGCCGGGTCACATTGTCAAAATGTGCCGTTTCCATGGTAACTAGTGATTTTTGTGGCATTTTAGCAAAAAATAGGTTTTTAGTGCCCCATTTCTACACCGTTATCAGGAATGTGACCAAACTTGGGAATATTGATGATAGATGTAAGGGCTATTTGAGGACCCTAAGTCAGTGACCTTGACCAAGGTCAAAGTCATTAGATATGACCTTGAGATACAAAACTAGCAGAATTCTGGAATGTGACATGGTATTTTCTCCTAATTTTCTCACATGAAAATAGGGCAATAGGGAAAACTGATAATCTAATGTATTGAAATATGAACCAACATTAAGGCAAAGAAGAATTGGACATGCCCAGTTCCATTAGACAGTGTATTGCCATGGTAACTTAGACTTCCTTTCTACTCTATACTAAATTTTGGTTAAATCAAAATTTCATATACTAGCCTGTATCTCTGGAAGTATTTACTCCTGGGTTACAAAATTTAAGCAAGTGATAGGGCTCTAAGAGCTCTGCTATTAGAATTGCTGTCAATGACCTTTGTCAAGATCAAGGTCACCATTTTCAAGGTCAAACATGAAATTTTGTTCAAAATCCATCATAAACTGGAAACTAAGTCATAGTTACCATGGCAACACACTTTGCAATGACACTGGGCTAGGGCCAGTTTTCTCTCCCCTAATGTTGGTTGTTTTTTCTATACATAAAGATTATCATTTTACCCTTTTACCCTAGTTTCATAAGAGGAAAAGTAATGTCACATTCCAGAATTTTTGCTATTTTTGGTATTTGAAGGTCATATCCAGTGACTTTGACCTTGGCCAAGCTCACTGGATTGAAGTCTGCAGATAGCCCTCATAGATGCCATCTATGACCCCAAGTTTGGTCACATTCCTGATAATATTGTAGAAATGGGACACTAAAAACCTGTTTTCTGCTGAAATATAATAAAAAACAATCACCAGTCACCATAGAAACGGCCCCTTTTTGACAATGATTATGGGTTTATCAGCAAATTTTCTCTTCAAATTCAGAAAATGCATGTAATTTTACATAAGACACATCAAATGTGGCTTGTTATATGGTGGGAATGGGTTCCCATTCAAATTTAGCTTATGGCCGCTGGTCTAAGTTTTTAGGGTAATGAGCAGACCCAATGCTATTATGTTTTATACCCATATAGACCCGGCGTCCTACATGTAGGACGGCCACACATTTCTTCCATTTTCTCCAAGAATATTATACTTAGGAACTCAATTTTTGGCAGGGACATTGATCATACCCTAAACTATGGTCCCATAAGGTTTCATCACAATAAGAATGGTAGGAATTTATTAATTTCTGGGGTGAACTTTCAAAAATGACACTTTCCACAAATCACCTTCGGCCCTTCGGATGCAGTGATGTTACCATGGCAACACATCATTATTTAGTTCTCAAAAGTTTATAAATACTAAAATCTGTCTATGTGCATAACTAGTAGAAATATTATTCTGTTTTGAAAAGGATTTCTTGATTTCTTTCAATATTTAAAAAGCAAGTTCTGCCGTCCTACATGTAGGACGGTGGGTCTATATGGGTTAAAGAATTTAGAAGAGTACGCACGAAACCGAAATGGATGTCAGAAGACCTCATAGTCACAATGAATGAAAGAGACAGGCTCTTTAGGTTGGCAAAGAAAAACAAAGATCAAAATTTATTAATCCAAGCAAAGAAACTTAGGAATAAGGCTACTCGTGACTGTAAAGCTGCAAAAGCCATGTTTATTAAATCAAATCTCGAATTCTGCGACAAAAATCCCAAGAAATACTGGGAATTTCTGAGGCCGATTATAAACCCTGGAAAGGCTAAAAAGTCTGAAACAATTTCACTAGAGGAAGACAATTTAATGTTGGATCCCTCTGAAGTTCCGAATGCGTTTAATGACTTCTTTTTAAATGTAGGCCCTAATCTTGCCAACAAAATCCCGCAAAGCCCTGTTAACCCTCTTTCTTATTTAAATGTATCTTCTCCCTCGACAATACCTGTTTTTCGGTTTTCTGAGGTCACTCCAAGGGAAGTCTTTCGGATTATCTCTGATATCGATGTCACTAAGAACTCAGGGATCGAAAATCTACCATCTAAGATCCTTAAGTCATGCTTACTATCACTCCATCATCAATTCACCCATATCATAAACTTATCACTGTTGTTAGGTAGAATTCCGTCCATGTTCAAGGTTGCTAAGGTTACTCCGCTTTATAAAGCGGGTAGCAAAATGTCCAGTAATAATTACAGGCCCATCTCCTGTATCTGTCTTCCAGCGAAAGTTCTAGAAAAAGTGGTCCAGGTCCAAATTACAAATCACTTTGAAATTAATAATCTCTTTAGTAATGCACAATACGGCTTCAGGGCTAACCATTCAATACAACAAGCCCAAACCGAATTTCTTCAAAATGTCTATACAAATCTAAATAACAAACTTCTAAATAAAACAGTATTTCTTGACTTTAGCAAGGCATTTGATACCGTGCACCACAAAATATTACTAGATAAACTTTCTGCCTACGGTATACAGGGGATGGAGCAACTTTGGTTTTATAATTATCTCACTGAAAGAAAACAATATGTTCGAGTAAACGGAATGAATTCGAAAGAAGGCACTGTTACATATGGGGTACCGCAAGGCACGATTCTCGGCCCCATTTTATTCACCATTTATATAAATGACCTCCATTCTATTATTGAAAAGACTCATCTACAACATTATGCTGATGACACCGTTCTATATTGTCACAACCAAAATGTCACTCAGCTATATCAAAACTTACAATATGATCTAGATAAGGTTTATGAATGGTGTTCCATAAATAAGCTATCTTTGAATGTTACCAAATGCAAAGCAATGTCTTTCGCCTTCAGCTACACGGCTAAGAGAAAATCCTCTGACCCTTCTCTTCATCTCTCTCTAGGTCGTTAATCACTTGATCAAGTGCAAAATTACAAATATCTTGGCTTTACGCTAGATGAACTTCTAACCTTCAAGACACATACTCAGAACACATTAAATCTGGTTTCTGCGAAAATAGGTTTATTATATAGAGCCCGGAACTCCCTTACGTCAAAGGCCAAGCATGATCTTTATAAAATGGCTATTCTTCCAAATTTAGACTTCTGTGATTTCATTTACGATTCGGCCCCCAAAACTTTGTTACAAAAATTGCAATCTCAACAAAATCGTGCTCTCCGGATTATCTTCAATAAACATAAATTTGATAATGTAGATCATGAACACAAGCTATTGAATGTTTGGCCTTTGCAGCAACGCAGAGACAAACACATACTAGACATTGCTTTTTACCTCTCCCAGAAACCTAGTAACATTGATAATAGGAAACTCCCAACTCGAAGCCATGCTGAAGGCAGGAAGAACTTAATAGTTTTACCTTCGAATTCCTCAAAACTCACCAATTCACTTATTTATAAATGTCAACTTAGGTGGAATGACCTAAACACAGTTGCTCATAAAATACCTGATGGACCCACTTTCAAGCGTTACACAGAGAAACTGCTATACCCTTTTAACTAGATTCATTTATCTCAAACCATCATCTTATTGTTCTATAACTGTAGATTAATCACTTAATACATCTAATGTCCCTCTATTCCTTACATCATCCAGGACACACTCTGTTATTCAATATTGATCTGGTCTTCTCAGACCTAAATTGTTGCATCACTTTAACATACCCCACTAGCAGCCAAATGTTAGTGGTGAACCATAATGTTAATGGCTATAATTACTTAACTGTATATCTCTGTTCATCGCTCTGTACTTACTGTATTTTGTATTTTGTATTTTGTATGCTCGCTTCCTAATAACTGTAAAGCTAATATTATGTTTCTCAATTATGTATAACTGAGTCACATTCGCATTTTCATACATCTCGTATGCTAGTATAATTGTAACTTCGAAAAATTTAATACCTTCCTAAGCCTAACGACTTATCTTCAGCTATTGAAGAGTCATCGCCAATCGTCAACTTATCGCTACTCATAATCTGTTGTAAATTTTACATCTCTCATCTCATAATACTTAGTCACTGTTGTTATTTATACTTTATATCCGTTCTTACTGTTCTACATGTTGCAACAAAAAGTCAAGACGCTAAGATTCTCAGGCAACCTCTGGAAGAACTGGTTCAGTTTTCAACTGTAACCAGACATTGTACTACCTGATTTGTATTAAGATCTGCAAATAAAAGAATCTCTGAATTGAATTGAACATAAGAAAAGCTCAATAGTAATGTTAAGAAGGGGAGACAGACGGAGAAAGGGAGTTTCCACGACTTCCAAACCTCCGCTAATCATATCCTTCATGACGGACCAAACGAGCTTCCTCTCCTGTGCTCTCCTAGTTAACCACATTCCCTTACTTGCTTACATGATTTTATGCCCCCCTGTGTCAGAGGCAAACATTCTCTGGGCGGCAAAGCAGTGGTTCAGGCGAAGCCCATGTAATGCAATCCCCAATAATTGATATAACATTCTGACAATATGCTCTATCAATTCTTATCTTAATTCGCTCCATCTTCCAAATCGAATGAATCACAGCTTTAGAAAACATACAAATATGATTGCCATAGGTCCAATCCCTATCAAGGCAGTCATAGTAGTGGTAGTAGAAAGGCAAACTGGGTAAATATGCCAGGTAGGTTTACAAGAATATTTGCCCAAGGGTGCGTCAACCTTCAAGGAGGTCTTTGAATCGAAAGGCGCATTGAAGAATTTCCGTGTCCTTACAGCCAAGAGTGCCATACATGAAACGGGTTGAAAAGCCAGATTTGAATGGAAACCTCTGTGCGTGCGAATGGAGAAATTTCATCACGCTACTAATATATAGATCGAGTAGTAGTTCGCTTTGTAAGCACCCTTGCAAAAAGGAATCATGGCATAATACTTTTAACTATGGGCGACTATGCCAAACTGGTCCCTTCTTAAATGGATCATATAAAAGGAATTGTAGCTATCAATGTAGTTATATTCATTTATAAATGTGGTATCGATCAAGGTCATAGCTGCAACTTCTATGGTTACACCGCATCAGTGTCTTAAAGAATGTGCTATACATTATTTGAATCAGAAAAGCGAGTCAGAATTCGTAGGAAATATTCAGTAATTTTTTCTAACGTAAAATCTTTCCAAATCGCTGTTTCAATCTGGATAAAACCATTAAGAAGGCACGATTGAAATAGGTAAAAAAATCCTTTCACATCGATTATGTATCGAAATTAAAATTTACTTCATGATCTGATATATAGCTGTTTATAAGGCTCCACCGTCGGGGAGAAAATCTTCCTCGTAAGTGTGTTAAAGGTCCAGGCATGAGTTGTGTTAACTCCGAGTAATATTCCGACCGAAAAGCTGATAAGACGGTGGGAAAAGGTCATTCGGAAGAAGAAGCCGTCCTCCTTCTCCGGCACTTATTTTTTTGGCCACTTTTCGCCGCAGAAACTAATTTAAACCTTCTTCCAAATTCATTTCAGTAATCCAATTCTTCATCAGGGAATTGGAATGGCATTGGGCAGATCTGGTTTCTTCACAATTTGCAAGGGGTATCCGCAATGCCTCCCTTATGGTAGGCGACATGTGAGCGTTGGGTCCCCCTACTCATTAATTAACTTTATTTGCATTGACTAAAATGCATCCCACTCCAAGTGAGCAAATATTCCCCGGAAAACGTTAACGCAATGGTGGCCTAATCGACATATAACAATGCCTTGCTTTTAACTCCATACACTTGGAGAGCGAGGAAAAAACTTAATTTGTTCTCTCGTGTATATGTATTCCTCGAGGATTTAGATAGTAAAAAGGCTGTTGGATTTGACAGGATAAGAGTGTCATTCGGAATAAAGCGATGCCAATCTAGAGGTGGCGGAACAATTGATATTCCATATGTCACAGATAAAACTGGCCTATGCAGTGATGTATACAGTAATGAGGGCAAAAAGCTGTCACGAACTGAATTTTATCATTGGACACGATCGCAACGAATTGGATGAATGCATCCGCTCTGTTAGAAAGAGAGGAGGAGGAGAGGCAGGAGACAGGGGTATATATCAAGTGAAGGATAAAGAAACCAGAGATAGTATTCTAGTGTCATTCTAGCGAAAATTGAGAAAGGATCCCCTCAACGGGAATTGGGCTTAAAGACAAAACCCTTTATATAAAGATGTTTTTGCATATGGGGGAGAAGTATGGTACATGCACGCACGGTATATTAGCAAGGACCATATGAATTACAGTAGAAAGAGTTAGCAAATCTTTGAGGCATGAAAATCCACTCGGAAGGCTTTCAAAATGTCTGGTACTAACTATATTAGTATAAATTACATCCTAATTTACATAACCAGCCGACACTTGCTTTATAAATATACACTTCGAGAATCCACCTGTGAATTGAAAAAAAATATAACTTGGTGCAAAGACTCGAGCATGTCTAGGGAATACAGCAAAAACAGCCGTCCTGCAGAGAGGTGGAAATGCTGTATGAATGGCGAGAGGGTAGGTTGAAGCAGAAGATCCATTGGAGAAAAAGTCTGTGCTGCAGATTGATATGAGAGATAAGCAGTGAGGTACTTATGTTATCATGAGAGCTCGTTTAGTTGATTGAGTTTGATAACATAAACTGATTTATCCCGCTTCCAATATGCATAACCAGCCTTTCCTGATACGATAGTCTGGCTTGATTGGCACTTAATGGTGCTTAGTTTGCAGGGTTGCTGTACTTCGAGATCTACATTTACATCAAGGTACTGACTCGGAGGTCGATGGATGGATGGTGGGGGAACGGAGGGCAGCATTTGCCCATCGGCAGATTTATTTGTTTTGCTACCAAACAAAATCTTAACACTAATAGCGAACTAACATATATGTTAAAAAGTAGTATTAACTTTCTAATCAGTTATTATCTTTCCTATGTAAAAATTGCAGATGTTCGATATATATCGAATAAATACGATATGTGACAATGCCAAAAAGGGTATGGCCAATTTTCGTGCAGTATTTGTAGTGTTTCAAAGAATGGCTGTCATTAGATTCTGTCAGTCTATGGATAAAGGTATTTGAATCGAAAGGATCTTCATTATGTCTATTGTACAAATGATAATTATAGACAATCTGTATCCTAATAAAGCTACTTAAATGCTGTTAATATACTTCATTTTCTCAATTTAGAACTTCCATGGTATCAGAAAAGTTACAAATACAATACCACATTTACTGAACCCCTGACTGTTGAAGCCTGTGATCAAATGACTGTTCGATAGGTTGGAAAAGAACGTAACAAATAATAATAAATCTTTATTTTTTTACCAACGTTAACCGGGAATACAGCTTTAACCTGTTTAGCATGGACAAGCACCATATTGCAGCAGTTCTGCTACACAAAATGAAAAAAAATAAAACTCTGGCCTCCCATATTTAAGTATCGCAGCGTGATTTCAGCACCGGAGGTCCTTCCGGGTTAGACTGTATCGAATCGTCGGAAGGGTATCACATGACGCCCTTACTGAGAAGTAGCGTGGAGGAGTAGCCACACTACCTTGGAGTGGTGGGTGGGAAGGCAATTACTGGAGGCTAGAACGCCAAGTAGTTATTTTGTGTGTAGTGCCTGATGCACATACTTACAGATCCATAGAGGAAAGACAAATTTTGAGCAAGTAAATAAGGTCAGGTTCACCTGCTAAACGAGTACAAAAAGTGGTGCAGGCCAGAGTATGTATCCAGACATTGATTAGCCCATAACAGAGGCACATGCATGAGCAGCGAATAATGGTGAGCGATATTAAACAGTGAGTTAAAGACGCATGAGATGAGATGCATCGTAAGAATTAGATCTACAAGAAGAGGAGGTTCCTAATATCTCTGATTTCTCTCTCTCTCTGTGTCTGTCACCGGGCCCAAATGCGCGATGATGCTGGAGTACCTACATGGGTCAATGGGACAGGTAAGTGACACGTTGACATGTTAATCATGGTCGTGAATGATTGATTGGAGATCTTGTTGCATGCCACAGGCGATCATTAACCTCATGTTTATGTCATGTTAAATGTACCTTGATAGCATTTGTGATTGTCAGACTAGAATTCGGTCACTGCCAAACTACCCCAGAAAAAAAGCATTCTTTTACAGAAGCTCTGTATCATTTCATCCGAGGTGTATACTTTGATAACGAGCTTATTACCTTCGGCTATTGATCATTTTGGTGGTATCAACGGTTCTAAGAATAGAATCAGTAACGAACGACTGCTTCAGCTCATATAACTGTACTCTGATCCTATAATGTTTGCCCAGTATAATTTATTTACGAGTGGTCCAGGAAAAGTATGCATGACAATTGCATTGCTGCTATAGCCTGTATGGGAATAAAGAACGCCAGTTTAAAGATAAAAGATCAAATTAAAATCAATTGTAAATGAAATACGTTATAAATTATGAGAAAATGTAATTCTCAAAGCAATTAAATACATTTCTGACCTAAGTAACTGATGATAGTGACACGAGACCTAATTCATTGCAGTACGTTTTTTAAAAAGTTATTATTGATAGTGTGTGTCTCACCTTCTCATACTATTACAGTATGATCGCCAAGTCCTAACGGTCGCTACATCTATGACTCAGTGTACCTTTGCGAGAAACCCAGGTTTAACCCCAAGCACATAAATACACCTGATTTACTGTGCATGATCCCTATCATAAATCCAATTCCAAAGATTACCCTCGGGATATACGAGGTGAAATCAGGAGACATGTGTCATGGTCTACATAAAAGCAGTGCAATGCTGGTCCTTGACCAACTCTTTGGTTGAAAGCCTGTAGAATTCTCTGCTGAAAAACATAAATAAAGGTAGGGGAGGATCTGGCTATTTATGGGAATGATTCTGAATGAGGAAAGCGTATAAAAATGATGTGGGCAGAGCGATAATTTAAATATTGCCTTGTATTCTTGGGAAACACTTATGTCACCCCCTTTTCAAAAAAACCTAGCCATACCCATTTCGAAATAAAAAAGCTCATACAAACTACGTCTTTCTTGGTATTAAACATTAAGTTTCTTGTCCAAATCAACATTTAAGTAAATTTATTGTTCACTTATGTGTAACATTCCATATATAATATGTGTGAACTGATGAAAACGAAAGCATCTCTACTTTTCACTGGAAGTTCCTAGATACACTTAAATTGATGTATTTGGAGTGCAATAGGATCATTAAGTAAGCATTCGCACAATGCAAACACACTAAAGACAGGTAAATACGAGTCATTCAGGCACGTTCCTATGGTGAATCCACAAACCGCACAATGTAAAAGCATGCATTCGCTGTTGTTATCCTTCCCAGAATATATTTTGGCTTTGAAGAATTCAATATGTATTCTTCTCAGCAAACATCTGGAGAACACCTGCTCCATAAGGGATCTCTTTTTGTAGGCGTAGCCTAGCTTGGGTAGCTTCCATCCATTCAGTATGACATGCATGTAAGCAGGGCCGTACAGCGTATACAGGTGGTTGACGGTATAACGGTGTGACGGTATAAATCTATTTGAATGTACTTCCTGCAGCCGCCGTCACAACATGCATATTAACGCATGTAACTTTTATCAAGAGATTGACTTTGTAAAATGATGGTAGGCTGTCGGAAGCAAAAATAATTGCAGGCCGTAGTTAAGCAGATTTCTTTTTTTTGTACACATAAATTATTTTTATTCAGGTAAGATGTGTTCACAATCTCACTCTTTTGAGTGATTTTCGTCATGTCACATGCTATATTTTATGCAGTGGTGCAATAAACAGAAATAATCTACTTGAAATGTAATATTTCATCTATAAATCAACTATCTAGAACAATGAAAAATGCAAAAGTAGATGAAAAGGGATGAGTTATGAATAAAATGATGTCACCTGTCTCAATAACTACAATTTCACTTTAAATGGTGGTAGTGGTGAGAATACATGGCTGTATCTACGACTTTGCCTTGACGTTCATTTAGAGAGAATTAACATTCTTTCAAACTAACATCATAGCAGTCATCAATCAATGATTCTAAATATGATTGGTATATACCATAAATAAGAGTTATAGCATATACCGTAAATACTTTTCGGATCAAAGACTTATGTACTTCGACGCATCATTACTTCTATCTGCATTTGATCCCCACCCCGAACCAACACCTGTCTAACGTTTGTGTAGGGTGTGCTTCTGATCCTGACATCTTGAGCGAATAATATTATATTTATGAAGGGAACAGAACCATGCAGAATAAGTCTCACAATTACTTACACTCTAGTTATGTGACACACATGTATATATTTGGGTGTACGTATACTACTCCAAGCTGGTTTATTTTCCCATTCATAGTGTCATTGCAATACTTGTGAAGAATGTACCCATATGGTAAAAGCAAATGTGGGCTAATTCTCTTTGTCACGTTCAGTAACCAACAAGAGGGAAAAAGCAATCGTTGCCGTACAACGCCCCTGTGTATGCAACATAGGAAGATGAAAGCTGACAAACAGAGCCTTAAAGGTGATCTCTGAGTATAATTAATTATTCGAGGGTTGTGTATCCCGGTCGATGGGTTCCTGGAGAAATATTTCTTGATCAAACCTGGAAATGATGTCAGATTTTGCACCTGGTGCCTTGTCCATAACGTCAGGACGGGAGCAAAATTCAACAGTAATGATAAGTTCTGCACGGGTATGCGCCTGAACAGTAGATCGAGACAGAACAGACAGATCGAGTACAAGGAAAGATGAGACGATCAATGGGCCGGGTGGTAAAGGAACGATATGTAATTAGTAAAGCCATTCTTGCATACATACATGCATGCACTATTCTAACTCCACCCATCACGTTGCCTAGGCCAAAAAAATAGGTGTGTCTCCGATTTACCCGCCTCCCCTACCTAGAAAAACCTTCTACCTTTTACAAAAAAACCCGCCAGGTTTCTCGAGCCCAGAACTGCCAAAAAGCCCATTTCCCTTGTTTAAAACAACTATTATTATAAAATAGATATTTCTTTTCAGTTCCTGGGAGGTGGTTTCCTAAAAAAACAACGTTACCACCCCACTACCTAGTTTTCAGCCAGATACATCGGAAACACACCTATTTATTTTTGTGGCCCTACTTGGCATAGAAATTCATTTTGGGTGCATTGAAAATCAGTTAGGGACCTGGGGGTAATTCGGCTTCAATACCCTCAGGACTTAGGATATTAATAGAAGCAAAGACAACAATATTATTTTGACCTGGCGGACTGGGTCTGATGCCCGGAGACAAGAGGCTTGTGGCGACGTGAAAGTGACGTTATTATGGAATTTGCTGACCTGTCATGGCCGTCATGGTGTGGTTGAGTCAGTGAGTCAGTCATAATTGTTTGTGTTGCTAGCGCGATCAAAATATCAATTATCCAGGACATCCAGTGACCTTCTGCAGTCACCATGGCAACTTGCTTAAAACTACTATAGGAGGTGTCCAAAATGAGAACATCGTACTCGTAGAATATTTCATATTTTGTTTCTTTTCACTTATTGGGATAAATGTTCTAGATATAGATCTATCTATATTGCATTCATTTTTTATCACTCAAATAAGTTCTATTTCTGTCAGATGCTAATCGGTTAACTGTTTAAAAAGTTAACAATATTGTTAAGCTAAGTATGCTATTACTTGTTCTTTGTCCATTCTCGAGTTATATAGTACCAAAAGAGAAAAGTATAGAATAATTATGGTTGATTATCAAAACAATCAACAACAATCAGATTGGCAGCATTCTTTTCGGATCGCTCAATATCATGTGAAAGTACTACTATCGGAAAATACCCCCTCAGTTCAGACATGTTTTTCTCAGGGAAAATATAACAGTTTAAGTTCTATGGATATTTCTGTTGTTCACGCATTGCCATTTCCAGGCATGGGGAAACGGGGAGTCAGAGAGAAAAAGGCGGGATATATACTGATTGGAACGCTCATCATGCTTCCAACCGAGAGATGTAGGACTACAGGAGGATCATAGACAATGTTAGAAGCCGAGGTACATAGAGTGCATCCCTCCCCTCTGCTGTTCCCCAGTGATTACTTTGACAAGTACACCACCTACAGACTCAACACCTTTGGAACGACCTCAAATATAGTTTCAAATATAGCATATTCAATTATTTAATTCTTATGAATTAGCACTAAATCTGAAACAAAACATACCTGTAGTTTTACCAGATATAGATTTGACAATTAATTTGTCTATACCCTATTTATGGAGACAATTTTAATGATCCAAATGCGCCTATAGATCATGATATTAAATGCAGCATTCATTATTTCCTTTTGATGTGTGTGTTCATCATTTAGTGAATAGGTTATTGTTGACCCAAATCATTAGTATATTGATATTCTTTTGTGCTTGCGAGCTATAATTCATCGCCGTGCAGATAGGATGCTGTTCACTTCAAGCCAATCCTTTGGTGTACATGTAGGACACCTTAAGCTACAGCACTCTACCCCTTGCGAAGGCTATTTGGTTGATCAATAATTGGCATCCATACTAATATGAGGTAAATGTTGGGGTTATCGCCTGTTAAGAACTGTGTCTTATACGAAATGAACCGGCGCGAATTCAGCCTTCCTTAGCGACTGGGTGTGACATTTCACCCCACCCTCACTTTGTCTCTTTACTCACACAACAGGAGGGCGCCTTCTTAAAGGTAATAAAAACTTGAGAAAGCTTCATTCGTCAATAGTAGAAGTAATCTTACTTTTTCCAAAGTCGCTTTGAAGTTACAGACTTCTTTATTCAGACTTATTTGCAGTTGCTCCGATACACACCTTGAACTTTTACTGCACATGTGGCAGTCTCATATGTGATGTGTTTCAGGAAAATGAGTCATAAGTTGCAAAATTGATATTTTTCAAAGTGTTTTTTCTCACAAGATCACATTATTGGAATGTTCCGATTTTGGGGGAGTTTATCACTTATAACTATATCAATTTATGTATCAAATATCAGGACAATCTGTGTAATATATTCTTTCGTTTTAAAGGCCCTCATATGGACTACATTTAGTTACTTACTGTTTATTGACCCAAAGATAATATTAGAATTTTTTTTTTCAAAAATCCAAAATATCAAACTTAAAATCTAGAAATACTTATTAGATTATTAGACAGTTTACTATCATTGGAATCGGCTTGATCTCATCTTTTCAAATATAATGCTATCTCAAAACCTATTTTTTGCGACTTATGACTCATTTTCCTGAAACACATCACATATAGTATACGGATTTTGGTCTGGTTCCTCTCTCTTAGTTCCTATGTATTGATAGTCAGCCAAACTGTCGAATCAGCGTTCTAATTGTGCCAGTCTGTAATTTAACAACCTTGGAATGGATAGGTTTGAAAACGGCTGTTTGATTTAGTGTTTAAGTAATAAAGTAAAGTGTTTCAGGTAATATTTGTCTGTAGATAACCTAGAAGTGTCGATGGAGGACATTATATATATATATTTCCAAGAACTTTAATAGTCTCTAGGTTTTTAGTCTAAATTAAAAACCCCAGAACATGTCATTTTATTATTTCATTCCCATTTTACCTGTTTGAGTATTATTGGTTGCATACCTCAGATACATCATGGATGACTACATTGCAAAATATAGGATATGAGCATTGATCAGCATTTCATGCTTTATGTCCTCTGGCACATGCTTTAAAAAACGAAATCGTCAATGGGGCTGGGAGTACCATGCAATAACATCTATAGATAAGTGCATACGTATAAAAACGTATTGATGTTGATGCTGCTCTTGGGATCATACATAAGATATTTCTGGGAGAAGAAAGAAAGGGATAGATTGCCTGGATGAAGGAGAAAATAGAGAAATAGGAAAACGGTAGGGTGGAGACCGAGAGGAGAAGGGAGGCAAGGTGTATATAAAACAAGATGGGAAAGGGTAGAAAAGTTGGGAAATGATAGGAAGAGAGACAGCAAAAGGTGATAAGGGAGTGGGAATTCTGGAAATTGGGATGTTCTAACTTGTATTATAAAGGTTGTATCAACAAGTGAAAACAATGGTGTGAATTTCGCTGGAAACCAACAGGTCACGTATAAGCTTTCCTTATGGAGGTATTGCGGAACCCTTTATTCCTCCCTCTATTTAACACCCATTTTCCACCCTACTTCATTCTAGTTTCATTCTTGGGTTTTGGGCTCCATTATATATGTGGTCTTGTTCCATCTGCTCATTTTTCACTGCTTCCCAAACCCAACCCCCCATCCTCCTCACGAGCAATTCTTGCCAGTCCACTCGGGACCACGGATGATAAATCCCTAACGCCGGGCGATGAGACTTGCAGCCTGTTTCCCTTCGTGCAGGATTTTCCGCCTGCCGACCTAAGGAAAACCACAATCCATCAGTCCCCCACCCGCGACACTTTCACGGCGTATTTCCTCCCTTAGTGATCCTTACATGGGCCCGCTGTACCCCCAAAACACAAAGAAACACCCAACCCCTATCAGCTATCACAATTACCTGACCACCAATGTCACTTGTCGTCCTCTTATCTTATCTGATAAGCAGGTGTATCTGAGCCAAAGGAAAGATAAGAACGTGATGAAAGTAGGCCAAGAGGGTATCATGGGGTTGTTTCCTGTTATCTCCGGAGCCAGCCGAGCATGATACCTGCTTTGAATCACTGATATGAGAGGATAATTGATTTGTTTTTCCTGAAAAGATCCTTGAAGCAGGACAATGATGAGTGCAATAAGAGGGAATAAAGAGACATGAGACATGATAGATTCCCTCCTGTGTTTTAAAGGAACACATACATTTAATGTGTGGGCATCAGAGGCAGAGAGAAACAAATATTTTTCTTGTAATTTTGTTATTAGCCATGGGCCTTTTAGCACCAAAATAAAAGATGTAACCCTCTTCAAATCAATAGTGATACTTATAAAGTGTGCGCGATGGTGCATTTAGCTCAAAAACAAGAAACGTTAGTGCACTCTGCTTCTGCCTCCTTGTAAACAACTCAATCTTCACAACTGTTTATCGATATACACGATGACAAAATTGTCATATTTTCAATGGAACGAATTACACGTACATACGCAAAGGACTCTTTGAATATGGAAATATGATATCAAGTATTGGATACGCATTCATGAAAAAAATACCCTTGAAGACGAATTGAAACAAGATAGACCGGACCTCAAATATGGCGGAAATGAATCGCATGAATTGCTTAATAAAGTGGCTGCTCAGAGGGAAATAAATGATATGGGATTTTGCCACAGTATATTTATGGGAGACTAACGGAGTGTTGAAGCAATGTGACCTATTACACTATTGAATGACTGAATCGGTCCCTCAATCACACGAATAGGAATTAGGTAAGCTGGATCTAATCTCCTCATTGGCATGTATTAAGAAATATAAGTCATGCCAATCTCAATCACATCTTCTAAACTAATTTGTATATAAACTGAAATCTCGAAATATATTTAGCAGTACTTAGCCGTATGTATGCCTATTTCGTACGTTTCCGGCATTCAGTACATATATAGAAGCCTACTGGGTGATCCTTCTTTAAAAGATCTAAGGAGATGCACTGCATGTCCCTACGATGATGCGATAGGGGTAAAAACTCAAATTCCCATACGCATCCTACTGCCTAACATCTTAAATGATTTCAAATGAAATCAGGCACAAGGGACTAATCAGAGTAGTGTATAAAACACCTGGGTGTATTAAATCACCAATGGCCTGGAAATAATGCTAAACTAATGCACTACCGCCTTTTACTACAGAGATAAGTAATCCGCGAGGGGGCTGTGCTTACTCTTGCAGTGTCCTAAATGGTGAAAATATTCCTGTTTTCTATCTCGATGCAACGAGACATTTTTTCTTTTTATCTCTTTGAAGAATAATGTAGACAAGGAGTTTCTTTCTCGAGATTTAAAGGAAAACACATTCGGGTTGAGTTTTACTAACAGCAAATATAAACCAGTTTAACATGTTGGCCTGTACGTGTACATGTCCATATTAGCATCAATTGAACTGATATATATATTTTGACTGATGTAATTTCAAATGTTAGAGACATAGCATGTTCCGAATATTGTGCCCACCGTGTTGCTCTGTGATAAATATACATCTAAACCATTCATGTTCCTGTCAACAAGTTGATATTAGCTACAGCAGAAAAGGCCAGACCTGTGATCACAATGAGAATGAGTGTAATATATCTATTAGGGCAGTTCCTGAAATGTCAGGACATTCGTTAGAATCTTTGTAATCAAGGATGTGTGATAATGGTTTATTGCAAGATCTCCTACCACGAATTCCTTTATGTGATACTGTAAAACAGTGAATTGCTGTGCAGATATTCTCATTACAGCATAGGGAACCTTTGTGTGATATCCTAGTAAAGGTCATACGTGGACTCATTTAATGATCTCTCGTCTTCACAGCCATTAATTAACGCAATAAGTACATGTCGTGGAAACGTGCAGTGAACCTTTTCGATCATTAATAAATATATGATATATTATGCAAATATTACTTCTCATTTAGGATGTGTTGCTTTCAGAGAAATCGCTTTGCTTTTGGTATAGTTACACGATCGATATATCCTTGGATTTGATATGCAAAACTGTGAAAAAGAGGTTTAATTTCAACTGCTCCATTTCATTCGTTAACGTATGAGAGCTTGTGACCTTGTATTACAGCTTCTATACACCACCTCCAAAGAAAAGCCCTTCCTTAACAGAGACTGCGCTATAAGTGTAGATTTGACATAACTACGATTGTTTAGGACGCATGTATCACGTCCTCCATGCCTCCGAGGCTGGTTCTATATGATACTTTATCTAAGGGAAACTGATATTGTAACGTCAACTGTGTTTTGTCTCAATTGGCTTGCCCAAGGCAATTTATTTCACACGACAAAAAGATTTAATGTGTTCTTTCTTCATTTTTTTAAAAATATATAATGAATGAAACATCATCCTTCCCCACGATCTTGAAAACGGTTATGACACAAAATACAAATTAATCTAGACAAACCGCAGCTAAAATTAGCTTGGTTGGAATAGAATATGTCAGTTAAGTTACTATAGACAGAGCTCTGATGCGACTGACTTTTAGCGTCATCCGGACATTCTAGTCGAAACTTTAGGATCGGATGAATTTTATGAGACCTAATTTCGTTTCAGCCGACGATATTCAAGGTCTTGGACTAGATCTAGCCGAGCGCCCACCCGACCGAATAGAGATGTCAATATTTCCGCTTCTATCAAAGATATCTTAATCATGAAATGCTTTCAATGTAGGTGAGGAAAAGGCCGATTGATTTGTACCGCAATCAAACATCAACTTGTTTTAATATACTTCAATAATTTGAAAACCGCCCATTAAAGTATCTTTGCTGTGTATTTTCTTCGTTGTGACACTATTTCAAATGGAAAACTATGGGTCTACACCATTAGACGAAGATTAACACACAAATCTAGAAGTGTGTAACCTCTTTAATCGGTTTAACCGTACATTTTTATTTTACCTCTCGCCTGACGAAGCGTAATACCGGTAGTTCGATGGTAGGTTCTCCTTTCTCCAAATGTATATGAAAAAATGAATTTATACAATGACCATACAAGGTTAACAACACATCATTGCAGTTGTCTATCAGTACAAATGTTCCTTTTTGTCTGAACTTAAACAGCACCAAAAACTATTTGTATAGATTTACTCTGGAATAGATAGATAATATATTATACCCATGTGTGCATGCACCTCTAAACTGTGTGACTAATTAATAACTTTTAGAATGGGAATGAATCATGAATATCTAATAATGTTGCCTAACTGGACCCTGAAGGCATTTTTTGTTGTTGTAACGTTTTTATTCATCTATTAGGCACATATCGATGTTACCATCTATTTTCGTTTGTATCCTTGATGAATCTTAAGTATTAATACTTTCCGTTACATAGTAAAAGTCTGGGTGGTTTTTTTTTTAAAAAGTTATTTTTTATGCAAGATGTGGTAGCATTTGACATCAACATACTACTAAGTATGAATTATATGATAGGATATATATTATCTGAGGAATTAAATAGTGTACAGCCTTCATTGGGTTCTCTATGTATACATTTCTTAAGATTTGATTTAGACATAAATTATACATTTGTCATGGTGTTAGTACATAGCATTCCTGCTAGCCCCCAAGTTCCCCAATGTACATTTATTATCATTTGATTCTGCTGTTTCATACAAAACCGCAGAAATCTATATTTATCATGTTATTGAATGCAGTTTCCTTCCAAACCGTGACACAATGCAACACAAATAAATGAAACAAAAATAAAAGCAAATGACACAATCATCCTGGTTTAAGATTTACGCCTACGGCACACGGATGTTACAGATATTGACTGTATGAAAGGGACATTGACAGATGTTAGAGTGTTTTCTTAAACAACAAGAACAATTTAATATTGAGTACCTAACGATTCTTATTCAGATGTGACATTTCACAGAATTAAAGTTGTTTCACAACATCGCAATTACTGTATTCGAATGCCAAGTTTTACATTATGGCCCTGCGTACTATGACCTACATCCTTATGCCTTTCGCAAATCAACATTTTGAAATCAAAGAAAATCCCATTTCTGCAATAGAGGTATGCCATTACTAACCTACTATACCATGGTAACGCTTACTAAATTCCATATACAAGTTCTTTAGGGTTCAATACATACTTGGGGTATGGGATATAATAACATTGTATAAGCTAAGGGAAGGATTTTGTGAATTCCTACATTTTTATTCCCTTTATTCCGGTGGGAAATTCCTACGGTAAAATGCATTGTGTGTATATATAGGCTATTCCTTCCCTAGTCCTAAGGAATTCCATAGGGACGACTTGAAAGTGTTCCTTGATTTTTCACTCTTTTCATGTTTAACTCAGAGGAAAGAATGAAGAAAATTACTTCAGAGGGAAAACTTCTGAGGGAAATTACTACATAGGCAACAACTACAAGTATCAATGTAGGAAGTTCCCACGGCCACAAGGGTCAGTTTCTAGCTCACGCCTGTGGATCTAAATTCTAATCCATTCAGGATAATCTACATCATATCTAAAGGTATAAGAAAAAGCGTTCTAATATTTTACCAAAATTATCACTTCAATTTGTAAGAAAGGTGTTATAATAGTCTTTAAACCCCCCCAAATGAGTATATCTTATGAATCCTATTTACCTTTTACCTTGCTTACCATACCTGTACAGCAAGGCATATTCATACGAGCTTTCAATGCTATGTAGGAATGAATGAAAGGAAGGAAAACATTTCCACACGAACATTCCTTTGCTTAGCTTATAATAAAACAGGGCCCTGACATATAGATTTACATTACACATGTTCTCTTACTAGTCATTAGAGAACTGCAGAGATCCAACATGCTACTTTTGGATGTGATAGGAAGATGTAGACTAGACATAGACATGAGCTGGCTATATGAGCTGCTAGTAAGTGATATAGTATATAGTCAGTTTAGATAGATTCACTCAGGCACGGTTTGGATTTCACCCCAACAAACATATGATAACGAGTATTATAAGAAAATTTTTATTTTTGTACACCGAGCACTGCAGTGCTACCTGGCGGTTGGGGTGCATTTTTCAATTTTGATGTAAGAGAAAATGTTATGCCCTAAATGAATAAAAAAAACCCCCAAAATTAAGTGACCAATGGTCCCCTGAAACGTGACGTCATATAGTCAAGGGGTCATTGTGACCTCACAGGCAGCGTGGTGGTGCTTTCTCTATGGTGGTTCATCTATATATTCGGTAACCTGGCTGGTTCTCTTGCTATACTATACATTAAATTATATATTGTATATAATAGGCGACTTTACAAATTGACAGTGGTGCCATAGATAGAGTGGTGGTAACAACGGGAACTCCGAGCTAGGCGTGCGGTCACACAGTTGCCCTATGCCTTCAGCATAGGCTTCAAACTTTCACCTTCTTTCTCTCTCAAATACTAACTTTTGTTATATTGTCTGCTATCCAATATTATCAGATGATATGTTTAGAATAATGTTGCTTAACGACAGCTTGAATTATCCGCTAGATTTTAAAATAAAGCAAGTTTTGTCAGAGGTTATCAAGAAAAACAAGCTATGAAAGAGGAGTATGGGAGGAAGGGGGCAGTGGCTGTAGGGTTGACGGGTCCAGGTGCGTCCTCTAGTCAGCAGGGGACTGGAAGCAATATGTGCCCTGCTAGTGATGTGAGTCAAGCTGTCCACGCATGCACCAAGTGGTGGATGTTAATCCCGCACTCACAGCTAGCAGCTGGTAGCAGAATATATGAACTGCCCTATCATATGATACAGTTCATAATGCTACTAAGTGGTACAATTATAGTAACTGTAATTTAGTGTAGTGTGTTGAATAAACAACCTGCAATAGGCTCTAGATCTGGTATTATCAGTTTCAATGTAAAATCATTTTGTAATATTCATGTATCATGATAATATTATATAGTCATCTATAGGTATGGTATTGTCATCGAGTTAAGTATATATATATGCCTTATGTATTAGCATGCCTGAATGCTGTGGTGACTCTCTCTTAAGGGGTACCCTCACAGAGCTCATTTTACGGCCGATTTGGCCTTAAGGTTATGTCTACGATTTAATTCCAACCCCCGATTAGTCGTAGGATCCTAAGACTAATCATAGGACCAATATTGTGCTACTATTTGTTCCCCGAGTCGGCTGATTCTGTTTTTACCACGATTTGGGACACGATTGGCACCACAATCAATCGTAGACTTTGAAATCGTATGATTTCGAAAACCGATCCAGTGTGGGTTCCCCTTTAGTAACAATGCATAGACTATACTACATAACACCGCTCAATGTTGTTTTTGTTTGGGGAAGACAACCTTCATATCTCACCCGTTTATTTAAACCTCAAGCACACACAAATGCGCGTACAGGGATTCTACAGTTTACTTTTTATAGTAATTATAGTCAGATACAAAGAGTAAAATAGGAAAAAAAGATATACAGCAATCAGTTTGTATATGAGAATTCATTATTCTATTGTCCTAGAATCGTGGCTAGTTTGGGGCATGGAACCTGTTGGGTGAGACCATTAAAGGCTACAAAACAAACTAGAGTATGGGCTTCTCTGAAGTTGACCTTCTCCTGGGTCCAAAACACAACCACTTTCTTAAAATCAAGTTTTATTCAGTTTGAGCCAGGTATATCATAATTATATAAAATATTCTCAATTGTCAACAAGCTCTCCAGATCATCCAGACGGTGGTGGTCATCTGGATCCTGAAACCATTAATTGGTGTCGTCACCATTATATTATGCAGGGTCAAATACTAGATATATAATAATACTTATCCTTGTGTAGAACAAAGCATACATATATCATATACTGGTACGTGCATTACCGACCAGGCATGCGCTTTGCTACATTTGCTTGTCAATCGCCCAGCATTAAGGACGGGCAAAGATGCAGTAGCCACATCAAAGTGAGATGATTTGTCGCACATCCAATATTGCAAGGTGGCGCTAGTATTACCATAGACTAAAAGGATAAATAGCCCTCGTTTAAACATCAGCGCATAATAACGCTGGCACTAACTACAGAGAGACATATATGTATATAATAAGGTTTGGGTATTATAAGATTGCTATAGGGAAAAGTAATCATAATTTATAAAACTGATGAAAATAATATAATTATATACAGTGTCATTCTATAGGATTTCAATTTCATTAACTTTACATTTAGTTGGGAAGATTTACATAAGGTAATTTGATGTCGAACAATCAATATATATGTTGTCTTATTTTAGGGCAAAGATCTTGGTACATTATACATTGACAATATATAATGTTCATATTCATAGTGTCACTAAATAGTAAGCATTATATTCTTATTCAGTGTTGAAAGTTATTGTCTCATTCGTTTCTCAATGAAGGGAATAACAAATATACCCTATGTTAAAACACATTCCACAATCTCAAGTTCTTCAGATCTAAGGACTTGCATGGTTAAATATTACCATAGTAGTTGGCTTCATCCAAAAGTCTATATTCTAAGGGGAAATGCGTGCCACTTGATAATGTAAACTAATTAAAAAATATGAACCGGACTAATAGCCGGTCCATATGTAATTATACAGTCTATTATTCTTGTATAACCTTTTTGTAGTATGCAAATTCTTATTTCAACCCGGTGATCAATAGAGATATTTGAGAACCAAGTTCTAGACCCCGAGGGGACTCTTTTTCAAAGTAAATCGATAAAAGCATTTTTGAATCTATGGCTTCCCTGTTTTTGAGTTGAAGGAAATTGAGTTTCATGCTTCTAATAAAAATGAATAGTATGGAAATAATATCAGGACTAGAGGACTGAAATGAGATATTGATTGAATAGAAAATCTAGGCCGGTAGAGACTCCTATCCTCATGAGAGGCTTAAGTGGTACATTTGTCGCGAACAGCACAAAGTCAATACAGACGGTTAATTTGATAATTAAGTTTTCTGTTTTTCACCTTCTAAAGCAATTTCCACAGGGTGTTTGCTATAACTTTATTGTAATAGACATCTCAACGTTATCTGAATTGTGGAATTGGAGGGCTTTCATATTGAGCGAACATATAGACTCTTGCCTTTAGGATATGCGAAGAAATGAGAGGGAATACATACATATACTATGGGTCATATATAAGGAAATACATTATTGTAGCATTGATAGTGTATCCCAAGAGGGAAGGCTGGCTTTGCAGGGGTGACGAACGAAGATGACAAACGACGTTCGACATAAGGCCGAACATCTCTTGCAAAAGCAGGTATTTTTTGAGAGACTGGAATTTGCATATGAAGAGGGTTCGCATGTCATCATTGTCATAGTTCCAGTCTTAGAATAAATACAAGTATATTGAAGTGGTAGAATCCAGTCTTTACTAACCTCATGACCTTGCGCGGATATTATATCAAGTATATAGAAATAACAGAGTGCTGAAGCGATATTCAACATACCTCGTCTAAGTGAGTAATCTATTTTTTAGGATTCAGGAAGATATATTTCAATCTTTGGGGATATAACTATTATATATACTATATATATAACCTTATTACCATAATGATTTAACTAAGTATATATACAAATATTTCTTCTTGCCAAGGGGATTGAATTCGAGTAAGCATACTCAGATACCTTGGATGTGTCGCAATGGTATACACCATTTAGTAAATTATTGCAAGAAAGGAGACGCGTGAATTGGGGACTGGCATTGCCGCCATTTTGAATCTTGATTCGCATGGAATTATGGGACTAATGGTACCGTGGAAAATCTATTGAAAAAATGCCATGTTCAGCATGGAATATTTATCAATGCTCTAATGAAAATATCCAATTTCATAACACAAGATTTCCCATTTCCCATTATGTATTTGCTTTACATGGATCATTTATACAAGCTATGATATTGGTGAAAACATTCTTGCAAATTTCGATAAAATGTTTGCGAAATATTTGTATGTCAGGTATCATCAGAAGCCATCCCAGCATGCATCGTAATATTCATACCAACTGGCACATGAATATCCCCTATACAAAGCGAGCTATAATGATTAGCATGATTTTTCCACGGCTCAGAGTTACTTTCTCATTCTGGTAATAGGGATAAAGTGGCGTGAGAGCAAAGTGCGATCTTGAGTCAGGGCTGGGTAAAACTCCCACAAGGAAATGAAATTTCACTGATTTACCCTGGAGGAGTGATCCAATGGGAAAAGGCGAAAACAGGATCCGGCTGGAATATTAAATAACTGGTAGTTGGATGAAAGGCATTGAATGGTATTGACCAAAGTTCTCTGCACGCAGTTGTTTGATCTTCTTAGATCCTTGAGGGGACCGGGATACCGATGGAAGTGTGTTATTTTTTAAGGTTCATTGAGTGTTTTATTTCCCCATTTTTAAACCAGACTGACATTTTATACCCACACATCAATCAAATCGCCCCTCATTTATGGGACTTTCTGGTGGGCCGCCCCGTAACAGCCACACTTTGTTGACATAAAGGCAAACAGCAATATTCCCAATGCTTTGTCTTTTTAATTCAAATTGCAGGAGGACCACAGTTAAATAAACCCAGGCATTTCAATGGGGATCAAATTAAAAGATTAGTTCGAGGGCCGGGCGAGGAAACAACGGATCCAGCCATGTGCTGGTGCAAACGGGCCTTAAGTGGCTGAAAATGTAATTAGAGAGCAACAGAATGGGAAAATGGAAATGGAGTGAATAAGTTGAAGAGCTACCAAAACATCCAGCTATTAAAATTGGAAAACCCGGTCACGGGCACAAGCCGCCTGTTTTCCAGGACCATTTTCATGCAGTTTTGTAGAACAACGTAATCCAAGGTTCATAAAAGTTTGCGTTTAAAACAATGGCTAACACAATTTAAGCATTCACCGTTCAAAGCTATTAAAATTGGAAAACCGGGTCACGGGCACAAGCCGCCTGTTTTCCAGGACCATTTTCATGCAGTTTGTAGAACAACGTAATCCAAGGTTCATAAAAGTTTGCGTTTAAAACAATGGCTAACCCGATTAAAGCATTCACCGTCACAGATGCGCAGTACACATCAACAACAATGCAGTCATTTGCAATTCGCATTCAAAACATTTATAACACAATTTGGCAAGCGAGGCAATGCTATCTGATATCCAAGGACTCTTCTCCAAACTAAAGCAGGATGGTCGTTCCGACGGGGTGGGAAGGAAATGCGCTCGGTGTTGATATTATCGTTCGATGTGAAGCAATAATGATTAAAAAAAAGAAATATATGGGATATAATTATTGTTGGCAAAAGAATATGCTATTTAGAAAAGATATTTCGTTAGAGATTTTATCATCAAAGCAAATAATTATAATAACTGAACGGACAGTATTAATATTTTAGCCATCAATTGTGATACACATATCTTACATCTACCGTATAAGATATAAGGGGAATTCCAAGGCAATCCTTTATTGTGTGAGTTCGTACCCCCCCCCCCCCCACCCCCACCCCAGTGTTTAAGCGAGGCATTTGCCTATCATTGCCTCTCACCCTTGCTTTGAACAACTCGTGATGGAGCAACAACTATTGCAACACCCGCTGCTGCCGATGGACCCACTCCAACGCCGCCACCATCGCCTCCACGCCACCCATCGCTAGTACATAGGTTCAGGAGAAAAAGCAAGTTTGCAGACAGATGCTATTGAAGTGCGGCAGCCCTTCAGAAGAGTGAGTTATCCGTGAAAACAATTGCATTCTGTAATGTAATCGTGTCAGGGAAACGAGCCTTTCTACAAAAAGTACAATGTGAAGGAAGAGCGCGAGTACAGACTATGTGGTATGGCAATTTTTTCCCCATTCTAGTTGAGAGAGGCCGCTTGGTAGCAACGCTGCAGATGTCCCGCGAAGCCACCTTGCCATCACCATACCACCATAGCCACGAGTAAACACACACGCGACTTTCTCCCATACTTATCCATGTGCCTCATCATATGTGATATGGGCTGGAGACTTTGTTCCACCCCTGTGTTCCACCCGTGAGAAGTGAGTACACATTACAAGGCAAGTTGCAGTTGGCAGTCTTTGGTTCTAAAGGTTGAGACATTATACTTCTTGTGTAGGAGATTATTCAGAGAGGATCACATATCATCATCACACGTCCCTGGGACTCTTTGAGAAGCCTGTCACAGTGCACCCAAGGCCCAGTCAGCCTTGCCAGCCTCCTGACTTCACACAACACCTCTTTCTCTGATCTCGATTCACCCTGGAGGACAGTGACACTCCACCTGGACTTCAGACTACATATCGAGATACAAGATCCAAGACTGCTCCTCTTATCCACGAGGAACCTGCGTGGGTAAAAACGGTGGCAAGGGATACGTGACCCTGAACTGACCTCGTGGAGGCAGGCATACATTGAATTAATGGTATACATTGAATTAATGGTATCGAGAATACCATTATCTCAGTGATAAAACCCCATTATTGGACACATACCATGGTATGTTATCTACACATATTTCTTTAAGTATCTCAACGGTATGCCAAATTGCCATATATATATATGGGAAATCCATAATATTTTAAAACAGTTTTATTTATAATCTACTGACTTGAGGGAATTGGATGAACAAATATAGGTGATTCATCTGATCAGATATTGACTACTGCAGGACTTGCGTCGAACAATTGGATTCAGTGCAACAACCTAACGGAATATATATTCTCTTCCAGACTTTGTCAGCAAAAAAAATGTATTGAATGAACATTAACACAAACGAAGTACCTATACAGGTTCTAATACTGCTCATAAACTGAACAACTCAGACTCGTCAGTAGGCTTCTACCAGCCTGAATGATACATGTCTGTATCTATTTCCTGCCGTTGCCTGCATCATTATTATCCAGGGAGAGTTCTTATAAGGTAGGTGTATTTGACGCGGTTACTATGTGTCTTCCTCCTTCCTTCTACATATTATTATTATGGTCAGGTAGGAGAGGATCTTGATGAATGGGTTAATAATTAATTTTCTAGCATACATATGTCTAATCAACTATTCCAAGGACCCACACCGTCGAGTGCCAACGAAAGGTTAATTCATCTGGCATTTTCGTATCCTCTTCTTCACAATCCCCATATGTGAATACCATTAATACCTGTGGTCATTTCCTCCATACGTCAAAAGGCGAAGACCCAGTGAATTAGTATAATATGATGGACATGAAATGTAGACCTGTCCTGTAACGGACTTTACTTACCACATTTCCATTTTCCTCAAAGATCGACCCTCCTCCCAATTTTATCCAGGCCTTCAAGTACCATATATACTCGAAGGAACACTTACAACACTTTAGGATATCATGTATTTATTTATTTTCTACGTTTGACATGAGAGGAAACTTTTATATCCTGGAAGAGAAGCACATAAAAAAGAATGATTCATGACTACCTTTAGTGATATGCGTACATGCCATGTTAGCTACCCCGTGCACACTATTGGAGCACTCCGGGCGATGATTTCGTTTCAAATCATGAAAGCAATTAAGCTGTAGTTTTAATTCTGGTCAAGGATGAAGCAAACACCACTGGGGATAAAGCAGAGGAGGCCTCATGCTTCTGTTGGGATAAACAACTAAAAAGTCCCTATCGTATATACTCAATCACAGTGGACAGTGTTATCCTTTTATTTTAAAGCGATAAAAGCCGAAGGCTTATATAGAGATCCTGCATTTGTGGTGCTATTCATAGAAATTCATCACACAAATATCTATGCTTAACGGTGAAAGTGATACTACACTCTTTTATATATAATGCTTAGGATATTAGCCCTGCATCATATATAGAACTACTTATCTGCGAGGTGTTGTATAAAAAAACAGAGATCCCATTGTACTGAATTCATGGCATTGTATATAAATGCAGATATGATGCGATGGGGGAGATAGGGTAGGGCGCCAGTGGATGGTGCGACAACACTTAACAGTCCATCCGGCTGTGACAAATTCCTGGAAGACTAGACAAGATGCAGTCACAGTACATCATCAAGGCACTCCTACATGGAATACCTAAGCAATCATAGGCCTTTTTGAAGCTGTACACCGCGGGCAGTGCTATTTTCAGTTTCTTATGTATGGCGGTAATCCAATACGGTTGAAGCAATTGAGTAAGAAAGTGGCCTTATCACTGCCTATGTGTACGAGCGAGCTACATACATCCTTTACTGTCATTATTCATCGAAGTTCAAAATTCAAACATTCCATGTCTGTCGTTGTGACTAAATGCACTTTCAATGTATAGGATTCTGAGGCTATGGTGGATCGAGGAAGCATCAAGCGACATAATTACAAAACCCCTCATTTTATTCATCTCTAAAACCGAGTGCCTTGACATTTAATCTTTCCTAGTTAGGGTGACAATCGAAGAATTCATTCACGTGGAATGGGAAACGGATAGAATTACTGACAATAACTTAGTATAGCTGCTATTTCTATTTCTACCTCTTTACCTAAACCCAACAAATATCGACAAAAGGAGAAGTTTAATGGTAAGTGGCATTTGATAGTTGTTTAGGGTTTGTAAAAGCCACTAATGTACCTTTCAAATGGTACAGCTTTGTACCCGAAGTGGCTTCTGTAGGTATTTTACCTTTAATTGCGACTTGAGCACTGCGCATATTCGCCCACACCCATCCCTCCGAGGGATTGAGATGTGCTTCATTTGATAGATTTAAACTATTCCTCTCTGTGTTGAATGTAGGTTTTTTCTTAGGTACTTACCGCTAAGATCGATTGGTGAAACTGGCTTGAATAAAATAACACTCTGCGTTACATGATCTCTAATCTATGCAACAGGAGTGCAGAAACGGCTCTTGAAGGGCTAAAATGGACACGTGGCTCTCTTTTGAAACCTGAAATAGGAATGCGAATCAATCTCCTCATTTATACCGAGCTTTTGATGTATCAAAAGCAGTAGCTGCTAGTCAATGATGGAAGAACTGTGTGGTAGGTAGGTGTTTGAAGTTGCTAGGATATGAATTACTTTTTTAAAAAGAACTATCCTCGATTTTAAGCGCTACCACACGTGCGATGCTATCATCTACATCACCAGATTGATTTTGAAGACTTGTTAGAGTTAACTATGCCAGACTCTGTATGTAGTCAGAAATACTTATCTAGTCTTTATTCTCTTTCTCGATATATTCAGGTGGCAGTGCTATAGAAACAGTATCAAAGCTGTATAACACATGTTTGAGCTGTACCTAACATTAAGATTATATCGCGATGTCCCTGGCAAATGAAAAATCAACATACATGAACTATGCCACTGCGGAAGCTGTGATAATGTTTCTGGTATCGTAGTTGTACATCAATTGAGTCTCTATGGGTATCGTGCTAACTAACTCTAACTAACTGTTTATAAACTTACATTTGAATGAATCTGATGAGGATATTATATATGTGATGGCATGGTAATATAGTTGTTCATGAAAATACAATTGATATTAAATGAACCAACCTTTATTTGGGTGGCAAATATTACTCCTATAACTCATGTTCGATACCATTTTATTTCTACCCCAGTTTTCACGTTTTTCGCCAGCGCTTTGATAACACTATCTAATGATATGATAGTTTGGGATAGAATAAGAACAAAATAGTTCAGATGGCATGTAAGTTGCGTATGAGAACGACAATTTTGCATTCGACAAAGATTTACATTTACACATCACAAAAAAGCCCATAAGCATGTGTACGTATGAAATATAAAATATAAATTATATACATGTATATAATATATTCATAATTTTAAATTGTGTTAAAATGTCTACGCATCTCTAAACTGCAGAAAATCCTAGGGAAGGGTGAAAACTTCTTTGAAAAAGATTATATATATCTATTTCCACAAACACACAGGGTATTACATCAATTATGTAAAATAAATTGGTTGGCGAATTGCTAACAGTTAAGATATGTTGGATTTCAGGATTTCAGTGAAAATGATTCGCATCTACTTTCAAATCTGACCCTGGTGTATGGAATTTCACTTTTAATCAAGAATTCCTTCAGTGAGAAAATAATGCTGACCTAAACATCGGGAATTGAATGTTTCTCACGGATCCTTTTAAACGGATAATCAGTCTTAAGCTAGCTTTTCGGCATTGAAGTATACAAGTATTGTATCTTAACTGAATACAATAACAACATTTCGTACGATTTATTCATTATTTCATAGACCTACACATTCGTCAAACATAATGGCCTTGGGGAATAGACACTCCGATTTGTATATAATATATATAGAGAGAGAATCCGATGTATGCTGTTTAGCTACTTTTACGTTACGTCCTTTTACGCATATAACTAAATGATTGAAGCATAACGAACTATATATGATTAAATATGTCAGGAGGAGAGATCAATCATTTCCATTAGCCACACAGTGTACAACTCACCATCAGCAAGCAAGACCATTAGAGATCGTATACATTATACGCAATGTCTTCTGCAAGATGTACTGGGTTCTAAATATTATTTCTATAAATCTCAATATTGCAGAGCTAAAACTGTATCAAACTTTCTACTTTTTGTTCCGTTCCTTTTCAATCCATCTAATGGACATTTGGCCGAAATATTGGGGGATGTTCTCGAGTTGTCTTTGCTGCAGGTCTTCGTAAAAGTCTTTTTTCTTAAATAAGTTTTATTGAGCACATTTTCATAATACATGATACTCTTATGAGACTCAATTGAAAAAGAAAAGAAAAAAGAAAAACATTCATATTTCCGAGAACCGCCGACATCTTTTCTGTTGTGATTTCACTTATTATCGCTCACCAGCGCATGCAGACTTTGTCTCGGAGGATTCAACAGATCGTGTAGCTCATATATAACGGTAGCAGATTATTGACAACTTCACTCTGTTGGTCAATCAATGCCCCCGTTGAATAACAATGTGTGAGTTCAATATTAATACATGTTAATACTGAAAAAGCTACTGACAGATTGTTATGCAACCGGGGCAATGAGTAAGTTTGGTATTATAGTTTGTTTATCGCATTTGCTGAGAATGTAGCTTTAACAGATTTCTTATTGAAATTCGAATACAAGAGATACACATTAATCTCTCCGAGAGATCAAGAGACAAACATGGTGATTTTCTAGGCAAAGATTTATAACAATCGTTACCTTGTATCTGTATAATCTATCATATCTATAATTATGCATGTGGTCTGGAGCCGGTGACCCTACTATTCCATCTTCAATTTTTCAATACCATATAGTCCACAAGGTTGATAGGTTCGGTGCTCTTTCAACTTCACATTGACTAAGAACATCCCCTAGGAGAGCTAGGATACAGAGCAATCGTTACACAGGTAGCATATATACCAACCGTATGCTAACCTCTGAAACATACCATCATTATCTCGGTGAGTCCACACATCGTTAGTTTTCTTTCATCAAAGTTTCATTGATTAAAAACTAAAGTGACGTGTTGATTAAGGCGATGTTTTTGCTATGGCCAGTGAATATTAATCAGATATGATATGAATGGTGAGTGCATTCATTTTGTGGAACGAGGAGGCCCAAAAATCACAATGAACAAAGTTCATCTCTGGCTTCACACCTTCATGAAATATTCAGAGAGTTCCATTCAATTTTTATTAGGTGTCATTCCCCAGGGACCATTTCCTCAAATTTAATAGAGGATCATTCCAGATATTGGTCTCATTTCAGTGGAGTCCTCCCAATTCCGCTTTATTGAACTATTGTAACATCCACAATAAACAATAAATCTCATTACACAGTAGAATGTGTGTTATCACTTATCTACAACTCATCCATCAAGTGCGCTATTCAAAACTTGCCTTAAGACTTAATCACTCCTGACTTAACCACTCGATGGCGTTCCATCCTGGGGTTTTGAATAATCAAAACACGGAGAAATCATTGGTATCAATAATGCTCTGGTTATATATAGACCGTTTATATTTTTTCATCCTCCAGTAGTTAACGATTAGAATTGGTATTAGATTTTAAATATTCAGTACATATTGCAAACATTACCTGAAGTAGAACTACTATAGGATTCCCATCTAAATGATTCACGTATGTCTATTGCATGCAACTTATAATGTTGAATCTACATTTTCAGCTATTACGACAAAGCAAATCTTATCAATTGTACTCAAATTATGACTTATAGGATTGAATTCATCAATATTCTGCTGTTGTTCTATGTTTATACAAGAATTTGAAGTGTAATTACTGAGAGAAAAGCTGCCGCTGGTGAGCGATAATAGGGAAAGTCACCATAGAAAGGGATTTGGGCGGGTCCTCCAAATACAAATGAGGACGTTTTAACAGTTCTGTAGCAAAAATAATTGGACAAAATCCTCCAAAGTTTTGGTCAAATGACTTTTAAATGGGTTGGACAAGAATGGAACAAAAAGTAGAAAATATTGAATTTCGACCGACGCTAACTGAGACTGTGGCTTTAATTGTGTCCTGGAAGATCTAGATTACATTCCAGAAGGACATCTTCATGTTGTCAAGCTTATGGACCAAATACAAAGATTTAATTATTTTGGTTTTTAAACTTGTAAACATATGTATCAGATAAGACTAAGGTGAACCTTCTGGAGGAGCAAGAATGAAAAGCAAAGCAATTTAGCCCAAGAATAACTTCATTAGTTCTCCAGCAGACTACCCCGTCCTTCCAATGAATCATATACACGTTCTGCTGATGATGAAACGGGCCAAACAACCTTATCCTCTGTCACGAAATCTAATTAGTTCTACTACCTTGATGGTCAGTCTCGGTGGGATGGGCTAATAACCCAAGATCATCACCACTCCCTGTCTCTATTACAACGCGCTCACACTGGACATTACTGACCATTCACTGACCATATCACACTTCCTTTCAAGCGGTCGGCTGCTCGCGTCCACATGGTATCAGGCACACTTTCAAGTGGCGAGTTCTTCGATTTTTCAGCTTCCCCACTGAGGGGAGGTACTGCCTTTCAGGGCTGGATTGGATTTCCCCCAGTATTTGACAGCATAGGAATGCTTAAGTAGCGGGCTGCCACTGGGAATCGTGGTTTGCTCCCAGGCCATGTTAGAAGGGGATGGTTGGAAACAGGGGAGCCTATGAAAAGTGGAGAGGAGGACAAGACTTGGGGTCACATCCCTTAGATGAAACAGGGAGGTACCATGCAAGGGGCCAAGCAATCCATTCATCGAATAAATTGAGGACAAACATGAACATGAAATGCACTATTGAATAAAAGCATAAACTTGGTCTTCTATCTATTACTCTTTGTTCTGCTGTCAATTCCTAACTCTGACATCAAAGCAGTTTGCAAGAAAGTGAGTATTCATGCACACTATCGTATGCTCACTTTTCCGAATTTCTCCAGACAAAACTATACAGCTATTTTATACAAAATTGCATCTATAATATATAAATCAAGGATGTATCCAGACAATATTTTAAAATCTAGCCAAAGTTGTTAGTTGTGCTTGAATAAGAACGGGTCAAGTTTGCAGTAGCAAAATAAAGAGTGTAAGCGAGTGTAAAGAGCGAGGGAAATGTGCATAAGTGGAAGTTGAGCGCAAAGCTACTATTACCATCGTTACCCACTGGCACCCTTATTCAGCCCAAGACAGGAAATAGGTGCACATGACCATAACAATAGTGAGTGACCGCTGGTCATTCGGCCGCTACTACTGTGTCCAGTGATGGGAGTGGATCAGGCCAGGATGGGCGCAGTGATCCAAATTCAATTACATACGATTATAAAGTGTTTGCTTCCAAGATGAGTTCAGGGCGAGATGCTAGCACAGAATATTGCTCTTAATTCTAGATTTTATTGCAGTCCTTCTTGGATTCATTTCGATTGCTCGAAGCAATTGATCACGTCTCCAAGTGCTTATGTTTCATATGGATTTTAAACATTGAATTTTTCAAAATAGTTACTATATTGATTGAAAATCTTAAGATTTGCTGTAGAGACAAACGGTGTAATGAATTGTTTATCCGTATAGAGGATCTGTTTAGATAGAATTAAAACTCGCCTATTGTATAATCTAGAAAGTAATATCATACAATAACCAGTTATATATATATATATATGTAGTATCGCAGCATGGGCTTTTGACAAGACTAAGTCGGATGTATGCCTCGATCGTTGCAGTAGCTCTCAATATATATAATTCCTAATGTTGATAGTATAGTCGAAAATTAACATTTATTAAAGACGTTATCTCCAATTTACTCAGTTTAAAAAAGATTTCTCTGCACCGACACTACTAATTGGGTGATATGGGAGAGTATTTATTAGATTTCCCTTTGATAAACCGAGCATCATCGGTGAATGAACCTCCTTATCATAAGCAGCAAAGTAATGATATGGTGTCTCACTATCTGCTGAAATGGAAGGGAGGAAAGACATGCCTGACCATGAACGTAATTAATTAGCATACATGCTGATGGATGTCATCACATAAAGAGTATTAATCATAACTAATGATGCTTCCCTATCACTCGGATTGAATGACATATTAAGTCTGCATACAAGTGAACATACACCCCCAGGAACCACCCAATAGAACACGAGCGAGGGTGAAAAAGCAATATTTCCCGTTGGCAGGAAAAGACGGTATGCATGGCCAAATATAAATACTGTAGTTTCAGATTTAATGGTTCTATAATCATTGCAACTTAAAGTATAAGTGCCCGTTTTGAGGAGGGTATTTTACTACAGTTAAGATTGCATTGACGACACTTGAAACACAGCTATGACATTTTAGTGGCCATTAGAGCTTTGAGGGGGCTTTAACGATTTTTTGGCAAAGGGTAAACGCAATATTATATCACCACTGTACGATAAATGTAGATGATTTGCATAGCTGGAGCTGAATATTTGATAGGCATGTAGGGGGAGTATTATGGTATATTTCCTCAATATATCGATGTTAGTGTACGTTCATACGAAACCGGTAATCGTTCATATTCGATTGGGGCCCTTATGTATTGAATCAAGCACCAGTCCCACTAAGCCGACTGACCGACGGATTTAGGAAAGGTTCTGTCGGTTGACCAACAAATTGCATCCAACACAGGTGAATTTGGTGGTTTGCTGGAAACACTGAGTCAATAATTGCTGGGTCTCGGGTCCTCAAAGCGGTTCGGACACTGTCGACATAATTATGTTAACGGGGTCCGCACCACTTTTAACAAAAAATGATGGCAGATCTGTACCCACGTGGCTAGTATTATAAAATCACCGTAAAGGGCCTAGTCCACTTTAAGCCGATTTTCATGCAATTCTCACAGAATGCAGTGCAAAAGAGTCCTCTGCGGCGCAAAATCGCATAAGGATCGGCTTAGTGGACTAGTCCCTTTAATATGATAGTTATCCGATTTATATCTTTACATATCTTCAATTCAAATTTCATAGAAAATGTCTGATAGTTGATAATTATGTAACTCAAAAGAAACATTTCTTGGTGTAATTGTCAATATTTTTCTAGTCATTCCTAACATATCATTCTGACATTGAGCCCTGTATCTTAAAATTTACCATCTCGTCTCCCTGGAACGTATGTCAGTATGAAAGCGCGAACCTGTTTAATCATGCATAGCAAGACATGGTAGTCTCGTCTGATAGCCGTTGAATATTGAGCTAGATGCGCTACCATTCCACAGTATTCCACACCGAGTATTTACAGAAGGTATTTCTGACGTCATGTATGATAATCCCCTGTCACACAACAAAGGGATGCAAACTTGGTTCGGCCTTGTGTTATGCATTATCATTGTCCTCGCAGGGTGTATTCCTATTCTGTCAAAGTCTCGTTCCACACGTGTCACCAACATCAATGAGGAGGGCATTATATATCGTCGACAATGTGAATCATTACCAACGTGGGCCGATTGTTCTGGCAAACCTCTTCCAGCACGTTGATAAGCCCTGGTCTTAAGCGACACTCACTTCTGAGCACTTGTTAAGATAGAAACATCTATTCCTGGTCAAATTGTTATGATTTATTACCCTCTAGCATGCCGGGATGGGTCTACTTCCGGTCCCGACTGCGTTCCCCTGCTCTATCGCTTCATTTGCATGCGACCATTATTAAAGCCAGTGAGCTTAAAACATCCTAGACAATGGTGCGTACAAGACGGGTGTCCCCATCTAATGGCCCTTGCAAGTGCTAAGTGTCAAATCTAGATTTTTATGGTGCTTTCTGAAGGTGTAAGAAAAACAATCAACCAGGCAGAGGCAAGCCGGTGACAAAACACGATAGATACGGCAGGTGTGACAATAAAAGTAAGTCAGCCAACGGTCGTTATGCATCAGTGCTCATTCGGCCAACTCTGGAATGCCAACTGAAATTAGTCACAGAAATTCATCCTCGACTTTAGTATCTACTAAAAGGTTTTTTAGTGCACGTTTTTTAATATTGCCTCATAATAATCACTTGATATTGTTTTACTAACTAAACTAAAACGATTATTCAATGGGCAGGTTGTATCCACCAACAGGCAAGAGTTATACCAGTGGGGTGATGACGGTTGTATTTGATAAAAATGTGAATCATGGACAAATGGCGTGTAAATATTATGACAATCTGGTATTTATTTTGCCAGGATGAGGGTAAATCCTTAAAGGTTACAGAAATATCGCGAGTTTAACTTTATGAGTGACTTGTAACTAGACGCAATAAATTTCCTTGAGTCCTCCACTTCCTTCATTTCCTTTTATTCTGAGTGTTTCAGTATGACACGCATCTCGTCGCTTTACACTCGAGGGCTTCCCTATTCAAAAAAAGAGATTTACTTAGTGCACCTAATGTTGAAACATGCATGCACGTTCACCCCCTCTCTACCAATCATGCCTCAGGCTATATACATTGTAACTATCCTTACTGCTATCACACCCACAATATAACCCTAGATTATGCATATGCATGCATGCCAAGTATATCATCATGATTATCACCGGTAGTCGACCATCAATCATATGTCCAAGTCTAAAGCCAGGGCAAGGGGGTCAAGATTAGAATCTCAGTAGGTTGATGGGATTTTAATGCTTTGAATGATTGATTAACCTCGGGGTTATACCCGCCATACTCATAATCACATTCAGTAAGGTTAACAGGTAGCAGCGTCGCACCCACAGTAATAACCATCAAATTATGCGGAGATCTTTCTGGTTCAATATGGGTTCCAATGAATATGGGTTCTAGTGTTATAGTGTGACTTAATGCACCCGTTGCATAATAATCTGCGAGTAGCTTTTTCAGTGTTAATATTGCGCTCGCAAATTGTTATGCAACGGGAGCAATATTATCCCTCTTTTTATCTTTGTTTCGATGTTAGTCGTACGTTACTAAAGGGCCGTTACTAAGCCGATTCTCGGAGGACTCTTTCCACTCATATCTGTGAGAATCACATGACAATCGGCTTAGTGGACTAGGCCATTAAAAGCAAGAAAATGTATTTCTACATAGGCGACTTTCGGGTTCAATAAACTTATTAGACAATTTTAATTACAAGAAATGAAGAAAACGCTAAATCGTCTTTCGATGTCGAATATTGTAACGGCTGTAGTTAGACTACTATAGGGTGTTTTTGTTCAGCTAATCACACAAATATGAGAAGATATATTCTAATCCTTACGGCAAATATTGCATTCTTGTTATGATCTAGAACCTTGGTCTTGTATGCATGCATACTCGATTACTTCAAAACGATTATCTTGCACTATGTTTTACACGATTGTTTTGAATATATCCAGCCCATATGTGAGACAATTAAGCACAGTTTATGGGTGCTTCGCCATCTATTTATAGTTCTTCCTTGTTTTTCACATCTTAATATTTCCCAGATGCAGGTGTCCCATTATGCAAGCCTTTGTGCATTTTAATGCAGGATTCGATTCTTTACGTTTGAATGGAATTCATTTTTATGTGAACAAATCGTTACTCGAAAATGTTCAACTTAATAAATTATTTCTTGTCGCAATGTGGAATCATGCACAAATAATTATGGAGATATTTAAATATGGAGATTAGTGGGATGACAGCAATGCAGAGGTCTAACAACTACTCAATGTTTAGGGCCATGCTTATAAATATATATTTCTCCCAATGCAGCTTTAAATATGACATCAAAAATCTAGCTATGCGCAACGCCTGTCAGTGTCGTTATAGTGCACTATCAAGAAATTATGCATATTGTCGGATCACTAAGATATTTATGACTCGCGCTATCTAGGAATACAATGTAAATTACAAAATATGGAAATCAACTCTGTTATGGGATGAAAAAACTGATGCAGTAGATTTATGGCAATCGTTAGGATGTCTTTGCAATGCCCTAGTAACCCCTCGACAGGCGTGCACAAATCCTGGACAAGTAGGGATAGAAAAAATGTCAGCTCTCAATATTAGCTTCTGGCCGTGATTCTTTTTATCGTCATTTCATTACTCATTTTACTATCTAGTGAATACATTTTACGCTGGCCTGTGGTATCATATCATTAAGCTGTGTTAAATCAATCGCGTTTTCTTTCATGAAGGGATTATGTTTACTTCTTTAGACAAAAACAATCACGCCTTTTAGTATCTTGCCGTGAATTTAGTTCGAAAATTCTAGTTTGAATTTCAATAAAGATTCAGTTATAGTCCAGGGTATTAAATGCGGGAATATCAAAACTGGTGAACATAAATTTTAAACTGAATAAACCACGCCGAACGCACAAGTCTATTTTAGAAGGAAATTAGGATGTCGGTGAGAAATGGCTTAAATGAAGACGTGCCTATAAAAACGGTTCCATAGATTCAAGATAGCGCAGCTTGCTTTGAGTATGATGTCAATACACTGACAGACAAACAGCTATGATGAATAATACCTTGGGACGGTAGTTACACTTGTGTGACCCTTGTCGTTGTAAGAGCAAATGTCAAGTAAGACGTTTAAATGATTGTTTTGACACTTTAATGATATATATGGGCACCTCACTGATATAACGTGTGAATGTATATATGCATGCTACTGAGTAGGAGCTCAAATATATCTGTCAAAATTATCCTCCATAAATCATCATGCTGATACAATCAAGTTTGTTTGCGCATACTTTATGGTACCGTCGCGAAGTTTCCTCCCTTCAGTGAACTGTGCCTAAAGTTTATCGCCCCGGTTCCTCTCCTTAATTGACCCATCACGAATGGTGGAAATATGTACATAATATGTTGGAAATCGGCCCTTGACCTGGTGACTTGGTATCAGGCCAGCGACCATTAGCATTTAGGTGCTGTTTTACGACAGCGTTTTTATATTTTTATTGCTGGTAGTGGATGATTCACCCCCGGAGGTGCGCGCTGCCTGAGGATATCCCTCCTTGCCTTGTACTACTATGGAAACTACCACACCAAGCTGGAGCCCGCGCCGCGCCGTTGCCACGGGCTTGGTATTGGAAGGATAGAGGGGAGGTGATTCGGGAGCGAGATGGGGACCAATAAAAGAGGGTTTGTGGGAGGTTCTGCGGGGTGAGGGATGCAGAGAGAGACACAGCAGCAGGGAGAAATGGAATAACAGCAGATTCTGATTCATTCATATCGCCATTGGTGGTGGAGGAGGATCTGTACGTAAACTATAGAACATTCCCAATCATGGATTGATAAAATTAAAAGATAATTTTGGTTACGTTTCTAATTGGAAGGACCTGCTTCAAAGAGGTAAGAAATAATTGTTACATAAGATCGTATTCGCTGCAAGTATTCCTGTTCCAGGCTTACACTCTTCTAAACATTGAAATAAGTTGACAGTGGCATATTTTGAATAAAAATAAGGTAGAATGTTAATATATATCATGTTTCGTAGGGCAATGATCATGAAGGTCAATGACCATGAGGCTAAATGAGAAAGTTTCCAAATCATCTTCAAATGTCATTATCTCTCTCGTCAACAGCATTAAATACAACAAAGTATGTTAGAAGTAGTTCCTTTGGATTATGAAAGCTCTATACATCGATACAAATAAAAATGTATTAAAAATAGAGATATCCTAACAACCTGTCTCGATGAGCTTCATATTTTCATCATGAGTCTTGTCAATTTTTAGCAAATGAAATTAAGCTGTCCTACAACAGGCAAGGGACGAGTTTTATTTCAAATGTCAGCTTCATGAGGCAGGTCTTATTTACCACCGTACTTTTACTCCGGTGAAAGACAGAGAAAACCTAGAGAGGGATTGAGTGAACTCTGCGCACGGTCCCATTCGTTTTATTATGTAATTCTAACTTGCGTATCAGAACATTTGTTTCAGATGTTTGATTCAGACAAAGCAGTAGATTAAAAAAGAAACTTTAATATCCCTGTTTTTCACAGCCATTTATTTGATTTTTATGCCAGACAGCTGGAAAGGAAAGATAATACGATGAGAGAAATCGCCACTCGTTGAATTGAATTTAAATTATTCGCACAGACTTATTTCATCTTACTTTCAGCGTTTTAGATATTCGACATTATCACCGTTCATTATCATATAGCGATCATATTGTAGAAAGTATTTTGTATTTAAATATTTTCATTCAGTAAGAAACATTGTGTAACGAGTACACTTTATCTCAGTAGTATAGGGAACTAATTAAAGATCGTTTGCAGAACTCTTAAGCGGGCGAAAGGATGATAGATCTATACCTTACAGTCACAGAACATATAGCTTCTGACCAATTGGTGAATAAGATATATTAGTATTGAATAGCGCTTTACATGGACGAAAACAAAAACAATAAATGAGCTGTTCGAGGCGAAGTGTCATGGTTAAAGACAATAGACTAGAGGATGGGGACACAAGGATCGTGGTGTAGGTATAACAGAAGATGAAAAACAAAGTTGCCCGAGGGTAAAACAGGAGCAAATTAATCATCCACATATAGCAACTAAGCTTTGCCCCGGGCCAACAAGGAATTACAATCCCGTCCATTGGCTAATTTGGGTCTCGCCAACCACCCACTATTTCATGGTGCCCATTCTCTCAGCTCGCTAAACCTGAAAGAATGAGCCCTATAGTGAATCCATTCAGGTCTGGATTTAACTTGGAGCCATGCCAATATGACTGTTTGATTGAAGCTTTTTCTTATACTCTATCAAAGGGAGCATTTGAAAATGCTTTGTGTCAGGCGGCAGTTCCGGTTGTGATGAGGCAGAGTACCAGTACTGTATCATCACTGCCTTGTTTACCGTTGTGATTGGTTTTCCTACCAGATTTCCCTAGGGCAGGAATAAGGAAAATGTCTTTCTATTTGAATGATTGTCTCTTCCAAATCATAAGTTACAAGGCGATGCACAACGGGCCATCATTGCTTCGTTGTCACTTGCTCGTTTACGTCCTATGAGCCACTCTGAGTCGGACTCAGGTTTGCTGTAGCAATGTTTTGCTTGGCTGAGATAGATAGCTATTTGATGAAGTCAGAGGCCTTGATCCTTTCCAATCGTTCTGCTCTGAGGGACTCCTGATGACACAGGCAGTAGCGATTACCCAGTCCTGCTTTAGGTGGCGACTATACGCCGTCCGAGCGATCCCAATGAAACACAGGGGCCACACCCGAAGGACCCAACCCAATCTGGGTCTCATTATTTAGTCCGAGTCCCCATATTTGATCCATTCTCATGTTATTCCCTCTGCGACGGGGAATCGTATGGCTCCTGCCTCTGGTCCAGGATGGATAAGGATACATTGATTTTTATAGCCTTACTGGCATTTGATTTCCCAAGATTGTTCGGTGCAGTGCCTGTATGCATCTTAGCGTCCCCCTCAAATGGCTTCCAGAAAAATATTCCACTGGACAAGTCTGCCCCAGACACGGCGTGTGGGACACAAAACGCCTGCTATTCGAGGGGCCTTGAGTTATCACACTGCTACATGTAGGGCAATAAAAGCTTTCATTTAATAAGTCTGCCAGGTAACGAGCTAGTCTGTATGCAACCCATGCCAGTCATAGTGCAACACAGCTTATTCCTTAATATTGTTGCCCGCTCTGCCTTCTTATCGCATTCCCTACTCGTAGATAACGACTCCTGCCATTACAGACTTCTGCCCCCATACAACCAACTGCTGTTTTATCACTTACAATATACCAGAATTGTTAAAAGGGTCCGGGCGCTCTATTTCATTGCATAGATGTATTGGTTCTGGCATTGGAGAGAGAGTTTTCATCACAAAATGAAGATAACCTGACTGCAGAAGAAAGGCAGGAGTTTACCATGCATACGTTGCCCATTGGGTACGTTTTTTTAAGTTGTAGCAAGTCTCTGAGACTAATCAGGGCATATATAATTACCCTTCTCTTTCATGTCCATACAGAAGCGCCTAGTGCACAGCGAATCTGATAAACCTGATTGTAGAGTGTTCGGAACTTCCTACTCTATCGATGTCTCATATCTTAATGGATAAGCGTCGTGCCGTATCAGCAAACTATAATCCAATGCTGGACCTCAGAAGAAGATTGACTCTCCCTATGTACACTGTCCAGCCAGAGTACTTGGACCAAAGTCCGCCGCTATCGGTTCCAGCGCGGTCACACCGATCCTCCAGGGTGTTAAGTGGTAATAACCACCCCCATCGCTGATATCTTAAGAGGATAGATAAAAGCTGAGGTTGTAAAGATGGGATCACCTCCATTATATAAATGTACAGATTCACTGACTATAGTATCCCCAGTGTACTGGAAGAAGAAAGTCCAAAGACTTTTTTTTTTCATAAATATATAAAAAAAAAATCGCCCAAGCTCTTTTTCTAACCGTCCTTGTCTAAATTCCAAGGCACTGTGAATCAACTTTAAATGATTGTAGCCACTAACCTTTCTTGAAGAAAAGGAAAACTCGGGATACAGGAGCCCAAATGCGCAACGCTATTCTTAAATGAGAACAGTCTCTATATTTGCGGTTGTTGATGTGGGTAATGTCTAGGTAGTTGTGTGGGTGTATAATTATATTGTAACCAAGACTGAATAACAAATATTTCAAGTTAACTTGATTTATTTAAAATGTAACACACTGCACTGGATATACCTGATTACTGATAGCTAGCATGTTCTTCCTTAATAAATGCTGGATCCGTCGCAAAAAACATTACTAATTCCGATGGTAATTATCTTTTCATGATAATTCCTTGTTTCAAGAACTAAATAAATAATAACTTACCTACCATTTAACACTATAGGCTACTAGAAAGAAAAGTCAATACAACAGAAGAGTTATAGGAATCCCCCAAACTCAATAAATAAGTAAAAGCATAATTAAAATCGCTCAGGATATTCATGATTCCAAAGTATTGTAAATATGAAATATCACCGGCCTTTTAAAGTCCTCAGATATGGGAGTTCTTATATTATATACTGCATACAGGGGAACCATATTTATGTAAGGGGAAAAAGCTTGAAGTAAGGTTGCTGCATGGGAAAAAACTAAGATCACAAAACCGGACACTTCAGGGCGGTCAACCAATAACTTGGCACCAATCTTTAAACCTCTAGAGAAAATACCACTATAACTTCTAAAGCGTCTAGCATTTTTTAAGAAAGGTTCTCGACCCAGCGCAGAACTCCACTCCTATTCCTCTTGACTGGCATTTCGCGTCAATGTGGGTTGGTCAAAGTGCCTCTCTCGTACATGAATGGAAGTGCGCTATTTTTGCTTTTATTGTGGATGTATTGACAGTCCTCCCGACACATACAACCGATTTAAGTACCTTCCTTTCTTCGACATTGACTGAAGGATGATCTAATTCGGGTACAGACGTTAGAAAATTAAACAGGGAGGTAATCAGGTTCGACTACCATAGTACTTGCTATCTACGGTATTTACTAATTTAATGCTGTTCTTAATTATCGTTACATATTCCTCAATTGAATTTGTTACCTTTCATAGTATTTCTTCTCCAATATTTTCTCCAATAACACAGCAGTGCCATTGGCACTAATGCCCATACTACCCCACTTCATTGGCTGTTACGAGTTTAAAAATGTGAGTAGCAAGAGGAAATGAGTACAGTTTTAATTGAGCATATTCCGCAGTCTACAACAAGGATAAAACCAACCGGTTCAACAAATGGACCATGATTTGACACGAGGCAGTGGGTGAAAGTTTAGAGTTGTGAACGAGCAGTGCAAAGTGGAAGGGAAAGTGCCAAGTGGTTTGGTTCAACATGTCCTTTAAGTGCACACCATCCAGAGGAGCAGTAAAATGGTCAGGGAAAGGCATTAGATAGATAGTGTGAGAGTACCGCTCTAACAGCCCTTTGGTCATAGGTCATGCGACCCTTCTTGGGGTGCAATGGTTCACCCTAGGGCTATGGGTGTTCCTTCCTGTCACATGACTTCAAATATTGGGCAGATACCCTCGGTCAATACACGCTTTGTATTAAGTGCCCTTCGCGGTGACGGCTGTAGTCATGCATTGGGGGAGGGGGTGGGGTGGGAGGGGGTGTGAGAGGAGACACTAGCCTGGGGGCTTATATTTTGTCGTGCCTTCGATTGCCCCACTCACAGTAACTATTATACCACTTAATGCTACATTGTCCATTTCATGAGTCATCGACTCTCATCCTTTAATATGGAAAGTGTGTGTACGTTGGGTATGGAAGATACTGATGACACACTATAATTATTTTTAATATCTGTTATTTTTCAAACTGGAAAATAGGGTTAAACAATGTCTGTGCAGTGCAGGTCTTCTGTGGAACGATCAGCAATTTACACCCATGCAATTCTGACATACTCGCTCTGGGTGAATGATTTCAGTGTTTATTCATACATCGTCACCATACATGGATTTGATTCTGAGTAAATACTTATTATGGTTGTGGGTAACTGGACCTATTTATTAGGGTGATTAGAGTTCTGTACTCAAGATATTTTAAAGTGACATACATTGCATAATATGTTCTATGTGATAAATGAAAAAAAATCCATATAATATATATATAGTATAGAATAACTTAACTTAAATCGTTCAAGCATGTAAAAATAGATCAAGATCGTCCTATCATTAGAGGAAAAGTGTGGTCTCTTTTTGCCCGCTTGACTTTTGCAGACCACCCATATGCCCCGAGTGTATGTCCCAGATCTCAGCATAATGCAAACGATCTTGTTTGGAAATTCAGAATGGCTCCATTGTGAAAACTATCGCCTCAAGAGAACACATGAGTTTTACTGTAAGTAAACCGTAGCCGGTTTCAGTAATGCCTGTCTTCGCTTTTGGCAATCTTTCTGTGCGTTTCAGCAACCTACAGCCCAGAGGCCAAAATTGATCCACAATGATGGCATGCATGTGCACATACAATTCTCCAAAGGCCAACCCTAGTCATACTATCCCTTTCGTGTCAAAACGCTTCCTCCACACCCGCACATCTTAAGCAAAGGAATTTGAAAGAGGACAACGGAGTGATAACCAGATAAAATAAAACAAGGGTATTCAATAATTCGTTAGATATGGCATGTGGAATGCGGAATTTATTGATCAATAATGAAATATATCACATCAAACTATTAAGATATCATACAATAACTACTTTCTGCGTGACTAAAGTTGTCTTCGGCATTGGAGGTAAATATGTGCAGGTGACCCGTCACCGGATATATTGTCCGAGACCTTGGTGACTCGATGCGGTAACCACGCCCTACGCATCTATTGACGTTACGTCACAATACATGTTATTCCATCCATTCCTCCAGTTCCCCACTCCACGCCCATCTCTCGACCTGCACGCACGTCAGAAATTTTTTCTGCTATTTGCTGTGAATTTGTCTGAATTTTTTCGGAATTATGGGTCATTGTAGCCATTGCAACACTGTGCATGACTAGAACAAACTCTATTCTATTTCTATTATCTATACTAAGTTCATCATAATTATCTCGTTTATAATAATTAACACCATAATGTGTAACATGTGTAACTCCTGATCGCTGTTTATTACCAGGTCCTTTTTGTCTTATCAATATTTCTTATTCCCTTGCTTTGCTTCCTTATATGATGTACACCCTTGTACATCTACTATAGGATAGACCATGTCTTCTCCTCAGCTTGAGTGGTATCTTAGGTAACTGGTTCCGGCATTGCATTAGCCTGAAGGCCCAAGTTGGGACAATAAACGGAAGTGTTGAGAAAGGATGTCTCCTCTTTTGTATTTTGTCCCTCTGTTAAGCAAAACCTAGTAATGTGATAATCCCCTTAGGAAATGGCTACATACATATATATACTATATCCCATATGATATAGATCTCAGAATATCATTATCTATCTATTGTATGCGGATTGCTGAGTCGACCAACATGTAAACATCCTATATGTCATTAGATCTCATCTGAACTATATCTAAATGCTATTGTTTAGACGGGCATCTCCATACATTGCACTCACTTATTGATTTAATCGAAGGCGAGCCCACTCAGCTGTTTACACAGATCGTTCCAAGAACCTAAACCTCTCAGAGATTAAAACATAATTACAACAGCTTAGGCATTTGCGCATAAACATTAAGTTTAAGTTCAGAATATATGAGTACAAGCACCTCATGTTTTAATTAAGGCTCGTCTGTAATTATAGCAGGAATCTTTAATGATATCTCCTAGGATATATGCTGGTAAATAATGAAGATATACAGGAGGCTAAATTATCCCCGCTGGTATAAGAGTCCACACATCACTTGTCCATAACGAGCGCCTCATAGGGAGTGCCAGACAGAAGAGAAGCTCACATAAACGAGCTGAAACATTGCTTCGGCATGTAGGAGTAGGAGTAGGAGTCTTTAAGGACCGTAAATCTCGTAGTGAGGCCTGATTGCTTACATATAAGCGTGTCGATATACAAAGGATGAACATGTATAGATTTCTGATCCGGAACATCATTTCCAGCAATGGTTGAATAAATGTTTATCGCACCAAAACACTGATGACAACAATAGATCATTTACAGCACATGCATATCATAAGGATTATATGTATTCTTTAATATAAAGGTGTGGTTATTAGGGTCTATGTATGATACAGCAACACGTTTCCCCTCTGCTACAAGGATGCCATAAGGTATATAATTTATGGCTGGACTACAATTAGGAGCTAATATAGCATCTTATGTATCATCACAATCTGACCTTTCTTATCTAAGGGACGGCCATATGGGAGCAGAAGGGAGAACAAAAGGTAGACTAACTACTGTGTATGTATGGTGAACTAGAACTTTAACACATGCCTTCTACCATCGCGCATGCTTGCCCAGGAAGAATAATCTTTACTTTGTGCATCTGAATCATTTTAATTATACTATACTCTGATTACATTTTACTTAATTGCAGTGCACATAATACTATTGTGTATAGTATAGGTGAGAAAACGAAACCCAATGGGTACTTCATGTAATACGTTTCTTAAATTGCTTGAGAACATTCCTTGGAACAATGATGAATTAATGATAATTTATAATAATAATCGTCATCATAACTATATTTAACAATTTTGATGGTCTGATCATCAAGAAGATCAATTAACCATAAGGGTTAAGTTCCTGACAACATGCTGGTAGACGATATATTCCAAGGCGAGCTGGGAAGAAGCGATTTTTATGTATCGCCAACAAATACATGACAGGCAACTCGTCATGCGGCACAGAATATTTTACCTCGACTAATTATGAATTATTTACTCCAGACATAAGAACCGGAACGCAAACAAACAACCAAACAAACGGGATGCTGATACAACAAAAATATTTTTATTCATGGAGATCGCTCGTAGATTAGTGGGTGTGGAATTAAGTGTTTGGTTGAAGTGTCTCAGCTTTTTCTCCCCTATGCCCATCATCCCGGCAATATTAATTGACTCTGACCTTGCAGAGTTATTACACTTATTTCCAGATAGTGTTTACAGAATAGCTTGTGAAACTCGGATAGTGATAATTATGGCTCTCACATGGAATGAGAAAACACGCAGAATGAACGTTTAAATCATCTCAGCGAGAGATAGTAATCGTTTACAGATAGAATATTCTAATATTCCATCCAAAGCTATCCATCTGAAGTAGCCCCTCCTATACAGTCAACTATTATAGACAGTTTTATTGATAGTTATATTTAAATCTAAGTATGTATATGTTTATATCTATATCCTTTCAATGAAATCGGTATTCATACAAGGGAAATTGTTCTCATGACGTAATGTTAATTAAACCTTTTTACATTATCAAAAAGTGGCACCGTGACAACATTCACCTGTTTGATCACAAATATTTTCACAATTAAGGTTAATTTGCATGGTAAATGCGAATTTATTCCAGTGCAAATTACAAAGGCAAAGATGTCAATCACAAAACATTCACAATTTTGAATCAAAATCATCAAAATCGACCAAGCCTTCTCTCATTCCTTAAAGGTTCTTCAGAGTACATTTGCCAGCCTTGGTGTCAATAGAATGAATCTCTCGCCTCAGATAAAGGCACCAATTTCGAAAATGCCATCCTTAAGAGAGAAAGGGCCCATTTATTAGCCTACCACCAATGCCCAAAATTTGCTCCGTGGGACAATCCAGAAAGAGAACTAAGAAAACAATACGAACTAATTACCCATTGAGCCCAATGTATCTCGGCCTAGATAAAGATATCTTGATTCTCAATCATTAGGAAAATTCGAGGGAAATTGGATCCATAGGGAATCAATAGCAAATTGATGTTTCCTTTTCCCAGCAATTACTTCATTTCCCAATATTAAGGCATGATTGAAAAGTTGACCATCGCCAAAAACAAAACTTTATAATCTTTGCTTCGTGTCAAACTTTCTGTATGGCATTTAGAACGGTATTAAACGAGGTAAGTGAGATAAATGCCATTGGCATGATGTTCCATGCTTGCATTTCCAAAGTATTATCTTAATTGTATCTACAATTTGAATAGCGTATCCGTATACTATTTTTGTCTAATGTTTCTGTCCTGCGAAGCAATGCAATCCAAACAGGTCCTCCTCCTCGTTTCTTTGTGTCCATCGAGTAGTCCTGAGGGATAACTGACTGAGAGAATGCCTTGGTCTCTCAGACTGTATTCCTTATATACACACCGGTGTGTGTTGGTTATTTGACATGAGACATAATTGCTCTTGAAGAGTTAAAACAAAGATGCCATCTTGGCAGAACAGATATGAGTATCTGAATATGACCTACATTTTATGAGGTTTAGGAAATATTGTTTGTGTAGGGTGTACGTAGTGGAAATAGATCATGTCTCCAGTGGGAGATATTTAAAGTATCACATTCACAATACACTAACAGTGATATGGGATAGTTGAAAACTGTCCTTTGTCACAGAATTGTGAATGATAAAATTGTTATCTCATAAAATGACGTAGGGCAAGCTACATATATGGGTCAGATTTACATAAAATGTACAATTGACAGCTGTACACATTTAGTAAATTCTGAAAAATCAGGCTGCAATTTGGTCAATACTAGTAGGTAAATTGGAGTATATTCGGCATTGCATTGATACTAGCAATCTGTTTGGTTAGGTTGAACTGTATTTTGAACTTTATTTTCTTCTTAAATGTTGGTTATTTGAAAGGTTTGGTGAAGGCGAATTGTACATTTTTCTGAAAATCTGACCCATATGGTAAAGTTGTGATTTATTAATTCTGAACCGATTTCAAAATCCAATATCACCAAGTTTCCATTATGTCGACTCAGGTATTTTTTTAAAATTGCGCTGATGAACCGACGTAGCTTACACTGATCACCTCTTCTTATCTTAAAGAAATCCGGCCGTCAAGCTCATTTCGAGCGGAGCCTGGAAAGAGAAGGGGTTAAATTTCCAGAAATAACCCTTAATTGGTGAATGTAAAAGGAGTTTCTTACCTGCCAGTCTGTCAGAGGTGGGACCATGGAGGGATAAGCTGTGTCAATAGAGATAAAAGCATATTTGACACGGAGGAATTATCGTAGAATTGTGATGATGAAAAAGGGGACAACCGTCACCTTGCGATTGAACTCGCTACCTCGGCCGTGGCAGGAAATGTGAAAAGGAAATTCCAAACCAAACATAACTTCTTTTCCCGGACAGAGTGCCTGCAATTTACAGGCCCTAACCCTGTCGACTCAAGGACAATGCTTCACAGTTTGCCTACTATTTTTATTGACTGGAGAAAAAATACTTTTCCTGACACCATAGAGATAGTCATGGAATTCTCTATGAGCCCCCTTTATGGCAGGAACAGATTGCCTTGGCTTCCACATATCAATACGCCTATTAATATCTGTTCTCATTATGATTGACCTTACTGTACTCTTTAAAATAATAAACAATCTCAAGGCAACTTACACAAGTTTACTATTTCCATATTATACTTAATATTGCCATACTTATATTACATATTTTTAAGAGACTAGATATATTTAACCCTGAAATCCTGAATAGAGGAAATTACTTCCTAGAGTCACTGGAAAATCTCAATAAATAGATAAAAAATAAATAGATACTTACAACGGCTTCATTCATTTAAACACATTATGTTTTCTCAAGATTATCAGGATGTAATACTAATTTGTTATAGAATTCGACAGAGAAATAATAACTGAAGGAAGGAGAATTTGATTAAGACAATCATGTAAATGGCAATCATGTAAATGGTTATGCGTCTTTTTCTAATGAAATTGTTAAATGTACTAAGGCCAATAAAAATATTCAAAATAAAGAAAAGAACCTTAAAATAGTGTCTATGCGCGCTGATGTCACACTATTATATTGCTCACTTATTACCTAGTGAGTTGAACTTTGCACAGTTCAAACAAACTGCAATTTTCTCATTGTAGATATGACTCTTGACCAGCGTTTGCTAATGTTTATCTTATTATTAAGTAGAGCTCATACGTCTCCCATTCATCGATTCCAACCTGCAGGTCAATAGAAGAAAATACAAAGGTCGCTGTATGCCTAGGTCGCTGTATGCTTAGCGTGACCGAAGCCTCAATTCTCTATCTGAAGGTGCCTAGATTCTGTTGATTCTCAAAACTCCTCTCTTGTATTCTAGCTGAAACGGACTATCGAAAACTGATGTGAACTAGTAAGAGCAAGACCCCTTTGATTTAAAGATGCATTCTCAGCTATTATGACAAACTAAATTTTACCAGATTTACTCATATTATGAATTATAGAACTGGATTCTATCAATATTCTGCTGCTGTTATGTTGATGCATTGATTTGAAGCCAAAACATCCGAGTAAATGTGAGCGATAATAAATGAAGTCTTCGCATATTCTCCAAATACTAATGGGGACGTTTTAGAAGCCCTGTAACAAAAAAAACGCTTATGAAATCCTCTAATATCTTAGTCAAATGACTTTAACATGTGTTGGGGAAAAATGAAACAAAAAGTACAAAATGTTCAGTTTTTGACTGATGTTAGCTGAAAGTGCAGCTTTAAACTAAAAAGGCTGTTGTCCTCATCTGTCTCAACCCCTTTAACACATCGAGTAGAAGAGCTGGGACAGTCACAACAGACATATGTCAATAGTAGCCCCACAAAGTGCGAGCAACTGGCCAGCCTCTAGGACAAGTGTGTCTATTCTGGTATTTAGACCAATAGATACAACAACACGCAGCCAGTCCAAACACTAAGAGAGCAGTTGTGACTGTCCTCTACTTGCTCCTGGAGGGCCTGGAGCCATCAAGACCGCCACCTCCAGTAATGCCGAAGTGGTGCTCAACTCCAGAACATGGACACACCATGGGAACGCTAGCTGGGACTATCGATAGTCATCCTGCCAGCTCCTGGATTTGGTTGATGTATGTAACAAGTAAATCGTAGTTGATATTACACTAAGAATATCAATCTCTTATGCATTTGTAATAGATTTTGCACAGCTTGATAAAATGTGATATTATTATTCCATGCAAATGCAAACAATACGATTTTACAATACGATTTATAAACTAAACTGCATATTATCGTTTTTCAAATTGATTCCAACAACAACCAATAGGCGAGAATGTGTCAAATCTGTGGGAGAAGAATAGAAATGCCTTTTGTTATAGTACTCATGAAACTTAATATAAGATGTTTCTTCAGAATAATGATATTGAATTGTTATAAAGACAAAGGTCAGCCTCTTCGCATTTCAGGCATCACTCACTAATTCAGATCTATAGAGGAAACTGTATTGACGACCTCAGCTGTTGGACACTAGCTATTCATTTGTAAGGACACTTGGTACAGAGGGTCTTGAAACTCCTCTATGAACGTGCTGAGTATTTTGCCAGGGGTTGGAGTCATGCAGCTGGAATTTGAATCAAGATCAGCCCCTAATGCAAAAGCCCGATCACCTCGAACCACCGCCTTTAAATCGAAAGATGAATGCCGAACTTTATAGAAGGTTGCTCTTAGATCGAGGGGTCACTGGTCTATGTTTCAAGAGAATTAGTCCTCTGATGATAGTTCCGTGTTGGATAGATGGTGATGGCAAACTTGGTGGCAAATCACAAACAAAGCCGGTGAGACTAGGCCTAGAAAGAAATATGCCTTGGGCTTAGCTTTGACAGCTGGATGTTTTGGTGCTGTATGAGATTTCGAAGCTGATATTTAGAATGACTTTGGCGGCCCAAAACTAAAGGATTTGGTTCGGGAATTAGAGAGGGTGTAACACAGGACAAGTATGCAGATCAAATCACAATCATGCAGCGAGAAAGTTTCGATACTGAAGCAGGTTGAGATTTAAGAATTTAGAGAACTGGTAATAGCAGTACTGAAAGGATGATGATATTGATTTCACAAAATGTTGTAAATGTCAGAAACAAAATGCTTTATTTAAAAGAATGTTCTGTCTTAAAGGAACACATGGTATATATTAATTTCAATATGCAATATTCAGTCATTGATTCAATAATTTAATAGTTATTTTAGATACCTGATTATCATATATCAGATATCTTCCAGATGAATTAAGTTTTACATTGTATAGTGCTCTTTCGACGCTATCTGATAAGTTTAGCTTATATCAGTTTTCCTTTACTTTATAAATATGCGATGTAAACATTTAAGCAAGAAGATGTCGTTTGATTTAATAATGGTAAAACACCACTAACGACTTTAACAATCAAGACACTCAGTTCAGCATATACACATGTATACTATGGGTTTTCATATAAGGAATGATCACCAGACTAACTGACTACTTTCTGTTCAAGAGCACCATCTCTATACACATTTCGAGATGGGTTATTGGCTTACTAGTTCGGAACTTTGGGTCGCAAAGTCGACAGCCTACAAGTAAAATGTGTTAGAATTATTGATTCTCTACATCAATGAAAAAGAATTGGGTTCTAGCACGAGGTTCTCAGAAATCTATATTCACCCCGTACTCAAGATGATAACACCATGTCAGCTGGTTTGATGATAACTTGCGATCAATATAGTGCACCTATTGAGGGTGAAATTCGGAGGAAAAATCTTTCTCAGGTGACATCCACTTTCCTGTAACCCTAATATAAACCACATATGCACTAATGCATATAATTATGTATCTAAAAGCGAAGATTAGAATTGTGCATTTGACAAAAATACGTTACATTTCAAAGAAATATATATATATTGGGGCCACTCCCTTTTAATACGACAATCAATGCCCTAGCCATTAGTTAACTTGTATAAAAATGTATTATCTAAGGTATTCACTTATTCACCTATTCGCTTAAAGGCAAAGCCGAGTAATAGTGGTGAAGCATTAAGGGACTAGTCCACTAAACCGATTCTCATGCGATTCTCCCAGAATTTAGTGGAAAAAAGACCTCTGCGGCACAACATCGCATGAGAGTCGGATTAGTGGACTAGGCCCTTTATAGTCGGCCGGCCGTGACAATCCACATGGAGAGAAAGAGAGAGAGGGGCAAACAGAGAAATAGAGAAGAGTAAGAGACGGAGATTTCATTATGACCATTACGACATATTGAGTGAAACAGGTTTAAGAATATAAGTGATTAGATATAGCTTGAGTTAACAAGGAAAAAAACCTGTATAATCACCCAATTCATGATACAGATAATCGTTATTGAAGAGGTTAGGTAGACACAGAAGACAGAGTTCACCATGGCTTAATGGGTTATGCCATACATGAATACATATCCGTGAACAACATATTGTGCATATAAAACTGGACATAGCCTCGCGTCGTTGTGCATGTGAATTGCATCTTAAAGCTTTTTTTCAAAAAAGATTGAGCAGAATTTAATTTAAATTTAAACCATTTAGCTAGTAGATCATAACATAGCGTTGATTGCCTACATTGGATATGATATGTACAATAAATTATGGTTCCTAGGTCCAATGTTGCAAGAAACATATTATTACAACAAATTCTTATTATGGTGAAATTAATGATATGTGTAACGTAGATTAGTATACGAGGGGTTCTCGGCATTTAGGCTATTGACCCTTCGTCAGGACTTTTGATGTTCTTTACTTATTTAGAAATCGGCAGAGAATACTTCTTTGAGTATAGTGTTCTATGAATTTCGCTAGGGTAAAGCTAGGCGTCCGTCCCTGTCCCACCCATGCATGATCCAACATGCAGATTGTCAGCAGGTTTGGTGTGACAGTGGATGAGACAGATGTGAGTCAAACAGTTGTACAATCATTCTATCTGAAGGCATTTGTCTGACTTCTGGTGTTGATTAGGCCCTGCTTGTGACACCCACCTGTCCCATCAGATTATCATCTCATTCATTTTTCATAGCAAACGCTTATTTGAGTGCCGTTTGATGAACGCGGGATCGCATTCTCCTTAGTGAGTGAATAATTATTCAATTGATCTAATGGGAAGGGCAACTGGCGGGGTTTATTCATCAGCGTCAGGCCGTTGATACTTCTATCTTTTCTAAAACTTGATCTTTTACATATGTCCTTTAAAATGATAACATTTGTGATGTGTTCCAGGAAAATGAGTCACAAGTCGCAAAATTAATCTTATTCAAATTGTATTTATCATAATATCTCTTTAGCGGAATGTTCTGATTTTAGAGGATTTAGCACTCATAGTCATATAAATCCATGTAACAAATTTTGAGACATCGTATTAAATGTTTTCTTGCGTTTTGAAGGCCTTCGCATGGAGTATATTTAGTTACATTACTGGTAATTACCCATCCAGAAACATTGCAAACTGTTTTCCAAAAATAAAAATATCAAACTTAAAATACAGAAATACTTGTTATGTGTCCTAATGTTTACTATTATTGGAATCAGCTTGATCACCTCTTTTCAAATAATGGCGATATCTCAAAATCCATACTTGGCGACTTATGACTTATTTTCCTAAAACTGATCACATTTGAGAGAGATATGTTTCCAAAGTTCTTTAAATTATCCAGTTATGGCGGCTGGATGCGAAACATTGCAAGATCCAAGCGTTGTATGTGTTCACTACTAAAAATAATCCAAGGTATTCAAGGTTCATATCTACTAGGGGGAATATAATTTCTATAAAAGGCCGCTTGTACAATACATCAATCAAATAGTTGATCATTTATACACGTTTGAGTGCTATGCCCAAGTACCCATATAACTCATCTATGCTCAACATTGTAGCTAATAACAATAGACACTCATTAATAGTGTACTAAGTAGATGAAGTGATAATAAAAACTAATTGATGGTTATGCATTTTTAACTCTTAGCCAGGGGCGAGTAAATCAACTACTAGATAGCTAGATATTTCATTTGTCTAATGGGATGGAAATTGGAATTGAAGTGATCAGGTCAAAGATGCTCCAATTCACGACACTCTATACCACTGATGGAACCCTAGGGGCAGATCTGATGACAATTTTAGAGAAACATTTAACTAGGACACGTCTCTTGTTAATACCCGACCTTAGCCAGACCTTGCTGCCTTTATTGTGTTTTTCACCTCGAAATAAAGGTTGTCTATTTGTGACAGTTCTTTTTTTCGTGAAACAATGGCCATGTCAATATTTACAATCTAGAAATTAATGACGCGCTCTGGTCGCTGACGCAGACATGTCCCAAATGATGGATGATCATCTGCGACGAAGGAAAATGATTTCTGATGACAGGTGGAATAGTCCTAATTTGCAAATCGTGATGACAATAGTGGGGCTCATCTGTATCAAAAATTTCATTTGTAGGAATTGATGGAAGAACATGATACAAATGGATAGTGAGGGAACTCCAGTATAATATGACTGCATTGGGAATTGCTATAGAATGGATCAGCTTGCGAATATACAACCGGAATACAGAGAGGGAAATAGTGTGCACAATGGACGTTGGCCACCAGTACAGCGGAAGTGTTAAGTAATAAATTGAAATGTCACAGTTTGATTTACCAAAGCTGCCAATTCCACATTTGTAATGGTAATCACAGACTATTCGCAGGACCCATCACCAACAAGCTTTCTATACCCAGGAGGATATTGCCTAGAGTGACAAATGAAACCGTTGCAGACAATTAAAGGTTCCCGGCAATCTGCTGCCAGGGATTATTCGGATGAAATGGTCAACAGGACCGTGGGCTAGATTCATCACCATTTCTTTGGCCTTAGCTGGACATACACACCACTTTGTATTCTCGATCCGTACCGCTTTATTCACTTCCTGAGGCTTCGTCCAAGATCCACTGCTCCAGGAGTGCTTGCATGGCTCCCTAACCCTTGAGAACACAGCAATTGTATGTTTTAAAGTCTATAGGACAGGGTAGCTGGTCTGAATAAGAAAAAACGTAGGAAGAGGGAGTATGTATACGATCCAGGCAAACATTTATATGCCCATCCCCATTACCTTTCCCGTGTGGATATATCCACTGTCAATAGTCTCAGCTGGCTGTCATGTGTATGGGTTCTGAGGGTCAAAGTGACACACTCTAGGTCTTAGCGTGTGACACTATATCTAAACTGAAGATATACTCCCATAGTAGCAGAGACAGCAGGTGAACTAGTCGTAATGTTCACCTTTAACTCTGTGTTTTACCAGAGTGATGTATCCACTTTTACCTCTGTCTACCTTCTCCTCAATCGTTGTATTTGTAGAGTGATTGAACAGGTACATACAGTATTATTAGTAATAGAAACACATTCACTTAAAGATTGCCTTTTAAGCTGTAAAATAAGTAATGCCGTTTCTATTAGGCACAATAAGGCCTCGGCCTTTTGCTGGCATAATGGACTACCTTTAAACCAACTATTTGCTCTTATCGTCATGATAAACGATAGTAGAATCTATGGACACTACCTATAACGCTGCAGGTTAGTTCAATAGCTGGACCAGGAACTCATCTATTGTTTACTGTCATGAGAAAAACAGAAACAAACACTATACAGGGGCCGACCATTCCGTTATATATTGGCTAACAAACAAGGTCTATATTGCAAAACCACAATCATGTCTAGCCAGGCTGTCATTAATAAAGATAATGGTGGCTGGCCTGTATATAAAACTTATGGCATAATGCTCTTTGTTTGATACATTATACACTCTGCCTTTATAACAAACATCGAGTGCCTCATGAGCGATTGATGTTCTGAAACTATCATATCGAATAAACATCATGATCTTCGAGAAGAACTATATGGACAACATCAACAAGAAATGAATGAGTACAGTTTGATCGAAACGAGATAACATGACAGCAGAGTATGAATTCAGTTTTATGAGATAATCATATCGTCATATGAAGTGATTCTGGATTGAAATGAAATAACGAGTCCGTGGTTGGAACCATTGGCACACTGGATGCCACTAATTTGCGCTTTTTATCTCGTGTTCAAAATGATTTACGCACTCGTGCTATCTGTATGTTTTTCAACGCTTTATGGGCCTTTAAATGAAACCTTTTTATCCGGGCTGTTTTTCCTGCTCATACTACTCAGGGCAATATAGATGACACTTTGCAGGAATAAATCCAATGTTCTAAGTATTATTTAAAACGTATTGTCGTCAGTTGGTCGTTGTAAGCGAGATTATAAAGAAATACATCTGATACACATACATATACACCAAGTAATCTAAAGACAAAAAACAATTATGAAGTTGTAGGTAATACCGATGTGGATCGATTAATTCTAAATGATGTTTACTTAAGAGATTCTACGTATAACACTGCCAGAAGTTATGGCAAGAATATGGTATCAGTTTATATAATACTTGTACTCTATCTCCATATATATTATGATCACCCCAATGTCACTATGACAGGGGCAGACAAAGGGCAACGAATGTCGGTATACATTCATCATATCCTTTTCTCTTTCAGGGTTGCATACAGGGAAGCCAACTCACCATCCCATAATTCTTCATCTGTTTCCGGGTAACCACGTGGCCTCCAGTGGACCAAGAAAATCTACGAGGCTGTTGGTCCTTTTTCTTCTCCTCAGGCTCCTAGTCCTGATTAAGTAGTACTTGGTACAGAGGCAAGGGGTGCAATACGGAACCCCAAAAAAATCTAGCCACGAGGAAAAGGAAGAGGAAGCTGAAGACGAAGGTTCTGTCGACCTCTTTACAAAACCGAAGCATCTGCAGGGAAGGAACCATTATAGGAGATCTCCCTTTGGAGTGGACAACACAGGGGTAAGTAATGAGCACATAGCTTTATAGCCAGGCCTACCATACCGTGGGGCTTCGATTTCATGTCAGTGAATTATGGTGGCAAATACTTAGTATATCCTCCCAGGTTGTGTACTGCCTCATAAAAATGCTACACAGCGCATGTGGCCAGTGTAACAAATAAATTACAAAAAGGGATGATTTACAACTTAAAGAAGATTATTTTTAGCGTTTCAAAAAATGGGTTTAATCAGGGTTTTATCTAAACCCCAAACAACTATTTGGGTTTATCTGATGGATAATGAACGAAGAGAAAGTTTTTAAATGCTGCAGCAATATTTAAATGACCAATACCGTAGTCGTATTCGCTCAAGGTGATGGATCTAGCCAACTCTTTTTCCCACAAGCATAAACGGCTATGCCGGTCTACTCTCAGCAGAGCTATTAAGGTGCAATTTCTCAACCCGGGCCCGTTTGTGGAAGGAGGGGCGTAATCCTGAAGGGGTTTTATATACATTAATTAAGCAGACTATGTGAGAGGAATATATGGTAACTGGGGAACTGATAGTAATGTATGGTCGGGCGTAGTCATAACTGACCAACACCCTGACCCATGACTATATATTCCGTCTCATATCAACCCTTACCCACCCGAGCCGCTTTCTGCGCCGTAGAAGCATCTTTCTCTTTGGGAGGTGGTCTCTGGCTGTCATCAACGAGTATACTATGTTCTTCTGAAAGGCAGCACATGGTCTTTATTTCCATAGTCCTAGGGCAATCAGCGATACACTTACTTAGCTCAAGGCCACAGCCTATCTGGCTATTCTACCATATAATACCTCATGGACGACGATCAACATCCCCTTCTCTTTATCGGTAAAGACAATGAAATCGTTTAGGCATTGTAAAACAACAGGGGATGGTACTCAGCGCTCTCATAAAGGCATAGATTGTACGTAATTTCCCAGTTCTTCTTAGTTTCATGTTGTTACGAGTATATATGAGAAGAGTGCACCTGGGAGAGAAGGAAAAACGTTTCGACACATTCTTAAAAAGAACCCAACCAAAATTTACATATACAAAATCAATTGAGCACATCCCACTCCCGTAATGCCCATACGTGTAGTATCATGTAAGATTTACTGAACATAGTATGTTCATTAGGCAACTTCCTGATATATAACTACATTGTGCATATGGGATAAACATACCGCAAAAACCTCTTCTATCATTAAAAGTTAAGAGTTTGGATATGGAATAAATCAAGAAAGATCCCCATTCACTAATAAAACTTTGGGAACTAGCTCCCATGTGCACACCCTTTACTATGATTTCTATTTAAGCAAACAGGACCATATGCATCTCCAATATTGCATTGAAACATTTTCCATGTACTAGAGAGCGAAGTGCTTTCTAGCATTCACTGAAAACTAGCGAAGCCTGAGGTTTTCAGTGCAAGGAACATTATCAAATCACGAATGGACTTAACGTTTTCCTTCTCATCTTGAAACCATCTGTATCTGGTGGAATTCAACAAGTTTTGCGTTAACCTCATTGCGCCATGAAGGCAGACTGGTTGAATCATTTTACCTATATTTACTAGTATTGCTTCCATGCGAAGCCAAAACATGATTATGAAACTTTAATGTAATGTGATCGCAATTGCCATTTGCATAGTTATTGGCAGTTGTCAAGTGGTAGGGTTATACGTGTATTTTAAATTTTACTGGCCGACCTCCATCGGTTTTAGAGATATATTCGTGAACAGCAACGGGTCTATGTTCAATCGGCACATTTCACTGCATTAAACGTTTTTCAATATTCATTTTTTAAGCAATATAATCATATTTATCATGGCATATCTATATCAAGAAATATCAATAAGAGCCTAAATCATAATCAGTGTTTCAAACCAGCTTGCTAAATCTCGATTGGGAAGGCTACTTTCCTCAATATCCCCTTGGGAAATTCCCGGTCCAAGATAATGACAGCTTTTCAATACATCGCCAGTGTTTTATTCTTAATTATTTTCAAATCAATCATCTGGAGAGCCCTCTGCCCTTACCTGTTTTGCAATTGAAGTTTCCAGGGATCGTTGTCCTCAGGGTAACAATGGGAACACCTATAAACCATCCCGTTTATGTAAACCTCATCAGTTTGTTCGTTATCGCTTAATGACTGAGATATTTCCAGATACGAAGCACGCTGAAGTCAAAGAATATTCCTCACTAATTCTAGCTCAAGGGAATAATATAACATAATAAAGAAGTTATCTATACATTTTACCAATTGTTTTATTAATTTTATAATAATGTGAATAGCCCACTATTTCATAAATGAGAGTTTTTTCAACAAACAAACAATGTCTTAGTCCAAATTGATGTAATTTGTGGATATTTAAGGATGTTTCGATTTTACGGCGCTCATCTGAGTTCTTGAAATAGGGTGCAATGTGACAAAAGTGTCAAATCAATGGAGGGAAGGGAAACCGACTGCGAATTGAAAGTTCGGAAATTTACCTTTCTTCGCAGTAGAGCTATAGGCTTCTGATGAACTATTTTTATGTCGCCCACTCTTTGATTTAGCGTTCTTTTTTTTCTGAGGCAAAGCCTCTTGTCACTGGCGACATGGAGTAAATGAGAAGGAAGGCTTTGAAGGTTGAGACATTGATCAACGTCTAGAGGAAGCCCTAAAGGTGTTAATGTGGTCATAAGAGATCAAGAGATGGGTAGTAGGCTGAAAAGGAGGGACTCGATGTTTTCATGAAACATCGACCGGCACGCCATTGTCTGAGGGCTGAGATAAGAAAAGGACACACGAGGTCACGTGATGCAGCTAACTGATAAGCGGTTGGAAAGTCTAATGAAATGTACATGGACCGATTTCCAATAGTTTATAATTTATAGTTAATTAACAACCAAAGGCAGAGTAATATTGAAAATAGAAAATGGCATCCAGTTTCATCTTTTTCATCACCCTCAAAAACGCTTAGAACAATTGAAAAATAGAAATATACATTGATCTTTAAAAAAGATGCCATAAAAAGTTGCATTAGGTTTTATAATTATTATGACATATCCCGATACATAACAAAAATTGGCAAAATGACCTTTCCCCACGTCTTGGGCCCTAAATTCACAAATGTTTGAGCCCGAGTGCCGATTTTTTAGGATTATATAGGGGAGAATAATTATGTTCTTTGAGGAAATGTACCCCAAAACCTTCTATCTTAATTTCATTTTTGTCCATTTCCGACCCTGAAATGCAAAACTTTCAGGAGAATGATTCTTTTTAGGCAGAGTAATCCTAACATCTGGATGGGAGGAAAGATTGGGAAAATGTCCATGAATTGGATATTGAAAGTAGTGTAGCACGATCATCGTGTAGTATATCGAAAGTAGTGTGACAATGAAATAAAGTTTGAGGATCACTTTCTATAAACAGCGTGTATGTTAAATGTCAAATTATGTTGTTGTTGAACAATCCACATTGACTTTTCCACTGATTATTATCGGCTTTCATAAAAGCATACCATTGTCAAAACGAATATTGTGCATTGAAGATAACTATGAGGGGACATTTAGTGGATAAATCCGATGTTTACAAAGCTTTGAGAAACGAATATGCATTAAAGTTTTAGTGGATCATAACGATCACACACATTTATTATATTAATTGCAATCATTAATTCACAACGGACTTAATATGACACGTATACTTATTTACCATATCCTTTGTGAAATTTAGTCATTGAACTTTAGGTATTTAACATGGAAAGTTATGATATCGACTTAAAGTCCAAATGTGCTGGTATAGTGATATTACTGCCATGCCAAACTGAAGTTGGAGCATAGTCAATTGGAAAACCTTTTAACTACAGGGACAACTGTCTTTGCCCTGAGAAAATGATAAATCAAAGGACGCTTTGGAAGTGCTCAAAGTGTAGGTTGCATCAATACTACTATTTTTATTATCTGTTAATTGCCAGGATTATTCATTGCCAACAGTTTATTTCGACATGCAAATGCTCGATCATAGAATGTTTTAATACAGACCAGCTTGGTCTAAAAAGTCGGTATCCAAACCGACATTTGAAAGCAGTGCCTTTCATCTATTTATGAAATATAGACTATAATGCGCCTCTGAGTCTTTTGTAATACATTGTTATTATAATTGAAAAGGAAAGTTAGAGGAAATGTGATGTAACGTAAGTTTATATTGGTACTAAGATGGAAATAAGGCAAATTCAATCGGTAATATGGACATGTTGAAAACTGCTTAGCTTGGCGATATAAACCCAAGACTATAAATATGTTTGCTTTTGAGAAAAAAAGGTTTGGAGTTGTACTTGTAGTTGCCCATTTGTCCCTCCAGCTCATAGAAAAAAGATTACACATTGCCAATAAAATTTAGATTTCAATTACTAGCAAATAGCCTAGCAATATTATATGGGACCTGTGATTCCAGGGGATTTACAGCGTATTGAATCATTATTGAGTAGGTTACTGCACTTTTCCAACTCATATCAAAGGGCATGTTAAAGGGACGATGGAGAACAAGATAAGGTACCCAGACTTAATCGTATCTAGTATGAACACAGGCAGGGCAGAGGGAGGAGGGAGAGGAGGTTGCCACAGACTCTGTGGCCATGCCAGTTACTGCCTAGAGGCATCACAATCCAAAATACCAAGTCAAATAAATGGTATTTGATATTTGAACGCCACCCTGAATGTTTATGTGGTTGACGGAACCGGTCGTTGGTAAAACACAAACGTTTGTGGAGGGGGTGTATTATTATGTTTAAGCGGGGAAAGCATCGGTAGAAGCCTGGTAATAGCCCAGAGGACTCTGAGAGGGGGAACTTGCTCGAGGGGGAGAAACAGGCGCCGCATTCACACCGAATGATTAATTAATCAATTTTCCATCCGAGGGCGCCGAATCAAAGAGCCCGTGATGTATATACTCTGACAGGCCGGCTAGGAAATCAGGGGGCTTGCGCGGGTTACGCACTACTTTATTGGTCGTACTCGATGAATGCCAAAGTATAGTCAGACCATTGGCATTTCCCTCCTGCACTAATTGTTAAAATGGCGACCCAAACTGTAGATCTAGTCCTGCAGGTTGTTTCTCATGTGTTTAGGCGCTCGTTTACCGAGTGCTATCTCATTCCTCCGCTGAAATGTTGCTGTCCTACAAGTGCAGGTTCCTCGTTCTTTGCTGAGTGTATTGGGCGATAATAGCAGGATTTACATTTTCTGCAAGTCATCCAAGTTAGATGACATGAATATGTATGAGAAGGGAACGTGACGCGCCTTTATGATGACGTGACAGTCTTTACCTGGGAATTAGCCTACGAAATTTCGCCTTGCCTATTGAGGTATCACTACAATGTTTGTATGACATCAAGGCCATCTAGATGACATGGCGCATAGATAAAGCAGCCAACAGCCCCCGAAAAAGAAATGAAAAGATTCATCCCATTCTGTATTGTCTTCCTGTTCTTTCTTATGTGAGATTATGGAGCCAATTATAAAGAGTATTTCCCGTGTCTTGAATTCGATTCATTCTTGGAGACAATAATATAACGCCCGGTATTAAGCCTCAACACTATTTTGCTCCAAATTCAATATTTTTATTTTTTGATATTTTGTAATAGGCAACACAGTATTTCTGGTCCCCGGCATTATGTAGCAACAGTGCACAAGCAGACCATAAATAGAGGTTATTAATCCATTTAGTCTTTACCTAAGGTGGCTATAGCCCCTGGACCGTTCAAGGTAGTGTCTAATATACAATATTTTCCAGCTTCCAAATACAGCACAGTTACAAGACATCATTAAAACATAAGTTCATTTTGAAGTACAACCTACACCTTATATTTGTTCAAACGTTCTGTTTTATTGCATGTCCTGGTTTGTGAATCGTGTTCAATGAATGGTTCTTCCAAATGAATGCAATTGTAATTGACGTTTGATATTGGAAACAAACTGCCTACACAGGTTTTTGATGTTTTTGATGATGGTAAGCTCTACTAGAGAAGTTCATTTTTGAACTACCAACCTATAAACCACCAATTTCATCCATTATATCCTGATTTGCGAATCGTATTCAAATAGAATTGTCCTTCTAAAATTGTAGACGTTTCAGGTTTGAATTGGACATTGTTCAAAGCTCCATTTCAAAGTTTGCTAGAAAAAATAAACTGATAACTAATAAAACAGTGGAGTGGGAAGACAGGCTGATTGTTGCTTAGGGGAACATCATGCACCAATCATTTTTTAAACATTCCAATATGCCTAAAGTGTTTCCCAGACTTAATCGTATATCTAGTATGAACACAGGGAGGGTATGTTGCCACAGATCTTCGTATTAGAAGAAGGGTATTTGTTGGCACAGAGACATTTGCTCTACAGTTACAACTGTTTTGAAATAGAGGAGTCACACTGCAGCATATCATACATACACACAGGGAATGGCATTAACACGCAGGAGACGGTTGCTTGAAGAACTGTCTTTTTCCTTTTCTAGAACTAGTGCAACAATACGAAGAAGAATATTTTGATGGTTGGAATGCAGGAATGTAAAGGTGGATATATAGAATGGTTCGAAACGAAATGACGCAATGAAACTTTAAGCACTGAACGAATATGAATGCCAATAATAAAGTTCTCTAAAGTAAAGAATAACACGAATAAACATATATATATATCTCAGTGCTTTGATATGACTTTGCATAATTTGTTTTCATTCCAGGTTGTGATATAGCGAGAGCAGCGAGTTCTTATCCTTATGACAACCATAAGAATGTATCACAGCCCAGACAGTGCTGGAATGTGTGGTTTGGTTTATCGTTCCATCAAACAGCGTTAAACAGACACCCAACAGTTATCTTAGTTCGGTCAAAACATGTTTAGTGAGTAAACATTTTTTCTGCCCATCCTTAGCAGTCAGTTCAATTGTTGTAGAAGACTTCAGACGGCTGACGGTCGGGGCTAGTTTCCACCTATAGCTATTCAAATAAAGGTGGCAGTTGGTGTACGAGTTGCCAGGGACCCGTATACAGGTACACATGCCAAGTGTATTGATATTTTCTGCTTGCCGGCGACTTGTGACGAATACTGTTAACATCGCAGCGACAAGTTACGCCCCTTTCTATGCAGCACAAAACACAGCCCGCTGGGTCAGATGGGCAAATTTTGATTCCAAGCCTTAATATGCGGCAGGTTAGGTTGGAAACCGATGTATATTTAATGTGGAGAGAGAAAGTGCAGGGGTAGAGGATGAGGATGAGGAGGTGGAGGATGAGGTAGAGTGGGAGGGGTACAGGGAGGATGGGGGAGGGACGGAGGTTATTGAATAGAAGTGGGAGTGTTTATCGGGGGTGGGGGTGGGGGCGGCTGCAGAAAGGCAGTGAATTTGGTATTAGTTTGATCTATTAGATGATGTCTAGTGTCGGAACTGCTCTTACATGTGCCCCAGGTGCAAATAACTCAAGCCTCTTATCAAGAGGTAGGCCAAGTTTCTAAGAAGAGAATGTAGGAAATTAGGACGGTGCCTTACGAAATAGGTCTATCTTGAAATGATATATATACACACACATATATATGGAGATTTCGAATAGATTGTTGGCTATTGATATTCACCACGATATATATACTCACTTGAATCGAACCAACATTTCATGTGGTAAAAAAGGAGACATATCATTAGGTCAAATAGGATGATGATGATCTGATAATGTTTTTTTTATCAACATTTACTATTATTGCATTGATTCGAAATGATACTTCCAATGGGAACTATACTCGCGTTATATAAATAATATACGAAATAAAGCTCTTCGTTTACATTGGTTTATTTAGAACCAAACGAAGACTTGACATGTACTTGACACAGGAGTAGCCCTTTCACCAGTTCAGTTTGCAAACAAAGAACGGACTTAACCATACACTGCCCTATTCATTAGTGATTGAAAATATCACCGCATATATGACGAGCTCATTCCATGAAAGTATACGTATCCGATGATCATCCACTTAAAGTTGTACTGCTTATCATAAAAACCAATAATAAAAATCATCATTTATATACTTTTTAGCATAGATATATTTTTGTATAAATCATCAATGTCTATAAATCATTTTCGTGTAGATTAATTGAATACCTTCAAGCTTTTTGCACCGAGCTAAAATGAGAGATGATCCGAGTGATCACATGAGTAGGTTGCTGCGGAGAGATCCCCTGTAGATTATAATCGTGCCCTAGAGTATTAATATACATGGACTACCATGTACTCATTGAATGGATAGTTCGATGCACCTCGGGCATCATCATTATAAGATGAATGGATAGGCTTAAATATAGCCGGTTCAGTTTTCACCCGAATTGAAGTTCAGAAACGTAAAAACAGAATTAAAACGTGGGAGTGACTGATTGCAGTTGAGTATTATAAAAAAAAATGTGTGCGAGGTGAATGAGGCAAGAGGCACTTACCAGTACGACCTCAGTATGCCACCTGAGCATTCTGCATGTGGGACAGATTTTTAGAAAATGTACATTTCACTTCCACCAATCCTCTCAAATAACCCACATTTAAGACTAAAATGAGCTTCAAAACATAGTTTAACATAGCAAAACAGATACTTTAAATCAACACGATACCAAATATACCCAGATATACCCGGTACTCATCATTTTTCAGCCTAATTTAGTAGAATTTCCTAAATGGGTAGAGCTGCCAATTGTATATTTTCTGAAAATTTGACCCAATTGTGTTGATTTATATACTCCTTTTCCAGCTTTTTCAATGCTGACTATGGTCAGTAGTGGTTGGTCTGAGGACCTAGGTAAAAGGTCATAGGTGACATACTTATAGAAAAACATTTTTCATTTAATAGCAATGTCAGGTGCATACTAAAAGGTATAACGGTGATAGTCGATTTCAAAACATGAAATATCTGGTTTTAATCAATAAGATATCTCTCTGTACCATCAAAATGGTTCCTTCTAAGTCACCAAGAGAAGGAAGGTAATGTTTTCGTAAATTAACCACAAGGTTATCGACATCCAATTATTGATAATTCAATAGATCAAATGAACAAGCAAATCAAATGCATTAAACATCTGGTTATCTAAATCAAGTACCATACTGCAATAAGAACCAAGTTTCCGAGTATACTAAACATGTCAGTCTTGTTCAACCTAACAAACACAAGCCACTTTTATGGTAAGGCGCTAACCGACAGACAACAAATCATGTCATTTAACCTATTAAAAGGCCCTTTTCCTAGGCGGTTTATGTCTGTCTTGTGCCTACCAGAATCCATTGATTAACGACAATAAAACCATGAGCACCATGATTTATATCCCCACATAGATCCCCGGACTCAGCGATATCACCAGGCGATCAGACCCTTTTTCGATCAGTTTCCTCCCCAATGAATTGGCCATTTGGAGGAACAGGTTGATTTAATGCCGATGTATCTATGTACTCTTTTGTAGTTTGCCTGGCTAGGACATGAGTTCTAAACAATGGCAGCTGATGATGTGGAGAAAACGCATGTTCATTGCCATGTAATCATAAATGTTGGCACCACTCAACAACTGGATGTTTTGCGCCATGCCAAAGAGGAAAGGACGTAGATACAATGATACCAAGCAGGGGGAAAAAGCGAGGCTGAATATTCATGAATTTTTGCGTCCTTTTGTATGTTTCATATCTTGATTGCTGTTCCATTTGAGGAGTGAAAAGCATTGATTTGATAATAAAGAACGATATGAGTGATTCCATTTGATGAAGCATTTTATCTTTCAACTATATCACCGACAGCAAATAGTATTCAAGTTTTTGATACATCTGTTGTTGGCTCTTCTGATGGAAAACTTTAGATTGAATCAAAGGCGTTAACTGCATGTCAGGTGCCGCCATTTTATATTACGGTAAAAGCCACAGACTTTTTACAGGCGGTGTTTTATCCCACGCCTAACAGATCTAAATCCATCATGCTAATTTGTCACACCGATCTATAGAAGACGGGAGTCATATTTGCAATGCTTTTCTGATACCATGCTTAACCCAAGTGCTGGAACAACAATTGTGTGATTGTGACTTTGATAAGCTATGCAAATCTAACACGAGGAGTACGAAGCATTTTAGGGAAAAGCTCTCAGAGATGTTGGGCGCTGCGCAAATCTCGTGTGTCAACACGAAGGAAGGCGCTCAGAGGTGCTCAGAAGTTATGTAATTGTTCAACCAGCTCCGAGGCATGTTAGATTAGGTCAGTTGCGGTTTACCCTACAGGCAGGAGCGGCCTTACTAATAGGAATATTCAATAAGCATATGTTTAGTTGTTATAAGGAAGGGAGGAAAAGGTGCTGGTTAGATGGCTCAGCTTAGCCAAAGCAAAGAACAGTCTTGTGTAACTCAGGTTATTGGCAAGGAGGTGAATAAGGTAAACATTACACAATTATTGGCTTGTGAGTGAAAGTGGTTTCTTGATGAAAAAGTGTTTGCTGAAAGGTTCAACTCAAGGGGGAAATTGCATTACCTAAGGGTTGCTCGAGCACGTTACTCCCTTCCTCGCAGTTGGAATGTGGAAATCTCGCTGAAATAGTCTCGATTTAAATTAAGTCTATCCTAAGATAGGATTATCATAAATTAATGCATTGTGCAGCGTATTAGAGACTTGGGATTTTAGAATATATCCAATGTATCCCTTTTCCCAACGTTATACTGGTTCTAAAATGGTTCTTTAAGCTCTTCTAATTAATTCTTGAGATATAGAAGAATTCGCATTCTATATACTATTAAGTGAAAAATAGTCTACAATGCAGTATGTCATAATATGACATTTATACAATCCAGATGTTCAAGATTGTCAAAAGAAATTCAATAAAGACAACTCCTCTTCCTGGAATAAACAAATGTTGTTTTTCTTCGCTGACCCGGTCACAAACGTAACTGTCCTTGCTCTTACTAATTTTAGAGGGACCTAATCATTGGCCTGATGCAACTCGTGACGTCTTTCTTCCTTGACCTGAGAAGTCAGTCCGAATATCACAAGGTTCTTTCCATGAACCCTTTTTGTATATGCCAATAGTCGTACATTAGCTTTATCATGTACAGATGAAATGTTATTTGTGGAGTGTGAATGGAAGGGTAGGCCGTATTTGTTATAGAACACAAACAAAAACTTTCCTATATATTGTTATCGGTGTAGTTTTGTATTGGTTCAGTTTTTACTAATTCATCTATAATTATTAAAACTACAATTTTGAAATTTCTTTAATCTGCATTCAAAATAAGACTCCAATAACTATTAGATTTTGTAGAAACCTATAAGAAATGACTGACTTTAACTGTCTTCAATTTAATAACTGTCTATTTTAATCACACCTTTTGTTCAAATTGAGCACTTTCTCAGGGCATGACGAATAACACTATAAACGGGTGAGAGTGTTCGATATGTATTAAATAACCTGAATACAAATTTGTCTTAAAAATAACATCACCGAGTGATACCTGCGCTTTTTCAATTGTTCTGATTAGATATCTGTAGTTGGCCTTTAATAAAATAAAAAATAAACTTCGATATATGTATTATATGGTTGATCCCACAACTTAGCCTAAAACATGGTATTGACGACATCGATATTAAAAGTTTCCATAATCAATTTGCAATAATTTCAAAGCCGATGTTAGACGTGTGATGAGTTTGCTTTAGACAATAATGTTGGGAGAATCCATATATGTTTTCGGTTCCTAACACAGCCTCCAATATTCCATTCAGGTCCAGTTGCGTGCACCTGAGGGAACTTATTTAGAACGCGTCGATGGTCATATATATTCTGTATCCTGGCTGAATTGGGGCAAAGTTGGTTAAGACTCCGTCCTAGATGAACGCTTCCCTCCCAATCTAATTCATTTATTTCACACCAGGCAGTCGATGGTTCCAGCGTAAAAATGGCCTCCCTAAAGCATTGAAAATGGAGGCTTTGTAATGGATTAGAATTAGAGTATTAGTGTAGCGGATCATCATACCATTTACTTCCCTCTACGATGAAGGGACATCGTAAGTAGTGCAGACAAATGACTATTTTACCCGGGAACGTACTAGCTTAGGGATATAGTAGTATAAGAAAATGAACCTTCGCTGAAGGGAACTAGTGCCAGGCGCACACTAAGTATCATGGCAAAAACTGCATCTTCCGGGAGGGCTTATATAGGGGGAATATGCTCATGGATGTCAATTCCACGAGGGCGTGACAGAACATTATGTATGTACATATCATATTATATTGGCGCTCGGTGTTCATCATAAACATTCGTGTTCATTGCAAGTGCATACTATTCTTTTTTTTTAGATTTATTGAGAATTGTCCCGAATGTAGGTCCTAGCATTTGCCTTCGGACCATAGTTAATGGGTAACAAAATGTCCTTGAAGCTGGAAAACGAGTTTCTGTATAGAATGTCATGACTCAAATTTCATGTCGTGTTTCATTCAGTTCATTCAGATATAATTTAATGCTGCTGACAGACTCAAAATAGTTTCTAAAAGAGCTTCATTTCATGTTTATTCCAATGCAACGGTTCTCCATGAATCCAACGTAAAGCCGCAAATACTAAATATTTTTCATAGTAACATGATATAATCTCAATAACATTAACATGTGTGGGTGAATGGAACACTAGGATAGACCTAACATGTCATTGATATTCCATAGGCAGCCTCTCCATAGGACCCGTTCTCATATAACATATAAATATAAATACTATTGTATAATTTATCACTCAATGTGTGCCAGAAGTAAATTGACACTTGACAGAGTTGATTCCATAACACCATTCGAATGACTCAGAGGAGTGCTCATGGCCCTGTGCGCATATTAAATATTTTCCCTATTTCCCCTCTTGTTATATAGCAGGCAGAATATGGCGTCATGATTGCAAGCTGTCCCTATTGATAGAACTGTGATTCTAGCACTGACTTATTTGGCGAATGTCTATCAAAATGGATTTCAATACGCAGGATATTGGTCTGAAATAAATTGACTTTAGATCCGCTCCATCTCACCATTCAATCGCAAGAGGGCGCTATGAGCTTCGGAGGGAAGGAAAAGCATATGTTACAGGGAGGTAACATCTGGCCAGCATGTGCTAAGAGAAGCAACATGCCTTCTGAGCTACATCGAGAAGTTGGGACTGGATAAATCTAGTCACGAACAAGAAATGGCAAGGATTGCTGAAGGATGAAAAGGTGCGACCGGTTGAAACTGATGTGAGTGGGATGCCCCCTGTTGGAGATAATACTTGGTGATAAGGTTGCTATGGTTGCACACTTGAGCCTTGATGTATGCGGCCTTGTAAACCGGTGCCCACGCGAGCCCTTAGCCATTGTACGATGGTTGAATACTAGCGCCACCAGTGTCTAGCAGGGGAACTGGCCATGTCTGGATCTTTAAGGATGCTTTGACTCCAGGCAGACATGGAGAAAAGCAAAAACATGTATGTCATTATTGCATTGTAAACTTAGGGCAGTAGGCACTAAGAGGAAAGACCTTTAGAAAATAAAAGGTCCTCTAAACAATTACTCCAAGAACTTAACTCTTTGAAGATACTATACAAGTACTATCTTCCCTTTATTCTGAGTGTATACAACGAGCGTAACACTTTAATCAAGCGTTAACCCTGATAATAATGGGCGAATAAAAGGACGCCGTTTTGATCGAGAATCAATATTTACTCGGTGTTTGATGGCCTTGATAAACAATTACAAAACATTTTGCAGCTGGGGTATACCACACAATGCCTTTTGGTAGTAATTGAAACACTCCTACTAAGGTAATGACTGTACTTTCATAGTAATCAAATCTCAAGGGACACAACAAGGAGAAAACGCTTCCCCGCTGATTGACTTGACCTTTCAATGTTTAAATATCAGCGGGATGAGATAACACAGGACGAATGAATTTTTAATTGTAATCGTTTATTATCGTGATGACGTTTTTATCCCATCATGACCAGACGTGCATCTTGTTTCGCTCTTCTCTCGAAAACCACTCCCAGGTAACAATTCACGTTAAAACACCGTTGGTTAACATCAATGCAAGGTTAATTTAGCAACGTTAACATGTTGACGTGAAGTTAACCTTAACTTAATGTGCATTGAGTTCATGTTATTATTTTAGCGTTAAGCCAACATTAACTTAGAGTGAATATTCTTGATGTTCACTTCTCAACGTTAATTTGATGGTGACTTAACATCAATATTTTAACATCAATTAACTTGCGTGTTATCAACATTAACTTTGCGTTAATAAATTGACATCAAATTATTAACATTAACTTACTGGTTAAGTTAACGTTTACATTTTGGCATCAAATTATTAACGTTAATTTGATGGTGACTTAACATCAATATTCTAACATCAATATACTTATGTATTATCAACATGATCTTTGCGCTAATAAATTGATGTCAAGTTGTCAGTTGATCCAGTCAATCTTTACATCTAGTGGATGGAACATCAGAGGAGAAAGGTCCCGCACAAATATACATGATTCTGACGATTTATCCTCCACATGTAGTTTAAGGTAAAGATTTATCTTTAATTAATGTGTCCTTGCCCTTAAAGATGTATTATCAGCTGTGGAAGATGCTGAAATGATATGACTATACTTGAGATAAACACTCTAATGCTATCATATGTCCTGGAGAAACGATTTAAATGAAGAAAATCTGATCAAAAGTAACAAAGACTGCATCGATTTTTGCTCTAAATACAACTACACCAGTGCCTTGTAAAGGCCCATTCAATACAGGCAGGATATTGGGGAACCCCTGGTCACATGCATATATAATATGTGTGTGCAGGGTCTATTTTTATAAGTGCTATTTACCACTTAAGGCGGGAGCACACTAGCCGCGATAAGCCTCGCAATAGGCTTTGCAACAGGCCTCTGCAATAGAAATGAAAATATTCGATCTTGGATTGCAGTGTATCGCAGATGTGTGGGCCCCTTTGCAACAGGCTCTGCAATAGGCTTTGCAACAAGCCTCACGATAAGAATTGCGTCGCCGTCTATCACAGAAATATTAGACATGTTTAATATTTGTTGGCGATAAGAATTGCATCGCAGACGTCGCCATGCTATTGCGATTAATTGCAAAGCTTTGTTGCAAAGGTGTGGCGACGCTTGCAACAGGCCTTCCCGATAAGCCTCTGCAATAGCAAAACCTATCGGGAAAGCCTGTTGCGAAGCCTATTGCAAGGCTTATTGCGGCTAGTGTGGCGCCGGCTTTAGAGTTGTACTACTGGGATGTTGTACTACTGTGATGTCATCGCCCTGATCAGAGACAAGTACAGAGTTATTAATAATAGCTGAGTTGATTGCTGTATATATGTTCAGTTGACTGATCTAGTGATCACTGCATAGGGTTATAAATAGTGCATAAATGCTTCTGACTACCATTGGTATTTATAATTATTGATGGGCTATTTACTTTCACTTCAACCTAGAGGATTTCAATCAAGGAAATGTACAATGGCATTTCGACATAGTTGTAGTAAAACAAACATCTGTTTGACAAGTCAAACCAAATTCCCCCAAACGTCTCACTATGCTAATGAAGTCAACTGAGATCATTAGCATTTGGTGCGCCTTCATTTTCAATGGGTTTAATGGGTTCGGAATTCTTAGATATTCAGGGACATGTTTGGTTTTGTCATATACTTAGTGTATCTGGCAAAAGGAAAAAATGCGCAGATTTGCGCATGCATAGCTGAGAGTGCATTTTTAATTAAAGTATAGAATGTAAAAACACACATCAGATAGGTTTCTATAGCTATGTCAGACATTGGATCCCCTAGGGGTTGAGTTTCCTGCCACTCCTGTCCGCTCCTTTGTCTGTGCACAACCCCACATGGAAAGTCCACTAGGTAGGGCTACTTGCTCCCCACACTCCGGCAGACCAACAAGACCAGTTCAGTCTCATTGGGTGGACACAGGGGCAGACACCCTTTTAACTTGCTGCTCATATGAACACCATTCACCCAGTGATGGTAAGTATATAAAGGTATTTCCATCTCTCTTTCTCTCTCACACACTATCTCTCTGCCCTTTCTCTCTTTCATTCATTCTTTCTGTCTTTAGTTAAGTTTTTCTCTCTTTCTCTCTTCCCGCCCTCTTTCTTTCTCTCTTCCTGCCCTCTTTTCTTCCTCTCTCTTTCTCTCAGTAATTATATTCATTTATTTAACCTTGTTCAAGATTTAATGTGAGTATTATAAAGGCCGCTATAGCTGCTAGCATTTAGTAAATTGTCTCTAAAAGAGTCTATGATGATCTTGAACAACAATGAAACAGCCACATATTAAATTAGAAAGCTCTGGATTTGTACAGGCAGACATGACTCTTACAGAGTAACATCTCTATGGCTCTATGTGTAGTACTATAACTGCAACTGCATAACTGACACAATATTCGATTGGGTTCCTATACTATAGCCTCAGTCAGCCATTAAGGAACCCTATGATTTTGCCACGTCCAACCTTTACCCCTGACACCTAAACCTTTTGTTTTGTTTCCTTAGTACAGAAAACGGTTATGGAGCAGGATGCTACAGGCGGGGAACTACACAAGGCCAAGCTATCTGATTGTAGAACCCACCAAGCCAGTATTACAGTAAGTCTACTCTCTAGGGGCGGCCATTGGTGGTGCTCAGTAAGCCCTTATATAAACATTCATATAATTACAGACCAGCTATGCCCAGCAAGCCTCCATCTGTCGATTAATGACATATTGCATACACACAGGAACTTGTGGGGAAAGAAAGGGTAAACTCAGAGAAATATCTCGGAATTAATTAAATAGTCTAAGAATCAAAAAAGAGAATATATATACCCTCATTTATGTGTAATAACTGTCAATGCATTGTACTGACTACAACTGTATTTTATTCTTTATAGAAGCTGGTAGACCATCTAGAATCAGAGAAGACAGAAATTCCTTCAAACGCAGGGAAAGCCATAGGATACCTTTCAATCCTGACTGCAAACTCCCTGAAAACTCCCATTAGGATGGCCAGTTTGACTAGTCCCTGGTCAGGAAAGCCAGGAGGAAGCCTATGGAGATGACATAGTGATCTTACTTGATCTGATAGGTTCTGAGCCTACGACTGCATAAACAAGTACACCAACAAAATAAATGATGAAATGATGATTTTCTGAGGGTAAATAAAAAAGTGGTGAACCAAACTGACCAAACTCTATGAACCAAATATTAATGTTAATTAAAGAAATGAAATCAACATACCAATTAACGTTTATATTTTCCCCCAAATTGTGGTTAATAATAACGTAAATCTCACGCTAATATTAATGCCAAGATTCACATTAATATTGATGTCAATATTGCGCAAAATTGGTGTTAAGATTCACGTTAATATTGATGTTGAGATAACGATGGTATGATTCACGTTAATATTGACGTTAAGATTGCGCAAAAAGAATGGTATAATTCACGTTAATATTGACGTTAAGATTGCGCAAAAAGAATGGTATAATTCACGTTAATATTGACGTTAAGGTTGCGCAAAAAGAATGGTATGATTGACGTTATTATTGACGTTAAGATTACGCAAAGTTGAGTCCACACATTCACGTAAGATTAACGTTAACCATCAACGTATAGTTGCTCTAAAATGTGGGTTAAATCGCCGTAAAGTTAACATCAATTTGTTACCTGGGCTCTCTCTAGTCGCGCGTCAGGTCATCCATACAATATAACGCTTGTTTGACTAAATTTGTTTAGTTCAGGAGTATAAAATGACAACGAAAGGATATGATGCAAAATGACCACATTCCCAGCATGCAATGCATACCACCCTCCAAGCAAGCATCCGGAAATAACGTTTTCCTCCATGGTTTTCTCTTCGCTCCAGCAATTCACCTTTGACTTTTACAACAAGAATTATTTATTTTTCACCGATTAATCAAGTGTACTTTGAGGAAATATTACCGGGGAATAAAGGTCGTGGCCTAAAAAAATGAATGCCTCTGGTTGATGCTGTAGGTATATGGTGTGTCAACCGATTTAATCGACTCTGGGACAAACTGAATTTCATTCCAGTGGCATACCTTTTCAATTTCAGTCATCAACGCACTGTTATCTATTCCATTGTGGTTGTTTGGCACTTTAGCCCATATCTGCCACTCATGTCGGCAGATATGGGGCAATATACCTTTGTATTTTCTGCTCAGGGGCCATTAAATATAGATGAATTTCCAATACCATTTGTCTGTATGGGCTAGTCGATGAGTAGCTGGCAGAGAGCTTTACTCTACGCATAGCCACGATAGTTAATGTGTATTTTAATCAAATATAAAACCTCGTTTTATGATTATGTATGCCCTGATTTTTGTAGAATAATGAAACAGTGATGTTGTGGATCAAACTATTTTAGTATACACTCTTTCACCATGACATTTAACAGCAATTTTATACTCTGTTATATACGCTAAAGGTGTGTGAGGTAGTGCACATTTTTATGTTCTTCCTTTGACCTCGACCATGACCCGATGTGGACAACTTTGAGATCAGACAGGAGGAGGGGCTAGCGTAGCCCCTCCCCCTTCATGTTCCTGGTCATGTAGCCTAATTCATGCGTGCAACTTCTTACTTCTTCATGGACCGTTCACTCTTCGTTAATGAATAATTTATTGTCAAATAATCTTCGCTTCAAGGTACTGCGGTCTACCTCGGCATGCATGTTTTTCTTGTAAAACCAATCAACCCAGATAAAACCCAGACCTAACTTACTTTTAGCATGGTATTTAATGGGAAATGGATATGTATAGGGTAATGATGTCATACCCTGCATGTATCCTCTTAGCAACAAGTATATGCATGTATATATGCACTATAAAACTATATATATCGTTCAGATCAATGGCACATGATTTGTGTATGATCCAGAAATAATTTCATAGACTACAAATTTGGATATAAATAGGTGTGTGCGGATCCGTGGGTACCATATCAAATAGACATATATACTGTGAGCCAAATTCGTTACTGATGTATCGTTTTATACATGGGCCAATTCACGAAACCCTATAGATCTATCCTCCAAATACAAGGTATATAGATAAGGTCTAATTGATTCGTGCATGAAATAACAGAAGCATCCAAGTGCATACCGCGATAATTCTACGAATGGCGAGATTTGATACTTTACTACATACAACTCATCAATTAAGATAGCAAAAACTTAATGTAATCAGGGGAATATAAATGATATTCATGCAATACATGGTGAAGACAATTGAATTATAGGCATACATCTAAAAGACAATCCATGGGGCTTCCTTATAATCTAGCACAACCAGGCAAAGATCTGGTCAAGTAAAACAGAAATGACGCCATACACTGCATACTTCAGCGTTCACTTGCGTTCTCCCTCACTGGGCTGGGCGCAGGTAGCGTCTTTTATGAAGTCTGACGTTTCAGCGTCTGAATAGACGTATGTATGGCCTTCTGATCGCGACAGAGGTGGCCCCTAGCGTCCCCAGGAGATAGCGTGACATGGTATGATAGAGACACAGGATGTGACTGCACTAACGAAGCAGATTTTAAAGGCAGGAGGGTATATCTCTATGGTGGCTCAAGAGTGGCATCTGGGGTTTTTAAGTGTCCGTTGGTCAGGCCTATATTACGCGCAGCATGAATTTTAATGGCCAGGTCTTCAAGTTGATGAAAAGGCACGATGTGAGCAGTTTATGCCTACTTCGGGAGGTTTTGACTCCTCCCAATAAAATATCATCAAAAGATCCAATTATCGGTCCCCTTAGTTGAGGGCACGCGTTGGCAGTCCGACTGTTTGTAATAAGGCGACGATATCTCGTGACGCCTTAAAGGATTTCATGCATATATGTAGGCGTGTTTCAGTTGTTTTGCAATGAGATCATTATATGCACATGCCAGTACTAATGCACCTGCATTCTTCGCCATCAATTGTCATATATATTTGTTATACTCTATCGTCACATTTATGCCTCTGAAAATAATTCCTTTTCGCATCTCAGGGAATATTTTATATATCTGATTGACATTTCAAATTGTTCCATTTTGTTCCTTCTTGAAATCCCATCTCCAATTGCCTGCACACATTGTCTTTCTACTACGGACCTACTCCTACTTGTAAATAAATCCAACTTCCCATTCACATCCCCTTTCTAAATCATTTTTCCAGTTCCAGATTTTGATCAACAGAAACTTGTTTTTTCCCCATATCAACGCGCCCTGCCTCACTGATCTCGTTCTCCCTCTCGCAACAGGCCACATGACTTTCGTTGAGCTCTCTCATCTCTCAGCTAGGAAACTCGGACGTCACGTTAAGGAAAGATGACTTCTGAGAAGGACTATTTCCATGGCAACAGGTTTTTATAGGGCATAAAAGAACACTTGAAACGGTCGTACAAGCAGGGTCTGAAGGGGAACGGATGGAGGCGAGGGAGACGGTGATGGATGTGGCTAAGTTATGTCGGATACGCTGGAGAATGGTCCCTACATGGGCCACGCGATGGGGCATCGGGTTAAGGGGTAAGGGCAGGCAGATGGGAGCATGGGGGTCAAAGTGTAAAAGGGTCAGGTCTCCAAAGTGTTGGTTACACTACATTGTGGTGTGAGGATCTATTGGAATATAATATACTGAGTTAGGGAGTTAGACCCCAGTCACAAATGAGGGTGTTCTTGATATAGATAAAGGTTCTATCCCAGCTGATAAACTTAAGATTTGAAAACAAAGTAAATCGTTGACCTACAGATAGATGCTTGTACTCATCGCGTCAAATTTGGAGTAGAGGATGATTAAGCAGATGATCTCTAGTGCTACCTACAAAGACTACACAAATTTGATAAGTACTCAGTGATTATACTGGAGTCTAGTCTCTAGTCTCTTCGCAGGGAAACATTATTATCTGAAAGGAGAGTGCATAATGCAGTGGTGAAATGAAAAAAGAGGAGCAGAAAAAGGCATTGGGGACGAATAGCAACCACATTGGATATGGCTCCTATTCAAAGCGACTCTACAGAAAGTGGTCTGGTCAAAAAGCTCTTAATATTCATCAATGTCAATAATATTACTTTCTACTAAAAGAATTGCATTTCTGTTGAATAATTGCTGTAATCATTTTATGAAAATGAGATTTTCAAAATTAAAAATAAAAAAATATAAGGATTATTTCGGGAGAGGGTGTGTGGGCGCAATGGATACAAAACAACATTTGTCACTATTTATTTCAAAGTTTGATTGTGAATGATATCGAAATTCAGATGTAAAATTTGAATAGAAATAATTATATTAGATTAATGATTAGACAGACTATTAATTATGATTTAAGTAAAATTATTAGATAAAGGACAGTCGGAAAACTGCTCAATTATAAAAAGATGAACGTTTATTCAAATCAAATCAGTGAATGTCTAACGTAGGGCCATCAATATTGGTCTATTTGTATATACTACTCACACTTGTCTATAAATAACTTCCACCTATACAGATCTACCCCATGTCGATGAAACACTTTAACTTCAAATTAACATTGTCCTTGAGTCACGTTCTCAGTTCTGTGAAAGATAAAAAGGTTTAAATAACATGTTTTTGGTCGTCCTTTGTTATATATATACAAAAGTGAGTGAACGGTATAGCCGATAGAGCAAAGGAAGTGTTTTATCACCCTTCATTGGGGAACAATATACCTGAATAAGTCATGGGGAATCCCTTTGTTTGGGTGGTCACCAGGGCTGGTTCACCCTTGTCTGTGTTTGGCCCATTGGCCCGTACGACTGAGTTTTGACATCATGTGCCGAAGAGGAGTGAGCTAGAAATTATCCTCTGACAGAAGAAATGAAAAAGTGCTTTGCCGAGCCCATGAAGCAGACACCATACTTTTTGGCCAAAATAAAAGATTGGAATGGGATGAGAGAGCAAAGCCAGCATGTTTTGTTGCTGAGAATGGTGCACGTATTTGATGGATAGCTCGTCCATTGATGTAAACTTGGTGATTATTCACTGATCGTGGGAGCGGTAGTTGCCTTGTAGGCAATGAACTACTTCTCCCTCGTAGGGGCTCACAATGCGAATCGCACCGTTGTGAAAAACCAGGAGGTGTCTACATCGGTAAAGTGTTTTTAAGCTCTTTCTGATTCCCTGTCTGTCAAGTAACAAGGAAATTAGTCGACATGAGTTTCAGATAACTCGCTTTGAGATTAAGCTTCGGTCACGCGTGTTGCCAGTAGATAGCTGTGGAAATGCCACCGGAAATCAAGATCCCTTTCAATCCCGATCATTCTGTATTTATGACTTCCTCTGGATTGCCCAAAATATCATGCCACTTTCATCCCCGCTTTCTCATAAGCATGATTTGCCACCAGACAGGCGTTACTACGTATTTACAATATATATATAACAGGTCCAATCTCATCGCGTGACTTCTAAGAAACAGACGACATTTTTTGAGTCACGAACTATAGTGGTTTAGGAGAGAGATGATAGGCAGTATGCCAAAGTGTGTGATCGTCGAATGTTTAAATTCTCATGGTTCTTCATTTATTCATTGCAAAACCAAATACACTCGCAAAGTGATGTGATGTACGAGTAAATATCTGAATATATCCTGTTCTGGTGGTCGACGCGTCCCTGGTGGCCGCAACAGGAAGCTATAACATTGGCTGCCCCTTCCGAAAACCGGTATCAGACCTTTAACAATGCATCCAACTGATGGGAAACAGGGCCGCAGCGAAGAGGAAAAATACCTCTTTAAAAAGCAGTGTTGTCAGGCGACTTGATTGCAGACTTATTTACTTAACTACACATGCTATGCACATTAAATATTCATTGAATAACGAATGGCATTCTGGCCCATTTCATGCAATCGCATGATGCCCAGTCTTCCTGGACCTTACTGAGGAAAGGCTTCCACCTCCCTCTTCCACCAGCCCCCGGCCTCAGTGACCACAGGCCCGCAGTCCCTGCTCTCAGACTTTCTGATTGGCTGAGACATCTTGAAAATGAGCATGCGCGGTGGAGGAAATCTGTGCACGGACAGCAATCAGGACCTTCCGTGGGTTTGTAAAAAGTGCCAGCGGAGGGCGCAAGGTTCAATTACTTCTGTGAACAAAACGGCTGGTGGGTGAAAGTGTGGAAGCTTCATTACACCCGACGACTTTCTTAAAAATCCAACCAGGATACGGCAAGTTTCCTCATGAGACATTCCTGAAACGGGAACACCTCAATCATGTCGCATCTACCGCTTGACCAACCGACATGACACTGCCATGGTTTCTAGCTCTGCTAAATGTTGATGTTCTCCCAATCTCAGATGGAGCTATCCCTTCTCATTACTCCTTTAAAAGCATATAGATGCTTTAAAAATATCATAGATAGACCCCTTTTGAAGGTAATCTATGCACGCTAACACAAATACTAGCAATAGGTTCACATGGATGACAAGTAATACATATCAAAGACATATTTTATTCAGGATTAGTTGAAATCTTTTTCACTGAATAATAAAACATACGCCTATATATAATTATATCATAGTATGTATAACTATACGTTTCTTTTCTGACGGCAAGTGGATGGATTGGAAATGAGAGATGCAAAATAAATTACTAAACACCTATCCCAATACGGTTAGACCAAGCTCCGATTGCATAACCTAACATGAAAAAAATGTGAATTGCAAAATGAAAACCTCATAACAAAAGTCCACTGGGAAATCACAGCACTAAATGAAAATAATTGCAAAAACAAAACGTTGGGACCGAAAGACATTCTATTCGAATAAGATACATCAGAAGAAGATGAATGGTATAGACCTGTATTAAAAGGGCTCCATTTCCATTTAGGTTTAATGCCCTTTTAATAGAGGAAATCATGGCGGGAGCTAGCCTTTCAAGGAAAGTGAACCTGATACATCACCGGAAGTGCTGTGGATGTAAGATTCTAATGGAAATGAAGCTGCAAATATTAGCATATCACAGCTGTTCCTATGCAAGACGCTGACAAGCCTTTTGGGGGTTAGACAGCCTTTTATACATGGCGACATGCTATTCGGTTTAGCCCTTATCAGACTTGACCTTTGTTAGTATCCTCAAACCCAACGTGATCGATAGTATCTATCGCCCAACGTTCCGATCACGTCACCTGTAAAGGCGTCAGAGGAAAATAAGTAAAATGCGTGCGCACTAGTAGGCACCGGATGTGGCAGGGGCAAAAGTTGGAGAAAGTTAGTGATCCCCGCCGTGCCCGGGACAGGAACCGAGCCAAGATATCAAAGGTTAGCTGTTGACAAGATGCGCCCCAAAATGGCGGACTCTGATCTCGGGCAGACGATATTTTACGTTAGTGATGGATTGGCGTGTATTATTGGCTGACGTAGATGGCTCAACAAGCTTGAATTGTTGATCATGCATGTTGGGCAGAGGTAGGTCCATATCGGTAACTTTCTGTATACATATATAGCCTCTTCTTGGACACCTTGACCACAATCTCTTTCATCTCAGTATTTAACGTTGATATAGTTTGGACAATGTCATGAACTATTTTAACCTATACATATTTTAATGTTGATATTGCATTAGACCGTTTTGGGTCCATGGGAAAAGCGTTGTAGGACTAGAACACCTTTGAAAAAGTGAGTTTGACAGCCATTTAGTATATTACAAAGATTAAACTAGTTAATGCCCATCCTGCCTTCCCTCCCTATTAAAATAATCATGTACATTCAAGACGAATAATAAGAAGGTCAATTGTTGCATTTCGGTGCCACTCCCCGACTTCAACTATAGTCATAGGCATTATAGAGACCTTGACATTGTTATTGTTATTCTGTGTAGTCCTCGCCCTCCCCCCTTGGGCCATTGCGCCTGCTATAACGCCCCCAAACGGAGTGCGTTATGCGCACACCTGGTTATATGGTGGAAAACTTGGTACAATTGGTGGTAAGAGCTTTACCTTACATGGCCTGCGCTCAATGGCTTACAGCACTGACCCTTGACCTCATATAGCGGTTTAGTCGCAAATTGGGCATAATGACGTAGGATAAATGGAGGTACCATAAAGAGAATTTCAAATATTTGTGGACATAGCTCTCGGTAGACACTGCGTTCATATATATATGTTGATGGCATAATGTAGGGAAATACCAGGTAGGGAAATAAACATGCACAGCTATCGCTATACATGCATGTATGTATTTATTTCAAGACTCAACATTCTTGTCGATATCCAGTCCGATATCTGACGTAGGATGTCCGACAGTGTCACCTTGAACTGGTGTTACATTTTGGAACTACTTTTTCCACAATCAATTAGCCATACATCTTTAAGATTCAGCAGGATTCAGAAGGTTGTGGTTGATTACTTGTGCAAAAGTTGATTTTATCATTATGTTTTGGGCTTTATCGACACTTTAAGACAAACGATTTCATATGTATACGTACAGGAACACCAACCAATACCTTTTGGTGGTCTTGGAAGTTTCAAAGGCTAAGAAGGAAGCATAGAACACAATAATATCATGCGTTTCGGTATACTTCCTAAAAGCCCTCGAGTAATACGGAGATTCCGTGTGGACGCTTACAGTATATTCCCCGTAGAACTCTTGCACACAAAAATCAGACTACATCCCCTTCTGGGATGGGACAAAACTTGGTAACACGCGTGTGCATACATACTCTGTAGAGAAAGTGCCAGAACATACCAGGCGTATTCTCGGTCAATTAGAAGCTGGAAAAGTTTTCAATTCTTTCCAAATCGAAAATATTGCGTTGCATTTCCAACTGTTTATGCCTTACACTACCTTATAGAATCATGTGAATTGACAATTAATAGTTTGCATGTGAATTCATGTTATAAAGGTCTCAGGGCTTCGCATTTTCAGGTCTCATGTATTTAGTCAACCAATATAGGCTAATTTGGTTGTTCGAGTAGATCTATGTACACAACAGAGCGGTCACATATGCCACACATATGTGTACATTTTTTAACATACCTTTACCTCGAGGTCCGGCACAGCAGAAGTTGAACATTACGGACAATACCTACCAAACAACATCTGGAGGACTACATAAACTTGATCGAACCGGTAGTCTAACAGAAACACTTACATAATATCGTCAACTAAGTTTATTTGTGTCAACATCAAATAGTACTACTGAACATTTATTTAAGAATCAATATCTTATTACTGATGTTCAGTTAAAAGGCCTGCTTGGAAGATCTCCAGTGGAGAAGAAGTTTGTCCTCTTCTTGATTTATATCAATGTTTGGCTGAATAAAAGTTGTATAACAATAATAATAAAATAAATATTTTAAGTAAAGAAATAGAAGCCAGTTCTATCAGATGTGTTATGTTACCACTATATGGTAATTGAGCTCATGCATTGGTTTTAAACGTAGCATACAGTTTGCGGATGAACAATAATTGACTTGTGTGAAACGAAATAACACAGCTTTGACAATTACATGACACAACAGAAAGGTTAAGATAAGAAAGTGTATTCACTCATTTTATGTCAATCGCGATATCCGATACTCTCCCACCTGGACGATCCGATGATGAAGATAAAAATGGTAATCAGAGAGCTAGAGAAAGAAATCTGGCCGGAGTGTTATTATTTCTGTTGGAAAGTTTCCGGCAAAAACATATGAGACACACTTTTGCGACGGATCGCCCAGCACATTCATCACGCATGTGGGAAAGAAAACAAGGTAAAGTGTGAAACAAATAATCCCCTATAACACATCCCCCGTCTGCCTGATGAAAACCATCTCTAAACTGACCAGAAATGACATGATAGCCCACGCTTCTGCAATAGTTGCAAACCAACCATTGAGTAATTATACTTTACACCAATGGGTTTTATGACTGGAACTATTGGGCCAGAGCCTCCATTTTTGATTGTTGAAATGCTCATCATTGCTATCGCATGTGACGTGAGCTGCGGAAAAAAGACTAATATGCTCGGCGGACGGTGTCGCTGTAGTTTGGTTGGCGGCCAATATTTGCCGAGTCTCGGTCAGGCATGAGATAATCATACTGACAGTTCTCACAACAGGTCAAACTTTCATTACATCACATTGCAAGAGCTTCACAGGGATATTCACTTTATCCTTTTACTGTCTTTTGTTTTCGCGTTTCGTCTCTCAGTGCCAGAACCATTTGGCGTCACGCTGACATTGCTTTAATGTAAGTAAACTGGTCATTGTAGTGATTTCTTCTGATGAGTAAATCTAATTAACGTAAATATGCTACATCATATCTAGGATGTATATCGATACTTTATTAATTGTCATGATATGATTTCAACTTCTATAGTGGTAATGAAATGGTAACAATATCTGCTTACATTGTGAAATGTCCCGCAAAAGTGCTCTTACATCTGCAGGTTTGTTTGCAAATGTGTATGCACAGAAACAATCAGTTTGAAGATTATAGAAGAACGCATAAGTCTTGCAATCTTTGCCATTATGTCGGAATTATCCACCCAGTCAGTGCTTGCATGTGAGATTTCTTCGCTGTATGACATTTAGAATAAGATATCAGCGACTTCAGTTGAAAGCTCTGCAATCTGGCAATTGGCAGATGAGAAATTGCCCCTGCTGATGATATTATCACCAAGAGAGAATAAATCCAGATATGACGTTTTCCTAAAAGCATACTCTTAGGATATGAAACAACTTCAATGCCTTGCAATTGTATATTTAGCTAATCTCAAATAATATTATCACAGCCTCAAGATGATACACTGGCCTAAATTTATAATAAAGAATAGGGTAACTTAGCACGATGACGTTTCATGGTACTTTCGACAGGCACCCCAAGTATCAGGTATCACTTTGCTAGATCCGTATCTCCGAAAAATCCTCCTGGTTTCCTTCAATAGAAAGCTGGAAATGGATTTCATTGTAACCTTCGTCCTGACCATGTTGGTCTTAAATCGCGCAAAATGGGCAATTTCCGTCGCAAAAGCAAACTAATTCAGGGCACAAAGCCAGGCGATGCATCCATCTCCTTGGCTAGTTACCATCAAATATCTGTTATTCATGTAGAGTGTTCGAGATTGGAAAGAAACCATTTTATAATTTAAACTTAAGAATGGAAACACCCACGAAGGACGATAGTCATGTTTACACTGTCCTTTTTTCGTTTCATTCTTTAAAGAAACAACAATTTTGGCTGAGAAATAATCGGTGTTAGCAGCGTCTTGCATATATTATGCGATACTTCTACAAGGTGTATATTTATATCAACAGGGATATATCACCTGTTGTACAATTTTGTCTCAATTTAGAGCATAACAATTTTTATAAAAGTTAGTGAGCTGCTGATTGAATACATTATATCTGCAATATGATAAAGATGACCCTTTGGTTGCCTTGCAACATTTTCCATCATTTCTTCGTTCACCAAATCCCGACACTACGTTCCTCTGCCTTTGCGCCGGTTTTTCATTATATTGGATGTCTCACTTCCAACAACTTGAGATACGTAAGGAATTTGAAATAAATCTATAGTGAAATAAGTTGTAATGAAGCGGGGAGTAATTAAGACAAGGTCATAAACTTGGATTTCAAGGCCAGCTGCCGACCAACGCTATCTCATCACCTTCAGTTCTTTCTGGATACTTAATGCATATTGAATGTATGTGATGTATCTATAAATGTGGGCGGGGCGGTAGGCTCTCGAGACGGTTGATAATCAGTCCTGATATTGATACGAGAACGTTGTATTGCATGAGGATCCTCTAACATAGATCACGGCATCCACCCGAACTTGAAACGTCCACCCACTTCCACCAGCCTTAACTTTGATAGAAAGAACCAAACGCATCGTACGCCTCCCACTCTCAAAGTTATTAGCGTTACACGAAAGGGGCATCCTTCTTAGGGTACTATGAAATGGTATTAAGTGAAGAGTATTACGTATATAAGAGTGAGTAGTATATGGAGGGGGTCCTGAAGCTCAGGTCCACTTCTATATACTACTCACTTTTATTTGTGCTACTAAAATGACGCAGACAGGCTTGCTTTGCTACATCTGAAACAGTTAAATCTTGTATTCATACAACGGCTGTAAAGTTCCTCGATTCGATGAATCTGAATTGAAGTTAGATCTTTCACTGAATATACTTGACTTCTCTACATATACACTTCAGTTTCGGTATAACTGTACCTCCTCTAAAGTATTAATCAAGCTTACTGGGGGGAAATTAATTTCAAATATAACCCCCCTACACACACCATAAACATGAGCGAGTACCCTTTTCAGTTTCTTGATGTATGCGTACTAATTAGATACCCTGTTATATCTATTCTTAAAGGAAGTTTGAATATAAACTGCCAGATGGTATTCCATAATGGTGATACCAAATTGGCACCATTATGAAAAACAAGGTAGAAACTAGTGCATATCTCTTTCATTACAAGGAAATATAATGTGGCATCTACTCGAGAAACGTATGGAGATTGCCTATGAAATTAGAATGAATCGAGCAAAGCTTTTAGATAGATGATATCGTCTAATGTGTCCTCACTCTTGAAGATGAAGCACAGATACCTAATTTAATTAAGTAACTCGCGCATTGACCTTACCACGGTGATGTAAAAAGTCCTTTTGGAACATTTAAAGCTGCACTCTCAACTATTTCCACAAGGCAAATCTTACCAAATCTACTCATATTATAACATGTAGGACTGGATCTATCAATATTCTGCTGTTCTTATATATGACATGAATGTCAATTAGTCAAACAAAAACGGCCGCCGGTTAGTGATAATAAGTGAAGTCTTCACTGGGAAGGATTTGGGCGGGTCCTCCAAATACAAATTGAATTATTTTAGAAACCATGTCGCATCAAATGACTTTTAGATGGTTTGGAAAAGATTGGAAAAAGAAGTAGAACATGTTCTGTTTTTGACCGATGTTAGCTGAGAGTGCAGCTTTATTTACACAACATCCCACGCATACGTACATGTATGTACGTACCACTGAGTTATCTCCCCTACTGACCCCTGCTCGTCCTCCTTCTCGTACCTCCGACTTATTCATATATACATAACGTAGCAGTAATTCATATGTTAATTAATGATCTAATTGGACACTCACTTATCATGTTATCCTAATTACAAGGCTCTGACGGCCGTCGCATTACAGGCCGGATAAGGGCGGAGAGCTGGATCATATGTAATCCTCTCTATCTTCTGCTACTGTTTCTGGGCAACATAACAAGGATTTGCCCTCTTCGAGTGATACATGGCATCTATTTCCTAAACGAGAGTACTGACCCCTTTAAAGGAGATCAGGGCTCGGCTGGGGCTATCATTATAAATACACATGTCAAGGTCCGTATCTAATCTGCGATGGTTTCTCCCTGCGCTTGGAATTTGGTTATTTTTCACAATTTGCACCGACTCATTTCTTCCCCCCATGCAGCCGATTGTATTACGCTTACTTTGCTTCACAAAGGAAACCCACTTTATTTTACCGTACAGAACTCAGGCATGTACCGTTGGATTATGTCAACGACAAATCTACTTTTACATGTGTAGCCTATGCAGGGCGTGGTTTCACCAAATGCTTATGTTTGAACGTTTTCGTGGGCGTTTGATCTTTGCAGTTGTTGTCTTGTTCACAGATCTCACGACCTGGAATATCACGATTACAAAAGAATGCATAAAGGGCCTAGTCCACTAAGCCGATTCACTTGCGATTCTCGCATAATTCAGTGCAGAAAAATGTCCTCTGCGTCGAAAAATCACACGAGAATCGGCCAAGTGGATCAGACCCTTTAGTCTTCCAAAAACACGTGTACCCACCCGCCTACGATGAAATACCCATTTTGAACGAGAAGTATTTATGTACTTGTGGCTTAACTTAATATGAGAACCGATTCCTACCCACATTTACGTTTAATGGTCATAGGAGTTTCTTTCTCTTACATCAGTAATTTCCATTAGGTTTCTACACTACGAGACAACAACTACCGTTCGCGTCTTCTTGAACCTAACAGTTATTTGAGCTTGATTCTCACGTTTTCTTATTAGATAAGACACGGGGTCTCTTTGTAAGTCTAAAATTCTTCGTGATTATCATACATGCATGTTCAATTAGAATTAGAGTAACTACGCAGCGGAAATACTATATGTACAGATTGTATCGAAGTATGTTTGTTTTAGGCTATACATACATACAAGGCTAAGTCAAAATTATCGCCACATATACCCCGTAAGACATCTGAACCTGTACATCTCGCCCAAATGATATTTTCCAGAAATTGGTTAGGCCTCGAGTCAGAAAGGTTTCTGACCTAATCTATAGTTATGTCCCCTTCGTTCAGGCTGTAGATTTGTACCATGTTACAAGTAAAGGGACATTTACTATCGTTTATAGCAAGACTGACTTGGGACGTCCTATAGAAACACTATATGAGAGTGAACAATTTTATTGATGCTCTCGGAATGTATAACATCGACTGGCATCCTAAAATAGTACTAATGAGAACGAATAATTACAAGGTCTATCTTTCCATTTCAGGTCCGGAGCGCTGGCATGTGCTTTCTATACCCACAAAGAATGCTGGTAAGTTGAACTAAAATATCATATTAGCGATAGATCTATAGCCTCGATGTGCAATTGCACTACCGTCTTCTTTTAGGGGATATGGGATGGCCGAGTGGTCTATGAGTAGCGTGTTGTGGGTTCGAGTCCCAGCGTGGCCACAGTTTCACCTCCCTCTAGGTACTAGAGGAAGACCACCATTGAGGTGATTAATCCTGGTAAAAATGTTTAAAAGAAACAAAAAAACAAGAGAGGAGCGTTGTATAGAGTAAAGTCAAAAGCATTTTGTCCTCGGATACATGTTTCCCCTCTTTTAAAACATTTAAATGTTAAAATCATTAAAAATTAAGAACTACTGGTTGATTAGCCCTTTTAGGCACACGGTTATATTGTATTTTATGCAGCTTTATGGAAGATACAGCAATGTACGCGTCCGTCACTTCTGTAAGATTATCCTTATCATAACCCAAGGGGACAGTGACAGTTTTGTGATACACTAGAACGTACATTGGATACCTTGCTACAATACATTTACGGGAGGACAGTAAAACAAGCTGGGGACTGGCTGCAATAAAGTAAGGCCGGTGAACTACATCTGTTCTGGCTTAGGGCTGAATGCTCTATGTACTCCTCCTGGGGTATCTATCCTATCAGCCCTCCTCCTGTCTCCTATTTCTCCAGTGGATAATTGTCTGGGATGTCAATATAAGGTAGACTGGGGTGCCATATATGCCCCCTTTAGAAAGCCGGAAGACTGGCCCATCTCCATGAAAGAATCTCCAAATGCAGATATAAAATAGTATTACCTCATATATTGTACCCTAACGGACTAGACTTTCCACACACACACAAAGCTTATACATGTATTGGGAGTTAGGATTTATTAAAACTGACAAATCGTGGCCAATTTGATAGCGAGCTTCTGTTGCTGTTGAGCCAAAGCGGCAGGAAGGAGTCAACGTTAATAGAAAGGCAAGACGCTGATATAAGTAACTTTGGGCCATTTGAGAATAGATCTGTAATCACCACTTGGCGTCGACAGTCAATGGACTCTAGACGCCGACATAAAGCTGCCAGTACGTACCTTCAACTGCTTACAAACAGGCTCGGCTTGGTAAAGTAGAGCCGAGGCATGGAATGGTAGCCAGAGAGTGGGAGGGGAGTTTCGGAGGTGGGCTGATGGCAGTATGAACCTCTGGCCCTGTTTATCGACATGGGTCCCGATGTCACATTGACTCTATCATGTCTCATACAGTAAATATTACTTGTGACCTCTCAGGGGAAACCTGGCGATTTAATTCCCTCAACTGATCATTATTTGCCTTACTCCGCTCGACCCGAAACGACACGACCAGTATCCTTATCTTCGGCAACACTATCAAGACCAAACGATACGGGAGGATGGTCTGTAAGATATGACTGGGCTATTTAAGGAAAACCGATTATGGAAGCATTTTAAAAACTAGGCAAGGGTTCAGGAAGACTTCCCTGAGGAATACCATTGAACCCTAAGCACCACAACCTCGAGGGTTTCCCTATTGGCCTTCTATCGTGACCCCGGAAGCATTCACCGGGTCTATACCATACGGTCTGCCTTATAAAAGCCCTATCTTGACAGGCGGCAAGCTACATATCCATGAACCAATTTCTGCCAGACAGTCGCCTATGTCATCCCTGTACAAACCGACGTCATATCAGACAGGCCTTCCACAGATGAGCGTTCTAGAAAAGCTGTTTTCAGATGATATTGTCTTAGTGATAAACAGGGCTTCCATATTGCATGTGCCTCCAGGATTTGGGTGGCAATTCGTATGTATGTGTCCATACTATACAGCGGCCGTTATATTTGTACATGCAAAAGGCATGATGTATGTGCTAACTTATACCCTGATATAACCCCATTATCATAGGCATTTAGCCTGACATACAACGCGTGGAGAACGGGGTGGAATGTTTCCAAGCCCACCAACATCAGATAAACCATATTATTCATATATATCCCTTTTCTCCTATTCCTTTGTTTGCAGATCTCTCGATTGCATGACTATGCTGTAATATCTATATCAACTTATATGTACATAATTTGCATAATACATGTATTGCGTATAACAAGTCATTTTTTTATGATTATTAATGTAGATACCATCTTGTAGTTGTATCCTTAGTCACATGCATGCATTCAAAGGATGAAAGTCAGAGGAAAGAAGGTTGAACGAAGGAATTGCAAGACAAATCATTAGACACTACTAAGATACTCATGGACAATATTGTTTTGGAATATTGATGTCGCCGTTACAACATATAATTATTATCTTCAAAATAATGAAATACCACAAGAGTAATGATTAATAGTAAATTGCATTTAGTTTTTGTAGAGGAAATATGCATATCTATGTATATTTGGAAAGAAATAAAGCTATTAGCCCACGACTTCTCTGAAACCTTTTATTCCCTCACATACAATTCCTTGAACTGATGTGGGAATGTTTTATGTAGCGTTACTACATGAGAAATATCTCCAATATTTGTAATTGGAATACATTTGTATTTTATTCCACCCATTCCAATATTGTTTAGGCCTGTCTCAATTTAGTGAATACAAAAATGAATAAATAAAGACACTCTTAATTGCAGTGAACGTTTCCGGGAATGTCGCCGTTACGTAATAACTTCGCCGCGATAAGTATCTCTAATCATTAATGATTAGACATAAAGAGAATCCTTTAATTTTAGCATAGTAAGGTACGTATAGTATTTTAAAAAAAGGTAGTGACTGTCTGGTTTTCAAATTAACCTTTTTCACCGTGTCCCATGATACATTTTTTATGAGAAAAAAGATATTTCTAAGAACATGGTATAGGTTATAGGACTAGATGAATGGGGTATACTGTGGCAAAAATAGGCTATTTTTTGCTATTTAATAGGGGGAAATGAAGGTATATAAAATGTTGGTGTAGGAATCGAAATATTCGTCATAACCTTCCCATACTTCGTCTGAATTAGGACGGGACTCCCTGTTACAGCCAAACAGTGAAGAGATTCGATCAATTTCCTTTTTCTTAAAATAAATGGCCTCCTCATATACCTCAAGTACCGCCCTTTTGGAAGAATTACTCATGTATAGGGTAATCATTTAGATATCAAATAAATGTCAATGCATTAATATGACCAACGAATACCTTTGGAAGTAATGCCTCTGCACGCTAAGAAAACATGTCATCACATCATTTAGTATGCCCACTGGTAAGAACTCCTTTTACTTCCCGTGTCTTTGTTTGAACTTGATACAAGTAACCTTATATTATATGGAATCATGACATTGTAACAATTTGTTTGACTGGGTTTGCATGTCGTATGATACATGTATAAGTAACCCATAGAGCAATGATGTACTCTCAGGACATCAATGTCTCAGAACAAGACGATTGAATTTTTCTTACTGTAAGTCCGTAATTTAGGCTAGGAAAGATGGCTCTGTATACATATATGTATACCGCGCAATATCAGAATGGTACCGACTAAGACTCAATTGCATCGAAACACTTTGAATAATAATTGGTTTCCAGCTGAGGATTGCATATGGGTCAGATTTTCAGAAACCGTACAATTTGTCTTCAGCAATCCTTTCAAATAACACAAATTTAAGACAAACATAATGTTCAAAATTCAGTTAAATACAACCAAACAGATTGTTTGAATCAAGGCAATACCAAATATACTCAGATATACCTAGTTTTGACCATTTGTAGTTCTAGTTTTGTCTAATTTAGCAGAGTTTACTAAATATGTAGATCTGCCAATATGTGTGAGGTAAATTAAACGGGGCATATACCTATAGATTAACACAAAAAAGCATATCTTACTAAAGTTGACCATGCATGCTGTGCACTTTAAATGGCAGCTCTGGCTGATGCCATTCATTTCACTTTTATATTCGTCGTTGCACAGACTTCTGACTGGTTTACATGGAGTGTCATCATTGGCATATGTGTTTTTGGATCAATATGATCATGATTATACTTCCCTCAGTGAAAACTTTTCTTTGTCAGTACAACAAGAGGACCTGTGCGAAAATTATGGAAATACATTTTGAATGAGACAATAGAAACTAGTGGGGACACCGCTGGTATATTTATATAGAATAACCACTGGCTATTATGACTCAACCAGGAGCTACATAGGGGCGTTGAAATTGTCTTAGACTATATCTGTAACCCGATGGAAACTTTATATAACATATATGGGGTAGAGTGCATGCTTGTAGTCTGAACAGAACTGACTTACTGAAAGAGCTTGATGTTTACTCACATGAAACAGGTAAACTACTAAGGAGGTGTGACACCTTTTGCAGACTATTAAGAAGAGAGCAAAGCAGTACGCTCTCAACATTCATGTATTGGTGTGTCACTTCAATATTCAAGGCAATTGCACTCTAATCAGTTGGTGATTTTCTTCGCCTTGTAAGAGAATGGGCAGACCTATAAGAATTAAGAGGCACCACTGAAAGCGTTACTGAAAGTGTCCCTGAAAGCGCTGAGAAAGCCAAGGCATCACAAACCGATACCTGACTCAATGCTTTAAGAAATGCGCAGAGTATTCGTGGCCTGAAAAAATAGTGAAACAAAAGATCACCTGCGCAACCTTGACCGCATTGCAATTTAATTTCTCAAAATTAATGTCTCTGTCGAGGTACATGATAGCCAGGTTCTCTTTTCATGACTCAATTTCAGGCTTGCATTCGATCCGTGCATTAATCTCCCAATAGTGACCCTGAGTACCTTAGTTAATGCTGTCCCATTTAATACAAATCTCTCATTGGGAACCTAGGTTCTGGAGGAAATGTACTCAAAGCACGCAACAGCCAATAACGTACACATATTCGACTGTGACTATTGTCCCACTGTTGTGCATTTAAAATCAGTCTTATTCCAGTTGCATGTGCTAGGCAATAAAACGCCAAGCCAACCCATGTTTATCATGATGCAAACATGACTGATTTTAAATCATAAGAGATGTTTATTCGTCGAAGAAATATATGGAATTAATAGCTTCACATTTCATGGTTTTAGATCACAATAGGAAACATCTAATTTAAGGAGAAGCATTGTTTCTAAATATAGATGTTGTTATTAGAATTATTATCTAATGGATTCAGATCCAAGTTATCATCGAGAAATTGTGACTGGGAAAACTTGATAGAAATTAATCACATAACATGCATGTCAAACGGTGCTTTGACGGAACCATCAGATTTTGATCGACCCAGTTATTAGCGGTATGATACTGTGATAGAGCTGCAAACATGTATAATGGGACCAGAAGTACTGCCTTCAGGTATATTTACAAATAGTAATAAATCATCAGCATGGAAATGCTGACTTTAAGAGACCTCCTCCGAAATTTTGAAGATCCCTTTCTCCTTTAGGTTTTTGTAAATAATTTAATTGAATATCTTTTATTGGATGGTTTTAGGATGAGATATACTTTGTACTGAGAATAACTGAGGATTTGGGCGCGACTCATCCTTATTCATATCTATTTTGTTAATCTATTGAATGATCAATATAGAATGGTCTCAATTCTTAATTCATGAAACTATGTCACGCAATTACTGCATGAGATAGATTAAGCATGGGGTTAATCGGATAGATATGTGCGAGTATCTATTAAGGGTTAATCTCATCATCGCAATCGTCAGCAGTATTGTTCAAACAGAAATACATTGTATTGTTGTTTGGTAGCCTATTTATGGTCTCCCTCCTTCTCCCTCCCTCTCCCCACTGCCTCTCCCCTCTCCCCTCTCCCCTCTCCCTCTCTCCTCTCCCCTCTCCCTCTCCCCTCTCCCTCTCCCCTCTCCCTCTCCCCTCTCCCCTCTCCCTCTCTCCTCTCTCCTCTCCCTCTCTCCTCTCCCTCTCCCCTCTCCCATCTCCCATCTCTCTAGTTGATATACTTAATATGCATGTGAGTATATTATAATTTATTATACACGCATTGCTCTGAAAACAACGTATCTAGAGTGAGTTACGCATGGTACTTATTTCACTAGTGAGTTGTGTGGGGTTGTCATGGCAACCAATTTGTTTCTGTTACTAAGATTACCGCTAAAATTCTAATTTATAACTCGATGGTTTTCTATTTTCATGATTGAATCATGTATATACGCTAAACCAACTCGTTAGTTAACCTGTATTTAATATAGCGAGAGAAACCTTCAATCAACATATTCATACTATGTAATACTACATTATTAAAAAATCTAAAGGCGAATGATCGAATGATTCTCAGAAAAGATTCCTGAGTACCAAGTCAAAGATAAAATGTCTCTACTGTAATCTCTTCATTGTCAGAACTATGAATGTTCTCTTCGAATATGTACACATTACTTTATGATATGGTGATTGTGAAAACTGGCTTGATATTAAATGCATTTACACGAACCAATCTATCTGAATATATATATACAGAACCCCACGTTTTTCAAAGATATATTCATTCCCAATAGGGCTGTTGTAGATTAGATATGTTTATATATTCTGAGTATTTAAGACTCAATACATATCAAAGTGTTCCGGGTGGTAGCAGTAAAGTATCATTTATTTTTCTAAGTACATCAAAAAGGAAGCGCCAGAGATGTGAGCACAGTCGACGGCGGATCAATGCCTAACAATACAATTTATTTTATATACTGAAGGAAATGCATCATTTAGTGGTAGGACGACGCTACGGATATACATTCATTCAAGCGCTAATTGCAGAAACCTGTAGATATATAAAAATTATTCATCTCTGCAATCGCGAGCGAATGAGGAAGGCTAGACAGAGGTTGTATCATCAATTAGCATAGGACACTTAGCGCATTACATATACTTCCAGATAGAGTATTTAATCAGATGAAGTGTTAGTCAAGAGAGGCAATACACTTAACAACATCAATAGGTGCTGGCCTAAAACCCTGTATCTAATCGAAGGCCCTTAATGGTGTCTACTTTCTTACGTAATACTTATACAACACGCGCCCGCTTCAGAACCTTCCTATATGGTATGCCATCTTGATTCCTGCAGAACTGATTGTTGTTCAATAACACCGGAAATACCAATGCTGAACAATTAGATTCCTTTGCAGAAGGAGGAGGAGGAGGAGGAGGAAAATTACGTCAGCAGAAGTAGAATAGGCTGCGCGGAGGTCATCTGTTCAATTTTGGCGGGAAAAACCCGATGACATTTGAACAGGAAATACTCATGTCTAAACCGGATGTAACGGCCTTGATCAATGATTTCTCTTGTCCGGATACAGACGCAGCTGAACGAGTGCATGCAGTAAAGAAATGATTTTAATGGACTTCATGAACAATCAGGATTGCATTTGAATGAAAGCCCGAAATAACAACCGTTTCCTAGTTTCTTTTCTTTATCCGATATGCCTATTACTGTGTTGTATCGAATTATTATCATATTGTGTGATCCTGCCCTAAATTGTTCATACCCTTCTGCAGAAAGCTATAAGTACTGCGACGCCTTTGTGTACATGTTGGCAGTTTCATTTCAATTTGATTTAAGCACGTTATTGAAAGTTATTTCCCCGGGTGAAATCCTATATATTATGGAGAGCTGTCATTGTGCTATACATCTAAACACAGCTAATTAATCCCAATCCGTAGTCAAATGGGAGGAGTGTGGCACAATGGTATTTCAGGGCAGACGGAGCAACAGTTGGGTTGTTAATATTATACCTTTTTACTCTTATTAAGGCCCACCTCCATTACCACGGCCGCCATGGTGTACTGCCGCCGCACGGCAAACAGCACAATGTTAAGTATTACAGCCGGCCGGCTGGTCGTGGCAATGGAGATAATTGGATATAACCATGCTGCTCGAGGAAGTAAGTACTCAATAAGAACCATTTCAAGGTCCATTCATAACCATAGCAGTATATATCATATATGGTAAAGAGGCATTGGTAGGATGGTATGTATGAGATTCAGTAATCTAGTCATTTATCTTGTCTATTCCTGTATAGTGTAACACGGGCCTAGTGTACAGGTTTGTTGAACTAATGAGAAACAATTATTTGAAGGCCACCGTCACTATCATTACATATCTTTCTAGGCATTTACTTGGTGTGTAATCATTATTATTGGCTATTTATTTAAAAATGGAATATAGAAAACCACGCACACATCATCAATTTCCCGATTGTTTTCATTCGTCGCCATGGTTACGAAATACAATATTGAATCCTACAAATTAGGAAAATAAGTTTTGGTGTCTCTTTCATTACAAATACAAAACCCATGAACATTAGTCCACGTCTTTACCCATCATACCAATATGATTTTGATGCATTCAATTTCAATTTCTTTTTATCTATTGCCGTCTACAGTAAGGTCCTCAGATCGAAAATGTATATATTATAAATAGACGTAGTTTCTTCTAGTTAGTTCACATCCCAATTACATGTATTTAGCCTTCACATTGTAAAAACTCGTACCGTTAGTCGAATATTGAAAATGGGATTTCTATCCCGATTCTTCAGACTTTAGGCTAATAAACTGTTTACACGTTTAAGAAACCCATTGATATCTATCTTCCCAATCACGAACGGAAGGTGAAAATTCATGCCAAACTTTAGAGCCACTATAATAGACACTCTTCTTAAGAACCTTTGCTTTAAAATAGCAGAGACGCTATGAGGTGCTGGTATATTCCTAAAGTTTAAGCAGAACTGACAGTTTCAAGGTCATTCCTTGCGATGAATTTACTTTAGAACCATTCTGATCGATATTTATATCCCTTTCTATCTTTTGACGTATCAATTTCAAATTGGTAATTAGATTATCCTGGTACCGGTGTATTAACCTTTACCACTCGTTTGGTCAACTTATAAGTATGGGCTATAAGCATTACTGGAACATCATAACGATTGGCCATTTTAAAACATACACCTTTAATTGTTACTCTCAACATTAAACGGGCGTATACTCTATCAATGATGGTACGTATGGCTTGTATAGAATAAATTAGATGTCTTCTATTTTATATAGTAGAGGTCGAATCTTGTAAACCTGTTTATATATTTAGGTAAATGGGCTGCAAATATCAACGCTTATTCCATTTGATTCTTTCGCATGGGTTTACTATTGACAACGCGTTTTAATTTGTTAGACGTTCATATTTCATGTGGCTACCTCAGTTCTGGTTCACCATAGCAAACATGGGGTTTGGCAAATAGCAAGTTAACATATCCAGACATATTTCCTGACTCAATTCTTTACTTGATATCTCCCACAGGTGTATTTAAACTATAATGCTTTCGTTATACATAATGCAGAACGTTGGCTGCAACGACTCTAGTTCAAGATCAAACGCTTCTAAATCAGAAACAATTTGCACTCTGCCACCTCCAAGCTAAAAACAGAACTAACTAACTAACCTGTTTTACCCTGGATATGCAGACAGTATACATCAAGTATTGTATATCGCCCTTTTTATGATCGGCTTCAATAAATCGACACCAAGCTCATAATAGTCATAATGTCATCAGCAGAATACACAGCCATAAGGAAGCAACTTCAGATATGCAAACGAACAGGTATACATGTTTGTATCAGACAAAAACGAAGGAAAGAGAATTTGTTCGTGTTTCTTGACAAGGTGAAGTGGGTAGGTCGACGAAAAACCACTACATTTATAAAGGAGTATATTCCTTACCAAACACGTATCATGCATCATATCAAAGTATGTTATGCACATAATGAAAAATCTCAAAAACAGGTTGCGAAACACACACTCAATCTTGTATCATCTGATTTTAGAAGGCAGGAGGATACATTAGGATATCCCCAGTTGTACCGATGGTGCTTTATCTTGTTGCGTGTCAGGTTGATTCAAAGGCTGGGAAGATGTTCTATTCGTCTGGTAACTTGCGCAGCCGGAAATTCCATTGTCCATTTTGGTTGTTTGGCCTCATTGAAAAGAAGGTTCCCACCAAACAATGTCTTGCCTACCGTCTGCTGTGACTAAGTAACGAGATCAACCTGCGTATATTTATGGTTCTTATTATACACGCATTGCTCTGAAAACAACGTATCTAGAGTGATTTACGCATAGTGCGTATTACACTAGTGATTTACGTGGGATTGTCATGGCATAACCAATCTGGAGTTATTTCTTTACTAAGATTACCGGTAAAATTCAAATTTATGACACGATGTTTCTCTATTTTCATGATCGAAAACATGTACATACTAAATCTGTTAATCAACTCGTTGGGTTTCAGTCGCTTAGAATATTAGTGCAATATTCACGCTCTTTCAACCAATCCGTTAATTAACCTGTATTTATTGTAGTGTACTTATTTATTACATCAATTGGGACCGCAAGTTAATTAGCAAGATGGTATATTAAGCGATTTTCCTTATATATATTGACTTCTGCAGGAGCGAACGGCATTTTGCATTCATATAGCCTTTGATCCCTACCCATGGAACCTCTCGAAACTGATCTTTGCACATCCTCAAACGTATAGGTCATTGTCTTGTTAAGTGTTACATAAGAGGCAGATGATGCAGAATGAGATAATTGTCAGGATAATCCAAATTAAGGCAAGACTTGGCTTCAATCACACTACATTTACCCATCAAACAAGTAAAGCGCAACACTTATCACACAGTTACTAGAAGTGGAAACAAATATCGACAGACATAATTTGCCATTAAATCAAAGAGGATTATGCGTGACCAACATCGATTACAACTTTAAACGTCGAATGTCTCCCACGCTATTTACCAGTACGTAGCACCAGAATTCATCATATCCCGGTCTCTACAAGTTGAGAGTGTATAAGGAATAATTCAAATCTACAAGTTCCTTGTATTGTATTGTTGAGACGTCCTTATTTATTTCGTCAAACGTATCTAGATGAGGCACAGTGCAAACTTGCGCTAGTCAGCTTCAATAAAAAAAATTGTCACCGATTTAAAGGTTGAATATTTGGAACGCGTTCAGTTCTGTGAAAAGGTGTTTGATTACTTCGTCGTAAATCGTAATTAACAGTGTTGGATGATCTAAATTTAGCAGGGATATATGGGTGAGTAGAGAGGTCAAAATGATTATACTCTACCACATTGGGGTAATCCCTCTGCAGCCCACGATTGTCAGCTGAGGTTACACCGCTAATTCCCAACTCAGCGGACAGATTACCACCGTCGATCCCATTGTCTCTCTCCCAGAGACCCTAGTATTGGTATGTAAAGGGGTCGGTCATGGGCAAGGATTCACCATTTGCGTTCCTACCCAATAACCATTGTTGTACCATGCGCTCTAGAAGAGCAATGTGAACTCTTAACCCAACCATGTTGGGGAAACCCATACAATGCACTGCAGCGTTCAAATTACCACATAACCCCATTCCCAGTCATGCCTTGCCTTAAATTAAAACCTAATCAGATTGAGATCATTTCTATCATTTTGAAATTGCCTATCCAGGCCTTAATTTAAGCAGCATAGTTGTAAGGGTTCCTTCCAGAGAGAACTTGAGGAAAAATAGAATTAATTCGACTTAATCACGATAGGAGGGGTTCAGAGCTTTTGGCTTGAGAAGGAGCCATTGTCGAGCTGCTCGATGCATTAGCAGGGGGCTATTGTGCTGACCGACCACTCTGCAAAAGTCACCAGTCATTTCAGGGCCTCTGTGACTTTTGGCACGGGGTTCAGCCAAGCAGAAAGAGAACTTGTACATGGCAATGAGGGGTGACTTGCCTCTCTGAGGCGCTTTCTAAGTCCCTTCCCTAGTCTGCTGACTTAAAGAAACAGTGTATTCCAATTTAGATGGAACGTGACGAGGGAATGCTTGAGTGGCTGCAATGCCTATTGGGGAAGCCTTATATAGCAGAAACTCTGAGCCAGACCTGCCTTGGAGCGGCTCAAAGTCGGCCGAGCAACTCCGAGAGACGCGGGTTGGCTTGTTTACTGCCATCAGCGTCCGCTAATGACTCTCGGGGATGGAATATCTACAGCCCTTCTTCCACTCTTGAATGAAAACCTAGCAATTTCACACAAGTGAGAAGCAGAAAACTCAAAGCAATTTATATCCAGTGCCTTCTTCAATAAACCCTGCGCAGTATCTCTGAGAGTCAGCCAAGGGAAGAAAGGCAAAATGGAAGCTTTAGCAGTGTTGGCCCGATCATTTCCTGGGGCGCGTTGATGATTAGTTTGTAATACATTTTATAGGGCCTAACGATAAGGATAGGAGGGGTTCAGGTAATAGATACGACATGTTCTGATAAGGAAGAAAGATAAATAGGTTTCATTTGGCTTTTTAATCGTTTGGCAAAAACTTTGCTTGCTGGGCGAGTTCCATATGGGGAGAGCATGAATTTCCTTTTTGCCATCATTTTAAGACGCCCTTTCCCAATACCAGGATATTAGGCATCCCAGGAACTCATCTGGGACTGTTGTAATGCAATATTCAAATCAGTATGAATTCATATCAATTATGCCTACAGATTTCCAGACAAATTAAAACCAGATACGAAAATAACCGCTATCAATGGACGCCATGTGCAAAACTTCTGCTTTCAAATAATTCTATTTGACTTTATAATTTCACCTGTACATGCTTGCAATGTGTGACGACGTTTCAAGGATTGTGATGTTTAGGGTGGGAAGGATGGAGGCTGAAAGAGGGAGGGTGAACAAAAACCGTCAATTCCATAGGCAATTGTTGCAAAATACTTTTACATATAGGGTTCTGGGAAATAGTCATAAATAAAGCATCATTATATTAATGAAGGATTTATCAATCGAGATACTGATTCCAACCTTAAAGCTGCATCCTCAGCAATAGTGGCAAAAAACAACTCACAAACGGTAACCATACTCATATTATGAGTTCAATATTCTCTTAAAGTATATGATTATACAAGAATTTCAAGCCGAATCGGCCGAGGGACAATGGTCACCAGTGAGCGATAATAAGTGAAGCCACCACATGAAAGGATTTCGGCGGATGTAGCAAAAACAACCGGACAATGTGCTCAAGAATATTGGTCAAATGACTTTTAAGATGGGTTGGAAAAGAACGAAAGAAAGGTCGGAAAATCTTCACTGATGTTAACTGAGAGTGCATCATTTATTCCATCCGCCACATGACGGCAATCGAGATTGATAGCTAAGTAGCATTTTGGTAGCTGGTGAGATTTGGTTATTTTGTCTGCAGGATTTTTAGCCACAATAATAAGCACACTTAATATGAGTCCATTTATGATTAAAAGTCCAAGGTCAGCTCGACGAGAGCAATTTGAAACTGTCTGAATGAGTTTTAATACAAATAATAAGTTCATGGGAGTTGATTGCAAAGTTGATAGTTTATACGAGACGATTCGGTTTTTCTCCACTCACATTTATTTAGGCTAGTGGCATATTGGTACACTCCAAATGTAATTGCCAAATGCAGTATTCAATTTGTTCGCTAACATTTTTTTTTCTTTTTTTCTTTTTTTTTGGGGGGGGGGGGGGGGGGGCGAACTGCAATAGTACTAATATGGATATAGAACGATGACAAGGATTGGCCATGAACCCAGCGAAGCAAGGTTTTATTTTTACCCAATACATAACATTAATGCATACAGGCAAAACTACATGTCAAGAATAATAAAGACATAACAGCACAACAAAATGGGTAAATGTTTTTTCAAATAGCGAGCACCTCTGTACAGCTCGGGGGCTGCGAGAATAATAGTCCAAGCGTCCAGATGAGTAATAAATAAGTAAACTAACGAATAAATAAAACCGATATGAATATTGTTTTGTGTGCAATTTGTATAGGTAGTTCACCTCACATCGGGTTAGAGTACCCCTATTACTATATATAGCATCTTGGCCATCATGTTATTAGATGACTTGAATTATTAAACACTCCTTCCAATATATCAAATTGCATGAAGAACATTTCTCTGTCTATTTCCTCGGCTTCTGACCTGTTTTGTTAACAGTCACAGTATTTCTGGTCAATGCCCTGCTTTCTTTTTCAAAGTGGGTAGTCAGCAAGTAAACATTTCAAGTGGTACATTTTATTTTCAATATGAGGGACAAGCTTTCCATTTTTACTCATCAGATAGAAAGAATGAGCAATTACAAATCTCGAAAATTATATATGATAACCATCTCCATCTCGAGTTTTAAATTGCTGTTTGAATTGCAGTCAATTGCTATAATTGTAATTGGAATACATTATATATTAATTAATTTGAAAAATGCTATCTAGTTGGGAATATTATTCCTGGTTGGTTCCACCTTCTTCCCGTCTAATGAGAAGTAGAGAGAACTGAGACATCACAGTATTCATTGTGATAAATCCCATCACAAGTGTAGCTAACACACTTTCCCCTTGAGCGCCTCTACTAAGGGGACGGGTCATTACACCCAAGGTACATTAGAGATGACAAAGCTCCTTTTCAGTGCAAGGATGAATATCATCTAAATGGTTCCCCCTTACTGTGCTTCAGACTGATGAGAATCTGTACTTCTACCTTAAACAAATCCCAACTGCACACTTCATAGGAAATAAGAACACCATTCTTCGTACTTTGAAATGGCAGAAGCATAGGAGGATTGCAAGGACCTTGTTGTTCCTATGCTCCTCATATCTGCTAGAATTCCCCATGGCCTATTTCATGGTATTTCAGCCTGCTAGAAATCATTCAAATGCCATTTTAATTATTTTATTCCTTGTGATAATCCTATGGAAATTGTTAGGCTTACAGGGCGATGCTTTGAATATGGATTGTTTATTTCCTTGACAGAAAGCAGTCCAATATCCATGTCAAAATCAGATTAGATGCATGCCCTATCTTGGGTGCGACCAAGGCATGCTGACCGCAAGGGAACGGGTGACACAAGTGGATCCATGTGAGTCCTAACATGCATGGGCATCCCCTAGCTCCCTCTTCATCATTTACTCTTATCCATAATCGATTAATTTGACTTTCAGATGAGCGTCTCCACCACCCCTTGTGCCTTCTCGGAATAACCATTATTTCCTGACCATGGCTTTCGCCATGCCTGGCTTTGGTTAGGCCTAGGCAAAACCACACTGTCAATATTATAGAGTTTGGTGCATGCCTCGGCAAGGACAGACCAATTTTTTGTCATTTATTGCTGGATTTCTGGAAATCTGGGATTCATCTGGGAATTTGTCACCGGGATCAATATTGGGGAGCGTGAAAATGACCTTCGCACATCAAAATATGACACCCCATGTTGATGGCAACCACTTGCTTTGTAATGATTGTGAATGGGAAAATATGTGGAGAGGGCGATTTGAGCACGATTGCTGCTGTTAAGCTAAACGTCTTAGGCTTCTTTATTTTGAACAATATTCATAATTGACTAAACACAGTCATTAGTGAAAGAAAGACTAATGAAACCTGATTGTGTAACTTAGATGAATGTAATAAATTTCAAAGTCGATGCCAATTGTCAACCAATGTGTACCAGATTTTCTGTAACACTAATTTCCCAGGAGATGTATCTAAGCAAAATAATAAGGAAGGCCTCGTATCCTATTTTCATAATCCTCCTCGCTAATATTCCCAAAGGCTGACATCTTTTGAACACCTTCTTACCACTCAGGATATTGGGGTCTATGAACCCAATTTGAATATACTCGATTATGTTGGTTAAATGTCCCCATACACAAACTTGCTCGTTGTATTCGTGTCAATATAACATTATAAGGAAAACATGTTCACAAGGAAGGGAAAACTAAGGAAAATATTGTTGTCGAGACAACATAGACAACCATTCTCCCAAGACTACGAATAATGCGGGTAAATAATTAATCGGACTGACCAGATTGCCATTATCGTGTGCAAATTTTGGGCGAGGTAAATAATTTGTGAGAAGATTTGCACCCAGGTGTAGATCACTTTAGAGACGTATAATGATAAATCTTCAACACACGCTATCTCTTCTCAAGGTAGCTGATTGCTAGGTCTTGTTATCTAATCAGTATTCCAACCCCACCCAGGTCGTCAAGGTTAATAGCGCATGTATCCATTCAAGCAGCCGGATGTGCAAGACCGGAAATGAATCATTTTAAAGGGTCAAACATGGTAAATTTCCAATGGGGAGTGCGATACCTGATTCGAGGGAAGAACGAAATGTGAAACTTAAATGGGGTCCCTGAATGAATTCGGAACAATACGGACAAGAAGTGGGGTTTCTACATATAGCTAATAACCTGAGAACCCTGTGAAATGTGTGTTGCGTGGGCTACTTATAACAGAAGTAGGCCTACTTCTGTGGAAAAATGAATCCGCTGGTTAAGGATTGTATAGAGTGAGTGAGTGAGTAATGGTTGCTTAATGCCAGGACGACATCCATATGGAGTCATATTCATGGCATTCATGGCATCAGGTCTTGATGCTTAAAGCAAGGAAAAGGTAAGATTTAGAAAAGGTCAGTCAGATATAAACATAGGTAGTCAATGAAATTCTGACATGGAAAGTATAATTAGGCGTAGGCGTCGAGGTGACACCAAGCCTTGTACAACCGCAGTGAGCCCTCCCATGAGAGGTGCCCGCCTTTTTTCAGATTCTGTCCTTCCCCCTCCTTTTTCTGTGATCCAGGAAGGTCATTGGTGGACAGGTGTGTCTCCCTTAGTCTCCAGTAAACAGTAGTGTAGCCAAGTGGCTCTCTGTTTATGGGAAGTCATGTGTATGCTTTTCAGAGAGGGCATACAGTAGCAAGGTTTGGTGTGTTTGGCCGAAGAAGCAAATTCAATATATGAGCAATGTAAAGGCCTGTATGGGCATGTTTATTCACTTATCTATTCTAGGTTTATCCAAATAGGCATTGGTGGGACATCAGTAGGACACAGCATGTTTTCTGTAACATATTTTATGAGCGTCAGCTATTCATTCAATATGTATCTATAGGTGACATCGGATGTATTTGAGACATATAACCATGGAATTACCCAGTGTCTAACAGCCTAATCTTCCCTACTACTGCTGTACAGCGCTCTTGTTAATTTCCCTAACGATTCTCTTCACACAGTGGCCCAGCTGCTCTAGCACTAATTTAGCACCCACCCCGTTAGGAACATAGCCTGAGTGAAACGTGTCACCTAACAACAAAGAGCCCGTCCTGTTACAAACGGGACCCTCTAAAAGATAATAAAAGTCCCATTGATTTGGTTGTCCATCTGCCGAGGCCTTTAGAGGCAGTTCCAAACCATATATCCTTGTTTCCAACCACTAACGATGGCCTCCATGGCCTTAGCTGGATTCCGAATCCTGGCGAATTTGTGGATTGGTACATTGTGATCAATTTTAGGCTGTGGACTAGCTGCCATCCCTGTGATACCGACTTTACACGCACAAATCGACATGCCCCCTTACCGCATGATAATTGTGTATTTTTGATACAAACTTCTTCGAAGGGATTTCGATGAAAGCAACTTTTGAACGATTCAAGTAGGCTGATAGGATTTATGTCTTTCCAGACTTGGAGGCAATGTAGCGGATCCTTTACCATGGCCATTACCCATTCGTCTTGGAGTGCATCAAGGGGAAAGAAACCAAATTCTATATTACTAGAGACCCTCCCCGATCTTATGTTTAATTAGATTCCTTGACTTTGGTTCCATATGTAAAACCATAACGGCTCGTAAGAGTGGCTCGGTTTCAGACTCTTTCCTTCTCCCATGCATCTAATGGCCCTGGGTTATAGACAACCTCGTTCCGGGCCCCTCTTTCAGGGAGAACAGCCCGGTACCTACAGTGGACTCTGTCCCTGAGGACCACAGAGAGGTATACAGCCTTTCTTACACATGCCCGACTTGATCGTGCCTACCAATATATATCTTCACCCTCTACAGACGAGGCCGGCCACACCTGCCTAGCAACAATCACCAATAAATCTCCCTACGTGGCAGTTAAACGACTGACTTAGGATGATGTCTTCTGCTCGTCTAGCTTCCAATGCTTGCTTCCAGTTTCATTTAATCAGTTTTTTACATATAGGAATGGTCAGTATCACACTAAGGAGGAGCTGGGTATATGAATCTGTCTTCGTAACCAAGGCAGTTGTGGCTTTATGTATGCTTTTTAATTGTTCTCCACAAGCATTTATATGCATGTGAGGCCACATCCCTTCGCTGTGTTGTGAGGCCTTGTCGGAAGGTTTCGGATACTTACCCAGTATACAAAAATGTATTTTCCTCTGGGACTTATTCAACATCGGTGCTATGAGTTGGAGGGCCTTTTATGGCTGTACTAGATATGTGCATAGTGTACATATGAAATCAAGTATAATAATGGGATGAATGCTACGGCTAGATGTATGAATTATTCAACTCGCAATGTATGGAGTTCAGCAGCGATATCGTTTCAAGGGCTGAGCTTTTGTTGCAATTTCAACATGTGTATTTAGGAAGCTAACTACATTGCAGGAGCACTTAAATGTCAGGTTCTGTAAATTAATCTATATTGAAAGGCATTTGCAAATATCTTTTGAATGTCATATTTACAATGATTCTAACATAGATAACTATGACCTGATACAGTATACCTGTAGCCCTAACATATGAATAGTGTTATATCGTCATACATGTAAGGTTAGAAACACCCACTGCAGGCGCCACAGGCACGAGCAAGCTAAGCCTTGTTCAAAAGATTGTGCACCAAATCAATGAATAAACTCAGTTCTAAACTAGCAAATAGAATTATAAATAGATTATTAGATATATAAAATTGAACTCTACTCCTCCGGGATCTCGTTCTATGAATTTCAGATTACCTGCGCCCGATACCATTTTCTGCAGTGCCTGAGACATATAGACATTTCGCTATACTACTTACACCAGTATATTTCTATGTATATAATGAACTCGTGTCTTAAAATAGATTTTTCTTGTGCAGGCAAGCGTCGCGCGCAAGACTTGGGCAAGAATGCGCTTATTGTTGTGTCACTGATGTCCATAAGGTGGTACTGCTTACAAGATGGGACTATTTTTGTACTACTTCACTACTTAAAATTACCGCTTTTATATCTGATCATAAGCAACACTTATTGATATGTTATTTTTGAAATAGTAAAAATACTCTTCCAGGTCTGAATACAATTAGATTTATTATAGGCATTGATAGTTTGTTGTTATTTCTGTCAAAGCTCTGAACGACATCAATTTTAGTGGTGTAATCCAAAAGAACCCTTTGTGATTTCTAGATGTTCCTCCAATTGATATTCGTTTTTTTTTTATTAATCCTTGGTACTATGATTTAGGTTTTCCACCCATTGTTGTTGTTGTTACTTTTATTTCAAAACAAGGAGGCTATCAGTGGAACTAAACTGAATTTCAAGCCCGACTGTTTCTTGGTATACGTTTAACAGGAAATAGGAAAATAATCCACCAGCGAATCGACGCCCCAAGTGGTGGCCCTTAGTTAAGATTATTGGTAAAACCATATAATATTATATATGGCGTTAAAGATGACACAACTTTCTTTTAGAAATTGGTTCACATTGGGCAAATTTGTATAATACAAATTAAGGGGTTATAAATATAATTTCTAAGAATGATGCGTATTTTTTTGAATTTCGTAGACATTGAATAAATGGCGGGGGCTCAGAAGGATGAGTATTATCACAGCCTAACAGCCCTAGTCCACTAAGCCGATTCTCATGCGATCTTGCGATGCAGAGGACTCTTTTCCACTAAATTATGTGAAAATCTCATGAGAATCGGCTTAGTGGACAAGGCCCTTTAAAGTAAAACTTTATCATAGACATCTCCTCACGGGCTACCAAGGCCTGACCGCTCGTATATAGCTCCCTCAGTGGAGTATGTGGTCACCAGCCTTCCATGCTTAAACTCACGGTGTCAATGCCCCCTGATGGAGTGTAAATAAAGTTCTACCAGGATTACAAAACATGAAATAGGAATTCATGAAGTAAGGTTGGCTTTCTGGTAGAAGTAGCCGAGGCAATTCTCCGAATGATAAAGGAGTAAGAAAATAAAGGCTGTAAAGGCATGGATTTCTCCATTTCATCGAACAGTGGTCCAATAAGGTATTTATGTTACTGTTTATATTGCGAACAGTCGTTTTAGGGATAGGTACTCAACTTGCACACTTTATGATGTTTACAACACATTGACAAAATTGAATTTGATTAGGTCCTTCATGAATGATAATTCCGTGTTCCAAGAGTAAACAGTTATTTTTCACACTTCAAAAAGTAAAGTTTTACCACCAGGAGATCTCTGTATTTTGAAAGGATGAATTAACCAGGCACTTCCGGTTGTGGTAGGACTAATGTTGCCGTTGTTTAAGTTGTTACTGAGCACAATACATTTAACAATAAATGCAATTTCCCCAGTATTGGAGAGTAGGCATGTACTCTGAATAAAGCTGATACACACAATATACTAGGATATATGCATTAACTTGTTATTGTCATTTCAATTATGTAGGCGCACATTGATTACAAGGAGAATGCATTTCTCGGAATAGTTTTAAAAACCATCACAAACAGTGCTCAACATTTCTAAAAAAAGAGTCATTGTAGTCTTCACAGTTTCAATAGTGCATAGATAGAGTGATCCATTTTACAAGTAATCATGCATTGGTTGCCATAACCTTTGATCCTAATTTAGTCTAGTTAGATATAGCATACCATATGAGAAGTAGCATTTCTGTAAATCGCCTTAGCGATCTGGAGCCCGATATGCTCGCCTATGGAGTTCGAAATTGCCAACATTCTGAGTATAGTTCAATAAGTAGGCTGCAGGAAGTGGGTCGAAGCAGATGCAATCTTCCAAATGGAATAGCATTGAAATAGCTTCAAAATCACTTCCTTCAAAAAATTATTTTGGGTAAATCAATACCCAGGCGTCATCACTTGAGATCTATAAAGCCATCTAGAGCCTTGTACATACAGTCAGTAAAAAGCCTTTTATACCTTTGTACAGAGCCTTCAATGTTGTAAATCCACAATTAATCGAGTGTGGATTAATGGTATATTTATTATCTAGATTTGGTCTTATGCAAATCAGTTCTTGTATTAAATTTCTGTATTGGCTATTCACATCTTTCGCTATGAAGACTCCCATATGGAGAGGTTGGTCGATAGTTATGTTAAAAAGAAACAAAACCTTATGATTTGAAACACTACGTACAATCATTTTACACATATGGCAGGACATGGAGTGAAACTAGCAGAGGCGTCCCCCCATAGAATTGAAAATATTGAATTTCACCCCCGAGTATTAAGGCAAAGAAATGCCCGAACCATGTAAGGTGCTAGTAGACCCAACTGTCTGGCTGTCCATACATTGGCAATTTGAATAGCAAACTATTTTTCCTTCGATTGCCAAATGAAGGATGACATTCTTTTGCCACAATACATTTTTTCGTCTGGTTCCTGCTCCCCGGGTTATCGAAATAACGGTGGATCAAGTCTGCATGGTCGGTTCTTATTTATAAAAGATTTCACGGTTTTATCTCGTTCCCTCGGTTAACAAATGGATTTTCCCGACTTGCCCACAGGAGGCAATCATTGACTTTGTTGCCCGCTCAAGATAAAAGAATAGAAGGCGTTTAGGTGATATTCATCCAGTTGAGATAAAACAGGGTAAAGCTCATCAGGCGAAGGCAATGAGATCTAGTCGGTACAGACGTATCTTTGGACATTGCCTATATCATAACATCTGATTTTACACCCACCTAAAAGAATCGTAAAGGCAAATTCATCAATGATCTATAGAAATATATCAGAATAAAAGAATATCAGTGTCTGAATGTGGTTTCTCATATCATTCATCGTGAGGGTCAACTACCCAGTATTTTGAGGTAAGGAAAAAGTGCTGGAAATGATTTTTGGTGAATTATTGATGGATTAATATGAGCGAAATTGAGGGGCTGTTGTTGCACCGTTTAGTGTGTAATCCCGAGGCGAAGCCAATGGATTATGCACAGCCATTACACCGGCAGCCCTGATATGGAGGCTATTAATCATTTTAGTTTCTGTCTAAGGAGGTTATAACCCCATCACGACCGTTCAGACCCGAGACTAAACGAAAATGGAAAAAGAATATCTGAGGATAGGAGACTGGTGTTGATGTTTAATTAAGAACAACAGAAAAATTATTGGAGTTGACGATGGAGAGTGGAATCTTCTGCACTTTGAATACACTTAGCCTAGAAATACTCTAATTATTAGGTGGAGAAACATGTTTGTTCAACAAAGTAGGTTTGACATCAACCAGAGACTCGAGTTCATATATTCATACAGTGGGTGAGCGTACATGCAAACCTTCATTAATCATACAATTTGACCATTGAAATTCCGACTTACTGCTCGTAAAACATGTGCACATGTACCTTTTAACACGTTTGTGTACTCTAAGGTAATAGTGTCATGCCGTTGGTTGTCTATTATAAAGTGCCGAACCACAACACATGCTGGAAAATAAATAAAGAGCAATGTTTGGTGAATGATGCCATGATATAAAAGCTCAATTCACATTTCGGTTTCATTTTAACTCCCTCGAGCCCCATCACTCTCTGTCACTGCATTAGAACACCCAACCTATTTCATATATTTTTTAAAAGGCATGTTTTGGTCAGCGAATCATAAGTTATTCATTGCTGTACTTTGTTCAGTTGGTATATATAATGAATAGCTTCAGGGCAAGCCTGGTATCAATTGACGGTGTTGAATTCACAACATAGATGGCGCTAATGGAGTAGAACATGGCGGCGGCATAAATATAGATGAGCTACTCCCTCAATGGCCCAAATGGAGTGATTGCGTTGGTGAGAGTGATAGCACAATCAACAGTGACCTAGCCTCTATACATATTTCATGGTAGAACAAGTAGAAATGGAATTTCCAAACCTGTAATAACCTTTAACAATGTTAATCAGCCAGACCCTGGTATAGCCTAGCCTCAGGTAAGAAACCGGATCGGTCATGGCGTCTCTAATCAGTCAAATCGACATTTCAGTATATTTTACTCGCTGTCATGTCAGTTTTTCATGGATTTTTTTTTCGAAAATCGATCCATTCACTGGAAGAGTCGCCCGAGAAAAAAACCTTAGATATTTGATACTTCAGGTGATAAGCTGTGATGGCCTCACCGAAAAATAATTCATATCAGTGTATTATTTGGATTGTATATTATATCAGATATGACAAAACCCTTAAGTAATGTCAACGAGTTTCATTGAACTATGCATAGATAATCTTTTTAAAACTGTACTTAAATATTTCAATATGTCGTTTTGCCTCTTAGTCTGCTCAACTCTCAATGTATAATCTCATAGTAAATTTTAAAGCCGAAATAATTTGTAAATCGGTGTTGAATTTCCACATTCGCGTGAAGAGGACAGACACATGTATGCAATATTAAGCATCATTTGCTGGATTCCCATATATACTATAAAATTACCAAACATAAGGTCGACCATGCGGTTTGTACGAAATAAACCCATAAGATATCTAGAAAGATAACATATATTAAACAAATGCATTCCTATCCATCGTTTAAGTCTGATAGGGTGGATAATAAGTGATTATGCATCATCTAACACACCATTGTTAATTACTTACGAGCGGACTTAATTGGCGGAGAAACAGTCCATGGGTACAGAATGAGAAGTTCCTGCTTTGCATACATACGTATGGGCCTCTTTGTTATCAGTTAATATGTGCATCCCCAGTCCGACACAATACCTTCACTGCAGCCAGGTCCGAACCCCACATTGTGTCCTATCATCCATCAGAATGATGAATCTATCGGCATAGCTATTCTATTATCTTAATCCCACCCCTACTGATCAATGTAACCACTACCACCATTACGACAAGGCATTCCAGCTTTATTGCCAAGGCTGGCCATTATCGTGTCACCTTAGATGTTGAGAAATAACAATTTCCCAGTCTCACCTAATAAGTTATATCATGTTCTATGACTGATCCAGCTGGAGTCAATGGGGAAGAATGACAAAGTAGGTTTGCAGAGTGGTGAGAACTGCGGACCATTTCTGATGACAGTCTTGCTACATACATTATTCACTCTGAATCATGACCCCCAGGGAGAAGATAGGACGGTATATATTTTATCATGAGTACCAGATGCAGTACCTGATACAGAACTCTTACCCACTTCACCCTCTCATGGTTGCTTTTTACGGATAGTGGGTTATTAGTCAATCTGGGAACAGCCATGTCTGATTTAGTCATATGGAGTTAAACATACACGTGTTTGCTAAATGAGTATGGCCCTTAACCATTACCTGGGTTAACTCTTAGTAGGTAGGAAAGTGGGAGAACAATAGTAGAACAACTTAGGTATGATATGATATTTGGGCCTATTCTTCTTTGTGCAAAACCAAATCATCTCCCAATTTTTTTTATTTTGGTATACGCTATGGCGGAATCCCACTAATTTCAATTTTTTATCAGTACTTTTTCTCAGTATCTTTCTTCGTCGATGAAATTGCATGGACTACTTAAGGAGGGCACTGCCTTGATAGCTAAATCAAAAGGCTGACTATGCTATTTCAAATATACCATTGCAGAACAGCAGCATACGTTTAATTACTTTAGCTTTGATTTACTTTAGTATTTATATTGTCTATTTCCCAGCGCTCAGGGTCAAAGAAAAATAGTATTTGATTAATATAGCTGGAAACCCAGCAGTTCTAAGAGAAGTAAACTGCTATGACGATTCATTTCTCTATGAGATTAGTGAATCCTCCCCCACATTTTGCCAGGATAGCTGCAGGATAAGGTGTCCTTAGTTTATCTTGCTTTAGGGTCCCTTATAGATCTTTATTTCTTAATCGACATAGCAACTTTTTACTGTCGTTTACATCAAGGTCACATTGCTACATTTCCACAGTGTATTATTGTCTTGCTTTTCAGTCATAAGTAGACCTACTTAAGCTTCAGAAGTCTAGTATTTGGATATGTTCCAACAAATCTCTATATCCCCCAAAGCAAGTTCTCTTCTCTATCAACAGGTTTTAACTTATGGCTGTACAGTGCCACTGAACATCTTGCTTTGAGTTCATATATATCCCTCTCAAAAGATCTAGGCTACCATTAGGGAACAGCTTCTGTCTATGAATGAAAGATTTTACCTGTAAACTAACAATCCAGTTAACATCAGATTCTTTGAATTGGAGTTATCCTTACGACATTGCAATCGTCAGTCATTGCAGTCATCTAGAATATACTATCACGATCCAAATTCCTCACCAAGCTCACTGGTCAACTCAATTGAAATTTATTCAGGTTCGTAACAATGTTATCCGATAATGGAACTGAATCATAAGCAACCTTTAGAACTAACTAATCGCAATTGGTTGTTCATGTTCAAACCACCATGAATGACATGAGTAAGAAGTTTCTTTGTTTGACATTAACCATTCCTCTCTATGTACGTAGGGGTAGATAATGAACGAACTGGAGATAGCACAAAGAAAAAGAAAAGGGTATACCAACAGGTCGCTGGTCCCCACAGTGTAGGATTACTAAAGCTCAAGTTGTTGGCATTTGTCCCTAGAGCTGGGGGGCTTACTTACGATGGGATTAAGTCTCTCCAAGCCTAGGCTTCTATCCAGCTGTCTACACATGCACCGTTGGAAGAATACATTCAAAGGATTAACTTTCGAAATCACCACCCTCCAGCCACTGTCAGAGCGATTCAATCATACATATGCATATATATTATCATGTCCATGTTCTGTCTCTCAAAATATCAAACTTAGAAACCAGAATGTGACTTTACATCTGTTATCACATCAGGATAATATACATCATACTTAACTCTTCAACCTATTCAAAACGAGAATAGGGAGCTTGAGCGAAAAATGTTAGTGTAGACAGTTCCTAAACAGACTTGTGGGGTATTACAAAAAAAAACAATGTGTGTCAAGACTAGATGAATAATTTTGAGCAGTTCAGGTTGAAATAAATGAATGAATGTTTAATGAAATAATGGAAATTGATGCAAATGTCATTGAAAAGATTACGAAAATTATACAATGTTGATAACAACACCTATGGGACACAACCAGGACATTACCAAGCTATCATGCACAACAAAAAATGACGCAGGACACAACAACAAAAACAAAGACAGTTAAACTGACTTTTAAACTGAATATGCATGAAATGAACAAAGAACGAACGGACATTAACTATATTCTTCTTTTATCTATTCATATATCATTTAGGGTGATTAGGAAGACCTGGAAACAGATAATTGTTAACCTTTTCTCGATTTGTATTTTGATGTATTGTATATGACGATGAAACACCTATCATATGAGAAAAATCGGAATAAAAATATATCCTATCCAAAGTTGAAGTTAGAATTTGATGACATAAACCCTTCTTCCTGTATTTGGTATTTTGTTGTTATAATCATTATCACGATCATATTTTGTCATTTGAATTATATCTTCATGCTACAGAAGGTATGAACACATATACACCGTGAAAAATGACTTTAAAATTAAAGTGACTCACTCTGAAATATGAAATGCCTTTTAACAGATGAGAGCTTAAAAAGATCTAGAATACGACCATAATTGTCAGCGAATATCTTGCCCGAAGTACACATTTACCGAAGCATTTTGCTGATTTATTGCAGAGTACAAGAGCGGATGCCTTCCACCCGGAAGGAACAAAATCAACAGTCACATAACAGAGATAATAAGTCGTAAGGGACACATATTATCTGCCTTCTGTTCCAATTAAAAACTTTTGTGTCATGTGGGGCTAAATCAGCCTAGTCGTGAATCTACTCATGTCTTTGTTCTCTCGCTTTTCCCTTATGCCATATGGCCAGATGAATTCTTACCAGGCATTGATATATTTCTCTGGCTGTACGGAATACATTTAGAGATGATCCAAGATGTGATTAATAATAATATACATCTTCTAGGTGGCATGTGTTCCTCCGTCGGTCTTTCACTCAGTTCATTCATCTCAATAAGCGAACAGCATGATGAAGTGGCAACGGTTATTTAGTTCAAATGAGGGGGTCACTCCTCATTATTTCAGCCATGAAATACCCTAAGATGTGGTTTTAGCCTTAGTAACCTTTCTCATTTTGCAATGGGAAGGTGTCCCTTTTCTCAATAACAACGTGAATTGACCACTTGGCCTTTGTGATATCAATTACCAGATTTGTGCACATAACTCTCCCAATGTACAGGCAATTCACTGTCGTCAGTACCGGTTTTTGCAAGCTTATAACGAAAGTCCCTGGGCATTTGCAAAACATATTTCGAAACTGCGATCTAGCTATTCAATTGTTATCTTGAAACTCTCAGTGGCTTAACGGAACAATACGAGAAGAATTAAAGCTAAAATACAACAGATTATACACTGTATGTAAATGTATGAATATATGATATATCTCTGCTTGTGGATTAGAGTATTTCAGTTCAACTTAGTCTGCAAGAAAAATACGTTCCGGTTAGGGATTCATGTAATTATCATTACACTCACTGTAATCGGATAGTATCATCGGCATTGTGTCTCCCGTATTAACCTATACTATATTCATATATATCAATTAACAGCTAGAGTCATTGACAAATACAACCTTTTCTGAAATATATATATCCTTTTGTTGCCAATTCAGCGTTTGTTTATGATTTCCAAATAAATTAATTTGTAAACATTCATCCACGATTTTTTAAATCGTTATTATTTTAAATAAATGTGAGGGCAGTATTTTGGAGTTACAGACTAGCATTTGAGGCTTTAAATCAGTAGGGAAGGGGAGAATTAGCGCGGTTACAGTACGTACACGACAAGCGATACTTCACGCCGCCCTCCGTGCAGACCAATGCACAAACCTAATTACAGGGAAGTTAATGAGGGAAGGAGAGATCACTCCAATTTACAACACCCCACCTCATTGCACATCATTTGAACACATTCTAAGACTAAATGACTTCGATATTTCAAACTTTCCCATCTGTCTGAATATTCGATCACATTCTAAAATAAGTTTGTGCCAAAGTTAAATATCATAACATCTTCCGAAAGTATTTATAATCAATCGCGCAATCGGCCTTACAAATTGGTTAGTGATGGTCACATTTCACAGTCAACGTAATGAATTTGCCTTACAGGTTCAAGGATATTAGTGTATCAATTAATCTCCCACCCAGTATATATATATAATAATATGATGAAAGATGTTGACCGATCCCAAAATAGTTTTGTAATTGAGAATAAAATATTGGATTTATTGTCGACCTTTCACATAAGCTAAGATCCTGCCCACACACATCCGATTTGGCCCCCAATTGTCCCCCGATTTGGGTCTCCTGATGAATCCTAGGATTTAATTTCTAAACCTGGTTGATGTTATTTCAAAAACATAAACCAGGACTTGAAATGAAATCATAGGATGCATCTTGACACTCAAATCGCGGAGCAATCGGGGGACAAATCGGCTGTGTGTGGGCAAGGTTTAAGGGTCATCAAGAAAGGGACTTTGCCTAAGAGTTTTGTATGGTCGACACACATTTCGACCTGTGTGTCTGACATACCCATAGCTGTTTATGAGATCCTTTCGTCCTCCATCCGTTCCTCATCTATATACTGTTGCTCATCCACCTGCGACTTGGGAGCCCATAGAATGGTCGTCCACAGAGTTCTTCCATCCTATATGATGATGAAAGTTCATGCGAGTACTGCACCACCTCGATATCAGGCTTTAGTGGTATCTCAGCAGAATCGTGCCCAAACGGTACTGGTTTAAAGTAGTTCTGATAACTCCTGCGTCCCATAGCCTTTTCGTGGCCTTTTCGAAGAGCCATTTTGTAATATATAGAATGCTTTTTGGTATCTTTGATCTGCCTTATCTAACGTAATGACAAATACTAGAAAATAAAAGGAGGAGGAATTATCACTCATATCGTTCAATATCGCAGCCATTTACACCACGTTGAAAGCAGCACTTCCAGGCTTCCCAACCTCCTTAAAGACCTTGAACTACACAAATAATTCTCTCACGCATCATCTCTTCTATTTTCAAACTATCGCCCAAGTGTCTGTACGAGTCTTGCCTAGCTCCATGCCGCTCGCAATCCTCTTTTATACTCCGGTATTCAAAACCGCGTCGTCTTTCCTACAGTGTCCGCTTTTCCCCTACCTCCTCTCGCTAGGCTGAGGGGTGCGAGCAGCTTCGGAGGAGAGACAGAGGTCCTTGACTTCTTGGGTATCTTGGCAACAATAATTGAGTCACGTGACCATAATAAAAATAGCTCAGGCGAGCTGCTCAGCAAGTGTAATGGAACTCATTAGAAAAATGACAGTTGCTCGAGCGGTCCATCACCCAGCCATCTCAGTTTCCTTTTTCGCGGGAAGCAACCTCCCCAAACTGGGCAACACCACTCGCGCTCGCAATCAGAATAAAGAATTTACGAAAAAATACCAGGAAATCTCGCCACAAATCAAATACACCCCTTGTAATATGACATTCAACGGGCGCTTGCATTAATTGTCACGAAAGATCCACCCGACTGAACTCGCTGGTGACAAAAATATCGTTTTAACGAAGCAGGGGAATTTTATTAATGTTCAAGCTTCGGTGATCTAAGTGCTCAGAGAAAAGCTGCATATTATTTTAATTGTCTCCGTGAGGAAGTCACTTTTTCTCATTTATTCGCGACGCGAATGTACAACGATTGTCCGACGGATCAGCTAGGAGAGGAAAAATGGAAGTGTTCTTTCAGTCGGATGAGTTTTGAATATACTTGAGTATCGACTATGAACTATCGATAGAAGGATGGAAATGGGAATGTATATAGCATGAGTTTCATCCTTTGTGGCTGAGTGGAATAAAGGGTACAAACACCCACGACTGTCACTCAGACAGAACTCTTTCAAGTTGGAAATAGCTTGGCTTCAAAGCACACAAATTAGGTTATTACATGAGTCCGAGTGGATCTCAAGTCTACAGATTGATAGTAGTGAATATAGCTTTTTTGACAAATATATTATATATTCATGAATACACATTATTGTTATGTACACTGACAGAGACAATTGTGCCATGATATCACAATATATATTTACGTGTTAACGTCCGAATGGTGAAATATCCTGATATTTCCAGAATATTGAACTATGTCTCACTTTCAGATTAGGGAAAAAGTGTGGCTTTGTTGACATGCAACGTCCTATAGAATATATGCAGTACTTAGATATAATATTGCATTGTCCTTTCTCACTTCCATAGGTACATTTATCAGTTATTTACCGGTCTTATTCCTACAGATATAAGAATGAAAATACAATTTTATACAGAAGAGGATGGGGGCGTAATAATATGATACACTGGTATTATTTGTAAATAACTAATTTTGAGCATCAGTCTTACAGGTCTCAAATTCCAATCGAGTTACATAATAAAATTCTAGGAAAACATAAATTGGTATCTTTAGAAAGCCATCTATAGCTGGGAGAGTAACTGTAGGGAGGTGGTTGTGCATCACTAGTACCCAGTCATTCTGCCAGCAAGCATATTGGTCAAGTGGCAAGTCACACTTACCTCCCTGCCTTAGACACCTCCTGATGCTTGCTGTCAGCTTGCTAATTTCCCCCATCAACATCTCCTGGGCAGCGTCATGAGTGGGTTAGGGAGAGGCCACTGAAGGAGGTGTCTGGAGGAAGAGGATAGGTCACGACACATACGCCCCTCCCGGTGGGTCCTTAGGATCAAGGCAAGGCGCCCTAGCGAGTGATTGGGGGTAACTAGGTGTCACTGCTGTTACACCGAAGAAGTGAGAAAACAGATGTATGGGTTGGGAAAGCAGGAAGGACCTATAGCCTCCCTCAGGTATTAAAACCAGGGAGAGGTTTTCCTCCAATGAAGATGGCTTCGTACTTTCCCTCAGAGAGAAGATCTAAGGTGATACTTCCATGTACTGCAAATGCCTTGGCAATGTCCCACAAGGATATTTCATCTCACCAGGGGAATTCTAAGTATTTCATTTCTCAAGGCCCCATCAATCACGGTGTGATTCTAAAATCAAGACTTCTACATGAGCATATAACCATAGCCATTTGCAGGTTGTCAAGCATAATTCCCTGTTGGCATTCGATTACACACTCTACTACAATTATCTTCAATACTATTTTTCAGACGGCTAAAAGCTTGTATAATTATATTCATTACTTTATTGTCATGAAGAAGTATTAATCCCCATGTCCACTTGGCCGATCATCCCATCGGGGGAGAAACGGAGGAGAAACGGCGGGTAGTCACAGGTGAAGACGCATGCATGGAAGATTAAGCTAGCCACTCGGATGTGTTCTGTCACGATCGGATGACTCCTATCGTCAGGCCGTCTTTTCACCTGTAAGCAAACTGCCCCCCCCCCGTCCCTGCCCCCTCCCTGTGAAAACCGGATCAGTGGATAGGGGTTTTAAACTGCCATTGCTTCTAGGTGTAGCTATCGTAAATTCGAATTAATGAAATTAAAGCGCAAATCCACATGTTCCCTTGAGTTTATATCAGACGTCACTGGTTCATGTGACGTAATTGTATATATCTGTGTGTATTATGTTGTAGTTACTACATATATTTATATTATATATAGGCCTACTCATACTAAACATACTGCAAGGTCCGGTTATGAGAGGGTTCTTTGCATTATGAATTATCGAGGTACATGGTCAGTGACGTTGGTATATTTATATAGGAAGTGTTATGTTCATATCATGTGAAGTCTCTGTAGTTTTTCCTTGAACAGACGATAGTTTATTCATGGTATGGCGGCCTGGCCTTAGCTGGTCTGTACCTCTGGCAAGACTCCAAAGCAAAATATGATACATCTTCTCGTTTCTATCAAGAAAGTATGAAGAATTGTTTTGGTTATAAATGTGCATGTATAGAACGTCATTCTCTCTGTTGTTATTTGTCGTTTGTGTTCCATTTTCTTCCAAAGTTTTCTTCCAAAGTTTTGGAAGATTTTGTCCGGTTGCCTTTGCTACAGAGCTGCATTTATATTTTAGAGGCAGCCATGTCTATAGGCCGATTCAACTTCAAAGTTTTGTAAAAACAAATAAAAACATTTATAAGCAGCAAAATATTGCTTAATCGAGTCCTATAAGTCATAATAATAAGTAAATGTGGCAAAACCTTTGTCGTATTTACTGACAATGCAGCAGAATATTTGAACTTGTGATCACTTACGTCAAAATGAACAATGTTGAAGCATTTTAAACTGTAATGGCGTATTAAATGTATTGATTCCTCATGATAAAGATGTCACAGTGAATATCATCTATTTAAATTAGTGTTTTTTTAATTATGACCATACGACCTCGTCCTTGTTTTCTGTTAAATAATCATAAATATGTAAATAACATGACACAAAAATAAAGCATAGCTAGTTACCTTTACTTAATAGTGTACAATGCTCATTGTCACTCACTCAAAAGACCTAACGACCTGGTTTAGATTCTATTATACCATGGCATTCTCATTGGACGTCATTTTGATTCAAATGATGAAATCAACCATCCTTAAATGCCATACCTTTTAGCTTCAAAAACAAATTCCCTTATTCAGGTGCTAAGACAATTTGAATAAAGCACAACAATTAAATATGTTCACATGTATAACAGTTTCATCTAGGTACAGTTGTGTATTCCACTGTCTTGGCATTATTTTGAAAGTCTGTATAAATACTATTGAAATGCATCAAATGCAAAAAAGACTTTTAAACATCCCAAACACTTGTATTACAGTGATCGATCGGCCTTAAATTCCATGATACATCTCCAATTGAGACAGATGCAGATTTCAAATTGGCAAAGTCTATTTCGGAAATTTCCCATACCTTCACCTTTTGCAAAGGCTAGTGAAAGAGCAATGGAGACGACGGCAACAAATGAAAAGATGTTCAAGGTATCACAACATTGACCCAACAATAGGTCTTGTATGGAAATAAAGGCAGATGTCGAGACGTGACGGACGTGAAAAAAGGGTCCTCACATCTCAATTATATCCACCGACAATATTATGCGAGTTGGTGTGATGAACAGGCCAATGTATAGAATATAAAACATGTTTTAATTCCTAACATAAACAGGTTTATTTTACGTGAAAAGGATGGCTGTAGTGGGTTTATGAAAAGCAATGCAAAATAGAGAGAATGAGACTGACTACTAGTAACTGAGTATATCTTGGACGGGATTTCGGAACAATCGAGTCCAATAAGATCATTCAATAACTAGCTGAGAGTTATTTTACACACATGCTTCTACTCTCTTTCAGATATATTCTTTCTTGTTGTCTTCATAATTTATTACATTGGCCGAAATATTCCTTTAGACACGCTTCTTTATCCTCACATGTTTCTATTTCAATCAGTTAACAGACATTTATATTATATAAGGGTTTTGTAATTACTATTTCGGGTCTCCAGCTGCCATAGTTTCTAGTAGGAAATCGTTGTTTGTGCACATTAGATCTAGACAAGAATACATTAGTCTTTCTCTCGATTCTAAGAGATACATCATTCAGAAATTTCCTTTTTAGGAATCCTATACATCACGACGGCTTGGACTATTACCAGGATTGGTTGGTTATTAATTGGATTATACGATTAATTCGAAATCAACTAAGATACCTTATATTTGTCATTCACAACAACGCTTTGGAGGCAGCAGTAATTTCAGTTTGGAATCCTGAGTGATGGCAAAAAGGGGTGGTTTGCAATCTAGCCCAGGCACGAGATTTGGAATTCAGATTAATGGCAATTCAATTCATTCCTATAACTCGGCGGGAGTTTTATCGGAATATAATAATTCATTAGTTGAGCCGTAAATAGTATGTATGTTTACTTCAGACTCAATCTAAGTCTAACCGATGAATACATTATTGGCAATTTCCAGGACATTCTTACGACTATAACTGAAATGTATAATGAATATCAAAATCAAATGTTGAAACTGATATTCATTTTGCGATTACCGAGTACCTCATCTATTTTCATGAGTTTTGATTAAATTGACATAGACCTCAACAAAAGCCTAGAAACATTGTTGTCTGCCTGCAAATCCTGGTACGACTTGAACGAGATAAGAGGTACACACAACGAATAAACTCCTGTGTATAATATAATATTCTATATAATCGGGCAATATTTGGAAGAACGGCATCTAGGCAGATAATGTTGAACATCCTTATTTTCGAAACGGAAATAAATTGTATCTTAGTGTCACTAACCTTCCCTCTACATGTATATTAGAAAACCATAAATCATTTTTCCTGGAAGAGATTGCATCTGGAAATCAGAAACCCCCTATCAAAGTTCCACATATATATAATCTGATTCGTCTTTTTTCTTTTTCTTTAGTATTCTAGCACTAGAAGCTACAGGCAGTTGACAGATTATACGAGATGGGGGAATACGTGATATGAACAACTTTTAGTATTCGTCAAATAAGAAAAGCCACATGTCTCGCTCCTATTTGTCATTGACAAAAAGATGTGGGGTGAAAAATACAATCGTGAAGGTTGAATATATATGACAAGACTTTTATAACACAGCAGCAAACAATCAGCAAAATAAGTCAATAATCACACAACAAATATTACTCATTTTGTGAAAGAAATTAATCCAAAATAAGCAACCAAGAGGCAGGCTGTAAGGCTAGTCATTAAATATTTGCTCTATGCTCTGCTGTGTATATCATTTAGATATATTCTTACAAGAAAGGTATACTTAAAGTTTTAATTCCACACTCAGAAAGGATCAAAAGATCCTGTGTTTACATGGCTCCAATATTATGGAACGCGAGTGAAAACATATTTTATGAAGGTCACCAAGTGGATGACCTGTTAAACTTCAGGATACATCTGAAGAATAATTATATGAAACAGGAGTACGGTAATAGAACATTGAAATTTATCCTGTGCATCGTTGATGCTTTTTTATTAAATCATCTATGATCGCAAATGTATCTAAAACAGGCATGTACGACTTGTATAGAGATAGGATTAGAGAGAAGAAAAGAATTTACGTTGTGATTAAGAGTAACTTTTAAGTTACTAGATGATGAATTGAGATGTAGAAAAAGAGGAGCCAAGGTGATTACAATGGACGTGTTTAGAATAAGTTAAAACATGTTCAATGTTATGGTTATTGTGGATTAGCTTTTATACTTAATAATTGATTAAATAAGAGTATCGTTTGTAAAAACAAGAACAGATCTCGATGTTAAAATCGTTCGGATAAGCAGCTGAATAAGTAGATGTCTTACCAAAACAAAACAAGAGCATAACAAAGGCATTCTATGTTCTCAAAGAAAGAGACGGACCTTTTTCTATATAGTATGTATTGTATTACATTTATTGTATGTACTGTATTACAAATCAGAAATAAAAACACTTATATTATATATATATATCTGGAACTGGATATACCTTCAACCACAGGCTGTTCTCGACAAACAACAGTGTCAAATGGTTTGTTTCTTGTTTCTTAATATTGCATAAAGCGTCATATCAGCACGTCATGAATGTATAGCATTTCTATTTTATAAAGATATATAATAAAAATTTTGTTATGTTATGCCCAGTGTTCCACTGCACTCTGCATTCATAAAGAACTTATTTCTTTCCAATTACGTTAGACCCGATATATATGTATGTAAAGGTTCACTTTCTGAATCCTTCTTAAAGGTCGAGGCTGATTTTCCCAGTTAATCATTTACGCCCCAGGCTCAAATGGTGGTACATAAATACTATACTATAATGAATATGTCATGACTGTAGCACATACATTCCCGCACAACCTCTAAGCTTCCATTAATACTAAGCAAGCGTACTTTTAAAGGACCATCATTAACATTTCAATTTCCTACCCAGTTACGCCCCTGTAACCCATTAGGTATTCACACTGTTTTCCGCGGGGCTTTACACGTTGTCACGGCGTCTACGCCTTGAATTTATAGGAAAGAAAGTCTTTTTAAGAGGAAGCGGAAGCCAAGATTCACAGTTCATCCTCTTATAGTTGAGCTTTGATTGTTTAACTGGGTTGTTTATACGATTTGGATATAATGTCTGGGAAGAGATTTGTTCTGCAAGATTATAGGTATTGAAGTGTGAATGAAAGTACCTCATGTGTTAAGTTTGCATGGAGGAAATATATCAGTCATGAATGAATATCTATAGATCTATACATTGTGGTGCAAGGTAGATCTTCGACTAGTCTTAGAATCATAATTTCGAAGTTGTTGTTGTGTTCTATTTGGATTTCTTTTTGCATTTAACAAACACTTCAGGGGTCATCTTTGTTTAAACGCAATAACTAGAAATGTGGCTAGGATTCTTTATAAAATATTTATAAATCTTAGAGCTCATGTCCGAACACAATATAAAATCAATAGTCAAGTAGATTCCGTTGATTCTCTATCACAATTCAGATGTACTCATATATATATATAGATAGACTTGGTGTCCAGATCCCTAATCTAGTATATTGGAATATTATGTGGTATAATCGTGCAAGATATTGGTGCCATCAATATTGGCTTTCTATGACTGCGCAGGACAGAAATCTTTCAAGGTTTTTGAATTCAACTGGGATGCCTATCTCGCTCATGCTGTCACATTCTTTGATGTATTGCATTTGCGGGGAATAACCCACTGCTAGTGAACAATCAAAAGGAATGAGCTCCAACTTTAAATTGCCAGGGGTGTTTCGCGAATGGGCGATATTCCAACTAGATTCACAGTGCCAGAACTTTGAACTTTATCATATAAAGGAAATGTTGGTACTTTAGCAGTCTAAAGTTAATCCCATAAAGCATAAGGCAGTGTTCATTTTTAGAGTCCCCATTTGTAAAAGTGGTGTCTATTTGATGATATGGAAATGAAACTAGATATTTCCCATCAATATCCATTTAGATGATATTTTATGGAGACAGAATTTGAATCGAGAATTATGCTGTTTGGACACCTCCGAAAGTATAACCACCTGATACCCTAATAAAAAGGGGTGAGTATGGAGAAAGCAACTAACTACTCTAGAAATAGTTGAATAAAAAGTACCCTCACAGATCTCATTCTGTCTGACGCTTCAAAGCATATATATCGGTATTTATATTGATTGGACTAGAGTCCCCTGGTCCCCTTTTTTCCTGAATGAGACCAGTTCAGGCAGGCCAAAGCAAAGGAATTCGTCAGGCAAAAGGGCAAGTCATGGCATAAACCTGGCCACAATGCTTGAATCATGCCGTTAGAAAAGCTGTTTAACCACCCAACCCCAATCAAAATCCCATCAATCACCCAAGTTGCTGCAGCCAACCAAGACACAAGGCGACGATTGCGTCAGATCAGAGAAGCCAACTGGATGAAGCCACCTCTGCTCCAGCGACCCCGACCCAGCAGCCGATGTAAAAGGCTATGGAGGTAGGAGGCCATGCTACTCCCCCGTCTGACATGTGCTTAAATTGAGTGGTAGTGGGACATAAATTGTCCCTTTTACCTATCAGGCCATGGTGCCTCCGGGGTCGGGGAATGTGGTTGAAATCTGAGCAATTCTCATTGTTAGTGGACGTATGGGTTAATATGGCCTGAGTAAGATTCACGAGCTGGTCTCTGCAACACAAGAGGTCAGAGTGAGTGAATAGCTAACCACTAGTACAGCACAACAGTTCATGTAGGCATACATAGCCCCCGGGGCCTGTCCTAGCTGATCCATCCAGCCCCAACCAATTATACTGGGTAATTTAGAAGAGAGCAACTTGACATCCCTGCGCGGTTTTGTCTTTCATCTCAGTTCTTAATGAGATTGTGGCCAGTAATTGAGTTGGAAATCACCACTGTCAGGGAGGTAGATCATTTAAAATGCTTTCCAGTCTCTGTAAGCTACAATATTAAGCATAAATCTTCTATACTTGTAATGTATATTGAGTATATATGCTGGATAATATGTTTACTAATTCACATATGATTCGGTTATGCTTTGGGATAGTATAAGGAAGCTATGTGGTGACCATTATTTAAGGTACTATATGAGGTAATCCTTAATAGGTAATTGCTATAATTGTCAGTTATATACGTAATGAAATTATGTGGAAAGTCTCGGTGGAATATACATGGAAAGAATAAAGTAAACATGAACTACTTTGTGTCTTTTTCGCACCTAGATGTACGCAGGTTATTTCCATGAATCAATTGATTTTTTCCTTCTGTCTCTGGGCTCAGGCTCCCACTTTCAGCATGTCACACCCATTTTATTAGAAGTTTGCATGCATATTATTCTTCTGCTCTCCCAGGGATTTCCAAGGCTTTATCCAAACATCTTAGCGTCTTTTCTTCTGCAGTATATATGGGTCAGATTTTCAGAAAATGCACAATTGGCAGCTGTACACATTTAGTCAATTCTGCTCAATTAGGCTGCAATTTGGTCAATACTAGGTAAATTCGAGTATATTCGGCATTGCATTGATTCTAGCAATCTGTTTGGTTAGGTTGAATTGTATTTTGAACTTTATTTTTGTCTGAAATTTGGGTTATTTGAGAAGATTGCGAAGATGAATTGTACATTTTCTGAAAATGTGACCCATATATGTACACCAAATCTTCCACCTGAAGCTTCTTCACGCAGAGCTCATTAGCATCCTTTGCGGCAACCCGTACTGAAGGTTGCTTGGGCTATGTGGGGGGAGGATACAAAGGAAATCGTAATGGTAAAAAATCGCAAATTCATTTCAGGAATTCGCGGGTCACCGACCATATCAAGGATGAACCAGTGCATTCATGGGATTTTTCTTTAAAATACTGAATAATGCGTATACATACAATATCGATTGCAATGTAAAAAACATTTTCGTGCAGGTTTCTATTTTTTTTTTTAGAAAATTCTATTTTGACAAAGTTTCACAATGGTGATAATTATCATTTGCCAAAAGGTTATAACCTCAATGACAATAGTTAATATTTGTTAGATCTGTTTGGCTAATGGCTGAGATTCTTAATTCGCTAAAAGGTCAGTAAGAGTCCAGTAATATCGGCCTTGCCATTGCTAAGCTTCAGCAATATGAGTGTGCCCATGCATATATGTCTCCAGGCAAACAGTATTCTCGAAGATCTTAAGTGAATACCATTCATTTACATTCCATTCCATGATTCAGTTCTGCCTAAGTTGTATTATCGTCATATGGATGGAAAATGTATAGCTAATGCGAAAAATAAAAAGATTTTTGAGGGAGACATATTATCCCAATGTGGACTATAGGAATGCCCACGAATCTTGGTCAATCTTTTAATCGCCCTCTACATTTTATTCGTGCAGTGAGACCGAAATTTAAGGAAAGGTATGACGTCAAGTATAAGGCATAATGGAATATAGTGCAAGTTAATGAGAGATCTATGTTCTTAGCTGTATCTTAAAATGAGGGTCTAGGGGACATTGCTTTCCTGTGTAGCACATATATGCCTCGCGTGCACAACGCACCTTCATTATTGGAACTAAGATGTGTTATAGGGTCCACAGAACATGTTAAGGGCATACGGTCCCGTACTAGGTAATTGGGCTAGGCACGGCATTGCGCTCTTTTATAGTGTGGCTAAGATGTCACTCCAAAGATGGTCTGTCACTCAGGTATTTAGACACACCCATTTGAATACCTCCTACGTCTTTTGTAGATTAATCTTGTATAAAGCCGGTGACCTCTTATTAGTCACGTTAGCTGTTCTAACCGTCGGATGTCTTTCCTGTGGAGAAAGATTTCTGGCAGAGCATTACAGATGAACACGTAGGCCGATGTTATTGCGGTAGGGCATTAGGATACAGAGAAAGTATCACAGAATGCCCTCTATGCTGTAGTTACTCCACAGCTGAATTCATATATATAGATATACCTTTGATACTAGCCTTTGATATTGACTACTTGCAAAAGGTAGTAGCTTCAAAATTATTGGGCTCAATTGTATTGATTAATTATTGAGCATCGTTATGAGATTAAATGTGGGACTTGTTCAATATTGCTTACTTCGGGCAACATGCTTCAAGCTTTGCCGGCCTAATTAGTCTTGCTTTGGCTTCCCTTCTTGTGTGACTCAATGAATCTTGTAGTGATAAATCGGTCTCAACGAGAAGAATCATCTTTATGAATTAATCATTCTGAATTTCTTTGCGGTTCTATCGATATGGACGAATAATCAACGCATATATTATGACATCTACAACTCTACATATGGGAATTTAATTTGTTTAATTTCTTTTAATGATGTTGAGTAACGTTGATTTATTTCACTCTGGAATATGGGAGAAGAACCATTTAGCATGGTGTTTTAAATACCGATGATGTCCTATAGCCACAGGGATTAAATTAATCAACGATTTCGTCTCCAAGTCTTTGGGGGAACTTTTGAATGTTTTCACAGGTACGGATATAGATGAGGAAACAGTACAGCCAATTAGCCTATAGCTTGCAGACACAACGACTCATTTGTTAAACTCTCAGAGTACTGACATAATTATATCCCCTGTCTATAGGAATTAATTAGAAGGTTTGCGACATCGGTCAATTAGTCTGACTGTCATAGTATGCTAATAAGATAATAGACGAAGGTTCAAGACGGGTAACACTTAAATTGATATGATAAATGGAAGGAAATAGTCGCCATAAATCAATACGACTTTAAATGCTTCGTCTGCCTGTTGCTTTTCGCCTGTGGATCTTAAACGATTAATCCACCAGACAGAAAAGATACATGGGCAATTTATGATACAGAATTATTCATACTGTCTAATACAAACAGATGAAAAGACACGCATATAGATACATATATGGAAGAATTGCAATAGGATTTAGTTGGCTGGCCTCCTATTTTGGCAAAGCTATGCTATGCAAGTACAACACAGACGGTATCTATTGTAAATGGAAGACGAGTGTAAGGCCAAACAATAAGAATGAAAGCAGGATGCGGCTATGTACATGACCTTTCCTATATAGCTAGTTGCTTGACAGTCAACCTCAATGACCTTCATAAAGATAGATGCTGCAAGAAGAAGGCAATATAGTGCCCCTATCTGTAAGAGTCCCAAGTTGCTAGAGCTATATTTTTCCATGGTGATGGCAAATTATATGTTCTTTTTCAGGTGGTTTCCATTCGACCCTAACCTTTGTCTCACAATATCTCTATTGAATCATATATGATAATTATAGTACAGTAACACCTGCTTCGTGGTGGTATGCTTTTAAAGTGGTGTCGTTCTACCATCAAAACGGTGGTGTTATAGGAGATCCTGAGAACAAATGTTTACGTTTCTCGATTTCTGGTGATACTTCTGCACCTTAAACGTATATCTTACCAGTTTGAAAGGTTTCAAATCTGACACTTTTAATAATGATAATATTTAGGAATGTTTCAGATTTGGATGACAGGTGCGGAAAGGTAAAGTGTTTTATTACGATTTAAGAGGGCAATAAAAAGCGAAAATTCTTATTTTCGCTCTAAAAATCCCTGTTGTATTGTAAACTATGAAGTTTACATGAATGTCTGAAAGTGGTCTGCATACGAATCGAACATCTGCCTAAAGAATGCCAACGACCGGTAGAAGAAGAAAAAATCCAATTGCTGATGTTAACAGCTTTCTGTATCCGATTCCGCTATCTTTCTCTATAATTCATGTGACGCCCCATAGTTCTATGTACATTGACCTGCGTCAGAATATCCACTAAGTGATAAGCTAGAAATATCAGAATGGCATCATTTTGTAGAACTTAAATGTAAGTAAAGTTACTTTGGTGTTTAAAATCCCGAAATGCAGGGCGACAGCATCACATATCTATTAAATTCAGTAAAGAGCAATGTGATATTTCCATTTTCCCTTAATTTTCATAAATGTACGTTATCAGACTCACTGGGTTCAAAATCTAATAGAATTACACAAAATGTATAGATCAGACGGTAGTCATCCGCTGTAATTAATTGGTAGGGTATCATCCATGCAATCATAGCACACTGCTCAGGTCACAGTCCGGCCAGGCCAAAAGTTATAGCTATAAGCTGACATTGTTATGACTATATGTCTGAATGTAAATTCAAGATTTTTTTGGTTAACGTTTAAGTAAGCGAAGAATCTTTGAATCTCATCAGGCTATTATAGCTGGGATACTCAGCAATAGTTATTCTCTTTCATTTATATAATTAGGAGTGCCCAAATGGAAGGGCCTATAAAAGAAATAAACAACCCCCTTTCACGATTGGTTCCATCTATTCTCACATTCATTCTCCCAACCATTCTTTTTCCTCCTTCCCCCTGTCAGCTATTTCCTTGGCCGGTTCCTTGGAAACTTGCCTTCAACAACCCATCTGTTCTGAGGTCCTTCATGACCAGCACACACACGACCATCCAATAAGAACGCCGCACTAAACTATGTTACTGAACAGAACTTCCCTCACAGGCGTTTGAGGAGACACTGCCATAATGTGTACTATAGAGCTCCATGGGGCATGACTGAATTGAAAATAATTATATTGCAGATTCTGATTAAATAAATGGTCAATTTATTTCACCAAAAGAGAATGGATGTGTAACATAGAGCTATATGGGGCATAACTGAATTGAAAATTATTATATATTGCAGATTCCGATTAAATAAATGGTCAATTTATTTCACCAAAACAATTAGGCCACGTGACACTAGCCTAATTCTTCTTTAGATGTAAATACAGATTCCACCAGTTAATACTCCTGCACGTATTCTGGTTAGAACGATGGGAATAAGATACCTGCGAAGCAAGTCAGACACTCTGACCAATCCGTAAAGATGGCTCCCGAATTAACTGCGAAAACGAGGGGAGATGAAACTCCCATACCGGAAGTCACGATTGATGAATTTCCGGTGAGACGGTTAACTTATGGAGGTCACGTGGCCGTTTTACATTCAAATATAATTCACCGGCCACTAGTTGATGCAATTCTTTCCGCTTTTTAGTGCGCCACCTATTTCTTTCATTTTAATCCATTCTTCCTAGGCCATTCCTTGTTCTTTTTTCCACTTGAAGAGAAAGGATAGGCTGGTGCATGATTTAGAGGGAGATAGAACCAAAGCATAAAGGAAAACAATAGTGATATCCGGCTATTATGAAGCATGTAGTGGGTTTGTTCCTGCAACTCAACTCCGGTAATACAGGTCTTAAACTGTAACTGTAAAAGCATCCTTAAAAGTAATACCACAAATTATTACGATTGAATCCTCGTCGGAAATTGCGATTAGATCTGATAATCAAAGCTTTTTGGTTAAAGCAATGTCGGGAAGAATCTCTCAGACCAAAGCGTTTCAGTTTCTGGAATACAGCATCAAATGAAGCCTTACTGAATGTCGAAATATGTGTTGCATCTTGGTCACTAATTACTTGGTGAATGATAGACATGCATGGAAATTGAATATACCATTCTCAATCCTCATAGTAATAGAGTAAAGACATCGATGACTTTACAAAGACCTCTTGGACATTCGTCTCCATGCAGCTCAACTGACAAAAGACTGACAAAAGCAAATAACTGAATCTCACTATATTGAGAAATACAATAGAAGCATTTGCTATTATTGGTTCAGGTGTACTCTTACCAATTCCGACTGGGATTCGTTATCATTGTCCCGGACTACCCTTTCGCTAACATTCAAATATATATTCTATACCATATTCCTGTTGCCATCATTTTATAAAGCGAAATTCCGAAGCGAATTTCTGAAATTTTCACTTAGCGTTCCAGCGAATTCATATATGTCCTCCTATCGCATCGTTTAACAATGGGCCGAGTGTACTACATCATAACTGACTCACCTATATTGATCGCCAATTGCTTCCCCATAACTCCTGATATTGTCACTTCCGCTCAGGGCCATCCGGGAACTTCCTCATTCTCAATTCATCTTCACGTCTGTTTTCCACTTATCTAGCCTGTAAAGTGGAGAACCTGCATTGATCGCTAGCTACCCTTTCGATCTCTTGACTATGGGGTCGCGGTAATTCTTTATTATAAGTTGCTAGTTATTGAATTTACTGTTCAGAATACAGCGACGCCATTTTAAGTCGATATAAATGGGGGTTTTGGTTCCCATGGGGCACCGACTTTCCATCGCTTTAATTTTTGAATAATATTGACGGTTATGTTCATAAAATTTATGCTTCCGGGGATAGTGCATGGATAAATAAATAAATAAATATCAGTGAAGAGCGCTATAGTGGTTCTAAAAAAAAATAGTATTACTAGTATATGGTCGATTCCAGAAATTTTAGTGCGATTTTGAGATTTTGGGTGAAAATTAAAAAATACTTTGATTGTTTTCCTACTTATGCGGAAGAAAGGACTTACATCGTGCTATATATGACTGTGAATTTGCCACAACCTGGGTCAATTATTTTTCCAGATACAAGCCTCCAAATCATTTTCGCCTGGTAAAAGGTTCCATACGAATACATGTGTAGTAGTTCTACTATAGTCCTCTAGGTACAATCCATAAAGGGTTAGTACTCTTATATTCCTACAGAGGGATCTACGTTTGATCCTCTGCATTTATACCTTGTGTGTCACTAAATGCCTCATTTACCCTTATATTCTTATATCAACTCTTACCTTATTACTCTCATAGAGTATCCGTTCTGTTTACCTATTCCATAACATTCTTATCTTATGTATCTCTTTACTGTATGTCTTGCCATACTTCTTACCGTGTTTATACACCTTGATGTGTTGTGTAAGTAAACACACTACCCTGTCCGGGGAATACGGACTAGGGGCCGCTTGAGGGAACTGTAATAAACAGACGGACTAGGAGTTGCCTTGTTGACTTGTTTATTATTGTCGAGAGTCTGCGAATCACTACAATTGGTGCCGTGACCAGTTCTTGACCAGTTCCTTAAGCTAAGCCTTGACCGGATTAGGAAATCCGTGGATTTTTGATTTGTTGATTCTCTTTCAGAGATGGCAGCAGCTCCTGGAGCAGAGGGCGGACCTCCGCCGGATCTCGGACGGAAGGAAGGTTACCAACCTGAGCAGTCTGGTAAGCTTCTTACCATGAGTGCCACGTTGGCGGACTTGTCCGATGTAGGTTCGGAGTCTGAAGACTATAGAACTGGCAGGGAAGACCGTGTAGCCTTTACGGACTACAGGTCCCCTGCAAGTGATGTGGAGTCAGACGAGGAGAGTTTGCTAAAAGCAACTCGACTGCAGCTGTTGGGAATGAGGAGAGACTTGGCCACGGAGAAGAGGAAGAACCTCGAGTTTGCAGCAGAAATGCAACAACTCGTGTTTCAGAACAGAGATATCCAGGAGACTCTGGATGTTGTAACTGAGAGGGACTCTGCCTACATCAAAACGTTGTTGGTAGAAAATGAAAAAATGAAATGTGAGGTTGCAAGGGTAGATGATTTGTCTCATCTGCAAAATGCTTCACCTGATCAGTCGGTAACAACACAGACTGAGTCTGCAACCTTCCCTCTTTGGGTTACACCACCAGCAACAAGTTCGTTCAGTGAAAGGAAAAGAACGCCTCCTCAGACAAGCTTCTCTGTTACCAGCAGAAGTTTCAGTACACAGACTCCCTGTGAAACCGACTCAGTAAAGATAAGTGACTTATCTACTAGTGCGGGTACGCAGACGGAGGAAATTGCTGAAAAGAGTGGAAAAAAGGATAGTGCTAGTGGTACGGATGCTGACTTTGAGAGAGGTCAAGTGAGAGGAGACGTCTACAGACCTAAAATCCGGGTAGTAGCTGGTTCTCCTAGTGACCCGTCTGACCCTAGCAACTCATCTTCTTCCTCCTCTGGGTCAGAATCTCCAGCTCCGAGGAAGAAAACAAAGAAACCAACAAAGAAAAATTCCAAGAAAGTCAGAGAACGTTCTAGCATAGCTAGAAAAGATCGATCCCTGGTCCAGGGATTAAGTTATGACGGTACGGACGACTCGGATTTTGGCGAGTTTGAATACTCCCAAGGTCCGGGAAAGAGCAAATACACCATGCGTCCACCTGTCATAAAGATGTGGGACCAAAAGGACCCTTGGCGTGTTTACCTGGCTGAGATGCGGGTAATGGCGGTTGCATGCAACTGGTCAGAAGAGGAGTTCCTGCTCCAGTTGCAATGGGGATGCAAGCGGCAGTTGGCGGATATGGGTGATCTGCCTGCAGGCCTGACTTTAAAGAAGTTCGTGGAACATATGGACGCGAATTTTGGCGAGGTTTCTCGTGTAAAGAGACAAGCTGAGTTTCATGCTTGTCGCCAGACTCCCGGACAGGCTGTCCGGCAGTTTGGTAACGAGGTAGCTCGCAAGGCCAGGTACGCCTTCGGGAAAAGGATGAACAGCACCATAGTAACAATGGCTCTTCATGCTTACCTGAAGGGGTTGACAAACTGGAAACAGGCAAATTGGGCTCGTTTGAAGGAACCCGCGGACCTACAGGAGGCCATCCATTGGTCAGAGGTCTACGAGGGATGCTTGATGGAGTCCGAACCCAATGTGGTAATCCAAGAAGTTGCCGCGCTGCCAGCTCCTGAACCAGTTCAGGAACGCGCCTTGTCAGTGAAGAAAAGAAGGTCCCGCCGCAAGTCCGGCGCTGCTGTAGCCCAGGTGACTGAGACCCTGGATGATGTTACCTCCTCTGGTTCGGAGACACAGGAGGTGTCAGCAGTTATCTGTCAGGCTTTGCAAGCCTATAGGGATTTCAGGAAGAGGCCTGGTGACAGTAGAGACGGACAACCATGGAAGAAATCATTTTCTGGGCCATTCTCCGGTCGGAGAAGGGATGGACCCAAGAAATGTTACTTCTGTGGGAAGGACGGACATATCTCTCCTGATTGTCCGACCGTTAAGGTTTTGAAGGAGGTTGCCGAGTCTTCGAAGGTACCCGCCTCTAAGATTTCGGAAAACTCCACACGGCCCTTATAGGAAGCGATATAGGGGTCGTGGGGACGCCGCTTCATAGTACTACAGCTCGGACGAATTTAGCTAGTAGTATGGAAACTGGGGGTGTCGCCCAGGCACTTGTTAGTAAGGAGTTAGCTTTGTCACAAGGTCAAGCGCTTCTGGAAGCAAGAGAACCCGGGTCGTTGCCGGAAAGGGACACCTGTTCAGGTCGAAATATTTCCCTGGATAGCCCGGATTCTGATTCTCATGTGAGATGGGGACAGGACGGGTACCAAGCTGTTGAAGGTCAGATCGTTGTGGTTGGACAGAACCCCAACAGGTCGGCGCGGATACAGAAAGTTTCTGTGCAACAGCCAAAGACGCTGAGGATCACGGATAATTTGATTGTCCGTGAGAGATGGTATGCCCCAGTGGGGTTAGACAGTGAGAATGGGGATTTTCTGGTGGACCCTGGTGCTACTACTAGCCTGGTTACCAAGAGATTCTATGATTCTCTTTCTTCCAAACCACCTTTGGTTCCGGTCCAAATGGTGTGTGCAATGGGGAATGGGCTGCCTATAACCACTCATGGGAGCGCGCTTTGTCCTTTAAAGATAGGGGATCGGACATACATGATTACATGTCTAGTAGTTTCCGGCCTGAAGGGCCCGGAAGATGGACTGATTGGGGCGGATTTTTATTACGTCCACAAATGTAATCTTGACTGGTCTGGATTGCTATTCCTTGAGAATCAAACAGTATCTGTAATGTGTAAGCAATGGAAGCACATGAAGAGAAGTTTGAGACAGTCCACTGTTCAAGCTGTTGAAGTGAGAGAGTTCGTGGACGGGGGAGAAGTCAGGTTGAAAGAACCTGTGGTCCTCCAACCCCGGTCCGTGACACTTGCTAAGATAGACTTGGGTAGAGGCTCTGACACATCAGATGGATTGATGTTCGAGCCTGATCAGGGATTGTTAAAAGACTTTGCCTTGGGAAGCCTTAATACATACGTATCGGGTAACGTTAATTCGTCCGTGGTAGCTTTTTCCAATCCGTCCGGTTCTACCGTTAGACTGAATTGTGACATGATAGTAGGGAGAGTTAGCATTGTAACTTTGGTGTCCGATGCTTCCCTACCTGATGAGGAAGAGAATGAAATGATTAAGACAGCTATCATTAATTCCATACAGGTGACGGACTCGCCTATTGTGGATGATGAGCTTCTGGCTCCTGATATAGTTGTCCCTCCTTGTCCGGAAAATCCGTTAGATAAGTTGGTGAATGAAACTCATCTGTCTGAAAGAGAAGAAAAAGAGTTAGTTAAAAAACTGCTCTATGATTTCAAAGACTGTTTTTCCTTGCCTGGTACCAAAGTTGGTTGCACTCACTTGGTTCGCCATGTGATTGACACTGGGGATGCAATCCCTGTGAAGCAAGCTTATCGCAGAATACCAGTGGCTAGGCGGGATGGAGCAGAGGCTGAAATCTGGAAAATGTATAAAGAAGGCAGAATAGAGCATAGTAGTAGTCCGTGGGGAGCTCCCATAGTTATGGTTGCTAAGAAAGACGGAACACAGAGGTTCTGTGTAGACTACCGCCAGCTGAATTCCGTGACTAAGAAGGATAGTTTCCCTCTTCCTCGGATTGACGAATGTGTTGAAGCCTTGGGTGGGAACCAATGGTTTTGCACTTTAGACTTAGAGTCCGGATATTGGCAGGTTGCAATGGATGAGGAAAGTAAGCACAAAACTGCTTTTCTGTCCAGTGTGGGTCTGTTCCAGTTTAAAGTTATGGCTTTTGGACTGTGTAACGCCCCTGCCACTTTCCAACGCATGATGGACCGTATGTTGGACGGATTGCGTTGGAAAGCTTGTTTAGTATACCTGGATGACGTGGTGGTCTTTGGAAAGACTGTCCAGGAGTGTGCGGACAACCTGAAATTGGTATTGGAGCGCATTAGGGAATATGGGCTTAAGCTCAAACCTAAGAAATGCGAGCTCTTCCGGAAAGAAGTGAAATATTTGGGTAGGATTGTTTCTGCTGCTGGAATCCGGGCGGATCCGGCTAAGATAGTTAAAGTGCAGGAATGGCCTATCCCAAAAACTGCAAAAGAAGTGAGACAGTTCCTTGGTTTTGCTTCCTATTACAGGGAGTTTCAGCCTAACTTTGGTGGAATTGTAGCTCCTCTGCAACAGATTGTGACGGACGCTGGGGTTGAGAAGCGCTATAGTAAACCTATAGTGTGGACCAAGAAGTGTGATGAAGCTTTTAAGACAGCTAAAGCTTTATTAACATCAGCTCCGATTCTCGGGTATCCTAGAAAGGAAGGTTATTTCATCTTGGATACAGATGCCAGTGGCTTTGCAATGGCCGGAGTTCTGTCTCAAATGCAAGACGGCAAAGAAGTCGTATTGGGATACGCTAGTAACAGCCTCACCAAGCCACAGAAGAATTACTGTGCTACGAAACGTGAGCTGTTGGCGGTGCTATCTTACTTGAATAAGTTTAGACACTATCTCCTTGGCAACCGTAATTTTTACGTGAGAACGGATCATGCTTCCCTCAGATGGCTCCTGAACTTTAAGGATCCAACGGATATGCTTGCAAGGTGGTTAGCCACGATGCAAGAGTACGGTTTGGAGCAGAGTATGATACTTCACAGAGCGGGGAAGAAACATGCCAATGCGGACGGATTGTCACGAATTCCGACCAGGAAATGCGGGAATCCCGGCTGTCCCGATTGTGGTGTCCATGATGCTGTAATTGCGGAGGCTGTGGTTGTTCTTGGTTCCTTGGAGGATGAAATCCGGGATGCTCAACAAGGTGATCCCCTCTTGAAGAGAGTTATGGCTGTGTTGGACGGATCCAGTCCGGTTCCCAGCAAAGAACAATTGTCTGGTGAGCCGCAGGAATTCTGTACTTACATCCGTAACAAAGATAATTTGGAGATTGTCCAGGGTGTCTTATGTCTGCGGTGGCTGCGTAAGAACACTGGGCACACGTATGTCAGGAAGATAATTCCTGCCTCTATGAGGAAAAATATTTTCCGTTGTCTGCATGGTTCCCAGTTGGAGGGCCATTATGGTGATTTCAAGACCAGCTGGAAGGCAAAAATGAAATATTTTTGGCCTGGAATGCGGTATGATTTGAAAAGATGGCTTAGGGCTTGCCCTGAATGCAGCATGCGAAAATCTAGAGGCGGACGAGGTATTACACCTTTGAAAAAGGAAATCCATGGTGAACGATGGAGTAGAATAGCGTTGGACATCATTGGTCCATTTAAGACTACCCCTAGAGGAAACAACTACGTAATGGTGATTACAGACCATTTCTCAAAATGGGCGGAAGCATTTCCTATGCCGGACCACACGGCGGAAAGATGTGCTGAAGTTCTGTTTAGAGAGTGGGTTCTGAGATTCGGTTGTCCGGTTTCGTTGCAAACGGACGGGGCGCCGGAATTCAGGTCTAAGCTGTTGCGAAGTTTGTTGGATATGTTAGGGGTTGAGAAGCTAATCACTCTCCCGTACAGGCCTCAGTCAAATGGACAGGTAGAACGGTTTAACAGAGTTCTTGTTGAGCAGCTCTCTTGCCTGACCAGCTACTCAGATTCAAATTGGGACTTGCTCGCTCCGTGTATAGCGCATGCTTACAGGGGTACGGTGCATGCCAGTACGTTGTGTACGCCCAATTCAGTAGTTTTTGGGACTGAGCTTGTGACTCCAGTGGATTTAATCCATGGAGTTGAGCCCGGAGGGCTGGATTTTCCTTGTCGGATGGCATACGTAGAGAATTTGCGACAGTCATTGAGAACTGGACATCAGTTTGTCAGAGATAATCTTGGAGTTGCTGCTGTGCACCAAAAGAAAGTCTTTGACAGACGGGCTTGTCCAAGGCGCTTTGAGGAAGGGGCTATTGTGTATAGATACTGTCCCCCTAAGGCTAATAAGAAGTACGGTCCCAAGTGGGATGGGCCTTTCAAAGTGCGTAGATTCATAGGGGGTACTACCTACGAATTAGAGACGACTGAGGGAATCGTCAGATATCATGTAGATTATCTGAAACCCGCCTTTGATGAGGACGGACCGATTCAGGCTGTTAATTTACATAAGGCTCCTGAATTCCGTAAGTTAGAGAAGGCTGGGCGCGAGATCCTGAAGTTTGAAGGTGGAAAAGTTCTAGCTGGTGCTGAATGTCCAAATAGAAAAGAAAAGGAGAAAATTACCATTGGTGTAAAACCCAGGGGTAGACCTAAGAAAAACGCAGCTGGAGTGAAACTTCCTTCTTCCAACAAGAAACAGACAGTAGATATTGGTCCTGCTGTTATCCGGGTTGGTAAGAAGAAGTCTCAGAAGAAAAAGAAGAAATTAAAAATTTCTCCGGTTGTGCTCCCTTCTAAGAATAGAAGCAGACCCAAGGAAGCTAAGACGGATACAGTTGTAAAAAAGCAACCAGTTCCTCTGGTTTTGGCGGATTCTGCTAAGCCCTTAAGAAGAGGGAGGGGGAGGCCGAGGAAAAATTTGGACGTTGTTCAAAATATTCCTATTTCTCCTGTGAAGAAGACGGACAGTGTTCCACCAGTAATTGCAAGGGCTAAGCGCACGCGTAAAGCTCCATCAAGATTGCAATATGGAACTTAGGCTTTAAAGTACAGGTGGAACTTTCCTGATGGTTCCACAAAAAGTTATACACAACGAGAAGTCGGTGGCTGATATATCGGATAAGTCATGCTGCCCTTTCACGACATTTGAGAAATTCTTTATTGAATTTATTGAGTGGCTGGGAAAGAACCAACCAGTCCGTATGGCTTGTTAGAAACTGCACTGAGAAAGGCTTAGCTTGGGAGAACCCTTGAGTTCTAACTGAACTAAGACTCCCCGGGAAGCTTGAATCAGCTCAGAAATTGGGTTGAAATTGCTTTTGAATCGGCTAAGTGGATAGTGGGCTTTATGGACAATGTATCCGCAATTGTCTCCGCGGAAGATCAGAGCAGGCTGCATACTTAAACATCAATGTACGCCCTGTAGTAGAGCACTAGAAATAGCTGTGTTTGGCCGTGGTCTTGAGCGGGAAGGTGGCGCTGAGAGAGGTGGCGACTTTGTGTACTACAGTTACCACGCTGGCCGTGAGCGCTGTAGTGTTGCACCCTTTCTCACTCCACTTCTGTGACTCTGCACAACAACAGCTAGCCAACGCACTTTGGACTCGGAACTCCCTAGGAAAGAAGTGAGTTGAATTGGGTTAAAACTTGCTTGTCATATTCCGAGTTGATATCAATTTGATAGTTGATAGTTGTCTGCTACTAGACACGGTGTGTTGGAGTTTTAGGAAAGTTTTGATTACTTGTAATGGAAGGAGGAAGTTCGGTGAAATGTTTGAGACGTCAGCCATGACACCGGTGCTTTCTGAATGAATGGCGAATGTATGAGGTGAAAGTGTAGCTTGTGTTGGGGCTCTTTACACCACCAATGTTTATTTATTTGGCTATCCGCCAACCCATATCGCTCTTCTAAAGAGTTTTGTTTCGTGATACTTGACTTTAGGTAACTTCTGTCAAGAAGTAAGTCTGTGATAATTGATTTTGTGTTCCCTCTTCCACCTGTATGTAATATATGGTGTGGAGGGTAATGTATTGTTTTGCACTGTAATGTATTACATGTAAACACAACATAGATTCTGGCATTTTCCATCCTGCTTAGTGTTATTCTTTTTCCTTTTACAGGGAAAGATTTTTTGTTAGCAGCCAGATATCAGGATGTCGCAAGAACGACGTACGGACGAACCTATGGATTCGGGTGATGAATCGGTTCCGCCGATGACAGAGGCCGAGGAGAACCGTCTCCTTGAGGGAGCAGAAGACCTCATGGGGTTGGATCCTGCGAATGCGGCTGCGGTCAAGACTCTTCGACGGACGGTTTCGGGTATCAAGCCCCTTGGTACAGAAATCCAGCCTCTGTTGGATGAGCAAGAGAACGGATCCAGTACGGACAAGTCCGGGAAGAAGCCGGAGACTTCACCCGCTCTAAGGAGAAGTCAGAGGAAGTCTGTCTCTCCCAGGAAGGCAGCCAAGTCTTCTGGGGATGAGAAAGTTCCGGGTAGGCGTGATGCTTCTGCCTCCCCTGCTCCTCGTGAACGGACGTCTCGTGGAAGAACTCCAGGTGTACGCCACACAGCTAGTGGGGTCATGACTGTTAGAGAAGACTCACAGGACAAGAAGCCTCACAGTTCTTCCAGGACCTCTGAGAAGAAGATTGTTGAGAAAAAAATAAAGAAACGCCACTACCACCGCGCTGGCAGACGGAGAGCCCAGCTGTCCGGAAAAGGTAGTATGGATGCCTTCCGAAGGGAGCTGGATGCAGCCACGGACATCTTGCCTCTAGATCCGCGCTCCGACCAGCCCGGATCTGGAGTTGTGGTTTGTCCGGAGAGCGACTCCGAAGACAAAGAATTCAAGAATGACGGACATATGGCAAGGTATGAATCTCATGTTTGGCCTGAGATTCTGAGAGCAGACTCAATGGACTCTGGAACCTACCAGAAGGTCATCGAGGCCCACCGTCTTTGGGAACCCGGCCACCGATGCCCATTTTTGGTCTGCCGGATTCTGTCCCTGAATCCGGGTGGGGTCCGGGCGTACTCGACTCGTGAACGTCTGTTTAGGCATTTTTGTGAGGAGCACGCCCCATTCGTCCAGGTGTGGGTTTGTCCGTCTACCAACTGTCACCAAGTTTTGGATAGACGTGTCGAACTAGTACAACACTTGATGTACGGGGAGTCCGTGCAGCATCATCTCAACCGCAAAGATGCCTTGGACAAAACTGTTAAGGTGCTGCCCTCCATTCATACCAACCATGTCTTCCCACGGACAACCTACATGGCCGGGCAGCATCTTAGAGTCATGAGGAGAGCCACTAGTACCAGGAGGGGCTCCAAGAAATCAAGATCAGAGTCGTGCTCTTCTGCCGTGACTATCGAGTCCGGGTCAACGTCCGGAAAGTCCAGAGCTTCTTCTTCTGCTGCCGCTGCAGCAGGGAGTTGCCATGCCAGGGCCACTGATGCCAGTGGTTCTGTGGTAAAGGAATCCGTGAGTTCTGGTTCATCTAAGAAGAGAGACCGACCCGCTGCATCTGAAGTTGGTTCTCCCCTGTCTAAGCGGGCATGCAGGCGGGCTCGGGAATGGTCCGGAAGTGTGTTACAACATCTACCTTCCGTTGATGACAGCCTGGAGCTGGTGGCTAGAGCCGAGATCATTGTAGACGCAGCCCTGGAGCAGGTCTGTGCATCAGCTGATTCCGCCCGTGCGGAACTAAAAGCTCTGCTCAAGGAGGTAACTACACCCCTGCTGGCGCTGAGTGATGTAAAGACGTCCGTGGAACAGCTAGGAGACGTCCGGGAGGAAGCTAAGAGCCAGGAAGGTCTAGTAGACGGACTTCGCCGATCCCTGTCGGCCAGTGACTCTAAGATCCGCCGCCTGGAGGAAGAAAACCTGAGACTGAGGTCACTGCTTGAGGACGACACGCGCTCCTCTTCCCCTGTCGACCCTGTTGAAGAAGAACAGAAGCAGACAGTTACAGTGCCTACCCCTACAGCTCCTCTACCTCCACTTCCAAATCCGGCGGCTGCCTTGCCCTTGGACCCATCACAACTCCCGCAATTGCTCATGCTGAGTAATTTGCTGCGTACACTACAGCAAGTTCCAGCCACCACTGCCATGCCTCCAGCTGCAGCTGTCGGTCAGCAAGCTCATCGCACCCCTGTACGGGACAATCCGGGAGCATTTGAAATCCCAACCTGGTTGTTTAGTCCGACCACTCTCGTGCAACCACTTGGTACGGACGGAAACACTGTGGACCCGCAGAACCAGACGGACGCTCCCATGGAATAAGCTTGTGCTAATAGAACAGTGAGAACATTCTTTAAATTCTTCCATGCTCTAACTGCCATTCGCCTTTGAAGAATATTATTTTGTTGTTGCGTTGTCAACCTTTGGTTACCTTATGTTTAGATACTCCACTAGAAGCTTGTTTCTACACTTTCCGGATACTTTTGGGTTATTGTATTTTCCATGAGAAAATTTTTCTTTATCCAACTGTTGTTATCCTATGTAGTGAGGACACTTATGCTCCTGTGTGTATCTTTTATGTTTCTTCTTACTTTGTGGTATGTGCTAGAGATGTAGCGACCTGGTATTTTGTTAACTATATCGTGAGGACACCTTATGCTGCTCCTTTTTGTCGCCTTGAAGACCTATATTTAACTTTAATTTTCCAGGTCCGCAATGTTAATTCTCTTTTTATCCACTTGAAGCCTTTTTAGTACTTTGTACTGTGTTGATCTTTATTACGATTTTTCTAAAGGGATTTTTAAAAATCTAAAATTAAGGGGGGGGTATTGTAGTAGTTCTACTATAGTCCTCTAGGTACAATCCATAAAGGGTTAGTACTCTTATATTCCTACAGAGGGATCTACGTTTGATCCTCTGCATTTATACCTTGTGTGTCACTAAATGCCTCATTTACCCTTATATTCTTATATCAACTCTTACCTTATTACTCTCATAGAGTATCCGTTCTGTTTACCTATTCCATAACATTCTTATCTTATGTATCTCTTTACTGTATGTCTTGCCATACTTCTTACCGTGTTTATACACCTTGATGTGTTGTGTAAGTAAACACACTACCCTGTCCGGGGAATACGGACTAGGGGCCGCTTGAGGGAACTGTAATAAACAGACGGACTAGGAGTTGCCTTGTTGACTTGTTTATTATTGTCGAGAGTCTGCGAATCACTACACATGTATATGTATGGAGCGTTTTTTTTCTTTATAACCCAATTTCTTTATAATTCCGATATAAAGATGTGAACTTTTAATACCTTTTCTTGCAAATATATGTTCAAAACATAAGCACCATTATATAAAATCCCATAAGTGATTCCAACGAATACACCATTCCATACGAATACACCATTCCATACGAATACATCAGTTCAATGATGTATTCGTATGGAATTGTGTATTTGTTGATACATCCTTTCTGAATAAAATACCTAGATATAAATGAAATGAATAGTAAATCCTTTTATTAGAAGACAATGGTTGACAATAAGAATACAAAATTTGTATTTTCCAGCCAGTTTTTGACCGTGTATTCGTCGGAATCGTGTATTCGTATGGATTCTTTTCATAAAATTATAATTTACTGATTGAGGAATAATGTTGGAATCATGAGATTTGTTCTGGATATTAAGCTAACGATTCCAAATGTAAATGCAAAAACGAGTTGATCAAATATGAAAAGTTTTCTTTTTATAGAAGTTAGAAGATGTATTCGTTGGAACGTTTTATTTTAGCCAAAATAATATTTCTCTTCATAAAGACGGAAATATAAGTCAATCTGAAAATTTAAAAACTTGCATATTTAGGGGCAGATAGGTTCTTTAAAATGGAATATCAAAGTTCATACAAAAGTAATTGGTAATTTCATTTTTTCTCACTTTTGTGTGTATTCGTATGGAACGGTGAAAACGAAAATGGTCCATAAATGAAATAAAACACTGTTGAGAAAAATAAGTCCTATCTAGTATTATGGGGTATATTCTAAGGAATCCATACATACTATCTGTAAGTTTACACGACCAAAATTGTCAACGTTATTGAATAAAACGTAAAAAACATCAAAATCGCACTAAAATTTCTGGAATCGACCATATATTATATATATAATATATATGTCTGAAGGAGCTCAGGGGTGAATGACTCTTACCCAGACACTTGGTTCTCTCTGAATGGAAACAGCATGGATAGTGCCCTTGGGGGAACGTAACATTCACTGTGATTCAGTGCGACTGAGACTCAGCGGGAAAAGATTGCTGCTCGTATCAATGGTAGAACCTCTGGTCCTATTTGCTAAGACAACAGTAGGGATCGCTGAGTGGCTGTGTCCGGGTACCTTCATAGTGGATTAAAAGCTTCCGATCCTTTAATCCCAACCAATGGCATTTATAAGCCGGGAGATAATATGGGAATATTCAGAAGGTCTTATATAAGAGAGCATGCAATCTTTGGTCACCCATCTCAGTGGCTTCTATTGCTTCGCCATGGTGCAGTAAGTGAAGAGCCTGATGGCCATGGAAAGGGCATGCACTTGCATTCGGCGTATGATAATCAGAATTGAATGAGCTGTTGTGTTGTTACGTCAAGACAAATCCTGCTTGGTTTGAATATGCTAACCTTCTGTCATGTTTAGACGCCCATGCATGATCAGAATTTCCCTCTCGGTATCATACCCGTGTTCTGGTATTATTGAGCTCACTCCTATGGTGGAATGTTTACTTCGCTGTGCTAAGCTGAAGGGTTTCTGTACATTTACAGATTGAATTGTGTTTTCCTTAATGCTTTGGTTCAAACCTCAGTTTGTTGTTATCCTTGTTCGTAATCTTTCCATTTGTGACAGTAAATGTGTTGTTTTACGCGTTAAAGTGAGACAATTTGATAATCAAACAAATTGTCCCCAGGTGAAATTCCAGATTTGTATTGATCAGTTACCCTGAAGTGAAGATTATCCCAACACTGCATGTATACCTCGGCACAGATTTAAGTTATTATTCTCATATTGGCCTTGAATGGACGTCCTACTGTAGGCTTTCTGTGGAAATACAAATCGTCCTAATTTACATTAATGGTATTAACAAGAAGTCAGAATTGTCCAGTATTATATTCATGCTATAAACTACAGACCTTTTACTGATGATAAGCTCAGAATTACATGTAAACACGTTTATGTATGAATACATTTATTCATAGATATCCCTAATATCATACGTGCCATCTTTTAAAAGGCGAGAAAGATAATTGAAAATATAGTACACCCGTTGTTAGCTCAGACGTTGGGCATATTTGATCAGAGCGGATTTTATTATTTCGACGTAGTAGCCATCTCCGCATAAAGTAACACGATGACATGGTGTGGGCAAAAGTGTGACTGTGGCAATATTGCCTCTATATCAATTTATATTCATCCCCGGCGTTTCCACATTAAACCCATTGGCCATATTTCATGTGAGACATCATAAAAGTCCGTCCGGCGATTTACGCTGGTGCAACACGGGTATAAAAGGACAAGAATTGTGGATATCAACGCTGTCTCCGCCATGGACATCCATATCACGTCATTCATATGCACATGCGTACAACTTGGGTCATGCCGAGAACCCTTCTCTATTCTGTTGTTGTTGGCTATCCTAGTGCCCTCCTATTCGGTCTTAGTCCTCGTGGTATATTGTGCCTCCTTTTAAGGAAAGCTTTTCTTGCCACGATTTATTTAAATAATTCACAAATAGGAAATTATCCATAGTAGGATGCGTTTGTAAATGGTTAAGGGGTATATAGGTCGCCACACAGGGAGATTTGATAATAAAGCTAAGAATTCGTGGACAAGTATGTGTTTGTATTGGGCAGCGTTTTATGTGTTGGCAAGAATGCAGCTGAAAAGTGTTCTCCAAGGGTCCATGGGAATACTTCATTGTGTGGCACAAGTGCATGATCACAATGATGTATTTACGTATGCACTGGCCGTAAAGAAATATATCAACAAACATTATAGCAGTGGCGACATTCATGGTATACCGATCTCCGACGTTGACGGGGAGAAAAGTGCATTTGGGATCTGAACAGTCCCTGGGAAATTGTTACTGTGATAAACAATAGTTATAGTGGGCAATTTGTGGGAAGGAGTGGCGCAGTGGTTCAATGGTAAGCTGCTGGTTTGGATCGAGAGGCATGTGAGCGTTGTGGGTTCGAAGCCCACAGTCGGCCGATGTGTCATTTGTCTTCCAACCCAGCTGTGCTTGCTGACTGGGTAATCAAAGTGGGTGTATAGATGTTGGCTCGCACCATGGGTGTTAAAGATCCATATCAATATTCGAGGAGAATAAGGCATAGCACCCATTAGCATCTTTCCTCTCAGCAATAAATGTGATTTTGTTCCAGGAAAATGCGTCATAAGTCGCAAAATTGATTTTTTTTAAAGTCATTTATTCACAAGATTTTTTTGGAATGTTTTCATTTTTGGAGTATCTATTCAGATAGGTCTTATGAATACATGAATCAAATTTCAGGATAGTGTATTGAATATATTCATGCATTTCTAAGATCATCCTATGGAGTACATTTACCTACTTTACTATTAGTAGTACCCAAAAATATTAAAAACTTTTTTTTCAGAAATAAAAATATCAAACTTAAAATATAGAAATACTTATTCAATACCCTTAATGTTTACCACCATTGGAATCGGCTTGATCTCTTCTTTTCAAATATAATAATATCTCAAAATCTATTTTTTGCGACTTATGACTCATTTTCCTGAAACACATCATAAATAGTAGTATACTACTTCAGGGTATACTGCCATAGGGGTTGAATTAAACAGCCTGTTAAAATATAAAAGAAATATAACGTCTACATCAAAGATAAAACGAGCGTTCCGATATAATATTCTAAATCACACATTGCAGGAAAAACATTAATTTTATCGGAGGTCGAGAATAATTATTGCTTAATACTTATTGATGCAAATATTTGTCCTCATGTGGTAAATGAATTGCTTATGATCATAAAATCGATCTGTGATGACGTTTGTTTGTACTCTGTGTTTAACCACTTCAACCAACAACTAATGTCCCCGCACTGCAACCGTGGAAGAGATTTGTTACCTCCTTCAGCAGTGGTAGTGATTCCTGCAGCTTTACGGCACCTACCATATGCGTCTTTTTGACATTTATCAGATGGCCGCCATTAGGTTACATCAACAAGTTGATTGTGCACACTTTGCACACTGACCGGAGTTGATAAGGCCTGATATGCCTTTGTTTCCTGTGAGGACCATTGTAGACGTGCGATAATAGAGATAGGTGATCCGGGAGATTGCTTCTGGCATCCCATCATGCCGAGTTCCTTCTCCTATCGCTCCCTCGTTCCGGCATGTCCAGTTGAGACGCGACCCTACACTGATTTCCATAGTAGCGACCTGATAAATGGTTTTAAAGGACGGTTTAGCAGCCATCGGTTGGATAATTAGCCCGTTAATTCTTCCAGACCACCAATAATTATGTGAAGGCTCATGATGAATTGATTCAGAGATCTGATATTTTCCTTGATATGAACTTGGTCTACGGATGGTAGCTTTGATTGGCATGCAGATTGCATATAATGGGATCGTTTCCTGAAGGGAATGCACCTAGATTTGCAAATCCATTCTGCCCATTATGTATAGGCATAACGATTATACTGTAATTCCTGTTAATGGGGGCGGGGGTCTACTCTTTTTAAAGCACTTTCTTCCTCTTGGATATATATAATTACAAAGAAAACATGCGATAAATTTGGAATGCCAACAGAAGTTAACATTGGTAAGACTTTAATGCTTCAATTTGGCACGAAATCCAAAGTCTACATTCCCTTTTGCAAGTTCAAAGGTGAACGAGTTTCGGCCAGGAATGAATACACTAAAGTAATTATTCTACTTTCCCTAAAGCAAATTTGGTTGAGCTTAGGCATCTCCAAACGTAGATCTAGATATAAGGCAAGTTTTACAGTATGAAACCCTTACCAAATATTTCGACAATAAATGAACGCATCAATCGCCAGAATAATCACAGCGTGAACAACTAAAAATGGTTTAGATTTAGAATTGGCGCACCATAAATCACAATAGTCGATGTTATGTCTGGTTCGAATGAATTACTTGTCATTTTGACGTATTGTATCATTAACTTCAAGGCCAGCGGAAACTAGGTAGACGGTGCTCTCACGTTATTTTCCATACAGTTCCGTAAGTTGAAATTCAACCTTATATCTAATTTGTATCAGTGATTCCGCATCACCACAAAAGTCAATATCGATTTCTCCTCGTTATTGCAGTATGAAATTGGTTTCGTTATATAGTGTACTTGAAAATAGAAACGAAATTAAATTGTTAATTGACTTTTTAGAATTCAATTTATTAGTCCAATTCAAAGATTGGTTTTACCCTTTTTAATGCTGCACGACTATATCAATCTGAAGACCATACGGGCTATGTTATAACCCTTTGTCGTTCTTAGGATCTATGACAATTGCAATTCATCTTGAGTTGTAAATCTATGGTTCGGTTTAAATATTACTGACCTGATACATAAACTGAGTAGGGCTATTGCTCTACCAAAGACGAGAATGTAACGTTTCCCTGTGTAGGTATTCACCCTTTTCAAGTTTCCTATTTATTTTATGGCGGGACTATGCTAACAGAAAATACTAGCCTATCTCCGTTATATATGGAGTGTAATTTGTTAACCTTCTAGTTTCCCCGGCATAACAAAGTCATACAACTCAGTCTCATCAGTGTTTTCCGTAGCCATCAGTGTCCTCTGTCCATGAATGTGACCACTTGATTTCCCTTCTAATCTTCTACTACAAAGCAACCCGTCTCACTGGTGGACGGCGTTAGCGATTGAATAATGATACATATATCTTAAGGGCCTAATCCACTAAGCCGATTATCATGCGATTTTGCGCTGCAGAGGACTCTTTTCCACTATATTCTCTGAGAATCGCATGAGAATCAGCTTAGTGGGCTAGGACCATTACATTGAATACACCCCCTATATATCTATTCATTATACATTGCATATGACCTACCCTTTGCTCTAATTTTCGTATTCATAATATTTATCAACCAATAATCATGTGCAATTACATCAAATACAGTTCATTACGAGAACCATTGAAAAATGCAACTTACAATAGTCAAAGTGTGTGAACCGAGCAACGTCAAAGACGATCATATTATCACCATGGTAGAACTAATGTCTGCAGGAACAAAGCAAAGCTACCTTTTGTGCTCATGTCATCCCTATTTAAAAACACAATGATTAGCATGGAGACCTGACCATTTTAAGACAGCAAAGAACTCATAAATCAAATAATACATTTTTGTAGAGATGCCAGTGGGTTTGATAAGATGGTTCTGCTGCCAGTGCATGGAGGATGATCAATCACATTGGCCATGTAAGTAGAGGGGAGGGTAAGGGGATGGATATAGTCAGGAAGGGCTCGGAGATCTCCCAGACCCCATCACTACATACCATATCTGGAATATCTATTCACTATGACTGATGATCCCAACATGTCAGCGGGATAATCGTACAAGTGGCTGAGCAGGCCATCAGCCAACACACTTCCACTGGGGGTATATTAACTCTTATGCCTCTAGTTTTACTGAATGCATGAAAATATTTGGTCTTTGTGTTCTGTATGAGAACATATTCTGTGATGTTCTGTACATCACCTTATAAATGTAGATGGTTTGACCTTTTCACAATTGAATTACTTCACTTTAACTTTCTCTGTAGTCTAGGAACATAATGAAATACATGGAAATCACATTACAGAAGAATATCTCCTCTTTGTGCAGTGCTCTGTACAAATCGCTGCATATCGGTTAGAGCCGGAGATTAAATGAGTAATCGATCTAGAGTCCATTCAAAGTTGTTGATGTTGATTTGAATTAAGATAGAACTATGTGAATAGATATGTGTTGTTTGTGTTTCTTTAATTTATTCAGAAACCAGACGTAAACAAGAATTCTTTTGCGAATTATATCAATAACTTCACAGGAATACAAATAAGAAACGAGCGCCTACATTTTGGGCTTGCAAAACAATTTACCACTGATATAGATAATCGACTGAATAATTAACATCCCCATGTCACGAGTATTTGCTGATAGCTCATCTTTCTATTTTTCTTTATCCAATGTCATAAATCGAGGCCGCCTCCCGCCTCCATGAATCAACAGGTCCATTCCGGCTTTTTTGCATACGTTTGCAAGAGAAGAAATGTTATTTAGTATTAGTGACGAAGACGTCATTTCTACCCACATTAAAGCCTTGGTTCCACTGCCAAGCTACTTCTCCCGTTATTTTGCTCCCGCTACTTTAGAAGTAACGGGAAGTAGCCGTTTCAAATCAAACATGTTTGAATTGGAGCGGCTACTTCCCGCTACTTGCTCCGGCTTCTAAAAGTAGCGGGACCAAAGAAACGGGAATAGTAGCGTGAGAAGTAGCGTGGCAGTGGAACCAAGGCTTAAGAAGAATGTGATGTTGGCATAAGGTTTTAAAAAGATGATGAGGCCTCAGGGGATAGCACTGATCTAGCGTCACATATTCTATGAATATCTCACAGATATACAATGCCTCCGGCCAAGATATATCAGTAGAGGCTTTACAAGAAAGGGTGTAAGAAAAGGAGCATCGATGAGAAACTTGTATGAAATGTATGTCTATGCAATAGATGGAACGTGAAGAAACAGAAAAAGAGAGGCGACCAGAAATGAGATGTGTTACCGAGAAATGAGTCATGAATCGCAAAATTTATTTTTCTTCAAAGTGTGTTATTCGCAAGATTACTTTGCAGGAATGTTAACATTTTTTTGGAATCGGGCGCATAATTAATACACTAATACATGCATCAAATTTCAGGACAGTATATTAAAAATAATATCCTTGCATTTCTAAGGGCATCCTATGGAGTAATTTAGTAGTATTTACTGGTAATTGTCCACCTAGAAATATAGCAAACTTATTTTCAAACATGAAAGAAAATCAAACATAAACTAGAGAAATAATTGATGATTTCTTGAATATTAAAATCGTTAGAATCCACTCAGCCTCATCTTTTGAAATATATGGTATTCAAAATCCATTTCATTTATCTTATTTTAACTCATTTTGTATTCAGGACAGCAAGTTGCACCAGTTATATTAATTTAAAGGTACCGCTACACAATGGTTACCCCAAACAATATAGTTTACCGAAAAGAGACCTATTGGATACGTGTATCAAATGCATACACTTTAAAGGGATGAAAACCACTCTCAAGTATGATACAAAGCAGCTTAAGTTAGCCGATGCATCTTCCCATAAGGCGTGCATATACACACCTTCTGTTCTATATCCATTTCTATAAAGACAGATTTACCATGCGAGGGCAACATATGTAAGGGAAACATTCACCATATGCCTAAACCACCAGCCTCCAACACCTCATCGTTCATATTTCATCTCAATCTTTCTCTGCAAGCAACAGGTCAATATAACTCTTTTGACGCTGGGTTATTTCTAACATGAAAACAGCGAACAGTCATCCAAGTTAAAATTAAAGGGTCATTAACGTATGAATGATAGAGCAACGTATGGAATCAGTCTGTCTGTTATTTTAGATCCCTGAAACAGAACTGATTGATCTCGCCCTTCATCCCAGGACACAATAGAAGATGATTTATGCATGTGCACATGCATTAAGGAGGGGCCCTAAATGGGAGGCTAGATACCCCGATTCCCACAAATATCGTTACATAGGCTACAGTATTGTGATATAAAGAACAATTTAATCAAGTGTACCCCTCAGTAAGCTGGGCCTCCCAGATAAGGGGATCGCTGGGTCTAGGCATGGATAAGGGGCGGCCTTGTAGGGAGAAGGAAGACATATCCTCCAGGGTTTAAACAGTTAGGGGCCTGTTGTAACAAGGTACCTAGGGTTATCTCTGCATACAAAGGCTAAGGTTCATGCACTGGAGGAGATGTTGGTGCATGATAATGTAGGGAGACAATGGTTCTTGGTGTTACAGCATTCTCGATGGAGTGGATTGATGTTGGGCGATGGGGGAAGGTGGGTGAATGATTGTGTAGCAGGCTGGTGAAGGGGTTGGAAGATGAGGATTTGATGCCAGTGAGGCAAATCTAGACTTCAGCCAATGTCCAGTGGCTGGTGGACACTGGATCAATAGAGATCAATGGGCGTCCGGATGGTCGCTTACGCCATAGCCAGCGGTTCTTCCCCTGTCCCAGCCTTTGCAATATATCCCAACACCTCTAAGCTTTGACCCTTAACTCCCACCTCCACCATTTTAAAGGGTGGCTTGGAGAAGACCTCATAAATTTCATTTGTTTGAGGATATTAAATTACATACATAGCAATCCAAACATTCCTGTTGTCGGTGTACGTCAACAAGGAGGATGTCTTTGTAGAATTTTGATGAAGCTTTCTAGATGGGAGTGACTTGCAGACCAATTAGGAACAATCTGTTCTTTTTCGAAATGAAAATGAAATTCGATCGGCAGAATTATTTGCTACCTCTTCATTTTTCCGTATAGAATTGAATTGTCACGATAATGTCACAGAGGCTATTGTGTTGTCATTGGATATCAATACACGAAGCCCTGTCTTTCCCGGCCAACAATAAGTGACAATTGAATATTCCCATGTGAGGATGAACAATCTGATATATGATTTAATTGGCAATAACACCCCAACCCACAATGTTTCGGTATCTTATTTTTATTGCAGTTTGGTTGATATACATTTATAATGAAGTTTCGACACAGCTTGGGCCTTCTTCGAATTGTAATATCTGATATATAGTTGTTTTCAGATTGCATTCACCGTTTAATTTTAACAAAGATATTCTTGTATATCATGTGACAAAAACTCACCTATAGACATTTAGATAGATTACAATTATCTATCTATCCCTGAACTAATCATTGCGCTTACTTTTTAAATATTTATCCAATAGCTTTGATCTTGTTTTGAAATTATGAGGAAGACTCCCGGGACACAGGTATCCGTGACACAATATGTTGGGTCATGAATTCAGACGCAACCGAACCTCATTCCTCTTTTTCATATTGATGATCTTGTTTTTTTCAATCTCACTTTTTGGCCCAATAGGCTCATGTTTCTTATTGGGAAAGCAATAATGATAGTTTTTATGATTTCTATTTGCAGATGTGATCCCGAGTCGCATTGTTTCTACACGCCGTGATCCAGTGGGCTTCACACACACGGAACTGAACCCAGTACTCAATGACAGAAATACTACACACTACTTCAACTCAGCTATTTCAAGCATGTTTTCTTCCATAAGACTATGAGTACCTCTCATACTTCTAACTGTTCAGCCCTGCCCTACACCCGCAAGTGACCCAGCTCCAGACATTAGCTCAGGAGCTGGTTCCTACTCCGGTGAGGGAGGAGGGTAGATGATGATGATGATGATGATGAGAGTAATGATGACTACTTCCACCGCCACCCTCAGACCGACCACAACCCCAACTCCTACTACTACTACTACTCCCACTACTACTACAACTAGTGTGACCACCACACCACCGCCACCATCTCCCCATCCCCATCCTCCAGTTCTTACCCTGACCAATGGCTAACAACACCACTACCAAGAGAACCACTACCACCACCACTGCCGCCACCACCGCTCCTCCTCCTCCCCCTATTCCTACTACAACTACTGATACCCCCTCCTGTTCTGTTGCCAAATCACCACTGGAGGAAAGTCAGATACTACTAGCAGCGATACCATCGGAGCATCTGTTAACACATTCCCCTCACTCGAACAAGCCACACACTGGAGAAGTAGGGACAGGCGTGCCCGGAGGAGCTCCAGAACCTGTCGGGACAAGTGTTTATTCGTAGGGCTGGAGGAGTACTAGAGGTCCGCCCTAATCCTTAATCCTTGGATTATCTTTACTATGAGCCTTAAACCTGTGGACAAATCCCATGTCAAAATGGATTTACTAGTACATTGCATACTGCCCCTTTTAGTGTGGTCCTTCCATGTAAAAGGTGAGTGAAATATTCAACAGATTATTGAGTTAGTTTTATTGCTTTCAGGACCCGGCCGATTGTCGGTGTAAAAACATAAGATATGGGCCTTTAAGAAATAGCTCTTACGGGAGCCACTTACGAAATCTATCAACTTGAAGTTCACCTTTGAAACTGATCTGAGCGCATGCTATATAGGAAAATCTGTTCTGAAGATAGCATTTCATAATTGGCCGTGTTCTTAACACAGGTTTTATGCATGTGGTCAGCAGTATCAAATTCCGAATGAATAGCTGCAATTGAGGGACACGGCTTTCAAAAAGAAATTGAAACCTTATATATCACAAGTTCGTGTACTTGTAACGTAATGGGTTATAAAGAGTTCGATTGCTTTTTCTTTCACTCGATAAGGTAATGACAATCGTAGCAGTGTAATTCGATACATGCGTTTAGATTGTTCCCAATTTCCTTGGAAAATAGACAGATAGAAACAACAGCACGATGCGTTTTATGTCAAATATTTTTTTAACAATTCTAGTGTTCAGTGTTACCCAATTCAATTCAAGAGCTTTTTTCCCAACAAGACGAATTGCCTCCCATATAATAATCCACCCCTGAAAACCTTTACGGTCAGGAACTTGGAACAAATACTTCAAGTACATTGCTGCGCATATCGCTAGGTCAAAACCCTCTTGGAAAACTAATTACCCGGTTGAAAGTTACTATTAAAAATCAATTATCTGAGAGCTAAATTCAATCAAAAGAACCCTTATCTGTTGATGCAACAAATGGGAACCCAGTACATCCATAGATGCTACTTGCTGGGCCCTCTAACTACAAGTAGTATGTGGGAAAAGGCCTTGGCTCCGGTGAGAGCCTTTTCGCACCTTCCCCCTCTGGCTCTACTCGGCCTCTAATGGGAGAGATATGGATGACACTTTAACATAGAGCATAGGGACAGCTGGGTGGGGCCACCGATATACATAAATGAGTGTATGTAATGTTCTCCTAACGCCTGTCAAGATCCGGCCGTTTAGACAGTGGGGGGAACAGTTTGGAAGCCCGTAACGTAACGCCTACGGACAAGTAGATTACATAATAGTTATGGCTCGCGTTTATATCGATCCGCACAGACCGGTTTTTACCCCCGGATATTTGTACCGTAAGCTCGTTTGTCCCGTTACTGACGAGCGACGCTGAAGAAATGGAGTCTGAGTTTCCCGAGGCACCTGCTTTGCCGATGTCGTATGCATGCACATGGCTATGTATAAACAGAATAATGTCAGGCCTTGGGGAGAAGGAGTCACAAAAGCCCCATTGTTATGGAAAGTTAATTGGGTTATGAGCAAGTTAATTGATCCTTTGTCGGGGTGCATACTCAGAAAGGTGTTAAAGAGGCGAAAAGTACTATCGATTATTGCTGTAGTGTGTCATAGGATATTTTACGTCCCCATAAACTCAAGACCAATTAGATATTTCAACGTCAGAATTTTAAAAAGTAAAACGAAGCGTTGAAAAGTTTTGAAAATAATTGGCATTAACCTCCCACGCGGACCAACACTTGAACAGCTAGTCGTCGAAAGCTGGCGAACATATTTCTACGCACTACAATAATAATCACAGGATAGATTCTGCTCGAATTTATTTTAATGGTTATATCATGTGAACGTGCATTCGTACATTACTTACCTTTGCCCATCATCCAGTGTTACAGCCATTTATTCTCGTAAATCTGATCTAAACTTGGCAACGGAAAACCCTCAATTGTACTACCGAATACAATGGGACATGTTATAGATCCGAAGTCAGATCTTGATATCGGTAATTTGCCGATCCAAATCATATGATCACCGACAATAAAAAGGAAAAAGACATACTCTAAATATGCAATTTCAGTCCTGATGTGAATAGTTTAATCTCCGGCAAATCAGATGGCAACTATGGGTACCAGAAATAGACTATCTAACTAAAAAGACAAAAGGAAATCGTCCTACTTCTCTGGCATTGAATCATAGTAATGCACACTCTTACTGAATAAAACCATATGGTAACTGGAAATGGCTCACTGGAAAAGTAGTAGAAAAAGAGTATAACATGGATAACATAATAGAGTCTCATTGCAACGCCGTTTCAGCACTAAATAGTTTCCACAAAGTAGTTGTAGGTTATGCCAAGTATATATTTCACTGTAATTGTGCGTTTATTCTACTGGTATTAATCGTTATTACGGTATACATGGAGTGAACTCTAATAATCAGGAGTTGCAGTTAATACTCGAAACAATAGCCAAGGCCTCTGTATATTGATTGGTTTCATCACTAATTAAAGGGTTATCTAAATGGTCCGATGCGTTAAGGACACCCTACGTTCACATGGGTCCCATACACATTTATAAAAATATCCAAAAGATAAGGACATCCTTCAGGCTTGCAGTTCTATTCGTTATTGCGCCTATGAACTAGATTTTACATAAATGATAGTGAATGCAATGATATAGACACTACCTGCGCAGTGCTACTGACAAGGCCACATTCATTACTGTAAATTCAGAATTCGCGTAGCTCCAACTACTCCATGCTTCCCAATAGCCCACTTAACGGATTCGCTCCTCAATCAGAACCGAGGAAGTGCCTGATGGATAAACACAAGTTATTGATATGGCATCAATAGCAGGAGGTACACGCATGACAATTCCTTCTGGTAGGTCCAAGAGGCAGGCCTGCATGCACCATTCAAGCTTCTGTTTACTCTCAAGGGATTTAGTCCTTAGACTGAGGAGGCAGAATGAATAATACATTGTCCTGCAACATAGCTACCAGTCCTTTATAGCTATCACCAATGCTTTACTAAGTGGACAGATTGTCACAACCCTCTCCCACTTGAAAAGCCCAACGTTCATAAATTAACACATCTTGTTGTCATTTGCCACACTAATTGCAGCTAAAATCGATCTCGTTCCGCCTAATCCTGCTTCATAATTCAAAGGGAATTTTCACGGGGTGTCAACAGTGCCATGGAGTTCGAATAATAGGGGATTTCTCAAAAGGTGTCCATACACACATACCACGCCGGAATCTTGCTAGTTGGCGAGACTGGTTCCTTGAAGTGATTGGCTAACCACAAGCACGTGTGTGTGACTGAGACTCGCTGAGCGAGATCGAATTGCCGGCTGCCCCTTTTAGAATTCTTTTAACATTAAGTGAGGCAATCATTAACATGACCAGTATTATAATTAGAGGAATTCTCTCTGAGAAGCGAGCAAGCAGGCAAACAGATGCGCCTATGCATTGTCACAATGCCACTAGACAGAAACATATATAGAATACACAGAGTGTCAGGAAGTAAAATGCACAAAAACAACATTCCAGTCTGCAATGAACAATAGTTCCTGCCGTAATACGTATGATATCCCTATATTATCCCTCGATTGCCGCCAAGAGTATATATATGTTTATAATCTCTTCGCTTATTGATATTCGTACTTTTACAGGAAACATCCCATTGAGATCACTTTGGTGAAAATGTCAACTATTGCATTTTACAATGTCTATACTAGTCACATTAAAATCAAGAAAGGCAAGGCAACATACAGAAGGCTTGTAAACACAGAAGAAGAAAATAGCTCTGCTTTATTTGCTTCCATTAAACAAGATTATATGATTAGATTATCTTATTATTGGATAGAAAAAACGATCTATCCCCTCTAGAAACACTCACTCATTTATGTGCATTTTATTCCCCTATTTGAGCTATCCCATTATTCGCGGGGTATTTCTGGACTGTGGGCGCACATCTGTATACACAAGGGTACAATCAGTTTCCTATAGCACGTTATGTTGAGTAGGCCTATCCCAGCCTCGGGCGAGCATTTTCCCAGTGTATAGATATGCTTCACACTCGGTACATCTAAATTATGCTAAACCCTAACTTAATATCCCCTTTATTGTTTTCTCAACATGGCAGATTGTGGTCCCTTCACCCTGGCACACATCAACCCTTGTTGGCCACAGAAGCATAAAATATTCATTTGCTACCCACTACTACTACTCGCCATTATCATCCTACACGTTTGTTTTTATTCCATTACATGAACTATATCACTCACTTGCATAAGGTTCCTAAAAAGCCTTGTGATTCATTAGGCGTTAGAATCGGCGTTTACGCCCCCGATCTGCATTGCCCTGATAGTCTAATCCCAGAAACACATTTTGAATTCTACTTTATGGCTTGAGTTTTTGTATATTGACTTGAATTGCCATACTCTCCTGGATAAGACACCGAGAGAGGCATCCCCGGAAAAAGTGGGAAAAGCCTATCAAAAAGACCTCATCCCCAGACACTTGATTTTATGCTTCTCTTCCTAATCCTTCTGCAAGCGCCTCCCTCCTGGGCCTTCTCTAGGCTAGTTAAGTGTAGTTAATACCTTCTAATCACTGATACAAGTAAACCATTGCTACTGAGGTATAATTAAAAGTTCTTTTTAACATAGACTATTCATCATTGAAGGATTTCCAAATGCGCTTCTAATGCTTCCTTCCATCAGTTGGAAATTGAAGTCGAATCAGTTCATATGGGAATACAGTAATGGAAGCATGGTTTGCACATTCAAGACATTGCTGTACACTATATATTAATTCCCCATACATTGTCAATGATATCTAAATGGTTATTTAACCAGAATATATATTATTCATTTTATGAGTAGTCATTTTCTAATTGTTCTTATATAAATAACTGCCTCAAACTGGTTATCTATAGCAACAGAGGTTATTTGGAAGAGTCAACCTACGCATTATTGTTAAGTTTGTAAAGACACCTTAACGCGGCGGTAGCAGGCAAACTAGAAGCTTATCCAGGTAATAGTAACAGATTTTACGGCCTTAAAACTTCTACATATTAATCAACCAGTCTTGTGTCTATTGACATAACTACCAACAAAGTGGGTTGGACGAAATCTATTTCTAATTGGTCTAAGATCAAAATTGGAGCGATTCTACTGCTTTTTACTATTGGATTAAGTGTCAAGCAGTGTAAACATAATTAATTATGCGGGGTTTAGTAATGAATAGCCCACTAAGATGTAGCTCTAGCATTTGTTTTGGGCTATCATTTTTCGAAATTAAGTTAAAACCTTCCTTGCAAATATTGCCTGTACAGTACATTCCTCCTGTCGCACAGTTGTGTATTCATTCCTTTAAGAGCTGGAATCCCCATAGTTGAGCATCTTATAATATTTGCATTTTTCCCCAACCTTTGTGTCTGAGGTGAAATATGAATATGGAATTTGAATTCCAAAGTTTCTATTTGATGCACCTCCATTGAAAGATTATTCACGGAAATCACAAGATCCCCAACACCAAAATCTTTAGCTCTAACCTTAACGTCAACACACAGAAGCATGGAGGAAGTGGTTGCCAATCCAACGAGTGTTGCCCTAGGCTAGATAGTGAAGGCATTAGCTTTCTATTGTTGCTAATGGTAATGTATTTTAGTTAATTGATATAAGAGGTGTTAATAAGGGATTCATATCGGATAGTGCCTTTGACAATCTGCTCAAATCATTGGCTGATGAGATGGTAGCAGTGTTATTTTTAGCAACGGTTCTGTCTTGAGTAGAGTTGTACTCTTGATTGTGTGATAGACTTGGCAGTTAGAGACAAGGCTTTTACCGGTACCTCTTTTAATGTCTAGCACTGAGGATCTCAAAGGCTTATAATATCTATAATTTGGGGGAATGAAATTGATGGTATGATTATAGCCCAGTGCAATAGCTCTTTGACGAATTGAACCTTGGCGTATCAACAAGACATTCTAGAGACCTTGAGAAATGATAAATCAGACAAAAAAGTCTTTAAAGATAATCTTATATATATACTAGGAACCTTGTTTCATTGTGTACGCTCTGGGAGATAACATTTTGGAAATTCATAAAAAGTCGTAGTAAAAATACCAATTTTATTGTTAGTCAACCAATCTCTTCGAGCGGATGATTCTGTGAGCAAATGAAACCTTTATATTGCAAACATTATGTTCATCTTGGCCCTGCCTTTTTTCTGCTTTTGATGCAATGATGGTTTTACAAGGATTATCCGAATGCTTAGTACACAACTCTAATAAACTATTTCTTTAAAAAATATGAAGATGAGGTAGCATTGCCTAAAGGTTAAAGGTATTTCTGCCGGAAACGCAAAGGTTTCTTGGAGTGGCTGATAATTTTTTTTTTCTGTTTAATGTAACCATTTTAGAATTTGTCTGTGAGAAACGTTATCAAAAGTACATCCGAAACATAAGAAACAGACGTCAGTTACTGTGGCACATCAAAATGCATTAGGGTCATATTTTTAGCTACGTGTTATTGTCTTAGTAACATTCGTGCTTTATTCATTAACATCAGTTTTTGAATGTTTTCTTCACAAAATCATTATTGGAGAACATTTTTGAATATTTTTCTAATTAAAACACAGGCTATCCTTAGTTTATCTTACGACATTGCATTTTTTATTCAGAACAGACAATAACATTCCGAAATTGGATACATACTCTCTGCCTAGGCAGGTCTTCTTAGTAACATGATATTCATGCAAGATATTACACATGACACAATATTATTGTCACAAATTCATACAACATCTATTGATCCATTGGAATTGCAACCCTGGAGTGAAGTGAAACGAAGGAAATGTATTTTGTAAAGGGAATACCTAAATACATTTGACATTACGAAACACCTTTTATGTTGTTTGTAATATCAGAAGGATTAGTACCACACCCATATCAAATGTTTTCACCAGACCCTTGTTTTTACTGAACAGTGAACTTTTTAGAAATGTACATATGGAGTCTAATTCCATTTGAGGTGAGGAATACACCCTCTCTATTGTCTTTTTCCATTAGCACGATCGAACAATGAGATATTAGTTCTGTTAGACTTTTCACCTGCTCATCCCAAACCCTATGCAAACTATACACACGCTGAACTTGTTCAAATCCATCAATTCTGCATACCTTCATGATCCTTGACTGGTAGCAACTTCTTAATGCAATTCGTGAGGAAAAGATCCCTGCTAGTTTTAGAAAATAACCAATATACCCATGAGACTAGGCATGGTACCACACCAGTCCGGAATGGCAAAATTGCATGCTGTTGCGTTCACTACGTCGGAGCCATGTGAGGAAAAAAATAATCAAAACAACAATGCAATGCGGATATCTCCACGTGGGAATCACGGCAAATAAGTATTATAACGGAGTAACAAAAACATTGACAGATGCTCTAAAGCTATCTTGCGATTGGACTGATTTTAGTTAAACAGCCAAAATTGCATTTGCTTCCTTCAAATATTTAGATTGGAATGCTTCCCTACCCCGAGACAGAATCAAGCTGGTTGAATGTTTAATTGAAAGGCTGATCATTAGACTCACTTAACAACATGTTTTATTAAGAAACATCTGGCAGATACTGAGTAAACTTTGAGAGCCACAAAATGTGGAAGGCTGAGAAATGATGGTGAACCTGAATATCCATTAGAGAGACGCTCTCAGGATATAAATCATGCTTCTGTTGTATTACTGCATTTAACCAGATAATATAATGCCATTAGAATGGGGCATCTACAGTGAAAAACAGTCGGATGTCTAGTCGGGTATGATGTTTTATTCATAATGAGAGTAAACAGAGGGTCCTTTGCCTGGGGCTAGTTAAATACGTTTGAACTCCCACACAAACTACATTATTTCGTTCATGATACAGCAAATTATAATGAAGATATTATGCATATCCCGGTTGATATTCCTATATCACTATATCACTATACATACGATATGTTCGACATATTTAGATATATATAGCGATATCGCCACTGCATAGCATTAGTATGTACAGACATATAAAAAAAACTAACATGGTGGCAATAAGCTTGACTAAAAATAACTTAACGCGTTCGCAAACGAAACGTTCGCCATGACGATACATACATGAGGCGGTCAGTGGTCGCTCACCAAGGCCACCGCCGAAATTTAATCGCTCCATCAGAACTATGTGTTTTAATTCAATATTCATAGTCCATACATGTATATGATATAGGTATTGCTGCTTATATGGGAGCTTTTATTAGCCCCATGGGTGGCCCTGATTAGTCCAAGCCAGGAAGGACATCACCCGAGCGTTTGAAGTGAGTCCTAGCGGGAAGCCCTCGCCTGGGTAATACTATGATAGATATAGATAATCGTTCATTCATTACACTTTGTTGCTAGTGAGGAGGTCTGTACGGGGGCATGGCCCAGCGTCCCTGCTATCAGATCAATGGGGCACCTCCACATCATAACCATCAACAAACTGTGTCATGGACATATTGCTATAAACCCATGCTAGATACTGCTGCTATACGTATTATAGCCTTGCTTCAACTGTTGTTTCAATACTTAACCATTATTTAGCGCATAAAACACACTCAGTGGTGAAGGGCGTTGTCTGGGCATAGGTCCAACATTTGTATCGTCGAACATTACATACGTCGTATATGTGTGGCGTATTGGATCAGTTCTGTTGGCGAATAGATGCCTTTTAGATCATGTAACATATATGTCATATATCTAAAAGACACACACATTTCACCCAAACCTGACCCATGAATTTCAATGTCCTGACTCTGCCATTGCTGTTTTTATTTTAAGCTGTATTATGGAATACGTCTAGGAAGTATTGCGTGATAAGTATAGTAGCATCGGGTTTTCGCCAACAGAAATGATCAAACACCCCACACATATAATTATATGCTATATACTATACGGAAGGGCACAGTAGAGAGTTGAGCAAATGCTAATAATTATCTCTCTATCGCCTCACGCCCATTCTTTGATAAAGTAGTCATGAAAGTAGATTAGGTAGACAATTTGTCCGAGCTCATATATAGTTCCTAAAACCCTTTTGGTATAGCTGATGATTACTTAGATGTCTAACCATGATAATTGGGAAAGTCCTTCATTTTGGCTAATTAAGAAATCTGCAGGAAGAATCATTAAGCTTATCTAATTAAGAATGGCCTTTATAAGCCTAATTATTGCTGATTTATTCATGTTAATCAAACCCATTAACACCTACTTACCATTCATCACACACATTCCACAAACAACTACTTGTATAATATCACATTCGGAAGCGTTCCATGTGCTAATAGTACCTAAAGGCCACTATATCGATCTCCTATTGATCTAGGGTAAATGGATATTGTTATTCATACTGCCCCGCTAGTAGTGACTGGATGAAACCACACCAAGTGCATACGTGCTCAAATGAGCTCATCATATTAGCGCCGTCCATTCGCGAGTCTGGCACAATACTGGGAGACCACATAACTTATATATATTCCCATCTATAACAATAGATTGTTCCCTGTTTTATCCTCTTAGTTGGATTAGCTGTGATAAAAAAGCATGATTAAAGTAATTTATCATTGGGTGCATTATTCACTGAACGTCTGTTGATGATGTGGTTCTAGTATTTGGGCCAGCAACTGCATTAGAACTTCTTTTGTCAAGTTCCCACCCATAACACCAATAATAATGTCCTATTGTTATCCTGAAAGCAATAATATATAGCAATGATATAGACTAATGCGAGTAGGCCATAATGTCAACTTATATTATAGGTTGACATATAGTCTACTCGCATTAGTCTATATGTGAAGTTATAATTTACTTCATAGTTAGTAGGGACTTGACACCAAAACAAAAATAATAACGATAAAAGATGTATTTGAGTACATGGGTGTTTATTTTGTACCCACGTTTCGGCATCAGGGTATAAATTACTTAATAATTAATACATTAATAGTATGTGCATGCATAGATATTTGTTGTTCTTCCGTTCTCACCTATTTTTCTATGTCATTTGCAGGTTCTTTAGGCAGAGGTTACTGTCGCTTCCCAGAATTCATTTGGACTCCGCTGGGGAATGAGACTCACCGAAAATGGTTGACGGAAACGGAATACGTGCGCAACACAGATATTTGGGAGACCCAAAAAGAAATAACGGCTAAGGAGACAGAAATGACTGTAAAACATAAAACACACGCTTCTTGTAAAAATAAACAAGGAGACAAAAATGTGTCCTGCCATAGGAAAGGATTACTCTATAGGATAGTATGTGTTGCGGAAGAGACGGGGAGCAAGTTTCGTGTCCAGATGCAATATGGAGAGTAAGTATTCAAACACTGTCAGCAAAATCACTGAATGCCCTTTTCAAGGCTAATAGGCCTTCACGTGTCCATAATATCCTGAGCTTATTTTCAAAATTGCACTCACTCTGCATCTTGCCATTGCAAATAAACATTTAAATAGATAAGCTAAATACTCACTGCATGATCATCACACATTGCAGGTTATTTAAATTAAAGATAGACAATGATTCGTGCACCTCTTCAGAAGCTGGGCGAAGAGATTTTGAATACCCTTCATCGGGCACATTTAAATCGTGGTAACTATAATCATTGTTGAATGATTTATTTGAGAGTATTCGGGTCGCTTGTTGCTTAAATCAACAGTTCTGCACATTTGTGAACCAAGTTATGAAATCTATTGCTCATTGACACATCACAAGATATTCAATGAATCTTAGATGTCCTGCCTGATAGATGCCAAGGAAGAACCCATTTGGCAACCTTATGGCTAGGCTCTTGCTGGCTTTAAAAGCGGGCGACTGCCAGTGCATACAAATCTGACATAATTAGACAACAGTCAAAGGTTGATTGCTGTTCGTTACAATGTCTTTAGTACCCCGTTAAATATGCATAGGATGGGAACTATAAATACTCCATTTTAAATCTTGGCTGTTTTGTAATTCAAACAAAGGAACTTCTGAAGAAAGTCTCAGGTTCAAAGACTTGCTTCCAGCCATTATGCAGATGTATTTATTTTCGGGAAGTGTCCGAATTATTTGGTTAGTGACCTCTATACCAATCTATCTCCAGCAGAGCATAGTATACAACTGCAAGTACTGACATCCAAAGAACATTCATAGCCAGCAATAAGATTGATTAATGATGAATTTAGTGTTGCTGTCCGAAGACAATGATACAGTAAATAGCTTGCTGACCCACAAGGTTATTTCCCTACCCTTAGTGAACCCTGACTTTTAGAATTCCCTTGTCCGAATGATAAAATGGATGGGTATGGGTTGTCCATAACTCACTGTCAGCCGGCTAGGTATCTGGTCATAAAGATCATGGGAAAGCCTGGTCTTATTGCATGTAGAGATTGAGGAATTGCTTTGGCCATTTTTCTTGGCTATTTATCTGTCAAGCCAGAAGGTTAAATGGGCGGACAGGCTGTTTTTTCCACTGATGTGAAAAGAAATCTGCGACGCGACAAGACCAAAGTTAATCTCTGTATTCATGAGTATAGACGTAAGAAAAAGAAGCGACCTTGTCCAAAATCTGAGATTGCACTGTTGATGAATTGTGTGTTTGTACAGCAATTGGAATTAAAGGTTACAGCAAAGTGTATTGAGAAAGAAAATGGAATGTGGAAAATTGGCAAAATGCTATGAATTAATCATTGGATTAACAATTGTGGCGATTAAACGGTATTTCAGGATGTTTGGGAATTGAATACATGATATTCTGAAATAACGTTCAGAGGCGAGGGATTTCGCAGCCCTCCGAATTCCAACGAGGAGAAGAAATATCTAAATGCACATATACTACAAATATATGCAACATGAATAGAAGTTGGACACCGTATAGTAAAAGCTTAGTTGTCCCTTCAACTAGGGTAAAGTATAAGTGCAATAAGATATACCCTACTACTGTGCTATAGTTGGGACAGCTGCAGTTAGATGAGCTATGCTGGATACAATGCACCAGGATATGAAGATGAAAAAGACAAAGAAATATTAGTAGAACAAGCGGTTCATGCTGTTGCTAACTTGAGATTTTACCGTAAGTCAATCCACGGTGTCAGTGTTACTTAGATTTGCTCGCAATTGAAACTCAAAAGCGGTTTAAAATTTCTCCCTCGTGCCCTTAAAATCGTGTCAAAGACACACAATGCATATCCAATAGTTTACGAGTTCTTTGGGGTAAGTTTTCCTCTTATCAAAGCTGTAATTTGGACCTCGCCATCGATATGGCCTTCTTGATATTGCATGTCTGCTTGATTTCTTTTCGCAGGCCCCAAATGTGAAGGCCAAATATGTCACGTTTTCCTATTTTGTTGTCATTGAAAATGGGAGGACGAATGCTAATGGTAATAGGCAATTTCTTCACGGGTGAAATCTATATGCAAGAAGTTCCATTATATATTACAGTCAGTGTAGAATACAAGCTGGGATACTCCAGAGAGTAAATCAATTAAATGAGTACATTTACAAGTATATAGGACATTAATACACAAGACAGATCTATTAATATAGATCTACAACCGAAAGAAATAAGGGCGACTGACACAGTTTGCATCGACTCATTCTGTTTCGGGCTAAGGTACTTGAGGCAAAGCTTATATAAATAATCAGATCTCTTGATATCAAACGCGCGACAATAATTTGCAGCCCTTTGCAGCAGTACGTTTTTAAATATTATTTATGACACTGTTGCCATACTTGGGCACACACCCACGAGAGGCCTGTTAACTATTGTAATGTTATGCTTTTGACTGTGTGGTAAAAGCGGGGCTCGAAGCCATTATTTTGTAGAGGTACGATATAATGATGGAGTAGAGTCGGGGCGTGGGCTGAAGGTTGACAACTTGTCTCAGAAACAAACTCAAGACATTAATGTCCGAAGTAATTATCCGAAGTCATGCGATCGTTTCTAGTCATGTTCGTTTCATAGAAATTGACTCGTCCACCCTAAACTATGGAGAGGTACTATTAGCCTCGTCCATTCTCGTTCCGTGCATGGGTTTCTGTGTCTGCCTACTTGGTGCATCAGTAACATTAAGTCGCTCCATAATAAGAGTGGAATAGGCGACGTTTACAATACGCTCAGAGCAGCTCTTCAAGTTTAATTCAACCGAACGGGTGAGCGAAGAGATGGCTGAAAAATCTAGCATGGAGAAATTATAGCACAAAACCCAACTAACGTGAGTGAAGATGACTTGAGTGAATAACCTATAAAAATGAAGAAACGTGCATTTGATAATTTGATTAAGGCACGTATTCTCGAGCTGTTCATACCGCGTCATCAATTTTAATGTCAGATTTAATGGTGTTAACGAGATAAATATGAGCGTCAAAAATGAGCGTCAGGGTCAACTGACGCTAGTGCATTCAGCAAGACAGAAAGTTTCGCAGAGACAATACTTTACTTTGATAATGGGCAAAACCGAGAATATTAGAAAAGAAGTGTAAATTTGTGTACTCGATATTTATAATGGCATTAACTTACTTTTTGAAAATACTCGATCTTTGATTTTCTAATGAAGAACGATATGTGTGTATTATGATCGAACAGCTTGAAAATAATGCTACGACCTTAATCAGGCGTTACTATGATCGAGGCTTCAGGAGCGAACATTTTCAGCGCATAGTTGGTTGTCTATGGAATTTTAAGGCCCAGCCTAAGTGGAATCGCTCAATCACGTTAACATAGTCAAGTGTCTATATTATAGCACGACGGCTGCCTTGGCTGTAGACAATTAATGAAGTCTTTCTCGAAAGATTAGCATATTTTATAGAAAATGTAAATTTGCCCTCGTCAGCATGATGTGATGGTCACTTGTTCATCGTCGACTGTAAAGGTTATGAGTATAAAGCTCGGCACGAGGATATTGGATTGTTAAAAGAATAGAACAGCCGGAGGAAAGTTTATTACACTCGGCCAATCTCGTGCACATTGAAAACTTAGAGAACCTTGAGAATCATTTCTCAGCAGATTGTATGCATGAGGAAGGAATGAGTATATCCTTTAAATGTGAAGGCAACGAAATACTCCATTCGGAGTTGCCAGTGATGTTGAATGCTAAAGCAATCGATACATTCTTACTTGAGTGGACAGTTCAAACTCCAGCAATAGTTTCTTTAAATGAAGCAGCCGATTTAAGCTTGACGTGAGGTTAATTAGGTCATAATTCAAAGGAGAGAATATCTACTTCATACGTTATCTGATCCTTTGAATATGACTTGGAGGTAAACTAAGATGAAAGAATCGGAACAGAGTGGATTGTTTAGAACCAACTGGTATTTTGTTTTAATTAACTGCTATTAGGCAAAGTCACCAGGGTCGGTTTCAGATTGACTTTAAAATTGCAGCTTCAAAGAGAGAAGTTAAAGTGGAAAGGACTGCGGAAGAGAGAGATATTCAAAGGTTGTCGTCTGAAACCATTAATAACCCAAGCGTCCAATTTCCGCCAATCTTATAATACAATTAACTTGGACAATATAATGCAGAGTGAGCAGTGGAAGGATAAAACAATGCCCCTCTTTCAATGGTCATAATTTTGTCCCACATTTGGATGAATTCCTCATATCATGTAATTCTCTATGCATTAGACTAGTATACTTCATCGGCAAGGATTTTAATAAAGGGAGCAGGCATTTCAAGGCCGACCAAAATCGAGAAGATTAAAGTGGAAGGGGAAAAGTGCAAACAAATGCAAGTGTGTTCTATCACTGCTCAAGGCCAATAGAATAAAGAAATCCCGTGAAGATCTTTTGCCAAAACATGAAACAAGAGGGAAAAGACTGTCATATTTAAGAAACCCTCAGAGTAACTACGAAAGCAACGACAGGTATGACCGCAATCAAGGGATCTGGTTAGATGTTGGATGGATATTTACTAGACTTATTTGTATCTCCTAGTAAATGAAATCTGCATTTTTATTTCATTCATACTCGTGCACGGAAAGAGGACCATGTATCCAGTTGCATGCCCTTTTTCATAAGCAATGATCAATGTCCTACATAGTCTAGTGGGCAATGGAAGCACATATTTGCACGGAAATCCATTATCATAGGTCAGCCCCTGCTGGTATTCGACCAACTATACAAATAGGTGTTGCACACATTCGGTATGTTTGTCAAAGAATAATGTCCCATATCAATTTGTGCACTAATATGGTGGTTAGTCATTTGCAAAAGTGAAGCCACTTACATCACGTAGATCCACACGTTTGGCTAGCCAATCGAACATCGCTTTTAATGGGTATATCTTACCATTTAAATCAATAACAATAATGGATATTTGATGGCTATATTTGCTGTGCATATGTACCTTCATGGATACAGGCAGTATATATGGTCGGGACTGGTTGCATGTTTCCATATCCTCGCCAACAAGCCTGCACAAATATGTATTCATTCAATAACGTTAGATTAATATCGTATATCGGAGCGGACGATACACCGATCTTCAAGTGGCTACAGTAACCTAATTGATGTTTTGTGTTATCCTGTAGGGTCCATATTTACAAAACATCTTTTCGCCCTCTTCAAAGTCCACATGTGCCTTTATCAGTTGGCTACTCAAAAGACATGATTTATTTTAATTAATTTGCCTGGACATTGTTTCCTAATGTTGTGCTTTATTGTCCTTGAAGATCCGTGGATATTACACCCGAATTCGGGACAAAACATTAATGTCATCACTCCTTATTATATGTTGTATAGAGATACTAAAGTACTTGATTAACATATTAAAGTATAGTATTGGCACAGTGTTTCATTTTAAATGGAATCTACTCATTTGATATCATAGCTTGCGCAAAAGGTGTGTACTCTCAATACCAAACTCCGTGGAAACTAATTTCAACCATATATTGAAACCTCTTCAACTGCCATATAGGTGATTCCTCTGCTAATAGGCCATTATCTTCGTACTAAGACAGCAAAGTACTGGAAAGCATTTTGAAGATATTGTACAGTAAGAGCTGAGGCAATCTTAATCAGGAAAGATAGGTCTACTTAATCGCTATATATACAAGTGCTACCATTGTAAAATGTATTGCTCTTGCGCTGATAAAGTCTACTGCTCTAACACTTAAATTATGTAATGTGTAGCAGAGGAGAGAAGCCTTAGAGACAGAGACTTATTAAATAAAAGAAACATAGCTGAAGGCTGAAGTGAAGTTTAATTCAATAAGAACACTGCTCCATTTCCTTAAGTTTCACATGGTCACCAGAGCGCAGAAATCGGATATTGTATTTGCTTGGGGCTGAAAGAGACATCATGTAGCAAACATCAAATTACAAAGCAGAATTTCACCATTTTGGTATCTGACACTTTCATTTAGAAACCTCAGAGGATTGGACCCACTTTTGAATTAATTCCTAAAAACTACCATACGTAAACCATCCGCTGCAGTAGCAAACTTCTTCATAAGTTGAATATGCAGTCATGAGGGTGGCACTAGGCAGAGGGCATCTGCATTGCAGGCCTCTCGAGATATCCCCACAACGGTAATAATGTTAGTGGATGCGTTAGTGTTGTGGTGGTGCGTTGTGGTTGCTAAATCTCCCTAATAGTAGTGGTGCGTATATTGTTTGTATATTGTTTAGTTCTGGAAAGCTACAAATAACATTTAATAATGACACCAATGTACGCCGGAAATGGGTAGCCCTCCTCTATGATAATCATAAATCTTCAAGAGGGTCACCGATAGAAAAAGAGGGCAAAGTAACATAAATAAGGTACAGAATGGGATAAACTAACTACATAGTCAGTATACAATGGTAACTCAGATACAGACGTTTCCTTATATCCATTCATTTACTATAGACCAGCCCTAGATGTATCCTGGTAGAGATCGGGGCTTGTAATGAATTTTGCATTCTTTATGCCCTGGTCACATTTATCACATTACATCACACATTCATTGTATTATATTACACATACACATGCATATTTGTTTGGCCAGAGGACTTGTGAGGGTTTTCCCTAATAGTTTCAAGTTCGGGTCACAACTGTGCAGCGTTTCCATCTGTAACCATAGTTTGCAAAGCTGAACATTATTTTCTCATAATATATCAGTCATGTGATGCCAACAAATATACTTATTTTCGGATTGCATACATTCGAACAAAGGTTTACTTTATTTTGATCGGAACCCCAATTAATTTATAACTAATAACACCGATTGTAAAGCTATTATGGAAAGAGAATCTTACATATTTACTCATATTATAACTTAGGGACTGAATTCATCAATATTGCGCTGTTAAATGTTTATGAATACAATGATTTAAAGTCGAATCTATGGCTGCCAGTGAGCGATAATAAGTGAAGCCACCGCAGTACAGAATTTCGGCGGGTCTCCGAAATATAAATGGGGACTTTTATTAATTAAGCTCTGTGGCAAGAGCAACCGGACAAAATGCTCTAAAACTTTGGCCAAATGATTTGAAAAAATGAACGTACCAAAACGGAGAAAATATTCAATTTTTGATCGATTTTAACAGAGAGTGCAGCTTTAAATCGGACTACAATAACATGAAGTCTGAGGCAAGACTCTCGGAGAAAATGGATGTGTACAGCCATGCGTCATGTGTCGCTTTTCCCTGATTACCAGTGGTGTAGGATCGACCGAGTTGATTGATGGTATAACCTACCCCGACAGAAATCCAACAATCAATGTGGTTGAAGGAATTAAATCAAAGCATATCGATCTGTCGTATTGACTCATACTTAAAATTCAACTGTAGTCGTTCCTTCAGGAGCCAAAACGGACAATGCATCGATTTCGGCCTAAATCATGGTATTTACAAATATTGTCTTTGGAAGAAATCCCTAACTTTAAACTTCCTCTTGGAGAGAAGTAAACTCAAATTTAGTTTCGCTTTTCCCTGGTGTTACACTTTTATGGAATTGTATACGTGAGTAGAGAAGAGAGGTATACTACGAGATACTTTCTGAAGTCGATGGCTTCTTTGTTCTGGTCTCAGCTAGGCCCCTTGCCCATTATAGGCCGACTGACTAGAATTAGATTAGAACTAGATTAGATTATATTAGAAAATGTGTTACTGATGCTATTAAAAGAAAATGGGATGTGTACCGGCATGGTTCGATCGTCTGACTGGAGGAAATACGGCCTGACGATTGAATACTTCATCTAATCTTGGCGGGAGACATTCGACTGACGGCCGGCACTGCATTTACCTTCATCTTTTTTGCATGCAGTTCCACGGGCCTGACAGATCTCTGCCCTCCCCCTGCCTCCCCAACTCCCCAACTCCTCCCCCGTCGAGACACGGGCATGGGCTTGAGTGACCATATGGGGCCTACGGCAATACATCAATGTACAATACTGTTTAAAGTATGATGCTCTGATTAGTTAATTGTTGAATTAAAAACCAGGTCGGTCACCGTTCAAAATTTAATAGGACAATGACAACGAAAACGAAAAGGGCAATTTATTAATCCAGAAAAATTGCCTGTAAAGTTTAATGCAATTCTATCTATGAAATCCTAATGGGTTTGAGTTCAAGTGGGCGGTCTTGAAAGCTGTCTGTAGCCTGTTGATCCTTGCATTAATATGCCAGGATATTGGATGTTGTTAATCTTTGTGACGCCGCTTATCGTTAAACTGAGGCTTTTCAAAGTCATCCCACTCTCCTCCCTCTATAATTCGCGTTCACTTAGCTTACCTCCTTTCAGAAAGCCTCTCAGAGTGGGGATGTCATTTCCCTCTCGATCTTACGGGCCCTGATAAAGCTACGATGATGGCAGGAAATGTCTCACGAACCCTCAGGGGAAATACCATACTTGGGTGATGAACCCGAACACACCCGGTCACCTGACCCGGAAGTCCCTGTCGAGACATATAGATCACACGAAGGGGATTGGATAAAAGAATGCTGGCATGGGCAGGTCCATACAGTTACTGAAGGGCAATATGCTATGCTAACACTTTCTGATTCTTTATCATGTCCCAACGGTTGTTACATGACCTTGCAATTAGTCTTGTAGTGAAATATGCAAGGACTCTCTGTCAATTTCCTTTGTCCATTTAACCAGCTAGGGCCCTATTTCAGTGATCAAGCCTCCGGGCATGTGATACCGTTATCCAAACAGAGTTCCGTCTCTTTCCGAGCACATGGTGATAACATTTTATTATAATAAAGGCCATTTTTTGTTAAGAATGTCCCACTACTTTCCACTCGTCATTGCATATACAATCGAACCAGGGGAAAGAAGCTATAAAATATAACAGAAGTGAATGAGGAAAGTTCGAAACAATACTCCTAAATCACCCACGTCCGGATAAATTTTTGTTCGGTGGGTTTCAATAAATGAAACTGAAATAGCTGTTCCTTGATACCCATTATTCATCGATGGAAATGACATAAAACATATCACTCCGGAACTCCATTTCAATTTTGATTTAAATCTTGGAGAAAGTTTAAGCAGACCTCTGAGAAATAAAAGGACTTTGTGATTCACGTGTTTTTAACTTCATCTCATCCGTCATCCAAATGAAAACGGTTTGATATGGAGAAAACTCACCGCAGTCAATGGCCTCCATTTCAATTATAGGCCTATCTTGTTTATTCTTTTTAAGGGTTTATAGATTATCGTCAGATTTCCCATGTGTCATTTATTTATAGTCTCACCTATGAATAACACATTTTTCAAGTATCCTTTCTTAGTATACTGAGAAATCACCCGTTGTACCAATAGTGTACCCAGCTAAAATTAAAATGAAAAAGAAATGCCTGTTCTGCATCGATCCCCACACAAAATATAATGTTAAGCGTAGGATGGGTGTTAGACCCCCCACCTCTCTAAATCTCCGAGTAGCAGAGGGACTGGGGAAAACAGATTTTAGTACATTGGAACGAGTGAACTGTGTTCAATTCCAATGAAAGAAGATGAGATTAGGTCGGTTCTAGCTGAATTAAATCTCCCATGTTCCGTCCCTTGGAGATTGATTCCGGCCAGTTTTTCATCAGGATGAATGCACCTGATGGCAGCGCCTCCGACGTCGGGACATGACACTGATAATAGTTTCCATGGTAATATCTGTTCAATACCCAAGGGGGGCTAGCCTCCTCAGCTCTTTACCTCTGTTGACACTTTCGTTCCTAACCTTCAGTTCAGTATTTACCCTTGCACAATGCACCGTGACAAATGAAAGAATCTGAGGTTCGTTTCAGGCACCGATTCTGGAACAGGTTTATCACTTCTCTGCAAAAAGCTGGACATTTCTCATTTCTGTTATGCAAAGGACACCCGGTTGAAGTAGGTGAAGCGATCGCCTTGAAAGCTTAAGTACCACGCCCCTGTTAAATATGGTATTTTGGCCTAGTTTGGCCTAGATCCTTCGTAATTGGGTCTAAATTCTTTTATAATGTAAAGTGTTATATATGATACTTGTGTAGTGTCTGGCTATTTCGTACGTATCGTAGCGGCTATGGGACTAGATAGAAATAACGACACAACCAGGTTCTTATCGTCCTCGCCAGCCAAATCCTTTATTCCGCCACTATACACCTGCCGCGGTTGGAGCTCAATGAGCAAATGCCAACCCTTACAAGATGGGGCAGTAAGACATACGAGTGAAAGGTATTGCAATGATAAAAGGTGTTTACAGATGAGTATCAATGCATATAGAATCAATACATAACAAATAATATGAAATGCAGGGTACATTAATGAATACGACCTCTGTAGTTAAGTAAGAGAACTGAAGCCACTCCGGTTCTGACTTGGTCCCTGAAAGGAGAGCATCCAGAACCCCCGATCTGCGGTGCCGGACAGAGTCAAGACCAGCCTGGCTCCTGCCGGCACCAAACTTGTACATAAAGGTGTAACTTCACCAAGAGATTTTTCATTACGGCCTATCCGGTTTTCACCTTACGGCTCATGGTAAACCAATGGTGCTGGATTAGAGAACTGTATCTGCCGCAAGGATGAAAACCTTGGTGTAGCCCTAGCATAAAGATTGGAACTATCTTTTAAAGATTTTGGTCTGGCCATAGTTACCTTTTCCGAAGGAAATGCATGGAATGTGGAATTCAGCTTTTTTTCCACGTGTTTTATTCCCAGGATCTCTTTGTAGGAATGTTCTCATGGTTTAGGAATCTAGTACTTTAGGTCATATGAATACGTGTATCAAATGTTAAGACTGTGAATTAAATATAAGGTAATCCTATGGAGTATATGTAGCTACTTGACTAGTATTAGTAATTGTCCACCCAGAGATATTGCAAACATTTTTTTTTCAAAAATAAAAACATCTAACTTAAAATCTAGAAATGCTTATTAGATGTCCTACTATTTACTATCATTGGAATCGGCTTGATCTCCTCTTTTCAAATGTGATAATATCTCAAAATATAATTTTAGCGACTTATGACTCATTTTCCAGAAACACATCACATATGTTACATCATATTTTAGAATTGCTGACGACGAGCTCAGGTTTCAATCTCAATATGACAAATTTACTAGTGAATTTGCTTCCCTGACAGTGACAGATAATGTTTAGTCCTGCAGGCGATCATATTTCTGGGATTAAAATATTAAGAAATAGATTGGGAAATAAGTTTCTTGTTGAAATTGGATAAACAAAATAATCTCGAACATTGGCTGAACTTTGTATTATTAGAAAATGTGAAAATGTTAGACGATGCAATTCTGTGGGAATCGCATTGTATAGGGATATACCTATTGTATCTGAATCTCTATTGTAGGGGGTAACTGCCTAGCGTACATTATGATATAATTATCAATAGGCCGCGTAAGTGTCATGGCGGTGGAGCGCGAATTAATGAAAATTAGTCGCGTAGTTGTACCGATGTGTGGAGCGGAAGTAAATAATCCCCATAGACTTAGCATTGGGGCGATAAATAATCACTCTATACATCGTCCCAGTAAGGGTTTGACGATTATGGAGGCTATAGTTGAAATCGTTTGCCTCTAAAGATGGATATATGTAAGTTAGAACTCATAAAACTATATGATCGATGAACAAACAGCGGTTATTTATTTCCGCAATGGTGGGGCTATGGGAGCTTTGCGCGACATGTCCACATGACGTCATGAAACTGCTACAGTAGCGCGACTCAAAAAATCGCTGCCGTGGACTACTTACGCGCCCTATATAGACAAAAAGATTCCGATGCTTCTAGTCCATTTGGATGCTATTGATATAAACGATCTACCTTATGTGTTCTTTCGATTTCCCCCCATCACATCGTCGATTGAATTAACTGAAAACACCCCGAAGAATTGCCTCTTTCATATGATATGTAACTTCTACGGTGGACGAGAATGGTACATCGCGGCCCGTTCCGTTCAGCTCCGTTCCGTCCCGTCCCGTGCCCGCCCGAAAAAAAATAAAAATGGATGTCGTCATACATTTACTATAGAAATATTCATGACGGGGCCACTTGTATCGGTGGCGGGACGGGACGGCCTCCTAAAGTTCGGCGACAATTACCGTTCCGTGCCGAACCGCTAACACGTCCCGTCCCGTCCCGTCCCGTCCCGCACATTACATTTTTTTCACGGGAAAATTTCCAAAAAGTACGGGTAACGGCGGGGGACGGGACGGGGGCGGGACGGGATGGGACGGGGGCGGGCCGGAACGGAACGGAACGGAAACCAGGTCGCCAAGGCCCAGTCAACTCTAACTGATCTCTTGATATTTCTCCTTTTGGCTATAACTTTCCTTCTAATAGGAATATTTTCACAAACTAAAAAGTATTATTACCCTTATGTCGAGACCTATCAAGTACAATATAGTTTTAAACATTATGTGCATATCTGTTTTAATTATTTTGAATGTAATTCCTGATTTATATACAAATATATACCAATCTTCGGTGCCCTTACCATCAGAGTTGTAATCACATAATGTATCCAGCTGCCCTGACTACAATATTCATCATTAACATTCCCAATTTCGTCTATAATATCAGCAATATGTATAGTTTATATACAAAAAAGAATAAATCAATAGAAGCAATTCTAAAAAATTAGAAATTTTCAGCCCTGGATGGCCAAATGACGACCAATTGGTGGGCTCGTATATATAAGTATACAGGTATGTATCCAAATGTATGTACATATATATATGTATATATGTATATGTATGTATGTATGTATGTATGTATATGCATGTATATACATATACAATACATATACAATGTATGCATATATAATGTATACATATAAAATATATGCATAATGTGTATACATAAGTATGTACATGTAGGCCTATACATAATGTATGTATGTATGTATGTGTGCAGATGTATACAGAGTGAGTGAGATTGGTTGTTTTACGCCCTTATCGACACATTTAAGATGGTTATATCAAGGGCGGGAGAGCTGAGAGGAAGGCAGTTTTTGATCATACCCAGGAAATAGAGATAGAGAAGAAGGGAGATGGAGACACAGAAAAAGAGACAGCAGGGCACTTTAAGGTCTTACCCAGGACCAATGTATGCACAAATACACAAGGATAGAGAGAGGAAGGAAGGGAGGGAGGGAGGGCGAGAAAGGGGGGAGAGGTTGGGGGGGAGAGAAGGAGGGAGAGAGGAGAGAAGAGAAAGTCCAGTCAGACATATATAGAGCGGCCCCAATTGTCAGCCATATCTTGTACCATGGGAGTATTTGAATCCAATGTAGTATTAATTAAAGGAGTATTGAGTATAGGCATATATCTATATATATTATATAGTATAATTTGTAATAGTCTGTGTGGCCCGTTCCGTCCCGTCCCGTCCCGCCCCGCCCCCGCCCCCGCCCCGCCCCCGCCCGCTCCCCCGCCCGCTCCCGCCCCGCTCCCGCCCGCTCCCGCCCCGCTCCCTCCCGTCACCCGTGCCGAACCCGTACCGAAGAAGTAGTGTTCGTATGTACCATTCTCGTCCACCGTAAACTTCCTAGGGTGCCATAATCCTGTATTATTTGATCTATCTTGCTTGATTATCAATCCAGCAATAAATGGACTAGATTAAAAGGCTCCACAAATACGTCCCAGACCCAATGTTTAGTGTTATGACAATTGCCGAACCTTAATATTCTTTGAGGCTTGAACATGTGAGATACATGTATATATATGCTACTGAATTATTCTCTTCATGGATAGTGAGTTATAGAAATGCGCATTCATTGAATAGTAGTTCATGCTTAACGCTAACTTGGTGTTTCAGCTGCGCCGCGTTTCATAAAGGTGTAACTTCACCAAGAGAGTTTTCATTACGGCCCATCCGGTTTTCAACTTGCGACTAATGGTAAACCAATGGCCATAATCGATGTTAACTAATGCATCACGAATCAACGTTGCGTTACTATAGCACGGTATTTTCATATGCTATACTTTGTCGCTAGCCTTATGAAACGGGCATAACGAACGCTCGTTATATTTATCGTTATTTTAACGATAGTTGCGCTAGCATAACGAACGCGTGCTGTGTTAGATATGAAACGCCCTACTGCTGGTTCCCTCACGATGTAAAAGAAGGCCTCTTCAATAAAATGGATGAAGTTCAATACTATGCTATTAGCCTGAGAAATGAGTCGCGAGTTAAATAGAATGAAGCTCAGGGTAAAACTGCAAGCCGGTGTTGCGTTACCATGGATTGATTTCGAGTGTAAGGAATAGAATAGGAACGTTTAGCACAGTCAACTTCCCATGGTTTTGCCTTCATCTTCTTTGCTCCAGAACTTCAACCTGATACGGAAGGATCTTTAATACGAAGGCAGTTGAGTTGGGAGTTTAAGTCAACTGTGGAATATAGAATATGTGCTTTTGTACATTCTTTATGGTTCTGATTAGGATAGTGTGGCTTCTATATACCAGAACAGTCTAGGCCCAAAGCTGAGAGAGTCCCTTCAAACGAAGGGAAAGCCTCTCGTCTCAAACAGCAAAGTGCCATTATAATTCCATTAAGACCACAAAATGTCATTATATTTCCATTAAAACGCCGAATTATGAGCTAGGTAACCGATTAGCGAAGTAGGGGTCCAATAACTGACATATCAATCTTATCTGATCTGAGGGTTTGGGCCTAGAGTAAGAACCATTTGTACAGGCATAAACTAGATATAGGCCTATATTGCAATGAGATATTATATGTGGGTACTATCAAGACTATCAAGAATATTTGGATAATATGAAGACTAGCATTCGAGGATCACATCTGAATAGGTCTATGATCCTCAAAGAAATATAGGAGTTTTATGAAACGAAATCTTTTGAAAATAACTTTGTGTTCACAATGGTAAGTTAATCAACACAAGCTCCCATCTAAAATAACCATATGCTATAGACATGATATGATGAGAGATAAGGTCATCCTCTATCCCGCATGCATTTATATTTTTGATATCATTTAGGCTATTACTTTTTTATTACAATATTACCATGTATTTATATAGTATTTGTGATCTGGTGCTATCCTGACGTAGGGTGATATAGTGACTAAGGCATTCGGAAATAAAGATCATGCCAGGCCATCGACATATCCATAATTCATACTTCATATTCAGGCCATCGAAATATAATAACAATTCATATTCATAAACAATAGCACAATCTGGAGATCTATCAAATCATATTGCGTTGAAATAATGTCAAGGTTCTGCCTCTTGCTCTACCGTGTATACTTCACTACGACTTGATTAATTAAAGTTATTCTCCGATTGCAAAGGGATACAAAATAGCCTAATTATGATCAGTTCTGAGGACATTATCTTATGTCAGACGGCCCTTTAGTAAGGTTAAAGCATTCAATCTACTATGAGCTATTCTTGAAAGCTAATAAAAATGTATTGCTTCAGTGAGCAGTTAGCTATTCTATAAAGTAACTTCTATCTAAGATGTTCGAAGATTTATAGCACAGCTGATCACGTGGTCCCTTCCGATCCTCCATTACAGTCCACGAGAGAATTGAACTTGGATTTATGTGAATAGGAAGCTGCGGGCTTCGTTAAACATTCAATTAAGTGAATTTTATTATAGATTATACTGCTCGGACTAGAATCCCTGTTTTTCTTTCGTTTCCAGAAATAAACCTGAGTTCACCTGTATGAGATTCGAACAGATCAACAGAAATGTTCTACAAGTATTTCAAGGTAGGTATTCTCTCTGCTATCTTTAAACCATCAGATTTGAACTAAGTAATATACTGGATTATGATATTGAGCATAAGAATTAGCATTGGACAAGCAAACAATCAGAATGATCCTCGATATCTTTTGATATCTATGGATTATTTATTCGTCAATATTAGACTATTCTTTTACGTTTTGATTTCATTACAATCCATAATTTTGTTTACTGCTTTAGATCTATTCTTATCTTATTATTAACCGGTTATATATTGCAGCTGCTCCAAAGGAAACAAACGAGGATACATTATGTCACGATAAGTCCATGGATCGACAGATCTGGCCATGGATATGTAAGTAAATCTGAACACATTCATTGAATTTTCATACACTCCATAACAATCTGCCCCAAGAATTCTGAAGCGTCGATACACATTTGCTTTCTTTACAATTTGTACAACTTCTGTATGGATGTTCAAAATTATCGCCATAATATTATCTGTAGAAATTGATAATAAACCATTGTTCCTCAACGATGGATTAATTCTGCCAGTTGCAAACAGTTAGATATGATTGAAAACAAATATTTCAACCCACTTTGTTGAATAATGTAGACTGAAGGTTTATTGGCGCTATTGATGGTATTGAGATACACTCAGTGGGACTAACGTCATAGGAATCGTTCACGTATTGCAATAAATTCTAAAGGCTAAAGGGACCTTGTGTGGGAAACCCCAATCAGTGAAGCCACTTCTCGCTTGGCTACACTTCAACCGAAGCCACTGGTGGCTTCACATGTAAAACCCAGGCCTCATTTGCAATGATTGGTGGCTCCTTATTGATTTATTACTATGCCCGGCACTGTCCCTCTGAATATTCAGCCACCTGGTAGAGATGGGAGGTATTAGTTGAACAAGGCGTGACCCTAGTGGCATTGTTATCACGTGATAGTGTGCACTGCTACGCCCTCGCAACCGGTTGTGTCAACCAGAAAAACTATCCTACCGGAAGGAGCGCCTAAATCTTAAAGATTTTCCGCTAGAGTGAGTGTATCAGTTTCAGGATCGTTGCCTTTGATTCAATTTAAAGGGGAGATGTAGATGTATGGACAGATGTTAGCGATCCAGAAGCCTTAGCTCAGGAGGAGAGGCTGGAGGTGCAGGAGAAAGGAAGCAGGGTCCGGGAGGTTACCTAAAGCAATAACCAGCCAAAGGATTATTTCCTTTGCAAATCTAGACCATGTTTTCTACTCGTTCTCCCTCGCGCAATCCTTGTCCTCATTCGTTTAGCGTTATTCGCTTTGTGTTGGCCGTCAGCATCGGGTGTTGGCCGAAGGAAGTATTTTTAAAAGGATTTAAGAAAGGTTCGATTTATGAGGAAAGTTCTTACAACGTTATAACACATATACACCCAAAGTAATAAGATATGGGAGCTTATTGCTTTGGTTATTATGACAATTGCCAACACACTATTTCAATAATAGTGTTACTAGAGATTTCTGGGTTGATTTGATCAATTTACTATATAAAAGGATATTATTCTATCTGTGCCCCCACAGTTCTTCCAAGAAGTAAAGTCCAGGAAACCAAGTATAGTCCACAAAACCAATCCCCAATATAAACCCATTCTTATCAAGTCCTAATATTTATATGATTTTCAGCCCTGGGTGGCCAAAATGACCAATTGGTGGAATTGCTAGCTGATATGTAATAAATCTGCTCCGCTACTCTAATAAGAACATGTTGTATTCTCCGCATGTATACACGTAATAGAATATGCCTTGTGTACCACCCTCAACGATATTTGGATGTTTCATAGCATTTGGATGCGCTTTCTTATAGACGCAGAGATCTGCCATAGATTCAGTATGGTTACGTTATGAACACCGGAGCAAGATAAATCGAAGGAAATCTAAGGACAGCTTTATATCGTATAACGTATCCCTTGTATAGCAAATCAACAAGACACATAGTAATATTTAAAGCTCAAATGAGATTCTCTTCTATGATGCTCAGAAAGCCACATGTACTATAAAACATCGTCACGCTATCTATGAGAAACCTGTACCATCAAAGTACATAATACTGTATCCTATTAATTCAATCTTGGCCTCTTGAAAATTAACTTAAATTAAGCGGTTTAATGTTGAAACTATGCTTAATCTTGTAGTCGTATCTTGTCCCTAATTCCCCTTGATTGGAATACTGATGGAGGGTTATATATAGCTATAAGTACATAATAAAACGTTCCTGATACGCGCATGTTATGAGATTATGGAATAAACCAAGGAATACCAATGGACAAGTGTTCAGCGGTCACTGTTAAGGAGTTCCCCGCCTCGTAGATCTATCTTTACACGCAAGGAACTCATCAGCGATGGACATTTCTGCGCAACTATCATTAGACTTTGAACAACACCCAAAAACCTGTCACATTCCCGCAATACATCGATATGAGTTTCATGAAAAAATGTGAATGAACGCTTTCCCTTTGAAGGTACGGAAATGGTTTTCCCATAGTCTTCAGGAAAAAAACGATTCGGGGCATCAACATCGAAGGGAAAGTAAAAACAATGATAATTGGAGAAATTGCAGCATGTCTCTTTCCTAGGATTCATTCTTTTGTGACCGAAATATCGTCCTGTGGCATCAATGGTCGTTCGAATAATGGCCAATGTTTCGGACAGCTTTAACAATACATTTGAATCAAATCAAAAGCACACTCCCTTTCACTGACCTTTCAGTTCTGCGTTTAACGCGCGGGTGGATTTATTGAATACTGCTACGACAGAGTACGAGTTCGCCAGAGATATTAATCGAACTCATAGTATAAAGAAGTAATTAACAATTCCCATGTTGTGTGCACTTTCCTACAGCCCAGCTCTCGATGGGAAGCATTTTCTCTGATTGAACTTGTATTTATCTTGGGGAAGTAGTATACCACATGCAGAGCAAAACGAGCTTCCTGATGCTGTGACTATGTTGCTCTGTCTAATTCGGAGAGAAAATCCCTCCCAAACATGCAGAAACGAACTGGAAGCACTGAAGTTGGTTTCGAGCATAAAAGTGTTACTAGTGCTAATGGAAATATTATACGCGCTGATATCCTAGGGGATATTCGGCATTAGGGTACGGTAATAACTCAACAAAATACTGATCGGGAAGGAAATCCTGCCGAATATAACACTTACCCGGTGACAATTATGAGAATATCCAGCTATTATGTACGGTTCATCAGCACCACGATCATTCGCTAGAATATAACTTCTGGGAATCTATTCCAAGAGATTCATGATCTTCTTCAGGATTTCGCGATCGTTCTGTTGTAGTTCCGGATATACCACCGATATTAACAAGCAGTTATTGCCGTTATGCCATTTCCAATTGTGCTAATTAATGTGAAACCAATAATTATTTACCTACAGTATAGGGAGCATAGCAACGTGATGGCTTGCAGCAGTTATGTTGGCAAACAACCGAAATGAAAAGAATATTATTTATCCAACGTATAGCTCTAGCTGTGCAGAGCAAATGAAAGAAGCGTACAATATTTATATTGACATTCAACCGAAATTCCTCTTTTGAATAGAGAGAAAGTTGTGTTCATTTGCCGAAATACCACATTTCATGTGAATGGCATGACTATGTTTGCTATATATATGTAACTCTGGTTTATCAATGGTTGATATTTACCCCTCTCCCAATGTTCAACATCAGCTCCCCATTCCTTTATACGCTCATCGTCGTCGACTCTGATTGTTTTAACACCAAAATGACAGGGAGAAAGAAATGCCCAGAACTCTTTGAATAATTATTCAAATGACCGCATGAAATAACAGTTTAACCATTCAGTTTCAGAGATTTCATAAAACGTACAGGTCTCTGTTTAGGCAAAAACCTCCCTGATCAAGTTTTAATTATCAAATGTTTCTATGTCCCTATTGAATATTTTTCAGCTCCCATCCAGTACGAATGGAGTGCCTGTCCTTTCACCGGAGGCTTCGACTTCGGTGCTTTTGTAAATGACAAGAGACAGGTAATTTATTTTAATCATTATTGTTCGAATAAATGTCGTTCCCCCCTCCCCACAGATAGGTGAAGTAGGAGATGGTGGATACCCACGTGCATGCTCTTCCAGGAAAGCTCAGTGTGCACGAAGTGCTAGTCAAATAAAGTCCACGAACTTGTTGAATGTTTTATGTAAACCATCGTTTTCCTGCAAGAACATTTCTAATTTCAAAGCTTCGGGTGAACCCCTTTCTAAAAAGACCAGAATTAGAGAAGTTTTATCCTTAAAGAAAGACGAAGAAGGCGCGTCAAAAATAATTCTCTGGTTTCCTATCCTTTGGCATGCCAATGACCCATTCCGAAAGAGTGGCAGTCAAATAACGTAGGAAACCTAGCGCCTGGCACGACTTACAAAAGCCTTATGAAAACAGGTCCAAGGTTTTACTACTTCTAGAGTATTTGCTTTTGTCTGGCTTTGGCTTAATCACAACTATTAGGACATCGTATTTGGCAAATATCCGAAAAGTGCTGTATATTAAAAATCCACATCGTATGAGACCACTCTAATCAGATTACAGATTAATACCATGGGAATGTAAGCACAGTTATTTTTTTTAAAAAAAGAACATTTATATCTCTCGGATAGGTAGGCTAATCTGTCATGGTGGCAGAAATTGCTATATATGAATTCACCAAAACCCATGCAGTCCTTTTAACCCAAGCTTAGATATACGAAAGACCCTTAAAGGCAATTTAGAAGTGGTAAGAATGTGCAGTATAGATTAAGGTTCTTTGTGGAAACAGTTAACTAGACCCAATGCAAGGGGTGTACTGAGTCTATAGGAAAATGGAGGCCGATGTTCGAAACGAACTAATAAAAGTATATCAAAAGGGAGAAAGGTGATGATAGGAAACAATGTCTGCACAAAGACTTAATAAAACGTAAGAGCTGAGAACAAGTGGATATATATATACTAGTACTGTTAATGATGAACCCGTCACTTATGACAGCCTACAGGTCTACTCTATAAATGATGAGCAGGAAATTAGACACAGAGAGAAATACAATAAAAAGTCAAGTAGAAAAGGGGCCGTGGGATGTCCCGGAAATATGGAAATTGGTCTCTGATATAAAAAGGGGCTCATCTGTTATGTTAGTTTGTAAAACAAGGATAGGGAGGACAATAGGTTTGGCAGGGAGTGGTAGAAAGTAGGAGGATGGATGGGACCTCCAGGAACCAACCTCACAAAAGCTTCACTGTATACTGATGTATATACATGGGTCCTTCTGCCCACCCAATCACTCACGTTCACCACCACTGCTCAAAGGCTCATTTCAGTAAAGGTAAGATATGCATATTTTCAGACAAAATGCCCTTATATAGACCCCTACACCGGAAGGACAACCACTAATGATAGCCCTGGAAAATAACAGATATATTTCCTCCTTGATTCGGTGAATGGAAAGTTGGTAGTTGGTGGATAGCTTTGTGTATTATCCCCATTTGTCTCCTTTGGATATAAAAAAAGGCTTAATGAAAGGGAAAAGTACTCCCGTTTGACCAGTGACATAACCTATATATTCTAATACCCATACAAAAAGCACATAAATTTAAAACTCATTACATTTTATTGACTCATATTCTGTTGTCCATTTGTATACATGGATACCACCTTCTCCCCCGAGTCACATTCAAATATTTGGGTTGGGTGCATTGTTAAAATAAATGTGGTTGACATAGAGTGGATGTGGGACAGAAGGTAGATATCAATCAGCATGCAGGGGATGCCCTATCCATTACACATAACATGCAGCCGATCAATCATCGATCATGAGAGCCGGAACATAACATAGCTCCGCATGCAAAGGGATAAGGATCAGATCTATACCTTGCCACTGCATGTGATCAGGTTTAATCTAAAAACCTAAGTGGATTTGCTGGCCCTAAAATGCAAGTGATATACCCTGAAATGGACAGGGATTTAAAATCGATCATGCAAACCTACTCCTCCTTAAACAAAGATAGACGTTTTTGACTGTCTGTGTCTGATTCCTTTGCAATGAAGCGGAAGAACATGCAATAAAAGAGCAGTCTGAAAATTACTTCAGACATTTAGAGAGGCAAAGAACAATCAAAGGAGAGAATACGTCGAAAATTCAGGAGCCAAGTGCATGGAGAGCCACGCAACCGGTCCTAGGTTGATTCATAGGTGGACGTAGGCCTTAAAAAGGCACTTGGAGCACGAATAAATTGTCCTAATGTGTGGCACGACCCCATTATTAAACTGCAGCGCCATTATTAGCTTCTGTTTGAGATGCATGGACTAGAACATAAGGGTGGAATCGGGATCAGAAAGGAGGTTAATATTGTAATGTGGCTTCTTAATGTGAAACCCAAAATCGGGACCTCTTTGGTTGTTCGTCAGACACTGAGCCATATTCATCTGTGCTCTTTGGTAATGTATTCTAAATGGAAGTGAACAAAGGCAGGGACTTTGTTATGAAGTTGTGTCTGAATTCATGAAGATTCGCTGTAAAAGGTGACGAAAAGGATATCTTCATGAATCTATTAAATGCCTGATATTTTGCTAGCATTTCGTGCGAAGCCACTGTGATGGCAAGTATTGTATATCCTGCTAGACATAGATATATTTAAAATGTCACGGCATTTCATTAATAGTTTTCTTGATATTCATTTCATCCCTTGCCATATATGATAAATTATGTATCATCAATTGCTTTGGGAAAGAGGAAAAGGTTTCCCTTACAATGTGTGACAATGGTTCATCATTCTCTTTTCAAGGTATGCACCAGGATATGGAGACCCTCGAGGATAGAAAGCGAATGCATATATGGAGAAGGCTTGACATTCCTGTTCCCGGATTCTAACTGCAATCCATTCGGAAAAAAGGATCTATTAGGTAAAAGTGCATCTAGATATGTTTATTAATATTATCTCAATCCTTTTCTTGCTTATACTGTAACAAAGGACCATTATCAATGATTATGTTTAAATTATTCATGGATTGGACCATGGAATAGGTCTTCACTGGATACATAGTGTGATTTAATATCCCAAGATTTAGATAACGACTCAAAGTATATAGCGATTAGCTTTATTGTCAAAACATTCTGCTGACTGTTTGTCACCCAAGGATTTGTTATATATTTCCAGAACAAAGAATGTTGTGCTGGGGTGATTGGACAGAAGGGCAATTCCACTTCGTGGTAGTAGGTGATGTTGGACGCGAACCTCAATTCGTTTTGGTAGGTAACCTTTTTTGTAAATTCTCTCAGTTTAAATCCAATAGAAATGAAAACCATTTAATGAATTCCAAGCCGATATAATTGACCTATTTCACGCTCTCATTTCTTGTGCCTATTTCTTTGAATATCTCAAGTTTGGCCTAGCGGGAAATATTATCTGTATTAAATCGGTTCCCTCAAGGGATTTTCTCAGCGTAATGTATTGGATTAATAGCCCCCTAGTTATTTCCTTCAACTCAGTGGTTAGTGTAATAGAACTAATTTGCACGAACGCAATTGCTAATAAATGCTTAAGCGGGCGGGATTCAACTATCCTGGAAAATAGGCTATGGGGACAATAATTATTATCTTGGCAGACTTTTTGTTTATAAAAAAAATTATGGATTTCCCTCATCGATGGAAGCAATATGCTGATAACGTGGATGGTACAAAAGGGTTAAATGATTCAATATCGTGTCCTGAAAATATTTTGAATCGAGAGGAAATTGGCCATGAAAATATTTGTGCCTGGGAATTAGATTTGTTAGGTGGAATTGATTCGTATCGAAGCTGCGAGAAAATGAGAGAAATGGCCAAAGGAGATGTTACATTAGGTCATAATTAGAGCGTAGAGAAAGTAATGGAAGTTGAAGCAAATGAAGCATGAAGTAAATGCATATTGATTAAAAGAAGTTAAGAAGGATAACAATGTGGCTAAAACAAGGGAAAAGGTGAAATAATAACAATATATTGTGATAAGACGGAGGAGACACTAATATGTGTGCTCCTGTTATCTATCGCCATTCATTGGGCAACGTATGAAAACTTCCCTGAGGGATAGTGCGTTTTTTTCTAAAAATTTGTTTAAACATTGTATATTGGCCCGAAATGAAATAAAAAAAAAATATGATCCAACATTCACTAGATTTTAAACATGAAATTATCCTATACATCGCAGTTATCTATCTCCTTTCATATGATTCAACATTCACTAGTTTTTAAAATGAAATTATCCTATACATAGCAACATAAATCATTATTGGGACATTAGATGAGTGGACATGGGTGAATATATTATATTATAGGTCAATGCAAAAGCATGTGACTAAGTGAAATTTTCCTAGCTAACTTCAGACCTGAAAAGTCTTAAGATGCGAACTTGCAAAGGAAATGTACAAATGTGGAAGGGATATGGAGCGAGTTAGTGGTGAAAGAGGAAGAGACTGATGGAAAGAGGGTGTTTAGAAGTAAGATATCATTTAGCAGCCTTCTCAAGTTGATGTGGAGCTCGAGGAAATTCTAAATCCCATGAAACCCATGCCTTTATTATTGATTATGGCCTCGGAGTTGGTGGCATCAGGAGCAACTCTGGAATTCAGCCTTGGTTTGAAGTTGTAGCTTGAATCAATATGCCCCCATGGCCCCAATGTAAGACCTTCTATGAAAGGCTAAACCATTAGTCACAGATCTATATGCCCCTTTTTCCTCCAATAAAGAGTATAAAGAATTCTATGTCTGCTACTGCTGCCACCATTCAATGGTTTAAGTGACGGACTTCAAACCTCTCAATGCCAGCGATTGATTTTTGCTATGGAAACTAAATTCCAAGATTTGATTCAGGAAAATAAAAATACCAAGGGCCTACGGCAGGATACTTATTTTTTTTTCATTTTGCATCCACCTTTTCACTTTAACAAATAGGCGTCTTATGATTGTGGCTGAGGAAGGTTCAAATAGAACAATGCTTTCCATTAATCTAAACGTGAGGGGTATTTTACAACTGTTATCGCTTTTACGGACAAAATTCATAACTTGTCACAGAGGAGATCTATGGATCCATAGATGTGTACGTACTCCTCGGTGGGAAATCAATGATGAAACATAGACAACTCAATGATATAAAGTCTGAAATAACGAGAAGCAGTGAATGTGGTGCAACATAGCAATGGAGGCCCTAGGATATCATATAAACTGCCGTGTTGTGGTAGTGGTGAGACAATGAACAATAACGGATCGATGTTGTGGCTATGATATGGCACCAAACGGAATAGGGAAATCCAGCATTACAGTCGCTATGATTTTTATGGCTTATTGCTGTATAAAACTGGAGAGAAATTGGTCATTTGATGGTGAATAGCTCGGCGCAGGACACAGCTACTAAATCTCACGGTAAAAAGGAATCCATGTGATGCCTTAGCATTTGCATAGACTGGCCTTTAGTGTCTAGGTATAGTTTAAAAGAGAGGATAATATGATTTTTGATAGAAAGAGCGTCCGTCTAGAAAGGCTTCTACCAAGCAACGTATTTTGTTTTTGAACCGGGTGTATAATATTTAGATCATCCTTTCCACTGAATTATACGAATACAAGGGCCTTTCCCTCATTATTCCCTTTCCTTCAAATATAATAAAATTCATTCATATTCATAATAAAACAATAGTTTTACAATACATCAATCTTCTCAAAGGTTCATGGAGGTTTAAATGTGGTAAAATTCAGGAATTTAAGTATGTGGACAGTGATGTCATGGAATATAACTCATACAGGTTAACTAACGAGTTTGTTGAAAACGCGTGAATATTGCACAAGTTGCGTAGCAACGAGTGCATTATTCTATAGCGACTGAAACCAACGAGTTTATTATATATGACTATATGAAATGAAAATAGAAAAAAATGGAGTCATAAATTTGAATTTCAGCGGTAATCTTAGTGAAATAAACAAATTGGTTGCCATGACAACCCCACATAATTCACAATTAAATACACAGTATGCGTAACTGGCTCTAGATACGTTGTTTTCAGAGCAATACGAGTATAATAAATACAAAAAAGTAATACTTTATTGTTGTATTTTTCAGAGACTCCCTCGTAATCTGGAAACTCAGGAAGAATTTCCAGCCCAACTATATTTTTCTCCTTTGGCTCCTCTTAGCCTCGATGGAAGAATAGAGTTCAAAATTAGGAGGCTTTTACTTCGGATGAAAAGAAGTGGTAAATATTGCATTCAATTAGCTTAATAACATAGGTTAAGCAGGATAAGATGCCTTAATCATTCCTGGTATACTATTGGTGGCCTATAATACAGGTCGTGATGCAGGTAGGAAGGTCTTCATTTGAGTTGTTGTACTTCCTTTTATAAACTTTCCTGGGCTTAAGCTTTTTGCAACGAAAGTTGGTAGGCAGCGAATTTGAAGAGACCTTAACTAGTTTTTTGAATGTCAAATAACTTTGTCAATTTTAGAATGTTCCCTGGACACACTAGTAGGGCTCAGTTCAAAAGGAATTCATCTTGCAGACTCTATCGCCCCTAAAGAGCTTATTAGATTTGGTCTGGTTAGATGATTTGTGGCATTATGTTATATATTTATACCCTTAATCTTAAAATTTGCGACGGTTACCAGCAAAGGTTACCGTTCAATGTGATATTATGGTTTTCATGCTTTAAACAAGACATGCGATAAAATAATCAAAAGGGCCAAGAAGCATTTCACAAAGCAAATTAAAAGAGATTATATTATATGACTGCAACGACTTACTCTTATCCAACCTAACAAATGAACATGTGTGGGAATGAAGACACTTATAGATAACACAAATTCCGTCTGAAGAATCTGCCGATACATTTAGAACATCCTCTAATAACATGTAGAGATCTTCCCCAGGCCTTTCCATCACAAGAAGTGTTGGATAAGAGGTTTTACTTACAAATGCCTCTTCTTCAACGCCACCATGCTCTCCAATTCCATACAAGTCTATTCCCCATCCATATTTACCCTCAATAATTGCTATAGTCCCATATCAAACAAAACAACAATGCACGACCTCAGCTGCAACTACACAAGCTAGAAATGCCTGGATGCTGTCCATTCAAAGACCAGTGATGGCAGAACTAGAAGTCGTGGGTACGATTACACACTCTAAGTCCTAGTTTGTATAGCTTGATTATAAGAATACCTTTTTGTAGCAAAGTGAGAAATTCTCAAATTACAGTGAACAACTGTAAAATGTGTGTACACGCGTTTCAGCAGGTACTTTCTCTTTCCCTCTCTCGTTCTCTCTCGTTCTCTCTCGTTCTCTCTCGTTCTCTCTTTCTCTCTCTCTGTTTATGAAGCAGAGACTATGCTACCGACCCACAGACACAAGCTTGGTCGGGGTACTGCATTTCCCTACACAACAACCCAATCATCCTCGATCACGACTCTTATGAACTGGATCTATTCATACCCCCCAACTCCTAATATCGTTTGAGCATATTTTAGTTTTTTATTGTGGCAGAAAGCATCCGGCTGTACCCAATGTGTCTATAACCATTTCTCACCATATGGTGTTTCAATATAAATGGAAGCCCTCTCTATCTTTTACAATACCAATCCTCTTCGCAATAGCATGCCTTCTTTTCCCTGTATATTTCGACACCGCATTCATTCTGCTAGTTTTTCCCTGTTCTCTCTCAATCTGCCCTCCCCCCTGCCTTGTTATCGCATGTCATCTTATTATAATACAATTATAACCAGCCACGAGTAGGCACGGTACAGAATGGAAAGGAAATTATCCCAATTATAGATTGTTTGTTCAGATGTAATTCCAGCAGAATTTACGTCTAAAGTTTAAATTTATTCTAATACTTATTTATTTCAGAATCTGGTGTTTGCTTTGACGAAAGTTCTAAGTGTAGCAGATTTGCGCAGGAGGGTAAATGCACAAATAGTGCACTTCATAAATACGCCAACTTCTGCAAAAGATCATGCGGCTTATGTGGTAAGAATAACTCTTTATTTACAACATAGATGAGAAACATTATGTATGTATACATGTATAAAACCCGAGTGTGTGAACGATATATAGATATGTCTATTGTTTGTTTTAATGCTTTCATTTAGCGAGATGCATTGTATAAATAACACTGTTCTCAACCAACAACAGAAGAACATAATAATGTCTGCAAAGGTTTTATTCTGGTCAATTGTAGAAAATACATGAAAAATTGTCAGCCAGACCTGTGTCTCTTCCTATACATTCTCACCTTATGACACTTGAAACAGATCGATGCGTTGTATAAATTGTTATCGCTTCTTATTGTTAAATATGTCTACTTCAGAAATAAAGACCCGGTTTTTTGGGGAAAAACCCACTGTTCTCAACACAGATGACTAAATTTAGAAAGTACAGTACTAACTATAATAATTTAATGATTATATCAAGAGATCCATTGGAGTTGTGCCATTATGCAAAATATCATGCGTTGAGACATGAATTAATGCAACCCATGATATTATTATGCTAATCAAAACTGATAAATATATAATACATTGGAAATAATAAGAATTGAGTGTATGAATCCGACTGTCTATAACGTACTGGTATGTAACCCCCTAAGATGGCTTTCCCCAGCCACTCTCCAGACAGATCCTACAGAAATCACTCAGATCACTTTAAAGGTTTTGTTTCAAACTGTTCAAGAGAAAACCTGACATATTGAGTAATACTAAGTTTCCTCATCTGCGAAGTATTTTCCCATGAACATTTAGTAGCTTAACACACCATGGACTTAATGGTTTCATCTCAGGTCATCGCAATTAATTAAGTCCCGATTAACACATTTAGAGTTCTCACATTTAAGTGCAACCCTGTTATCCGAGAGAAATTCATCTCCCAGAAAACCTTAAAATCTAACATTATTAAAACGCGAGGCTTTAACTTTTCTCTGGATAGAAAAGGCAAATTTAGCTGTTATATTTGGTTATATGGTAATTGCCCAAGGGACTGTGCATATTGTCCATATTTAGACCTATAATCGCTTAATCGAGAGACCTTCTCACATACATCTATACATCTCGAGACTACAGAATACCCTTTGAGTCTGTTGTCTAGGTCTCTCATCTTGTCAAAGTAAATAATATAGTTCTCCGTTTGAATTATTAACTCCGTTGAGGAAAAAAACAATTAGAAAAACGCAGTCAGTACTTCGAGGCTTTCCCTCTAATATATTACTATACATACATAAACTTGTATCGTAATATGATCACCTCTCTCCTTGCACACATATATATCATTCTTCCTTTAAGTAATTCATCTATTATATATTATTCAATAGAGCCTTACCATATTGGCCAGGCAGGCGGGGGTGAGAGTAATAACTCATGATTATCCTTCCTTCTTATACCAGTTCCGTGTTGCTTCCCCGAATGTACATATACCAACTCCACCGAACCCTCTGTTCTAAACGTCAAGCGTGCTGCGCTTGTCAGAATCTTTCTTGTCTTTCTTTTTTTGTTAAAGCAATGATTTCTCCTTTGCCTTTCATAACAGACTGTCATTAGACTGCCAGTCTTGACGAAACTGAATACATCGTAGGCCGCTGTGCAATTCCAAATTGCCACATTTGCACGGCTCATAATACATGGTAAAATAAGGAAGAAATTATTTGGCGGTTATTCTATACATATTGTAGGTATACTCTGCTACATCATTTTCTGAGTTCAAGAAGTTCTAAGTTTCAAGAAAAATGGATTTAGGTGGTTTGAGGCTGAAGAGATCGACTATAGATCTATCTTCATTGTCAGTTCGGTTCACGCACTGAGGCGTGACAACACACTATTAACAATAAACACACTTGGTACTTGGAGGGATATTCAAACTAGCAATCATTCATTGGTGTCAATTCTTTTTCAGAGTTTGTAACTTCGGTCCGCGCCGAATGTCGCTTCCCGTCGGCCTTCCAAGGGCATTGGGAGTTGTTTGAAACGGATCGCAGGGAGGCCGTGTCAATTACAGCCGGGGAACTAGACTTTGAAAAATTGGGACACTTTATTTGCAAAGCCAAACACTGGTCAATGGATCAATACAAACTGTTTTCTGTTTTCTCCAACGGTTGGTAAGTACATTATATTTATTGTATTAATACATTTCTTTCCCGAGTTGGGACCAATTGAAAAACCCTCCTTGAGGGAATTGTACTTTCCCAGGGGGCATAAGGTCCTTTAAAAACCGATTAGAAAATAACAACTGAGAGTAACGACCTGCTTTCCATCATAAATGTCCTAGTTTGGACGTTATGCCCATGTAGTCCTAAATGAAGTATGTTAAAGAAAATAGTTTATGTTTCCATTTTCATCACATTCATATCTAACACTTTACCTTCCAGCCGGCCTCGCTACTCTTGTGTGGGTTTTCTCAGAGAAGGCGATAGACTGCTTCTTTATAGAATATGTGAGTGAAAAATCTGCAAACCGATGATCATGTGTTATACCATTTACTTTTATAAGCTATTTCTGAAATGCTTACTCCTGGGAAATTGTTTTCCTCTGCGTGAACCTGAAGAGCTTAGGCACAATAAGCCGGCCCTGACCTGCCTTGCTTCTCTTCATCTATCTTGTAAAAGACCTAGGCTCAAATAGCCCGGGGCCAGCTGGGTTAAAACACTACCCCACAGGCATAGTAGATTAAGGGAACAAATCAAAATGTCTTTGGCTGGATTAACATGGCCCATGGCCCATGGCCAATGGCTAGGATACATACCGCTACTATTTAGTGCATCCTACAGCCATATTAGATTGCTAAATTGTGAATCTCCATTTATAAACTTGTGCCTCATAGCAAGGACATGAATAGATACTCCATAGAGAGTTGTACCACAGCATTGGTGTAGCAGAGAGTGGTTGGTTAAGATCCAAGCCATTATATAGACCTGAATGGATTAAAGATATACTCGTTATAGGAAAGGTGTGATGTCACACATAAATGTATTACACGTTAAATTCAATTGAAAGCTAAATTAACCATGCAAGGCCTCTATCTACGAATACTTTTGATAACGTCCCTTGGATCAACTGTGCATCTCCAACATTGCTGATCCTATTTGTATTCGTGTGCGGAATTGATGCTTAAATGTTACCGATATCCAACTAAAGCCATCAGAGTTATATTAGTGCCATACAAGTTTTTGTTAATTCCTTAAAAGCATTGTTGGGTGCTTGGTTGCTTGGGTTTCGGTACTCCCAGTGAAAAAGGTGGATAAGTCACGCCACGGCATTTCTTGTTTATTTGGTTATGTTGTTTGATATCAAATTTCATACAATGGAACAGAACACCATTATTATAAACTATATTTTTAATGAGTCCGCATTTAATATCATGGAGAATACACATTCAAATAATCAGACGAGGTGTGATTGAAACTATGCTTCAACAGTTGAAGATCTAAATAATGGCCATTTTTTAATCATAGTTAATATTCACTTCGTTGTGGACAGAGTTTGTCCCTCCATCAATGGCTTTTTGGAAAGGAAACGTTATCCATTCAGCGATTGTTATTTCCTCTTCCCATGCAACCTCTCGAGAGGTATATCTAGGGATAATTGCTTTCCAAACTAACCGTTGTTACATCTATGAAAGCTAAACCTATTCGTACCGAATTATATCAGCCAGGGATGTCAAAATCAGAACGAGCAGTGCACTGGGCGAAGCGTCAACAACCTATAACCGGCTCCATAAAAGTGCTCAAATATCAACTATCGCATAGGAGTCAGGGATTGTTTTGTTAAGCAATCAGTTTCTAGTTTATATCCTGCGCTGATGTTACCACCCTGGAAATTGGCCAAATTTCAATCAGAGATCCCTAGTGTAACTACGGTTGTCCCAAACTCAATTTTTTAGTATACTTATAAAACAATACAACTAAATAAGGGTGATCGGTCAATAATAAAACAAAAAAAAACTAACTCGTCATCGTATTCAATACATTCATATTCTGAACAGTGGACTCTAACAAATGGGCTAATGGAATCTGAACTAAACCATACTATCATGTGGCATGATTGTTTTATCCTCTCCGGGGGTGTAAGAGCTGTAGCTTCCCCCTTGCTATAAAAAGCATTCCATTTACAATTCCTATTTCCATGACTACTCTATTTCACCACAGCATAATTCCCTTCACCACTCCACCCAACCACTTAGCTCCTCCAAGGGCTTCACATGCAGATAAGCGTATTGCCATGACAACAATTTCTTATCTACCCATATCTTGGCCGGCAATGTCCTACTTTACTTATAGTTCATTTCCAATGCATTATATTAGCTTATTTTTATATTTTCAACTATAGGATAAAGCCTGGGTGACCTTTCTGCGTTAGATGAGGAGTGGGGGGTGGATTGGGTGGCTAAAATTATAACACTGTATTCTTGTAGTAGCCAATATAAAGTTTTGCTCTGTGCTATGGATTAAGCCAGAAAAGCTAAATCACTGTCAAGATCATATGAAATTTGTTTGACAGTATAAGGATACATCTGCGGATAGGATATTAAGTGCGAGACATCACAATCCTTTGTAGACTAGAACACATGCTCATTATTTTTAATTAGACATCCAGCAATGTGGGTCAGTCCTTCTTGTTGGATTCATCAAGACTATGGATTACACGTCTCATTATCAAGCGGACAGAGATTGAAGTTGAAGATAGAAAAACTGCATTATATGATGGCGAAAATCTTTGGTTTCTCTTACACTACATATGGCCCCATTCAATGATGCATTATCGGGAAGGAGACATTTGAAATGGGCCGTGGCCCCCATCGGCAGAGTGCCCCATTTCCTTCACAGTGCGTCCCCGTCTCCTCTACAGGAGATGGAACCAGAGATCAGTTTCAATGCCTTGTAAATTAACATGTTAGCCCAGGAGAATTATTATCATCTCTTACCACGGCAGCCCTGATTCATATTGTGTATTCACTGTGAAGCATAGGCTCTTGTCAGGGAAGCCAGCCTTGGGGAAACAATCTTAAATGCTTGCCATTTCCTCTGTTGTGCTGTGGAAGATTTCCAATGGCCCCAGGGGTAATATGGATATCAACCATGTAAATACACCAATAAAAGTGCCTCCTGATAGGATTGCGTTATGCGATATACACTGTATGCATGCCAACCATGGAAAATGCTAATAAAAATCATTTTACGTCCAACATTGCATGCATGTATGCCTCCTCCTCCTCGGCGTCATTCTGGGCAGACCTATATTTCGAGACAAAAGGGAATACAGAATAAGGGAATCATGGCAGAGGAGAGTCGACATTGAAAGATTATTTTTTATGAACGCTTTTTGCTAAAAGATTGTAGCATCTGCTAATGTCCTTAGAGAAATGGTAAATTGTTCCCACTATAATACGGCTGGGTCTTCTTGAGTTAGTGTATATAACAATATAACATAATATTGTTACATACACTTCACGAAGATTTTAGTATATCTTACTAATTTAATGTCGAATTTGATAGATAATATTTGCTATTATACATATCATAATTTATTAACAGTGTATGATCCAACCGCTACCATGTATGGACAGTAACACTATATTATCATTTTTTTGCAGCTCGAAGTCAGTTGACAGATACGTCATTTGAGATGTGTCATTTTGAACAAGACCCTTATCCTCTCAATGATAGGATCAGAAGTTCGGAGATGAAAATACTTCTAGGTAAGGAAGATATATGTGATATGTACTTAGACCCATAGTTAGCCAATTCACGTGAAAATAGCATTTTTAGCAACGCAACTACCTAGGCTAACCCAACTACTTTAACTCCATTTCATTTTCCCGATGAATAAAGAATGTCTTAAAGTTAAGTATGAATTCCATGAAAACAAAAAAACTCTAAGATGCTCTGATTTCCGAATACGGTTTCTGTGTTCAAAACAAGGTAAAGGGCCTAGCCCACTAAGCCGATTCTCATGCGATTTTGCACAGCAGAAGACTTTTCTGCACTAAATCTGTGAGGATCTCATGAGAATCGGCTTAGTGGACCAGAAGTGTCACAAAATATTCAGCATCTGCTTGAATTTATACATTTGAGGGACCTGCAATGCGCCTAGAATGGCTAAGGACTAATACCAATACCAAGAGCTAGAGTACAGGATGGAACTCCTGAGGGAGATTATGATCCGGTACAATAACTAATTACCCGGAGATTCTGCTGCTACCATATACTTGCTAAGAAATTCCTCGGTGAGCTTTAGGAATTACGGCCACGTTTGCTGGCGAGCTGATCCCCCGAACTAGGTCAACTAAGGTCGAGCATGAGCTTCTTGCCTCGATGGTGCAAAGGCTTTGGCCCTTGTGGAGGTTATTTATAGCACAGGGAATCCCTCATAGGTCAGCATTGTATGGTTGGATATATGGCATTTACCGCCACTCTGGGATTAAAACAGATTACAGCAGTGGTAGTAAAGTCTGGGAACATGGAGGTGGTAATAGTTGAGGTATCTCGCAAAGTGCTGCACTAGGGAGATAGGGGCGCCAGTGGGGATATTCAATACCCCCTCTTCACGAGGATTACATTTCGGTGTAATTGTTCAAAATAGGAAAAGTCCAAAGCTACATTTATGCTCAGAACAGGCCCATTGGTCTCACATGGTGTGTGATTTGAATTTGCTCGTAAACAAAACCTGCAATCGTTTTGGTTACTCTCTCTCACTCTCTGGTTTCCAGGTATTCGTGCAGTATCAAATTCAATTCAATTCAATTCAAGAATTCTTTATTGCAGTAGGTCCTTTTACAATAAGGTGGTCCAACATTATACGTGCAATATTATAATGAGCATTGTACTTATGCTAAATTCAGTTTAGATGTTTCTATGAATGTTATGCTCTAGCTCTAGTTTTAATGTCGTGTGATTTACATACTTTTCGCATTTGCTGAGGCTATGGTGGGATCATTGCTCACAGGAGCTCGTATGCCACAACCCTTCATAAAATCCCTCACGCCACCTACCATACAATAATAAATACCCCTTCATTCAATATCAAACCCTCGTTCACTTTCAAAACAGTTGTGATACGTTTCAAATGAATTCATTGAAATGTCACGGTTAAATCTGTCTTCTAAGGAATGAGGTGACTTTAAGGAAGAAGATAATGTGTTGTGTTACAGAGAAATGCTACACTAGAACATGCCATAATTGCATTTATTACATACGTATGTGATTACAGAGGTGCGATTTGGGGGTGCCATTAGAAATCTCGTATCACATACGTATGTGATTCGGGTTGTCATGGAAGCATGTGACCCAAATAACGTAATTTGATTGGTTCACGACGTCACGCTCTACACGGCTGAAGCGTAGCGCTGTCGTGCAGGTTTCGCAAGTTTTCTGATAATTCGTCAAGAAAAACACTACTAAGAAGGTAATCATAACAAATAAATCAATGAATATACATGTATGAAATAAATATGTAATAGCCCTCTGTTTGGTTTCAAATCGATCTCGACGTCGGGTCAAATCGTAGTCCACCCCTTCGGGGTGTCGTACGATTTGACCCTCCGTCTCGATCGATTTGAAACCTCCATCGGGCTATTACATATATATGTAGGCCTACTTTCAGTTTGATATTTTTTATGCTGAAATAAATGCAATATATCTGGCTGGACAATTTCTAGTACAGCAGTCTGAATATACTCCATAGGTTGAGCTTAGAAATGTAAGAATATATTTACTACACAGTCTTGAAATTTAGTACACATATTCATACACCTCGGGGCGTCAGATAACCCAAAAAATGAGAACTAAATAAAAAGATATCTTGTAAATAAAAAACTTTGAAATGTATCAATTTTGCGATTTGTGACCCATTTCCCTGAAAAACATCACATCTGCTGTTCATTTGGACCCAAGTGTTCATCAGTCCAATAAATGGCTGGAATCTTAGATTACTTCTCCTATAAGGACAATCGTGCAGGAACAACAGTACGTGCGTGCATCCTAATGAGGTGTGCATCCCAATGTTAATTCCCTCAGAAAGAGAATAGATTACAACGTCTCTGTACGTGGCCACAGGCTCTAGTTTGGATGAGAGAACATTCATGTTTTGAGGAATTCAATGCTTTGTCAGAAACCCCAGTTTTCCTAGAAAGACGACAGAGGACGACCTTGCATTTGAATGTTTCTAAAATCGTCACGAGTGAATAATGCAAATTGAGGTATTACTTGAGGGGTTTCTTTTAACAGTGGCAGCATTAATTACTTGTAAGTTGACGGCTTTATTATATCATTAGCATTGACTGCTGTATTTGCTGCTGTTGAATGGGTATAAAGACAAAACCAGAATCACTCAGGTAAAAAAGAATCCCATGTATTCAAGACCAGAGCAAAGTATGTACTCTTCCTAATTTGACCAATTTAGTATCGGATGTACTAAACCTTGCATTATACATTCAGCTCCCAGAGAACCTTCCTTCTATCTTATTGACAGACTGATGGCCTTTTCAGTGAATAAGTTGGTGTAATCGATTCATTCCATTCCCCTCCTCTCATCGTCATATTTTCATCCTTTAAAAAGGTTATCCCATTTCACCTCATTTTACACCTTTCATAATCCAAATTGTTTTTTTCAATTGTATCTGTAATTCTAGACGAGATACCTGAACCTGAAAAAAGAAAGTCAAAGGCCAACCTATTGTGGGTTTTTCATTCCTGGATAAACAAAATATTTTGTTAACACACTAATTCTTCTTCCAGAGAAAATACCGAAAGCATAGATAATGTTTTCCTTTTGATCTGTGTAATAATGCCTTGAAAAGGAGAAAGTTATTAAAAGATATTTGTGATCAATTCAATTAAATTGAGAGAGAAGGAATGCACCTGTCCTATGGGAAATCGTCAATCATCCCATTCGGCCTTCGTGGCGAATTCACCTAAGCTGAAATATTGTTTTTAAATGGCATTTAATTAAATAACAGTTACTACAGCAGTTTGATTCGTACTATAGCTATAGAATATGCGTATTTCATTGAGTGGCCAGTCTGGTTCAAATCTCTCCATGGATTCCCCAAGAATCGAATGTCTCAAGTATTTCTACCACGTCCTATTATTGTATAGAATCAGACACCTTTCCGTTTAATTGACAGACATTCTCTTTTCAGAAGGAATCTAGAGAACAGGCGATGTACACATGTAGACAAAGTTGCATTTTAAATTGTGAATATGTCTGTTACATTCCAGCCAAACCGAGTATACAATGGGGAGCCTGCGGATTGTCTGGTGAGGTGCGTGTGAATGCAACATATCCGGACGGCACCAATTGCAATGGGCGACTTGTAGATTGGAACAAAAACACATGTCTACCCAGAACAAAACTCATACTAGATATGGACTTCTGTAGACCGAAGAGTAGAGAAGGTAAAGCAGGCGAATCAATAGTTTGTAACACAAGTAGAAATCATGCATAGGTTTACATAGAACAACTTTATCTGTTGATACCAAGCAACCAACGGGCAGCAGGTGCAATGTATTTGTAAAATAAAAAGTTCACTATAAGTTATGAGAAACAGTATGAATGAAGACTATCGACAAACCATGGTGCAAGCAATTAGAAATTGAACATTCTAAAGATCCAAATTTGTTTCAAATAGATGGAGAATTATATTATATAGACAGATACCAGGGGGTTTATGTTCCTCTTACATTTACGGTATAATGGAAATGTAAGTTTGATTGGAATGGAATAATGAAAAAGTAAATACTGTGCCTATTGGTTGAGGAATGGACTTGTGTGATATTTTTGGCAATAATTATGTCGTAGAAAAGATGTTGTGAATTAATTCCGAAAATGTAGAGTAAAAGAAAGAAAACGATGTATCTTATACGATGTACATTTTTTCTCTATTTTATTTTTTCAATAGTTGAAAAAGCCGAAGCCCTTCACTTAATTCAGTTCTATATTTGCTTGCTATTATACTAGCTATTGGGTTATCTGATTCTGAATGTATAGATGTGTGAGCAAATTATTACATTAATTTGATTTTGATACTGTTTGATTGTGTTACACTTCATACATATTATGCCATTTTATTACCCATCCTTTGGGACTGGTGGGACTTTACTTAGGTAGGTAGGGTCCGCAAAATTCCCATTCTTAAGCATGTATAGAAGGGGCGCTTGTCCGTTCCACGCCTTTCAGGTTAACACGCCATCCCCTACCAGTTCCCTTTCTATATTTAATGCATCGCATCTCCTCCTATTGCAGAATTTGTATGCATCGCGCACATGAGTATAGACGATAATTTCAGCATTTTGATATCGCGCGACGAGACAGGTGACAGGCCCTATTCGTGCTGGGTGAGTAGCACCTATACGCATTTCCATCAAATCTAACTCAAGCCTTCACACCAACTTCCACGGCTGCGCAGCCGTTGGGAAATATGCGGTGTAATAATGGTCGTTTCTCTCCTACAGTAGATCTTTTCTATATGATATTGCCCGCGTATGGGCATGAGAATATGTTTTCCAATTGCATTACATGAAAAAAAAATTTCAAACCGTGTGTATGTATATGGTATTAATGAAACTAGCGCATGCAGTGTGGCTTCACTGTACAATTCATATTCAATGGTCAATTTCAGTTTTTACCTCGATTTTCTATAGTAAAATCGAGGTAAAATCAAATTAAAATCTTGATATTATATGTGGTACCAAACTTCAAAATGTCCATGAGTATTTAATCCAAACCCCACCAATTGCCTTCCTTGGTATTGAATAGAAAGATATATCGAGATAAAGAACATTTAACTATATCTGCTTATATGTATACGCACTATTCCGCTCTCCCCATAATATATAAACAATGCACTTTCTCTAAATATATATGTTATCAGGCAAATGAAAGAAAACCATTTCCGAGTCCCAAATATGTCGAATGCCATATATTGCACTGCGCACTTAACGCGTACTGAGCCAATGGATAGTTAAAGTGAATAGTCCTCTGGATTCACGGGGAATTAACCATCCCAGCCAGTCGACAGACATTAAATGACACCGCAGATAGGACACAAGGCGCCTCCTATCCAATACCCATCACTGATATACCATCTAATTGTATAAAAGACCAATAAATATCACGGCGATAGAGGCTCTGTTGGACAGCACATGATCACCATCTCGCAATGGTAGCTTCCAAAAGGAGGGGTTCGACATTGATATCATTATTGTTTGGATGGTGGAGATCGTACGATTAGTTTCCATTGCCCACACTGAATGATAAACTGTGAGATATGTACAATATGGACGTTTTCGACGAATGGGTGGCCCATGGAAATAGCTTATATTTAAATGAATAAGCATGCTATAAGTGTCAGTCATATCCAATAAAAATAAGACAAGTATTCAAAATATTCTTCCTTGAAGGAATATGCTCTAGAAGTCATCAATCATGTCCTATGTTGGTATTAAACATCCTCCAACATCAGGGCATCTCTCGTTTCGATTTGGAGGATGTCACCCTGCCTTGAGAGGATATTGAAGGACCATTGTCATAATCATTGGTTTGATAGGTTAATGCCTAATTGAAAAGCTCCAATTGAAACTAGGAAGAAACTTGATAATACTCAATCCTGGTCTACTGTTATTTTGCTTGGTTAAGACGAACGTAAACAAACGAAATTGTATCTATATTGTTGTATTTATTATCCCGATGAGACAGAAGATTAAATCTAGATGTCAACCAATTGAACACTCTAAAGTAACCTAAGCATTGAGAGTTCTGATTTGGCCGAAAGTATTATTAGGTAGTTTTCGCAAAACAAGTCTGGTCATACACATCTCATTACTATTTGAATAGGGGAACATTTAGAACGAAATCTCTAGTAGATAACTGGAGTGGTATCATTTGAATACAATCCTAGTGGGGGAGACTCAAGTTCATAATCCTGGGTCAGGAGAATCTAAACGACCAAATAATGAGTAGGTCACGGCATTTAGCGATATCTATTTACAAAGACAATCAAGGCTGGAGAAACCTATCCTTTTTCTTGATTGATGGGACCAGAGCTTTTCACGGATCCAATGGCTTGGGATGAGCCAAGCCACACACATCTAGTGCGATATTCTCAACGCATTCTCAAAACATGCATACATGTTTTGAGAATGTTAAACATGTACATGCACCGGTAGATGCAAACAGGAGGGATCCCAGGTGGGACAAATTATTTATAAATTATCTACAAATTTGACTTTAACAAATCTATCACATATATTCTCCAGCAATATTTCTGTGTTCCAATTTCTCACATGAAACGTTCTGATTAAATTGAGAATAAATATAATCGCCCCATTTCTAAAATCCTGCTGAGAGCATGTTTCCCCTCCTGTCTCAGCTGGACGGCCGGCATCCATTCGCCTATGTTTACATAGCGTAGCTATAACATAGAACATTTCGAATGATGCCTGTTGCGTCCCAAAGTCGTCATCTGTACGACCTGTGTAATATTACAGACTTTTCTTCTTCTTTTGCACATATTACGCATAGCCAAAATCCATAACAAAGACACCTTTTCCTATTACAATCTGGATATTCCTATTCCTGGAACAAATAGTTTCATGGCACTGACTATTTCTTCATTACGGAGATCTTTTCACCCATGACAAGGAGTCTTTTTACTATGACGACTCCCCTATTACCCATGACATGTGCCATCTGCTGCTATTGCACATGGCACTTGTTTTTTTTGAGATATGACAGTGATCGGATCTGTTCTTTTTGCTCTAAACCTTTCTGTCATGGGTAGACTAGCGCACCTTGATTATTTATTATTTTTGATACATAACAATATATGTGTAGAAATGAAATTTATCAACTCATAGCCATTAATTTAAAGGCAATACTTTTAAAACAATTCCTAAAATAATGTTTCTTAAAAATAAAGGAAATGTATCATCTAATAACCAACTTTACTTTGGTCTGATTTCTGGTCTATGAGAATAGCCTAAAGGGACTTAGTGCTAGTCTACTAGCTTATAGTCAAACATCACATAGTAGTATATACAAATGAGGGAGTCCCTCAGGCATTTGACATGTCTGTTATTCTGTCAAAAAGGAATCCAAAATAGTACCTCATCGGATATTAAGATATCCATAAATCATGTTGATTATGTGTTGGAATATCTTAGAAAAGGAAATGATATTTGAAAAAGAAAAATGTTGGATATATGGGATATTTACTATGACACATTTTTATCCTGACAGTTTGGGGACAAAACAATGCCCGTAAATCGGGTCTCTCGTACAATACAAGGGCCCGTCAAGGGGATATGTGTTTTCTGATGTATATTCCCCGTAAAACTACGCTATTATCACTCTCTATCGATATCAGTGATACCCCTCTACAACTTGGACCAAAGGAATTGTTTCATATGGCCATATTTAAAAAAGAAACAAAAAATATGTTTACCAATTTCCGTCCCGTTTCTAGGGGGCTCACAAACATTGCCAAATAAGTACCAATCAACACACTACCGTTGGTCAGGCTCAGCGCTGACCAACGCTTGTCAACACAACAATCAACAGCTTTGTGTGGGAGGGGGGGGGGCGGTCCAATAGACTATTTCTCACAAGCAGCTAATTTATCACAGTAAAATGTAATTCTGGGGCGATTTACTTCTAGATCCCTGATCTTAAATTGTTTAATATAATAAAGATTCGGAACTACAATCTCATAATCTAGACAACCTGTACAAAGGGGAACACATTATAGAGTGTTGGTATTTGTGTATCAATTAAGTAGTATAAAAGCAAAATAAAGGAATATAAGAATCACCCAAATCACTCACTGTAGGAAATACCGTCCTGATTCTCAGCAACAACACCTCTGATCATGAAGCTATTGCAGTAGAATTATCTCAGAAGAGGCTTCCCACCTCCCCCTTGATAAAACTCGTGTTCATTGGAGATTTACAGGAAATTAATAACTCGTTGAAATCATAATGGATGTATCTCCTGCTACTTCTAATCCTCTGTAAAGTTGCAGCTCTTTCCAGTAATGAATCGGATGATACCATTATATATCAAGTTATTCCAACATTATTACTCAATCGGTTAGGTATTGGCTGGTGGTATTCCTAGCATATAATATATGTTTCCAGTCCAATTGAGGGTCTACAAGAAAGGATTTGTGTATTCAGTTCATTGAGTACAGCTAACCATTGCTATTGTACATGCCCTAAGGCCCCAAATAATAAATACAATATCATACATCTAAACATGCTAAATGCCTATATAAATGAGGTTGTTTATAGATTTGAATCTGTCCTAAATTCATATGATCACCAAATATACAGAATATGATATAATATTGATTGCTGGTCATAAATAACCTCAATAATATAATCCAATGCTGTATATAAAAATTCAAGTTTCCCAATTGCGTTTTTGTGAGTACAATCTCTATCGACCTTTATCATTAAGAAAACTTGCTAAAGGTCCTTCTTTCCAACTTGGAGCTCATTCAGTTTTCCCATCCAATCGTCGGTTTCATCAAGAATATAATAATTAACGATAAATCTTTAGATCGATCCGCACTTAGTAGTGGTAGTAAATTTAATCCAGATGGTATTTTATAGTTGAACACTCTTCTCTTTTTCAGACAATCCGAACCTACTCAGAAAGAATGTCATACAAACCGTGGGATTTAGCCACAAAACTTACACGTGCCCAGTGTGGTACACAGAAAGACATGCAACCAGACCATACACCTGGTTCCAATTCTCTCATGATTAGAACATACAATGGTTTGTATTGTAGTCATCTTCTAAGGCATAAGTATAGTTTAACATAGCAGGGATTTTTGTTCACCCTTTGCTTGCATGAAAACTTTCTTTGTTCTTTTTACTTTGGAGAAATATTTTCATGTGTGTTTGATGTCTGCGATGGAAGGTTTCCATCAGATTAACACTTAATTCAGACGCAAATCTAAAACTGTTCAACATTAGTGTTTTGTCAATCCCTTTCCCTGTAATCTTGTCATGTTATAAAGAGATGTCTCAAACATCACCAAGACTTGTTATATCTCCCTGACTCGTGTAGTGAAACAAGCTTTATATCATATATAATAATTTATTGTTATGAAATTAAACATTAGCCCACTTGAAATACGCATTCGCTATGTAGGATTTCCTTTGCAATATTTATATTGAAAAGATTTTCCAGGAGAAGTTTCAATGTCAGGAATTGTCCAGGGTCGTCTGTAATTTAAGTGTTACGGTTGCTTTTCGGGTGGCTGCCCTGAGTTGTCTACAGCTGAATAATGCATGAAGCCTCTATTGTGGAGGAGTATTAATATTCATTCCAATCTAACTGACAGCGCTATTTAGACTGTTAAATTGGATTTCACAGCCTGTATGTCATTAGGGCAAAATGGAGGTGGTTGATGATATAAAAATGGAGGCTGGGTGGCAGAATCAATGTTCACGTCAATAAAGACGGCACAAAACCATATGCTAGAAATGGAGGTCATCGTTTCCAAGCCCTATTGGTTCCTAGTTTCTAATTACAATTTAGATATCAATTAAAATATTTTGCTTAGGTAAATGGAATATATGGTACGGGAATGTCAGTCCATCATTACAGACTTTAGTATATAAATTAGATTAGATTTCTGTATTGGCAAAGCGCGATGAACTTTTGAATACGCCGATAAATCCTAAATCTGATAGCTAAGCCGAATTGCTCAAAATCATATGTATTGGCTTTTTTCATTTTGTCAATTCAATTGAATTAAAATCTATTACTAGTACCAGTCTGTGCTCATGAAAAATATGTTAATTAATAAATTTATGTAATTTCTCCTATAGATCGGGTGCAACAGCCATGTCACCAAGGAAATGCGAGGACAGATATCGATGTTCGCATTCATACACTTCAACCCCCATTAAAGAGTACATCTAGTGTACCGTTACATGTCCGGGGAACTACCACCCCAGCTTACCACCTACACTCAACCCACCCTAAGACAGAGGACGCAAATGGTATAGCTCCCGGAGAACGTAAGAGTTACTCGGGGACCTGCTCAATCAACAGATATGGCCCCTGGAGGACTGTACTTATGTTCGTATTATCCCTTGGATTATCCCAATGGAAGCGACTGACGATTCCCTGCTAGCACAGGTGTGCCTTGGAGGAATGATTGGAGTGAAAGTTATCGAATGAGACAGGTTGAAATATAGACTGGAATGAAATATCTAGACCTGCTGCTTTATCGAACAAACTGAGTGGATTATAATGACCATGATAGTCATGGGGATAAACTGTATTATATAAAATTTATATACGTGTGTCTGTCCAGGGTGTTGTGGAAGGCACACGTAGTGTATGGTGCCTTAGTCTGAGAGGTATTAAATTAATTATATAAACAAATCATCAATGTGTCAGGATATCGACGACTGACGTATATTAAGCTGCCTCAGTGTTTGGAACTCAAGTTATGTAAACATGGTTGTTCTACTACTACATATTTTGTATGTACTCGGTCCACATAACAACCACCTGGAGGATGTCTCCAGGGTGAAGAGTCCTGTCCGGACTGATGGATTTACAGGTGCTAATGGATATCCCGATGCTGTCGATGTGTCTCACGAGCTGGCAAGGAGGAAGGAGGGACACGTTCGAAGGGGTGTATTGGTATCCCCTTCAGTCTACTGTTGCCTAGGCTGCATTTAATGAAGGAAATAATAACTAAGCTTCCACGTACCCAGCAAGGTAAAGGAATGAATAGAGGGTACACCTCAGACTTAAGTCTGTCCACGACCATCGCATGGTGATGAATTGTCCGAGATTGGGGCCTGCACATGACCACACACAGCACAGACCTGCAATCTATGTTCAATACATGATGAATTTACAGGAGATGGACGCTTGGTCATTTACTGCAGTGATTCTATATAAGGAATCATCGTGAGCCATGGGAAAGAGCATATATGATATATTCCCGTCCCTCCTCCTCTTCATCTCTGGGACATTGAGTTATTTATAAGTCGATCAACAAGGCATGGAGGATTGGGAAGTGGATCTTTGCCAAACAGTGGGAACGGGGCAAAAGGACTGACTGGTTCACTGGATTCATATTACGCCTACAGGTCCGTCATAGCTCAACTCATCACAGACATTGAATGCATTATATAATTATAATATATAAAATCGGTCCAAGGAAATGATAAATATTAGTTAAAAAGTTGAACAGGAGGTATGAATTTCCAAGGAGTGGTGAATGGTATAGAGTGCTTTATTGGGCCCTTCACGCTATTTAGAATGGTTTTCAGGGGAGAGTTTATTTTTTCCAGAACATTTCCATGTAATATTTAATTTCATTGAGGGTAGAACTATCACCATGTCGTATGTACATAATATAAGTCATAAGTACTCCGACTTCTAAAGCATTTTATGCCAAAATTCAAATTAATGTGTGGGGAACCTTTCCAGTATGAAGTGAAACCTCAGTAAATGAAGGTTTTCTGTGAAAAAGGCCCTGAGGACACCATGTATTGGGCCCATGTCTCAAGAATAGTCCTACTCTGATATAGATATTGTCTCTCGGACCAGAAACAGTCATACCTAAAATATTATGAATAACAAGTAGGCTAATAGTTTTCACATGACATGAACTTACAATATTTGGGAGCGAATACTATTGTGTGAAGATGGTTGATTCATTCATTCACGAGTGTGCTTATTTCGGCGATTTGCTGACTGTGACCGATCCATTTAATAGGCTGAGCTATATTTCATAGATTTAACGGTTAGGCAAGTTTGGGTTCCATTCCGAATGAACCGTGTTTTATACTCCTAAGAAAAATTAGATGTAAACTTATATTTTTGCCAAATAATTATTGAATTTGTCAGTCAGTACATTTAAACGGATAAAATATTAATCAAAATACTATGCTTAAAGGAAAGACACAGTTATAAAAAGGAACTGACTAATCACTGTCCCCTCCCTGCGAGCGTGATTTGGGTTGGGATGTATTCATTTTTTATCACAGAAAAAGCAGCCCAATTTTGTCCATTGATTTCATACCTTACATAAATAATGGGGCTGTTCCCGGAGTCTGTTTCGTGGCATAAAAACAAACACATAATTATTTACGACGTGTTAAAAATGGATCTGAACGAAGGGAAAGACAAGTTAAAATTCTACCACGCCTATCATGAGTTAATTCACATTCAGAATTTCCATTGCAAATGTATCATTTGAATGCTGTCTCAATGATTGAATGTTTTAACAATAATTGATGATTGAAAATGCTTCTATCCGTCGTCATTACAATATTGATATAATGATAATTGATATCCATATTTATGTATCTTTGACGTGTACATAAACCTATTAACAGACACTGAATTATTATACATTAGTGTAAAACAGTGATGATTACATAGGAATGATAGAGCGATCCGATACAGTACTGCTGATAATGTATAAATCTGTGTTCATACTTGTTCTGATGGTTGAAAGAGCAATGATTAGTGGAAATTTATTCCAAATAAACTTAAGATAAAACCTTACCGAAATCACCATATTTATGTTTGGCTACCAAATGTTATTAGTGCTTATCTGAGGCGTGGCGAATGGTAATATGGACAATTTAGAGGTAACAACTTTTTCTAATATTGACATTAAACTGTCACAAATGTTTATATTCAATATTACCCGATTCTGGCCTTCATTACTCCTAGTTGTTTACGTCAAAAATAATCAATATAACTCTTTATTTTAATGAAATTTTCTCTCAGTTCAAATACTGAATACTTGCGAATTGTCCACAAGTACCATCGATACTAAGAAGAGAAAGTTTTAGCAGAAACAAAATGCTTGTACATATTATAATCATAAGACAAATGAAACGCATGTGATGTCGATAATATAGAATATACCGATTCCTTTGGAGAAACTCTGTGTTCGGTGTCTGGGGTCCTAATCGTGTGTTCTATGCAAGACTGATTTTTGTGAATGAATGTGCTGTTAAACATATAAATCAATCAATGAATTAGCGAGTGAATGTTAGAGACCTTGATGCTGATGTGACTGCCAACAATAAAGACTTGTCGATCTTATTCCTGTCAAATTGAATGTGTTCTGGGTTTTTGCAATTCAGTATCTATACATACCTCGATGAAACATCATATGGTGTCTGGCTTTAATTCCATTTCAATTCAAGACATTCTTCGCCAGAAATCATAAACTCTATTTTTATTATGCGATGTTGAGTATAATAAATTTCAATTTATTATCCTTGCCTTGAACTCTCGATGGGATACACAAGTGAATGGAAAGAGAATTCTTGAAATACTCGCATCCAATGGCTGGATTTAATAGAATAAGGCACATTTAAAGCTGCATTCTCAACTATTACAACAAAGTAAATCTTACCAAGTTACCCATCTTATAACTGATAAGACTGAATCTATCAATATTTTGCTGCTGCTATATGCTTGTACATGAATTTAACGCCAAATCTGCTGAGTAAACACGGCCAACGGTGAGCGATAATAAGTGAAGTCTTCGCAGGAAAGGATTCTCCAAATACAAATTGGGACGTCTTAGAAGCCCTGGCGCAACAACAAGTGGACACAATCCTCCAAAATTGTAGATAAAATGACTTTTAGATGGTTTGGAAAAGAATGTAACAAAATGTAGAAAATATTCAGTTCTTGACCGATGTTAGCTGAGAGTGCAGCTTTAACAAAGCGCAGTTACTAACCTGAGCGAACATAGATTCCACTTGAGCGAGAAAATCTTAGACTCAAGCGCATGGAGATGTTGATGATATAGTCCGTTCAACTGTAAGCCTGTGTCAAAGTACTTGCTTCGAATACTAATACCCTTTACCCTTTTTAATATGCTTAGAGGCTATAAGCTCTAACACTAAAGGCATAGAAAAATGTTAGACGAATCTAAATTTGAGTGTCGTGTTGTTCGCTTGTAGCAGTGGATGACGCCATTGCATTAATACAAAGGCAACACGCTGTGCTCCTAAGCCAATGCTATAGCAGGATTCCATGACTGTTCCAATATAATTTTAATCCACATTGGATAAAACGCTTCCATAAGCTGCAAAGGTAAGATCGTTTCATTGATACCATATACATTATTGATAAGTGCAGGGTAGCTAAAGTTGAAGCCCCGCAACCAACTCAGATAAGGTGCATCCCTGTTGAAACCATGACAATGCGATCTGATGAAGTAAATTATGACAATAACAAATGAATTATGAATATTGCCATAGTGAAATCTTTATCTCATCTCTCTATTAAATTGTGTGTTAATAGCTATTTCCCGGATGATTGCATGGGTGAGTATTTATAGGACTTCAACATGCATATTTGGATATTTGGTTTGCCGTATTTATTTTATAAACGGTTTGCAATGTTATGACATGGTCTTGTTTACAGTAAAGAAAACAATATTTGCCCTTACACCAAGTATTAAATTAATATGCAATCATCTATAGGTCTCTGACACGATCATCACCCAACGTATTATTGCTTATATTTCATAAATAAAGGAAGTATTTTGTTACGACACTTCTGTAATATTATACGTTGGCACTGAAACATGTCAACTGATTTTATTAGACACCACGTGGTGAAGATCAGTTCTAACGTAATAAGCTTAAGAGGTAAATATCATAAAAAGGTAGGATATTAACTCGAAAAACACAGCTTTCAAAATGCACTATTGCTTCAATATCGATATTTGGCTAAGATGCGAACTGAAAATGATATAATAGATTAGTCCAACAGACATTTGGGTAAACTTAAAATTGAGAAACCTAGATCTGTATCGATTGCCAATGTAGATAAGTAAGTTTACATCAAGTGTCTTATGAACAAATTCATAGATTTGTAATACAGTACAACGTCTTTTTAAAGTCATCAAGGGAGATTGAGTGTGTATAGGTGAAGTTGTCAGGAATTCGCCTCAACCAATCTTCTCAAATAACCCGAATTTAAGACAACAATTGAGATTCAAAATACAGTTCAACATGACAAACCAGATTTCTTTTAAATCAAGACCATGTCAAATATATTCAAATCTACCGAGTATTTATCATTGTTTAGCCTAGTTTAACAGAACTTACTAACAGTGTAGAGCTGCCAACTTTACTTTAAGGGGCATTGGAGACATTATTAGTATTCAAGCACCTGTATATAGTATGCCACGATAGTATATATATACTAACTCTATTCTGAGGATACATTTGTTGATCTTCAGCAGCATCATTCCTTTTTCACAACTCTCTAACGACCTTTATAATTTGAGCCATATATTACAATAAAATGGTAAGCTAAGCTTGATGTCATCATATATATATTTATGGAGGCTTTGGCGATACTTGGTTTTGAATTAGATCCTTCGCCAGCCAATTTGACCCCTGGGTACAAATCTCAGAAGTCCGACAGAATTTCATCGATTTTTATTATGCATAATTCAAAACATCATCTATAATAAATTGCATTTAAATAACTTTGCTCCAACAAACATCCCTATAGCCAATGTCCAATTTTGAGGAAACCTACGAAAAGATGTGAATGAAATGTCGAAAGTAACAATCAGACTTGATTGTCATGAGAACAATAGAATTCTCACAAAATTAGGACTATGGTGGGGCGACGTATGGTCAGCCATTTAATTAGTAAGGAAATTGATCTGACCACGGACTTGTAATAAACAGACAAAGCTTATCGTTTTCTGCCTGCCCAGAAATTAATTCATCCCGAGTTTGTGGTACTACCTTTGAAAAGGTTAATAATCAAACCAACTGGAAGCCTCGAAGCCATATGGGTCAATTTCACGAATCACTTTACGTGAATCCAGGACAAAACCAAGCCATGGTTAACAGGTTTCTCTCCAGACAATGCTCGATTGCTGTTAAACCAGAGAGCAATGATGTGAGTAGGAGATCTTGAACATACATCGATGCCTGCCACATAATTGACATCATGACCTGATTTGATGTGTACTTACAAGTTTCCCAATATCACCTTGAGAAGTTTCAAACAATTTAAAATATTTCTCTTTAGCTCTATGTCATCGCTCCACCTTGAGGACAGGCATAAATATATGAATTAAATCAATATGCGCAAATAACTTATTCACATTAGAACGATAGCGCGTGCAGGTAATACCTATAGTTTGGCACCCGGTTCCTTAACAGAGAAGGGGGAAGGGGGAGAGGGTAGGCGGGGAAAGGCCATATACTTTGGTCATTTAAGTGTCATAAACGTCGGCTACCCGATCTCTTAATTGTATGTGGTAAAGAAGATACCGAGGATTGAAGCTAAAACAGGAGGAACTTTCCCCCCAATTGGGTTGAGGGAGGCGAGCCAACCCCATGGCCCAGCTGGTTTTTATGAGGGTGTTAACTGATAACAGGAACTAATGGTATGCCTTCTTTCACACATCGACACCAGAGAGAAATCATCGTTGTTTAATTATCCTGTCATAAACTATAGAAGCCCACCAAGGCTAACACACAAGTAAGTAGTATATGAAAAGTTAGAATAGTGAATGGCGATACTACTACACTAAACAGCTCCACCTCAGAAACTTAACTTGCATATAAAATGCACCGTGCTCCACTTAACCATTTTCTGTGTACATCTTTCGGTTGTATAATCTACGTTCTTGCTATATGGTCTATCAGGATAAAATTAGGACACACACCCGTGGGGATGGGTTTTTTATGATAGTTTCCTTCTAATTGTTGCTGCAGTTGTATAGTTACCTTCTGTGTATTATAAGTAGAGACGAATGGAAGATTAAAATGATAATATATCTTTCTATATGTTGCCTTTTTTTGTAAGATGTATACACTGTCAGAGCTTGCACTGAGAATATTTTAATAATTGCAAAATGTCTTGCTGAATGAATAATATTAAAACAAAACAAACCTGAAATCTGTTTACCTGAGTTTTCTGCAATTCCCTCGCAGATCTCCTATTTAATGTATTAGTTCTCTTCAGCTAAAAATTCAGTTAAACTGAAACTTTTCTGATTTCCCACCAAATTCAGGTTAGGTGGAAGACATAGAATTAAATATATAATCATATATATGATTAGGCGGATTAGGATTCTCTTAATTAAATCGACTTGACATCAATTGATGAATTAACTAATGAATGAAAACCCACAAACCAATTTAAGGGAACCCTTCTTGATTTCTCACGTTTGATGGTCGGAAGTATTCCAAACGGGTTAGAAGCCTCGCTTTTCCCTGGTCCAGATGTGATTGTCAAAAATTCAGGGTGTGGTGGAAGATCGGGAGAGCCCGAGCCACATTAATTACATGACACATGCCAACCATTAATAAAATAAAATTCGTTTTGAAAAAAAGGCTTCCAATTCTATATAATTAAATTAAATAATCTTGAGCATCAAAGTCGAACATAAATGCATGCCTTCATGAAACTCTGAATTTAGAGATCTAGTTTTGATATCTTTATACCTATACACACCAATGCGTGGTATACATATCAGTAAATAAGCCTGCCACCTGTTTTTACCATTTGTACAGCAATTACAACAGCTATACACTCAGATTCCTTCCGCGTTCTCATTTCCTCTTACTACTGCTTCCCATTCCATTAATCTTGGTTGACCTTGGGCTGCGGAAGGCGAGTGAGAAATGCCTGCATGTGACCAAGAGCAATCGTCCAGTTCACTTGGGTGGCGGGCAACTGTGGAAAATGACCCCCAGAGTGTTGATTGCACTTTAGGCTGAAATGGGGCTTCATATCCTTAATTACTATAATTTCGTGAGGCGAGAAGGCGCATAAAAACGTGGAACGGGTTGGGTGGGATTTCGCTAGGACGTCTGCAGGGAATACCTAGAAACCTTGGAAATGCTCCAACTCTGATCAGAATGCAGGAAAAGAAAGGGCACAGTTTCTCAAGTTATCTTAGCACTGATATTTAAAATGGTGCGCGGGAATAACTAACCTTAACATTGTTTGCTGAAATCTGGTTCATTAAAATCATTATACTGATTTATTGGAAGGATGTTTGTTTTGATCGTATTCACAGCGTGTGGTACACATTTATAGGACCTTAATTGTCCAGGAGAAGTAGCAATTTATGTATATATATATACTTAAGGGTTAGATAACAAGGTTTATGGTGATCCCGCTGAATTAAATCCTTTCTACGACCAAGGCCTAGCTGCGGTAGCTGACATAAAACACTGCATCTGGACCGGGGAAAAGCGAGGCTTCTAACCCGTTTCGAATACTTCCGACCACCGAACGTAAGAAATCAAGTAGTGTTACCTTTAGTTTGTGGGTTTTCATTCATTAGTTAAATTTGCCGTTGATAATTAGAATGGTGGTCCACCATTAAGAAGGGGTTTTATTGGCCTACACAGTTTAACAATTAAAAAGAAAATACACATAATTTGTTTTCATGCGTTGTCAAATAAACGTGTTACTTAGCTACCTAAAGATGATGATATAACTGCATACAAGTTTTAATATCTATATCGCAAGATAAAATAATGAGTAATACAATAAAACAGAAACGCAGGCAAATACCATCCATTTATCTATATATCCCTCAATGATCTAAAAAAAATCTTACAAACCCATTCATAATGTTTGTTCCAACTCAACTCGTTCAATCAAACATCAATACAAGAATACATAATAATTATTGCAGAAAGAAGGCTCATCTTGTCAGTTCGTAATTACCGCGACCCCTATTTAGGTGTCCTTTCCATACTTTGAGATACATTATGGGCAATAGGGGCGTTGAATGTGCCACTGTGCATGTTTATTACAGTGCATCATGGGATGGATTCTATTGGAATCTGACATACAAATATCTGGCAAGATTTTTATCTAAAATTGCAAGAATGTTTTCACCAATATCAGAGTTTGTATTTAAATGAGTTATGAAAACCAAATGCATGATGGGAAAGATGGATGCTTGTGTCATGGAAACTGGTATAACACATGGAAATTGACATTAGAGCATTGCTAAATAGTCTATGCTGAACAAGGCATGTTTTCTATAGATTTTAGACTGTTCCATTAGTCCCATATATATAATTCCTTGCGAATCAAGACTCGAAATGGCGGCTGTGCAAATACGCTATTACCAATTGACCTTCTGATCTTTTTGGAATTTACTATTCGATTGGTAGCACTACACCTGAGATTGATTGTCATGAAATGAACACACCTCAACCATAGTGCTTGGCTGCTGCTCAAATTGGCACCACAAACAAAATCGACCAAACAAATTATTCTTACGCATGCCGTTTTACTTCATCAATGTATTTGAAACGTTCACATTAACATTTACTTGACAGACCACCAGTAAAGCATTAAGGGTGGTCTCCACTAGCTGCGGTAAGGTCTGCGGTAAGGTCTGCGGTAAGGTCTGCGGTAAGGTCTGCGGTAAGGTCTGCGGTAAGGTCTGCGGTAAGCTCTGCTGTAAGCCCTGCGATGGTGTTGTGATGGTGAGGAGTGGCGAGGTTCTGCCTACATGGCCAGTGAATCATATAGGTGGTAATCAGTGGAGGCCATACTTTAACGGTCAAGATGCGAGGTTCGTAAAGACCAACACATATTCTAAATGTTTATATACGATACTAAGTTGAATACATACACCAAAACAGGAGATATAAGATAGTTCCAAATCATTGATTCTCGTTGTTAGGATGCGCCAACAATCATGAATTAAAAAGAAAAAGGGGCTATATAATATTGTTTATATTTGTTATTTATCTGGAAGTAAAGCATATGTGGACTGGAACACAATGGTGAGACTAAAGCTAGACGAATGCTAGAGGACTGCGGCCTTTTATTGGGCCACCAAGCGTGTGCCCACGTACGCAGGAACTGAATCACTGACTGCCACTTAAAACCAATTTGTTGATGGATTCGATCATATATTTTTCAGAATCTTCCTATTGCTTTCCTGAATCTATTGTCCTCCGAGAGTCATCCATTCGCTACACTATCACGGCCGTTGTCGTGAAACACCGGTTGGACTCCAAGTCCCAACGCCTATCACTAGCTCCATTCATATGCATAGCTTATCAATGTTTCTGATACCATGGGTAAAATGACAGAGAGATCCCACTTGGAACGATAAAGGTACATATCAGATAATGTGATTCAGGAAATCATCTTATTATCCTAGCTAGCGCTCTTTATGGACTTCGCTTAATATTATTACAGGAGGCTTTTCTGTGCACTCACTCGTTTATTTGTGCAAATCAGCGGGGGTATGTTCATTATGAGTCCTTCTTGTAAATTATTCACGATATGATATGCAACTAGTGGTATTTGATTATCGTTTATATCACTACGTATGGAGATTTAATGGCTGGAGTGAGATGTCATGATAAGGACTGCATCGCAAATCTAGTCCTATCTGCCGTGTTATATATATTTCACAAACTGTCTTTTTACGTGCGCTATACGCGGCGATGCTAAAAAGCATTAGAAATGTTATAAATGTGGTTAAGCTTTTTCTCGCGGAATAGATAGACAGGCACCTATTCTAACAGTAATATTAGAAGTATGTAAGTTCCCAGGGATAATATCTACATTACATTATTCATGTCTATAGTATTTAATGGAGCAGATCACATCACATGGACCATTATTTGAAAGTTTACCACTCATATATAAAGCTAGTATAATTATAAATTTATGTCCACAGACATCTCGACTGTTATTAAATAGCACAAGATATGCATCTCAGTCATTTGTTATAGCCCTGTAGTCAAAAGTTGACCGATATCTTACTTTTGATATCGATTCAACCAACATTATTGCTGAAGTATTTTTCTATTGGGTTAAATAGATCAGATGAAATGGTGTTTGCGGAAAAGCTTGGACCTACATTCTAAGTTCCAAGGTCGCCTAGGGGTTGAGATCCCCATCATCCGGGTCTGCCGTCCTTGCGCTACACGGCACCTTCTTAGGTAGGATCATAAAGGGGAAATATAGGGGGAAATCACTGCCGGCTTTATCGATTCAAACGTCAGGATTTTAGCCACAGGGGGAGGGTGGGGGGCCGCTGTGTTTGTCTTTGAGTTTAGATATGGTTTTGTTTACTCACTGGAATCCTTGCCCGGTGCCAACGTCCATTTTTATATACTACTACTGGCCGTTTCATAGATCGCGTTCCATTAGTGTGGGAAAGTGATAACGCCAGATATGTGTCCATGGGTCGATATAAGCGGTCGCAAACTGAGCGAGTGCATCTTGAAACATCTTTACAACAATATTCGACAGGTTCTTCATCTTTTTCTTCTTTTTTTTCTTTTACAAGATTCAAAAGAGCTTATATGGGTCGGATTTTCAGAAAGTGTACAATTGGCCGCTCTGCACATTTAGGAAACTCTGCTAATTTTGGCTGAAAAATGATGAATACTGGGTACATCTGAGTATATTTGGGATCGCATTGATTTATAGTATCAGTTCTGTTATGTTAAACTGCGTTTTGAAGTTCATTTTTGTCTTAAAAGTGGGTTATTTGAGCGGATTGGTGAAGGCGAATTGTACCTTTTCTGAAAATCTGACCCATACAAGCTTTCCAGAACTTAATTATGGTGGAACCACGCTTGACATCTGAAAAGCATCAGCATATTAATTAATTATTTAATTTATTTATTAAATAGGACGAAGTTCCTGAATCAGTTATTTTATTTATACTGGGTTTACATGGTCCACATTTGAGGTTTTTCCGTATGGCCCAGGCCTAGACCTAGCAGTATCCTCTGCTTAAATGTAGCATCATATTCGATGCTCATTTACGAGTGGCCACAGTAGAATAATTAGACTGAAGCTGAGCGCATATCAAAGTTAAGCAAATACAGGTATTTATTGATTGAAACTAAGCTCAGAAACCGATTGAAGTAAAACGTAAATACAAGTATATGAATCCACTTTAGATGGTGGGGATTTCTCGCTTTTGTGGTGTTCCTTTATCCAGTAATAAAAATGAATTGATGCGGTCGATACATCATTGGCAGTATTTCTTTCACTTGTGAGGCACAAACAACTCCCGAAAAAAATGTACAGCGAAAATCAAATTTTAATATCCATATCTCTCGTCTCAAAATCATAATTTGGGGAAGACATCACTAATTTCCCGGAGACATCGTGCTTATTGTCAGACATTAATAATCTAGGCCCGCCTTGATCGAAGTCGTACAACTAGATTGGAGTGGCTGAATACTTATCAAATCTTCAACAGAAGTGGGTGTTTTATCATTAGTCATTCGCCTTCTCCTGTGAGCGATTTGATGAAAGCTACATAGCAATCTTAATGGCCGAGAATGGTAAAGGCCTTATGGGAGTTCTAGAAAAATGTTAAAAGATAGGTTGGGGTGGATCTGTTGCATGGGATGTGATTTTTGTTGATTGGCCTTCTCTCCTATTACCCATACAAAATTTAATTTGAAACAGCGAAATATAACTTCAATAGTTCACAGTTTGACATGAAAGCATGTTTCACCATTTAGCTACAATGCACGTCAAGTATTATTGTTGGTATTCATAGAGATTATTGTATGCATGAGGTTCTTTACATCTTTCGAAAAAGATAATGTGTTAGATAGGATATCTCAGTACAAGCTACACTACCATTAGGAGAATCAATTATTGGAACACTGGAAGCTATTCTTTGTAAGTATTTAATATATTATCCCCTCAAGAGAATCTCTGAAGGATGGTTCGAAAGCCTATATCTATTTATTTATTTAAATCTATTGCATTTCTTATCTTTCTCCGCCAGAACTTCTAAATGCCTTTTAATGGTACCAACTCCTTGACCTTTTAACATCAATGCGAATATAACTATACATCATGAAAATGTCCACGTCACCGATGTCATTCGATTTTTAGCCTGAATACACTTTTGACATCAATGTGAATACGTGTATAGACGATGTCTATGTCAGGCAGATTTATGTACTGATATTCCATCATAAATATATATCGGTCAGATTTTCAGAAAATGTACAATTGGCAGCTGTACACATTTAGAAAATTCTGTTAAATTAGGCTGCAATTTAGTCAATACTAGGTAAATTCGAGTATATTCGGCATTGCATTGATTCTAGCAACAACAAGATTTCCTTAAATGCTGATAAATGCAGTGTGATAAACTTTGCTATTTCTCCTACGTACAAAACTGATTGTGTCTCCTCCCTGAGACTTGGGACATCCAATCTCATGAAAGTTACAGAATACAAATATTTAGGCTTTTTATTGGATCACTCGCTCTCCTGCAAACCCCACTTGCAAAACCTAATAAAAAAAGTTTCCCTAAAAATTAGACTACTTTATAAAGCGAAAAACTCATTGACCAAAAAAGCACGCCAAGATCTATACAAGATGGCTGTTTTACCACACTTTGATTACTGCGACTTTGTCTATGACTCGGGACCCAAATATCTTCTTCATAAATTACAAGTACTACAAAATTCGGCATTACGTACCATCTTTGATAAAAATAAATTCGACAATGTTACAAATGAACACAAACTCTTAAACATTCTGCCTCTCAGCGACAGAAGAGAAAGACACATCATTGAAATAGCACATCATTTAGCAAAAAATCAAAATAACCTAGATAATAGAAAACTTGGGACCAGGAGTCATGCAGGGGGTCGCAGAAATTTAAAAACACTCACCCCCAGAACAACAAAAATTCAAAATTCTGTTGTATACAAGTGTCAGATTGGATGGAACAACCTCAAGACAGAGGCACACAAAATTGAAGACAGGTTCGCTTTCATCAAATATATTAACCGTACCTATGATTTGAAATGACCGTTTCTTGGGGAGACGGCATAGGGGTTGTTGTAAGGATTATTGTTGTATGTTCCGCGCTTTGTTTCTCAATTTCTTCTCTATTTTTACAATGATACTCAATAATTGTATACCTCACATGATTATACCTTTGCTACCTACACCTTGTACATGCAGCCTTTCATGAGCACACTTCTTTTTGAGATGTGCACATGAAAATTTAATGTTTAATGATTGATGGAGATTTCGAATGAATTAATTAACTAATTGTTTTCTTAATAATACTGTTTAATACTTATAGTGTTTAATATGAGCGTAGCTAGCTTAGTCAAAATGTAACCCAAATGTAACCAAGAAAAAAGGTAACGAAGAAAGGCATGTTCGGGAAGACCTCCACTTGAGAAGAACGCAACCTTTTTGTCAAACACTCTTATGGCAAATAAAGAATTATCTTATCTTATCTTATCTTATCTTATCTTAGCAATCTGTTGGTTAGGTTGAACTGTATTTTGAACCTTATTTTCGTCTGAAATTTGGATTGTTTGAGAAGATTGGTGAAGGTGAATTGTACATTTTCTGGAAATCTGACCCATATAGTCCTGACAAGTGCACCATGAATCATTTAGTGTGACCTGGTCTACACATGGATTTACTATCATTTTAACAAAGTGGTATTTTGCATATCGCAAATTTAATTAAACCTTCATTTGTATCGCTCCCGAATTAAAGTAAATCGTACATTTTACCTTTAAATGGTGGCCACTGGCGATGCACCTAGAGAATATGACTGACGGATGACTAACGGAAACTGTTTCCATTGCACCCACCTTATACATTTAGTACCAATTTTCTGGAGGTCCCATGCCTCTACTGCCTTTGAATAACTGACGCAGATCGTTGCGATTTATCAATTTGTGGAGACCTCACACTTGAATTATGAATACAATTCCAAGATCCTCTTGAGGGACATCAATACAAAGTAGTTCGACTGGTGCAGGTTTCATGGCAGGCCTTGATTGGTTGAATACGACTGTCAGGTGTTCCGGCTATGCAGAGATTTGTTCATGAACTCTCATTCAAGTTGCCCATACATTCACATCTAAACCTACAACCTACAAACTTTAATCGATGATAATACTTAACGACTTGCATACATAAAACGTTAATGGAAGGACAGAGAAACCTTAAAGCCTAACTCACTGACTCATACTATGCTGATTAATTTGGCGGCCATCAATGATCAATGAAAAGAGACAGTAAAAAGGCTTTGTGTCATGTATGAAGGCAGGCAGCATCGGGCGTGCATGCTCGTTTCAATGCTTGCTCTCAAGATTAATTCAAATAAAGGAAATTATCTTAGAGAATGGCCTTACTCTAAACATAGATCCACCTCTCAAGTAGATGTCTCCTGACTAATACACATTTTCCTTTCCAGTTTCTCTTAAAACATTAATCATAGACACGCAAATAAATCCAGTATTTGGAATTTAAAAATGATGTAGCGCAATAGATACATTTATACGATGTTATTCGTTATTTCAAGACGGTTTCACATTCCAAATCCTACACAAAAAACCTTTCTTATTATAGAAAAAGCCAATTCACCGATAGTAAAGCGAAAACCTCCACAATTGGGGAGGGTGGCCTGCATGGCTGCTTGATAATATTTTACTCATTGTCCAAGAATCGGTTATAACAGAAGGCACCCGGCTATAGCTGGACATCTCGTGAAACAGGCTTGTGGACATAATCCCTGAATGGCGGAGATACATCATTGGCCTCAAAGCTTTATTAGTGAGAACCCTGAAAATGCGGACTCATGAATGTTGACTGGGACTCCTGGCACTCTTCATAGCTCTGTGGGGGACCTTAACCAAATAAATCTCCAGTATATGGCCAGAATGTCCCACTGGGGAATTTGGATCATTTCAAAGTCTCGCAGAGGCTTTTGTATGGAGATCATAAGGTTGGTCCCTGTTGACGCCTGTTGCTGCCTGGACGTTTCCCGAGTGGAGGCAGTCTAATCTCAGCCCTGAAGATTTGCTCAATGTAGCAGCACATTTCGCTTGCTATACTCTAATTTATATCTATATTCTACGCCTGAATTATTAATTCCACTTTATAACAACAAAACGATATATTTATAATCGATTCAATAGAGTTTTCAAAAGCTTTTCAAATGCAACGTTTAAATTCAGAGGGAAACGAAGTGATGCGACTTAAGGCCACTAGGAATAAATATAGATATATTATTATAATGTACTTAATGTATAGTATGTTTATTGGATAATTTCTATAGAAAAGAGTCAGTTGCAATGCCCAGAAAATTAAGAGAATAATCTCGATTATAAATTCATGAGAGGCCGATTGATGCAAGACTGTATTTCAATACGACGGGATATATTCTAGTAATAATTTTCAAATTCGTTAATTGAAAACATTGCGCCATTCTGAAACTGTGCACGTATATACATCAATGCGAATATCATACTATTTCGAAATATAAATGGGTTCCAGTAAAACTGACAGTTATTACATGGAGTTCAGGTATCAGTAAAATAAGATAAATTACAATTTGTTAAACACCATGCATGATGATGGTGTTTGCTTATAGACAAGTCCCATTTTATACAAGTAAAGCTCTTATCTATTTAGGCAAACACATACTGGTATTTTAGTTTTCTTTTTCTGAACATATTTTTATTCAGGTATTGTGAATCAAAGCACCTTCACTCTGCAAAGCTGGGTTCCACTGCTCGGTTACTTCTCCCGCTTCTCCTCCCGCTTCTTGATTATGGAAGCGGGAGGAGAAGCGGGAGTAGTAGCTGGCCAGTGGAACCCAGTCTTTAGAAGTGTTTTTTGTTATTATGCCCTGAATCATCATTCTTCTAAAGCTTTATGAGGATTTTCCCGAGTTTGATTTCTAACTAGAGAAAGCATTTTAAATAATATGTTTTACCTGTTACCCATTCACAGCATATATATATATGTGTTTGTTCTCTTCAATAAATAGGGGGTATGTATACTGGGCCGGTCCCTTGTCTTAGCTTCCAGGACAGCAAGCCTCACTGTGAAATTGGGTCATAATTTGAATAAGGCATAATGTGAGTGTACAGTCCACTAAGGGACCCGTGGCTAATCACGATGCTACATGGAGAAGTGACATGTCACAGCAAACTTCCGGCAACACAGGAAGGAGAATGAATAGACGCCAGGATCTGCCATCTGGTGGCCAAGGAGGGAACCCTCAAGGGTCAACTAAAGACCTTATTTGGCTGACTGCCAGCATTGAAATGACTAAAAAGCCTATTTTTTTGCCTACGTCACCGCATAGATTCTGGGGAAGGCTGGCTGAGGGGATGCGCAGAGAGCTAACCTCAAACGGTAGGGTGTGGCGGTGATTTATCGTCAAATCGGTAGCTTAGATCTTTATTAAATCCCGAGTCTGACTTCTTATTTTGCGATATTTCTGTAATTCAACAGTACTAAACGGGGGGACATTTCACTATGCACAGACCATTGCAATTCTAACACTGGCGTTTTAGATCATCGGAAACAAACTTGTCCTAACTATCTGAGATACTTATTCTAAGCATGGAATATAGGCATGATGTAGCACTGTGGATATTTTAATACATGGTGGGGGGTGAGTTGACGTGTAATCTATTTAAATCCCTACCGGATATTTTTCTAAGGCGATTAATGTCAATGTCTCATGAACTATAATATATGGGGAATATATATATTGAGGTATGAAATGGTATGAGTATGAGTGATTGGATATATTTGTCGGCAATTCGGCCCAAATATTATCATTGCCATGTATTGCCAGAGCAACTGTATTAGGAAAGCTAATGATGCTATGGTAATGATAGATGCATCTGACAAACCAATACCTGTGGAATCACGATTTTAAATCAGACTTCCTCACAAAATAATTTACAATATTCATTAGAAAATATTAGAAAACAAAGGTGGAGCTGAACAATGACATTATTTGTAAGACTGTCAATTACAAGTCATATCTCCAACAATAGCAGTTAATATTCAGTAGAATGTTGAAGCAAATAATCCAAGAATGACAATTTAACTTCATATCCTTTTATGATGCCAGAGTCTTAATATATTCCTCAGCACCCAATGACTTCTAATCCTTCCCGTCCCTTTATACACCACACAGATAGACTTTGATTAAATCCACTTTCTTTTGAGACACGATATGTTATCTGAAGGTTGTTACTAATGGCAGATACATATCCTTTGTGTGGTTTCGTATGATGGTACTGCAATTAGAGCAATGGGGCAACGTCAGCACTTTTAGCATAGCTTTTGACATTTTCATAAATTGTTTTTTCTCAGAAACGTGATCTTAAGAAGCCAAGGTCTTTGTTGAAAAGAAAGGAAATTATGGCCAAATTACACTTGATTATTCTGAATAATTTTTCAAAGCAATCTTCTGTAAAACGGAAAGTTTGTTTTAGTTGAAATTGAAAGGTTAATGAAATCATTACAAAAGAAGGAAGCCTTTGTTATCGCATGATTTTGAGAGTAGTCGAAAGAATATTAATTGATTTTCTTTTTCATTTTGTGAGGAAACGCTATTGATTTAATCTGTGACTGTGCGCAAAGATTCAAAATATAAGACAAATATGTTTGAAAATCCATATATCATATATTTATAATATATCAAGTTTAAAACGAACGACTATCGACTTCTCTTGACATACTTTGATTCAATCAGAGATTTGATTAGATCAACTTTCTTTTTATAAACGATATGCTATCTTATCTTGATCCCGTATGTTTATCTCTGATACGATGATACATATATTTGGTCCTTGATTCATAATTTTGGGACTGCGCCTCTGTCAAAGACTATATTTCACGCACTATATGTACCCAATATTGCTAGTGCTCTTTGTGAAAATAACCATTGATATTCCATTGCTTCTACCTTAGCAACAAATGTGGCCTATAGAGTATCATCACAGTGTGTGGTCCTATAATAATATAAAAAATACACATCTGTCCCGCGAAGGTTATCCAATCACGACTTCTCCCATTCCACACAGTCAATATCCGGTACCTTTCCCTCAGACATGTGCACTTACTGACGAAACCGGAAGCTGTAAACAGCGGGAGTCACGTGGCATGCGCTGGCTATTTCTCAGAAAATGGCCGACCGAGAAACCGAGCAGAGTTTTGGGTGCGGAATATTGGTTTTCATTGTGTGTGCTTTCCTAAAGCCAAGTTATTGCTGTTTGCATTTTGCCCATTTTTCAATATATATAGCCCCGCATTTACAGCTCTACGGAGAAACCTTTGTTGATCCATGGTACTGCATACATAAAAAGCTTCCTTTTTTGAGCTCTGCTTTAGAATGTTCTATGGAAACAAATAGAACCTGAATTTATTATAGATCTATTCGCCTTGATGTTTCTCAAGACTAGTTGAGCAAGAAAAGATCGACTACATTGCTGCCAGTGCAAAGGTCTTGACCAAATTTTGAGATCGCCTAGATCCCACAAATTCCCTTCCTTTGACCCATAGTTTCCAGGATGAGCGTCCACCTTTACGAATATATATACATTAGGCATGAATTACTAGAGAATTGATGATGATATACTATGTTTAGGATGTATTTATGAGAAGAACCCCACACGAAGATTTATTTGCAAATATCTAAAAGCAACTCGGCGAACAAAGTCCTGGTAGTGTTTAAATAGCAAATGGCGGAACCTATTAAACCCAGCAGGGCCCTAGATATTGTGACAGATTGAATTGAACTTCAATAATATTTCACCATCAAAGAAGAACACCTGGGGTACATTTCTCTTCACCACGTTCTCACGCCGGCGAACATTTATCAATTGTTTTCACACTTCATTAATGCCTACCAGGGCAAAACAGAGCGAGTCGAAAAACAGAATCCTATTGATCAATCGACTAAAAAGTGGCCATTTCACAAACCAGTGCGTCCCTCTAACCCATTCAGTGAGACATTTAACCAAATTTAATTACAGAAAGCAGTTAAATCATTACTCGCCAGTAATGGGTGCATTAAAGAAGGCAATATATATTGGTTTGACTGAATGTAATTTAACGATTTTCTTTTATTATTTCAAGGAACATCTGTTCGATGCAGTGCTCTTATTTACAGCACCATCAGGATAAATGTATATTTTAAATATAATCATTAACATGAGAGAATCCTGAATACCAAAATAATATAGGATGATTGATGAATGATAACATATAAATAGATATGGGATAGATCTATAGTTTTCCTATTCAAACTGGGCAGTTTAGAGACATAACATGGCGCTCTCCTTATGAATATTCATCCGTAAATAGAGTCATCATTGCAGAAACCATGCATCTATCAATAAAGATGTCAGTTCTGATATATCGGAAATACAATAGGAACAAAATAATTTAACACTGCTTTTGTCCGTAATAGTTTTATTCTATTGCATTGAGTCATGGGGAAGATAAGCTTGATAATGTCCTACGACCGTCACACCACCATTAGAAAAGAACATTGCTCACATTACTGACAAATTTATCCAATCTAGCCAACAATTCCTAGTATCAGTCTAGAAGGGATGCCCGGACCCTTCAGTCTCATCATCCCATGATAAGCAAATTGGCCTTAGAGAGGCAAAGCTGGCACATCCGCCATGTTTATAGGAGAGGAAATCTTACTGCACACCAGGTAGGAAGGCAAAAAGGGACATAGAAATTGCTTATTCTTTTTACAGCAATCCCTTAAGTACCCTCATTGTTTTCGCCTCTGTGGGAAATCCAGGTTTAAAAATGGTAGTTAAGTTGAGGTGTTGTCTGCCTCTATACATGCCACAAAATATCATAGAAGTTCTCGGCAGCTAGTGCGCAAATGTTTATCACATTGAATAATTTTGCCAATTTGAGATAGCTCTCTCCAATTTCCTTTCTATAGAAATTCTAAAATAGGCAGACACGGAATAAACGAGGCTATGTATTATATGACGGTTATAATAGTTCAAATTCGACAATACGTACGTGTACAATAAATGCCTTATCAATTCTGTCCTCACATTGTATTTACTAAATTTAGTATAAACCGGTCTTATATCATTTAACAAGGTTATTTCTTTCAGTCGCTGAATCTAAGCAATCCTCATTGGGCATCAGGATCAAACTGACCTACATGGAACCTAAACCAGTCCATAGATCAAATATCCAAGTAAATCTCAAAACAATATAGGGAAGAGTATTTTAATACAAAGGCTGATAAGGATATATTATATGTAGCAGCATTTATAAAGGACTTCTCGCACATGACCAATTAATATTAATATAGATGATGCATCGATTGCAGATAGTTTACATTGCTTGTAATTTTCCTTGTCTAGAAGAACCAACGAGAATAAAATGAAGCATCGGTTATTCTTGTTGCAAGAACTCACGCACACTCCCCCTCCCCCACCCCTCACACTCCCATCACCCTCAATTCTCGCCTAAAACACCGCCACGTGCGTGATTTAACAATCGGCACTCCAAAGGCCTGCATGTGGTTAGTAAAGAGCCGGACCCAGCTCACAGATGGCACAGTGAAAACATTTTGTGAAGAAGTGAAAGAAGGAACGGCCGCGACTGATTTGTTGTGATTTGGTAATGAATAAAACAAGGACACAAACTCATCTTCTCATCCTCCTTCATTTCTCCGTGACAGCAGAGTGGCGCCCTGCTGTCAGCTCGGTGATTAGTGATTGTGACAGTCACTTTGCACAGTGGCAAGGTGTCACACAAAACTGTCCCCACCTCCAGCGCCCGGTGCTGTGAAAGATGGATGAGTCACAAATTGGTTAAATCATTCCCATTACAATTTGACAGATCCAAGATTTTTGCAAGACATGACGCTCAAATAGGTTTCTTGAAACAAAAAGAAATATACCACATTATGATATATACAGCTTCATGTAGGCCTATGGGAGAATTTCAATTACGTAATGGTGATTGCTTCTGTGGAATTTCGGTGTTGCCTTTTCTATAGTTATAGTCACTTACATCAATAGTTCAGTAATGGATTTGGGAATATTTCACATAGGTACTATTGGTCTTACATAATACCATAATATAGCCCCAAATTGGAATCTGTACATATCAAGAGGGTGATCGAATTATTTTATGCAGTAAAATATTGCCATAGCTGTTCCCTGGTAAATATTGTCCAGATCTACCTGTAAAAGCCTGAGCCTATTCTTTACTTTTATCGGAATTCAAACTCAATGTATATAAAGACATGCCTGACTTTCAAAGCATGTCGTTCCTGCTGACCACTAAATTAAAACCATTCATGTCCTATTGACCAAAATCCAGGGCACGACAACGGGAGTGTAAGTAATACACCAATTGACTTTCTAATATCTGCAGGTACTATTGGCCTTCCATAATACCATAATATAGCCCCACATTGATCATTCAGATTGCCATATTATGAGGGCAATCCATAATCAAGACAAATCCTTCAGTCGCAAATCCCCAAGTAATGGAAGCGAATTTAATTTTACTGTGCCAAGCGTTAGTTGTAGGAGGGAGCCGGGATTTGAGATGAACAATGAAATTATGACCTTTTTAGTGATGGATTTTTCATCATTCTCAATCTGGATTTTCTCCACTGCTACGGTTATATATTGAATTGCTCGAAGTTTCAAGTCGTGTTACATGTTCTGACCCATAATCTATCGCATTCATAGACTCTAGTCGAAAGGATCAGTATGCGCGCGGAAGTCTGAGTGCAATTCAATTTAGGGCTTGCGGTGACAGACCAGAACATTAAGGGCCGAGCCGAAGATAGAAAGCTGGCGTGATACGAGAGAGATCATGACACACACGAGATTGTTCTTTGAAACAAGACCCTATCGGACTGCGATAGAATATACTCAATAGTTGATACAACTCGACAATGTTAGAGAAAGTAATTTACAGCGAATGGGATGGCATCAAACGAATGATTTATAAAGATTAAGCAAAATTTATTAATTTGTTGCAAAGTGCTTCCAAATAATTTCCCTGGCTAGACTGCTAAAGGATTAGCTTGTACTAAGCAGGTAAGATCAAATAATAAAGTTTAGATATGAGCTTGTAAGGTATTATAGTTCAGTCGTTCAAAACAATATGTAAATCTCAGGCCCTTTAATAAGAATAAAATCGAATGAATGACAATATATGTGAAGCGGCCAGAAAATACCTTTTAAATGCAAACCTTATCTAAACAATAACATGGATTTATGGGCGTTGTTTTTTTGTTTTAAACTGGAGTAATTCATGTCTATAACGGTGATCCTGATGGAATTCGCGTGAGGAAGCGAATAAACACCGACAGGAGACCCCGCTCTGCAAAAAGGGGTCTTATTTAGGGTGTACATAAGACCTATTTTTGCAGAGCGGGTCACATACTCTGATTGTTCTATTTCCAATAAACAAACACTGAACAATATGCAACAGTACACCCCGAAAAATGTGACATGTGTGTAGGGGTGGGTGGGTGTTGCTTTGCGCTCTGTACATGATGAAATGGTGTTGAGATAAAGTATTAGTTGTATGAAAGTAAGCGTCACTTTGTGGAAAGGGTGGGAAATATTAACTAGAAGAGTTGGGTGTAGGCGCTCGCAGTTTTGCCTCGCTATGACGAATTAGCACAATAAGAACAAATATAATATGACAATAGTGAGTAGTATATGGAAATGTGGGCGCAAATACTGTGCAAAGCCTCACTACAGTGTCGGGTTCAACAAAGCATATCAGGTTCCATTTAGCCTGAGTAAAAGTAAGTATTCGGGTTTCTGTCTGGTATTGAATACATGAAGTTCCACGAACACAATACTAAGAAAGAATAGGTGGAAAAACCGCAACAAAACGCCCATCTAAGGTTGGTCATTTCTACCGATACATTTTATTTTAAATCTCAACGTTTCGGCCGGGTCTGGCCTTCGTCAGGAGAATGTTGAATACTAAGAAAACTGACACTTGATAAAGACTTGGTCATCTCGGCTTTCCATGGCCATAATAACACGAATGTAATTCATGATATATCCCATTCAGATATATAGCTGAGCAGGAGGGGGCGTGGCTACATCCCAGTGACCATGACAACCTGAACTACCATCCAATCAGACTCATCAATATGTGAGCCTCAATCGAACATAAACATAGGTTACTTTTATTTCCCCCATCTTATCTTGAATCTGATGGCCCAGGCGGTCACCCCTTTCATCCGAGGTTGTTTGACCCTTCTTAAAGGGCCTTCAGTCTCCCCGCTCATTTTCTGTTTGGAGGTGCTAGTGGAGTTTCTTTCACTATTGTTTAAATATTGCATAAATCTGATTTATAACTTGACAATCAGGTTCAGAACATCTAAAGCTCGGGACTTGTACATCTCATGTGTAAAAATAAAATAAAAATGAGCAAGTATGATGAAGTAATTCATTTGTTGACTAATTTTCAGTCAGTTTTTTTTTCATTTGATCATATCCAACGATTTGATTTGAAGCATATAAAATATATCAATGTGTAGCCTACTCATTTTCCCATCCATAGGTCTGATGGTAGTTCTTCAAATCAGATTGGACCAATGTGAAATGCAATGATTAGTGAGGCAGATATGTAACAATATTCATAACAATCGTGCATTTTGTCATAAAAGCATGAAACTTGGTATAGTTGTAGATCATGGTCCCAGGATTATTTTCAGATATGGCGCCATCTTGAATTCTTATTATTATGGCCGTGGCGGCCATTTTAAAAATGGCCACCACCAAATTAGAGGAATAGTCTGGGAATGGGTTAAACTATGCCAGAAATCCCAGAAAAATTATTTTCTTCTCTTGATTTATTACATATGGGGTCCCTAAATCACATTGCAATGTGAATTTAAGTTTGTGACATTAGGCAATACGAGATATTCAAGATGGCTGCCACCGAACCCCGTGGATCTGCAAATAGGCATATCTCGGCTTCTATTGGGGATAGAATTATGTTCTAGATGTCTAAATATATGTTTATTCAGTCTAGGAATTCGATAAAGACATTCAAAAGCTCATTAGAGCAATAGTTCCTGGTAAGATTTGCATTCTGATCTAAAATAATTCAAGATGGCCGCACCACCAAATCCTGAAAATCTATGTTCCAGCATATCTCAGCTCCTAATGGTGCTAGGAATATACTCAAGGTGTCTACATAGCGTTTCTGGAGCCTAGAAAGTCAATGGAGTCATTGAATAAGTCATTAGACCAACATTTCCCAGTGAAAATAGTATTTGCTGTAAAACAAATCAAGATGGCCACCACCAATCAAAAGTGAGTACTCTTCAAACTTTCATACTACTTAAATGGAAGAAGGGTTATTGAAAATACTCTGCTAGTGAACAAGGCCAAGTGGCACAAATACTGCCTCTCAAAGTTTGCAAAGTTAGAGAGTGCAGAAAAAAGGGCTCCTGAGGGGGGGGGGGTCTTGATTTCTCTTATCACTACCAAGAAACAGCAATTGTCATTTGTCACCAAGAAAATCCTCTTGTCGTTTGTCGCTTATTTTTTTGTAATATGGACAATTTTTGTTATTAAGGTCTATGTTGATTTGTTGCCCATGCTGATTTGTCTATCTAAGAAAAGGCCATGTCGATTTGTCAATTTAAGGCCTCAAGTGCCCTAAGAAAGGCATGCAGTAGTCTCAGGTCCTGATCTTGATACACCCAGTAGAAAGTATAACCATGAAAGCTGTCAGCCAAATATACCTTTGCAATGTGTATGCTTTTTCTGTGAGGATGTATCTGCTACAGAACCACTTCATGAAGCATCTGACGACCTGGTAGGACAGGAGACTAAGTAACATGCTTCCTGTCTTGCTGCACTGTACAACAAAACAGCAGCTTTGCAAGATCACACTGACCAAGAGGATCAAACTACCAAGGCCAGCCATGACATTGCCCTTGCTGAGCTGTTTTCATATATTGAAGAAGCCAGAGATGATGAGAAGAAAATGGTCTTCAAACTTTCTTATTTAACAGCCTATATTCAACCCATATGAATGGACTGAGAGCTCATGAAAATCCATATACATAGCACATCCATAGTTCTAGGCTTAAAAAATGGATTCTTGCTCACCATTCTGGCCAGCTCTGCACAAGGTTTGTGAAGACAACTACAACAATGAAGCCATCTGCATGGCAAAGGCTGCAAAAAAGACTGAGCGCAGGAACATTTGTGCAATGTAAGGTACTTTCAGTGAATCATTTGACCCAAGATTTTCAAAAGAAAAATGATAAAGGGCTAATGAGCTTGAAACGTCAGGCCCCTCAATAAACAAACCTACAACTTATGCTCCTGTCCCTGTCCTCATTCTGTTCTGGGTTAAAACTATACCTCGATATTTTCAAAAGAAGGCAGTTCCCCAGTCTCTGTTGGCATTGGTGTCAATGGTCCTGGAGGGAGTCATGGAGGAAATGGGTAACCCATTCCTGGAGGGGGAAAATGACCTCCTGCTACTAGACACAGGAGACATTGTGGACCCTGTAGTATCATATTTGGTCAGCTCAGTAGAAGAGATAGGTCAGCAACAATTTGAGTTATATGTAGATAGATTAGTAGAACAACGAATTCCTATCATGGAGCCCATGGCTTTGTTCAGTAGATCACATACCAGGGATAAATCAAAGACTATTTGCAAGTTTCCTCTCTTAAGAATAATTGTTCCCTCTCCTCATTCCTGTACATTCCTGAGTTGGCAACCTGGAAGAATTCTTTCATCACAAAAACCAAGCATGTCACCCCCTCCCCCCCCCCTTCACTATCCCAGCTTAGTAAGCTGAGATCAGGAACAAAATCTAATCCCCTTTTATGTTTGGAAGGCTATTGCACAGTAAGCAAAGACAATTTTCCAGTAACAAATGTTGATGTTGCTGCATTTGGAAACTTTCTCAAACCAATGCCTTGTAAAACATTCAGTGAATACGCCTGGAATGTTGTATGCCCATACATACAAGGCCAACTTTTGCATACTGATTTGGTGTTTGTAATATGGAATCAGTATCAAGAAAAAAGTCTGAAGGCCCAGACCAGTAGTAAGCGTGGCCAGGAAACTGGTAGCAGTTCCTCTCTGTTGATGCCAACAAAACAGAGTTGTTTGCTTTCTTGGAAGAGCATATTTCTCAGCTGGAGACTGACAAGCAGGTTGTTACTACCTATGGAGCATATATGTCTTTTGTCATCCCTCACAAGATTCAGCCTACTAGCTCCTTGCACTCATGAAGAGGCAGATACAAGAATGATCCTGCACCTGACTGATGCAGTCCATCAAGGCTTCCAAAAGATTCTCCTCAGGACAGTTGATACTGATGTTGTTGTCCTGGCAGTGGCAGCAGTAGCCAAGACAAGAGTAAAGGAGCTGTGTCTCACCTTTGGAACTGGTCAGCACTTTTGATATATAGCTTCACATGAGACCTCTGCTTCTCTTGGACCAGACAAATCCAAGGCCCTCCCACTTGTTCATGCCTTTACTGGCTGTGAAACAGTATCATTCTTCAGTACAAGGGGGAAAATACAGGATGGGAGACATGGAAGGCATTTGATGAGGTGACCTCAACATATCTTGCATTGTCAACTGGACCATCTCATACATTGGATGCTCAAGTGGCTGTGCTGGAGCAGTTCATAATCCTGCTCTATGACCATACAAGTTTTCTTGTTTTTTTTGTTTATTTTAATGATTTTATATATACTTGGGATGAAGGATCCCCAAATTGGGATTTTCATCAGTCCCAAGTCTCGCATTACACAATTTGATTATCAGAAGTCATTTATTAATTTGATATAATCATAAGGAAAATCTTAGAAGTAAGGATCAAATACCCTTGCCACTCGGGCTAAATTACAGCAGAGTGTTGGTGTTGTCCAATACAGAATAAATGAAGTATAAATGACAGATGAGAAAGGACATCAATGAGGCTATGCAAGGGTTATTTGCCAAGAAAGGGTGTTCTATGGAAGCCATCCCTCCAACTTGCAGCATGCATTGTTGCAGCATACATATATATCTCAGGGCTGTGTACTAAGGAGGACACTGCTGGGGCAAAGCTCTTGAAACATTTCCTGATTTACCATCTCCAGGAGACTGGGGATGGAAAGACCCAAGTGACTGGAAGCCATTTTGGACAGCTTTGCCTGAGGCTACCACTTCATCAAGGAAGCTTGTACACTGTGGATGCAAAAAGGGATGTCAGGGCTCGAAAAAATGTTTAGTTACCCTGGGCAACTAAAAAATGACTCTGGGCAAGTAAAATTTAATCTTAGTTGCCCAATTGGGCAAGTGAAAATCTCTATGGTGCCGATTTCAAACCCATGTTGTGATGTATATTTACATAAAACAAGATACATACATATCAGTGTGATTTCGTTTATAATTCTGCCAATAAATTTGGGCAAGTGACAAATGATGCTGAGCAAGTAAATCTTGGCTGCCACTTGCCCAACTAGATGGTCTACAGAACTGGGCAAGTAAGTTGGGGTTTTTTCAAGCCCTGGATGTAGAGAACATTGTAAATGAAGAGTTGACTGAAATGAGCTGCATTATGTGAAGGCAGTGGTAGGGAATGTGATGTAGATGACCAGAAAGAGAAATGGTAAAAGGTAACCTGATAGAAATGATATATTTACACCAGGAGACTATTTTCTCTGGGAAATGTTGGTCCAATGACTTATCTAATAGCTCCATTGAATTTCTAGGCTCCAGAAACACATATGTAGACATCTGGAATATATTTCTAGCTCTGTTAGGTGCTGAGATATGCTGGTATAAAGATTTGCAGGGCTCAGTGGTGCGGCCATCTTGAATTATTTCATAACAAAATGGAATTTTTACTAGAAATTATTGCTCCCATGAGTTATTGAATGTCTTCATCGAATTCCTAGACTAAATAAACATATGTTCAGACATGTAGAACATGATTCTAGTCCCATTCGAAGCAGAGATATGTCTATTTGTAGATTTACGGGGTTTAGCGGCGGCCATTTTGAATATCTCGTGTTGCTCCATGCCAGGAACTTCAGACTGCACAGTAATGTTATTTAGGGACTCAATAGATAATAAATCAAGAGAGAGAAAGACTTTTCTGGGATTTTATAATTAGGTTTCCCCCTTGCCAGACTATTGCCCCTTATTTGGTGGCAGCCATTTTTAAAATGGCCGCCATGGCTGTAATAATAATAATTCAAGATGGCGCCATATCTGAAATTAATCCTGGGACACTAATCTACAACTCTACCAAGTTTCATGCTTTTATGACAAAATGCATGATTGTTCTACATATCTGCCTCACTAATATTTCCATTTCTCTGTATAAATTAATCAGTTGAAATTTGCCAGAACTTGTGGTTTTTATAGCATTTTATGGCCTTTTATGGTCCTTTCCCCGATTTTCTCCCCCAGACCCTTTACTGTGGTTCACAGCAGGACCAAACAAGCTCGAGTATAGCATTGGACATAGTCCCAACTCTCTTTAATTTACTCTCGTTGCTTTTATATAGACACTGGACAGTATGTTACATGAAAATAAATATTATGTTTTGCCAGACTCCTCCTCTATATATATATGTCATTTTGAGTGTTTGTCAATTACTCTCTTATCATATCAATTCATATAACTAGGATATACACTTGAATCTTCTACTAATCCCAGGATATTGGCGTCCCATCAACATCACCTCATAGAATCGTTCCTGGATATCAAGCAACTAGATACTGTGATATTCACACTACCTATACATCATTACAAACCCATATATAATGTATCTTCATTACATTTGTATGATAACCGTGAGTAGTATATGGAAATGTATGGACAAATATACTAAACCACTGTTCAACAGAAAAAAACGCAATATAACATTTTGTTGCAACTTTGCCTCGTGGAAGAACATGGTTCAGTGAATCAAGAAAGCCAATAAACGTATCCATTTTCCCCACATACTTCAATGGTAAAATTTGGTGGTCCCTAAAATGAAAACAATATATATATTCAGATCCATTTTCTTGTTTAGCTTTTTGTTATCACCCAACCATGTTCTTTTTCAAGACAAAGTTTAAAGAAAATATTGTGAATCCTCATTTTTCATGCATTAGTTCCTTGAACTCCCGCCTACAGCAGTGCATATGGCGGTGGCTTATCCCTTTAATGGTATCAAATGTACGCATTTTTAACGCACAGCTTAACCTAAGATAAGGTCTTAACCTCACATTTAACACGCTAAATTGCACACGATGGTTGAATGGTGCTGCCTTTAGAAACAGATTCCAACCTCCCTTGAGAAATATGCTATCAGCATTAAGAGTTCCTCAGCAAGCAAGAGAGCTTTAGCTGGGATCAAATCCCTGTTAACATGAACCTTCCCGACGGGGAAGATCCCTCTACTGGCCGAGAATTGTCGCTCTTTCCTGTACTTTATAGGAGAGGGGAAACGATACATCAACCTAATGAAACTCAAATACCGAAACCACTGTCAATTGCCTCCAGTGCAATTTCCAACTTCGTCATTTGGTAATTACCTTAGTAGATATTTGTGAGAGGGCAAGGGATAGACCCTGAACTGCACTGTGAATATTTGATCTTCCAAAGCAAATATCTTACCAGCGGTTCATGATATTTGGAGATCTGAAAGCCAAAAACGTTCTATAATACTTAAAAGGCCCCGACACTATTGGAATAAACGTATGCCTTCGGTAACATTACAGGACACATAGAACAACATGACAGATATTCCCACAGATCTTTATATAGAGCAGAAGTAAGTTTTAAAGTATTAAGGAAGCATCTACTCTATCATTATCAATCGGATTCCTGTGAGCCTAGCAAATCTCACTGCGGTGATTGCTGACTAGAACGTCCTCTTCAATTGTGTCTTGGCTTATGTGCTGAAATCTTTTTTCACATGTTTTCTCCGAAAGTGATTAAGGTTTCGATGTTAATCATGGTGATAATAATGTGGTTAGAATTGCTGACAATGGTCAACTTGTATGCCTGAAATTAAGGAGAACAACAATGGATAGAGAATCTTGCCAACTGAAAAAGGTAAGAAATAAAGTGTGGGGAATACTTCAATCTGCAGTGCATTCTCAATCCGAATATGATAAGCACTGGAGTGCAGCTGGTCAGAGGAAATTCAATGACCTGATCCTACTTCAAATTATTGTATAAACAAATAACAGCAGCAGGATGTGATAAATACAGTCCTATAATTTATAATCCTATTAGAATGCAGCTTTAATATTTCCTTTCTTAGCAACTTGTCCGTCCTAAGCAGCTGGTATTTATAAGTATATTTTAGGAATTTGCTATACAGACAACGCTAATGTTTATTCCTACCTAAGCAAGAAACAATAGCTTAGCAAAGAACTTACATGTATTTGAACTAAGGATTTCTTAAGTAACAGGCCCCAGATACATTCGGTTTAGCTTCTCACCCTCTGCTACTGTAGTCTCACTATCGGGATTCTGTTCACCTTTATTGGTAGAAGGCTCCTTCTAAATATCTGATGAGAGAGTAATAGTGTTATCTTAGCAGCTGCATGTATCCCTATCATGTGATAAGTCAGATTCTCTCCCTATTTTCCTCTCTTATCAGCAGGGAGTTAGAAACATATACAATATATATAATTCTCTGGATTTCTTTTGTAAGATTTAGCCACGACACGATGATTGACACGAGTAAGGAAAGGGATTCTGTTTTAAGAAATCAAGCGTACTGGCCAAGGGATCTGACATCTTGTTTTACCAAGCTTACGTCTAGTGCATAGGTTGGGTATCATATTGAATTCAAACTGAAAAATTCGAAATAATATTGCAAGGTAATGATATCATGGTTTTAAGTCACACACGTCTGCCCGCTTAAAACCGGCCATTTTGGCCTCTCCCTCTATCAAATAATTATTGTCTTTACTCCACGTTGGTGTATTGGTGTATTTGTATGGGCGGGAGTAGTGTGGTAATTTGTTCCAGTTCAACGCGTGTGGTATGACATTGCCATTCCCTCTTCCTCCCCCCAGTACACAGCTATACACTTATACATAGCAACGTGGGAGTAAACATAATGTCGAATGTGGTACTTGGGACACTATTGCACTGTCCTTGATGTTTTTCTTTTTGTTCGTAACTCACTCGCCTATCAGCTCGTGGGCCACAAAAAAAACAACCTCTAGGACAGTGCAATAGTGTCCCTCGTACTACATTCTCATAAGGTTCTATCTATTTATTATTAAATCCACTGAGTTATATCCTTTTTCTCCGATTCACTTTAATTCAATAAATCGGTTAGAAACTCTAGCAAATGAATATATATCAATGTGCTCAAAGTGTAATATCGCTAAATTATTGATGATGAGTAGAAAATTCACCTCTGGTCATGTTAAGCCCTATGAGCAAATAACACATGTTTGAGAAAGTTTGAATTCATACAGGAGCAAAACATGGTGAGTCCATTGACATAAAGATTGATGCTGACATTGTCGCACTGACTGCTGTTTTCTTCATCCACATCATCTCTAATTTCAGTGCATTCGATGTCAAGTCAAGACCTGCGGGGGACAGGTATTAGTCCAAACTAGTAGGGAATAATTTGAGTAAATGTCACACTAATTTAGATATCGTGCAATTATAAAATTTAACGCGTATATGGTCCGACTTCGTAATTTGCAGGATGAGAAATTATCGGAGTTCAAGCTGAGATATCATTTTAAACAGTATCACAAAATTCACAGTTCTACTGGCGGCTATAATAACCATTGATCAAATTCCGGAAATAATTCGGCCTTGGCATGCATGTGAGGGCAATCATATTCTGCAGTTTTAGGCCTTTGATTACTTCCGATGAAATTCTGGCACTTTTTGAGTTGAACCACTATGTTATGATCAAGCATGGTGATCAAAAAGCATGGTAATTATGGCTTACGTGCCTGACAACTCTCTGGGAATCAATGCAAGTCCATTCCTCGATTAGATTAAATGCAAAATACATTTTTCTGTCTGTGTGTGAATATCTGTCAATGTTGGATCCATTTAGCTTCCTTTTACCGACACATTGTCTGCACTAATCACCTCCAATCTCTGGCTGATATAATTTGCGCGGGAAACCAATCCTGACGCCACGCCATTCGTGTTTATCAGGAAAGTCGTCTGCCAAACTCTGACGTATGCAAATAACAAGATTAACTCCACCCTATCGCCACTGAACAAGAGTGGCGCTCTGATTCATTTCCTTGCACGAAACCTGGCGTTTTGTCGGCGTTACTTGGTATTTTTCAGACATGCACTGAATCGACAGGTCTTCATGAAAGGGGAAAAGCTTTCTGTCACAGACGCAGATGTGACTTGTCTGGCACTCACAAGGTGGCGCAATGAGTGACTCAGTATTCCCAGATTCAGTATAGACGTTCGTTCAACTGGCTGCCAGTAGGAGGCGTGTTAGTAATAGAATCGATTCCAGATAGTGCTAACAATGGCATACCTTTGTTGGGGGAAAGTGCTGTAAAAACCTAGCACTGTGCGAATGCAAAAGGAGGTGAGAGCTGCCGTGGAAGTTGGACAAAAGAAAACGTCAATTCTTAAAAGGCTGTCACCAGGCTAGAAAGATGGGAACTATCATATCTGGGTCAGATCGTCAAAGAAATACATCATAAGGATGAAGTGGGTGATAGACAAATATTCTCTCATGGGTCAGAGTAGAATTCAGGAACACCTATGTATGGTTTAAAATCGTGTACACATCTAACCTATATCTAAGAAGACTTCAGAGTGGGAGAAGAAAGAAATATAACAACAGAATATTAAGTATAGCAAATAGCACATCCATAAAGTGCCTTTCTGTCCCTTTTCTCTGTCTCTCTCTCCCTTCTTCTCTATCTCTATTCCCCGGGTATGATCATAAACTGCCTCCCTCTCAACTCTCCCGCCCTTCATAAAGCCATATTAAATGTGATAAGGGCGTAAAGCAACCAATCTCACTCACTCACTCTTGCACTGCCAGGTTTTAACATGATTTTCATAACCTCATATGCTGCTTCCTTTTTCTAAAGGAGGAATTCATCAGATAATTTCTGTAGTATCTCTGTGTATGTATGATCCTGTGTTGAGAAGGAAAACTGTGCATGCCTTCATAATGTATAGGTCCTACATCGGGTAGGCGCCAATATTAAGAACATACTTAACAGCTTCAATGATTGTGGATCTGTGAATTTTCACACATATTAAATAGTTTCACCAAGTAATATAGTTGGTCATAGTTGGGAAGGTTTAAACTGGTGGAACACTGCTGCATAGAACTATATGGATCCTCATAATTAAGTTCCAAACACATTCTGTTGATAATTGACACGTTTCTAATATTTCCTTAAATCCGCTAGGCATAACATTTAACAGTATACGTTTGTGAAGGAGTAGAGAATGATATCTGGATATCAGGTGACCGTGTGAATGGTTGTTCGTTGCCCATAATTTGTAGGCGTTGATACATTGGAAAGTATACGTACTGCAAAGTTATAATTTGTTACACAAGTAATGAGAGCTTTAAAGGTATTTATTGTTATTCTTATGTAAAGATATGATGCATTATATACCATTGAACTGTAAGACACACCAACACACTATGGACATATCGGTAAAGGTCATTACCATCATCGATTGGTTTTCTGACTTCTGTAATTAGCTTATGAACACTACACACTACAGTGTCTCCCCCTGGAGAGGTACCTTGAGGAAGGAAGCTGAAAATACTTTTTGTTGTTGAACCTAGGTGGCGTTAAGATCGAGGCAAAACCAGTCGAGGACCTGTTGTAGACAGTATCAATGCAGGTAGCCTAAACGCGAGAAGAGATCCGTCAATTCTCACTGCCTGTGATTTGTGGGCGCTTAAGGACTTCTATGATAAAGCGAATGGTTTGTTTCTATTATCATTGCACTCAATCTGGTTTCAGAAACCAAAGGTTTGCATACCAAATCAGCAATTCAGTTGGAGAGATGGGGAGACAAACTCATTTCGTATCAGTACAAATCAGTATATAGAAACAATGCAAGCAAAGCTAAGCAAGGCAGAAACTCCCCACGACAATTTCTGTTTCAGAAATTTATAAATGTTGATGCACTTTACTAATAAAGAAGGCGCTTGCTAAAGAAAATACCACAGAAATGTGGTTCATCCAAAGAGAACCACTGATATGGGAATCTATAGCCTTCCTGTCTTATCTGGCCATTGTAATCAGTTTTGATCCTGGTACCTTACCAATGACCTGGATGGATCCCGTTCCACGCCAACTAGTGTTTAAGTAAGTAATTACACAGATGTGGGACGGCGATAGTAGGGTCTTAAAAGAAGCAATCGGACAGAGGAGGAGTAAAAGCTTTCTCGAGATCACAATGGGCGTGGGTAGACTGAATCTCAGCGCCACATATAAACTGCTATTTTAGATATGTGCAGGAAAGTGGGAATATTGAATTAGCAAGCGGATAATTGAAAGCCATCTTGTAGAGGGGCCGTATAGACAGAGGTAAAGCAAAGAAAGAATGTGTGTTAGAAGAAATAACAGCTTTTAAGCTTTAACTTCTAATCAGCTCACATCCAGATATTGAAATGAGCGAAAATTCACTGGAAGATATATGATAATTTAACTGATTAGAAATTAATGAAAATCTCTAAGAAAGCATGTGCATTATTTACTCGAATTGTTATGTTAGTCTGCAATATTTTATCCTTTTTGAAAGTTGGGGTGTAATAACTGTGAGTTATTACCCGTGAGTTCACCACAACAGGAACAGACATAGAGGGGGTTGTATCACTCACAGTTTTGTGTTGCTGTTCAACGGGTTCCCAGGTTGCACAACGTTCCTTACTTTAGGAACCATTTGCTGTCTACGTGCGCCAATCCTCTTTTAATTTTAAAATAGCCCATAAAGCAAGGGAAAAATGCATAGGTAATTCCATGCATGCCTTTAATCTAACCTACCCATCATATTCTCATACCATTTTAATCGTGACTAATGGTGTTAATAGGCATTTAATTGACTTTAATGTGCAATTATAGTGCCTGAATGATTAAAGGCAATATGACTTGGGCACACGTGCTTTTGAGCCTTCTCCAGAATTCCAGTGAAACCATTTTATCTCCAGGATGTAGGATAGAAAGATTTTATGTTGAGGTGACATTATCTGTGTCATTTTTTCTGCGATACAAATTGCAGAACCCAAGTTTTAATTAAATTTTAATGTATACGTTGAGAAAGATGTATGAAAACTTGTCAATAACCTAGGTGAACGGTATAAAAATAGACTCCACCGTCGGAATTACAGAAGAAGGCCATGAACAGATAATGGTGAAAGTCTAGCCTAAATCTGAGCGCTAAAATATCAGCATTGTGTTAGATTACCCCACAATCTACCTCCCACGGACGAAACCTGAAACAGTCTATTTCGAGAAAAGTAATATCCTGTCTCTCACAAAGAGTGTCTGCTGACATTCCATATAAGGTATTCAGAACACGTATAAAAACAAAAGTCTCCCTCCTATCATATTTTGATAGCAGCTCTCCAAAGTTTTCATTAGCTACAATCGGAAGAAACTACAGCTGTATGGCTGCCTTGGGATAATATAATGATGACAGACAAGAAGCAAATGGGGACTTTGATGATCCCCCGCTTTTTTCTAGAGACAAAATCCTGATTCAGCTTTGGTACGCAACAATAAGGTCTTTAAGTGCTGCATGACCTTAGAAGTATATATTCCGCTTTTGTACCAACATTAATAGTGTGAAAATAAAATTGATAGTGTGAATCAAATGATTGCAAATAAAATGCTTAGTCGATCAGTTGGAAATATTGATTTTTACTTGTCAATCTCACAACGGTGCTAAGTATAGGCTATCATAGCCGTTGATTTATGAATGCATTGAGGTAATCGTGAGATAAAATTAACTGAAAAAAATGCTGATATCACCAGGGCAAGAAAGCAAAATTACAGCGACCGCTTACAAATATATCTTCCATGCATAGACTATCCACACTATATTAATTGATTCAAGGCTCTGTACAAAGTTGTAGAAGGCTTTTTACTGGCTGCATGTACAGGTCTCTAACTTTTGGGATGGCTTACATAGATCTCAAGTAAAGTTACCTGGGTATTGGTTTCTCGAAAATAATTTGTTCAAGGAAGTGATTTTGAAGCTATTTCAATATGCTATTCCATTCGGAACATTGCACAAGCTTCGACCCACTTATGGCAGCTGGGCTTCACGACATAGAGGGATGATGCAATGTTACGGGGGGGGGGAGGAGAGGATGAAGCATGGGAAAAAACCCTGTTTCGGTTGGTTCTCCACTTTCACTCCCAAACGCAGCTCATAAGAACGTGTAGAGGGGAAGGTAGGGCAGTTTCTCAAGGCCTACTAAAGTGGCTTCTAGGAGAATTATAAAGGCGGGAGTCATGAAGGAATTTAATACAAACTATATGTATATACATGCTGATAATTACTACCCGTTTTAAACGGTGGTCATCTAGTACAATATTTAAAGCGTAGCACTTTCTATGGGCTCTTTATTAGACCACACTAAGAAGTGGTCAGTGAAGACAACCGTTTCAAACTTAATAAGATATAAGGAAATGCGCCCAGGGCTGAAGCGTATTTGGATGGGACACCACACCCTCCTCCACCCAGGCCATCTGTCATTTATTCCAACCTTTCTATTCAACCCCACAACCCCACAGAAAGCTCGGCCTATCTTTTCTCTTGCCTGAACATACCCTGCAGAGAAAATGTAATATTTCTCAAGGTACGGCTGTTGCCAAGTTCAACGGTTTCAATTCTGTCCGCAATTTTAGTCAATTTACCAGGAGAACGGGTCTTCCGAGCCTACAGCTGTCCCGGGTAGTTGGGTCAATTTGGAGCTACCGCCGTTGACACGACAGGCTCGAGCTCCTTCGATGTGATTCCATGGTAACCAATGAGCGGCACAGGCATTGACAGTCCATGCCCAGAATTCTGGTGAGCTTCTCTTCCACTGAAGGAAAGATTCAATTTCTTACACAAACAGTCTGTCTTGCCAGGCGTGGGCAATGAAGGAGGACATTACCAGCGCTAAATCGCCTGTATTCTTAACATTTTAGAACGATTTCTAAATATATGATAATGATAAATGAATTACATATAACAGTTTCATATAATTATTATCATCAAAATATAGGGATGTGTATCTCGATGCAAAAGCTTATTTATTTTTTAAATCTCCACAGTACTCCATAAACAGAATCATTTATCTACATAGATATTAGAAATTCCTTTAAAAATAAGATAAAGCAAAATAAAGCAAGACGCCTGGCTCATAGGAAAATGCGACCTTTATTCTTGAGTCGTCTTTCTGACCTAGTCAGACGGATGCCAAAATCACAAAGTTCATGTCACAGTTCATGACAAGGTGATGGCAAAGGTTAGATTGGGAGTGTGTGGCACAGCATGGATGACCTGCGGACATCGTGCATTCATACTTTCACCATGTCCCTACCGAGAGATTCTTAGTCTTTTGCTGGCCAACCTAAGCAGACCATGGCCTGATTCTGAAATGAATCGCAGTGCGTTTGCATGGGGATCGTTACACAAAGAACCTAAGCTTCAACAGTAAAGCTTCAAGTATTTCTTTGTCACATCTGAGTGCTCAAGGATTTTCTCGCAAAGGTCGGTTTTGGGTCGGTCTCATGCAGAACTATTCTCTGGGGCAATTGCGGTGTCCCCGTCTTCCCTCCCAATGCCTCATCATTGTTTACAACAATAAAGCAATTTTGGCCAAAGCATGGGGACACTGCTTACCACCAAGCTGTTGAGAGGCGGTTGAAGGTGGTCCATCACATGGGCTTAGAGGCTTCGGGGGTTTGTAGGAATGTGGCCCAGATTACAGCTTCTCTAACTAAGAGGAGCTCAATTGAAATATTTAAAGATGACTCATACTGAGGTCAAAGGGGGCAAATTACCTTCTTTTCACAGACCCAGTCCCCCCTGGCCATGTAGGAAGCATCACTGAGCACCAAACCTATCCCACCCGCTGGCAAGACAAAAGTGGAAATGGAATTTATTGGATGAGCAACCAAATTTGTAATGCAACTTCCATTAGGTGCGGGTGGCTTTTTGCTATGAGTGACTAAGTGAGCGCCTCATTGCAGATAAAAGGAGCTGGAGAGGTGAGCTTTTGGCCCGGAGCCCCCATAATAACTATTGATTAACTGATATAGAGACAGGAAGGCGAGCGACAGACCATGTTACGACAAAACGCCTTTAACAATTACATTGCCAATACAGCGCCACTTTTGCAGCTCGTTCTTGTCAAGTGTGAAACTAGCCATTTCTTTTGATAAACTGTCCGCACAAGGAGGCAACATGTTACTGGCTGTTTACATTGTCAGGAAGGATAACCCCTAATTTATTAGTGTCAGGTAATGCAAAAACCTCAAGTGCTTTTGTAAAGACCATTTGTAAGAACAGGATTCTGTGTAAAACAGATTATGGCTGGTTGTTTATGGATTTGTGTATTCTTTTGTTCATTTATTGGCCAAATATAATTAAGACTGATGACAATGCCAGCAAAAACTAGGGCAAATGCATCTTGTCTGGCTTACCACTATGACTCAATTCCACATAAAAGGATTGGGACCAGAACTGTTTTCATGAATTGGCGTTTCACTGTTTTATAAGTAACATAAGAAAATATGTTAACATGAATAAGGCATGGATAATACTTCCCAATACTGTTATCTCATTCTAGATCTTTCTTTAACAATCACAAAAACATCATTATAAGAATCTGGATCATGATTCGTATAGTCGCCATTGTAGAAAAGTTGATATATGAAAAACAAGAGTTGCTTCAACCTTGCCTCAGTTCCTGTTTATGTTATCATCATCCATTAACTAATGAACACTAATTAACAGGATTTTTTTCCAACACCAGGTGTTTATTCAGTCTTTCAGCAAATTCTCCTCACTGAGAGATCCACATGCACCTAAATATACATTCGCTCGTGCCATCCTTTTTCAAGTCCTGTCACCTTTGGAATGTACTATTTGCCTGTACAAAGCATGTTTTAACCATAGTGTGGGAACAACAACAAAACTATTCTAGTTCCATGTTAAAGCATAACATGTTATGGACCTTTAGTTTGTCTCCTATAGATTTTCAGAAATGCTCTCCCACATGGAGAACTATTAGTTAGAAGTTTAATACTTCAATGCAATGGACATGCATGTATTTTTTTGTATTTATTTTTTGTTTTTGTAAATCCACTTTATTTCCTTAACCTGCCGTCTTGGCCTCTACAATGCTAAAACAACATTTATTTCGGTTTTATCGTTTGTGTTATAACCTGTAGGTTTCACAATATACTTACATACTGAATATAAACGTAAAAATATACTGCTTTACATTTTTCTCATTTGGAAGTATAAAACACTCATACATATGCACTAAGAAACAGAACATTTATGAACATGTAATATGCATGTATTTCTTATTGATCTTGCTTTTATTTTCATAGGTGCCATCATGGATTAACTGAAACAATTATGAATTGTTCGCTCAGAATCGCTACACCGAAGTGTGAATCCCAAGTACCTTTGGATGATAAATCACCGATGACATCTAACATTTCAGAAACACATGCGAATTCAGCACCAACTCGTTATGTATGTCTACACTCGCCCAGCATTCAACAATAGAGCGGCCATCTAAACCCGACGTAGCAAAACAAGACCCATCATCTGCTAGCATATGTCTTTGATAGATGTTATGGTAAATTGATACTGCTATATCCAGCGCCAGAACAGCGAGAGCTCATAAATACTCACTGAATGTATATTTGGTGAGGATCGGATGATGGAAAGGAAAAATGTATTACCTATCATAAGTCGCTTGTTCCTATCTCTCTGTCCATACCCAAGACTGAGATCAACTTGTATATATAGTCGTTTCCATAGTAAAGAAAAACTCATTTTCCCACAAATGACATTGCTCTAAACTGTTTTTATGGATTACGCCAATTTACATATTTTTTAATAGTGAAATACAACATATATAATTATACATTATTATATTTTAATGTCTATTGTCCTGTCCCTTCTAACGCCGGGGACGGTCTTGTCCCAACTAAAAACCTGTTACGTGCTAACACACCCTCTATTCGAATGGTTCCTGTTCATTGTTTTTGTATGACCATTTTGGCGAATCTTCACCCCCCCCCCCCCCGCACCACCATCACTCCCATTCGCCTCGCCTCACTTCCATAAAACCTTTTATAGAAGGAACTAGACTTTGGAATAACATCTAAATGGTCTGGATGTTTCCATAGAAACGATGTATTTGTCCCATATGAAAATGTAATGATTAAACGTAACTGGAGTTGAGTTGAGTTTAGTAAACGAGTTTGGGATGGTATTTTCTTATTGCAACTTCATTAACATATCCTATGCCAACCCATATTGATTAACCCTATCCTGGGCCTAATCAGGGCTGTATTCCCAGGATCTGTCTTAGGAATAAAAATGGCAAGATTCAGATGTCATATGCAACGTAGGCCGCCATAAATTATGCAACTCAGCTGATTTCATAGCCCTCTATAACATATACCCAAACGACATCGAAAAGACATGAGCCTTGAGTGATATCCCCTCTTCGCCCCTCTTCCCCTTCAGTCTTCCCCCAAAGCTCCCTCGGTCTGACATCTCAGCAGTATTAGTGTTAATGGAACTCCTAGGTATACTTTCACCAGGAAGCATGCACCTAATACTTGGCATCGGAATAGGCAGCTATATATTTGGCCAGCTGGCGGACTGTCAGACTGAGTGATTCATAGCTTGTTTAGCTTGTTCTTGCACCTCCTCTTGTCACACATGATGCATACACCCCATTAATTCTGCTATGAACATCATTGCTGGACATTCACTGGGTCGGAAATGCTTCAATAGTTGTATGACAGGCAATATGTATGAGGACGCGGGTTTACAGTCTATGCAGATGTTATCAATGGTTATGTGTTTGCTTTGGGATTTTTTATATTGAATATTATTTTGAAAAAAGTGGATCAGCCGAAAAGCACACAAAATATTTCAAGAAAATACGCCTTGAAATATTAACTCTTTTTAATATAATATATAATATATATTTTTTATTCATCCGATACTTTCTGTAGTATCTCGGTGTAAGAAGAACTGTCTCGTGAGAACTGACTGAGACAGAGACCCATTCTCCATGTAGGCCATAAGTATGTAATATAGAAAATAAAAGTTTATATCATATAGATATCAAACATGCTAAGCGTTTATCGCGTCCTCTATATTTTCGTGGCAGTAGTCATATGCATGACATTTTGAATACAGTGCTTGTAATGTGATCGTCTGTAAAGCAGTCAATGTACTTCGCTAAAGAATCCACAAATCTGTTGTGCGTCCTTCCCTCGATGAGCTTCCGAGACCTATCGCAATCAGGGAGCTATATGGGCCATGTTTCGTGCAGTGAAGCGAAATAAGCACCAGGGTTAGGGGGATAAGTATTGAGGGAGATCAAGAATTATCCTTCCTGAGCTTTTGTAATGACTTTGTCCAATCTAATGTCCAGAATCCCTCCTGTTTACAGGGAGATTGAGATGGATGATAGAGCCTATGAGCAACCACTCTTTCCTCTGGGACATAGCAACATCATTTGTAAGGACAGGTCTGCTAATAGATGCATCACTTCCTCAGACTTAACAAAGGGAAGATGTATAGAGTAATTGATCATGTATCTCTATCCCACCCTTTCACCTCTTTTGATGAAACCATTTCCTCGCCAAGCCATATGGAAGTTTTTTTGTAATGGGTTAGAATGGTCGGCCAGTTTGCGACCATATCTTTTTTGTCACTGTTGTGATCGGTATCAGGGCTATAAGCACATTAGACAGAGACTAAGACAAATAATACCCTCGGCCTTCTGGTGCACCGTTTGTAATCCAGTTTGTAAGAGAAATGGGAAAACACTAGGTTTCCTATTGACTGAGCACTGTGACATCCCGCTGGTTGCTGTCTTGTCTGACAATGTATTTCTTTTCATAATAGTTTTAGCCTTACAATTCCAGAGAAATATATGAGAAATGCAAATGGCCCAAATTATGACTGATTGTGATGTCATTGCTATAGCGCGGTTAGATAATTGGTTGTACAAACAATCTGGGTCTACTAGCAAATGCCAATGGCAGAGTTGCCAATGGCAGAGTTGCTTACTGACACAGCCCACCTGAAAAGGAAGATGGCGTTGATCATACAAGCTAAATAAACAGAATGATTTTTTTAAAACAATTATGATCGTGATACAAGAATATATATGATTATATATTTATATATTTATGAGTCATAAATATGAATTTCAGTGGTAATCTTAGTAAGAAAAAAACGCACTATGCGTAACTCACTTTAGTTGTTTTCAGAGCAACAGGTGTATAATAAAAACCCTTGTAACTCAGGTAATGCAATATATAATCATAACCTCTTGGAACATGGACTAATGTTGTCTTCAAGGAAATAAAGGCAACCCACATGGCTCCACTGAAACTGAACTGAAATAAATTGGTCTGTTGGTTTCATCAGGTTTCCGATTGGCCTTCTGGTCGGAAGTCTTCACTTAGGCCTGAAATGGAAATTAATAGTAGGAATGCCAGCAATTTCCAATAAAATGTCGGACGTTGTCGGGGAAAAGCTGATATTGTCGGATTGAAATTACTAATTTGGTTATAGCTAGATTATTTGCATCTTCTCTAATATGTATTGGATGTCCACTTGGTTTCATACAAGGGTCTCACTCGAAGCTGCTCTTTTTGTGAGTTCCTTATACCGATAAATAATATTAATAATAGATACATGTACATATAAATGATAAGCCTAGATCACAACCGTGTCATATATCCAATATATTTGGCTTGCTACTGGAACGACAGCAAGGTAATTACCCTTGCTTAAACAACATAAAAAAGGTCACGAAAGAAAGCGCTAAATAACCGGAAGTCTTCCATCAACAATGCATCTTGGGACTCCCATTATAAGTACATGGGTCTATGGATGTCCCCTAGTGGAAGTCACGTGCATTGGGAATGAGGAGAAGGGGACAGACATGTCTGAATTAGTTCGTGACCTTGCCACCGTGTGAAGGAAAATCGAATCAGGGCATTGGTAAGAAAACAATTGCAGGTCATGCATGTGTGGGCAGGGTGCCAAACTAAGGGTAAAACTAAAGAACCTGGGTCATCTCATGCACGGGTCTAAGGTCACTCTTGACCCCTGAGACCCAAGTTGGGCTTTGGGATTTGCATACAAATAAGGTCACGTAGATTGCTGGATACAAAAAGGTTTCCTGCCTGTCCTGTTGTGAGATTATTGATTCGACTTAGTTTGTTTTGTTGATAGTTTTTTTATGCAAAGAACTAGATCTAGTGGGGATTTGTTAAACTGCCCTGATGAGCTAGTTGAGAAGGACATGCTTGGCTTGGTATATTATAAGAAAAGATTATAATTATGCAAGTGCAAGTCTTAATAATGAAGAAAATCACTTTAAAGGTTTTTAACGCTGCCATTTCCTCAACAACAAGTACTCCAAGCCATAAAAAATGTCAAAGTCAGCCACGAAGTTGTAGTCTCAATAGCTGTCTAGGCAGTTAACAACAGGGTTTTATCTCTGGCTAACACCTTTAACCCCACCAACTTGGGAAAAAAATATGTGATCTAACCAATGCAACGAGCATAGATCACAATATCAGAAACTATGCAGTTAGTATGCCTCGCATACTCCTGGTTGGAACGCAGGAAATAGTAGCATTTGATATCAAACGTGTTTTCTATCAGAGTCGTCATGAGTGTATCAGCATCATCAATAATATTGATAACTTTATAGGACTTCATGGCCTGCCCCTAGGACGAATGCTGACGAATACAATATTTCTCATTTCACTTAGTAAATTCATAGGTTAATAGTAAATATGTAGTAAAGAAAATTTGACATTTCTCTTATCAGTCGGTTCAAATTTCTTGTTGAGTTGTCTCTCTCTATTCAAAGCTGGTTATGATAGGTTATTAGATATTATCTAACTTCTACTCCTCTTACATACCCATGTCATATCTTTAATACTTCTTGTACCTTTGTACTGCATGTTATTGATTATACTTCTCGATTGTTCTAGTCTGTATATCTTATCATTGATTATTATTAATCTCATATCCTACCGATGTAAGATTTTGACCATGCGTCTTTGTTGTATCACACCACCATGTCTTTAAGCGCCATAAAGAAAACCTATATCCATTAAATAGGGGCCACCATTAAGGCCTTGACTTCATGGTGGATTATTCTGTCATCCATAGTACATCCTGGCGTGCCCGAAATCCTCCTTTTATTCTAGAAGTTAGACCCTCTGATATGACCTTTATTAAATGGCAAATAAATGTTCCAAGAACAACCACAACAACTTGGCTAGAAACACCGTAAACGTGTCGAATCCAATAGGAATAGTATAGAAAGTATTATTCTATAAAACACCAGAAATGATAAAACTCACACCTTAGATTCTATTCATTGTATGAGGGAGCATAGCGATTTGGAATAGCGATTTCCCATGATCTAACATCACAGTCATATCGCCCGCAGCTGCCCTAGGTTAAACATGACACTGCGGGCAAGTACTGAACATGTTCACCTTTCACCCCAATTCTGCTGTCACCCTTGATGATCCTACTCAACATCTGACACCAAACATCCCCCCACTTTTCACACCTCATCTCCTAAGCCACAGGCAGACCACACACTTCCTTAAAGCAAAGCGCCTGATCCCTCAATACGACCTCTAGCGTCATTTTATTGATCCTACCCATCCCCAAAGGGCGCCATTATGACTCAGCTAATTTTGTTTGACCTACTCTGACTTTTTGTTGGTAATTGCTTTATCTTGCTGGTCATTCACCCATGCACAAACGTCAATACATTGTCTGAAACAAAACGGTTTGAAGTCCGTACATTTATGGCTGGTTGCTGGTCGCAGAATCAAAACATTTCCTCCATTTTGTTCATGTAAAAGGTGCAACCTACGACAGTAAATCGGGTATCATTTCCTTTAGTAGTGTATAGGGTACGTGCAAACGTGGGACAGGGAGTATGCATATATTATATGTAGGGAATTTTTCACAATTTGGCGCCACAGTTGCTTCTGTAGCGTATTTAAGTGTCTTGCGTCTTAACCCCTTCACCCCCACTGGCAACAATTGTTGCCAGCCCCACGTGGGCAAATCTTGCCCATTTTTGCCCATTTGGGCAAATTTTACCAAATTTGACATAGTGATAGAAATTTTGGGTAACTATGTATTATAGAGTATTTAGTATCATTATAAAGCATACATCATGGAAATTAATTCCCCAATATTTTTTTCCATGGCAACTCAATGGGGTTAGAATGGTAACCATGGAAACAATGTAACAATTTAGGGCTTATTTTTGTTACTTTTCCTGTTTGTATTTAGCTATTTGGAGGAATTTGTCCTTATAAACACATTAGATTTGAAGGTCTGTGGTACCTTGATATTTCTCAAGAAAAAATATAGTTCTACTCGAAAAACCGTTTCCATGGAAACAGATTTTGATAAAATACATCAATTTTCACTCAAAATTATTTATAAATTGAAATGATTAATTTTCATCAAAACATTCACCCAAATTTGCTGAAACTCTCAATTCTTGCCAAGCACACCAAAATTAGTTGTACACATTTCTTTTTTTCTATGTTTGTCAATAGTAACCATGGAAACGACATAGGATATATACCCTAGGCTAATTTCTCCCAGAAAAATAATGATTTTTCAGAAATCACCTGATATAGGCAAGTGTGGTATCAGAAGAAAGGTCTTAACAAGGAGAATTCAGAAATATAATTTATTTCCAAATTGGGGTAGTTCTGTTACCATGACAACCAAAAGTAGAAAATTTCCTTAATTTTTCAATTCATGTGTTTTCATTTGGTTGTTATGGTAACAGACACATATAATGTTGTAAAAACTAATTTAATTGAATAGGGGAATCATTTAGATTGACTTGAGCAACACACAAAATTGAAAAATCCCTATTAAGTAGGAAAATTGTCAAATTGAATACAGGGGTATCTATGTTCATACCTTCTCTATAATGGTATTCTGGTAAACCCTATAGGGGTAGGTATGATTGTATGACGTTTCCAAGGCAACCTTTAGGATTCCCCTGATGTGTTTGGTATCAAAATGTTCCTAGTGACATAACCAATCTAGATCCAATATCATTCAAATCATATATCAAAAAATATTTGAATGAAACCAAAACTAAACTAATTATTTTAATAAAACTATGCGTTGCCATGGTAACCGATTTTTAGTACATAACCATTTCAAATTCGTGATCTCTATGGGAAGTGCTTCAAGGTGGTATATATATCTTATGGTGAAACAAAGTGTTAAATTGTTTTTTTTATTCAGATATATGCATATTAATTGTAGGAAATTTACCCCCAAATTCCCCTGGGGAGGCTGGGGTTGAAGGGGTTAAACTAAGTCTAAACCCCTTATGCTAGGGTTACACCAAGGTTGTCGTCCTTGCGGCAGATACGGTTCTCTAATCCGGCACCATTGGTGTACCATTAGCCATAAGGTGAAAACCGGATGGGCCGTAATGAAAAATCTCTTGGTGAAGTTACACCTTAATACTAGGGCTACATCAAGCACAGATCATACGAAAGCTTGCTGTGTGTTCATAGCAGTACTTAACTCATATTACACACCTTTTAGTGCTCATGGTAGTAACTTATAACCTTACTCAACCAATCGTGGAATTCATAGCAGTACTGATAGCAGTATTCGACCCATATTGTTCATGGTATTTGATTTGATTTAAAAATATTTTATTCAGGACTTTTGAAAATTTCCACACATATAGTACGAATATTCTCAGGACTGCCTGATTTAAACGATACAAAAAGTTTTACATAGGTCTAGATATTATTATTCTCGAATATCACATAAATTGTACATATTTAAACATCAAACAAAGTCGTCTAATACGTCAATCTATCTCAGTTATCTTAGATACAAGGTTTTACAGATGCTCACGTTACGAATAAAAACGTATTCAACTCACTGACAATGTGCAAGCATTGTTGGTGGGAGTTGAATTAAAAAAACATAAATACATAATACAGTTTCATCGACGCCGTGCTCTTACATATTAACCATTAATAATCATATATATTTCGTATAGTTGTCCATTAAATTCCAATCAAGATTCAAAACAATACAATACACAAGGTATTAGTAATGACAATGAGGCAAGTTTGTACATTAAGAAGCAACCTATACAAAAATTAGCATGGCAATTCAACATAACCATTCATATTACATAGCAGTACTCATGATAATACTGATTATCAACTCATAGTTGTACTCAAAGAAGTGTCATCATAATAGTACTCACGTGGAAGTACTAAACTCATATAACTCATAGCAGCGCTATGGTAATTTCTGGCATTAACAGCTGCTACTACAAACCCCCAATTGTAAGTTAGCTCTGACATGCACCGCTGATATTAATTATTGCAAATTCTTACAAATTTATGGCTGTGGACATATATCTAATACTTGGAGTAAACTGTTACCGCAACAAATTGGTGACATTTCTGACAGTTATAGCTGCTATTACTAACCCCTAATTGTTTAAAGTTCTGACACCAGCCTTTCTGAGTAAAGTATTGCCGCAACGAGTTGGTGATATAGTATCTTACTATGCATTGGATATGAACCAATAATCTCAAGTGAGATATGATCCATGCGTATCATATCACTGGTGGAATATAAGTCCACAAAACGGCTTTAAAATATTTCCTTTCAGATTATTAAAGCATATACAATAAATTGGTTAGTCAACCATTTACCTATCTACTTATGGGTGTATATTTGTGTTACTTACTATTATTTATGTACTTATTGGTGATGCCCTCATGCATGATCTCCCCACCGTGGTGCATACGTCCTCTGTATTCGCACCCTTACACTTGAGTCGAGTGAGGAGCCCACCTTCCACCCTTCGAGATGTCCAAAGGATCCACTGAGTCAATACTTTCCAATATCACCTTTTATAGTTTGACTAGGAATCGATCATGCCAAGGCTCGGCACAATGTGACACTTAGAACAGCGATGACTTGCAAAAATGTCAGTGACGACCCCATTTCCATAGCCTTGTCACTGGCGGTGAGTTGCCACCCTGGAGCCCTTCCACACGCTCCTCCATGGGGCACCCAGGAGGTAATTGGTTGAGGGCTGGAAAAAGCGCTATAGTGCACGGAGGCCGCCCAAGTCTTCAATTACACATTGTGATGGGCAGGGAATGGATAGAAGTAATAGAAAATAAAGGTTGGTTGGAACTGCAATTGATATTGCCATACGTAGCCAATGCTTGGGAAATCTTTTTAACTTTGGTGCTGTACTCTATTGCGAGACTTCTCCATTTTGGACATATTTTATATTTGTGTATGGATACAGCACGAATCACAATACACCCAAGACACGCCCTTCTCAAACTTCAATAAAACTGGGTAGTTATATATAATACAGTTCAATGAAGGGTTTAATAAAAAGAACTGAACAATAATATGTGTTTGTTCTTGATATGAGACATTATTCTGCCAAGGTATCAGGCAGCCTGAGCCTATGTTCTCATCAGACAATTATTTACATAAGCACAATTCCTAACAAAGCGTTAATAATACAGAGTACACTATGAACACGAACTTCGATCGCATACATGGACCTATATGCCCTGAAAATATCATACGAGGTACATATAATATTTTTTCTCATGCAGTTTATTGATGCAGAAAAGAATCCCTTTAGAAGTTTCCCATTGCTGTCCGCCTGCTTATACCTTCTCCCTCTCTTTATTCGTTCTTTCCTCTGCTCCTCATATTGCGTTCACTTTTTGGCATCACAGGTGTAAACAAAACTGAAATTCTCCAGCATCAATGTGAGCTTCATGGTGAAACGATGGCGTCGGGGTCGAGTCTTGTAGGGAAATATTGCGAGGCACCAAAGGGAAATGAGACTTTAGAAACTTGCAGATATCATGCTGTGAATGTGATGAGGCCTGAGAGTTCATTCTGATGAGAACTGTCATGGAGGTGGCAGGTGTTTCATCTGAATATGACTAGGGATGATTCCCCTGTTACCTGTGAGAATATATGCACCCATGAGCACGTTTTATAAGATCGAAGAGGAACGGTATTACAAATATCCATAACCTCCATAGAATACTTGTAATAATGTACGTACAAGTAAATGATTGTCGCAGCAAATCGATGAAATCTGACATTGCCAGATTTATCATGAGAATTCTTTATAATTATTATATTATGTCGATGTTCCCTTATATATATATATATTATATATGCCTATACTATATATCCCCATTACAAGTATAGTTAATCTTTTTATTATAATACATAAGTCTACGCTGTTGTAAATACAATAGATTATTTGTACTAGGTTAAATGCATTGAACGATGATCTCACAAGGATTACTCACTAAAAGATCATTAAAAATGCAGAAGTTCTAATTAATACATGAAGGTAGATCGTAAATCATGAATGAAATCGAATTATCATTAATCTAAAAACTGCTCTCCCAACAATTGCTTTAAATGGTCTATTTTGCCATCAGAATCCACAGCAATCAACGGTAACATGCTATCAGCCTAGGGGAATGGTTCCCAGTTTACCCATCCTTCACACCTGTCTGTCTCTGGGGAGAGATTAATGTGTAGATTAATAATTAATAATCCATGATTAGGTCATTGACTACGAATTCTGCATACCCATAGACCCATACACCACGCTCCACCAGTCCATTAGTCAATGTACAAGAACGTTTTGCTGATGAATGGGAAATGGGGTCTGAGGCCTGGGTGTCACTGGGCTAAGGTTAGTAAAACTGATAGATTTAGAGCATTTTATACATGGAATTTGCAGGGTAAAGGCGGATCTTGCCACTTGGTGTCATCATGAAGCATTAGCCTGTCTTAGTGGATTTGTGTTGCATGCACTCATGAGTTGAAAAATGGGGGAATAGAAAGTGATGAAGAAAAGGGACCTCTCATCGCATGTAACACCAATTATTGATAAATTTGATCGGAAACATTTCATTACAATATTCCTTTCATCAGTATCCGTCCTTCTGAGCACAGGAATAAAGAAAGATAGTTAGCGATTAGTTTTACAACCTGGGTATACACGTGGATTAAGGGGAATTTCTAAAATATTATTGAATGAGAATTATCACTTTGTGAAACTTTGTCAATAAAATTTATTAAAATAAAGATTGACAAGGAGGCAGAAAATGGTTCTGCACGACTACATATATAGATCTTTGGTTCACTTTGGCTTTTACTCATCATGCAGCCATATGATTAATATTTTCGGGTTATCGCAATCCTGAATGTCATACAGGCCATTATTTGTGTATTTAGATTAAACATTCTTAAAACTGCATCCCAACTGCAGATGATGAAACCATATGTATTTACACTGACAACCTTTAAGTGTAACTTTCAAAAGTAATCCAATCGGGCATTCGCGTGTGTCTCTAAGCAGTTATATGATCTCATATATATTGTAGTATTTACTGATGCTGACAGCTAATCATGTTACGCTGCTGAACTACCATACCCGATTTTAGGAATGACATGCAATGCATTCATACGTACTGGTGCGGTAGAATGTCTCTATGAATTCTGGTCACATAAGACAAATTGTAGAGAGGCCTTTCATAGTTTATAGGACGATTGAAACATGTTCTCATTCTTCCACAATATGAATTAAGCATACCGGTTCCTCCTTGTTGTCAGATAAGCTTTAATGTTGAAATAAATATTTTAAGGAAGTGAAGTTATAACTACACGAGTAGTTGGAGAAATGTATTCAATGAGGGACTGGAAACATCTTACCTGAGTGCGTCGCCAGTGTTTTATTTAAAAATGAGGAAAATAAGAAATCCATATCCCTAGCAATGATACTTATTACTATACATTTTATATTCCTTATACCTGATGATTTGTGATTGATAAGATATTGATATCTATTTACCAAGGAAGATTAATGAGAAATATCAATAGTGGATGATGCAGGTGATTATCAACATCATTTATATATAACCCAACATATCTATAGTAGTAAATAGCAAATTGTCTTCGAAAATCTTGTGTCTTATACCTGAGTTTAACGCACATTCATCCAAATGCTAGCTGATATTCGCGATTTATGTTGTGGATAGTGATCTGGTTTCCCTGAATAATTCTCTACAACCTAATCCAAATGGTCGGCTGTAGGAACAAATTATAATTCTTTATAAATATTTGATATCCGTGAGCTTTTGCTGGCAATACCCTATCTTCCAATTCCCATGCCAATCCAATTGTTAAAGGTGTATTCGATGAGACATCGGGGCTGATGCATGATATTTTGGAACAATGTTTTTATAATTTTAGTTCTCTTGAAATAAAGTGTAATCACTCTGTGCGTTTTCAATAGTACATAACTACGACTAGCGCCACCAGTTTGCTGTGGGAGCTTCCATAACGGCCAATTCAGTACTACAGTACGTTCAAACGCAACATTTGACATTAGTGTGTTGATATTATGCAATATTATTAATATTATGAGTCTTGATGATGCGGCCATCGTCTTTATACGAATTATAAAATGCTTAACTCCATACCCTGTCACATCTCTGTATAAAGGTATCCTATTGCCTTTACTAGACCAGGGTGACATTGTTAAGGGTATTGCATTCGGTCTAAACTTCATTTTCCACATAGTACAAATGTTGATAAAGTCCTATCATATCCTGCAGTATCTTTAATATTACGTACACTTGCAAAGCACAGACCTAGATAGAAGGATGGGTGGTTATATCTAAGTTTTATTGAAGTGCATATAGTTTATTATAATACCAAAAGTTCAATAAGTATCTGCGATTTGATATTGATACCTAATGGCACAATGGAGGTTTGTAATCGTCATTAGTCGCATGTAACCATGACAATCCAAAATCAATCCAATTATGACAAACAGACAGCATCCCCGAATTGCTCACTTATAAATGGTCAGGTATGTAATGATTTACAAATTGCCGTTTGAGGTGGAACGCTTCCCCACCTAGCTGATTCCAAATAGATATGGATGAATCCAATGAAACAGTGTTGTTTGAGTTTTTCAAATGAAACATTCAAAATGAACACTGGGCTTCTTGATGTCGAAATATCCATCTCTGTTTTCTTATCCAGGGCCGCCTACTTTATTGGAATTGAGACCAATATTTCTGATTTTAATCAAGGGAAAATATCACCGATCACTTTCACTCATCTCTCAGCTATTAACCAAAATATTTAAGGAATAATATCAGTTTCAGACGGGGACGAGAGGGATCTAAAACACGTATATGTTTCATCATTCTGTAAATATTAATTCGTGTGAATTTAGGATCGCACAAAACAATACTGCAGTAGTTGTTGTAGGCAAATAGCTTTCTCTCATAGTTTTTGTATTTGTTGCGCATCCAAATCCTGCCTTCTCAAACAAATTTAAAATAAATGTGTTGCATTAAAAATTTGCAGAGCTAGTCATTTCTTTCTATCAAATTCCAGTCATGCTCATTAGAATCCCAACGTGCATTAGGTGTTCCTGAATTATGTGTGCTCTCATCCCTTTGGTTCATGGGATTCGAAAAACAAGTTGGAAAAATATTGTTCAATTTTTCCACCACAGAAGCAGGTTGATTAGATCGGATTTAATCGCCATCAGAATGGATTCTGATATGTTTTACTCATTTGGTGAAGTACCTCATGATATTTCTGACGAAACTAATCATCTGGATAATTTGGTTTGCTAAATGACCGGGCCATTTGAAAAACCCCACCTGGGGAAATGAATACGCAGATGAAATTTATTTTTTTAATGGTCGAGAGATAGCGGTGAACTGAAGACATTCAACAAGTACATGGGTTTTTGGTTAGTATTTGCATAACATTGGCCGTGATCTAGGGCTAGGCCATGTTTCATCTTCTATTTCATCTTGTATCTTACTATTCTCACTATCGGTGTGAACGTTATGATTATATTAGTGGCACCCCTTTGTTGTTTGTGATATGAATCAGTGGCATGCTGCCCATGGCTCTGTGTGTGTGGGTGGGGGGGGCGTCCGGGGGTGGCAAAAGTGGCTGAATAGGACTTAAAGGAACACATAAAGGGGCTGAGGGAAGTACTCAGTGGAATGAGATATGTTACTTGTGAGTTCTGTCTGGGTGGTATAGTACATTCACATGCCTACCACATATTCTTCTCCTTTTGTCTGTAATCATAATGTCCATGTGCATTGTAGTGACAGTCAATGTTATAAGTCTTAACACAAAATATTGATCTCCAAATCAAAAAGTTTAGAGGTAAGTCTGATACATGTCAGCTCAAGGGTTAATTATGATGAGTGGTAGTTACCGGAAAACTACTTGTGTTGATTATTCCAAATTTTAAATAAACAAAATAAAATAAAATAAAAGCACGACATGCAAGACAAATCCTTTAGTATCACGTTGGAGCAAAAACGCATTATGTTTGTTCATCTGACATTGTTTATTCAGTTGAAGTACAACATTTTTAAAGAGCACATACAAGTCAAAATATTTCCAGCATATAGTCGAGGCATACTGACGCGATGTGTCTTGGGAGGAAAATTACTTTGTAATTATCGTTCTTGTTTAAACAAATTTCGGAGGGGTCGGTGAGCAAAAATGAATTAGAATAAGGATTTTTAGCTCACTCAAAGAGTATATATTATATACAATATATAAAATTATCTAAACTGTACATATTTCCTTACATGAATATATATGTATAACATTAAATATATTCTTTGTTTTTGTATTACTGTAAAACAACAGATCCTATTAGGGTGGTTTTAATTAAAGAATATATTTCTGCAGCTTTTACCATAATTATGGAGATGGCTTGAGAACAACCATTTTCTTGACAGAGGCACATCTTTTGGCAGTTCTATCTCTATCTTACTTGTCAAAATCATACTTGTTAAAAATGCGCATATATTGGCAATGCTTCTTTTTGTATGTTCTCGAAAGTAGCCTATAGTGTACTTTGTATAATAAAGATTCTTAGAATCCCAATATCATTAACTGCTTCTGATTGCCGTGACTGATTGTGAAACCTCCATGTACATGAATTATATTTGAAGCAGTTACTACTTTCGTTTATTCTAATGGATTTCTAGGAATGTGAACTTTCGTAGTTTCATTACAAAAAGATCGCATGACTATTAAGAGTAACCCGATAGTTATGAACAGTCCTAAAATTGCTTTTCAAAATAGTGTTTGTATATGCGAATAAACCTGATAGCAGGGAATTATATTTATTCATACCATATTTTTATTTATCCAACTGCATCCACATCTTATTCATGATCTACTATCATCTTTTATACAAGTCTTGTAGTTACCTGACTCAGAAATAAATATTCATACTCGGAAGGAGTTTAATATGGTACTGTACATAAGAAATATCAGAGCAATTATTCAAAAACTGTAACAGGGCTTTTCTCTTTTTACTCCTCATTCTCAAAAATTAAAATTATTTATATGTTACATTTGTACAAGGTGAGCTTGTTAATACTCTTTTGCCCATGGCATACATAGCGAGTATCATGAGATTTATTTCGCCTACAGTATTTTGTGATAACAAAACTTATAAGGGCTCTTTGTGATTCGCCTCTTTAAATTAGACTGTTTCATGTTTGTCTTTCATCACAGCATTTCATTTTATGAAGGCCAATTGATTTAAATAAACACCAAACCACATTCCCTGACCCAATCTAGATGAACTGTTGATGGAGATTGATAAACATCATTTCATCATTTTAGATACATTTATAGTTTACACTCTATAAACGTAACAAGGAAACAGGGATTACTTAAGCTTAGCGATATCAAAATCCTTCTATGATTCCTCTCTTCCCATGGTAATGCAGACCAATGTCCGCATTTTCATGTTTCTGAGCCTTCTTGAGACAAATATTATTTGTCTTTGAGATCTTTGTATAGTTGAGGTGTTTGTGCACACAACTCTATTCCCTTGAACCACAATGACGTATTGTTCATTGATCCACATTTATGCGCTGAAATCCCTTCCAGGCTTTATCTCGGCTTATAGGATAGTTGATAGAATTTCTCCAATATATGTGCCCAGGCACCTGTCGCGTCTATTCCCTTATAGTTGGATCCCAGTATCTAGGATCCATGTCTTCTCTTCACATCAATTCTTGACAGATTACCATCTAAAATGTCTGCACACCAGTGTGGTATGCCAATTTCCCTATGTCAAAAGCTTCCATTGAATGTATGTATACCGAATGTAACACACATTAACACTGTATCATATTGTTTTAAGCCCTGGATATTAAAGTTTGGTATTTTGGCATTTTGGCATTTCGTAATGTTCCTGATCCTCCTGCCTACCAGGAATGTGTTATTTCTAGAGTCGAGTATTTCATAGCCACTCACACCATATCAAATACACGTTTTTGTAGACCACCATATTGTTATGTCAACCGACCCGCAGCCAACGTCATTCTATGCTTTATTCTGCTTGTGTCGATTCATCAGACTATCTACCAAATAATCCACTGCTGGGAGACACTCAAATTATACTGCTAGCACAACAGCACCGCCATTGGTATAAATTGAATGCCTCCTAAGCCGAGGCCGCCATGGAGCGCTCAGCGTCCGACAACAACAAACGGATGAATTCAACCAATCAACACACAGGAAACCATTCTCTGCTGCCCATACATCTTGAGCGATAATAGGAGGCCATTGAACAGATCCGGAACCCATATCCAGCGTGCATGCTCTTCGGAACTCGTACATCCTTCACTAAATATGATGTCAAAATACTGTACAGAATTGACTGGAAAAAGCCTAGCACTATTCTGTCTACTTTCTCTGCGCTCCGATTCAAGAATATCATCTGTTTTTGTGAGTCAACAACTGGGCCAGCAAAAGCAGAGAAATAAGAGAGAGGGAGGGAAGGGTGCTACTGCTACCCCCACTTTTCCGTTCTCTGGGTTTTATATGTTCTTGTTCCTCAAGCGGCCCATAGTCGTCCGCTTCCTTTGTTGTTTTGTATCGGACTAGAGGCCAGCGTGGTGTTGTGGGTGAAAATGTGGTGTAAACCTCCTCTTCTTTCGGCATCATATCATTGCTCTTCCTGCAGGACTGTGACATACGCTCTGAAACATTATTTTAAAGATTTATTGAATGAAGTCTGCTACCTTGTATACTTCGTCTTAATGTAAGCTTAAATCATGTGATAATAATGTGAGACATCGGAATGATATGATATTAAAAGTCCTATAATAATGGCTCTTAATGTAAGCTTAAACCATGTAATTATAATGTGAGAAATCGGAATGATATGATATTAAAAGTCCTAAAATAATGGCTTTGAATATAATATATGGACTAGTCTTTGAACTCAAGGGCACTGCCGGTAGACAATTGACTAAGCTTAGGTGTCCTTACAATGTGACAGGATGTCACTTACCACTGTAGGTACGGACTTCTATAGTAGGACTAAGGGTCGAATCATAGAGAAGGTCATCCATGGTCCGACAATGGGCGTCGTCCCATAACAGTGCTCTCTGCCATGGCCGGTTAAACCTTTGTACTTGGAACTTTATGATGCTCTGAAAGATAATGAAAGAAAATCATTAACCACAGGTATAGCATCGGAGTTCACTGAATATAGTTGAACGCAATATTATATATACGATATATATGTGATGTGTTACAGGAAAATGAGTCACAAGTCGCAAAAAATGGATATTGAGATACAGTCCTATTTCAAAAGATGATATCATGCCCATTCCAGTGATAGTAAACATTAGGACATCAAATAAGTATATATTTTTAATTTGATAGTTTTACTTTTAAAAAAAAAGTCTGGTGGGCAATTATTAGTTAAGTAAAGTATTTAATTGACTATACTGCATAAGAAGACCTTCAAAACGCAAGAACATATCTAATTCAATGTCCTGAAATTTCGTATAGTATTTGTATTCATATGACTAAAAGTGCTGTGGAAAATATCATTTTTTCGACTTGTTACTCATTTTCCTGGAACACATCACATATTATATGTGCATGGAAATGTTCCCGAGTGAAGACCAGCTCGTAAAAAGGAACGTGCTTAATCATCTCCTGATAATGTGTTTATATATAATGTACTGCTGCTTTTATTTAGGACCTACTTAGCCACGCCTCCAATAATCCAACATATGTGAAGGAAGCACTGGGTAAATGTTGTTTCCCTGTCCCTAAGAACCAGTTCACATAGCCTGCATTTAATGATTGAAGTATACATAAAGATAGAAGCCCTTTGGGCAATATGATATAAATGGTTGCTAAATCTACATATACATCAGTCAGGATTACTTTATGATTATCTTTTCTTATTTTATTAGGGAGAGAGCACAGAAGCCTGTGGTAAATCATTGGAATTTGGGGAAATATAAACAGTTATAGTTCTTAACATTTGATATAGACTACTCGGAACCCCTTTTTAAACAAAATTTTAAAAAATAGTTCTTTGCCATGAAGTGAATATTATCATCGGAGAAAATATATTGTCAATTGAACGTAGACTAGGAGGTTGTTTGCCTAACACAAAGGAGCTTCCGGTATGCTTTTTCTATTTTGAAAATTGTAACGTAAGACTCAATCCAAATTGAAGCTTTGATGTTCTAGACAGATGTTCGTTTTAACAAATTTTATAAGAGGCGACTGTTGATGGGCACACTTACAAAAGCACTCCTCGTCTCATGTGCATGGTATTTTGCATAAAATGATTGCTCCGACATAAAACAATGATAAAACACAGCGGGTGCCACGCTTTCAGTTGTAAACAACATAAGTATCTGTACTCAACTTACCCAGCAGGAGAACCGACGCTTTTGATCTTGAGTAATTAACAGACTGAAATCATCAGTCACTGCCATGGATAAGACGCAAATAAATTCTGGAAGAGAAAATGCATAATCTATTAGATAATATATGCTTTGAAGCATTGGCACCATGCGCTGTCTTTCCAATGTTCTTTGATAATCTTTAAGAGATTTGCTCAGGGGCTCCCACTACAATTGATTAGCAGGAAAGTTAGACTTATGAATTTCGAAGATGGGAGTTGAAATATTTCCCATGACGATATTGAGGAGTTCTGATGTTCACCACAAAACTCACTAATTCGGACAGTAGGAGGCCATGTATTCGTTGGTGGGATAGATTTTCAAAATTGCCAACCGCTGAAATCAGCAAAGTATTCGAGTGAATTTGAAGATAATTGTCCATATTGCTGCGTTGATCACGATGAAGACTCAATAATGAATCCATAATTTAATATGGATTAAATTTCAATAATCCCATTTACAAGTCAAATTTGAGCCTGAAGCTTTGGGCATCCATCAAATGTTAATGGGCATGGGCAGGAAATTCTAAACTCCCTGTGGGTAGCTTCTCAAAATGGATGTTTCTGCTAACCCCGACCCTCAAACTTGGAAATTAAATTAGCAAAAAATAACCTCATTTTTTTCTGTTTGTACGAAAACCGCATTAACCACAATGATGTTATCAAATTGGCATTAACAGGGACATGATTGATGCCATGGAACTCTATTTGTTTTTACCCGAGTTTGAACCAATCCGAATTGGATCTGATGGAATTAATTATTACAGATTTAGAGTGAGCGCCTTATGATTTGAGAATATTCATGGTCGCTATTGACAAAGTAATGAGTTCACTTCCCTTGTCTCCATTATTCACAATATCTCTCATCATTCTGAAGTAATGTAGTTCTACATATCACTTACCATCTTGGAAGTAGACCCTACATGTGTCCGACCAAAGCATGAGTTTGGCTCTTGCACTGCATGTGCTAGGGTTCCAGTCAGTGAGTGTGCCGTCACAGCCCTTTGGGGATCCCGCAGTAAAGTTCATCCTCATCTCCCCCGACAACCCGCAGGTGGCCCATTGGATCCGCGTAGTGGCTGTAAGCATATGAAAAACACAATAATGAAGATGAGAGGCAGAAAAGAGACGATTCCAACTAAGGTACGGTTTGAAATTGGTGTATGGGTCAGATATTCAGAACATGTACAATTCAACTTCGCCAATCTTCTCAAATAACCCAAATTTCAGACGAAAATAAAGTTCAAAATACAGTTCAATCTAGCCAAACAGTTTCCTAGAATCAATGCAATGCAAAATATTCTCGAATTTACCTAGTAAATCGACCAAATTGCAGCCTAATTTGGCAAAATTTACTAAATGTGTACAGCTGCCAATTGTACACTTTCTGAAAATCTGATACATATACATTATTAATTCATTCATTCATTTACATCATAGTTTTGATCCTATCGATTACAAAATTCCATCGTATTACACTTCCTCGCTGAGTAATCATATTGCAATACGTTAATCTTCATCGGAAAGCCTTTCGCATTCTTTTTGTTATTGCTTTAAGAACATTCTAAAAGATTAACGCCTGCAGTTGGTGAAACGGTTATCACAGTGGGTCTCCCCTGGGTCAGAGTTAATCTCAGGAGCACCCACGACCCACTGACGTCTCAATCTTCAAATTAAGGCAGGGGTATTCATGATCCTGGAGTGAGAAATGACTTGGGGCCAGTGGTTCTATGGTTACCATTCCAAACAGCATTAACCCTTACTATGTCACAGGAGCAGACCTCCGTCAATCACACCATTCAGTTTGTGATTGTTACATATTATTATAATACATTTTTATTTCCATAACTCGGATACAGTGTTATAATACCATGTAGCAGGCTAGAACATATATATGGAAATAAAGGTGATTCTTTATTTCCAAAAAGAGTGTACATGGAACAACAGGTTATGAGCTTATCATAATGAAGATGAGAGGAAGAAAGAGACGATTCCAAAATATATAAGCAACGTTGAATAGAGTTTTTTTTTACAATGAAAATGAGAATGCTTAAAAATCAAGATTTGGTCTGTCATTGAACAACAATTTCTTGATGTAAACACGACTGAGATTAACAGTCCAAGAAGAAGCCATGATACTTCTTTATTGCATTGCAAAGACAGCCTAGCATCAACGCTTCGTAGAACCTTTTAACTAAGTCCTTCTTCTCGACCTGTCGTTCTGTCGTTCTCCTGTCTCCACCACCCACTCAAGTATATGGTCATCCCTTCCACTGTGGGTCAGTTCACTTGGTTCCTCTTTAAGCGCCTGCCTCGAGGCTGACTTCGTTTCCAAGGGGAATGGATCCATCAAATGACAAGCTCCCACCTGGTCATTCCACGAGACAGCTTCATCAAACCCGCTCACCACCTCCATGGGGGTTTCTCCTTTGTCCTAACCCCACCTTCTATTTCCCTGGATGTGTGCGGGGCGGTAAGATGATATCCTCCCATAGGACTCTTAATAGAACTACTTTGCAGATGAATTCAGTACATTTTAATGAATTATTATAATTATTTGTGACAACTCTGTAGCATTAGCTAGCATTTACTTTTAAAGAAGAAAATGCCCAATCACATCGGCTCCATGTCCTTTCCTCTACCACGGACTCAGTACTTCATGTTCTTATGGGTCAGATTTTTAGAAAATGTACAATTCAACTTCACCAATCTTCTCAAATAACCACAATTTAGACGAAAATAAAGTTCAAAATACAGTCCAACCTAACCAACCAGATTGCTAGCGTCAATGCAATGCCAAATATACTTGAAGTTACCTAGTATTGGCCAAACTGCAGCCTATTTTAGTATAATTAATAAATGTGTACAGCTGCCAATTGTACATTTTCTGAAAGTCTGACCCTTATAAGGTGATACGGTTTACATCCAACTTTATCCGATACAATGGGTTTTAGTGCAATATTTCCATTATTTCCCTAGTGCATCCTTATAGCTGTATCACCGGATTGATCTAAAGCTTTCTCTGGCCATAAGCCCGACAACATGGCTTGTACCTAGTACATTCCCTCTGAGAAAAGTCATGGAGATCTCTGCCAACCCATAAAGTGGAAGCAAATAATAGTGAACGCCTTCGCGGGGACAATGATTAATGACTTTCCCGACAAAACAAATGAGTTTTTGGAACAATAACTCTCGGTTTATAGAGAAATATTCATTAGCAACAGATGGTAAAAGAATGCACTCAGATGTTAGGTTCCCCGTTGAGAATGTTCCTTGGGGAATAGTTCGCTGCTCGGGATATGGTCATGAGAAATCAGTTGGAAGATGTGAGGAAGACTAAAAGACGACTGGGAGCAATCGCCATCTTATAAATGAAAACTGGTGCAAGGTAAAGCAGCTGGGGCCTGCACCTGCAGCAAATGGGTGGGTATATGCAAGGCTCTTAGGGCAACGAAATAACATTTTTCACACTATATACCAACCCATATAGGATGGTTACATATTCACCATACAAAAATTGTCTGAGTTTACTATGTATTGTATTCTGGAAGACTTTAGAGATTCTGTTTCAGATACGATATAATTGCAATTTGCTTTCTCATTAGGGTTATTATGTTTCAATATTTTGCTAAGAAAAGGATCATAAAAAGATGTATATTTGTATACCAATGTATTACTCAGACGCAGTTCCAATTGTGTGACGTTGCAATTGCATGTTGGTGTCTGGTACTGTGAGAGAATGTTTCATATTTAATTGCTGTCTTTGAAAAGTTCTCGCTTTTAAACGGAGTGTTCAGGCCCACAAGGACATATTTATGGATGAATACACGAGAACGATGATTTGCTCGTAAATGAATGTTCCCAAGGAATGTGCGGTAATAAATGAGAAGAATCAATTCTAAAAGATTTAGGCCAAGAAGATTGGTGGCGGGCAGGTGCAAAGAATGGACGACTTGAGGTCCAAAAGTGAAAACAGATTGATAGTTCTCCTGGGAGTATGAGAACCGGGAGAATGCCTTGGCTCGATTGTTTGGAAAGTGACAATACACTTGAAAAACACGTAATAATTATTTTGATAGGGCCTATACATCGCGTATCGTATAAAAATGTCGCCAATAGATCAACTTGTCATCAACATTTTGAACAAGAATTAATGTCGCTTTCATTCAAAATGTTGTTTTTCAGTCTAAATAATTCATCAGGAAAGATAGCCGGGGGTTGGCCCAGTAGAAATTGCCTTTTAATATCTCAATTTTTAAGCTTTTAAATTTGAATCTCAAGGGTTTCCCGCATGTGTGGTAAATATCGCCTTTAATGCATGCAAACATCTTTGATTTCAGATGTATATCTTTAATTGCACTTCATAATACCAGACTGCTCGGTCAAATATCCATTGAGCAGTTATTTCCATCCTATAAACGAGCCCGCCTAATTAGCGGAATGGGACGAAAACAATTACAGTTCCCCAGAACAGTCAGCTTCATTTCACTTGCGATGCATTTTATTCGCAAAAGACAAAAGAAATAATGTCATTGGCGCTATAGATTCGTCCCCGCTTGATGAAAAGATGGCAATAATTAGCTGTTGCTTCAGAATCTCGTTCTGGCTCACTCACTGCCAAGGAGCAATTAGGTAACTCAAATCCGATGATGAAGACCAAAACGGTGATTAGTAACAATGAATGACATAGCTAGGGATGCAACATATGCTATGTCAAACATATATGCATAACGTGCATCCATCATCTATAGATAGAAACACACATCAGACCTTAAAGCAGCATTCTCAGCTATATTACGACAAAACAAATCTTATCAAATTGACTCAATTTATGACTTAATGTACTGAATGCATCGATATTCTGATGATGTTCTAGATTTAAGGGCCTAGTCCACTAAGCCGATTCTCATGCAATTTTGCGCCACAGAGGACTCTTTTGCACTAAATTCTGTGAGAATCGCATGAAAATCGGCTTAGTGCATAAGGACCTTAATACAAGAATTTGAAGTGTAGTCATCGAGAGAAAAGGTGAGCGATAATACGTGAAGTCACCAGAGGAAGGGATTCGGGCGGGTCCTCCAAATACAAATGAGGATGTTTTAGAAGCCCTGTAGCAAAAACGACCCGACAGGATCCTCCAAAATGTTGGTCAAATGTTATATGGGTTGGAAAGGAATGGAACAAAAAGTAGAAAAATGTTTAGGTTTTGACCGACGTTAGCTGAGAGTGTGCCTTTAAAAATAACGGAATACACACATCATATCATAATATATTCGTTACAAAAGAAGAGATGTGTATAATATGCCTAGATAACCTTCAATTGAATCAATTGTGTAGGAGGATCTAGTGCCACATTTGGATATAAATACTCCATTGACAAATGCCTACATAGATTGAATAGACAAAATAAATATATGAGTGATAACTTGTCCCCAGATCAGATAACTTATGTACTCAGGTGTGTGACGAAGCGATATCTGACACCGACCTTTGTAAAACAAATATTGTTCAAACAACAGGGCGATGAGCAACCGAAAACGATGCGACGCAAACCAAAGAATTTGAATCAATAGCAGTTGCACTGAATCTGAGTAACACTTTCGGCGAAACCTCAATATTTATAAGATACAATATCTAATTCTCTCCATTGCACCCCTTGTGAGAAAAGATATGGTGTATTTATAATTGGTTCACGTTTCGTCTATTCGATTTTCTTTTGAATGCCTTCACGAAGACGACCGACACATATATGTGGGGAAATAAATAATTTTCAGCATTTGAAGTCATACTTACACAATAAAACTTTAAGTGAAGCGCTTCTGAATTTGTCACCGAGTGGAGGTGCATCATCTATAAATTTACACATATGGAAGGACTCGTCTGTAGGACGACTACGAGCTGAAACGAAGTACACAAAGAAACATAAATAAATTACCTTTGTCATGAGATAAGATAAATCTAAGAGTGGAATTGAAAACACAATTAGCAAAGAGTGAAAAATCATTGTGAATGATTCATATGGAGAAAAAGTATCGGTAGTATATTAGTTCTATTCCCTTGGGATGAGATATTTTGTTGAGAGTAGCTGGAGGTACCAAGTAAGATTTGCTTTTTAATCCCTTTAATCCTAAGTAAAACAGTTGTCTAAAATACGAAAAACATTATATATATGGTACTAAAATGTGTTTACGTACTTATTTGGAACTTGAGTATGCTTTCCTCTTCTGAGAAATGGATACATGTATACCTTGGACGGCTGAAAATGAAAGAATTATATATATATATATGATTTTGGCGCAATGTAAATTATAAATGTATGTGCTTGATACATTCTGATCAGTATTAATTAAAATATCCATCTATTCAATAACTCAAGAGTGGGAATAATCTATGTATAGTATCTTTTACCCAACAAATAAGTACTCCTTGTTTTAATGCTACACTCTAAACGGGTCTTGTAGGCAGCGGCTTTCCATAGGGTTAACCTTTGTGGACTTTGATGTTTACTGCTTACAGAACGCGTATAGAGTGTATGTAGGTGTGCCTCTATACATCTATTTCCTCTAGTCTAGTATCCTATACGCAGAACTGCCCAGACAGACCCACATCCCCTTTTGCTGCTACCACTTGTCTAAGCACAGCATTTCAACTATTTGCTTTGCTCACGCACATACTCCATCATTAGAAAAGAGCAGAAATTGGGGCATTAAGCGCAACAATGGTGACCCGTTGGGATAATGTGACTCAGTAAGCTTTTTCTAAGATCTGCCGGGGTCATGTGAAGTCTCGTCGAATCTCACAAGGCACACCAAGATCCACTTAGGCCCCGCGACTCGAGGTATTTGCAGAAGTAAGTGCGCATGTCCACCTAAAGTCGTGTCAGGGGGTCACCATTTGTCAGGCAGGGGTTCTGCATGGGATCACGTGATTAATTTCTTACCCAGAAGGCCACAGTTAAGGTCTCAGCACGTGGTCTGGGTAATCGAGCAAGGTTCACGGTGGGTAATGGTCAAAGCTCATCCTGAGCCAAGGATAAAAAATGTCACCTTCTTGAGAAGAAATCCAGGTGGCCAGCATATATATTCACTGATATGTCTTTCCCTAGAAACCTTCCTTTTATATCATTAAAGCTCCCTTTGACCAACATTGCCTTGATAACTAAATATGCCTCAGAAAAGCAGTGCGGGCGTTGAACCTGTGCATTTGATTCATCTTCACATATAATCAGCATCCCAGTCCCTGTATTTACAGTGGCTAGGGTTACAAGGTGTATACCGACTCATCAATCATCGAACGCCCTGGATTGAAGACATTCGAAACCATATTTAAAATACATTAGAGAGATCAGAGCAATGACTTTCAGATAAAATACTTCTTTCCTATCTAGGGATTGACTATGATTTTCAAATAAGTTTTAGGAAGATGCAATGCTAGAAAAAGATATTCACTGTTTATTCATTTAAGCAGATTGATAAAAGTAAAAATAAATCATTGGGGAAACATACTAAAGAAAAGAGAGTATGTTAGTAAATAGAGCCTCAAGAGACTCTTCTGCCTTGAGGCAGAATTCATCTCCATCTCTGACCACTCAATTTCACACATTCAAATGCACAGAACGAAAACCTTGCCCTTTCCCACCAAGGGACTTCTTCGTATTCATCATAAATTTTTCTCCCAGTCCTGCCATTCACTTTTACCCACGAGTAGACAGTAACTACTTTAAAGTGCCTTCAATGGAATTTCCAGCTGGTGCTGTACAGCTCCTGCATCTTGATCCACCCATATAAAACCTGCCTAATACAGTTTTCTTGGAGGAAGGACTTTACCTTTAGCATTCAATCCGAGACTTAACACAGGGAAATGGCTCTGGCTTCGTTTCGAAAGACATTTACATTTAGAATGCACAGTAAAAGGCCTCCCCAGTTGCCATTTGTGCAGTATCGACACTGAATAATGCACTTCTCAAACTGTCTCTATTTTAATGCATTCTGGTCTATGCTGATAAATGACCTCAAGCGATTGCCCACCGTCTACCTAGGCTACTACACTGGAGTATTATTAGTATTGGCATGTCACCGAGGTGCCCAGCGCTATCCCACCAAGCGAAAGATAGGCAAGTTAATAGAGAACCCGCCATCTCTTTGTCATACTGCGACCCTCTTTCTAATGGGGTCTAGAATTTGGACGAAGAACTGCCACGCAATTCACTGTTTGATTTACATGAGGACACAAGGAGATAGCACCAGGGCATAATCCTCTCTTAATACATGGTGTAGGAGAATGTTAAGTCAATCTTCGTCTCAACACGTCTTCTTTGTGGTAGTATTTTCTTTGAGGTTGATCCCCTTGGCGATCCATTCAATACTTGGTTTAAATAGTGGAGAGTTCCAGCTTGTTTTAGCTTCACTCTTGTCCAACCCAACCCTTTGATATGGGCCGTTTTTATATAAGAAAAACCTTCAATAAATATAAAGTGTAAGTAATTTCAAAGAGATGACACGATTTTATGTATAGTGTCAGTTGCAATATGATAAGAAAAGGAATACAAACCAGCCATTGGTGAAGACTGAAAGCAGCTTATAACGGTTGATAGACCAGTGTTTGGACTTGCAAATGAAGTGGCCTAGATGTGAGAAAGTGATCTCCCCTGCGCCAATGGTAACTATTTCTTTCCTATCTGTCTCAAATAGCATCCATTCACCACGATATTCTGCAGGGAATCGACACTCCGTTCTGGGAGATGGTACAAACTCTGTTAACAAAAGCAAGTAATTATATTTTAAACTTCGCTCATTGAAATGAAACAAAAGTAGATCACACAACTGACACCACTTGATGGCTTTCTTAATATGGAACTTGGTGTAATAATTAATGGGGAAAGTAGTGGTAGTGACAGGACTAATATAGTCCGCCAATGTTGGCCTTTAAAGTCGAAATGCATCCATCAGCCAATGGTTTTTAAAGCCAGGTATTCGTAAATCTCCTTCCATACTTTCAGGGATTTTCTCTTGTCTTGCAAAATAATCATTACAATGTCTTACATATAGGAACTATCGGCATTAACTGATTAACTGATATGAATAAAATCTTGCTTTCATGATCAATGGTAGACTTTATGTGAAAGCATGTGTTAATTGGCAACATTGATCTAGGAGCACGACGCTCCTGGTCCACTTTGCTATGACACGCCTGCATATGTTTGATATTACCTACTATGTTTGAAAAGACCTGTCTCTTTCTTTGAGCTAAACCAGAATAGTGTGGCCGAAATCTTCGAAGATGAGAAACACATTAAAGCTTACAGCGTGTTTGTCTTTCTATCACAAATACTTTGAAACCAAACTGTCCGAAAGTTTACACAGGTAGTTTCTTATAAGGGAGTCTTTGTATTCTAAAGATTACCTTCACATCCCTACAAAGGATGACTTACACAATCAACGTAAAAGATCGTAAGCTTATCGTGTGGCATGAAAAGTGATTCTTGTGAGCTTTTAACCAGGCTATCGATTGTCGTTTTAAGAAACGTACACAAAAGCGGTAAAATGTCAGAGACACTTAAGAATTCAATCAAAGTGCAGCAATTTCAAAGGTGAGTGAACGTTAATGATCATCTGAACATTATGAGAGCCCTCCAGTTTAACATAATTATTTGTTTCTGAAGATTATAACCGTAATCTGTAACTTTTTTCAATTGTATATTTGCCAATAAAAAATGGAATATTGAATTAAATAGTAGTATGCAAAGATAAATTGTGGTGGATAAAAGGTGGAACTATTCCGTAGAGGCCTCCTCTAGTTGCCATTTTTACAGTATCGACACATAATGTATATATATTTAATTCTCAAAGCCACTTTGATTGATATCGCGCTGATATTCCGACACACATGTTATAATACTTGTCGAACAGATTAACGAAGGAGGTAGGCATGTCGAACTACCACTAGTTAACACCAAAGTTTTCGAATTCTGGCGTAATATTGAAATGTCTGCCTGTAAGCACGAAAAGGGATTGAAATAAATTGCAGGTCAATATCGAGCAATCAGCGAGCGATTCAGGGAGGAGCTGGAGGGCCGCCTGAGGAAGACCAACAACAGCCACAAAAATCATTTTACACCCTGTTGACATTACAACCGGTGGAGTTAATGGACCGTGGATCAGACATCAAGAGGAGCTCATTTGGGAGTTGTATTGGTGGGACGAGAGCAGAAGAAGCCACTCCTTTTATTATATAGAGGTAAATGAGTGCGTACCACAAAGCCCACATGACTTCTTGCAGTAGTTGGCATACTGGTGGAGTGCGCTGTTGGTGCACTTTCCCTCCCTGGCAAACTCAATACACTTTTCACTCTCATCAAAGCAAACCCCTGGATCTGCAAGAGAAAGACAGCAAATGGTCAGAGCTTGTAATAAAGGAGATAGAGGGCCAGGAGTAAAAGAAGATGAAAAAGGAGGTCATCTTCCTAGGTAAAGTTTGGCTAGAAAGTCATGAGCCCTGTTTCCCTCCCATCCACTCTGTCCATACCGAACGCGAGCAATGAATAGAATGTGAGTCTGTGATAAAACGCCAGCCATAGTCTCCTGCACATATAGACACTGAGATAGCAGGGGGATAGATGCTGTTGCCTGAGGCCGGCTGGATAAATATATATAGAGTGATATAAATAAGCAGGACTTTGTTGTAAAGTGTGAATGCTGGCAAGCAGCGTTCTTGAATTGCACCAGATATAGGACAATAAAGTGATATATTCGTTTAGGAGTATGTACAGTTTTGTAATTTTGTAGATTTTCTGGGAAAATATTCTTTATGTTTTATCTGAAAATATGTTTCTTGTTCAAAGTAAAATCATATTTAATACTAAAACCATATGAATGTATTGTTTTGTCATCTATCATACATAAATGCACAATATGGATGATATGGGCATGATCGTTTGTAACTAAAAGTATGATAGAAGGCCTGCTGTAAAGGGGATTCATATAGATAAATACATATCTCCCATGATCGCATGATGATACCTGCTGGTGAGCCCAAGAAAAGGTTAGTCAGTATTGCATTGAACTCAATGGCAAACTGGAAAGAACATGCAAACCAATGCATATCACTCGTCATACATAGCAACAAAATACCCATTCAGCAACATATCTTGACAAGGCACAGGTATAAGGGAGTGCACATATATTGATTTTTTTAAAAGGAGATATCTTCTCGAGGGTAATATTTAAAGCACATCCTACTTTTTCTCAAGCAAACAATGTCGCCTGTAAATATTTGCCATAAGGACCAAGTGTGAATCACATAAGATGAGCTTTTATCACAGTGTTACCAACTTTGATTTGTATACCTACACCAGTTTCTATACTTGTGATCTCTCCATTTTATTTGCTAGTGATATCTCAGAACGTCTTTGGGTATCACTAACAAACAGGGAGGATATATATAAAAAGATGCCGATGGGCGCCTCTTCAAGTCGTATCATTATCCAACTTATTTCAGGTAACGGTATTTATCATATGATAGGATACAATGTCGTAGAAGGTGCTAACCCATCAATTCTATGCTACAGCACAACATACCGAATTGCACAAAAGGAATAACGCATTTATTCTGCAATTCGTTATGTTTAACGAATGCACTCAAATATCAAATCGAAGTGCAAGTAGTTCTTGACTATGCGGAATCAAATAATAATTGAGCTTTGTAGAATTTAATATCTGCGCATAATTTAGTACTTTAGAAAAGCTTTTAGAGATGACAAAAGCATTTCTAATTGTTCACCGTTTGAGAATAACAACTTCGTTTGTAATTAACTCAATAAATAAGTATATAGCCATGGCTTTTGAAATTAGTTCAAATGCAAAGCATGGCAAAGGGAACGTTATTCGCATAGCATTTATAGTTGTACTACTATACATATATCCATCGCAGCTATCAAAAGGGTCGGTTACTATTGATGTTGATAATTTTTAACAGTTTCAATATCAATATTGGGTTTTCCCATCGTTTCAACGGCACCACGCAGCAGAAAATCTAGAAAGCAGAGAATGTGGATAGATCTCGACCACCCCCTCCCCCTCTCCCCAATTAACTTCTTTGATAAACCTTTCTTCTCAAAGTTTCATATTTGAAACGGCAACAACATTTTTCTCCATATATATGAGTGCAATGTGGAGATATATGATTAGATCAGTGTACACACGGTGCAACTCTATTATATAGATATACACCAGAACAGGAAAGAATAGTAACTATTTGAATTGATGATACAAATTAAGAATTATTAGAAATTGTAGAATAGCTTACCATGAGGATGTCCGCTCCTTTGGACTTGGAGCTCCATGTATTTTACTTTTCCAGGGGGCTGGCCCTGTCCGGCCATTGGTGCTACAGGACTGAAGTAAAGGTATGCTGTGAACTCAGCCAATAGATCGACATCCTTGGGAAATCTCTGTAGGAAAGAAAGGAATACAAAATGTATAGATAATTATGGCAATATTTTATATAAATTAGATGGGAATAAGGACCCTAACTGAGCTAAGTGTCCTCTGAAATACTCTTATTGCCAATTACAAATTGCCAATAGCATCTCTAAACATGTAATGGTAAATAAGATATCAGAATGTCATTTATAGTCTCATGCAAAGAAATGATGCATTTCAATACCACCGGTTAAACACTGTATATGTCAGACGTGGCATACAGTGTTATTCTGAAACCCCTTCGGCGATCGCTATCACATACATGGACACGCTCTCAGAGATGTCCTCTCTGATCAGACCAATCAAATTATCATCCACTCCACAAATCCATCACCCCATGGCAATCCCACCTTTTTCTAACAACATATGTTCCGGCCTTACATTGCCTACTCTTGACCCAAAGCACATCTCCCTCTGTGTAAGACAAATCTGGTTGGGTCAGTCACTAACGGGCTGGGGGACTGCCCTCTCTTCGATGTGTCAGTGGCTACGAAGAGCGGCAGTTCGATGTTCGATCGACCGCCAACACCAACAGAACAACCTGTCACATAGTATTAGCACAGCTCAGTGAGCCTGTATCAATGATTCATTCAGTCCAAGTATAATTAGCCAAGCATAGGGAAACACGTGCAAGCAATGGCCCAAATGTCTGTAAAATATTAATCTCAGTTCCATGTCAGAAAGGGCAGGGATATTGAGCTAATAATATAAGCCTAGGGGACCCACCGATGAAATCATAGTGGAGAGGAGGCATCAATCGGATTTCTATATTTGGAGAGTCTTCCTTATAACATACACATCGATTAAAAGAGTGTGTGCTGTATAAAGCTATAATTAAGAAATTGATGATATGCTTGCAATTGCAGTTATGAAGACGATTCGACACAAAACTGGACGGAGAATCCTGCCACGATTCGCACATTTATCTCCGGAGAAAACAATGGTCTACTTATATATCTTACTTTACTTGGACATCTTGAAGGGCACATGTCACACTTCCTGTCCAGATGATACATATTTTGACCCACATTAAAGCTTCTACAATATTATAATTAGCCGAAATACAAGTCTTGTTTAACGGGCCCATTCATTTGAGATAGCATATCTCGATCGCCAATGAATTCAAATAAAAGTTCTTTTGGGGGATCTGATATATTGAACAAAGAAACAACATAACCATATTGCTTCATTGACTCTTGCAAATCTTCCATGAATAATTCACATTATATGACTTTGCTTATCCTCTGCCTTTTGCTCTTTCTGATGTGAGGTTTGGAGCTGCCCCGCTCTCCATGTTATTATTACAAGACCTGACTGTAGACTCTGAGAGTCGCTCGCTCAATCTGTACATAATGACTCTGCGCCCGAGCCACTCTCCCATGTGTACGCTCACAACCCCAAACCAAACATTTTCATTTCCAGAAGCGACTGTCTTCAACACCGCCTCCATTTGATAATAAATTACAACGAGCATTTTTTTTCATACCATTGCGGCAGTGTCCATAATGCCGGGGAAAACGTTTGCTTCTTTGCTCCCATTTTCTGCTTTATTTGTATGAATTTCCATTCAACGGCAATGCAACCATTTACTGAGGAGAAATTGCTCTCTAAATATGTGGCCTTGAAATGACGACTGGTATGAAAATGTGCCTATGTATATGAGAAACAATATTTTTGTATAATGCAGTGCCAATTTCAAAAGCGCGTGGGAACGTGATTTGCAATTTACCCATTCAGCGGATCATGATGGCTATGTTTTATTAGGCAATGTTTGCATTGGCATAACACTGGCAGTATGATGTTTACTTGTGAAACAGATATTCATTTGCCTGCAATTCATGGAATGCAATGTTTGGAATGAAAATGGCCCAGGAAAAGAAGGAATGAATACTCTTTGTCATTCACTGGTGCGTTTGTTAGTGGTAGAATTGAGTAGGAGTCCATCCCATCCAACCAACTACCTGTATGCTCTTGGCTTGTACGCATTAGCTCCACAAGGGGTCGACTCTTGACATGAAAATGAACTGGCACTAAGATTCTCTCGTACATAATGTAGGTGAAGCGAAAGCTAGTGGGGAAGAATCGTTACCTACTCCCCTGTCTTTTTCCCCTCAGGAGACTTTGTGAGAAAGCGAGTCTTGATATTGCCCTATTTGGGACAACCTGATGCATATACACACTGCATCTTTGGGGTTGGAATCGGGAGAAAATGGAAATTTGAAATACATGTTTCCCTTGGTAATAGGCCTACTAAGTCCATGGACTATATAAATGGGTGAAATCGCCAGACAATGTACAATTTACCTTCACTAATCCTTTCAAATAACCCAAATTTGAAACAGAAATCAGGTTCAAAATAAAGTTCAACATAACCAAACAGACTCCGTGAACCAAAGCAATACTAACTATATTCAGATATAGCTAGTGTGGACGATTTTTCAGTCGCATTTAGCAGAATTTACTAATGAGTAGATCTGCCAATTGTACATTTTCAGAAAATCTGACCCATATATAAACTCAACGGGAAGTATGCACCTACCCTAGTATTTAACCCAATTCGAATCCTATGCAAGGGATATGTATACTGGCCATGGAAGCAATTCATATTTTAGCATTCTCCTCATCCAACGGTTTTTGGTAGAATAACAATGAGCGCACCCAAGAGCAATATCTCTAATGATGTTTTTATACCAGCACTAGAAAGCTCCACTTGCATTATATAGGGTCATTAACTCCAGTTATTTTGGATGCATAAAAAGCAAATGACTTCCAACACGAGAGGTCAAAGGGGATTTTATAGCAGTTGGTCATAGCATTGCTATATATACTGTCCGTTGTGCAATGACTTTAACTAACGGTCCTGGGAAAATTACTATGCTTATTTCCCATTCCAGTCAATAGCAATCAAGCATAAACTATAAATAAATCATAGATCAATCTTGAATAAATGATATTTGGTAATTCGGTAATTGGAACTGCACTCATGTTGTTGAAAAATAAGTATAGTAACAGGTTTTCTTAAAAATAGGATTTGAGGACTATTATAAATAATTGTGAAATTGTCTATGAATTCTAATCACGAGAAGGGCTCTTCGAGATAAAAATCGGTTCCCACTGAGTGAGGAAACTGTACGAATAAATTCTTTGCATCCCGAGCATTTTAGATTTCGAAAGCCATTAATTGATTTGCAATGCAATCGCGCTGGATTCAGTTGTATCATAGTATCATACAAGATGAAAATAGATACTTCAGATAGAAACCATTTGCTTATTGAGCTTAATTCAAAACTTATCGAGATGCAAAAGAGAAGAAGCCTGTTGTGCACACACCAATATCAACATAAATATGTTATGAGACAACCCATGTAAAATCACCATGTAACGATGAACATAACTAATATTAGCTTACATGCTCTCTAATGTAATCGTGCGTAGAAACATAATAATAAAATATTCAACATCTATTCATCATCGAATGTCAGAACTGCCTTTCTAACGCTAATGGCAAGTATCATTTTAGCTGTTGGTTGATTTATTATATCATAAATTCAATCTGTGTTTTACGCAAATGTCTGTCCATTTTCCCCATCATTGATTTGATTTATTTATGAAGTCCCATTGTGACAAGGTAGCTCCTTGAATTCTGACAATATCTCAGTAATTTGGAAAATATGTAGAGTAATATTTTCATGCATTAAAGTTAAGGGACACAAGAAGAGTGTTAATCAACTAGTGATATTTAGTAAAGGTAACTGAACTATGTTAGTAATACTGCCTTTAGTTAAAGGACTGCAAACCCTAGTGATCTCCTATCTGGTGCTGCAGCGTCAGGGTATGATAAGCACATGCATATTGCCTGCATGTGACTGATACATGTATGGAACCTCATTTTAGGGCCAAGCCATTCTGCTTGGAACCCAGCGCCCAGTTAATGTCGAAGTATATACAATGAAAGAATATAAATTCCTTCTCATCCATCTTCATTCGTTCCCCTACCATTGTCATTTTACAAATAATTGATAGTGTGTGACACATACAAGTGTTCAGGACAAATGTGCAACCAGTAAGTGACAGTAAGTTGTTTTACAGATTATTTGTGCTCATCGCAAATTGTAGAAAATCAATGTAGAGCATAGATTTCTCTGCTTTCTACGGATAAAGTTCCACCAGTCTGGATGCCAATTTAAGGGCAATAAGAAAGTACACACACAGTTCGGTCGGCTGTATTGCCAACATGCATATCACATAAACGTACTGTGGCTACATCACCAGCAGAGCCTGAAGTGCTTGAAGTGGAAGAAAAGGTATGTGCCAGAAAGCCCCGAAGCAGTGGTCCTCTTCATGGAATAAATAAAGCCCCTTGGGGAAGGATATACCAAGGGACATGGATTCCCATTGGTAAATGTTTCATTGGTAGGCCCCCTGGTAACCATGGCTACATGTAATCATACTCACCAGGATAAACTGAGCTTGTTGGGTTGGCTTACTTAGTACCACAAATTTGTATTCCTCAGAATCCCACGTACCCCAGCATATGAGGTTCAAATCTGAAAGAAAAGGGAAAATATTTAGATAAATATATAATATTTAAACTTCAGCGTTGTAAGTAGCATTTGTTATGATACGTCAGAAGACCTGGTGGAAGATGTGAATGATAATTCAACTGATAACAGCAAATATTCATGGACTGATACAATTTATTAGACTTATTTATGTAGGCCAGAAATGTACATGTGAATACTATTATGTGTAATTAAAACAAATTCAATGAAGACCGTACGAAGATATCTAGCCTCATATGTCGACAGACAGACCCATTCTCTTTTCCTAAATTAATAGTCATTAGCCACGGAAAGAGCACATATAATTATCACACTGATCAATGCAATCCTGGGAATCCATGCATCAGTAATTAAAACTTTGCGTTGGCAGTGGATCTGTGGGTAATGGCTCTACCCACATAACTATCATTCCATGAAAGTGAGGATGTGATTGCTGTTGGATAAAAAGCAACACTATGTGTATTTGAAAGTGTGATATATGGGGAATTTGGTATCTGAATAAAAAGCCGAAACAGTATTCACCCCTTTCCCAGATTGTGGCGGATATCCATAGACTCAAATGTACGAGAAATATCCCCAAATCGTTATTTTATCTCATTACTTGAGATACAGCTAAATTACCCAATACTACGTATGTAAAGAAATGTAGAATTGCTTTCCCTCTGTATAAAAGGAGGATCATCTCAAACTATATATCCACGCTGCCTTGTCCATCTCGTCGAGGGTAATACAATGGTAAGGCGCCATATTTCCATAAGTAATTATAGAGAGATTAATGGTTGGTTGAATCTGGAAGCAGATGTGTGCTGAGAATACGGCACACACAGATTGTTATCTTCTTATGAGGGTATTCCAGCGACCACAAGAGATTGCAAGATGTATATTTTATTGGAGTTTTTTTGCCATGAATCAGTACAAAGAGCCACCATAAACCATTGTGTTGAGGAAATCCGGATTCACTCGCCACATCTCACAACATGAATAATAGATTATCATTCATTGTAACATGAAGAATTATGTCTTTTTTCACTGTCTTTTTACATGTTGGTTCTGCCCAATCATGAGTGGGTATTGGCAATAAATGGAACAGGAACTGCAGATGGTTTTGAAGAAATAGGGGCAATATGTTCTGACCCTGTCGTACTAAAAGCACTGTATATTCAGTTCATGTTTACCAGGATTTAAGTTTCTTTATGCGTCCATATATTATTCTGGCAAAAAATGAGAGAAGGCCAATCAGCCCCTCAAGGAACCCTATGTTTGGGGAATATTAATTAAATAGCAGATGTACCCTGGAAGCCGAGTTGACAAACAAGAAAGGACATCTGGGTCCATAGAGCATTAGGTACCCAGGGCTTGTCAGTTTCTATTAAAACACCATCGCTAGTCGACATAAAAACGTTTACTTTACTGCACTTCACTATTGGTTAAGACAAGCAGCAATGTGTTGTTACCATGACAAGTATATTAGAGCAAATATTAGAGTAGGGAGTTGTATATATAGAGCATCAGGGCATTCGGCCAGCCATGAGGTTCGAGGTCAATTCTGACGTGACACTTACGAAAGAGGTCTGACAGGTTGAACCGTTGTTTCCTTATTTTTGCCTACTTCATATGGCTTCAGGAGGATTTCCATTTATTTCAACTCCGGTATCTTATATAGAAACACTCGCATATGTAACTTATAATATATTATTTTAAAAAAAATGAATGGTGTTATAAATAGTTCTGGAGTTGGTATGTATTGTAACCTTTTGATTACTTATTCCATTAATTTGGAAATTAAAAAAAACTATGAATGTACCCTGTTGCAGACATATGGAATAAGCTTTTGGATATATATAATTTATGACAATGAGAAATGCATGAGCTCGCCATTATATATTCCTTTTAACGCGAATCCAAGACTTTCTCCTACGCGAGAGTTTCTCTTAAGATTGTAGACGATTATCGTTGTGTATTTAGGACTGTGTTTTAATATTTCAAACGGTAACATCCATTACAAAGGTAATTTAGACAGAATGCCAGTCAGAGCTAGGGTAATCTTTCGTCACATCTCACCTTCTCTCTGGGGTATGAAGGGGGCGCAATCCTTCTCAGGAAAGTAAAGATTAATTCCTTCTCCGTATATGCACTCACTCTCCAAACGAGACGGCCGCCATACCTCGGAGCATTGCTGAAATGGAAAAGATTGCAAGCCTATCACAAATAGGGGAGACAGATCCGCAATAAATAGGCAAGGTGTGGGACAATAAGCTCCTAACCAGTGACTATGTAATGATCTTTGCGACGGTTGCTCGGGAATATTAATCATCTTAGACTGGATGTTTCTTAAAACGGCTAGGTTTTTATCTAATTCATCCCTCCTCCTGCATTTCTATATATATTATTCTTGAAGACTAGCAAGCGTAACGTTATAATGTGCGGATGGGGATTGTAGTGATATTACATATTCGACACACTTGGATAGAAGGCTTCCTGCCTTACCCTGTTTAGAATCAATACGTTATTCGTTGCAGAAAAAGTTTTGACAGCCCTTGGTTTAATTAAGTGATAAGTCATTTTATGCTTAGCTGGGCATATCAAATATAACACGCGGATGGCTGCCGTATCTTCCCTTGTTACTGATATGTAATGAGAATAAATTGAAGTTCTATAATGGAATGCTTTTTGGAACGTATGCCGCTTGCAAATGAGGAACGTTTATTACGATGGTAATTATATAAACAATCTCGATTCCATCTTGGCTTCTCGACTCGAACAGAGATACTTGATATGTCCAAATACATGATGTTTTTAAACCGTACAAAGACACAAGAAAAGTACGAACCTCTGAGTTGTCTGGATGGAAAAGTCTGAATGTGTATCCTCCATTTATTGGACATGGAGTCCACTCTACTTGCTCGGGAGCTGTAAATGAAATTGATATGCTAATTTCATAGAAATGGTTTCATGTATTCATTCTGTTTCATTCCGAACATAGCATTGAATCTGAAGCTAATGGGGGTATTATACATCTTGCCAGATTAATACCTGAATTTCAAGTGTGCCGATACGCACAGATATATAGCTAATAAAATGCCAATTCGTTTATTGGGGGTCGTTTCTCTCCATTGCGATTAGCTATATTCATCCACGTATCAGAACTCTGCTTGAAGCAATTAAGATATTTTTGGTCAAAGGCATCAGTTGTTTTCATAATTCGTACATCACGAAAACTACGTATTGGCTATATCAAAATGCACTTGTTGTGGGTGGTAGGCTGTAAGCCTGCTACACTCTGTTCGAGACCTACTTAGAGTAAACATCAAAGCGACCCAATGATAACCCTACGGCAAGCCGCTCCAAGTAGATCTTGAATGGAGTGTAAAGCAATAGTTTGAAAGCTCATGTCCATACTCACTTAGCCAAGGCCACTCCTCCCTGTGAAAAGATTCATCATAACACAACCTGTCCTCATTAACCTCCTTTGGAACAGCTGCAAAAAAAGATGAACAAATGTGAACACGTGAAACATCTATTTAATTAAAAAGAATTTTAGGTAGGGGTTTACTGCATTCTTTTAACAATTTGCTAACTACTGCGGAACATGGTATACAAGAGGCTCTTGGGTATATTGAATGCTTGATGACCGACATTGTGAGGCTGCTGGTGCATTGTTTGGTGTACAACCACGGCGAAACCGAACATCAGTAGTCCCGAAACAGGCTACTAATAATTGTAGTCTTTGCCTAAGGTAGTTAGAGCCCCAATTTAAGGCTTTTCAAGTAGAGATTAAAAATATATAACCTGGGAGAAAGTAGTCGATGATTTGAGACGGTTGGCACGGAGGAAAACCCTGTTTAAATTACCCTTATTTCATCATAAGAAACAATAAAGAACTTTGATAATGGATAATTCGCCGGACTGGCTCTGACCAGCTTTGAAAATAGTTTATCTATTTTGATAGGTATGAGAGTGGCGGGAACATTTGTAATGGTCTAATGGAAGAAGACTAACGAACGTCTGAACTTCATGAGAAGAACGAAGCAACTGATTTAATGGTAACTAATGGTACAGGCTCCTCCAGGAGGGTACATGCATAATAATGAGTGGGCGGAGCCCTTACGTAATATCCATGGCCTAGCATGTATAAGTAGACTTGCACAGTCCTAGCTAGTTAAGTATAATTAGCGATTTAAAGTAATGTGATAATAGGTGATAATTAATAATAATATAAATATAATGAGGTTACACAATGTTACGTAATGTTACATAACACTGCCCCCCCCCCCGCCCTCAATCAGATACGAAGTATCGAGTGAGGGTGTACCCTAAAAACTTACAAGAAAATTTTTAGGAATTTTTGAAAAAATTAAAAATATTAAGAATTAATAATTTTTAAATAGCTGTGCTGTTACCTAGTTATCCATACCAAGCCATATGCGCGGTTACATTGTGCGCAAGAAGATATTAAATACATAAAGCAAATCATACGATTTAATTACCATTTTGTAAAATATTTTCAATAAATTCATAAAGATTTAAAAAAAAAAAAAACGTCGTTATGAACATGTAAGAGTGTAAACTCAGAAAGTGAAAGAACTGCTAATACTAAGGTCTTAATCGCTTGAAAAATCTGGCTAATATCTTACACAAAGGGTTCCATGTCATAATAAAAATAACAAAATGACAAGGTCTGCAAACACCGCAAGTGTTAACCCTATGAAAAACCAAATTCCAGTGTTAAATTCCCAATAGTACGGTCCAATCTGAGAATTTTACTCTAATCACACATAATAAAAGAACATCGCGTATACCAACACGCGTGGAATCCTGAAATATATTGGGATCCTATGTTAAAGTCTAAATAGTCCGGTGCAAACAGGAACAAACTACGTCGTTCTACTTTTTCCTATGTTAAATTCCCAATAGGTCGGTCCAAACAGTGACACCAGCCGGCGCCACCGTCGAATCGGTTTTGGACCGGACACCTACCAAGTATAAATAGCTGTTCATTTGTGCGGTGAACCATTGAGAACGCCACCGCTGAGCCGAACACACACCCGTACTATGGGCTACAAAGTTTTTTCAGAAAGAGATTGTTATATTCTACTGTTGACTACCTACACGCACATAGGCAAGGATCCATTGCCGAATGAGCAAGAGTATTGGTATATTCCAACTACCCGCCTCCCATTCCTGGTCCATAGCCTATTCCTTATTCAAAATTAGATCTTGTCTAATCTAGTAATATACAAAAAAAGTTTACCGATACATTTAGTTATCTCCTTTTCAAATAAATACCCGGAGATAAATAAATTCAATAATCCCGCAAGGCCTGATATGTAATCAACTGGCCTCGCTTGCTGATTATGTAACAGGTCAACCCCATCCCCTTCTACTCCTACAAGGATGACGGTTCACCCCGTCGCTACGCTCGATTTTTCAATCGCATAGCAAAAATGTCTTCTTTCTGCATCTACTTGCAGTAGAATACATGCAAAAATAATTACCCGTGGGTACATATGACTAGCTAAATAACACTACAACTTCAAGTAATAAAGCGACTGATCCGCTAGACTTAGTATTGCTGACGTATCATATCCACCTAGTCATAAGATCATATAAACCTCTTGGTCTATGGTATGTCAATCCTACTCACGCTATTTACACCAGTAAAAAGAAACCATCTGTCCTTATTGGAAACAGATCTAGTGACTCCTTTAAGAGTCTGTACTACATAGTCGTCCCCTGTTGGTGTGATTACACCCTGGCTTATGGCCATCGCATCGTATCCTCAGGGGGTATCCTATTACGTATACAGTACTTAGTGCGCAGTAAATCACTTTACAGCCATATGCCACTGTCGTGTGGCGCTAAATAAACAAAACACTTGAGGGAACCATATGGGTTATCTCAATCCTCAATGTATAACTCAAAGTAGTTCCTCCAAACATATTAACTGTTATGTCTGGTAATTAGATCTACACTAAAACTACACATATACCAAGAGAGCTGAGTACCTACTCAGTGTAATCAAAGCAAACAGAGTCGATGATACGACCTAATCGTAGACATTAATGGCCTCACCAATCCTGTATGTACATAAAGTCGTCATCGATCAACACATATAAATCACACACAAGTAAGGGAATAAAAAATAAAAGCAAGAAGAAATGCAATGAATAAAATCAGACAATAACGCTTGTCTGTTGCATGAAATGTCATTTAAAGTTATCGACTGAATTCCAAAGAACCCAGGAAAAAAAATTTTAGCTTGTATAAACAAGTAAAGTCCTTCCTCTCTTTCAAGAGAAATTAAAGTCAATATTATTTAGTAAAGGTGCCGTTGCTGTTCACCTTGACAAATGGGGGCGATCCATTTGCCATTTGAATCAAATATTAAATAAAATGTTAATGTCCTTGTAAAGTAAAATTATATCTGGCACTCCTAGGGTGATCCTGTCACATTCGTGGCGTGGGGAACTATAAGCATCTCCTCTTCTTGGCCACTCTCTCTTGCCGACAAGTACGCCGCCGTGCTCCTGTAAGAAAGCATCGACCACATACCAATGACAGGTTGCATAATACTTTGGGTATTTTGTAAATGATTATTTTAAAATTTCACAGTTCTTTTGTGCCAATATTTCCCATGAAAGCCACATCACAGAAAGTAAAACATCAACATACATTAACAAGAAGAAAAGACGGATATAAAATATTCGTGAGAAAAGAACACCCTACACGTCTATAAGGGCAAGAATAACTATTGTTTCAGTCCATATATTAATTATATATAGACTTACATGTTCACGTTGGACCCGTTGGGGTCGTTGATCCACGGGATCTGGTAGGATCCGTTCTTGGATTCAATCACCAGGACATACATTGCCTCTGATGATGGCTCCATGATGGCTGCCAGTTCGCTTCTGTACCTCCTATCCACCTTTACGTTGGTTGGAAGCAAGATCTGTTTGTTGGCCCTATGGATCTTCAGGGATAGGGCAGCCTTCCAACGGAGGTCCAATGATAGATTGCAACAGCAGCACCAACTGACATGAGACTTTCCCAACCTTAGAGGTGGGGCTGGGGAAGATCCAAGAATAGAATTCACTTCAAATGGGATTTGCATTAAACGTATTGAGACCAGACTCTCATCCGAGTGCAATCTCAGAGTGATCCAAGAGGCTGATTCATCGTTTACATCTTTCGTACACCTTTTACACGTGAAACATCTAGGCAAATAATTGCAGATACATCTCCTGTTTTTCCACAGGAATCGCAGGATCTTGAAGGCAATAATTGCTGCAACTATTTTGAGAATTGCCTGTGTTGGACTTGGGGGTTCGTATGGCAGTAGGTCTTGAGTCATAGGTTGTGGGGTTGGGATATCGAAGCCTAGATTTATGTCCTCGAAGACTGGGGCCGACAGGTTTAATCTAAAAGCTTGAATGGGCCTCACAAACGTGCAAATAATTGCCAGCTAGTGAATCCTATAAAATAAATAAAATGAAAATATTGTCACACCAAGACTGATAATCAACGCTATGTTTATAGTGGCTGGATGAGTCGACATGGTACTAACTGACTTTTTCAGAGTTTCCCACCGATCATTTGCCATTTTGTCAGCCACTAATAGCTCGTTAGCCAGCCTCTCTGTGTTCATTCCTGACTCTATAATCGATTTGGGTAGATGTGACAATGCTGCATGCATATCTTGGGGTGTGGGCAAATTTAGATGAATTCGTGATCCATGTTTGGTTTCTCCAGTTAGATTTTTGAATGGAATTTTAAAAATTGCTGCTATGGCTAAATTAAATCCTGATTCAACAAATATACTGGTCTGATTCCAAGTAATACATCCATCCCTAGGGGCAGAGATTACTAAAGATCCACTAACTAGGGCACAGTCGCAAGGGACCTTGACTATAGCCAAAAGGCTCAAAGCCATCCTAGTTCTGGGTCGTTTGTGACAAGCCAAAGTCACTTTGGTCGTACGACCAACCAGTAGGTGTTGCATCCTATTCATAGTCAAATGAAAGAATGGGGTTGGTTTAGTCAGATATGTGTGGAATACACATAACCGAGCAATTTCAGAAGCTTTATCTTTAAAAATGGCCGAATAACAAGTTTCTTTTCCCTTTAGAATATGCGTTGGAGGAGTAAAACATGCCACTGAATTCCTGAGCTGTGTGCACTGCTCGAACGAATGAATTTTCATTTCGAAATAAATTCCCTGAAGGGGACATTTTGCCAGAATATGGGGTATCTCGGTCTCTAACATGGTATACCCTGTTGAATCGTTCGAGCTACTGTGAATAGGTATGCCGAATTTCAGGGGTCGATATGCAATGCAGTTATCGTCATTATGTGAAATTATTAGTGGAATTGTTATCAACAGAGAATTGTTTTTAAAGGAAAAATTTTCTACTCTAGTGTAGGAGCTGTCCAAGGAATCGTCCAAAATCCTCAACGTGGGAGATTGGACTTTCAACTTGGTTGCTACAGGTTTCAACAATTCTCTTAGGCCTCCCATCGGAAGAAATACATCCGACAAAACACCATGTTTTAAATCGTCCAATCCCTTCAATAATGTCCTAGCTGTATCTATATATTCTATTAGTACTAACAAATTTAAAGTTGCTTCATGCAGCATTGCATGTAAAGCCATGGTGTTAGATATTTCTGAAGTTAGGTTAGCTACAAAGGCATCGATCTGGTTCGTCAGATCCTTAATTTCGTCGGTAGAGTTTATAAATAATTTTCCTACCTCACTATTGTGTTTAGAAGCGTGCCTGAACAAGTTTTTCAATTGCTTAGTAAGACCTAAAACTACCTTATCCCTGTTCACATCGGATAATTTTCCCAGTGATAAAGTATCTATTAAAGCATCAAGCTTGCTCTCCACTAAAGCCAAATGGGGGTCTGTAGCTAAGCCTAGGGCTGCAGAAACTGTATCGCCTATAGGCTGTAAAAACGCTTTTCTCTTATACCTATTGTATCTGTCGTTTGCCACATTCTCTATTTTATCAAATAACTCAAGTGCTGTCCCATAAACAAGCTGTAATAGGCCTTGGATCTTATCTCTAATAAGTCTCATGTCTGATGTTGTATTGTAGTGATTTTCCATCCTAACGATTGTTCCATTAGGTGGCAAAATCACTGTTGGGATTGCTATTTGGACATAGGTTTTTTCCACGTCCGTCAAGATGGGTTTCCTCGTTCCAGCAAATGCAACCCCGTAGTTGTGTTTCACTACAGAGTCCGCATTTGCCCATACGGTGAGGAACAGAAGCCTAAACGAAGGTAAGAAAGAAAAGAAAAATTCTCGTAAACTTTTGTGTTCAGAATTCAAAACTAAAGCGATATTTTCCCAAAAAGTATATCCCGTCTATATTACCGACTGGGCTTATGCTTAATCTATTTTCACGATTAAGGCCATATGTCGGGGGCCTCTTGCCACTAAATGACTTATCTCCACTATCATGCTCACATATAAATAACAACATACGATAAAAGAAAGAATAATATTCCGGTGTAATCCATGAGTAAATCCTTGGCATTGATGGGTATCCACATAAGTATAAACATCAGAGCAATCATAAATCAAGTCTCAAAACGACACTTACCAGATTGCAAGACGGAACATGGTGATAAATCGTTGTGCCTATCGTGTAGCAGCTCACTATCAGTGAAAAATAAAACGAGCAGCTCAACTCTCCCCGATGGTTTTGGCCACTGCTAAGGAAGAACTTGAATTCGGCTGGTCATATAGTAATGTCCGCCTCAAGCCATGAATAATCTTGACCAATAGCAGCTTAGGACCCTGGAATTGCTCTTCCTGAGGAAGACATTCCACACCATATATAGCAAGGGGGGCGTATACTAGGAGCTGTCGTGCCACCATCACTCAGCATCATTTACATAATACGATTGCATCGTCCCATCCTACTGGACTTGCATAATAATGCCGCCTATCTGACTCAAAATAGATACCATCTGTTCAACCCACGGGGACCCCGGATCCTAGTAATTTACTCTAAGATATATCCTGTCGACCAGAATTATTTTCCTATTTATTTGCTGTCTCTAGTATTTTGATAAACTTGTTATCAATCGCACTGGATTTCTTTATAAATTGTACATGTACTGGCCTTTTTACCTCTACCCCAGTCTCCAAATTCCTGATCTTCACAGTATATGGGGATGGGAACCCACACACAACGAATGGTCCAGCAAATTGTTGCTGCAATTTCTTTGCTGTATTTTGCCTTAGCAAACGATGTACTTTAGCATAGACTATAGATCCAACGTCTAATGTGTGGGGCTTGGCCTTCGTATCATGCTTCTCTTTCATTTTTCTTTCCCTCTCTCTTCTGCTTTTATTTGCAATTTCAGCCGCTTCAGCCTTTGTTTTCATTATTTGTAATAACTGATCTATTACTGGCTGAGTGTGGGCTATGTCATCTTGCAGTTGAGCCTCTGAGGGAATGATCGGGTTTTTGCCGAATGCAAGGAGATAGGGCGATATGCCAGTGGTGTAATGATCTGAAGCGTTCAGAGCAAATTGGATATTAGGTAAAAATAAATCCCAATTCGTCTGATTTTCATTCACCATCGTCCTTAAACAACCAATAATCGACTGATTTTGGCGTTCTACTTCTCCCTGTGATCGACTTAAATATGGCGAACCATGCACTTGTTTTATTCCCCAAGCTTTGCATTTTTCTCTAAAAGTTTCTCCTATGTAACAGCTGCCATTGTCGCTCCTCAAGATCTTAGGGACACCGACGTATGCTATTACATATTTATGGAATTCAGCTGCTACCCTTTCTGCTGTAATAGCTGGTGTCGGCCATATAAAGCAGAACTTTGAAAAATGATCAGTCACTACCTGGATGTAACAATTATTCCTCTGTGTTCTAGGTAGAGGACCCATTGCATCTATCATCAAAGTTGAAAAAGGTGTGAAAGTCGTTTCTCTGATCTTCATGGGGAGCTTATTCGGATGCTTTACACTTTTAGATTGAAGACACTCATGGCATGATGTAATATGGTCTTTCGTATCTCTAGCCATCGAATTCCAGAAGAATCGGGCCTGGAGTAAAGAGAGTGTCTTTGCATAGCCAACATGTGCATTAATTGAATTACCATGTACATAATTGATCAAGGGGGCCTGTAATGTCTGTGGAATTACCACTTGAAAGGAATTTGCCATCTGAGCTATCTTAGTCCTCTTAGGCAACCTGCAGAGTATGTTATCCTGAATGAAAAACATATCGTGTGTGGTCAGAATTAACCTAGTCAACTCATGATTCTTGGGCAATTGTTTTCCTTCAATGTAACCTGACATTAGTTTACAAAACAAATCATCCCCCTGCGCCAGCTGTAAATTCAGCTTATCAAATGGCAACTCAATCGTATGTTTATTCGCCATTCCATCTCCAGGATTTGGGGTATTTATCCTGTTCCTGGAAGTGTATTTTCCTGGTCTGATTACAGGTCTTGCCTTTGTTTTCCTAGCCTTCTGGATGTTGCTTCCCTTAGACACACAAGCTGGGGTAGACATTTTATCCCTACTAATCCCATCTGGCTTGCTAGTCAAGGGTCTTGTATCAACATTTCCTAATTGCTTTGCACGATTTTGAGCTCTCGTTTCCACTGGAGCAATTAGGATTTCCTCTACAGTGTTTATTGCTGGCTCATCGTTATGCAATTTTCCTGGAAGGTCTGGAAACTCAGGAATTTGTGGATCTTCATTATCTAATTCCTGTACCTGTCCTGATGTCTTAAGTATTTTTCTGCTCTTGTAGAGCATGATGGGGTTATTTTCGCAAGGATCCTCCTGTTTATAGTGTTTAGTGGCTTGGATGGGATTGAATGTTACTGATTTCTTCATCTCCACATGTGGGACTGCTGGTATATTTGGATCATATATTCTTCTCGATAAAACATCTGGGATGATGTTCAATTTTCCCTTGATGTATTTGACCGAAAAATCAAATTGCCCAAAGAAATCTAGCCATCTAAACATTCTACCAGTTAGATCCTTTTTAGTGTTAATTGCAGTAAGGGCTGCATGATCGGTAAGAATCGTGAAATGCTTAGACATAACATAATGTCTAAACTTTCCTAGGGCGAATCGGATGCCTGCCAATTCCTTTTCTGTGGCACTGTATTTTTGCTCAGCTGGGGTTAACCCTCTCCCAGCAAAGGCAATTGGTCTCAAATTCCCATTAATATCGGCTTGAGATATGCAGGCCCCTAAACTTTGGTTAGAAGCATCTGAAGCTAAAATAAATTCTTTTGAATAATCTGGATATACCAAAACTGCATCCTCCAGAATTGCATTTCGAATTTTATTAAAAGCACTCTCTGCCGCAGACGTCCATACAAACTTAACCTTTGCCTTGGTCAGCATATATAGGGGCTTCATTATCTGGCTAAAATTAGGAATAAACACCCTATAATAATTAGCCAGTCCAGCAAACGAACGTACTTGTTTCACTGATTTTGGGGTTGGAAACGATCGCAAAGCGTCTAGTTTTGCTGGGTCAGGATGTATCCCATCCTTGTCGACGATGAACCCTAAAAAGGGGACTCTACTGAGACCAAAGGAACACTTTTCCTTTTTAAATTTGATATTTGCCTTATCAAAAGCTGTAAATACATTCTTGATATCCTGCACGTGAGAATCCCATGTAGGTGATGCGATCACCACATCATCCACGTAATAGAATGCATTTGGGACTGCTCTCAACACATGTTCTATTAGAGAATGAAATGCTTTTGGAGAAGTTTTAAGTCCCATTGGCATGACTTTGTACCTATACACTCCTAGAGGCGTATTAAATGCTGTAATAAATCGATTTTCTTCCCTTAAACCCACCTGATGGAAACCAGCAAATGCATCTAAGCGAGAGAAGAATCGACCCTGTGTTTGCCCCACAGCTTCGATAGTGTCGTCGGCGCGTGGAAAAGGTCTTATTTCGTCCTTTACAGAGCGATTTATTTGCCTATAGTCAATCACAAGACGCCAGGCTCTTTTACCGTCTGTTGTCATTGGTTTTTGTACCAAAAAACAAGGTGAACTAAATTCTACAGGATCCACACATTTCTCGATTAAACTTTGCTTTACCTGGTCCTTCAGAATTCCAGCCATAACCTTGGTCATGACTGGGTTCATTCGGTATGGCTGTCTCATTGTGGGACTAAAATCTGGTTTTAAATCAATGCCATGTTCATACTCTGTAGTTAACCCTAGTTTTTTATCCTTACCGACAAAAGAATTTTCATGATCATGCAATAGACTTAGTAACTCCTTTTTCTGCTCAGGATTCAAATCCTCGCCGATCTGAAAATCAACTACCTTATCATTGTTTTCACTCGATTGTGCGACCAATTCATTCAAATTTTCCACCTCTTTGGGGGAATAAAACTCGTCCTCGTGAGCCAACGTATATATACCCAGAATTGTTCCTCTCTCGATAGTTGTGGCTGCTTTGGAGGCATTAAAAATGGTTATAGGAACTTTATTTTCTCCAAATGGCTTAACTAACGCATGTTTAACAAGGAAAGAAACTGGCCTCTGTCGCTGCAAATTCTCAGTCACTCCTATTGAATTTAACATATCTTCATAAGAAGTGATTGCCGCGACAGTGGTGTATTCAGTCCCCGGAGCTATCACAAACCTACGTGCAGCTCTGATAGGAAACACCTGTTGTTTTTGTCCTGATTTGAAGCTAATCTTTGCTCTAAACTTTCGTAAAAAATCAACTCCCAGTATCATGCTTCTGGTTAACGCAGGAAGAACGATAAATCTATGGGTGAATTGTTGGCCTTCTATCATGAAATTTAACTCGATTTTCTTATAACAATGATGTGCTCCTCCATCTGCAACAAATATTTTAATATTACAGCGTAAAACCTTCCCATTGGGTATTTTACTTCGGATTTTCCTGAAAAATGCAGAACTAACACAAGAAATAGTGGCACCTGTATCAACAAGAACTGGCATATTCAAATCTTTTACCTCGATTTCTATGCAACCTTTATCAATTGGAGCAGTGACCGAAACTTTCTCACCTTTATGTTTGGCTTTCCTCAGCTTCAGCACTGCTTGGCAATTGTCGTCGTCCCTGTCTGTGTTGGTGGAAGAAATAATGTTTTTCTTTGTACCAGCAAACTTGCCTATTCTAATTCTGGATATTCTGTCTTTTTCTGCTACCGATTTACTAGGAGAAACACACTCTTGTTTGGGATTGTCCATTGGCTTGCCTAATTCGTCAACAATTTCATTTATGCTGTGTCGGTCGCCCTCCCAGACACAGCCTATTCGTTTAAATCATCACTCTCTTTGGAGGATGATCTGTGGGGGGTGACATCTCTCCATTTGTTTTCACCTCCCTTTGGCGATTTCGATCTATGTTTCTTGTCCTTGTTGAAGGAAACCGATTTGTCTTTGCTATTGCTTCTAAAATGCTTTTTGTCCTTTTTATAATACTTTTTCTCATCACCACTTTTCTCCCTGCTGGAGCTTCTGTTGCTAAAATTGCTGTGGCGACTGGACGACCTCTCTCTGCTGCTATCGTAGTAGTCAGAGCTGTCATAATTCTTGTGCTTTGATCTGTATTTCTGAGGCTTTTCTCCCTTCTTTTCCTGAGCTTTCCTAGCCTCTCTATATTTATCAGCTCGAGATCTGTGATATTGCTCTCTCTTACGATCACTATCCTCGCTGTATTTCTTTGTATAATTTTTTTCTTTCTTCGAATACATCATGTGTATTGCTTCCTCCATAGGCATGTGGCTAGGGGCTCTGTCGGAGGCTATCATTCCCTCATGCTTGGCTGCTATTTTTGAGGCCTGATCTAAAGTGGTTGGAAATTCAGAGGCCACTCTTCCAGCCAATTCTGGTCTCAGATTCGTAACATAGAATCTGATCTGAACATGTAAGGGAACATTTGCCTTAGAGAGTAAGGTTAACATATCGTTGTCATAATCTATCACCTTCTCGTGCCTGCCCTGCTTTCTATGGGAATAATCCCTCAACACCTCAGCTAAAGGAAGCTCACTGAATTTAGCAATAAAATCAGTTTTAATGCGATTATATGGCAATGTGTCGCCATATACACCAACTATTTGATTATAGAAGGTCTTAGCCCTCCCCGACAAGTATTGGACCAGAGTGGTAACCATTAGCTGGTTATCCTCGCGAATAGGCACTGTAAATGCCTCAAATTCATCAAAGAATTCATTCACAGGTCTCATAGCTGTGGGCTTGTCAAAAACCAAGGGGGGCTTTCTGTATTGCTTGGATAATGCTGCTGTCGAAGTGAGGCCAGTAGCCTCTGCTTGCCTTCTCAGAGACACATCCAGAAAAGCAGTCTGATCTAATCTCATCTGCTTTATTTCATCCACCAAATCGTAGAGATGTTGACCATAGGGTGGGGGTGGTGGTCTGTACATCCCTTGTTGTACGTTTGGCAATTGAAAATTTTGTTGCTGTCTGTTAGGGGTCTGGTTCCTAGGATAATTCTGCCTAGGCACCTGTCTGTGAGGTGGTGTATTCCTACCCCTTCCCTGTCTTTGTCGTCCTCTTTGGATCCCCTGATCAATGTTTCTTGGCTGGGGAGCTTGATTCACATTAACGTTGGGATCTGGGACTTGGTATTGCTGTGGCTGATTCACAATATTTTGAGGCTGTTGTGGCACTGCATTTTGTGCCTGTTGTTGCACAAAGTTTTGTCCTTGTTGTGCCACATTTTCACCGTATTGCTGATATTGTCCTTGAGGTGGAACATACTGGTAGGGGGTATAGAACTGTTCATGTATACCAGCATTTCCCTCATCTTGCACGTGCCTGGGAGAAGGCAAACCTCCCTGTCTATTCGCCATATCCCACCAGTTTTGATATGGATCAGGTCTAAGTGGGACTTGTTGCTGTACGTGATGGGGGGTTATCACAGGGGGTCTTGGACCATTTATCACAGGGGGTCTCGGACCATTCACGTTAAACACTGGGGCCTGTGGGAAATTCTTCAGAATAGGCCTCTGTGTCTGTTGCATAAGCTGATTCAAAGTTGGTTTTGCAGGGGTCTGTAAAGGGGTTTGAAAGTTGTCGTTTAAACCAGGGGTCTCGAATGGGTAATATGGCCCTCGATTAGCTTGATCTGCTTGGTTTATCTGATTAGCTGGGTTAATCCTCGGAGAAGGAGGTGTTGGCACCCTAGGGGTTAACACTCTCTCTCTGTGATTATTTATGTCCCTTTCATCAACCTGGTTTTCTTCCACAACATTTCTTTCAATATTATTATCAACATTCAAACCGACCTGAGGCTGATTTTCCTGCAACTCCTCCTGTTGATTCTCCACTGGATTAGCTGCTTCCACAGCTGGCTCAGGCTCCTGCTCTCCCTCTAAGTTAAGGTCCACTCCTTCTTGCTGGTCTTGCTCATCTCCAACGAGCTGCTCCTCCTCGTCTGACACGTCCTCAATGTGTTCCTCGTGCCCAATATTGTTTCCAGCCAACTGCTGTACGTTTCTGTTAATAATTTCGTCAATTAAGTCCACATTTATATCGTTGTTCACCACCTCCTCCTGTTGATTTTGACGAACTGGTGGTGGAGGTAATGGAATTGCTTCTGGATTTAATCTTGCATTTACATTTGGGACATTTTCCATGTCCTGAGGCACTTCGTATGGGTCTTCAACAAATTCCAATTGCCTCGGCTGCTGGTTCAAGATTTTGCCTCTGTTCTCTCGTCTCTGTCCTCTCGTTACTATCGCTTGCGGTAACGCTGCCAAACGCTCAACGGAACGTTTAATCTTGTCGAACAGAGCCAACTCAGGCGTATTCGCAGCCTCTTCCATCGCTCAAAAACATGCTTCAAATTGCAAATAAACTCGCTTTTTGTGAGAAAAAAAAAAAAAATCTCTATGTCCAAGATCGAGCGGGTTGTCCGCCAGTGTAATGGTCTAATGGAAGAAGACTAACGAACGTCTGAACTTCATGAGAAGAACGAAGCAACTGATTTAATGGTAACTAATGGTACAGGCTCCTCCAGGAGGGTACATGCATAATAATGAGTGGGCGGAGCCCTTACGTAATATCCATGGCCTAGCATGTATAAGTAGACTTGCACAGTCCTAGCTAGTTAAGTATAATTAGCGATTTAAAGTAATGTGATAATAGGTGATAATTAATAATAATATAAATATAATGAGGTTACACAATGTTACGTAATGTTACATAACACATTACCACATAACACCCGAAATCAAGCAAGTTGAAACTTGAATTGTGGTGGTTTTTGCGGCTATGCTCCCAAGGTGCACCGCCCTTCAGTAACGACGGGTGCTAGGGATAGCGACGTGTGGAAGTAGTCTATATGGTTATAATTATCTAAACATAATATCAGAAATTTATATATCAAGATATATAGCGTATATATAGATTCATCAAATTACTAAAGATCTGATTAAATGTATGGCAATCAGTAACGCTGGTCAGGAATCGCCGTATATATAGTGACCGTTCATAGCTAGAGAAGATGCTAGGGTTCGCTCCTCATTTTAATGCGAGATGGTTCCTATCATTACTCCTATTATGGGGCTTCCTATTATAAACAGCGTCTTGACTTTGTGTAGTTTAGTGCCATGCTCGAAGTCAACTTTGCCTATACTACTTACACGTTCTATGCTCTTTACCTAGTGTATGCACGATACGTACGCGGTAATGCCTTTACGCAGATTGTAGCCTTATGTTGTTTTAACACCAGATGGAGGGATTGTTCAACGACATGCTTCTTTATACCTACTTGCTTCACTGCTGTTTCAATGCCCCTTTAACTACTGCATACAAACCCCCGTTACAGTTATGTATTATTATGACCATTTACCATGTTAACCTATCAGCTATAATAAACGCTACATTGTCAACAGTAAGAGTTTGTTCACGCTGTATTTCCCATTCTCGATATAACGAGGTCCATTGCATGTTCGTGCCGTGACCTTCTTGGAAAGTTAAACAGATGTATTTCTTATTTTTCATTAAAAACGAAAGTCATATATATACCGAGTGTACTTAGAATAAAACATTGACTCCATTTTGGTGTGGCACCTTTTCGGCGTCAGTTGAGGTCATCCCACAGGACTGTGTTGGATTTAAGGGCAGTTCAATGTAATTATAGTCTTAAGCACATTGTTAAAGCAATCACACAGTATCCTTTGAAACCATGGTCACCCCTTCGTAAAATAAATTCGACATAGACATTCAAAGCTAAACTTGTGTACATTCGGGAGAGCGATACAGAAATCCTGGTCGATCCACACAGATTCTTGGTGACGACACTTGAGGAGATGGGCTAGCTATACCTCGGAGGTGAAGCTTCTCGTATAGAACGATTCCTCAGTTTGTTGAATACTAGATTGCTACTGAAAACATACACTGAGTCAAGGCAAGACATACCCGTGGGTAGTCAGGCCTGATTGATAATCAGAAACACTTGACTGTGCTGGTGCAACTGGAATTAAATCACCTGGTAATGGGGGAACGTAGCAACAGGCCCCAGAGCTCAGCTGGTGAATATGTCCTTTGTGCGATGAAAGAGCGACCGAGGAAAGAAATATGTGTGAATCTAAATATCTCCAGAGAACGTCATTAACGGTCTGGGGGTGTCCTGAGGGAGTCAGGATAATTACATTCCAATATTTCCGATTCAAAGGGCCTGGATCATTTAATGTTATTTTGATAATGTTCCTCTTCAGTCAGATCTATTCGCGGGATGTTGCCGTCTCTCTCTCTCTTTCGCTAATCGCTTTCCCCTACATAAAGTGTAGGCCTTGAAGATCTGCACACGTATATCAAAGGATACACTATAGATAGAACGATGAATTCAAACGTATAGATGTACGTGGTAGCATGGAATACAGCTTATTAATAGCAATGAAGCACTGTTCATGGCAAAGCAAAGCATACAACTACCCATGCATTACCCAGTGTCCACATGATGCTAAATGTATTGTAGCCAAGTGGAAAACGAAACCATTAATCCCGCATTTTATACCATCAGAGTCAATAAGTCACAAACATCCCAATTGCGACCAAGTGAATCGCCAAGAAAAAGAAATGAAATTATGTTTCATTATTGTGAAGTCGACATGTACAGAAATGTATGTATTTATATAGTTTTCTACATAATCTCTCACAATTATTTGTGTACTTTTATTATATAATATATACATGTATGCACATACTGCTAAATAAATATGTCTGCAGCAAACGTATATTGTGGATCCTAGAAGAGAGACAGCCGGAGAAATATTTATAAATATTGGTGATGTTCCATGCAGTATTGTTGGGCTTGGGTGCTCTGTTTCACAAGTACTTGGCAGACAGATATCCTTTTACGTTATGACAGACCTTTCTGCATGCCATCCACCTTTTGCAAGTCTAAGGTATAGCGCATTCACGACATGTTCTTGTGGCTAGAATAATAGGCACAACAACAGTTTGCATGTTGACGAATCGCTCTTTTTGGCTTTATAACATCTTCTTATCCAGGATAGTCATATTATTATGTGTCTTTGTTTGTACAATGCTTTAATTTCCTTCTATAAACTTCTTAGTATTCCACATCGGTGTCTTTATATATATACACCTTGATGTGGACGCACGTGTGGATGTATGAGTAATGTCCGTTCTTACATAGTGTTCAGCACAGTTATAATATTTAAGAGATTTTCGAGATCATGGTCATGTACGTGTGTCATCACTGATTTCACCCAACGATTTTATGTCATCGTGTGCACTTTATACAGAAACAAAATATTATTGATTTTTCAATTGTCTTTCATGGGGAATAATTGGAACATTACGTTTAACTTATCACTAATGATTGTCCAAATATCCATTAGGGTGAATTTAAAGGTGATACATTTTCTTGTTGTCTTCTTGTTATTTGTGCGAATGGTGCTGATACCATGAATAACCTTCACAAGAATTGATAACAAATTTGGAAACGCGAAGGTAAACAGAAATATTCATCTCCTCTTCCTATAAATATGTCATTATGGACGTTTTGAGGGAACTGCAGATACGATATACGATATTGAATTAACAATTACCTTGCCGAACTTTAATCGCTGAACAATTTTTCATCTCTGAATACAATCATTTCATCCAAGCATACACCCACAGATTAGCTCCATCGTATTTTGTTCGGGGTAAACATCGGTTCTAATGACAAAATACTCAGAGACCTTAGGTAGAATGATCAATTGTACTCGAATATGACACCACGGTGGTTCAGCTATATTTCTGTAAGATACAGCAAGTCAAATAAGAAGAATAAGACCCTTCTGATATCTGCGGGCTTCGTGACTTCTTTTCTCTCGTTCTCTTCTACTTTAAGACAAGATACATCCCGAGCGTGGGCGCTTTCTGCATTTCATGGGCATTGTTCGTGCTCTTTTCAGAGGCGGCACTTCCCCTGAAGTGTTCATGGATTTCATCAAAACACGATCAATTTCCTGGCTAGAAAAAGAGCAATATTCTTTAAAGCATTACACAGTTAGGGCGCACCAAAGCGCACAGTCAATTAAACCCCTTTTCATGTGAGCATCTACCAAAAAGGTTTGTTCAATATTAAGCTTAGCACTCATCTATGCCCATGTGCCATGTTGCATTTAGGAAACCCATCATGATTCTGCTACCCTCGGGAAGGGGAAAATAAACCTTAGAATCTGAAGCGGTTCCTCTGTTGGAATCAGTTGGAACTGTGCCACAGTTCCACTAAGGTAATATAGATCACATATATACCTAACATCCAACCTCTTTATATAAATAGTCAAAGTAGGAACTTTGATGAGTGATTCTGTTAGATGCAAAGTATCTTTTTAACTGGGACATCAATATGCCTAGCGCATATTTTCACAATGAAAGGAAATAACTCTTTCGTGATCATCACTCATACTGTATATCATCCACCAGATTGGGCCTCTTGGTTATATAGAAGGGGTCTGAATGATTAACAATGGGATTCCTGAAAGCAGCAGAGAAGATACTTGTCCAAGAGTATGCATAAAGAAGTTAACTTTGGACATTAAAGATGGATGATTAAAATACATCGTGTGTCTTCACACTCAAAGGATATGTATATACATCATTTGGTAAAGAGTCAGATGGTAACTGGTCCCCAAACAATAGATATTGAGATAGACATGGCTATAATGTACACGAACCAGCCCCTCTATAGATATCTCCACTGTCTGGGCTTGTCCATTTAGGCACATATTTCATGTCAGGATGGCAGGATCCATTCAGTTTTGGCTATTGGCAGCTACATGTTTTGTGCAGCCGATCAGTCGGGCCCTAAATAGACACGTGAGGCTCATTCGGGGGAAGGATTTGAATGATGTGGATAGAGCCCTGGTTACTTTGACCCTGGCATTAATCAAGGGGAACAGCAACGAGGAGAATTTATACTCTCAACGGAGCAACAATTGAGGATTAACAGCGTGTAAACACATGCGTCAGGCCGCCATGCGGAACAAATGGCAGCATCAGCATAACAGTCGCCTGCGGCAAAACCTAACACAACATATAAGGAGAGAGCAAGTGGAGGAGAAGGAGGAAAGAGCAGAGTCAATATATTTTACCACGATCAACTCTTAATGGTGATGATAGTCTGTCTCTGTCTCTAAATGTATGTCCTTCATATTTTTAAGGTTTCTATAGCAACGGTGAACTTGCATTTTAGATGAAATACAAAGCCTGTAATCAGTCGCCAACCATTGAATATAATGTCGGAAATGAAGCCCCCCAACAGAATTACACGAAAGGGATTTTTGCTCCAGAAGTTCTGATCAATAGACAACATAGTGTGAGGAAGCATAACATGGGTGGATGTGGAGATATTAAAAGTATGTATACCATCAACAATGGACAGCTAGTGGTAATGGCTGGACTGGGTATACAGACGAAAAGAATCGCTATATGTTATATCACACCAGACACATAAAGATTAGTCCGCCATGTAACATGAGAAGGGCCATGCAAGACGAAGTGGATAAAAGACTTATTTCTTCTGCCATTACAATGGGTAATAATTTGCTCTTGTTCGCCTATTGGGTAATATATGTCTTACATGAATAATTGCAATTAAATGAATCTTAGAAGGCGGGTGATTTACCGCATTCAGGTACTATTATCATGAACTATAAGGGTAATTTGTAATCAAATGATTATCACATGCGTGATTTATTATCTAGAAATATTATAGCATACGGTATTCAACAGAATAATATCCTTTATTTGCATTTGGATAAAGGAATAGGAATGGTACCACATAATGGTCCATTTATTCAACCTTTGGTAGTTGATTAATTAAGGATTCCCATGTACTGATTTGTCCCTCGCGCTTAACGAACTTTGATAGGATATTTACTGAATTTTAGTGGACATCTTTACTAACCAAGAAAACCCTAATGTATGACAGATTAGGGCATTTAATCAGTTTTATAATCTCCATTTTTCGATGAATTTTCGTTAATCTGATTAAAGACACATTTGTGGGCACAGTTATCAACTATTTTATCTGAATCAGTAGGAATAAATCCCGCTTTGAAAACAATAAAAATCGCCACAAATTTGAAATTCCAATTTTAAAGTGCCATTTTACGATTTCGAACGTCTCAATCATGCCCAAGACTTCTGCAAGAAGAGAGTAATTTACAGTTATTTCTTTTTAATTGTTTTTGATTTGGGGGAGGTCCTTATCCCCGACGTGAACAGGATCTCGAATAGTCTTCAGAAATTTTGATAATGGAATTTGGTCATCTTCGAAATCAAGGATCGCCTCCTCCCATTCACTGATTCAAGTCGATGAAGAAAAAAATCAATGGAGCCCCTTCAGGTCATTTCCCACATTTGAGAAGACCCATGTCGTGCCTTCGATTTGAATCTTCCAGTGGGACCATTTCTTCATTGCAGGGTGTGTATACATATATCATATGTGTGTGTTTTAGGGTACTATATGAAATTTAATGTTATTCTCAAGTTCTAAGAGCCTCCTCACGTTGGAATAAATGCCAGCCAGGGTGAAACTAATGAACCCTGATTCCCAGGCGCCAGTCACCTCTTCTGTCGATTAGCGAATGGCCGTTCCATGTCATTTGCACAATTAACCACTTTTGACAGCACGAGAACACTTAGAAGGGTTTAAAGATAACTTCATTATCTCATTTTTTATGATTTTAGATGGTCCATTGCATGCAAAGAAATCACGAAGAAGACGAGTTTAAACGAGCTGCCGTGACGCAGCCCTCTGATCGATTAAAAAGATTGGAAAAATCTTTTTAACATCAATTCTTTGAGGTTTCATGCTGAATTGGAGATAATCTCGCACGACGACAAGGAAATATCATATTGTTCTTATATCCAGTATAGATGTGTGATCTGCCTAGGTGATCTGCATAGGCAAGTGGCGAAGATGAAAATTATGCCAACATATAATCAACTTTTCAAAGATATAACAGGTCCATTTCAGTGTAAATTGTTTTGCTACCCTCTTAATTAACGTAGATAAGATAGTTCAAATGGATAGTCATGAAATCTTGTGAAAACTTTTCAGTGTATCATATAAGATAAGTCTGACAATATCTGAAGTAGAAAGGACTAACGTTGTGTTTTCATACAATACTTCTTGAATTATGTGTAACGAATGGACCAGAAACATAGATCTACTGATTTCAGATCACAGAGTAAAGTTTTCAGCCATCATAAGGTGCTGCCCCCACACCCAAATGGAGAGGAAAGAAACTAAGTTCTGTTTTCTTGACCAATCACTACCCCGTACCAGTGACCACATCCCAAAATAAAACCAGTGTATTGGGCCCCGACCTGCTTACTATTTCACCAAATATCTCATATACTATGGATTACATATTTTGTATATCACCAGGGATTAGTTAGGAAGGCTAAGATGTACCAGACGCTAGAAGATTAAGTAGAAATTCCGTTACTCGTGAATCAAGGCCAGAACAGTGAGAAGTGTCACCTTAATTCTGGTTGGAATCGCATATATCTACCATGCCCTGACCTTAATACCCTCCTGCTCATGAAACAAAACTGGAAGAGGACATGATGCGTTGATGGCCCTTTAAGGTGTATTATTATACCATGCAAAACTGCTGTATGTATGCGTATGTCCCCGTTAGAGAACGGTTGTTATTATGGTTTACATGTAGGATGTTTAGGTATGTTGTTTATCTGCACATTAATCAATAATCAACGGGTGAGGACATCTATATGCCTCCACAAACAACCAAATGACAAAGAGATGTATATAGGTCTCATTTTCTCATATTTCACATAGGCATACTGGTGCAATAATAAGGCATTATGTTTGATATATACATTACGAAATGTATATCTATGTATATATATATATGTATGTTTGATCAGGTTCTACCTAATCATAAGAGCAACTGTGGGGAAAATATATAATACGCTATTTATTGGAGAGAAAACGCAAGTCAAAGGGACATTTGAAGCCGTACATCTAAACGGAGAAGACGTATATATATTAATCGTCTTGTGAGGAATAAGATGTCGCCAAGACATATCATTACAGAGATATTTATAGTATATATGATATCTATGTCACTAACATAAAACAAGACTACATACAGATCTTATATGTAAACGCCAAAGTGGCCATAGGTCATCTTCTTTGTTCCCTAACTGCACATGGGCTTGCATCTATACCTTTACTGAGTGTTTCATACAATCGGGCAGGTGGAAGAATGAATGGAGAATGTGGTAGGAGGGCAGTTAGAAGGAGCTGGACCCATAAGAAGGCAGAACTAAAAAAAAACAGGTGCAAGGTGAAGATGTGAAATTCTTCTAATGAACTATATCATATTACTCGTAAGGAAATATATAGAATCCGCTTGGCTGTTTGGTCACAACAATTAATCTTTTCCAGAGGTTTGATAATTATGCTTTGCAAAGAGTAGCAGTCACATTTCCCAAGAATTTATGATATCATTGGGAAAGGGACAAAACGAGAAATAAAGATAGATGAATGTCAAATGGCTTTAGTTTCGAATCCCTGACTTCTAGAATCATTGTTGCTTAAAATAGTCTTAGATCTGAGTGCATCAAAGTACGACAAATATACATAGACTCCTGCAGTTGTGATAATGTATTAGCTAATAATAATATGCATCCCTTCCAGTAGACTACATATAGTAGCTACATTCTACATTCATAGTGCTGAATGACAAAGCCAATAAACAATATAGTTCTTACTTACCTGAATAAACCTCTACTATATTTTTGTTGATCATTTTGAATCTGAGGCAGGTAAATGCAGACACACTGGAAAGAAAAGTTAGAAAATTATATATCAATGTATTATTACATTATGTACCTACGGGAAAGAGAATTTAAAACAAACGAATAGCATATGCTCGGCATTTAGACAAGCAGAATTTCATAGACCAAGTGAATGAATCCTCATTACGATATTCAAAAAAGTAATTCTCTAAAATGTTAGTAAAAAAAGAAAAGGAACATTCTCAACAGATCGCTGATTTTAGTATTTCCAGGGGCTTGACTCGAGAGAAATTACAATGACAACATAATCAACATTTGAGAACTGGTGTGTAGCGATCGGTATAATGATTCAAGGTTTTAAGTTTCACTTTCCCGATGCTCTTATATAGTCGAGGAAAAGGACAGATCCTCTTGCATTTTCGTGCTTCTTAGAACCATAATAAAACATTTTTCTCATCTCTTCTTGGTCGTGAAGTATGGTTACATCCTCGGAAATTCGAAAGGGCATGTATACATACATGTTCATCAAAACAGATGGGAACTGTTGGTGTATAATTAACCTTTGGAAGCACATATGATATATATTTTCTGAATAGTAATCAACGATCTGTGTGCAGCGCATGAGTAAATAAAGGAGAAGAAGTTTAAGATCGATATCATTGGACCTTTAATCAACGGTATGCAGCTGTATAGTCTGACTATCAAACGTTCCATTTGTGCTAATATTTGAGACGGTTCTTAGAGTATAATTCAAATATATAACGATTTCACAAGGAACGAAGAAACAGCTATATATAACTTCCAGAACCGAACCTAAACGTAGAGTTTGACTGTCGAATCCAGTCATTTAAATGTACTATTCTAGGATGGAATACTGCAAATCTATATAAATTCATGATGGATTCAAAATAGTCATAATTGCTAAAAAGATGGCAGTAAGTGTGCCTGACAATCCTTATCTGCTGGAATAAAATATTATCGAGAGCCTCTTTACTATTATTCCGCCCTGAGATATAATCTAGATCTATTACTTGTTCCCAGGAAATAGCTGGGGTGGGAGTATATAAGATGATCGTTCATGACGACAAAGAACTAATCCTTAACCTCAGTCATTCATCTTCATCAGAGACCTAACCACAGTAGCTCTTTGATTGAAGGGACTACACAGTTCACTTTACCATTAAAGTTGATTGAATGTAACCCATAGCCAATTCATTATTTATAATAAAATGTGACGACGAAGTTAATGGCATTAAGAAAATTGGCAGGCATTATTCATCGAGAACTTTTCATAGGTATTGGCATCATCAGTGCTTGGTGCCTATAGACATGCACAAAGGCACTTAGGAAGCAGTTCTGCCTCATTGATTACATGTGTCTATTCTATTTTACTTTCCATCAACTACCTGCAAATATTTTCAGAGTGTTTGCCTTTTCTGGGATAAGGTTGTTAGAGCACTGACTATAGTACTAACGTTGTATAAGGTGAAACATATACATACATCCTAATTTGTTTTCATCGAAATCAATCATTTATGAAATGCATTGCACACTCTTACATCTTATAGTATCATATATTCTCTTCATGTATATGGATAAGATTGTCAGAAAATGTCTAAATCACCGTCACCAATCGTATCAAATAACCAAAATTCAAGACAAAAATGAGGCCCAAAATACAGTTTAAAATATACAAGCAGATTATTTGAATCTAAGCCATACCATATTTATTCGGATTGATCTTGTATTTATCATTTTGCAACCTCAATAAAAAGCATTAACTAAATATGTAGAGCTGGTGATTGTACATTTTCTGACGATCTGGCCCATATAATGGTTTAGGTCTTGATGTCCCCAGTAAAAATGTATGCTTACTATATCAAATGTGAGTATACAATGGAGAGAAATCAAAACTCTCCGCTCCAGAAAGAGATAGCATCTCAATTGCTCAGTTCGTCCCAGCTACATTACTCTTATAAAATACCTAAGGTTTTAACAATGCATAGAATAATTTTCATCTTGTGTCCGTTTAACAAGAAGCTCGCGCCATCCATGTAGCATTTAAACGTACAGCAAGCGACTATTATATAATATGGAGAATCTGTCACTATTTTAAGACTTCCAAATTACCGTCGGCAAAAGGACATAAGAAGGGAAAAAATATCTGAGCTCTCTTCGAATCCCGAAACTTCTTTGTCGGGACTCTAACCCTTAAAGCAAACCAAAGAGATTTATTGATATGCGATCTATCTAAGGAGCGAATCGACCAGACCCCTTCAGGCCCTCCGGGTAGAAGGTCGAGCTCCTTCACAAGATATGAGGCTTCGAAGTCAAATGTCCCAACGAAATATTAATAAATCGCACAATAGCCTTTGCTTGAGTAGAATATCTAGCTATGGACAGCATATGGGAGCTGTGTGGAATTGAAATAAGCATGATATGTGACCAAAATGATGCGCAAATGTTAAACAGCATCTTGCTGCTAATAATAATTATGGAAGCTATATTTTTCACCATAAATCAATGGTGCACGGTCATTCATCTGCATTAGATTGATGACTGGAGGTCATTTACAACGTCCTTAGCTTGTTAGGGTGAATTGATCTCTTTTTGGTATAAACGTTCATCATTTATAAGCATGTACATATATCATATCAAATTAGTACATCATTAATTCTGATAACCACATGCATTAGATTACCAATTAGGCATCAATATTCTTGATGGCATTTACCGAAAGAGCTTTGTCTCAGCTGTATACCCTGTTGAGCCATGCTTGAAATATCTGTGATATTTTCCCATTTGCATATCACCAACCATTATCATTCCCTTGCCCACAATGTAAACATTGCCAAGAGAGGACTGCATCCCTGAGGGTTCAACTAGACCGACCTACACGTGGATACCCCCGCTTGATGAACCGAGATATGTGTATGCCTATGCATTGCCATGGGAACAATTACAACTCCCTCTATATGACCTCCCCATCACCCGCAACGTCTCTATCGGTAGTCGGAGGTCTCAGGAGAAGAGAGTCTGCATTGACTGACCCTCCTATTGTCTCCCCACATACAAGCTGCATGCTCATTGTCCCAATCGCCTTTGTCATCCATACTTAAAGCTGAAGAGATGTATACATATATCGATTCTTTGCCACCCTTGTAGCATGGAGATACTATATAATTTAAACATTTGGACCAAACACTTAAGTGATATACTTCCTTGATTTGTTCCTTTCATAAATTGAACTGCCTCATTACGAGATCCTATGCATTTGCATGCTAATATAGATACAATTATTTCAGATTCAGATATCCATCCAAGGCGGTATGTTCTAGTCGAAGGGCTCTGTTCAAAATAACCCCAATTCTGTGTACTGTGGATCTCTTCAGGATCGAATCATTCATTACGAATGATAGACAATTAATACAGTTATTGTTTCATACTTATTCAATTATTAATACTTATGATACAGGCCGGGGAGGAGTAATGAACTGAGTTACTGCAGACACACGTTCTTGAAGATCCATATCCCCACAGTGTGGAAGTTGCAACATTTACAATCTGAGTTGATTACTGCATTTTAACAAGCTTCCCTCCCCCTCACACACATAGATATTCAACTGTTGTGTCTTAATCCTAAAGTCAAGAGTTCATCAATCGTCTGGGGCATGTGACGTCAGCTTTAAACTCTGTGCTTATATAAATGTTGCTGAATCATGCACATAGGAGGCGAGAGTTTAACATCAGAATACTTTTGTGATTGATTGATAGAGTCTGCCCGCAAATACGGAGGTGGGGGTAGCATGTAGACGCTTGTCACAATAGAGGCCGACTGTCAGCTCGGAGGCACAGATTGCTTCATTCTCTGCATTCGAACAATTGCTGACTAACTCTTTACAATCGCTGACTGCCTATAGTCACTATTGGGATTCGCTTGTCTCCGACTGGTCCTGTTGTGCAACGCATACCCCAATGCTCATTATCAGCGAGCAGTTTAAAGGGGTTCCCGAAGGGGAAAGGAAGGGAAGCGCTTCAGCCTGAACAATTACGTATTGATTACAAAATGAGATAATGATGAAGGAATATTATCTACTCCAAAGTGATCTTGCGCACCACTGGTTTGCAGACAGTAATTAATTTACAAGAGTTCGAAGTATAAAGCATGCCTTCCGTCTCCAACCTACCCTCTTTTCATAATTTAAGTGGGGAAAAAATAAATTTTTAAATTCTAAAATTTAAATGGGTATCCTTTAGGGTAAAATTGCTATACAGTCTATTGCTGGCTCTGAATCAATGCGTATACTTCCGGTCAATAACCCCAATATTTCTCGTCCTGTAGTAAGGCTTTTTTTTTTATTATGAGACAAAAGCTTCGAATCCAAGACCCTGACTAATAATTCCTTGATAGTACACACTTATAGTGTCGTCCGAAAAGGAAAATAGTATTGTGCCCTCTCCATTTATCATCGGAACTTCCCTTCTAGACTCAATGTTTTTAAGATGATAACCTGGTGACCTTGATTGTCATACTCGTGTTAGACCCAGCTGTTATACAAAGTTAGACCTCTGTCTAATACTTAAAATCTGTTCCAATCTTTATTATGACAATAGGCCAAATCATTCCGACGGAAATGCGATCTTTAATAAAAGTAAAAACCGCAAACTGACTGTCAGCATATATAATATCTATCATACTCAGCTCTGATGCATGAGAAAAATATTAATACACTGGTTTATGATACATGTCTCTAAATGTCAATAGATATCCACGTTTCTTTTCTTTATGCGCCATGGGGCGGCCAATGCTTAAGTCTAACACGAGGTGTCAATATTATTATTAAACATCCACCCTTATATTATCAACAGTTCTGCATTATTTGTTAGTATTTCTTGTTGTTGAACATACATCTTGATTTCTTTTAGCCTGCCGTCGGGGCTTCTACAAATCTAATCCTGTGTTAGTTCACTTTATCCACGATCAAGTCCCTATTGCCGCAGTTATGTACGCCCTTTTAATGTTTAATGTGAAAAGAACATGTGATATCTAAAGCTCAAGCTGAGTATAACATTGTTGAAATATAACGCCTTGGGCAATAACATAAATCAAGCCAAATCAACCACCTGTACATTGGATTGTAATACTTTGTGAGCAGATATCGTTCACAAGTTCCATATTATGTCACAACTATCCTGTTTAAATGGTGAAATTTCATGTTTGAATGGTAAAAATCCCCTTTTCCTCCGTCCCTCCTGGCATTGTTAACATACATCTACAACGCCTTGTCTCTGTAACTTTATTATATATATCCAATTCTTGTCACAGCTACCATGGTGGTAAAATCTTGATTGATGGGCATATAATTATCATATATATATTGATTTCTTATCACATTCAATGTACAAGGCGGGCCACAATTCTTGTCTATGTTATATATGTTAAACTAGTTTGAATCAATGGGTAATTTATATCCAAGAAATACCAATAACTATATTTGCTTTCTCAAGGACTTTACGATACTTTCTAATATAGTCAGGTCAAACTCCACTCATGCACCTCATCAAGGGGTACTACTCCAGCCGTACAAACTGGGCGTCAACCTACCATTACACATGCATTGATTGGGACAAATAGCAGCATAAAGACTTTGATGATAGTGCACTGCTAGACCTGTTCATGTGCCTCAGGATGGATAGATTATCATGACCTCGTCCCCATCTTTATATAATCAAACCTAATTAAAGGGTTGTCAATCGACCAGGTGGAACTATCATAAGCAAGAACTTCCCATGTCCCCCATTATGTTGTAAACGTTATTCATTGCGAGTTGTAAAGGCATTTTGAAATATATTTTGGCTTTTATTGCCCTCCTGGCCTGGTCGTTAAAGACTTTATATTACTGATAGTCTGCCTGTGATTGATTGGAGGTAAGTTGTAACATTTATCTCTTTGCTGAAACAGATAAGCTAAGGAGTTCTTAATGAAATTGCGACAGGACCGATGTTCTAATTTATGCACTAGACATCAGGCCTCAGTTCCAGGTGACTGGTCATTCTGATCTTATTGGTGTGTACACATTAAAAGTCCCAAGGTATGCCATTAGTTGCTTGTGTTTTAATTCCGAACAGCGTCTGCCATTCGATAGCGTAATATACTGTGAAATTTGTTCAATGTTGAATCACTTGGTAATATTACATTGGTGGGATTGAAACTTGACAATTATCATGATCATCTATTATCATAGTCATAATGTTGAACATTCTTGATGTTTTATTCCATGTTGGTAGAGGAAAAAATATAATATTTCTTTATTATAAGGAATCACTACATATGGCATTAAAGATGAAACACAGTTCATTTGGATGAAAGTGCTCATAAGTTCAATAAATCGGTGGAATCCTAGATTTCTTCCCCAACAACAATATTCTTTTCATAACAGAGATATTAACATTGCTGCTAATACATTCCCCTTGTCGCAAAGTTTGTGGGGCACCACACGGATCGTTTGTGATTATGAATAGAAATTGCGTTTCTAATCACGTCCCGCTCAGAATTAGAGATCATTGGTAAAACATTTGATCTGTGCTCAACACATTTTTGTTTCACCAGAATTGATTTTACATCATAAAGTTCTACACGCTTCAGAGCAATATCAAATCAAAACTTTGATTCGCGCACTTTGATTTGAAACTCTAGACACGATTATTACAGATAAGTATTGTGTGTAAGATATAGGTTAAAGGAAAGGACTAGGTTGAATTAACGACCATCCGGAGTATTTTAGATACTGTGTAGAGGTAAAGAAAACAAAAAAACCTCAACCAACCTGAAGTGTCTGTGTTGAATAGTAAACTTCGAATACATACAATATACCATAACTACTGGAAGGTATATTTGCATAAAGGATTTGAATATTTTTCTGTAAAAATGTTCTATTGATTGAGGAAACTTCACTAACTTCTATGATAATTTACATGCTCTCACGAAACTCCATTAATTCATATCAAAATCAAACAATACGATTTAGAGACACTGTGTTTTTGTCAGATGAATTTCTAGTAAGGGTCATGTTTACTTGTCATATGCTAACTTCATCATGCCACTGCCTAAAGTTCTTATCTTATTTTATTAATCATAATGATTCTGCTTTGACTGTTAGGAATATATAGTTATCACAAATTTAGTGTATTATCATATAGGATCGGAGAAATGGAAGGAAAGTCTGGGGGAATCCAGCAAGAAATTGCCTCACATTAAGAACTAGAATTATAATGAATTCATCAGGCGCATCAAATGTTTTTGCCATACATTTTGAGCAAAGTGTATAAATTTGCTGATTACTAATTTCTTGATTTGAAGATACAGGGATATTTAAATTGCTTTCAGTGATGTAAGGTAACATATTTATACACTTTGCAACACCCTCATCTTTTCGACAGTTTTCTTTGCACATATATTTATATGCTCACACTTACTCGCTCAAGTCCCTTAACATAAAACGCTAAACCAAAGCTCTGCAACATATATGTAATCCCTATTCCCTATGGGCATTTAAACATTTCGACATTTTCCCATGATAATTTCCGGCACATTCCCATACTCTGAATCAAATCCTAGTGCGTGTTCCCCAAAGCGTTCCCCAAAACTTCACCAACAGCCGAGGGCAATCCCTTTATTAGGGCAAGTTTTGCCAAAGTTGCACATTGTTAGACAATGCATTAAATCCTTTAGCCTAATGACCCGAACATTTCTCTCTGCCTTTAAATAATTAAGGACACAGCAATGGAATAACACTTGCTTAGACCAATGGTTCGGGTATTGCCTGCCTTTAAACATGATGGAAAATGACAGATAAGGCACAGGTTCTAAGGACTACCCGGGACAATTGCGCCATCCTTTCACATTGCCTACGCTCAATTATTCATTGCCATTGCTTCGATTCATTCCGGCATATTATAGCTAATAGTAATAGGGGCTGCCCGGTAGGAGGTTCGTGGAGGAGACCCATTTATATGCAAGGACTGAATTTTAAAGAATAAAACCTGCATTGTTCTCAGAAAGTTCCCACTTCCTACTATAGCTAGTGTGAATGATGTATCGGCGGCATGATCCTATATGGGTCAGATTTTTAAAAAAATGTACAATTGGCAGCTGTACACATTTATTAAAGTATGCTAGAATAGGCTGCAATTTGGTCAATACTGGGTAAATCCAAATAAATATAGCATTGCATTGATTCTAGAAATCTGTTTGGTTAGGTTGAACTGTATTTTGAACTTTATTATCGTCTAAAACGTGGGTTATTTGAGAAGATTGGCGAAGTTGAATTGTACATTTTCTGAAGTTCTGACCCATATCTGATTTGGGCACCAGCAAAAGTGTTACCTCCATCGATTTTTCTTTGTCCCTCTGATGCTTCTTCCCCCTACATCGTGTATTTCTTTATATAATATATGATATAACATTATATAGGCATATATATTATTGTATGTCTTCACGCAAGTCCAAGTGTATGGCCTGTCATAATAGTGTACTTGGATTCCAGCACCTGGATTATATTTAGGTCCATGCATACAATATGTTTCTTAGGTTGGTACAGGCATATTTTTTATGCACATCAACCATCTTAAAGAACTCATTGTTCATCCACATCTCAGCCTAGCTCTTCAACCTCCACTGTGAATCGATCGTGTCCCCCGTTCAGACCAAATAGGTCTGGTGCTAGCAACATTAGATTTGTCTTATCCGTTCCCTTCTGTCTGTCTCCTCTATTTGATTTATGAGCCAAGGAAAAACGCAATTTTGACATGGCCAAGACAAAAAAGAAGTCATTCGTTTGCTGATCAATTTCAAATGGCTCTACTTTTTAGAATTAATTTAAGTTCAACGTGTCTGTGTTATTGTTGGGGGAAGAAATCGATTCATTAGATTATGATCACTTTTAAACATCGAAATGAACACATGTTAACACATCTTTTATCTTTGGTGTCATATGTAAGAATTCTTTGCAATACAGAGTTAAGTCCAATGTGAGGTTAGGCTGTGTATTAAGATACAAGATTTTCTTCACATATGACTATTAGTATGAGTCACTCTGTCCTCCACTCTTATATTACGTATACAGCATGTAGGTTTTGCTTTCACCAAATAAATGAAGACTTGCAGCAAAATCAAAGAATCTAGATGTTTTGTCATGAATAGCAAAAACTTAGATTGTCCGGTTCAACAAAATTACTTTCACAAGTTTTTTTAGGGGGAGAAGGGGGAGCGGGGGTTGATGCACTATTACGGAAATGTAAAAACATGGTTTTCATACTACCTACGAAGAAGACATATCTTAAATGATCAAATTCCCCTATATGCCTCTATTTTCAAGTGACTATAAGCAAAAAACTACATTCAAAAACTCAAAAAGTAAGATTAGACAAGATGAAAAAAGGACATTCATTCTGGATAAATCATACGGTAGGCGGATTATATCAAAAAAAGAAGATTAGATGAAAAAGTAGGGACTTTCAAAGCACATAAAAAATGAACTTTACAATCAGATTTCAAAATGAAGGTTATATTAAAGACGGAATACACGATCATGGAAATGCTTAAATAAAGAAAGTATTAATATTGTCTGATATAGGATATGTGGTAGTCTGTCTGACATATTCTATGTTCAGGATTTCGTGCTGTCTAATGGATAAGTCCTATTTAATGTCCTAGCCGTGTAGAGTCTTATTTGGGTTTATATGTTAAGGGTATGTATATTATATACTAGTGTCGTTCCTAGTAATGTGTTTCTGGACTAAATTTATTTTTGTTAAACGATGATTACCTGACATTGGACGTATCTCTACATTGAATATGAGTACCTTGTCTTTTAAAAGTAGTTTACAAAGGAAGACGACTATAAATATAAGTACTCATGTCATTCTTTTGTATATTACAATGTTTCGTTTGTAAATTACAGTTGAAAGGGAAACAATATACTTGGACGTGTATTGTCGTTTCAAGTCAGTGCACATTAACGTTTACAATATCGCACTACCAAGAATGATAAGTCTTCATGCTGGGCCCGGAAGCAAATAACGCATATATATCAATGTGAACCAAGCACGCACCAAAAGCATTCATCTATCTCATCTATCAGAGAAACACACACACAGATAGAAAAGGCTCGCCTGGAAAAGTTGTATAAATTTCATAAGTACTTACTCAGTGCCTTTCACCATGACCCTGTATTTGCCTCGCTGTTCCTCGGCGATACATATAATTGTTGATAATATATCCATCCTGAAACATGGCACATCACCATCGGTCTGGTACTCCGTACACGAAGCATGAAGTTTATGTTTGATGACAAGTTCTGTGGCATGGGCCGTCACCTCCTTTTGGCGATCCCAGGTGGCGGTGTTTTCAATGTACTCCGTTTTGGAGATCCACTTCCGGCTTCCCCCATCTGGTAAGGGAGCCCAGATATAATCTGGGAAGTTACAATATCCCACTTCTTCTGATTCTGTAAATATAAAAAAAGAGAACGATTTTATTATTTGGATTATATCTTGAATTTGGGATGTTTTTCTGATAAGAAAATGGGCAATTAATTCGCCGTTTGTCCGAGTCAAGGTGGACTGACACAAAAGGGAAAATATCAATGCATATCAATTGTATTTCTTATATGGAGAGAGAATCAGCAGACTCTCAATAGTTGTCGCGCAGATGTCGAGCCTTCTGCTGACATCATTATTTCGCGATGAAACATTCCTTCTTGATATCTTTATTGATAGTGGTAATGAACAGATCCGGGAAAATTGGGAGTACTAAATAAAAAGTGGCATTCAGAGGGCGATTTATTCAAAACTCGGTACGCTGCAAAATTTTAATTGGGTTTGAGTACACGAAGGTCGAACGCATAATGAACCTTTTCAATCTAAGTTTCATGAATTCATCTTAATCGTCGACTGAATGTATGGAGCGCGATGAAAGCATCTCGATGGAAATCGTCCGCGGCGCGGCATTCAAATAACTCTGTTTAAAGCTAGTGTAATCGTATTTTTATATCGTGAAGCGAACGTTATTTCGAGGATATTGATATGCGAAATGATGAATCACTCTGAGAAAAAACTTTGGGTTTTTAATCATATCCACAAAGGTTTTCATAGATCTGGAAAAAACTGAATGTGTTCAAATGGAGGTGATAATGAAAACCAGAAAATCAGGTTGGGTGGGGGTGGGGTAAAATATGTGTAGTATCCTTTAGAAAAAGTAACTACCATAACTTAAAAGTTAATGGTCAATAACAAATGCTTTAAAGATATGAATTCAAACACATTTTGAACTTTTATTTTTTCAAGAAAGTTCTGAGTGCTGAAATAAGCGTATGGGTGTATATATGATCTGATTAGAGATATTCGAGGTGGTTGGAAAAATATTCTTCAAATTTATAGGTGTCTTTCCCCTCTGAGTGTGGGAACTTCTCTTATAGGAATGATAGACGCGAATGTGCGTGGCTTTAATCTAGTCGTAGACAGATAAAGTTGGTATATGACTGCTGTGGCCAGAAAAAGGTAGTCGGGAGAGTAGGCTTATCATATAACTACATAAACTTGATGTGTACCTTGATCTATAGTGTCCTGCCGGTAAGCCTAACAAAAAACTTGAACATTGGAGTTATTATAGAAAACTACACATCCCAGGCTGGTTTAACGAAAATAACTTTCTTTCCATTACTTATCCCTAAGCAATGGTGTTTTAGTTCAGGACAGGTCTATGTTATTATGTAGATCTATGTATATAAACCTGTTTACCAATATAAGAGTAAAATAAAAAGTACAATCTCTTAATAAACAAACCAAATGTTTAGCATAATATCTTATAAGATATGACGTCTTTGCATGTTTGTAAACGCCAGGTGTAAAGACAAATAATCTAGGTTCAACCTGATACTTTAAATGGAATGATTAGACTCTGTATATGTAAGTAAAGATTATTTATCAATCGCCTCTTACTGCATCTAGAAAGGGGAATGATTTACTGTGTAAAGAACAAAACGGTTTCAGAAAGGAACATTCGAGTTTAATTTCGTTTAGTTTTCAATAAGGGACATCAATATTGAACTTAATCATACTCAAATGGTAGGCTGTTGTTTTATTGACTTGATGGCATTCAATTCTATTGATCATACTATCGTGCTTCGAAAACAGAAAGCATGTAAATTATCTGACAACCTTAATTGTTTAATATGTTCTTCATAATTATCATCTATTACAAACTTCGGCCACTCTGATATACAGCGAGCCCCCTTCCCATCGACTGAACCTTAATTGTAGCAGTTATTGACAGTTCCTTATCAAATATAAAACAGATAGTCAAACTTGGAGATACTTTCTCAAGTGAAAGAGACATTGTTCAGGGGTCAATACTCTGACCGATCCTCTTTAATATCTATGTTAATGACCTTCTAAACCTTCATCTAACATTTAAAAAAAATTAATATGTACGCTGATGACTTGGATCCTTTTTCATAAAGACAGAGGCGGGGGACATAGAGGGAGAAACTGCTAGTATCAAGATTGGTCTCGATTATGAGCTTGATATGCATTCTCTTAGTAAACCACGCCAGCGCCCCAACTTTGAATTTTGCGTCCCAAGTCTCGGCACTATCCGGAAGGTTTCATTTACAAATTCTCAAAATTCGAAAATCTTCAAAATTGTCGAAATTTGTTAACATAATTTGTAATGAACTAAGAAGGGTGATCGACACTGTTTAGTTGGCATGAACGTCGTCGACTTTACTATAATAGCTGTAAACTATTGGAGACCAGTTTGTTGTAATCTGTTGAGAGTTTCATGTACATACATGTATTTTCTTAAGTGAGTGAGGCTACAGGCGAAGACCCCCTTAGGGCAACCTGTGTCAGTAGAAATGATCATTAATATCAACTTGTATCACCGAACCCAGAACACATATTTATAATAAAAAAAAGTAAGTGGGGCAAGTTCACCCCTGCCAAGTATAACGTGTGTAGTTGAACATCCAAAGTAACTATATAATACCGGTATTTTCTTTTTATAAAAACATATTATTGAAATATATTATTACATAATTTGATACCAACTTCGTGCCAGCCGTAGAATTACAGAGCCTAATATCTCCTATGTCATTGGTCTCAAGAGTTTGATATTATCGAGAAGAGATAACCACAATCATTGTAAGTCATACATCAAAATGTTTCCCCTTATTCCATTTCAGCTTATAAAGCACACCTCTAGTCTCTACGTTGCTTCTGATTGCCGAGATAAAAGTGGCCCAGGGAAATTAAGTAACGGCAATTTGTAACAGCTACTAGAAAGTCTTTTGATTGATTACCTGAAGTAGATATCCTCAATCGATGGAATACCGAAGTGGCTACAAATGGCTAATTGATGAGAGTAAATACTTTGGAAGTTTGGGAAACACTTATGTTTATGGTATAGTAATGTTATTTTCTTGTGTTTAAATGACTATTTTTCGATTCCGAAATATTTTTTAGTTTCCATTGTAACCTCTGGAGTTTCGATAAAAATACATACATTTATGTATGATTTACTAAATATAGTGTTCCCCTAATTGAGATCTCCATAACAGTACTCTATTTGTTCATATAGAACTCTTATAACTACATGTATACATGTACTGTTGCCAGTACAGAAAATGCACTGTCACGATTGTATGTATCAATACACAGTTCAAACTGACACCTTTTCTACACTCAGGTAAATGCTTAACAGATTCACCTAATATTTACATAAATCTCCAATCATACATACTATTATGATGACCATGGTCCGAGTTCAAGGTCAAGTATTATCAACGTCCTAAGTTGTTTTCCACAATCAATGACTATTGTTCAACCCTTACGATAGAGAGAGAGGTAATGAACTATACTGGTAAATGTTCGGGTGTTGATTATATGGGATATGATAGATATAAGTGTCCTATTGATTATAGCGAAATTCATTAAGTATTCGCCATCACCAGGCAATCCAAACATAGGACCTCGCCATCGGCACCACGTCGTCTGTTGTTATCTTATGGGGGTCTACAGGGGTAAGGGACCTTAGGTTCGAAATGGAAGACGACATTAAGAAGTAAAGTAGCAATGCGAAAAGGTTAGAATAAAAAAAAGTGAATCTGCAAAGCAATATTCCACAAGTTAAATACAAAGAGTCAAAGATCACCTAAAGCCACCCTAGGATACATAGTGACCAGTTTCGGCGGCGCAATCGCAGGATATAACAAATGGCAGCCATTAGCGAGATACGGTGATATTTGTTGTTCTTTGTCTCTGGAGCCTCACAAGATTAAGCCTAGATAAGCGAGTGGACAGCACCCTGGAGGACAGAGGGTGGTATCAGCTGTCTACTCCAGGCGGTGCTATGTCTTGGTGCCAGGCATGAAGCATTGCCCCTGAGTACAGTTAGAGCTATCCGGAATGTAGCTGAGAATGGGATGAGGGCCCGCAAGGATTGCATAACGTCGGCCAACACCAAACTGGACCGGGCACACATTCATCTCCTATTCAGCCGCTATCCCAAAACACAATAATATTATCACCACTAGAGGGCGAACTGAATCGGGCTTGATCTCGTGAGATGTCTCGTAGCATTGAGGGATCTGCGTTCCTTGGAGATTAAAGAGAGGCATTCGGTCCTAGACAATCTTAAGGACAGACCACTCCGATTTTGCTTCTTTTTATGAGTCTATATATTTTACTCCGTGCAGGGATCGTAGACGCGTCTTGTACGTGCGAGCTATACAATACGCCATCTTGTATTTTTCTATAGGCAATGATTCAGAGATTGAAATGGAAGATAAGCCTTACAGCGATCATACCGTCTTCAGTGGCATTCTCTAATGTCCCAACTGCAATGATTCTGTCCGATGTGCTTGATTGCGACATTTGATATATGGTACCTAACTCCCAATGCTATCCATCTTAACAATGTGCCTTACATGAAGGTTATCCATAATAATGCACACTCTTTATACGACACTAACGTTTCCTTTCGTAGACATATTTCTCATCTTATGTCATAAATGAGCTAACCTTCCCGATAAATCCTCCTCCTTTATTCTACATTCGCAATGAATGTCTCCCATTAGTAATATTTAAAAGAGATAAATCTAATACTAAGAGGAACCATAACTATGAATAAGGCATTTTAGATACAATGACTAAGCAAAGTCCAATACTTTAGGTATACTTTTGAATCCAGGATGCCAAAAAAGACGTTTTAGGATCAGTACCATACCTTCGTAAGTGTTGCTTCGCATAAAGGGTTACATCGGCAATAAAAGATGCTGAGAGATTTACCGGATTTGTATCAATCAGTTTCTCCTCGTTAAGCCCATCTAGATTAATGTTGAAAGAGGATCGATAGGAGGTCTCCAATTGGCTTTTGATAACATGAAAAAGTAATGTTATGGGATCCATTTAAGTGTTCAAGCCTTATGCATCACATCCCTCTAAATAGTGGACATAATCATATAAATGTTGATGGGTTTTATTAGAGTCGTTTATGCCCCGGTTTTACACCGTTTTATGAATGTCACGTGCCAGGCTTCCGCTGCTTCCATTGGTTACTTTCCGTTGCCAGCTGAGTGGATGAAAGAGGTAGGGGGCCATTGGCAAACTAATGGTTGTTGGTAAGGCAATAACCGACGGGCCAGTAAGAATAATTGCTCCATGAATATATGAGGCAAATGCTTCGTCAGAATATGATAGGCGTGTATAGCCATTGGGACCTAATATGATACTTTGTAATTAGACCGAATAATTTGATTATTGTTTTTGGAAAGTGTGTGTTTTCCAAATTGAATCGTCTTAAACACAAACACTTTCTATTTCAACACCTATTGAGATAGGTATCGTGGACAATAGATAATATCGTGGACAATAGATAATTACCGAAGTCCCTTGATTAGTTTATTATGAAGTTAGAGCGATGTAATCAGTACACTCTAGGCTTATGGCTTATCATCCCTATTCTACCTAAACTCGACCAAGGTTTATTATTTTACCAATAGTGCATCGATATAATATCCATAGCATATAACGAAAGCAGTGCTTAGAATTATGAGAACATTTTGAACTGACACTTGGAACAATGGTGCTCTTTTTCTTCTTCTATCAAAAGAGGAATTGAAAGTTATGTGAAAGGAACAATTTAATTCTAAGCAATGTGCTGTATAATATGTAAAAAAAATGTATGAATGTTAACTTGATGTAGGTTACTCATACAGCGAATATTTATTTTCTTTAGATGGGAAATTATTAAAACATTTTGACGAGTTGTATTTTGGTAACATCCACCAGTAAAAAGATTTCTTTTTCTTAGAAGAGTCATGAATTATTGATTAAGGTGTGGTCTTCCGCACATCACGTGCACTTCTCTGCAGATATTAGGATGATTAATGTGATACAACTTTGGGATCAAAGTCCATTAAAGTCCTTGGTAAAAAAAACAACCTACGTGGTCTTTAACATTATTATTAAAAAAGATACTTCTCACTTACATTGTTCATCCTAGAAAGACTCATACTTGAAAATACAGTATACTGTATTTGTAAGTGGGATAATGTTGTGTTAAAACTATCCTCTTTAGGACTTCAATTGTTCGGTAAAGGATTACTCTAATGCAGAATGTTAACCCTTTCATTCCGCCATTGGATTCACTCTGGCGCTTCGTGTCAAAGATGAATGGTTTGGGAAAAGTTCAAAGCTCTCTTTCATGAACTGTTACCTTTCAAGATAACGTTCCAAAAAATATCTAAAAGCGTGCGCAAATCATAAGGGCATTACCCTGTTCCAAAGCTTAAAGGCTGTTAATCCGTGTCGTAGTTTGAGTTAATGATCTGTCGAGAACTACATACTCTTCCTAAAAGCATATCTGTAAACAGGTATTCTGATTTACAGGTTTTAAATCATATATATGCTGTGGTGATTATTTACTTGGATTGTTTTGAAATGGAACGATGCAATCTACGCTCAGCCGACAGCGAAACGAATGTCTCTTGCCCCACCCCATCCCTCCACCTTCCTGTATTCTGAAGTCTTCGGCTAACAGAGTTAAACAGAATCATCATTGTTCGTGTCTCATCTGGAAGGTTTACTGGGATGCCTGTGTCTATGAGTTGGTATCTGAAAGCTACCAAACTTAAGGAGCATATGAACTAATATTTAGTTTTCAGAGAGTAAATCTTTAATTTTTGTCTCGGAAGTAGGATTAATGAAGCATTTATAAATAGACCGGCCAGGGGTTTCGGCAATATTGACCTCCTTCTTTGACATTAATATAGTGGTTCAATATTTCCTGAAATGCACGTGTAAAGGTCATACTTTCCCAAAACAAGAACTACCCAAATAGGTCTATGACACAGAATCTATTTTATATCAATATACGTAAAATCAAGGCACGTAGTGTTACTAGCTGTATGAAACATTGCTTTAGTTTCAGATATATGATGCGAAGAAAGTCAGGGTATATTTGCAAAAACAAACAAACAAAAAAAAAAAAAAAAAAAAAAAGAAAGTCAGGGTCGGTTGAATATTTGAAGCCAATTGTTCCCTGATATTTTTCTTTCATGTATCCACCGAAACATTTGTAAATAGATGTGAAAATGCCCCCAAAGTAAATCGAAGTGTATGTATTAAGATATCGTATCATATGTGCGGTGCCAGCAAGACAAGCTAGGAAATCTAGATAAATATCATAGATTTGCACCAAGTACGCTTGCTTTTCTTTGCCTTCACGGTGAAAGCACTCTCATGGAGAATATGAAAAGATTAGATTAATTCTACGGAGGATGCTCCCCTTTCTTTCTGTCCTGCCTGTCCATTCTCTTGAGTTTGTATACCTGCCATGATAGAGGAAAGAACAGACACCGTATACCGATAAGGCTTTGCTGGCCTTTGCAACCTTCCCATACATCCATGACGAGACAAGGCAAGGCGAGAATAAGCGTGGGATACAATAGCAAACACTTTGACAATGGTCTATTGTTTTATCCTTCCCATAGTACACAGGTAGTGGATAGTGGATTACCTAAGTAGACAGCTAGAATACATCTCAGCATATAACGCCAGTGTATAAATGCAGTCCCATGAGCAGTAGCGTACACGGTATTGGACACTCATGTGACTTGTATCACAACACTTTAGAATCAAAGCCTGGCATATGCGTTGAATTGGTATACCATACACATAAGTAAAAGATACTTAGGCACTAGGAAATGATTTAGTGGGCAAACTAGTCATTGAAATGATTTAGACTAAACATTCTGGATAGTTATGAAAAGGTGCCATTTACGATGTCGGGAATGTGACTCGTGTTTTCAATTGTAGCTGTTTGATGTTGTCAACTTGAAAAGGAAAACAGAACTTCTTTTCCTGCTCTAGTTCTCTGCATTATCATCACTCTGATAAATACGATGCGCATCTAATCCCAAACATTTATTTTGTAAGGCTAGAGCAATCGTTCTTGACAAAGGAAATGTTTTGAATGAAACGTAGAAGTTTTAATCTCTATGCCAGTCTTTTAACAACCTCCTACTGCTGTCCTTTCCTTTCCGTATTTTTGATAGACTAATTTCTGCCCACTCAAATACCGGTGTCACGATTTGTTAAGAGACAACAGTGAAATGTTAAACCATCGTAAGTTCCTAATGAGCCTCACTGAAGTTTTGTGACAGTGCCGGAGGTCACATAGTACAAAGGCAAATGAATTGCTTTGAAACCACTTAGAATTAATTGCCTCCCAGGTACTTTTTAATTCCAGCCAATTTATTGAAATACTGATTTGTTATGTACTCTTGATCAGATAGCGATACACGTACAGCTTGAGTAATAATGGTTTGGAAGAGATTGCCCGCTTATATGAAACATTATCTCATAATTACTCACCTATAGCGATGTAATATAAAACGTAAATATTAATAATTTCTGAGAAAAGGTCACTTCATAATCAATGTGTGTAATTAACAGTGTCCTCAATCCAGATCGCGCAGTTGCCACAACAGAACTGACCACATCTGCTGCGAGCAGCCAGGCCATCTGAAACTAATGTCTCCTGCCAAGAAACATTCGCTTACTTGTTTTTGCTTCGGTTTCCACATGACAGCCCCAAACTCGTATTTGACACTGATTGTGTGGGTTTTCATATTGGTGAATATGGACTTCCCTCGGTTCGTTTAATGGGGAAACACGTTTACTATGGACTATGAGTTACTGTATAAACTGTAAAAGTATTATAAGCTTAAGAGAACGATGTGGATAATGAAATATGGGAATTGTTTTTAGTCAGTCTGCATTTCAAAATTACTCATGATAAAATGCATTGGCAAATACTTTACATGAATGTCAGGGTCCATTATACGTAGTAAACATAGGGCATCGTGTTTAAACATTCATTTATACTGACTTCAGTAATGCCCAGCTGAATAGTAATCTCTTAATTGTATATAATTTCCAGCAATCGAGATAGAGACAACTGCAGTTGTTTGATAAACTAGACCTGTTTCTTGTTCTGGTGATGTCGCCTATTCCCACAGAGAAACTGCAAAGGCTCTACGGGTCTGAGCCAACATAACCCCCTCATCTCCTCATTCCGCCATTCCCATTAATCTCACACCTATTCAAGCTCTATTATTGCGTCCCACTTTCAACTCTTTTTTAGCAGTAGGTATGTTTTACACTAAGGCCCAGACTCTAATTTACACTTGTCAACTCTTAGTTATTTGTACTATTTAATTCCACTGAACGTTGTGCCTTGAATAAAGATCGTTCCTGGAACCTTGGGTGGTTTTACTTTCCGTAAGGGCTGCAATCACCAGTGGCTCTTCTTCCATTACTCCCCAATCAATTGCTCAAGACTGATTCTGGCTCACCTACCAGAAAGCCATCAACTACACATACATATATGTCCATATACCATATAGTTGGTTTCATCACTACGACCACTATGCATGCAGATAAGATAAGCAGTCTCTGGTCCAAATCGTTTGCACTATCGATGTAAGTTGCCTTGATTATGCTTTCTGTGGCTCTCTATATTACAATATAAATTTCGGTTTTAAAAAAATATACCACAAAAAATATGCATATGTACTCAGAAATAATGATAATTCTGGAAATGGGTGCCCCTTTCTATGATGGTCTTAGCTCTTCCAAGGGGTCCCTTCTACATTGATTGATTAATCTACGCATTACCAGTATATCACATACATATAGGCCTATATGCGTGGCTAACGGGAGTTTAACATACTTTCAAGAGAAATTTGACAAAACGCTAGGGTGGAACATATTGTAAGCTTATTTGCATGTATATTCCGCAGGAGAATTTCCACCGGCCTCCGATCAATAGCTGAGGTATGTATATAATATGTGCATGTTCATTCCGTTGAGAGTATGAATTCACATGGACTATGACAACAGGTCAGGTGACTGCGAACATAAAAATTACATCCTCTCTCCCACGTGGCTATTGTTCAAGCACCACGTGTCATGCAGCTTATAAAAGTCCTTTTAGATCCATGCGACAGGGTTAAAATCCAACTGTGGCTAATCCTCTATGATGAATGTAAAATAAACAGAGTACAAAGATAAATACCCTGGTAACTCTGGCCTTCCCATTTGATGCAAAGTGCGGCTGATGAGGACGTTAAAGGTTAATGTAATTGTTTCTTTCATGGGCACATCAGATAGAATATTCAATGTCAACATCATTGAAATTTAGAGGTTTGAAACTTTGACGGGTGTTCTGAATGTGACCTCTTGACCAACCAACTTCACTTCACAGGGGAGGATTATTACCTCTTTTTCTTCATTTTAATAAAGATCAAGTTTAGTCGAGCCCCCAGGTTGCTAATGGAGGGAGAAATGCTAGTATATACTGTAAACGTATTAATGTTCGCGCAGTATTTATTTTCGCTATTTTCTATGTGCACCCACCTTTGTGCGCGAAAATAAATCCTGCGCGAAAGGTATAAATATTGCATAAACTATGTGGGAGACTTCCTTGCTGCGCGAATTTAAATCCCCGCGAAAAGATGTAGTGTGCGAAAATTTATCTGCGCGAAAATAGATTCGTTTACAGTACATGGAAAAATCAGATGAAGTAGTTTAGTTGCCGACATTGGATAAAGAGAATACAGCTGTTGACATGCATGAAAATATTCTCAACAACGAAGGTATTCGACACAAAGTTAAACACTGTTTACGAGTCCACGATAAGATATTACTAATTCGAAAAATGATATTGTTTGTTAAGTACCATAATTGTGACAAACTGCATCTAAGATCTCTTCTTTAAAAAAGGGAGAGAGTTGTTGAGAATTGGAAAGAAGGGATGTTTGAATGTAATGTGTCGGGTGTCCGATCAGAGAAAACTGAGAATGTCACAATGTCAGAATAAATATTCTGTTTCTGTTCGTGATAGGGATTGGATAAAACCAGAATAATTCCTTTGGAGTTTCACTCTTGCAAGATAGTTCATCTTATCATTTGTGAGTGCAAAAATAAAGGTTCATCGTTCAGTCTGAATTCGGCTACTAAATATCAAAGTTGGCTTCAGAGCCTTGGATAAGTATTCTGGCTGGCAGTTTGGGATACAATTTGTCCAATTTGCTCTTATAATTTTGAAAACTGTTACTGAAAAACGGAGAGAGTTTCTAGGCAGACTAAATTAAAGAACAAAGAAACACTTAGAAAAACAATTTTTAAAGAATGGCTCTTAAACAAGGACTTGGAATTACTTTTTATATAATATCTGCATTATATTAATTTATTAATTCATCGATTTCGATTCTTCTTCATAAATACTGTTCTAAGGTAAGTACTGCTAACCAGTTCTTTTATCACCTCTTTAACCAAAGAGCACCATCTCCTTATTTAGTCCTCGATCGCCTTCTCCTCCCCCAAACCACCCACCCACCCACCCTTGCACCCTTCTTTCCACCACCTTATATCTTTTCTCCCGACCTCCTCAGACACAAAGAGCGTCTCATTGCCAGCTCCTTGAAAACACGCCCCTACTGGAGAGAAAATGGACTATGAGGACGTCACATGACAGATAGATACGACACCAAACCATCTGCGCATGCGCCACTTGACTCATGGCCGGCGGGGAAAATCACCCCATTAGAAATTTGTGTTTGGTACGAGGGACTTCTGTTGAGAGCCTCATCAGATGTGCTCCTTCCGTATTGATTCACGCTTCTCCAAACCTTCCCCACCAAACGGTTGTGAATTTATTATACATTGCAGGCGGCAACAGAAACCATGTCTGCTTTTGGTTATACGAAACCCAAGGCTAATCCTGGTAATTCTGTTGATTTTAGCGGGTCCTTATAAGATCCTCAAATAGATGAGGGACTAACAGCTAGTGTGTATAATATGTAGGCCAGTGAATAGTTACCGACTTGTACCCAACACAGCAGAATGTGTATGAAGGAAGGTTGTAGCAGGTGACATTGCTCGTATGGGAACATTGCACCAGGGAAAATGCTAAGTTCACACGGTTAGCTTCGTAAACAATTACCTTATACCACTTATCATTGATATTACATAGCTGTTTCCTTCCTCTGATTAATCAACAATGCAACAGTTCTTATAATTATTTGCGGTTGATAATTTCGTTTTATCAATATTACAGTATGGGTTTAAGCCGATTCGTGGGACCATCACTCGCTGTGAGTTGCTGACGATGCAGGATGGTGGACCTACTCAGCTCGTTGTCGCTTCTATTGATCATGCCAGAGCCCAATAATCATTTCCATATACTACTAAGAGCAACCATTTAAGTAGTATGTGGAAAGTGGACATTGAAAGAGGCAATGTATGTTGAATAAACTCATGGCTATAGTGAGTTTACCTATCATTAGTTGAATCATCAGTGAGTCTTTCCGAACAGATATACCAGAATTGTTCTTTATTGTTATGGGAACCATACATGGTCACGATATCATCTAAGTAAAAGTAGTGAACCGAAAACAATCCACGTGACGTGGGAAATGGACTGTTCCTAATCCAATCTAATAAACTCTAAGCATTCTGGTGTAATTCTGCCTCCCAATTTCCCGGGAAATTGCCAAGATCTAAATCGGTTGTTACACTTATAAGCTTGTGCTCGGAATTTAATACCCCACTTGGCTCGCCCAGCGCCACCCCGCTCGTTCCACTTTTATATACTCCTGATGTACTAATTTACTAAACGTCTTTGTCTTAATCCCTACTGATACTCATCAACCCGAGGAGAGTCTAATTTCAATGTCCATTAGAGAGATGAAGGTGGATTATCTCTCCCTGAGACGGAGACAAAACAGGAGGAAGATTGCACTGACAACATCCCCAAGGAAACCATCTTTTTCAGGCCAGTTTCCTTAAATAGTTAACACTTAAATTGTTCTTCAATAAGGCCGGAAACAATTGAATGATTTACTTCTGATCCGTTTAGTTCTTATATTAGCAGATAGAGGAGGGTGATGTAAATCGTCACATCCATATTTATGAATTTAAGGCTGTATAGGTGTTGTACTTTTAAGCTATTTTCAGGAAGAAAGTCCCATATTAATTGGTTTCATTCAGTATGTTACGGCTTTATTCGTTAGATCATACTATGAACAAGGATTGCAGATATTATCCTAAAGTTTTGAAAAAATGTTTTACTTAAATAGTCCCATTAGTTAATTTGACAAGCTCAGTTTAAGGCTAAATTTCATCTAGTATTGCTCGATAACCTTGATGAATGAATCTGTTTCATCTCAAAGTAGAAGAGATAAAAAAGGATAATAAAACATAGCCTTGGAGAGGAATCACTGAAAGAAAGGATAGAGTGATTCCCAAGCTACATTAGGAAAGGCAGATCAGATATCAAGGGAAGGGAGTGTGTTGGTATAAATGCCTAGGGGGCATATATTGAAGACTTTGCTAGACATTCTCAGTATTCGTCGATTAATCAAGTTATTTTTTCCCGGCAAATCAATTTGTCTGGGCATTCATCAAGAAATGTTCTTCTATCAAATCTATGTAATTGCATACAAAATGTTCTTTCTCTGCATGAGCTATGAACGAATACCTCCAAATCAACTTCTTGTCATGCATTCCAAGATATATATTGAAGGCCTATTCGTGACATTTGAAATGCTGAGCCTGCACTGAGACAAAACTCTCCTTCATTCGTTCATCTCCAGTATAAACATCCAGTCGACCCACGCAGTGCTTAACGATTCAATTGAACTCCCATGCATAGCCTATAATGAGTATACGTGGCACGAGAGCCGATTAGTTTGGATTAAAACGTTTTAATGAAAATGCGATCGGGAGATTATGTCATCTTCAATTACCGGTAGTCAGTAAGACTCGCATATATCGTCCCAGATACCATTGTCCCCTGCTCTGAAGCTAAGGTAATTGAAACCGTTTGAGCTCACTCCTGCCCCGCTCTGTCATTTGGCACCGGTAGACTGAACGAACATTAATGTTTGCTGATGTGGGATTAAACCAAGTTGGAGTTGGCCATTTTGTCCTATCTTAGTCTGTGATGAATGTCAATTAGTGATCACATATTGTCCCTAAGAGCTAATAAAGTATAGGGAATATTCAATATGAATTCACATTTTGCTGACATAATGTATTTTAAGGATGTACTAAGCTTACTTCCAGAGATGTAGATCACATTAACTCTAAATACAACATGTTCTTTCATAGATGACTGACAAATCATAAGACTGACGTCCCTTCACACCATATTAATTGGATATTTTCATGACCTATATATTAATGTTCGCTCGTTTCTGTTCTAATATTCCAACATGCCAATCTCTTTCGATATTACTTTCCGACTACAATAGTAAAAAAGAATATACCTTGATATTATTTTTAATCAAGATCCATGGAATACCTCCTTGTACTAAAACAAATATTTCCCTCATGGGGCTTCCTGCCATGATTAAAGCAAAGAAACCCAGAGACTCCATACTCAAGACTGGCAATATATCTCCTAATCCTTTAGGTACCTATACCTAAGCCAATCCTTAGCGCTCGAAATTAGTATTGCTCGATCGGTAGATGGACCTACTCGACTCCGGTATCAGTATAGGCAAAACACGATTCAATTACTAGTCTGGCTGTGGTACGTCTACAAGTAAACAAAGCTCAGAGATATGACTTAGTTTGTGAACACAGTTCCTCTGTTTGTGTTACATATATCATCTGGGGTAACTTTATGTTCAACATATACAATGTTGAAGCATAAACATAATATTCCCCCATGAAGCGCACGTCAGGCGATAGAATGAAACAAGCTTGAGTGACAGAATTGCAGTAAAAATACTGTAGAGCTTTCTAAGTGTTGTGTTATTGTTTTCTGCTTCCTAACACAGGAAGTGATTTTAAATGGAATTGTGAATTTCCGAATGCTACCGTAGCATTCCTGCAATCTCCACTTCGAGAGTTGCTCATAAGATCATGAAATTGTGATGAGATTGTGGGTGTAGATAGGGAAGTAGGTACTGAATATTTCATATCATATTGATATTTCCGGCCGTTGGTTCTCCATCAGCTCCTGATCATATGATAAGAGTGCCATACCCCAAAACCCTGATAACAGAAATTGTTATTGATGCAGGACGGATGTATCCTCAGTTTGGAATGAGCTTTCTAATAATGGTATGTTTCATATTGGTCGGCTTCAGCTATGATCCTTAATAAGAATATAACAAGACTTTGTTATCACTATCCTTCCATGTGGTCATGTAGAGTGGAATTGTTGCCCGGTTTAGAACTGTGCTTACAAATATATAGTTTCTGTTGACAATTCGGTGCAATAGCAAATACATCGTGATGAGTTGCAAATTATAACCACTACCAGGATTAATTTTATGTTTGAAGATTATATTCTTACGGCTTTTTTATGAGCTTCTTTCCGTTATATAAAGATAATCGCCGGCAATGTACCAAGGTCTTCGGACAGGATTCCTCATATAATTTAAAGCTACACTCTCAGCTATCTCGACAAATGTACTCATGTTATGATTTATAGAACTGAATCCATCAATATTCTGCTGCTTTTATGTTAAAACGAGAATTTGAGGTCGACGAGCAAAGTCAGCCGCAGGTGGGCGATAATAAGTGACGTCATCGCAGGAAAGTAGCTCAGCAGGTCCCCCAATTATAAATGTGGACTTTTATAAAGCCCTGTAGCAACGACAACCTGGCGAAATCCTCCAACAGTTCGGTCAAATGGGTTTTCGATGGGTTGAAAAAGAATGGAGCAAAAAGTAGAACCTCTTTAGTAGAAAAGTGTTTGACCGACGTTAACTTCTGTGGCAGCCTGGACTAAGAACATGTACTATTCATAATGTCTTTGCTGAATAAAAATCTTTAAATACAATCTCAGAGTGCACCTTTAAATAACCTGTATAACTCTCCTTAAAACTTTGGAAGCCTGAATTAAATATTTTCAATCAATCAATTTGAGTTAATGTCAATAGAATGATAGCCTATCTGATCCAATAAAGCCTTGACTGAATAGCATTTTCATGATATTTAACACTTAAGAGTCCATTAACCTTTCATCGTAATAATTGAAGTTTTATTTCAATCAACGAATTTAGCTGCTGATTAAGATTTAAAATAAATTGTTAAAGGAACTTTAGTTCGAAACATTTCTTTGATTGCACACATTATCTACTTGAGGTAATGTTAGTTTAATATTGGATAACAGAGTATTACAATGCTTCATCCCTCTTCCCATACAACACATACTGGTGGAACAATGCAAACTAGTTTAACAACTAGTCAGCATCAGAGGGATAATGCATAGTAAGTACACATCCAGGGTATCAACCCGAAAGCTGAACAAACCATGCACAGCAATTTGGTACAAACACCATCTTATGAGTGTGTTGTTAATTAATGGCTTCGCTAATTACAAGGCACCAGAACAGGTGTGTGTTTATCTTTCATTACACGTGGATATTAGGCTGCAAGCATACGAAGCCATGGAAGAGTCTTCTCCCTAATTATCGCCTGAATATTTTGGTTCCTTCTTCCCTGCTCATCCTCGTATGTTTCTCTCCCAACTCACGCTCAGACAGAGTTCACCTTATAGGTGACATGCATGCTGACGTTGGCGGGCTAATTCCAAGAAGGAGAATTTATGGTAATTACAGCAGATTTGCATGTCGATGCACGACATACCACTGTGGATATACCACAGGTTTGGATCTGTATTTACTTTAATTCTGTCGTACGTTTGTTGCGTAAATATATGAAATAAATCTTTAAAATAAGTATTTGTAATCGGAAGGAACCTTTAAGAAAGTATTCCTTCGCGCCCGATTAACCTTTTTACGCGTTGGGGGACTCGTGTCTTGAGGCTGAGGAATCATTAGTTCCTATGTAGTAGCAGTGTTCTTAAAGAAACATTCGCTGTCTGTTGACAGTCCAAGCCAAGGAAGATTCGGAATGGGATGGACAAACTGGAGGGTGCTTGACGTATGAAATGTATAGTCAAGGATGTGAAGTTTAGACCTCCACAAGAGTAGTGGTGGCCTTCTCTATCCGTTAACCTTTCCTTATCCATAAATGCTGCATTGGACATTTCGGGACATTGTAGTTCCTTGTCATGCGTCAAGCAGAATATATAGGATATACAAAAGGCGACCAAAACAAGGTAATGAAGTAGATATTTTTCTATAGAAAAGCTAATAGATATCTACCGCCTCTTCTCTCTTTTCTGACAATGTGATATTGCTTTCAATGTCCAGCCATCGTTTGCTTCTCAAGTCGGTAATGGCGCCTCTATTGTATTATTCTATCTCGACATACAAGGAAATAGGTTGGCATGGTGACCGGAGATATGCTCGGAAGGTTTCGGCTCCCCCCGGAAGCACTCGTGACCGGGTGACACGCATTGACGACAAAAAGTGACAGTACAGCGGGCGTCCATTTCTAATGCGACATTAGAAGCTGGAAAACGCCCTGCTGATTGGGAGTGAGTCTGGAATTACACTTCCGGAGGTGTGCGGGGAAGGCATTCCCCTTGGCTTTTATTCATGAGCTTCTCTTAAGACCGGCCCAGACATTGCAAAATACTTCCAACGTTGGAAAAGGTGTTTTCCCCACAAATGCGCCTGATTGGCTTTTGTTAAATGTTCTTCATAAGAACAGAGAGCGTTCAGTGAGCACTGGGCTAAGAAAAAGGCAGGAGATGCGGTGACAGGAGACACGCTTTTTCTCCAACATGATGTGGTCCGTCAACCATATGAGAACATCTTCCGTTTTATTTCTTTATTAAATAAGTTAAGGCAGGCTTGAGTGAAGAACAATTTTCTCCGATAAGGAATCGAGTTTAAAGCTGAAAAAAAGGATTTGATTCATTCCTAGCTCAGTAAACACAAGGTCTCGGGAAAGATTGATAAGCTTTTGAATTAATTTATGGAGTGCCATCAAGGACCTGCAAACAGGTAGGTTATTTCTGGCGTTTCAAATATCCCATGTGTCCCTGTGAGAAGTGTTTTATCCAATGCATGACATGTGTATATCATTAAATTAAAACGACAGTTATCTCCAACTGAGAAGTGCAGTCATTATAGAAATATATAATATCAAATACGATATCAGAGAATTGTTGTTTCATCGAATGGTAATGGAGGGACATTTTTTATTGATATTTCTAATAAATATTATAAACATATGAGTATATACAATTCATTGTTACAAAGAGTATTCATTAAGAAGGATACCATTTTGTATAAAACACAGACATTTTGGCCTGAATTGGACGAAACTTGATTATCTTTCCTACCTATTATGAATTAAATCAAAGTTAATATATTTTTCTTGGTTTCTTGAGCTTCAGAAAAATGGACGGAAAGATTTCGATATAATGCAATAGAATCAACTTTGAGCTCTGGGCTGTGAGTAGAACAACTCTACAGAAGGAAAATGTGATTAGTTATCAGTATAGGACAGTGAAGACCATTAGCTCATCTTCCCATCGTAGGGAGATTTATAACTACTTGTACAATATTCTGATGCACCATTGACAAATGGAGAAAATTAACAATTCCCTCCACATGCTTCCCCCTAATAGCCTCCATAAACTCAAGCAATAAAAAATGCAAATCTAAGTCCCTATTCGCCGGCTACCCGGGTGATGATAATCAATTTATTCCTGTATGGATAAGGATCCGCAGCAATCCATGGTGATCCAAATTAACAGAGTTGACAGGGAGCCAATAACAGGTCCTTGACGACCCCTCTTGGATCTGGGTCGTGGGTGGTAATGCCTGTGGGATGGGAAACATCCATGGTTAGAAATATGGATGCGATACACTGTATAAGATGGATTGAGATGCACTTAAATTGCGTCCTCCTCACAGCCTTTGCTATGGCCATCAGATCTCCACTCTCCCTCCATAAAGCCATCCTAGATATCTAGGGTGGGTTATGTCTTTGTAATAATTTTTTATATCACCAAAACCATTCAGACCCAAATGAACCGCCTTGGGTTTGCTCCAAAAGCACAAGTGAGGTCTATTTATCGCATGGGGGGTAGTTATACAATTGATGTATTACCGCCCTCACCTCAGCATTCGAAAATCTCAGGGTCTTCGGTTGTCAATGAGGACAAGGCTATAAGTTGTGATTAGTTGGTAAGGCTGGAGACCAGTGTTGATAAGAACAGTATTGGGGTCAGGAGGTGATGATAAATTACTTTTCATCTTCTCAACATGCTGACATGGAAGGATGGCAGTATGGAACGCAGCCCGTTAACCGGACTCCGATACGTCTAATAGAAATCTCGAGCGATTGACAGCTACATGGCAAACCCGATTCTTTTTTCGATTTATCGTCCCCTTTGCATCCACAGTGACGATAAAGTTCGTGTACATTCATTCACTTGGCTGCATCCATACTTGATGCTTTTGTCGATGTTTCTGATCAAGGCACTTATTTTGCTTCGAATGACTGTTTTCTTAGTATTGCTTTCAGAAAATGATCTGATTTTAGTCCAAGTTCCCTGTTTATCGCCAGTCATAAATTTGTAACTGAAGGCAGAAAGAAATTAACTTCGGCAATACTTGTTTTACGAGTCTTAGTGCGTATGGTGGTCCGATAATAACTGGACATAAGATTCCGCCCAACCTGCATGCCCGAGTATTGGAACGCTTCTAAATAATAACCTGCATAAGCATTTATAAAAGAAATATGAGGTAGTAGTGAATTGATAATTATTTTCCTGACTACCCACAATTCTCAACCAGTGATGTAGTCCTAGTATACTACCAGCTGCCATTTAGACCCTGCCCACACACAGCCGATTTGCCTCCCGATTGCCCCCCCGATTTGAGTATCCCGGTGAATCCTATGATTTCATTTCAAATCCGAGTTTATGTTTAAAAACCAGGATTTGAAATGAAATCATAGGATTCATCGGGAGACCCAAATCGCGGGGCAATCGGGAGGCAGATCGGCTGTGTGTGGGTAGGGTCTAAACCTCTGGAAAGCAGGCGAGGAAGAGCCTTTCTTCCACCCGGAACACAACGAACTTTTATACACTTCAAAACAAGTTTTACACAGCACAGGAGGGTCTCTCCGGTGATTGATGAACTATATGAGGAGAATATAAATATCGGTCCCGAATCCAAATGATGTCTCTTTAATTACCTCCCTTATTTTATAATATTGTATTCACATTAAATCATTGTAAAAGGTTATGTAACATTTAACAAAACACCTATCGGTGATATGAAAGACCATATATCCGTGCACATCAAATGAGAGAAAAGGAGATTTTGTTTCAACCAAGAAAGAATGTCATGTATTGAAAAACACGACATGATATGATGACGTAATTTATTATACACGCATTGCTCGGAAAACAACGTATCTAGAGTGATTAATGCATAGTGCGTATTTCACTAGTGATTTACATGGGGTGTCATGGCAACCAATCTGTTTTCTTTTACTAAGATTACCGGTAAAATTCAAAATTATGCCTTGACTTTTTTTCTATTTTCATGATTGAAAGCATGTATGATAAATCTGTTAACTAACTTGTTGGTTTCAGTCACTTAGAATATTGCACTCGTTGCTATACAACTCGTGCAATATTCACGCTCCTTCAACTAACACGTTAGTTAACCTATGTGTAGTACAAATTGCTGTGCAGATTGGTATATATAATACATCAAATCTGCGTCCCAGATTGTGCCCTAGTGCAGATTTTGTATCAATTATTCCTGAGATTCTACTCCATGCCGTGCAATTATCCTACTTGTTTACTGGTTCCTCGACGAGAAACGTATTACCAATACCAAATGTTGTCAAACCCTAATTCTCTGGCTATTTTATCTCATTTAAAAGTGTCCGTATCTTATGGCCGAGATGATAAACAATTGGACATGACGCAATTAAATCGGAACATTTTGCAATTTGTTTCAATTTTCTGCTGTAAACAGTTAGTTTTATCGAACCATCTCAGAATTTATTGCCAATTTTGTTCATCAACATGCCCGTCTTGGCTTGCGAAGAAGAGATCTTTAGTTGTTCAATATTTTGCCGTTCGGATTAAATGCGCCTAATAAATTAGAATTAATGAAACCGTGACGATGCTTGCTAATTAGAAGTGCCTGTTTTATTTAGACACCTGTCGGTTGGAATTCAAGGACCAAATCAAGTAAATATCATTATCTAGAACCTCGAATAACAGACTCGTTAAACGCATCTATAACGATAGAATAAGATTGAACAAGACTGGGAAATATAGCAATCCAATATGTCCTAAAAACCGCGGTTTAGCTGACGAATATCTCGAGCTCGAGATAGTTGCAACTAACTCAACCGCCTAGCCAGCTTTGTGGGTTACTCGGTCGCAACCCAATGCGATATTCATAGGACACGAGATTCACTTGTCGAGGAACTGATTTATTATACATGTACATGCTTTTAATAAGCTGAATATATAAACACTGTAAAGACATGTTTTAGTCATATCGAATGTTAGCGAAAAGTTCATCACACTAGCTTGGAATTATTGCATGTATGACATGACCCACTCACAGCGTAAACACATATTTGTATTAAGTGCAAAACGAATAGAAGATTACTTTAGAGGAGTATTAAAACGAAGGTGTAATGAAGAATTATTAGCACAATATTGTCGCTATTGTTGGGTCATGACACTCTATCAAATGTACCCAAGTAATCGAAATATTCTGTGGCTATACACAATATATATATCTAGCATGCGTTACCTATTAGAAAATACATAGAAAACAGTTCAGCTAGGCTCTTATCAATGTACAAGAAATGCACCTACCCTCTAAAAAGAAACTCCATATGAGGAGGAGGATCACTTCAGCGTCCAACCTCATCTCGCGATTTCTCGGGAGACCTGACTAATCCGCCGGAAGTGGAAGTTGAGCTCTGATTGGTCGATCATCCCCGCCTGCCACATGCGCAATGAAGGACTTGGCTCATCTGTCAACACAAGCAGAACATGATCAGAAGGCACGACAATGATATCAAGCAAATCAAAATACATTTATCAACACGTATTTGTTGGGGGTTGGGACACTTCATGAATATGCTAATTTGAGACAGTTGTCAAATGGAGAAGGAGATCGCGCCATCTCAGTAACCTCTTGCTCTCAAATCACGAAGCCTCCTGTAAAATCCTATTTCTCACAAGATGAGCATGGCCCCCAGCAGATGTTAGATTATTTCTACGACACTTGCTACAGATTTCAAAAGAATGGTTTGACACCGAACAAGTCAAACAAGTTACATGTGTGGTTCAGATTTTCAGAAAATGTACAATTCGCCATCACCAATCCTCTCAAATAACCCACATTTAAGACAAAAATGAGCTTCAAAATGCAGTTTAACATAACAGAACTGATACTCTAAATCAATGCGATACCAAATATACTCAGATATACCCGGTATTCTTCATTGTTCAGCCTAATCTAGGAGAATTTCCTAAATGTGTAGATATAAGATCTGCCAATTGTACATTTTCTGAAAATCTGACCCGTGTATGATTGTTGGGAAATACCTCATGGTTAAGTGAATGTACATTTTATCCGCAACATCAGAAATAGGTGAAGAAAAATAAAGTCTCCACATGATGTAGTACCCAACCGTTATCAATGTTTAGAAACGGCTCTTTCATGAATATGGATTTTTAAGAAAACATTTTTCTTTCAAGCTTGGGAATAAAAACTTGATATCATTTCGTGTGTAATCACGGAGTCTATTCATAAGCAAAAAATCAACAAGTCAGCAATGAAGGACGTTCAATAAAAAAGATAGCAAATGCCTTCATTGCCGGGCTATTGTCGTGAGAATTCTATGCGCATCATGGCCTCCAGGGAACGCCGGTATTCTCAAAATATTCCCCATGTTCAAATTCAAATGCAAGGCATGAGATTTAATCATTGAACTTGTATGGTTCGGTGTTCGTTGGAACAAGAATATAATCACCAGGAGCAAGCAGCGCGTATCTGGGAAAAATATCTCCACAGAGAAGGAAGATAATCACATTCAACGTGCACTTTCAGCCTCCTGTTATAACTATGAGTAATATATCACCCCGCTCCAAGTCAATTTCTCTAAGCCTATCCTACAGAAATCCTTGACCCTCTTCCCAAAGTGACCGTTACCGATGTTTCTTTGCTCATTACTCAAAAAGATGCTCCACCAACCAATCACCATCAAACTTTATGAACGCACCGATATACCGACGGGCCCCATAGGGTATACCCATCGTGTTGGTATAGGGTTGACAGTTTTATATATGATATCCAAAGCAATGATCATTGCGATGGATTATTGATAAATCAATTATGATAAAAGAAGATGAATCTGTCATTTGAATAATCTCGACTTCAGCCAGAATAGTGCGCAGATAGGTAGACGTGTATAGTACATGTATGTCAGAGCGTTTCTTTCATTACGTAATGGTTGACTTAGAAAAAACAATTGACTATCTATGCTCTTCTTTATGAGTAAAGTACTACATGTTCCTTGATTCTACAGGAGTTTGTTTAACTGAAATTAAACAAGTATCTAAGATTCAAAACATTATATATCTGCCACAGACTCACAGATGCTATAATTTCGACCCATTTTACCTTTTATAACCAGACCATTTACTCAAATGTGTTGGCGTTTGAAAGGTAGACAGTGTTTGTTCGGAACTAACACATTATGGTGCATATATATATATCTGCCCACTTGTCCTATTCTAGGTAAATGAGCTGATAATGTGTTGCTCTTTCCATCTCTTTGATCAATTATCTTAGTTCAGGGCCTGAAAGAATTTAATATGATTGACACAACAGCCATTTGTGTACTTTCGCACAATATCAATGGACGTGGATGCAATTTCGTGCAGTGCTACCAGTAAGAGAGTCACATTTGTCCGAATAAGGAACTGTCAACGATGTTCATAGTATGGCTAAATGTCAAGTCTTTAAGGAAAAGGTGGACACCCACATAGGATGTGAAAGAACCTATCCGATATATATTTATTAATTAATGAAGGTGTCATTCTCTAATCAAGACTAATAAAACCTTACAAGAGATTAAAGCAGTCCCTGACGGCTCTCTTTTACTTGATTTTAGGTTATGTGCATAATGTCAGCTCACCTGATATCCCACATTATTGATACATGTGCATCCAAGGGAAAAAATACCTATCCATTGAGTACTGACAATGTAACAATTCGTCCAGATCTGATGCTATAAAATTAGAAAAAAATACCCTTGGCTTCCCCAAGGTCGCCTATTGCAATTTAGATTAACAAGTGTATCTTAAAAATGGCTACTTGCAAAGATAGTCAAGAAATTGTCTCTAATGTGCACTGCAGATATAAGAACCCCTGGTGGAAGTATACGCATATGTCTCCAATTAGCCTATTTTCTGAAATGGGAGGCCTTTTTCTACATTTTCTTCTCCCACCTCTGTCATGCGCCCAGATCTGATGCTATAAAATTAGAAAAAAATACCCTTGGCTTCCCCAAGGTCGCCTATTGCAATTTAGATTAACAAGTGTATCTTAAAAATGGCTACTTGCAAAGATAGTCAAGAAATTGTCTCTAATGTGCACTGCAGATATAAGAACCCCTGGTGGAAGTATACGCATATGTCTCCAATTGGCCTGCTTTCTGAAATGGGAGGCCTTTTTCTACATTTTCTTCTCCCACCTCTGTCATGCGCAATGCTAAGCATGGTCTATATCAGGTATACCTTGCCGTCGCCCATCCCTTAGAGCATCTAAATATCCGAACAAATAATATATTACCGTCTTTTGAAAGAATCTATTTCATGATTCAATATACATTGACGCATTAGATACCCGTTTTTCATGACTTGGAAATGAAGACGTTAATTCGATGTGAAAGTAGCCGGAGTAGTGGTATTACCCACTCTCGCTGTATTCCTAGTTCAATCTTCAACTTTGAGCCCAGTGGGAGGTCTGGCAGACCGCTCAGACAATCAGTGGTACTTTCACAAGCGACTCCCGGTGAGTTATTTCCATATTTCCTGTGCCATTCGCAACATATTTTTGACTCAATAATGTTGCGGGTAACTTAGTGGGTAATACCATACCAATGGCTTTTTATCTTTCCACTTGTCAAGATCTCTGTAGCAAGCAGCAAGACATTTATATATATGTGGGCTCGTATCGCCGGCATTAAATTGCTGCGGTCGGATAGTGCCCATCTCCTTTCAATATCGCATCGATCAGTTCCCATCAAGGCAATTCAAGTTTTCAAGTTCCCGAGGGAAAGGTCCATCTTTTATCGCTCAATAATACATACATAGTGCCTCCCCTATCGGCGGTTGACATAAGCTCCGTATCAAAACGAGGCAGGGGTGTAGTATGTGAGCTATGCAGCTTTTCTCTGCGCACGCGCGTAAGGCGCAGTCTGGGTAAATTCTCCCTCCGTGGATGTGTTTAATTGTCGTCTGACAATGTCTTGTCAAGAATCGTGTTCATTACAGGGCTCAAATGTTGATGTTCCAGGAGGTGGGAACGTGATCACAGGTCTGAAAGCGTCGCTCTATGGCTAAGACCTGTCTATAATGAGCCCTTAAGTACATGACTATGAGGGTAGGTTTCCTTACTATGATTTAGTTCTCCTTAGTCTAATTGGCACATACACTTGACCTACATCCACGGGTTTTAACATTTAGGAAGTGAATCTTAGCAGATGCTAAAATCCGTTTAGCGCCTCAAAGTTAAGTACTTAAAATGCGGGCCCAATCTCATGGAACGTGCTACTTCTCGAACATTACCCATGCAGTTCCATTTAAAATTTAATATACTCTCGTGAGGTATTAATATCCCTCTTGAATTATTCATATGGAATCTTTACAACAAAATGTGATACATGTGCATGTATACATATGTACTTGATTATTTATATGTGTGAAAGAAGAGATCTGTTATCATGCATTATTTTCATGTTGGAAGTCAATAACTAATAGTGATACACCACTAATGTAAACTGATGTTTCATGAAATGAAACGTCTGTGCAAGTAATTGAATTATGTTTCAGCTGGGAAATAAGCCTCACTCTATAATAATACATTTCAGTCTAGGCTCACAACCTCTCAGATCAGACAAACATGGTATATCAGTGATTGGAAACCTACGGTGCCAATGACTTTTTCCGCCCATGAGTAGGCGTCCTAATGGCACTTTTGCGGTTTGGAGCAATTTGCTTTCCCTCGGTTTGAAGGGACTCTCTCATCTGTGAGCCTGGGCTGATTCCTCATCAAAGGCCTATGTCTGTGACAAGAAAATAGGACCTTGGACAAGCCTGAGCTTGAGCAATTTGGCACTGGGAGAAATGGAACAACCTGAGGGACCACCATACAAAGACATGGTAGAATAAAAAAAGATAGTAACATAGATGAATTGTTAGGTACAAGATGAAGGTGACAATGAGGATCGAGTGAGGTGAATGCACGTGCTTGGAGATGGCAGGTGAATCCCGTACCAATAACCTGTTAATATAATTGTCGTCTGTACCACTTCATCAATTGCAAACACTTGCCTACTGCTACAAACAGTTCTTCTGTCAGATTTTACCGAACCAAACAGTTGCTGGTTATATATTTCCTATCAGACTTGACACCTAGGTCTTCCATGATAATATAAAATGAGTCTATGAATCATCCATCTTGGAACGCAGATGGTACTCAATTCATGATAGATTATCGTGGGGTTAGCAGTATGATTTTATCTTCTCCCCCGAGATCTAAAACTTTGGCGGATCATTACGAGACGTTGCCTTGGAGACAAAGAAAAGCGCATATCTGCTATGGAACTGAATACCTGATACAAATGTTGCCCAGTTCATTCGATATACTCGTGGGAGGCACTACCGTGATTCCATCACCTCGTATCTTTGCCTGTGTCTGTCATAATTCAACCTCTGTCCTAACGACTAGTTCGTACCAGGAAACCATATTCACAGACCCATTTTTAACCGAATTTGTCTGCTTTGGCCGCCCCCTCATTTTGTATGACTTATGTTCTAGGAACATTATATACGACGGTTCGCCCCCTTACTTCCTTCACAACAGATTCGTTGCACACGAATCTCTGTTATCATTCCCCCTCGTGAAACCCTATGAACTCCGACTTTAGCCATAATTTTCTAAGAGTTAACTTTCGGTTCAGTATAATCGCTTATCTGCGAAGAAGGCAGTGTCAACGCATCTATAATTAGTCTCATTTGTCACAATGTACAGAACCTACAACAGAGTTTCCCACTATGTATACATCCACGCTGTAGCCTAGTGGCCTCCATAGTTTAGACATTATTTTTCAATATCAACTCGACTTTCCTATAGAATTTTATCACTTCTAAACACGAAATGTGGAGTTCACAATTTGCTTTTTAACCTGTATATCTTAAAGCATTCCTATATATGCACAAAAAGTATCCAGAATGTAATAACTAGGTCTAAATACAAGCACGTTTAACTAAAATCTCACCTGCAGTGTCCTGAAGGATAATCGGGAATGCCATTAAGTATTATTCATTGGGAGAGTCAAGCAGAATAATGTACATAGATCTCCATCTAAGTATTCCCTCCGACACTCAAATGAACTCAGAAGATATTCAAGGATTGGCATTAACATCCAATGCATTCGTATATAAATCCAGTTTGCTTGTCATTATGTTTGGGACTCCTCCAACCAATCTGTGGGTCTCGTGATCTAACTTCTCTTTTATTCGCAAGCACCGCCTTTTTCTTCCTACCTCCACTCCATCCCACAACCCCTTTCCCTCCTACCTCTCCACCCATGATTCCCACGGCTCCCCTCCCTTTTGCCCATCCTAATCAAAGCTGCATATCTTATCAATGACAGCTTCCCAGACACCCACTCGAATGCTCCTCCGGCCTCCCATGCTTTCCTTGGCTTCGGTTCCTCAACCTCAAATACTTTCTGGAATTTGTCATCAAGCCGCCCACGATTCACTCTCCGGCATGCGCCCTGCACGTGCTCCCACGACCTTATACACTCCCGAATCATCAGACAAAAAACAAACCAAGTCTGTGATCTTATTCTGGCTGTATTTGCTTATGTCGGGTCTCGGTGGAGGCGAAGGAGCATTTGTGGTAAAGATCGGTCTACGCGGGGGATGTCGAATTCTAAGGGTATCCCACGTTGCAGGAAGGATCGGTCAGTGTTCACAGGAACAAGACACGGAAGACGAAAAAGTAGGACACGAGGAAATCTGGGTAATCTAGGCCTGGAAACACAATACTCCACAATTGAAATCCACTATCCGCGTATTAAGCGTTACAATTGCGTCGTACATTGGCAGGGAAATGAGCGGCAATTATTGAAATTAGCGTCCCATGTTGAGTTAATTGCTGAAAGAGTGGGGTTTCAAAGTGTTTAATAGAAGCTACTTCACAATTTGGAGGGCATTGAACTTAGTGAACGTGTGACCTCGCAGATTCAGTAGTAAACTTTCCCAACCAATGATGCAACATGGTAAATGTATTACTAAGTATGCATACCCATGTATACTCATTAAGCACTATTCCTGTTTGTTTCTTCAATACCTAGCTTTTGTGTTATAATGGTGATTCTCCAAAGATCGTCGAACTTGATTTTAAAAAGGGGAGGTTTTGTCACATCGTTTCCACCTTCCTGTACCTTTGAGGGATGCATGTCATATTGCAAGCATAAACATTTCACCGCCTTTCTGTTTGTAGATTAGGATAGAAATAAGTTTTTTTTTAGAAAAGAAGATAAACTTCCTTTTGCCTAATATTGGAATATATGTTGTAGGCCTAAATGGACATTAATTTCCCCATTTATATTGGATGACTGAAAAGAATTTAGACTTTTGGTCTTTGCACCAATACATTAAAAATAAAGTATTTATCTATTCGTGAACACCTCAAGGGGCATTAAAAGATATCTATGTCAACGTATATTATCTTATTTATATAAGATAAAAGATAAACTATTCAATGGTTACCACAATTATAATGATTTATTGCATCAACTCGATGTTTCTCTCAAGATAACCATATAAATATTACATAGATCTACACATACATGTATATATAATTATGTTTGTGCATTTCTCTGTGTTTATACATGATTATAACATTGATGTAAGATATAGCTTGTTGAGCAAGATGAGAGACAGTATTGCGGCCTCATCCCACCCACCTTATTCCCTCATAATGTTTGTGAGTGAAAGTCTAAGAGCATCACGCGCTCAGCTCAGGGCCCCGTATGTGAGTAATTACAAGAGCGACTCCTGGTGCTCCAGATCTAACCTCCCATTACAGTGCCCATAGAAATATCTAAATATGGCTTTCTAACTTTCCAAACCTGGTTTATATTGATTTCGGCTACTACCAATGGCTGTATTAGCTAACCCTCTAAAATTATATATGTATTTCTGTAATATATATAACTTGGTATTGATTATTTCATATTATTTAGGTAGATTTGAGGGTTAACCTCAATAAACGACCACCAAGTTCAATTTTGGGTGGGATTGTATTTCACTATGCTGGTACATTATATCACATAGCTATGTATCTGATCTACAAATTTGAATTCTCTGAGAGTAACATCCTTAAGTGTATTATTAGCCAATGCTGAATAAAAATATCTTCATAACAGTTTAATTTCTCTATTCACCCTAAATATTTTTTTGTGATTAGTGCTGATTTCCAACCGTGCATTGTAAAGACCAGCAGCCAATACTATACGCAACATATTGCCAATAATATATAGAAGAAAGGTCGTTTATCCCTGTATCAATTAGTCGTGACGATATGGTATATATCATCACACTACTCATGGTATTGTACCTTAGCTCGTGGCAATCTGGCTGAAGCTGACCTGATCCTGTATCTATCTTATACATTAGTCTAGCGTATATTGATTATATCTATCTGCTCTAGGAAATCTGACATAATAAACCAAACCTCTGCCTTATAAAATGTGGTAGCCCGACATGAGATCTAATATAATCACTTCGTGTAATGATATTGGCAATCGATCTGCACTGCCTGTGATGAAACCTATATTAGCTGGTAGAGTGGGTAAATTTAGGATAACTGTATTACTAAGTATGCATACTCAAATCGAATACTTTTGAGGAAACCCTTCACAAGGTTCACCTAAGGTGGTGGTTCAACAGTAGTAACCCATAATAAAAACATTTGACTGGGATAAACCTTTCATCATTTTTGCTAACCCTTTGGTGAGTCTACAATATAACTAGTTTGTACCTATAAGTTCATGGATATTTATTTTATTTTAAGATATGAAAGCCCACTTATTAAATCCAAAACTGTAGTGTAGCTTCAGGAGTCATTCGGATGTTGCTTGTTTAGGCGTTTTACCTTCCCGCCTATTGTGATGGGCTTTCGGGAAAACCAAACAGATCTAACCAAACATTGAATAAAAAAATCTGTATGAAATTTAGCTGATGCTAAATTATCATCTAGGAGTGAGTGACCACTATAATATATCTAGACCGGTAAATTAGAGGGAATTCGCTATTTAAGCATCAGGGCACGCGCATGCATGCATATATTATGCTCAAAGTTCTCAATGCAGGAGTCGTTTTCATGGAAGGTCGGATACTCTATCATTTGAGTCCTTTGCATCATTTGTTGCTGAGTAAGAGCAAAGAATTCCAAGTCCACCCCAGAATGCTACCCACGTACAGTATGCAGGCCCAGTGTGGAGTGTTACATCCATATTCTCCCATAAAAGTGTATTAGTGAATTCCTTCAGCGTAGGCAAGCTGGACATAATAGGATCGGGCCTGTCCATGTTCCCTCCCCATCCATATTAGCAACGATCGCCGGAACCCAGAGTTGGCAGACACAATGGCCCTCTAATTTGTTCTTCCTTGTAGGGCGATAAATTAAATCTGCATGGCGATGTTCGCAACGCCACTTGGCTAACGCGTGCCCAGTCGCGCGTCACGATACAATATATGTGGCGGGCTAAATGCTGTCCACGTCTATGATTGGCTAGTAAAGAACACATGCTCCCCAACCCCGGACACCACCCTTTTGCGACATTGCCTGTTGACTGCCGAATTGCTGCATGTCGTAAAATTCCCCAACGCTGTTCGACCAATGGCGCCTTTCATCATAATCTTTCATGTATTTGGGAACATAAGTCTGACCATAATACCCAAGGGTGTGACGTGTGATAAATCCTAATCAATGGGAGGTAAATCTTGACTTCCCTACAGCTACCATGCGGCCGATCGAGTCAAGGTCGTAGCAACAATTTGAGGTTCTCCCTGGTTTTCAGGATTATTTTCTTTGCATGGGGGGAGTGGATTGCCCACACAATTAATTCATTTATTATTGGGATGCAGTTGTGTTTTCAAGTTCTGAACAAGGGCAAACTAAAAGGATTTTCTATTAAACTCAAATATCTTAATTTTGCCGTCAAAATCTCGAATATCCAACAGAGGCTTTGTGAGTTAACTTTGTTGATGAGATCGAAAAACTAAAGTCAGATACAAATTAATGAAGAAGAAATGTGGAAAAAGACATCTACCCATTAGTAAAGCTGTACTCTCAGCTGGATGGATTATCTGAGTGGAGTATCAAGAGGTCAAATAGCCTATTATTCTATACAGATGGTTTATAGAAGAGTGTGGAAGGGATATGGCAAAAAGAAGAAAGAATTACATTTGTGTTGAAATTAGATGGAAATGAAGCTTTGTGCGGTGATTGTTTCCGTACTGAACGCCCCGTTTTAAACCTCTGCAATTCTTAAAAAGGTGTAATTAATTAATCCGCGTTTTCAAGGAAAAAGCTCAGTAATTACCACTTATCATTTTCTGAGAAAATTGTTCAAGGTCATTCATAAGGCAGATTCCAAACAAAGCTCAGTAATTGCGAAGTGGCGTTTTATCCGTAAATATCGTCCGTGAATGCTGTTTATCAAATTCGCTTCTTTCATGCAAACCTTTCTTATCGGGACGCACATAGACCATCTCGTGATTATTTAAATTAAAGATGAAATTAAGTGGCAAGCTGGTACCCCTCTCCCCTAGAGATAAGAAAACAAATCATTCAACATTGTCTTTGATGAATTTCAAGAATATTCATTGGAAGCAAGCAGATATGACGTGTCAAATCATAACTCTATAAAAACGAGATTACAAGTATTTTCTTATGCACACAACCATATTCTCCCCGGGGAAAATAGAGGCATGCATGTATTCAATTTGATAGACATTCACTTTTTACTGAAACCTTGGAATATTCTTTAAGATATGTGTGGGCTTAAAAACTAGGTAGCTCATGAAAAATATAATTCACTAAGGATACAAAAGAAAAGGTTGCTCATGACAACATCTCGTTTCCATTGCCAACAAATATAAGGTTGTGCAAATAGTTTCAGTAAAATAATGCCCAATGATAACGATAATAAGTTGTTTCTATTAATTTTGCTTTTCAAAAGTCAAAGAAAAAGGTGCTACATAGATGGCGCAATGCACAATGGTAATAGGGTCTCGTTTCGTGCAGTACAAGCTGAATGGTGCTGAGATAGGAGGAGGAGCTAAATAGTTACGGTGAAGCACTATATTTTAGAATAATATTATATGAAACATCACGGAATAGTGCACATTAGGGTCGTCAACTGTCAACCTAATATTCCTTTACCTTTCAGAATCTACTTCTACTGCACAAAATTCAAATAAGTTAAAATGTGTTTTATATAGTTCTAAATCTTCAAAGAATCCTCTCCATTCTCTGTGTTTTCCCTTAAGGATGAAATATCACTCAGCTATTTCACCTTGATCATCGAGGAGGTGCTTCACTACTCGCTATTGTTAAAAGTGCCTCCATCAAAAAGGGAGGGCCTCGGTGTATATATCCCGTCCTGACTGGTATGAGGAGGAAGTGATTTAGGACCATTATATTGTTATGAGGCGACTAAGCATAACATAAGATTTACCACTGTAGGGACCTCTGCCTTATTCTCCTCAAATAGAAGTCCTGGTATCAATTAGTTAGATCTAAGGACTAATTAGGATCCGTCATTGTTGGATTGTTTGACGTTACACGGCGTTGGAGCTTCAATTTGCAAGTCATGTGAGAAATATGGACAGAGGCGGATGAATGTATCATTAGCTTGTGCTCACAGTGCCTTCCCATTGGTAGAACAATAGGGCCTTCTCATCTCTCTGCCATGCTTCTCCATCCTATCTTTCTCTCCTATTATCTTCCGGGTTGTCCATTGGATTTGGTCTAATTGCTATTTTGTAGTAATACCGATCATTATTGTAGACACACACAGTATTATTTTCATACGATTCTTAACTAATTGCCCCTTGAAGTACACGTATGTATCATATATTCAGCGTCGATATCTTATCTTTTGTATACAATAAGTCATCGGATATTATTAAGTTTTAACACGTTCACTTGTATCTGCAGTTTCGGTGATTGATATCACATAGATACTCAATCAAAACATAACAATCTGAAGTAACGGAAGAAGAATAACTCTTTATCTAAATGATAGATATTTCACATACATTCTACTATATAAGCTGAATGGAAAGCGAGCCTGTTAGAGTTGTTGTACTCGCATTAACCTCTGTCGCCCCTGTTGATGTAGATGCAACTTTCTTTTATAAGCCGCTCTAGTATGTCCGTTATTGTGGCTTCTTTCTGCGTGGCTTCCTTTATCCCTTCGGCTTCTGGCATGCGCCAACCAAAGAAAGCAATTTAGTATTTCTATATAAAGTAGGAAATTATGCGACAGATATATTTCATATGATTGTTTTCTGAAAAACGACTTGTGCCACGGTACAGGATTATACAATATTTTTCTATAAGTTTCGCCTCTCCGGAAAAATGTAGTAGCCGTTTGGAGCTCATTATTTAGCACTCTTTCAGGAAAAAATGCACCTCACCTCAATTCATCATCAAGATTAAGCGATTGTATTGACAACAGTAGGTATTGTATATCAATTTTTAATTTAGAAGAAGGATCGACTAAAGATCCGAAACGTTGGAATAAAAACATACATCATCATTACCATCAAATAAAACTTCAAAAATACAAAATTGCTGGATGCACAGTTTTGGTGTCATTCGACTATAAATAATTTTTAAGGTCTAGTCTCTAGACCTGAGGTGTACTACCTGTATTTCTTTTTCAGAAATTTTCTTTGAATTTTTAATCCACTGTAATGTGCTAGTCATGAAATAAAAGAATTTTATTATTATTATTATTATTATTATTATTATTATTATTATTATTACTCTTTGAGATGTGTTATGTGTACAAAGTTCTTTAGTGGAAATAAATAAAAGCTGTATAATTATGCTTCCTTATTGCTGATCATTCCCTGCATAGGATAAATTGTACGCAGGTCTGTTCGACAAATCATTAAACATAAATAATCTAGCAAGTATGGGAACGAAACGAAAATGTGCCCCCTAATTGGCTCGAGGAAAAACAAACAGTATCCTCATTCCACCCGAACTGAAGTTAGGAAATGTCTCAATTTTTTAATGTTTTACAGGAAGGTTTATCTGAGCCGTCTTGATTTCCCAGTTTTCAAAGTACTACAGTAAAATGCACAGCCATCCCTGTTTGAAAGCAGAGTAGAGCCTGGCTTTCACCCACTGACATCCTATCGCTTGAAAGGGGGATATTGGAAAGACGAAGGAGTAAAGAAGTTAAAGACCCGCCTGTTTCAGACCAGAACATCTCACTCTAAAACAGGCTTCAGATCGCAGAAGATCCCGCACGGTTGGCACGAGGACATAAAAAAACATTTTCTTTACATCTTAAAGGCGGTGACAGGTCAGTTCAGAGGCAAGCAGATAGGTGGCGACCGCGGACGTGTTGTGGCTAATAGATAGAAGGCAGCGGGCATAAGTGCCCTCCTCTACCTGTTAGATAGTTTTGCCGCTAGATGGTGTCGAGTGACAGACGCTCTAATGGCCGTCTACAGAGCAGCCAATCAACTACAACCGAAGGAAATAACAACGTCTACTTATATTATCGCCTAATGAAATCTTCATTGACCCCAAAATCTAAACATGCTTTTGCATCCAAAGCAGGACAGCCAGAACTCGTATACAAAACTTGGTAAAACTGTTTACTACAAGGTCACCTCGTTTCTATGGTTATAGGTATTCCTGAGGGGAAAGCCTGACCATTCCCCTGACAACAGTAGGAGAAGACCAAAACATGTACCAAGCACATCCAAGTACGTCATTGAAACAAGTTTAATCTTCTTTCTTTCCCAGTCCGCTTCGCTTGCAATTTTTTATCTGGACATTGCAGACGAAATTAAAATCTTGCGTTATTTATTGCTTGTTGGAGCGAAAAGTGTACAAATTGAAAATCAGTCAGGAAAACTTAACAGTACAAAATGAATCCTTAGAAATGCACATTGCATTGATTTAATATGATACATCTCATACCTTTTACCTAATATCTAGTGACAGCTATTATATATTTGCGCCATTGCAAAAGCTATTGAATCACTCCATTCGAATAACAGGCCAGTCATAATGGTTGTGTATTACAAATGCAGAGAGACCGACTGTGCATTGGCGAATGCACTGTCGGGAGCAAAGAAATACTTCAAATTCTGAGCTTATCTTCTCCAGTTCTTCTATGGAGAAAAAGGAACTCCCATCTACGGTAAAAAATGGAATTGCTTCTAGCCACTTCAGAAAATCATAGAGAAAATAAATAGGTCTGCGTCAGACACCTCTATTATCTGAGGGTTATCTAGAAATGTTTTCTTCAGCAATGTAGATGTTATTTTGAGGAGAAACCTCGCCATACAAGAGCAGAACACCATGTTCAAGGACAACAAAAAATCACCAAAGGCTTCTATGAGTTCCTAGAAGCCATCCATTAGAGAAGTACTTGAGTATAAATCAGGACACTCTAGTATTCCAGATGAGGTATAGCATTAAGAGACCAGATCTTGTACGTATATCAGGAGTATATATACATCAAAGGCATACAATGTGCCTCCCCTTCGGGAGATGAGTAATAACTCGGGTGCACAGCCAAAGATAGGAAGTGAAACACTGAACTTACTTTGGACCGAACAAAGATGTTTTGTCAATATATGCTCATATAAAGGGGTGCGCTAGGCGAGATATATGACCTGCATTATGCATTTTGCGAACAATACAACATGCAGACAACGAGACAAGTAACTTCCCTAGGAACGTAGTCTTTGATAAAGGGATGAAGGACAAAAACAGAAATACAACATGTGTACATACAGGCAAGGTATATAGATCAACAACTGCTATCTATCTCTCATCCCAATCTTGAAAAGATCGCGTCGGGTGATCCTGCATGAGCCGAAGGTAAACTGTTTTCTCTGAGGTCCGCGCTGGATTGAGTCTGATAATACATCCCTGCTTACTTCGAGGTCTGTGAGATCAGACAGGGCGGCTGGCTTTGACTGAAGGCTATTGACTTGTGTAAGTCTGGCATTACTTCACACCCACAGGGCTCTCGTAAGGGTGATATGCACAAGGTCTGGCTAAGGTGGAGCGAGAACTGTACAACAGACACACAATATCAAATCCATCTGTGGGGTATAGGATGATACAAAGTCTTTCTTGCCATCGATATTTCCCTTCAAGGTGTTTCCTTCCTGCATGTGTTCATACTCAAATCTATGGAATATTGTAGATGTTAGGCTAAAATGTATTGAAGATAGTTGGCGTAATTCCTTTGTTAGAGTTCTTTTTTACAGAGCAGTTCCTTCTCCTTTTTGCGAATGTACAATTTTTGGGAATGTACAATTGCCTATTTTAGGCCTGTATTTAAGTTACAGACAGTACGGTGGGATGTTGACTGATGTGGGCCATCCTGATATCACGACAAGGTCGTATCTAAAGCATCCAGGCTAGAGACAATATACACACAAAGACTTAGATTACTCCTGTTTGATGTTTCATGTCATGAGTTCATTCTTCTGAAAGCTTCAACTCCATTCCCCATTGCCAAAGACGAAAGTGTAGCCTGTATCGTGCTTCCTACATTTCAAGCCTAAAATATTGAGGCCAGTATTGTACTTTAACTACAGTACATTATCAATCTAGGAACCTCTTAGATATTATTAGGTCATTGGCAATATAGTGCAGTATATCATGATGTTCATCTCAATTTCATCAAATCTTAGATGAATTGTCTATCACTTCTATGCTGATGTCCATTTTTGCATTCTTGCAGAAGGGATGTCTCTGAGATATTCACCCTCACCCATAACTTGAATCCCATGCTTATAAAAGTCAGAAGTAATTTGTGGTTCAAATACCGAACATTATCATTCAATATGTAATATTGCTCACATTAAAGTTTCGTTCCTTAAAATATGAAAAACTAATCACGAAAACTGCGGCTATATTTCCCATTACATGGGGACCGCCAGCATAATTTGAATGCTGAAAGTTGAAATGATGAAAACTTGATATGGTGCAAAATCGGGATATTGCAGTACTTTGATTCTGCCTTGATGTATGCTTCATCATGCTACAATTTTGTGCTTTAAGAATTCACAGGCCGGGCTCCATGTCTTCCATTGTTGGGGGGGGGGGGGGGGCACTTAGTATCTACAACGCTGGGTGAATTAGACATGGTCCGATAATGTTAAACCTCGATATCTTCTTAGGAAGTTATCAGAAGTTGTCCCCGGTGAAGCAAGGGAAGTCTTCGAGGAACACCCTTCACTGGACAGACTGATCCTTAGACATGTTTGGACAGTTTTGTGCCAACGGCTGAGCAATATTATCCTTTGAAAAATACAATTTTGTAGACTTGCACATACGTTTCCGAAAAGATTAGGTTCAGCTTCCTTAATTCGACAGCCTAAAAGGGTCTCGGACATAGCAAAAGAAATTGGCCTAAAACCCCAGCACCTAAAGAGAATCCCAGGAACATAAGAAAATCTTTTCTGAATGAGTTAGGAACATTTCTAAAGAAAGCACTCACAGAAATCTTTACCTAACTGATCTTGTTTCCCTACATCATACCGTTCGACTACTATCCGATTCAACTCCCACCGCCTTTAACTCATTTAATGGGACCGACGGAGGTTTTGCTTGTTCGATATCTGTCAGGGCGAAGGGAAAGGAAAAGCTAGGGGCAAGCTGTTGCGGTTCCGTAATGAAAACCGGTGCATGGGAGGAATAGGCAATGTGCAGACGTTTATGGACTACTCTAGCACTGACTGCCAGTGTTAAGGGCGCCGGTAGAACTTACCAAGCAATAAACGTAGAACTAATGCAATTTGGATTATGACGAGTTCATTACATGGGGTTGTTCGCATTTAAAACTCAGCAAATCAAGCACCAACTAGGATCGGTTAAGCGATACCTTCTTCACAAAAGGAAACTAGTGCGAGTCCATGACCTTTATTTAATTTGCGCATCTTTAGTTTTTAAGTTCGTTTCAAACAACTTATCAAGTCTTATATTTCATGCCTATATTATACTTATTTGTATAAGGTTTGTCATTCAAAATTTGATATCATTTAATCTATTCCAGTTAAGCCTATTAGGGGATAATTTCTTCTAAATCGTTTGCACTGGCTATGCTCTACGACAGTGATTAAACTGATTTATTACGTTGCTAGATAATAAGGAAGCTATTCTTAGAATACAGAATATATGTTAGGTTTATTGTTCCCATATCCTTAAAAAACGATATAATTTCATTTATGAGAAATGGGATAAAACGTCGTCATTTTAAATAGAAGTTATGCATCACATAGATATAACGTTTAACCTATGGCAAAAACAAATGTATACGAATGTCTGGCTCAGGACAGGTTAACAACCCAGCTCTAGAAATGCAAAAAGGTATTATTGCGGGTCTAAGCTTCATGGCTTGATTTATACCTATTTGAACACATCAACCCAGGCATCTGCTACCCACACCAGGGGCAATATATAAAACAGGCATATATATATGATCGATATATTCTCCCAATCCCATTAGCACAGACACCCCATCAATCATATTTTTACCTTCCGAAAGACGCATATCTTGGGCCATTGTCATGTATAAATTTGTGTGTGGTTTCCTTAGGCAATATCGTCGATGATTGCAACGGCAATGCTGTATTCCTTTATTTTAATTTTCTTTATTATCATTTTCCCATTTTCCTTCAATTTTGACGCATCTCGCCAATAATCAATAACTCCTATGTTGACTGCAGAAAAGAGTTACGAGGGCTTCTCCAGGGACTAAACCTGAAAGCTTTTTATTTCCCCTTCACTTTTGGTTTCCTTCATCAGCATGACATGGCAAAATCTGTCCCTAAATCAAATTACAACGTAACATATTGTAAGTGTATGATATGGCTGGCAATTTTAGAAATTGCAATGGGGCCATTATCTAAATTATATTGGTATTTCTTATTTATAAAGATAGTAATTACGATGGAAAGTCATCCTGAGGCAGTCTATCATAAATATATCTCCCAGGGACCGAAATAATCAAACCCACTTATTACATGTGCGATATAATTTGCAAGGATATGATTGACCAAATTTATCGATCTCAATTTAAAAACTTTTCACTCCTAACTACGACTCTACATCAGCAATGTACATCAGTCTCCATGATGTGAATACATTACCGATATTATCCTGGGGTACTTTAATGCTCACATTTTAAGCACAGACATATATTCGCTGCACGTGTTCAAATATACAGCCACCGAAATAACCCAATACAGGAGGGCTTGCTATCTGTCAACACTGCAGTTAAGATTTATCACACAGCATTCACAGGTATTGATTTTGAATGTTTGGTGGTAGGAGGAATCCCTGAATGTCTGTTTGGCTAGGGGGAAGTCTGGGGACAAAACCAGACCCATGGTCCAGTGCCTGCTACTTTAAGATATGTCTGACTAATGTTTGTTTGACATGAAGCGATGGCTTAATAGCGTTAATTCCCTTGCCCCGTTCACAGGTGGCTATATTGTTGATGAGTTAATCTGATCAATCAGGCAAGGGTTTGCACTGGATGAAGGTCTAGATCACACTGGTGCCATAAAGTGTTTATCCAGTCCCGGTGGAGGCACACTTTAGATGGCATTTCCTAAACAGTTCTAACCAGGTATATAGATTTATAGATATGTACCACTGCTATGGATATGTACCTCTGCTTTCCTAGGCTACACATTTTCGGTTCGTGGTATTTTACTGAATAAAACGTCAGAATAAATTTTAGAGGGAATGCAAGAGATTGACCGTTCATGCCTCATGAATCTAAAAGACATCTTTTCAAAGCGATAGACTAAACATTTAAGGGCCTTAATGTCTTACATACTATATGGCTAGTTACCTTAGTACCTAATCGGACAAAAGCATTTGATATTTATATAATTGTGTGGCATCGGTCAATAATAAATTGTTAAATTTCTATTTGTTTCAGCCGACACTGAGAATAACACTTTCCATGGCTCTGCTGCAATACAAATACAGTACTACTATATTCATCAGAGCATGACGCTCCCATACATACTTTACACATATGGGCGGGTTAATTAACTATTTATTTGAAGAATGGGGCAATCCTGTTTGAGCTTTTAAAATTGAAGCTATTTGAATAATTATTCACTACTTGGATTGACTTAATAGCAGGCTGGAAGGCGGGGTATCAAGGAATATACAGCCAAAAACTGAAAGGAAGCCTTGACATTCTTTTAAGTCCACCCTTATCAAGTATCAAGATATATCCCGATCCCTTCATGACAAATCGTCCCCTGGAGACAGCAGCCTTAATTTAATCAGGATGCATCCTCCAGGATTAAGACGACATTCATACAGAAGTTTTTACTACCGCTATTTAACCCATTTCGTAATGGATTCCATTAATTTCCTTTGTACCCCAGCATATATGAATAATTAAATTTGCAAATAACATGCAACAGGGCGTGTTTTATTAGCTGTACATGGGTTTGGGGTTACAGAAGCAACCTTTTAAAATCAATATTATTTAATTCACAATATGGTTGAAACTGAATCTATCACCATTTTTTCAATGAGTAGGACACACGCTAATCATTGCAATGAAAAATATCCTCTTGAAAGGGCCTGAGTATGAATAGATAGCTTAAATAGGGCTTTTGGCACTTTAAAGCGTTATACCAAAATCAAAAGAAAGGTCGCTGGATGCCTGAGGCTGCCGGGCTTTTCCAAAAACGGACACCATGCATACTACAGAAGTCCCCTGCACCTAAGTGGACAATTTCCTGTTTCGAATTAGACATGTGAGGCTTCGGGAACTGGTCCCTTGCATCAGAGGGAATTGTTGGGGAGGGGATAACAATAGGCCAGCTGTGGGTACGGAGATAACATGTAAAATATATTACTGCTTCGTGTATGGCCAGAGGTCGGGGGGTGCATGCTAATATGTCTACAGAGAAGGACCTTATTTGCTGAAAACGTTTGACACAAGCCGATGTCTTGTCCATGGGCTCATCGGCTTCCTTGATAAAAAAGATACCTTGTATCAGATATTTGGACGGATCAAGACCATGCATGGCAATCATATTTCGGATCGAACCTCGTTTAGGTACTGTAAAGGATGCGCATCAGCTGTGTTGTATGCGGAAATACAGATATAGCTTTCGTGAATATGACCAGAAATGAACACTATACACACAAGAACTGAATTCATGCATGCAGTATAACGTGAACCAATATATTGAAACTTTGCAGCCAAGGAACGATTTTGAAGGTAAAATAGTAATATTTGATACTCTTTTGGCATTAGATAAGACATTATCCATCGTACGAAATATGTGTAAATAGGATTTTTATTCTGAACATCACAATACATAAACTGTTGTCAGAAACGGTTGATACACTCTGCACACCTAGCAGGTATTCCAGGCAAACCCAACAGAAGAAACATAATAATAATAATAACTCATTTGGTAAATAAAAGTCATTAATATTATATAGTTTAGCCAACATTGAATTGTCTGTACGTTTCCTACAAAGCGTTTATATTTTCATAAAGCAATAAAGTATTGTATAACGTCGTATACCATAATATCATGGCTCATAGGAAATCTATTAATATTCTGCTGCTGTTATATGGTCATATACGAATTTGAAGTCGATTCAGCCGAGAGAAAACGGTCGCCGGTGAACGACAATGAGGGAAGCCATCATAGCAAAGGATTTCAGCGGGCTTCCGAAATATATATGTGGACGTCCATGAAGCCCTGTAGCAACAGCAATGACTTTTAGATGGGTTGGGAAAGAACGGAACAAACAGTAAGCCAAATCTTAAATGTATTTGACCAAAGTTAACTGAGAATGCAGAAAGCTTTAAAGAAGGACATAGTATTGACGTATATCTGCCGCTAAGACCACTATCGTTGGGTAAACTCCTAGAACCGGCGATACTGGGTAAAATAGCCCTGGGCGAGTATTTTATGCTGTACAGGTTCTCCCATACACTATATCTAGGCATCAACAAGAGATAAAAGTATTATGTCCCCTCCATATAAAAGGTCATATGCACCTGCAGCATTGTCTTTCTCAGATAATATTGCCCCACGTAATCCCCAGTTGATGGACTTCTCGGTATATAAATGGCTGAATATGTTAATCAATACAACTAAAATCGCAAGATAGGCAATATTATTTCTAAAGGATGTGTCAACCATATTCGTATATTTATCGACTTACTGCTGACTTGTGTTACGGTGCAGTATACTTGGACTTAATGTTCCAGTTATGGTCAATACATGGGGTACATAATTATTTCGAACAATGGCAACATTGTTGGATTGCATGAATTCCAAATGGCTCGCTTCGATTTCCTCTTGAAGTTGTCGTAGTAACTTATATCGACAACCTCGAAAACAACCTCGAAGATTTCCTTCAAGGACATATTGACTGATGCATGCGGTTTCTAGCCTGTTAATACTTATATGATAAGCGGGAATCAAACCCAAGCCGAGCACCAAATTAAGTTAATAACCTTCTTCGGTGTCTTTTGAGATCCGATTTGCATACCTGCAGTTCGTCTCCTGAGGGAATTCTAGTGGAAACGTATGCAAAGGCAAAGCAGTGGTCTGAAAGCTAATATTTTTGGCAGGCGAATCAAAAAAGAAGACAATACTTTCAGTTATGTTCTTCTGTAGACAGGAACCGAAGAGCTAATCTGAGATTGCCATACCATCAACGAAAAAGCTGAACATTGCTTTTTGATAACCACAGTGAGCACCAAGAAGGAAGGAATGCTGGAATAATAAAACCGCAAAATTCGGGATGTCTAAACTAGGGTCTGCATTGTATGTACTCCAGAATACAAGCTCATGGCAACGGGTTTCATTATTTGTTTTCAGTAGATTGACTATCTTTAGCTGTCTTTGTACTTCGGTATAAGATCTTCTTTGCAAGCTTTGATAATAAGTCCCTTTTGAATCGTATTACATATTACCTGAAACTAACTAAGTGTTACTGAGATTATTTGCTTTGCTGAAGAAAAAGTGGCGAATACATAGTCTTTAGAAAAAGCACAGGCATATGAAAACACGATGAAATACTGAGTCTCTTTGATGTGAATTGTTTTCATTGTGTTATGAAGAGAAAAGGAATCAACAGGAGCTCAAATGTTTCGCAAATTAATGTATAAAAGATGTGGGATCTTTAGAATATGGACTGATACACACACACACAACAGATACAATATTAATTCTAGAAAGGTCATTGAACGTCTGTCAAAGCTACAATGAAAATATTCTTGAAAAGCGAATGAAAAATCGGCACATCCCCATAGAGAAATTAGGCACTTCTTCAAAGTGTATTCTTTAGATATCTTTATCCTTTGAGAAAACCACAGTGAATGCGATCCCAGACGAGAAATAATGTTTATTGTCAAGGACTAGAAACAGGCCCCACTTTTCTCAGCACCGGTTGGAAGCAATGTGTACAACTCAAATGTCCCTCATGGGAAACGACTTGTTGTTCTGACACTTGTTCTAGCCTTTCCACCCATACATCTGTTATCCTACTCAAGCTGGAAAGGTGCCTCTCGTTTCGGTAACCTAGTACTCTAACTTTTATATGTTTTGTACTCAGTTTTCATTCCAATCGTCTCGATCCCATGACTTCTTGGTCACAAATCTGCATGTGCTTATAAAAGCTGGTATGAAAGATGCACTGTGAATTGACATCAATCAAAAACTTAAGATTTTGTTCCGTTCTTTTTCAGCCCATCTAAAAGTCCAATGACCACATTCTCTGAGGATGTATCTGGCTGTTTTTGCTGCAGGCCTTCGAATAAGTCCAGAATTCGACTTGCAATTATTGTAGCAACATATGACAGTAGATAGTATTGATAAATTTAGTCCTATAAGTCATAATTTGAGTAAATCTGGTATGAGTGTGTTGTTCTATGACAATTGAGAATGCAGCTTTAATTAATATTTATGTCAATGATAGATTGGAGAGGAGTGAGGGGGGAGAGATCTAGATACAACGTATAAAACATGACATCATTTTAAGACAACCTCTAAGGGTAAGATATGTATGATTTAGTAGCATGTCCCCGAGTATGAGTCGATGAAATGAGATAAGAATCGACGAAAGAATATTCATAAGCCTCACTGCAGAACCAGTCCATCTAGAAACCAAAAGCAACTCATGTCTACCTTTAAAGGAGCAGAAGAAACGAAACCCACAACTTAACGGAGTCTGATCATGGGGTCTGATAGCACTTAAGTATGAACCTTTTGATATGTTGCTATCTCTATTAGTCTGACAGTCTTATCCATGGGCAAACGCTGGCGCTGAATGGTAAATAAGGCTAGGACACATAAAAGCATTCTGTTTATGCCCAAGCTCTGTCCATAAATGATCTACAGGTGGGATGATAACCTGTTTCCACAGTATTAACCCTTTCTCCATCATCTTTTTACATGGCCGGACGGGTCCAGGGCGGTCATTTAATGGCAGTCCACCTAAGGGACTGGTCCATTTCGATAACTACTATTAGACAAATGGCAATGCTGTGTATTACTGTTTGGTATTTTATCTTTATGTACCAGGGAGTAGTTCGTTGGAAGGGTATACATATGCCTTCTTTTACATACATTGATAGGTCAGGTGGAAGACGAGGGAGTAGTTCATGTAGGAGGAAGTATATATGTTTCTTTGAGACAAAAAATAAAGGAGGTGAAACGGATAAATCCATAGGGAACGAAAGAAAAACACTTAAGATGGTACAGTTTGAGTCCAGTGTTAAAAATAGATAGGCAAACAGGACATTGCAACGAAGGTAGAATATAACATCAAAGATGCGACTAATAAATTAATGAGACGTAAGTGATAAGATTGAATATAATGTGAAATAAACGTGTCCTTAAAAACTAACACCTCACGAGATTCTCCTGAAAAATAACACCCTGTATATAAAGCGGGTAGAAGAAGAGAAAGACGGGTGGTTTAGAATGCCTTTGGTGATTGCCTGGCCTCTCTGTGTTGGAGGCAGGAGGAGATCCAGCAGTTGAAATGGTGGCGGATGTTATTTTCAAGGAGAAAGGGCGTTTGGTGCATCAGACATAAAGACATTAAGATTGCCGTATGGGAGGAGCCGGATCAGCAGGTGGTACGAACAGAGTAACGGTAAGAATAACACACCTAAAAGTACTTGGAGTTGCGCAAAAGGCACAAAACCTACACAAATCCCCATTAATTCCAACACGTTTGCACGCCGAAGAAGGATGGGCTTGCAAATAAAATAACGAGGGGAATAGCGAGGAACAACTTTAAAGAACGATCGACCTGGTAATACCTGGCAATTAGTAACTTGATTCGGTATCTGATTTTCATTAAAACGCCTATAGTAAAACAAGATGAAAAGAATTGTGATTTTGCATTGTCATTGTACTTAAAACATTGGATATTGACATTTGTGGGTTTTTTTCAATGGAAAAGATTCAATACCTTAAATCCTAATGGGACTCGGTGCATTCTCACTCATGCGAATATTGCATATCATATGGTTTTGTAGGGCTGTTTGTGCCATCAAACGCCATATTTATCAATTTGGATGTGCGCCGTTATTAAAACGTTGGTATGGTATAACCGATCGAGAGGTACAGACACACATTTTGTCATCAAACACCTCCCGTTTTCATATCACATAAATCAGAATAAAGGTTTATTCATCCATCTATATTTCAGGGATGTAATTGTGTTGTAATTAAGAACTTTATGGGCAAATCTAACTAGATTATGTATGATTTCACGGTTATATTATGTAATTTAACTATGTGGTTGGGCATCCTACACAATTAGAGAGAACTGTTTTCCATAACTGTTTGTGGTAATTAATCATTTCGACATTGATATTACTTTCTTTTCTACATTCACGATTGTTTGGAATTGGAATATTTGTATAAAAAGGGGATTGCGATGAAATATTACATAATAATATGTTCATGTACTTTCCCGATTTATATACGATGTTATGTTTATATAGAAGCAATATGGTGGATTCCCCATAACCGTAAAATATCAACGTCCCAATCTAATTGGATTGCATGGATGGTATTTGCTAACATAAATATAAAAAGCGTCAACATAATCTGTTCAGCTCATCGCGGGAAGCACTAAATGCTATTGAACACATTTTACTAATAGCTTTAACTGATTTACAACTTTAAAAAACATGTTCACCACATTTAAATAGATCCCGCAGGCAGAAAAGGCAATGGGTTACGAGAGCATCTCAGATCGGTAAATGTAAAAGCAACGACAGCGAGCAATCTCATGTATATATACCCCAGGTGCCGATGGGTCCGAAGACCCTGACTGCGTTTGGAACCGCTCCCACCCTCCGTCACCTCCATGGATCTGGGGCCCTTTTGATCCCCACCTCGGTCATTGATACCAGGGTATTACCGCTATCCCGTATAATCCGTCCCTTGAAGTCTGAGAGCGGTCGATCTCAGAGCGCCCAACATCCCCGTTGATACCCCCAGATCAAACTTACCAGGGGCACACAATCCTCGTGATCCACTTCAGCGGATCAGGTCTTGGTTTCTCACACCAGGGTTTGCCATAGCGTCGTAGATGGAGGTAGACTATAGGGGTGAATGGGGGAAAAACTGTCAGCGGGATATACGCCGATTCTCTCTCTAAACCACACACAATGCCTGTGTGTATGAAGCAATGAAGGTGTCACAGTCGGGGGTGTAGCTTAATAGTCCATATTAAATTATGTTTATCACAGGATTCATGCAATAAACTATAGGAAAATTGTTACTATCCGATGGATTTAAGCTCGTTTTTTATCAGCTGTTAGGACCCGATGTACTATGTGTTTTCGCTCGTGAGAATTAGGGCAATTGACCAAGTGATATGTCAACAGTCGCATTAGGATCGAATATAACAAAAAGAATAATACTGATAAAGATGATTCAATTCCATTTTAAAAATGAATGGATACGCAATGAAATTTGACACACCCATTACTGAAAGCCGAGAGCGAATGTGTCCCTCACGTGTTGAAATGGTAAGATTATACTTGTAGAGCAAGTGAAACACTATCTCCTACATTAATGATAGGATATTGAGATTTTTCTATCACTTTCCGGGACTTCACTGAACCCATATTGAAACCTAAACTATAGGAGCTGATTGTGATGTCGACAAACACTCGATCATAGAAACACAAAAGCAATGAACGATCGAGATGACTGGGGAATTGGAGTCTTTGTATCAACTTTTATAATCGCACTGTGAGGGGTCGGAAAACGTGGAGTCATCTGGATTATCAGTTTCATTTGGGATAAAATGTATGATATAAAGGCATGCTGACTATGGCAATATTTTAAGGAATTGCATATACATGTTACAAAATCATATCCTTTATGAAAGAATATAACGTATAAAGTATTGAAAAGGAAAGCATCCATATTATGACAGTTATTGATTCTTAAAGAAAAGAAATCAGGAAAAACATAAGCTATGGAAGAGACTGAATTAAACTCATGTATGTGAAACGCAACCAAAAACAAAGACACTCCAAAAACCTTAAGATAAATTTACCTTGGAGTCATCTCTTTTACTTTACTTGTTAATTTATTATTTGAACGGTTAAAAGGCTGAAACTGTAGCTGCTTCAATGTTGCCGATGTTCAATACGTATCCAGTAATAAACGCGCAATGCATAAGCTTTCATAAAACCGTAATTTCAGAAAGCCCGACTTCGTTTTATGTTTCGAAATATGATCGAGAATGTGACGATTTATGGATGAGTCAGATGCACATATTATTTTTATTCCCTCAGAAATTTAACCCCAAATACAAAATATTCCAGAATTCCATGTGTTTTAGCTCATATTCGCACGCTGGATATGAAAGCAGAGCCTATGATACATGGCTTCCTCGAAGCCATAACCCTATATAACAAATTTATTTCCCTGGAGAATATAATCTCAACTCATTTTCGCACAAAGCAATTATACTAATTAAAAAGAGCAATGTCTTATCGGGGAAAAGGTCTATAAGAGTGACGAATTATAAAGCTGTTCTTCAAAATACGCAGTAAAATATAGGTCAGTGAGTGAGCGAAAAGCCTTTTCCCTACTCCCTCCTGACCGTGTAACAGGAACCATTAAAGGCAGTAGTACAATGAAAAGTTACCCATTCCCGGGCCTTAATTATGTTGAATCACGGACAAGGCTTTTTACTGAAACATAAAGGCCATATTAGTTTGCTTTCCTCTATTGATGCGTACGCACACAGCAATATGTTTCCGCCTCTCGTATACACGTGATATTTCGAGGGATTTGCCGTTTTTGTGCTCAGGGACAGATATCATGTCGTCAACAGTCAACAATACTGAACATTCTGTATCGGACGTAACCTATGCTAAACTATGGAACTTTTCTCGAATTCAAAACTTGGGGAGAAAGGTGCCTCAGTAATCGAGGGTTTCTTTTCAGGATGGTGATGCATGTCTAAAATGTTGCAGTTAAAATGTAGGAACGAATCATGCTCCAATACATACATTTTAATAATAACTAAAAGGTCTAAATGGTCATTCGTTTCTGATTCTAAATATCGTGAAAAGAAAACTTATACTTAGAAAGATCTATCACTTATGATAAAGCGATAGCATAATGTCTTACCATAAGTACGAAATAGCCACCGGCGTGATTGATGTTTCCATTTGTGATTCGATGTATGGCATATATATATAATTTGTTGTTCTTGTTGGCAAAGTTTCACTGGCATTTTTATTCATTAGTCACATCCATCAACCAATCTATCATACATGCCCACCAACAAACATTTATATAGTTACCACGGATGACTAAACCTCAATTTATTACAACACTTTTATCTCCTGCAGGTTTTTGTCAGCCAACAGCGCGATTCTAAAATGCAAGACTCCCCCAGAGGACTGCTTCCAATTCCACATTTCATAAATCTCTAACCGATAGAAATCACAGCCGTTGAAAGTGTGATCTTCGCTATTGGCAGAGTCCTAATGCTCTGATCGAACCAATGCTGTCAATATCATTAGCAAATTGGCCTTCATTTCGCCTGACTGCCTCTGTAAGGGCTCAATACCAATTTGGGCGTGTTCCTAGTACCGCCTATTCCCCCTTCTTTTCATCTCCAGACAGGCATGTATTTGGGAGTCATATTCACCTGCCCGCCACTACTTATGGTTGCCCAGGGCGACACTAGGCGGTGTGCTCAATCCAAGGGTTGGAAGGCATTTCCTTCAGCATTTTCTTTCACCAATACTCCTGGATGTAAATCAATACCGAGCATTTTGGTTTAGCGGCCTTTGGTATCACCATAAAGAAAGAACCCCATCTAGCTTCATTGGTAGACTAGCCCGAGGAACCTGTTGCGTAAAATGGATATGAGGAACTGCTGTAGGGCATTTGTGTTGCACGTGGTCTAATCAGCCGAATGATATAGCAGGTATAAAAACTAGATGCCGGATATCCGGTGGATTGGAGAACCAATGGATGGAGCCATTGGAGGTGCGAAATCATATTATTTGCCGGATAGCTTCCTTCTATATTGGCGGAATCACATATGCATATTCCCCTCAGTCTTTCACTAACTCTTCCCTCTTTTGCCTATATGCCTGTGGAAGGGATATAGTGAGGGAATGAGATTGGAACGATATTGAGTTTCGTTGTCTCCCAAATATAACTCAGTCCGAGACGTACTGAATATGATATTCCCTGTGATTTTAATATCTGGTTTTATGTATTTAAATACTCTCGAACAGTACGATCTAACAGAAATTGTAAATCGATCGTTGCAAAAAGCCCATGCAGGTATATACAAACCAATCACTTATAAATTATGTCTCTTCAAGGGACACCTTTTAGGTAATCATGAGTGTGGTATCAAACTTTGACTAGCTTCTTTGGGCGAATGTCAGAGTGCAGTTAATGTTTCCCCCTTGAGACTCACTTACTGCATAGTTTTCGCAGTATACCTTGTCAAAATACCCCGCCTTTCCATGCTGTGCTAGAAATGCCCATAGGGCAGGGAACGAAAGAGTGTCAATTGCCAGATATCAACACCACATATCACAATTACAGGGAAATTGAGTCGACATCAGCATAGAACACTTGATGTAAAATACCTGTGCGAATTTGAATAGTATATTGGTGAAAGACTAGATCAAGATGACTTTAATCTGTACACTAATGTACCCAGGCAGAGTTTCCTGTTGTTACAAAAACCAAAGGCAAAGGCTGGAGGAGCTGGGGACTTTCTATGGTGACCCAGAGGGGTTTAGGAGCCCAGGGGTTGGAGAGAAACTTTGGTATAAACACCATTAGCTACACCCCATAGGAGGCTTCTGAGAAATTAGAAATTAATTCGAATAGTAGTGAATTATGCACCGCATCCAAACTCACTTACCTGTAGTGCAGTTCTGTGTGGTAGCTTTTGGAGTTAAAGATCAGGGCGTATCCACACGAAATGAATCTGAAATATAAAAAGAAAGAATTTGTTTGAGCACCGACATACGAATTAATACATTTCACTATATGAAGCTTTGATGATATATACATATTCATCTAAAGGTATAGATAATTCTTTCCTCTGGCTAATCAAAGACTAATCTCCCTACAGCTACCTCGAACATAATAGAGCATTTTCTTCAGAATGTTTGGCCTAATGCAAAAGAAATAGTTTAGTAGAATTTAAATGTTGAATTCAAAGCGTGTTCGGGGAATAGATTGTCGCTCCATTATCGAGGGACTATAATGAAACTCCCGCATGAACCTGTTCGCTAGAAAACAAAGTGGAGGGATGAGGACACAACTCAAGCATGACTTTATGTGATGTGACGTTTTGTTGTTGGAGCACTGCCAAAGTGCCGCTATACCCACCTCGGTAAAACCTACCCCTCCCTGGAAAAGGGATCAATGTGCTGCCCATACACTCACATAACAGCGCCAAAATGGGACTCCCTGCCTCTACCCCCTACCCCCACCTCCCAGCCCCACCCTGATACAGGTCCCCTACCTCCCTCCCCAGAAGCTTCTCTCAACGAACCAGAGGCCCGACCGTCTAGTATTACCGATATTTCAGTTCACATTTCCCCAGTGCTACGCACCTCAGCATCTTAACAACCCGAATATATACACGCATACATATGTAATAATATGAATGCACTTCCAAAATATCAATATAAGTTCTCTATATCAGCTCATGTGAATTTGGAGAGTGCTTGACATATATAGATCTATGAACCTACCTTGCCGTCTTTGCGCCAAGGTTGTTTTGCAGTAAATTATCATTTGGCATATTTGGAAAAGGTGAAAAATAAAGAGCAAGGCCTTCACTGACTTTTAATTTGAATCTAGGTGTCATGTTGAATGTATGACCTATACTCATGTTGATATTGATACGCTTAATATAAAGTATGACACCAAAACGATACATAGGTGTTCTGTCCCGTGTTGTCCCAGTTTTGATTATTTTGATAGCAATATTCATAGATCCAAATTAATAAGTTCCCTTAAGTCATACTTCCCATTCCCTTTTGTATGCCCATGCATAATATGGCAAGAGGGAATATGGACAGGTTTACCTGGTTAGTTCTGGAGTGCAGTCATTCAGTAAGCCTGACCAATGTATCGTGGCAAATGATCAGTAATTGCTCAGTCGGTGAGGGGAGACTACCATTCAGCAATCGCTTGGAGGGGCGAACAACTAAGACCACCCACCCAATTACTAACTTTCTATTCAAGTGGGGTCCAATCCTTCAGACTGAAACGCATGTACGTGGTCATAGGCCTTCCTTGAGACAATCAATTATTATGATTACAATTACTATTATTATACCGTGATGAAGGGAATGGGATTTACAAAAGCAGTTGGTAATCACTAGGTAAACAAGATCTTTTGGTTTTGACCAAGGAAAAAGCGGGTTTCCCCCGAACCCACTGTATCAAATGGATGTACACTGACTGGCGAATTCAAACTTTGAATTTGACTCAAGGCAAGAGTGCCCTGAAAAGCTGTCCTGCCATTGGCGCTAGTACCAATTTCGGCGTGGGAAAACTAAACTAAAAAAATAAAGCTACGATTCAGGAATCCAAATGTTTTTTCTCCTGTTTTGGTGTTCCTAATTAATATTAATAACTTGTATCATCAGGCATCTCCCCATCCAATTACAATCCTAGTATCAGAGGGCCTTGATGACATCTATTATTGTCAGTCTGTGCATTAGGTGGTCCCATAGGTCAAATATTACCTCAAGCATAATTAGTAATGTAACGCCATTGACCTTCATCCACCCAATGTGTTATGGTAATGTGTTATGGTAAATAGTTCATATGAAATACATAACTAATGCATCCGTAAAAACTGGAAGAAACTCTCAAATGTCACACTTGCCTAACCTAATTATTACATTATTTAACCCATCTGACATAAATCAAAGTAGGAGTATCCATTTCATGGTGCCATTTTAAGGTCCGGTCTACGAACTGAACTCAATCTAATCTCGAATGGGACCTACCTTCATTGACATTGAATGTATGGAAATGTTCGGAGTATAAAGGTTTCTATGAAACAATACCTATTACCGCAGAGAATGGCCCACCGTTCTAAACAGGCACGTCTGCCCTAAAATGCAACGTCACCTTTTTCCTGCTTAAAAGTCAAATGTGAGTGTAATATAAAACACCCAGACACAGAGGGCAGCGTAGTCGAGTCCATTACACCCATGAAACAGGCATAAACCTTAAGTGCAATGTATGTGTGTTACTACTATTTTGTCAGTGCAATTGGATACCTATTGTAAATGCAAGTGCGCCAAGTCATAAAAAGCTTGAAATGCATTCAAATGCGAGGGAAAGGTTCATGAATGAGACCATTAAACAATATTAGATGGGCAATAAAAAAGTGAAAGGCCAAGAGTATTATGAGTGCGAATGGAGCATAGTTTTTGTTCAAGTTACTGATCTAATATTTGACCTATATCTCCTAGAAAATATCACAGCAAAAACATTTGAGCATGGGTTGGAAAGTATGGTTTACATTTCAGCTGAGCAATGCAGGTACAAGGACCACAGGTGGAATTTGGTGGATGGAAAATGTCATGTGAATGGCTGTTGTTCCTCTGTATTATCGAGGATACAATTCTCCCGGATGCTCAACAATGAAGGGATTTGCCAACGGAAGAATCGACAAACACACATGAATTTATATGATGGGCCTATAGAATAAATCCCATTAGAGTTACGATATTACTTCCTAATTGAATAAGTAAGCCAACACATGTAGCTCAGGTGAATGGGAGCTACGTAAGAAGAACCACGTGTAACTTAATTGTGCTGAATTGGAGATGATAGTCTTCTTTAGAAATTGCATAATTCAAGCTGCTAGTCTATTTTATTGTACAATGTGTTTCATTCTAATATAAAACAAAAACTGATTCATTATATTATGAATAGAACCATGTTTACTAAGTTACTTAGATCTATATCCATTCAGCCTCTTGGCTCACTTCCCTCTGGCTCTGTACCTTTTCACGACCCTTCAACTTTTCTACAGAGGGCTTGATGGTAAACCCAATAGGTACCCTCCTTCCCATGCCCAAGCCCGGTTTAACAGGCGTACCATGTCATGTGGCCACCAGTTGAACCAATGGTTGAACACATTGCTGCCAACAACATGACTGAGCAGCACGAGAAGTCCTCATCTTACCAAATCCCAAACGATATACTCGAGACCTGTATATTGCTAGGGACCCCGTCTGTCCTGTGTGTAACTATTTGACATGCATACCCATTCCTAAAAGTAACCGCTCCCCATTCTAGACTGCCAATATCGCAAAGGTGCCTCTGAAAAGAAAACTTTTGGCATTGGAGCCTCCTGCATAAGCAATCGACTCCGAATGTTACCACGGATTATTCGCAACTCCAGTTCCAACCCTGGAGATATTGCAATCACGGAGTAGACGCCATTGCTGGCTTGGCTGCTTCACTGAGTTCCTCCATTCGTATATTTTGAATGCCATGGAGACATTATAATACCAATGAGTTCTTGCCACTAAAATTATTCGGCACTGAGTCCATTGTGCACCCTGTACCTGACTGTCGTTTTAATAGATGCTCCAGAGTAAAAACCGTGGATTCAAAAGGATTTTACACTTAACAGGGACTCAATTCAATATTCCACCATCGGCTTAAAGTGCTTCTAGCACCCTAATGTTTTAAGTACAGACTTTTCCATTAGTTGAGTGTCAACAGTTATTCCGATGCAGATGTGAATTGCCAAACTATGTTTTATAAGGAATGACTTTGAAATATTGGATTTATCCATTATTATGTAGAAAAATATTAGAGAATCGGCAATTCACTAAATTAACAATTTGTCTCCACCCTAATAACATGAAAGAACTATGGAAATAAATAGCTGTAATATTGATATGACTGTACAAATACGTCTTAATAATTAATAAGTGAATTTAATTCAATCCTCCTATTTGAAATGCATCGGTTTCGAAGAATTAACTGCAGATATGCAATCATTGACCAATGTTCTAGAAATATTTCTAAATTCGTAGGAACATAAATGTATTGCTGTGATATTGAAATTCGCTTCATATCTGCTACATCTTTTTCCAAGTGGAACGAAGAAGGACAAGAAACAGTAGGATAATTCCATTTGTACTAATTGTTCGCACTGATTGCAGGTGATTTCGTGGCCAATGTACGCCATTACGGGCGAGCAGCGTGGTGAATATTGCATTAACTATCCGACAGACGCCCCCGAATGCTTTTCTTACCGCAAAAATAATATCTCCAGCCCTAAAAGTGATCCTACCTTTCAGACATTTATGGCAGAATCCCCATTCACATGTATCTCCAATTATTGGATATATATCCCCTGTGACGTAAAGAGAAACGTGTATTGGCACACTAATGTGAGATATGGCTAATAGATAGTATGTATTGCCTATACAGGGACATGTTGCAAACTCCACAAACGTTAATTCTTATGCAATGGAGCCAATGTTACTCACTCAGGACAAAATTGAATTATCACAAAATGAGAAAACGGCTTATTATGTCAATTATATATGCGCAGCTATATTCTCTTTATCACGACAGAAACACGCGACATACATGTAGGTAATGATTTATAGCAGCAGCATCTTATTCAGAATGACATTATTATAAACAGCTAAAAAGATGCTACAATCTGAAGAGTTTACGTGGATGTAAAGCGATTTTAGAACAAAGTTCTTATTTTACTTGGCGTGGCAGGTTCGCATACATGATGCAGTGGAAGATATATCATCATGATTAAAACCATAATTAAACTCCTTCATCTCTATAAATCTAAAAATTATCTTACAATTGGTATATCAATATTACTATTCCCTCTTGTTACATATATTGCTCCGAGATCAAATTCTAGCATCCATTATCTCATCTTAATCTTCTAAGTTGATGAAGATGGGGAATTCGTGATGATACATTTGTGTAATTGCATTGGATATACATTGTCGAGAAGGAAACTTCCTTCAGTAATTTGGAGATAGATCTATATGGTTTTCCAACCAGGTTATAAGTATATCTATTATTCAATTCCCATGGTAAGTCTCCAGAAAATATTCCTGATAGCTTATAAAACTCCCGCTGGACCAATCACTCCCTGCCCAACACCCTGTATACCCACACATATGCTTACCCAGTAGACATCGAGACAGAATGAATAATAAATAATGTAGAATCCACAAGCGCTTTGTGCCATGCTCCCAAACCGCTTAGCGTTTGTTTTACGCCCTGACCAAATACTCACACAACTGCCATAAACGGCCCAAGGCATGGTGTCAACTCATATTTCCCCTAGACTAAGGTGTTACTCCAGGCTTCCTCGGGGCTAAGGCCTTACAATCACCAGCTTATGGCCTTTACAGGGAGCAGTTAACATTTGTTATGATGTAGGACTTTATTGGAAAATGGGTTATGGTAATGGCAAGGTAATTAGAGTTGTGCAGAGAAGGGACAAAGTCAATGTGAGATGCAAGGATGCCGTACGTTGAATATTTGGTGATTTTATCAATCTGAAGATTTGCCACAATGTAGCACAATATAACAAATAGCACTATGAGCTGTTTGAATTCCTGTAGATTACTTAATCCTGTAGATTACTTAATCTAGTTGCCTCAGAATGTAGGCTATCAGTTCAGGATTGTAAAGGCAAGGTACTACTACTTTCAGGACAGTAAAAGCCAGACACTACCACCTTATTGCATATACTACTACCTCCTTGCACTCAGTTCACGGACGCGGTCAACAATGTATTCTCGTAACCTAAGCTGACTCAAGAGACAGCAGAGAAACAATCAATACATTCCATCCATGCATTTGGAATTTGGAACGAGAAAAGTACCAAGTCTATTTTGGAAAATTAGTGAAATTGAACCATCGGCAAATCGAACGGCCTCTGACACTGAGCCATTCGTCTACATCAAACCATCCCAGTTGCACCATAACGAAGACAGCTAGTTATAAAAGCCCATCCCACAAAAGACAAAAGTGCTTCCTTATTTAAGTGTCATGTTTCTATATGTTCTAGTAGCTAATAGCCCTGTTGGACGCACATTAAGTACGTGCGGTGTAGAGAAAGGCATCCCTCGGGCGGGCGGATGACAACTTCTGGGAGTTGGGTCCTCGGTCTCTGGCGCTTTTGGCCATCAGGACATGTTAACGCAAACAGGCCGAGAAGTGTCGAGAACCGGTCCACTGTACTCGGCCCAGCTAGAAAATACGATAAGGCCATATTCCATTATTTAATCTAGGGGAGGTAGCAGCACGGCTGTGCCTAGAATCTGTTGAATCACCTTAGTTTTGCTTATCATCAGATCCATCCTGCCTTATTTCCATACCTCCTAATATACAGGTCATTATCTATCGCAGGTACTATATATATTTGAGAAGCGTCTGATAGAAAATATTTTTCTTTACTCAAAAGAAAATTTCAGGTTAACTTGGTAACACAACTATTCTAACTGGGATCATTTTACTTTATTCAAACAAACCCATTTTTCTTATCTTTCTAAATTAATCAGCCATTTCTATATAATCCAGCTAGAATCAGTCTCTCCATTTAGTGAATGGCTAAGATGAACGCTGCTACATCCCATGAATAATATGGGATATATATATTAAGAAACTAGATTATTTAGAGTAATAGACTCGGTGCCTTTCCCAGAATATATTCCTGCTGCTCGGACATCCAGAAGGAATTGGATCCTTCGGGGGCTGCCAGAGAGATGTTGGGTGTAAAGCTATTGCTTCCTTTGAATCGGCCATTTTTTCTAGGGTTCCAATCCTAGGCTTAAGTCACCTTTCCATGGCTGGCTTAGTCATTTCAGCGCTTATGAGCCCGCCAGAGGGACAGTGAATTCGTCCTATGTGGGCACTGCTGCTGCCCAGGATTCGTGCACTATGGCAAGCAGAATGACTCAACCTGAGTCAAATAGAAGTTGTTTCGTTTTTGGCAGAGATTCGAAACAAAGCATCGGTATCTCCAAATGGAGGACCATTCCAAAAATACTTCCACGACGAAACCTATTCCAGACGAATTCAAGAAATGGCAATAAAGTGTCTATTAGATGTGATATTTCAAATAAAACAGATTCATGAAAGCTGTGATCCGTAAAAGCTGCCTCCGAAGAATATATTTGAGTACTGAGCTGAGTATTTATAGAAACACAAAATCATAATTATTCGAGGGCATCCAGACGAATAATTGTCTAACAAATGATGAAGATGTTTAGTTAGATATATGAACAACGGACATTTAAGATCGCCTATGTCCTAAGGCTTAAAGTATGATTTGCACTAAATTATAGGAAAACAAATATCATATGCTATTATATATATATGCCAATATACTGCCTAAAAAACCCTTTAAAATCGCGAAAGTTAGTGCAATTCAGCCGATTTAGAACCCACATCATCAGTTGAACCGTGTAGTAAAGCTATTCCACTTTCCATAAAATGTAAGGTCCTTATGAAAGCCTAGCTTTCCAACTCTAGCCTGTGACCCTCCTCTCTCTCCCATATGGGGCCAAGGAGACTGTACCGATTCCCGGTCACACAGGAAATATTTTGAATATCAAACAGTCAGCACCGTATGGGATAAAAACACTGACCATGTTTTAACTCCCAGCAGTTTTTAAGTGCTGGGAAGAAGTGAGAAATGCCTATAAGCAGGCAGGATTGATAAATTATGCCCTCTTGCGATACGGGGCTATAGGGAGTCAATTGAAGAAAATGGTATTTCCCAAGTGGAAAGGTACAAAGGTTGTAAAGCACCTTTGGACTGTGCCGAGAGAGAGGGGTAATGGTATTACACAAAGGAAGGGGATATCCCACATTTTCTTATAACCTTCGGTCACAGATGATTGATGTGAATATAATAATGAATGCATACACTGCGGTCCGGTTCCAATACCCTGAAACATTGGATTGGGGATATTTCTTGGGATAATTCTGTCAGGACTGCTTCCCGATTTCTCCTCGGGTGAGGGTTTTAAGCGCTGATGATGTGGGGGAAGCGAAGGCAAAAGACATTAACCTCCTGAAACCAATATTTTTCACCCACATGTTTCTCTCGCTAATTATAGTCTAATCTAATCAAGATTATCGCTACGTCTGATGTTATTGATACCGGATTACTTGCATTTAGAGGGGTTTGCCTAGTGGGGAACGCAATAAATAATGAGATAATATATATATGTGTGTTTTCTAAGTAGAGCTCTGCTTCTAATACAAGGGAATGAGCTTAAAATGCTTCTAAATATAGAATGTTAACAAATTATGCCCCGTCAGTGAAACCATTAATAAGGCATCAATGGTGGAGATAGTGCTAGGAGAGAGAACCTTGCAATGTTTCAATCAGTCCCGGGTGAAGATGGTTATTCACATTTTCCTCTTCCGGACTCTTATTTCTCAGAGCGTGCTGCCCAAGGGAATTAATACCACATAAAACAAGTTGATCAAAGTTGGTGCATGATTGAGACAAGGTGAGATATAACCGTTTTATTTCCTCCGGGCAAGATACAGTCATGTACTCCATCTCCTTATCGCTTCACGTTACCATGGCAACATTTAAGGATGTATCTCTAGCCCCACATCAGGTGGCATTTCTAAATTAACTCGGGCCCGGGTCTGTGGTATTCCACGTCGTTTTTTAATGGATTTTTCATCTACTGAGTTGCCGCTGCCTTAAGATCATGGTAAAGAAGTCTGCGATGATTGGAAAGACGGGAAAGAGAAGAAGGAAAGCTAAGGAAATTGAAGACATGGTGGTGGATATGTCTTCCTGGCAGAAGGCGTCTGGGAAAGGAACATTTGAATCTTTTAATAGACACGGGATTTTACTTAGTTGAGTGCCGAAGTAAATATACAAACCTACTTGGGTTGATTTATCTCTGACGCAGGGCTTTCTTAATTAAGCTGAAAACTGTGATTTGGGGGCGTGTTGCGAGAAACACTTACTAATTGCTCGGGGCTGGTTTGTCTTCGCGGTCACACATTTACGCAGGTCTCAAAGAAACAATTCAATTACCATGGAAACACGGTGTGTGAATCTTTGGGTGAAATTTACACCGGAAGCGTGGCACTGCAAAGGCTCATGGGAAGGTATCGTGATTGATCATTGGCTAGACAAACCACAAAAGCGGTACGCGCATGCGCAATATGGCTTCACCCCGGAAGTCATCAGCATGGCCCATGGGCCCAGGGGGACGCGGGAAGCCTCTAATGTGGATACATTTTGCTACACCCTGTTGGCCCTTGGTGTGGGCATCTTTTAGCGTTCTAATATAGAGATAGCAAGTATACGCGACAGTTGCAGGAAAGGATGTGGGGATTTAGTGCTCTACATCATTTTACAGATTGGGCATTTGATAAATTATTCATTTTAAGAACCTAGTTTATGTTGGTGGCAGACTAACAGAGACCGTAGCCTGGCTACTTATCTAGTTGAGTGCGTTGTGTATCGCATGTATGGCAAAGGATATTCGGTAGAAAATGCACCGATGTATTTTCTCCCACATGGATACATACCGAGACTATTAAATTCACATTTTCGTTGCCAAGTTTATCTAAAAAGTGGTCGTATCTTGTTAAAAATGCCAAGTTTCTTTCGAACATCTTAAGTGCTGGCTGCATGCAATGTTAAATACCCTTCAAGGTCAACAGAAATTTAAAACTATTTTTCCACGTATCATCTTAAACACTGTACGCATTGATGATGGTGTCCCATTGCGTTCAATAACCTTTTTAAATGGTCTTGTTTCATCACTTATCCTTTACTGACATTTTCCATTTAATTTAACTTTATCTACAAACATCGCCTTTAATGTCATGGTACCGGCTGCTTCTAACTAATTTTAAATACTCTCTAGACTTTCCATGGTTACTTTAATCACTTCTCTTCCTTGATATTTTTATGTAACACATGGCTTCCCTCTACCAACTTAATCATCCACAATTTGTACATTTTTCTGCTGGTCTGTCTTCCTTTCAGATATCACATACCCATCAAACTAAACAGGGGGAAGTCTCTGCCCTCTTTGCCGCTTTCCACTGCTCGTGTTTCCTATTCTCAGGGGTTGTTTGATCGGAAAAAAACCTCCTCATATTGTTTTCACTCCTGGCTTTTATTTTCATTAGCCTAAAAGCAAACGTTAATCACTTAGAGCGAAATAAAGCAAGAAGGACAAGAGGCAGTCTTCCATTACTCCCACAGCCCACATGAATATTCCAATATCAGAGATGCTTCCGACATTCGACAAAAATTGGACCCAAATTTAGAGGTTGAGTCTGTCTGGGAGAAGGCATTGCATTAATATTCGATTTCTTTGCACACAACTCAATTACTATTTGAATAATTCGGTTTTGTATAACACTAATGCATATAAGCCAATCAATATTCATGTCTTTGGTACCATTTTCAGAAAGACCGGTGTTTGATGATGTCTCCAACATTTGATGTAATCAGACACCCTACACAATGAGGAACACTCACTTCATTTTCCAAACATACATTATTAAATGAATTTTGCTGATAAACCTCTGCCATTTGAATTCATTTCATTTTGTTTGTCGGGGTGCTGTTCAGTCATTTAAAGAAATAAATCCTACAAGGTGGTAACACAATATAGTTTATTAGAATAGCAAACTAAACAGTAGTGATGGTATGAGTTTCCCACAGCTGCCTATGTACATATATTGGATTCCCACTCTCTATAAATCTACTGATATGTTTTCTCGGAACTATAAATATCATTTATAACCAAATATTGGTAACGCGGTTATTTTTAATCGGTCTCATCTTTCATGTTCTATTTCCCAATTGGGTCAAGGCCTGAGGACAATCTTCAAATGTGATTTGGATCTAACAGGATAAGGCGTTGTGTTACATCAATATTCAAAGCTTAGCGATTTTCAGAAGGCCCGATACATTAATTCGTAATACAAGGTAAAATTAGTGCATCTTGATTACGTTGAAAATTCTAAATGCATCACTTAACTTTTGAGTTATAAGGACAATAAACCCATGGATGTATTGTGGAATCAATAGGAAACAGATTTAATTCTGATTAAACCATCGTGTTTAATAACATTTTCATCAGCATTTCTTCAGTCGTACTTTAAGCTAGCCATACATTACATTGGCAACCGGGACGCCTTTTGTTTTTAGTTCCCATCCTTCTTTCTTGTTTTCGCAGTCACTAAATCGTTTCAGTATTGTTCCTGTGCCGCATACTGTTGGGAGGATCATTATCTTGGCGCTGGAGTCTGGCTAATCATGGCGCTACAATTAATTCAGCATGATAATGTAATGGCCATGTGTCATCACTGATACCATCCCAATAAATCTTGCTTTTAATTACTGACCACCCTGAAAACCAATGGATATGCATTGTCAGGTTCGGGTTGTCTGAGATTGGGGGCCTCTTTTGTTAACACCGTTGCCAAAATAAACTAGCCGCTAAGCCATAAAATCTTATCAACGGGGCCACAATGGGTATGAGATGGACAACCTAGCTTTCACCTCTAAGCTTTAGTCATGTACACGTGCATGATACACGGAGAACATCGGAATATCTGCTGTGCGTGTTTCACATTTAGACAACCAGATGCTCGCCTAAATCACGGAACAGTTACCGGTTTACTTTAAGACTGCTGGCCAGCTGCCATTGTAATCCCTGCAAACTGGGCCGGTTTCCGTATCCGGGGACGTTCACCTATCGTGTCACGTGGTCATATTGGAGGATCCCGGTTGGTTGATAATAAGAAGGAGAAGGCAGTGTGAGCAGCTGGGGACGTTGTGGGTAAGGCTGATTTGAACCCTTGGGTTTGGGGTTGTCAGGGAGAGGCATTGTATTTCGATATCAGGTGAATATTATATGGGCGTAGGAGTCCAAGCTCTCTAGAAATTGCTGTTCACTGACCTCCCCAAGTGGCCATATCTTCATCAGTTGCTGCTTTCTGTGCTCGTCAAAGGCAAGTTAATGGGTTTATGGGGTATCGCAGCAATATATTCTCATTTTCATCAGAGGCCGTATTGGCAGCCTATACTGCATGCGCCAAATCCATGCATCAGATAAAAGGAAATCTCGTCCAAACTTTGTGCCTCATTTCCTTGGTGATTGCATCAATTTACGCCCACGGAAACACATATGTGTTCCAAAGGAGTGATATGTCCATGAATTGCCAGATATTCGTCTGAGACTTTACCTTTGAAGATAAAACGTTTTTCTTAGACTGTGTGTTTCATGATGAAATTGCGAATAATATAAAAAAAATCATAGTCACTATGCTATGAGTTCAAAGTTTAATTTCAGCACTCAAAACTCATTGAAAAAATGCGAAAATGCGAAAATGCGAAAATGCGAAAATTTCTTGTCTGATTTGTCATTTATCAGGCTTCTCTAGGTGAAAAGGTTAGCAAAGTAATGTCTGCTTTGTCCTAAGGCGTGATATGGGACGATGATTGAATGATCATAAAATCATCTTTAATATGCCAAATGAGGTGTTTTATGGGACCACAAATCAAGATGGTATCGGGGTGTTGTATGAGCCAAGTTGGGGCTAATAGAAATCACTGAGAATGACTGTTTGATTCGTAGTATTAGCATGTGTAGCATCCGTGATATGACGCATGGCTTCTGAGATCGAGTGGGAAGTTGGAGTAGCCATTAGGAACTGCCTAGTTGATGTAGTAAAGATCTAGGGGAGGCGTAGTGAGCACAATGTAGGCACAAGGTGATAAGCGAACAAGAAGCGGGTGCATCATGTTGAGAGAAACGTACTGGATAACAATCTCAGAGTTGAGGAGAGCAACCTCACCTGAGCTGTTGGAATTGCGTACTTTCATCAGTTCTCTCCCTCTCTGTGTCTCTCTATCCTAGTGCACTTATATATTTAGTTATACTTAAACTGTGCTGATTATGGCGATCTCATTGATAGTTCATGTAAGATCATGGATGAAATAACGCAGAGTTAGTGGGTCCTGATTTTCTTTCTTTCTTTGATTCTGGGCGAAGAAAATGTACAATTCACCATATCTCTCAAATAACCTAGATTTAAGGTAAAAATGAAGTTCGAAATGCAGTTCAACGTAACCAAACGCACTGCTTAAATCATTGCAACACCAATTATACTCCGATTATAACTAGTATCTATCATTTTGCAGCCTGCTTAAGCAAAATTTACTCGAATTTAATGTCTAATGCTGCCGATTGTGCATTTTCTGACAATCTGACCCTTCTGTGTATTTCAACTTTAGATTTTACTTCCTCATGTGGATAGAGCCTAATGTTGTGTGCTACGGTCAGGTTCTGGGGGCAAAGAAAAAAGGTCTTTCATTGTCTTACCACACAAAAATGGAAATAAATCGGTGATCCTTATCGCTATTTTTGCCACTAGTGGAATCTCCCTTCCCAATCCTCACAGATGGTAGTATACTAACCCATAATTCTTCCAGTAAAAGTTCAATTCTTTTAGATCAGTGGTTTTAAAGATAGTTCAGTGCAAAATTGTTTGAGAACTAAAATGTTAATGCTAGCAAACAGAAATCCAGGTTTCAAAAGTGGCAGCTGGTTTGGTATCTATTGTGGGTGTGGTCACTTGAAGATGCAGGGTGGTGATTGGTCAATCAAGATTAAAACAAATTACTGTTCTGTCCATTTGGGTGTGGAGACAGCACCCTATCGTGGCCGAACCATTTCCCCCGTGATTTGAAATGGGTAGAGGTGCTGTAGTCTTCTGGCCCATTCAAAACACTCATTCAAGGATTACTGAATGAAAACACAATGGTGCTTCTCTGTAGAGTGTACAACAAATATGGTCGTACGTATCCTATAATGATCAAGCTGAAAACGTTTCAAGAGATTTCGTGACAACTGGATTTAATGAGAAAGGCCACTTTAATATCTTCAGAGTGGTGTTGGGATTGGGTTCCACTTTTGTATTGCAGCACAGGTCAAAAAAATTAGTTCTTCAATTAGTTCTACCACTTTGTACTTTATCGTGTCAGCCTATATTAAAGGGGGCTCTCAAGACATTCAGCCTGTTGACCAATACTCCAAAAGTGACTTTTGTAACCAAAGCCTTTACTGTGATGTAGCAACATAGACAGTTTAGGATCAGGTTTTTATGAGGCTTCTGTGGTGGGCATAAAAGATTTACAGCTCGCTGCGACGGAGGTTGTGAAGGATGGACAGAAAGGTGGCCATAAAACCAGTTACATGCAGACTCTCGTCCATGTCATGTTATCCCCGACCCATTATCCATAAAGCGCTTCACTAAAAGATGGACAAGAAAGGCGGGAAATAAAGCCAACCAAGTGATCGTCGTATTAAGAGGGCGCTTAAAAGGAAATTTCTAACCAATTTATTCAGAGTGAAGAAAAGAAAGTTTGGAGAGGGGATGTGTCAATCACTAAACATAATGTGTAATTGTATTCTCGAGAAAATACGAATGAAGCCATACTTGTTTCAAGGACAGAAACATAATTCAAATTTAATTCGATGTACACATCATGCTTGAGGAAAAGATAGGCCTACCCTTTAAAAAAGATACCCTTTAAGAAAACTAAAAACTGCGAAAAATTCCCATATAGAACCCCCATTTGTATCCATGCCTTTTAGTATTGGCCAATATTTAAAACTGGCAAGAAATCTATGGCAAGTGAAAATTGAATTTTCTGTTATGTGCTTAGTAATGGACCTATAAAGGGTTGTGAAACGGTCCCGTCTTTCCTAGAGCATCTGCTGGTGACTCGCCTCATTTCAGCAAAGCTTTATTGACCGCCAAATTGGTCACAAACGGCCGTCAACACCAATGTACAGTTATTGGCTGCTAGACAAATTAAAGGAGTATACAGGCTGGGATTCACTATGTGTTTATGGCAGAGTACACATGTAGGAGTCCATTGCGTCTATCTTGGAAGGTTTCACTGAATTAGCCCGGGCTGGGATTGAGGTGCCCATAACTTAAGTTGCACCAAATTAGAAAGGATATATAGTGCAGATTTTAGGGCCCATTTTGATGAGCGAAAGGATTTAAGGTGCCCCGGGAATTATCTATCTTGGATTGGGAAGAAGGAACATGCATATTGAGGGAAACCCCAAAGGGGTGTTATGGGGATATGGAGGAAATTGAATTGGATCTTCTCCTAGTTATACTGCAGTGCTAGTGGGAATGGCAGTTGATACTGCATGAAAAACCTTCAGCAATTGAAATCTCAAGCAAGTGGATGCTTTATATTTGGTGCCATTAGAAAAAAATCCGTTTGATATAAAATATCAAACGGATTATTTTTCATTCAATGATCATAGTAATCGTATTCATTATCTTAGATAAATCATAATGTTTATAAAAACGAACACTCCGTGATGAAAAAAGTCCGTCTCATAATCCGAATTCAGGTTTTTTTGTCACATCAAAGAAGCAAAAAAATATTCAACTCTGCCAGAGCCGGTGAAAGAAATGCAAGCAGATGGACAACACAAATTTAAGTATCGGAGTGTGGTTTCTTAATTCCATTAAATCCCTTCCATCCGCAATTCTTCTGAAATGGGAATGGATATCCAAGGTTAATTCACATGGCCATTTATGTCCGAGTACACCTAAAAGACGAGAATTCAGGATCATGAATGACATCGGTTCTGTAATACCTCTGATGTCACCTCATTGTTTTTATGGATATTATCTTTTTCCTGGAAAGGATGTATTTTTTTCTAGGAGGGTTTTCAAAACCTTCCTATGAATAGGTTTTTAAAATGACCATGATCATTTTATTTAATCGGCGATTGTGGTTGGGAAACAAATATAAAACAATCTCACCAATTCCGCGGTACATCATAAAACAAAATCCCTCAAATCTTTATTTCATCGGAATTGCAGAGTGCATTTAGAACAGCATTATAGACCCTCTAGAGTAAAATAAAATGTTCGATCATTTCATTGACATTTTTCTGCAAATGTTTCAGAGCCTCACTCTACAATATAATACAATTTAGGCGACCCTAGCTACTATTCACCCGTATGGTTTTCATGGATTTGTTTTGGAATTTTAAAGTTGTGAATTACAACGTACGAGAATTACACGTTTTGTATTAAGCACTATTGAGGCGTGACACTATTTAAATATTTTCCTATGATTCATGGGGAAACGTATTCGCCTATCATAGACCACCATTCAGTGCACTATTATATACCGAAAGTATAACCCTACCAACAGTCACTCTCGAGGGCTCCTATATTTCTTACGCTGATTGACTTAGCCTATGTATATGGCGATGGACGGCTCTGTCGTTGCCACCAAGTTACTGTCTGCCCGATAGGCCCCCTCATATGCATTTATATTGGTGGTCAGGGAAGAAGGGGACAAGTTCCATTATTGTATCAAATAGGATGGGAGTTGACATTCCACTGGCCTAATTAAATTGTTGGTATCGGCCTGCAAAGCTGGTCTGTATAGACCTATTGATAGGGACCCAGGCAGCAACAATTGCTGGTGGAAAGACCTCTCCGCTCGGCGTCGCTATGACCCTAGGAATCATCTAACATTCCCTTCCCTCTGGCCCCTACGTCTGTTCAGCTCTTGTTATGCATGTATGGTGCTTTGTTGGTTTGCCGGGCCTAGATCGCACTGCCCTAAACCAAGCAGACTTCTACATTTTATTCTATGTATCGCCAGCGACGCATGGGATTATTTGAGACTCATTTCTCCTGTGCTTATTCGTGTTTGCATAATGTTGTTTACAGGTCAGTATGCTGAGATGGCCTCGACTGCCTCGACTGTTTAAGGACTGCATTGTCAATACTTTGACGAAGTTTACTCGGAAATAATATATGTCTCCCAATGTGGATGAGAATAAAAGGACCACTACTACCATAGTCATACATTGTATTCTTCACACGCGAGAAATCGCTACATCATAATATTGGCTCATGTTATTTGAATCGACGTATTACACCGTTTCGAATATAATACCAGGAAAATAAGAAAGTATGGTAATACTACGCGCAATCCATATATAATAATATACTTCTTCTTTGGTAAAACACTAGGTGCCTTTGCTGCAATGTAATATTTGACTCTCTTCTTCCACTGTGCTCTCTTCTTCCATCAATATAATTTGAGATTTATCCTGCTTTTGTACTTTTTTCTATTGATCCTGCAATATGATTAACGCTGCAGCAGCCCAGGGCGAGTCTCCTCTGCACATACATTATTATGATAAGGGTACAGACATCGTTATACAAGTAGCGATGAATGCAGTTGGGAATTCGCTGGTCCTGACTCGGGTTCCTCCTCGGCGATAATGGCTATAGGCGACTTTTAGACTATACTGCATTTATAAAAGAAAGATGTGATATATAGATAGAACCTGATGAGAATGTGGTACAGGGGACACTATTTCACTGTCCAGAGATGTTTGTTTTATCGTGGCCCACAAACCAATAAGCGAGTGGGTTACGAAAAAAACCCATCGAGGACAGTGCAATATTGTCCCGAGTTCCACATTCGAATTTAGGTTCTATATTTACTCCCACGGTGCAATGCTTACCTTATATGTTTACTGGGGACAGGAAGTCATACCACACGCGTTGAACTGGTGCAAATTACCATACTACTACCGCCCATACAAATAGCATGTGGTACATACATCAACATGGAGTAAAGCTTTATCTTCCGTGTCAAGAATATATTCAACACATACATGAATTCATTCAATTCTTAATTTCCCTTTGACTATAAACATGAACATCAGTAAAGATTTATAAAATGTACTCAACTGACGATCACGAACAATATAAAAGGGATGATGTTTACGCACGTTCAGCGTGAACAAAATTAATGTGGTTTCTTCATCCTTCTTCAATAAGATCGTTATTATTTCTCTTAGCATCATCAAAACACCAATTGCAATCTTCTAATGACTGATTACATGATTAATAGACAGATAGAGAATCCTCTAATCATCTTGTTTGTATTGAACTATAATTGCAGTTGTTAGCACGTGTGTGTATTCCCTTTTAGTCATAATTTTATTTTAGTGCGCAGATAGAGATAATTAGGAATTACAAAGCTTTCCCCTTAATTATACCGTTGGTTAGGCTGTTTTACTCGAGCCAGAATATCGAGCAGGCTTTACAGCTGTCTTTTTTTAATGCCCCGGCAATAGGAATGTGAATATAAAAAGGTCGGGCACCGCTGACTCTAAATGGAAAGAATCATTCTAAAGCTGACGACTGACTCTCTAAATTCCTGGGCTTAGTAAAATGTTATGCATTGGTGGTACTGTACATGCTGTTCTATTAATAGCTTGACATCACAATAACTTAACACAGAGGAGCCTTTCTACACAATCAATAGGGCAAACACGCAATGATAATCCAGACACTTGCAGATACTTCGTCGCACCCATCTAGTTCTCATGTCCTTCAATTGTCCTTCTATTCCTCCGAGGCATATCCCGCTACTTTCCGGCGAGCAACGACGGACCGGACCGAATCGTGCAACACCAAGGAACTATATGAGGAGTAGCACGGCAAAATGGCCAATGAAGCCTTCAATTTGGCATGTGTGAACAAATTGTCTTTAATTTCCACCAGACCATTGAGCCTCGCGCGTTTCAATTAGGAGGAAGATGAAACTGAATTAGGCCCTCTAAACCCCTATAATCAGCGTCTGTACACGTAAATAGGATTAGCATGACAGCAGTAGACTTTCAGTTGAATCAATAAGCCCGGGCGACGGTAGGGAGAGTCTCAAAAACCCATTCGTGCTCAGAAAATGGTGCGAAACTGAGCTTTCCCTCTTTTTCGCCCGTTTTCTTCCTCCTTCCCTTCTCCACATCACCAAGTTGTGTTGAATTTCCCATCATTGACTATAGAAGGGTGACAATAGATTAGAGGCAAGGCAATGACATGCCCAAAACGAGCGTTTTTGATCTGGGGAAATAAAAAAAACGCCCGACAGACAGAACAGCATTTGCTGCTCGTGAGCCAAGCAAGCGACTCGATTTTGGCGCAACTTATTTTGCAATTCCCTTCCATACTCCATGATTGGGAAGGGTCTATACAAAGTGGAGCGCGCATGACTATTGAATTCTTCAAATGCAATACTAGAAAATAGTTCTTGCGCATAGGACAGGCATGCAGGCAGTTCTAACAACAGACTTCGAGATGAGATCGACGTTGGAGAGCGAAAGAGAGAGGAACCGGGAAGAGAGAGAGAGAGAGAGAGAGAGAGAGAGAGAGGGCTGCTTGGGCGATATTGGGATAAGGGTCTGCTGGTGACTGAACGATAATAGAAGAAATGTGAAGCAAACGGCATGAATAGCAAAGTCACGAGTGGGCGAGTAAATGATTGTCAAGACACGAGACATGTGTCATAGTATCGGGTCTAACCATCATCATACGCCAACAATTCAAGCCGCTGTGTAGGCGCCATCTTTGTAGATCAATTTGAGCAGACGATATCTTAAAGCGTCATTAATTACGTCAGGGAAAGAATGCTCGATCTCTGACGCCGGGGCTCTTAACATGCTTCTCACTCAGACTGGGTGATAATTGGGGAAGCATGTTTGACATGAGAAGGGCTCTATTAGAGGAGTTAGCCACCAGGGTATCTCGTGGCAAGCAATCAATCTCTTGCTGCCTCTCAGAGCCCGATCCTCTTCAAACCCTTCGCTCATATATTGAATACTTATGAATACCAACGATCCATAATTATCTCGTGTAGTTGTTATTGAATCATTTGCATATATATTTTAGTTTGACCTCTATGGTTTAATCATATATATTTGATACGCAAGAGGTTTTGATTTTGCTAATGGTTTCATTAATTTGTGTGTACAGCTTGCTGGTTATGTTTTAAACGCATCTTTCTCTCTTATGGAGCGTTTCACCAATACTAAATGACCAATCAGAAATTTCCAAGTGACACTAATATAGATAGACACTCGATCAGACATAATCAGTTAACAACGATCCAATCTCTCCTTCATCTCCCCAGCGAACGCTATATAAGCATACCATTCATCAAATCTAAATTCACTTCCCTTCCAGAAGCAAATCGAAAAAGAAGTTTAGCCTGACCAATAAGATATGTGAGCTGTCATTTTCACTTAGCCTCAAAATTATTAACTCTTTGTATAATAAATATTGACATATGTTGAGAGTAATGACGTACTTTTTACGGTCAAATTAGAATGAAGCACTTGGCAGAGCGTGGAACACAACTATGGTTTTATGATATGTAATCATGTCACCGTCATAAAATAGTCCCACACACATGCGAATCTCAATTGATTTCCAATTGGTGTTGACGCGTCGCTTCATTTCCCTAAACTCAATATACTTCTTACTGAGCTCTCGGCAGCACTCAGAACAAAATGGTTTCATACATAGAGCGCATGCGCAGCGTTCCTCAGGCCCTTCTCATTGGCTGTCACGAGAAGTCAATAGGATCCTCGTGACCACGTTATTCGTGATGTTAAAGTTTTCTCAAGGGTGGGGGCTCATTCTGAAAGTATGATTCGTGGTATATAGCGATAGTAACATAGCGAGAAGTATCAAGGGATGAATAGAATATGATACACCTCACGTTACACCAAAGAACGAAAATATTCCAATTTGCGAGTGTAGCATTGGCTAGGGCTTGATCGAGTTCTTTGTCTTTTATAAACAGAATTCCTTTACTTATTTTTTTCCATTTATTTTCTATTTTCCTCTGAATAAGGTCCAACTGTGGACTGAAACATGTCTGGACATGTACCAACACTGTAAATAAAATCGTCCTCTAAAAATTGGTGAAAAAAGACTTTAAAACTCGGTGGTCGTCTCATTGAGATATATCCTCTATTCTAGCTAACTCTGTTTCTATTTTGATTACACCATTCACTTTGTAAATCGAATAAGACAATATTGAGATAAATACATCTACTAGTATGATTTTCTTCCATCTTTATAATATGCCTCCTCCTTCATAGGGTATAATATATTTGTATACGGTTTCATACATATATGTTCTCTTTATATAGAACGTGCCATGCACATTATTTATGATAGCAGAAATAGGATTTTGTTTTTACACTGATAACTTCTGAGCATGGTTGCCCTCAGCAACTAAAGTCACCACTAATGACAGCTTATTTATCCACATGTATGCAAGTCACATGCTGTCCAATTAATATTAATCAAAGGTTTACATTTATATGCAAAAGGTACTTTAAGCATGCTTTCTATTCAAGACATGCAATTTTTTCACATTCAGTCCCATACTCATCGTGTGGGTGGCCATAAATATGGCTTTCCATCTGACAAATATTATACTCATGCCTACAAGCTTTCAATAAGGGCAAGGGAGAAGCATGTTAAGGGTGCATTATTCATGCATAAATGAGAACATTCGCTTGTTTTCCTTTGTTGGAACCCATCTAAGAACCTCTAATCCGTACCGGTAAAATACCCCATAAAAATACTCACATGGATTCGTTCGGGAATAATAATTTTACGAGGGAAACCCCATTCATATTGATCATAGATGTTGTTTTACCTTATACATAGGCGAAGAAACGTGATGGATAGTTCCTATTTACATACTATCAACACCTAATTCCCTAAACGGGGCATCCCCAACGTTATTAACGGGCGTGTTCCTGCCAAAAGGAGTCATAACCAACAATGAGGATAAATATTTCTATTATAATGACCATTTTCCGATAGCACACATCGATATAGATGGTGTTTGGGTAGCGTGGACATTTTGTAGGTAGAGCAGCGGGGACTGGGAAGTAGTGCCGTCCGAGTTAGCTATTAGGGAGTTTTAGCAACCACAACGCAACAACACAACACTAACGCATCCACTAACTATTTGTACATTATTACCGCTGTGGGGATATCTCGAGAGGCGCCAGGCTGAGGGCATCTGCATCTTAATCTATGACCGATGCCATTAATACGAGAAACTTCCTTATGAGAACATCAACCTAAAGAATAAAAGGCCTAATATGTTCAGGATCAATAGACCTAAGAAAGAGGAATTGCATGGTAGTATTTTAAAGGTAAACAAATGTGGAATATTCTACCAGAGCACATAAGGGGAGGAAACAATAGGGATTTCTTTATTTGCAACATAAAGACATGGGAAAATGATAGATACATGGGGAGAGGGCTCGTGAAAAAATATAACATGTACAAAAGATGTGTATCGCCCAACCTCTCCTTACTCAATTCACTTGCCTTCACTACTAATCCATTATTCATCTCATCCCAACTCATTATCATTATTTCCTTATTATAACTATTTAATAAAGTAGACAGCGTAAGAAAAAAAAAACGAAAAAAAAACCCAATTCAACAGGGCACAACTAAAAAACACTTAAAAAGTGAGTGTCTTAAAAGTGTCTTTTTTCATCTACTGAATACAAATATTGTAGCAAAAAAATGAAAAAATTTCAGATTGTATGAAAACTTTTCCTTGATAACTTTTGTCACGGCTGTCACGGGAATCCACAAATCTAAGACTACCCGTGGCAAATTTTGTGACACCCCGTGACAGCCGTGACAAAAGTTATCACGGGAAATTGAGCACAACACAAATTGGTGTGATAGCTATTTATGGACACAAATGTATCACGGGGCACAATTGTATATATATTTAACCTATTTTGAACGCCACCCCATGCCTCTCGAAATATCCCAACAACGGTTATAATGTACAAATAGTTAGTGGATGCGTTAGTTTTGTGTTGGTGCGTTGTGGTTGCTAAATCTCCCTATTAACCGGATGTCTAGATCCATGCGAAAATTGGTCCGATGTTCACGTGACAGTCCATGCTGAATGTTGATTGGTCATCTCAAAACCTTTCGCTATGGGTGGTAGCTGAAACGCGAGAAAAACTGGAAGCAACCAAAAAGAAGTACAATTTGGCCTCAAGGGATCGGTCAGAGTCACGCTATACCGCCTGACTCTGGTGGGGTTGAACTTCATATAATTCTAGATATCCAATCTGTGGTTTCAGAGAGGAAAATGCCAGTGAGAGTAAGTAGAGTACTTCGGTTACTGCTAGCTGCGGTTGTTAGAAAGGGGTGAGTGTGCATGATGCGTTGTGAAACGTGAATGTACTGAACGGAATTACTCTGTTTTACTTGCATACTTGATGTTGAATCTCATTGATTAACTTAGTAGTAGTAGTGTAGTAGTCGCCTTATACTTGCCCAAAGTATCTGTATTACCTCACCATCATACTTTTTGTCATTATCACCTGTACTATTTGTATTGCTCCTTACCATATGTACCACACTCTAGCTCACTATAAATAACCATTCCATCATTCATATTTTGTACCGTAGATAGTCTTTCTTAACTATTCCATCAGTAGTTACAACTCAACTCCTAAGTTCTATAAGACGGCAATCCCAGGAAGAATTGGCATCATTGTTTATGTCAGAGGTGATCCACCATTGTAATAACATCAGCAATAAAGATTTTTTGAATTGAATTGAATTAAATTAAATAGGAGATCTGACTCTGATGAGAGAATGTTTTCACCGTAAGGCCCCACAAATCGGTGTTTCCACTCCCACCCCAAAACACACACCTACTTAGAAGAACTGATCCCACCTAAAGACCATGGCTAATTTTCCACCTGTTGTATTTGTATTTGTACAAAGAAAGCTAATTAAAGTCGTAGTGTAACAGACACAGCTAATTTTAGTCACGGTTTTGCTAACCAACAAACCCCTGAACGGTACATCCCTCTAGTTTAAAACATTTATTGTTACGAAATAGATATTTGTTTCAGTTCCTGAAAGGTGGTTTTTTAAAAGGAAATTGTTTAAGTGACCATTTCCCCCTATACCTAACCTGATATAAATCGGAAACACCTATATTTGTGTTGACCTTATTCAAATTGTGTTTTCTTATTCAAAGCCACAGCAAAACTATTCTTCTGTACTTGTCATATTATCAAATAAAAAGTCAAAAGTAACACTTACTTTCAATGAATTATTTCGGTCTATTGTCAAGGAAACATTGTTGCGGACATCACGTGTTTTGCCAGGAGCAATACAGTATTTTAACCGGAAGTTATCATTGTGATTTTTGAATGACGTTCTATTTCTCTGCTCAAACAAAAAACAGCTACTTTCCCCGAACCTTTCAGTGTTTTTCTTTGTTTTGCTGTATTTTCATCAGCATCGGTGATATTTTTAACGAGAAAATTATGTTTATAGAATAATAGTTTCTCCAAAATATATATTTGAGGGGGCGAGCATTCTAGTTGTGCAGCAGTCTTTTTTAACCAAAACTATTGGTTTTCAAGAGTTCTATAGAGTGTTTTGGGAGAAAGGATGAGGATTACATTCTTTACAAGTATGTTTCCTAAAAAAAACATTTGCCCTGTCGACATTATCGTGATCTTTCCAGGAGCAAAGCGTGCTTGTGTGCACTGAAGACGAACGCTGTGTGGCTGGTTCTGCGCCCGATAGACTCTACCAGACCCAACCCCAGTACACCTCCTTGGTCTGGAGCGATACTTCAGTCAGTATGCCTGGCAGTAGAACAATCCTCCTCCAGTGCCCTCCAGATAATCCATAATATAGATTGGATGGAGCAACTGTCTAATTATACATAGCCGCCCAAACACCCAATGAGCGGTGGGCTCCGAAAAGGCACGCAAGCGATTTGTGCAACAATGAAGGTTGTCCCCCCACAAAGCTGCCAGTCCTTATCCTTGTCCTCAGCCTCAATCCACTAGATTGAGTGAACAAATCAACGTCTACAAGTTTCAGAGGCTATAGCATGTGTGTCATGCCTTTCAATAAAGGCGTTGCCATATATCTTCGTTGGAATTTTGTACACGGACGGGGTAGGTGTGTATATATATGGACGGGGTGGGTCGCAGATCCAAAGAATGGGATGAGCTATTGTGGCCATCAATCATGGTTTTAACAGGATCCGGAGTTGGAATGTGGAAGGGCAGTGTGAGCCGGCATCACGGCTATATATTCAAGATAACTATTGGACATGCTCTTCTAAGGTAATTTGCTGCAAAAGACTCGCCTCACGACGCAGAATGACAGCTGGCTGTACCCTGTTGTACTCTTATGAATGAGTGCCCCAGAGCATTTCACAAAATATCATGTTGCTGGCAATGTGTATTATAGCAACTGTACTGTATTGTACTGCACCTCTCAGTAAGTATCAACACTGAAAGTTACTATGTTATTAGATATTTTGTATTTATATTTCATATCTTATACACTACCTTAGATTTACTTATCCCCCTGATAACTGTACTGTACAGTACTGTACAGTGTGGTACCTTCAGTGTTAAAACCGAACATCACAATCTTAATGCCTCATCTTTACTATTTTATATTTTGTATTTTTACCCAAGTGTAGTTCCTCCTAGCAAGCTTTAAAAATCCTTTATAGACAGGTAACAGCCGGAAGACGGCTTGTCGACCTATTTGTCGTATCTCACATTAATGTATCTTTTTCGACAAATAAAAGATCGTTCAATTCAATTCAATGTACTGGATGTACTATAGAACACACCGACGCATTTTGCTTTCAAAACTTATGCTAAAGGCCCTGGTCCACTATGAAGGGGACCCGTTCCACTAATTTCCGTCAGAATCGCAGGAGAATCGGCTCAGTGGATAAGGGCCTTTAGAAAACCTCTCGTGCGAGGTTATCTGTTAGATTGAAATGAAGCCTCTTGGATTAGTGAATGATCACCGATGATATTCGTGTCATCAATCAAGGACATGACCAAGCTGGGATTCAAGCCAACTGCTTCTTGACGCCGCAAGCAAATGCCAATCTTTGATTGGAAGACATTTAGAATCGATTTGAAAATTAGATATATGATGAAAATACATTATTTATGGTGCTTACAATTCAGTATATATATATATATATATATATATATATATATATATATATATATATATATATATATATATATGGCGTACTACTCTCGCCATATCCACACATAGTCAGGTTGGGAATTGCTCCAATAATGGGATCCTTTCACCAAGTTATCTGACTTTGCCTAGAGATACAGGTCAGTTTTTAGGTTTACAACCTCAGTTAAAGCTCCTGAGTCTTTAATCAGACAAAGAAGGCCACATAGTTTAGAATGAAGCTATTGTTTATTATGTATGGTAGCAGCAGAGTCCGATACAGATCTGCTTGGTTGAAAAAGTAATTAAGATCGTGACTTGGATTTTTTGGCAACGCACGAAAGAAAACTACATTTGTTAGTCATGTCTTAAAGATCAGTGATGTTAAATTTAAGGCCAATAAAAAATATTTTTTAAAAAAAGGTACACCTTATCTACTATTATTTGAAGCGGTAACATGCATTTATAAATAATAGATGACAGATTCTGATATGTTTAAAAGTTATGAATTAACAACCATATGAATCACCTAGAAACTGACCTCTTTGATCCAGATGTCATAGTGACTGCAGTGCTCTAACTCTTTACATACAACTATACACAGAACCTTAGAGGAACATAGAGAATAACTTGGAAATGTATTTATTACCTACATATTCTTCCTAAGAGGCCTTATTCCTCAATCGGTTTAAAATAGGGAACATGTTTTAGGTGCTCCTTGTATAACTAGACAAAGATGAGCTGTCCCAGACAGAAATTGAACGCACGACCTCCGTATTTCATGGATTGAGTATTTTAGGTAATATTGAAGCAATCCAAATATACTGGTCCTAGTCTTAATTGTTTGTGTCAATCGGGTTGATTTCCGGTGAGAGCAAGGCTTATCAATTACAGTGTACCCTGGTGACCTCTGACTGTGAACTTTCTTATTAGGGAAGGAAAAGTGAGTCTTTCAGGAAGAGAAGATGTTAATTAAACAGGTACAAGTACATCTCCAATGGAACATATTGGGAAATCTAACACCTAAGGAAGATGTATGCCTCTTTGTCACTTATGAGTAGCTATTTCTCTTTGTTTAATTGCTGGTAGGCCTAAGGCATGTTTTACACTGTCCCGCGCACCGTACCCGCGCGATACGAAATTGGATACGAAATTCTTGTCCCCACTTTTGATACGAAATTTTTCGTTTCAGCGTATTCGCGCGGCGTTTTTCGTACCTGCGACGGGTAAATAATAACCTGGGAATGCTAAAGGATTAGGATTAGGCTGGCCGGCCAGTGCCAGACAAGCTGGCGTGACCATTAGTGCATGACGGCCACTAGTGTAGAACCACTGATGCCAAACAGAGTAAAAAAACTCACCCATGCTTGGGTTTGATCTAGCAACCTTAGGATTCACAAGCGAGCATCCTAACCACTACACCACAGAAACAGCTGTGAGAAAGACCTCAAGGAATCAGTCTGGATGATAAAAGTGTGTGTGAGAGAGAGGGAGAGAGAGAGAAACAGAGACAAGGACAGAAAGAGAAGGAGGGGAGAGGCAGACAGGAGGATTGCAATTGAAAGAAAGTAAGAAAGAGATGGGCGGGAAAGGAGAGGAAGAGCAGGGAATGTTTTTTTTTTCATGAATATATATTACCTCTCTACCTTACTAAAACTAGACCTCCTCACACATAATCCTTCAACATTATGTGATTCGAAGCTATTATTTTTCACATCTTCTCAGTTTAACACTGAATCTCCCAATGGTACAGTCCAAACAAGTGTTAACTCATCTTACAAATTAATATTTTGACACCATAAAGTAATATTAAGCCTTTGCTATTATGCTATATCCCTGTAACATAGAAATCGTCAATAGTATGGTACAAACAACTAAGAAGTCTCTCTCACAGTAAGAGGTTATCTTCTACCTTGTCTTTTACCTTTTTGCTTACTTGTTATCATATGTATATAGTTATCCTTTAACCCAAGCTGGGTTCCACCGGAATATCCTACTCCTCTTGGAGGTGATGTACCCAGTGAAAATAAAATCTTTAAAAAAAAATATATCCAGGTATATGAGCGATGAGAATATAAAAAAAAACTCAACAATATTTCTTTCTGCTTTAGATAGCTCATAACTCCCTCAAAATGCGTCCGATCTGAATATAAAAATTATCCCCGAATCCCATGAATGTCAGGAAGACAGCCATGTTTTCAGATTTATAATCAGGCTATTACTTTCTTCGTAAATAATTATTTTCGTCAGCCGCATCAAGTCGTTCGAATTGATATAAAATGTATTTTATATTCCATCCTATATTCCATCCTGATGAAGGTATAATGAATAAGAAATACAAAACAATATAATGAGTACACTATAAAACGGTTTTAGCTGTACCTCACTTTCCATTGTGATGGGATTCTTGAAGGTGTTAAAGCATTGCTAAGAGTTTGTGCGTCAACATTATGGTGTTACCCAGGGAGGGGATTCGCACTAGACTGACACCTCCACCTCTTGACTCTTGTTTTAGGTTAAAACAATATTCAATAAGTTTCACCTTATAGGTAAGCTTCCAAAATCCAAAACTCAATACGAAAAACGGAGCGCGAATACGGAGCATATCATATTTCGTCTCCGTGATTCAAACCACCGTTTTTCGTATCATAAGTTCAGGCAATTTCGTCACCACAGTTCACCAGTAGCGTTTGCGGTGCTCGGTAGACAAAAATCGTCACACTGAAGACGAAAAAGCTCGCCGCTCCGTATCGCCCGGGTACGGAGCGCGGGAGAGTGTAGGAGTGAAATATAATTATGCTATATCCAACACATTTTCCTGCGGTAAAAATCTCTCCCCGAAGCAAGAAAACTGAATTGAAGGAATTCTCTTCAATAATATCTTGCTGACCGACAATTTTACAGCAAGAAATGTTGCCAACAGCAAGAAATATGACACTCAGGAAGGTATTTTATCAGATTTGACTTCCCTACGGAAAAAGAAACGCTATAAGTAAGGATTTCATATGAAACAGACCCTAGGCAATTACCATGCAGAGTCACACAACTCATTTTGTCATAGATCTAATGTTTTACGAGGCTTTTATAGTTCAGCTCCTATAGTTGCTTAACAATAGACACGTAAGGAAAACTAAATTAGTTTAAATAATGTCAGCTAAGGGTGTTAGAATCATATGTCATTGTACCCCGCCTATTGTAACAGATCAGATGAACACCTACATCCCTATGTCTAAAATGTCCTAGCATTAAGAAATCCTAGCTCAGCATCAATTAGGGTCAGTTAGCTCAGTTAGACACAGCAGTAGTGGGCAGAAAACCATGGTTATTCCTAATTAAATTAATCCCGTGGGCCTAGGTCATTATAATGTTTCATTGTACGATCTCTTGCATTTCATACTGGATAACTCTTCTTCCTGACTTTGCTGTATAAACATCCTGAAAAAAAAAGAATTCAACTGTGACCCATCGGAATATAAATATCTAACCTATTCAGTCCAGTTCAGATATAATCTGTACATTTTACTAGGATATTTGAGCATTATTGTGGATATAGTTGACCACACAGTCCTTCCTGTGTGTGAATAATATTGATCCATGTCCTCTGAAATATTCATAAGATGAGCGAAAAGATATTATATACATGTATGTAGATCATATTGCATCACATAGTTTTAAAAAACATATGATTGATTATTGCCTGATTAAACTAGCAAGACAAAGTCTTCTTTAGATAGGCTCGAGCCATCAATTTAGCATTAAGAGACAAGAAGCCTAATTCAAGTTGAGAGGAAGTCTCCCCTTTTTCACTCTCAGCCTCCGTCCGCTACTATTTCTATTTGAACAATTAATGATCGCGGTTTATGTATATGCAAATTAGGCCATCCAACTATCCAGACCATTCATTCAGCTTCCAGAACAAACTTATCTTAACTACCAGAAGGAGAAGCCCACTTCCCTCTCCTAATCCCCTATTGTGGTAGGCAACTCAAGCTGGAATAATTGTCCTCCAAGGCTGTTTAGGCTGACGAACCAAGGCAAACCAGAAAGTGACAACAATATAAGCCAGTGTAGAAACTGCTGGATGGGGATCTTCATAACTCACGTAGCGCAGCCTCTTTGCTTTATTATTTCTCTATGGATCCTTGTTAATTATTCCCTATTAGTCATCGAGTGATCCTTCGGTTGGCATGTAAAACACATTGTGTCTACTGCCAGATGTATGACTCTTTGTGTCTTTCAGTGGGAGTTTATGGAACATTTATATACTATAGAGTAAGGACTAGTGTGAAATATGTACTCAAGTACACACAAATGGAAACGATCGTTATTATATATGGCTATGGCAGGAATTGGTTCCAGATTTTGCGGCTTAAAACCAAAGAAGATAGATGGACTAATATAATACATTAAGTTTAATTTGGAAACTAGCCAATCAAAAAGTATGGACTGCTTAGATGAAATGCATTTTGTTGTGGAGTAAATATTGTAGAGAGAATATTTGTCCATCCAATGTCGAAGCCTGCAAAGCACTGTTCCAAATAGAGTAACCTAAGCCCGATCAGGTATACGTAAATCATAATGCATAATGCATAATATAGAGCCGCTTTTCTATTGTGGGATGGGGACGGCAAAACGAAACAGATCCAATTCGCGGACAGCTACGAGGCATATATAACATGTGGACATGGGATGTGGTTAACGACAACACGTGAAATAGGGTATTCACAATGTCATTTCTATAGTCTATATACAGCAATTTATAATCACTTGCTTCTAGTATAGAACATGTCTAAAAAGAACCTTTTCGAATGAGGAATCAAATATCATCCCAATAACCATTAAATCCTCAATTTCACGTACGTACGCTCTACACTATCTTTAGAAGCTTTTAACATAAAATAGAGTCATCATTTCATACTTTTTCCATAGTTCAAAGTCTGCCATTTCGGGTCTATACCAGTGCCGCGCAGACAAACTAGCCAATATATGTCTCTGTCAATCTCCCAGACCATCTGGTATGTTTCCCTAGTGACTACGAGCAGTTCCAGCTTCGGAGTAGCTCATTTCTGCTAAATATACGCTCAGGTATAGGCTGGGGTGCAGTGACATGGGTAACCCTGGGACTGTCCTGAGACATTAGTGTGCAGGGGTCTCGCCCACTAGCTTATACCCCATCTGACTTTCTTGACCATATTCTAGTGGCTAGTTTTGTTAGCTGGTATTCTGGTAGTTCCAAGATAATAATACTATACACATATATAATATATCTTTTTAGAGGTTTCTTACTTATTCTTTGGAAATATCTTTTCTGAATACCATCGACACGTACAATTACAGTCAGCAATATAATATCCGAGTTTATTAAAACCGCTGTAATATATTACCTTCGAATATTTCCCCCCTGCCCAGAGGATAGATAATAATTGTAATCAGAAATCTTTCATAATGATTCAGTTGAGGACAATTCATTGAAAAATAACCGACTTTTCCTAATGATTGTGTATAGCGCATAATATTAGTTACAATAGTATAGGGGAACCACATTCGAACATAATAAAAAACTTGGACAGAGGCAATCGACAATGTTAAGAGTTCGTTTCTCCATAATAACGAAGTTGTCTTACGTCGTGGAGTGCCTTTAAAAAGAGAGTAGGCTAAGAATTAAGCAGAACTTACATTTAAAGCATGCAAAGAACTAATCAAAGTAAAAGGTGAAACTTTCCATCTTTCAGAAAAATAATATAAAATCAAACATAAGCAGTTGTCTTATATAACAGAGTATTCAAATCTTTGAATGGAACTATATGTATCGGTTCAGTTACTGGCGAGGCTTTTGACCAAAGCCAAATGGCATGAGGGACATAATGACATTAATCCAATAGATAATAGTATTACATATAAGAATTACTTTTCCCCCAAATGAGATAATTGTATTGTGTGAAGCTCATAATACCAGAAATAACAATATCAGGACAGGGGATTGCCATATGACATGGTTCTTATTTGATTAGGACTACTGTATATGGATCACGAAGGTATGTATGGATAATGGCTAGTTCAGCCCACGCCTCCTATGGCACCTGTCTTCTCTTGAAATAGTTTGCTGACATTGCTGTCATTGTAAATGACTTTGTTAAGGTATTCTAATGTCTTAATGTATTAATGTATGAGCAATTTTATAGCCCTAATAAAGAGGTGATAATTAATAATTATATGGTCAATTCTCATGAAATGGGGGCAGTTAGGGTTTTTTGGTTCCAAGGTTCACTGAGCTTACATTTTTATTTCTTTTGTTTATATTTCTTTCCCATCATATAGATCCTACTCAGAGCTTTCGGGCCATATATGATTCATTAATCTGAAAATTTGTATTTTGTACATAAAATGACCAAATATAGGTGAAAATAGACATTTTTTAAAACCTGAAATAAATTAAATGAAAATGTAGGCACTCAAAATTATGAATTCATGTCAGAATTTCTACTTCAGAAAAGTGATCTGACCATTTACAAAGCGTTTTTATTTAAAATTTGCCAAAAATATGGGAGATATATTTTTAAATTGCAATTTTTTGCCTTAAAAAATGGCTAAAACGACAGGGTGCCTACGTCGGGGTAATAAACTTTGTAAACATATATAAGAAATTACCTCACAATTGAGGTAACAATAATGTGCATATAAAGCCAATAATATTCATAACAGAAAAAAAAAATTGTGTGGCAGACACTTCGATTTTTCATGGTAGGGTAATTCTTTTGAAAAGAAATCAATTTGGCTAAAATCTGCAGGTGCCTACGTCGGGATACAATTTATTTAATTATTCTGTTACTATTCATCTTTCAAGCTGCTTGTGTCTATTGAGCAATGTGTAATGATAACGACTTCAAATTCTGAGCATATGAACAATATGTGTGGAAAATATTGGACCAAATTGCCAGAAAACCTTCCCCGACGTAGGCAACCACCTACATGTAGGCCCATGGTGGCAGCAAGTAGACTCCATATATTTTATTTATTCCTGATACGATACATGTATACGATTCTCAGTGTGATAACACCAATATGTATAGACAAATACCTAAATATTTTCCAGCCGTTTTTGTGAACGATTGGGATTGGTACCTACGTAGGGGATGGGGTGCCTACGTCGGGGACAGGGTGCCTACGTCGGGCATTTTCTTTTAAGTTTTTCAAACTCATTACATATGACAGATTACAGATCCTCACAAACTCATCGACAATAGAGACCTGTACACCAGAAGTCATGCTAAGGGGAGGAAGAACCTAGTGGTCTTAACCACAAATCTAACAAAAGTCACCAATTCCCTGTTACATAAATGCCAAGTCAGATGGAATGCCCTGAAAACTGAAGCTCATAAAATCTCGGACAAATTGACTTTTAAGCAATACACAGACAAATTATTATATCCTTTCTGATCTTTCTAATTATGTCAGTTGTAGAAAACTATATCGAAAACCGATCTTGTCAGCTGTTTCTGTACACTCTTACCTGTTAAAGGTTTGAATATCAAAATTATCCGTACGTCATAAAGCATATCTAGTTACATTCCTGTCCATATGAAGGTTGGAGTTAGAGGTAGAACTAGAAATGTTGCTGTGATTCAATGATTACAGTAACTCGTCGGTCGCCTGTAACACCGCTATATTATTTGCTTCTGTATATTTCTTGATATTCTACTACTAGAAAAATATGAAACTGTGTTATTATTAAGACCAGTAGTGTGGACAAACCTCGGTTGGGGCACTGTCGATTATGCTGACTCAGAGTAACTTGTTCTAGTGCCTGTGATGCATCATCTATAGTTAGCCGCCACTTAATGAGTCTAAAGTCCTGGAACTTCCATATATGTCTCGGTTTACTGCTCATTGTAATAATTCATTGGCTTTCATTGTATGTTAATTCAAGATATCTCTCATGATGACTAAGTTGCCTGAAGTGTTTAATTACCATCCTACATCAAACCTCACTATTCATTCTCTGTTACTTATTAATTCATAATTCATCACTTAACATTTTAAATATCCATTGTTGTATAGCTATAATTTATTTTCACAACCATGTTGTTATTGTTGTAACAAGTTAAGAAAATCAAGATTCTAGGCATTCATCGGAAGACCTGGCTAATCAGGAATTTATTTTTGTATTAACCAGACGTCGAGCTACATATGTGCAACGAGATCAGCTAAATAAAGAATACTTGAATTGAATTGAATTGAATATGTCATCCAATATGTTGGGAATGGTAAAATGATGAAAGCTAATTCTTACTGGGCTGTAATTCCTCACAGTTTTAGCTCATATAAATCAACAAAGCTTACCCCGACGTAGGCACCTAGGAAAAAAGTATTTTAAAATTCAAATTGATGCTGGGAGAGAAATATTCATCCAATCCAGTAGCGATTTTCAGGTTACATTCCCCAAATACCCAATTAATCAATGCACAAATATTTCCTAATTCTGAGAAGTTTGAAAAAATGACTTCTGAAATCACCCATTGCCCCAATTTCGTGAGAATTGACTATATAATTATAATGAGGTCATGCAATGTTATGTAATGTATTATAACAATTTAGTATATGCTTTTCAATATCCTCAGTTCCATTTTTGTGACAACTGTATTGATTTCAAGATAATAATATTATTAATGTTTTCTAGATGTTATGTTTTTGATAACGTTGTGTAATAAACATAGCAAAAAGCAGTAATATTGTTTGACTAGTCGTGTAATTCATCATGTATATCTTCATCTACAAGAAAAGATATTTTCTTATCCGGAAATGTGAAAAAAAATCACATTTTCCCACAGACTCCCATCGTTAACAACTGTTTTTTAAGCGACCTGCAAGCGAAGTTGGTGACAAACATTTTTTCCATTAATTCGTTTCTTATTTAGTAAGGAGTAGTCCCTGAAAGCGTCATGAAAAAACTAAGTGCCATTTTTTATTGAACAGCATTCTTTAAGATGTCAAGTACCTTCCACAATAAAGATGGACAAGGCCATGAGCATTTTCTAATGTATGCATGCTTTTACTATCATGCGAATTGTAATACATGTATAGGCCTACTCATTTCGGGCTGAAAAAACATAATTTAATTGAATGACTTCGTGCTACAGTCATTGACAATAATGACAGTTGATTTAAATAGCCATACATGATATTGAAACATTATGCTAAATAGAATGACGAAGATTTGCAATCGATTGAAAAATGATATAAAAACGTAATGAAGTTTATGGTTTCTATGCTACTTATGAATTTGATCTAGATATTTGTGTAATATTTCATGTCAAATGAAACGTACCGATATTGCGGAATTTTGGCAATAAAATTTGTAAACAAAAAAAATTGAGGTCGATGCCTGAGGAGACGAGACTCTGCGGAGATTGAGTCCACTTTAATAGGCATCCTGTCGAGATTATTCACAATCCACATATTGCTAATTTGTATTTATTTCATACTTATCTTGATTATTATCTTCTTAACGATATATCAACACTGTTTATGCACTGATTTTGTTTTCGGTGTTAGGCACACTGCTGCCAAGTGTTGCAGACAACGTCTTTAACCAACCAGATCGCACCATTTAGGTCACGTGACCAAGTCGAATTCAATTCGCCTCGACTGAATTGCACCCCTGAATTACACGGCAGTATCTGAACACGTGTGTAATAATTAATCAATATTGCACATAACAGACTATTTCAACTGGAGACACATGGATCAATAAATATCACCAAGAGGCTAATGTACAAGGGTCTGAACTCTTCGGCATAAAGTTTTAAATCATTGCATTAGCATATCAAAACTGCCAATATCCAGCGCTTTCTGCAGTATTTGAATCAATATCTATTTTCTATTCCAACCATGCACTAAGCTAATATTGATTGTGTTATTTTTGTATATGTTCATTACTAAGCCAATGGAAATGCCAGGGGAATAGGTGGCTTTTGTACACAGTGTTGGAAATGTATCCCTTGAACACACTGAGTAGATCCAACTGAGTTCTAACGCACAGGAAAACCAATAATTTGTTCTTTATTGGAATCATGAAGGGAAAGGCAATCAATCATGAATTTGGGTCAACCATCCAGACAGGCTATTTGTGAATACTGACGAAACCTGTGACTCAATCTGTAGCTTAACTTATCAACTCATTACTATAACAACATAATTCATATAACAACAAATTATAATGGGCAACGTTGAAGAAAATTTCGCATATTACTGATTAGTTCGAAAATTACTACTATATTATTTGAGGGATACAGCGTTAAATCCTGACCGATTTGCCTCCCGATTGCCCCCCCCCCCCGATTTTGGTCTCCCGATGAATCCTAGGATTTAATTTCCAATCCTGGTTTATGTTATTTCAAAAACATAAACCAGGATTTGAAATGAAGTCATAGAATTCATCAGCAGACCAAAATCGGGGGGCAATCGGGGGCCAAATCGGCTGTGTGTGGGCAGGGTTTTAATGACCCAGGTAGACTGATGCCTGAAACATGCAAGGGAGTGGCGGTTTCTTTAAATCAAGAGGAGTGCATACTAATATTTAAAGATATGTGTCATAATGTGGCAGGGTAAGCACTTGCTAACAGTCATCTTATATTTCAAAGTCCTGCTTCATCCCACTCATTTCCTTGATGGGTGACAATCCTGTAGGTAATCTTTAGCCATTATGGAAACCTTCTCTCTATGTAAAAGACAGCAATCAAATAATAGATCCCGTCTGAGCTCCTGCCTTGTTTTACAAGTAAGGTATGTGGGAGGAGGTGAAAAGGGATTCTGTAATGTATGTAGGAGTTCACATCTGACAACTGTCTGGGGAAACATTTATAATTGAGTGTATCCACATGTCAAACACGACCTCTTTAGGAAGCAACGTTTAAAAACGTCTTTCAACATAATACAAAAGCTCGAATCGTCAATTAATACAGAGCCTGCATAGTTCCACTTATTAGGATTAATTAAAGAACACTCAGCTCATGCTTTCTATGATAGATTTACATATTATATTGTGGAGATTGGAGAAAGGATAATCCAGTCAGTAGTGCTATATATTACAGGTGAATGTTAATATTTACCTTGTTAGAAAATATCAGTTCGGTGTGTATATTATGTACTAGAAGCTTATTCCATTACATTTTTCACAACTATATAGGCAAGCAATTCGATCCTGGAAAACATCAATTCAGTTTCTTCTTCACCGATATGAAGGTGAGGAAATGTGTGCATGTGGCAGAATGGGAAACCCCGTCCGTTGAGAAATCCTCTATGATGGGACTAATAAAAGAAACAACTTATCACATTATCATGTGCGCGATCCCCAGAGGAGAAAGCTATGGCGAAAGGATCTCCCTCTGACAAGGACCAAGTCAATGGAAGCCCGGGCCTTTATTCTACGTCCTAGTCAGAAGAAAACTCAGACCCTCTGAGATTTGACTGTTGAAGCAAGATAACATACAAATCTACAGATCTGTCTGTAAAGACATAGCCAGAACCTTGAGCTGAAACGGACTCCTCAGCTGGAGAGATAGGTAGTTATAAGTGGTAACTTTCCAACTGAATATTGGGTGTACACAAAAGTAGAAATAAAAGGGAGAAATTGTTTGCAGCAAAGATGTAAAAAGAAGAGTATCTTTGAGGAAATGGATGGTAAAAGGCAGTGCCATTTCCACGTAATTTTGAGTTGACTAGATTTCAAAACCTTAATCAACGGGTGAAGAATCACTCGGTACTCATCCAAAAATAATTGCAGGAATGAGTTGCTTGGGAAGGCGACCAGGAACAGATTCCTTTTTGTATTTTATTTATTCTGATGCAGAAGAAAATCTGCCTACCCACCTTAAAGTTGTAACGTAACGTAACATAAAACTCCCTTTTGTTTCGTTTTATAAATATAGGATATAATGTATTTGTTTCAGCAAATACCTTATCTTATAATGTTGATTTTCTTAAAACTTCCATTAAGGATTATGAACAGGATGTCTCTTCGTCTTCGTTTTCGTTTTCAACAAATATGTTGGACAATGGGAAAATGTACTACTTTAATACAACAATTTAAACACTCGCGGAACAAAGGAATTCTTGATTGTTTCCTTTGCAATCATTTCTTTCCTTTTATCTCAAAAGTCATTTATCCAAATGAGTTAAAAGCAGTTTATGGAAAACTCATATTGGATGGATGACGGGTCCAAACTAAGCAGAGTTAGTTATTAAGAACCTATACAATCTAAGATATGAATTTAAATTTATTCAAAGTTGAAATATGAACACTGTTGTAATAGGACCGTGGGAGATTAAAGTCGAGTTTAACACAGTACTAGGTTGCCTAGGCAAAATGTTAACCACATATATAATATAACCATAAGATTCATCCCAAATTTTCCCACGAGGCTGTTGTGTTGCTATGTTTTGCGTTCAGCTACATTTACATAAACGGTTGATTAGATATCGTACTATTCCGAGGGAATACCCCATTGTGTCCCTTCCATTAACATGCGTTAGCCATACATCATAATATGATACCCTTGGGATAAAGTTACTGTCCAACAACCCCATTATACATTGTTACATCAAATATCCTCAAAGGGAGCCATTTGCATGGGGAGATTGAGTGGGAACTTTATGTATCGGAATACCTGCACAGCATCAACCCATGAGAGCACCATTCATCCAGGGACATGCACGCGGGCTATTCTAATGAGGGACCGAGCGAGATGAAGAGGGAGGAAGGTAGTAAGGAGGAAGAAGAGGACGTTTTAGAGAGGAAAAAGGGAAAGAAAGACTTTACCCACCATTTAATCACGGCCATGGACTCATGCCACGGCGCTCAAGACCTTTGTACTGGCTCTGCTAGCCTTATTGAGATGGCTAACATCATTATATGACTGTATCGTGCCAGAATGACGAGGTTGGAATCAAAAGATCACCTTTGTGGTGACACATATGGAGTAGCAGATGCCACCACTATGTGCGACACAGTGCCGGTGGGTGCGTGTGGAGACTAGCTCCATTGACCAGCCAGTGTCCTCTTCCCGACAGAAGTCACCTGATAGATCACTCGTCCATATAGCTAGACAGTTCAACAAAAGTCCGGCCAAGAGCATTGATTGATTTTTCAATGTAGAGCCATGAAAATAAACACCAACTAAGTACGCGGACTGAAGTAATACTAAGCCAAGGCAAAGCCTTTGTGGACATTGTTTGATAGGTATTGGTTCATGAGCCTATCAAATATTGAAGTAGGATTGAATTACCGTACGATATGATTCCTGTATAGACTATCCTGAATAGGAAAAACGAGTTATTTTATAATGGGTATCAGCTTGCAATGGCATCCCCTGTGATAAGGATTCCTACTTCTCAATATGCAGTACATTCCATTTGCACATTTGCTCATATCGAAACCGATCCACTTTCGCCAATGTAATGGAACTAATCGCATCAAGGAGCAAAAACTACTCGAATCATTTAAGCGAGAAATCTGGACGTGGGGATTAACAGGGAAAAGAGTTTAAATGGGAAGTGGGCGTTTTATTGAATAAGATAGTGCTATCAATTGAATAAATTGGAGAAAGTAGCAAAAATCTGGTGATGAAAATGAGTATTCAGGAATTGAACCAATTCAAATAGAATTGAACAATTGCATGTTCCACTATGAAGACCTATGTGTACTCATTTCAAAGCTTTAGATATGCAAGCAACGCCCCATTAAATTAGGCTATTCGGGCGCTTTGCAATTGCACAATACACTGTCCCGCGCACCGTACCCGCGCGATACGAAATTGGATACGAAATTCTTGTCCCCACTTTTGATACGAAATTTTTCGTTTCAGCGTATTCGCGCGGCGTTTTTCGTACCTGCGACGGGTAAATAATAACCTGGGAATGCTAAAGGATTAGGATTAGGCTGGCCGGCCAGTGCCAGACAAGCTGGCGTGACCATTAGTGCATGACGGCCACTAGTGTAGAACCACTGATGCCAAACAGAGTAAAAAAACTCACCCATGCTTGGGTTTGATCTAGCAACCTTAGGATTCACAAGCGAGCATCCTAACCACTACACCACAGAAACAGCTGTGAGAAAGACCTCAAGGAATCAGTCTGGATGATAAAAGTGTGTGTGAGAGAGAGGGAGAGAGAGAGAAACAGAGACAAGGACAGAAAGAGAAGGAGGGGAGAGGCAGACAGGAGGATTGCAATTGAAAGAAAGTAAGAAAGAGATGGGCGGGAAAGGAGAGGAAGAGCAGGGAATGTTTTTTTTTTCATGAATATATATTACCTCTCTACCTTACTAAAACTAGACCTCCTCACACATAATCCTTCAACATTATGTGATTCGAAGCTATTATTTTTCACATCTTCTCAGTTTAACACTGAATCTCCCAATGGTACAGTCCAAACAAGTGTTAACTCATCTTACAAATTAATATTTTGACACCATAAAGTAATATTAAGCCTTTGCTATTATGCTATATCCCTGTAACATAGAAATCGTCAATAGTATGGTACAAACAACTAAGAAGTCTCTCTCACAGTAAGAGGTTATCTTCTACCTTGTCTTTTACCTTTTTGCTTACTTGTTATCATATGTATATAGTTATCCTTTAACCCAAGCTGGGTTCCACCGGAATATCCTACTCCTCTTGGAGGTGATGTACCCAGTGAAAATAAAATCTTTAAAAAAAAATATATCCAGGTATATGAGCGATGAGAATATAAAAAAAAACTCAACAATATTTCTTTCTGCTTTAGATAGCTCATAACTCCCTCAAAATGCGTCCGATCTGAATATAAAAATTATCCCCGAATCCCATGAATGTCAGGAAGACAGCCATGTTTTCAGATTTATAATCAGGCTATTACTTTCTTCGTAAATAATTATTTTCGTCAGCCGCATCAAGTCGTTCGAATTGATATAAAATGTATTTTATATTCCATCCTATATTCCATCCTGATGAAGGTATAATGAATAAGAAATACAAAACAATATAATGAGTACACTATAAAACGGTTTTAGCTGTACCTCACTTTCCATTGTGATGGGATTCTTGAAGGTGTTAAAGCATTGCTAAGAGTTTGTGCGTCAACATTATGGTGTTACCCAGGGAGGGGATTCGCACTAGACTGACACCTCCACCTCTTGACTCTTGTTTTAGGTTAAAACAATATTCAATAAGTTTCACCTTATAGGTAAGCTTCCAAAATCCAAAACTCAATACGAAAAACGGAGCGCGAATACGGAGCATATCATATTTCGTCTCCGTGATTCAAACCACCGTTTTTCGTATCATAAGTTCAGGCAATTTCGTCACCACAGTTCACCAGTAGCGTTTGCGGTGCTCGGTAGACAAAAATCGTCACACTGAAGACGAAAAAGCTCGCCGCTCCGTATCGCCCGGGTACGGAGCGCGGGAGAGTGTACTATCGTTCCCTCTTAAAATAAATTACCTGTGTAGATTCACATTTCTTTCTCCTCTTGGATTAGATATTAATTCCCGGTACAAAAGTTGTGTGAGTCCTTTATGACCCAAGAATCTGTCATAAATGTTTTTATGATTTATGGCGAAAGTATTTGTTGTTAACGGGGGAAGGTAGTTTACCTGACATTTGTAGCTGTCTCCCTCCCCCCAGGGAATTCTATTTCTTGGGACTGACTCATGAAACATGAAGACACAAAGCCTTGAAGGACGTCCCCACTCCCTTGAAGAACGATATGGGCACTCTGCCTCTGCCAAAAACACAACCATGAGCCTGCATGTTTAAAAGCCATTCATTTTTAGAAAACATTTGCCCCAAACCCTGCGTTAGAAAATATGTATTTTGGGAGATCCCAATGGAATTCGCGCGCTTAAACCCGAAACCCGATAGAAAAAAAGTTGTTTAGAAGATGTTGATCAAAGTGTTCGTGTTGTTTGTAAGGCCTGGCGTAACACATCTTGACCTGTTCAAGTTTCTGGTTCGGTTGCTTTGTTCCCGAATTATTCCCTTGCGTCCTTGAAGGTACATTAGCCTACATAATTAAGAAATGCATTTGCCTTTGTGGTGCGGAAACTATAGCGTTCAGAAGTAATATATTAATATAATGGGTCGGGTCGCCTACACAGAAACATGCAATTCTCTCAGATTTATATCTTGATTGAATAATCGGGCAATTTAACTATAAAAGCCCTAATTATCAAATGCAAATAGACCCGTCCATAGAGACTTGCTATGTCTTCCATGAAACGATGAAGCAAGTTCCTAACCATGATCGTATGAATATATTTAACAAAAGGACCTGACCCACATAATTGGATATATCAAAGGGCCTTAATTTCAACAATGTTCTGACAAGGTTATCATTTTTTCGTTAAAAAAAACTCACTTTCTAAAAATCGCGAGGGTTCTGAACTCACTAAGTTGAGTTCGCTATATATTTCAAAAGGTGTCAAAACGATGCCACACCCCAAGTGGCCCAGGTGAGCGAAATGGGGGTGTCAGATATATATAGGTGTCAAATGTTAGACATATTTGTATTATGTCGCAAGCTTATCACATGGGTAGTGGATTCACAGGGGCCTGTTATTTTGTATTTAAAGATTTTTATTCAGCAAAGACTTATGAGTGGTACATTTTTCCCAGTCCAGGCTGCCGACACAATTATGAACGTTAAAGAAAAGCTATACAAATATTCTAGTACATATGGCAATTTGAACTTACTACAGAAAACCCAATGCAGAGTATACACAAGGTTGTTAATGTTAAATATTAGAGACGCAGAGGGTTTATCAAACGTCAGCATTAAATCCTTTAGATTAACTTGCTAGAGATGTGGGTTTCCCGTGGGTGGCGGGAGGATCTTAGTCAGCTCATAATTATTCGGATCAGCATTGTAAGTTTCCAGCGACCGATAATAGAAGTTAATAGGACAGTCAACCCGTCCATAAAGAGAGATATATCAGCACACACACAGAAAACTATAAATGTACCCATAACGGTAATGTGGGATACTCATAAATATAATATGCATGATATTGTATGGCATTTCATGAGCTTGCACTGAGCTAGCCGACCTGTTGGGGCAGTATCCTCTAGGCCAGTTCAGATGGATGGTTTATGCAGAGCCATCACATCAGTTTACTGTGCTTAAATTTCTTTTTAACTGTGAAGTATATACTTCATTTCAGACTTTCATTACACCGAATCTTATTTATTCACGTCAAACGTCTTTTAACTTGTGATTGTTATTTGTTAGCGGAACCCATAACTTTCTGTAAAACAGGAGCTTCCTTATTGATATTTGAGCAATATTGCATAGAAGAAATCTATCAATAAGATCTCAAGTTTACTCTTATTTGACTAGTTGTATCGTGACACATTCCAATAAATCCCCTTTCCTCGTGTGTGCCTTGTTAACTCCATTCTCTCTTGTTACTTATATTTTTCGTGTATTAAAATGTTAAAACTAAATGCAGTGCTTGCAATATTTGCGTAGGTACACTATCATGACAGAGCTCATCTCAATAACCTCAGGCTCTGTCGTCAGAGCCTAACGCCTTTAAGATGTGTCCGATCCTTCCTTCCGTATTAGTTATGACTTGAATATGGACCTAGAGCCGATCCACACTCCTCCTTTGTATCCTCTACTATCATTGACTCTGTCTACATCTATATAGTGTGGCAAATGGTATTGCCGTACATTATTGCCATTGCTGGATCTTACATTAACACAGCGGTCAATTAATCATTCATGGAACATTGAAAGCATTTCATAAACCCGTCTGGTTCCATCGAGGATTGCAGATATGCATTTCAGCCCAGGAATTATAAGACATATTGTCCTCCTTGGTTCTTATAAAAGAAACCAATTTTCAGGAAATATTAATCACTTGTATAGAGTTACAGTCAATTCATCTTAAGTTTTATAGGTGCAGCCAGAACAGAGAGCTATCATTTCTTTGAAAGCGAATCTATAGCTAAAGAAAACGCCGCACTTCATCATGGATTAGTACCCTATCGAGGTGACATATATCCCCCTTGGGAGTCATTTCTGAAAATCATAAAAGAAAAGCCTGACAGGTTCGGCGAGGTTCATTAGCATTTAATTCCAGCAAATATCATATCCCGAAATGCATATGGACAGGAGGAATTCAATTTTAGGCCCCCGGTCTTCATTTTAATTACCTGCTAATACCGGAGACTTCCTACAGCATACAATAGGTGCATTTAAGAAAGAATTGCTCTCATATCTTCCCCCGAAGACTTTCGCATTGCTTGCCTGTCGTATTGCAAGCTTATACAAATCAGTCACATTTATTTGGCATTCTATGGAATTTGATATGGACTGCTGGAGAATAGCGTAGGGAAGTTCCTGAAATCTTCTTTTGTAATGCCAATCAAAAGTAGAGTGTTTTTTGTCCAGATATCGTTCTCTCTTGAATATTCCAAGAGTTGGTTGTCATGCAGGATTATGAAGCCATATCTGTTGCAGATAGTGTCGCTTACTGGTATTCCTCTGACAAACAAATCGCTAGCATCATTTTTTTAAAGTAAAACTGCTCGAGGTATATATGACGATATTGCTAGGAGATTGAAAATAGATGCTCGCAGCTGTATTAAAGCCGAAACACAATATAGGAATCCAAAGATTTTTTTTTGCAAATAACAGAAACATTATAGTCATAGGAGTACTTGTGCAGCATATTTTAGTGATCGTTATCATTATTTACCAACAAAACCATAAGAAAATAAGTCACCTCATCTCTTACAAGGAGACAGACATATTGGTGACCAACAGCCACTGGTGGTAATTCATGTTTATTGATGACGTCACTGAACCACTAGGTGTGACTGGTCACTCCACTCAGCACATAGGCCTATATGTAAACAAACTTTGAACTTACAACTGCTTAGTTTAAAGCATTGATATATACATAATTATATGATTTATATACAGAGAGAACGTTTGGATATTCATATTAGTATATATACAAATTATAAATATCCTTAATTCACCCAAGAGGCCCCTAATTTGTGCATGCAAACCTCTCCCTCCTACTCAGAAACTGAACGCCATACGCATAATAATGGCGGCGACGGCGGCAATGTTTTGACACTTTCACTCCTCTCCCCTGCCTACCCTAACCCCCATTAGCTTTAACACCTTCCCCAGCATTTGTTTATGGGTTATTCAGACTCAAAGGCAACCTGTTGTGCAATGCTTGTCATTTTTTTATACAAACAACTGGCTTAAATCAATTGAAAAATGTCCAAGACAGGGGTAAAGGCCTGTGCCTCGTTCTGAGTTGTGGTTCATATACGTCATCAGAGGTCACATGACTTACAGCAATGGCGGCCTCCATACAAGTTGTCTGCTATAATTAATTCCATGTAAAATAGCTCACCACTTCTTTAACAGATGAGAATTACATAAAATACATAGATGAGGTTGTTGGATACGATTTCCTAGCCTAGAAAATGTAAACATGATTTCCTATGAAGTTTCGACTTTAACCGGCATACATCTACGTTTCTTAGAAGAGGGCCAAATAACCTATAGCGACTGGCGACTGAATAACAAACAATGAAGTGAAATCTATACCTGCCTATGTTATATTATCAGCAATGTCTCTACCATTAAGACACACATATAATGTGTAAATCATAGGTTTAATTATATTATATATAGTGTGGTCATTAAGGTAAGATCTTCCCACAACCGAGGGATCCCCTGATTCTAGAGCAAATCATTAGGCTAGTAGTCTCCATCCAGAAGAGTCTTTAATCCTTCCTGCAACAATCACAAGACACCTGTGGCTTCTCATTAAAACACTCAAATATCGTGTTTGGCTGAAATAAAGCCGCAATATTCTCGAACTCCCAAGCCACTCATTTTCTTGGATAATTGCCAAGGGGAAGGCCAGGAAAATCTGTGTTAATTTGATTAATCGGGGGTATATCTTCCTTGAACCAAATGCCAAAAGTATTGCTTTAGCAATGCGGTAGCTTCAGAAGAAATACGCTTGCGGGGAAATATATGTGCATAGCATGTGACATTTAATCATTAGCAAAAACTGAGCATCTCAGAGGAGCTTAAGTTGATCCCTGAAGACCACTAGTTGCCTTGCGTCATGCTAGCCCCCGCACAGGGCCGAGGCCCATCAGTTCTCTCCGGCAAGGTTGTGTTCCCATTCCCTTACGAGCCGCGCCATGTATGCAAATGTTCTTCTCAGTCTCTCGGCTTATTTTTTTCCCTTAAAAAACAGCCAGCTTTAAAAAGTTTAAATGCAAATAAAATCCATTAAGACTGAAGTGGTGCCCATGACAGGAGGAGATTGAACTGGGTGTGTGGGGCAATTAAATTAGCAATTCAAAGATGTAATTGAATGTTTTCCCATAGTGGTGTGTCCAACTTAGGTGGTATGGAAGTTGTTCAGGACCTAACGTAAGTAATCCATTTGGATTTTAACTTGTATCAAAATCAATTGTCTGGGAAAATCCGTTCAAAAATGAACTCATCAATTTATTTGAAATGAAATCCACCCACTTAGCTTCGACTAAATGCGTTGAGGTTAATGGAAATCATAAAAACGTACATCAGTGATTTTAGAGTTAAATCAATTTGAATTATTTTATACTGTATCCACAGTGGCCTTTTAAATAGGAACAAGAATCAGTTACAGTCAAAAGTTTACATTTATTTTTCCCTTTTTTTCAGAAGTGACGACTGGTGTCCATATAATTTAACAAATTTGCGCGATTGATGTCAGTTAAATCTACAGTACGGTCAAGTTGCAGTTATTGTCTGATACTGTCAATTAAATCATTTGAATATTTCTTTTATACGTATCTCAAATCCAAGTGGGATACAAGATGCAATTAATGATTGACAGGTATGTGGTACAAACATAAACGATTGAATAATAATCGATCGTAAACACGACATAACACAATCGGGTAGGGTTGGAAGTTCTTGTGACGAAATTCCATAGCATCACTCCCTACCCTCCCACCCCCCCTCCCACCCCCCGGATAATGATGTCTGTCTTTCACATGCTTAACTGTTTTATTGACCATGATGGTATATTCCTGTTAGCGATTAAATATATTTGGAAAATAAACGGGCCTTTGCTTTAAGCTTACAATGGTATAGGTTATCGGTCATACATGTGTGAAAAAAAATCCTAAAGATGTGATAAGTTGTATTCAACAAAACCGGACAGCAGCAAATAAAGTTGATTGCACCAGCTGTTGTCGGACAACTGGTAAACTCCAGCATAGGGCTTTCTTTAAGTATTCTGTCTTTATATCCATCGAGCCATTCTTGTCCCTTTACTCGGACAGGGCTGTGCAATAAAATACTACGATCGATTGATGCTAAGAATTACCTTTTCACACCAAATGCTTATATTGGTGAATGCATTTGTTCATGTAAGAACTACAAATGTATTATTAAATGTTTACCTTTTATTGGCGTTGTCTGTAGACCCAGGTCGAGTGATTCCTTCCAATTTGTTGCCGACGTGCTTCAGAATTGCTCGGTAAACTTCGGGTAAATCCGCCAGTATCCACACAACGGCACGTCCAACTCGAAAGGTCACGCAGCCAAGGGACTCCTGAAGGAACAGAAGTTTATAATATTTATGTTTTCCTAAATGGTCCTCTCCTACAAGGTATCGCTGCTGTCTTTTAAAGTTTAAAAGCTGCCCAACATATTCGGATACTAATGTAATGTTGCACAGGAGTGATGCAATATAACGGTAACCTCGCTAAGCCTAAAGCTCACCTGCTATCAATCCCTGCATGCTTCGGGACATGGAGTTTGAGTATTAATTAGACCATGGGTGGATAAGTGGAAGAGGAGTGGGTGAACTAGTAGCTAGTGGGTGGGCGTTCACGCCATCGGGGCGTGTTCTATAGGGATTATCATGAATACATTGTCTTTGATAGGTTGGCTTAATTCTCGCCGTGATCGCGGCATGTGAATCCTCACTCACGTCCGCTCGTGAGTTTGCACTTCGGCAAGTTTCTCCGATGTGTCCTATCCAATTTTCAAACGATGAAGAAAATTAGAATACAGTATCTTCCCATAATTGATTCTGACTCTGTCGGAATAGGAGCATGCATAAAGATCTATTATTTCGTCTGGATAAGGTCGAAGTTGAAATACAGCGAAGGTAGTTCCTCTGAGATTTCATGCCCCATCAAGTCCTTGGTTACATTATGGCAGAAGAACAAAGTCAATGTTCTACCAGCCGTCCACTCTATGCATGATCTGTCCTTGAAACATCATTTTTCTCCATAGCCCGCCTATCCACAGCACAGCTGCAGCATAGACAATGGACTCCCAAACCAAACATCCCGTCCCAAGAGATTAACTTATGATAATCCAACTTTTATACACCGAACCTCTGGGATTTGCCCCGACCAATAGGAAGCGCCCACCTGCCCACGTGACAAATATGCTCATACGCATGCGTGAACTCAGTGCGAGGGCGGTGAGGCGTTAAGAATGGTCTGCGCATGTCCACCGGTTTATTGCATCCGGAAATGTGATCAGAGCATGCGCATCATGAAGCACGTGTGATTGTGCGCCGGTTGACATACACCGAGATACATCATCTCACTGTTTATCTATCAATAATCGATGTGATAATGTGTGAGGATGGTACAAACCAGAAATCACTCCAAAGCAAGAATGATTTGAGGCCAATCGTATGTTATGCGAGTATTAGACGCTACAATAAGCAATCGATACAGGGTTCTTGTCAAATTAAAAAGATGAAAATGGCAAGAATAGTAGTTATATTTCACTTATTTGACCTCACATAGTGGCCACTGTCAGGGGCCGTTGAACCATCAACTCGATTTCTAACATAATTTATTAATGTAGCGGATGATGTCTACATTTCCATGCATGACCCGATCCAGTATACACCAATGATTTGCTCACCTGTCCATGGTGCTTTATCAATCAGTGTAAGACAACATTAAATTTGCTTGGATAGAACCATGCTATGGTGCATGACTTGCATTGGGTCCTACAATACACTGGTAAGTATTGACCTGGCTTTCATTTTTAAATTCCAAATAGTTAATACAAAGCGGGTGGGATACATGCCAATTAAGAACAAGTAGAAAACAAAAAAGTAGCTTTAAATATGCCTCAGACAGTTAGGGATAATATGCAGGGAAGAACAGAGCACCGAGTCGATGCAAAGATTAATAAACAATTCAGAGAACAATAGAGTAGAAAAGCTCCATGTAGTTAGTGATTATAACTTGAAGGGATTAAGACGGTGGCTGTAATTGAATGAGGCAATTAGAGGAGATACATTTGAAGGAGGGAACAGATATGAAGATCTAAAACAAAGCGTATAAAAACAAATTGGAGGAGGAGGTCGTGGGGGGGGGGGGCTGAAGAGACAGATTGGGGACTGGCGCTCTAATGAAGCGATGGTAACATCCTACCCACGCCTCAACCCCCCCCCCCCCCCACACCCACCCACCTTCCCCCATCCCCCATCCCCCCACCCCCACCCAAACAAACAAACACACATACACTCGGCTGTGGTAACATAATGGTAGGCGATGCAACGCATTGCCACACACTCACACACATCTCTAACCGATTCATAGCAAATCTGACAACAAATCCTAATCGCCCACACATTCTAAGACAGCAATTATCGCCTTATTGACCGCTATTTACGTGCCATTGTCAAATAATACTAATTCATCGCTGATTGATAATGAATTGCATCAAATACCATGAGTCAAACTGCAGAGAGAGCCTCGGTCGGAGGTCCCACGTGTACATCCCACTCTCGAGGGAAGGTTTCCAGTTGGCCTATCTTAATTAACCATTGCGATTCAATGCACATAGGCAGATGTCACACTGATCAAGTAGGCATATGGGAATGAAGACAACATGAAACATTTTCAGAAGCGATGAGCTGAGGAATAAATATAAACCAAGGGCATTGGCAGCGGGTCAAAGATAAAATGGGATGTCCTTGCAACACTGTCAGTTTAAAATACGAAAATTCTGCTTCGGGGCAACAACCTACACGCCAGATTATTTATTTACAATTCAAAACTGTTTTTGAGATGAGCGATTGGGTCCCTTAAAATCATTGTTAATCGCAAATAAAATCAAAGAATCAATACAGTAGATTGATTTACATTTAACATTTTAATACTGAATGGCTCAAAGGTTGTTTATGTTCTGTCTGAGACCTCAGAATAATAGATTTGACACGCTCTTATTTCAACATTAGATTTAACTTCCCCCCATCAGGATGGGGCCATTGACCGGTCATTGACACGGACATAATGTGTAATGGTGATGAAGAGATCGGATGGAATTGGAGAAAATCGTTATTGCATGCCATCTTCCTCATTTTGTATGATGGCGAGAAACACAAAATAAAAGAAAATTACACAATTTAATACTATTTATTGGTAACAATTCATTTAGATGACTTTACTTTCAGAAATGGAATACGTAAACCTACACTCCGGATATAAACGTTTGAATGGAAAACTAGAAAGCTTTAACCTCTATAGAGATTCCAGCGGCTTAATCAGCAATAAGCACCTGCATGCGTTTTGTGCAGGTGGATCGAATGGACGTGAAAAATGAAAATTCCTCGTTACTTCAGGAAGAATAATCAATGAATGAAAGTTGGACCTAAAAATACGATTTACTAATAGTATTCCCAGACTTTACGTAAGGGTCTAGTCCACTAAGCCGATTCTCATGCGATTTTGCACCACAGAGGACTATTTTGCACTAAATTATGTGAGAATCCCGTGAGAATCGCCTTAGTAGACTAGGCTCTTTAGATAGGGATATGATGATATGAGAGGTGTCAGTGATATGCCTATTGACACAGTGGGGTAGGAGTTATCTTTTATATATTTAATATATCAATACTTCTCTAAGTACTACTTCGCCTCCCCCAAACTACGTGTTAGAGGTCTCGTTTGAAGTGGCACCTCTTCTTTCCTCATCTCTTTTGTTGGTACCTTTTTTAGTAGTGTTTGTCACGAGATGAAAGGTGACGTGCATTAAATGTATTATATGCACCCATCTGTTTAATCCCATCCCAGTTCGTACGGAGAAGATGCAGGGGTAATGACCAAAGGGATGGGGTGAGTGCAGAAACAGGATACGAAAGGGAAGATGGGGGTAGAAATGGGCAATATGAGCATCTATAGGCTAATACCGGGCCACAATGTCATGGCGGCGATAAGCGATACTTTAAACTTGCACCGATCTGTTGACCGGAAGTTTGTTTAAATTGCCATGGACCTAGCATTGCGAGTGTAAATAGTCCCTCTTCACATAGACCCCTCCCCCATTATAGGGTTTAAACCTCTAGTAGTGGTTGACTGCTTGTATTTCTTATATAAATGCGTATAATATACGCATTTAATATATAATATATTTGATATATACGATATATAATATATATAATATATACGATGTATATAATTGCAAAATGTCCTATCATTGATCATATTATGACCAATACAAAGACTTCAGGCAGCGTTGAGGAGGAGAAATAATAACAGAACTATTACAGAACTATTAAAACGTATTATTACTATAATTCATTCAGAAGTCTGAGATATATCTCATACAACATTGTACAAACATACCAATGCGTGCAGTACATGATCAGGTAGAAAAAGGGTAAAGAAGTAGTAAAAATAGTACCGTATTGTAATTAGCTCCCCCTTTTGTATTCAAACACAACATGTGCACAGATATGGACAATAAGTAAACGTTGCAGCGTGCGCGCACAATGTATATATTTTAAGACACTATTGCATGCATGCAGTCTATACCGAGATCTAAGTAGTATAGGAAAATATGTATTTGTCTAAGGCACAACACATAGATTATAAAAACAGATAACTACAGAATATAAAAATAAATCGACAAGGTAAATTGTTGCATGAAATTTTGTTGGATAAATACATCATGGGTTAAAGAAATCCATATGGAACTTATTGATACTATATAACCTAAAGTGTACCTGAGCATTACATTGTCACGTCAATCCTTTCAAAGGTAAAAAGACAATCCTTCCAAAGGTCATTTTCCTTATTTGAAGTCGAATCAGCAGAAGGAACACAAGCGCCGGTGAGTGTTAATATATGAAACCACATTAACAAAGGACTTCGGCTGGAAACCAAAATATAATTGTGAACTTTTAGAAAGCGCTACAGCCAAATGTTCCGGGTGAAATCCTCAGATCTTTGGTCAAAGGAATTTCTTATTACCCAATGGCACGACTTTAACAGTTATTGAAGCAATATTTATCAGGATTGAAATTTCAATCACAGTGAAATAGGCATGTTGACCAAAGTGATTACCTAACGCTAATGTCTTTTCAAAAGTAGTGTCAATTCTTTTTTCTATCAACTCAACTTTCGCTTTCTAAAATCGATTTCATTCGTTAATGTGTTGGTTAGAAGATCAGAAACAAGCAGTTTCTTCTTCTTTGAAAATAAAATAAATGATCTGTCACGAAAGTTTTGCACAACCGCTCTTGATTTTATAACTAAACGTGACTTACTTTACGATTATTATTCAGATTTCTGGTAGCACCGTGAAGTAAAAATAAAACGTCATGGTGTCGTCGTGGGTGTTATTGAGGCCGTGCAAGTAAAATCCTCTCCGTAGCACCACGAGCCCAGTTCTTAATAACAAGTAGGATTGCTGATGATGTCTCACACAATCTTCTGTCAGTCATATTTTACACATGTCTATACCTCGGAGATATCCAGATATGATAAAAGCACCTCGCTTGAAATTATGTATTCGGAATTAACCCGACTGAACTTATAAGCATGTCACACATATTCCCTGTTAATTATTGAATATATCTATAAGGAAGATGGCAATCAAGTATCTTGGCTTGATCGATATATATTCATGAGTTGCAATACTATTCACTTCCTCAAGCAAATAGAGAAACTTTCCTTTACAGAGGGTTAAGAACACAAGGAGCAGGTGGAAAGCAAACTACTGAGAGACAGATATGTTTTCTTGACATACAAGGAGCTGCTGTACCAGAGAGGTACATTGCCTATTCTTTTCCCTCTGTACCTCATATCTAAAGCGGGCTTTCAAGATGGGATATATGAGATTCCCCTGAAAGCATAAGCAAGCATGAAAAGAAATGTAGATAATGGATGTATCATGCTTTGAATGTGTTTTTACCTGCCCGTATGTATATATACGTATACACTATATATAAAAGGGTTAGGCCAATTGCGATCCCTTTCCTAAGTGAGGGGGTTTGGGGGCTTGACAACCTTTTGAGTGTTGTCAACGTGACTGAGTTTCGACCCCAGAATCATCCACATCTTGGAATGTCATACGCTTCTATTGATTGCTAACGTACATATAATATACCCGTGAACGTGTGTTTACGTTGAGAGAGTGGGTAAAGATTGCCATGATAGATGATCATGTTAAACCACAACTTTGGTCTTATTGACGCTTGCTCAGCCCTATCTCAATTATCGACCTAGGAAACTAGGGTTACTATGCTACCCGCCATTAGTCAACATCTGTCGTCTGCCTGACAACTTCGACCAATGTCAGCTTGAATAACGCGATAAATCCTCGACCGGCGCTTAAAATGACCACAATAAAGAAGATGGAATCAATAGGACTGATGATCGGTCAATGTGAGCTGAGGTGTGATTTTTTCCCCGGCAGCTTTTTTGGCGGGAAAGACAACGCTAGGGAAGGAATAAAATGCTCCCAGACGACAAATGTTTAACCAGTGTAAACAAAACAAGAGCCACGTGGCAGGAGATACAGGATTTGATCACGTGAGGTGTGGATAGAGACGCCTGGCGGATCAATACATGCCCGCAGTCCTTTATAAAGGTCGATCCTCGCTTACAGCTGACATACACGCCATGCTAAATAGCTAATGATGGAAATTCACTCCATGATCCCAGTTTTTGCGGCCGCCCATGGCTGTCATTCTTAAAATGGCTTTCATTATATATAAGTTAGACCCTTCTGAAACCAGAGACCAATTAGATAAGGAAGCATCGCTTTATATTATTGTCCTTGTATTGTTATCGACCTCTAGGTACATGTCGATTCCGGATGGGATAGAAGGTTGTGCATATATATATGTGCCCGTCAAACGAATCATTGACAAAAAGACATCACTGATCGCGTCACTAGTGGTGAAAAGAATGATTATTCATAATATACATACATATTCTTGTACACATTTGAACATGCGCGTCAATAACTAGGCAGGCACATCATAGTGCCTAAATACTTACATAAATGGAAGCATATATATAGAGCCTACCCTATACCACAGTATCCTACTATCAGACTCATATAATCTACACTCGTGGAATATCATTAGAGGAATTCAGGGCAGATTCATGGTACCTAGATCACCCCTAAATCAATCACAATCTAACTGTGTTTAGATAACTACGCGCTCATACGTCCATGTTCTTGAATAAGCCCTATGTTCCCTTCAACCCGATCGATGCTTACTGCATTAGAATTAAAGCTAATACATCTACCGCTTTCATTTTCAAAGCCCATGAAATACGATGAAGATTGGGTGTGAGATCCTAGTATTAGGTCTATGATCTACTGAAATACACTCCCCTTGTAACTGCGTTATTAAGTGACGAAATCGCAGAAGGAAATTATACTCATTTATTTATATATATTGTGATATAAAGAGTGTAAGTGGCATTCGATCCTTTCATTCAATTCTTTGATTCGTATTCCTTTGATGTTTAACAAAAGTATATAGACATACCTACATAATATTCGCACTTAAATTAGGCAATATTAAAGCTGCATTCTCACTCTCACCGAAAAAAAACGAAAGATTGTTACTTTTTGTTGCGTTCTTTTCCAACTTATTTATAAAACATTCCATCAAAATTTCCAGTTGTCTTTGCTATAGGGCTTAATTAAATTTAATGTTTGCATTTATATTTGTAGGAGCCGCCCGAATCCTTTCCTGTGCTAACTTAATGATTCAATAGTTTTGTAGTGTATCCGACCCTTTACTATTGGCGCTGTTGGAGCGAAATTCGCTACATTAAAGGTCCTGGCGCCGAGGGTGATGGAAGGCGAGATACAATTAGTGGTAAATGCCGAAGAGTGAGATACACTTATTTTTTTGCATGCAGAATGAAGTGGGACAGAATCTAATCAAAGTAGGGCTTCCCCATTTTATCATCAGTGGGGACTAATTTCTTTTGCCGACCATAGATCCCATAGAACAGAGAAAAAAGAATCATAGCCGTAGGTTCTAGACCAAATATTCTAAGCCTATATGTTGTGTGCAGCACTTTGAAGTCATTTCGAAGTCATAGCTCTTTCATACATCATCCCCTAGTTCTAACATCGAATCTATCTGGATAACCTTCTTTGACCTTGAGAACCGAAAGTTGTATTTTCTTTAAGTTAGAGTTGGATGTTGGTCCGTTGAGCTTAAAGAACGTATCCCGATATTTCAACCATTATTTCAGCGTGTCTTGCTGATAAGAAAGGATATGTACGTTTATATAGCAATTAAAAGCTGTTCTATGTATAATATTCCTTTGATATACAGTTCCTCAACCATTTGGAACATGAACTACGCTTGTCATCTTGAAGAGGACATTAATTTTATAAACAGTATGAGTTCTTTAAATTGTCTCTCCATGGTTGTGTCTTATCATATTACCAGATGCAAGTATAGATATCCTATGGTGGACCTCCTTTGAAGTAGAAGCCACGTATAAATACACTTCAGAGTACGTATTTTTTTATTCTCCCTACCAATATAGGATGAAAAGAGTATTTCTTTTCTTTTGACTCGCGGGATCAAATACTTATTTCTGTGCATGTATAAGAGGAGTAATTGGAAAAGGCCTGGAGAAAGTCTTTCTTGCTCCTGGCCCGTAATGTCACAAACTCCAGCCTGCGGTGTAGCCTATCCATCATTGGGTTTGGTGGAAGCAAATCAGAGCCCACCTGCCTTCGCCCCTACGTTACCTTATAGTGCCTAAGGCTATGGCGTTACTTGTATGCCGTGGTCGTATGGAAACTGTATGTATGTGTACAACCACTGAATGTCAAACATTCAGATCTTGACTAAGTATTGAGGGTCACTTATCGCTCCAGAAAGAAACAAATCAATTCGCGTGATCTGCGTACTGCATATATAGAAAGCATAATCACACTGTTCGGTTGTAAGTAAACACCAGTGTAACTTTAATTTTGAGGTAAACAAGGTATCAAGAATTGGGATATATCTGCAATAGAAAAGGACTGGGATATATAACGGTTTTCTGACTTAAAGTTAATATTCTTAATTAGTTTACTTGTTATGATATGGATATATTGTATATTATATCTTATTATACACGCATTGCTCTGAAAACAACGTATCTAGAGTGATTTACGCATAGTGCGTATTTCACTAGTGATTTACGTGGGGTTGTCATAGCAACCAATCTGTTTTTTCAATGAGATTATTATAAGATTACGATTAATTTTTTTCTATTTTCATGATTGAAAGCATGTATAATAAATCGGTTTTAGTCGCTTAGAATATTGCACTCGTTGCTACGCAACTCGTGCAATATTCAAGCTCCTTCAACCAACTCGTTAGTTAACCTGTATATAATGATAATTGTATAAAGGTAATATGAATGACAAGCTATCATATCATAGCATTACTATTATAGAAATATAGATATGAGCTTAATCTTCAGAACACACACACAAATTGTTGAATTCGGAAGACAATTTTCTCTCTATAGCTCAGGATTATAAGAGGGGTTATCCAGCTCCTATACGTTCAATTGTATACTGTGGTCTGTGTTATCATCTCACAAGTTGCATATCTTACTTTGGGAGACATGCAGGAATCAGTGTGTGGGAAAACCTTGGTAACGTGATTGATGCGTTTGCATCTCTTTCCCAATAATAGTCTGACATGAACCGCTACGCGCGATGCTAGATATCAAAATTCACTATTACTGTTGCTTTCAATATGGTCAGTGGTGATGGATGGTTCATGGTCCTTGAGGATCGAATATCATAAGCAGTTTTATTGCATCCTAACTTGAAAACCTTTTTTTCTATTCTAAAGGGGAGACACTGGCAAATATGGCAAGAGACAGCTGCCTTTAGGCATACTTCATGGTCTAGGAAATTCTATCTAAGTCTGCAAAAATTGAGCTGATATAATCGATGGCCATGGAGTACAAATCTTCTGAAGACAGATCATCTAAAGTAAATTGTGTCTCCAGGAAAATGTCCTTGGGAGATGCTCAAAGAACTTCAATTAAACTATAATCGGATTGTTGTCATTAATCAAGATGTAGACAGTTTAGTTTGTTGGAGAAATAGTCAGACAGATGTTCTTGACTGTAAATGTACTCAATCTCCGGCACTAGTTGTGGCAATTAATTAGTCGTTCCATGCGTGAACAACGATACATTCTCCATTTATTCACTGACGATGTATTCAAACAAAGCCACCGGTTGTAAATAATTGATATTCCAGAAATTAGCAATGAGAGCCGATGGAAAAATATGCGTGTTGGTGTGCTTTCTCAGAAAACGTATAACCATCAAAGAAAAATAAAACAATAAAATGGTCCCACTGCGTTGGATGTACAATGTGTTCAACTTTGTTCTGGAGAGGTCTGGCCAGCAATTTGAGTTTGTACCTGAGCTTTGAAAACATTCCATTGTACCTGCAAGTGTATTCCCAGGCGATATGGGACACAATGATATTAGCATGACTGAGGACTATTTTTTTGGTCGTGGACGTGCCTTCACTAGCAAAACTAAATCAGATGAACACATACACGCATTAATGCATTAAAATTTTACTTATGAAAATAACATCTTTCCATCGTATGACCAATGGAATAGTTTTAAACGGTCATTCTGTTATACATGGACTCACTTAACAATCCCTTTGCAGATAATATATGTATTCTTGAATGCATGGTGTCACTTTGTCGACTTGCACTAAGAAAACTAAATGTTTTCGACAGTAAATAATTGATAGAATAGTTTCATTGATGAAACAATATTAAGTATGTGTTAACATTAGTTTTATCAAGCATCTTTCAAACCTTTTGAACTATATCTATTGACCCCGAAAACAGTACCTTCCAAATACTTTCTGGATTTGTGGAATAAGAAATAATGGAAAAAGTATGGCAGTTTAAGGTCATTAACACTGAAGCTTTTCATTTTTAAAAATGACAATACCCATTACTTAACAGGAAAATGTCTCACTCAAACATCTGAATGTAGACAGTAACGTATTGTTTGGGGGGAAACATAAATCCTGTGCTTTGTTTAAAGGCTTAGAAAAAACATCATCTTGTCCAGATTGATGAAGATGAATACTATCACCTGCATCCCCTGCCCTCCCCCGTTCACTCAAAGTTTAAAGACTTAGTTTGGACACTTTACCAATAGTTAAACCTATTTGTTTCATTACTTTTTCTCACCATTCAACATGCTCTCTCTTTTCTCATTTCCCGGACTGACAAGAAGGTATTATGCTCCGTGGCCAAGAAGTGTACCTTCAACTTTCTTTCTTTCTTTTGACTAATACCCCTTTCACATTATGTCCGGGAAGCGGTTCAAATCGCTTTCAAACCAAATGCGCATCAAATTCCAGAATTCACCTATACTACGTTAGGTGAATTCTAGACACTCTAGGTCCAAACCCTCAGATCAGATAAGAATGGTATGTCAGCCTACCTCGCTAATCGGTTTCTTGTCCTAGAACTCGGCGTTTTGATGGGAATATGATGACATTTCGCGGTCCTAATGGAACTATAATGACTCTTTGCGGTTTGGGGCGAGAGGCTTTCCCTTCCTTCGAAGGTATTCTCTCAAGTTTGGGCCTAGAATGTAGATGCACTTTGTTTCGCTTTGCATTCCCAACCTTGATTGAAACTATACATAGACGTGATCCACCGGCCTTGGCAAGGCTTGCGTGGCTAAAAGTGGTTGGAAGTGGCCGGCAAATAATAAATTTCTACATAATCACTTGCGACCACGAATTGCCCGTTTCGCTGGATCAGTCACTGCATATTGGTGCATTGTGTTCGGCCTTGACAATTACTTGTATCCCTACCTCACCATGTGATACATGTCAGGTGCATACAATCACGCCTTGTAGCACCCAGTAGAGACTGATCTAAGGAAAATAAATAAATTCAAATTTATGTCTCCCATCACCGCTGGACCACGCTCAACCTCGTAGAGACTAAACATGGTCAGTGCATCACCCCTATTAGTCTGAACTGAACCAGGGAAGGGAATGCAATTGTATTTGGCAGCGATTCATATTGAAATCTACGGAGTGTAGGGTGAACAGAGCTGAATTGTTCAAAGCACAACGATGAACAGTATGGTACTATGAACGTACAGACTTCAGAATGTTTAGACTTTAGATTCAGTTCCCATTGGTTTGTCCAGTGTAGGGGATATTATTAGGACATGGGGTCATTTCCTGGAGGACGCCATTAATCCATATTCCAACAGGTTATAATCAATTAATACAATTTTTGTGGTAAAAAGAAACATGAAAAGTTACATGAACAAAATTCGCATATATATAAGGTTTCCCTGCCTGTTGTGACGAAGAGTAACTGCTCTATACTGTGGTTTAACCTTCCTTCCAACGTATCAGTCCATTGTTTACACTCCCATTATGAGTACGTTTACCATGCGGCCAACCTATTATCTATAAATAGTGTTAACCACATTGTTGTAAATGCTACCCCGTAGTTCTCATTGATCGTACAACTCACCATCATTTCAATGATGGGCGAAGAGGCAAAAGTTTGTATCCAAACTCTCTTTAGAGCGGGTCGGGTTTTGTCTAGTCATTTATGCCATAGATCCAATTAGATTATGACTTTTCGGTAATCTGCACTCGGAAACAATTTGCTGTCGTTGGAATTCCATCAGAATATTTGCTAGTCATTGAGGGAGGGTCGCGCGATGCCCAGGCAGGCGAGTCGTTGTCTGCATAAAGTATCGTGTATTCTGGTTTCAAGCGACATCAGTAGGTACTGTGTCACTGTAACATTTGCACATGCAGGCACCTGACGAAACTGGAAACATTTCCATAAATACTATAGACCATACAATATCGCCGGCAGATCTGTAATCTTTCTTATTTTCGAATAATCTCCTGGATGGTAATTGAATAAGAACTTATTAATTAACATCTCTCTAAATTTAAAAAAAATAGCCTATCTCTGTATTCACAGGATACGGGTTGTTAAATTGTCAAATGGTGTGTTTTAAAATAGCCTATCTGTATTGGCCACAGTGTTATTTTCAACTGGTCATATCGGATTTCAGCAGTAATACACATAATGATAAGTATGATATGATTGGGTCATAATGTTTGAAAGTCTTTACCAAAGGCATTTTGGGGCAAAACACCTGCTTTTACCATTCATTTGAATCATTCAATGACCTGAGAAGACCTAGACTGCTCCATTTGATTTCAAGCGATTTAGTCACTCTAGAGCAGCAATTGATAGCGTACCGAGTTCAGATTTTGTTGCCATTAAACTATGCCTTCATATACTTGACTATTTGAATTGATGTTTATTGCTGAATAATTGATACAATGATTGCATCAGGCTACCGTCTGTGTGCAGTAAACACATCCAGTGATATGATCAATAAAAGGCTTGGTGTGGTACCATGTCCTCTGGCTGTCATTTGAGCAAATTGATCGCAACACCCCGAGGGGGGGCTACAGATGAGGGTGAGATGATGATATGGCAACGCACAAAAAGGAATCCAGGAAGTGTCTAATATGAAGAATCAATGATATCAAACTAAGCCTGATCTATTATTAATAGTCATGCTCGCATGTTGTCATGATACTAAACCAGGGTGGTATATTTACGCCTGTCGCTGCAGGCAAGGTTTATTACACCACAGAAGAGAGATAGAGATTGAATATTTAATGGTTTGTATCATTGGCTCTTCCTCCTGTCGAGGAAACAATGTTAGCTGTAATGACTGTTGAGGCGTTCGAGGAAAACATACAATGGAATACATGCAAACTTAAGTAAGTCCGAACTCCTTATTTCCCTTTCGGTGAGGTCAGTCCAGATAGTTTTTAAATCGCTTTAAAACAAGCGAGGAGCGTTGATTACACAAAATATGTTCAGTGATTGCGAAATATCTCGTTGTTAATCTCGAAGAAAAACAATAATGATTCGAATTGTTTTGTCAGACTCTAATAAAGCACCAGCGCAGCCCAACTCAATACGTATTATTTTTTTGCAAAAGGTTCCTACTATTTGATTTTAAGAGTACTTTATTTTGCCATATGAAACAATTCATTTTCCTTTTTCTTGCCAGGAACCTGAGCGATGTTGATGATTGATTGTGGATGCATCATGTTATTTTGCTGACGGATAGTCAATTCCCTGGATATGTGTGAATCGTTTTCTGGGAAATCAATACACGGTAAAATCGTGGAAAGTCATTAATGGAAAATTGTCTATATCTGGCTATCACAGATGCAATGACAAAATACCAATAAATAAGTCAATTCCGATTTTCCGATCAATTTTAAACATTTTTCAGATAACTATTTATTGGCGATTTTATGACTGCAATCAGGAAGGAAATTATTGTCTCGATTCCCTTTTTGCACATTGTACAGATAATGCCTTAAAGAAATGATGGATAAGGTGCATCTCTATACAGGAGGGGATCTATGATTCTATATTATACCTGTATAAATGATATATATTTATACTATATATACATGAATATCATTGCCAATAAGCCAATTACATGTAATTCTGTACAGCACTGCAGGCAACCACCTACACAGTGTCACTGCTGTTCTGGAAGGATTATTGACTCGGTGATCGGAGTCATTCTCAGAGGAATCCGCACTCTATATTTTATTAGAGCCCCATCCCACTTATATATATGTCCATCAGTAACTGTCATATAATTCCATCAGTCCACATTATTTGGGAAAGCTCTAAATTATTTAGCGCCCGAGTTTCTCTTCTGTGCCATCTTGCCACAGCCATAATCAAATAGCCTGATTTATGGATGCACAAATCTAATGAGGTACACTCGCCCAGGAGATCTCACTTTGCCTCAGGTGTTAGAACCTTTGGAGTGGCAAGGTCAATTATAGCCATCGTCTGCAAGCTGAAAGATCAGTAGGGACCATTTGTGCCATGCGTGCGGAAATAGACCTATACCCCCTCATAAGTTAAATGTATATGCCTCATCCGAGGAGAGAACGGTTAGAAGGAAATCACAAAAAGGTGGTCAATTTTTACTTTGATGGATGATGGTAACACCCTAAATGCCAGGTGATTTCTTCTCTTATGTTAGTTTTGTTTAAAGAAAATAAAACAAAAAACGTAACTAATAAGCCTTGAGGTATGGAGTGATCATAAAACATGGATCAAAGAGCAATTCTGATAATTCTGAATCTTAAATCATTCTAATACAATACTTTCAATAAGCTTTGAACGTCCCTCTGATAAGGTCACTCACAGACTTTAAGCTGCTCCATTGGTATTAGGCAACTACCAATTGAAGTGAGAAGCACAGCTGCTAGATACATCTGATTTCAACCCCCGAGATGTCACACTTAAATGGTGCGTAGGTTAATTCGTGACGACACTCCACTCCCCTTTTGAATGATTTAACAAGGAGTATTTCCCAGGTGGATGGCTCATGGCTCATAGTACTTGGCCTCTGTCTCCAATCTGTCTCTTCTCAAACGCTTGGAGCTGATATCTATCCATAAAACATACATGGACATTGGAGAAGGAGGCACTGATGGCAAGTATAGATGGGGTTAGGTGAAACGCCTGTGCAATATGTAGAGAAAAGGTAGCATTTAAAGATGTTTTCTGCAGAAATGAATTATCCCAGGATGATTTGGGGAAGATATGAGAGGAAAAAATCCAATGGGAAAATATTGTCTGTTTAGCGTGGAATGTATTTATGAAATAAAAATGCAATTCAAAATGAAAAATGGACATATTATTTTGTGTATGTCAAAGTTAAGATAGTAGGGGCGGTCTTTGTGGGGTTTTTTTTGGCTAAAAGTGTTGCTTAAAGAGATTTCATGTATTCATAATAAATGTATATCCAAATAAACGCGTAATAAAGATGGATCTCTTTAAAATCTGGTTCCGTGGAATGTATTGATAAAGTAGAATGTATTCCAATTTGATAACGTATTTGTTACTTTCTTATAGGTATAACCATCATTAACTCTAGAGCAATTATGTGGCCCTAAGGAAATGTTCCCAAGAATTAGCAATTTGTTTCAAGATCTTGGTCAAATGTTAGTGAAGAGATGTCATGAAATGTTGCAATGATATATGATTAGCTAGCTAGTTTAGTAATATATGCGACGGTGAAAGAAATCATATTAATCGGGAAGGCCCACGCAATGAACGTTACAATTGTGATGATCACTCAGCAATGGTTACTGAGAATCACTTAAGGACATCTATCCACAATCTGAACTTAGCAACTCCAGTGCATACCGACTACCGGTAAATCTGAGCACTGCATCTGAGAAGGTTTTATTCCCATGTCATGAAAGGGAATACATGCAGTTTAACGAGGTTACTCGCCATGGCAGAAGATTGAATTTAATCGGTTCCCCATTACGAACTAGAAACGACAAAGCAATGTTCCGATGAACGAGACACCCACGTACAACATACATATATATACATGTACATGTACATTGAATATGATGAATAATATACTATAGAATCGGACCCGGATGCTCATGTCGGGCATTGTCAACAAGCAGGGCATCTCTGGCGAGTTAATGTACGTCATTAATCCATTCAATCAATTCTTGGATGATTTCAACCATCTAAACTGGTAAACAACCTGTATTGACATGGGGAAACCCCTCTCAGTGCAGCTATTGCACTCCCAGAGCACTATAACACTTTAGTACTCACTTCCTGTGCCGAAAGTCGGTTATTAATACTATAATTAGGTGAAAATATACCCCATTGGGACCTGAACATGTAGACAGGGCCTTAACTCCGGTGGATAATTCTATATTATGTGGGTGATGCCTTACACAAAGACACATTTTACTATACTACTTACACCTGGTATTGGGTGCGCAAGTTAACGTCGTATAGTAGGGAGATTTAGCAACCACAACGCTAACGCTAACACTAACGCTAACGTATCTTTTATGAGGGGTATGTCATCAGTAGGTGTGCTATTGTTAGCGTGCATACCTGAGATACAGACGTCAATTACGCTAAGAGGCAGGTCAATACGTTCCCAACGTATGTCCATTTCACGCTAAAATAATGGACAATTATCATTTCATTTTTATGTACAAATGAGCGGGAGGTGTTTTTCTTTGTATACAGGTGTAACACACTACTCACATTCATGAAATTGTGTGTTTTTTTGCCCTCTGAAAACACCTCTCCACCACTAAAACTGATAGAATTTTGCCATTACATACGGCCCACCCTATCGTGAGAAACTAGTGTTTACGTTTAATAGCGTTAGCGTTAGCGTTGTGGTTGCTAAATGTCCCTAATATAGGTACATTGCGTGCGCACGGTAAGCGCGCATGATTCACTTATTTAAGCATGTATTTTCGCTTTATTGTATTTAAATGTTGGTCACAAGGTGGCACTATCTACTACCGGCTATGATTTATAATACTTCTGTACTTTATTCATATTCTTACACCCGGCGATATGTATTGGCTACTTGAACTAGACTTCTCCTCGATGTGTTGAATAAACAGAGGACTAATTTAGTTTTTGATAGGTTGTTGTTATATCTCCTCCTCAACGTTACCCTGGGTCATGTATGCATGGGACAGATTTTCAGAAAATGTACAATTAGCAGCTCTACAAATTTAGAGAATTTTGCTAAATTAGGCCGAAAAATGATGAATACCGGGTATATCTGAGTCGATTTGGTATCATATTGATTTATAGTATCTGTTTTGTTATGTTAAACTACATTTTGAAGCTCATTTCTGTCTTAAATATGGGTAATTGGAGACAATTAGTGAAGGCGAATTGTACATTTTCTGAAAATCTGACACGTATGTATGTCGTTTATTTCCAGTTTACATTGTACATTCAAAACAGTGGTAGAAATAATATATCTGGAAATGGGCAGCCCCTTTTATGAAAATCATAGCTCTTCCATGAGTTCCCTAACTTTAGTTTAATTACATTAGTTCATGCATAAAGACCACAGTAGTCGAATGATATATCCTTTGGTTGACCTTCAGAATGCATTCGACGATTTTCTTCTTATAGCTAACAAAACTAACATTTGTCAACTATAGCAAGGTACGTTTAGGCGTGTTTTATTGAATCATAGATCAGGTTATTTTCTGTCATCCCACCTAAGATATACAACTCATTAAGTCTTAAAACTCTCGTAGTTCTCGGTGGGACCGGTAGGTTAGAGCCGAACCAATTAAGTACGCTTAGGACACGCGTATCTTGGGAAGACTAACAGCCCACCTTCAAGAAAACAACTCATCATTAGCTATCACGAAGCACACACACAACTGAAGAGAAATTGGACTTTAGGGGCCCATGCTTCTAACTTCTCCACCAATTAGAAAAACATCTTTCGCTGGAAGATTCGTCTTAAAGGTCCTTTGCATGTCTAAGGCACGGTTATGACCTTTGAATTCACAAATATAAATAATGAATAAGTAATTGAATGAAACCTATGGACCTAAAACAGTAATGATGCATTAAATTTTCTAGCAATGGGGAAAACTGTGTATATCTGTTATTTTAATAGATGAAATGTCTGAGCACTTTAAGCGATCTTCATCTGTTTTTTCCTATCGACTATGTTAATGTTTAGTTTATACGTATACGACCTGTGTGTATTTATAAGCTTAAACGATTCCAATCGGCACGCAAGTTTGATGGCATTGCATTATACGGGGACTGAAAACAAAATCAACTAGAACATTTGCAAAAGTCTGTGTAATATGCCTTCTTGGTGGTCCTGCTGAGTCATCGTCTTTATGCATCGGGATTTCCAATGGACCAATACATGTCAGCATAAAGCTATTCCATAATGCATTCATGCATAAAGCTCCTATTTATTGGAGATCAAGCCTCTCGACACTGCTGTGTGAAATACATCCATGAGTATGAATAGTGATAATGAATCCCCGCCCATTCAGGACCTGAGTGCTGAAAATGAGGTGCTATGTTGGTAGAAAATGAGATTTGATTATCATTTGTATCTAGTAATATTGTTCAATTACCAGTAATGGCAGGCGTGTAAGCTTGGGTCATTACGGCAGGGAAATGGAACGTCTGAGGCAATTAAGGATGAAGAAATGATCATAACAAATGTATTCACTGATTTCAAAGATTTTTTTTCCGATGAAAATTAGATGCTGACAAGGGAAGCTTAAAGAAGTGTGCCAGAAACAGAATGTATCATCTGGATCTTTAAGGAGAAGCATAAAAAAGTTCTTTTTCTCCTGTCCCATTCTCCTTCCTACCCCTCTTACCGCCAAGTCCCCTCCACCCGTCCATCCACAATTATTACCAAACAAATCGTGTTAATCACAATCCATATTATCACATCACTGACTCATTATAAGACGGAAACACAGATTTTAATTAAGTTGTTTTATTTTCGTAGTGGGGAAAGGATTGATTTTATAATATATCTGATCACTTTCATGAATAGTCAATGTCTGTTGAGGATGTGGTACACGCCTAAACAATGTTCGTTCATCTTAGATAGTTTTTAGGGAGGTGGGCGGGAACAAAATTTTTTCCCTGTTGGTGATGGGAATATGGAGGCGTGAGAGGACGTCAGGATGAACGTGACAGTTTGTGTGTGACGTAGGTGTGACGTGAGGTCGAGTGAAAATCGTTCTCCCGCCATAATGACTGAGAATTATTCAAGAGAACAATTCCCTAATCATTATAAGACGGAAACACAGATTTTAATTAAGTTGTTTTATTTTCGTAGTGGGGAAAGGATTGATTTTATAATATATCTGATCACTTTCATGAATAGTCAATGTCTGTTGAGGATGTGGTACACGCCTAAACAAGTCCCAAACCTGCGTCATAGTTGGAGAAAGGCTCTATGAACGGAGGTAGTTTGTGATGGCGTGGGCGTCAGATACGAGGAGACTGCGTCAGTACGCCAAGTTCCATGAGATTTGACGTCTTGTATAGATGCACCTTTGGTGTGGAAAGCAAAATAGGCCCCACCTCGACGGAGGGAGTGTAAAGAGTTTGCTGACGGGTCAGCCCCCACGATAGTGAGCAGGTCACGCCACTGTCTAGCAAAGAAGGTAGTGGTCATCGTATTTCCATCATAGAAGGTAAAGAGGGGATCCTCCATCCTCGACCTTCTCGATGCCAAACGGTGGGCGTGAAATGCTTGAACTGGGCAGAATATATTGCTGAGTCTGAGCAGAGAGATGACTGTAGGAGTTGCTGAGACTTGCATTGTTTTGGACCACTTGACGTCGATGAGAAGCCTATCATTATCGACTCTTATATCACCAAATGTAAGGTGTCTTGAGGAATCAAACTGGCTGACGGATCTAGGAGCCAGGTTCGACTGACGCAAGAATGCCTCAAACATCAGGATTATAGCTAGAGAGATATGAGTTGGATAGGGACGAGAGGCCGCGGCCGATAAGCACGCCGCAACGATGTCTGGCGTCACTGGCAGCTTAGGAGAAGGAATATGACGTACAGTGAGCTGTATCCCTCTGATGGCGTTGGCAACTCTGTTATCGTTGAATGGTTTGACGTCGAGGTTGGATGCTTTATAGAAGGAGCGGAGGAGGCTGAGAGAGTTGGCAATCGTGGGAGGAGCAGAACCGTTTAGTCGCAGATATTCAACAAACCAGCATATGTGGCGTGGTGACGGTCTTTTGTAGTTGAGATGAAGGTGAGAACAGAACGCCAGGAATAGTGTGGCGGCAGAGTCCCTATTCTTGACCGTGCCTGGACGAAGAGCAGAACGTTGCCTCTGTTGAGCAGCTCTCGCTAGCCTAGCCGCCATTGAATTACCTAGTAGAAATTAGACAAAGAGAAAAATTCAGGATTAATGTCGACACTTGTAAGCTGGTTTTTGACGACAATGTTATGGGCCTGAACTCTATGCTTGTCCGACAAGGCAGCACGGGAGAGAGCGTCTGGTATTTCCATATACACGCCCGGGACGTGTATATATCTGAGTGTTATTTGAGCATGTGCTGCAGCGTACCATAATGCACGGGCACACGCCGCCAGGGTTGGGTCTCTGGCTCTCCCACCTTTGAATGTATCGATTGTGGCCGTATTGTCGCAGTGGACAACAACTATCTTGCCTGCGTCAGATTTGTTCACAAATCTCCTGACCGCAGCAACACAATTAATGGCCTCGAGGTGATTTATGCTCCTTGCTTGTTTGTCCTCGTCAGTGAAGATGTAAGCATAGCAGTCCTCGCCGTCAGTTGCACCTGAGCCGACCATACATGCGTCAGCCCAGATCTGACGACCCACCTCTGCTGTAGGGATGATGGTCCTACCGTTATATTCCGGAAGGAACTGGGTGAACCAGGAGAGGTCCAGCCTGACGGATTCGTTTATATAGATCCTCCCCCCTTTAGCTGCTCGTAAAGCAGCCAGAAGCCTGTGCATAAATAGTCTGGCCGGTTGGACGACCTTGCCAAGGTGGGCCACACGCCCGACTACCTGCTGCATTTGCTTCGTTGAAAGGAAAGATTTTAGCTTGGCGTCAGCCAAACACTTGTAGATCTCGTCAAGCTTAATCTTTGTTATCGAGATGATATTCTGTTTTGTGTCGAAATCCACGCCCAACCAGGTGATTCTTTGTGAGGGGGGCTGTAGTTTCTTGTCAGCCACCGTCAGGCCGAGAGAATTAATAATCTCGACAGCAAGTTGATAATGCTGACGGACAGTATTCTCATCCTTGGCGATGAGGAGGAGGTCATCCAAATACATAAGTGGTGAGGCTCCTCTCTGACGGAGGGCTCTGACGATAAACATTGCTGCTCTCTGCATAATAAGGGAAGATATCCTGGCTCCAAATGGCATAGCTTTGTCGAAATAGAATAAACCTTCATGTTGTACGCCCTGGAGTGGCCAGTCAAGTGGACATACCATGAAGTGTCTATAGGCCCTCTTGAGGTCGATGACGGCCATTGAGCACTGTGGTGAATTAATTCCCTGTATAATATCAAGAGCCATTGTTATCGTTGGTAGGTTGTGATGAGTTATAACACCATTGTATGAGTTCTTTCTAATATATCTGTTGACGCCCCCGTCAGGATAAGACAAATCGACAATAATTCTACGAGAACCATCTGATTTAGGTCTGGTCATTAGGGGGCTGACCTTTGTCCATGGTACAAAAGGTGGCGTATGATATGGGCCAGCGAGGGCCCCCAGGCTTGCCTCTACCTGAATATAGGAGTTAACACTATCCTTATAAGCATTTCCTGACGGATGGTTTGTTTGGGTCTCAGTTCCGCGCATGGGTCCCCCGGTGTATTGCATAGGGAACCCGAACACTACGCCACTGAGGACCATGTCATCGTCAGGGTGACCTGTAGCAAGGCTTGTCCACGCCTCTATGTTCAAGTTTGAGGGAAGAGGGATCCTGGCCCCCCTCCAGTTTGGGACACCACTTCTTTTAACTTTATTAAAAATGTCAGATAAATTGCTAGAGACACTAGAGATAGGTAGAGGCCATTCTTCATATCGATCAAAATTGGCATTGACGCCCACCTCACTATGACCGACAGAATCTATAACACAATATTCACTATCACCGACTGGATCACAACAAATATCATACATCTGGTTGGCGTGGCCATCACCAGGGACACCTCCAATAATATTATCGTGTGGGTTAGAATTGTTAGTCACATTGCCGACATTGGGACGGCTGTCATGATTTGTAAATACCTGAGGGGGGCGTGTCGACAGAAGCTCCGAGGATTGTGACGGTGGCTGTGCATCGAGAACCGATGCGTCGAGGGCCTTCTCTGGCTGTTTACATGGATTGTCGTTAGAATGGAGGCTTCCATTCGAGCTGTGATGGCGAGGAACGACATATTTTCCTTCGCAGTAGGACTGATTACACTTATTCCGATCTGAATCGTTGAATATATGATAAACTTGATTTGTCAAAGTGGGGAAATCTGGTCGATGACCACCATCTTGGATTCTAGGCGGATGCGAATTGTGCGCATGCGCGGCCAGTTTGTTTACTTCCTGAGAACTAGGGAAGATGAGTGGAGATGCACGAGCAAGGTTGGTAGAAGAAATATCCGGGAATATAGGTAGAACAGAACATGAAACCGATTCAAATACTTTCGGAGAAACACTAACAGTAGAGAGGCAAGGGTTAAGTGTATCGTCCTGCCCCTTCAAACCGAGTTTTTTGACTTCGAATCGGCTGCATTATCGGTGCCAACGTGTTCGTTGGTTGACCTACTTTTCCCCCATTGGTTCTTCTTAAACCCGGACCTGTCGTTGTTATTGTATGGGCCCTCTTTTGGCGTGTTGTTCTTACGATTATTACACGCCCTAGCTGTGTGACTCAACTCTCTATTCTTCGTTGCAAAAAAGCAGTATCCGCAACAATGAACGAGGGTCACTGCACCCTCGGTGTGGGAAAACTGGTTATAACACTCGTCAGAATTAAATTTCACACACGGTATATGTACACCTGATTTCTTTGCAGTGGGCTTGCGTGGCAACCAGCTGAGGCGTGTGCGGTGCTGCTGTATCTCATTGGCGTCAGACCAGCTGAGTGATCCGTCAAGGATATAGTCAACAACGGTTTGTGACCACACCTTAGGGCCATCCCAGCCATGTGAGGCGGTATCTTGAGCTAGCTGGGACAAGTGAAGTGCCATGGCCTTTGATTTGGATCCGTCAGGGATAGATGCACACAACATAAGCGCCAGGCCACAGGCGTATTCGGCGAAAGAAAGGTCCCTCTTCTCCTCCTTCACCCTGGCCGCCATGTCAGGAGGAAGCATGAGTTCGGGCGTAAGTAGATTTTTCTTCTTACCTTTTTTCTTTCCCATAGTGGCGTGCTGTCTTGATAATGCCTTGGTTACACTATCTGTATGCTTGTAAAGCCTCTTTAGGTGTGTAGGCGTGGGCATCTCGTCCTCGGAGGACGAGGATGAGACTGCCGCCTCCTCCCTGAATGGGTGACGAGCCTCGGCCGACGTCTTGAACTTTCGTTTCTTCCCTCTTTTTCTAGACGACCTAAATCTCACCTCCTCATCGGTAGAAGATGCAGAGGAGGATGAAGATGTCGACGAGGAGGCTGACGACGAGGAGGACGAAGACCCGGACGGGGATGATGGCGTGCGATGACCATGTTTACGTCCGCCCAACTTGCGGCGCTTCTTGGCGGGAACCTTCGTGGACTCGTGGCTTGCAGAAGCTTTGACTGACGCCTTGCCGGGGAGGCTCTGAGTGCTACCCATTGCCTGCGGCTGGCCCCGACCAAACTCAGCGATAGTCGCAGTTCTTGCTTCAGCCCTGACGGAGTCACACATTTTCTTCAAGTATCCGTCAAAGAAACCTTTGTTAATGTATCCTTCCAAGAAGCTGAGGTTGCTGGGAAGTTCAGGCGCAGCCGGCGGAGGAAGCGTGTCCTTCTTCTTCTTAGCAGGCGCCTTTGGCGGAGGATTGTCAGCCATTGTCTCGTGAGTGAGATCTGAACCTTCGGGCGTGTTGTCTTTCGCCTTCCTAGCTGAAGCCTTCCTGGTAGGAGTAGTGACTGGCTTCTTTGCAGCCCTTCGACGAGGCATGTTGTACGCCTATTTAAAACCTTGTACCGGGAGTGAGTTACCTTCTGCCACCCACGGAATCCGGAACAAAATTTTTTCCCTGTTGGTGATGGGAATATGGAGGCGTGAGAGGACGTCAGGATGAACGTGACAGTTTGTGTGTGACGTAGGTGTGACGTGAGGTCGAGTGAAAATCGTTCTCCCGCCATAATGACTGAGAATTATTCAAGAGAACAATTCCCTAATCATTGCTCCCGGAAGACGCTCACTTTTCCCTGAGTTGCTTCAAAAATAGTCACCAATCAGATCACACGCCTCACTGGAGTGTGATTGAGTTGTCGCGCCACCTGCCGTCAATATCGCGCTTAATTGCGCGCGCACAATGCGCGACGCCTGACCTCCTTGTTAACCAATCAATGGATTTATATCTGTCTAATTGACCTAATTAATTTTGCGAGTGGTACATGAAAATTGAAATTCGAATTTTAATAAGAAATGTATTTTTACCATTTAAATTTTTATATTAGACATTTTATTTAAACTATTTGGATAGTGGACATGCAATCGTAGAGGTTATACATTATTGATTTATCGTGCAAATACATAAAAATTAACTGCCTTTTCAGCAACGATGATTCGGAAAATGGCTTCCGTCTAGTCAACGAGTATAGAATAAAGTCATTCTGTTTCACAAAATACGCTGTGTACTGTTATTCTTGTGCATTCGCAGGTAATTCCAGACATCAAAACCTATTATTTCTCATTGCTACCCTATCGCAAGAAAATTGCCATGGGAAAGGGACCACTGAGTTGTTAGGCTTTACACGGGTAAATGTCAGTAATGTGTCAGGCCATGCTTGTTGGGCACAGAGAAACAGAGATCATTATTAATCATCATTGAGGTTTAACCGAGCGAATTCACTCGCGCCTAAAAACCGTGAATGAAAGGTTTATCCTGAACAAAATATCATTTGCGCACTAGATTTCTCAACACCTAGAAAATACTCAAGTAAATAGTTAAAATCAGTAGTTTTATATGAGATACAAAAGCAATTACAATTGATTCAGTCTATCATGCTGAGTTTAATTGAATTTTTAAAAAGATATTATACTACTGTTTAATATGTGCAAATGCGCCACATGAATAAGTCAACTGATCCTTCGCTTCAGTGACATTGTTGATACGACATCGCAGTCTTGAAAACAAACTCAATTTACCACAAATTTAATTTGGATAGAATAATTATGTGTATTTTGATGACATGCCATTTGGCATTAACATAATTATTCAGATTCATAAAAGTGCCACTCATAGGCTGCGAAACAAAAGAAAGGTTTTTAAAACCAATATTGAGCCTTAAAACAATGACTCGGGAGACTTAGATAAAAAGTAATAGGTGCTACTTTTGATTAATTCATTAGGTTACAGCTATAGGCTTTCAGCATATATATTGAGTTAACTTTCACAGCTCTAAGGCTTATGTCAGCACGTTTTAATTATGCAAGGCTGGTATTTTTGTTTCACAGATTAAGTGGCTTTTTAACCAGGATCATCATTTATCTGCCCTCAATACAAACAGATCGATCAAAGACTTTCAAAGAAGGAGATACAATCATTCACGTGAAGCAAGTGTCATAAATAATTATATGAATATAAGCTTGCATCGGTTTATGCAATATAGCTTTGGCTGTGGGGGAGTAGAAACACTCCATATGGAAACTTTAATGAGAAAAAACTGAAGGACATGACGAGGGTATTGCCAAAAAAGGGAAACTGCGTGGCAGAAATAAACACTAGGATATTTACTGCATCGAAGGAGTTTTTGTTCGTGGTGATTGCATTTTTACACCTATCCGACTCGCTTGTTGACTTTATACAATGCAGTGCTAATTGTAAGGACAAGGAAAACCGAGAATAGAATGGCGAATGGAATTGTAATCTATCGATGCACTATAGTGTGTACTTGTGTACATATTTGAGCATTATTGGGTTGACAATTATTAATCTATAATTATATTGCACAATCACTTCATAATGATAATCATTGCCGCAGTGCAAATCACAAGGATGGTTAGAGTAGGGTTATGACTACCAGTGGCCAATTTTCGCATAATTTTATTTGTATTACACGTAAATAGTGCAATAATTAGTGTGGTTATCTATATATATACCCAGATCTTTAGGTTACAGGATGTTGTGTGTACCCTAGCTCCCAATGTTTCCCCTCTCTACCATAATGACTCAATCAAGTCGGTGATGACTTGTTTTCGTGAGACTTTCATGAAAAGCAAAGGTATAGAGCTCTCCGGTCTTCTCTTAGGTTGCCCAATAGCTCCCACGTATGAGAATAAAGGCAAGAGCTCCATGCCATACATGTACATACATGCCTTACATTCGCTGTAATGGTCACACTGGTCAACGCATCCTACTTGATCACGACGGGAGACATTTTCAAAAGCCCTTAGTGTGAGGGTGTTGCACCGCCTATTGGTGTTGCCAAAACTACAAGAATGAGCTCAGAGCCATCTACCTTGACTATTAGACAGTCTAACACCACTTACATTTTTATCAATTCATCTCCGTCCACAACTGTAGTGTACACTGCAATGTACTTCTCTTGAGAAGGAGAAACCCCACGCAAGAGCAGACGTGAATCTCGAAATAACTCGCTGAAGTCTCGCTGAAGAGCACGTGTCCACGGGTGGCCGGAAGTATTGCCGGTTCTGTCCAATTGGTGGCCCCTGCACAATCACTCTTAAGGGGGACCGAAATGCCAATTAAGGAGAACCTCCAAGCGGTGAAAGAGGATAAGTAGACGGTACAATGTCAATATGCAATCTCTGTACGGGAGACTAAGTGTTCCCGACATGCTCTTGGCCTTGAATATCGCTCAGTTGGAGTAGAGGAAAATGTAAGACCTCTGTTAACAATCGATTCATGCAGAAAACGCATGTTACTGACTACTTACATATGCTTTGAGATATAGATTCGTATCTGTGGGTTACCTTGGAAAATGCGTTAGAAGTGCTTTCGTGTTGTCCGTAGTTCCCGCCAGTAATGAAATATTAGTCTTAGCTAGAAAAAATATCTTAAACATATGTGCATGATACATGCATGATGACTTCAATGAGATGTGAAGATCAGTTATTTTAGTATACCTAATGGCATGATGGAGGTTTGTAATCGATTTCAACGTTGGGTCAAATCGCACGACACCCCGAAGAGGAGGAGTGCGATTTGACCCGACGTTGAGATCGATTACAAACGGAACAGAGTGCTATTGGGTTTTTATTACATACCACATCAACAAGAGAACTCGATTTTAATTTTGACTTTGTTTCCATCGATCTTGTGGATATTGTGGACATAGGTGCTATTTGACTTTTCAAATAGCACCCCTGAGGGGCGTTTCATAAGTTAACGCAGCAGCGCGCGTTATAGGATCTAATGACAGTCGTTACCAAATAAAGAACGACATATTTTAACATAGCGCGCGGTAAGGGCCAAAATTGACGTCAACTAACATTGCGTTACTATAATGAACGCGCGCTAAATTTATCGCTATCTAACCCATAGTTACGCTACCATAACGAACGCGCGCTGCGTTAACTTATGAAACGCCCCCCTGAATAGCACCCCTCGAAATCACATATGTATACATGTAATAAAGTTTATTATAGTATTGTATATAGGCTACACAGTACGTATTTGATCTGACGGATGCCATATCTCATTCTGCTGTGATACGGCATCCTGATAATTGTGCCACACAAAACACTTGGCACGATGGAGAGTGAAGTAAAATATAAAGAACGAGACTGTAGCGAGTTTTTTTAATTGGTATTATTCTAGCACAAGCTAGATAAAGGCAGTAGTGCATTCTTGCCCAATATTGACAATGTGAGGTAGGAAAGCTAACAAATGATTCCAAGGGGCAAGTGTCAACAATATGGCTATAAAAAGTTCCTTTTTCGATTACTAAAGCAAACATACAACAAATATATGGGTTTACTAACTCAGTCGCTTCGAATATCGCACTCGTTTCGACGGAGCTCACACATGCAGTCGAATGTCTATAATTCAACATCCTAATCTACTAATGAGGGATGTGTACATAGATATTAACCATTGATGTCTAGTGAACTCAGCGATAGATATAATCTTTAAGTTAAGATAGCGGAGTAGACAAGCGACTTAAAACAACAATGTCTATCCATGGCTAATGCGATTCTCGGCACCTTTTGTTGGCACAATTTTATCTATTGATCTTTCAGTCTCGATTGTCTGCCAAGATCTGTTTCTTGAACCATTCAATCTGTTTCCTTTCTCAATAAAACTCCGTGATCAACATTGAACCAGTGCCCAGGGTCTGATTAAACCTTACAATATTCAAAGTCAGGGAAATGTAATTAATTGGATAAGTCGATTCCCCCTCCTCAAGAGTAATTCTCGGGAGCCTTATCATAGAATGAAAACAAGGCCTTTGCTTTCCCGACACAGGATTGAAAAATCCACTTCCATTGCAGATCTGTTTTCGGATTAGTTCGTAGATATTCACTAATGAGATCGAGCGGAAAATCCTTTTAATTCTTTTTTAAAATGGCTGAGATTGCGTTTCGCTCCCGTTTTCAATTTCAATATCAATCCCTTCATTTTAAAAAATCGTCGGAGAAGAGAAGAAGCCTTTGTCGTAAATCTAACCATTTCCTCTTTGATTATCCTATTTAGTGGAACGCCAGAAAAGAAAGAAAAGGCTTTAATAAGATAGATGTCGGTACAGATGTAAATGTTGGATATATATCTAGTTGAATAACTTCAAAGCCATTTTAATTGCCAGCCTCTGTTGTCATTGATTTTATTTTGGCAGCAGAGCTAACGTAGGATTCATGTCCATGATGATACTTTTCCTCAAAGTATATAAAGTTCACGAAATATATTTTTGACCCATTAAAGTGACCCAAAGTTCACAATTAGCCAGTGATATTCGTATGAATGAATCATTTTTTGTGCAATCTTGTCTCACTGCTTCCCAGATGAAGTGTGCTTATCATCCAGAATTTTCATTCGCCAGAATATGGTATGACGTTTGACCTATGTCTTTAATTTGAAAAGGGAGCGAACTTTGTCTGTTTGAGCTTCAAATGAAAAATCTCTATAAAATGGCTTGCCCTTTTATCTCTTCTCCTAGTTGCTCTTAAAACGCGTAATGACGTGTGTTTGCGTTAAGTAACAACTACTGAAAACTAGTCTTTATTGCTCTTGCACTTCCAATCTATGATGCTTAACGTTTGCGCACGCAACAAATTCCAAGATTTTGAGCGCTGTTGATTATTCGTATATCCTTTGAAATTAACATGATATATAGATACACATATTATATAGACAATATATAGGCTAACTATTTTTTCTTCGAACGAAAATTATATGTTCTTGCTTACAGGGCCTAGTCCACAAGCCGATTCTCATCCGATTTTGCGCCACAGAGGGCTCTTTTGCACTAAATTGGGTGAGAATCGTATGTGAATCGGTTTAGTGGACTAGGACCATCTGTCGTCTGACGTATCTAACTACTCGATCCTTTATACTATGTATGTGGCCTTGAAACGCCAAGCCCATGTTGATTGGACCTGAACATACGTGTATACGATCATATCGAATATGTAATTTGGGGCTAGATATTTTATTTTGATATTACACCGAAGATCGCCAATAGGGACATTGCATGATATAAAGTAATAACTATTCACAATTAAACTTGTGTGCCATCCTCATATATGACTTTTGGTTATTTCCATTATCCTGTGTATTGATTATTAAGGATGTACCCCATCCGAGGCTTACGGCAATGGCAACTCTTAAGATCACCTCTGGTTGTTTTGACGTATAGGAGGAGCGTGTTCGAAAGTAGTCCTCCTGGCCATGCCCTGGAGACACTGAGTGGTCTGCTAGGCATAGATAGGCCAGGAGTGGTAGGGGGTAGAGGTGGTCGAATAGGGCTTCCACTAATATAGAGATTAACGTTCACCTAGTGAACCTAATCAGACATTTCTTCGGCAATGACATTGAAGAGTTTCTTCTAATGTCCCCCTCTATACTAGAGGAGCCAGAGGTAGTCAACCGTTCATATAATCCTCCAATAAGTTTATCCGAAGGGTAAAGCAGAGATGTTATAGATGTATGTATACACAAGATAGGTCCCTGATTAATGTGGTGATGGATCATCAAAGAAAAAATGATATGATTGATGATGATGGGAAAAAGGTCATACAAAATGGTTAAAGGAATCATTGTATTCCGATTATATAGGTCGACATGTTGGATGATTATGATATGAAATATGTAATCATGATATTCTGGCGAGAGTGCACGAATATCATTCACCAGGGGCCATCTGAATGAGAGTATTGCGTCCCGAAAGGCATTTATAGAGACATTAATGAAAACAGAGCCTTATCAAATGCGCAATGGTTTAAATATATAATATTGTGAAGTATAGGAAGAAAATAATACACTCTTGTTGGAATTGATTGGATTCTAAATATAGCTTGCACAAAACCAAAGCCACGTTGGATAGGGATATTTGCCATTTGGGGATTCCACTGCACCTATCTATAAAGTATTAACACATAGGGCCTAATTACTGCTTATATCTTGATACCTTCTGCGTTTTGAAGTTGCCCTGTCAACGTTGCATCAAAGGTGGGTTCTGAATTGAATGCGTGGGTGTTCACCTCACATTGCTATTTATATACATATGGGTCAGATTTGTAAATTCTGCTAAATTGGACTGACAAATCATCAAAGCTAGGTATATATGGGTATATTTTCTATTGCCTTGATTCAAACAGTCTGTTTGATTATGTTGAACAGTATTTTTAACCTGATTTTTGTCTTAATTTATTTTAGTTATTTGAGAGAATTGGTGAAGGTGAATTGTACATTTTCTGAAAATCTGACCCATATATATGGATGTGCCATCCATATAATGATAGATGATGATACGCCAGTTCAAACTTTATTCCGACAAACTACGGAGACGTCTTTTTTTCACTCGATACGCTGAAAGCTATTAATAAATTCGATAATTCAATTTGGTTGTGTCCTCTGCGAATCAAAGGCAAGCAGAAGCAGCCTTCACATCCTTTGATGTCAGGATGTTTGGCCCTTCGTCGTGGTTTAACTTAATAACGAGAAAAACTGCCTATAGATAATGATTTCAATAAAGACTATTGGATACTAAAAATGTATTTTGTCGTTCTGTCACATTGAGGTATTTGTTAGAATAACTTCCCGAGCTAAACAGTTAACTTGTTACATTGTTAGCTATTACAGCCAGAATGAATACGCCCCTTTGCATTTGTCTTTCACCTGATGATAGGTGTACTATACAGTTATAAATGAAGTAACTCTAATAATAATAATTGATAGGCTTACCTATGGTAACGGTGAGGACATTGTTTCATTTTCTCGTTTTCACAATTTGTTTTTAGCCTGGAGTGGTGTTGCATGATCTTTCAGTGCATGGGTACAGCCATAACTATCGTGAAGACGAACTTGACCAATTTCCGTTTGGCAAAATTCATACATGATTCGAATCGTGAAACTGGTAAATCCTATTTGTAAAGGTTCACGGATAGGAACACCTGTACAGTTCTGAAATCTCCATTTCAATAAGTCAAATGATATAATCCAGGTTGTAAATAGTATGATAGCCTGTTTCATGTGTAGCTGAATCGACTATTGAATCAGATATCGTACATGCAGTAATAAGCTGTGAATTATTCCATTCCTGTCGTTTGAATGATCTAGATACATAATATGCACTTTCAACAGGGGAAACCATCATGATATATAATACTGTTCTTCTATGTTTTGCCGTCGGCATTGAATAGGATAATCTATACGGTCTCTATCTGTTTATTCTAAATGGTTTCCAGGGACATTGCAGTATAATATATAGAGAGCTTGTCTTAAAATTGCTAAGCTGTTGGTTCGTTTGCGATAATATAGCACGAGTTGTATCCCCAACCTATAACTAACACATGTATATAAATTTACAACACCTACTTCCCACTTTAATGTACACGCCTCTAGTGATTTCAGGACATATAAAGTATAGCACATACTAATATCTTATACACTACTAACTAACTACAGGGACCTCCACTCCGGAAGAAGGTGAAATGGAATGTCACGAGGTGGCGATTTATTGAGATGCTTGTCGTCCTAGTGGCAGTTTTAAGAAACACACCTTGACATTCATTAGACTAACTAGGCCATGCTGAAGGGTGGGTCATTAAGTCGACAAGGAAAGCAGGGTAAAATAATGGGTTATGATAGGCACCTGACAGGCTCTAACTTTACGGTTTCACCCATGGTACAGCGTCACTATGCATTGGCAAAAAAAGTGGGAAACACCGAATTTGAGTAAACGCCACTTATGTCAGTGATACTCGACTGAAACCATGATTCACCGTCATGGCGCTTTGTTAGATCCAAGTAATTATTATATTTGGAGGGGTTTCGCTGAAACCTGATTATTATGAGTAAAAATCGGGATAATTGAATTTGTCGAAAGGACCTTTTGTTCATCGTGGTTACATAATTAAGGTGCTTCGAAATAGGAACATTAGGAATCAGGGCAACTGTCAATGTTTAATTATTGCAAAACATTTGAAGTTTGTCAGGAAGTTGCATCGGATTTGAATATTAACCGACGACAACGCTAGATCAAGTACTGATGCTTTAGAACTCTAATTGTTACAAAGGACTGGCGAAAATAAAATCTAACATAATATTAAAGACCAAAGTACGAAAGTTACTTCGCCCCGCCGCCCCGCCCCCCCCCCCCCTCTCTCTCTCTCTCTCTCTCTGCCACCCTGCACACACACACAAACTATATTCGATTCCTACTGCATGAAGTAGTGCTGAACTGCAAGTGGATTGTGCAGTATATTTAGTTTTGTCAGGAATGCATCCAACACTCCAATGATAAAAGTCTAATTTGGAAAGCTGACTATTGATTCAAATTTAATATTGTCGTGGTAAGTAGTAATTGTCTGTATATCATAATGAATCATAGGATTATGACCTGCAGTCTCAAATATAACGCAACCTGCAGAAAAATGTTGTTTATAATATTGATTATATTGTATAATATTGATTGATAGCCAAATATTAATCCACGAAAATTGCTAATCCAAGAAAGTCTTTCTTGCTCTCTACACAGAGCAATGGGACTCTCGGATCAGTATTCCATTCTCAGATCTGTAACGCTAAGCCCTTTGTTCATCCTCTCTCGTTTTTAGGAGTTGGTTATTCTCTATTCTCCTATTTACAACGGAGATCGAGTATGATCAACTCCGCAGAATCCACCCCGAACACAAGTTCTTTTAACTTGGCTAGCCTAATCCAGTGTGGCAAGCGGAAAGACTGAATCGATCCGGAGGGTATTTATAGTAGCCCCTTAACAGACAAAAAAAGAACGATACCTGTGGACATTCTAAAGCCAAATAAGTGAAACAATAACTATTTCTTTTTGTGAAACACTATCGACAAATGGCCTGAAATCCAGTAGGTTATATCTACATTCGGGCAGGATTTAGCTCATGGCAGACCATTGCAGCTTACCAACACGTCCCTATCACCCCACCCAACCCTCCAAGGACATTCTAACAGGAAGAATAAAATAGAGGTATAACAAAAACAACTTATTTTGTCCAGATAAAATATCTAATATACTAACTTCGGTATCACGTTAACGTCAACTCTTTTTTTATTATATATTTTTGACGGGGGACATCTCATATGGTTTAAGTCATAAACCACTCATTGGGAGTAAGTTAACTCAATGCAACCGATACCTTTGTTTTGCTCATGAGGGCTTGTTTTTCCCGAGATAATTGATTGTAAATGCGACCAGGAAAACTAAAAAGAGCACCATATTATAAGCAAATGTGTTAATGTCGACTTCAGTTTAGTACGAGTTTAGACCTTTTCTTAAATCTATAATCTTTGGATCCTCAGTATTCCAGTCAACACTTTACATTACGATTTGTAAGGTCAAGTGTATATAATTATATGTTCTTGCGTGATTATGCTATGTTGACAGAATAAAACATAGATTAAAAAAGAGAAGAATATTAGTTCTTAATCTAATCTATATAATGTTCATCCTTTTATAAAGTATATATAACAAAGCAACTAGCGATGGTACCTGAATCGAACATTCAGTCACGGGTGCTTACGGTCAGCAGTGTTCCACATGTTTCTGTCTAGGCCTGTGAATACGACTCCCTTGCATGTACTTTATGCAAATACATACTACACACGAAGAGCTACAAATGGTTGAGAGAATGGGTGTACTCCAAAAGGGTGAGCATCTATATAGAGCATGTCAAATATCCCATGTTGAAGACAATATAAGATAAACATTGAAATGCCAAGAGAAAGGGAATTAGAGAATGGTAAGGAAATAGCCCAGTCAAAAAGCTCACGATCCCTACTATATATGCTGGGAAGGTGGGCAACAAGGCTTACTAGAGTAAATCCATTTAACGAATGCAGGGTGCGAATGGACATTAACGATTTTCTTAATGGTCGGTTGTGAGAGAGAGTAAATTACCATGGCAACGTCAGTTCCCTAGAAAACATAGCAATTTGACTACATTTCTTGAGTCTAGTGAAATCAATTATACAACTTAGGTGGGGTACAGTTTGAGTGTTTGCAACAAGTCAACTCATGAACTGATTGACGAGCAAATTTCCATACCTTGGTCTGCACTCCTGTTTTACTCTTAGCCAAATTCTTTGCTAAATTGTAGATGCAGCAGGAGAATAACTCGGCTTGCCTTTAGAAGTCACATTACCCACTTACATACTTTCTGCCCTTTTTTCTTTGCACAAATAAAAATGGATGGAAGTCATTGTCCACTGGCGCGGCCATGAAACAAGTCAAGCCCTCCATCACGAAATTGAATTAGTGACACCATTAAGCACTGACATGAAGGGACATTCATTTTTCAGGGGGGATAAAGAACAGCAAAAGGAACTGGCCAGACATTTGGCACGTTTTTGTTTGAATTGTTGAAGGCTATTGGTCTGGCAGAAGTGTTGGACGCTGGGTCCTACATCTGAAAGCATGATATCATATACTCAATCACTTATACCTTTCTTCTTTTTCCCACCGGGTCTACACTGTGCCCAGGGGTATATATGGCCTGTCCCTCTGCTGAACATACATCAAAGAGATGGCATTCACTGGGACTCGCAAACAACCTCACGGTGACACACTCAAGTACTTCACTTTGAAATCCATACCAAGGTACAGGATGTTAAATTCAAAAGTGTTGTGAGAATTTAAGTGTGCCATATTCATCACGATACTATGAATGTGATTTTAAGTAACAGGCCGACTGTTCCATTCCAAATTAATGCATGGAGAATATTTAATTGGTCCCAAGATATTGTCCTGTTATGATTAAATACTTCAGGATTCAGTTTCACTCAAATCCGTCCCTATTTGGCAAACATTTCCAATGACAAACAATGACAAACAAACAGGTGATCTCCGAACAAAGGTAATACTTTTTATGGCATGTACGTGTCCACTTTAAAAATTATCTCTATGTACATGTATATTAAGTGAATCTGCATGAGGAATGTGATATAGAACCAGATCTATTGTCACGAATTTTCAAAAGCTCAATTACTAGCATCAATGTCTTCACCTTTTTTAATTGCCTCCTCCATTTTTCCTCTTGGCTTGGAGCATGATTTCTAAGTCAGTAAGAAGTTAATCACGTACATGTCATACCCTAACTACCAAACTAGATCAATACATTAAAGACTTACTATTAGGTTTCGTCGAATTTTAATTCTTTTCTTTTTTTTCCTTTAGTATAGTTGACATTTTCAACCGAATACTGTGCACTGCATTTCTTTATTACTCTTTTCATAACGTGCAAATATTTTCAATATGCATGTACGATGTATATTAATGCCTCTTGCTATAGGACGTGAGTTGCGAGCCCTAAATCTTCTAAAGAATACAGATGTTTTTGTAAATGTAAATCAGGGATATATTCTACGAAATATAAATCAGTGAAAAACTCAATCTATAAGATGGCAAAAATATAGACTAGACAGAAGCATGCTTGGTAGGTTAACTGGATCATGGAATCGATTACCAGAAAGAATAAGGGTAATGGAAGACGACAAGTCTTTTAAAAGCTCTCGGGAAAGACATTATCTTCAAGGTTTCATAGTTTCAGCAAGGATTGAAATGTAGACCCTCGACTGTATTTCAGTTGACTTCTCTCTTCTTCGTTGTAACTATGATATTATTATTATTTCTTGATTTTCTTTTTGGGGGTTGACCCTAGTAGATTTTGTATGTTTGTGAGAAACATTTCTCGTTGTATTTGGGTGAAGACTTATATCTGTGTATAAATGACCCACTTGCGGCTGAATTTTGTTGAATTTTAGCGGAATATTTTTTTCTTGACAATTACTGATGTCTATTATCAATTTTTCTGATACTCTTCTATGTAATACCCAAGGGTTCATTGTAGGAGCACGACGCGATACTTATGTTTTTAGATGTGCTTTAAACTTGATTTACTTTCACTGCCTAGGCTTCACCGGCAGTACTAAATAACGTTTCCTTGTTGCATTGTGTCTCAAACTGACAGTTATTTGAATGTTCTATGTTAAATGTTGTCATTATATAACTTTTCCTTTATTTTCTTACCCTATTTGACTCTATTTTATATAACTCGCTACTTCTGTAATGTCATTCAGCGAAGTATGCATTAAAAAACTTAAAATTAATTGTACTATCAGGCAATTCTGACAATCGCATCAGGGATGTAATGTCTTTGTTCTTGAATAGAAATTGTTTCAAATCAAATCAATGACTATATCAATTTCAGTCGAAGCCTTTGCAATGCATCTTATTATTGATATCTTCCACTAGGTTAAATGACATTCTTAAAAAAATATGATGCACAGTGTTGTCAATATGAAATTCACCTGGACTTTGGGAGATGTAAAAGCTATCATAATCTTTATCAGGTACTTCGCCAGTTAAACATTATGGATTTGATCATGATTTCAAGAGTATGTTAGCAGTATTCATTATACCATACCATTATTTGAAAAATGACTTGAGAGCCTCAAATCGTATCTAAATAGAAATCAGTGATTGTGAAAGATCCTTTCTAATAGCAATACAGGTCGGCTACGCATACAACACCGAGATCTTTGCTGAGAAACGACACTGAATCATTGCCTAACCCAGAAATGTGAATCCGTTTCTTTGCTCGGTCTATTCCCAAGTCATGTCAGCAGTCAGGGTAAATTTTATCGATGGATTGCTTGGCATGCTCTTAATGTAGGCTTGCCATGAAAATTGCATGGAAATATTTCAGGTCTTTCAACTAGGTATGTCAGCTTGAGGAATAAAGAAATAACTTAATTTTGATAGATTATCCAAGAGTACTGATGGTAGTTTGTAGTAATAATATTACCGCACAATTAAATTCATAAGAATTTTGAAAACAGTCAATCACTGATGACATTTCTGTTTAACATATGTGCCGGAAAATACATGGCATCCAACAGTAAAAGGGTGTGGGCCATAATAAAGGGTGCAATTCTTTAAAGCACCGTATTTCATTTGTATAACAGGGTATTGACTTCAAATTTGTTATCCCATTACTAGCCCACAACCTACCCACAACTCAGCTCTAGCGGACTAGGTAAACCTTTAACATTGACAGGTCAAGGTTTGATTGGGGAGAATTTGCCCTAAATTTAGCAAAACTTGGAATGCTGTTCAATTTATATGGTATATATATATGGTGGTCCTGAGTGCATCCCGAAAGTTTGGGAAGCATATTCCCAGCTTTAAACAAAATTAATGGGTGACTGGTAAAGATTAATACTGAAAGTCACATAGGGGAAAATAAGTAATAATGATTATTATCGAGATCTTTATTATTACAATTAAAGATGATTTCAAAGTATCATTTATCTATTAAGAAATAGTTCATTCGTTACAGAAAAAAACCCATATGAAGCTTATGTCAAAAGATATATTAGATTTCACCGTAGGCTGTTCTCCCCTGTGGTGGAATTGACCATCTATGTTAAGTAGTATATGGAGAGGTTATGTGGGATCGGGCGATATCCTACCTCGCTTTCCCGACAATTTCAAGTCCGTATTGATATAGGAAACCTGCTAAAAGTCCCTGATTCCCATCTTACCCGAAGACGTTAGGATTCGGCCAATGACTTTGAGACTATCGAAATCTCTGGTTTCCTGGCAAAAGAATGATTGCTTATGTACTTGTTTCGTGCTTAGAGATTGATGCTTATGATGTTCTCGATATTTTGTATTAAAAACAGCCGCCAAAACAGAGCTTCTCTCGGTTTATCGAAGACATGCGAAAACTCTATAATTACCGGCAAGCTACAGACAAAAATAGAGATGTCCCCGGAGAATTTAGGTGTTGGGAAATTGGTATATCGAAACCTTCCTGTTGGCTTGGCTTCCATAGAAAATGAGGCGTTGATGCGGCCTTACCCGGCTCATCCTCGGATTGTTTGATGATCAAACAGAACATAAACACCCTTATTTCCGAGGTTTTAAGGGTGCTGGTGACATCAAAGTTTAGGTAATGTTTGCTATGCATAACCTAATACTTTCACATATCCTCATAAGACTATACCAAGGACATGACCTTCAGGCATTGCATCATACATGTTAACTTGGCTCGGCCAGTTATAAATGATAATGAAAGGAACATTACCCTAATCTATTGATAGTTCTTTAGCTGATCAGGCCTTCTTTTAACATTTCTATGAACGTGTAAAAGCCGTGAATGTGATCTTGATGCAAAATTCAAATACCTAACAGGTGAATAGCTGACTATAACTATGACGGTCTGCTGCATAACAATAAATAATAAAAAAGTAGAAACAAATAATATGGGAGATATCATATATTAAAACTCATATAATGAATTCATCCCTGATAATTTACTGGCTAAACATTTTTTTTCACATTTCAAATAGTTTTCCGGGTGGCTAACGGGTGAAATGGAGAGGTGTCAAAGTTAGTGCTCCGGGGGCATTGATTGGAAATAGATGGCCTTTCCCCTGCATATTATATACTTCAAATAACGCATTAAAAGCCTCTAGGAACTAACATGACTTGGTATATATGATGCCTATTATTTATCCGCAACACAATGGCTTGATGAAAAATTCATGTTCAGTGTAATGTTTGGCTAGCCCACAACTAGGAAAGCTCAGTACCAGCAGGCTAGTTGTACGCCGAGCTCGCATTATGAGTGGGTAATGATACACGCAAGCTTTATCTGCCTTTCGAATCTCACTGGAATCAATTAGAAAAGTGGCCTGTCTGGTTCATTCTGTATTTTCCACTGCATGGTACACGCACCACTACCTCTAGGACAAAATATCCCTACCCTTCTATACACAGAACCACTCGATAGAGTTTAATATATTGACCTTCTGTGCACCAGAGGTTGCCAATCGTGCTGATTCTTATTCATTACCGAAATAGTGCTTGCGTGTACTTGTTGAGAGGGAATAGCGAAGTAAAGATCATGTGTAATTTTGTTCTGGGTAAATGCTCACAAAATGTAGGTTGACAATGAAAGGCCAAACAGCAATCTCCTGCAAATGGAGTCAGGACTAAAGTGGGTGTGGATGGAATGGTGTTGTTGGGTTCACTTGCCGTGCCCTGTTCTGCTAAAGGATTTGAATTGGGTTTCCAAATGGGTTTGTTTTTTAGCTTGAAGTATCCAATTATGTTCTCTCCAAAGTGCCTTTTTTAAAAGTTATTTTATTATCTCATAAAACTACATAAATTGTGTGTATTTCGTATGGAGGAAAAATGCAAAATTTGTTGTCAGACATAATTGTAGCCATCGTTTTTAATCAGGTTAAAGTATTAATTATACACGTTATCCCAATATTTTCAGGTACTTGAATTCGTATAGCTTCCTAAACAAATCAGTTTTAATTTGTTATCCTCATGTGCATCCTTGATTTCTGCCCAGAAGGTTAAAATCAAGAACAGTCATTCACATTACATAATTAATCATACTAATTACTAAAAATTATTATTTTGTAGCCACCACAAACATTTCGTGCACTGGAACCAGAACGTCAGGTTGATGTCCCCTACTTGGATATGCTGCCCCGGAAATTTGGATATTTCATGAGCATTCAGCCAAACATGCAACCTTTTAGGTATTTGCAAAATGGATCGCATGATATTCTTTTAAAGAGAAGTGATCCCTGATTCATTTTTCCCCTAGGTTGACGGGGGAAAACGGCCAGACAATGCGTGTGAATCGAATGCATCCCAAGCTTTTTATGGCATCTAATTGAATTGTACCTTGCGTCCTTAACTTGTTAGGTGTCCGATGTATTCTTCCTTCCTCCACGAACATTTAGCCCCACCAGATTTAAAAGCAATTGTTCAACAGGCATCCAATGTGTTGCTTCACGTAAAGGGTTAACGTGTGAACATGCTATGTGTATTATCAACGGACATTAAAGAAAATACAAACTGACAGTGAAGAGATCGTGAGGTTATTTGCCTTTATACGGTCTTCAATGTGTGGAAGAGCCAAACGCCACAAACTACAAATGCATACAGGGGCTAGATCGTACCATCCTTTACTCAACAACATTCCAAGAGTTGTACAGCATCGAATTGAATACGTACGTATCAGACCACCCCTTCTTTAATGAACCACTAACGATAACATTGGCTCCTTTATGATTTCTCAGTCGTATTAAAAGCTAGTGGTTAGAGAGAAGTTATTTTCTTGGAACTGGTTATACGACTGCACCAAAATATACTATATGAGAATCGCAACTTCCTCTTTCTCTAGTGCTGGTTCCACTCTGATGGTTTTATGTTATTTATGGGGTATGTCGGAGTATGCATGATTCCTGAATAATACAGGATGTGTGCGTGATTCGGGGTAGATAAGCCCCATACACAGGTTTCATCCAATTTTTATCTGTATAATTAGGGTAATAACCCCACAAGTAGATGATTGCAGCCAAGATAAAAATCCACATATACTTGTAATGGCATGGATAGCAGTTCGACATATCGAATTTTTTCATTTATCATGGAATGAGATATTGTTTCATCATTGTGATAGTCAGCTTATGCAAGCAGAAGTAGAATACCGATAGTTGAACGGGGACATTGAATAATACTTTAATGGTGAAACCAGAATATATAACATAAAATAGTATTTGAGAATATCTAATATATCTCTATCTTCAGCATTATAGTATCAAATGTCATGGAATCATATAGCATGAATCGAGTCATAGCATTCAAAATTACATTTTAAAATATTGATATTCGCCATTATCCTGGAAAATCTAAAATTTCATCTCGTTTCCTAGAGCATATTCTTTAGTCAAATCTAACACCATGGAACAAGGTATAATCAATCCAGATAAAGTTTGCATTCGTGCTATCACAAATACGAAATCGTGCGATTAATAAGCAGGTATAATGGCATCCGTGTGACTAATATGAACACAAACTAAAATAGTCAACTTGCACAGGGTCTATACGTTGGTTTACACTCCTGGCATATCATATCATGCTAAAGAGGATAATCATCGGTTCCCTGCGCAGAGTTTGGCGGCGGGGAGGTGTATAAAACCAACAATTAATGCCTCATACCAGCTGGGTTAGTCTAGGCCATGAAACAATCAATACATATAGCCCCACAGCATCCCCAATACACCCTCCACACATCATGTTCTGTTTGATCACGAATTGGAGTTGAGGGAGAGGCCTTAAGTGTCTACCTATTGCAGCAGTACCAAACCGTTCTTTATGATGAACACTAACCATGGACTGGGGGTATACCCTTTGTCTATAACGTTTGATGTTATTCATGAAGATTTTTTCCCTGCCAGGAAACGTTTGTCTACATAATAGTAGAGGTCATTTCAAAGCTATATCGTACCATCTGAACTATCGCAATAACTTCTGCCATTGAATGACTATTTTAGATGTTATAAATAATTAGATCGAGATATTTGTAAGACGATGAATCATTGGACTGAAGGATCCTGCAATATTTCCTAACATGGAAGGTGCACGTGGGAACATTATAGGTATTGATGGGAAAGGGAACATAATGAGTGAAAGTGGAGAGGTTCATTGGTCTGTAACATTTTCTTTTCAGTGCATCCAGTGCGTGATATTGGAAAGATTATGACATAAAGTACGACATGTATTCAGCAAGCATGGGACCATTAGGGCGCTTTCATGTCAATATTTCCTAACAGGGGAAGTGCACGTGGAAACAATACAAGTATAAGTGGGCACAGAACAAGGAAGGGGAAAATAGAAAGCGAAATGTGAAGGTTAGTTTCAAAGCCTCCCAGGGAAATTTCCATAATTGGCGATGATCGGACCTGGGGCATGGGCCATCGCGCCACCGTCCGCTTTTCCCAATGATTACACCGCTCCCCAGACCCAGTGGCTGGCGGCTACCCAGCCCGTCAGGCCCCGATTTCCCTCTGGTCCTCTCTCAGTCAGCCTCTATGCTTGCCTGTAATTGCTCCGCCTACAAATAGGAGCTATCTGAGGAAGTGCTGTTATACCCGTGCTCACGTTTGAGGTAGACCTCTTTTTCCCTTTTCACTCCGGATGACCTCATCATCAGAGGTGGCGATTCAGGATGGGTGTATGGGGAGAAATGGAAGGAGGGACCGCATGGGAAGAAGGGGGCTGGGAGGGAAAGCTTTGTTCCTATTTTTCTATTCATGCGTGCACCTTTTCAACGTCTCCTCCGGGTGATAATGCAAGAAACCAATGAATTTCTCACAGAAAGTGGCAAAAGCGTGGCTTATTCGTGAAGTGGCTTATTACTCCTGACAGATCTTGTTTGAGTTGAACCTTTCATGTTTTGGAATCCTGTTAAAAGCACTTGTCAGTCTTTTTACGCTCGCTCAAATCATCTTGATAGTTCTGCATTGTCCATTGCAGATGAATAATATCGCAACATCTTACTTTGCTGAGATCAGTCAGCCATTTGCATTTGTGTTCAAGAAGATAACTCATAACATCAATATGTTTGAGCCCCAAGGGTGGCAGAACAAATAAGATGGTATACATAAGGACCTAATAAACACTTCCTTTGGGGGTGTTTTCTATCAGTCCTTAACACTGATTAAAAACCATATAGCTCGTCTGATATGCGGGCCAGGTCATGCTTGTAATGGGGACGTTCTGGGCAAAACAACTCAGCAAACAAGTTCATTATTGAAAATCAGCTTGGAACCTACGATCCCACCTGCTCATCAAGCCAACTATGTTTTCCTGGAATGGCTGGCTTATTACAAATATTCTTCGAATCCGCCTTGGAAAAAACTCAACACCAGCGCATAACAAAACAAACTACTCACAAAAACATCACCTTTGCTTTACCCTGACTAACCGGGATCCCACACACACCATCTCTTACCCTCCCAGTCTTCAATGATGGATAGGCAAGCTCCCTGACTAAACCCCTTTGTAAGATTAAATGGACCTCACCTCTTACTTTGGGCCAGCTCCTTTGTCGAGCCTGCGGTACGGCCGTCTGGCATGTATTCACCCTACAGTCAGCCATCTCTTCAATGAACCAGATCCAGGCTCCTCCAGCTGGTCCTCCACTGTTGATTGCAATTCCGCCCGCAGACATAAGGCCAGGATCCGGAGGGTTGTGTATATGCACGACCCCTTTACCAATCACCCCAATACCATTTTCGACAGCAACAGCACAAACACCAAATATGTTCCTCTTAGCCAGTAGAAGTACATTACAGAATCATGCTATTCATTGGCCATACCCATGTCCTTATCAGCACATCGGACACCTATTTATAGACCAACGTATTTTAATATTCATATTCATTAATTTTGCTTGGGGGAATCATACACCACTTCATTTGACTTGTGGGTTGATTGCTATATTCCGATACCATCATTGGAGAAAAAGTCAATATTGACTGTCAACAAAAAAACAAGGTTTAAAGACAAAGGATGAAAAGAAAGATGGGGAAGTTAATCCTCTCCGCACGTTTTTTCTCATGCTGAGAAAGACGACCTTGGATTAATTGCCCGAGGAAGAAGATCGCCCGTTATTCACAACAAAAGCTGATGTTTTATGGTAAAAGGATTTTTATGTTTTCATTATTAGTGCAACACAAAGAAACTCCATGTGGGGGCTCTTTTCCCTGCCTTTTCAATAGTCTAATAAAACGCCAATACCGTTGCAATTACTTTCCATACTCTGAGGCTGCGACCCTCAAACCCTGATGCCGAATATACCCTAACCCACTCTTAACTTCCTTCTTATAACACACTTTCCCCCTTCACACCTTTACTGTTGATACCACTCCTGCCCAGAGAAATGTACGGAGCCTTTGGATCCATGAACCCCCGGGAGTGAATGATTACAGACGGTGCATTAAAAGTACTGGAGGCCTCCGGGCCCTGACCCTAGGGCCATTGGACTCAATCCCTACCGTCCGCCCCGTCCATTCCCTCCCCTTTAGCTGTAATAAACGCCCCTTTCTTTAGAAAATAACCCATTGGTAAATACTCTATTTGATTTATGATTGGCCAACATTTACCGTAACCGATTGCCAGCTTGCAATGAAAGAACCACGAGCTGGTTTTATGGGCTCAATCGACCACATTGGACAAATTGAAACGCTCACCAATTCACTCGCTTGACCTGGGCTTGGGGCGCGGAAAAGGGCAAAGTGACGATTTGTCCTCGTGGTGGTTGGCCCCGCACTTCACAGACCAGTTTCTTATGGGCACCAGCAAGCTGAGGAGGTACGGACAGTTAAAGTCCCATGCCCTAACTCCCATTTCCAGCTACTACTTACACCTCGAGATAGAGAGAGAGGGAGACGTCCCTATATTAAAGGCCTTTGTATTTTGAGCGATAGAAGTACCATAAATTTCATTTTATTTCCATCAACTGAGCCCATGATGATAACCCTCGTTTCATGTGAAATCAAATAAAATTAATCGCATTTTCAATGCGACACAATATTACTGCTGCACGCAGTCTCTCAGAAATAATTAAACAACTTTTCAATAGGCCTTTCAGTAAAATATAATGAACGCAGCATATTTTTTCGGAGGTCAGGTTTCATTAAAAGGAAACTTGCAAGAAAGCTGATACTCTGTTTTGAAAACTCCATAAAGGTTATTCTACATAGAAGAAAAAAGTACAAATTGAGTCCACTTACAGAGGATAGCTTTGATTGCAGTACAGTAACCGACCTTCTCCTAACCTTCGAATACTGCAGCTTACTCGGTATTGCAGGCACGACCAGAATTAACAGAAGTTCAGTGAATGAGCTGAATACGCCCCGAAAAATGAATCTAGAAAACCATGTATCAACGCTTGCATTTGTTCCTTTTCTCGGCAACATTGAAATGTAATAAACAGACCCGATGCCCTGCGCCTTTTAACAAGTCCTTTTTCCCTTTCGACAATCATTTATCATTTGCTGTTTAATCTGCGGGGTTAGGAAAAAGAGTAAAAGGAAAGCAGTTGGAAAATGCAGTCGGTGTTACGTTTGATTACCATTCAAGAAGCCAAAAAGAAAGAACCAAGCGAGTACACTGTTTCCAATCGTGGGAGGGTCTTTTCGGAGGGTTCATTAGAATTCCACAGACGTCGTGCAAAATTCTCCAATGCTTACATGCATTGACAACTGCATAATTGGAATCTTTCAGGCGATCCCGGCTGCTAAACTGATTACTTCTTCTTAAATTATCCATCTCCTTTTAGCTGGGGATTCTTTCAATGGCTATGGTCTCATTTCCATGATTACACACTTGCATTTGGATGTCAGTTAGTAAGATTATTTTCTCTGTAACCAAATCCTATAACCCGATAGAGCCCACACCACACATACCTTTGCCCATATCATTTGTTACTGAGGTTACTTCCCAAAGATAGTGTGAAGCTGTCCATACGGAAAATGTCACACAAAGTATGAATTACAAACATGGGTAATCATAAATATTGTGCTAGTTATTGAGAAGTGAATCGATCTACAATCATCAATTCCCAGGGTTGATAACACACACGGTTTATATCTTCATGTTACCTATAAGTTGAGATCCCCATCCTGGGTGTGTGTCCCCTGCTAATACACTCTATATTATTGGTATCACGTGTCTACCACTGCGTAGACCTCATCTGTACCAACCAGTATGGACAACCAAACGTTCTAAATGGATAACGGAACGAATTTAGAACTTTCGCAAACATCTGTACAGTTTAGGACTAATGTATTTAGATGATGTACTCTAGATATCTAGAATCAGTATACTCTTTCATATTTGTAATCATCTATAAAAGTAAAGTAAAGTTAAATTAATTTAAATGTGTTTTCCAATCGTAATCTACTTTTGACAAAAGTCCCTTCCCGTCGAGATAACAATGGGTTTAGACGTTAAATATCACTTTGATAATCTCAAATGTATCCACTCAAGAAAACACTCTCTTTCATGATTTGCCATGATTAGGTTCAAAATCATAATGATTGGGTTATTACTTTAAGAATAGTATTTGATGTATTAAGATTGTTTTTTCTTTCCCTTTTAGAATAATACTTTTGAAACCGCCATCAAACCCGGTTAGCCAATTTAGCCTAGCAGGCATAGGCTATATAGGCAAAATACTATAGTATTGAAAATGATTAGGACTGCCTTTCCTTCCTATGAATACTTTGTATCAGTCGCTGGACAGTACCGGGTTATGGCAGCCATTGTTAATCACTTCATCTTTATTGATAAACAGAATAAGTATACTCTTCTACATGAGATACTTTTAATGATCCATTTCACGACACAATCTTGAGGCAGTTTGAGTATCAAACGATCGGGCGTTCCTTATTTCTGTGATAAAAAATATTTTATCGCTCCTAGTTCGCCAAAGTGTGGCATATTCATAACAGTTCATTTCGAGACATATATATTTATGTATTAATTCGCCATACCATCTGTGGAAGCATATGGGATCTCCATCTAATGCGTGGCCGAGACGTGCTCTCCGTTTTCCCCTCACTCTATTGAACGCACACGTCTATTTTCGCTCTTTCTCTCACTCTTTATGAGTCCTTTGACATTCGGCGTATCAGGACCACAGCGCGAACATAGTATCTATGTCTAAGCCTCTGTACAGGCCCCCTTCCCCCATCCTTTGTTCACTTAAGTATAACATGCCCATCTTGCCTATATACAATGCTTTGCTATTTTAGATTGGCACAACACTCTCTCAGATCCATTCGACCGGACTGTTTTTAAGTGGTACTGCTTAGCACACCTTCCGAGCATCACATGTCTCGAAAAGAATCGCTTTTATGCTTTTAGACACACTTCTAGTGTTCACTGAAACCTTGATTGCTGTCTTAAGCGGCACCTACCTTCCTAGCAGAGCACTTAGTCAGAATTAACATTCATGAGAAGGAAAATCCCCTGCGAGCTTCAAGAAATAGTGCACAATTATTTATAAGGATATCCGATATATATTGTATATGGTGATTTCCAGTTCATGAGACCATACACATAAGCTCCCATGGTCTTGATTTGCCTACATGCTGGAAAACAAGATTAGATTTATTTTTCGCAAAAGAAACAAACACTTACTTACCAATGAAAACTACCTGGAAGGCTTTGCTTCATTTATTGCACGTCTTGCCTGTCTTCCAACAAGTTTTAGCGACTCTTAAGTCCTTTCCCGCTTTTTCAGCAACTATGTTGTCCTGTCAGACTAAGTATCGACAAATTTAGTTAAGTCCTGTTTCGTAGCTGGCGTACACGTCTACGGCTATGTAGTCACTTGTAGAGGTTCGCAATAGAAAGAGACCCTATAACTCCACTTAAGTTAACGGCCAGTTTCCTTATTGGTAGTCACTTCACAAGCTGGTCGCCAATTTATTGAGCGCACCGGGCTCGAACGGATAAACCCAACAACCTAAGTACCCGCTTTCTATGCTGTTTTCCTTTGTATCTACTCTTGTTCCTTTAATCCACTTATGTTAAATGACTCCCAGAGGATGGGCCGGAAACTAGCTTGTCAATCAACGGCGAGTATATGTTTTGAAGTTAATAGGTTCAAAGTTTTCTAGGTAGGTGTTTAGATCTACTCATTTCTGGTAGTCAAATATGTTTATGTTCCAATTCTTGCTTAAAAGGTAAACTCCTCCTTTGGGTTGTTGTAATCGTACTGTTCTAGACCGCGCTCATGATGGCGAAATGGCTAGAAACAATACCACTGGGGTATTGTAGAGGTACTCGTACCAAGTTTTCTGTGGGCATGGATATGAAGCCGGAGCTATAATGATTTGTACCTGTCCAGCACTGAGCCTAGTCATGGATAAACATGATGCCGAGATGTGAGTAGTTCGGCTATGTGCGCACTTTCAATCCTGGCACTTCATAGATAGCTTTGGAAACAATACCTTTCAAGAGAATGAAAGTAGGGCCTAGAGAAATGAAAGTAATGCAATCTCCTCCTACTCTAGTCTGACTTATACACGGATATATTACATCGAAATAGAAGATACAATTATAATTCATCTATCTCCTTATGAAATGTCAAGAGAACCATCAGAATCTGGAGCTACTCTAAAATGTCTCCAGGATGCTTGAAGAATAGGCAGCCACCGAAGGGAGAGTTACTGGGGAAGATTAAAGCCTTCCACCTCCCTTAGATAGATCTCCCTGAAGCTGTAATGTAGAGTTATTCCAGTTGCACACTCCTGAACCATTGAGTTCCCTACTCCTCAAGCGACTGATCTCTGTGCAAAGGAGATGCAGGTTTACTATGCGAACCAGTGCTGTCCTTCAGCGGCGCCGGAGCGAACCATTTTACCAGGTCTGAAATGTTGGAGACGTTTCCATTTATGAGGAGATACAGCCTGGGGTGGTGATGATACACCCATGATAATGTATACAACATAATTATAGTATATTAACACCATACTGTGTACTGTATTACAATTATAAGCTGAACGGCCAACGCATGATCGTAGTATGGGACATTATTGAAAACATTTGGAATTTTAAAAGGGTTCATCACCGCGTCTTGATAAAATTCACACAGAGCTTTCATGTGTTTTTGTGGGAAACTATAGATTCGTATTCAGTTTCCGTGCATGTATGTTGCGAACAACATTAGGCTCAAATTTCTATTCACGTATTTCCTTTATAAAACACATTGATATTGTAATACAATAGCGTTTGGGCGTAGCCAAGCGTATTCGAGCTTACACGGTTAAACTCTTGAGTGATGATTGCATCAAAGAAGCTTGCCTATAACTATTTATTAGAAATAAGTATATAATTATAATAAGGTCCATTTAAAGCCTGGTGAATTAATGTCAATTAATTAAAACATATATTTACAAGTAACAAAGAACAACAGTTCCATTCAGAATGCAACAAGGTCCGGTAGTGGGAAACAACCTCCTTCCTACAAAATATCGAGAACGAAATTTAAAGAGTCCGTAAATATTAAAATATGGATTGCTAATGTATCTAAAGCTCGCGGAGGAGGCATTGCAAGTTCACTCGCCGATAAAACTCGGTGACTTCTCAGATTCTTGCGAGTGTTTTTCAGAGTTATATCATATGAGCATGAATCAGAAAAAAATCCTGTTTGCGTCAGTAGGCAACAGGGATTTTTCCTTACATTAATATAGGTTATGGTCTAAGAAATGGGTCAAAAAAGAAGATAAAACCTATTAGATGTAGAACAAATAATTATGATTTCAATAAGCAGTAGTATAGACAAGGTACCGGTAAATGTAGTATGGAACGATTTGCCTGAAAAAAACCCTGAATGATACAAGATCAGAACCAATTCAGGCTGGAACTAAGGAAACATTATTTAAATACATGTACCTTTGTTCGATCAGGTCGAATTGATATGTGAAGATATTAAAAGTGAGTCAACTTGTGAGGAAACTCTTGCTGTGTTTTGCTTGTACATTGCTTGTTTATTGGTCTGTATATTGGAAGACAAATTGTGTATCTCTGTAATTAACTAAAAATATCATTAAAATAAATTGGAATATTAAATGGGCAGACAGCGTGGGTGATATTATTTTAATTGACTTGTTTTTTATACCTTTTTTCTATAATATTTTCCTGAGACAGGACTGTTCTGGCTGTTATATCAACCCATGCAAGCATTTGTTTCTGGAATAATTTAGGTTTGATAGCATTTAATTGTGTTTACTCTACTACTACTAGTAGTATTATCACGATGATAGATTATGCTTATCGTGTATAAATGTTGCACTTATCATACATAATGAGTTTGTTATTTGTACCACGGTATCGTCGGGTTTCATTAATCAATTCTATACTGACACTGATACTGATAATGTTTATTTGCTCTTATTGTTTCTGTAAGATTTTTAATCATTCTCTTTGGTAATAATCAGGCTTCACTGAGAGTGTCGTTTTCGTTAATGAAATATCATTGTTTCCCGAATAAAGAAAGTATTAAATCTAATCAAGCAGGGGGTCAGCAAACGAGACATTTTAAAGTGCAAATGTCACATGTAAAATAAGGTATAGTATATAATGTAATATAATATAATATAACTTTGTGATGCATACATATATGATTATTGCATACACATTATGTATGTAATTATCTCATGGTTACAGAACTAATACATACATAAACCAAACACAATGGCAAGTGAATACAACCATATCACCCTACTAATGCACCAAAGTCCCTTACTGTTTATATCCAAAAGAACTTAAGAACGTTTCTTCGCAGTACACCCCAGGGGAAACGCCTGTCTCTATCCTTATTCAATTTGTTAGTTGCCCATCATTAACAAATGATGGCTGTTGGCGATCACTTCGGCGCAGAAGGCGAACTGCAAAATACATACCTCTCCCGGATGAAGAACATCTATATATGATTATAAAGAAGCCGTAAACCGAGAGAACCGGAAGCGCCTTTAATAAGTAGCGGAAACATGAGCGATAAGCGGATGTTTTCCGTAAAAAGACCCTATCATCGCCAATTTAACTCATGACGATGTTGCGGTTATTTGGATAATTTCATCTCCTTTTGTCAGGAATGGGAGCTGTTAATAGAAGCATTTACGTCGCCAGTAACAAGATTTATTTCTCGTTCGCAGAAGCATTAATGCTTTATTTATATATTGACTGCCCCAGTGCATGACTAGGATGTATATTTTATTAAGTTCCTATTCAGGAGTGATAAAACTGATTTAGCATATTGGCGGCTTTGCGCACTCAGTAGCCCATGAAAGTTAATTTCCGTTAGCCCTGTTTCAATTATTCAGGTTTTTACTTAATAGCGGGTTCTGTCACATCTTAATTAGACGTTGTGTACTAGATCAACCATTTGTGGGCGGGAACTAATCCAAGTTATATATCCTGAGGTGGTAAAGTGTACCGGTATTCAGAACAGGAAATATGTAACTCAGTATATCTCAGTAACTTATATAAGTTACAATAATAATTATATCAATTGGGCCAGTATGGTTAAGTAAAATATAATCCTTTTGGATGTATTTTGGATGTATCGGTATCTATAATATTTTGTAGTAACTATAAGCGATCCCGAGTCTTGACAGTATTTTAAGATTCAGATGTTGATCAAATTGGCTCCTATAGTTTGTGTTTAAAGCCGCATTTCTTGTTGAATTGATCATAAGGGTGTCCATACATTTGTTGGATGTTAAGGTATATATAGTAGAAACCAAACAGAATGCATGTGCAATGTAACCAACAACAGAAAAGTAAGTGGGGTGAGTGATAATAGGTGCCCTCCTAAACCCTCCTAAATGTTTCAGATGGGTAGACGAGAATGGAGACAGAAGCATCAGGTTGAATTTTTATCGAATTAAGCAGAGAATGCATGTTGAATCTAAATTTGGATCATTATCTTTGGGAGGGAACTGTACATTAATTTGATAGAACTGTGCCGTGAGTATAAAGTGTTTATAAATGCCCTACCTCTTTCCATTCTACAATACTGCATGTGTACATTGAGGCATGTTCATGTATACTATATTTGTATGATATATTAAACTTTTGTAACGTGAATATTCTGGAAGTATTTTAGGTACTGCCGAACGTATATGCAGACATACAAATACAGGTGCCTGTATTTCCCACGCCCTACCCATTCCTTTTATTCATCCTTTCAGTGGAGTAAAAGCTCGTTGAGATTTATAATGAACATATTTCCCAGACGGCCACTAAGCATTCATATTGTATTGCCCTGAAAGGCTGTTGGTAGTACTTGAGGTATTAGGGATAATTTGGGAGGTAGAACCCACGCTCAATTCTTTGCACATATACGATACTAGTGGTACGGTATGTGACAATAGGCAATATCAGCGCATTATTATATGCTGAAAAAAACTCATTTTACTATAAGTTTTTATTACTTAAGTAGCAACACATATTATGCTGTTGTTTTAAGGACATTTATTATACTGTATATGTTTGGGTATTATTATTGAAATGGTCGATTTGAATTGTGCATAAGTTGGCTACCTAACCATTGAATGCACTGTCCCGCGCACCGTACCCGCGCGATACGAAATTGGATACGAAATTCTTGTCCCCACTTTTGATACGAAATTTTCCGTCTCAGCGTATTCGCGCGGCGTTTTTCGTACCGGTGATTCGCGCAGCGTTTTTCGTATCGGCAGTTCGCGCAGCGTTTTTCGTATCAGCGATTCGTGCACTCTATTTTTAGCGCGGTGGTAGCGTTGTGGGCCAGGATTCAGGGGGGGACGGGGATGGTGAATTTCGCATGGGGGGCGGCAGGGTGAAAACGGAAAATATTCGCTTTAATTAATGGTTTGTTTATATCCGGTATTATATTGGAATTAATGTTCTGTACCATGCTGTATGAAAAAAAAGATGCGGCGGATATTATCAGCGAAATTGAAGCAAGAGAAAACAAAACAATTGATACATTATATATACAGTTTACCTATTTATTATTCATTTCAAAGTCCAGTAATATATTATTTAACAGAAAATGATATATATTTATGAGAAGAAGATGAGTAAACATGTCTCAGACTGGTCCGAGACCCTTTCCAGTATAGGAAAGATAAAAGGATTACAAGACCTTATGTAAGATCTATACATCGATGTAGTTTTACTTCTATTCAATGGCATTACAACACTATGTACATATAGCGTCTAGTCCGCTTTATATATCTTGTTTTCAAATGTGGTGACGTCTTAAAACCATGTAAGTTACTGTAGTGTTAGTTACAAGTAGAGAGTAGTACACACAGGAAAGACATTTGAACAATAGGAAACACATTTCGACAACAGACAGTGAATAATAGTATTATGAATAATTAAGATGGAAGTACAGCAGGAAGTACAGGCTTTGCCCAGAGGACATGATATGAGTCAGTACAGTAACGATCAACCCTTTTCAAGATTTGTATAGGTAATTTGAAAGACATATGGGAAATTAATACATATTAACCTGTATTCCCACTCACATCATTCTTTACACTAATATTATCATATAGTTTATTATATAATCAGTCAGTTTTGTACCGATTTGATACTTTCTGTACATAACCAATACTTGGGACAGTTGAAAAAGCCCATGAAGGGGATCCGTATACCAAGTCTATTAAAAAATCTTTTTTAAAAATATAATCAGGTTAAACCCGAATCATTTGGTTCATGTTCCCAAATCCATGATATATATCAGTACATTGACAACCAAGTTTTTTAAAGGTAATTTGACGAAATTAATTACACATTTTGCTAACGAGGAGATTAACGGAAATCCGTCAACTGACGGACAACTTGCATCCCTGAATACATCATATCATACAGAAGAATTATTTTCGATGTTCTACTATGACCTCCAGGCATTTGACATAACAGATTTTAATAATAACAAGTATACCAGTTATTCGTCATTGATTTTAACAATGGCATTTGCTTGCCCTTAATATGAATCCATATCCTTATTTTTTATTTACACAACATTTATTCAAACAGGCACCCAATATTATGAAAGTCACAGGCATCTATATATATATATATGTGTATACCCAACCGTCATCACACCACTTATGGGAATAACACTATAGCATCCCCTGGATGTCAACGCTATAGAAGTGCTCAGGAAACGATGCAACACTCATGCAACAATTACCTAAACACACAATCTATGATCATAAATATCAGAAAATATTGTTTCAACAAAGTAGATTATTGATATAAAATTTCGAAATGACATTGTCCATGACTGAAACAAGTTAGATCTACGTTTTTAATGTACCATTAAATATTATTATGTTCTGACACCCTATAGGGTGTCAGAACATAATAAAACTAAATGTTTAGACCTATATCTGTAAATCAAACCCATACACCTATATATAAATGCATATCTGTACTTCATTATTACGTACAAATCTAGTTACCAAAGATCCAATACTAGTTCTTGACAGATCTAATACCCTTCATATCATATATCATAATATTATCACGACTAGCTAAATAGACCTATATTTAATAATATCTAACCATTTTGAAATGTGAAGGAAACATATCCTCATCATACCGTTCCAGCAATATGATATTCCATTTGTTAAAATGAACCATTGATGCCTAGAAGGTCCTGACATAAAGAGGGGTTGAGTGGAGGTGTGGAGGAAGGGGGGAGGGTGGGTTGAAATGGGCTGAGGGGATGAGAGGGGTTGAGTGTATTTCCTGTCATCTGTGATGATGCTTGGTGTTTTGATTTTCACAGATAACTTCATAAACATCCTATCTGTGGAGACTTGAATAAAATCCAATCGGCGACGATGTAGAAACACACAATGAGCTGGGTACGACAACCCACCACTGCTCAGTTCTCAATATGAAACAAATCATAAGAGATAAAATTCCAGTGAGGCTCCTTTTCATATAAGAATTAATATTCCAATGTGTCCAAGATTGAAGCGGAAGGGCAATGGAGCGGAAGGGTAATGGGGAGGGGTAATGGGAAGGGTAATGGAGGGGAAGGGTGGATAGAGGGGAAGGGTGGACGAGGGGAAGGGTGGATAGAGGGGAAGGGTGGATAGAGGGGAAGGGTGGATAGAGAGGAAGGGTGGACGAGGGGAAAGGTGGATAGAGGGGAAGGGTGGACGAAGGGGAAGGGTGGACGAGGGGGAAGGGTGGACGAGGGGAAGGGTGGACGAGGGGAAGGGTGGACGAGGGGAAGGGTGGATGGAGAGGAATGGTGGATAGAGGGGAAGGGTGGATAGAGGGGAAGGGTGGACGAGGGGAAAGGTGGATAGAGGGGAAGGGTGGACGAGGGGGAAGGGTGGACGAGGGGAAGGGTGGATGGAGAGGAATGGTGGATAGAGGGGAAGGGTGGATAGAGGGGAAGGGTGGACGAGGGGAAAGGTGGATAGAGGGGAAGGGTGGACGAGGGGGAAGGGTGGACGAGGGGAAGGGTGGATGGAGAGGAATGGTGGATAGAGGGGAAGGGTGGATAGAGGGGAAGGGTGGATAGAGGGGAAGGGTGGATAGAGGGGAAGGGTGGATAGAGGGGAAGGGTGGACGAGGGGAAAGGTGGATAGAGGGGAAGGGTGGACGAGGGGGAAGGGTGGACGAGGGGAAGGGTGGATGGAGAGGAATGGTGGATAGAGGGGAAGGGTGGATAGAGGGGAAGGGTGGACGAGGGGAAAGGTGGATAGAGGGGAAGGGTGGACGAGGGGGAAGGGTGGACGAGGGGAAGGGTGGATGGAGAGGAATGGTGGATAGAGGGGAAGGGTGGATAGAGGGGAAGGGTGGATAGAGGGGAAGGGTGGATAGAGGGGAAGGGTGGATAGAGGGGAAGGGTGGACGAGGGGGAGGGGGAGGGTGGACGAGGGGAAGGGTGGATGGAGAGGAATGGTGGATAGAGGGGAAGGGTGGATAGAGGGGATGGGGAGGGGAAGGATGGATGGGGAGGGGAAGGGTGGATGGGGAGGGGAAGGGTGGATGGGGAGGGGAAGGGTGGATGGGGAGAGAAGGGTAATAGAGGGGAAAGGTGGATGGGGAGGGGAAGGGTGGATGGGGAGGGGAAGGGTGGATGGGGAGGGGAAGGGTGGATGGGGAGGGGAAGGGCACCGTATACAAATAAACACATAAACCTGAGTATGGACGGTCTGACATAATCATAATATATATATATATACTATATAATATACCTGATATGCAGAGTATCAGAACTGTGGCTTCATACTTAGTTATCTACCCATAAATTGTTTCCTCAAACTTTATAAATGCCGCTGACTTGTGGAAGGGGGACTGCTCTTTAAGGGAATACTTCTGCAGCCACCCCAGAAGTTGGTATTGCTTGGGGTAGGCCAGGTCCCAGGCATAGTATGCCTGTAGCAGGTCGAAGAGCCATTCAGCAAGGCAGTCTCCTGAGCACTTGAATGTGTGCCCATTGGCAGTCAAAAAGCTGGTGTTGTTGGTGACCAGCAACCTCGGAAGTGTCTTTCTCCCAGAGAGCGATTCAGGCTCGAAGTTGATTCCCTGAAATAGGAAGATATGCATATTAATCTATGGAAACTATCATATCATGATGCATTACTTAGAAATTAAAAATTTCACATGGACAATGTTTGCAAACTTTATTTCAAATTATTGAAAATATCATCTTAGCTAATACTCCCATACATAAACATATTAATATAACAAACTATAATATTAATATTGATATATTAACCAACTAATACAGGTTTTTATTACTCTTTAATATGTACACACCTCAATCCTCGTCATGGCTGGCTGGTGGTCTCGGCTAGCCTTCCCCCTCATCGTTAACTGCTTGTCCAGCCCTGTCAGGATGTCCCATACATCCTCTTGGGACTGAAATAAAATTTATTGGTATTAATCCATACTGAAATAGAATATATATCAATTTTAATCTCAGATGAATAAATAAACAATCATAGGGAGAGTTGGATGGGGAGATGGAAAGAATAGGGTATGGCAGGGCAGAAGGTGGTGGGAGAATGTCTGGGATGAGAGAGTGAGATATAAAATAGGGAGGGAGGGAAGGAGAGGGGGAGGGATGATCATGATACATACTGAATACTACCTGGATGAAGGGGTTGCCTCACTTTACTGAAGTCATAGCATAGCCTATTTTAGTAGGAAGGGGAAGATATGAAGGAGGGGACGAGTGGACAACAGGAGAGGGAGGAAGAGTGAGAGAGACAGAGACAGGGAGGGCATACAGAAACATAGAGGGTATAATGAGGGCCAACATGGAGGGTATAATGAGGGTATACAGAAACATAGAGGGTATAATGAGGGCCAACATGGAGGGTGTAATGAGGGCATACAGAAACATAAAGGGTATAATGAGGGCATACAGAAACATAGAGTGAGGGTGTTAGTAGAGGAGAGAGAGGGGTGAGATAGGGTGAGGGTGTGAGTAGAGGAGAGAGAGGGGTGAGATAGGGTGAGGGTTGAGTGGGTGTGAGTAGAGGAGAGAGAGGGGTGAGATAGGGTGAGGGTGTGAGTAGAGGAGAGAGAGGGGTCGGATAGGGTGAGAGTATGAGGAGAGGAGAGAGAGGGGTCGGATAGGGTGAGGGTATGAGTAGTGGAGAGAGAGGGGTGAGATAGGATGAAGGTGTGAGTAGAGGAGAGAGAGGGGTGAGATAGGGTGAGGGGGTGAAAGGGTGTGAGTAAAGGATAGGGAGGGGTGAGATAGGGTGAGGGGGTATGGGGTGTGAGTAGAGGAGAGAGAGGGGTGAGATAGGGTGAGGGGGGAGGGGGTGTGAGTAGAGGAGAGAGAGGGGGGAGATAGGGTGAGGGTGTGAAAGGGTGTGAGTGGGGGACAGGGAGGGGCGAGATAGTGTGAGGGTGTGAAAGGGTGTGAGTGGGGGGAGAGAGAGGGAGGGGAGAGATAGGGGAAGGGGGTGAGTGGGGTGAGTGGAGGATAGGAGAGGGAGGGGCAAGATAGGGTGAGGGGGTGAAAGGGTGTGAGTAGAGGAGAGAGAGGGGTGAGATAGGGTGAGGGTGTGAAAGGGTGTGAGTGGGGGACAGGGAGGGGTGAGGGGGTGAAAGGGTGTGAGTAAAGGATAGGGAGGGGTGAGATACGGTGAGGGTATGAGTAGAGGAGAGAGAGGGGTGAGATAGGGTGAGGGTGTGAGTAGAGGAGAGAGAGGGGTGAGATAGGGTGAGGGTGTGAGTAGAGGAGAGAGAGGGGTGAGGGGGTGAAAGGGTGTGAGTAAAGGATAGGGAGGGGTGAGATAGGGTGAGGGGGGATGGGGTGTGAGTAGAGGAGAGAGAGGGGTGAGATAGGGTGAGGGTGTGAAAGGGTGTGAGTGGGGGACAGGGAGGGGCGAGATAGTGTGAGGGTGTGAAAGGGTGTGAGTGGGGGGAGAGAGAGGGAGGGGAGAGATAGGGGAAGGGGGTGAGTGGGGTGAGTGGAGGATAGGAGAGGGAGGGGCAAGATAGGGTGAGGGGGGAGGGGGTGTGAGTAGAGGAGAGAGAGGGGTGAGATAGGGTGAGGGTGTGAAAGGGTGTGAGTGGGGGACAGGGAGGGGCGAGATAGTGTGAGGGTGTGAAAGGGTGTGAGTGGGGGGAGAGAGAGGGAGGGGAGAGATAGGGGAAGGGGGTGAGTGGGGTGAGTGGAGGATAGGAGAGGGAGGGGCAAGATAGGGTGAGGGGGTGAAAGGGTGTGAGTAGAGGAGAAAGAGGGGCGAGATAGGGTGAATTGAGGATAGGGAGGGGCAAGATAGGGTGACAGTGTGAAAGGGTGTGAGTGGGGGAGAGGGAGGGGCGAGATAGGGTGAGGGGGTGAGTGGAGGATAGGGAGGAGCGAGATAGGGTGAGGGTGTGAAAGGGTGTGAGTAGAGGAGAGAGTGGGGCGAGATAGGGTGGGTGGAGGATAGGGAGGGGCGAGAGGAGGTGAGGGGTTGAGGGGGTGAGTGTGGGAGAGAAAGGGGTGAGATAGGGTGAGGGTCCACACTTATGAGTACCAACAGAGCGAATTAAAAGATTGTAAATTCTGACACAATTTCATTGAAAATAAAATCGACAAGAGGCATTAAGGGCAAATGACTTCCATGGTTTTTTTTGGTCTCATTTCACTTTCTTTCCTTCTTCTTCCCCGCCCCCCTCACTCTCTCCCTCTCCCCCCCCCGTCTGCCTACTCCTACACCTCTCATCTCCCCCTCTTTCTTTCTCTCATATCTCTTTCCCACTCTCTCTATTTCCTCTCTCCTTACTCCCCCTGTCTCCGTGACACCTGACAAGATTAATATATGTAATTTAAGTTTTAAATCAAATTAAATAAATTGTGAATGACCAATTGATCACTTTGGTGACTTGCTTTCAGAGGCTTAGGGCCTTGTCTATCCGGCTATATATACATACAGCATTTTTTTTTCTTTTTTTTCTCCAATAATCGTTAGAGGTAAATAATCAGTTGTACCCTTATTGACTGATAAAAACAAACATTTCGTATGAGAGAGCAGCTAATTTGTCAGGAAGATCAGAATCATTATTTCCACCACAGTTCGTCAAATTTTAGATAATTTTTAATGGATTTCCAATCACTGTTTCTTACTCGTGATGGCAGTTTGTTCCATATTCTAGGTCCACCGAAATGGGGACTATTCCTTACTTTTTCTAAATTTGGTCTGAGAGTGTTCAGAACAATACCTTCCTGTAGCCTTGTAGCTCTTTCCCCTTCATCTCGAAGAGCATCCTTTTTTATGTACATTATTCGTAATAATGATAATTTAGAACGTTTCGTCAATTTACTGATGTTACATAATCGACTTAGAGTGTCAGTGTCTCTCTGATCATTCTGATATATAATTTTCACTGCTCTGTTTAGTATTCGTTGCAGTTTTACTTTAGCATCAGAGGTCGCCATGTCTAGAAATAAGCCTAGAAATGTCTAGAAACAAGCCATATTCAAGAACAGATAGAATGTGACTTTTAACAATAGTTTTTGTCATATCTAAAGTTAAATATTTTCGTATCCTGTGCAATTGAATTAACTTGTACATGGCAGAGCTTTTCAATTTCAAAAAGTGAGCATCCATTGACACTACCGGGTTCGCTACTGGTCACTGGGCTTGCTGTATTCAGTAAAACATAAAACATGGTCGGCCGGTACTGACAAACTATTTGAAATCTAATGTTCAATGGTGAGTAAAAACTGTGTATAATAATGTTATGCAATATATATTACTCACCTGGGTTTTTCATTCAGTTGTCCAGCATAGTCGGCCTGGGGTATGGTCCAAGAACGGCCATGATAGTATGGATGGTCAGTCACTTACAATATTACTATATAGGTCACGCGAAACAAGGGTGCGTGCAAAACCCAGGTAAACACAAGCCACAAGTTGACCTAGAAACTAAAACAATGCCTTAGTTAGTAGCGCTAACAATGTGTTAGCTCTGCCTATCCATGCAAGGGTGCTAAAAATATACCATATGCATGGGTATGTGTTACATGGGTTCGCCATTCTTTGGACCGACTAACAAAGGCTTATGTAAAAAGCTAGATCGATCATATAAATACGCTCTACGAATTGCCTATGGTCAAATTGAAGGGTTAGATTATAATACCAAGATGCGTGAAATCAACCTCCTACCCCTAGAGCTTTGTAGGAAACCAAATACGATTAGTATTGTACACAGGCATAGAATAGAACAAAATTTAACAAACAATGAAAGGGTATTACGAAGAGATATGGTTCCTAATATAGAGATGACACTTCCAAGAACGGAAAGATATAAAAGATCTATTATGTATGAGGGTATATCCTACTGGAACGATCTACCAGCAAATATGAAAACAATCACTGACCATAAGCAACTGAAAATTGTCCTGTTAAATAGGTATAGCGAATTGTTTGCTGATGTATAAGCATGTATTGTTTTTAATCACTCTCCCGTTTTTATCCTGCGGCGAAATCAACCTAATCCTATGACCATTGACTCGTATAGACCAGGTGAAGTGATCAGCTGGGCAGTGTTGATATGAAATGTACCTGTCGACTAGAATAGTTTGTTTTGATATATATGACTAGATCTTTGTAATGGTATCAAGAATAGACCTTTTGATTTTCGTATAGAACTTGAAATAATTCGAGGCGGTGAGAACAACCATTAAAATCTCATTATAAAAATGTAGAAGTAAATGCTAGGTGACTATTTGTGAGTAATTTCTGAAGTTAGATAAGTACCAGTGTATTGATATTTCGGACAACGCATGAAATATAACAGCGCTGTTTGTTATGCGTAATTTGGATTTGAAGATGAAATAAAGTTTTTGTAATGTAGTGTGGCCAATAAAAATGTTTTAAAAAAACAGTTCTCAAAACTCAATACGAAAAACGGAGCGCGAATACGGAGCATATCATATTTCGTCTCCGTGATTCAAACCACCGTTTTTCGTATCAGAAGTTCAGGCAATTTCGTCTCCACAGTTCACCAGTAGCGTTCGCGGTGCTCGGTAGACAAAAATCGTCACACTGAAGACGAAAAAGCTCGCCGCTCCGTATCGCCCGGGTACGGTGCGCGGGAGAGTGTGGAGGGGCATAACGAATGCTGTATGGCGTTACAGAGGTCCTTTCTACAACAGTCTTAATTTTATCACCGCATTGTGGCCTTTCTCAAACTTGTCTAGCATAAGTCACCCGATGATTAAGTATCATCATTCCTCATGCTGTGAAACGCTAATTAATATAATTAGGGTCTCGATGTTAGTCAGAACATGACGCCATGTATGCACACTGAAAGGTGTGTAGTTCTAAAGCGAAAGTGGAAGGTGGAGAAAAGGTGGGCTTTAGACTACTATATAGCAGTATCAACAAATCTCACTTGCAGTGTAGTAGGCCATCATTCAAAATTCAGGACCAAATCATCTATGCACATAATCCTGGATTTCCTTCATGGATTTCCTTCACTTTGTTATACTGCGCATTTAGTTGATCAAATTTAGATAGTATACATCATATACAGAAGATTAACTAGAGAGGCTTATTTACAATATCCTGACGAAGACTTAAGGGCCTAGTCCACTAAGCCGATTCTCATGCGATTCTCACAAGATTTAGTGCAAAAGAGTCCTCTGCGGCGCAAAATCGCATGAGAATCGGCTTAGTGGACTGGGCCCTTATCTATAAGGATTATTTGTTAATATCTGCATATCAGTCCACAATTCTTCATCTCTCTTTATTATTTCTCTTTGAACGTTCACTGAGCTTTATTATAGAAAGGTATTTTTAAATGCTGTAATATTGTAAGGCACTCGTCGGAAGACCTGATTATTCAGGAAAACTGTTTATTCAGAATCGAATTACCTATTTGTAAAAACCCCATCAGCAATAAAAGAATTCTTGAAATGAAATGAAATTCTGACGTTCCTACTTAAATGAGCCATCATCACTAAATAGACAGTTTCTAGTATTCAATTTGCCATCTACATAATGCACAATATATTTTTCCTTTATATTGATATGTACATCGATTGAAAGAAGTAAGATAGTGTCCTTTAAATGTCTGTCATTTAGATTTGCATCCTCAATGCTGCCGTCGCAAATGATTAAAATAATTGAAATACAATGTCAGCATATAAGTAATTGAAATATGATATCAGGATATGAAATAATTAGTATTCATTCGTATCAAAACATACATCTAAAAAGGACCATGTTCAGTTCCATGGTGTTCCACGTTTTTTTCTATTTGAGGAAAAACTGCTCAAAAGAAGGTCAATTATAGTTCTGGATGAGAAGAGTAGTCTGTCCTTTGATATTAAGATCATAAACATATTAAAACGGCATGGTTTGGCTTTATATATTTGCTTCCATTAGGCACGATACAGCAAATACACATTACCATTTAATAAACTCCAATCTCCTCTCCTCCGATCGTAAGAGTGATTTAAAAAGGGATTTCGTGTCTTGTATAAAACCACCTGGTCTAGACAGCTAATGAATTATTGAATTACTTTTATCTGCGTTCAAGCAACCTTCGGAATAAATATTGGTAACTAGCTATGACTTGTCTAATGAACAACACGGGCCGAGCTGAAATTCGCAAGAAAGAACTTGTCTCTTAACCATGGGATGTCATTCATAAATACAAACGGCGAGGTCTTCAAATTCAATTAAACCGAATATTGAATTATCTTGAAAAAAGACCTCTGCTTCGCCTGCCAAAATCGGCACCAGAGTAGATTATTAGACTTCCCTGGAATTATTTCACTTTTAAATCAATTCGGTATACACTATTTCATCGAGGCCTTTGAATATGACTTCTCGGAAGAAAATAAAAAATAGCTGAAGAATAACCGGAAAATAACTTGATAACTCTTATGGTTTGGGTCAATGAGATATATGAAAGATGGGGTGATATATTATATACATTAAGATCCAATGTGATGAATTCTGATACGGTTTTGCAAGACCAGATTCCTGATACATTACAGCTAAGACATAAATCATTGAGGGGAAATCATGAGACCAAGGGAGAAGGAAAGAGACACTTGAAAGGCGAAGTTGGCTTTGAGCGTTTTAGGTTATCAATATTACACATACTTTTCAAAGTGAAGGTGCTTTGATGAAAGCATCCGTTTACCTCTTGTGATTGCAATTGGAAATTTCCAAAGAGAAAAGAACATACATGTATGCATATTTATCATGACATCCTTATATGATGTGTCCCTCTGGATGAGGTGGCGCCAAATACATTATTCAAGAGATTCATGATATGATTCCTGGGTGGCCTGTTGAAGAGAAACAATTCATGCATTGATATTGTCTCTGTAAATACCTCTGAGATATTCGCTGCGCCCGAACTGATGCTCTTGTAATGACTCATGTTGTTTTACCTCTTCGATTCCAGTCAATTTCTCTCGGAAATTCCTTAATTCATGAGCCTTTGGTGGAAGCGTGTTTGTTGTAACTTCTAAGTGGCTCTCGTCTTGCCAGATTTCCCTTGTGGGAATTTGCTGGTGTTTCTGTTTTTATTGCCAGCTTGTCTAAGGTTGTTTGTACAGCAGTAATGTATGGACGAAGGTGGGGAACTCGCAATATTGCATTTAATCCGGTGGTTACTTTCATCCAAATGTCACTCTGCATATATGATTGTGAGCAAGAGAGCTCTACATTGATTTTGATTTTTATCAAGATTAAATACTTTGCACAATATTATAATGTCATCTCTATTTAAACATGTGTATTAGTATCTAGTCGTAATGTACACACACCATAAGCGTTCATGGGGTAGATTAGCATCAAATATAAAAGCATTACTCCCTATTGATTTACGGCTTTGGCTCAAATGAAATATAAATGGAAAAATGGAAGACAGGCAAAAGCAAATCAATATGAATATATATATGTATCTGGATTGTTCTGCTCAGCTTGATAGCAAAAGTAGAACCAAGAGCAACCTGCAATCTATCAGGGAAATACACACTAAGATTCTTCGATATGCTCCCAACCTCATGCGAACGATTCGAAATCTATGACCATCATTTGACATCAATCTATAATATTTATCCATTCGCAGATAGATAAGACATCTTCATCATTGGCAATGTCTGTTGAAACAATACACAAAATCCGTGAGCCTTCCCATATGATATATAACATAGATTCGGTGCTTATGCCTTATCGTTACTTCATCAAAACTATAGAGTATTGCAAACGCTGCCCAATGTATACATCAAAACCAGATGATATATCACGGTATAGGGTGTACACATATAGATGTTGCCTTTTGTATTTGATATGTTATCAGTTCACATTAATGGTTGGCCCCTGGTTGTGCTAGCGGAGATGATATACATTATATATAGCAGTATGTCTATCTATAGAGATACACTTTTATGTATGGAGATGGAGAGTTTGGCTTTTATCCTATGCTGGGTTAGTATCTTGATTTACCAGTGATATATATAATTCATCCCCTGGCTGGAAAATACACCTGTGATTGCCCGCAATGAATCCTCAAACCTGCTGTGGCTTCACATAATACATACTACATAATCCCTTCTAGCAGAATAAATACAATCTGTAGCAGAGGGGAGAATATCGACTTAGATTTAAATACATGCTTGTCAAAATGCAAAACTTTAATATTTATAACGGCGTAGTGAAAGTATTGAATTAATTCTGGAGTACCTGTCCAAATTGATAGAATATCCCTGTGTATCATGTTAAGTTTTGTGAGACGTACTCTGGTGTGGACGGGGTTTAGTGAGGTCATAGTTCAAGCTTCATTTGATAACTTATATACCGTTAAATGTTATATAAAATTAATTAATGTACCTGTAAACTGTCTACAAATCTGAACAGTAAGTCTACTGCCCGGTAATTGCATCTTTAGTGCTATGTAGTAAATTATTGATTGATTAGTTGATTGATTGATTGATTGAGACTTATATTTGATCTAAAGGTACAGATCTCGCTATAAGAGACTCATATACTAACCGGTTTTTAGTATCATCCAATTGCTACATAAATAGTTTCATCAACAATAACACTAGTTTCTCTCTACCAAAAACGTAAAGTATGTGTATATATAATCATCTTTTAAAAATCAATACTATTTCAAGTTTATCAGTGAAGTGCAATTGAACATTTGAATAGAAGAATCTATATATTGTACATAGATGATAATCTATGTTTCGAAAGTCTATGGGAACATTACACCCAATGGTAGAAAGCATTGGAATGAAGACACACTATTATCTCATTAATACGATAAATAAGTTTCCACTGCATTGACTACTAATCTAACGCTGGTTAGATCAGTATTTTTTAAAGAATATACGTGATGTAACAATGACTACACCCTGAGCTGGGTCGGCGGATGGGAGACACTCATCGTAAAGGTAAAGCTGTCCCAGTAACGGATATTTATAGTCAGGATTTTTGCTTAACCGACCCTGTGAGTGACTCGCTCTTGCTTCATTTATTATTTTTTCACGGAACGTTTGGCAAATGGGTCTTTAATTGAGAGCCGAACAGAGAACAAACTGGACTCGACCTCCACTACCTTCTCCTGACCAATCATTATAACACTAGAAACGATCAGGGCCGAGTTTACCTGATCAATACCTGCCACATTGGATCTCATCAAGGTATGTCCGCACAAGCATGCACAAAAGGCATTGGGGGAGTGCGGTCTATTAAACGTCAGTTCGCATAGCTTCACGGTGAGTGGTGATAGGCCAGTGCTGGCTCAACTCCGAAGCAAATGCTCAGTGTGAAAGCCGGTGTTCCCATAGAGTTGAGCCGGTTTGTTGAGGGGAAAGGCTAGCTAGGACTGTGGCTCATCTAGATAGAGGATACAGCTAAAAATCCATACTATTCAGGTCTGTCTGATTTCTTGGTAGTCAACTGTTTGGAGTGAGGATGTCTGTGAATAATATTTAATCAGACATTGTATTTGTTTGAAAGTGATGCCATGGACAAAATGATTTTAGGTCAGACGTTTAGAAGTAAACACATATGAAGGTTTCGAGCGTATTTATAAACTTGAAAAGGTGAAGAATAACTCTAAAGGTTGAATATAATGCTCTGATATAAAACAACTCCATTTTTTGTTTCTGATATACATGTACTCATAAACGAACTTCAATTATGATGAAGGGAGCGTTTAATGCACCGTCGATAAATCTCTTTTCTGTAAAGTGTCTTCTTTTAAGGGATAGACAATTGGATATAGCTAATTGAACACAGAAAAGGCCGAAGTTTGAATATAAGTTTGCTCCATTTTAATAACTCAATAAGTAACAGAGGTGATGCTTGAACAAAAACACACTAAACACAGGAAGAAATTGTGTCACGTTTCATCTTGTGTCTGTCCACTTTCCACTTGTGCACAGAGGCAAGAGAAATGGCAGGAAATGACATTTATAGCGAGGACACACCCAAGGATTCATCCGATGGGCCGCTGAGTAATCCGGCAATCAAATCAAAGAATGTAAAGAAAGGGAGCTTGGCAACTCAGTAACCTTCCAAGGTCAGTGGTGGAAGACTTGCTTTCGCATCTATAGCTCTTCACGCTAACTTCCGCTGCAAAATCAGTTTCCGTCTGAATAATAATTCAACTCTTGGTGTATTTATCCTAATTTGACCAAACAAGTTGCGGTAAAATGTGTTTTTATTCAGTATAATCATCAATTACGGTGTTAGCCCTACCGGGGTTGCAATACATATGAATTGAACGATAGATTGATTATCAAACATAATATAAAAATTACCTTTGCCCTAAGAATAGCGATTGTGTTGTTATTATATTGTTTATTCAACTATAACGCATATTTTGCCACGTTGACGCGCTATTCAAACTACCCCAGTAAGGTGGAATTTTGCCCAATTGGCTATTCTCAGTATTATAAATCTAATTGTCACTGTATATATGTATATTGTATGTTCATGATGATTCTCACAGGGACGGTTGGAAGAGCTGCTTATAGCAGAAACTGTAAACCTATTTCTTAGAAAATAAAAGTTATATTATATAACAATATTTTACATTTCGTAGTATTTTCAGGTGTAATTGCCATCTAGAAAATCTAATTATGAATCGTGTACAATCATTTTTTAATTTTTTTTAAAGATTCATTTTAGATTGCGATATTAAACAATATTAAAACGATGTTATAATAATCACATTGAATAAGCAGTTTCGATACATGCATTGTAATATTACTAGACATTTGGTATCATAAATATAGCTATACACATCGCATCCAAAACGATTATTAATCCATCATACAACTATATACACACATACATGTATGTGCCAATAGGGAGGTTCTGCAAGTCTAACGTATACGTAATCGTATCCGTATCTCTGATATACCAACATGTATACGTGAAAAGAAAGAAAGAGGTTCAGCAAAACATGGCGGAAAAAACATAACATAACATATCAAGCAAAGTGTTTCATCTCACAATTTTTATTCTATACATAAAAATACGACCTAAGTCACAAAAAACATACGGATACGGTTACGTAACTGAGATACGTTTGCTTGCAGAACCTCCCTATTGAAGTGTATAACAACGTGCTATACTTCTTCTCCCCTAAGGTTCGGATCATACGCCGCCCTTCAATAGTTCAATATGTCCATTGTGAACAGTGATGTGAGATAGAAGTCTACAAGACTCGCTTAACCAAGGCAAGCGGTGGTGGGTAAATGTGACGGGAGGAAATGCTCCTCCATTCATACAACCCTCCTGACCTTGGCAGTCCGTGGCTGACACACGAAAAGACAGAAGGAGAAAGGACTTCTGTATCGACACTCACCTTGGGAATTGGCCAAATACACTTCCTTGTCGTCCTTCCCCACAAGAACAAGTCGTTTGAATGGCGGAGATAATACCAAATATTTTAAATGTAGGCCTATGATGGGTTAAAGGTGCATTCTATAGCTATTACCACAAACAGAATCTTACCAAATCTACTAGTAGCATATAGGGCTGAACGTATCAATATTCTGCTGGTTTTGAGTTAATTAGTAAAGAATTTAAAGTGGAATCAACCGAGCCAAAAAAAAATCGCGGGTGAGCGATAATAGGGGAGGTCGTCGCAGGAAAGCAGCTTAGCGATTTCCCAAATTTTGAAATTTTATGAAGTCCTGTAGCAAGTTTACTGTTGTTGAAGAAATTAAATCAGCTTAGTGAATACATAACCACATTGTATCGATGATTAGACTGATTTCCTTACAGTTCGTCTCGAAAAACCACTGTTGATAGAATGCCACACATATATAAAGCAGCAATTGAAGGTAATCCTGCTTCATTCACTAATTTATAAATACAAACAATACATCATAACGATACTCGATTGAAGGATAATTGACCTAGGCGCGATGGAAATGATGATAAAGCCCTTGAGCTTTTGTTTGAAATTAGATGATATTTCAATGATAAATAATTATGTCGTATTTGTTTAATGTTGGGATTTCATTTCAAATATATTTTATTCAAATGCTGGCAAATAAGGACGACTACCAGACGACCAAATCAGAAAACGGGGTTCTTTCGTTTCGTATTCCTGCTTAATTTCTTCATTATCCTTGGTAGAGATGAACATTAAAATTGCGCTCTTAATAAATTTTAATTCACGTCAAAGATCATTTTGAAACGCAGTAAAGTAGATAACATTCTTTGGTATACTCCAAGTCTGCGTATTGAAGCCTTCAATGGGATATCAAAGGTGCACTGTGATGTCAAGACAAATTCTTTCACTCTACGAAAGTGTTGAAGTCTTGTAGTTGCAGACACCTGTTAACACGTTAAAACACTGAATCCCACTCATGATTATCTGATCCAAAGACAGCAACGTAAATTGTGTGAAGGAAACACATTTTCGATGCCATTAGAAAGACATAGACTCGTTCATATCTATCACACTGGGGTCCAAAATATCAACACTGTCTAGGAGTACTTGAATTAAAATATCTCAAACTCAATCTTCATCAATCGATTTACGTAGGATTGATGGTTTCTATTCCAGAACCAAAGACGAGGTTGTAAAATGGCTTTCACTTTGGAAGAAGCAAAGTGACAGCGCCCTTGAAGAATTGGAATTTTACATACTACCATACGCATACACCGAAAGGTCGCATTTGTGGATAAAACATTTTCAGATAGAAGGATTGCTTCTGGTTGCTTTAATCCAGCTGAAACTTATTTTCTTAGAACTATCTTAGAAGAAATACAAAGAAAATCCATTTGGACCTGACAAACTAACCCTCTGGGTCCGACTTATTCCATTGAGCTTATTATGCTTGGGATGTGAACAAAGGGGAGAAGATAATGAAAAATAAACAAAGTAGCCCACCACCATAATAGAGTAACCCCCATCCCAGGTACGTACGTGTGATTTCTTTCTCCTCCCAGGGATGAAGAAAATGATGCCGAGACAAAGTTAAACAGGTCAGCCTAAGTGGCACAAAAATTAAATGATATTTTTTGAAAATCAAATAAGATGTATCTAATTACAAGTGGTCGCTGAATCCAGTAGCAGACATACTTATGAAGAACGTTCTTGACAGATTTTGTTCAACTCACGAATCGTAACCGACGTACGGATTGTAATGTACTATTGCGAGTTGTATATTCATTCTAAGGCACCAATGTGTGACAAAGTGACTCCATTGATTCCTTTGATTGATGTTTTTCATGATTGCCCAGATATTGCCTAGCATTGATTGCATCCTACTGTGGTGCCTTGACACTTTAAGATGGATTCCTTCAGTTGTGGATATTACTCCGTATTATTGGGTATGTGTGGACACGGAGAAACGTCAACGTATCGTTAGGTAAAGCCCAACATTTTTATTGAAAACAGACATTGAATGGTTGTAGAAGTAGAAACTCTCGTAGAAAGTGGAAATAACATATATCTACATGTCATTTGTATGGCTAATTTCGAAACAGAATTATGTGACCTTTGTATTATTTCACCATTTAAACGGAAATAACAGACAGTTTAATGTTAAAAATAAATCAAAATAATCTAAACATAATATCTAATCTTGAGAGAAATAAATAACTTTTGAAGAACTAAGCAGTACTGTATCTCTGCACTGAACAAAGATCAATTTTGATATCGTGTTTAGAAATCAGAAAAAGTCAAACTAAAATACCTGATCAGGGTATGGATCTATTAGCCTAAAAACCAGGTGAACAAACGTTCTCAGGAAACACAGTAATGTCATATTGGTCATTGTTACATCATGAAACAGAATGGTTTGGAAAAATTGCTAAATAATTATAGATCTATTTCAGCCGCTTCGAACTTGCACAATTCGGACACAAATGAACCTTATACAAAAAGAACCCTGGATTTTAACCATTGAAAGGATTTCTTAGCCAAAAAAAACTATTCCATTAAGGCAGAAGAAAGCTGTGGAAATCCAGAATGGTATTTCTTTACACTGACAACATTTAGTGATACTCGTTCAGACCCATGACATAATGGTTTTATTTTTTCAATAAAAAAAGCTCAATAGAAAGTTGAGCGCCCATGCACAGTGAGTCTCTGTTCGTGGGTTCGGTACCCAAAGTAAAAATAGTAAAACACTTTCCGGTGGAAATCCATCTGTTGGAGGGAAAATGAGGGATATGAAGAAAAGAATACCTGTCGGTAGCATTATTTTCCCAGCCGGATGGCTGTGTGGATGCGTATGTTAAATAATTTGAATGAAAGGAGAGAATCCATGATTTTGTCTCTCTGCCGGTTGGTCTCTTCATAACATTCATTATATATACCATAATAATATTATTCTGTCTGTCACAATCGGAAGACTCATGATACATATACTAGGGCTTTATTGCTACATATATTTTTGCAAAGTCCCCGTCTGATGAGTTAACTCATTTATTAGGATGTTTTGCTTTTAATACAACCGAAAATGAACAACGCATTAAGAATTTCTAATGTTGTCATACATGTTACAAACACTTCAGATTGTCCGAAGCAGCCGATATGAATATCAACACTTATTTCAGGGAGTAAGAAATGTCAATACAGAACTCTCATTCATTTCATACATATTCGAACGTGGTCACCATATTAAAATGCATACAAAGGGAATGAATACTTGAATGTCACTGTCTATTAAATAGTAAAACATCCACCTTGTTCTGATACAAACGTTGGCGGTAATAACAACTTGGAGTCTAAAGGGCCTAGTCCACTAAGCCGATTCTTATGCGATTCTCACAGAATTTGGTGTAAGAGTCCTCTGCGACACAAAATCGCATGAGAATCGCCTTAGTGGACTAGACCCTTAAAAGTGATTGATTTGAGCTGGGATTAATGTTTAATACAGAATATCATGTGCGTAAAAAAGGGGTTATTCAGTAGAGGAGAAGTATTTTGTGTCCGGCCTTATAAATAACTGCATGAAGTTGTGTTAAACATAAAGTAAATTGTGAAAAATGTATTGTATTGTACTGAAACATTTTTATTCAGGAAGCAAATGTTTGTATACATACAATATTTAAGTTGAGATTGACGAATAGATTAGAGTTACTCTACACAGAAATCACCTTACAATTTAATCCATTTATAAGTAAACATACAATATATATAACAGCTAGCGATGTTGTGCCATAAAGCAAGGCTCCACCAGCCCACGTGTTTATTGCAGCTGATATACAGTTGACAGTTATTGTCGTGTATTAATAATCATAAAGAACTAGCTCCATTTGTTATTATATTTGGATTGAGAAGTCACTGCCACAGAGGGTAAGAACGTCAGTGAAGTCAACATTATAGGGGCCATCGAAATATACCATAGTGATATAAACCCTCCCCTCCTCCTTTCCTTTTAAAAAGAATACCATAGTGTACATCGTGTGTGAGGAAAAGCTATCTACTATAAAATCCCCACAAGTCGCATGTGCAAATTCTCGACCTACATTCCATAACTCCTATCTAATTAATTAAGCTCAATTGACCGATATTTCAAACCATATGGCATAAAACATTCTACTTACTGTTTCGTCCTCAATTATTTTGTTTACAAATGATTAAAACAAAAATCTGTTTATAATACAAATCTGTCTAATAAAAGGCATTATTATTATGTTCTTAATACTTCCTATCCCTGTACAGAGAGAAACCTCTGGATTGCAGCGTGACCTTGCAGTGCACGCTAAGGATTTCTAAAGAGACTGAGTCGCGAATTGGAAGATTTTAAATTTAACTAAAAACAGTTTACTAAAGGGTTTAAATGTTGCTATATGAACACTTCTTATCATACAGCAGTGCGCCATTAGACTTCACCGCATGGGAAGGAGTTCTTTCCGAAATTACTTTAAAAGTTCGCTTTCGTGACCACGCTGAAGCAATCATTTCTCATTTTATACATTTAGTCTCATTTCCCATTGGGATTGCTCCTCCTATTCACCTATTCCATTGTGGCACAACCATTCGACATGACAATCCACTTTGAATGAATTCATATTTTTCCCGAAGATCCAGTTGGTGGGAATATGCTGTTTTATCCATCCCTTTCGCCCCTTTATATGGAGTCAATGTTTTTATATTTCGGCATCGTGTCCCTGTTGAGTTTTCAATCAGTCGTGGACAGGTCTACTCCCGAGCCATTACGGTCGTCAGGGAAACCTGGCATTGCCTAGCAACAAAAGTCACATCTTGAATCACCCGCTTTCAGTTTGGCATCACTTCCGTGAGTTCACCATCAGTTGCTTATGCATGGATTTGTGTCTGTCAAACATGCTTGTGTTTGTCGCTTAGACCCTTTCCTTTCTCCTCTAGGCCGCATGCAATGCAATATGTTTATATACACACGGTGAAATTACCTTTGGTCAGGGGAGTAATTGAAACTACAGGGAGTGAGGGCTTCCTGCATTGGCTAGCCAAAAACAGTCATGGCTTTGGATACAAGAAGACAGCCCGGACTAACGAGCATAGCGCCTGGCCTGTTTGCACGTGCATATTTGGTAGTGGAGAAAAAAGCCTGGGTTGTGACTTGGCATCAGACTCCCTTCTCAGATGTGAAATGCTGGGGAGCAGCTCGCTGTCATGAAGCCAGCGGCTCGTGGAACGGTTCATATTGCCCAGACTCGTCTTCTTCCACCTTACAGCAGACTAGAAGGATGTAGAATGAAAGCCCAGTATTTCCCACCTCCTGAACTCTCACCCAATCCTTCAGCCTCCATCTACCTTCTCATCCACTGTAACAGAAAAAAAGGCCTTTTTTAAATTACACCCTAGCTTCTATGTCTAGTAGTATTGAATATATGATTTTTTCTTCATTCCCAATCTTTCTAGCGCACTAAATGTCTAAAATAGATAAAGCATTCACAGCCCGCGAGGAGAAATATGGGAGAAAGGGGACAGGGAATAATACATAAGACCTATTCAGAGAAGGTCATTGGCAGAGAAATAAGAGGGTTGTGGAACCGCAGACGTATCGGCCCACTTTCCAATCAATAAGACCTTCCCTTCTCAGACTTGGATTATACCTATTTGCTCTCGACACAGCTGCTCCATGTTCCTTATTTAGCACTTGAGCTGCTTCTCGGATCGTATCCACCTTGACCGTGCGGCCCTAACTCGTAGGTAAATGGTCATTTGCCCACCAGTTCGTGAGTGCCCCAAGAAGGGTAGGGTGTGGCTAAATACTTGCAAACAGCATTTGTTTCCTATGACCAGCACCAATCTCCATAGAAAATCTGGACCTGCTATGGCGCCACATCCACATGTATGCCAGTTGCATTTGAAATAATACGCTAAAGGCTCCCCACAAACTGTATAACTTTTGCTGCTGACTTGAGTTTAACTCTTTCTTTTCAACGTTGGTAGGAGAAATCCTGGAAGTTCTTAAAACGTAACCACAGCGCAGGGATGTAGGAAGCAAATTTAACATGGGGGGGGGGGCAACTTTGTCCCACAAAGTGAAATTGTATATCTGTACATGGATACAACTAGAAGTTGATTTGGGAATAGTTTGCCTATGACACAAGGTCTAAGATTGTGTGTCATTGTGTTTACTAGCATTTCATGCTACTGAGAGAGGGCATTCTCCATCTGGAGTAATTCTTCTAATTCAAAATTTTACATAAAGGTAAAATGGAGGGGGGGGGGACAAACCACACTCTGCCCCCCCCCCCCCCCACACACACACACACACTTTCATTGGGGGGGGGCATAACCCCTGTGGCTATGCCCCCCCCCCTCACAATAACTCGTTTGTTTCAGTCACTTAGGATATTGCATTTAATTAACAACGTGAAGTGACATCAATTTTATGGTAACATGTGGTATCGCTTACTGTAGACGTATATAAAACGGTTAAATTAGAATATCAGAATGACTTTGCCTACAATAATGTTAAGCAAAAACATTCACCGTAAGAAATATAAGCAGATTTATTGCACTGAAACTTCTTACTTGTGACGTCTCTCTCTCAATAACGAGTAGATAATGAAGTGATACTTCACGGCCTGACCTTCTCATGTACCATGGTTGATTACATACTGTGTCTTCATGTGTTTAAATTACTTAACTACAACGCAAGTTTAATAATGTCGAAGCTATTCTTACTGCATCAGTTACGTTAATGCCACGATGATTTCATAACTATAATAATCTAAAACAGACTTCCTATTAATTGGCAGGTCCTCCGATACGGTCCTTTTTTAAATATATTTGAATACAACACAATGAACTCACAATAATATCTCATGTCCAACTCATCAAGGAACATATATGTGTACATGTTTGACATATTTCTATTCCCGTCATTTTAAGAATAAAAATACATCGCATGATAAGCCTGATCTCACGAATAAGCCAATAAGTACATAATGATTGTTTTGGTTGAAGCGAAATAATTGATAATTGCAGGAATTGATTTTCTGTCAATTTACATTAAAGAACCATCTCAACCTCACCACTTTCATCCTCTATAATGATAAATACTTAAGGTTCGTTCTATCTTATAACCTTGATGATATGAACAGAGGAGCATCTTAGCATTTTAGTGCGAACAGAATGTTTCTAATAGAGAAAATCAAAAGAGATATGAAAAGCATGGTGGTACCTATCAAGTCTAGTCTATTTAGTGATACTCTCCCTTAAGCATGCACATTATTCTGATATTATATTAAACCTTCCCGCAGGAAAAACCGTAGGATAATCGCACGGTCATCTAAGGTTGGCAGGCATAAGGTATATAGAATGACCACAGCGACGGTCAGTTGTATTCCATCCCAATGATGCCTTCTTTATGAATCATTGTATTATCCTGCGCACATAGTCATCCCATGGTAGAAAACGATGGATTGTTTCGAATATCAAATTCATCAAAAAGTCCGAGAAAATCAGGTTATATTTTTTTACATTGTCATTACAAAAAAGACTGCATTAAACAATGGGTAAAACTAATATGAACACAAAAGGGAAAGTCGAATTATTTGGCATGCATGGCGGTGTGGTCTAGGGTGATCGATTCCCGACCATTAAAACAAATCAGGCAGACTGTGCGCACAAATTAGGACGCATGGGCCCTAATCTTCTGATCTTCTGATCTGGTGTCCCATGTTAGCTGCTGGATTTTGAGTACCCGATTGAGAGATTCGACCCTCGGACTCTAATTTTCTGAAATTACCGGAAATCTCGCGGGAGGTGAGAATGAGCTCACATGACCTTATCGAAACGTGATCGGTGCACGAGATAATGGGCCGTTGGATTGGGCCGAGTGTTGAAGCAACGAGTATACTCATTGGTTCATGTGACTTTGTCTCTGCTACCGAGCGGTTACTGGGTACACTCAGTCACAGACTATACCTTATTCTTCACCAAGCTTGTTGACAACTTTCCACGCATAAAAATTTTATAAAGATTGCACTAGCTATATTCATTTCCTATCCATTACCTTTAATACATCATATTATTATAATGTCGGCTTGATGTGATCTCTTTTTGGATACTAAATTATGTGGTTATGCGGTTATGTGTGTCTTTCAGATAACAATAACTTGGTAGCTGAACAACAGCTTATTGAATAATAGATGAACTAGAGAACAATGGATAAGATAAATTACTTCCCTTCACTTATAATTGGAGATTCTTTACCATTGTTGGGAATGCATTTGAAGAAGGATAATAAATAGAGACCTGAAAGGAACTAGCAGTGGTTCTAGAGTTGTGTATAGAAACTTCAGGTGGTTTATTACCTCTCCCGAGTACACAATTCTCTCAGAAAATCGCATACTCTATAGCTGAACTTATTTGACCGCCGGGTCAACAGGGTCATTGATTCATATTTGAGCTCTGAACTTGGGTTACGCTTGCGACCCTATGCCATAGAGTCAGACCACTATCTGGAAGACTTGCAATTGCATAGAGGTATAGTTGTCTCTTACTACGATCGCACTATCTTATCTTTTCTCCCGTACAGGAAACAACTTTTTTTCCTGATGCCTATGCATCGATTTAAGAAGAGCTTCCTATTGTGCGAGAGCGAACAGACTACTCAACCTTCGAGGGGCTGAAATAGCATTGTATGTATTAAAGGCACTGGACGCAGTCTCTATTTATTTGCTGCATGAAGTGTATTATTGTGTAGGAAAAGCGTTTCAAGGGTATAACTTGATGCTCTCATCTTTCCTAAAATACTTCTAGTCACGACGTTGCCTGATCTCGGTAAACAACTTAGCAAACATAGCTTGATCTAAAACTTGTGAATATATACTAATGCATGAATCTTCCCCTGGGGGTCCGGTAGATTGTGAATTCCAAGTCAGAAAAATGAATATGTTGAAAATCGTATCTAGTTAATGATATAGTTCATGTGAATGATAACCAATTTCTAACCAGATTAGTTGAGTATAGCATCGATGATGTAATGTTTTTTTTTAAATAAAAGATTCTTGAATCTATATATTGTAAAAGCAAATTTGGAAATTATGAACGTGATAGCCAGTGTTAGATGTTTCTTTATTTTCCTGGTGATGAGAAAAAAATCATAGCCAGTTGATAATACCCCTCAGACAGTTCAAGTACATTTTTCAATGACAGTTGATTGACAGTCTTCAGTCGATTGACAAAAATAGCAATACTAATAAAAATACCTTCATCAGTCACATCCAAAAAGACTGTCTACCGTTAATCTCAGATAATCCCATGAAGAATATGCAGAAATCTTTTTCTAAAAACATAGGAAAGTAAAAAGGGTTAAAAATGCAGGACGATCGGCTACAAACGTCACTGCATGAATTAGTCCTTTGGGCAATGCTAATTGTGACAACACAAGCTTCCAATAAGACACTTAATCTTTTCACGTCTTCTTTGGCATATTTGTCGTAATGTTTAAACGAATTCCAGCACTCGGTCTATTTAGAACCATGTTCAGTCTTGGCAAAGGTATTCACATTCAAACATGCATGCGATACAAGCAGGGTTTTCCAGAATATTTTCCTGTGTAATATTTCCTTTGAATTGAAGAAATTACATTTAAATTTACACAGGAATAATTACTGAAATATTGGTAATAACGACCAACTTTCATTATAAAATTCGCATTGCGTGTTTGCATCGCACAGAAGTATTGTATTTATAAACAGGCATAGATAAATCCAATCCACATAACTAGATGTATAAATGTTCTTGAGACTCAATGATTTGGGGCCTTGCACATGATGATGATTACCTCTAATATTAATAGGAATCCGCATTATTCACTGCATCTTTGTGTTCACCTTTAAAGATAAAATAGTTGTACTAAAAAGGCAAATTTAACGAAGAACTATTTGATGTAACATTTGATGCACAATGGACATGCGTAGATATAAATTGCCTTTACATTCTGGGTTTACTCTGTATGAATGTTCTCCAACATTTGAAGTTCAATATGCCTTCCTGAAACTGGTGATAAAATCTGACAAGTGATGAAGCGATAACCCATTTTGACATGACTGAATGGTATCAATACCCCAGGTTACCATGTACGATGCCTATATATAAAATATTGAGCGATTTTGTTTCTCCATGGGTCTTCACCACATGGGGCAACCCGAAATCCATATCTATTATGTCAGGTTATATAAACGACAATAAAGTATAGGTTATTTGTGGAGGTTTATTAACAATCAAGACCTCTAGAAACCTCCAATGATACCCGATGTTGCATTGTAAACATTAGATAAATGGATAAACATTGATATCTATCATTATTTGAAAATAATATAGCTTTATAAACCAGAGTATAAACTATCCCGAAGTATAGAGTAAACTGGAAAATACAAAATTACTATTTGACAATCAAAAACAGAAACTTCATTGAGCTGTGCTAAATTTGGCTTAAATCTAGAATAAAATCCTTATTGCGTCGATATCTGAGTAACATAACATAGCTTACGGCCAAATATCAGCTAGCTCTTATAACAGATCCCATCTTTCTGTCCCCTCTGCAATTTCATTTAAGCTGGTTGAAAATTCAATGGGTTGTAATAAGCCAGGAATGTGTAACAAATTAACAGGGAAAGGAGAGACACGTAATATCATTATTCTGGTGATCAATTAAGATAGATTAGTCACCAATTAGTCCTTGACACGTTGCTCATGTAACTATGTACACGTCATTAGTATGGAACCAGCCGAATTGTACCGATTAATGTCTATTAATAGAGGATTTTCTTGAAGATATAACACAGTGTTTTCGATGTAATTTAGAAAGCCTCAGACTTTTAGTCTACATCTTTAGGTCATATATCCAATGAAACATAAATCATATATATGAGTATTATACATACGTTCACTACCAAGGGCCCGACGGCCGTTGTTTACTTATGAAGCTGTAAAGGACTAGAACTTTAGTACTTTACTGATGGAACTATTCCTGTTGTCATGCCAACGCAAGTTTGGCGACACAAGTTGGGTGACGCAAGTTGGGCAACACAAGTTTGCCGGAGCGAGTGCTTTCTTCCTGATTGTTACACCTTTTTATAGTTATTCCTCTAGTAAGAAAACCAGATATTATGGTAAATCGTCTTATCGTTCTTTTAATTAAGTAGGCCTACTTTCTACATGCAAAATTAGGCATGTATAATTATCAACTTATAGGACTCGTTCTCCGCACCAACGTGTAAATAAAGAACTCGATCTCCAGCGTAGAATATAGCACCCACCCTCAGGTTTGTGCTGTACTCATACGCCTCCGATCTCATTCTTCATTTATGCGCCGTGCTCGCACTCGTCCTATAAGTGCTAAATATTGAATAGGAGAGATTAGTTGATGGCAATATCTTACAACATATTACACTTTTCCTTACATTCTCTTTGAAGTAATTGCAATACAAATATTCTAAATGGTGGAACAATGTTCGTCTGGAATGCATGCCATCGCTTCACCTACTTTGCAGTACTTACCAATTTCAATATATCATTGCACTGATTCTTGGTTATTTTTCCATAGAATTACATGTTTTCAAAAGGCCACCCTCTTCCGTGATAGAGCCATAAACACATTACAACATCGTGGCATACAATGATTGCATCAGTTGGCCACAGACTGGGATATGGGAAACTCTAATGTCACTATCAAACCTTGATTATCAGCATATCGTGTATGAATTATTAATATGCACTCTGCCAATACTGATGCACGTTTGCATGTGATAGTGCTATAAAATCAATTCCCAACTTAATTGCATGCCTCTTAAACAGGGTCTCGAACAAAGCACGAGACCGGTACCTTGTTATACTATATATAATATACACATTATATTTTATTTACAGATTTAGCATAGCCATTATAAAAGGTACATATATGTTAGTCCGTATATAATATAATACTCCACTGTCTAGGTATTATTCGGATCCGTTAATTTTACTTATGTCCTTGATATCTTTGATCAGAGACGTTGTTGGTTTGCTATCTTGAAATCAACCTTAAAAAGGGTGAAAACACAAGCCAAGCTGATATAAGTTGTTCAATAGTCTGGATCTGAGATAGGCATCTGCTCATTGACGTACACTGCGGGAAGATCGACAGACAGGATATCGTGTAAGCATAAAAATGGTCACAGTGCATTTTAACATGCACTTTTTATTGTTTTTCGGACTTTTGATTTCGGTTGGTATTTATATCCATGGATAGCTGTCACGTAACTGCTTCGCTGAAATCTATTGGAATTTGCTCCATAGTTATGATGGTTTATTGTCTTTTTGATATGTTTCATTATCTAGGGAGAATGAATCCACACAATTGGCTGGATATAGACATAAGAATAACAAAAATAGTTTAAACAGTTCCTGTTAGACATACTTTGTTATCAGAGGAGAGGGTAAAACGTGGTACTAGGCTGAGACACAATCATGTGCATCATTTGGTTGCATCTCAAACGCAATTGTTTGAATTGTATTGGGAGCACATTATAGTCTGTCAAACGTCCCACTAAACAGCCCCCTAACCTCGAAACGAAAACTAATTAGGGACTATATATGTCGTGTCCAATCTGAAAACCTTCCTAATTCAGGTTGGTCCATATTGCACAGTTGATTAATGAACATACGGGTCCCAGCAACACTTTGGAGGTCCCCCCCCCCACTCTCCCCTCCCTCACACACATATCCCTCTGAACAATATCCCCATCCAATATCCCCCCTGGAATTTGGAATCCCCCTACCAATAAATACCCCCACCCCTGGAATTTGGAATCCCCCTACTGATATCCTCCCTGGGAATTAGGAGTCCCTGAGGTCCCCCTGATGGTGAAATTGACAATATCTTAAAACATATCATTTCTGAGATATCAATTTGGGTTGTGTGTGGTTCAACCTTCACTAAAATGGAAATGGGAATAGATTTCTAGGCGAGTAGGGCCCCCAATATCCCTGAAATATTGACAGAACGTTAGAGCCGTAAACAAAACCATATTTGTTAACAATCAACATTGATGGATATATTTCCGTCTCATAAAACCCTGTTAAAATGATTATAATAATAACTTGTCTGAAGGAGCCCTCAAATTAGCCTGAAATATTATAATTGATGGCCTGCAATGCTGTCGCTGTCATGAAATTGTTACATTGATACGAGCAACAGGCGATATTTGACCAACCATAAATTACTTTTCATGGAGACTCCATGAGAGTACGTATTACGAAGGATAGTTACAAGTTTAGTGATTACACCCAAATAGTTGCTGTAGTCACATTGCGGAGAGATTGCTGATCCAGATGTAATGATAGAAGCAGCTCGAATACTTACACAAGAAACCTCCTAATCATGTTACTGAGCACCTGGGTCCAGTAGGAGAAAATAATCTCTTACAGTAAACATAGATCAGAAAAAGAAACCTGCCAAGTATGGATAGAAACCATTTTCGCCACGTCAAGACAGTTGGCGAATGAGGCTTACTTTTGGGTCAATATTCAGGCCTTTATTTATATTTCCTTATCTATTTATGTATTCATGTATTCATTTATTATAATATATGCAGTCATCCATCGATTCAATTATATTGATTAACTAATTTATTAATAAGTCCATCAACTTCATGAATCAGAACTTTCTTCATGTTTTGTCCTGCATTAATCACTTAGTACTCTATTCATGAAGCTCTTAGTTGGCACATAAAGAGTGGGGATTGATTTAAATCCAATGTAACAAGTTTCTACAGAGGAAAGTGCAAATATATTAAATCCAATGATTGTTTGAATGTTGGACACCATGCAGACTAGATCTATCATGGCCTGATTAACACAGGAGGAGTGATATCATGCCCACATTTCATTAAGCCTCTGATTCTCTAGGGGTGAGTTGTATCAAGCTGCCTTACATTTTTTATTGTTTTATCATAGCATTTGTCCACGTAAATTATAATGTTATACTGCAAAGGTTTGCTTGTTCGGTGTCGCTGGAAATTATCTATAAGTGCCGTATCAGTCCTTAACATAATCAACATAACACAAGCATAACCACAATTATAAACATGAATAAATTGTTTAGTATATTGGTGAAGCTCCGCCCCACAACAGAGGTAACACTGAGACTCAACTTTGACCCATACAACTATGGTTAATTCACTCTATATGACATAGTGGTTATTATACAAGAAACATTAAAAGTTTCAAATCCTAGGTCAAATGGTGCGACCTGCATAGGTGGGTGGCTGGGCGAGCAGCAAAGTTCGGTCCAAATGGAATAGTTCAATATCTTATCGATGGATTTTCATTGGTCCACAGCTGTCCCCATTGAAGAAGACAACGCCTAGTCACAGTTGGCTATTGCTTTGGTCACAATTATGGTCACTGAGGGGTTGGTTGAGTTATATTGATGTCATATTTTAAGATTGGAAAATAAAGATGAATTGTTATTAGTATCGAACAAGTTGATTTTCTTCGGACCTACCCATAGACAGAAATGGCGTCAGGAACATCGATTATAAACAATACACAAACGATTTTAGTGTTTTTTGATACAATAAATCAACATCAGTTCCTACATAATTTACATTGTTGCCTTAGTTTTGAATTTTTTAAGGAGGGAATGGTGTTTCTGTGTTTTACAGTTAAACTAATGCATTGCTGCTACTCTTTAATTAAGAGGGTCCATTATTGACTATCGATGCTGAATCAATAGTTGATTGACATATCTCACTATGTTGAGGACGATTACTTTTCCGGTGGGCATAAAATAGCATCAAATTTTAGGCTTAATCATTGTCAGTGCATGGAAGCCAAGATATTTCGCTTATCGTTTGTTTTGAGGGCTTGGCCCATCATGCAATCAACCTTTATGTTTGCATTCTGATCCCTTCCAATTGCCGATGCCTTTGGACACAAAAGTTCTCAAAAGAATTTCCTTGACTTATCATGTCTTTCACCTACCGTCTGACCTTTTCAAATTATATATTATATTGAACTTTAAATGTAAGAGTGACAGAAGACACACAATTCGAATTCTGCTTTCTGGACGCATGCAAAGAGTTTGACAGTAATGCGATATGAGCTGACAGAAGAGCGTCACATGACTGTAACTCATTCTCACTGCAGGACACACTTACTGCCATTTCTTTCATCTAACGTCAATAAATGTCTGTCATGTGTCTACTCTGTGACCCGATTTCATCGATATTTGTTTTTCATATCTTCATTTTCAATAACACTGTACACCTGTTTCACGTCGCATTGACGCCTTCACCTCTGCATGAGCAAACTAAAATATAAACCATTTTTTCATAAAAGGCATCGAACTACTGAAGGGCCGGGATTGCTGTCAATGGTTTAAACCCTTCGGGTCAACCCCCTCATGTTCTAACCAGATAAGATTACCCACTCACCTCTTCTGTTTCTCAAGCTATGGTATTACCATGTGTAAATGTTTCAATCGCAAGTGTTTGCGTATGCGTTGATTAACGCTTGCGAGTGGTATCAAGTTATTTGCACTTATGTCTCATCGGGTGGTCAAGTACAACGTCAATTGTCAACATATTATTGCTACACAGAGATATATTCTCTCCCCAGGCACTTCGCAGGCACTTCGCATTATGCTGGTGTAATGACATCTTGCATTGACTCGGATTTATATAGACTATCGGGACGGACATTCAGCAGGGATATGCAGCAAATGTGAGTAGGCCAATGCCTTCGTTTCGTGTTGCTTCATTTTTGTGTGTCGTGTTTTTCATTTCTACAAATCATGTGATAGTGAATTTCCCCAGCAACTGATCAAATAGGATGCCTCAGTAATAAAAGAGACACTGGACAGACAGCAGATAATGAAACAAACTCCCTTAAAAGAGACTGTCGTGTGAAAAGTAATGATCCCCCGAGTTACATTTCCTTTAACCCCCAGGCCAGGACGTCTTCAATGTCCATAAAAATGGAAAACGTCCTATCGTATGTATGGCGACCCCATCGTGATCAAATGCCTCCATATAGATTCATGATGGTGCTCTACTTTCTTACTGTGGTACTGTGATACACCAACTTTCGGCTCGACATGATATCTTTGACATTTTGTTATTTGACGTTTACAAATGATCCAATAGTTTAAAAGCAAAACTTTTTGCACTATTTTTTTACAACAATGAATAGTTCGTCTTACTGCTCCTTTTACTCCGGATTCAATTTTACACCTTGCTTCGTGCAACCAACAGCGCTCTCTGTTTACTTTTCTGCAATGTACATTGTATGTTCAATCGTTTGAAAAAGGTTAGCCTAATTCGAATTACCACTTGCGAAAGCAAATGAGGACAAAAATGTCTTTTTGAGCAGAATAGATAAAGTTTTTGTAAATCTTTTTAAGAAAAGTAATGAGTTTTGGAGTGTCCAGGAACCTCTGATTCCCCCCTAACATGATGTAGGGAATTATCAGGTATCAATAATTATTGCTATTCCGTGCCGAGATAGGGAAGTTGGTAGACATAGTGCACTGTCTGATGAATGTTTTACTGATTGACGTGAGTAAAATTGGTCACTTAGGAACAGTCAATGGTATGAATTTACCAGATAGGACCACCAGATAGGACTGTCATGACAAAGACACGACGCTGGCTGTTGGTTTTCAAAGTGTTTGTAATATTGGAATTTCTAGAGATTTAAACAACTTTATTCTTATCATCTTACATACGCCACAGTTTTATTATTCTCAAATTGTACTCATGGCAACAAATGTATTGCAATAAAATGTTTCTCGATTCAATACAATGAATCACTAAACACATGATTTCTTCGGGTAAATATCGTAAATTTTAATATGTGCAGCTTTTACTGAAAATATTGTATATTTACATAATGTATTTGGCTGAATAAAGACATAACTTTTATGTTACACATGACAAAACATAGTATCGCTGACGAACAATCTGCCTTCTCATCGCCAACATGAACACTCGTTGTAAGTATTCAAGATGCCTTTTAATTCATTTCTCAATATCCTTTCTGATTAGCTGATCTTTTTTCAACATAATTCGAATTCATGGAGTTCTTTGTCTCTTTAAAACTATTTGAAAAGCGTTGCCGACAGTAACTGATTGGCGAGGAATCACCAGTTAAACCCCTAGTATTGTATATCAATTAATTAATTAAGATAGTTAGGAGTTCCTATGACTATTTAGTGTAACAAAGTAGCAATTGAAAACAAGCAGCCAGTGTATTTTGTTATATTATTCATTATTTATAGATAGTTTGCATGTACACGTGCGTCATGTAAATGGCACTTATAGCCATTCTTGTGGGGATCCACTGACTGGTATATATCTCCAGTTTTCCCATTCTTTTGGGTCTACATTGCTGATATGAGGACTCCTAAATTGGGCACAATGTGCGTGGCAGAGAACAAGAGACATTCACTTGTGGGGCGGTCTGTTATCTTCCCCAATTGTCTGATGGATTCTAAGGCAGAAGCTGTCATTTCCCAATATGAAGAAGGAAGACTGTGAACATGGGTAATTAGCAGCACTAAGTGCTACCGGAATAAGGGCAATCGTGAGGCTCAGAAGCGGGCGACAGGACTACCGTAGGAGCAATACATAAGTGACAGCTCAGCCAAAGCCTCCATTTACCATCCCTGACAGTGGTCTTCTATTGCTTCACTGAAATTCTCCTGCTCTCTAATTTAGCGATGGCTTCCTTTCTCGAAGTGAAAATTTCTCGCTAATTTTATTATTTGGTCATATTGGCGCGGAGGCGAAGCTCAGCGAGGTAGAGAGTAGTACAGTAAATCTGCTGCATATATATATATATATATATAATACGTTCATCGGAGGATATAAGGATAGGGATAAGCCGAATGGTATATGCCAATTGAGGTTATTATTAATGATACATACACATGAGTGCAACGGATGGAAATTACAGATGGCTGCTATTTATAAGTGCGCATGGGTGGAATTGAAGTTTCCTGATCAAGGAATGATGGGAGATTTTGTTCTGCTTCGTTCATAGGTATTTAGTATGTAACCCAAATCGTATGGACATTGTAACAAATATGGTAACATGATTGAGAAAACTGGATGGCTAATTATGATATCATACATACATGTACGTTGAGCCGTAATCACAAAAGCAAATGTTCCAATCATACTGCAACATGTAGAATATTTCCCATCTTCATAATCAATGTACTATGTGTTGTACCCAGTTTGCACTGTAGCACAAACGATGGCCAGTATCAGAAAAGTGCTCGAGGTAAAGCCACTGAGACTTTCAAAACATTAAGACGATTCTACTTCAACCGTGGTACAATCTAACATCTGCCACCGTCCATGAGAAGAAAAGAGAAGAGACAAGGTGTTTTTTTTCTTTGGAGTCCAGTCCAGTCATTGATGGCGCACGTGGTGCATAAATAATTCAGCACATATCTATGATGATAACTTATCTCCCCTCTCATGGTGTCTTTGATTGCAGGCGGAGGCGGGGAGATTATTCCATGACAGTTACAAGATTGAAGTAAACTCAGTTGATTAAAAATACATGCCATGACGACACCAGAGCCGGATTGCGGTAATTGCATCAGACACCGATGGTATTTTCGACAGCAAGCCCCAGCAGGCAGCGTTTCTTATACATTAAGGCCAGCCAACCTGGATGGGAGGGTGTAAGTGATCTAGATAAGGGTGCATTGGCTTGATCCTTTTGTATCTGAACAGGAAAGTAGGGATGCTCTAGAAATAGAGGACAGTGGGTAGTTTCCCTCCACCCAATGGACTCCGAGATTCCATGATGGGCTTTGGACATTCAAGATTAATGAAAACTGTCAGCGAGCACCAACGTGTGTTGTATTTTGACATCGAAATGGACAAGCAAAGCCTTCACGAAATAAGCTAGTTCAACCCACTTATGCCACATAATTCAAATAGAAAAATGGTGCCGAACTGTTCCGATGGAGTATTTGAGATTTCGTTTTGGCTGCTCTGTATGTGAATACAATAATAGAAACATGTTCCTTTTAGATGCGTTGTAATCATTCAAATGTTAAACATATTGAAAATTCTATTAATCTTCCTTCTGATATAGGGCGATCTTATCGAATTAAGATGTTTCTAGTCTTCAAAAGATATGAACACATATTTGCTTGGCAATATATAAGTCTCTCTATTCTCCGACTATATTAAATTTATTTGGAACTTTTATTTTGGATAGTCATCTTTTGTGACTATCTTTGAAGTATGATACAAAAACCAGACCAATATTTCTTCCTCCACGAGTATGATATTGGGTAACTCTGGAATAATATTGGGCGAATAAGGGATATGAGTTGAGAGGGATGGCGAAGAAGGCTGTTGAACGCAGGAGAAGATACATTGTTCTGAATGAGCCACTGTGAAGAAATAGAGGGACAGAGAGAGTGGCCCTCTGGTAGGTAACATCTCCCCATCTTGTTACCAACCTGAATCATCCACTCAGCTCTGAACACAATAGTTCAGACCGGGGCGGACCCTGAAGAGGACATTGGAACATAAATAAGGGGATATTATACACTAGATATGGCCAACAAAAAACCTTTTCTTTTTAATATTGTGAAGAGTTATTCACCTCAATGATTCACTATAATACATTGCTTTCTATTGAAGCGGTTTCTTGTTATGTCTCTTACATGGAGAAATCGCTGGTCCCTAAAGGTACGTAAGCTTGGGGATTTCCCAAACAGTCTGCAATCAATAAAGCTATCAGACAAATACTACGATATCTAAACATCGGATCAATCTAGTGTCTAACAACACTAGGTATACAAGAACACTATATTTATAGACAAATTATATATTGAAGAACACTTCTTACTTTTTAATGAATTACTAGTTTTCATGAATTACTAGTAGATTTATGTCAGTGTAATCTCATCCCCCATCAAAAGATTGTACTTTATAGCAGCCATCTGAAATGATTTTATGTTTGATTGTACAGTAATGGAACATTTACTCAAGATATTCGTATTAACTGCTAAATATAAATTATTTGCCATATTATAAGTATTTTACTGTCTTTGTAGAATGAGCTGAGAAGAGAAATGTATACCCTCGATATTAATCAGTTTCATATCATAGTGCATGGAAATGTGTATACCACTTCAAGTCATTTTATCTTTTCATAAGTCCCTATGGATACCGATTGTTGGTTATTCCATAAAACTGTAATATATACCAAGTACTGATCTACTTCCCTAGCCACTACGGCTCCGTCTATATGATTTAAGAGTGATCAAGAACAGACAGCAAACAGATTAACTCTGTCTATCTGATGTAATTCTGCCCACACTCTTCCCATATTTTACAAAAGAATAGAAAGCTTAAGTCTGGCATCGAAGCAACTGATATGGCTGATCAATGGTGCTTCTGGTTGATTCAAACGTCTGGAGGAAAACTATGTTTAACCATTCTATGGTAATAGTATTAATGCTAGTTCATTGATAAATGCACAATATCTATCGGGTGATATCATGATAGGTAATATAGGTGTCTATCCGACATACATTCCTATGCATTATCAATATTTCTCCCTCCTTGAAGCTATATTTTAATAACTAATTCTTATGAATAGGATGCTAACCCTTTGTTGTAAATATCCCTTTTACAAGAGCGGCAACCCCTCATCGCTACGGAAACCCTGCCCACACACAGCCGATTTGCTTCCCGATTGCCCCCCGATATCATGATAGATAATATAGGTGTCTATCCGACATACATTCCTATGTATTATCAATATCTCTCCCTCCTTGAAGCTTTATTTTAATAACAAATACTTATGAATATGATGCTAACCCTTTGTTGTAAATATCCCTTTTACAAAAGCAGCAACCCCTCATCGCTAAGGAAACCCTGCCCACACACAGCCGATTTGCTTCCTGATTGCCCCCCGATTCTGGCAATCGGGGGGCAAATCGGCTGTGTGTGGGCAGAGTTTATATAGTTGGCAAAGAAACAATTGACGTAATGTCACCAGATGCAAGCATCATGAAATGTTACGTGCCATTCAAACCAGAGACTCGACAGTCGTGTCCCGCCTCACCAGAGTTTTATATAAAGAATTAATTCACTGATGTAATAGTTCAAATGTTCTAGATGGAACTGCTGTTAAGTTTATATGCTTAAGTGAGTATGTATCGTTCCTCCTGCCAGCAACCTATACTGACACGAACTATTTGCCATGGCCATTCAGTACACGATAGGGAAGGGAGCTAGGGAAGGCATGATGAATCGGTGGCCAAGTGTAGTGCAACCAGTAAATATTTCGTTAACCAATTATATTCAATGTATATGAACTACTTGATGAGTTAAGAGATGGTTGACCAGGGTGATTTATACCAATTTGATAAGATGGTAGGCCTAATTGATTCAAGTGTAAATAAAATTCTCAAGAATTTTTTTTACATAAAAAATATAATAATATAATATTCTAGTTTGAAAAGATTTAATTGAGATTTAATTTAATTCAAAGCACCTATAAGTTGAATGAGAATTGATTTCTGTATAAACGTTCCTTTCGAAAATCGTGAATCTAGTTCTTTTTACGTTAGAAGCCTGCCCACTTGATCCTTCAATTACTACTATGTGAACCTCCAGGACACCTAAGTTGATCTTGATGAGGGACGACTGTTGCGCAGATGGTACCCTGCAGTCGTTTTACCACTACTCCCGAAAGCTTTTAAAGTATGGGAGAAAGACCCACACCTCCCTATTGCCAAATCAGAAAATACTCTGAAATAGACCGTAGGGAAAAAATCTGAGCACAGTTTCATCACTCTCGCTAATTTCAAGCTTGTCATTTGGAATCCATATCATATTTAGTACTGGATGTTTGTCCTGTGTTAACGAAGTTTCTGTGTAAATAAAGAATTTAAAATTGGGGGCCTAGCATGACTATTCATCATCAATATAATAGCATTCTCTCGCGGAAGTTTTCGCTCAAAGCCCAGCACCCAAGAGGAACTACTCAGCTCAATGAGCTATGATATATGTCCTGCTACATATATATAACCCAAAAGATGGGCGGAAACATGGTATAGATTGAGTTGTATGATGATCACATATTATATAATATTCACAGTACAGCTTATCAAAATAAATGACAAACTTCGCCGGCTCAGGGCTCAGGGGAAGACCACCGCAATTTTTTATTTTTTTAAAATATTTGTATTGGCCATATTACATTACAAATATTTATGTTAATCTTTACTTCAAAATACGCATAACAGACCTCGCTGCAATCGTGGACTTGGGGCTAAGGGGCTGCTATGTGAACAATTATTTTGTTTACCAATGATGTAGCCTATGTTAGCTCATACCTGAATAAAAATGAATTAAAAAAATCAAATCAGATTTCGTATACTTCAACGAGTAAAAACCAAACTTTGTAATATGCAAGTACTCAGTTAATTATTTTCGCTGTTCTGTTCTAAGTACTATGATTGTCCTGCACTACTCATTATACATAGGCCTACAGGAACCATAAACATGCGAAGGGTAATTGAGCACGAATCCAGCAATATATTACCAGAAAAATAACTCCAACTCATAATTGGTATGTCCTTAGCACAACATAGAATTTTAAGAACTTACACAGCTAGTCGAACTGAGAGGTCGATTCCCTACGCACCTCTTTAAGCTAATAAAATATTTTATTTCATCTAAAGACGAAACGCAGGGTCCATTAGTTGTATATTAAGAAATCCTGTCTACGAAGTCTTTCATCGCATGAAGGGATATTCAAAGAGTTTAACTGGCCTCCGGGTATTACTTGATTTTATCATCATTAAGTTAAGAAATTATAAGATAATTTCGCTTTGATCGCAGTCATTATAGGATATGTACATTGGAAATGGGATTCCTTTCCTTCACCAGATCCAAAACGATTCAGACCATACTTCAGTTATGAAAGGTTAATGAAAAAGAATATCAGATTCTGTGCCCAAACGCTCATAACAAAATATAGAAAACCACCCAAGAGATTCAAATTGAGAATGGATATATATATATTCCATCCAAAGTGCCACCACCCATGAAGTAAAACGTAGAAGGAGGAGATGTTGGAAATGTTGTGAGGTAGAAGTAGCGTGTATGACTTTTGATGGGTGCTAGGGGTCGCTCAGTAGGAAGCCACTTAGACACGGTGCAGCTTTCTAATACCTCCTACTCTCGACATTTGCAATAACATCGCCACTTCAAAATGACAGCTACATCTACCGATATTCCTCTATTTATTGCGGCCATCACACAAGCCAATTCTGCAGGAGGAATCAGTCGCATATTCGGATTAATTGAATTTCGAATAGTTCCTCCCTTTTAGTGTATAAAAAAGCATTTGCAAATATTAGAAGCGACTCAGGTAAATATTGCAAGCTATTGCAATTTTTGACCAAACGTATACGATCCTGATCGTATTTGTAAGCGAATAACAATCGACTAAATTGATTCACCAGATTTCAATTATACTTTTTGCAACTAGAATTCCAGACAAGCATTCTTGAAGCGAGTTGTTTCAAAGTTGCACTTTCAAAGGTGAAAATGCCTGACTGTCAGGTGACATTATTGCCATATGATGCGACCATATCGGGAATTAATTTTCAAGAAAAGGTCTTTTGTGAAAGTGTCTAAAAAAAAGCTGTTTGTGGAATGTTCATTGCGAAAAGGAACGAAACTGGATATCAACGTTTTAGAATATTGTAATGCACTTCTAAGCAAACATCAAGGAACAGGGCCAAGGAAAAAGTATTTTGGAAATAAAATGTATAACACATCTCTGTGATCTGTTCACCAAATCCCCGATGTCTGACAACAACATAAATGTAATCAAATATTATTTCTCCAATGCAAAACGGTTAGGACGGGAAAATGATCGATTGGAACAAAATGAGCGAAGTGATTAAAGAAGTAAATATTTTCCCCAGCCCAGCATTTCAGCACCGACCACAAAACACTGGAATGGCGGAATTAAATCAAGAAGCAGACTCTGCTGCTGCATATTTGCCATTCCTAAAAGGAAAGAAATTTCTTGAATGAACAAAAGTCTTAATGTGACAATTTTATAACATTAGTGGGGGTTAATGTCATGGGATACAGCCGGCGATGTGAAATACAGCGTCTCTAGTTTCCATAGAAACAGAGTGTCTGAATCAAGGGCATACTACCTGGCGGGAACAAATTGCACCAATGTCAGGGGGCATGGCCGGGATTGAACCACAAGAAGCTGTACAAATTGCTTTATTGAACAAGATCTCCTTTACCTAGCGAATCAGATCCTGACTTAGGTAGGACTACAGGCGATGCGAGTGATCATCATTGTCAAAATTAATGAGAATTAAGCCTAACTTCATATTCGTCCTTGTTAACCACCTTGTATACACTCGCTGATGGCCAACTGTATGCTAATTGTGCTTTGCTATGCTGAATAGCTGATCTCCATTGGAGGGGAAGTGTCAGGCAGACTTGGAGGTGCAATACATTTCCTACAGTTTTTGTTTAACCTTTGATGCTCTCCGAAGTGGAGTAGGTCTAGGAGGAAGGTTTGCTGATATTTCTTCTCAATCAAGTGCTTCGGAACTAGACTATGAGATACAGGCGGTAGATTAGCACCAGAATACTCTGTCAACTTCATATCATTCGATCTTTTAGCTGAATAATAGTTCTGGCGATTGAATAATGATATAGGCAGAATTTATGACACAGATCTGTCAGGGACGCCGTGTAATTCAAAGACATATATGTAATGACCCTTGGTAATCGTTGGAGAGGAGAAGCAAAAACAATGATAACAAGTCAAGCGTGTAGTTACTCTGTTTTAATGTACAATATAGCATATGACATGGTAAAAGGAATCGCATAGACATAAAGGTGTGTAGAGACATATTAAGGTATAAAGAAGTAGGGTTAATACAATGCAGTCTACTTGACTTACACGCCATCTTGTGGACAATATATAGACATAGTATTTGCGCATAGGAATGCGCATAATGCGTAAGAAATGCATGTGCATGGTGCGCGTACATTTGTATATAAGAAGTGTAAGTAGGATATGGAAAGTAGAATAAAACAAAGGCATTACGTATATGTTTTAACTCCTTTTAACTTTTAACTTTTAACTCCCATGTTTTTCCTTAGTAAGACCAACGAGTTTGACTCTCGTTGGTAAGACAACATGAAGTACATTGCTAAGATATGTTCAAATTTAACATGTTCCTCATTTAACATCAGCAATTTACCTTGGACCCAGCTGCAAACATACTTGGCAGATCCTGTTTATTATCGGGGTGATGTCCTGCCAAACTGAGGTAATATTAAACAAAGACCGTGTCATGTCATTGATATAACTTGTGACTATCATTGTAAAATCCGCACACCCCTTAGGTTTCTCTGATGTACATGTATGTCTAAACATGCTCACATGGTCTGTATACACCAAAAGCACAAACTTACAAAATAAAGTGCTCCGAAACCACATTCAAATATAAAATATCTCCCTCGTGCTTACATGACTTTTAGCAATCCACATAAAATCGTCCACTAATCTCCCTCAGCTGAAGGCAGGATTAGCAATAGCTGGATTGGTTTACCTACATCCCTATAGAACAGATAAAAACTATCAGGCTCCGAACTGTTGAGGCGAGGCTAATCAAGACTAATGATTGCGGGTTAATTGCCTGCAACCTAATGAGACCATCATTTATGTCCCGTTTGTCGCCGCCTTATATAGGCTATTTACAAATTACTTGGGGTGTGTCGGAGCGGTAAGGACATGGGCACATCACTTCTCATTGAGGCGCATGGGTAGCAGTCATAAATACATATAGCATATAATTTAGCAATCATGAGCAAATAGATCTAACTCGGCATTGTAGGCATCCCGAGGGAGCAAGTTACTGGGGGCCTGGTGAGGGCCTTATTAGATCTATATATGGAGGTATTGAGCGAGTGTTTTATTCCTAGATGTTTATGACGTGGGAAGGGGTGATAAGAAGTCGTCATGATTGGAATGGAGAGCGAATGAGTAAAACAAGGCAATATTGCATTGGTAATTTCCTGCCTTATTTCTGTTTTGCATGGACGTTCTATTGACTACTTGAGTGGTCATTTGCGAAAACCAATTCAAATATGAGTCACTGTTCCTGTATCATATCACACTCTTATTTAGGAGAATAGGAAAGAAAGGCACCTAGCTTAACTGTTTATTCTACTGCAGTGACAGCTACAAGTCTTATTCCCAAATAGTACCAGAGAGGAAAATGAATGATTGTGTTACTGTAAATTCAAAGGAAGGGGTCAACTTACGAATTTGAAACTTGACCTTTATTGTTATAGATGAAACACGAGAAAAAGTACAAACATTTGATACGTTAAAATGGTTTTGTTCAGGCACCTGTTTAAAATTGTCCCACTGTTTACATTATCTGCGTCAGCCAAAATAGTCCTTTTACTATGGATACATAATGCACTTCAATAAGGCTCCTTCGTTAAATATTGATGTATTCCCACCTTCGGAAAGTACAAAGAGCTTTCACTGTACTTACCTAAATGGCAGAGTCAGAATAATGCATTATACATAAGCCAGGGGCCAATCAATCACAGGCCTCTCGGTCTGTTTCTGGAGAGGATGGCTTAAACTGTTCAAAGACTGCGAACAGCTTCCCCACAGGATAGAAAGAAATGAGTCTGAAAAATGGTTCACCAGAACAACTACATCATTATATTCTTTTCTGCACATCTTCTACCCTGATGCACCCCTACTGCATTCATTACGTATAATCATGTCAGTGCAATTCTTGTTGGAAAATGCAATTTACATATTGATCTAAGTCAATGAATATATCACACCATCAATCAAGGCAGTCCTAGTATATAAGAGAGCACTTAGGGGAAGAAGATATTTTAATTGCGCCATGTCATTATTTGAGATTCATTAGCTTGTTGATACTCCACAAAGAGTCAAACTCAGTAACAGCTTGGTTACAGATAAATAAATATATATTATTGTTAGGTCAAGCAGTTTCCTGGCGTTGCAGCTGGTCTTGTCGACTACAAACTATCGATGTCCAACACTCTCTCTTTCTCTCTCTCTCGCTTGTTGAGATAGGTGCATCGGAATCGGAGTCTTGTAATAATATAATCTTCAAGCAGTTACCTCTGCACAGAAACGTTGATATTTTACATCAATTATGTTCTAAATGAAGGAGTATGATGATTGGAATTGGAAGGCATTCCATCTTTCCAAAATAAAACTTCCTTGGGAAATATTAACTAAAGATAAAATCGTATCTTTATTTAAGACAATCTTTAAGGATACAAAAATGATAGGGGTTGGGGATTTAGAATGCTGAAAACACATACCTACACATAATATTTTACATTCAAATATTTTCGAAACATTATTCGATTTTAATCCTAAGTTTATTTGAATTGTCCTAAATGCAAAGCACTGTAATGATCCAGTGCTGTTTGCTTGTCAAAGTGATAAAAATATCCGTAACGAAGGAAATCCCTGCCATAACTCCATCTCCTGCTTGCCGAACTATCAATTTCAGATTAATTATTACTAACCTTTCACCTCGAAAACATCCTGTTTGGCTCAATGGCGATCATAGTCCACAAGAGCTGATGATGGATTAAACTCAGCTTGATTAATCTAAACAGACCATCAATCAAAATTCCAAGGCTTGGGTTTTTTTTATAGAAAGACCGGTCATCCAAGGGGGAGACTGCCCTCTTCTAGGAAGTGCCCCCTGGCGTGAGACGTGTGTGTTGGTTAATGGATGCCAGATTTAAGAAGGCCCGATGTTTCTGGCGAATTTATCCATGATTCATGCAATTTCGCCCACGATAAATTGTTAGCTGTCTGCGTCCTCAACCTTTAAACTTCAGTCATAGACTTGTTGTTGCAATCTTAGGTAAGTAACGTACACGGTGTGCATAAATGTGCTGGATTTTCCTTATAATATTTTCCTAGTTCCCTCACTTCATAATCCGTATATACAGAGGCAGAGTTGTGTCTTTCAAATCGAATAATCAAACAAATGAATAGGCAATTGTATAAACCGATGTGGTTAAATATCAGCCCTGAGGGGAAATGATTTCATCCAATCGGAAAAGTCGCTGTTTTATTGCTCTTATTGCTTCAAATGCCACGTACCGCCTATCTTTATCAAAATTCGGTTATTAAAACATTTTGACATTTCTATTTCTAGATAGAACCCGAGGCATTTAAGTAGTCTATGTTTTAACTGTAGCCTATGTAGTTTGATTGTGTCAGAAAGTTTTATCGTGATAGAAGACATGCTTCAAATTACCTGAACACCTCCTGGAACAAATTCGTGTGAGTATTATAGAGAGTTGCATGACGTCAAAAACAATACATTAATTTTGTCCATTTGATGCCGAAACATTTATCACTAAATTCTGTTATTTTATAGCATTTTAATAGTAAAACGTATTTGACCTAAAAAAACAGATTTAATTATTGTACTTTTAACAAGTGACAGAACATATGTTAAACAAGTATGTTTTACATTTTGATAATCGTAGGAGCATAGTCACTATTTTTATTTAGGCTACTAATTCGAGCTTCGAAGTAAAACGTAGTTCCTTTTTACAATGAATTTACAGTAGAGTTCTTCGAGACAGCGTTATCATTTTAGTCTATAAACTTTTAATCTATCCATACATAGTGACCAATTATTTCTTAGAAAGTCTTCTTACCATCCGTGGGAATATTGTTAATAAATTGTACCCATCCCTTTTTATCCATTGACGCAAGAGAGAGGAGCGTGTCGCTGTAGGTTTAGGCTAGTTGCACAAAGATTACAACCTGTGTACAATTATCTCTACACCATCGGGAATATTTTCAAATCTCTGTTGCAGTGGAACACATTTTTCCACTTCCCTTCGCTTCTTAAAGGCCTGATACAATTCATTAAATACTTAATTGGACCCAATACAAACATTGTGTTTTATTTTGATAAATTGTCCAGGAGCCCCTCCGGGAAAAATAATTCTTCCTGGTCAGAGATCATGCGAAGGTAACTCGTCAGGAAGAGAAAATCTGTAATTATCAGATAAAAATGCTGTTTGTCCAAAAAGTTATCCTGTGAAAATAAAATTGATTGGGAAGGGATTGGAGAAAGGAAACCGCGCTCATTTGGGCTTTCCACTTAAGGATACAACTTGTGTACTGCCAAATGTGTCTGTTCACTCTCATGCTCCTAAGAGATTAATAATCAAAAATTCCTCTTTTTAAACTGTATAACCTTCTCCTCAAGAAGGACTTCTTTTTCAAGGGAGCTGACACCAAATATGGATACTAACAATTACAAGTTCCTTGCTTGGTTCCTAGAATTCAGTCTTGGTCCAAATCCTCAGCTCGGATAAGAATGCATGATATGTCAGTGATTGGATGCCTACTTTGCTAATCGGTTCCAGGCCTAAGACTTGGCGTTCTAATGGATTATAATGACATTTTGCGGTCTTAATGGTATTATAAAGGCACGTTGCAGGTTGAGGCGGGAGGTATTGCCTCCGTTTGAAGGGACTCTCATCTTTGGGCCTAGACTGAATCGCAAGAGCTGATCTTCAAACATCAGGGGATGAATACGAACCTGGGCACATTATGGTGAGGATGTCACCTGAGTGTAAATAGAGTTTGTCCAGTAGGTATACTGTATCTGTCGCCTGGCCCTCGGTTATATACAATCCAGGGACTAAAACACGTTTAGCTAAATGTCAGTATATGTGAAACCGGTCGCGACCAATGTATCTAACCAATGTTCCGAAGGTAGTTTAAAAATGTGTTCAGTAGTATCTTCTAAATAATATAATGCTATGGGGAGCTCCGAAAAGCAGACAAATGTTGTTATTCAACTTGACTGAGTGAGTAATTGGTTGACATGGACGTGCTATGTGGTACCGATAGAACAGAACATTTTTTTAATTTTTTTTACTAGCGACCATATCTATTGGTAGTGGTACTCAGTTAAGTAAGTCCAGAAAAATTGAAAAGGCCATTGTGGCAGGCTTTCCTTGGATTTCAGCAATTGCCTTTGGTTTGCGTTGTTTGTCTGGCCCCCAGTCTCGCAAAAGATATCAAGAACAACTTACCTTGATGTTTTTCCTACTTTACAATCGATCGTGCAGGTTCGAGTAGACCAAACAGTAGCTAGATGTGTTGTACGATCAGTTTTATTTAAAGAATGTTTACTAGGAGGAATACATGTTAGAAATGTAAGCAAACCCATCTGCAGATCATATTTCATTGCCATTTCTCCCAATTTGTCTTGCAACAGGGGGCTGTCATAAAAACTAATATGGGTTTAGATGGAACCATGTGTGCAACCGGACCTTATTTATTACTCCACTTATTCCCCGAAAATCGGCTTGCACTTTAACAAGAGGGCATTCTGCTAACATGACCTGGACAACGGCGCCTAATATGGAAATTGAGCGATAAACACTAGAGAAGCACCCACTGACCAAAGCGCATCTACCTCTCGTCCTTTACCTCTTTACTCCAATCATTTAGCCCTGAAGGTAATATCCCCCAGAGGATTGAGCTTTTAAAGATAGTGAATGAGGAGGAAAATGCCCAAGGGGAGCCTCCAAAAGTGGGCAAATATGTTCTCCACAGGCAAACTAAGGTGCTTGACCCCAATAGGAGAGATTGCATGGAAAGCTGTTGGTGCAAGATTTGCGAGAGACGGGTGCTTTGCGGCAGCTGTTGCTATTTCAGCTTCTGATTCGCACAATACTTAAATCAGGGTACATCAGTATATCTAGGACTTTGGGGCTCAGAACCTTAATACATGAGGGTCCAGGGGCTCATCCATCTTTGATAGGCAATGCGTTGCTGTCTGCATCAATACCTTGGGATGGCATGAGGAAATAACAACACCCAAGGAAAGGTATCATGCATTATAAACCCTTATTAAACTAAAACAAAGAAAGGTTTGGCAGCCAGAGATATGCCATCTTTTACTTACGTGACAGTCACTATCCCCCAAAGTATGAATTTGAAATATCGTAATGATACCTTTATTTGTAGTGTTTTTTATTGTATGAAACTTTCTTAAATATAATTGAATTGAATTGAATTGAGAAATACTTTTATTTATCATAAAACAGTTACATGAGTATGTAGAGATGAGTAAATTGGGTATAATATGTATGTCCAGGTTTGTTAACTCCCAGTTCTTCCTACAGTTACCCTTTAGAAAGAGACAGATTTCTAATCTATTTATAAGGCGTTTCTACTAATAAAAATATATAACATAACAACATTTTAGAGAAGTCATCGTATGACAATGAGAGTGTGTGACCCTTTGTACTCAGGGTTTGACCCTACTTTTATGGGTTACATTCCCAAGAAATAAAATATTTTGTTAGAGTGTTATAGATCAAGGCAGAACGATATATCCTTACTCTTTGTACTTTGAGTAGGGGTACAGTGATGGTATAATAACTAGATGATAATAATACTTCCGGTAAGCTTGTAACTATACATATTTCTCGTACTATGTACTTAGTGCGATTTTTCTTGTTAAGAATTACATATGTGAGTATGAATATATTATTTCAGTGAAATAAATCAATACATAGATGGTTTCGTTCAGAGCTATTTGGTCGCTCAGACATTTTTGTTCATTATTTTGATATTGGTATTTCTCCCAACAAGGATTCGATTTGTTTCTTAAAATCTTTTGCCGAATCATTTGCCTGAATGTGGGTTGGTAGGTTATTCCACTATACTTTAGCTTTGTAACTAAAACTGTTCTGGAATAGTTTTGACTTTGGGAGTGGGATTTTGAATTTTTTTCTTTTGACTGAATGGCTTCTTGTTGGTAGCAGTCTCAAATCAAGGTTTGTTTTGTCCTTTGCTAGATAGTAGGCACTTTCCAAGATATGGACTCTAGCTCTGATGTCGTTTGATAATATTTTCATATGTTTCATCTCTTGACTAATATTTTTTCTTTTGTTTACATTATGTACAGCTCTGATTGATGAGTTCAGGAGTGATTGGAGTCTATTTAATAATGACTGCTTTGTAGACGAATAGAATATATTCCCATAATCAATATTTGGAATGATTATCATCTTAACGATATCAGTTTTCATCTTTCTAGTTAACATATATCTTGAGTCTGACAATAATTTAACCTTCCATTTGACCTTGTCAATTAGTTTGTTCACATGGTTTTTGAAAGAGAGATCTTGGTCTATTATCAAACCCAAGTATTTGTATTCACTGGTTTGTGTAAGCACATCTCCACCCAAGGAAAGTGTTTTAACTTGGACTTGGTGTTCTGGTGATTTTTTGTTTGTTCTACTATTTTCAAAACTCATATATTGTGTCTTTTTTACATTCATGGAAATTTTGTTGGCTTGACACCAGATGTTGATCATATGAAGATCTTCCTGAATTTGTTCAAAAGTGGTGTTGGCGTCTTTGTTACTACAGAATAAAACAGTATCATCTGCGTAATGCTGAATTTCTGAATTTTTTACTACTTGGTTTAGGTCGTTTATACGTAGATGGAAAACAAAATGGGCCCCAGGATGGTCCCTTGGGGTACAGCAAAAGTGACTGTGCCTGGGGAGGAGATGTTGTTATTTACCCTCACTTGTTGTGATCTATTAAATAGGTAGTTCTCAAACCATTGATGTTCTTTTCCTTCTACACCTATGTCTCATAATTTTTTTAGTAATATTTTGTGATGGACCGTATCAAAAGCCTTTTTGAAATCCAAAAAGACTGCGGTTGTTTGTGTACTGTTATTGATGTTACTATATATTGGTTCAAGAAGGTCTATGTGCGCTTGTGTCACTGAGTGGTCTCGTCTGAACCCATATTGTTTGCTAAAATAGATTTCCTGTTCTTCTAGGTATGAGGAAAGTTGTAGCTGGATTGTTTTCTCTAGAATTTTTGCTGGCATATTAATTCCAGAGATGGGCCTGTAGTATGCAGTAATGCATTAAATTAATGCACAATGGAATCTCGGTACATGAGCTTACATGCAACCACTGTTTTCTTCTTGGTCGGAGGGCGGCGGTTATTATGTGTTTATTCCTCCATAAAGCTTCACACAATTGTAAATTTAATGACAAATAAAAGTACAAATGAGTTTGGTGTAAACCTTAATTGATGCAAAACATTTGAATAGTGCAAACGCAAACATGTTTCTGAGATATCAATCTTCACGTAAATGACTGGGAACAGTTATATTCTAAATCCATCAGTATACATAATATTATTACCTTTAATATAATATTGCACATTCAAAGTGAAAGCCATACATCAATGTATTATCTGCGGATGATACATTGACATGACATTGTAAGAAATAATACACTTACGGAATTCACACATTCTATACGCTATCAATTTAGGGAGTAAACTAAAAGCTAGCACGGAAATACTATCATAGTAAGATTCATAAATGGACGTCAGATCAAGAAAACCAACGTTAAATAGCCAATTTGGGAGTTTGTTCTGAAATCGTAATAACATGGCAATTGGATTTCCCACCGCATAGCCCGGATCCGTGCTCTTACTTCAAGAACAAATACATTTGCTGAGATGTCGGTGAAATTCCTCCCAATCATTTCCCCCAAGTCAAGATCTGTCAAAGTGAAAACCACTTGTGGAGATTTAAGGCGGGCAATAATTAGATTCTAGCTTGAAGAAGGCAGAAGAAGAAGAAGCAAAATAAGTATTATCACAAACAGCGTATTAATTAATTGTTTTGATTAATTATGTCAGAGTCAATATCTTGTTTCACAAAAAGCAATAATTCAAGGAGACGAGATAATCGAGAAAGACAGATCCTTTCCTTGCCGAGATTAAACAGTCCCCCAAAAGTCTCGCTTACAGAATTCAATACACCTATCCAGAATGGCAATACCAGCAACGAATCACAATTGTCACAAAAGGAGAAAGAATTCCTTCATTCAGCGGGTGAAGCAGGCAGCGCCTTGGACGAAGTGAAAGAAGGTACATATAACATTTCCTGACTCTTAGAATTTTGGCTTGACTGAAATCAAAAGTCAGTGATTAATTGCTATTTACTTTAGTTCTTCATTGCAGCTCAATGCGAAATGCTTAATGGCCTGTACGAAGTACTAACATAATATTGCAGGCCAAGTGTAGTAAATAAATTACGTCCCGAATCTCAAACAAACAGACGAATTTAATGTGGAGTTATAATATAATTTGACAAAATATACTAACTCTCAGTTAACATCGGTCAAAAGGTAGGGCCAAAGAATTTCTATTTTTTGTTCTATTCCTTTCCTTTCCAATTCATCTAAAAGTGAGTTGACCCAGGTTTGGGAGAATTTTGTCGGATTGTTTTTGCTCCAGGGTTCCATACAAGTCCAAATTTATATTGCTGAGACCCGTCGAAATTCGTTTCCGTGGTAGTTTCTCTTATTATCGCCCACCGTTTTCTCTTGGCAAAATATTACTGATGGTCAGACAATGTCTAAATTTGTTAAGATTGTTTGTCGTAATTAGTTGTGAATTAAATTAATTCGGACTCTTGGGAAGGGACATTCTTTACCCAGTAGGTCTGTTGCAAATTTGTTAAAAACATCTAAATCCCTGCATTTTAAAAAGGTGAAATATATCAGTACCGTATTTCATTTTGACTACGTTACCCGAGTTGAATGATATTTTTCAGATAGAACTAGTGCCTGCAGCACTTGTAGCAGTGCTATCGGTGTGGATCAGTGGCGCCCCCATCGCTATGAGAAGGAACGACACATATCTGCCTTGACTCTAGAGGCCATCTAGTGGTGAGCCAGATACATGTGTATGCACATTTTGTTCAGTTCTGGGAAACTAGCAAAAATACTTTTTAAATCGAAATACGTTCTTGACCATCGCCAATGCTCAACCCAATCAACACATTCAAGGCCAATGATCCTGCTTTGGATTTGTCCCCTTTCCAGCAATTACAAAGTGTATGTCTTTGTGGAGGTAAGATCGATTAATATAAGATTCTGCTAGTTCTCTTAAACCTATTAGGTGAAGACACTGATTGTAAACTTACAGGTCAAGTCATTGAATAAATTGATAATTATTTTCATTGTTGTTCCCTCTGGCTTTGAAAATATTTATTGACTAGGGTTCAGAAAGAACTCCTGCTGTGACATGACATTACATAAAACTGAGAATCTTGCTTGTCGTTGAAGCCAATACATTTGCTGTTATAAAAAGTGTCTTGTTGTTGGGTGTATTTTTTTTGGACGAATTTTATTCAGGTTAATATGCTGGCATAGGCCATTCTTAATGTGGCTCGGGTCAGACCCGGTCTTCTTCCACACCCTGAATTCCCAGGTTTTACATTTGATGTCAATAAATGTGTGTCAGGTCTTATAACAGTTTATTACAAATTCATCTTGAGGGGGGAAAGGGGTGATAGGAGAAGAAAGGTACGTATGATGAGATGAATGTAGAAGGGGGGGATGGGGGGATGGGACAGACGTATAATCTTTTCGAGTGTAGGGGTTAATATGATATAATGATATAATATTGCGTAATTAATCTTGAAAAACAATTGTCATGTCTTGCTAGTTGCACACCATGCTAAAGCTGTGCTGTCCCTCCTTGGTGCAGGCACGTTGTCTCAACCCTCAACCATTCTCTCGTATACAGCTTTCTTCCTCTGCTAATCCAATAAATGACAAATGACCGATATTAAGGGGCTACTAGTGCACTGTTTGGCCCGAAATGGAGGGTATTAATCTCTTTAGTCTCTGCCTTAGATTGCTATAGCCTCCGGACTGTTCAAGGCAGCGACTAATGGATTCCATCTTTCCCCAAATAATCTCTTTACAGCCAATCTCCCCAAGGTCAATGGATGGCCATACTGACGACTCAGAACAAAGCAAACAGACAGGTTGTTTGTAAACGGATGGTTGGACTCATATATTTTATTGCAAGTTCTGACAGCCACACAGGAACAGTTTACGAGTACATTTAGTGGACTAATAGAGGGAAATAGGACTCCAACAAGTGAGTATTTTCATCATAATACAGCATGATAAATGGCCACGCTGACCGACGGCATCACAACTAATTAGATCATTCCTTACGTATTCAATCAGCCAATGATGTGCAATGTAGGATATCAGGAGAGACCATTAGTGATGCACCCATCTGTGGTGAGAACGCACCGCAAAGGGATCACATTTTCCTGAGTCAAACGCTACATGGGGTGGGTTTATTTCAAACTATTCTATGACATTAATTAATCAATGGACATCAGCATCTATTTAGCGTATACAATCAATGCATATGATGAAAATTTTCGATTGATATTTACCGAAATGATTAACAAAAGCTTAAGTCAATATTTGAATTAACTTGCGGGTTAAGGCTTTACAACATATCTAATTAGTCTGATGTCTTATCGAACGTGTTTAATATAGAGAAGATACATGTTCCCCGTAGTACTGTTTCTGTGTTGAAACTCAAGAAACAAATTGTGCCATCATCGGTATGGTCTCCGGAGAGGACTTTGTGTTGTTGCTTTAATGGCTTCCAAAATAGTCCTAACTAAACATTAATGAAGTACAGTAAAATACATGGACCAAATCTGTATGCAATTCATTTAACTTGAGAAGCAAAATTGGGCTTAAACAATAGTCTTTTAGGATTTTCATTTTGGGCTGAGAGAATTTGAGATATAACAAAACACCTGTAATATCGGTAGTTGTGAAGTAGTCAATTGTGCATCAGGTTCAGAGGGAAACAAATAATACATTAATAATTACGTTAAGATGTTATATATGATCATCATAAGTATTTATGAACATGCTCTGGGGACGATGTGCCTTGAGGCTTTGTACATCTGGGAAAATATTATCACAAATGTAGATGAGAGTTTTCTAATTAACAAAGAAATGTGTACACCTCTAGTGTCATTGAAAGACATGACTGCCCCAGAAGGGCTAGATTTACATAGTATAATACTAGACAGATATGTTCTAAGGAATACCTCCATATGCGTAAAATATGACACAGGCGGGGTAATAAAAGTAACAAAATCACCTCCTATTAATAAATGGGGAATATTTCCTTCATACGATAGCAGATCTTTTGCACAGTACCTGCCTAGGACATGAAAACCAATTCATAGTTTTATGTCTTTATTATAGATATAGTTAGAATTCCATTCGTGACTGTAGGACGTCAAAATAGAGTGTGTAAGTGGCAGTGATTTCATAAGGTCATGTAAGTAAATTAGTCTCTAAAATATCGATTTTCTCTTTCTGAATTTCTACCCACGAAGCTGAAGAAAAAGAACTGAGACATAATGTGGAAGATCCATTACTTGAATTTAGCATTGATGTTTTGAAGCTGTGTACTTTATTTTGTTTGTGTGAGACCAAATTACACGTGCAAAATTATTCAGACAAGGCTCACGTAGAAGAATAAAATAATGTGTGTCCTAATCACTAAAGGTAAAGTCCTAGAAATGAAACAATTAACAACTACGTAGGAAAGAAATAGCTAAGTATTAGAATGTGTGAAAATATGTTACCCGCAAAAGCTTCTTTGAATCCTTTATATTGATAACGGTATACCGACACCATTTCCATAGTCTGACTCATAGGGAGGGTTCAAGACTTGTTCTTCTTGGACATTTAAAGTTGGGCATATTTTGGCTAAGGTGTAGCCCAAGCATGTTAGCCTTGCATATGTCTTCCTTAAAGTGAGATATAAATGAAAGGTTCTCCTCATACATACTCCTCATATGGGAAACGGTAGTACACATAAGATTATAAGGAATTACACCTCACCATTTGGCAATATCTGCTAATTGGTGACAAGTGTAACTTTAAACGTGTGAATTAATTTCCAATATAAAAGTGTGATTCGTAAAGAATTTTTCTTTTTCAAAATTACAATAAATACACCTCAAAATATGTGAAATTATCAATAAAATCGATTCCCTTCCATGCGGAAGGGAAATATGGTTTAATCATGATAATTCTATTGTAGAGAGGAGACATTTCATATCACATGTCCTACAAAATATTCATTGGAGTATTGCTTTTAAAGTAGTCAACAAAAGCAATATATATGCATACCTATAATATCTAACTTACAAAGGAATATACCACACCTACTGTTATCTAAACGTCATTTTGGACATTTCAAAGCATTTGTAAAAATTAATATCATCAATACTTGGTTTATGTCATCATCTCAAACTCTGGTCTTGCACATTGAACAAAGAGAAATTGGGCTGTTCCATCAAACTCACAACCCATAACCATTTGTGTTGTTGACAATAATTCAAGGAGACCGTTTTGACGCATTGGTCCGAGTATCAGGATAGCCAGTTCAAGGATATGCTCCACAAATTATGTCTTTACTTTATCGAGTTTTAGGAATAGTGACCTTGTTGGAAGATCATGAGTTCTGTACAAAAAGGATACAATGATATAGAAATATTTGTAAGTGATACCTATCTTTGGGGCCTCTGCGACCAGTACGACAATTAAAATAGGCTTTTGGGGCCATGAAAATGTGTAAACAAACTATGACGTACTTAGATCGGTTAAAACAAATTTACATTGTAAGAAACTCCTTTGAGGTTTCATGAGAAAACCCAATAAAACTCTATGACACAACATCAGTGATAGAATAGTTTATATCTTGCTGAACATAAGCTCCAAATATTTCGTTAGTAAAGTCATAATTAGCGGAATATTTGTTGTCGTGAGATAATTATTTTCTTTCTCCTTCATATATTTCAGTATTGCCACAGCCATAATATTAATCGTTTGCGCCAATGTTAAATCGCTTTCAAGGTCTGATATAGGCGTCATCGGGTATGATACATATCCTATGATCGTGGTTGTATAATAAATGGGAATTTGGGGAAAACGAATTAAGAAGAAGTGTGGTTTGCCAATGGCTAACATAATATTCTTTTCCAATCGTTCATTCGCACGAATTGTGACATATTACATGTGGCTCGATTCATATTTGGTACCTTTTACCCGTAAAACCATGGCAGCATCCACGAGACATTGATAAGCACACTCATTTAAATGTGGAATAAATGTACATGCATTTAAGTATTTACACAAGGCATAAATATTCCTAGGGCAGTCTTATTATTGACTATCTGAGTATTTTCTTCGGGTGTTCACCCTCAAATCTAACACGCTCTAACCAAGTAGTACCCGGCTTCACTGTGTCACTATAAAAGATCTATACATTGACATTTTGGTCAAAGGTCAAAAAAGGTCATGTTTTACTGGTCCTAACGAGAGGGTAACGATTACAACAATTCACAAACCCTGGAAATATTGATACATTTCGAAACCTTTTCGCCATAAAATGTCACTTTTAATACACGCTTTAAAAATATTGTCCCAATACCACCAGGATTTGTATAAAAATCAAATGTTTACATCGCACACTTCTATATCGATCAAGACATAAGAAGTATTGGATTTCATTCTAAAGTTATATGGAAATAGTTGCACAACCATACCGAAGGATGTAGCAAAGAGTTTCTAATTTTCTAGATGGGTTTAGATAAGAAGAGAGAATGTTATTAGGAGAAGATATTAGGAGGTTTCGTCGACTACAAATGCTCAACTTAGACGTGTATAGGACCCCATATGAATAATCTACCGATGTTTAAAGCATAGCATCCTTGCAACTATTTCCATCAATAGACTCATTAATCATCAACAAATCTATATTAGAGGCTTCTTCATTTAAAATGTAATTCCGTAGGGATAAAGGTCCCTTCAATAGCCAAGATCAGTATTAATATTTTACAAATTGCCTCGATCATAACTTAATCATTACTGTCATTTACCATTTATACAGATACAATCATCAGGATATAATTTGACTCGGAACATAAATGATGGAATGATATTAAATAGATGAAGACAGACGATGGAAAATGTCAGGTAAATAAATGTAATAATGTGTGTAAAGAATGGAACATATCGTCATTCATTATGTCCATGGAAAACCAATGTATGTGTATGATGTTTGAATAAATGATACACACCGTGCTGTTTCATGTCGATGTGCTGCATTATTTCACAACTCTTTCACGAGACATGCAAATATTAATGAAACGATGGGAGTACATATCTTGTAAAATAGCATATTGCATATTGATATGTTATGTGAAGATATCTTATTCCAGGCTATGGTGTTTTTCTGGTCCTCTTACATCATTATTTATAGGGTATTACAGAGAAGTGTTTCCCACTTAAAAATGGAGAAATTATGAATATGATAATATTTGTTTGGTCTAAGGACCTCTCAATGACGATTTTGTATGAACATTGTTCTTCGTATAATTATCAGTTTGTTTTCACTTTACTTGTTACTTTAAAATTCATTCACAGATATTGACTCCTATTGAAATGTCCAGTAATCAAACTCATTCCATATTCTATGTTTCCGAATTAAAGTAGAGTGAAAATTGAATGAAACAGTTTACATAAAACATAGTCATATTCTTTCCCTCAAATGATTTGGCATGAAAGAAAACATGTATGAATATATCACAATGAGTTAGCTAGTAACATACAGTTATACGTTATTCCAATTGGCTCGAACTATAATATTCCATTTATTACAATCATCGGTTTTCATCTTAAATCAAGAACGAACAAGACAATGTCTTTAATATAACTATTGCATACAACATAAGGCAAAACGCTTATGTCAGTCGTGGACGTTGAAAAGAATAGCTTCAGCATCAGTACCAATAAAGTTTAAAAAGTTCATACTCCTGGATCGAGCAGACTCGCTTTCGCTGTATCCTCCGCCATTCGTTGGAGAGCAATTCCTCTTCCAGGAACACTTGCCGTTTTGGAGGAATAACAGCAATAGATTATGGTTACCTGCTTAATCACAGAATCCTAATTGGTCTCGTTCAAGTCACTGACCAAGGAATGCTGAACAATGTATCCATTAACGTGATTCGCCGGGTTGTCCGTTGTATCAACATTCCTTATTATCATAAGATACACAGTTTGTCGTTCGATCATGATATAGTTCAATATCATAGTCTACTTAAGAGAGATAGATCCCACTTCTCAAACTGTTCAACAGTCTTTCGAAGGATCCGTATCAAATACTAACAAGTTCATTTTATTATCTACAATGGAACTGCCGGGTCGTATTATTTGTGAGTTTAAGTAATTCGTCCCATCACAACTGGGTGTATAGATGAGTATGGTACAACTCAGAATTAATAGGTGGCAGTAGTGCTGGTGGGTTCACAGGACTGCCACGTGGATTGGCTCCACTTACTCCTACTAGTTCTCGCGAGAGCTCACGCAGTTCTTGTCGTAGACTCGTGACGATTTCTCTCTTTAACGAGTCTACCTCTCCTTGTGACAGGAAGTTACCGGAAGTAGAGTGAGGCATTGTGGGTGACATTGATCCTGGTGCGGGTGGAGGTGCAGGTTTACAAGGTTCCACCGTTGACAACCCGGCCGATCGTAACGACCGTAAAATGTCCCTTTTTAAATTATCAATATGGCCAGTTGTACGCGCTGCCTCGCGTTTTCGGTCTTCACGCAGCTCATATCTGTAGGGTAAAAGAACAAAATTGAAATATTCTGTATACATATGTATAAAAAGGTGAAACCGCCAGAAAATATACAATTCGCCTTCACTAATCCTCAAAATAACCCAAATTTAAGACAGAAATCAGGTTCAAAATACAGTTCAACATAGCCAAACAGACTCATTGAATCAAGGCAATACCAAATATTCCAAGATATATCTAGTGTTGACGATTTTAATTTAGTCTAATTTAGCAGAATTTACTAAATGTGTTGATCTGCCAATTGTACATTTTCAGAAAATCTGACCCATATATGATGTATTGTTTACACAACCAGGTAATGAATAATTTAAAAACGATCAGTCTAAGTACGATTATTGATGGATCGTGAATCAATCATGGTTTACATTAATGAAATTTCAGACACACGTGTCCAATAGAAGAGGGGATTTTTCACCTTAAACTCGATATGTCTTGCTTTATTTCGAGCAGGTCATCCTCGTTGACTCCATCTTGTCTCATTTGTTTTTTCCATTGGTGAATAAAGCGACTCACAAGTCTTCTCATGACATCCTAAGTAAAACCATTCCATAGTTGTTTAGATAAGTGGTGGAAAGAGAAATTCATGGCAGCAATATGCAAAAGCCAATAATGAAATGTCATCTATATGTTGTGTTATATAGGCCTATAATCAGGGTAACTTTGAAAACTATCATTCGATTTACCTGATATTTTGGCCGTTCTGGACTCGGCGCAATCGTTTTGGTGTCTCCGTTATATGTAGGTCGCTAGATAAAATCATTATTATAAACTTTAAAGAAAAAAACGAATGGAACAATAAGCATTATTACTTATAAGTGCGTTGTGCCACCACCGTATGTATGCAAGGTGCATGTTACATATATTCTTACGGTTAATGCGACTTAAACTAATGGTCACTAAATAAATCAGGACCATGTAATATATAAAAATATTATACAAGACTTAGCCTAATTTTAATTGCTAAACAATAACCATGGACATGCGCGAAAACCCTGAATATCAATTTGCCTTAACCCAAACATTTGCCTACCTAGGAATGCATGCTTAAATACTATAATGTAGTAATAGGTATCACACAATTTCAAATAAATGGAAGAAAATAAATATCGCATGAAACAGGTCCTTCCGATTTCCAACATTCCAATTTTAGTCATTCAATAAATCTGCACTAAAACCTTATAATTTAAATGAGAGAATGCATAATGTGCTTAAAATGCAGCTGGTAAACCTATATTTATCTTATTACTTTATTTCCCTTAACTCTTTTTTTAAAAAACTAAACACGGTCATTCCAATGCTATCGCTCATAATTATTGCATTGAACCACTTATAGCATGGTCATTGCAATATCTATATTTGATAATTGCACCTACAATGAAATCCTCAGTGGATCATGACCGAAACCTGTATTTATATAGCAAGAAATCAAAGGCAATTGAAAAGGACTTTAGGTTATTCGTGAAATGTTGCAATTGCTAGTTATGTGAATTATTCGTGCAATGATCCAAGTGTTATTTTATTTGATAAAATGTTATATGATTTGAGCAAAAAATAGATAACAGAAAGGGGACAAAAAGCAAAATATGTTGTGGGGTAATTAACGGCAGATGAAACGGTTTCGGTCAGATTGCCACATGAGCCACACATCCTAGCTAAGAACTCATCCAATGCTACCTTAGCTTTTCATGCCTCACGACATGCTTTGTATTCAAGTTGAGAAGTGTAGTGGAGGTAAGAACGTTATGCGTATTTTCAACCATATTTAGAGATCAATGTGAGACGGCATTATGTCATTTATATATAAATGATGCATTTTTAGTCCGTATTATATACTTCACTTATAGTCAAATGGAATATTGGTGATATGAATGTGCATTGCATGAAAATAACCTCAATAGTGTCAATCCAGCCAAACATGGTTCAAGTAGTGTTGGTTACATGAGGCATCCACAATCCCTCCCATGATCCCAATCTCATTATACCACTAAACCAAACACCTAACACACTGATTAGCTTTAGACTCGATCGATCTAAAGCCTAATTATAAGGCATCGAGGACAAGCTGTTCGATGGATGATGAGAGCCTGTAATATACCCATGTTGAGCAAAGGATTACACTACTATGCTGAAGGATATTGTATTACAGTAGGCACATTCAGTATCCACATTGAGTTGGATAAAGTATATTATATATACGACCAAAAGATTGTGAACTTGTAATACCATATCCATCAGAGTAGGCTATTTTCATTGGTTTCACGTGAGAATATAAATGATGATGATGATTTGATGCAGGAAGCAGTGTCATGGTTACCTCTTTCTCGTCTCCAGTATTGTCTGGATTAGAATTTATGGTATCACCCCCTCCCTCGACGTGATTGTTTGTGTAGCCAACTACTGTGGTTTCAGAACTACCCTGGAAGCATGTACAAGAAAGGTCCGATCATAAAAAGACCTTAAATCAAGCAAGAATCTCGCAAAACCATGGTCAAAACAGGCCGTTTAAAATTCGTTGAGACCTATAAAACTGCTTAAACTGGGTGTTGCTGCCTCTTTGCTGGATAGAGAAAATTTCGATAGAATTAATTATCAAATACCATTATGGTTTCAAAGGAGTATCACTGAAAGCAAGGTATAGGAATATTTAGCTTCTTAGGGTTAGACATTTACATATGACAAATACACTTCGTGACTTTAGGAAGGAGGTGCGAATAGGGGTTATTAGCATTCTTTCTTAATTAAATAACTTCAATGTGATTGCCTATTTTTCGTTACTTTCTTATAGGGGCAGTTAATGTTAGTCCTAAGGCTACATGGTGATGTTAACAAGAACTGGTTGATGGAGTGATATAGTGACACGTACGAAACCCACTGTCAGTGTTACGCACATATAAAATCTCCTAACGTGAATGGCACGTGCGTACTTCACCTTGATACATCCGAGTGTTGTTGTTACTATTGTCTTGCGATCTGAGTGGCGACATTACAATCAGTTACTATGAACGGGACTTTGTCAAATACTCGACATGGTATGTGAAGTCGTCATTGAGTCTAAACATTCTCAGCCTTCGAGAATTTGCATATTGATTATAGCCTGCATGTCTTCTGGCATTGGCTGTAAATTTTGCTGAAGAATACGTCTACACACTAGGGAGTCAAGTTAATTAAGGATATCTATTTGGATATCGTGATATCTAACTATGCCCCTATACTAGGAGCTTTCTACTCTACTGGTATTCCACTTTCAAGAAATGTTGAGAATTCAATTTAGAAATTCGGAATAGAAACTGGGTTAGGAAGAATGTTTCTAAAGGGGTAGGAGGTATGCAAAGACCAACGTTTGTATAACTAAAGGACGACCCATAATGCAGATTTTATGTTTATCCAGTGAACATGACTCAAATAATTTTGCAGATAATGAAATTGATGACCTCCTGATAGGCTGAACGTCGGCGACTCTCTAGGTGATTGCATTTAACAATATGTCTACTAGTGTATCCTGAATTTGTGCACTTGTAATAAGGAAAATAATCAGTGGTATGGAAATTGTATAAATAGATCGTTGTATTTATGTCTTTCCCTATATATATAAATATCGTCCAAAATAAATGGCATAAATATAGAAATTCACCAAAGCCTCTAGCACACTACTATACATTAAGTCTTTCCAAACTTACATCTTGGAGAGGGGCGTTTTCTGTTTCCTTTACGAATCATAGATTACAGTTCTAAATCAATAATTTGGTACATCATTGTTTGCAGCAGCCTAAAGCTTTACTAGTTGCATTAATAGCACACGATAGGTGGTATAGTCGAATTTCAAACCTTAGGTAAGTGATACAAATATATACATGTGTTCATATTAAGTCATATTTACAGTACGTTTGTTGTGCATAAAGGGGGCGTGCTTATCAGGAATTTTGAAAAGGCAATTCGAAACAATCGGAGGAATATACACAGCAATTGCAAGAAGCATCAATAAGCATGAATTTTGGTAGGCTGTTGGACATGATATGTTATCTAGGAGTACAATATTGCAAAGTATTCCAAGCTGCAGGTACATTGCGCTTTTATTAGACACTGAATCTAATTAACAATTACGACATTCACTAAAGAAAGGTACGGGATATTATAAAGACTTTGTTTCATTTGAAGTTATAGTTAGAAGGAAAGGTGATTGATTGTATTTGTTTCCTAATAAATTTCGTAATCAGGTAATTTAAATATTCCCTTGACATCTCATTTCAGACAGAATCATTCCATGAGCGATAATACAAGTTAGACACTCACTTTTGTATTATTCGGGGCCGCTTTGAGAAGCTGCAGAGAAAGAAATATGCTAAAATATTGGCTGAACTTTTAGAGATGTACTTCGCCATTCGAGTAGGTCAAGATACTTTATATCTGTTGAAAGTATCTATGGGTATGGAATAAATGTGTAAAATAATGTTTGAAAACATGCATTTCTACATGCATTGATGGTGAAATTACATGCCCTACAAATGGGAATGGAATGATATACATGCTGAGGTTGTGCTCGTGGAAGGTATAATTTGAATATATTTTTTTTTGAGCTTTGAAGGGATAACAAAATAAAATAACATTCAAGTGCAAGCACTACTCCAACTACCATTCAAAATGACCGTTTTGTATCAAACAAGAGATAAACCTAAGCAAAATTACTCTTCTAGACATTCTGTTTCAATCAAAATGGGAAGACAGATCTTGAGAGGTCTTTGCATGCATCGTTCTATTCAAGAATCATCAAAATATATGAAGGCAGTTCGATATTTTATGTTCATAAAATATCGGACAATGGTTCCAATGGTGTGTCTTGTAGGTTAGTAAAAAGATGTTTCCTTAAAATTCTAAACCTTTGTCCAGAAAATCTATAATGTGAAATTGCTTCGCCCGACCTGTAATACCAAGATATTGTGAAATCCGGAGACAAGCTATTCTGCCATTAGTAGCAAGCAACCTGCATCACTTCCATTTATATATCAACAAAATTATCCTTCTTCTGTGTTTACAACTCTATTTGGTTCGACATCAAATGAGCATTTTCTTAAACCTGCAAACGGACCTCACTATATGATGTAAAATGTGTCTACACAATATGTATAGCTTCCCTAATTTCTTCGCCCTGGCTGGTTGGAAAGTAGAATGACAAATTGTGCGCGATATCGAAGGTTTTCCTGCTTTAAAATTTCCAAATTAAGGACCCTGTTTGCAAAAGGAAGCAAATACTTGAAAGTAAAGATGAAGACAGACAGGTTTGAAAAGGCAGCTAGCTACCCATAAAAGCACCGTTGATATCTACAGCATCTAAGGAAACCACATCAAGCAAAATAAACTGGCAGTCTTCAGCGAATACAGCAAACGTAAGTCGCTACTAATGTTTTCTACCAGCTCTCTAGAAGAAAAAATTAGCATAACACGCATGAATAAATGAAGTATTATTACAATATTCATAGACGTATTCATAACACAAGACATGAAACTAATATCTGAATACAATGGCGATTCAAAAGAATATACATATAATGCACATCATAATCAATACATTATAGATATTATGTGAATACATTGTTGTAAATGAACGAATAGAAACATTAAAATCAGATTGGTATATGTATGGTTAAGGTTTCTTTTCAAATCGTTTCTAAATGATAACACTTTATTGAAAAAAGATTAGTAGCATATTATGACAAGACTATGTATTGTTAGGCTTTGATGCAGTCAGACCATTCACACATCACACTCAAACGTCTAAAAAGGTCCCCGTATATGTGGAATCTATAGGTAACATTCATAATTCAGCCCAATAGAGCAATAGATTTTGTTATTTTACAAATCAACGAAGGAATAATGTGGAGAACACTGTGTACGAAGTACACATATCTATTTTCAATTCATAGTATATGCATGTAAATCAGGATATTCTTTTAATATATGATATATGCATGTAACCCAAGATACTCTAAATAATGTTTTTTTGGTTTGAGACTATACCTGAGTCTGAGTCGCAAAGAAACAACATTTACCAAAACAGTCTGAGAACCAGAGGCGTGGCATGTATTTCATTAAACGTACAATCATGAACAATTGTATGTCAATCAATTAAGTTTACTATATCAAATGAAGAGCCTCAATGAAACAGGTATCTCACATACTTTTAGGTTTTGGAAAAGATCCTTCATAGTTTATTTTGCCAAGGTTCACACACACACACACATTTTGTTTCACGCCGCTCTTTCATATTGGAATTTACCGACCTACCTTTATTGTACCCTCTATAGATTTCCGCCGGGTTTTTCCGGAATTTCTCCGGTAAAAACATTTCTTTAAAATGTTTTTCATTTTGATGGAGAAGTAGTAAATAGATTTGGGGCTAACAATCAAATTGAAGGGTGGTGGAAGGGTGCATCCCTCATCAAAATAGCCCATCCATAGCTTGGATCGGGCGAATTTCCACTCTCTATCGGCATGGTCCTGAAACGATAGTTTCAAAATATGTATGCGCCGTAGATATAATTCATACGGGTTCCCAAATTATCATAAATTTACACAGGCTATGATGTACAAAAAGAGTAATTATGAGTGAAATTATACACAAATTTAATGCAAATTGTTGTGATAGGAGGACTCGAGACCTGGTAGTCTGTTTTGTTAATCTGAAGACACGAAGACTATTATTTGGGAAACATAACCCGTTTACAGGTAGGGTCAAATTTTAACCACGAATACAAGTATAACACAACAAACATAATTGTTAAACAAGATCAATAAAATGTGTGAACGTATGTCTTGTGCAGTATTCCTCCAAGTGAATGGATATCTGAAGACGTGTACCTTAATGAATCCAGGCTACATGTATAATTTATTTTTATTTTTATGAAATGGAGATTGAAATATTGTATTCAGTCCTATTGTATTTCTCCGTTTTACATGTTTTATTTGTGCTCAACACATTAAATCTATACAAAAAGCGTAAAATGAAGTACCACCTTCAGTACAATGGTGCTGCAATAGGTTTTTTTTATTAAATAAAAACATACCTGTAGTATAGAAATATCCCTAGTAAATATTACAACCTTGATAGAAGCACTTGAAACGTCCGAAATAGTCCCAAATCAAGATTCGAGTGGGCCACCATGATTCCCCAAACTACCCACAATCCTCCTTGATTTTGACGTCATCAAGGCTAATGCCTGTGTTGGCACCGCACCAGCCAAGGCAGTGCGAGTGGGTTGTGGGTGTGGTTTGGTTGGAGTTTGAATCATGTTTTCCTCACTCCAGATCCCCAATAAGCTATTTTTTTGCTAATTGTGAGTCAAACATGTTATAACTGGATTGGTATGGGTTGGTTTGAACTTAGATGGTTTGAAATGAAGCCTGTATAGTCCCGAACCAGTTGTTGTTGTTGTGGGTGATAATAGGGGTCAATAAGAGAGTTTGTTAGTTTCGGTTTTAGCAGAACACCTTCTCTTTCTAAAATCACACTTCAAAAGTGAAATCTGGCCAGGAATAGCATGTAGGGACTCGGACCTAATGGGGACATGCCTATTTATGCTATATATCATTGCCAAAAAATGTCAGTAGGAGGAGGAGAATGACCACGGTGCTCCCGCCATGCTGCCATGCTGCCCCGGCCAGCTGACAGGATCTTAGCATGGCTGAAGTCACCAATGCTCCGAAGATGTCTGCCTACATTAAACATCATAATTCAAGATTGTAAACCCTCCAGGTCTCTTATTATTCACCAAATTTATGTTTGAACATAGCTGACAATGATTTTACCTCAAGAACTAGGGATAGAGCTATCATTGTTCTGAAGGTGGTACTTTCTTTTAACATTCAGGGACTTTGCATAGAAGGGTGCCCCGGGTACCTTTACCAAAATGATTGATCAATAGATACTGTACATGAATTTAGGATTGGTGTAACTACAATTGTTATACGCATTGGGGTTAAAGCAATGTGTTGTATAGAGTGGGTGACGTTGTGTGCATACCACTTTCAGGCCATGACCCTGGAGTTTCTTGAGAAGTTTTATTGTATCCGGTGTTATAATGACAATTGGGGTAGATATACATACTATGAATATTGATATGCAGCCGTATCAATAAAAGATCTGGTCTGGGGAAACATAGAACACTGGAACTGCCTTGGGATTTGTCGGAGGTAATAGTAATTAACAACTAAAATCATTCAAGCGACACCCATGGATACATGCACACATACCAACAATTGTTTCTTAAGTGAAATATGCTTACCACTATTGTATGAAATGATTTTGACATCATGGCAATAAGCATGTTTAGGAGTAATATCTTTGTAACCACATTATAAACGCCAAAGAGTAACTTTCCGAACACTTGAACGTAGTACAAATCGACTTCCAGGGTAACTAGAGTTATCAGGCCAAACATGGACCAAAATAGTGTTATAAATGAAGCATCAAGCCTGAAATTATACAAAACAATGTGCACATCACAACTAGATATATAATATGAGTAAAAACTCATGCATTGACCAGGTACGAATGGGCTTATTAGTAATTATGTCATTTCTCTTTCTGTGCCAGTAATGTTTCTGAAAGAATGTTGATTTCTTTTCTAAAATTTAAGAAAACTGTCTCTGCCATGTTATAGAGATGTCACTGTACATAGCCGAAGGCCCCATGCAAACCGTTATTTTCAACTCGTTTTGCAAGATTATGCAATCCTCCAATATGCCGAAATAGAAATCCTTTGGGATTTGCTTCTTTAATTTTCCAAATACCAATCAATATGTGATTGGGGTGTAATCGTGGCTTTTCTGTATGTTCTGCCCTTCGTTCCTAATGTCATGCATGATTTTTCTTTCTTTAAGTGCAGGCCACACACAAATAAACCAACCAAACCTCGTTGACATTGGGTGCGAGCTGTGTGGTGGGTATTGGGGGGTACACTTGCTTTGAATGAATAGACTGAAGAATTATCCGAGTATGGGCGTACCTCAATATCTTGAAAGCTATTAGACATCATAGCAATGAGCATGTTTATTAGAACAATGATTGCCATTGCATGGTATGTTATCAGAAGATATTCTCCAACGCGTTTTGTGAGCGGTTGCATAGGACCCTCTCTGACTGTACTTAGTTGTGTTAATCCGAACAATGACCAGAAGAGTGTTGCATAGCTGGACAGTAATCTAGGAAGAGGACATAAAATAGATAAAACACTGGTCAATACATGTATGCTAGCAATTCCCTGGTGTGGAAGGCTACGCAGAATTGTATACATGGGCTGAATCATTCACGTTGAATAGCACTGAATACAGTACCTACTTAGCCCACGGGTGTATAGATAAAGTATTCAATGACTTGCCCGAGTAAATAATTCAGTTCCCATTTCAATCTGTCCAAGCCTTTGGACCAAGGAACTACTACAATGCGATAATATGTTAAATGCTCTTATAGAGATAGAGATATAGTATTAATTACTGTGTTTTGATCATTAACCATCTCACAAAAGTGTGCTGAATATAGCTTCAATTATGAACTGTCTTCCTATTAGACTTAACTTCATCTTAATACTTATTAATATTTGCCCATTAAAACGTTATATAACGACTGAAAGATTTTGAATTTTAATGAAACATTTACAAATTGAGAAATCAATTTATTTATCAAATTATTTGAGTAAATTTTAGGGGTTGTTTTATCTTTACAAATGTAAACACATTACGCCAACCCTCGCGAAGGGCATAATGATATAACTAATTATGGTTATTGTCAAATATTTAAGTCTAGTAAGGCAGGTAGCCATGTCCACATATCGGCATCGACTTGCATTCGCCAAGGGCAATATCCCAGGTCGGAAATGTAGTTCATCAAATTAATTTCCAAATTAAAACATGGACGGATGATACGTGAAACAAGAGAGTCATATTATAAGATTGGCCTAATATTTATGAACCTTTATACAATATATATATGAGGTTTCATGTTACATAATATAGATTCACGGCGGGCGAAGGTTCATGGGGATATCTCTTTTGGGATTTTGGCAGAATAACGATAGTATCTTCCATAGATTATATGATTTTTTTTTCTCCTTGTAGGCGATTGTAGGCGGTAACAAAGAAATACAATAAATAAGTGAACTACATGAATTCATTATCAATAGCCTTACCAATTGATGATCAACTATTTAAATCCGTGTCCAGTATAATTATAACTAATAAATATTTCCTTGTGTATAGTTCAATACTTTTCAGGAAGGTGGAATTTAATTCAAACATATGGGAATAATTATTTTTATAGAATGCGATGCATGTTACAACTATTTATATATTATATAATTTCTGTGTTAGTAAATAGTTCTTGACCTTAATTGTGGGGAATGGGATTTCTGCGTTTAATTCTAATCTTGAAACAAAAGTAAATGACGTTTAGAAATATTAATGTTATGTTTTGATTAATCTAATTTAATCAACAACTTTTAACATCAATGTCCATACTTCTCTTCACCGAGTTATACTTACGGGTCAAATGCATTTTCATACGGTTCTTGTCCGGGCACTTTTGTTGACAGACCCGAAGTTATAACTGTTCCATTTGCCAACATCATTTGAGAGAACTCTTCCTCATCGTCCGAATTAGTGTAGTAATAATACAATTGGTTTAAACCGCAGGCAAATGATGTCAATACTAAGAAGAATATGAACAGGAATTTGCCGATGTCTATAAGCATGCACCCTAGGGAGATCTGCAGTGGTCCCAGTTGTGGGTTAGCTTGAAACAGATAGATTATCCGCGCAAAGCTAAATACATTGGCTACAGCGAACACCCCTTCAGATATAAGGGTGGGGTCCGCATCAGGCCAGCTGGTCCGCGGAAGGGAGCTGGGGCCATACTGTTCTTCGTTCAAGGACTGTGCATATGCTACGATGCGCAGAGATATGGTGCATAGGTAAAGAGAAAGCATGATGAAGTCCAGCCAGTTCCACCACTGGCGCACATAAGCTTTTAAACCCTCCTCCCAAATCTGCTTGCACTCGGCCCATATAAACCCTGCAACACAAATGATACATTATGTAGATCTGAAAATTATTTTTTAAAGGACTATTATGAGCGTGACGGTTGCAAGAACCATCGCTGGAAATACGTACTAGTATGTCTTTTTTCTCATAAGCAAAAAGGTTCTGATGCACGAGAAAGGTATATATAATGATGATGTAAAAGAAAGAATGTGTTTTGTGTAATGGGTGCGGGTCCTGACAGCAGACTTCGCACGCATTTTTTTTCATCGCCAGGATGCTGTATAAATTTATTGGTGAAATGCATGTTTTCCATGTGTGTAAAAACGAAAAGTAGAAGTGGCTGACTTGAAAGAAACGCCCACCATGAACAAAAATAAGGAGCCAATTATGTTTTTTTTTTAATGTGCATAAATGTATTTTTGTGAGATCCCTTTGAAAAAATGAACGAGGATAAAATATGGCAACAAGGCAGAATGCACAAAATGTTCATGCGTAAAATTGAGACAACAGGGTCCCTCTGCAGTCAGTGTTTTGGGTGGTTAGGTCTTTACAAGCTCAAGTGCATGTTCCTCTTATGTATTGACATCATCCTTTAAATTGTTGTGTGCATCCTTGTATTTGTTTCCTTGGTCGGTTCGTCTTTATCATTCCATTATCAGTTGCTTAATTGATTGGTCTTATCACTCCTACGACAGAAGGATGACTATCTCACTTGTCCTGCTTTAATTATTTCGTCATGACGTAGCAAAGAGATGTGTGTGTGTCAAGTCCGAGATATTTTAGTTTAGGCAATTTGCGTTGTTATAACCAACCATCATGGAGTTGGAATGAGAGTGGAGAAGGGATGGTGACGGTTAGTTATTTCCGTCGAGAGATGGCAGCACTTTTATTTGCTCTGGCTCTTTTTTATTTTCCAATGTCTTGAAATGGAACGGAGCAGTCGTGCGTTGTGAATAAGGTCCATATGGCAACTGACATATTCTCTCTCAGTCTTGTAACTGTGAGTATGTTTTCGGCATAGACTCATCGCAATAGTATAACGATTTATCTTTATCTATTCCTTGGAAGCTGTAGAGATAGTTTGGGAAGGAAAAAGTTGACAGACAAAGCAAAGGATGTGGATGAAGGGCTAGAGAAAACAGAGAAGTGCAGAAAGCAGCAATGATTATTTGTGTGAATATAATAAATGTGCAGTTTAAATATATAGTAGCAGTTATTTAATCTTAGATTTCTAGGAGAAAAAATACAAAATTCACGTATAATACAAATAATTTAGTGTAAATATTTAACTTCTTTCAACAAAGTGTGAAGCTTAATTGCTAATCACAGATGAAAAGAAATACAAAATTTACCTAATTCAAGTACAAATTCAACTACAAATTCATTAAACGTCATCATGAATGACATTGTCTTCTATTCAACATTCCAAATTCAAAATAATGATAAAAAATATGTCCGTAACTGAAAAAAACATTTACTACTCTAATTGAATTGTATTTATAAAGAAGGTACAGCCTTTAGTCCTGAGAATATGTGGTGTAAAGAGGAAGCTTTGTGTTACTGCGGTGAATGTATAGTTAAAGCATGGTATCTTTGCAGTACGCCATGAGCTCTTCTGCCACTGACAATGTTTCAAGTCACTCTCTCAAAAATGCTTTGTCATTTTTCTCCTTCTAGCATGTCACACTGCAACTAACTGAGCAACGGGAGTCAAATTAGGAGCGGATAGAAGCTTTCTAACAAACAATTTCACACAGAAAGCTCTACTTTGCAGTGCTAATAATTATTGAGGAACCACTATATTCAACTATGCATAGAATAGCATTAATTGCTCGGTCTTGAGGAACAATGCACTTTTTGTAGAAAAGAATTGTAAGGGAACCAATTGTTTGAAGACATTGGTAAGTTTGGTGCAGAGGGGTGTATGCGGAAGAAATGAGTTGAGGTATTAAATTGAAATAAAAATGCACAGGCTCTACTGTTTTGAATAACTGTAAGTGTTATTGTTAAGAGTGTTGGACAGTTTACACCAAATCGTCGGTGGTTGAGTTTCGACTGGAATGTGTCTCTACAAAGATATCTGTGATTTCGTTTTGTTTTGCCACATATTTCTGCATACTTATAAAAGCGTTAGTGCAATTCATCATACCAAATCAACGTCTCAAAATGTGAAAGACGGCCTTTAACTCTGTGATGTCAAAGACCTCATTCATGAGAAATTTGGTTTTGCCCAAAGGGCTTTGTAAAGAACTAATAAAATTTGAAATACAAAATGTGGTAGACATTAATATTAACGTATACACTCAACGTGCCAAAAATATTAACCCTAAGATTTTACCGTGAAAATATAGGATACAAGAAATTTTTAAGTGTTAATTTGCAAATCACAGACAATGGTAAAGATTTAACTTCCATAGAACATGTGTATATTTCAATTTGTGAACGGTCTACATGGTCAACATGCTGATGAGTATCAAAGATCAGTACACATAGTATTATATAGGCATGAAAAGAATATATTAAGTATCATGAAACTAATTCTAGGAAATGAAAAATATTATTCAATTATCTAGATTCTATTACTAACAAGGAGTGTAGTTATTCATATTTCAAGCAATCCATATATAGAAATAACGCATCCATAATCAAGGCATTATATGTCTATAATTGATGTCTTACATTCTTATATGATCGCATTTCTCTGTAAGTCTTTTATTATGGACCACAATTATCAGCGTATTTTATTTCCAAATTACTACATTTTATTCTTAACAGATAATTTCTTTTCATGTTTGACGCTGTTACCGGTCATATAAGAAGTTGATGGTTAAAGATAAAATAGACAATAATGTGCCTTTTTCATAGATTATGTTATTTAGGATGCCTTAAGTTCACACATGGTGAATAGCCCATATTTCAAGGTAAATTGTCCTAGCAAGTCTTCATATATGGCATTCAGAAAAACGGACCAGCCCAGATGAATTGGGGCTGACCAAGAAGATTAATACTTGTTTTGTCATGAAAGAAGTCGTCCAAAATGGAATAAACTCTTTTAGATGAGTGACCAAAAGTCACTAGAATGCCTTTGTGACTGGCGAGGACAATACCTTGAATATTGATTCGGAGCCGAAGATTTGTTTACATCAAAGAGAAACAACAATCAGAACATTCAAAGAATCAATCGAGAAAATGTATTCGTCACCAGTTTCTGTTAGCAAATAATAACGCCTCACACTGTCCCGAGGAGGAAATCTCTTCGCCTGGACAGGCAGCAAGAGGGCCTTTGAAGTACACAGAAACTGGTGACGTTGCAAGCACTTACCGGTGACCCAAAATACAATGAGCCACTCCAATGGAGTCGGCGGTGGCCCCCGCTGCCTTTGGCGGGCTTTCTTGTCGACACTACCCGCGCTAACGTTGGCACTTGCGAGTATTAGTAGAAATAGAAACACCCCAAAGGAGGCGCTGTGATACATAAACTTCATGAATGGAGTCCGCAATAGTTGGCCTACCCGGCTGCGTGGTAAGATTAGATAATAAACGGCCATGAGGGGCATGAGGAGTATCAAACCAACGATGATCACGACTTTGCTGACGAAATTCCGCTTCCGCCATCCCGGCAGCCCTTCGTACCAAATGGATGCTAGTAGCTGTTGACAGTGTGGGTGGGCCACAAACTGGAAATGAAACAAGTATATGTGAGTTAGATTTTCAGAAAATGCACAATCTACAGTTCTACACATCTACCAAGTTCTGCTAAATTAAGAGGAAATATTGGTGAATACTAGGTATATCTGAGGGTATACTGTATTGTATTCATTCAATAAATCTGTCTGGTTAAGTTGAACTGAATTTTGAAGCTGATTTTCGTTTTAAATTTGGGTTATTTGAGAGGATTGGTGAAGGCCAATTGTACATTTCTGAAAATCTGACCCATATCTCATTGAAAAAATTTAAAAATTTAAATATGTAATTATATGTGACTAAAGAGTGGGCGGGCCATAGATTTACCTCAACTATGCATGACACCGTTCAAATTTTGTTATGTAATCTAAATATTTGGATACAAATGATCATGGCCTTATATTATATTCTGGAATTCTATATTATGGTTAACTATAAACTCTATGATTTCAAGCTTAATAATACTTGTCGGGGGAGGGGGATAGTGAGCAAATGATATCCACAACAGTTTTTGTTACTGGTTGCACTCTTAGATTTGGCTGTAAGCAATGACAGGATGTAGCTTTGTTTATTAAGTTCCGAAAACCAAAATCAAGGAGCAAGTATCCTTAAAGGCACTCATTCTAGAGTTGATACAAAAAGAATCATAAATCAGTTAAGGCGTAAGTAGGCCTACATCAGAAACCCGTAAACACCAGATCATGATTATAATGTTTAACCTCTGATTCTACTCTATGTGTGACCCGCAAACTCTTGTTCTATTCAACCTGGCAACGTGTACAACTTGACAGCACAACAATTAGTCTCAGGAAAGGGAAAGTTACATTTCCCCTTCGGAATATATACCGCCGACATTTTGGTCAGTGCCCTTTCACCTTTATGATAAAAACAAACAGATCTGCATCACTAATGGGAACAGAAAATGGGTGGTTGTTCACCAGCTAACCTAAATTTAGATATCCTCTGACCTTTCCGTCGAGAATAGCAAAGTAGTTATCTATTGATTAAGATCAAGATCAACGTTTAAGAAAAGCGGTTAGTTTAAATTGTATGGTACTACCGCATGTCACTCGATAATTATTCACCTATGACCTTGTCAGTTATTCACTTGCTATATGTAAGCAGTCTTTTAGGATTATATTTTTACCACAGTATTTCTCCTATATTATGCCTTTGCCTACGTCTAAGAACGTGTATTGTTGGGCCTTTCCTTTGCTAATCAAACCATAGCCAAATTGTAGGTTGCAATGGTAAAGAATACATGATGTAGCAAGTGGTAAGATTTGTAATCCTTCCTTGTATTTGATATATGTAAACTTTATTTCTCTGTGGTTGTTTATGGAACCATGGTCTTTCAACTGATATTTGTTTTAATTTTTCACCCGTCCAAGATAAAGTGCGTTTATTTCAATAAACATTACCCAAGTTATACTCAAGCGTAACTGACCGATGTATTATAAGTTCTCCCTCGGGTGTGTTTGTTGTTGTTTTTTGATAGAAAAGAAAGGGGAAATGGTGGGAAAAGAAAAAGGATGGATTGGGCAGGGGGTGGGGGATGGTGGTTTACCTACTTTTGACTACACGATGTTTTATTTCTACATTGATGTAAAGACGGAGATAGAGAGAGGGTAAAACAGCCATATCAGCCATACACTGATAGGCCAAGTGGAAATTCCTACAATCACCCAATAAGAAAACTTCATGCATATATGAGTAACTCAATCAGGCTACAGACATTCAGACAACACATCCCACCTCCAACTGTTTGCCTCGAGCTTAAAGGACCATACGGTTCTAGATCAAAACAACTTTTAGAGACTTTGCTGCATATATACCCCAGGCTATCTTGAATTACATATTTGGTGCAGCACCGAGACATCTCCCCATATTGAACTAGAATGGCTCGTCCTGTCCCGGAGAAATACAAGTTTAGACTCCTAATTGTGGCATAGATGCTATATCTGGTAAATAAAAAATCATCATGCGATGGTACAAGTTGCCCAAGGCAATTCCTCAGCAAGATTTCTGGCAACTATGTATACAATTCCGTTTGATTAGAGATAGAAAGTCCCTTTTATTTCATTTTTATTTCATTGTACTGGTTCATACACGAATCAAATCTAGTTACTATATTTGGAAGCATTTTAATGTATAATAATAAAAGGCTTGTCCCCGATGAGGGTCTACATTCTCACTGACTCTGTATTTACCTAAGTTACAAGCATATCACAAGACAGAACTCTAGTGCGTCCCCATTGACCTATCCCTCTCATCGATCCTTTTTTCTAGGAACAACTGGGAAGAACTAAGACAAATCAGTGATTTCTCTTCAGGCTTAATGCTAATAGAATATCACAGTTATGTAATTTCTAGTTGCAACCAGTAATTCGGTTTGAATAATCAATTAAACATAACGCAAATGGGGATTTGTTCCTGCAATGACCACCTAATGTATTATTGAGAAACACCCTTTGGTATTTAAATGGCATTACCCTTTGGCAACTGCCCTAATGAGGAACCCTTTCTGAATGAATTATGGACAATTCACCTCCGGATAAAAGAAAAAGGTTCGAGCTCTATTTTAGTCAGTGGAAGTTCCTTTGTTTCAGTAATAAATATCCTCAGCCATTCTAAGTTCGGTGAATTTAAAATGTCGCTGGCTCCAATATGTAGTACAAGCACACAGAACATATTAGAGTACAGACCCTGCGTAGTATTCATTATAGAAAAATACTCATGGTTCTCATATTATGCAGAGACTTACTTTACTTGTAAAACTACCCTTGTACCAATATTGGCTCGCTTTTACTATAGGATTCGACCAATGTAGACATATTGATAGTGTGTTATAAGAAATGAATCAGGAGATGGTTTCCTCTATGTCTATCTATATAATCTTCATCGTGTATGTCCTCCTGGCAGTAAACTATATGGCATTACTTCCGCTGACTAGATTGTGTGACTGAGCCCATCCTTTTACTCTTTCCATTGACTAGCTGTCTCTAGCAATAGACCCAAGCGCTAAGCTATTCATGCAAACAGTCTCTCCCACTAACAAAATTGATCCTCACTCATTACTGTCCCTCACAAGCCTTAGGACCAATTAGGCAGTATTATGAGAAAGCAAGGCCGACTATTTCCAAGCGTATAATATTTGTTGGAGGAAAGTTTATTATCAGATCCTAGCACTTGCCAAGTTTTGCTCAGCTTTTCTAAAAATGCTGTGGTGACGATACTGTACGCTGTCCGCCTTCTGGGAATAGTCATGATATACGTGGTACAATTGAAATGCCTTTCTTCCGTTCAACACTTCGAGAAATCGGGACCGTTTTCACAATGGACAATTGTATGGTAAACCACTCCCTCATGGCGTAACTTGCATTGCACTAATCCTCGATTTTTTTCTCACTAGCCGATTCTCATGCGATTTTGCGCCGCAGGGTACTCTTTTACACTAAATTCTGTGAGAATCGCATGAGAATCGGCTTGGTGGACTAGACCCTTCAGACTAATCTGAGAGACTTCCTACCATCCTCCTCTCGTATCGTAAATTTATGATGGTGCAAATAGGCCTTTAAGGGCACGATAAGACACACTTGTATCGTGAATAGTACAATGGGACCACGAAGGGCTACATTACTATTAAAAGCACTGCATGAAGCCTGATTATAAGCTGAATCCTGAACATAGAACGCCACTGATTGCTTCGGTATCGAATAACGTATTTATAATCCAAAATGCTGAGTTGGAAAAGGGATTGAATGAGAGGGTGTATCAACTAGGTTGGGATATTTAACACAAGACAATTTACTTGTATTGCAGACGGGTGAAAATCAGATAATATTGATCTTTAACAAGCGCTACTCTGATCCAATTTTCTATTCAATCAGCTTGTTCAGGTTTGCTTTGGGAAATACGGAAATCCAGTTAAAATATCTGGAAATAGTGGTTTTCATTTGGTGACTTCGGAATCCCCCGAGCAAGAACATGCATTAATGATTATGCAGATTGATGATACCTAGGTTTGATGATCACAACACAACACAAGATACGATGTCAATGTTGGACCAGGCTTCTGAATATTTAATACTTTTCATTTCAAGGTATTCGTGAATGCCCTGGTTTTGATTTCTTGTACTTAGGTAACTTAAAATATTACCCACTACATAAAGATACACCAATCATTATATGTCTATATTTCATGAGTTCACTGATAATATCATAACAAGACGCCCATTTGATCACTAGGGCAAAACGTTGGATAAAAATTATTTCAACATCTCCATTGTCTATTTCCGAGTCGCCAATACCATAACATGTTGCCTATGAATGGCCTAACCTGAGGAAAGATTGGACACACTTTCGATCCTATTATTCTATTAAGGTAATGCAAACCCGAAGGACAAGTTCAAATATTACGTATGTAGCCTATATCATTCAATTATTTACCTCTCAACAATACTTGCCTTCGGGGTCAAAGTGATTATTGAAGATTGTGTGTACAGGTCTTATACTGAACCCTTATGTATGGTTCCCATAGTTTCGATAGTTTCGAATATACGAACCTATGTCAAAGTTCTCCCCTGCCCAATTTGATGAATGTCCCATCAATAGAATAGAATAAGCAATAGAATATTATGAATTTGCCATCGTCCTCATTACAGCTATTTAATTAGTCGTATGGAGATAGATAACAGATAATATTCCCGCAGACTAATATATAATCATGATATTCAGATAGATTTTGCGGTGCATTTACACGTCAATGTGAGCACCCTTCTGAAAGGATGTATACCAATAAGGCTATCCTGTATGTAGAGGATGCTCAGCAAAATCGATAAATATTTAAGTGCCTGGGAAGTGCATCACAACAAAAGAGCAAATATATCACAAGGTAATGTATGTATGTTTAATATTAGTATATATATGATACAGCACTATATTGAAAACAGTGATTTATAATCCTAGTTTTGATCACACAAGGATGTCATTAATTAAACAGCCTGAGTAGAGTTTGTTCGTAAATGGCCCAGAGTAGTGGTGTAAAGGGGTAGGCTAATCAATATGCACCCTTGAGTCTCTTTAGATGTGGATTTACCAACATGATTTGAGCTCGGGTACCGGCATTAGCTCACTTTGCTTTACGTGGAGTGGCCCCCTCCTCAATCATTAACGCTGGGTTTATGTATGTTTGGAATAATGCAATTGATTGGCAAGGGATTTCTGCCTTGGAATTGCCGTAAGTACAAACCTCCTGCCGAAAGCCATGCTTGGCACAGCACAAATCTACCTAGTAATACCCCTGCCATTCATTATTTGCTTCAACGATGTTGGTTTTTCTTTTATAGTGCTTCCTTTCTGTTTCATTGTATTACCTCGGTTTCTTCTAAATAGTTCCTCTTAAACATTTACCCTGACCCTGTATTTTGTAACGTTATATGCCTTAACTGGTGGTCTACATTTCTAAGGTTGCTTGGCTAAGTCTGGGAATTTATTAATGGGAGATATCTTGCAAGGGGCTCAAAGCACCATGTGTCCCTGGGGCTAGAAGAAGGAATGTGGAATGAGGGAAATATATTGCCTCGGTGCAAGTCCAAGGACCTGGCCTTCAGATGTCAGGAATATTTAAGCTTGCTCTACCTTACCAGGGTCTTATCTGTAATCCTTTTAGAGTTATTCTCACTGACTGGGTGGAGTATTTTGTGTTTTCATTGCTCGTCTTAACTCAAATCAAAATACTCAAGTCGAGTCCGAAATTTGTAATTCTTGTATAGAAAAGGATCATAGACAAGCTTGTGTCAATATATTAAGGACTAGCTGGAGAACAAGGGAGATAGTACGAAATGTTATCACGGCCAAGCTAACAGACAGCAAATAAAAGAGGGTTTAAATGGTAAGTAAATAAGGGTGAATATGGCTACAAGTGTGCCGTCGACAAGGATTGATTGTATGTGAGTAAGAGCCGACAGGCCTGCGTACGCGGAAATGAAACACTAAAGTCGCGCAGAGTAAAAAGGACACCAGTGATTTGGAGAGTGTCTGAGCTGAGGGGAGCAGAGGAGGTGTATGGGTTTGAAAACCAATATAAAAGTCAAATAGGACTGAGTCCCCCAGAATAGATATTGCTAAAGGAAATCGATAGAGTCGGTCTGTGTATGGCGAGAATCCATCTATTCATACTCTGATTATCGCTCGTTATTGGATGGTCTTTAATGTGGACATACAGCACAATTCTATCCTAACGCTAGACTTAGCAATCATCCCACCATCTAGCATTGCTTTGGTCTCAGATTTATTGCTTGAACCAACCATATGACGACCAGGGACTGGATGAGGCTTGGAGGGACTATTACCCGTTCTCAACCCTCTGCTGCTCCCACAGTCTCTTACTAATGTATACGAGTATTGGAGCATGGCAGTTCTAATATTAGATTGTGTTTGATTGATCTTGGGATATCCGGACAGTATTTGGGCTTCGCAATGATTACAGCTAACGGTGGGGCTGTAGGAAGCATATTGGGAGACTGAATATGGGTCTAGGGCACTCATTTTCGCACTGAGCAAGCTCCTCTTTCTTCCTCCCATCTGTTTCCACGTATTCTCGTGCCTCACGAGATGATCTGAGCCAGCCCTAGCGGCAATGCATCATATAACACCCTGCGCCTGGGAATCCTTTTGCCATATCCGATTTTGTTGGAGCTATCAAATCACCAGAACGTGCTGGGAGCGGCCGGGTGAAAATGGGAGAAAATTCCTCCGCTCTTTTGGTAATGGAAAAGCTTAGGCGTGGCAAGGTAAATCATGCCCATGAGAGATGGGGAGTTTAAAGGCTGTGGGCCGAAAGTTCTATATTCGTGTTGCAATTGAGAACGGCAGTGTTTGAATCTACAGATTCATTGATTTGTTAGCAATTGCCTGCCTTTGAATTGTATTCTCTGCCCATCACTCACACCCTAATATGTGTATTTTGTCTCAGTACATTACCCACGCACAGTACGTATCAGAGCGTGAGGGCAACCTATATCTCCCCTTCTGTTCTCCCAAGTTCTACTAGTATGCTGATCCACCGGTGTCTGCCAAATCGTGGGTGCTCTATAAAAGATCACATAAGAGGAGATATAGCCCCCACGGTGCCTTTAAATAGTCTTTTCACCGAGCGGGAGTGTGAAGGCGCCTATGTAAAGTTATAGGATAGATTGATTACCCCCTTTGATCGAACCCATGAATTACAACCCTCGGTATCCTCCACCCTGAAATGTGGGATCGAAAGCTCTCTCTATCTCTTCTAGAGTTTCCTATGAACTGGTATCCCGATATCCACACGTTCAGCTGCTAGAGCCATCTCGGTGGCGTTATAGATCAAAGCTATATCACGCATCCCAAGACAAACATATCACCTTTTAGATACATAAATGACTACAAATTCTTAGTTCTTCAAGTCATAAATGCCATTTTTCTTTTATATTGGACCGTTAACATTGTTAATGCAAAGGAATGAATGCAAATTTCAGTCATGAAGGTGATCAGAACAAGTCCCTGCTTTCATTGGGAAATTGTGTAACTAAAATGAATGAAGAAAAAAAATAATGAGAATGATTGTGGATATATGGTAAAATAGTAATAATATAAACAAGCATAGAGATCTAAAATTGTATATAAGAAGAATATTTATGCAATTATCTGTATTATACATATATGTTGTTAAGTAAAATCGGGATACTGAAGAAAAAATGTAGATGTACTCGACTAATGGAATTAATAAACGTTTTTAAATCAAATCAATTTGGGGAAACATTTGGGGAAACATTCCACTTGGATCTAAGAGTTAATGTGTACCTAACGTGGGCCCCATGTCATTACATGTACGTCTCCACATACAGAAAGCTGCCGCTTTCTAACATGTCGATCTATGTACGGTGGTATGGTGGTAGTGTGGGGATGGACGATGTCGAGCTGGTAGTGCCGAGGTGCCATCCATCAATGTTCACTATGATATCATACCACAGAAGAAACAAGCCGACAGAAATAGAGCTATTGCAATGTATGTATATGTTCCAAGGCTTCATATATCACCCACATCAAAGGCATGTTTGCAGATGATAGAAACTGAATTCAAAATGGCATGAAGCTATGTAGGAAAAACAATTTGGATGAAACAGGGGGCGTTGTAAAATGATGGACGGTATATGCATACATATGACTAATAAATGAACATTCATGTTTTTAACCAGTCGATGTCAATGAAATATTACATTAGGCGACCTTCGGAAGTTCCCTTTTTATTTTCATTCGTTCCAACTATTACAACTATTTGTTTCTGATCTCTTAGCTCTCTTGCATACCATATCTTATGTCTTATAGGATTTGCTTTAACCCTCTTATATCATTTTATTTCAAACTGTAGATTCCGCATAATAAAGGCCTGGTGTTATTTCGGTGAAAGATTCCTTTATCAAGACATATAATTGGACCTTAACTTCTTATCTAACTGGCCAAACATATAGTGTTTCCCAATATTTAAGTTTCCGCCCCACCGAATATTACCCCATGGGTTACCCGAGACAGTGTCTCATTTCCATATACTACTAACACCACCAATCCATAGACCTAGTTAGTAGTGTATGAAAGATGGCCATTGATCCAGGGAGCGTCGTAGACTAATTAACGTGCATGAGTATGCAAGAGAGAACAATGAGTGAAGGACGCCATAATTAGGATGTTATGAGTAAATGGTATATGTGTGTAAGTTTCTATACATACTTGGCAGAGACTAAAAGGTTCAGTAACCAGGCTCTCTCAGACAGGCTAACTCAGATTACGTCGGTCCAAGGCTCACCTTTGCGTAACATGATTTAACTTCACGCGCCGATACGCTTTTCATGACGGATTTCATGTATATCTTTGCCCCTTGGATGCCTGGCCTCAAGCATCAAGATATTATTTATGAGAGATAGATGTAAACATATCTGGTAGTCGAGTAATACACTTAATGAATCTCCATTCTTATTCTCAAAGGCCTTCGGTATAATAACCCAAAAAGCGCAAACAAGATAAGTCAACATGGCTTGCGGGATCACGATTTTAGATTCCATGTCACATACTGACCCATAGGTAGAGAACGAGAAGGAACCGGTTCCTTCATAAGTAATATATGTGATTTGAGCGTGGAAACGTATTCTCAGAAGCAATCGCCGTCAGAGAACGGCTACAGGCCCTTATACTTTATTCAATCAGTGGTAAGACTGTTGACCATTGGTCACACCAAGCTCTGCTCATGAATGCTATCCAGATTTCTCACTCTGTAAGACATGGGCCACTTTCCATAAAAGTGCTTCGAAGAACTGAGAAAAGGCAGCTCACGGTATAAAATCCTGATATTAGACAGAGAAAAGGAAAGCCGGTGGATTATAAAGGTGTTTACCATTTTTATGGAACATTTTTCGTATAGCTTAACACTCTTGGGATTAGTAAAGTAGCATTTATCACAGTTATGTAAAAATAGAACATGTAGACTGCCATTTTCAAATGCATAAGCCCTTTGGGAATGGATCGCCTCAGGCTCAGCAACCGATTCTTAAGACTGGCAGGACACGTGATTGCTGACGTCAGAGCCTAGTTGTCCTGTCACGTGGATCCTATTTACATGTAATTTCCAGGTTTCTGGATCTCATGGAAGTAAATTACAAAGCTGAAGAGTTTGACCACAGTGAGTTTTTTTAAAAGGTTGAAAAATCCGTTTTACATTAGTCCTTTCCACACCAGGATTGTGGAAAGGGATTGGGTAGATTAAATTATCTTGTAAGCAACAGTCTAATGGAAAGTAAAATGATGCGTCTAGTATCGAAGATATTTGTCGATAGGGAAGGCAAAACTACTGTGTATGCTTGCGTCATATCACGCTTTTGTTAAACAACCAGTCAACTTTGCTTCATGCGTGTCACGATGAGTCTTCCCTGGTTCCCAATTCTTAGACCGACTTCGAGAAGAATGTCATAAGCAATTATTAAGAAAAAACTCCCTTTCCCCTCCGCACATGAGAAATCACCCTCCTCCTCCTCATACATCGTCGAAGGATTTTTTATTCAGCAATGTCAGTTTTCCCTGATGTTACCCAGCAACATGTTTGTGTAATAAAAGCCCATCCACCCTGCCAACGATTTGATTTATTCATATATCACGTGTATGTGACTAAATAATTCCAGAAGGATTTGGGTGATTTCCCTTGATGCAAGACCCCTCCACGCCTCCTCTCTCTATCCGATATCAAGTATATAATATGTGTATACGTATACATCTCATGTGTGCACATGTAATAAGACTGCATGCTGCGCCACCCATAGCTTTAGCTGGTACACTATTGCTGTGGATTCATGATCTGTCTGTCTATATATTAATCCCTCGACCTTGCACCACATTAATCCCATCTATCCAGCACCTCCCTGCCAGCTCTATGGGATAATCCCCTTTGAACCATGGCCTCTATTGATGCAGTAAATCCTTGATCCAGCACAGCTATTGGTCTCACTCACTTTTCTCGTCCCACACTCTCTTTCGCTAGCGCTCTCCTCGGGCTACATTATTGGCATGGACATATTATTTTGTATTGATCAAAGGACTATATATATATATATATGAGATCGAGGTGCTATTGGGGAACGCTAGGCGTCCCAAGATAGTGACAGTTGGGAGTGGCGTGAGGAAATTAGACCTTATTAATTTCTCTTGTCGTTGGTGGAAAAGTATGGATTCGCATGTTCAATCTTTACATCAATACATCAACACAAAAAGGTTTCAGAATGCCTTCTGACAAATATTTGCCTCCAATTGCATGCGTGTCTCAAGGCAGTAAGGAAGACACTGATGTTTCTTATTCGTTTCTTATATATTTGGCAATGGACTCTATGTATCAGGACTTCTAATGCAGAATGCTTCCATGGAGCTCATGGGGACAGGGAATCAAGGGATATGATAGTCTATATGAATTTGTAGCACTTCCCCAAGTTCGGTAGTAAGGATATGAAACAAGTAACGATATAGAAACATATTCGTCTATATATAGATAGTTTTTATCAAAGCAATGTATTTGGCAGACATCGGTCCGTAAATGTATTCCTCTAAAGACTGATAATGCTAAAACTTATTTTTAAAAACCACTTGGAGCGTCTTGAATTCTTAATCCCCTATTTGATTAATCTGAGAAATTTTCATTTAATTCGAATCAATAACTTGCTGAGATGACATTCAAGATTAATCGTTTAGCTCCAAAGTTATTTTTACCCTCCAGCCTTCTCTATCGATGGTCCTTTTTACTTGGGCCATTCCGCCTCTTTTCTACTACGTGAGACGTTGAGGTAATTGTTTATCACCGGCAACTAGTTACGTTCTTTGTTTGTGCGGATATCGTGTGACCTGAGTCCAATGTTGCCCAACCCTTGTGGCTTCCCAGGGGATTTAACTCTTAATGAAACTGAAGTAAAAGTTTTAGTAACAAGAGCATAGGCAGCACATTAACTTGGATTGCAAAATTGACGGAATGATGACCATGTTTTCTTGTGTCAAGATCGAAGAGGGTGAATGAAGAATGTTATTTTCTATATCACTTCTGGCAAGGGGTAAATAAAATATTATTATAAAATAAAGAGAACGGCACCTGTTACTATCGGGACAATATAAAAGCGTAAAGGCTGACGCACACATTTGGCTTCCTATTTGGCTTCCTATTGCCCCAGAATTTGGGTCTCCTGATGAATCTTAGGATTTCATTTCAAATCCTGGTTTATGTTTTTGACATAACATAAACCATGTTTTGAAATGAAATCTTAGGATTCATCAGGATTTCATTTCAAATCCTGGTTCATGTTTTTGACATAACATAAACCATGTTTTGAAATGAAATCTTTGGATTCATCAGGAGACCCAAATCGTGGGGCAATAGGAAGCCAAATCGGACATGTGTGCGTCAGCCTTTAAGGTATTAAGGAAATATTTTTTCAATTATTCGTTGTAAAGAATTCCTTACCTGTTTTTGCTCATACTTGAGGGCTAGTTTCAACCTTGATAACGTAAGCTTCTCACAATCCACTTCGTCGTCACTATCGTCGGAGTCGCTGTCTGTGTCTTTATTCAGCACAGCTATAACCTCCTCACTAGAACGGCACTGGTCGAGCAGATCGCAGGCATACTTCTTACACTGTTCACTTAACCCTGCATAGGTATCTTTAAACTCATTTTCCCTACTTGCCAAGCGTTCCAATTCCCATGATAGCCTAAATGCACTGAGGACAGGATCGGGGCTTGTTAATGATATCCACGCGGGACTTGCCAAGGCCTTGTAGGTGTTAATCCTTAATAAAGAATGCCTTAACGAGTCCTCTCGAGTCTCCTTCTGACACTTTTGACACGAGCAGGTTAGGTGATGAGGCCGGTCTATCTTTGCCCCGCGTGATAACAGAAGCTGTAAGATCTCAAACTGGTTACAGTGGGCGGCGAGGATAACAGGAGATATATCTGGTGAATAGTCGGAGCTCTCGTCCCCGAGTTGTTTATATTTTGCCCAATCTGCTCCGAGCATCTCACGTGTGATGCTTGGATGGTCAATGAGCATCTCCACAATCCTGTATACGCCCTCACGTATGGCGTACAGTAATGCATCTCCTATCTTGACGCCATCTTGTTTGAGTAATAGCTCTACAATCTCCACATTCTCGTTGTCCACAGCTATCTGTATTGGTGACCTGCCCAGGATGTTAGTGCAGTTGACGTTCACTGGATTCGGGCCCTGGAGACAACGGATCATGGTGTGTTTATCACCACGTTCCGCCGCCTCCAGAAACAAGCGTTCCTGGGGATCCATCCTGTGGCCCTCCTTCAGTGGCTCGAGCGGGATTGGGATCGCTCGGCCAGAGTTGCGCGAACTGTTTCGCATTGTTCGTCGCGAGCGCCTGTTGTTGCTGTAATATTGACTACCACCACCGCCACCACCACCGCCACTCATGGCCGTCCTAATAACCAGAGGAGGCTAGTCCCGTCGTATTAAGGACACTGAAAGTTGTCCCTAATATTGGTAGCGGGTTCTTGGGTGAAGTATAACTGCGATTATACTGCCCAGTGACGCCGGTTATTAATATTATTTCGTCGTCCTTACCATCTTCGCTGGTTTCATTATCATTATCGTAATCATTATCGTAATCGCCGAAGTTGTTGTAGCAATTGTGTGCGATTTCTACCAGGAGTTTCTGGTTCATTTGTTGCAGATTTTGCTGTCGTTGTCTTTTTTGAGAGCAGGGACGTTGTGGGAGGAAAGGAGGCCAGTAGAAACTTGAATGGGCAACTTCGATGTCTCTCGTTGCAGTTTCTTTTCTTTTTATTTCGCTTGGACTTTGTAGTTTTTGATGTACTGCTATGAGTCGTGGCGATAGTGGGACAGGTGGAGTTAACGATGTGCACGTGGAATGCGAGATGAATATATAACTTTGGTCACAATATATTTCTTCTCTAGATCCACCACAGCCATCCACCTGAAATATACAAAATGGTGAAACATTAGATTCAGAGCTGCGTGTTATTTCGCGTGTCAACGTTATCAAGGAAGCAGTATCAAAATGTTGTTATATACATAGAAACACTTCACACTGACATAACTATAGTATATAAAAGGTTATAAATATTCTTGCATGTGAGATGAGAGTCGGTTGAAGATAAGGTGGAAGTATGCTAACAACATAACCAAACACATTGTTAGAATCAATGCAATGCTGAATATACTCCAATTGACCTAGTATTGACGAAATTACTGCCTAATTTAGCAGAAATTCACTAAATGTGTACAGCTGCCAATTGTACATTTTCTGAAAATCTGGCCCATATATTATATCCTATCATATATGCGTTAAACCTGTGGCATATGTATTTTATATAGACAGTCTATCATCCCAATAGTACATGGCATTGGGTGTATTATTTTACCCAGGGGCACTGCCTAATTTGTTGAATTCGGATTATTTCTTATAGGCATTAATGTTAACAAATAGTAATACCATCTTCATTATGTACGGGTATACCTATGAATCACAAACTCCTAGAATCAATACTATCTAAATATGGCATACCAAGTTTGCCAATGGTGCAAACCCTTCCCTATGCAATGGTTATCATTCCTAGATCGACTAATAGGAGAATTACTTTGTGTATGTATAGGGGTGTACCTGAAACCAGATAACCCAAGAATTGATTGCGTTTACATTGAAACTCGAACTGCTTGTGTCGTTCAATGGAACATCAGCATCAGTAATCCTCCATACATAATTCTAAACAAATATATGTATTTTGTCATTACGATGCGTGAACATGATCTACTCAACTCAACATGTTATCAAATTGGTATCTATAGGCATTCATAATGCAGTAAGGCTGATATAAACAGCCTTTGTTATCACTTCCTTAAACCAAGTGTCACTGTCCTGGCTAAACAAGACTCGTGTATAAAACGCCAGTTAAGCAAAATCACCAAGCACGCAGCTATTTCTACATGGCATTCTGTCACGAGAGGCTATCAGATGGCAAGTATTCAATCCCCGTCCCTTGCCGGTGCCTGCAATTCAGTGCAAACCAATCTCCGTGTCCTCGTGCAAATAAAGAGAAGCCCGCTCCAACCCGCCTATTGCTCATACTTCTCACAGCAGATCGATCAGTTCGGACCAGTAAGTGTAATGATTTTATTGCATGTGATGCTTGTTTTTCTTCGTATCCCTTTATTGCATGACGGGGAAATGGACGGGGACACCACTAACAAACAATGTTGTCAACTACACATAATTATAAAATGTTCAACCGTGATAATATAACAAAAAATCCTTGTCGGTTGATTATAAATAATTATGTATTTCTTGGGGCGTGATTGTAAATAAATTCGATCTCAGTGGTATAGATTGTAATAAGAGGCATGGCTAATACTAAAAATATGAAACGAAATGGGGATTGGTATGGGCTTTTGATTGGTTGAAGTGCATTATATTTGTAATACACATTTCCATGTCGTGTTTATAAAAGAATATAAAGAAGTTGCAGCGATTTGCATTTCTGTACTTTCTTAATGTATAGATCTATAGATGATCCAAAAGTAGTGTAATAGTAAAGAATAAAAGAAAACAACTGCTCCAACTAGTCACATTTCCTGACACATTTCCTGGCATATTTATAGAGTATTCATGATGCCAGTCGCCATATATATCTTTTAATTTTGCTCATGTATAACATTTATAAAGCCACTTTGGAAAGTTTACCAATACATTTTGATTATTCTCATAACAAAATGCTACTATACGAACTATAGATGTTGTCCAGTCAATATAGCAGAGGTTTCAATAAGAATTCATCATCACGGATGTTATGTAGGTACCGTAGGGTCAAGGTGATGCTCAGAGGGGGAATATAATTAGCCTGAAAGTTAGATAAGTCCCATACCAGCCGGGTGGACAGAACAACCTTGTACTAAATCCGACATGACAATAACAGGGTTCGTTATCTTGTTGTCGAAATTGTCCTGTGCTAATTGTTGATCAGTCATTAGCGATATTAGCTGTGCTGGAATAAATCAACTATATTGCTTTTAACACCTTAACGTAGTTTGAAATGACCCAACATTTCAATTTGGGCTGTTTTGCCCTTGAGGGAGTCTACTGATGATATGCCATGCTACTCAGATACTATATATATCATGGGTTATGGTTATGCTTGTAAAATACTTTGGCATAAGGTGTGTGTGTAGGGGGGCTCGGCGTGAGAGCATTTTCATTCAATGTTTGAAGCACTCGGACATTGACAAACATTTGTCATTCACATTTCCCCACGAATAAATAGCATATGTGTCAGTGCTGATAGCAATGTCTCTCCCGCTCCCACAATTATCGGAATTCAATGCCTGAGTAGCAAGCTAGTAGTCCTCAACCAGGCCAGAGGGCACCACTTTACACACATGTTCTGGCCAAGGTCCCAGCTGCAACTCGATAGTTTGCCAATATTTGAGCTAGAGGGCGCCAGTGGATGGTGGTGTGTCCGTGTTTCAAGTGAGGTGTATGTACAGTAAGTATTACCAGCCTGGCTTCCACTTGGTGGCTCCCCCTCGTGTTGTAATCGAGCTATCCTTAAATTGAGGTGAGAATGATAAGAGACTGGTCCGGCTGTTAACTGCACTAAATGCTATTCCATATGAAATCCACCAATTCTGGCGTAGGAGTACAAGCCCATCGCCAGACAGAAACATATATATCAGATGGAAACATGCAATCTAGAATGTTTTAGATCAGACAATATCGTCCATTTCAGTCTCATAAATCATTTATAAATACTTAATAATACCCGAGTCAGAATGTTGATATGATATGTTGTTTTTGAAAATGTTCCTGAATATTGGAACTTCCTTTACTGTATTGGTTGAATGACTGTTTACAGTGTAGTTGGGTGACTAAATGATATATATATCACATTTCAGACAATGATATGTATAGAACATAGTGGTGATCGTAATACATGCAGTTTGAATGATTGGATTTTTATGGCTTAGGCACCCTGAATCGCCATTGCATCTAAATCCATTCATTATCTATATAATCGTAAAGTTGCCTTCACAAATAACATATGTGATAGACAAGTAAATGTAGATGTTGGGTGATTTCACCTCATAGTGTACGTCATATGAATGACAGAATTACAGGAACACTAATTAGCTTTTCCTGAATGATGTCTTTGTTACCCATTGTGGGATAAATTGCATGGGGCTAATTCCGTGATTCAGAAACTTACATGGTATTAGTGTACTTGTAGTAATGTGGATATATGTTACAAGCTCACAAATGTAAATCCAACTTCAGATAAAAAAAAACCAGCTAAATACAAACACCTTCCAATGGTAAGCCTGGAAGACCTGCATTTATTCGCAGAAGGTATATTTTCGAAAAGTAGAATTTAAATATATTGTTTCCTTGATAATAATGAAGGTAGTACTATGCCCCCGTTGCATAACAATCTGCGAGCTCAATATTAACACTGAAAAAGCTACTGGCAGATTGTTATGCCACGGGGGCAATGTCAGAAATAGATGTATTACAATACAACACCGTTAGTAAATATTTGAATTGTTCATATTCGAATTCATTTGGCAAAAATATGCATTCCTTGATCTTGTATATACAATTATTTACCATTGGAATTGTATGCTAACTATAAACTAAAGAAGGCGTGGCAGACGGTGCTTTCTACTCGGAAGAGTGTCTTTCTGAATGCCCAATATTCAAATAATGTGACAATTGAAAACCTTCGATTATGGAGAAGATCCCCCTGGTGGTTTAATGTCATATTGACAATAAATAAATATCAATCATACAGGTACTTTGATCGAAATTGCGTATTAGGATATATTCTCTGCAAGCTTCCATCTCCTAGCACTGTCTTCGGGACATCATATTCTCAGAGCGTTGTGCCTGCCTCAAGGACATCGTATCTAATTCCCTTCTATCGTGATTTCAAACACGTTCTTGAGCGTGGAAACTTACACTCTGAAATCACACTGATTCTCTAGACGAAGAAAACGTACGTAAAAGAATTACATTTAATCACAAATTTAATCAGTTTATATTACCATTTTGTCTTCCATCCTATGGCGATTGCAAATAAAGGACCTGATCATTTCTGGATATATTATTTGAATTCGTCCTCATTGAAATTCATAGAACCTTGTTTGCACCTATAAGCATTTTCGCTGACATTGCAGTATTCCCAACTCGTCCGACAGTCTGTATCAGGATTCAGTTTGAGATCCCAGGATTGGGCATCTAAATGCAGATCTTAGATTTATTGTTCATCGTCCAATGGTTATTCGCGGGTCATCGCCCACTCGATGTGCACTGTTAGCCCTAGTGTCATTGTGTATATTGACCCCACAAGTATCATACATCACACTTATATTGGACTCCCCGGGCCTGCTATTCACCAGTCCTTTCCAATGGTGCAGAATATACCGTCTGGCTAACTACATTGGCTGATATCTTTATAAGGAAGCCAAAGATTTTGCTTCCCCCTCCTCGCACTGACTAAGTATCTAAATTGGAATTTATGGACAATATCTAGGTGATTCATGACTTCTTGTGGATTAACCTTATCATATATATTCATCTCATGCAGAATGTTAAAATAATTCTTCCAAACAGTGTCATATTTGGTGATCTTTCTCCATGAAAACTGGTGAAATGACTTCCAAATAAAGGGATTCAAACTTTGCTAGTATCTGTGATTTAAATTGTCACAAGTGATTAACATAAGGGGAATCAGTCGATAAGGGGAATTAGTCGAAATAAACCTGCAAGAGGAAGCAGACATGAGATCAGGCTCGTTACCATGGCAATTCTTTTATAACTACCACGCCTTGGGGAACCAGCCATGAAGGCACCCGCTGGAAGAACTGGAATTAACTTTCAGATGCGGGTCTCCTTTTGTACAACTCTTGTGTATGAATAAAAAATACATTGAATTGAATTGAATTGAACCACCCACGAGAAACAGAAAACAATTGTATTTTCTTTCACCACATGTGCTGCTGAAAACGAAATGGGTCCCATTTAATATGAGAAATTCAGTGCTGGACCCACCCAGGAATTACACCATTTTCTGTGGAATTGTTCCCTAACACTATATTACACTTGCTATTGTTCTCTCCACCTCTTGCTTTTCGCCATATCCCTTACCATTACATGCTTCCATGTTCTTTTCTCCCTTCACTCGGGCTCTATCGAGTGAGAGAGAAAAACTAAACACCGTGTCAATTGTCACGAAATATAGCGCTCTCAAACTGCATGCTCCATTGTGACAAATTGGTAAGCACTCCAGATATTGCGTATAAAAACTGTCTTTGCCTGCCCTTACTTGTCATGAAAAAACAGTAATGTAACAGATCGATTTCTTCAATGGGCAATGTTGCATGTCAACTGCAATAACAGAGTCACTTCGAGCTTTTTCACGCTATAATCCCGAGCACTCCGGGAGCAGAATGGGGGCAAAAATGTGACAGCGAGGACATTCCCCGAGCATGACAATCCCAGCGCCACACTATCTAGTGACAAGGGGCATATTTAATAATGGCGTGACAGTATTACATGAGAACAACAGAAAGAGATATAGTCTGTCGTGATGCTCCTCATTCTTAGGTGCATGCACGGGCATATGAATACCGATACTGCTAGATAAACTACACGCGTGATTTCTCTCACTCTATCATTTATATAAGCATGTTCCATGGTTGGCATAGAGAGGCTGAGTAGTCCACGGCAGTGGGTTTGTGAGTCGCGCCACTGCACCAGTTTGTTGACAGCAATAGGGGATTTGCATGTGCCACTGCGCATGTCTGTTACAGTGCATCATGGGGAGGATTTTGTTAAAATCTGACATACAAATATTTCGCAACATTTTTGTCTAAAATTGCAAGAATGTTTTCACCAATATCAGATCTTGTATAAATGATCTATGAAAACCAAATGCATGATGGGAAAGAAGGGGACTTGTGTTATGGAAATGTGTAAAACATATGGATATTGACATTAGAGCACTGATAAATATTCCATGCTGAATATGGCATGTTTTCTATAGATGTTAGACTGTACCATTAGTCCCATAATTCCATGCGAATCCAGATTCAAAATGGCGGCTATACAAATCCCCTATTAAGCGCAACACTCTCATAAGTTAAGACATAATTATTCACGGCTCTTTCATCACTCCATGAGATGAGAATTCTGATGGCCAGATATCCATCAAAAGCACCAAAACATTTCAATTATGACCTCCAGGACATTTTCTATTGTAAGCGATGGATAGAGTGAAGAGTTATCACCAGCAATGCTAGGTCTATGGTGATTTCGTATTTCCAGCCAATACATCGGTGCAGGTAAATGCTATTTTCTTTTAAATATTTCATATCTTAAGGGCCTTTCTCACATAATTTGGTGGAAAAGAGTCCTCTGCGATGCAAAATCGCCTGAGAATCGGCTTAGTGGACTAGGGCCTTTATGCTCCATTCTAGAACCAGTGCTTTTATATGTTGTTGACAAAGGTGAATTGATAATAGCAATATGTGTTTTCCTTTTAAAATTCAGTCATATCATTTTTTTTTCTGTACGAAACCAAACGTATACATAAAGATTGCCGCTGCATACACAATTAACGAATAAAGCTCCAGTATACCCCCACCCCATCCCCACCCCGCTTTTCAACACCATCATCAATGACCGTGCATACACCAGGAAACTACTAGAACCAGTAAAGCATAATTCATTCTCAACAGAGGACATGGTGGCAAGTTATACCGTTCTACAGTGGTTTCAGATGTCTGGTGCTTAGACATGTTTTAAGTTGGTCTGGTCCAATTACTGTATATTACCAGTAAAAAGAATCTACATCAAATATTTAAAGTCTTTCTTATCGTCCCAATCGTTTCCGGAAAGAATAGAGATGAGATGCACAATTGTGGCACATACATGTATAATATATAATTTGCTTTTTAAAAGCACAGTATATAGTATTTAGATTTATAATATCATTAATAAATCAATTTCGAACGACGTCTACACACTTATGCAAAGCAAATTGAAATCCCTACATGACCAGCCATTTTGGGTAAAGAACACATTATAGATTACTAAAACCAATATGTATTGCATCATAACGATACCCCAATCTCTAGCTATCTCTACTATATTTGTCACTTTATATTACCAGTAAAAAGAGTCTACATCAAACATTTAAAGTCTTCTTTCGGGAAAGATTAGAGATGAGATGCCCAATTGTGGCATATATACATAATATATAATTTGCTTTTTAAAAGCGCACAATATATATAATAGATATAGATATTTAGTATCATTATTAGATCAACTCTTCCGAACGATCTCTACACATAACATTAATTTTATGCAAAGCAAATTGAAATTCCTACATGACCATCCATTCTGGGTAAAGAATACTGCTTATGAATATACTGCTAAAATGTATATATGTATTGCCTCATATCGATACCTCAATCCCTACTATATATTTGTCACTTTAGTCTTTCTTAATGTAAAAATACGAGCGGAACATCCCTTGTCTTCGGGTACCAAGAACTTGGATTTAAAAGATTAAAGTAGTGTCATGCCAGTCTCCCTTATCACAGGCCGTATGTATACAACAAAGCAGACCCACGAATACCTAAACTGATAGCAATACAGAGCGAGGTACCAAAGCCAACTGTTAATCTCCAAACATCCGCTTTCACCTGATTTCAAGAACCTCATCCACCCCCGCAAAACGCAAAGTAGTCTGTTCAATATCATATTACCAGCAAGGTTCTACGTCGGTTATATTCTAACAGTATATCATTTAGATTGATGAGGAAGAGTTATGATAATGAAGTTTCTGTATGTATTATTAGATCCTCGTTCCACCATGGATGTTTAAGGACATTGACACAGATATATATATTATGACAATTGGCCAATTAATAGCTGTTGATATTAAGCACACTGAACAATTAATAAGTGATATTAAACAGCAGCCATGGCCCTATCCTATAACATAAACCACTTTACAACAGTATCCTACTTTTCACAGTAGAATCCATACGCCATATAAATTGGTTGGCTGCCAATCACCTGTTAGTGATATTTCTGGGGGACCAGCTCCTCTCGGGTGAGGGAGGTTCAGTTCAAAGCAACATCCTGTTCTGATAGGAGAAAATACGCATAAAAGTGTCCAGTACCATTGCTGCTCCACTTTAGGGGCAGAGGACCTCACAGAACATATCTCCGGAACACCCGGATTTTCGCGCCATCGACGATAAGCGCGTCCGTTAAAATGTCGTCTGCCCACTCAAATAACCTCAACGGGAAACGGAACGCTGGTAGTAGCAGACGACACACATCAGACCTGCTGTGTTACAGAACGCCAGATAAGACGAGCTAGACTATGGTTACATGGTGTTCTTTTCTTCACTTATCATCTTCTCCGATCGGGAAGTGTATTGGAAATGGGGGGGGGATATAAAAGAATGTTCCAGTGGTCCCCCCTGATTAATGGTTCGCTACAAGCGGCATTGTCATCCAGTTTTGCGCCAGGGAGACAAGTCTAAAGAAACAACTTTTATAGTAGGTCTGAACAAATGTGCCATCAAGATGATATTGATTATGGTAAAAAGAACTGACCATCGTATTTTTCCAAAGCCCTCTAAAAGGATATTAGTCCCAAAGTCCTCAATTCCTGGACATAAAGATCAATCATTGGAGTAGTGAGACGGAAGGGCGATGGGCGTCGCCCGTGTGTCTTAGGAGATGCTGGAGGAAGGATGGATTGTAGGAGATGGTGAGGAGGAGCTGTTGGACATTGACGAATAGAAAGGATTGATAGGTTGGCGAAAGCACAGTCGGAGGGAGATTTACTCGTCATGTGTGGAATTAATTAGTTCATATTGTTCTCGCTAACATCGGGAAGTACTTGAGCTACTGGCTGAAGATTGTTCGTACTTCCCTGGCCGTGACTTGAATGCAGATTCCTGCTTACCGCGTACGTGTGTACATAGTTCATCCATATATAGATGTATACAAATATAGTGTAGTACTGAGAGAGAATGCTGGAAACAGAGAGACATAAGGACAGAGATAGACAGACAGACAGGACAGGGAGACAGGAAAATACCCAAATGGCAGCGCCAAGCGTGCCAGCTGTACTTTCTGGTTGCCAATGACACAAGGCACTTTCTCTGATAGATTCTTCAAGTTCTAATTTATTAATTAATGCATCAACAACATATGATATGGTGGTCCGAGGCCCCCTTCAAAATAAAGAAATGTGTTGTTGTCTGTGATTTGCTGACTGTTGTCGTAAGAATTGGTGGCTTTTATGGATTGGAGTGGATTGGATTCGTATACCCAGTACACAGACTAGTGGCAGTTTCTGACTACGATAACTGGTACCACTAACACCTCTCTCTCTCTCAACTGAATTCTTTCTTTCTGTTCGTTAACAATAAAGAGGCATATCTTGTCACCAAGAATGGACAGCTGAGATGTTTGTCCGTTCATTCAACTGGAATTTATACAATAGGGAGATTAGCAGCTAATTGATGTTCTAATTGGCTGAAAGTTACTACGACTTGTCGCTCCTGAGCCTGATTGCCATGAGAGATGTAAACCTCACGAACGGCATTTCTGATTGGCTGGTGCTCAAATTGCCATCAACAATTTCGATGAAAAACCCCGTTCTTATGCATGGACTCCTACTTCATGAATTGAAGTACAGCGTTCGCTATATTTAGCATGAATGAAGTGGTCCTGCCGTAATTTAATTCTATTTCAGTAGAGGCCCAGTGGATTCCCTTTATTTTTTACTTTGAGGTACTTGTCGGAATGTCTTAGTACACAGAGAGTAAAAAATTAAGATACCCTCTCTTCCTTTTATACTCTCCTTTTATTAGGTAACTTAATAAAGGAGTTTTGTCAGAACTGTTTTGCATGTCTCTGATAGGCGCTGTTAGCTATATATATAAATTGCATTTCGTACATTTCAACCTACATTACGACTTCCTGTTGTTGTTCGATCAAATGTTTAGTTCACCACCGATGTACATACACGTGGATTGACGACATTAACATTTGTCTAGCACGAATGAAGTGGTCATGTTGTAATTTCATTAATAAAACATGTGGTTCACCTGTTTCAGCAAACCGGTCATTACTGCTTCTCACCTCCAGCCAATAAAGGCAGGTTGTCAGTAAAGTATTAAAGCTCCTGCTGTAAGGCCCATGGACATATTCTGGACGACTTTCTAATCTGCCAACCACATTGCAGAAAGGTCCAGCATCTCTGGTCTTAAAGGAATTCTACAACTCCTTCTGTGACTGCAAGCTCCAATGAGCATGTATCACGATTATATATACAACACGGCCCAGAATCCAATAAAAGCCGACCTCAAACCAACAACCTTTCGATCAAATACACACATTTCCTCTGGGTATGGCAGAGTGTCTATCGGTCTAACTGCTTGGCAGACCAATAACAATCCAGGATTATGCCCACACGATTGAAAGGCCCCAATGACATGGGTTCAAGCCCTGATCAGCCTGGATTGCTTCCCCTGGATGAACTAACCTAGGATTGTCTACCTCGAGCCAATCAAATTCATTACGCCAGGATTGAGTAACAGGGTCATGAATGAGTAGTCAGTACACTCTTCAAAACCCAGTTAGCCAATATTTTACTCATGCTTGACCCTTTTTCTCTTCAGCCAACGGGAACGAATAAGCAATTTCAATCTGGCTGAAAATCGATGGCGCTAAAGGGAAAGAGAGAAGACTCCTAGGAGAGACCATCTGGCGTGGAAACAGAGAACAGAAATATATAAAAGGCAGGGTGCTTGGAGGAACATGAAAGGCCTTGCAAAATTTAGTTGGATGATTGCAGCTTGAATCGAGAGAGGCAGGATGTGATAAGAGAAGGATGTTCCATAAAATAACACCACTGTGTTTAAGCTTCTGTTCCATTCCATTTGCTGTCAGTGCCGTGACGTTAAATAGCATGAAATATTTGTTTCTGTTTGAAAGCCAGATTTTCATTCGAATACATCTCAAGGGAAAGGCTCTTTTTAACCGAAAACTTTACCCTGATGTTTTACTTTCGCCAATATGCCCGCTATATAGATGAAGCAAAGAATTGCTATAAGGGTAAAAGGTGAAAGTAAGTATGAGACTCCTTCCTGGAGTCTGACTTGGGTGCACCTAGGGGGCAATTTTAGAAATGTATTTGGAGACAGAATTGAAGGCAGATGATGGAGTTCAGTAATAGGACTACAGTGCACAAGGGGCTTTGAACCTCTCTAAGATCTAACAGTCGTGCTGGCGAAGAATGGCTCATGCTTTCAATAAGCATCGCAATAGAAAATGACTTTCGGAGCGAGATGTTTTAGTATGCATCTATCTATCTATCTATCAATCAGTTTTTTTAGTTTTCCTAATGTAAATACCAATCAGCGGCAAAATGTCATGAAGTCTGATATGTATAAAGTCAAAAAATATTTGGAAAATAATAATCTCATTAATTAAAACATAATTAATCAATATTTGAATATGACCTGACTTCAGAGATATTCAAATCGCTGTGTTGGTCCGTGATCTGGATAGTGATTTTTAGCACTACCAGTACTTAATGAATTCACCCTGTATTGCCGAAAGCGTCTTCAGGAAATTAAATGTGTCCCCAAGCATCTATGGGAAATTAGATTTGGACATCAGTACTTGTTTTATGAAAACTATTTTTCAGCCTTGTTTGTTTTTGGAAATGCTGCAACTTCATAAATATGGCGGATGAAAATGTCCTTGCGTGCCTTTCTGTTTAAGAAGAACTTACGCTCTCAATTTAGTTTTATAGCGAATTTCAATTTCAATTATGAAGGTTAAAATTGAAACCACAAGAGACAAGAAAATCAAAAATGAATATCATTTCATTTGTTATGGTAAAAAACAAGTTTCATTTCATTTGCTATGGTTATAACTTCTCGAGTATAGCAAAAGTAGGCACAAAATGTAAATGGGATGAAAGGAAAAAGGCTGAATGAGAGGGAGGGTAATGGTGCGACGTACATTGCGGCTAACAGCAATGGTCTGATCCAGTAGTGGAAAGATAACAGCACGTATCAATCAATATCATTCGCATTAAACTTTATTAAGCAAAATCCACTTCAATGATACACTTTGTGTTCTTTTTAATCAATTTCCACAATGTCAGACAATGTAACGCATTGTATCAACTGAATCGTAATGGCTTAACCGAATCACAGTGAAATATTGAGATGATTTTTTATATGGAACAATACATCCTGGCTGGGACAGTTCCGTAGCCAAGGTTTAAGTGAATGGTTGGGTGAGCAAATATCCACATTCCTTATGGACCAGAAAGGCGCAGAGATACAATTATGCCCATTTTTTGGCAGCCCCATAATACGAAGATGGGTATAATCCAATCGTGCCTGAGAATAGGGAATTCATCCTTTCATTTCAATCTGATCAGGAAGTTCTTCTTGGCGAAGGCAGTTCCCAATGCCCTATTCAGTAAACCATTCTCCTCTGGGATATAGCTCGAAGGAGGAGAACGATGTAAGTCGTAAATGGATGGAATGCTTCTCAAGGATGAACATCCCAAATGTATTCGGAAGAAAGTTTTTTGTCCGAGGAGAAAATGTTTAGTGCTCTCGTCCTCCTTCGCATATATTTTTCTATTTCCTCTGATCCTCTGAAGAAGGTTCTCCCGTTGAACCGAAACATGTCAGGAATATACCACTAATGTTAATAAAAAAAACATCCTATATTCACTTCTGGTGATCGTCTAATTGAGGTTAATCCTCCAAATCAACTTACTTTTCTATTTCATTCAATCTATGATTAGACTTAGTTATTGGGACTGGTTCTGTTAGCTTCCAACTACCAAAATGTATATATATGTAAGAAACAATCCCACAAACTCGATATAAACCCTGATCCTGAAAATACCCCAAGTTGCCAAAATAGGTACTTACTGGGAGATACATTTCCGAAGCAGACTAGGATGAGAAAATGGTATGGAAAGCAGGGATTAGGATGAGGCTTCCTAACCTACAGGAACCAGACTTAGGGCATAATCTCGGACGGATTAAGTTGCTCGGTCCTTAGGATGAGTTCCATATTCCTTAGGGGCTCCTAACCAACCGCTCAGTCTTTCCTAGGGACAGGGACACCCCTAGACACAATGCACACTGATCCCATGCTGGATCTATGTACCAGACAATATGGAAATGGGATATTAAAGATGTTCGAAGGAGTTACAGTTTCTTCTTGATAAACAACACAATCCCTAACATAAGTTGCATGCTTTGGATTTTCTTTCTCCTTGGGATTCGTATTCTACGTTTCCTCGTCCCAAAGGCAACTAAGAGGTTTCTTTCTACATGGGAATTATCTACATTGTTCATTTAGACCTTTGAGCTAAGAGTCTCTAGTGGCAATAGCAGCTACCAGGAGAATTAAAACGATACTATTAAAATGTGGATTGTGTGGAGATGATTCTCATGCAATTGCCCTAGCTTTAGCGTTATTAACTGTCTTACTACTGTCTTGAATTATTTCACAATTTAGGGGTGATGCTTTAACACTGAAACCGAGTTCCACTTATCAGAACACAAATGCTAACATTTCCATGAATAAACCTTTTTTGTCTATCCGTTTAGATTTGAGAGCAATTCTACCAAATGGCTTGATGTTTGATATATTATTCCTGTCAAAGCTGGGGAAGAAATATCTCAAAGTGTATGCAGAACCTCGGTGAAATTTATCACTTCTAAACTCTCCCAAGGCAACTGGTTATATCTATATAACACCTTAAGGCCTCCATTCGACCATGTAGCCTCCCAGAGCCTACAATGGGGACAGAGCTCTTGTGTGCGACCCAGGAGTGTGGTGCTGCATCCTGATAGGACATGATGGAATAGCATACACCAAACAAAACCCAGAGTCACTGTTTCACTATGATATTTACATTTACCCTAACACTACTGGCTTCATTTCACTATTGCCTCGGCTCACGCCACGAGGGAATTTGTAAAGAGTCAGAGGGGTTGTTAAGGGATTGTTACATTACACAAAACTGTTTATATACAGAATACATCGTCGTGACGTGCAAGTGGAGCATGAAATACACCAGCATCAATGTCAAAATGTAAACCACGCAAACCAGGCTCACGTACATGTGTGCATTTGGGGACCGTGGCTCTTGAGTTAAAACGATTTGTCAAAATGATTGTATCTATCATTCGGACAAATTGTGTCCATGGATACGGATTTTGTTAGCCAAAGTGTGCAAGACAACCAAGATGGTCTTTAGATGAAGACAATCATCATTCTTACTTGGAGCAGACATCAAAATCCATTCATTTTCATTATAGCTAGCAATGGTCACATAGATTGAATGAACGTTCACCCTTTCTATTAGCTACGTTACGAATGGTAGTTTTGACTACCATCCAATCAGGCGGTATTTTATCCATACCATCATTCTTTCAGGCCTCGTCCAATTTCAGAGGCGATCTTTTTCAAATCGATCTTGCAAACAGGGTTTCCGACGAAAAAATTGTCCTCAATCATGGAGATTTTGGAGCTGGCGGTTTCTATTGATGAAACGGGTCTGGCCTGCTGATTAATGTTTGTCGATATCTGAGATGAGGGACAGGAGAATGGGCTGATTGGCGAGCGCACATAGACCGTCTTCTGGCACTAAGGTCAGGTTAGCCAGGGAGAAACCACTGCTGTTAGTTCCTTATTATGGTAAATCTATATTCTTTTCTGTTACATTGAGTAGGCCTTAGGGGTGAATAGAATTTACTGCTTGGCATATATCAAACATTAATTTCTGAGAAGGTTTAATTTCAATCAGCAATAACACAAAAGCGATTTTTATAAAGGAGCAAATATGAATTTTAAATCATGAGATTTCTGAAGCTTTATTCTCAGCTAACATGGATAAAAAACTCAAGATTTTCTACTTGTTCCCCCTTTTTTTCCTGCCCATCTGAAAGTCATCTGACCAAAATGCCACCCAGTTCTTTATGCTGTACATAGGGCTTCATAAAGGTCCACATTTATACCTTTACTGCAGTATAGTTTCACTTATTATCGCTCTCCAGCGCTCGTTTTCATTCGGTCGATTCGAGTTCAAATTCTTGTATGAACACCAGCAAAATACAAATAACTTCAGTCTTACAAACAATAAGTAAATCTGGTTGTGATGTAAAAGCGGAGAAGGCAACTTTAAGACAAAACCTAGCTCCATCCTTTACAGTGTTTATGAGAAGGTTGTTTAATGAAAACATGGGGAATTACTGTCGAAGCATGTCATTCTCAGTAAAATAATGTTATTGTCTTTTAATTGTTTTAAGAGTACTATTTGTTTACAATTCAAGCCTGGCTCCTGGAATCCCCTCATTCACATTTACTCTCTACTTTCTGGGACAATAGGAAGTCTATATTTAGCCTAGAAGTCGTGAAGCAGACACACCCTACTACATGCCAGCACAATAAAAATAAAGGTCAATTGAAAATTAGAAAGGCCTAAGAGCTGTTTATACTGGGAGGAAAATGGTTCCTTAAAGGTAATGGATTCTGGAATTTCGTCATTGAACAATTCAATTCGATTGGATATTGGATTTGCAGAACGTCGGCACATTCATCTTCCTAGGCACTCTCACATTGTCCAAAAAAACCCAAGGCCAGCATGTGACAGCCAAAATATTCCCATTACAACATGAAATTCAGTACGCTCCCATTAAATTAGGGTTATATTATTTTGTCTAAAATCAAGCCTAAAATCTAGGGTGAAACATCTGTACCTAACTGAGTTTAGGAGGTCTGGAGTGGTGTCTTAACACTAGCCAAAAAAATAGAAAAAGAGTGAGAAAATCGTGTAACGGTGTTTTTTGAAATGGTATAATATTGTAGTTATAGGTTGCTTTTTTTCTTTGTAACGACATGTTGTATAGTGATCTTTTTGTCATCAACAATGGCGTCTTGTCAGAACGATTTATGAGTATAATCAGTAAACCCACGATTATTAATGGTTACTCTGTAAGAGCACGGCGTCTGTTTCTTTTTTTGTTTTTTTTGTAGAACTTTGTAAATAATATCTGTTTTTAACACTCCCCGTCTCTTGAGACTGTGAAATGTCTTTTACTCATGTATATGCCTTTATCCTCATATAATAATTGATTAAATTTCTAAATATTGTAGATTAGAGTAATCATATCGGATGTACCTATGTCACTACTCTTGTAAATGTGCTGACATCTATTCTATTTTTCTTAAAACGAGTGAATGTATAAAATCTAAACCTTTTTTCTATTATTTAAATCAGGCTGTCCTGAGAATATTCATGCTCATTTGTGTGGAAATGTAATTGACCTGAATAAAATATTTTCTAAATCTAAATCTCTGCATTTGGTACTGGGGAGATAATATAACCGAATGAAAATGCACATGGACTTTTATATCGCAACTACCGTGCTTATCAGCTGTTATCAGGACCATCAACAAGGTAATTTTATAATTAAAGCATAACATTTCACACGATATAATATAATTATGGAACACAAACTTTGTTTGCTCGAGATTTGCCACTCACGATGATATGGACATTTCCACTCCTTGTGTGACTGGCAAACTTGAGCAAACCAACTTCTCATCACGTTCATATAAATCACAAATTAATTAAAAAGTGTTTAAATTCAGCAACATAAATTATAGATACTTAGATATACCCTAATATGAAATATTATTCTCTTACCAACCACCCACCCAACCACCCAACATCCTATTTCTAAGCAAAATTGATTTCAGCATTGGTATCCGTAAAAAGGCCAGTTCCTACGCCTTCAGCATGACCGGAAATTCACCCTATTGGCCTATACTTGCATGGGTTGACTGGATAAGGAAGAGGTTGAACCAGAACCACTGTCATCTTCAACGGAAAAAAATGTCGGCAATCGATAGTAAAACCATTCTGGACTAATGAAAATTCTGTCGCCTCACCTTCATATGTAACCTCGGATGCATACAGTCGATAAATACTGTCTATATTGACTATGTCACGGCTTTAGATCTACTAATATTGTGTGTTATTGATTGACAGAAGCCAAACCATAAGACCTCGAAATTCAATATGGAATTGATGCCTTCTCTTTTATCTTTGTGCTGACACTGGCACACCCATGTGATAAATGTATGGCTATGTGTCATCATAAAAGATGTTCCTAAGCTCGTAAATCTATTTCCTAGAGGATGTTCTGGTTTGATCAAATTCTGCTGTGATATATTCCTATTATTCTGATAATTAATAGAAGTATGATAATCCATGGATAGAGTCTGCATGGTAAGAAACCATAAAGAAGGCTTGTATTCATAGACTAACTTGATACATAAACTATACCTAACTATGCGATACTCACAAGTATTAAGTGACCCTTTATACTGGTCGTATCTAATTGGTATGTTGGCGGAGCTTCCACTCCACTTGAGGTCAATCAGTGGCAGTGAAAATTTGCCTGCGATGTTCAGTATTCCAGCTCGGTGTCAATGAGAATGCTTGGTTATCCTTAGCCTTGCACTCTTATATCAGGCAAAAATCTAATAAAAGACTAATAATTATTAGCCCGTCATAATTATTTTGCAGCGTCTGAAGTCGTGAGGGGCCCGGGGCTAGGGGCTGTTGGGTGCAAGACGTTAATAATTCAGGCATGTCAAGGTTGTAGTAGCAGGGACAGTAATCTGGCACTGAAATCGGTCAATTTGGTCCGCAAATAACCCTGTGACCGGGAAAGGTGTTTGAATATAACATAAGTATATGGTTGACCATATATACGTATTTATATAAAATATGTTTAAAAAGTAAATGGAAAGTGTTTTCAAACGAAATATGAGTTTCAGAATGGTAATGAGATAGACACTGCAGTAGGCCTACCGACTCTATTATTAAAGGTTTGCTGAAGTAACATACTAGATATGGGCTTTTGTATTCTGATATAATTGAATCATTGTAGTCTTCGGAATAGCTTCACAGTATCTTTCCATAGTTTATTTCAATCAAATTCTGGTAAATATGTAGCAGTAGCAGTAATGCTTTCGTTGCAATAAGGTTTGAAAACATACAATAGTCGTTGCTTTCCCATTCTCACAAACCTGCCAGCATTGCCATACCGGTCAGAAATCTGTTGCTATATAGGTCCCGAGCTCGTTCGAATATATTCTTCGGTCGCACCATTGCCGTGTATGGATGTATCGAAGTCTGATGTCGTCCTTACACATATAGATAACAATCGGGTCTTTGAATGACATTAATTATAAGTATCGACATCGGCAACTCAGGGTCTGGCCCAGATTTGAGATGTACATAATGTAGCATCAGCTATTGCTGATCCTATTTCAGAGGTTATTTAAGTCTTGCAATGGCCTTGAACATGCGATTGATACATAGAATTGAATTCATCGTGACTGATCATGATTGAAAGATGCTTCCACCCAAGTAATCAAGGTTATACCTTGGAGGAAAGCAAAGACCACATCGATGTGCCTGTATTTTGTGGTGTTAAAAACCTATTTTCAAGGCAGTGGTGTCTTCTATTGCTTTCAACCTCGTTCTCCGTGCAACCCTATAGGCAGCAATTGCTTTTACAACAAATTACGTTCTGTTGATAAGAGGAAAATTTCCAGAGCAATTCCACGAGTAACTAACCAGAGAAAAGTAGCAACCCCTATTATCCGATTCAATCACTGACGTAAAAAAATATGATCTCGGTATCCTTACTAATTGACAGATTCTGTTATTGCTATTAGAGAAAGGGAGCACTGGAAATAGGCGCTGGATTGTATCAAAACTATCAAGGGGAAGGAGAAATAAAGAGTCTCCGTGAGAGGGCGTGGGAGGTGAAGAGAAAGATTGTGGGGACGTAATAACGTATTTGTCATTGACGAAACTGAGCTGAAACTGGCGAGTTTTCTGCGTCATTCTGTGGTTTGGACATTACTGATGTACCTTTGAGAATGCTGCCTTATAATATGAAAGGTTCGCCCAATGATGTATGGAGGTATTTTGATAACGTAGTTAATCTGGCTTATCGATCCGTAAACCAGGCAGAGCTTTCCAGGCATCAATTCGCTCTTAAAGGTGCTCTATATGGCCATGCTAATCGCCTCAGATCTGCGACCTAACAGATCTGCAGCGATCGATTTATTCAATCATCATTAACCACGCCTGGATCCCATCAGGGAAGCATGGTAAAGCATTAGGGCAGGGAAGGTAGGATGCTTCTTCAGTCTATGTAATGAAACACTGCCATTAATGTAATTGTTTTCTAATTACTTCCCTTACACTGATTGAATCATAATAAGAGACAAAAGTCTTGAAATCCCGATTGAGCTGCGATGGCTTAAAGTGAGACGGATATCAAAATCCCTCTTTTAAGTAATTACTAAAGAAGATAAATTCAATTACTCAGTGCATAGTGGGTTTCACCTTTTGAGCAAGAGACAAGATAAGCGAGGACTTAAAAGTATAATTAGATCAGAGAAAGTGATGTTTACTGGGTAATGCTTTCAGAATATACTGCATTATGTTGATGATTTCTTTGTTAAAAACCAGATTCGATCACGATGAATCATTAATAAAGAATACATCATAAGTTGGGAAAGTATTTCACATATTTAAATTGATTTGACCATTAATGAATAAAACAGTTTTTCAAAAAACCCTATACATAGGGTTCTTTTAGTGTGAGAATATCGACGATACCATTAGGACTGCCTGATTAAATATGTAAGCCAACAATTTTAATTCAAACGTCAATTTTATGTATAAAAACATTTCCAATAGCTGACCTCGTTTCACAAAATAATTCACATGGAATATTGGCCTACGAAAACATTCTCTCGGCTCTTTGTATAGATTTTAACATCTATATTTCACCGTGGTAGGATTAATGCAGATATTGATAGATAATAGATCAAATATATCAATAGAACACCTTTTTGCAGCACCCAGATATAACAGTCAGCGCGAAAGGGGTAACATCCACCACTAGAAACTGAGAGGGAATTTAGATGAATGGTTTATAACAGACAGTTAGGAGTATTTGATCTGGTATTTGGTCTGTTGAGGAAAGTGGAAACGATAGAATCCTGTTTTGCATGACCGACTCATATGAGAGAATGGGCTTACTGGTCCTTTACAGAAAGTGTGATTCGCTCAATGGCCGATTATGATATATCGTCTAGAACACTGAAGGAGAGTTCCACCACCATGATATATGATGATAATAATAATAATGAGCACGTGGAATCACAAAGCAATCAGCATGCACTTCACGCTTACATAATTATGCATGTTACATACGCTGTACTGTGGACAACTGTATACAACATAGTTCCATTGTTGCTGAGTACTTGATCTCTCTTGACTCTCACTATACACTTATGCAATCTTACTTAAGGTGAAAATCTGAATATATCCTCCCTGTGTCCTCCAATAATTCCCTGCTAGAGCGTTAATGCAGTAGGCTAGAAACCTTTTACATGTACATTACAGTTACACATATATCAAATATTACTCAAGACCATAGGCAAGGATTGAGTAGGTCCATCAAGGATGGTTTATATATACCTTATGCAGTTGTAATCGACCAACACCACGTATTAACTTAGTAGCATAATTAATTTGGCTTACGTTTGTGATATACTGCAAGACCAGATCGACCAATGATGAATACGCAATTACCCATTTAAATATAAGTTTCCGATAATAAGATACGATCAGTGAATTAGAGGCATCGATATTTGTCACCAAAACATCAAAGCACAAGGTTACTTTGGATAGATTTCTACACCAGGGAATTAGTACAGGCGCCTTGCCTACTCCCAATTCACTTCATTGATTTGTTTGTTTGGCAACCGATGCCCGTATCTGCTTAACTCCGACTTGGTCTACGTAGGATCTGCACTGGTGGGAGCACTGGTTATGTTAGAACAATAGTCATCCGGTAAAGTGGTGCATATATATGTAATATGTAATGTACTATCAATGCATTGTTAGATCATTTGCTTATACGGCGCGGATTGTAGAATAGCTCAGATTAAATATGATGAAATTGGTAGAACATGTCATTTTTTCGAACAATTTAAATGCATTTAACACAATCCTATACAAGAAATTGGAGCAAGTTCTGCTAAAAAGCGTTCTGACTGACCCGTTTCTGACCATCGGTCACAATGATTGGAAAGCTGATCAAATATCCTAACATTAAAACCATTTAAATGAAAATAACCGTTCTTGAATTCGGAGAGTCGGGTTGAAAGTCGTAAATAACTGTCAATTACGAAAGAGTACGGCTTACAGTGTTTCCCCCATGAAGGCAATTCCATCGTACAGTCAATTGACTTTCGTGATACAACGCACAAAGCCCAGACCGACTAGGACCTGTCGTTTACAATTATAAACTCCATAGACAGTATAAAATCTCCAAGTCCCCTTGGCATGATGCTTTAAAACCTTAGACTGAAGGGAAATTGATTTTACATCAGTCAGAATACAACATTCATCAGCTCTTTCTGATGTAGGAAGCCCGAGGGGCATTAAGTACTCTCCACCATTGTACAGCAGCGCATTAAGGTGTTCTTATTTCGAGTTTATGGCGAGTGAGAATGCTTCAGAACATGTTCAGGACATGCAATATTCTAAGTAGATGACATTATGATCTATGTAGAGAATTCCTTCATTACTCACATGTCAATGACCCTGCCTCCCAATGACGTAATATTATCTGAAGAAAATGCCTGGTTCCCAAGTTAGATTGCTCAAATTAGGTAGTTCTATTTCCGTTTTCGAAAGTCTTGCATAATAATTTAAACTTTAACATGACAATATATCCATAGCCGGTTATGTTACGACACAATACCTAAACATATTTAGACCCAACTTCGTGCAGTGCTATACTATGGATTGTAGTATAGATGACATAAAGAGTTTTTTAGGGTTATACATAACGTCTTTTCAGTCATCTAACACATTAAAAATGTTTTATTACAATGAAGCCATCGGGGATTTGCCTTAATGAAGAATAATAATGAAATATGCAATTTGTGTAGCAAATACTTTTCTTTGGCAGCTTCAGTCGAGAATATGTTATTCGCTTCAGTGTTCCCGCGGGTTCCCACAACGATCGAGCTGGCTGTTTTATTTCTGGCGTTACTATGCTTCACTTACTCGATGCAGTAAATTAAGAAGGAGAAGTTTGCAACTATTAAGTTTTTTTATCGTTATGGGCAAGATATTAACCATACGATATTATTCCCTCGGACGCTGTACCACAAGTCCATAAAAGGGGATAACAGTTTTTTCCCCGATTCATTCCAACGCAATGTGCATTCGGGTAGAACAAAATATTTTACGAATCCTATTACTGTTACATTTCGAGATCACACGACCGTGTGTTCACACAATAAATCGAGACGAATGTGTATGTTGCCAAGTAGGTGTGAACATATATGGGTCAGATTTTCAGAAAATGTACAATTGGCAACTCTACACATTTAGGAAATTCTGCTAAATTAGGCTGAAAAATGAAGAATACTTGGTATATCTGAGTATATTGGGTATCGCATTGATTTAAAGTATCAGTTCCGTTATATTAAACTGCATTTTGAAGCTCATTTTTGTCTTAAATGTGGGTTATTTGAAAGGATTGTTCAAAGCTAATTGTACATTTTCTGACAATCTGATCCATATAGGACATAATGCACAAGTTTACATCACACAACACAAGTAATTTAAAACAGTGTACCAGTGTACAATAATGGTCCAATATCTCCGAGGCAGAAAAAGGATGCGGATGCTGGTGAATGAGAGGACATTATATGCTTGTTGCAGCATGAAAGATGTATATGGAATACCTCTATAAATCAGGATATGACCCTAGTCATGAGTTAATGTCGTAACGGAAGGGGCTGTCTATACAAGCTACTAAGATTGTATACCCCTGGGGTACTGGGAACTCTTATATAGTTCCTTGCTTCTCTCCAAGCCTCGCTGAGGCTGTTGCCCAAGCACTTTCCAATCATAAATCATAATCGCAATGATAGTTGATACCAGCAATCATGTTAATTCTTATGTGGCTTCCTAGCGTTGTATCACGCGATATTGATATATTATTCGGACATACAAAATCGAAAAGTATTCGGATCATATTGCCTCTGTTCGACCGAATTGTTGGAAATGAATGCAGATCTATATGATAATTTTCTATATAAAAAAAGGATCAACGCAAAATGTGTCCCTTGGCTAGACAAAATTCCTGGGATCGATATTTAAGATGCATCGGCTGTAATGTATACTTCATAGGGCACGTATGGAAAGTCTTTCCCATTAGAAAAACAGGCCGCAACATTAACATCTGCCGTTTTATCTCTATATAATATATCAGGTCATACAAAGGTAGTACACATACTGAGATCCTACGGTTACATGACATACAATCGGCCAAATTTAATAGATCTAAATCGCTATAATAGTAGTCCAATAGATGAAACCAAAGCACGGCACGCTAGATTATTTTCTATCGGTTTAAATTCCTTACACAATGTCATATATAGCGGTTTGATGGAAGATGAGGATCGCGCTAATAAACTTGAACGCGTAGTGTAGAGTATAATACAAGATCCAACTATTTATCGGAGGGTCATGCAAGGATACCTGTACATATAGTATGCATTAAAATAGCCTACCCTGGATCGTCATCAATAGTTCAATTATACTTTCACAATCATCACAAAGAGAGAAGATGAACCGATCCTTGACCTTGGGTCCACTTTGTTGAAGCATCTAGCATCCGATAAGAGACACTGAGACTCATGGGTAAAACGCAGTAGTATCGACACATGAACCTGAAGGTTGTGAAAATTGGGTTTGTCAAGCAAAATGGCCATCGCATCCCCGTCACCGAAGACCATGAAGTTGTAAATACCATAGTTCATGCACTAATTGAACACGCCAAAGAGCTTGTCACGCAAATGAGTCAATTGCTATGCATGGGACACGAAAGTATTTCCTAGAAAACAGGTACCTAATTTCTTTTCACATGAAACATGAAATGGTGGTGTTTTATTTGAAGATATGGGCGAAACTCCAAATCAAAACTGCAAGTATTGATATTTAAAAGAATACACTTAGGATCAAGTGAACTCAAGCTTTTCCCTTTCCAACGCAAGTTGCATGTATATCCATTCCAGGCAACATGTGGGTCAGATTTTCAGAAAATGTACAATTCACCTTCACCAATCCTCTCAAATAACCCAAATTTCAGACGAAAATAAAGTTCAGTTCAACCTAACCAAACAGATTCCCAGAATCAATACAATGCCGAATATACTCAAATTTACCTAGTACATGTATTGACCAAATTGCAGCCTAATTTAGCACAATTTACTAAATGGGTATAGCTGCCAATTGTACATTTTCTGAAGATCTGACACATGTAAGTTAGGCCTATAATTAGCATGGCTCCCAGAGCATGTTACAGGTGGGGCTCGTTCTGCCATGAACAGGGCTTAGCTGAGTTATATAGGGAGGGTGTGGTTCCTTCATGGCTTGAGTTTTCCCTGAGCTTCTCTGATCTGCTCAGGTTTTACAGTGAGCTGCTCTTGGATCAACCAACATCCAGGGTGTGCACCAGCTCGCCTGTCACACCACCATACCACGCCCACCTTCTGATCCCCTGTAAAACACTTCACCCACCCATCCATAAATATAAAGTGTAGCTGGGACATCTGGTGGGTTAGAAACGGCGCTTTTCCACTGCCTTAAAGCCTGGTATGGACTTCCAGCTTTTTCTCGGTAAACAGAGATAAGAATTGGGATGGAATTGAACTGACCATGATTGTAAATATGTATGTATGATTCCAGACAACACAAGGGCTATTTAAATATAAATTATATCCATTTTAGCAAAACTACTCATATCCTTTTTCTCATTTGGTTATTCATTAAAGGCCAATATTTATTTTATTCTGAAATAGTTCATAATTATAATAACTATCGAAGAGGCTGTAACATTAATTAGCCTTAACAATATTTCAAATAAAATAGATGTGCCCTCTGTGGATCGAATCAGTTTGGCTCCTTGCAGATTTATATGTGTTTCTAATGGAGATGTTATACGAGATTTATTAGGTAATATCAGATAGCTTCTTAAAGTAAAGGTAAGCCAGGATGTTTTGCATTGTGGACTGAAAGATTGCTCATTAACCCGGAGGTCTATGTGCAGTTCATCCAAGCTCTTTGCCTAACCACCTGCGTCAGATATAAATATATTACTGCTATTTCATCCAGGGCATCGTAAGTCTTTAATTCAATTAACCCCTGGTCAGGCTTCATTAAACTTAGATAGACACTGGCGACAACATCTAGGATATTATGTAGCCCAGGATATAAGCACAGTGGCTGTAGTATGAGATGTAATGACTCATGAGAAACATGCTGACATAACAGATAGATGAGTGCCTGGTTTGATCCAGAAATTAACATAACAAAAAAACAATGATCCAGCAAGATTGTTCCAAAGTTTCAGAATTAGGCCTAGATAACGATGATCAAATATCTTAATTTGTTGATAGGGAAGTGCCCTTTTCCCTTAATTCTTTAGGTTTATGTTGTAGACATGAAGGGAGGTACTCTCACAAATTATATAAGTTGAAATGTTTCACAGTTAAAAGTATATTAATGGCTTCAGACCATGCTTTTAGATTGGACAGAACGTTCACCTGTTGTTTTGAATATTCCTCGAACAGGTAAAAAGTTGTAGCATGCAGGATCATTTCTATTGATGATATTCTTTTCTTTGGTTATGAAATCAATGTGTTTCTTTAATCAAGGTTAGACAGAGTGATCCTGTTTACGCTTACATACACCTTTACATAAAAGTTCTTGTTCATCGAGGGTATCATAACATCAAACAACGGGAGTCTTGCATGATGTATCAGGGTTGTAAAAGAAGTGCATTGACAAGGCTCTCGATATATACCTGGGCATGTCATGCAGTTGATATAGCGATAAAAATCATTATCATGAAAGTGGATGATTCCAGTGTGGGAAAGCCCGCTTGAGACAATTCACAACTCTACCAAAAGGCAACATATCTATAATTCAAATATTCATAGACTTTTGTTTAAGTAGTCAAAATCTAGATACCTCGCGGAGAATTGTATTTTGATATTTATATAAAAATGTTGCTTGAAATACTGCATGGAACTCTTCCTCTCGTAACAGTGATCCCTATATGCATACTTGAGAGTTGAATTTCGCAGTCTAGAAAGACTAGTCTTGATTTATCTTTAGAGCTAAGGTTCCCTAGATTCCCTTGCCCCAAGGAGTTTTCTGGAAACGGTATCTCTATAGTCCGGTTGCAAACTTCCATGCGATACTAGCGCTGTTTTCTTTGCAAAATGATGAAGTATGAACAATGCCATTGATCACTTTTTAGCATTTGCCTCGCATTGCTCATTCATCATGCCATTAATCATCATTTAAATGTGATATTAAACCATAAATTACGCTTATTATATACATCTTGTACTTGCAGCATATCCCCTCGATCATCTATGTTGTCTCATAATCAACTTTTGTCTCTGAATCCATTTACTATGTCCTTAGGAATAATGTATACGAACTGCTTCGTGGTCGGACGATCCTGCCGATGAAATATCTTCTGTATGAGCCCGGAGACTAACAAATACAGTTTTCTAGGAAGGCAATGCAGCAGGATTCGCTATGTTACCATGGTAACATCTCTGGAAATGTGATTCTGTTAGTGCTTTAAATGCCTAAAACAAGACTGCATCAACTTCTATGACCTGCCTTGCGAAGTACTGCCAGAGAGACCCTGCAGCAGTAATAGGGACCTAAAAGAAGGTTTATTCTTCTATAATATAGTCCATGACCTCTTGGATAGAGATTGCATATTATCTTAGCATACGTAACTATGGTCTACCTGTTGCCACCAATTGGAATGAGTAGTTTCCCATCAAGACTTAATAGGTCTTACTTATAGATGACATTGTTTAATTGAATTAATGCATACCTGAAACGAAATGAATGTTCTGTTTGCTTATAGCAGATGTGGCATCCCACCTGTGCCAATATGTCAGGCATTTCAATGCTTTTGAAACACACTGTTGGTTGAGAAAAGGTAGAATAGAACCCTTCTGAATCCTTAAGCAATGATTTGACTTTTGGGTATGCAGGTGGCCTCTGTTGAATGTGATAAAATAGTTTAGGATTTCACTTGGACTGTTTGGGTCGAATTTTACAGATGACCATTACAGTTCGACCATACAAAACGAACTGGTGACTACCCAACCAATGTACCCACTCCTATTTATGGCCCTTTCGAAGCACGTTCGACCTTGCATGCAGCGGATGTCAGGATAACGGCAGAATTATTCATTTTAAGAGGTTGGGTATACGGGTAGGATGTTTTACCTTTCATATGCGTAGCATTGAAGGGTTATGTTAACTGTTGTTCCGTGCGTATCATATCCTCGGGCTAAAGTAAAATATTGACTAGTTTATCTGTAGCTGTCCTAGAGCGCAAATATAACGCCATACTTAAGTCATTGACCTTGCTTTTCTGCTTCACTTCAGATCTCTACCCCAATTGTCGTCTGCTACGAAACACGTCATGAAGGACAAATTCAACACACCTACGCATGCGCAATCGCATAGCATCCGGTCCTAGGAGGGCCTCGATCTGGTTCAAAGTAGAGCATATTGTGTGTGTAGAGCCAACATGGCTGCGGGCATGGACCAATAAACCCAGCAGACGAGATGTGTTCTCGATATGGATGGGCAAGGCCTTGCACTTCCTTCCATGGAAAGGATAGCAGCAAGATGGAGAGATAGACTGCTACCTTTCGCTTATGCTCCCTTTTCTTATTGGTCCTTATATTCTTTATTTTTAAACGTAGTTTATTCAAGCTTAAACGTTTCACATCGATAGTAATATATACTCATTTTGACTGCAGACAGATCAGTATCAAGGGCTTATCTCGAAAAGGTGAAAATTGCAAATAATTTGAGTTACAAATTACGATTTAAATGTCATCATTATCAAGTTACATAATATAACCGCATTACATGTACAAGTTTCACCCACTAATTGTCATAAATAAAATAAATTTTTAGTGTGGCATATCGAGCCAATAGTCTTCATTTCCCAGACATCTTAAAGGCAAACGCTACTATCTAGTGGAAAATGAAAATAAATGTCATTTTTCTGAAACTTTAGTATTTGATTCTTGAAGTGTTTCTGGTCATAAGGATGGAAAGAAATCATTGGGTCGCCGTGCTCATTTTTGAATTACAGTGCTTTAAAATTTGGCATCTCAAAAGTACCAATGACGACCAAAAGGGGGGCCCATTTTGCAGTACCTCAACTTCATAGTCCATATTTACTATTTATATTCACTCAATTTAAGTAAAATTAACAGTTTTAGAGAGAGTATAAATGATCGGTAATGAATAAGGTGAGAAAGGAGTGGGCTCTCGGAATACTTTTATTGAGTTCCAGAGCGGGCTCAATCTGCCCCAACATCGATACAACTTCAAACAACTTCAAACAAATTCAATTTCAAGTCAATTCAAGAATCCAATTCGAGTCAATTCAGGAAAAAAAAGAAAAATTTTCCAATGTTCGCACCGGCAGGTACTGTTCTGTTCTGTTCGAGACCGGCTAGTCTCCTAGCAACGTCTCCTAGCAACCGTCAACACACTAGATTCAGGTGCCGCGCTACTGTTCAGTCAATCATTTATACCTACATTTACATATAAATATACTCCATAAATGATCGGTAATGAATAAGGTGAGAAAGGAGTGGGCTCTCGGAATACTTTTATTGAGTTCCAGAGCGGGCTCAATCTGCCCAAACCCAAAGATGAAGAATATATCATGATGAAGAATATATATAATTTTAGAATTCCGAAAGTCTCAGAGCAACCTTCCTGTCCAAGTCCAGTTTGTATGTCGTAGGAGTGTTCAAGTAAATCAGCACTGCCAAACTCTGCCAATCTCCTGCTATTTTAATATCAGTAAGACTGAGGCCTGACATATGGAGAAAGGTCGCCGACCCTCTCCTAAGGCTATGTAATCCGATGTCTTTGTTAATGCCACACTTCCCTGCCCAGAGCTTGAACTTTTTCAAAGCATAGTCGTAATGCACAGAAACACCACCCGAATAAGAAATTAGGGGCGAGTCTTGTGAAGCCGGTGAGGTCTCCATCCAGCCTTTCAATTGTGTAGCCAAACACAGGACGTTGTTAGTGTAGGTAATTGGTATCTCTAACACACGGTTCCGAAATTGGTTTGTTTTTGAACTCGAGACTTTTATCAAACAGCCCCAATCAAACCAGGTGATGTCAGAACGAAGCAAAAGATGATCATTAAATGACCCCGAAAAAACATGGCACTTCCTTAGCAGGGCTCGAAAACACAATAATAAGCCAAGCCAACACGCTATTTCCTTATGAGAATTTATATCCACCATCCAAAAAATCTTTATCAAATCCTCTGGGAAGATAGGTTCCTTGGCAGATTTCTTATCACCCAGCAGTCGTTTAAGGCCTCTCAGAGTGAGCTTCACCTTAAAGTCAGCTCGCAGGTCTGGAGATCCATCAAGCTTCGCCAAGTGATTGATCGCCGAGGTGTAGTTCTCTAGGGACGTATAAGACAGAGTATCCGACGCCCAGACTAGAAACCGGCAAACGTTGTCGGCCACTATAGGGTACGGATGGATGTTGACTTGCTCACAGAAGAAATGGTATTTCCGCCACTGTGACGCCCTCACAGCCTGAGAGCTGTCAGCCAAGGCATTCTGTTGTATCAGTGAGACTCTCCCGTCCAAATTGCGAAGCTCTGAAATTAGATGAGCATAGGGTCTAAATAGCAGTTTCGTTGAATACACTGCCAATATATAGTTCTGATAATATTAGCGCAATGCTCGTCTGGCGCTCTCTCTTTAGTCAAACACTTGATGAACTTTCTATCCGGGCACAGAACACAAATACCCACATTTGAATAGAACCCCAACCAGTGATATAGTACCACCGACAAAGCCACCAGCGCTTTAAACAAACGAGCATTCTTTAGAGGGTGATTGACAAAAATGCATGACATGTTTTGCTGATGAGCACAAGAGATGAGTTCCTCCTTTGTAGAATCCCCCGGCCGAAAAGCTCCAAGGTAGGCCAGGTCTCTATAATTGGCAACAAACTTCTCCTCATCACACAACAAAACAATACCATCTCTCTCATCTGATTCCATGGTGAGATCTCGGGTGCCATTGAAATCGTCGAGTGCTGACTTCCACCACTCCAAGTCGTTGTGAAAGCCCCTATTCAAGTGCACCCGACGCTTCAAAGCCAAGGGTTTCAGTAACTCCAGAACGTGGTGACAATACAATCTTCCTCCTTTTATCACTTTACTACAATGGTTCAAGAGACCTGCCAGCCTCCTGATCTGACGACGAGAACCAAACCCTTTATTCTGGAAAAAGGCTAGTTCATGTCTCAACTTTACCACCTTATCCTCTGGTAGGCTTAATGACATTGCCACACTGTCCAGGTAAATACCCAGATATCTATTTCTCTGAGATGGATGCGTCAGTTTCTCCCAAGACACATAAAACCCGAGCTCACCTAACACATGTATCAAGAACTGCTGGCCAGCTACACACTTCTCATAAGAATCCTCGCAAATGAGAAAGTCATCCAAATATGAATAACATAGGTAGCCATGTCTACGCATCATACGTGATACAGCATCGGTAATACGTGAAAAACAGTAAGGGGCAGTCCGTGAACCAAAGCAGATGAAATTGTCCACCAAATACACCTCCTGATGCCCCACTCTCCACTGTAATCCGAAGAAGGTACGGTTTGAAGGGTGTATCATAACTGTACGGTAGGCTGACTTCAAATCCACGGTGCACATAAACATGTCTCGCTGTAGCTCACTCATGATTTTGTCGAGAGTCACAAAGGCGAAAGTCGAGCAAACATCACTCACATGGTTGTTAATAGAGGCGCCGATGGGCCGCTTACAGTCTGTGATTGGTCTAATCCCTCCGTTTGACTTCTCAATAACTCCCATGGCATGAACACAGGTGGGACGAATAGAAGAAACAGAGAGCTTACCCATCTCCAGCTCTTTACGGAGGAGTTTGTCTAACTTAGTCACATTATTGGTAGAATAGCACGAAGAATAGTTTTTCATTTCATAGGCGACTACATCACATTCTGGGTCAACTAAACGGAAACCATTATAGACACCATCGAGTAACCAATGCGCGTCACCGTCAAGTAGATCACCGTTCGCTAACCATTTTGCCCAGCCAGCTGGTTTAAATTGCCTCACTACACCATCTAACACGCCGTGAGCCGGAACTTGAGCACATAATCGGTAAAGCTCGGCTAAATTAGTATCAGTAATCACCTCATCTGAAGCTAGAACAGGTAATCCCATGAATAAACGGTTATCATCAGATGTCGAAGGGGCCGAAAGCTGGCTGAGGCCGCCATCTTGGCATCATTTCTGTTTTCCACCGGTGGAGAGTTCCCCATGCTCCAAGCCACTTCCGGGCGAAACATCCGGTGAAGACACGGCGTGTTCCCGCAACCAATTCAACTGAATATCGCAAGTTTTGGAGCGATGTGCTCCCTTGCAGAGGCCACAAATACCATGCCGGAATCTACAATTGTAACAGTCCCTGCCGTCGTTCCACTTCCAGCAGGCGTCAGGCACCCATTTAGTGCGGAAATCATAGTGGGGAGAAAGTGGACCACTTTTTTCCTTATCCTTCCCCCAACCACCGCCACTTTGGTAATTTCCACGGCGATATCCTTGGTAGTTGGAACTACGCATGTTTTCGGCGCAGAGATAAATACAATCACTCTCCACGTCTACCGATGGCCAATCTTCAATGATGCCATTGAGAACCTTAGTAGTTACCTCTCTCTCGTAATCCAGAATGGCAGAGTCGAGATATCTCTCTCTGGCAGCTTTACATGTGACATAACGAAGGTGCGCTACATATCCCTCAATGGCCTCGCCGTTATCTATCATATCCTGGAGAACTCTAACACACCCATGGACCATGTAACGATAAGAGATATCCTTATAGGACTTAGCATCAGCCACATACGATTCAGGACGGTAGTTACCTATTGAAGCACCAGCTGATCGACCCGGAGATCGGCCCGGACCGCCCGGCGACCTACGAGAATCACCACCTCCCTTGTCGCTGTCGGTGAGTGTAAGATTCAAATCCCTAAGCTTTTGCTCAGCGGCAGATATGTCGGCGTCTAATTTGTATTTCTTCACAGCCTCTGATTTTTTGGTGATCACGCCCTCTACAAACGTCAAATACGCCGGAGAGTCTCTGTCTGGTACATCTTTCTCCTCGATGTCTGCCAAAGAGGCCAATTCCGCCTTCTCCATGACAGTGCTTGCTGGTAAAGTTACGGTTGGAATCGAGGGCTCAGTCTTAACAGTTACCTTTGCGATCTTGCTAGCCGGTACAACACTTGATTTCTTGGCCGCTTTCTTGGCCTTAGCCTTAGCAATAGCCTCTTTTTGTAGACAACTAGGTCGTATGTGCTGTTTGAAGCACCCCCTGCAAAATATCTCTTGGGGCATCTGCAGACAGTAGTTATACGGTTTTTTTTTCTTTCCACACAGCAGAAAAATTTTCCAATGTTCGCACCGGCAGGTACTGTTCTGTTCTGTTCGAGACCGGCTAGTCTCCTAGCAACGTCTCCTAGCAACCGTCAACACACTAGATTCAGGTGCCGCGCTACTGTTCAGTCAATCATTTATACCTACATTTACATATAAATATACTCCATTATTTGGCCAATAATTCTGTGCCTCTTTTCTATAGGGTGCATTGTTATTTTTATTTTGAAAACAACAAATACATAATGTGAATTCTAAATTAAAAACTCGAAAAAACTCAATATTTTTCACCATTTTTATAAAAACAATTTTTTTGCCTCCCCAATGAAAATAAATGTCATTTTTCTGATTCTTTAGTATGTGATTTTTGAAGTATTTGTGTTCTTAAAACTGAAAAAAAAATAATGGGTCACCGTGCTAGTTTCTGAATTATGGGGCTTTGAAACATGGCTGACAACCCAAAAATCTGCTGCTTTCAAAGTGTTCTATGTTTCCTAAACATGTCTATATCAGACAGCTACAATTATTTTTTTAACGTGATGACATACATTTTTTTCCCTATATATGTGTAGAATATTACCTGCACTATATGTGTAGAAAATTCTGGGACATTCGGAGTATCCATTTTTGTTTTATTCCCAAAACCGTGAAAGGAAAATGCAGCATTTCCCAATAGACTTGCATGCTAATTGAGTACAACTGAGAGTACCCATAGCTAGCTCTGTTTCCCAAACATGTCTATTTCAGACAGCTATAAAAAAAAATCTAACGTGATGACATATATTTTTTTTCCTTTTTTTTCTGTAGTATATAACCTGAACTGTATGTGTAGAAAATTTTGGGACAGTAGGAGTAGCAATTAATTGTTTGTTTTATTCTATAAAATTTGACAAAATGGGCCGTTTCCTCATAGACTGCAATGCTAAAGGAGTAGTGCGTAAAATGCCCGTAGATTTGGTATATGGTAAAGGGGGGCGGGGCAGTGAATAGTAGCGTTTGCCTTTAAGGCCCATTCACATTACAACGGCCGATTGGTGTACGGCTGCCGCACTGCAAAAAACAAAATGTTTTACACAGCCGGCAAGTATCGGCCGGCTGGTCGTGGTAATGGGAATGGACCTTTTAGTCTGGCAAAATTGCATTCATCTGTTTACGCTGATATTCGTACATCAATACCCTTCTGTGTTAAACATGTTGTTTCTCCCATTAATATACCACAGTTTCAAGACCATCATTAAGGCTGGTTGATGGTACCTTCATCCACTCTGATGTATTCAAAGGCTCTCACTTGAGCTCCCGCATTCGCAGTGAGAGGTTGTTTCACCCACCCACCAACCCAAAGACTATTCTTATCCATGTATTTTAACAACTCCTATCTTATCACATCATACACATGTATGCACTATGAATTGTTTTAACCGCCCAAATAAAGAAAATTTTACGGGCACTGTGTCTTTGTGAGTAATTAAGGCTGGTTGATAGCACCTTCATCCTATCTGAATTGATGCCAAGCTCCGTATACCTTCTTTTCTTTTCTTTAAAAATGATAGCAGCAACAGTTTTGCTTTTGGGCGCAGTACGTAGTTGAAAATTCTATGTTCTCTATAATGTATTTATACCACTCTTAGGAGGTTGTTTTTGTGGGACGCCTTACTCCTATTCTTAGCAAGGTCACTTACAAACAAAGCACGTTCCTGTATAAGTAAAACAGTGACATGTGATGCAGAGGAAAGTACTGAAAGACTAGCGACTTTCCAAATCGATCTCCAGAGTTCAAGACCACAAGAAGCTCTTTCACATGCATACCAAACTATTTTGGATGTTTTTCCGAAAGGATCTCATAGGGATAAAGGACCGATTGGGTTATCTAAGATTATAGGGCCATGATTTTCATTACCACATGGGTCATATTACACATTAGAACAAAATTGGCCACGTCCTACTAACATAATCGAAAACATGGATAGCTTATTACCCTAGATTCTGGAAGATAAATCATCCATATTGATGCGAAAATGCCAGATTCTATATTATTCTTGGCGAAATTGGAGGAAACCTCTGGAGCAAAGTTGTATGAAGGGGACACATTCAAAATCAGGGAAACCAAAAATGCTTTATGGTGGAACGCAATTAAAGTAGTAGGAAATGCATGAAAGGCATTTTAAATGGTGGTGAAAGCTTATAAAGTAAAGAAAGCAATTCCCATTGCACACGGAATGCAACCATATGAATACTTGAAATTCATCAAATTTGAAGTATTATATGCATCATATATATGCAACGCAGGCATGACTGGCCCTACATGAGCGGGTGAATAACCTTATACCATCTGTAGGCGGCAAGCAAAGCTTCTCCGTCGCGTGCCATGATAACAGGCTATATTTTAGTTCACCATATGTCTGAGATACATCTATTGTTTGCTAGGTTGCCTATTTTTATTTCCATTTCCCTGGGAATATTAAAAACAACTGGCTTTATTGGGCAATGTTGCTGTAAGCCGGCTTGAATTTCTCAAGCACTTAAAATACTGCTAATGAAATTCAAGCTAACACTGCGACAGTGTTTAATAATTCTGAGATGCTGAACCTATTTTAGACTGGGTTCATGGCGGTATTTGGTTCGAAAACACTATGGAAACCATTATCACGATATGTTTGACTGCAAACCCAATTTATTGCACACTCGGTATACAGAGTATTTCAAACACAGCGTTGTGTCATTGTGCTACGAATCGTTCTCTACAATAGATGTGAACTTGCATGAAGCGGGAGTAAGCGTTTTTTATGATATGGCAATGAAATTCAACAATCCTGTTGAATCCTCTCTTGAAAGATCTCTTGGGTAGCTATGGCAACAAGTGCACATTCTCTTTCTGATCTGGAAAACGGGATAACCCACATAGGAACAGCAATTGTCACTTGGTGCCAATGCTGAAGCAGAAGGCAAAACAAATATTACAATGCCAAACATTGGCTCCGACACGACAATGTACCATCAAGTTGCGAGGCGCTTTGTTGGTGATTTCCATGGCCTAGAATTATATAGGCTGTGTTGCATGGTTTCTAAAATGAAGGATCAGAATACAGTAACGAACAAAGAAGCCTTCTGCTCCTTAACATGAAGTGTTGTTCGTTTCTGATGTGCTTAAAACCTATGCATCATTAAAGAGATTATACAGTAGCATGCCTTATATTCTAAAAGCAGTTAACCTATCATGCATTTAGTTCAAACTCAAACTAACCGGAAATTAAGCTCTTAGCACGTACCTATGGAATGTTGTGCTATTTATTCACAAAGAAGTTGATGTCGCTCTACAAACTCAATTCAATTTTCTAGGACTAATGTTTCAAAGTAAACCCAAGCGAGCTAACAACTACGATGATCATGGAGGAGTAAAATACAATGAAGTACGTGTCTTACTCTATACCAAGCATTAAACTAAAATGTCTCCAGCTCAATATGAAATTAAAATTCCATAAAATTCATGCTAGCAAATCCTCGTGGGATCTTAAAAGATGGGGCTTGATAAAAAGCCTTATCTTATCTATTTCTTAAAACAAAAATGCACGCTATATAGAGCAGTGACACGCGATACCATATTATCTCATCTAGGTACTTTCATAGATATTTGACTGCATGCCATTATGATAACATTGCGCTCACGGATCGATACCAGAACACCTCAAATCCAATGAAATCAAACACCATGCAGATCGTCAATTGAAAAATGGTATCTTGGCGCCATACTCTTCACACAAAAGGGTTATTTTCATGCAGTGCTTTGACAGGGGATATGGTCAAAGGTCTAACCTGTATAGTACTGGTCTTCCTCTGATGTGTCAACATCTTTTACTGACGGAGAATACTGAAAGTGTGAGCACCAATTGAGTACACAGATAGTAGCACAAACAATACTGTAGGCAATATACATGGAACAAGTTTCTTGGGATTTGTTACTGATGCAAACACACATTACTTATGGCATATCACATGATTAAGGATCGTATCAGTTACCAAAGATCTCAAATACGAGGAAGGTCTTCGTATAAGTATACGTGTTGGTTTTTGTGAAAGATATTTATAAGATTTCAGGCATCAGTAAATAATCCCTTTAATAATGAATTATCATCCTCATCAATATAATATGTTTTGTGATATTCTATCAACATTATACTGTAACAGGTAACTGTTGATAGACCATTTAGAATAATGCGTGGAGTTAGTGAGATGTATATTGTTGAGGATGAGAATTCATATTGATAATAAGTGTCAAACAATATCCAATACATCGATTCACATATGGAACAACACGAATAGCAATGGTAAAGAATCACAGACATCAGCAAACAATGTTTACAAAGTAAGGCTGTTTATGACAATTAGTGTATGGTATTAGAAATCAGAAAACATTTCTAACACAAACAGAGCCCAAGTGTAGGTTTTATTGATAAATGCATAGCTATAATCCATTTAGAATGTAATTGAATATCTAAAGATTAATGATATATAAAATGTAAAAAATATATACAATATATATTATGCTATAATGTGCTGTATTGATATATTGGTATACCTAATAATAATATTATAATTTATTATACACGCATTGCTCTGACAAACAACGTATCTAGAGTGGTTCAGCATAGTGCGTATTTCACTAGTGATTTACGTGGGGTTGTCATGGCAACCAATGTGCTTTTTTTTGCTAAGATTACCGGTAATATTCAAATTCATGATTCGATTTTTTTTCTATTTTCATGATTAAAAGCATGTACAATAAATCTGTTAACTAATTCGTTGGGTTCAGTCGCTTAGAATATTGCACTCATTGCTACGCAACTTGCGTAATATTCACGCCCCTTCAACCAAACGTTAGTTAACCTGTATTTAATATGCCTTTGGCATGTAAAAGATTAAAGGGTGCCTTTGATGACAGGCAATCATCCTAAAGAATACATCGAAAATAACATATTTCAGGTCTTATTCTGCCAATACCAGCAGTAACGTAAACGCAACTTGAACAGATATTAATGCATAAATAGATCATTTACAAACCAAACATTCATCGATGCCAAACCGAAGTGTTAAGAGTTGGATCCATGCCCACTTGATCGTGTAGTTGAGTCGAGTAATCAATTATTCTACATTGATGGGGATATATTACGCAGCTAGTCCACACAAACAAAGACTAACTCGAATGCAACATCAAACAACTGCTACATGATTGAGTAATACTAATATTTGTAGCGACGTGCCTTATTCCTAATTACTTCCTATGTATGTTCACGACGGTTCTTAATCTCAGCTCTACGCAATACTCTCTTCTATTCTGTCCTCGCTCCATCCGTCCGATATCTAGCTAACCCTTTTCTCATCCAGCAAATTCCTGCACACAATATCTTTCCCTCCTTCTTTCTCTTTCCGAATATTTCTTTATAATTACCATCATTTGTCAATATACAGAAACGCAGCAGGTTATTGCGAATACCAACATTTCATAATGGGCAGACATTATAATCTGGAATTCCATGAACAATTCCATGAATTAAAGTTCTACTTCTAATAAGAATATAACTTCAATCAATCATATGAACATCTTCAGGAATCTAGAGTAGTGTTCAGGGACGAAGGATCTGACAGTTAGACTCTGCCAAACCCTGTAATTAACCCTTTAATGTCGAAATTTAGAATTATCAACATTCCATTAAATCCGTTAAGGGTGATATATAGTAGCTTTCTTTTAAAAGTATTTATGTATGTGTAGTAAACCGTGTCTACAATGTCGAAGCTGCGCCCAGCCTGTTAGAGTGAACTGAGAGGCATTTGATTATGGGCCTAAATTAGGTTAGAGGTTTGGATTAAGCCAAAGTGTTCACGACAGCACTCCATCCTATCCATCTAGCCTGCACTCTGATTAAATATGCGTAATTGCATTGGGATCCTGGAACTTGGTTTGCTGACGATTGGCTTGGGAATATAGTGAAACCCTTTGAAGGTATCGCTTTAGTTTAATGCCGTAAAATAAGACTACTGATAGGCATTTGATTCTTGTTATAGAGCAATTAAATTCTTAATCAGTTGATTAAATGAATATAAGAGCATTTTTATTTAAAGACTTATATTTAAACGGAATTTAAACGCAAAAAAAGTTCTACATGTTTATCTATAAAGGAATGTATCAGATATTGACACGGAAGCTGCCATTAACTCTGCGACTGCCCCATTGCCTTCAATACTGAAATGTGTTTATAGAACTAGAAGTCCTTAACTACTGAACAGACAAATGTTATGCATCCAATGGAGGTCTTATGATAATTTCGTGCATACAGCCACATTCATGTCCCTTTGATTACGATGGATTGCCAAAATGTTTTTACTTTTGATTTCTTAATTCAAATTATGTGTTGTTCTGGTGAGCAGGTTTTTACGATTTCTCAGGCGATTCTAGAATTTTGAAAAGTGGTAGGGAATGTGTTTTCTCCTTACCATGATTCAAGCTCAGGAATTGCTAAGCTATCAATGACCGGCATTAATGGACTACTGATTTGTCTCGGTAGTATGTACCAAATAGTGCACAGGGAGGCCCGACATAGAAGTTACTAATCCTTTTAGAATCTGTCTAAGGTGGTTATAAGCCCAAGACAATTCATGACAGTGACTAAAATTAAGAACACGCATATTGAGTATCATTGCATATCTGCTTGTATACTTGGGTACTTGGGTAAATGTAAGTATACATTATACAACGTCATGCATATTCATTATATGAATACATGACCGTATACGTGTGTTCATGGACGTGTGCTCATGCATGCCAGTACAAATGGTCTTACTCTTAGATATAACCCAGTCCATCTAGTAATACACCACAAGACGGCCAGGCAATAATACACCATTGGAATCCAGGTACAAACAGAGACAATAACCTGAACTGTACACAAACCCTCAACAAACCATTCTCAAAGTCATCCTCATCAGCAAATATCGATAACAAATATTGTGATAACATCCGTTATGCATAATTCATCCCACCAACTCTGCCCAGCTTATCTAATAAAGGCTTAATAATCACATTGGCTGAAGCAGGCCGAATATTTGTGGATGTATCGCCGAATATTCAGCGAAGAAAGCAGTCTGGAATGGACAGGAGTTATGCAAGATTGCCCCTGTGTGATGAAGCTCCAATGTGGTAATCCATGATACAATCTACCACTCAGACATAAGTATATTTGGCATTAATCGCCCGTCTGGAGCGATCTGTCATGGTAAACAGTTTACTTTAACGTAACCATGAACATTTTACTACCCCAAAAAATGCTCCAGATTCTTTGTTATCTCGTGTAGCTCTAGAGGCAAAGTAGTGTACTTCGATGTCTAATCAGGGTTCAAAACATGATCTTTCACTACAGAGAGATAGACCACTACATATGATCATACCGTATTAAAGCATTGGGGGGAAACTTATGAATAAAAAATCTAAGGTACTGTTACAGGATATTATTACATGCTAATGATGGTCCCTGCATGTAATCCCAGATATCATGTTCACGAATGCCTCCAGGCCATGTCAGGCCATTAACCTTTAGATTGTTATTGGTGCTACCTTATCAGTCTTTCATTTATGCATCAGTGCACTGGAATTATGGTGACATACTGGACTATCCGCCAGTACTTATTCCGCATATTTGCACTGACTCTGGTTCATTAGGTCTGAGTGTTTAACCATTTCTTGTTACGCTTAGGGTCAGGGGCGTGCCACCTCAGCTGCCCTATAAGGCTGATACTTATTACACTTTGTTAGTCTTCATGTAACGAATAGTTAATGCATGACCTGTGATGTAAAGGGGTGGTGCTGAGCGTTGATCTATTCGGGATATTATACTACCTTATCCTTGCAAGTGTATAAAGGGTGGGTGGCAGCCTTGTGGATACCAATATCCTTACCAAGGTCTTGATGCCAGAAATATCCCGCAACAAAAATAACTATGCTCATGTCTTACTTTGATAAAAAGTAAACATACCTAAAGCACTAAGTCGTATATTGGTGCTACCCCAGGCTTCAATACCGGTCATCGGTGATTAACTATAGCATAAAATGAGGATAAAGTAGTCGTGACACACTGAAGACATGAGTCTGCTGTGAAATATTTTAAGATACTTTGGAGACAGTGTGTCCCTCATACTGAGACCGACTGAGACATTGTATTGACTGTTAATAGCATGTCAACGATGGCGATTCATAGACAAGGTAAAAGCGAATGGCTGACATACACTCCATACACAAAGCTGCCTGAAATCAATGCACTTATTCAAAATTGATTCTGAGGTAGTGAGCTCATTTTGCGAAGTTACAATCTTCAATATAACTTCCCCCCACCCCCGCCCCAACGCCCATGTCAAAGATTATCACCTAGCTCAGACACCATCTATTACCAATCTCAGATTCTCCCCAACTTGACATTTATCTGGGATGCCATGGAGGAGGTAGGATCTAATGGGGGATGAAAGCAGCCCTTGAACCTTAACCCTTTGCAATCCCGGTGGAGGGCTTAACCCTTTTTGATTTACCACAGACTGATGGTATTGATCGCTCCCTGCCAAGATGTCCCCTTGTACCTGCTCCTTTGGACCAGGCCTTTACGTCGCCTTTCCCTTGGGCACCCCCCAGATGGCTGATTTGATCGGTTTTATGGATTGCCTGTAAACGGTCGATGTCTTTCAAATGTATCTTGTTGACATTTCTAATGATAGATTCTGAGAAGAAACATTTCCACATTTATATCCGGGCCAGAGCCCGTCTAATGTATTTTTCAGAAGTGCATTGATCAACCTGTCCTCGATTTAATTCCCAGAAGGGTACATGTGTGTACATGATCGCAACTTCTGTAAATTAAATTTCTCCCAGTGCAATTATATAAATACATTACTTGAGAAGCACATAACTCATACATCCCCCTTTACGGAGCAGCAGCAGGGGTTTGTACTGATTCTAATAGAAATAATTATATTCAGTCTGTGTGAAAATAAAACCGATCAAACATCAACACTGGGTTTATTTCCATCCCAATAAGAACATCACTTATAAACCCAAACCGACATCCTTAGTATAATACGATCCCCCCTCACCTTCGTTCAAGATCTTATATTCAGTCTGGGAAATATTACTGAAAATGTTTAATAATGTATTATTCTAAACCTAGCTATGCAGCCCCACTTAGATTAAGCCTACACTTAGATTGAGAATACCTAAATAGAACCCGATATATGTTGTTGTTGTTTCTACTGTACAAAACACATATATAGCGGACACAGGAGGGCGAAATAATGCAGTTCCTGGAGTGATCTAAATTGCTGGCGAGCTAGAATCTCTCATGCAAACATCCCAGTCAGGGCCACTTTTTTCCCCTCACGTCATCGCTGGGTATGGGATGTTCACTTCTTTATAGAAACAAACACTCTGGATATAATCTTCCCATCACATGTTTGCACTCAATCAGTTCACGAATTGTTTACGCCAATGTTAATGCCAAAAATATCAACAGAACTGGTTCATTCTATGTGGAGGAACATTTATAGACCGTTTCCACCCACAATAGTGTCCCCCTTGGGTTTTAACGCCTATTGTTCAATTAGTGCGTACTGTCCAGTTCTCGTGCACTGTGAGGTAATTTGCCATGGTTACAGGACAGGTCAAACTTGCTGTGCCCTCCCCCTTCCCCACATCTATCACTTTTAAGCACCAGTAATCTCATCCATTGAGTTTGTTCTTAATGGAAAGCAATCGAAGGCCAAAGCGGGTCTATCTACTTTACCAGTCATGACCTCCTCCAGTGCTTCAACTATATCTGTGTCATCGACAGCAACATGATTAATCACCTGGCCCTTTAAATCCTCTAGCGTCTTAATAAGACTCATCAACGCGCGGTATTTCTACCCACTTTTACGCGCAATCGATAACCTAAGTCTTTAAAAATACATTATCTCAACAATGATAATCAGACCACCCTTCAGACCCCATACAAAAGCTAAAAGAGTTTCCGTATTAAAGGATAACAGCTACATCCTCGCCGCATTTCGGATGGGTTTTCCCATTGACCATTCTCCTCGTTCCCATATGAAAACGGTCGGGACAGAATATTAAAGAATTCCATCCGACCTTGTTGGACTTCCAGCTTGATACCACATGGTTACATTAGCTTCATTTCTATTCCAACGGGGAGATATATATCTGTGTCAAGGGCGTTACATAAACTTCTCTTTGCCCTTCCCTGGAGTCACCCTTCAAGAGTCGGTCCAGTACACAAACCCTCTTCTAAAGATAGGTGGACGTGATGTGGATGTTAATGGCACCTTGTAAATGCAACTTCTACTACAAAGGTCTTTTATTCGATCCTGATGAAACGGGGTTTCTACTATTCTATAAGACCACTCGTGGATTTGCTTCTGGGCAGGCTTGAAATCACTATTGTGACTAGAAGGATGTTCCTTAGAATGTGTTATTTAAACATTCTTCCTCCCTACAGGATGCAATCTTCAGGAGAATATATTTACATGGAATGGAAGGGCTAAAATGGTTTCACAGGAGAGATTTTTGTGCGTTCAATTATAGACATAATATGTCAAATGAGGTGAGAAATGACAAATGGTTAAGACGGCGGTTATAAATAGATAAAGACAATCGCAGTGAATCATCTAGGCATGGTAATTAATTAAGGTTATTTATAGCTTAATTAATTATCTAGTTCTCACACTAGGCTGGACTGGAATGGCTGGACTTTAATGGCTAGACTTCATAACTAATCAAAATCTGCATCAACGGCAGATATCTAGTACTCAATAGTCTTTGTTGAGTCAGTGACAATTTGGGTGGTCAGTGATATTCAGGTATATTCCAACGACGCCTAGATCTCTGCAGACTCTAACTGCTTTTGAGCTTAAGTAAATTCTCCATCTATATAAGGGTCAGATTTTCAGAAAATGTACAATTCAACTTCGCCAATCTTCTCAAATAACCCAAATTTTAGACGAAAATAAAGTTCCAAACATAGTTCAACCTAGCCAAACAGATTGCTAGAATCAATGCAATGCCGAATATTCTCAAATTTACCTAGTATTGACAAAATTGCAGCCTAATTTTGAAGAACTTACTAAATGTGTACATTCTCTGAAAATCTTACCCATAACATGCAACGTCAGTAACCTTGGGTTAAAGTCTGCTTCGGTCCCTTTTAAGGCTTATTAAATGAGCGCTTCAAGAGGAATTCGCACCTGTATCTTCCTCCCTATATACAGACTACTATTATATATGAATATAATCTACTGACTGCTGTCTGGGAACGCTGGAAAAAGAGAGTGTGCACATCCACATAGACCACCAACACCCACGATATTACAGGTAAGTATTATGCACCTACCTATCCCATTTACCTTAAGATCAGACATCCTCATTTCACTAACAGCGTTACCTAAATATTCACTACCTGTTATTGCATAAACACAATGCCACAGCTCCCTATAGATGTGTTGTACATACATTTAGTGATTATAATAACATCAACGTGAGCTTTATGTGCAAGTAAAGACAACACAGAATCAGTTGATGTGTTTTGTACCCACTTCTAGATTTGATATTTTGGAAACATAAGGCTGAAATTCGTTGAGAAGTAATTGACAAGTTTTCAATGTGATGTAACATTTTCCTTCAAATGCAGCGTTTCAAGAATCATCCCTTATTGTAGGAAGAAGACTCCATCCATGCACTTAAGCTTCAATAGCTCAAGAACTATTTCTTCTTGAGGAGGGAAGGTAGAAGTCTGAAGTCATATTTTATCTTGTCGGTCACTTCATAATTTGCAGACATGTCTATGTCCGCAAGGCTGACAATGCAACCATTCACGTCGTCCTGCTCATCCCTCGTCAATCTGCCAATAAGGCCATGTGGGATGTGTTATGAGAGGAGGACATATTGGTCTCGCCTTGTCAGAGAACTCACGGGCTTGAATGTATGGGCAATGTTCCACCGCCCAGGGCTGCTCCCATAACGAGAAGCTCACGCAGAGCAGATGAGCCATAAAGGGAGCAATCACATGTTCCATGGCTAAAAGGACCGCCGGACATGGCCTGCCTTCAGGGTATTGAAGCCTAGAGCAATTGGTGATGATATTTCGAGGGAGAGAAAAAGTATGAAGTAACATTTGTTTATATTATGAATAACGTGGTCATGAAGTAATAACCCTGAACATTGACTCTGCCGTCACGAATCGGTACACAAGCTGGTGTCAATATGAACATGACTTCTGTTTTCAGTGAGGCTGTCCACTGCTTTCTGTCATGGTTATCATAGGACCTATGATAGGTTATTGGTTGGGTTCGTTAGAAATGTTCCACTGAGAATCAGTCAATCCTGGGACTCAATAAGTATCATACAATAACAATAACAGCCTGCTGTAGTGTCTGCCTATAGTCATGCTATAATTAACATACTCCAGTGTCTTAAGAGATAAGAGGATCTGATAGAATATATTATTGGCAGTTTTAGGCACGTATAAATTACACTGTTAATTTGGGCATGGATAATCTTTCTGTCTAAAAGTAAAAGGCGTGTCCTTGCCAGTGTGGATCGTTATAATTTCTCACCATTGGAAGTGACTAAATTAACAAAGTACTTCATTAGCAAGGGTGTAGTAGTAATATATGGGGTCCATCGATAAAACGTTGCCACCACCATTCTAGTCTCTGGTGCAGCTTTAGACTTTCATAATACGAAGGATGGGTCGAACTTTAAGGAGCGTCGCTGTCTCCATCCTCATCCCATAAAAGCTTATATTGATTAGAAATTCCCAAACAATCCTCAATGGTGTAAAGCAAACTGGGGGTAATAATACTAGCGGCTTTCTCGCCTTCTGATGTGTTAAACCTCCCAACCAGTGAAAGACCAGGGAATATTAGTTGAGGCGCCGATAGAGTCAAGAACGAAAGAAGTAAAGGGTGATCTCCACTGGCTGCGGTAAGCTCTGCGGTAAGCTTGGCGATGGTGTTGTGATGGTGAGGAGTGGCGAGGACCTGCCTATATGGCCAGTGATCCATGGCAGGACCTCATCAGTCCTCTCCACCTACGGAACCAGCACAAACCATCGCAAGGCTTACCGCAGAGCTTACCGCAGCCAGTGGAGACCACCCTTAATGGATGAACGGTGTGCGATTGGAAATGATTAATCTCTTTGGCTAACCGTAATCGAAAAGCAAGGCTGATGTGACTTTAGACCAGAGCTGATCAGTAAGCATTATGCGCTAGAGATTTGGGTTGGGAAGGTCAGTGGTATCGAATAATGGACCTCCGAGAGCCCAAAGTATGGATGGCATGTATATATATTTCTCCCCACGGATGGGCATTTAGACGGATGATCGTATATAATCGTTTGGTTTACCAAGAACCTGATCTACGCGTCTCTTCTTTATCATGTTTTATGTGACGCATATTGCTGTCCCCGGATCATTTTCACAGGTGATTTCATTGGCTTTCTCGTGAACCGACTAATGGTATTTTTTAACCTGTGCCACCTCGGGTGACTCGGTTTGTTTTGTGTCTGCATGCCTACCAATGAGATTCAGACCACACCCATGCCATAATAATCATATTTGATTCAATTAATATTATATACAATAACTGATTATTCTCCTTCATTTTTTTACCTGTCGACTCATGGTAACAGATCTATGGATTCTATCACAAGTATGGACATTTATTCAGCTATTCAGCTATGTTAAACTCGCGTGGTGCAATGCCATCATTTCCTTATACTTCTCACTGGCATATGTGCATATATAAACATCCGTCGCCGGAGTGGAGATTTGTTAACACTTTGTAAGAATAACGTCTTCTCTTTACGTTCAGTATGGTTAGATTCTGTAGCATATAGCACAGATGATATATCTCAGAGAACTACACATGTATATTATATATACCAAGCATCCCCATAGTCATATTGCAAGAGGTTTGATCCGAGTGAGGGGAGAGCCATATGGAAGAGCTTAGCCTCATTAACTGGGAGAAGTTTGTAAGGAGACTGCTGAAGATTTCTCAGGCTTGCCTCCATGCTTGGCCTACAACAGTTCCTCCCTTCCATTGATTATAAAAAGGTTGAAGGAACAGCAGGTCTGACCCAGCTGGGGACACTTAAGGGGTCTTCAGTGCTCACACATTGACCATAGAACGCAGGGCCTTGCCAAGTTTCTGTCGTTCTAGTAAATAGGGACTAATACTGCGAGAAACCTGGCTCTAATGCCCTTCATGGTTCGGCTATGTGGCAATTGCCTCGGCATTTGTGTAAAGCTTTGCATGTATAAGAACAGCTCTTAAGTAGGGCCTATTTTAAACAGTGGTTACGAGAATTTTCACTTTAGGTACCGAAGGCCTCTGTCCCTCTTCATCTAAATGGCGATTAGCATAACATCATTTTTCATAAAGGGCACCTAGAAAAAAAGTTATAATTTTGCATGTGGTCTTGGAAGCGGGGATATTGATATCTTTGGCAAAGCCCTGGAGATCTAGATGCCTGTACACATATAGATTTATTTTGATCCTGATTCAGAATCTATTGTAACATATTTGGAGATGATATTCCCCGCGTCCTGAGCCAAAATCATTGGTTATCGTACGATGGCTTAAGATGCTAACCTGTCCAACCATGTCAAATCAATCATTATTGCATCCTCGTTACTCCTGCCTCTTGGAACACTCTCGGTCCGATGAATAATGCAAGAAGGCGATAGGTTTCGAGGGTTCTTCGACCTGCCAGGGCCACGTAAACCCTTGTTTGGAAGGTGATGGAAAGGGGTACTCAGGTTTGCACATCACACATAATCTAGAGAGAAGGTGAATCATTGAATGGGAAATCAATGCGAACCCTGTTTTACAGAAATCTTCTGTGTTTTGGGCCTTGCCTTTGGACCAGGTCAAAACAAGTGGAATAGAGAAATATTCATTGAACGATATTATTAGTATCAAGGGTATCTAGACACAGATTACTGATTATTATAAATATCAGAGGTTTTCCGAGGTCTTCTGGGGGGATTAAATATTGAAATTCATACCACCTGTTTCGCAGTGAATGGTATTACTTTTGGTGTAAATATTTCATAGGCATGTGTAGCCCTGACCTTTGTTTACCTATTCACGTGTTTCCAAACAAAGCTAATTCAAACTGCTGTGTTTTATCCCATAGAGAGCACCCGAGAATAATATGGTCACCATAGCTCTGCCCTATGCTTTCACATTTGAGGCAAGAAGTACTTAAGGAGATAAGAAAACCTGGTGAAATCCACCTTGATATTCACATGTATACAACACCATTAAACCCCTGTTGCCTATCAATAGAAAGGAGTTGGAATATAAAGAGTGTTGTAGTAGGAAGGATCACTTCCGGGTGGCAATTAACTTCAAGGCTCCAAATCCATTGATTCTTACGTTAACACGGGCAATGGTCATGAATTATGCATAATAGCAAAGATGAGCCAACCAATCGAGCAAGAAATGCCAGCAGTCGTCAGCTGGCACACATTTGGAAGCAACATCATGGTCAGATACGATGACATGTCTAATCCACAGCTACCAAAGCCCTTCATTACAATTTTAATACCAAACCACTGCACTTGCTGTTATTTATGAAAACCCAAAATGTAATCTGATATGTGATTCGTTTAATACACTCTCGTATATTTATCATTTGATTCACTGGAGAGTAATTTCATTTTCATTTATATTAGCCTCAAGACTAATTATCCAATTATGGTTGCAATATTGGGGCAAAGTGTGGTGAGGGATGATGTAGGATAATTCTCTTCAATAAATTACAGTGTTTTCCTGCTATTCTTCCCATTTACAGTTAGGTCCACAATTTCCTTGTGAGAGTACACATGCATTTAAAAAATCTCTCTCAAAGTGAGGATTCGAGAGAAACAAACCAATCGAGTTCCTCCTACTGACAGTAATCGCTACCAATCGTGTAATAATCCAAAGCCCTGTCTAGTTTGAAACAGTTTCTACCCATGGTATCATTAGTGCAGACCAAGGTTCTCCTCCCAGTATGAGCCAATTACTGGCGCAGGGAGCCAATTAATTTTAGATTCCACTAAGCTATATTATGACGAACAACTAATCCTATCCGTTTAGTGGATGTTCGGGAAAATGGAATTCCCAGATTTGCCTGAGCCTACCGTCAAGCTAACCATTGTCTGTTTGGCATTATTATTTCTAGCATAATACAACAGATAATAACGAAAATGGGGAAGAATGAAATTCCTGAGGGATGACACTTCTTTGAGATTTAGATACAAGGGATTATTATAGCTAATCAGAATCTAGCTTCCAGTCAGTCGGCTTATTTAAGTGGCTTAAACCGACATGAAAGCGCCAAGAGAAGGGAACACATTATATATTTTCCTAACATGGGGTATTTAAGCTAAAACCTTTTATTCAAGACAATAATGCCTGAGAACTATTTAATTACAGTCATTAACAGCAGCATAAGGGTTTTAAAAAGTTCCTGATTAGTCACCTTGTGAGGCATCAATGTCACGTCATAGTTGAAAGCAAGAGTAAAATCAACTGACTTTTAATCGTGTGTAAACATGTAACCGATTGCCAACACAGAAGAGCAATGTATCGCGTTATCGCGCTGATTTTGCCATTGAGTTTCCAGTTGCATGGACATTTAAGCGCAGTGGTGTGAGGAGTTGATATCAAATATGATCCTTGAGATTATGATTCACAAGGCTTCTCTATTTCCAGCCATCTTCGCAGCTCCAGCTGCCATAACAGTCTAGTCTCTGTGAATAGGCACCAAATATAGCCACCGAGTAATAAGCCAGAGACATGTATTTGAAGCTAATCACTGTGTTAAATACCTTCCTGATTCATGGCAAATTCTGCTTCGATGCCAAGGCAGCTCATCATGGTTTAGTGATGATACAAAATTATAGAGGGGAGGTGTGTAAGGGTGGATGGATAACACTGCCGAGAAAAATGCATTTGCCACTGCAATATTATAACAACTGATAACAGACGATATGGAAAATTTAATATCTTTCATTCTTCCTCACTGATGTGTGATAGGGCCTAGTCCATTAACCCCTTTTCAGAATATATAATATAAGAATTCAGATGGATATTTCTTAGAATGCTGATGAATCAGTTCTATTGGGCTTGTGGGGACGTTTATTTGAAGCTCAAATGTATGAGAAATAAAAGTATGACAAATAACTGATTCAAAAGTATGCCATAGAGCGAATTTTCTCTATCATGACTTTCTCTATCCTTGATATCTAAGACAATTTGTTCTCCTCACCAGCCCATTTAACCCTTTTCGGACTGGCAATGCAAATTTTGTTCATATATTATACACAATGTTTTAAGACTCCACCACACATTCAATTTCTTTTTAATTTTGCCAATAGCTACCTCAGACCTTATATTTCCAATAAAATTGTCAAAATTTGATCCTATAGCCAATCCGATTTTTATACTGATGAGAATAACCAATAACGTTGCATTGTGACATGTGTGGTTATGTCATAATGACATCGAGAGATCACATTATTTTACCTTATGATGTCATAATGGGTCTCAATTGACATGGCTGCATAGTATATCATATTTAATTAATCATGGAGTGTAGATTAAATGTCTGGTCATGTCATAATGACATGGATAGGTCACATGATTTTACCTGATGACGTCATAACAGGTGTTAATTGCCATGGGTACATATATATTATTACATGCACATTCCATATGAGAGGTGCAATAAGTGGAGTGCTATAAAAATATTCATATAGTACGCGTACTATATGAATTATTTCATCACCAAATCGGCCATCACACAACACACAAATTGTCACAATTGGATATTTTAATTCTTACTTTGAATCCCAATAGAACTCGAGAGAAAGGATGGATTTCCACAATCATTCTTTCAACAAATAGAGATGAACGTGCTCCGCAAGTTCTCTTAGGGCATGAAGTTGTAAAATAAATAATTTTGTGATTTTAGGGGTTAAAATACATAATTAGATACAAATTCATGGTAAATAATCGAAAAGTTGTTACATTGGCTTGTGCTTCATGGAACGATGACAATTAAATTAAATAAATTACATTACTTCAAAAAAGTGAGAAATTAGACCAAACCTTCATTTTGATCTTCAAAATGGTCCTCTTGACCTTGACCAATGAATGACATTAACAAGATATCTAATGAAAAGCTCTTGGAGCTCTATCATATGCTTAAATTGTGTACCCTTGGGCTAAATAGTTCAAAATATACAGGCTTGTATATATACCGAAACTGGGGTTTCACATATCAGTTCTAAGGCATAGAGGCACTCAACCGCGAAATTTGTTCTCTGCGAAAATGCTCTACCGCGAAAAATTAGGCCGCAAAAGTTCAGTTTCAAATATAGATTTGAAAAACCTTTTGGGTAGAGTGAAAAGTACGCTTTGGTTACCATAGCAACGTACATTCCAGTGACACTGGGCACGGGTTATTTTTCTTTCCCTCAATGCCAATTATTAATTTCACGCAGTAGGTGATTATTTTCCTCAATTGCCTTGTTTCCATGAGAGAAAATGAGTTTTCACATTCCACAATTTTGCTGTATTTGTGTTTCAAGGTCATATTTGGTGACATCCACCTTAGTCAAGGTCATTGACTTAGAAACTATAGATAGCCTTCATATGTACCACCAATGAATACCAAGTTTGGTCACATTCCTGTTAAAAGTGTAGTAATGGAACTCTAAAAACTTACTTTTTGCTAAAATACAAAAAATATCAACAGTAACCTTAGAAACGGCCTGTTTGGGAATGTTTGCCGCCTTTTCAACTGTTTTTCTCTTCAGATTCAGAAAGTTCGAGACATTTTACTCATAATATTTCAGATTTAGCTTGTTGTCAAGATTTCCTAAAGTCAGCTTCTGGCCGCTGGACTATGGGCAGTCAGTAATCATGAGGATTTTCTCATAGGCCCAGAGGGGTCGTTCTTCGACCCAACCTCAAAGAGGGTTTATTCTTTCTTTACCAAACATTGATAATTCTAGTTTAAGTATGAAATGGATGCCTGGGGTATTGGTTAGTCCATCCTATGTATTTATTTCTAAAATTATGTAGTATAATGTGATTTTGAAACACCTTTTGAATCATCTTTCTGTTGCAGCAAGCAGACGGCGGTGATGGTCATGTGACCTAAAATATATAGCTCGTTGTCAATGGCAACGCTAGTTACGCTACGTGAAGGAGCCATAATTCCCACACATCTCATTGTCCTTACTTATTTAATTTGAAATCAAAATATAATGCTGGTAAAAAAAGTATCTTGCATGGGTCGAAAACGACCCCTCTGGGCACATTATGGGTTAACGGTTAAAGATCCCGATAATATTGAATATATAATATGAATGTATCCTCCAAACATTGTTTAATATTGTTTTGATTAGCGATGTATAAATAGCTCCTGATTTAAAGCTTCAAGATCGTTATAAAGCCGACTTAACACGGCTACAGCCTATAGGTGCTAATGGCAATGTTACATGATGCGCTTTACATTAGTGAATTCATAATCCAGCCTGAGAACCTATGGAACAGGACTCAATTGGAAGTTTTTATTTATACCATTCTCTTCTCTCTTATTGGATTCATGGGATAGATTCTCTCCTTCAATTTGACTTGAGCAGAATTATTAGAGACTAATGGAGGTGGGCGAAAATCTCAATATCATCAAACATATTTTCCTTCATTAAATTCATATCACACAGTAACTGTTATTAGTAGTGTTAATTACGTTTAAGTTCGGGTTTTGATATAATATATATAAGCTATTATCTAGATAATATAATATAAGCATTTATGTAAACTTATGTATTATTCAAGATAAATACAGCCAATCCATAGTCCGCGATTCTTAATCAAATTACGAGTATTGTGTACACTACAAGACATAGAAGTTGTGAATAATTGAACAGGATATAATCTATTTAGGGATATGTTGTAGGGTTAGGAAGTACTGTGTTGCCCTCCTTAAAGGGTCAAACAAACTATGCCAACGTAGATGCGCTAAAGGCGTTAGATTAGATTTTCTCCTGAAAGCATCGAGCGCAATACTCGTACACGCGTTATCAGGTGTACTTTATTTCTCTGAAAGCAATGGACGGCAAGGGGGATTCAGGCAAGCGTAAACATGCAATCCCTCGCACTGGGCAATCCCAATGAAGGCAAATAATTTAGAGACATTTAAATTTAATCAGATTTCCTCTAATCAATGTTTTACACAGTTTTTTGCTCATCGGGGTCTGCGGTGAACTAAATCGAATTGGGAGCGTTCAACGAGGTCGAATAAAAGAGAGGGGTGGAGGAGAGAAAGGGCATATTGCGTGGTATAGGGCGATGTCAATGAAAGGCGACTTGTGAAGGACGGTTGATGAATGTAAAAGGAAGGGCGACTCTGACAACCAATAATAGAAAGGTTTCTATCGGGAAATCAGAGGTTACAATATAAATGCCAAGACATGGGTTCACTGAGACCGATATTAAGTGCAGGAGAAAGGCAAGAATGGTGTCGTCTGAAAAAATGCCATCGGCCTAAATACGCAGGGTCAACATTATATTAGTGCTGATCTTTATTCTTTACTCAAGAATATGGCAGATTGAATGACTCAGTCAATGCCCAAAGATGAGAGAGTCCCTTCAAACGGAGGGAAAGCCTCTCGCCTCAAACCGCAAAGTGCCATTATAATTCCATTAAGACCGCAAAATCTCATTATAATTATATTAGAACGCCTAGTCCTAGGCCAGGAAACCGATTAGCGAAGTAGGCGTCCAGTCATTGACATACCATTCGTATCTGATTTGAGGATTTGGACTGGACATGAATGAGGATTGAAATATCCCCAAGGCACCTGGATATGATTGAACTGAAAGTTCCTTAAATGAATAATACACTACATAGTCAGATAATTCTCATAAATGATTATATAAACTTAACTCTATGGTGACTGGTTTTACTAGAATATTTCTTATTCTGAAGGCACAACTACGCAGTACACATCTAAAGTGTAGGAATTATAACTTCTCCGCTCACAACGTTAAGCAATAAAACCCGACTCGATCGTTGAACAAAGAAGAGTCCAGTGTTATTCTTGATGATTATACCACAATTACTATATTAAAGGCTGCTAAGGAACATAAAATAGGTGGCAGAACGCAGAAGGTAATCAGGAGAAACAGCATCCGACAGGTCGTACGCCCAGCTAAGCCGGAGGGAGTATTTAGAGATTGTTATGGATAGCATACGAAAGTGGCTAATGAATATATAAGAGAGATAACAAAGAATAAATTGATAAGAGCCCTATCCGCTGTATGCTGACATAAATATAGTGTAGGGGCGAGATACAAATGAAAGGGACGGCAGGGATAATAAGAGGACGAGAAACATGAGGTGATGAAAAAGCATGATGGCAAAACCAGGCCTAGATCAAATAACCGCACCTCAGGACCGATGAAAAATGAGAGACTACTGACGTAAAGAATAAAGCCAGCAGAAGAGGTGGAAGGAAGGAAAGGAGAGGATGAGGAGACAGAAGTGGAAATCGGGGAGGCGTAAAGATAAGATATTCAATACGTGCATATATATCCTGATATGAGTTCTTACAGGCAGGTGGATGATGCAGATCTATGTATGTATACATACAAGTTGTACCTGAAGGGGTCGGAAATACTATCTCTTAACAAAATGAAGATTAAGTAGGGACAAGCTGTAGAAACAGCGATAGCCATAAGCTATGATTAACAGTGTGGAAAAGGGGTAATGGCGATGTAACAGGGAATGGGCATTCGACAGCAGATCATGAATGAAAAATGCATTCAATCGAGTTCAGGTGTGAGCAAGGGATATGCTCGCGTGGGACAGGAGAAAGCAGGGATGAAAGGTCTGGAAAGGGAAGAGCATCACAAGTGGGAAGGGGTAATGGAATTCAGTACAAGAGGTGGTGTTGATGGTGATGAAGGAGAGAGGGAGAGGTAGAAGGTGAGTGTCGACACAGGAGTCGGGCATGAAAGCATCCAGGGTTGTGTGTACGCCGCCTCGGCGAAAGTGCCTGGTACATCCAGCCTCCCTCATAATCGCCTCGCATAAACACTCTCACTAAAACAGGCTCTTCAATCCCAATAAGCTTCCCTCCTATTTGAAATCTTGACACAGACACTAAGGGATCTAGACAGAGAGAAGGTTTGATCTCGTATAGGGACCTATGGAAGCCTTAACATCGCAATCCACCTCGGCTCCCCGCAACGACCACAATCGCCACCCCTTACTCCTCCTCTTTCTCCTCTCCCGTCGCCAACCTATCATCAATCCAGTGCTAGTCCATCCTTCCTTCCTTCCAACCAACTAACAACCCTCCCTTTCAGACTGGCTAACAATACGCAGGCATAGGCAATAGGAATACATGCAATTCAGTATTTCATATTATATCCAAACACCCTCCTTCCCCACTGGATTGAATGACAATCTAGGAGAAAGGGGGTGGACAAAATGTGATATCAGATAGGCAGCCCTTATCGACCGTCGCTCACTAGGCGCCGACAGACAGAACCTAGCTGTAATATCGTTACCAACAAACCCCACGGGTCGCTACATAATTCACAGAAGCAAACCTCAGCAGGAAACAACAGCAAGCACTGAATATGACCTAGCGTAACTGAAAGATCCACCTATATTACTAATTAACACATGGAAATAAAGAGAAGAATGTGGTTTATTATGTCTCGATGGCCTTACCTTTAGGTGAACATCATGTTGGGGGGATTCTCCATTGTTGGGTCAGTATGTGGTGACATGGAAATTTCTGCAGCAGTTTGGTTTGGGCGGTGGCGGTGAACGTGCATCTTAGCAAGGATATGCTGATGAGCCCCACATGTGAAGTAGTACTGCTGTTGGCGCGACAACGCGAGGAGACGGTTGGCAGTTACACGCTGCCATCTTGGTTCAAGAGGAAGGATAGCGTTGACACCATGGAGGGAAAAGCACTGAGATGTATGTATGTATAGCCTACTGGAGCATCGTCACCACCACCGCCTCTAACCCTGGAGCTTCTTTTCCTATCCTACTCTGTGCACAGTCTCTTGCCGACGCAGAGATTAGATGATATCGTCCTCATCTAGATCGGATTCCCCGGTGTCCTGTTCCAGAGGCACAGGGTCTTCGTAGCTCATTTTGTAGCCTACTCCAGGCCCTGTAATTCAGGGGAGTCCGCTAATGATAAATATGATGCCAATTCTTATGTATATATACTAGCAGGGTTTTTATATACAAACGGCCCACCCCTTCTCTAACTCCTACTCCTCCTGGGCACAACGGTAGAGTGATGGAGGTAGACGGGCCCACTGAAGAAGTGTGCCTGCGACAAATGTCTCTCTCAGTGTGCTGCATGAATTCTAGACTACTCGTGCCCCGCCACACTGGTTGATGCTGGTGGTGGTGGCCCTGGCCACGATGGTGATGCTGGAGGAAGAGGTAGGAGGAAGGAGCCAGTGGTGGAACCAGTCCCGCCTGGATGTACACTAGGTGGTGGAGGAGGTGGTGGTGGTGGTGGCGGTGGTGGCGAAGGCGGTGCCTGCCTACTGGATATATACCGTATACTAGAACAGAGAGAGCTGAAGAGATGTCTATCTCAGCAGCAGCAACGTTGCCATTCCCTACTCTCTTTGTTCGTTTATCCCTTCTTAGTCTCTTTCCCTTCCTCTCCTCAATTTTCGATATCTTACCCGCCGGGGCATCATCAAGAATTCGATGAGCGTGTATCCTCTTCGTTGCCGTTGCTCAGTTTCAATTGTTAATGCAGAGGGACAGGAATCGTGACTTTAAAATGGGAACATAATATTTCCAGCCATATTCTTCCTGGTGACTCACAAAAGTTTAAAACATTTTAGAAGCCACCGTATAAGCCCGGAATAAAGTGAAGAATTTGCCTGTTATTTATAAAAAGATAAATAAAAGTAATACAAATTTAAATAAAAAATTGTTATCGTATCAGATGAAACTTTGAATTTTGAGAGTACTAACAATCCCTCTGAACATTGTATTACACATTTTTGGTGGTTGAATAAAATAAATTATCAATAAATCCTGACAAAACCTGCATAAACCTATTTCGAGATGATAATTAAGTCTCTTAGCCTTATAATTGTTGTAAATGCTAGAATAGGAAACTTCTGTGGGAATTCCTACACTTTTTTCAATGGGTACGAATAAAAGTGCATTGTGCATATCATAGGCTATACCTCCCAGTGGGTAATGGCACGTAGAAAGCAATTTTTCCGCCTTCCTAGCTGCAGGTGAAGGAATATCCACACAAAAACTTCCTTGCCTTATCTTACACAAGAGGCCAATGCTACTGTCCAGCCGCATACATGTGCATGACGAGGCATCATAAATACACAGAGCATGATGGAATGAGACAGGTGGAGGTTGCGTCAGAGTGTACGATCTCTTGTAATATGTTGTAGCAATAAGGGTCAGAATAAGAAGCTCTTAGTGGTTACGTATGGGGAACAGGATGTCGGAGTGATCTATTGGGGATTTTACAGTGGTTGTACCAGAAGGCCTTTGGGGGTACATATAACACTACTGGTGGGAGATAAACGTACGGCTGATGGGACAACAAGGGCAGAATTGGGGTTACTCTGGGAAAGGAGAAGACGGGTTACTGGGGTAGGCGTTGGAAACACGCCAAGTATCGGTTTGCTGAATGAATTAGAGGTCATATCATTTGTAAGGATTAGGGCAGTCCCTCATTATTGCTGAAGACCCTTGAGTAAAGTGGGTCCTGTGGATTGAAGCAAGGATCCTACATATTGAATTAGGAGTTAAGGGGCAAGAACAGCAGAACAGCAAAAATTGGTGTGTTTACCTTACTACACTATAAGGACATACACGTTGGTGGGGAAATATTTCTGTGGCACAGCCATGTTAATATGGTGTGATTATGAACTTGTTGTCTTCATTAGGTACAGTTAACGTCCGATAACCCAATGGTATCATGTATAGATCTTCGGAAACCTTCTAGTAAATGAGCTGAACTGGAATGGCAAGTTGCAAAGTGATGATGGAAAATGTAGGCCCCAGAAAGAAATATATAATTATAGGGGGAAGATCCATTTGTGAGCACTTTGCTATACCTCATACGGTTAATGCAATAAAGTACCTGCCATTAACTGGTTCATCAAACCTAGAGTAGAATATGGAAGGTTGAGGTTTTAGGTTCAGTTAAGGGTGGTCTCCACTGGCTGCGGTAAGCTCTGCGATAAGCTCTGCGGTAAGCCTTGCGATGGTGCTGTGATGGTGAGAAGTGGCGAGGTCCTGCCTACATGGCCAGTGAACCATGTGGGCAGAATCTTGCCATTCCCCTCCACCTACAGAACCAGCACAACACCATCGCAAGGCTTACCGCAGAGCCCTTTAGACTTGCTTGAGTCTTTGATTGTTTTTTATTAAAACAAAATTTCAAAACATTAGAATCTACCACATTAGAATCACTACTTATTAGAGTCACTACTGCCGGACTGAGGAAACCAATACAATGACAATCTGTGAATGGGGAGCACTAGTCCTGCAGTAGAGCCCTACAAACAACACTGTCTTGGGGACGAGGTTTGGCCTGTGGTTCCGTTTGCCTCCCAGACACTTGTATGTTCGGGAATTCGTGTGTATTTTGTGTGTATTTTGTGTGTATTTGTGTGTACAGTTCAATGAAAATTGAATTACGAATTCTCGTTCGAAGTCATTCAGAGATTCACTATTTTGTTTTGACTCGGCGACCTTGTTTTTGAGGTACTCAGCCATTGTAGCATATGTACAAGATCCCAGCTTTATTACAGTGGTTGATCCTATGGGTATGTCAGGCATTCGTGTAAAAAGATGATAAGTAATTGTAAACTGAAGCAAGATAAAGCGATGAATAATTATAGATGACAGCAACATTACCTACAAGTTCTATCCACATGAATACCAATGACAATGATAAATTGAAATAGAAATACCTTGACTACCCTCAAATACCTCACATACCTTCAGTAGGTAAAAACTAGAGAAGATAACAGGCATGACAAACATCGAATCTTTATTCATTATATTATTTACCTCATCGGAATTTAGCTAAGGTCTATCCTCCACGGCCTCTGAGCTTCCATGTGATTCATCATTTCTAATGTTGGCATTTTTATCACATGGCTCATGAGTGAGATTATTTATGACAGTTTAATCAGCAATGGATCGGAACCTGCTCGCCAGCGGGAATTATTTCTTGGCCATGACCGAAGATATTTGTGGCCTCCACTACATTTAAGATCTACTACCCAGCAAGCACATGTGCGCAGAAATATGCTGGTCTAAAAATCACCATGTGCGCAGTTGTTATCCGTCTGATAAATGCGATATATAGAGTGTAATTATATAATCGCTCCATGCATCAATTTTTCATTATTATTATTATTTCTTTTATTTAAATAACGTTCAAATGTAAATACACTTTGTACACCATGGATACGCTAGAGTGTATATTTAAAATATTATTTGGTATACCAGTTAGATTATCAAAATAAACCCAAAGTGAATCTATCCTACAAGCTGCATCGCAATTTGGTGATCGTTACCTATTCCCTATCAATCCAACAGCATTTATAACGGTCAATGCAAAAGTAAATCGAGAAGGTCCAAAATGGCCTTGTCGGATTCTCCTTTAAAATTTCGAATGAGAATATTCTGAAGTAATAATTCTAATATTCCATTCCTATATAAGTCGAATCCAGAGTAATGTTCGAAAAGATTTATTAAGAACCCAGAAAAGGCAGTTAGTTTATTTGTTGCGGTTCTTGCAAAAGCAACCCATTAAGCCAACCCTTGGAAGACGGTTTTATCTGCTTCATGCTCCAGTCAGTTTTAATAGCAACAAGAGAAGTGTGGATTCTTTTTTAACAAAATGAAATGCAGGACCGGGCAAGAGAAAAATGAAATTGATTTCACGCCGACCTTTATTAAAAGCGACAAGTTATTAAAAGGGCTTCCAGATTAATAGGTTCGGGAATCTATTATGACACGTTTAGTTAGTTCATAACAGCAAAATAGGGGCACTGAATCAAAAGAATTTTACCTATTTTATAAAGACATTGTGGGAAATTTCAGACTTCCACGAAGCGAAAACATGTAATGATGAAAATCGGCTAATTCAAATTTAGTATAGTATCTCGTAGCATAAATTGAATAAACATCGCAGCACTTATCAGGTGTTTCAAAGTTCCACACATATCCCATTTAATTCTGGATAGTAAATAACCTATGAACCAAAATTCTCGACCATCGATCTGGGCCCCTACCCTACTTCCCATAAATAATCGAGCTTTAAGACAAACAAGACACATGCATAGAACACACATATATACACGTTGTATATATATAGGCCTATATTTCACATACTTTTTATGCTCCAAAATGTCTGCATAAGATCACGAAGCAAGACAAGAAGGCGAAGATGGAGAGAAGAGATAGATGATGTGTAAATCATAAAAACCTTAGAACAGACGAGAGAAGGAGAGCAAGGAATGTGGGGATTGAAAGAAGAAGACCTGGACATCAGAAATAGAAAATAAATAAGAGAAAAAGAGAGAATGATGATAAGAAAGTGAAAATAAAGGTGTTAAAAAAAATAATTAAATTTGTGTTCATTACATGATAACATTGGGTATAGTTCCACCGTCCCCAGACAGGGTTTTAATTTGTTATGAGTATATCGCCTGACTAGTACATTAATGGTTCCCATGTTGGTTATGCCATATTTCCTGTGAGTGTGTTCCATATTGCATGAGCGAAATATCGCAGTGAACACCCATGTTCTGCTAATTGACTCATAAATGACCCTCGCCAACCCCCTTTAGTCCCAGGTCTTTGATTGGTCAGTACAGTCACGTGCTATACGGACACTGGCAAGTCGCCACCTTACGGTGCTTGTACGAAGCAAGGCGGAAGTGATCCTCTTAGCACGGTTGTCGATAACGTGACGTCACATTCGGGATTATGACGAGACTACCGAAACGTGACGACACTATAGAGGGCACTGGCTTCGTTCGGTTTGCTGTCCTCGTGGGTGATGTCCAGTTGTTTACAGCAAGTTGTGATCCGTAGAAATTCCCTCAACGTATCCGGCTTCTCAAGCAGCTAAAAGCTAAATGATGGATCTGTGTCCAAAGTGTCGTTGGGTAGAGGCCTGGAAGCGAGCTTGCCAAGGGCAATGGGGAACAGAAGAGAGAGAGTACAGCTGCCAAAAGGCCCACGTAGCGAGAAGGGCATAGATAGATATTAAGGAGGTGGTGCAGGCACGTATATTTTTTTTTACAGCCTTGGGTATCTATAGTAATCCGAGCTTGATTTATCTTTCATTTCCATCGCCCCCAAACAAAACATAGCTAAGATTATGAGTAATCTGATAATATGATAACTCATGATTAGATCATTGCCATGTGGATATTGAATAAAGTCACGAGCGTCATTAATGTACCCATAGCCAAGTATCATTCAAACTGGCGAACAAATGTCCTGCTACAAAGGCCTTTTCAGGGCTGACTCATGTTTTCGCCCATGCATTCCCTATAGAAGGCCGAGTTCATTATTCAAGGAACAATGCACATCATGGAGGCTATTTTGTTTGTAACAAATGGTTCCTCTAACCATTCCAGTGATTAAGGTGACATTTAGTAGCTGGATCAATTGTTTTCGGTGCTCAAGATGGTAACTATCACCCATTCTCTGACGGTGAAATATGCTTGGATCGCTGATGTACATCATCACTGTGCATTCTGCCATTATCTGATTGATGCATGAATATAAGGAAACTTCGCATACAATTTATGATTGAATACCATGGAGCTTCATCGAACTTAAATCTGAAAGCATTCTCAAACAATCGGTGACTGCAATGATGATCTGTAGATTCAATGGCATATTGAACCGTTATAGACCGTCAATGTATCACCTCATCTCCTACACATTCATGAGCTCATTTTATGATTTCTTGAAATTAGATTGTCGAAACATTTCAGAATTTATATGAAGAATCCAGACTGGCTTTATACTCGGTATGTTTGTTTAGTTTCTTATACAGGCTTTTGTACGAGACCAACAACTCACAATTTCAATGACTGGAAAATAGTTAATCCTTACATTTTTTGGAACTGCAGTGTCCCTTGGGCAAGTACTTTTGCCCTCGGTCCAAAGCACTAAACACTGCCTTTCAAACTAACCAAAGAACCTACTGTGTCACTGTCCATGCGTGTATTATACATTTTTCATTCCACTGAATAACATACAGTGGGCGAAGTCCATTGATCGCCTGGCATTGCTTTCCCCATTAACGTCCATTCTTCTGATTAAATTACACTTCATTATTACCATGAGCCCCTCTTCCGGACTCTGGGGTTAGATTAAGTCTTGACTGATTGTTTTATTATGGTATTTATTTCCTTCTCGTGCGTTGAACTCTTAGCCATCTTACGTGCTCTAGTATATCTAGCGCTAATATAACCGTGTTATATTGCTATATCCAGGCAATGGTGGGTTTTATGGACACACTTATATAACCTGGCCTCTGTCCCCTTCCCTTCGATCATGCAAGCATGGTGTATATATAGCGTAGGTTGCTGGACTATTCTAGACACCTTCGCCTCGATGCTACTATCAGATATATTATATAGAATGGATGGTAGACGTAAATGTATTACACGGATTTAAGCATAAGTCATTTTATTGAATATAATATAGGTTTTTCCCCTTTTTATTTATTATATGCATTCCACTTGAGAGGTGTGATAAATGAATGGGGTGCGATCAAAATATTTTCATTGTATGTGTGTACGAAAAAAGCTTTTAGATACTTTATGACGATTCAAAACCAAAAACGATGGTTGATATTTCGATATTATTCTATGCTAGGGGAATATGATAAATAGCGAATGGAACTCAGTGGTTGGACGCGATAGTTATACAACCTCGTCCAAAAAATACTCAATTACAAGAACCTCGCTCAATTCTCTATATATATTGGTGAACCTCCTAATAATAGGATCATTACTCTCATACGTTCATCACCTCCGGAAATCATAACTGATGTCAACATAACTCGACAACTTAATTGGCTGTACTGATGATGTAAACACAATAACTCTACAATCATGGCTCAATGTATTGACCAAGATTATAACTAGAAAATCTATCAATTTCAAGTAAAAGAATACCATCAATTTGATTCGATTCATCATAGAACAAATTAAGTAGTTAATCATGTTAATCAGCTGATAAATACAGCTGCTCCTAGAAGCCTCTGGCTCAACTCCTAAGTAAATAATTCTTTGCATTGCCTTTGCGAGCTATTTTATCAGATTAAATCGAGGTCTCCTTCAGAGGCATACAAATGAGACATATATATATGTGTTATTATTATTTACAAGTTCCTCTTTCTTGTGTACCAAAGTAAGGGTTTCGCCTCCCGGTGTACCATGCATCGCTGTTACAAAACTTCTATGATAGCATGACCTTCCATTGCTCATTTATTATGGTTGATCCAAAGCAAAATAAACACACATATATATATATAACCACGCCTCGTTTTAAGCAATCGGAGCATTGAGTTATAATTATGAGTGAGTTCATTCCAAATAATGAACGAAAGGGGAAAATGAAGTGAGACTGTCGCCCCACAATGTAAACAGGATCTGACCAAAATGGGTAAAAGCTGCACTGTAAGTTATAACGTTGATCAGAAGCTAAATAATTATGTTCTACTTTTTGTTCTATTCGTTTCAAATACTTCGTCCTGGGTAAGACCATGAAGTGCCTTTCTGTCTCTTTTCTCTGTCTCTCTCTCCCTTCTTCTCTATCTCTATTTCCTGGGTATGATTATAAACTGCCTCCCTCTCAGCTCTCCCGCCCTTAATATAACCATATATATGTGTTGATAAGGGCGTAAAGCAACCAATCTCACTCACCCGTTTCCAACCCATCTAAAGGCCATTTATATGATGACGTCACATATTATCGCTCACCGCCGACCGTTTTCTCTCGGTCGATTCCACTTCCAATTGCTTTGTTATACTAGCTGATAATGCAGCTTTAAAAGTTGAATAATTGTAATATTGATATATTGATTGATAATTTATGCAGTGTGAATTATGGTGCCGAACTGACGTTATCCGGTTCGACAGACGAGAGAAAGACCCATCATTTAAAGGGTATGTGCTTGCGGTGACAGTGTAATTAATCAGGAGTTATTTAGCACAAGGCTTTTTGCCTCATAAAAGGCCGGCAGCTGTATATATAATTATTGTCCTGGGACTTGCAGTGCATAATTAAGGCTTAAACGCATGGTGTATTTTCAGCCTAAAGGCAAGATCATTTATCCAGGAGAAAATGACATCCATGGTCGTCACACAAGAAGGGAAACACTGATTGGCTTGTTGTAATATTCGGAAGGCCTAGAGGTATAAGCCAGTATCATGCATGTTGGTCCCGAGGTCTCTCCAGAGACGTGGTTTCTATTATATTATATGACAATTAGATACATTTACTAATGATTTCAATACATTTACTAATGATTTCTACACTGGAAAAAGTCTCTCATGGCATTAAGGTCTTTCTATTTGCGTGTGGGAAAGGTTAGTAATGCTATCGGACATGATGTTAGCTAACGCTTCAAGGAAACAAGACATATGTAACTCAGTAAACCTCAATGTTGGGATGAGATTCCACTAGTGTAGTTACGAACAGTGTACTCTAAACCTGGAACAGAAATTGTATACGTGATACCAATGGTAGGAAATCCTATATTGAATATATTGCAAATCAGATAGAAGCAGCAGATTAGAGAATGGTGACTACATCTGCTCGAGCATTCAAACAGCTTGGCCAAAGATCCCAACGACCGGCTAAAAACTTAATTGATGGTCGTTCTGGGAGGGAGAAAAAACTACATGGACTGAAAAATAAGGAAGGTAGAAACACCATGCTGCCATATAGTGAAAATAAATCGACTAACATGCAGTGAATAAAGAACGGATAGCAATAGTGCCTACAATATAATATTTGGGAGGAAACTTGCCTGTAATTAAAAAAAATGCGTAGTAGGCCTCCATATCGCTCCAAAAAGCGTCCACTTGATCAGGGCGTAAACATATACGGTTGGTTAATTGGCTGTCATATACTCAAGGGCTGTATTGTGATGAGATCGTCCGGAGCCAATCTACGAATGATCCCACTTATTCGTAGGCGTTGATGGCGTAGAGAATTACACATCGGATCACGTTCTGCCCTGTCTATCTTAGGTGAAATGGTCATAATCAATGCAATGACATAAAATATCATAACTACGCGGTAAACTAAAGGACAACTTTTGATATTACTCTTCCTTGTGAGTTTATACTGAATAAATTTGCGCCCTTAATTTCAGTGGTAAAGATCGAATATAAGATATCGTTGAAGATGTAAATTAATTGACTTCTAATCGTGGAGCTTATTTGTGAATTCTAAATGAGATTCTTGGTGTGGGAAAGGAGACAATGGAACATGGGAATGAATTATAATGCGAAAGCTTTCAAAACCAGCTGCTTGTGGTTTGTTAATGGAACAAGCTCTACAGGAGGGGTGTATCCATTACACTCCATCTGCAAGTATATGCAATCAGCATTGTGTTCTCAGACAAATGAACCAATGCAGAATAGTGTGGGTATAATGCATGGTTCCATACCAGTGGCTCATCGTATGTTACTTTAGTTGCTGTTCAGTATGTTCAGTACTTCTACCATTCCCTGTCACCTGGAGGTTGTTTCATAAAAATAAGATGAAATCGTACGATATAAGATACATCATACGATATTTTTTTTTTAAATATTTTTATCGGCCTAGACATTTAACAGATAATATATTATAATGATGAGAAAATACGCATAACTGTCCACGCAGCTATATTTCATGCGTTGCCCTTACGTTAATGAACTATAAGTAAGGATCTCCAATCGATGGTACTCATTGTGTCCAAGATTATGTAAGATGTGTCATACAATGTATCTGACAAAATAAGATATTGTCATAAATGTTACTTTTCTATTTTCAAGGAAAATTATATTTAGGGGTGTCTTGAAAAAATAGTTTACGATATCTTAAACCCATATACGACCCTCTTATATTTAAGATTACGTCGTACGACTTTTTTTTATGAAACACCCCCTGTTCTGTTTGAAATTCTGTGTCATCTAGCCCCTCGATCTCCGAATACCTACCCGTGTTCTCACTTATGAGGGCAAACCTGTCATATTAATAATATCCATAACAATTGTTATGAATTTAGATACCCACGTATCGTGCGGTTTTTGTGCTACATACATTGAGCTTGATATATTATTATGGTAATTTTCAAAATCGGTATCCTCATACATAGGCCTAGTCGACAAACTGCGGAGATACAACTGATTTTTTGCATCAAATTATAGGAACCTGACTATACGACTTTGCCCACACAGTAATACTGTCAGTATGATGACGATGCCAGCTAGTATCTAAACGGCCTTCAGGGGCTCTGATACGCCCAATGTATATAGTGAGATTAACAATCGAAAAGAGGATAATCCATTTATCCTCTACCTTCTGGTTCTTGGTCCCTCCCATTAAATTCTCCTGGTCGCAACTGTGGCAATGATAGTTGCCATATGAACAGCAGACTGTCTGGGGCTGTTACTTCAGTTCAGAATAGTTTAAATGTCTGATACTTTCAATGTGGAACACCCTGTAGTGAATAAAGAGGTTTAGACAGTCTGACACCCTGTATTTCATAGGAATACATTGGGGTAGTGTATACCATTTTACAACCATTTGTTTAAGTTGCATAAATATATGATCATAATTTTAGCTATAGCTATAGCTATATTAACAAAGGGGGTATATGGGGTATGTATGAGCTATCTACACCGTTTCAATGACTTTCCAACAAAATGATGGCTCTCTCTATCCTTTGTAAGTACAATTCCTTTCAAGGAACTTACAAATTCCCTCTTTGTTAGTATGCACCCACCGTTTTGCTATGTATACATTAAAGTATGTCTTTCGTGGTCCTTCTCGGTTTGGGACTCTATGACAGAACCATGGTGCTAGCTCTCTATCAGATGCCTCTATCGCCAGCCCGGATGAGCCGAGCCCTGTAACACTGGCAACCTGCGAGCTCCTTGTTAGGGGCCCCCAAAAGCACATTCATAAGTGAGTGACTCTATATGGTTAGAACTGCATTAGTAAAGTGATACTCGAGTTCATTTTAACATTACTGTGACTCCCGATGAAATTAAAAAAAGTTTCGTGAGCTCTGAAATGAAAGCCCGAAATCTACAAAATAAAATTAAGAGGCCCTCGCTTTGCTTGGAAAAAGACGTCTTAAATAAGTATAGGATGAAGGACTTTAGAACGACTGCCACTCTTGCCAAACCCTACTGTGTGCACCGTGATTAGTCTGACATCAAATGGGAGGATGTTTTATGTTTTCCTTTCTGGTCAGGGTCGATCACGGCAATAACTGAAACACAAAGCTAATCAGGCAACTCAAGCGATGCTCGACTGGAGGTCAGGCAAGCTTAGATCCCACTAACCACGGAGGATAGCCATGTGCGATGGGTTATTAGGTATTCCCCCAGACAGTATATTGGTGCAGAGCCTGGAGGGGGTGAGGCAAGATTAAAGGACCCTCCTTCCATCTGAAGTGGATTATTAATTAGTTTTATTATTGGAATTGAATTGATAGCGTGGTAATCAAATATGTTGTGATTGAAAGTGGTGCATTTATGTTTATTTGTAACACGTTTCTTTCTGTCGATAATGGGAGGAACCTTTGTTATAATTATTAGACCGATGAAAATGCCTTCTATCCAGAGAAGATTAAGGGTGCCGCGGTATTTTGGGAGGCCACTTCAGATTACAGTATTGTTAACATAGCTATATATATAGTTCTAGCTTTGATGTTATGAAAATATTAATGTACTGGTGAAAAAATAGTCACGCAAATCAGTTTTCTGCACAAACTAGGTACATAACATGTCTATGAATTTTATTTATTTGTTTCACATTGATACTGCTTAACGGCGGCTTGGAAGAACTGGCGCGAACAGGTAGACGCGGCCAAGGTCAAATGACCAGCGACACACTTCCGGTTCGTCAGATATATTCCCATATATAATATATAGGTAAACATATATATATATTTAGTATACCTGCCTGACCCGGCGGACCTAGCGGATAACAAAAACAGACTGGTAAGCAACAATGGCTGTGATTGGTTTATCGCAGCTAGACTTTATACAAGAGGACCTCTGTCATTGGTTAATGACGTAAATAAACAAAGCCGTGGTCGTTGACCTGTTATCTTGAATGATGGTTGGTAGTCTTCATGGTGCTGTAATTGGTCTAATATAGTCGGATTTTATCTAATATTCGATTTATGACAACGCCTGCATATAACAACATAATATTATATACAATATAGACAGGTGGGGGAGGCCTATATGTTTGACATTTTGACGTTATTATTAATAATAATGAATATTATAAATGACATGGAGGAGAGGTTTGGCGAACATAGAATATTTATTCCACCATAAACAAACATAAAAGTCAAAAACTATGTAATGGCAGGCATGAGATAGGTCCACATGTACTAGTGGCTAAGTAAACCATGACCGGTTATCTCACCGTATATAAGGCAGCTAGCCATGATCATTGTCATGTATTCTATTTACCCCAGTGATATGGAATAACCTGAAAAGAGTTGGAATTCTCCACTATAATGTGTTTGTTATTTTAACTATTTCTAAAAATCACAATACATTAAAAGATCCACTAGGACGATCTGCAGGTTGCAGACTCCGTGAACTTTATTTCAATGTACTTGTACTATTTATAAAGGAAATAAATATCTATTTATATACCGTTGGGCGTGGAAAGTTCTTTCTTGAAGTGATCCGGTCGTCCGGTACAGGTCATGTTGACCAACGACGGGTAAACTACCAAAGTGGGCGTGGCCTCTCCATTTATTACGGCAACGGGTTGCCTGCACGTATATATTGTTACATCTTGTTAAGCAACTGTTACGTAACGTAATTGTGTAACCACATAATTATTATCAATATTCTAAATTACTATTATTAATAAGTACATATTGTATTGATTTATCGCGATATATAATATGCATAATAGGTAACAAAGTAGCTTCCCGCAACAACAAGAACCATTCACCGATAGGACAGGATCAAACATATATGTATACATGGTATTCAATATAATATCTCGTAGACAGATCAGTTTAACAATATTCACAAAGTTATATCTGCCCTTGTTCCTTGAAGCTGCATTCTCAGCCATTACAAGCAGATAAATCTTACAGAATTCTTACCATTATAATGACTTATATGACTGGGTTCATCAATATTCTGCAACTGTTGTTGCAACATGTTTATGGTCGATTCTAATGAACTGTCCGCTTTGCCTGTTTGAGACTATAACTTGCTTATTATAAGAGATATAGGCGAACTATTGCTTTCACTGAGTGCGCCTCGTCGAGACCTTTCGAGGGATACCTATATTTGCATACCTGTAATGAGAACTTTTATTTCTATGGGCTGAAAACCAGTCATTTTTGGCCATTTTTTAAAAAAGTTTCCTCAGTTGTTTTAGGTAACTAGCAGTTTAAAAATGGGAGACACTTCAATGAACAATATTTAAGTCTGAATTTTTCACCAACAATCTACTTCTTGTTAGAATATTTTTAAAAAGAAGCAATTCCGATTTTTAAAACTTCTGTGGCTGTTTTTGTCATTGTGTAATTAGGTGTCACCGTGATTATGCCAAAATTACTGACCCTATACTCCTCAATTAATATATTCTAAAGAATATTTGTCTGTGTCCAAAATGATTATTAAACCCTTTATTACTCACTACAATAAAGAAATAGCAGTCAGATATCTGGTACACACCCATTTCCATCATCGTCTAAAAAAACCCAGGTTTTGTGTAGTTTTTAGGTCACCGTGATTATGGGATTATCTGAAGTATTGCATAAAAACAAAAAAAGAATAAGGTATGCCCTTTCATGTATAAAAACCGTTGTGCATCGTCTAAACTCATGCATAATCTTAGCTTCACTAGTACAATTGTCTGAAAGCCACATCATATTTAATGAATATGTCACCGTGATTATGCTGTCACCGTGATTATGACAATTATCTATCAGGTTGTTTCAAGGGACTGCAGCCTATAGATTTATTGGACATGCTAAAAGCAGATATCATTACATCCAGAAGAAATTGATCTACCTCTCAGCATAATTTGGGAAATTATGTGAGATTTCTGAATAGTTTCGTTGAACATTTTCATGTAACATCAAATATAATCAGTATGTAGGGCCATCATGATGACCCTACAGGAAATATATAAATTCATGAGATAAGCCTCAAATCACCCTGGCAATCATAAACAACAAACTATCAGACATGATAGATGCACCCATGACCCCCAAGTGTTAATTGGGAATTCATAATTGCCAGTCATAGTCATGTTGACTGCAAAAGTATAGTCACGGTGACATATGTCACCATGACTATGGTTTGATATTAAGACTTCTTTTAGGTCTATTATAATGAATTTCAACTCGGTGTTTAAACTGCTATGTACACAGCTTGTGTGCCTGAACATTTTAAGTGCATTAATGTTACTTATCATCATTAATATTTGCAATTGTGTGAGGTAAATTTCTCTTTTTTAAATTTAAGATATTGTCATATTAGTTTTGACAAAAATATGGACAATATCAAAGAAGCTTTTTTGCTCGTATCTACCAGATTATATCAACTGAACTCACCATAGCAGTAAAATGGAATAAAATTATTTTTAGGGAAAATCTGAAACCCTATCCAAAATGTTTACATGTGTCACCGTGATTATGCATCTGTGATACATGTCTTCTGATTCCCTGAATCTATTTTGCTCTGATTTTTTTACTGCCATGTCCACGACATATCAGTCTTAATATTTTAGATGCATCAATCCATCCCATTATTGCTAATAATTATTCTGTGTGGTTAAGAAATTGGGTTTAGAATTGGGTGGCAATATGTGATGTGTTACAGCAAAATGAGTCACGATTCACAAAAAAATGATTTTGAAATACCATTATATTTGAACAGATGAGATTAAGTGGATTCCAATGTTAACATTTGGACATTTAATAAGTATCTCTATATTTTAAATTTGATATTTTGATTATTACTAATCTAGTGTATGGGCAAAAATAGCTGGATCAGTTTCTTTGATAGAAAAAAACGACATTGGTTACTGTAAGCAGTAGAAAATGACTGACACAAGTGCCTCTCACAACTCGCTGAGATTCGTTCAATTCCAGGGTCTTTTGTGAAAATTAATATATGTATCCCCCATCCCTCCCAACACACACATAAACCCACATACACGATAGCAGTCACAGCATTTTTAGACAATCTTCATGTGCTTATGTCCATGTTGATTTCGCCAGCTGTAACTTTAGATTGAAGCAGCGAAGGTTGTTCCAATGCATGGTTCTCTCACTAACATCTATTGTCATTTTAATCATTCCAAGATACAATGTCTTAGCACTGTAGAGCCCCCGATCGCAGGATCGTTTTAATAAAAGCTTAAAAACAAAAATACAATCTAAAATTGCTCATGAAATATGTTGGAAATTAATAAAAGTGCTAGGATGCTTGAAATATCCTCCAAATCCAAGTAGTTTTGGATTTGTTAATATACATACCCTCCTTCCCCAGTACTCTGTGCTATAGCTGGCCACTGGTGCTTTATCACCAGGAAAACATGCCTCTCGAATGCCGCAATTACTATAAATATAAACTATTATATCGGCCTCTAATGAATACAAAGAATATACTGCCTTCTATAACTCCTCCTCCCTCTCTGTATCCTCCTCCTTCTCCACTTGCTCCATGTAGGGCAATTCATTCTGCTTCTCTCCAACTGCCTCTCACTCTTCCACTCACTACCCATCCCCTACCACTCCCTTCTGCCCCGCTCTCTATGATTATGACAATCTGCATAATTGAGATTACTTTCATCATTTTCGTGTTGCATGCACTTTCAGTTTCAAGGGTGCTAGACTATATGACTCAATGACAGGTCACAAGGAACCTTGTTTATTAGCACAATCAAATAAATATTTAAAAGAGAAATTCAGTTACTTGACTTTATTCTTTATTAAACAATAGGCAAACCAAACAGACATGGATAATATTTGAAACGGCTATATTGGAGAGAGGCTTTTATAGTTTTGATGACCATTATGACGGGCTCCGTTTTTTGTGGTTGGGGGAGTGCCAGAAAATAAGCATTTCATTGGCCTCATGATTTTAAAAATGTATCATCATAGGATACTGACCCTCTTTGCGATTTTCTTCCCTGAATCCAAGATTCCTAAAGAAAATTACCACCAATAAGTAAATTTTGGATAAGCTTTTATTTATCAACCCAAATGATACATTTTTTGCGGGATTGCTCATATGTGCCATCATGAGTATGTATACTGGTCACCGTGACTATGCATGTCACCGTGACTATGCACAGGCATTTATAGAAAGTTACAAAATAAGCTGTATCTATAATGACTGATATATGAATGTGGTTCATTGGTAAGTATACTAACGTAGATTTAACAAGTTATTAAAGTATATTGTGGGGTGGGGAGGGGGAAACCTTAGGAGAACACCATTAAAATGAGAGTTAAATCTTTCATTAAGCATGACAGACTCAGGTATCATGATAATAAAATGGAAGAAATCATGGTATGAACATCTACAACAGTGGTGCAAGATAGTTAAAAGGGTCACTGAAGAAATAACAGCATTTTATACATATTAATAGGCTCAGAGATAAATATATGGTATTTTTGGAGGTCATGTCACCGTGATTATGCAATTTTTGTTTGGCCTCCTGCTCATATGAAAAAACAAAAACATATTATAATGGATGTCATTGGAATGCCTGCCATCCCCACCAACTAAATCAGTAATATGGAAGTATGGGATCTTTTGCTAAAGAAATGACAGTAGTTGACAGTCTGTGATGTCTAAAATAATTAGGGTTCTCAACATGCTCAATAATTTTCAACCACATACAATAATATAATTACTCACCAGTAGAACTTTATTTTTTAGTTACATACTTTAGGACACATAGTCTGTCTATGAAAATAGGGTTGATTTATAAATATAATGTTCCCAATAGATTCTAAATCACCAAATCCAACATTACATACATTGCATAATCACGGTGACAGGGACATGCTACTTTAATATTCAAGTATACACTGCAGGTTGAGTTTGAGAGATTAGTGTTCCCAACTTTCAGTAATAATAGCTCAAGGTGTTTTGTTTAACATATCAACAGGATTGGAATATAAATCCATTCTGAAAATTGACCTCCAAAAACACCCAAAGCGGACAGTTCATTAGAATCGACCTTATACATGAATTGGAAGTGGAAGCGACCTAGCGAAAACGATCGCCGGTTAGCGATAATATATGAAGTCCTCATAGGAATGGAGTTGGGCGGGTCCTCCAAATACAGATGAGGACCTTTTAATAGCCCTGTAGTAAAAACAACTGGATATAAACATTACTCCTATAAAATGTTGTTTAAATGATCTTTAGATGTTTTGGAAATGAACGGAACAAAAAGTAGAAAATATTTAGATTTTGACGAACGTTAACTGGGAGTGCAGCTTTAACCTGACTAAACGAATTAGACACCTCACTTCTTGCGCCCCTCAGACGTTGTGTTTCACATATATATATGAGACAACGTCCGCGGGGATCCAGTCGTTCTGGGTAATATTTCCCTAATAACAAGAAGCCTTTCCTTCAATATAAATATTATGGCATAGGGAGTGGGTTCATCCTCAAGCATACCGACCCCCTCCAGCACCAATGTTCGTGAGCCAAGGTTCCATATCCCTCTCAGCTGCAGATCAAGGAGGCTGATAGATGGAGCCCTGCCAAGGCTACTTTCATATCACAGCTTCAATCATATTTAGTCGTAATTTTATTGAAAGTAAATTGAGATTGATAAAAGAGCCACTGTGATGGATTAGGGGGCAGCTATTTATCAGGATAAAATCGTGTAACCGAGCCACATGTAACGGATTGGATTATTTTACAAATGAGTTAATGGTCCGTGATAGCCATTTTTCCGAATAGTGATTTATCGTAGGGAAAATAGGCAATACATCATTTCTAGGAATGACCATTGCATACCTAAATATAACATATTCCGATAAATATTTGAATCTTGCATGTTGTTCTTACGTGGTTCTAAATGAAGGATGTTTCTTGGTTGTAGGGGAAGATCTATACAAATTTCAAAAATTTCGAAATTTCAAATTTCGAAATGTTGTTATCGTGCACTAGAAGTTTTACTTTTCTAATTAAGGGATTAATTAAGGGATTTAAGTGGCCCTTCATGGCTAATATTAATGTACACGTCAATCCATGTTGGGTGATAAAATCAGCCCCAGATGATATCCTAAAAAGCCTGACATTAAGGTTTAAAGGTGGCAGGCGAAGTTCATCCACCTCCGATCAACCTGACTCTGTGCTGCTGCGCTGCCATTTTTTTTCGTTCTCTTCTTGGATAATTCATCTTTTGGATACTCTCGTACCAATATTGTCGTCACGAGAAAGGTGGAGTGGCCAAAGGTGTAGAAGCGGTGAAGGAGAATGAACACTTTTAAGGGGCTCTTGGGACGGGCGTGTCAGTGGCCATGCTGCTTCTAAAAAGGCGGAGTGAATGTGGTGGATAGGGAACAGGAGGTCTACATCAACCACAATATGGGAGTTGCATGAATACTATTTTGACATAATTACTCATCCAGCTCCCTTCCCATTATTCAAGGAAACTTTATGGAAAAAATATCACACCTGAATTTCTAATTTTCTGATTATTGCTATTCGTTTCCCATTTGCATCATTATAACACCCAATAGGTAATAAACCATTATAACCAATAGCCAATCACATAAAGTGTCCAATTCAAATCATCGATTGTATTCGGTGGTTCTGGAAGGGGTTGTACTAGCGAAGCACACCTCAGGGAGAAGTAACCGGGAGGATATTGACCCGCAGGAACATATGATTAGAAGAATCGCTTAAAAATTTCCCTACACACTCGTTGCACAAACCAATTGATTTTGCTGTGCCCTTCCACAGACACAAAGGCCACGTTGAGGTTACTGTGCCTGCTTGAGTTCATTAGCCCTGGATACGTTTTCTTGTGAACATTTTGAAAGTGTTATTGTGTTATGTATTGGTCTATATGTCTTTGATAATATGTTGAAAGATAGTGAGAGTGTGCTTGGTATAGAGAACATTTGATATCTGAATGAATCTCTCCTCACCAAGGTCAGTAAATGTATAATTCAATTCATCAATCTAATTCAACTAATTCTTTTATTTTCAAAGATCTTACATGGACATAAGGTTATGAGCTTATCCGGGGATCTCTTCCAGCCAATGTCTTCTTCTTAATCTTAGATTAGTTGTTTGTCTCCTAAAACTACATCATGAAGTAAATTTCAATGCGAAATACCATGAAATAAAAGGAGATTATAACACTTGTTCTATCTTATTGAGTGTCGTTCCGGCTAAGATGGACACAGAGTATTACTTCTATATAAACAAGTACAGTCGCTTCTTAGCTGAGATCTAGTTGAGATCTAAGTTTACAAGTTATTAAGGAATTGAATTATGTAAACGGAATATTGAAGGAGCGGAAGGTGATATTTGAATACAATCTCGACAATATATGGCAACAGAGTTGAAATGAGGGACGGGGTCGAAAGATAGTTCCTATAGCGTCTCATGGGATTTGCTTTGTAGTCAGGATGACGGGAATTGCATCGAAATATATAGCTCTTGGAGTGTCACAAAATCAACAATGCAAGTGATGTCATGGTTTAATAGTCCCCAATATTCTATGAGTCCTATACTCCGCAGTGTTGTATCTTAGCTACCGAATTGTTGTACATCTTGGGGTACTGTATGGTGATGACTGACCTTCCTTAATAATTGAAATGGGGTGAACCTTCCTGCCCAACCCCAGTCGAAATCCTCAGGCCCTCAATTGATGGAAATCCATTGTTATCTTAAGAATAGTCCCAGAAGGCAGACAACCTCAAGTATTCTGATATGCTATCGACCGTCCAAGGAAGGCGAGACAATGTAGTGGTATCAGATAAGGGTATCCTAGAACAGATTTCCCCATAGACTTGGTAAATTGTGTCCCAAACCTTCTCTATTGATTCCAATCTGTAGAGCCGGGGGATGCAGACATAAATACAAAAGCATGATTGTTGCCATAATCCCTTCGTTGTCCTCTGCATTGACAATATGGGTAAGCAAATGGTAGTAGTGTCCCTATATCTATTTGAATAGTGTTAATTATTTCGATTGTAGGGAGAATAAAGGACTACGGTCGATAGAATAGCATACTTAAGAACTGAGGGGTGGGTAGTTTTGTTATATCATGTTATAATTACATATCATGCTACATGTAACACTGAGTAACCACTCATATTATTGATACACCAAATTAGTATTATTAACTCCTCCTTGATGCAGGGCGTATGTTGCCCGAAACGTCGGAATCCCAATAAACCAAACCAAAACTCACTGCCCCACGTCCTGTCATTTCCTTGTACTCGGTTGAATCCACTCCCTTTTAATGTATTATTATTAATTATCTATTGTATTAATTTATTGCAATACCAAATATGTATGTGGAGGGTCAGGTAGCACGGGACCCCCCCCCCCCCCGCACCCCAACTACAACAACCAATCAGCGACCACCACAAAAGATCGATCACCAATACATATATGTGATCAAAGACCAGTCTGACTCCCAGGATCTCCTTTGTCATACTCAATCTTTTCCTCTACAGTGGTTTCTATAATATTCAAGACAATATCTTAAAGACTCATATAACAGTTTGTTAATGTCGTTTTTGTTTTTCAAAACAACATGATGAAGAATCCAAAATGAACATCTCTTTTTTCCGATTTAGGGGGACCAATATTGACAGAAATATAAAACCAAACCTCGTAGTTGTTCATATAAAATATGCATCATAAAACATGTTTTATAAAAGATTTATTTCTGATCATACTCTACCCCTGAACGGCACGTTTTGTTTGATTTGACCATATACCTGATTAGGAAAGTAAATTTATATGGGTAATACGGTGATTAATACAAACCAAATAAACGAACCCATAGATCTATATATGTTTTCAACTGTGAACATGCACGTCAGTAAGCCGCCGTGGAAAGATATCTTATGAATCTGTTATCGTCTAGTTAGAACACGTAATATGGAAGCCAAGAATGTTCACTTAGTCTTTTAAAAGAAATACCAGACAAATAAATATAGACAATCGACCCACCGATGCCCATATTCGGCAGGAAATTCGACCTCCTCTTCCCACTATGACGTCACACATGGTTGCGACTGCCACGCCCACCTCCATGACGACGTCTAAACAGACTAGACATTCCATAAACACTTTCTGCTCGTCAGTCGCACTGAGCGGTTGTGTTACCATTGATTCAGAATTTATTTTTCATTGTATTGCTTACTCATGTTTCCATGTTTATTGGGAATTTAAAAAAACAAGCTACGCTATGTTTTCGGGCATCCAGTTGTCCTCTCCATACATTTAAAGACTCAACCCAAGCCGACATATATTTTTTTTTAATTGGGAACAAATCGCGGGTAGAAAGTGTATGAACGAGACTTAAACGAGACGAGACCTTACCTTTAAGATATATGAACAAAAAGATTCTGACCACTTCTCATAGAGTCCTGTCTTCTGTACTGACAGCCAAGGACTGACTTCTAAGTTCCTGTATTGACATATAAAACCGGTGCGAAGTGGTCGGAATGCTTTTGGTCATATTTCAACTTTCCTTTACCATATCAATTATGAAGACATTTCTGAATAGCTAAAGGAAGTGGCTATTATTGCATGAAGTCATTATAATGTGATGTGTTTTTTCACGGCCAAAACGTTGAACTTCACTTGTGGGAGGAATCCAGGAACCCAGGATCATAGTTGACAGTTCTCGTGAGATCCCGTCTCGCCTCTGTCGTTAAGATTTATTTTCTTCATTACAAATATACTTTTTTATATTTTCAAAATATTTCTGTATCATTCCTTTTTAAGATTAAAAGAACAGTCTATTTCAATAAGCATACTAATCTTTACATGTGAGAAATTCGTTTGCAAAAAGTTTTCTAAATTGTTAAGAATGTAAATAAACAATAATTATACTGATTATATCCTCATGGTATAAGCTATGCGCCTCTTAATTATAGGCAGGTTTGTTTTTTTCCATAAAAAAGAGTGTTGTATTAATGTATACACTCTGAATTGCTGACTCTGTCTACTTCTTGAATAAAGACCCGGTGTTGGGGGGAAAAAATAATTATACTGATTGTTTAATGCACCATTATGATGATATAATGCTTTAAAGCTTTAAATTCTCCCCTGCCTCCTCCGATTCATCTATGAATTCGTAGAAAACCATCAACCATAATTATTTTTTAAAAATTCGTCCAGGGTCGTCTTGCGCGAATTCATTATTTTTGTTTAAAATTGATTTCTTTCACTGGTTGTACCTTGAGTCTCAATTGATTTCTTAAGTTTGGACAGCTCTCGACAGAGAGTTTGCCCAGGATTTTTTTTTGATACGGTATTCTACTTACATTGTTTTTGGCATGCTTCACCTTGCCATGACGTCAATAATCGGGTGCGTCTTGAGGCCATTATAAAAATAAAGGTTTGACAGTAGTGTACATTATTCTTGCAGGCCAGTGCCTCCAAGTACTCAAACACAAAGGAGATAAATCTTTTTTTTTATATTTCTATCATCTTGGTACATTCTGCCGGGAATAAAATCACGGGTTTAAAAATGCTTTGATCATGATATCACATGCGCCCCATTTACAAGGAAAACGCCGATGTAAAAACACTTCAATCGTTTCTTTTTGCATTCCTCTCTTCTCAAAACAATACAGAGGTCTCTTGTGGCGTTTACAAATTCATGCCGTTGATTATTATAAGCCCGTCCTTTTCTCTGCGAGTTCAAGTTAGCTGTGATATATGCTACTATACAATTGTCAAGTCAAGAACCCACTCAAAACATTGTTTTGGCTTATAACTGTCCCCAAATGAGTGTGTACGTACACACGCACATATATATCTGTGTAGATACGCATACATGCATTAAGTACAGGTATGAATACGTGTGTATACTATGCATATAATACACGTATTGACTTATCTACAGATACATATTACACGTATACATACGTACACGTCTAAAAATGTGTACTACGCGTATCATATACATGTAGAAACAAAAATGTTTGCTACACCTTTTTGTGTGAACAATAGAATGTATTATTTCGTTGTAGTTCTATTTAGCTGAAATACAACCACTATAATTACTGGCGACTAGGAGACCTGGATATTATCCAGAAGTCTGGTCCACCCATTTTTCTATTCTCCTTATGTATAGCCTTAGACAAATAAAGTATTTTTCAATTCAATTCAATAAGGGTCAAATGGTTTGAAAAATAAATCCCCTATGAGGCATGTTCTGTGATGCATTGTTATCCCACTATCATGGGAAACTAACAGCGATTTAATTTACACTGGGTTTCATCCCCCAAAAACAAAAACATCTAAGGTCTCTATTGTTTCCTAGAAGGCACTTATTCAATTCGGTGGTCTTGGTACGAGAGCTCAAGTATTTTTCCCGAATATGATTCTTAAAGGAGCTTAAGAAGCATGGCCTGGAGAATCAGTGCACATTAGCACGCACTTAAAGTGATTGGTACTAATCTGTTGCGCTGCATTGAAACTTGCTTATTCGAACGGCAAGAGCGGATCATTTGTGATAATATTATTAGGGGATGAAAAGAAGGCGACAGCATTGCTTCACACTGTATGGTTCGCCGGCAGTACGTGTGGGTTTCGCCTTGAAGATTTCTCCCCTGCAATTTGGCGCACCTGTGAAAAATCTCCCTCTTTCTCGCATGGCCCGTGACACGGTCTGTGGGAAAATGTACTTAACTCGCCTCCAGCCAATCAGAAACGTCAATGCCTCCGAGTACCAAAGACCGTGACTGTGAGTGCTTTATATTTTTTTCTCATCTTTGTATGTGCTCGTGGCGAAGTTAAGCCGATTTTCCGGCGCTAATCTTGCTTATGACGACAAAGTGTTTTAATTGGGCGGAAGGTTGGTACACCCAGCGCCAAGACCAACAACCGCCAGGTTGACCATAATCACTCCATAAGCTAATTCATATTTTCATACCTATATGTCGCTACGAGGTTTCCTCATAAACACACACGTGGACCCGCCTTCGCCGAGCAAATCAGTTTGAATGAGGTATTGGAAAGTGGGGAGCTGTACAAGATATATGTACATTTTGCGGATCTATTACCAATATGGGATTGACCAGCGCGAGGTAGACAATCCTCTTCGAATAGTGGAACAATATAAACCTCATCAAATAGGACTTTAGGTTTTAATTTTGGATTAATATACGCGGTGCCTGAATTCGTAGCCTATTTCAACCACATCTTCAAATGTAAATGACTTCAACTAGCCGCATATTTTGAACTACTTGGAGATATTCCAAATATGGATAGTTAGAAACGAACCAAGTTTGAGGAGAAGTCCCTACCATATCAGATGTGTTACTCCTATTCGACGGAGAACTACTTGCATGAAGCTAGCAGATGTTTTTCTGTTGTTTATCAATACTGTGCTCGATTACATAGAAAACTCTACACTCCCACTGGGATGCTTGATCAACATGAATTCTTATCAGCTTATCTCATGCCAAGCACATTTCTTTCACCACCATGGAATTATGGGTAAACCGAAAGGAACTCGACATTGTCACTGACAGCCTATACGTCATTAATTTTGAATTTGCATACTTGTACATACTGTAAATGACAATAGTCAATGAATAGTGTTGTTCCGGGAATTCCCTCTGTGTGACTCCATAACGTTGGCTCCTATTTCTCCACCAAAGAGAAAGGAGGCTGTGTATCATTCATGCTTTGATTAGCATGTTCCACTAATTAAGATAAATCAGTCACACAAAAGCCATGTTGGCATCTGCAAGACCACAGACTGCTGCAGCGACAGGAACATCTATCATAACTCCCACTAGGCCCCATCATGGGTCACATATAAAAAGTCCTGCTTCTGCATGGGGAAGGGCTATGTCTGCCCATCCCACGCCTGGAAATCATGAAAATATTCCGGTAAGTTCCCAATGCCTATGTGTAGTATGTAGAAATTTACCTTCTTACCATGATATAATACAGGGCTAGGCGATTTGCTTGTTTTATTACTGGTGATTGGGGCTAGGCGATTTGCTTGTTTTATTACTGGTGATTGGGACTAGGCGATTTGCTTGTTTTATTACTGGTGATTGTTGTACTGTTATCGAGATACTATATCTATTCTATTTACTATGCAGTCTATTATAGTACGATTTCCCTATGGATTTATTCCGAATAGTGTACCATTGCATATCGCAGGACTAGTTTTTCATTTCTTCCTACTCATTTTTCAGGTATTTCTAACGTTATTCAAATCAATATCATTTTGTATTCACTGGTTATCATATTTACACCATGAAATAACATTATTCGAGCATGTCAAAACTACATTCTCACATATTACGAAAAAGAAATCTTATCAATTTGACATTATCTGTTAATTAAATGCTCCTAAATGTTGGTCAAATGATTTATCAAATGGGCAGGAAAAGAACAGAACAAGAAATAGAAAATCTTTAGTCTTTGATCGATGTTAACAGAGAATGAAGCTTAATTTGAGATGCATCCATTGGTGATGCAAGATGGAAGACCTTACATCAATATTGCTGTAGGAATCTCGATGCTTATCATGTAGAAATGAATACATCGAAAATCCTGACAGTAGGATTTTTTTGGAATTTATCATCCCATCTGATCTTTCATTATTGCGTCCTTGACCACCTATAATACCTTTTAACCTGTTTTTTTTTTGTTTTTTTTTATATATTTATATTGGTCAGACATTTAAAATTCCACATAATTATTTAAACAAATTCGCATAACTCACTATTGCAGTTATTTCATACGTTGCCATCAAACTATCAAATCCCTTCTACCATAAATTCCAAGATTAGTTTCTATGAAAAAACTTTACATACTTTCATTATTGCATCCTTGGCCAGGAAGCACCTTCTAGATATGTCCCATAGTAGCATGCACAGACGCTGATTGCATGTACTATTATTTTTAGCTCAATCAATTCCAGATTGTATATATATGTGCAGGACGATAAAGATCAATCATCAAACAACTGGGGATGACATAAATGCTCAACCTTGACATCAACCATCCGATTGTAAACAATGGCATTGGCTTCTGTTGTTTACCGTGCTAGACTGGAACACTTTCATTATCGATTTCCAACATTTCTGATCACTTCAATAAATACCCAACAATAGTAGCACCCTAGTGCTTCCAAATGAAAAGTTGAACGATACTTCTGGAACACCTTATGGTTCAGAAATACAACACCCTTGGCCTTGTATATATATATATAGGTTTGAAGGAGCTTGGTGTACCTAGAATCCTTGTTCCTGCATCGCCTTCATTTACGAATACATTATATATTAATAGGGTTAATATTGATTCCATTGTATCAATCTTGAAATGCCATAATACTTTAAATGGTATACTGAGCCATCGCCAAATTAGAAATTACACTAATTTGAATAATCGGTAAGGGACCTGTTGAACACATTGGGTGGTCCGTGATCTGGGGACTGCAATATACCTTACCCGCTGAGTTTCTCAGGCGAACAGGTTTGATTTAATCTTAATTTGGAAGCTATTATTCGGCAGATTCTGTCGTCAGCAGCGTATGATTTTAGTCCCGCTGCGCTACGTGTTGATCCTGGAAAGATAAAATCACAATTTCTAACCTTTTTTTATACAGATTATTCCGCTTAACTTTAAGCAAGATATTGCGATGTATATTGATGCTCAGAAGACTTGTGTTCGTTCTGTAGACTGTTCATTCCCTTTTTATAATGCTCTATAATCGAGTGTTGTGTTCCAGGCAAATCTATGTGGCCATTCCAAAAACTTTATATTTATCTAAGAGGCTTATGGCATCTGGGGTGTATTCATTATGTCCCTCTGCTGACTTTTTAAAGATGTGTATATACGATTAAGGGGTTTAGTACTTTTCCCTGCCTTGTCTTTCGCAGCTGCTACTGTTTCCAGCTTTGCTGAAAAGTTATATGAAAACAACGGAGTGCCATACACTCAGCCTTAAGTACCAACATAAATGGCCTTTAAGTAAAGAACAAATATTGACCGGGCCTAGTCGAGAAACCTCGCAGGCTTCCTCCCACCTTTCTTCCACCTTGAGTGGTCACGGATCCAGTGTCAACAAATGATGGTATTGACATCAAGATCTGGGCTGAAATCTTTGTTCGAAAATCCAGCTGCATGCATGAGTTTGTTTAAAGCAAGAGCGGAAAGTTGTAGATGGTGTTAACAAATATGAGTAGGAACTGTTAATGGATATTCATTGAAATGGATTTGCATGTTGCATTATGTAAATTCGCATTATGCATTTGCCGCCACTTTGTTAATGCTCAAATGTCTACTTCAGCGGCTAAGCTAAGCAATGGATATTCTATATAGCCATTGATTTCACACTCATCAGTCAAGTCATTGGCACCCAAGTTACAAATCAAACTCTCCTTTTATTTCTATATTTTTCATGATACACATATCATGGAAATGTTGTGAATAACCATATATTATATGTGGATTATTTTGATACATGTTTTATCGAAGAAACGGGTCAGGATTTATTCAAAGACATGAGAACCAAACTTAAGTCGGTGTCCTAAAACCTAATACCACTTTAAAACCAGAGCCTATAGATTTTAACACCAGCTTACATTTAAAATATTATGCTGTTTCACAAAACATGGACTGGACTGGACTCCTCAAGATGTATAGAAATTACCCTAGTCGTGGGACCGATCGAATCTGTGTCAATATAATGACGTAGAAGTGGTACCAAATAAAAGGAAAGTTTCTTTATTCCTCAAGGATTGTATAACCAAACTAGAAATATAGAATAGAATAGAATAGATAATTTTTTATTTGTCTAAGCGGTACATGAGGTATGGACAAACAGGTCGACAGGCCTCTGGGAGAGTCCCATCAGCTCTTCCGGCCGGTACCTTTGCTTTACCGGATAGTTATCTATGTAGACGTCTACTACATTAATCAAGTAAAATAATTATAATACAAAATAGAAAATAGAACAGAGCAGAACTAGTGTGATATGTTTCACTCCAAATCTGTTCGATATTCAGTGATAATAACAATAAAATAACAGTAATAATATTATTCATGTTTCACACTCATTGGCGTTGACGTTAATATGACACATACAATACCCTATACACTTTTCAGAGGGATGTACATATTCATTGTTTTTCTTTAATATTTGGGATAGTTTTTGATTTGTGGGCTTTTTCTATTTCTTGTCTAAAATTATGCAATATTTTTAAAAATCCATTATTCCAATCATCATCAGATTACCAGACTGTCAAATACTCACTAAAAACAAGAGTAATCACAGACATCGCTTGAGCATACTTATTCACATGTTTTTTTAGAAAATAGTTTTACATAGTATATGCCATTATCCAGGCAGGGCAATATAACACACTTTTATTAGAAGGTGTTTTGATTTTGGTTGATTTACGCCCTTATAGCAACCGTCAGAGTCATAATCTTCCCTTCTACTCTCGTTGGTATGGGTGAGTGAGGGAGGTGACGTTTTTGGAAGGCTATGGCAAGCCATTTGTGTAAGAATTAGACAAACTCTGTTTGTCAACAGACAAACACTGTTTGTCACAGACAAACACTGTTTGTCAACAGACAAACACTGTTTGTCAACAGACAAACACTGTTTGTCACAGACAAACACTGTTTGTCAGCAGAAAAACACTGTTTGTCTAATTCTTACACAAATGGCCTGCATTTGTCAGTGAAAAACACTGTTTCTCTCTGAAAAACATAATTATTAGAGAAAATTTTGTTTTTCTGCAGAAAAGCAATTTAGGTCACACTAAACTTGACAAACAGTGTTTGTCAGAATTTTTCTGACAAACGGTGTTTGTCAACAGACAAACGGTGTTTGTCAGGAAAATTCGGACAAACGGTGTTTGTCAAACAGACAAACAGTGTTTGTCAACAGACAAACGCTGTTTGTCAGAAAAAATTAGACAAACGGTGTTTGTCAACAGACAAACGCTGTTTGTCAGAACGATTCTGACAAACAGTGTTTATCAACAGACAAACAGTGTTTGTCAAAGCAGACAAACGGTGTTTGTCAAAGCAGACAAACGGTGTATGTCAAAGCAGACAAACGGTGTTTGTCAACAGACAAACGGTGTTTGTCAGAAACATTCAGACAAACGGTGTTTGTCAAAACAGACAAACGGTGTTTGTCAGAAATATTCAGACAAACGGTGTTTGTCAAAACAGACAAACGGTGTTTGTCAGAAATATTCAGACAAACAGTGTTTGTCAAAACAGACAAACGGTGTTTGTCAAAGCAGACAAACGGTGTTTGTCAAAACAGACAAACGATGTTTGTCAGAAAAATTCAGACAAACGGTGTTTATCAAAACAGACAAACGGTGTTTGTCAGAAATATTCAGACAAACAGTGTTTGTCAAAACAGACAAACGGTGTTTGTCAGAAATATTCAGACAAACGGTGTTTGTCAGAACAGACAAACGGTGTTTGTCAGAAATATTCAGACAAACAGTGTTTGTCAAAACAGACAAATGGTGTTTGTCAAAGCAGACAAACGGTGTTTGTCAAAACAGACAAACGATGTTTGTCAGAAAAATTCAGACAAACGGTGTTTGTCAAAACAGACAAACGGTGTTTGTCAGAAATATTCAGAAAAACGGTGTTTGTCAGAAAGATTCAGACAAACGGTGTTTGTCAAAACAGACAAACGGTGTTTGTCAAAACAGACAAACGATGTTTGTCAGAAAAATTCAGACAAACGGTGTTTGTCAAAACAGACAAACGGTGTTTGTCAAAACAGACAAACGGTGTTTGTCAGAAATATTCAGACAAACAGTGTTTGTCAAAACAGACAAACGGTGTTTGTCAGAAATATTCAGACAAACGGTGTTTGTCAAAACAGACAAACAGTGTTTGTCAGAACAGACAAACGGTGTTTGTCAGAAATATTCAGACAAACAGTGTTTGTCAAAACAGACAAACGGTGTTTGTCAAAGCAGACAAACGGTGTTTGTCAAAACAGACAAACGATGTTTGTCAGAAAAATTCAGACAAACGGTGTTTGACAAAACAGACAAACGGTGTTTGTCAGAAATATTCAGACAAACGGTGTTTGTCAAAACAGACAAACGGTGTTTGTCAGAAAGATTCAGACAAACGGTGTTTGTCAAAACAGACAAATGGTGTTTGTCAGAAAAATTCAGACAAACGGTGTTTGTCAAAACAGACAAACGGTGTTTGTCAAAACAGACAAACGGTGTTTGTCAGAAATATTCAGACAAACAGTGTTTGTCAAAACAGACAAACGGTGTTTGTCAGAAATATTCAGACAAACGGTGTTTGTCAAAACAGACAAACAGTGTTTGTCAGAACAGACAAACGGTGTTTGTCAGAAATATTCAGACAAACAGTGTTTGTCAAAACAGACAAACAGTGTTTGTCAAAATAGACAAACGGTGTTTGTCTACCTGGTGTTTCCCCTAACTGGATTGCCCTAAACTATTGTTGCCCACTGCCCACTATCATTCCCTCCTAGTGGTTGGCCCCCTACATTCAAGTTGCCCACTACACCTGGTTGCCCCATGCTCGGGTTGCCCGCTATACCTGGTTGCCCGCCATACATGGTTGCCCCATGCTTGAGTTGCCCGCCATACCTGGTTGCGCCATCCTCGGGTTGCCCGCCATACCTGGTTGCCCCATGCTCGGGTTACCCGCCATACCTGGTTACCCCATGCTCGGGTTGCCCACAACACCTTGTTGCCCCATGCTCGGGTTGCCCGCCATACCTGGTTGCCCCATGCTTGAGTTGCCCGACATACCTGGTTGCCCCATCCTCGGGTTGCCAGGCATACCTGGTTGCCCCATGCATGGGTTGCCCACCATACCCGGTTGCCCATGCTTGGGTTGCCCACCATACCTGGTTGCCCATGCTTGGGTTGCTCACCATACCCGGTTGCCCATGCTTGGGTTGCCCACCATACCTGGTTGCCCTATGGTTGAGTTGCCCACCATACCCGGTTGCCCATGCCTGGGTTACCCACCATACCCGGTTGCCCTACCAGCAGAGTTAGGAATCCGGACTAGGGCAACCATGTTAGTCAGGCAACCAAATTCGCCCAATTCACAAGTTTGGCAACCAGTCAAGTCAACAGGGAATGTGGGCAACCAGAATTGGTGTGCAACTGGGGAAATTGGGCAACAATTGAGTCTTGGAGGCCTGTCCAGGGTAGATGGGCAACCAAATTGGGAAGTGTAAGGTTGGGTAAGTTGGGCAACCACTTGTTGCCAAAGGTATGGTGGGTATGTGGGCAACACAGACTGAAGGCAACCAGGGGGCTATTGTTTGTCTGTTGAGAAACACTGTTTGTCTGAATTTTTCTGACAAACACTGTTTGTCTGAATTTTTCTGACAAACACCGTTTGTCTGTTTTGACAAACACCGTTAGTCTGAATTTTGACAAACACTGTTTGTCTGAATATTTCTGACAAACACCGTTTGTCTGTTTTGACAAACACCGTTTGTCTGTTTTGACAAACACTGTTTGTCTGAATTTTTCTGACAAACACCGTTTGTCTGTTCTGACAAACACTGTTTGTCTGTTTTGACAAACACCGTTTGTCTGTTTTGACAAACACTGTTTGTCTGAATTTTTCTGACAAACACTGTTTGTCTGAATTTTTCTGACAAACACCGTTTGTCTGTTTTGACAAACACCGTTTGTCTGAATTTTTCTGACAAACACCGTTTGTCTGTTGACAAACACCGTTTGTCTGTTGACAAACACCGTTTGTCTGCTTTGACAAACACCGTTTGTCTGTTTTGACAAACACCGTTTGTCTGAATTTTTCTGACAAACACCGTTTGTCTGTTTTGACAAACACCATTTGTCTGCTTTGACAAACACCGTTTGTCTGTTTTGACAAACACTGTTTGTCTGAATATTTCTGACAAACACCGTTTGTCTGTTTTGACAAACACCGTTTGTCTGTTTTGACAAACACTGTTTGTCTGAATTTTTCTGACAAACACCGTTTGTCTGTTCTGACAAACACTGTTTGTCTGAATTTTTCTGACAAACACCGTTTGTCTGTTCTGACAAACACTGTTTGTCTGTTTTGACAAACACTGTTTGTCTGAATTTTTCTGACAAACACCGTTTGTCTGTTTTGACAAACACCGTTTGTCTGAATTTTTCTGACAAACACCGTTTGTCTGTTGACAAACACCGTTTGTCTGCTTTGACAAACACCGTTTGTCTGTTTTGACAAACACCGTTTGTCTGAATTTTTCTGACAAACACCGTTTGTCTGTTTTGACAAACACCGTTTGTCGGAATTTTTCTGACAAACACCGTTTGTCTGTTTTGACAAACACCGTTTGTCTGAATTTTTCTGACAAACACCGTTTGTTTGTTTTGACAAACACCGTTTGTCTGAATTTTTCTGACAAACACCGTTTGTCTGTTTTGACAAACAATGTTTGTCTGTTGACAAACATTGTTTGTCAGAATTTTTCTGACAAACACCGTTTGTCTGTTGACAAACAGTGTTTGTCAAAAATTTTCTGACAAACACTGTTTGTCAACAGAGAAACACTAAATTCTGACAAACACTGTTTGTCTGTTGACAAAAATCAGACAAACACCGTTTGTCTGTTGACAAACACCGTTTGTCTGTGACAAACAATGTTTGTCAAACTCAAACCTTGTTTTTCTATAGACAAACAGTGTTTGTCACAGACAAACACCGTTTGTCAAGCTTTGAGTTTGACAAACAGTGTTTTTCTATCTTTTGGTTGATATCAGCTGACATCAGTAATTCTTTTTGACAAACAGTGTTTGTCTGTTGACAAACAGTGTTTGTCTGTGACAAACAGTGTTTGTCTGTTGACAAACAGTGTTTGTCTGTTGACAAACAGTGTTTGTCTAATTCTTACACAAATGGCTTGCCATAGAAGGCCGCTTATATGATATTCGAACCCGATACCCCTCCTGGCCCTCTGGTTTCAAATCCATGACTATGATACCATCGACACCCATCAGCACGGATTATTAGTATGGGGCGCCAAGTGTCAACCTCACAGTTTCGTTGATTATCATCCATTTTCGTTAGATGCTGACACGATTTATATATATTTCGTCTTTGCCATACTGGAGAGTTGTATCTGAATAATGCTAAAATGTCCACTCAGACTATGCTGAATCCCCCAGTCATTGTGGTATTAAATCCTGGTGTTCACTTTTAATAAGATGGGTTTTTTTCGATCTACGACATGAGAGACTTCGTCTCCAATCATTGGAAAATCCAATCATCGCTGACTGAGTCGGGAGACGGAATGTATTCAATTCAATCCAATTATGTTCATTTGATCGAAATATTTAACAGTAAAATGTATCTCTGGCAGCTGCTATTTAATATCATTTTGGAATTAAGCATACGTGTGTGTGTGGGGGGGGGGGGGGGGGGGAGGATCAGTCGGCCAGTGAGGACACATGAAGACACATGAGGATGTTATAGGTGACTCTATATGGGTCAGATTTTCAGAAAATGTACAATTTAACTTCGCCAATCTTCTCAAATAACCCGAATTTCAGACGAAAATAAAGTTCAAAATATAGTTCAACCTAACCAAACAGATTGCTAGGATCAATGCAATGTCAAATATATTCGAATTTACCTAGTATTGACCAAATTGCAGCTTAATTTAGCAGAATTTACTAAATGTGTACAGCCGCCAATTGTACATTTTCTAAAAATCTGACCCACATACTCTAGGCCCAAACCCTCAGATCAGATAAGAATGGTATATGTCAGTGGTTGGACGCCTACTGCGCTAATAAGGTGCATAACCTAGCCTTTGTTTTACCATGAACGTGAAGTTCTGCAATATATTATGAGTATCCGCTGGATCGGTACCTGTAAAGTAATTTGCAAGTCGATCGAAATAACATATAAGTTACTCACATGATTCCTACATATGACGCAGACGCGTGTTTGCATAAGTGCGACCCCTTAAATTGATTCAAATGTATAATACCCTAGGGGGTAACATTTTCCTTTCTCTGTTTTTGTTCTGCTATTTTTTCTGGCGTATAAAACAATGTTTACGAACATGTACGTACATTCAGGCGGCGAGGGGGGGGGGGGGGACTAATATGTGTCCACTGTGCGATTAAGGTCTCATTTTTTTTAATTGCGCCCAGATTTTATCGTAGCTCAGCGGAGCTATATCAGCGTGACCTATAGCTGAACGTATTCTATATCTAGGGAAGGTAATTTAGCCGGGAATCTCGCCAAATCGATCATAACCCAATGAGACTAATTACCTTTCTCATATTACCCAATGTTGATTGACGATGGGGGGTAAGTGATCGGCTTCCGTGCTCCACTTATAAATGAAGGGCTTTGTATCAATAAAGCAACATCAAAGGTAACATCTACTCTATAGTTTGTAATTCGCAATCAAGAGAGCAAGGATGGATAAACCCTTGTTATCCCACTAATAAATGATTCAAACTCACTGACGCCGGATACAATTAAGTTTACACATGATGAAAGTGGGTCAGTTGATACCAGTTGAGTATTTTGATCAGACATATAGGTGTAGCTTCAATGGGATTCACAAATCGAGTGCATGTGCTTTGTTGTGTTTATTTTCTCAATAATAAGTTACCCATTGCTATAAGGGTGGTCACCACTGGCTGCGGTAAGCTCTGCGGTAAGCTCTGCGTCTGCGGTAAGCTCTGCGGTAAGCTCTGCGGTAAACTCTGCTGTCTTGCGATGGTGCTGTGATGGTGAGAAGTGGCGAGGTCCTCGTTTCTCCAGCACAAATTTAATCAATGCGCTCCCTACTTCCGAAGGAGTATACATGATTGTGGGAATTATGCCACTTGTATAATTAAGGATTAGTACACAAAGACTAGCCCTGCCCATATGCATTGTTTGTTTGCTATGACGGCAGCCAAAGGCCAAGATCATACAAAAAAACAATGCAGAAGGGCGGGAAGAGACCGTGGGTTGTAACCGTTTTAGAATATTTAGAATATGTTTGGGCCGTCAAACTAAAGAATGCAGGGATTGCTGATTTTATTGCGTTGGTATTCATTCCATAAGCCACTTAAGTTGGTCATTGATGATTAGAAATACAACAAATGGTGCATTTACATGTACATGTACTTATGAGCAATCAGTAGACAATTGATTTTCTAATTGGTTGAAATTTACCCAAATTGATTGATATATTAAAGTAGCACTCCTAGATAACGTTTCTGATATTTGCTGCAGCTCAAATTAGCACAAACAATAATGACAAGAACATCTCTCTGCATACCATTATACTTCATGCTTGGAAAAGAAATAAAACTTTCACATTGACATATATTTAGCATGATTGAAGTGGTCCCGTCGCATTTTCATGGACAACACATGAACAAAATCATGAACTTGATTATGCGTAGTTTGTTAACTGTGTTTTAATATGTGACCAATAAAAACATTTTTATAAAAAAAATAATCCCTAGTTTAGCTGTTTCAACAAGCTGGTCACTATATTATATTGCATCTGGACCTTTAACCAATCACATGCAAATCAAATTAAATGGTGTACCTGTGACTTAATGGTAGATTGTTCCCTCATTTCGTTTGTTTAAAAACCACCGTGCCCAGTAGAGTCTGAAAACCTGCCACTACTGGGGAGAATAGGCTCACTGACAGGGCATTAGCCAAATAACATAAAACAAACAACAAACAAACAAATCATAGTCGTCACACCTACAGGTTTAATTGACTGGCCAGTGATGAGTGGGTGTGAGTGGGACCGCCGATAGAGCGATAGGTGAATCTGAGAAAGCTTATTAGCGAACAATCCTAAACTCAAGGTCTGTCGCTGTTAGGATAGGGACACTTGTCAGATTAAGAGAAGTACATATGTATTATATCAGCAGCAATAGTATAATGTTATTGTTGACATGATGGACATGAAAGGTTTACGCACGCGCCTCTACAGAATCTATTATGAGCGAGAAATTCCGCCGAATGTGAGTACCCAGGAATGTATAATAAGTGTATCAATACTTCTATAGGAATGACATTGTGTGTTTAATCAACTGCATTCTATACTCATTGGTCTAATAGATTAGGAATGTTTTATCTCCATGTGCATGTTCACTATTCTTCAATGGATGACAGAAGTGCCGATAGGGAGGTATCATATTCATAACTGCCAGCTCCACTAAAATATGTGGACAAGCGAGGATATTGTTGTTAACCATTTAAGGATAAATAACTGGTACAGGGGTGCTGGTGTACTGTTTAATTGGTGTATAATCTCATGGCATATTCACAGTGCACCAGCAGGACCAAAATGGGGGTTATTAATCTGTTTAGTATATATGCTTAGGGTGGTTATAGGCCAAGACCGTTCGAAGCACCGACTAAAACCTTAAATTATAAACGATCGCTCTTTATATCTTGAGAATTACAATTATTTTTCCGGGGCCAGTGATTTCTCTTACTTCTATAATTATCTATTCCTATAATGAAATTACATTCGCTTAAAAGTCTGAATTTCATGAATGAAAAGAATCCTTCAAAAAGTGATACTTTCACTGCGTGTTATATATATGGGTCAGATTTTCAGAAAATGTACAATTGGCAGCTGTACACATTTAATAAATTCTGCAAAATTAGGCTGCAATTTGGTCAATACTCGGTAAATCCAAGTATATTCGGCATTGCATTGATTCTAGCAATATGTTTGGTTAGGTTAAACTGTATTTTGAACGTTATTTTCGTCCTTAATTTGGGTTATTTGAGAGAATTGGTCAAGGCAAATTGTACATTTTCTGAGAATCTGGCCCATATATGGTAATGTATTTAACCCATTCTTACTTTCCTTATTTTACTATAGTCACCCCTGCCACTGCCACCGTTCCCAGAATTCACACCTAATTTACAAGTTCTCTACCATGCCTCACGCCATCGCATCACCGCCACCCTCTCGAAAGCTCAGCGCCGGAAGTGCGAAAGCTCACGCATTCCGCGAAGACGCCGAAAGCACAGCGAGAGTGAGGGGACCGTTTCAGTGGGAGATGCTAGTGAAGCGGACAGATGTAAAACGGCAGAATCTGACTTTCTAATGGATGGAGGCATGTTAGAAGATATGGACCTATCAGGTAAGTCTTCAACATTTACTTTTCTCATGGTTTTCGTGGCAACACTGGGAAAAAAACATTTTAATCAAATGAAGAATCATACAATATAAAAGTCGTGCATGACATGCTGACATAGATCTATGTTTAATTCAAGTAGAAGTGTATGGTACTTCCCGCCATCGATATTTTGTCTTTTATCTTTTCTTCAAGTAGTATATAAATCATATGCGCAGGCCGGGAGGTATGCATAAAAAATGTATACATATACCTCCCTAGGTCCCTAGTCCAAGTTGATTTGGGCTATATATATTTATTACACAAATCTGTGGTGCAATGATTTATATATCTATGAATATATCATGTTTATTATATATCCAACAGACGTATGATGATAATATATATCGTTGTTATACTGGCAATAATGTTGAGAAAATCCATCTTGGCAATGATCGCCATCACAAATACAAGTTAACTACTTTGGGATCAAAGGAATATCGATTTATAACTGACGGTTCTTCTACTCATTAATCTGTTTCAGACGAAGAACTATGGAATACCGAGGAATCATCCGAGAATATTCCGAAAGTGAACAGGTTCCAAAAAGCCTATACACGAATGTGTAAATGTCTTCGGGTGAACCCTTCCGCCTGTTTTATAAAGGGCCTAACCACTTCTAAAGTCGGTCTCACAAATTACGAGCTAGGTGCTAAGGGAGTGAAACCTATCTGCGTTGCCTTGGCAGTAAGTACCCTTCCAGCATTTCTGTACAGTGAGGTTCTTGTCATGAAATATAATGTGATGTGTTACAGGAAAATGAGTCACAAGTCGCAAAATATGGATTTTGAGATATCATCATAATGCTGAGATCAAGCCGATTCCAATGATACTAAACACTAGAACATCTATAAATATTTCTATTTTTAAAAAAAAAACATTTTATCAGTCTTGAAATTTGGTGCACGTATGAATACAGGTTGAAGTGGTAGGGACCCCATAGATGAGACTATTTCTACAAGAGATCTTGTAAATAAAACACTTTGAAAAGTATCGATTTCGGGACTTGTGACTCATTTCCCTGAAACACATCACAATATTTGAGGAGAACAGAACAGAATTGTTGTCCATATCTTTAAACTTTTATGTCTTGCTTCCAATTATCTTGCTTCTCAAGGATAGATTACATTTCTAATTAACTACAACAGATTTTTATTTCGTTACAATAAAACCCAAAGACGACTGCAATCCCATTGGTAATTGCGTGATCAATTATAAATTAATGGTCGATAATTTTCTCCTGCAGTGTAGTATTTAATCCTTATGTAATCAATGTATGGTCTTTACGTTCAAAAATTCTAACACGTGAATTAAGGGAGGCAGTATTCCTAGAAATACTGCCCATAGTGAGGGTGAATAAGGAGGACGGACAATCATTTTACGATATGTTACGCAACCGTTGATATTATTAAAATGTGTGCAAAATTGAGGCAAGCTGAACTTGATGCATATATATGGTATACACTTCATCAGTTGAAAATCTATCAAAGAGGATATTTAAAAGAACATTTCTATACATCTCCACAATCTGTCCATTGACATGCGATTTTCTCCTACACAGATGAATCCCAAAGTGTCCTGCTTACATTTAGACGGTAATAACATTGGCGCCCTGGGAGCTACGTATATATCAGACATGCTTTCTGAGAACATATTCCTCACAGAAATAGTAAGTACATTAAATCATTCATGGTTCCTCTCAACAGGCAGGCCCCATGGTAGCATTTCAACTCTTGTTTTATTATCGCTTTGATATCTTTTTATATTCTATCCTCTTTCTTCAAGTATCTTTTAATCTTTACAGTGGCACTTAACTTAATTAATCATTGAGAATAAACTTAAATTTTGGGAAGTGTTCGAACATAATCTTGTTAGGGGCAGAGCTGAGAAATCTTTTTTCTATTAAATGTGAATAGACGCTACCTCAATTTCCTTTTTGATATTGTCGGTACAGGAAATATAGAGGTATAGGCTATTAGCAATGGTAAACTTTTATTGATATCTTATCATTTATGAGGGATTAACATTGAAACATTTACACTATTTCAGAATCTAGCTTCCAATGGATTAGGGACAGAGGGCGCCCAGCGAATAACAAAGGTCCTGATGACTAACGATATTGTTCGAAAGGTAGATTTATCCGGTATGTATACATTTTGTGAAGAATTTTGATAAGTTTGAAGAATAACTCCATCCATTTTATAAGAGACGAATAGAATGATACATGACGTTCATGATTTTCTTTATGTTCACCTAATTCATTTGCTGAACCATGCGAAGGAACACATTAAGCAAATATCATGAGCAAAAAATAAGACAAATCAAGAGGGGAAATGACACGTTCGATATCCACCCGAAGAAAAGAAAATAGTCAAAGGGGCAAGGCGATATTTACAATACAAACCGACTCTCTATCAATAAAAAGAATGCAAGAGTATTGTTGACCCAAATTCCTCTGAGATGAAAACAGGAATGGATCCCATTTTAACCATTCTTTGATCTTTAATTGCTCCACAGGAAATGGCTTTCAGGAGAAGGACGCTCAGTTCTTTGCCGACATGCTTAAGGTTTGTCCATTAAATTAAAATTATCATCACAAATGTTCTTCAATGGCAAAACAACAAAAAAGATCTTGACAAAACAGAAACTGATAACCCTAACAATATTTCAAATCGACATTTGATTTTTACATTGAAAGAAGATAGGTAACCAATCGATTAAGGGGAAATCGTAGTTAAAAAAAGACATTTTATCTCTTACAATTTGATATAAATCTGCGTTTTCAGTATTGTACATTTGAGTGAAGAAATTAATTCATTAAACACTCGTTTTATGTAAAAGTAATTATAATCTTCCAGGAAAATCATGCCCTAAGGGAACTGAATTTAAGTCACAACAGCTTCAGAGAAAAAGGAGGAGTGTACTTAGGAGAATCTTTAGGTGAGCGCTTCCTTTCTTGAGAAAGAATGATATTGTAGATTTTAACTTTCAATCTCGGCGAACGGCGATTTGCAAACCATGAATGACAATTGTTCAACTGTTTCGGAAACATCACGTGCTGTAATTAGGAAATGGGATGCTGAATTATTTAAATGCAATGAATAAGATATGTGAAAATGTTCCTCTTAAATTTTATGACCAAATTAACATATCCGAGTGGATGTTTTATCTAATTTATATTATTACAAACAACATATATATTTATATATATTCTCTTTAAAAAGACCTATCAGGCGACAATTATATGAATGTAATGTACATATATTTAGATGTTACATTAACGTATCTCTGTTTTCCAGTTGATAATACAAACCTTGAGGTACTAGACGTCAGTTGGAATCATTTACGACGAAAAGGAGCTGTTGCAATGTGCGAAGGTATTAAGGTATTGATCAGTGTTTCATACTTTTCATGATGCTTATCAATGCGGGCCCAACCTGGTTCAAATTAACGTTCTTAATTAATGTTCTTGTCTATATTCAAGTGAGTTCTTGGCCACCATATTCCCATTTCATGATTAGTCTCTTGGGAAACGCGAGGCGATTTATTTAGTGCATGCTGAATCACATAAAGTTGAAGGGGAACCGGGAGGAGCATCACTACTGCAGAAAGCAATGTCCTTGATCCATGGATTGGTTGTCTACAGCACACCTAAGGGTGCTGATCATCGATTGATTGAATAAGTTGGCGAGACTTTGAGAACTTGACCTCTTACTATCCTTATATATGGGAGCAGTCATCGTGGTGGACATATGATAGAGAAAGAGTGGGGTCCGGGGAGGAGTCGATCAATCATATATATTAGTGGATGGTGTAGAAGTGGTGGAATCTAACATTGCATTTGATTCCTAATGAAACACTTAAATAGCAATTGTTCCGTAAGGTTGCTCACTATAGGTTTTGCCAAGTTTTTACAAAGATATCCCGGCCATAGAGTCTTTTTGTCAAACAAATGAATCAAAAATTAAAGATTCCGACGGAGAGGACCGTACAGTGGTAGAATTCATCAGAAAATTACAATAAAATACATTTTGAGTTCCCGCGTCATCGCTGGCGGGGGATGTCTAGATATCCTAGCAGGTGCTGCCACTTGTGGCGGCCACACTGACTAACCACTGGAGAGTGGGGAATAAAGGCAGTTGACTTAGAACTAACACGGCGTACGGTTGTCAATTCATACAAGAGTATTACTACATGGTACCAGAAGTAAAAACGATCGCAAAATGGACGGAGTAAAGCCACCAGAGCAAATGTCATTCTCCACAGGGAATGTTGCGGAGAATTGGGAAATCTATAAGGAGGATTTCCTCTGGTATGCAGACGCGGTGAGCGTGGATCTACCGAACAAGAAGACCTCGCTCTTCCTCCATGTTGCGGGCCGCGAGGCAAAGAGGATATACAAGACGAGAACATGGGCACTTGCCGTTCCAGAGATCCCAGCTCAGAGGGATCCAGTAGTAGTACGAGTACCTGGAATCCCAGCAGAGGATAAAACTGACTTTGATACGGTAATGACAAAGTTTGATCAATACTGCACACCAAAAAGAAACAGGTTTTTTGAGAGATATCAGTTCAACACACGTGTGCAACTGGAAGGAGAAACCATAGACGCCTACGTGACTGACTTACGCATTAAGGCAGCCACATGTGAGTGGGGAGAGAATGAGGAAGACTTTATTCTGGAAAGGATGGTGGTAGGGATGACAGACAGAGGGCTGAAAGAGAAACTAATCAAGAAAGACGACCTAACCCTGGAAAGAGCGGTACAAACTTGTAGACGAGCAGCACAGACAAGAGCGGAGTTGCTAGTGATGGAGCCGGGCATACAGGAGACTGTCAACTACGTGGGAAAAACACGTGGCCCGAGGCAGCAGCAGACGCCACCTACTCGCCGGGACCAAGGAGGAGCCGCTGGAGGACCCTCAGGGGGTGACACCCGGTCTTCAGCACGTGTTATCGACTGCAAGAAATGTGGGAACAGGCACGAGATTAGGAACTGCCCCGCATGGCATCATAGGTGTGACAGATGCAAGAGAAAAGGACATCTCGAAACTAAGTGCTGGGGAAGGGTAGATGAGATAAAACAGGAGGAAACAGCATTCACTCAACTGGAGGAAAATGTTGATGCTATATTTATAGGGACGGTGAATACAGAGGCGAAGGAGGTCATGACAATTAGGATCAGCAAGACTCACAAATGGGCCTCAAATGTCAAACTGGGAGAGGATATGGTGATATGCAAACTTGACACTGGAGCTGGAGCGGATTTAATGAACTATGAGGACTACCAGGGATTAACTCAAAAACCAGCACTCAGACCTGTAGCGGTAAAGCTCACCGACTACAACGGGCACAACATACCGGTGAAAGGCTACATCATCAGGCAAGCGACGGTCAATGGAAAACACTACCCAATTCGCTTCATAGTCAGTGAGGGCATATCACTGCTTGGAGGTGACACCTGTGAAAGATTGGGACTAATCACAAGACACTACACGCAGGAGGAAAATGGGGTAGGTACAAGCAAGATAGACATGATAAATAAGCATCTAAACGATAAACTCCTGACTGAAGTAAAACAATGCATACTACCAGAGATCAGTGAGCTGTCCTCAATACCCTACGTACATAAGATAAAACTAAAACCAGGGGCAGAATCTGTTATAATCCCAGCTAGGAGAATACCAGTGGCAATTAGAGATAAATTAAAGCTGGAACTCGAGCGCATGGAAAGCCTAGGGGTGATTCAGAAGGTGGAGGAGCCCACCGACTGGGTTAACGCGATGGTAGTGGTAAACAAACCCAACGGGGATCTCAGGATCTGTCTAGATCCCAAGGAGTTGAATAGATCAATAGCCAGGGAGCACTTCCAGTTACCGACACGAGACGAGATGTTTTCAGAAATTAGAGATGCGAGGGTGTTCAGTAAGTTAGACGCCTCGCATGCGTTTTGGCAAATCAAGCTGGAAGAATCTAGTAAAAACTTAACGACATTTGGCACACCATTTGGGAGGTACGCATATAATAGATTGCCATATGGGTTGTGCTCCGCCCCGGAGGTTTTTCATCGCTCAATGGACCAGATGTTTGAGAACATCCCGGGCGTGAGAGTCTATGTAGATGACATTCTAGTGTGGGGAAGAGATCAGGAGGAGCATGATGCTAGACTGGCAAAGGTAAAAGAGAGGATTGCGCAAAATAAACTGCTAATGAACTGGACCAAATGCGAGATTGGGGTGAATAAGATAAAGTTTCTAGGGGAGGAACTCTCGGAAACAGGAATCTCACCAGACAAGGAGAAAGTAGAGGCTATAGTCAACATGGAAAGTCCGAAAAACAAAGAAGAGGTGCAGAGGATAATGGGGTGCGTGAATTTTGTTGGCAGGTATATACCTAATCTATCAACATCTTGTGCAAACATTCGGTCCCTGATGCAGAAACAGACTGAGTGGCAATGGGATAAAATCCATGAGGAGGAATGGCAGCACATAAAACAAGTGCTTAGCTCGGGGCCGGTGCTATCATATTTTGACATAAGAAGGCCAACAAAGGTAAGCAGTGATGCTTCGATGAGAGGATTAGGGGCAGTCCTCCTACAGTATCATCAAAATGCATGGAAGCCTGTAGCCTATGCAGCGCGCTCCTTAACTGAGTGTGAATCTCGATATGCCCAGATAGAAAAAGAGATGTTGGGTCTGATATATGCTTGTGAGCGATTTCATAATTATATTTATGGCATGAGGGATGTGCAATTAGAAACTGATCACAAACCGTTAGTTCCTCTAGCTAACAAATCACTCAATGAGATGACGCCCCGCATTCAGCGGATGATGCTAAGGTTACAGCGATATAATGTAAAGATGCAGTGGGTGCCAGGCAAAACACTGTACATATCAGACACGTTGTCAAGAGCAACGTATGCGGTGAGAGTAGTGCAGCAGGAAGGAGGCTTGCAGGAGAGAGAGGTCCGGGCACAAGTGAATCTAATATATGAAAGTCTCCCAGCCTCAAAAACAATGCTCACACGTATAGCTGAGGAAACAGCAAAAGATGAGCTGTTGTGTGCAGTCAAAGAGGCGATAATGGACGGGTGGAAAAACGGGGTCTGCCCAGCATATGCCTCAATAAAAGATGAGCTCTGCATAATAAGTGGTGTAATATTAAGGGGACAAAGAATTGTAATACCATGCTCGATGAGGAGAGAAATGTTAGAGAAGCTTCACGAGGGCCATTTAGGTATAGAGAAACAGAGGAGATGGGCCCGCCAGTCCATGTACTGGCCCAGGATGAATCACGACATAGAATATCAATCAAAGATGTGTGGGATTTGCTTGAAATATCTTCCTGCCCAGCAGAAGGAGCCTATGGTAGAAGATAAGGAGGACTGGGGGCCCTGGGAGAAAATAGGAATGGATCTATTTTATTGGGAGAAGAATGAATACTTAATGATTGTGGACTATCACTCTTCATATCCGGAGATAGTAAGACTAACATCCACTACTTCAGAACAAGTCATAATGCACACGAAAAGTATATTTGCTAAATATGGTGTACCGCAACTAGTTATCACAGATAACGGACCACAATTCTCTTCTCAATCTTTCAGACAGTTTTCGGAGACATGGGCCTTCAACCACAGGACGTCAAGCCCCAGATACCCCCAATCGAATAGGAAGGCGGAGAGGGCGGTAGGGATAGTGAAAAACCTGCTATCCAAGGCGAAGGAGACAGGCCAGGATCCCTACATGGCTCTCCTAGCCTATAGGTCAGCACCCATGGAATCAGGGGTATCGCCAGGAGAGGCACTTCACGGACGGAAACTAAATGGACCCCTGCCAAGTGTCCGTGCAACAAAGTATAAACAAGAAAGTGTGGGTCAAAACAACAAAAGTGAGAAATATGATTTAAATGCTAAGGTTTTGAAACCTCTCGAACCTGAGGACACCGTGTTCGTAAGAGGTGATAAATGGGATCAGACGGGCAAGGTAATCACACAGTTAAGCCCTAGATCATATACAGTGCTAACAGAAAGTGGTAGTGTCCTAAGAAGGAATAGGCGACATCTAAAGAGTGTCCCTAAACAACCAGTGGGTAAAGGGGTGAACCAGTATAATGAAACAAGAGACTTTGAGGAAACAGACCAGGGTCCAGAAGAGAGAAGAACAGTAGAGACTGAGACAATAAAAGAGACAATAGGAGATATACCTCAGAATCAGATAAGAGACACAGTAACAGACAGCACTGAGCAGGTAGCAGTGCCACCTGGTGTACCGCAAACACCAGAACCGCGTAGATCAGCGAGGACAGGGAAACCGGTCACTCGACTAATTGAACAAATATAGAGACACTATAACAGCTCATTCTCTATTCTAACTACATTGTGTTCTACTCCTATTGTATCACCAACAACCTTGTATCTATACTCTCTCTCTTGTTGCTTGTATTTCTATGTATTATTGTGGAAGGAGGGAGATGTCTAGATATCCTAGCAGGTGCTGCCACTTGTGGCGGCCACACTGACTAACCACTGGAGAGTGGGGAATAAAGGCAGTTGACTTAGAACTAACACGGCGTACGGTTGTCAATTCATACAAGAGTATTACTACAGGGGAGAAGGGATCCCATTGGCTGATAGGAAAACGGGGGTGTGGTTATATTGATATGGTAACCGTTCCGAATCCAAATATGGGCATCGATGTCTCATTTGATTTAATACAAACCGCAACGTAATGCAATATTCGTACAACTTAAAAGTATTATGTGTCAGAATGCACCTCACCAGTCGTCAATATACTTATATCAAAATTAATTTGGTCATTGCTTTTGGATATTAATTTTGGAGTAGTTTAAAAGCCTAAACTCAAAACTCAACTTGAAAAAAAAACAATTGATCCCTATAGGTTTTACTATCGAAATTCACGACTGCTGGGATCTATCCGCCTGTGTCTTTTTAAGTCCAGCTAAGTCTCCACTGTCTCTGAAACAACTGTTTAAAATTGCACAAGGGATTCTGCAAGGCCCTGATAAACAAACTGCCTATAAATGTCCAAATTATAGTAGTTCATCTACGAGCAGATTCCAATTAACTTTCCATTACTCTTTAGAATAATATAGGGCTTAAATCAGTCAACCTGGCGTGGAATGGCTTTCACATGGAAGGATGCAAAGCGTTGAATAAAGCTTTGGTTGTCAACAGAACGCTGAGCGAACTAAATGTGAGCTGTAACAGGATAGATAAGAAATGCCTGGATGAACTACTCAAGGGACTTATTAAGAATGAAAGCATAGAGGTCTTTCGGGTAAGTAAAGGGTTTCTGTATGTCATTAAGACACGCTCGTCCTGCTACATCCATCTTTTTCTCGGAGTTAACCTCCCAATTTATCTTTCTCTACCAGTTGACTGACTCTGGTTTACGTCAGGATTCTGGTGCCCCGGTGTAGTAAGTAATATCCACCCAGCGCATAAGTCCAATTTTAGAGGTTTATTCTCTGCTCGAGTTCGCTAATTCTGCTATCATCTCTTCTTTATACCCTGGCTTTTTCCCTTGAGTTGAATACATTCGCTCGTCTCTGGATCTATTTCGTTTGGGTTTAACCAATTTGATGGGGGTTGCAGGGCGACGTATTCGCTCAGGACGATCGAAAATAAAGTACGTACTCAAATGTGGATGCTGTATCCTTGTAAATGGATCTTTTAATAAGATACGACAGTTTCGATAATATACAATCCCAGCTTTTAGTCGTATTGATTGAAGAATGAATTATTTAACTAAGCTCATCGCCTATCTGCCTAGCTGGCAAATAACCAGATCTACACACCCACTTGTTTCTTTTTATAGTGCAATAAAGAATAGATTATTATTGATAATTAGAACTAATCCTAGAACGATTCGCGATAGGGTGACAAGAGCAAATGATGGGGAACCATTTTCCCAGACTTTGTTTCTTTATACTTTCTATCCCTATCTGCCACCGTAATATTATTCATTTCCTGCGGAGAAACTCACTGTTGTTCCCTTTTAAACTTTTGCCCTCCTCCCATTAATCTGCCTTTACCTCTCTCCCCTTGCACCGTGTGTGTCCAAACTTGCTTCCATATCGGCCTACTCAGACTCATCCTATGCCCTCCCATCTATTTTCCTTAGCTCTCAAGTGTATGCCTTATCTTTTGTGTTTTCCCCTAATGTAAGCAGACATCCTCAGACGTTTTGGTTCCTGGTCCATTATAAGCCTCTCACCAAAACGTCGATAAGGCTATTTGATTGGATTTCTGTTGGTTAGTTTCCATGAACTTTTCACCTTTTGTTCTCTGGTGTATATTTTTTTAGTTTGGTCCCATATTTGGCTATATAAATTTGATACACAAATTTTTAGTCATGATTTCCATACTGTATCTTTGAATATGGAGAAATCGATTAATGAATTAATGGATATCCGCAAATGAAGTATTATATCAAACACTAAACTGGAAACCCTGTGCAAGAACGCATGAATTTGTATTATTCCAGATACTATATTACATGTGAATTAAGAAATCACTGAGGTAAAAACAAAATATGTCCATTTCATATAAAAGTTCATGTATGGATATTTTTTCAGGTCGGCGAAAATCCACTAACTACAGATGGTGCTGTGAACATTCTGAAAATGCTTGAGAAAAAACCTACTATGCCTTTAAAAGTTGTTGACCTTGGGGTAAGTTCATGTAAAATATCATTTGTTGAGATAGTTAACCTTGAGATAAGTTCATGCTGCAGATCATCTTTAGAGAACAGACCTTAGAGAATCAGTAAAAAAGCTTTAACCTTTGAAACAATCCCAGAAACCTCAACAAAGAAAAACAATTCCTATACTTATCACCAGGGAGTATATGCCTCCCTGTTAAGACGAGGTTTAAACAAAATGTTATCATTAGACGATACTATTTGGACTCAATTATACTTTATATTTTAAATGCATAAAAAATGTTCCAGTTGTTGATTGGATTGGCACTACTGTACCCTTTGTCTGACACATGCTATTAATTTTGCCACTCTCAACATTTGCCTGTTTTCTAATGAACATATCCTTTTACATTTTTACAATTAGGGACAGTGTGTGGATAGTAAATTTATTCAGCTTCTGGAAAGAATCAAGGAGAAGAGGCATTTGGAGTGCAGTTACGGAAATGTTTTGAGAAACGATGATAATGGAGGGAGTAAGTCTACACAATGTTACATAGAGGGTGACCCGATGATGATACTCATGGAATTTATGAGACTGCAGAACCTCAGACTCGTTGACCTCTTTGTCTGTTTAGATACGGACGGTAGTAAAACATTAACTCACAAAGAGTTCAGAGAAGGCTTGATGGTAGGTATTTTATTTTTTATTTTTTACTTTGTAGGCTGTCTTAATCGCCGGAAGTTAAATGTCAAGGTTTCGATTGATTTGCGGGAGTTTCTTTAATTATGGAAGGCCCACATCAAATTTGATATGCCTGTTTCCACTAATGAAAAGATCAAATGAAATATTAGGCAAATTGACACATAATGTATTAATGTTGTTGTAATGAATTTCTTTTATTCATTTATCTTTTTTATTTATTTATTTGGAAAGTGTAACTATTATACCATGCATTTTAATAAACACCAGTCAATGATATGATATACATCGCATTCGATAGAATTCGACAAATCAACCAGGTTTGCTTTACCCTCCAAAGAAGAAATCTAAAAGTGTCCAGGATTTACACGATTTGCTGATATTAACTTGCAGAAAGTCAACATTCCAGTAAGTCCTGAAGGCCTAGATTTGCTCATTAAGAAGTTAGATGCGGACGGAGATGGAGAAGTCGATTATGCGTGAGTGAAAACCTTTATGAATATAGTATCAAATCATTGGCAAGTGAGATAGTCAGTAATGGAATACTCAGTGGTTTAAAGCAATCTATAGAAGAAGAATGGTAACCATTATTAGTTTTATTATTAGAGAGAAGAAATGATGCTGCCCATATTGTTCTGTCTCCTTTCACTATATTTTAGATATGTGATGTGTTACAGAAAAACGAGTCTTCAGTCACAAAAATGGATTTTAAGATATCAGCATACTATATTTGAAAAAGTGGGATCAAGCGGATTCCAATGATAATAAAGATATCTAATAAGTATTTCTATATTTGGTTATGCCCGAAAAAAATAGTTAGCCATATTTCCTGATGGTCACTCACTATAGTAAAGTAATTAACTGTATTTCTTAGGTAACCTCAGGTCGATGTGCATAACTATATTCAATACATAGTAATGTATGAAATTTGGTACATGTTTTTATGTTAGTAGAAGCGCTAAGCATCCCAAAAATGAGAACATTCCACCAAAGAAATATTGTGAATAAATCACTTTCAAAAATATCAACTCTGCGACTTGTGACTCATTTTCCAGTGACACATCACATATATATACGGAATCACATAATTGTGGACTTATGCCATAAGCCATTAACATGCAATAGATTCTGATGTTCACCTAATTGCCTATTGTACATCGTAGCGAACTCATACAAGGCCAAAAGGAGCACAAGCGAAAACTTGCCAAGATCCTTAAGAAATCCAAAGCAGAAGATACAGACTTTGAAGACACGGAAATAGGCGTCATTTCCGACCAAATTAAACATTTAATAGCCTTCAGGCTTGCGGCTAAGAAAGAGGCAATCAACAAGAAGCGAACTGGATTAGCCGGGGTGGTCAGTCAGGTATGTATTGACAGAATTATCAGTGGTACTGAGACAAACATTGTATCTCTACTTATAGGCACATTTGACTTGTTTACGACAATTAAATCGGAACAAATTATGCACAGGAGATATGAACGTCGTAATACATGCTAAATGTATTCTTTGAAAGAGTTATAGTTTAACTCCTTACCCTTATTCCTAAGTTGATAGCTATAGTATTCATAATATAAAATGACACAAGTTATGAACAAAGTAAGAAAATCTCCAATGTACGTGCTGAAACCGAATTTGTTTAATGTACACAATAAAGAAATTATGCTTGATTAATTCATCCCTGTGGGAATTATATGTAATTGAAGGCTATTGAAAAAGAAAACGGTAAGGCTTAATGAGACAGATTTAAAATTTAGACTTTAAACTAGTTATTAAGATATAGTAATAGAGTTAATTTCGTCCCTAGAATTCTATGAATTCGTCTGAATAAGATTTCGTATGCATACTTCAGCAAGTTTCCTCATGTGATAAGACGATAAAGTGATGATAACAGGTGGTTTTGATAGATGTTGAAGTTGGAGATACGATGACAACGAATGTATTTATTTTACTGTACAGCACAATCATTGTAGATATTTTGCCAACATCCCCAGAACCTGAATGCCCTTTTGGAAAATAGATCCAGACAGAAGCACAACATGATATATATCTCTTTAAATGTATCCAACACCTTATACGATGCATCACAATTAAACATGACTTATTGTATTAATACATTGCAACAAAAGGAGGGTGTCTACATAGACTGGAGCAAGTAGTTTTCTTGATTTTTAAACATCTGCCATATCATTGAATTCTCTGGTTGAAACACAGGCCCATGATATTGAAACATTAACATGCAAGATATAATATAATATTTGAAACATACGAGAATGCAGCAAATCTGAGGATCATCACATGTGCATTTATACATGAGATGTGACTGATCTTATTTAGAAATAAAATATTGGACCTGTTTTGCAACTCGAAAGTAATTCATACAATATGACTCTCTTTATAGCAACCATTGTACATAAAACATACCCGATCTACATTTCTATTGCACACATAGAAAAACTCTTTTCCATCCTTCTCGTAGTGTAGTCAGCGCCAACATTTTCACAAAAATTCACAAGTAAAGATAGGAGTTCATAATTCTAAACTATGGTAAATGTTTAACATATTTGTTTTTAGTTTATGTTGCTGTTATAGTGACCTAAATAATATTTGGCCCTCTTCCAATCGCCTGATCGTTGATATGCAAGTAGTACATGCAATGCTCCCCAAACAGGAGGGCACCTTTCGTGCAGTTATTAATTCATCGATCGCCGAAAGCTTTTTTTATTATTATAATTCGAACCTCTGTATAATAACACCAAACGTTATCATCTATGTGACCCGTGTATTATATCTCTGTTCTTTATTCTCTCCTATTGTTTTAATTTTGTTTCTATTTGATGAATATCTTTTCTGTCACCTTGCATTGGACAGAGTCTTCCACTCGCCCTCTATCGCCATTTTGAACCATAAAATGCCATCCTAGGATCGTTTTAAATAACATGTGATATGTGGTCTTAATTTGGAGACAATATTCATTAGACACGCTGGAAAGTGGCAATATGGCATTAAATTAACTTGAGTGGGGGACTCTAAACCTCCAGAACCATCCTTATTGTATTCACTGTTTAGGTCTTCAGCGCACACCTTTTATTTTCTTTATTCGTCTTTACTGAGTGGTTGATGTACATACATGTCTGTTCTATATGCAAGTCTCTTAAGAATAGCTAAAACTTTTATGCAGGTTACTGCAAATGTCTCCGCACTTCGCAACCTGAAACCGGGTATGGTATCAAGAGTACAGTATGCAAATATGTCCCCAAATTATTAAGATTCTACACCGGCTAATGACTATCCTTGGAACCATTTACATTTACCTACCCTCCTAATATGTGGTTAACCTGTTTCTCAGTGTAGGGTCAGTATACATACAACCAAGTCCCTAAATACATCAAATATTCTAATTAATCCAAATCCCTAAATTCCCATGCCACAATCTAATTTTGTTAAAGGAATATTCAAATAAAATCACCGAGGGAGAGGTTAACATTCATCCCATTTTCAAACTGCTGACGACGGCGTATAGGTCGGTTAATTGTACCAGACCTCATTAAGGGAAGCAACAGACGTATGTTAACTGATATTGTCAGGGGCCAGTGCAATTTCCCATACTTCCTGAAATAGTCAATCCCACATCCGAGGGAAAATTAATTTTGATCCCTTTGCCTTTTTGTTTAGTGTAGTTCAAATAGACTTTACACAATGTATTTTTATACCATTTAATTAAACGTTTTACGCGATGTATTGAAAAAAAATTGATCCCATTTCCTAATCTTTCCCATTACTGTAGTAATAAATATTGTGCATTATGTCGAACATTCATTAACCGATACCTCCTATAAAACTTCTAACTTTTCCCGACCTTGATTGCTTACATGCATCAACGGGTATATTTTATTTTATACTCTTTATCATGAAATATCTTCAGTTAAAACCATTGCTTTCTCTTTGTTTTGTCCATTGCTATAAATGTAATCTCGCTGACCTGTGGTAGTTCATTATATACCATCAGTATCATTCAAATGCAATAGGCTATATATGGAATGGATATCAATGCAAAAGTATCTTAATGCATGCCTGACCATTCTCCTAAAATAGTCCATGAACCTAAAGGCTCTTTTCATATCAGCAGACACTCACCGGTCTTTTGTTTTCCACTCACCTTTCAGGCGATACTATCGAACAATAGGTCATCTAGTGGCCTTTCATCGCCACCAACAGCAGCGACACCTGATGGAACAACAGACAACAATGCCTCAAACCTCTCCATTAAACCACAGGCCCTTCGACCATCAACATCACCCAATACACACACAAGACCTGGAATCGCAGATCGCATTCGAAGGGCAATGGCCCCTGCTGATAGGAATTCTCTTGGTGGTACTAATTCAAGCGTGACTCTGACTGTGGACAGTGGTGGATCATGGTCTGGTGTTTCCAGCAGCGCCAGTTCAGTCTCTGATATCGTCGCGCCACCTGGTATATGGACCTAGTCCGAAGCAATCCTGAAACTATTCTCCGCCACCAGGACAACTGTTTCATATGAGGGAAGTCCAGTACTAAGGGCTTGGTTCTGAGGCCTACATGTCCCTTTTGATGTGATATTTAACCGGAGATCATGTAGCATTCAGGTCCATGGGGCGGCAAGTCCCGGCAGAGATAAAGGGGAGGGGGTAATCACACATGTCATAATTATAGCAATGCCTCTATGTAGAATTACTCTGACATCTAGCAAAGAATTCATATCCACTTATATTTGTACATTTTGTATATTCCTTCACCATGCGTATATTCTTTACAAATAAATTTCGATTTTTCAAAGGATAGTATAGAATGGCCAAGGGAAATATGAGATGGAATGTATGTAGGGGCAAGCAGGTTTATATCTATACTGAGATACTAACCAACCTTGTATATAAGGCAGAATAAATTGTATATTTTCAAACAGATTGGATGTAAATAGTGTCTCATTCATAGAACCAAGACTCGTATGCGCATTTGATGTATTACCTAATGATTGGTTGATGTAAATAACTTAAGCCTCATAAACGACAAAGACCTACAAACCTCACAATTCGTAGAACTAAAGGACAATGCCCCCGCATAACAACTTTTACTCGTAAAAGTAACTTAAAGTTGTACCAAAAACAATTATAGATCTCTACCTTGAATTATAATCATATATAAACCCAATGGAAGACTTACATACATGTAGATGTATCAGTATGGCTGGGCTCTTCCTAAATTCCTTCCTTCCCATTTCAGATAGCAAACAATGTCATAAGCCCTATATCTACAATACTTGAGTCGCACGTTTGGGGCTAACCTCAAAACAACATATCCTGCTTCAGAAGTTGGTCTCTTTTGCTAGCAATGCAACCCGCTGACGGACGCCTGGGCAAATATTCAAATGTTGATCATCTCCGAACGAGACAGTCACCAGGGTCCGCTTTGGATTAGCTCGGGTGGGGAAGGGTGGGACCATAAGGTCGGGGGCTGGTTTTCACCTGAGTTGTGCATGTGGCCCAAGTTGCATATAATAATATTGCATATTCTGTATATTTCATGTGTATCATATTATATTATATTATATTTTATCATATATATATATGCGCATTCCATTTGATAGGTCAATAAGTGGGGTGCAATACAAATATTTTTATGGTATGTGTACCATAAAAATTCGAATTGGGATTTCTTTTAGCTTTTAGACACTTTATGACCATTCAAAACCAGAAAAACAAAGGTTAATATATCAATATTTGTCTATGCTAGGGGCATATAATAAAAGGTGAATGGAACTCGGTACTAGTAATTGCATATTTATTGGACTTGATTGCTATGCAATCTCGTCCAATAAATATTCAATTACTAGCATCTCGTTCCATTCTCTCTATATATATATCCATGTGTGCAAGGGCGCACATTAGAAAGCAATGCCTTGGCAGATAATTTATGCTAAAATGTGTGTTAGATCCCACATAGTTTCGACTCACAGAAATTGCCTCCCATTCCTTATCTCAGTCGATTCCGTTCTATATTGCTTGGAAGGGATGATGGGATTCCAGAGGTGGGGGTGCTAGTGAGGGGACAGGATTCAAGGTCAACCAAAAGCCCCATCAGATATATGGATTTCTGAGGGATAAGAGCATGCAATCTCTCTTTTTGCGAATAAAATGGAAGAGGAACCCCAGATTGTATTGATATGCAATTGCTATTGCTATTTTGTCATCATTTGTAATCGGCATCAGCCCATCTCAGAACCATTTAGCACATTCAAACTAGGAAACAATTCATTTTGAAAACAATTCACCTACGACATAATATTCCACTACAAATAGTGTAATTCAGACCTTGTGTATCCCCCATCAAGTGTACTACCCGTACCAACCCATCCTATAACCAAATAGGTTTACAAGTCTTTGCATATACCTACTATGCAGTAGAAATGATTACACACGCAATACACATGTCAAACTCGAGCTTAGTGTGTGATCAGAATGATATATATGCCTTCCCTAGGCTATGATACCATACATCCATCTACAAGATTACACCACATGTATTGCCATGGTTGGAGATTATAATCTAGCCAACATCAAATTAGCTCAATTCCAAAGCAAGAAAAATGATTATGTATAATAAGGATCGGGGGTTTATAAGTTTTCCTTTCGTGCGTCCTGATTAACAACTTAATTTCTCCGCAATTGTTTTAATTCTATCTGTCCTCTCATTTTAATTTGCCTTCTATTGCGTTAAAGCCTTGGACATAAGAGTGAATATTGACATACCCCCGGGGAGAAATCCATGTCCTTCTACGCCTTGCGGAAGTGCAGAAAGTGCAGATTACCTCGGATACGCCCACGCCTATTCACCCAAATATCAAGCACATTAATCTAGATCAGACTATATCGAATAGTCATCAAATGTGACCCCTTTATCTTTATAGGGCAGAGAGAACATCAAATGTTGTGGTAGAAACCTAGATTTAGATGGCGATATACCAAAAAAGATACTTTATAAAATCTTATAAAACCGGGTGGTGATCCTATGCAAAGGTGCCAGAGCAGATGGCCTACATGATCCTGGCAGAAGTAGTGTGACTGGCGAAAGGGGAGACAATCTGCTTCGAAGAGTCATTTTAATTAGAATTATTAGAAATCAAGACGATTTGTACTTATAATCATCTTTGCACAAACGCTTCACAAATGCTTGTGATTTTATGCAGTTTTTTTGTAGGCTTGTGATACATAATTTCCACCTACAATGAAAGTAATTTATATCCAATCACCTAAGTATACATGAAGTGTTAGACAACGAAGCGAGGACAAGTGGGAAATGGTGTCTGTCGATATTGGCTGGACTGAACTTTCTTGATTCGCGACACATATAGTGTATTATTCATGACGGAAATAGAATGTGGTATTCATGTTTTACATAGGATGAAAAATATGATATTCAATGTGTCTGGAGCATTGCCCTCGTTTTCTTAACCGCAGAGGCAATATTTACTCAGTTACGCAAAAGGCTGTTTCAGATATGTCATTGATAAAAAAATATGACCTAAGCCTGCAAGAAGGAAATCGCGCCGGATTTATGCTGTGATGGCCTGGACGAGATAGGGTGGAAGATGCCTATGCATGGCCAGTTCAAGAAAGGGTAGGTATATAGGAAGAGGCGAAATGGTGACAAGAAGCATTTAGGAAAAAATCGAACATGACATATATCTCAAGCAACGAACATACTATGAGCCTAAGCTCCACCAGACAAGTCTTTATTTTACCAAATTAGAAATCTTGTATTATTATATGGTTGTATTTTGGGGGTCTTTTGTTAATGGAGCTAATGATAATGTACAGGTTAGAAAGGATTGATAAGATCGGACTTGTCGTTCAGAGGCTTCTGACTGAACAGAAAATTTAGGTTGTTTGTGCTGGTATATTTACTGATGAGCTTTACCACGTTGTCCTTTTCCATGCCATTAGAAGTCCTGCTCCGTTTACAATATTCGGGAGGGTCTAGGGCTAAGTTTTACCATCCAATGGTGTCCTACAATCCAGTCACTTTTTATAATTTTAAACATATCACAAAAATAATGTGCTTAACGAATTTAGCAAGATCGAGAAAGAATTCAATAAAGGAAATTGCTTATGTATGGATATTATATTATCTTTCAACCCTCTATATAGAGGCGAATGACTTCAAATTCCGGTTTAGGGTACATGGTGCACAACCTAAAAGGAAGAATTATCACGCGTGTCCCAAGTGCCTGGCTTATAGCCAAAATCAGTGCACCATACTATTCTTTTATAGAATAAAAATGAGGCACATTACCGAATCTGCTATAAAAGCTTGGGGAGGGACAGAAGACAATTCAAGCAACCCCCTTTTCTTGTTCCATATCAAATGGTAGATATGGAAGTGCACTTGGGTTGTATTGAATTAAATGTTCTACCTTCGGCTGGATGAGCTGAACCCGGTGTAGGAGGGTAAATAATGCAGTAACACCAGTCAATATTGACCGAGCACACATTAATGTCCTTTTGGAGGGTAAAAGACTGGGGTGCCACATGCATCTTCTAACCCCACTCAACGATTAGGTATTTCTTTTGAATTATTCTAAGCTCAATATTTCCAATTGGACAACATAAATCCATCATTGCTTGAGGCTGGTCCGCAAAAAACAGAAGCACTAGGCTTTGAAATCCTGACTGGAATTGGCTCATGCTTTGGCGACCTACTTTTGGAAGGGAATCCTATGATGTTGATGACTTCCAGGTTTTTGGGCCCTTTCCATATATCATAGTCATCTGGCAAGGAATATAGAAATTCTATGCACCAATCGGAGTTCATCTGTTGTCAGCTTTCATCTGAAATAAATAACTCAGTCAAGTGATGATGCCTTGGATATGTGCGCTTTGTTATAGAGGTCAAAAAAGAATAAGCATCAAAAAAATATAATTTATTTGAAGTTTTTGCAGTTAAAAAGTTTCCATTGTTACATCGATCAAGTGTCCCAAAATGAACACATTTGGTGATCTCTCAGCGCGTCAGAGGCCCCCAAGTCTGTCCTTTCTATCGTTCACCTCACTAGGGACATCCTCTTGAGGAACCTTTGCGAGGATATCACCATAATGATGCGTCAACAATAGTTTGTTTGAAATTGAACAATACCCCGGTGGTGCTGTCTATTGGAAGGGTCTATAACGCGTGAGAAAAGGCCGACAAAGGGAACCGGTTACACCGGAACTGCTCAGACTATTGAATCCCCCGCCAGATGGGGGTGAATCAAAGTTTTGCATCTAATGGAACCCAGATTTACAGAAAAGAACCTTCGATGTGGGATCATCTCAAAACATGTTTTACCAACATGTGTTAATTATGTGAATTAATCAGAACGAAAGATTTTCCCGAGCTACCATAATTATAACCATAATTATAACCATAATTATAAAACTTAAGGGGCATGGGGAAAACACTATAGAAATATTCAGTCACATGCAGGATTTTTCTTTATTAAATGCAAGGGGTTTAAAGGCCTTTTGAGATATTCCCCTCCAAAGTGATAATAGACTTAAGTGTGCTTAGCTTCCGGTATTTCTTATTAAGAAGGAGGAAGCAAGGTTGTATTTGTATACACCCAACCACAGGGTCCTCTTGATTCAGCCCTGCGAAAGAAATATCCTTTCACCTAATCTCGAAGAGATGGTGGTTGGGCAACGATAAATATTTGAGTAAAATTATAAAGGCATATACTTACATTATGTGAAGGACCAGTCATGGCAAACACTTAGAGCAATAGACACTTAAATGAGACAGTTTGTTGAAAAGGATCCTCATGGTCAATGCCTATAGGACTGTTTGATTAAGAGATGATGATGGGAGCAACATATAACTTTTAGACATGACGTAGCTCAATCCCGGTTTTCTAATAAATAATGCATAACACAATAAAAACCTACATGATCTGTACAGGTATTTATGTTGTTGACGACAGCTAAAAGGTTTTTTATTGGATAAAAAGCTTATCTATATCAAAAACCCAAAACAGAACCAATAAGAAGGCTGGGCGCTAATCCGACTTAGTACTATGTGCACAAGTATTTTCTTAGTAATACCCATATATTAGCATGAATAGGTTTTATTCCTACTTACACAATTTACTCAAAAGATTTCCATGGATCCAATCTTGTCTGCTCTAGATCAGGTTTGCGATGTTTGGTGTGTATTGTGTATTGATCCAGATAGGTAGCTTCTGATGATACAACTAGGTGGCCGAATTGTACCTAAAGAAAAGAAGTGACCGCCTTCGGCCACCTATTGTACACTGACTGTCCAATATGGTGTGTGGCATTATCTTCAAAATCCTTACTAATGCTATCAAGGTGTGTTCTTCCATAGTTACGTGCAGAATTGTTTATGAAATTAGTCAGTTGATATTCAAAACTCCCATTAGCAAGAGTTAAAAAAAATAATTGTTTTCATCTAAGGAGGGGCATTCAATCTGATGCATCTTGGACTTCATGAATTGTAAATTATATATCAAATTTAAGAAAATGCAAAGGTAGGTCTGCTTCTGTGTTGTAATATTTTATTTGAAAGTTTACCATCTTTAAAATATCTGCATTAAGTTGAGCACGTCTGTGCATTGGATGCAGTGCTGAAAAGTCTAGTTCAAATAGCTGCCAAAATCAGTGCCACCAGTACGAGTAATGCCACCTGGATATGGACCAGCAAATTCAGACTATCTAGAGCCCATCCAGGACACCGCCCAATACCACACATCCTACGGGTTACCCTGTCTACAGGTTTTGGTAACCAGCTACCACTGTACACTAGCCCACAGGAGAGGTTCCAAAAGGGACCTCTTTAAAGATCATCCTGTGGTTGAATTTTGTTCGGGGCCAAGCTGGAATACATACCACATAAGCCTGGACTAAAGAGTGGGATTTAAACTTTTTTCGGATGTGTCCTTTGGAAATCGGAAACAAGGATTTATCTTGTACTGGAGACTCTGCACCCCCTCTGGTTGCCCTGGCAGGTGGGATCAGGGTTGTAGACATTGATTCTGCTTGATCACCAACCAACGCAGTTTCACAGTCTTGCCATCTTTCTCCTGAAATGGTGTGGTTGAGAGACTGGCAAACTTGATTAATTGTATTTATCATTGGAGCAGATTGAGGCGTGGTCTGGAATAGACACTCGAGGCAGGACAAAGCTGTACATAGGGAATACCTCTAATTCGGGACAACTGGATTTTTCTAAGGTAAGTAGCAAGACTCGTTCCCCAATAAAAGCCATATGGGCATATTTCGAATATGTGTGATTCAGTTTATTGTCGCCTCAAATTTGAAAAACACAACTGAAAACACAGTGTAGAGGACTTACTATAGCTAAAGCAAAGTTTTCAGGTCTTGTCTTATTTAGCTCAAATTTCAACTAAAGTAAATAGGAAGTCTTCAACAATAGACAAGTGCAATAGACAGGCCAAGGCCTGGGTACATTTTAACTGGAGTAAATATAAACCCCAGATGTATGTGCCCTGGACATTCACACTTTTGGGTGCAACCCACGAGAGGCACTTCAATATCGGTGCATTTTATTTGGAGCGAAAGTTCTGATTGTATCACTAATTGTAATATTATTATGTAAACTGTGGTTTGACCAAGGTAAACCAATAGCAATTGTTTTTTATACCAATATCCCTACTGTCGATAATTTCTTATTTTATATTCGTATCCATAATATTGTAAAATGTTTGTAGTTTACTCAATATTATCCTGAAATATATTAGATTGGACTCTAAAGGATTCATGTATTAGTTTTCCATATATCTTTCCCCCTCTGTGCAGATGAAGAGACAGTATATATCAACAGAGCGTCTCATATTTTTATATAAATTATGGTTTCCCCAAGGCCAACAAACCACAACCCCGAGTCCTGAGCTGATCCCAGTTCCTTAGTTTGCTGAGGAAAGGCAAACATAAAGTACAATAGCAAGTATGGCACACAGATTCACGTCTGCCAAAAGGAGGAATAGGATTGGTTTGGCGGGAGTTTTAATCCCAGGGCTTAATCGCTGAAGACTGGGAGAAGAAAAACCAGAACACACGAAATAATCCTTTTGAATAGCTTGCTCATGAGAAGAGGTTTGTCTTAGCGACATTGGCAATATGTAACAGTGGGAAGAAATGTTTTGTTCTTGCGGTGGGGGATGACATATACACATATATCTTATCTACTGTATCTTTACTTATTTAAATAATTGCTTCTGTATAAAGATACCAACGGTCACATACACTTTCTCACCTTAGTTTGTTTGACGTTATCTTTCATTGATTTCTCAAGTTGCCTCACCTATGTCTTGGAATGTTTAGAACGATCGAAATATAATGTGAAATGAGGGCATTTGCATATCAATTGGTTGGTATTAGGAGATAACATCACCTTCCAATACCATACGTCAAGTGTTCCAAGCCTCACTTAAAAGCCTTTCCGACTGGGATATATAAAATATGTAATACATACATTACATCAAAAAGAATATCATTAGTACTTTTATTATCAAAACTTAATTTTCTCATTAATATACTCGCTATAAATGCAGCTAGATTCTGATGAAGACAAATCAAAGATTATTCAATATTTAGGCAAGTTGTTGAAGAGGGTAATGGTATAGCCTGCAGTCACAGTTGCCACGAATGTTATGAGCTATATCATAGTATCTGGGGTTCAAGGTTTGACCTGTCCATAGCAAAAGGTCGTACGTTCACTTGTCAAATTCTCAATAACTTATTTGACTTAGCTTTACTGAATTTCTAATCCCATTTGTCAAGTAGAACTCATGGAAAGCCCAGGGGATCAACCCTGTGTTATCTGGCAAATGTTTCACCCAACAATTGATGGAAGGTATACTCATGGAGCCAATGGATGGACACCTTAGTATAAGGGTTGAAATAAATCACAAAATAATATTGGTTACTGTTGGGCATAGTTCTGTCTTTGCTATTAAACAAGGAAAAACATCCAGTCATTTGAATTTACCAAGAAAATTGATTCTTTGCAAAAGAATCAATCAGCGACTGTTTTCTTGTGGTTGTTTCAATTTTTATATTTATAAACAGTTTTCGTTTCATTCAAATAATGGCGAGTTCTTCCCTATAGTACAGATCTAAGCCTCCCTCAAAGAAATCTAATAATAGATTGACACCACCAGCCTCCTAGAAATACCTGAAAAGGGCAGGATAGGAAAAGTCAACAGAACTTTGTGAGCCCCTTGTCACATATACTCTCAGATGGTGTTGACATTCATGGTGTGGTTTGTTTTTTTCCTATTTCCCTGGTCTGATCTTTTGGTATAAAATACCACAAGTAGGCGTGTAAGGGGAGGGGACCACGTGGAGACTGCCTCACATAGGTACAGAGTCAACACACCAAGTTAGAACCGACCACAAACACTGAGAGCACTTACTACAACCTCAGATTTAGTAGTAAGGAACGTGGATTAAAGATTCATGACCAGGAAATCCTGTAATATGGGGAAACACACTGAATGTAACCTTGTGAACTTCGGGGCTTGGTAAATGTTGTTATATCTTGTATACAATGATCTAAAAGCTAAACAAAGGTTATGGTTCATACCGCCCCCAATTATTCTTTTTGTTCAAAGTCTTTTGTCCAGGTCGGATATATTCAGTTTTCACTCGTGACGAGTGGGTTTGTTTGTCTTTTTATAAATGACAAACTATTATTGTCATCAACTGTGCAATGGGTTGGGTTATATGCATTTACCCTCTTTAATTGTGTATAAATTAGATATTAACTCCAAAATAACTGTTTTATTCTTGTATAAATTTTATTATAATCTCATAGAAATACCCAATCATCTTAAGCCTATTCATTTATCCTTTGGAGTTGATGGGGCAACACCAACACTGGAAGAACAATAATTCATTGATTACAGTTACGGAGTTTTATTCATTGATTACCAACATTCCGAGTTTCAGTAGTTGTGCATCACCTAATTCATCCTTCCTCTGAGCTCTCCTATCAATATTTACAACAAAATGAAAATTCATAAAATAAGGAGCATTTCTTCAAGCAGAACTGTCTATACTATAAGCATTTAGTATTACAATGATTGGTCACTTTTTTTAGATTTAAACAGTTCACTTTTGATATTTTCCACAAGTAATAAATGATTTGTTTCTTTCATCAATACTTCCCCAAATATGTTGTTTACTAAGACATTCATCATAATTATGTTCAAATCATTCTTAGTTGAGGTGCACCTACGTGCGTTCAGGTTTTCTATTATGGCATGTAGGCCTAATGTCAGTGATGTTATTGCATGTAGGCCTAATGTCACTGATGTTATGGCATGTAGGCCTAATGTCACTGATGTTATGGCATGTAGGCCTAATGTCACTGATGTTATGGCATGTAGGCCTAATGTCACTGATGTTATGGCATGTAGGCCTAATGTCACTGATGTTATAGCAGGTAGGCCTAATGTCACTGATGTTATAGCATGTAGGCCTAATGTCAGTAAGATCTGGGCCGGTGCTGGTATAGCCACATAATCTGAAAGGATCCTTCCTCATCCATGATCAGTCCTCCTGACAGTAATATTAGCATAAGGAAACCAAGGAACGGATATGTCTGGTTAGAAATAGGTTTCCCGTCAATAGATTTTCCACGCCAGATTTGATTTATAGATAGGCAAATACTTGAATCCTCACGGAGCTCATAAAGGCGTTTGATTCGTGCCTTGCTTCGATGAAGACCTTCGGGCTAGCAAGATGTCAAAATGTCAGAAAGCCATAATAGTGCATGGGTATATTATATAGAAAGAGGATTTGGAAGTCACACCCATGTAACATCACAAATACATGCTGAATTCCAGGCATGAATATCAACTCTGACATCAGATTTTAAAGAGATGATATAGCAGGTCGAAGGTACTCTGTTTGCACTTCAGCAACCATGGCTAAATTTCCGGAAGGCGTGACTTCTACCAGTTCAATGTGTTTGCTCGGTTTTGCAGTAACCTAACTCGCAAAAACTCTTGAAATAAGATTGGACTGTAGGTATCACTACATATATGTTTAAAGAGATTTCTAATTACCTTTACATAGTAATTGTTTCATGTGTATCACAATTATTTAAGTTTTACAGTCATGCTTCTTATTAGTATTGAATTATTCGTATGTGTGTGAATTTTCCCTCACAGATACATTACTATTCCTTCCTGATGAATTTCTGCATGTGAACATCCCGTACATGATGCTGACCACTATGATTCATTGTGTATTGATTTCAATTAAACAGATTTTATTGTGTCAAAACACAGGTGGTTATCGACGTAGGGAGATCTCCCTGTCTAGTATTGACGCGGTAAATGCTAGATCTGTTGGTCTGACCGTCTGAATCTAAAATGGTGTTAAACTAAGAATAAAACCAATGCGATAGAAGCAAAAATGGTAGAAACAAACGTTAGACAAGAATAAGAAAATCTCCTAGTAGTGCAATCAGTGATGATAAATATATAGGTTAACTAACGAGTTGGTTGAAGGAGCGTGAATATTATAGCAACTCGTGCAATAGTGTAAGCGACTGAAACCAACGACTTAGTTAACAGATTTATTATATTTGCTTTCTATGATGAAAATAGAAAAAATATCGAGTCATAAATTTGATTTTCAGCGGTAATCTTAGTAATAAAAACAGATTGGTTGCCATGACAACCCCACGTAAGTCATTAGTGAAATACGCTCTATGCGTAACTCACTCTAGATACGAGATCAATGAGCAATGCATGTACATAATAAATGATATTATTAATCTCGTTTCCAGTGTAATATTAATTATGTTCAATCCACAATGAGTAGAATCTAAAAGAATGGGAATTGGAATAATATATATATGCTGGACAGCAAGACACTCTCCAGCGATTAACTGCAAATCACACACACCACCACCCCTATCCCGCTTTGCTTTTTATATCAAAACAAAGGCCAAATGTTGGGAATATCTCCACCAGAATTCGCAAGAATCGCAAGAATTATCTTAACACATAAAAGGGGAGGCTTTGAGAGAGAGGGAAGACACCTCTGCTGTCACACAGTACATGTCCTCCTTCACCTTGTTAACAATACTGCATACCTGCTCCCCAGATTGAAACCCAGAGCATATTGACACAGAAAGTCTGAGATGGCAGGTTCGCTTATTTACTTTCCATGCATGGGCAGACATAAGTTTTAAGGCCGACTGCACTAATCCAACTCTGGGTTAAATCCATTTTAAGACAATTGCATCATGCTATCACGGTCCCTTCTGACTGGTACGGCCATCGCTCGGTAACAACCATTGTGAAGTAATTGATCCGTTCCTGAGGAGGAAGACCACAACGGAGTCGAAACACGTTGGGTAACTTGGTCATAAAAATGAGGGCATCGAACCATTGATTTGGGGTATTTCTTTTAGCCATTATTACGGAATTCGCCAAATACTAATATGAAGTAAATTCGAGCACCACACCCGCCAGTTTGGTCAAATAGAAATGTAATTGTATGATGGTTTCAGCTGCGGTATTTTTGAAGGGTTGCTAACCTCCTTTGTAGGAGTTTTTTTCTCTCCAACATCGGACCTTTATTCATTTAACAAACAGTTTTTTAAAAATAAGAAGTACATCGAAATAAATTTGACCATAACCTAGAATCTCAAGTTGTTGCGAAAAGCAGTTGTAGGAGCATTTTAGTTTCACTGAGCTCGAGGTGCAATCGTGGCTACCTTCCGAAATATTGATAAATCTGGGGATGAGCGCAGTCTAGGCCCAGAGTTGAGAGAGTCCCTTCAAACAGAGGGAAAGCCTCTCGCCTCAAACCACAAAGTGCCATCATAATTTCATTAAGACCGCAAATGTCATTATATTCCCATTGGAACGCCTAGTCCTAGACCAAGAAACCAATTCGGAAGTAGGCGTCTAATCACTGACATACCATTCTTATCGGATCTGAGGGTTTCAACCTAGACTGAGCGGTGGTGCACGCCAATGGCTAAATAAATCTTAGATTCCTATATTGTTTTAATTTGAAATTCCATGCAATGACAAGAAACTGGATCAACCTAATTACCCAAATACACATTAGCTTGGTTCAACCGGGTGCATGTTTCAACACACACATGCACGATGTTTAAGTAACCAATTGTCAAAACTCATAATTGAATAAATGTTTTTTAGAGTTTATCTACCTTATGACCATTTACCTTCCCTAAGAAAATAACCGCTTCATTCAACAATAAATCTTTACCGAATAGATAAATAATTATTATTACAAGCATCAATCTAAGGTGGTTCGGGTCCTTATATAGAAGAATCAAAGAGGAATTGCTTTCCTCACACACTTGTTAAGTTCTGTATCGCATACAACTCATAGGAAAGACTAATTTCCCAAGATATAATTATCATGATTTGGAAAAATTAAAACCTTTGTGAGATCACAGATATGCAAGATGAGACTTGGTAGAGATGAAAACCCCCGAAGAGGGGATCCTGTACACTAAGTATAAATAGAATCTATTTCTTTTTTCAAAAAGATGTCGCTAGTGTATTCATAGGATGTTTGCTATCAAAAACTGATGACTGAAGCATATGTGAGATATGAGAATGACAGGAAAGTCAAGGAAGCAGTATATAATGTGATTGTCGATCAAATACAATTAAACATATGTTATGCAATATAAACTAAATGTAAGTAAAATGTATGACTATAGAAAGGTCTGATAATCTGTGGAAAATTCATTGTAATTGGAAAGTACTTTGCGCGGGGTGCCTTATGAAGGTTTTTAAATAGCATTTTAGATTATATTGTGATACACGTTTTGCATAAACTGTATTTAAAGTCATATTGAACAATTGCTGATTTCAACAAAGAATATGTTATTCTTTAATCAAAGTTATGGTATATGTTGAATTTGGAAGGATAACGTTGAGAGAATATCATCATTATAATGATGGACTGGTATAAGAATTATTAATAAGATTAGGATGAATTTTGAAACAAACGTTGAAAGAAGAAACCCAGCCCATTAAATGTTTCCATATGGAAACCGAAGAGCGTGAGGGTAACATCAGATATATAGACAGATATATTTACATACTTACACAAAATCTGATTAGCAACGGTGAACTAGCATTTCCTTCCCATATCAAATGGTCAATGAAAGTTGACATCACGCCGCACTTTTGCCTCTAAACACTAGCATCTTAAACCCTTATCTCTGACATTGACTTTCTTCAAGTTGATCTATGAAACAAAGTGTTATCATTATCTCTTACTACTTGCAGTACCACTTTTTAAAAAAATGTCTGCTTTTTAACCGCAGTGTTAAATCGATTTTTAAATGGCCTAGTGGTGGACCTTCGTCACGCTGTTTCCCACTTTCCATATCACCTCACTTCTTTCTCACTTTGGTATTATCTATTACCTAGGAACTGCTCTATCAGGTTACGAAATTAACCTGAATAAGTGAAAGGAGCAATTGTAGTAATATAATTTAGTTCTAAAGACCCCCTCGGGGAACCACGATAGGGTGAGCAGTGTACATTCGTCGGAGTATCAGAGGTCAATACCTATATGGGTCAGATTTTCAGAAAATGTACAATTGGCAGCTGTACACATTTAGTAAATTCTGCTAAATTAGGCTGCAATCTGGTCAATACTAGGTAAATTCGAAAATATTCGACATTGCATTGATTCTAGCAATCTGTTTGGTTAGGTTGAACTGTATTTTGAACTTTATTTTCATCTGAAATTTGAGTTATTTGAGAAGATTGGCGAAGTTGAATTGTACATTTTCTGAAAATCTGACCCACATCGTCTATACGATAACAAATGGCGGCTACTGCCAAGGATTCCATCAGTAGCCTATGACGATGATTTGAGGTTAGCGTGAGTTTCATAGGACAATTGAAGTGATACTCTTATCTGTCCAATACAATCGCAATGTAGTTCAACAATGAAAACATTTATAATTTCTCCAATTTGACAGTATTTCCAATACTTACCACGTGCAGAAATTTATCAGGAAGGAATAGTAATGGATCTGTGGGGGGAAAATTCACACACATACAAATAATTCAATACTGATAAGAAGCAATACCGGGACTTTCCTGATATTGACCGCCAGTGAAGAATATGTGAGATATGAAAATGATAGGAAGGTCAAGGAAACAATATATAATGTGATTGTCGATCAAATACAATTAAACATATGTTATGCAATATAAACTAAATGTAAGTAAAATGTGTGACTAAGTTACTTGTCTGTGTGGATGGAGGGTTTCATTCCTCACTCAGCGTGGGCGTAGTGAGTGAGAAAGTACCACCTGCTAGAAAAGTGAGAAGACTACACTCCCCACAGCTAGAACCAGGTTGTTCACAACTTCCAAGGGCTGTACTTCATATTCTTTATCTTCTACCGTGCGATTTACTTTTTGTTTCTGATGAAATGTTGTCCGTATAAAAAAAATATCCTGTACTGTTCAAAGGTATGAGGAGTTGCATTTGATTATGACCACCGGCGAAATCATTAAATTTTGATGAATTGTCAGCACTGTCAGCGATGACTATGGCAACTACTTGTGAAAACTGAACCACACAGACTGCCTTGACTGTCTCTCCAATCCAAAGCACTAATTGGGGTAAACCAAACCAATAGAGGAGATCAAACTGTTAATTTTGCATTCATGTCAATACCCATGGCTCGATCACAGTTGTACCTGATACATACTGGCTATTCACAGGGTCTATACAAATCCCTTTTCTTGTTACAATTAGGAAACTTTGGGGTTTGATAATACCCAAAAGGTAGTAAAAAAATACCAAGCCTAACATAAAGGATTTTATGTCCTACCTAACATCACCAACCAACTAAGACTACTGGGTGCTTCGATATACAAACGATAACCAACTCACCTCGATACATCTAATTAGTATGTCACATTGAGTGTGTCCCTTCTGATGAAAACTTAACTAATACTAATACAGCTGCTGCGAAACTCCTAAATGCAATGGTTATTTGATTATTTGTATTTTATTTCTGACAATGATTATGCCATTGTCCAGTTCGCAATATACTTTAACGTTTGGAGGACGTCTTGGTTAATGAATGAATGAATGAATTCTTTATTTGAGACTACTCAAAAAGGATACATGGTTCTGAAAAGGGGTTCCCATGTCTTCCAGCATCACACAATTGTCTACACTGAATGTAACATATGCTCGCCAACTAGTCCTTTTGTAATCATAACTATTTGTTGGCACAGCAGGTGGTCACACAGCGATTTACCAGTAATTGTAAGACATGACATTTATTTCAAATGTTTTTAATGTTATATAAGATGCTATAGATTGTTCCCCTCACATCGTTATCAACCATGTTTACGTCCATGGAACAATACACTAAATACACTACATATATATATCACAGAATCCCTGTGTGGCGCAATGGTTAAGACAGAAGGACTCTCAAGAAATCTCTTCCTTTACAAGTACAGCCTCTATCAAACCCACTGAGCATAGGGTGGATTTCCTTTGATGGAAGATATGAGAGGTTTGCTTGTTGCACCTTAGCTAACACTTCGGTGGCAATATTTGTGAGGCTTAGCAGAGAGAATGAGGACCATTCCTGTTACTATCTGGGCTATTATCCATATAATACTACTAGATCTTATCCATACTTTAGCAGCAGCTTAAACCCTTAATCACTTAGGTACCGGGTACCCAATGCTGAATCAAATACATGGTAGACCTATAATTCTCAAGGTTTCAAAGAAAAGCTTAATGTTATCTCTATGTATTTGCAGACGATTGGGATAATGGGATAGTTTCAAGGCAAAATGAATGGCGGAATTAAATGCAAAATAATGTTTTAAGTCCATTTATAAAGTGTTGGGAGATTCTATCCAAGGGTCTGAGTGTTTCTAGGTGTGGATGATAAGCGAAATGCTATCCGTTGTCCCTATTATATTCATCATACAATACGAGTAATGAATTGGTAGGCATTAGGTTACCAGTACAAGTACCAGTACCAGAACCTATCCATTTATAAGTTAGATTGACACTCCTAGAACCATTTTATGTTTGCGATATACCAAGCGGTTATCCGAAATATATGGATAAATAAAAATATTGTATTGACCCATATAAGATGGAAAATTTATACAAACTAGATGCCATCTCTTACTTCACCCCCATGTTCCCATATGCTGGTAAGGGGGAATCTGCAAAGTATGCTAAGAACAGAGCTTTGGGTGCTATGTCCTCTGCCCTGTCCTCAATCCAATGTGAGTCTGAATCTCCACAACTGTTTGCTCTGTCTGAAAACCTACTTGCATAGGGCAATCATCCGTACCGGTTCTCTGGTTCATGCTACCAACCCCACTGCAAGATATATACATGTATGCTCTTTTCACCCCCGCCTAATGTGCGATATAAAAATCTTATATATGCCTCAGTTGACTTCAATTCTTTTCTTTTTTAGAAATGATACTATGACATTGACTATCCTCACAATGGAAGGAGGAGAGACGAGTCCTCCTTGTCGGTGCTGTAGGACGTTAAAAAGCCAAAAACCTGTCCTTTGCCAGCTTGCAGGTAAGTTAGCAAAACATATTGTGCAATTGTAATATTTGCTTTTAATAAGTCTATTTCATTCGTTTGGCCACTATGACCCCAGTAAACCACCAGGTAAAAGCGATAGGAAATAACATCGTACTCTTACATCCATCCAGTATGATGTAATTCCAAAAACTAACTTCTTGATAACATTGTGATGACTTTTATTAACCTTCAAATAAACATGTGGTCGATAGGTCGTCCTTCATACATCAAGACATAATAACAATCTCTTGATAATGTGATTGAGTAATGAATCAATTCTAGGTCGACACACCGACCTTTTCTATGCCAAGTAAGGTTATAGACACAACGTTTTTTAATGCCACGGGACCACAATCTGAGTGGCGCAGTTCAGTAGAGACTTCAGAGCTCCACATTTTTTCTTAAAAGATCAATACTAAATCTAGCAATGCTTCTTGGAAAGAAAGTAGAAACCATTTTTGCATAGTGTGGGCAATGTATCAAAATAATGGTGGGCAGGTGCGCGGGATTTTATGGTTATAAGGTAAAACCTGTGTTACCAATTTTACCCTCTTAGATAGCTATGACCTCAGGAAGGAACAGATGATAGTAATGCAATCAGTATAAAATTGGTCCCACCTTGCTAAGACAGAGGATTCGTTGGTAACATTTCTAATCATGGCCATATGTTCATAAAGTTCTATATTCTGAAACAGAAGGCATTTCCTGAAGGCTTGATAATGACACTGTGGATTTAGTAATGTTTAATACACGGCAGTAGGAGAGAGGTTTCGGATTACTGAGATGGTATCCAAGGGCAGGTCTGAGAGCTTTGAAATGGAAAGAGAGCAAACATTGCTCTACAACCCCACCAAATACTGACTTATAACCACTTGGTATTTTACCCTCAGACACAGAAACTTGCTTTTTGACTGAGGAATTTTAACGATGTCGTACAGATGTATTCACAATAGACTTCCCAGTTCTTGCACAACATGTGACTGATTTCATGGCTTGCATGTAGCCCTCCTGTAACAAGATGTCTATAGTGAATTAACGAAAAAAGCTATGATTAGACAATATTAGTTAATATATTAGCGTCTGCTCATGCCTTTGGGTAGCATCACATGTTCGTGAGAACATTGTTGAAATTTATTCGGATCCTATGCTTATATTTTAAATATAAATGTTTGGACCTGTCACAAGCCTGCTCCTCTTCCAAAGTGCTCGGACCTAAGAAGAATGGACCATTTGTGAGATTTGAAATACAATATTGTTGTTTCTTCCCCTATGATCTATTTTGGGATTCATATATGCCTGTCCTGTATTACAAATGCCTGCTGAATAAGGAGTTGCAGATTGGGGTCTATGAGGGGCAACCCCAAAGTGTTCCTCTTCAGGGGCCACCCCTCGCTGATCCATATTCACCCTAGCAGGCGGAGAGAGGGTAGACTCAGTTCAGATAGAAAGTTTAAACTTGGTCAGAGTAAACATGAGTAACCCATCGCCAGCATAGATTTCTACAAAGGGATTGGATAGGAACATTTACCCTTCGAGTACACAGGGATATGATTAACTTGAAGAAAGGGGGTTTGTGATGGATCCATTTGTAAACTTTTCCTGGATTAATGAATGATACTTCCTAAATCTTTGTGTGTGTAACACCTTAACACTTTCCGGCTTAATCCACCCAAAATCTAGGGAAATGTTCCAATTATTACCGCTGAAAGCATTAAAATATATTGCTATTGCTGCAAAACGCTATTAATAATATTATATCGAAAATTCGTTTGTTCTATCTTTCAGCTATTCTACTAGTATTTGTGGTCATATCTAATCCAGTATCTTGTCAAAAATCTCCGGATGAATTTCCGGTATGGATATGTGACAGAGATGTACTTCCTCCTATATTACCGCCATCTCAGATTCCTTATTACTTTTATGTGGATGGAAATCCACCCTATTACACAAGAAATACCCCCTTGCAAGGTTAGTGACACAATTTTCTTTTTTCTTTGCATGAATATACCTTTGGTACATTATCTTAAGGGCCTTCCATAAAAATGTGAAGTTACACACATTCTGAATGCTGGTTCTAAACAAGTGCACATTGGTTTTGCTTGTTTTTTTATTTTATTCAGTTACACTAACGAGGGAACCAGTCATGGGCTTTAGACGCTTTTTCATCAATGCTAGAAAGGTGGGTACTGTAACTCCTATGACAGGAGACCCAGTAGGATCCTTCACTACATTTGCAGCAGAACAAACAGAGCAGACTACATGCACGGCAAATAATGAGTTCGTTCTCGGAGCCAGGGATCCAACGAACATCATAAATGATTATGTCAAATTTACTTGGATGCCACCAGATACAAATGCAGGTCCTGTTGAGTTTGTGTAAGTCTTATCTGCTACAATTGAATGCATTATTATATCAGGATTGTTATTTCGGAAGATTTCCTAATTTTATTCATATTTAAATGGTAGTACGCTATTTAAACATGTATTTATACCAATAGATGAGACAGTAATTGGCAGAATATTGATTATAACTTTCATTGTAGCTATGCTACAGGAAGAACAATACGATTAATATGTTGGATCAATGACAGGGGTAATTTTTATTAGCTGGAAAGCCAACATTTTCACCTGAATTAATGTGAATAATAATAAATATAATCAGGTACAAATTATTTTCAGATTTTCTGTTCAAGATCCCAACACTGGTCAATGGTTGAGGGATAGATCTTATACATTAAGTCCATCAGGCTATCCAGGTACGGATTAATTATTTCACAAGTAATCATTTCTGAGAGAAATGATAAGAGAGACAAAAGGAATATAGTCAAGTTTGATTTCTATTTTATTTCCTGAATCAATGCTTGTCAATAATGGACTAATCAGAGTATTATTTTACAGATGGACCTCCAGGTCCTGTATATCCAACGCCTCAACCACCACAGCCTATAACGCCAAAACCACCAGGGCCAGTCTACCCACCAGTACCTGTTTTTCCAACTCCTCAACCTCCAGTCTATCCAACACCAGCCCCAGTTTATCCAACCCCCTATCCAGTCTACCCTCCCTATCCAACTCCAGCACCTGTACAACCTCCCTATCCAACTCCAGCACCCGTATATCCCACCCCCTATCCAGTCTACCCTCCCTATCCAACTCCAGCACCTGTACAACCTCCCTATCCAACACCAGCCCCAGTTTATCCAACCCCCTATCCAGTCTACCCACCCAATCCGACTCCTGCACCTGTTTATCCGACTCCACGACCTGTAACTCCTTATCCTGCATACCCGACCCCTGCCTCAAACCCTGGTGGACCAACAGAGGCCAATGTTGGACCAATTGTTCCTGTTCCTTGTGGTTACCGGTCAGTTGGAAGAGACTTTGTGGCAGCCTTTGTTGATGACAGTCGTTCCGGAGGCTCCGCAATGACCCTCGTTGTAACAACACAAAGCCCATCCGGGGATCAGGTTGTAGTCACTGCTGGAGGAGTTCAAATTGGCACCTATAGAGTTGCTCCAAATGACATCAAGAGCATCTCTGTAAATGCCGACATGAAACTAAGTGGAACACAGATTTCTAGAAAGGCAATAAGGATAACATCACAAGGGGATATATCCTTGCTTGCCTTCCAGGCTGATCAAAACACTTGTGGAGCTATTTCTGTGTTACCTGTGAGCAGCTTAGGTAAAGAATACCTGGCTGCAACATGGTGGCCTTCTAATAGGTCCCCAGAAAATAATTCGTTCATTGTTGTTGTTGCTACTCAGGACAATACCCAAGTGTCCCTGACATTCCCGATGGGTAGGGGTATAAGGGTAAAGTACAATGGAAGAGAGTATGGGATGGTCAACCCAGGACCTTTGACTGTGAATCTCAATAGAAACGATGTCTTCCAAGCTCAGGATGGTCAACTATCAGATTTGTCAGCTACAAGGATAACAGCCACCAACCCTGTGGCAGTGTTCTCTGGAAACAGATTTACAGCTATTGGAACGGGCTCAACAAATGACATGGTCTACTCACAAATACCACCTATAAATACCTATGGAAGGAACTTTGTATTGCCCATAATGGCTGACCAAAATACCTATTCTATGGTGAAGATAATTGCCAGAGATGATAACACCCTTGTCACAGTTAGTGGAATCATAAATGGATACCGTATGAGTAGTGGTGATTACCAACAGTGGAATCTGCCTCAGCGACAATTTGTAACTGTTTCATCAAGTAAACCGGTAATGGTGACTGTATGGGTGGCAAGCACTGAATCCCTTGGGTCTGGGCGTCCAGCATTTGTAGTTGTGCCTCCATTAGAACAATATCTCAATGAGTTCTCCTTTGCAACACCTTTGACAACTAGTAGGTTGACTCTCATGGTAGTCACCTCTGCTAGATATAGTAATGGAGTCATGTTGGATACGAATCAAGTAGGTTCCAGTGGTTGGCAACCAATTGCAGGTACTGATCTTGTCGGAACCACAGAACGATTGACAGCTGGAGGTCACAGGCTCTTCCACCGGGACCCTAATGCAAGAATGGCTGGATTTGTTTATGGTTTTAGTAGCGGTCAACCAGAATGCGGCTTCTCCTTTCTGAGTGGGATGTGTTTGAATCGCCTTGGAGGGGTATATATTTGATTTAACATCTTTTTTATGATCAATTTCAATACATGATCTATAACTGAAATGAAAGGGAACAAATAGGCACCATTTCTCTGATGCGTCTTTATTTGTATATTTGTCTTCTCCCTTAAGTAGTTGGCATCAATTATGGCTCCATCCTTTTGACATTTCAGGGATTCCCTCCTGGACCAACACCATCACCATATCCAACTCCATATCCTACTCCAAATCCAACACAATATCCTCCCTATCCCACCCCATATCCCACACCTTACCCCACCCCATATCCCACACCATATCCTACACCCTACCCCACACGTTATCCACCCTACCCCACCCCATATCCCACACCCTATCCCACTCCATATCCCACACCCATCCCAACACGTTATCCACCATACCCTACTCCATATCCAGTATATCCGACGCCAGACGCCAGGACACCAATTCCAGGACAAGGTATGTATCGTTTAGTCCAACTACAAACAAATTGATCATCAACTAGGTATTGGTTAGTCATATAACCACCTTACCTTAATTTTGGTTTGTATATCTTACAATTATATCAAACACACCATTCCTTTCCTTTTCAGATGGCTGTTCCACTGGTACCACAGGCACAGAGTTTGTTTATGCTGCAATGAGTGGGTATGGTGCAAGACGTTCCCAAGATCTCTTCTTCACCACAGACAGTACAAATGGTGCCTCAATAAGTATTCGAGCTCCAGGAAACTCGCCACAGCCACTAGGAAATCTCCAGGTGCAGAGAAACTCAGCCAAAGTATTCAGCATTCCATCAATCCAGATTCTAGAGGGCAATTCTAAGGCGGCTAATGTTATCAAGATAACATCTACAACTCCAATCAATGCATTTGCTACAGTGAGATATGAAGGATGTGGTGGTTCTGTTTTATACCCAGTTTCATCTCTGGGGAGTGAATATTATTCAATGAATTGGAAACCCAGCACAGGCAGCCCTAATTCAAATTCTATCATAGCAGTAGTTGCAACCGAATCACGCACAACCGTCCGCTTTATTTTCTCTGACCCAAGCATCAGGGTACTTGTTGGTGGCATTGAGTATGGCTATCAAAAGGACCTGCAAGTACAACTGAATCAGTATGATGCAATTCAGATCAGAGACTCAAACCAAGCTGACTTAACAAGAACTAGGATATCCAGTAATAGTAAGATAGCTGTATTCAGTGGTAACCGTTTTACAGCAGTTGGCACTGGTACCAACCTTGATGCAACTGTTGAACAATTACCGCCGATTAGTGCTTATGGAACATACCATGTGATTCCAGCAATACCGAATCGCTCCACATCAGGAACGTTCAAAGTATTGGCTGTAAACCTTCCAACAATAGTACAGGTATCTGGTCAGGGACAATATGTGCTCAACAGGAATACTCCATCAAGAGTCTGGGACATACCAAATAATCAGTATGTTATTGTATCCTCAGACAATCCTATTTTAGTAGCTTCCTTCGTGGCTAGTTCAGTTGGTTCTGACACAGGATACCCTTCAATGGCTATTGTGCCTCCAGTTGGACAGTTCATCAATAGGTACACGTTTGTAGCCCCAGATATGGCAGGGGCATCAGCCCATCTTATGGTAATAATTCTGGAACAGTATGTAAATGGCCTTTATCTGAACGGACAACCTGTGTCAACACAAGGATGGACTAGAGTGGCAGGTAATTAAAGACATTGGTCCATGGAATCCCAATAAATTTTGATAATGGTCATGTTGAAAAAAGATGTGTTGCATAAAACCCCAAAACACAAAGTTTGATATTTTAAAACCAATATTTTTTAAATATGAAACAATTTCATAAGCAAGAAATCTGAGAGTTCTGACAATGATTCAATGCAAGATATTTCTAATGTTTTGCAGATTCCTCTCCACCATATGTTGGAAAATCAATCGTTATTGATCAGGGAGCTCATGCAGTATGGCATGCTGATCAAAATGTCTTATTTGGAGCATCAGTCCACAGCTCTTCATCAGTTAACAAATGTGCTCTGATCATGCCTGTAGGCCAGTGCCTCAGGGACCTAAATCGGGTAAGTAAAATAAAATCATATACTTCTTTTCAATGCATTTGCCTTACAATATGCTTCAGAACTTATTGAATGAAAACCTTTGCCTCTGTCAGTAGTAATACAGAACCATGCTTTTTTTCAAAGCCTGGTCCTATTCCTACTCCTGCTCCGACTCCTCGTCCAACACCATTCCCCTCTCCAAGTTCTACAAGATATGTGACGCCATATACACCTGGACCTGTCACGCCCGGACCTAGCAGTAAGTCTTCATGATTTGCCATTCTCACTCCATTATACTACTTAACATTAAGACATCCATATGCAGATGACGCTAGTCTGATTCCTGTAACTTTTTTGAGTAATAAAATTCAATAATAATAATAATATTGGTCCTATATTGTGATCCCCAGGATGCCAAAAGTCTAGTTATGGCCAAGAATTCCTTGTGGCATATATGAATGGACAGGGAGTGCCCGAGGGTTTGGAGATTTTCTTTACAGCAGTGGCAGCACCTATGATACCAGTTAGTGTTGCTGGATCTGACTGGCAAGCACCCCAAGATAGGGTAAGGAAATAGATATTACATAAGATTTCATACACTATGGTGTGATCTAATGATTCTCCCACTTTCTCAGAAATGTCTGTTGACAGATAAAAGTGAATGGCTTTCTCAAATGTTCAATGATCATGTGTACAGCTGTTGATAATATCATTGCAAATGTCCAGGTATCTTTGAAGGGGCAGAAAGGTTAAATGAGATTGTAAACGCTGTTATGCCTTCATCATATCTTTAACAAACCTCATGTTATCTTCATAACAAGAACAATTTATCAAACCTGATAACATAATTTCCATTATTATGAATGATTAGTGTACAAATGTGCATTAGCGCATATAATATAAAACACGTCTATTTACAATTGACATGGTTCATTGCATGCATCATTTTCCCTCTGTAGGCAATGGACTCACGACAAAGGTCTGTACTAGTACCGCCAACCTTGGTTGTCAAGAAAGCGGGCATCCTTAACATGGGAGTGCGAGTGTCATCTCCATCAGGATATCTTTCAGTTGTAGGCCTCCATAAGTTTGGAACCTCCTGTGGAGCTTCCCCAGTATTCCCCATTACTTCACTCGGAAATAGATACTATGCTGTCACTTGGTGGCCTGGAGCCACTGCACCAAACAAGAATCCTCAGCTTCTAGTTGCTGGTGTATATGATAACACAGAGGTTGTTTTCACTTTCCCTGAGAATAGGTTGATTCGGGTGACATTCAATAACATTGTATACAGTTCTTCAAGGCCACTTACCGTCCGTATTAACAGGTAGGCATTACATGAGCAATATATTTTATTACAATAATGATGAGTCACAAATTGAGTTAAAATTGGAAATGAGTCAAAAGTCGCAAAACTGCTACTTTTCAAGGTGTCGTATTCACAGGATATATTTGTGGAAATGTTTTCATTTTTGGAATGCTTCACGCTTCTCGTAGCTTGAATACATGTACCAAATTTCAGGACAGTGTAATAAATTATCCATGCATTTCTAAGGTCATCGTAATGAGTATACGATTTCGCTACTTTACTAGTAATTGCTCACCCAGAAATGTTTCAAACTTTTTTTTCAAAAATAAATATATCTTAACTTAACATATACTTATTAGATGTCCTACTGTTTACTATCATTAGAATCGGCTTGGGCTCATCCTTTCAAATATGATAGTATCTCAAAATTCATTTTTTGCGACTTGTGACTCGTTTTTCTAAAATACATCATAATTGATTTGCCCTTTTTTCTTACACCTAGGAATAAGTTCGAATTTTATGTTGTATATCCTATGCTTCATAAAAGCATCAGATCTGCTGCTGCTGCTGGAATTTATTTAATTATATTTATGCATCACATAAGCAATACGTTTTAATTATAATTTGGCTATTCTGATTACAGAAATGACGTATTCCTTCTTCTTGATGACAATAATGCAGATTTAACTGGGGTCTTTGTCACAGCCAGTTCAGCTATAGCTGTATTCTCAGGCAACTCTTACACTACCCTGGCTCCGGACGTACGTTTGGCCGATCCAGAAATGCTCATTGAGCAAATGCCTCCAATTGAGACTTATGGAATGTCATTCATTCTTCCTGCAATTCAAGGAAGAACAGCCAACAGTAAAGTGAAGATTCTTGCCAGAGATGATGCAACTAGAGTGACTGTGTCCACGGCAGGGTCAATCCTCATTGACCATGGTTCCTTTGTTTCATTTGACATACCTTCTAACACTTATACTTACATCAGTGCAAATAAGCCAGTTCTGGTGGTTGAATTCATTGCCGGGAATGTAGGTACAGGGGAAAAACCTGCTATGACTCTTGTTCCCTCGACAGATCAGTACCTCAATGATTATACATTTGTGGCACCAGATGCTACAGGAATTACTGCTTTGAGTTTGATGGTCATAGCCCCTGGAAGATACTTCAATGGTCTCTATCTTGATGAAAAGCCGATTGATGCTAACGGTTGGACTCAAATACAAAATACCGGATCTGAGGTTTACTTTGGAAGAACCTTTACACCAGCTACTGGCAGGCATCGTCTCTATCATCCAGCTAGTGATGGCGCTTTTGGTGTGTTCGTTTTGGGAAGTGGAAATGGTGGCTGCAGCTATGCTTTCCCTGCAGGAATGTGTCTGGACTACAAATCATTTGTAAGTTTAATATGATCTTACCCTAAGTTATTATGGAAAAAAATTTAATGACACTCAGCCATGTGTACTCAGATTCTTTACTGTTTTAGATTCCCCTTACCCCATTTTTATACTGAAAAATGTTTCTAGATGTTTACAGGGCGCTATAAACATCCTAGGCAGGCTTTCATTGTAGGTTCGAGGTTTTTGTCCCACCTGCACTGAAAGTGGCGCTGCTGATGTCCAACCAAAATTCAGGCAATATTGATTAAATGATAATTCAATTTAATAGAGTTCCAGCGAGTTCCCTTTATTCTGCATTAAACATAAAAAGGCCAAAGAAGTCCTCCCAAGTGTGATACTCAAAGCTAGTCAATCCACCGTGATAAAAATGACTCTTAATATACTCTTCCATTTAGGATTTACAGGTTTACATAAATAAGTCATATAATATTCACTATTCTAAATTTTCGACTGAAGGCCAATTAATATAATCCCCGTGGATAGTAGTATTTGAAGTGGTTTGCTATACTTATCATACACAAGTATACATACATGTACATAATACTAAATTATATAATAGTGAAGTATAGACATAGTATAGATAGAATTATAAATACTGAGTGCAGTGATTGGCAAGTAAGACAGAGATTATGGTGTGACTATAATCCCTACTCCCCCCCCCCCCCCCTCCCTACTCTTCACTCCCTGGTATCATAATAGTGTGCTTGGCTGTATGATTATATTTTATAAAAATAGAAAAAAAGGAAAAAATAGAATTACATAATTATACACCATTCATGTGCGTAAATTTCCTGTGAATACTAAAGTTAATTCTCAAATCCTACGTCTATAAAGTTGCAACAGATGGAATATGTGAGTACATCTTGGAATGAATAAAATTTAATTAATCTATTTAATTGGCTTGTATGTGTCATTCAGGTCCCTTAACATCTACAACTGATTACTTTGCATAATTTCATTCAATTTGTCATTCAACCAGTGAATGAAATATTCTAGCATTGATATACATGTGCTAAATAGAAGGAAGAAATCATTGTTCGTATATGTCCATAATCATAATACCAGATGGGATTCGGCAACATAATGATATGTATTCATTAACTCTAAGGCAACGCATGAAGGGTCTGCTTGATCGGAAATGTGTTTTGTCTTACATTTATGCAACCATTAATGAAAAACTTGTCTCAGCCTAACAAAGACATTTTTCAATCAATCAAAATTTCAGCCACCGCCAATAATTTCAACCACCAGACGACCAACAGGACTCCCCACACGCAGTACAACATATTTCCCCACTCCAACCGATAGACATCTGACAACACCCACAGGTTATCTATTCACCACTCTTAGCACCAGGAGAACAAGTGGCCCATATATAACCCCTGATGTAACCACAGACAAATCTTTCACAACCTTGTCAACAAGAAGAACTTCGAGACCAACAAGGCCAGTTATCACCACCAAGGACCCTATAAAAAGATCTACTTCAAAACCAGTAGTGTCAACAGTGAGACCTATATTTACTAGCGGCAGACCATTATCAAGTTCTTCTGTGAGACCCTCAAGCCCAAGACAAACGTCAAGGCCAATCAGAACTTCTGCCAGACCATTCCCTCAAACCTCTACTACAAGACCAATAGCTTCAACTTCCAGGCCTGTTCTAACGACAAGACGAGTGCCTTCAACTACATTCATCAACTTGACACCATCAACAAATATCTTCTCCACACCAAGCACAAGGCCAGCTCCACGGTCTTCTTTCAGGCCAGTTATCTCATCGAGTGCATTCCCTTTGAGATCGACAACCCAAGATGGTGGTCGACAGTCCACCTTCAGACAAACTTCTAGGCCTCCTCGCATCACATCCAGACCATCAAGTAAATTCTTTGCTTTCACAATTACACCTACCCATAGACAAATTACTATTTCTATTGTTTCTTCCACAAAATACCCTTCGCCACCTTCCCCAGCTCCACCTTCTCCAGTTCTTGTTACAACCTATTGAATATGTAAACCGTTTCTATTGTGCACTACTAACAACAACCTGATACCTAGTGATACCATACACCATGAGACCATCCTCTTACAACCAAATGTTTCATTTTCGAGGTAGAACATGAATTGTCAGTTCTTTATAATTTCATATTCATAAATATTCGAACACACGTTCAATTCTTGATAGGGACTTTTGATTATAAAGTTCTATATTTGATTGTTCCCAAAGCTGTGATCAGCATGCAGTAACGATTTCAGCTTTTAATTCCCTTTTATTTTTTTAATTGTGCTTGCCAAGATATACCATAACAAGTTGATAGGATTGAATCACAGTAACCAGATCTGGTAATATTTATTCAAGATATGTAATACTTTTTAAGGAGCAAGTATTTCGCCAACACAGCCAGGACAGAGCACCATTAGACCAGCTGTAACAACTACATTTTTACCTGGTATGAATTTGATGTTCTACTACCCTGTAATATAGTAGCTAGTATAGCTTAATTATCATACTGGATTAGAGTAGGAACTGTTAACTCAACTAAAACGTCCCTTATGTATGCATGGAAATCACATTAAAGTAACACTAAAACCTCTTATGCATGTCACAACCCACATTAAAATGTCTTCTGAACAGAATAATAACCCGTGAGAACCATTTAGAAATTTAGTATTCATGAATTTGTTTCATTCTATTTAATATACTGTAATAAAAATGTTTTATTTTCTTTGTCCAAATAAAAAGTTTCTTCACCAAGGAGAACCCAGAAACCAACTCAAGGGCCCACACAGGCTCCAGGTACACAACATGAAATTTAGTTACCATTATATATCTGAATCTATGGCCTGCTATTGTAAACAAATTATGATATCATTCATATAAAATATTAGGACCCTGTGATATTTTTCGATATAGTTGAATATACTCAAACTGTCTTTTATTTTTTTTATTTTTTATTTCATTAAAGTCCAATACAATATTTAAATACATTACTTTGAAAATACGCATATCCACCATGGATATTTTAGTGCATTGCCATATGATTAATTCATAGGTAATAACAATTTGTCACTCATTTATACCCCTCACTGTGAAAATATCTCAAATTATGCAGACAAACAAACCTTTATGAAGACCTTCAAGATATGTCCTTTTTAAAACAATCATACATTCATTCAGTACGCACTACTACTCTCCCACCAACCCGATTTCCAACCCAACAACCTACATCAGAACCAACCAGTGTACCTACTAAACCTACCTTCTTACCAACAGGTATTACTTCTCTATGATAGCTGAGTTAAACTTCTTAATTCATCCCCATATATGTACCATAGAATTCAGATACTATATTCTGCTTTTCCTTTACCTAAAGTAAAGACCTCTTCACCAAGAAGAACCCAGAAACCAACTCAAGGGCCCACACAGGCTCCAGGTACTCAATGTGAAATTTAATTACAGTGGTACCCTGCTAATCCGGCCACCTTGTTATAGAGACCAACCCTCTATTAAGACCAGTTTTTCTCAGTCCTGAATTGTTTTCTTCTACTAGATTAGTCCCTCTGATGCAACCACCTTGCTATGCAACCAAAGATCATTCAGTCTCAAGAGTGGTCGGATTAGTAGGGTTCCACTGTACCATTATATATCTGAATTTGTTGCAAGCTTTTGTAAACAATTAATAATATCATTCATATGAAATATTAGAACACTTTGATACTCTCAAAGAAAATGCCTGAACTGTTTTGTATAATTTATTTAAAGGTGATAACTTTCAAAATATCTCAGAATTATGCAGACAAACATAAACTGATATCCAGCCGTATTTAATTACAATGATACATTCATTCAGTACGCAGCACTACTCTTCCACCAACCCAATTTCCAACCCAACAACCTACATCAAACCCAACCAGTGTACCTACTAAAACTACCTCCTTACCAACAGGTATTGTTTCTGTGTGATAGCTGAGTTAAAGTAAAACACTGGGTTGGAACAATTGCTGGTCATACAGTTCAAGTATCATTAATAACTGGTATCTTTCATTATATTACTAATTTCTGTGCAATGATATTGCCAGAATCAATCGAGTAAAGTCTGTCCCTCTCTCCCCAAAGCTAGCTCTGAGTGCTCCATATTGCTAGATGTATGACACTAAAGAGGGCAGGCTAACTACCGATCTGCTGGTCAGTGTATGGTCACGGTCTAATTAGTGTTACAGTAAACAGTGCCCACTCTAGTGTATGTATGGAAAGCCATTTATAAACCCATAACTGCTGTTCCCAAATAAACAAACATACTCCCAGGTCTACCTGTGAGGTAATATGGCTTTCCATAGTAATGCATGCAAGCTGTCAACCTGACTAGTCAACAACAAGTGGGTAGTGATCAGGAATGAGGAGGAGGAAGTTTATTCTTTGCACCTTCATTATCCTTCCATTGAAAATGTAATAGAAGAGATCCATAGGGTCTTTTCATTCCTCATTAGTTCTGGTGTAACATCCATGGGTCAGGCATTGTTGAAAAGAAGTGATTTGAGTGCACCAAACTAGTAGCCTACAGTACAGCAGCCTGTATACAATAACACTACCTACAGAGTGACGGAAGTTAGCTGTGCTTTGCTGACGTCACTCTCACATAGGACTCTGGGAATATGGTAGTGGTCAGCATTACGGATAATAGCCAGTTATAACACAGACAATTACTCCCCAGTGACTTATAAATGGGTGAATTGCATAATACAATGTACAGAACATCATATTATAGTTTTTTCCTACGTCTGAAAACGCATTATACACAGTCCAGAGTTCCCCTTTAAACTTCTTAATTAATCCCTTTTTATACCATATAACTCAGATACTATATTCTGCTTTTCCTTTACCTAAAGTAAAGACCTCTTCACCAAGAAGATCCCAGAAACCAACTCAAGGGCCCACACAGGCTCCAGGTACTCAATGTGAAATTTAATTACAGTGGAACCCTGCTAATCCGACCACCTTGTTATAGAGACCAACCCTCTAATAAGATCATTTTTCTCAGTCCTGAATTGTTTTCCTCTAATAGATTAGTCCCTCTGATGCAACCACCTTGCTATGCAACCAAAAATCATTCAGTCCCAAGTGTGATTAGATTAGCAGGGTTCAGCTGTACCATTATATATCTGAATTTGTCGCCAGCTTTTGTAAACAATTTATAGTATCATTCATATAAAATATTAGAACACTTTGATAATTTAAAAAAAATCCCTGAACTGTTTTGTATAAATATAACTTTCAGAATATCTCGAAATTATGCAGACAAACATAAACCTTTATGGATATCCAGCCTTATTTAATACAATCATACATTCATTCAGTACGCAGCACTACTCTTCCACCAACCCAATTTCCAAACCAAAGACCTACATCAAACCCAACCAGTGTACCTACTAAACCTACCTCCTTACCAACAGGTATTGTTTCTCTGTGATAGCTGAGCTAAAATTCTTAATTCATCCCCATATGTACCATAGAATTAAGATACTATATTCTGCTTTTCCTTTACCTAAAGTAAAGACCTCTTCACCAAGGAGAACCCAGAAACCAACTCAAGGGCCCACACAGGCTCCAGGTACACAATGTGAAATTTAATTACAGTGGAACCCTGCTAATCTGATCACCTTGTTATAGAGACCAACCCTCTAATAAGATCAGTTTTTCTCAGTCCTGAATCGTTTTCCTCTATTAGATTAGCCCCTCTAATGCAACCACCTCACTATACAACCAAAAATCATTCAGTCCCAAGGGTGGTCGGATTAGCAGGGTTCTGCTGTACCATTATATATCTGAATTTGTTGCCAGCTTTTGTAAACAATTTATGATATCATTCATAAGAAACATTAGAACACTTTGATACTTTAAAGAAAATCACTGAACTCTTTTGTATAATTCATTTGAAGGTCATAACTTTCAAAATATCTCAAATTATGCAGACAAACATAAACATTTATGGATATTGATATACTCTGATGTTAATGAGTATATTCTTGTTACTGTTATACTTAAATGTAATGTTAAATGAAGTAAGTCCAACACTTCTTTCCTTTGACTGACTGGTCCACTGACTGCCTTCTGAATGACTGCTTGATATAAAATAGTGACCATTCCTGCCATCAAATCATAATGGTATGAGCTATAAATTGGTGATTATGCACACCTGGTCCATTTATACAATGCTGCAAAATATTCAAGATAAAAAAATCACATTGCAAATGGCAGGAGAAATTCCGCAACAATGTCAGCATCTCAGAACTGTTTGAATTTCGAAAATCGCTTCAGAATTGACAATGCTGTGGCTGAATTAAGAAATATTATGTGTGTAATATGTATGAATCCAAATGTACACCATTCAGACCATTCAATCTGCCCACGGCAATGACCAGGTTTCCATAGCAACATCACACAGCTATATGGGTCCCATTCTCACCAATTAAGACTACTTATATATACATTTATATCCATGCTCTAATCACCAATGACATTGAGAGTACATGAAAAAGTTCTCTAAAACTCCTGGGCAATGTTTGAAAGTCTACTAAGAAAACACCTAGGCTTTCATTGCCTGGGTTAGAATATCATGCCTCACGAAATTAGCCATATCTTTCTTAATATTCATGGTAGAAAGTTCAAACAACTTTTGAAATGTTCAGAAATGATTCAGGATTCTCTCTATTCTGCCAAACCTTAGCCATCGGCTCTGCTATACAAGATCTCGTTGTTCGAATCACTGATTCACTAATTCAGTCAAAACTCCAGTTTGGACACTCCTTAATTTGTCCTGCATTCATAGGTTGCCCATGCTCATATAGCCCAGTATAGAGCATGAGAAGAGGGGGAGATCTGCAGGAGAGCCCATTTCTAGGGCCCATTTCTAGCCAATCCTTTGCTTGCTAGTATAACTCCAAACTAGCATTTTGGTATAATCTCACCAACAAAAATCCAATAAATGTTTTAAAGATACTTCATTGAGCCTTGGTTCGCCACCATTGATATATTCTGATGTTAATGAGTATATTCTTGTTACTGTTATACTTAAATGTAATGTTAAATGAAGTAAGTCCAAGACTTCTTTCCTTTGACTGACTGGTCCACTGACTGCCTTCTGAATGACTGCTTGATGGTCAATGTACCAGTCTTCTTTTATTCAAGCTGGTCACAGCTCTGGTTTCCTAGCTGTGACACGTCTCACTGGTGGACATACCTCCACGCATGTGCATGACACCTAATATATATTCATACTATGTAGACATGCCCTCAGGGTCTGTCTGCCCACCTGGTAGTATAACAATATCCAGCCTTATTCAATACAATCATACATCCATTCAGTACGCAGCACTACTCTTTCACCAACCCAATTTCCAACCCAAAGACCTACATCAGAACCAACCAGTGCACCTACTAAACCTACCTTCTTACCAACAGGTATTATTTCTCTGAGATAGCTGTAATAAAGTTCTTGATTTATCTGCTTGTACACAATATAACTCAGATACTAATTTCTGTTTTCCTTTACTTATATGTAAAGAACCCAGAAATCAACTCAAGGGCCAACACAGGCTCCAAGCACACAATGTGAAAATAGTCGACCACAATTCACACATTTAGGAGCCTGTTTTAAATTTTAAATGTCTGAAATGTTGTTTTGATACATGTACCAATTTTAGCGAGTGTTACGAAAATAATTAATAAATCTTTTCCACCAACCCATTTGCCTACCCAACGACCTACATCGCAACTATCCAAATAAAATAAATACTAAACTGACTTCCTTACCAACAGGTATTAATGATTTTTGTGCCCATAGAAGCAAATTGAATTCGTTTCAATAGGTCTGTGGAAAATCCTAATTCAAATTGTCTATATAGAAAGCTGTTTTTTAAATAATTGTATCAATATCATTTAATTGATATGATGTCCACTTTCCCTTACACAAAGTAAAAGGCTCTTCACCAAGGAGAACCCAGAAAGCAACACAAGGGCCAACACAGGTTCCAGGTACCCAGTGTTTGACATATCAAAGCTTATAATTTGTCAGTCATCTATACCCCCCATTGTGAACTATTTGTGCAACTTACATATTCAATTATTCAAATTGCATGAGATAACCTCTTCATAAATCTGAAGATTATACAGGCCAATGTACATTTATACCATATCTGATGAAATCATACATGTATCCATTCAGTACGAAGTTCTCTTCCACCAACCCAATTGCCAACCCTACGACCTTCATTGAAACCAACCGGTGCACCTACTAAACCTACCTCCTTAACAACAGGTATCGTTTCTCTGAAATTGATGTAACTAATTTATAATGATATATCCAGGTTCACATAATTTTCTAAGACATGATGTCCCAATTGTCTGGTAGGGAAAACTATGGTATGATGTGGGCATCTATATTGGGACACATACAATTTTAGGTCCTAGCCCATCCATTGTGCTTCTAATTGAACTTCCTTGCCTAACAAATTAAATTCCTTCCTTTTACTAAGCTAAAAGTACAAACCCGAGAACAGGACGTCCAACCCTCAACCCTACCCAACGTCCAACCTCAAGGCCTCAATTAACGAGCAGACGTCCAGGTAAATCTCTTACAGAAGTAACAGGTGTCGGGTCAAAGCATACATGGACTGATCATTTGTGTTTTAAACCATCTCACATGATTATCACAATGTGCACTACTCAGTTTCCTCAGAATATTTTTCTTATCTTTAATTCTAAACAAAAGGTCCTAGGTCAAGTGTGAATCCATCACAACGTCCTTCGCAGAGACCTACTGGCAGACCGGTGGTGAGCTCTCGTGCACCAGGTATGTAGATCTCTTTAACATTTTTTATACTTGGGTCAGTTTTTTTCAAGTGTGCTATTTTGCCCAGATATTGCATTGTTGTCGATATGGCGGCACAATCAAGTTTGACTGTGCCGCCAGAACATATCCCTAACTAATGTTTCCAACACGTGATTAACTTTTCATTATGAACAGAACACGACCCTAACTAATGTTTCCAACATGTGATTAACTTTATTTATGCAATTCGCCTAAAGTACTAAATTATATATTTTTTATTAGGTTTTATGCATACACAGTTCCCTAACAGTCAGTTATTATGCATTTCTACGCTATGAAAACTCTGAGTAATTGTTTGTCATCCCTATAATTGTTATATTGCTAAATACAATAGAAACAAATACTACATATGTGACGTACAGCCTTTACCTTATATCATTATGATTTACATGCGTGTTTCATCCTCCCCATGGGACTTGTGGATTGCGAACCACAAAATAGTATCAATTGGATCCAACAAAGAAACTGTCAAACGTTGCAAACATTGTTCCTTACAAAAAATCAGGGACAATCTTCCAAACAATAATACTTTTCAGTTAACCTATTTACATTCTATTTTGTATTTGTAAACAATGTAATCAGTCGGCGTTGTACTCTCATTACATCAGACAGTAAAGAATATTCGATTTAGAAAAACATGGGGAGGAAGGAGTCGAGTGAAGATAGTATAGATATCGGTATATAACTCACATGCTTTAACTAATAATTGTCTTTCATCTAAAGTACAAAGCACAATAGAAGGTAGGACACAAGGCCCAACCCAAGGACTAACAAGCCGACCTGTAAAATCCACTTTACCTCTTACAAAGAGCCCAACATCTGCACCAGGTAAAATCCCCTTGCCTGAAAAAGGAAATCTCAGTGATCGTTTGAAGAGTACACTATTATATTCAACATTCTGCGGAAACAGATTTCTTAAAACATTACAATCATTCTCGGGTGTCAGCATTTCTAGCCTAGAAAAGAAAAGATCTAATAAGACGGCTATTCTGAAAAAGAATGGATACTTCATCTTTATACATTACACATTTAGTCGCCATATATGTCAACATTATTTTGTACGAAATCATGAACAAATATTACATGAGTTGTAACCATGAAATATGTATCCTTTAGTAAAAAGCACATCACCTCTAAAAACCAATCGACCGACTATAAGACAGACAACTGTTCCACCCAAATTGACAAGTCGCCCATCCAGACCTGCTACCTCCGCACCAGGTACTAACAATCCTTGTCCAATAATTAATAACTGTATTTGTTCCCCTTACATTCCCATCACTCTCTCAATATTCGCAATTTGAATCTGTCTCGATCGCTTTACCATTATAAAGCCCCTCCTACAATTATATTTACATATTATGTTCTAATGGTTAATAGGAGTGCAGTATGACCCTGGCTATAGTCAAACTGTTATCTGGGATTTAATTGAGAAATTTTCGTATTAATTGAGGTATACTGGCGTCATCTATTTATATAAAGATGGATATTCTCAGCTGTCAGAATAACTAACACATAACGATGATCCTTAAAATGAAAACACTAAAGTCATCATACCTCCTGGAGGTGCCGATCAAATGAAGAAAATTTGAGTCCAGTACATAGAGCTGTTCTTTAACTGTCTACCACCGTGGTGTTCAGGACTGGCTGATAGTGTTATGATAGTGTGTGTGTGGGGGGGGGGGGGGGGGGAGGGGGATATCTACCCATGCTTACACACGCACAGATCTATGTTGATGGTCATCAGAGTATTGATTATTTTTACCAATACTGAAAAAGTAACTGGTCCCATATGTATGTGCTCATCTCCATGCACCCCCTCCCCCTTCAGCCCCGTGTCACACCAACCCAAGCTTACCCACAGGGCTACTACATTATCTATGATTTTCAGGTGCAAAACAGACAAAGCTTCTTTAAACGTCGAGACAGTTATATTAACATTGAGTGGTGTATTTTCAAATAATTTAGCTAATCTAGCACCATAATGATCCAATTAATCTCCCTTGTAATGTTAAAGACATCTTGTCAATATTTTTCCTACAATAGTTCAAAGCACATCACCTTTGTTAACGCGACGTCCTACTCAACAAACTTCTATTTCACAAAAATCAACAAGTCGCCCACCACAACCCTCTACCAAGGCACCAGGTACTAACCGTCATATCCCAGTGTTTTACCATGATTTCTCACATACTAGACATAACAAGTCACCTATCCAGACCTACTACCAATAATTAAGTGTTATATGTGTTCCACTTACATTCCCATCACTCTCTCAACATTCCCAATTTAAAACTGTCTCAGTTGCTTTACCATTATAAAGCCCGTCCTAAAATTATATTTACATATTATGTTCTAATGGTTAACAGAAGTACAGTATGACACTGGCAATAGTCAAACTGTTATCTTAGAATTATATTTAGGTATTTGTGAATTTGGCATCATCCATTTAATATAAAGATATATTCTCAGCTGTGAGAATTTAGCTAATCTAGCACCATAATGATCCATTTAATCTTCCTTGTAATGCTAAAGACATCTTGTCAATATTTTTCCCTGCAATAGTTCAAAGCACATCACCTTTGTTAACGCGACGTCCTACTCAACAAACTTCTATTCCACAAAAATCAACAAGTCGCCCACCACAACCCTCTACCAGGGCACCAGGTACTAACCGTCATATCCCAGTGTTTTTGTTGATAATACCATGATTTCTAACATACCATAACATTGTGACATAATATTGTAGTATACGAATGAGTCTATGTCAATAAAACATGTAAGGTAAAAGGTATCATCATGTTTTAAAAGAAGGGAGATTGAGTTTTGAATTGAATTGCATTAATATATGGCATGACTTATTATGGTGAACCCTTTGTCTCTGTACAAAAGGAATATCATCCTTTGTACTGAACTAATATCACTATAGATTAAATGTTAAAACTTTATCCTCATAGTGCAAAGCACATCCCCGCTAACACAAAGACCAACCCAAAGACAGACTTCTCGTCCACCGAGAGTAACAAGCCGCCCACCAAGGCTCACCAGCAAAGCACCAGGTACTAACAATTCACTAAAACTCATATGATTGATGTGACTAATTACTGTCAAATCTTTGGGAGCTGAAACATTTTATTCATCTGACACCAGACCTGAAATGTGCCACTTTAATGTGTGGTACATATCTGAAAGTCTGACAAAGGATACCCATCATTAATTTTACCTTTATATTGGAAACACTTAAGGAATCATATTCCTGAAGCTCAGAAAAATTGCCATTTATTCTGGATTGTATTCTGATACAATTTCGATACTTACAATAATTACAAGATTATTTCTTATTTTAATTCCACTCATTTTGGGATACTGAACGATATAAATCTGTAATTTTTATAGTGTACATTACTTTTGTATTAAGGTGACTCAGTACTGATCTTGTGTATTCAATGCATATAGCTCATTACTGATATATGTGTATTCAACACATATAGCAGCGAATATCAGCATTATGCAGACGAAGTATGTATGTTAAGTCTTAATATAAACATTTCAGATAGAAAATGTATGCTGATTTTTGGTGTGGGAGTTAGTATCTACGATCCCTATACATCCATATTAAATTTCATTAAAATTTATGGAGCCATATGTGTATAAATCAAATATTTATTAAGAATTTTCTCATTTTTAGCCAATTTTCTCATAATTAAGTTGTAACACAAAAAAATCGGCCTGGAAATTCATGCTGATTTTTGGTGTGCGAGTTAGTAACTATGATAGCTGTATTCATATAGAATTTCATCAAGATTTATGAAGCCATTTTTGTTCAAATCAAATATTAATCAGGAATTTAATTTTTTTCCCAATTTTTCTCATAAATAAGTCGTAATATGGAAAGATTTAGCCTGGAAAGCCATCCTGATTTTTTGTGTATGAGTTGGTAAATACGGTATCTACATTCATATTAAATTTAAAAAATATTCATCAAACAGTTTTTTTTTAAAACGCTGATTTTCATCAGCCAAAGTCAATTTTGCTAGTGCCCCATACTGCCACTAGGGGGCTTCCAGGGGGCTAACTCAGGATCTGAGGAAAAAAACATTATCTAATGATAAGTATATATATGTTGAATGTCTGGGTGAAATTTGATGTCTGAATTCATGTCAGAACCATTTCAAACGAATTATGTTAATAAATCACACAAATGTAGTAAAATTACTCAAATATGATTCATTATTTCTATCTCCATACTGCCATAGCATGAAAACTAGCCTGGTGACCTATGTTTTTTTTTCTCTCAATAATGATTATTTCATGTCAACTATCATTGGTAAAAATTTTAGAAAAATTCATCAATAATCAAAATCACTACTGAGTCACCTTAAAGGTCCCTTTCTCCTAAAAAAAATAATGAAAATATCTCATCACTAACATAATTGTATGTATATCTATACACATTAATTGCTTGCACCAGCGAAAACCTCCTCGCCTCGGATAACCCAAAAGCCCACCCAAAGACCAACCACCCTCCAACCAAAATCTACTTTTGGACCTACAAGGGTGTCAACCATTCGACCAGGTAACTAAAATATCTGAAAGTCTGACAAAGGATACCCATCATTAATTTTACCTTTATATTAAAGAAAGACTTAAGGAATCATATTCCTGAAGCTCAGAAAAATTGCCGTTTATTCTGGGTTGTATTCTGATACAATTTCGATACTTACAATAATTACAAGATTATTTCTTATTTTAACTCCACTCATTTTGGGATGCTGGTAGATATAAATCTGCAATTTTTATAGTGTGCATTACTTTTGTATTGAAGGTCCCTTTCTCTTGAACAAAATAATGAAAATATCTCATCACTAACATAATTGAATGTATATCTATACACATTAATTGCTTGCACCAGTGAAAACCACCTCACCTCGGATAACCCAAAAGCCCACCCAAAGACCAACCACCCTCCAACCAAAATCTACTTTTGGACCTACAAGAGTGTCAACCATTCGACCAGGTAACCGTTCTTTAGAGATATTTTCCATAATAAAATCTTCTTTCATTGTACATTCTGACATGGTTCCTTACCCAACTTAATTAATATACCAACTGTCACTCAGAATGTGATAACTCACACATCCCAGTAACCTTGAGATATCCTTTCAGTTCAAAGCACATCCAGACTGACTCAACGTCCAACTGCACGCTCGTCATCGTCTTTCCCAGGTAATGTCCATGCTAGATACAAAACATTCAACATTTAATTCTAATCCTGAACATGTTAGGCAACATTAGAATCATATTTGAACCATCCAATCCATAACCATTGGAATATAACAGTAATATAATTCATCATATACTAACTAATAGTTATAGTTAGATGCAACATCCTTCTCCCTGCATGAGGGTACTTAAAAAGTATTTCCCTTCATGTTACTAACTCTGAATGTCATTTAATTGCATTATCATATCCCAGTGGGGAGCACATCTGGTAGAGCATCACAAAGACCAACAACCTTGCCTAGATCAACAAATGCCCGGTCAACCTTCAGACCAGGTAACAGTCTACCTCAAATCATTGTAGATTACCTTATTATAACTAACGCTACACATACCTTCCCTTGTGCCTGCAATCCAACCGAAATACCAGTTTGTACCTAGTTATAGACCTATAGAAACCATTGATGTATATATACCTAAATCCTAAATCTTACATTTAGGATATCTATAGTGTCTTTTCTGTGTGATTTAAATTGTATCTTAGATCCTTTTGTGATACTGACAGCTTGTTATTCCTGTTAGTCTTGTTATTCTCTTGAAAAGTACCAAGCACTTTCCGCCCAAGTACAAGGTCTCCCTCTGAAAGACCAACTACCCTTTTACCAAGAAGAACTAGTGTCCTTCCCAGAAAAACCAGCTTACCTCCAGGTAAAATTAATATTGTGTAGTGTCTCGCTATTTCCCCGTACCCTAGTGGCTATGGAACTAGTGCAAATAACAACACAACCAGGTTCTAACGGTCCTCGCCAGCCAAGTCCTTTATTATACCAAACACACCTGCCGCGGTTGGAGCTCGGAGAGCCTATGCCAACCCTTACAACTTGTGGCAGTAAGATATATGAATGACAAGCATCTCAATAGTAAAAGGTGTTTATAAGGACATACAGAACAGCATAAGAGCAAATCATAAAAATAAGTTATAAATGCGTATCAATAAGTAATTACGACCTCTGTCGGAACATAATAGAACTACAGCCCCTGGCCTCTCGTCCGGAGCCTAAATGGGAGAGCATCCGGAACCCCGGAACATGGTACCGGACAGAGTCAGAACCAGCCTGACTCTCGCCGGCACCACAATGCCCCCCTCCCTCTTTATTTTTGGAGGTTGGCAACCGTACCAGACCCAAAGCGACTGGACCATAAGGTTGCCCAAAACATATTGGTTTCAGCAACAAAAGTTGGAATAAATGAAGGAAAAAGTAGGAACAATGGAAATACATGTTCAATGCAATAATGATCAAATAATACAACTCATCTGACCAGCATCAATACCTGTAGAAATGTTCTTGGTTTTAACTAGTAAATATTCTTGGTCCGGAACACACAATTCGATACTGGCACTATCACAGACTAGAGGTATGATCCCAAGTGTCCAATATTAGTCCAGGTACTAGTTATATTGTTCACCAAGTCATTTTGTTCCTGCTTAAACCGACTCTTGGAATGTATTGTTTGTGAAAACACAGTATAACAAGCTTACTTCTTACAGTGGTAAATCCAGTTTTTGAAGATATTAGTCCCACTTTTTGAAGAGGTAAGTCCAACTTTTTGAAGAGGTAAGTCCAACTTTTTTGAAAAGGTAAGTCCAACTTTTTGAAGAGGTAAGTCCAACTTTTTGAAGAGGTAAGTCCAACTTTTTGAAGAGGTAAGTCCAACTTTTTGAAGAGGTAAGTCCAACTTTTTGAAGAGGTAAGTCCAACTTTTTGAAGAGGTAAGTCCAACTTTTTGAAGAGGTAAGTCCAACTTTTTGAAGAGGTAAGTCCAACTTTTTGAAGAGGTAAAAAAAAAATCATAATAGCCGCACCAAACAGCATTTTCTTGTACATAAAACATAAGGAAGAAGGAACTTCCTCCTTTCCCACGGCTGGCGAGGCTTCTCCAGATCTGCCTCCGTCCGGGTCGTCAATCGGCGTAGTCAGTCGCTGGGATACTGACGCTCCCACGCTGCAGTCACACAAAACTGGTTTTCATTCAAACCAGTCGTATACTTCCATTGCACTATCAGTTTTTATTTACTTCTCTTACCGGGCACTCCGCCTAGAAGTCTCCCACCTCATCATCGCTCAAGTTTCCTGTTTTCAACAACCGGTCTTCCTCTGCCTTTGAAATGGATGGCACCATTACATTCGCGGGGTCCGGTGGGTCCTCTGCGTCTGCGTCTGTGTTCGTTAAGTCCACAAACGCAAAATCCAGGTCGATGTCCCCGTCGTCTGGCAACGGGACATCCTTTGCCTCTTCCAACAAATCCTTCTGTTCATCCAACCGGGCACCTAGGTCCACAGAGCACGGAACCACTCCAAGAGCCGCCAGAGGGGAATTCTCCCACCTCTGCCTGAGCTCCACTGTCCTTTTGGCGGCCGTTCTCGGTGTCACTGGTGTCACACCCACCACCCCGGCTGCCACCGGACGCCTAGGCACCGGACTCCTCAGTACTAGAGTCCTCATGTGCTGCTCCGGGGTTGGGCTACCCGGTAGGGAGACGGGTTCATAAACCGGCCTCACCGCTGCCGTATCCATTTGCTCCACAGGGGCTTCCTTTTTCTCCTGTTTTGCTTCCCTTTCCCTAACACGTACCGGTGTCAACGGTTTTGTTGGTATCACAGGCTCTGGTTGCATCTCCAGACCACTATCATCCAGGTAACTTCTCCTAGGTCGGGGGGGATTCCGGTCTGCCCCCTGTCCTCCCAGTGGCGAGAGCAATCCCGGAGGCCCCTCCATAAGAGATGGCCCCCAGGCCTCCGCAGTAGGTGTCCGGCCCGGAGTGGGGTATATCCCCGGCGGCATCACCATCTGCTGCCTGGGCACTATTGCCGTCTCAAACGCAGCCTTAATCGTTTGGCAGATCTCCTCTTTCATACAGTCCAGATTCGCCCTCTGTCTCTCCACCTCCTTTCTCCTGGTGTCCGACTCCTCCTCCTCCCTCTGGTCAGACCGCTTCCTTTTCGGCGACGGAGCCCCGTTCCTGGCCTGGTGTAACTTAAACTCCAAGCCCAGGATTAGGTCCCGATTCGCCCTATCCTTTTGCTGGAAGAACTCCAGTTGGTTTTCCAGTTCATTGACCCGGGCCTCCAGTCCAGGCACCCGAGCCGCTGTATCTCGTACATACCCGAGATCACCGAACAACATGAGAGCTGCACCCACGTTGTTCCGTACAGCGTCCATTGCCACAATCACTGCTTGTTCCGTATTCTGTATCCCCTGTTTCATAGCGCCATCGATCATATCCAGTGCACGGGTTACTTCCTGCTCCGGGGGTAACCCATGTGCACCCTGGCCTATGTTTGCCTCCGGATTATTTTCCGCCGGGTCGGCCACTGGCTCCTGCTCCTGCAGAGGCTCCACCGTTGCCGCGACTACCTCCCGCGGGGCCACAGCAGCTGACAGTTTAGCAGCTGTCTCCATCTGCTGTGCACTACCAAAGGCAGCAGCGGCCGGAATCCTCCGTGGTGCTGGTATAGGTGCGAGGGGAGGGGGTGGGGCAAGCACAGGTCCTGCTCTCCCCCATGCATTCCTCTCTGGGGCCGGAGCTGGCGGACACCGCACCATCCTTTTGAAGCGGGGTTGCGCTGCTCCGGACTCCAAAGCCACTATCTGTTCCCATTCATTTTGCCCCATCCGGGTGAACCGCTGGTACCCATAGTTGGGTATTTCCTTAGTCAAACACTTAAATCCGGCCACCAGTGACTTTGCCAACGGTTCCCCATTCCTATGAGCCACCTTTAGATGCCGAATCATGTCAGACTTGCGGTCCAGTTTTACCAGGCACGAGATCGGGTGCGGGCACGTATACACCTGCACCGATGGACAGTGTTCCTCACACATGTGCCTGAAAAACCTCTCCCTCGTTGCAAAGCACCTAATGCCTCCCGGGTTCCAGTCATCACTAATCAACCGGCAGTATGTAAAAGGGCACCGATTTCCCTCCTGCCAGATCTTAGGAGCACCATCCAGTTTCTTTTTCAGGTTCACGGGCAGCACCATATGCGGATTAGCTTCCCTGCCCGTCCTGCCTTTCAAAAAATGAAACAACCGTTCATACTGAGCCATAAGGGGTCGTTCCGCCGTAAACTCTCCCAAAGCCTCATCCTCATCCTCCGATTCCTCAGCCCTCGTAATCTCGTCACCGGCTTTTGGTTCCATGGGGGCCAACATGTTCATTTTCAGCCGGACACCCTCCACTATGTCCTTGTCCCGCCACCGGGTGGTACTCCGGATTCCAATGTTGGGGTCCTCAAACATTTTCTGCCTTCCATGATACCGAGTCCGTTTGTGTTGCTCGTGCACATCAGCCAGTGTCTCCGCTGTGGCACTAGAGCTAGTGCTCCGGTCGTATCTCCGGCGAGGGTTTGTTTCACGGCCCCACGACCGGGAGCGGTCCATCCCAACCGATGACCCACTTCCAACACCAACCTTAGGCCTAGCTCCGGCTGAGGATTTAACCACCTTGGCCGGACTTCCTTGGTCTTCCGCCTGCTCGTATTCCATGTCTTCCTCCTTGTCCTTAGCCTTAGTGGTACTCCGTTTCTTTCTCTTCTTCAATACCAGTTTCAACTCAGGTGGGGCTTTTGCCTCGCCCACGGCTCCCTCCTGGTCTCCACCGGTTTCCTCCTTGTTCGGTTCAGGGGCTACTGCCCCATCCCCAGTCTCCATCTTCTCCTCCTTACTCATAGGCTCACGCACAATGAGTAAGTCAATCCAGTTAGTGTCTACAGGTCAACGCCAATCTCCAACTCTCACAACTCAAGGCTTCTCTCACAAAAAGTTTCGCTCAAAGTCTAGCTCGGCAGGACACACAACCGCGTGGTGTGAGTTCTGAGACGCTTCTGCCACACATCCGCTCCTCCCCTGGTCACGTGACCCTGCCCTCGCGCCTTAGCCAATCACCAGTCTCCACCAATCTATTTTTAGCTGTCTCCGAGCGGTTTCACGCCCCGTCGCGTCACCTCAATACCTAGGTCCCCAATTGCTCAATTAGGGTATACCCTACCTGCCTACGTGACACTAGTAACGTCCCCGAGCTGGGCGTTTTCCTCCTTCTTCCATGTGACCAGCTGAGCCACCCGGACTTGGGATTATTCCTTAGTTTCCACCCTTTTGGCTCCACCATCCAGGAATATATGTTTCTTCGGCCAACTCCCTCCCCGGATCACCTCTCAGCCTGATCTTTCCTCGCACAGTGGTAGGTTATCCATTTCAACCCTTATCGAGCCGTTCCCTACTCCCTTTTGGAGCCCGTGCCCGGAACGTCCGATTCTTAGTACTTCTCGTTGTGTCATTTTTTTCTTTCCTGTTCTCCTTACGCATAGCCATATCTATCCGGGGGTTGTACCTGCCGACGTGGGCGCCCCGCCAGGTATCCGGATTTCGATATTCTATCCATTACCGTGTCCATCCGCAAGTTACCACCCTGTTCCGCAGCGTCCGGGGTACACTCAGAATCACTGTCCGATGTCAGGCTCCCCGCTGATTCATCAGGATCTGCTAGCGGTTGGGCAAGATCCTTCTTGACCGATTTCGGGGGCCTTCCGCGCCTCTTTGTATGTTTTACTATTACAGGGCCGGGCTTCACCATAGGGGCATCTTTCCCTGGGACAGTTTTACCCCTTCCGTCCTCCCTCAATATTTCGTGCCCGGCCATCTGCTGCTTTTGATACTCCTCCGCCCGGTGCAGATTTACCACCTGCAGCGGCTGCCCTTTTGAATCAAATGCTAGCTTCAACAGGTTCCCATTCCATCTGAGTATACCAGCCATTGTCCTTAGCTCATAAGTGGATCCCTGCACCCTTCTTAGCACTTCGAAAGGCCCGTCCCATTTGGGACCGTACTTCTTCTGTGCCAGAGGAGTGGAATATCTCCATACCACGTCTCCTTCCTTAAAAACCTTCGGGCGAGCCCTCCGGTCAAAGTACCGTTTCTGATACACGGCTGCACACCCCAGCCTTTCCCTCACAAAGCGATGTCCTTTAGACAAGAGACTACGGATCTCTTCCACGAATACCGTAGGGCATGGAAAATCCACTTCCCCATCCATCGTTCCGTAGATGATGTCCGCCGGAACAGTCACTTCCGTTCCAAACACTACCATATTGGGCGTACAATGAGTACTCTTGTGCACGGCCCCCCGGTATGCATGCGCGATACATGGCACCAGTAGATCCCAGTTAATATCTTCGTACTCCGTTAGACATGAGAGTTGCTCCACCAAAACCCTGTTAAACCGTTCTACCTGCCCGTTTGACTGCGGTCTGTACGGCAAGGTCATTAGTTTCTCGATTTCTAACATTTCTAAAAGATTCTTTAACAGCGCCGACCGGAACTCAGGGGCACCGTCCGTTTGCAAAGAGATCGGTGGCCCATAACGTAGGATCCACTCCGTGAAGAGCGCCATTGCACAAGTAACCGCCGTATGGTCCGGGAGTGGATAGGCCTCGGCCCATTTTGAAAAATAGTCCGTCACTACCATTACGCAAACATTCCCTCTCGGAGTCTTTCTGAATGGTCCGATTATATCCAGCGCTACACGGCTCCAACGCACGCCATGTATTTCCTTCTTTAATGGAGCAATGCCCCTCCCCTCTCGGCTTTTGCACGAGGCACACACATCACAGCCCCGCACCCAGTCGGAGATATCGCCGCGCATCCGGGGCCATATAAACTTCTGTAACGCAGCTTGATACGTTTTGAATTCCCCGAAGTGGGCCGCGAGTTTCGTTCCATGCAAAGTCAGGAACAGCTCATGACGCAAACCAGCAGGGACTGCCACTCGTTCGTATATCACTCCATTCTCGCTTTCCCAGTCCATACTTAGTAACCCATCCGTCACCTTCAGAGAAGAGAGTAATTTCATGTAAAAACAGAACTCATTCCCCTCCGCTCGCAGAGCCACGGCGTCCGGGCAAGGGTCTCCCCTCTGGACTATCCCTATGACTCTTGTAAGCACATCGTCCGTCTCCTGGGCCACCCGTAGCCGATCCCCTGTTAAACTGGAGAACAGCTGATACTCCATTGTCAACTCAGCCATGACAGCATCGTGGACCCCGCAGTCCGGGCAGTCCTCCCTAGGGCATTTCCTTACAGGTAAACGCGACAACGCATCCGCGTTGATATGTCGTTTCCCTGGCCGGTGCACCACCTGCGATTCCTGGATCCCATAATGCTGCAAGGTGGTCAACCACCGAGCCAGCATGTTAGTGGGATCCTTAAAATGCATTAGCCACCTGAGGGACGCATGATCCGTCCGCAACGTAAAGTCCGCTTGTCCGATTATATAATGCTGAAACTTGCATAAATAGGTCAGCACCGCCAACAATTCCCTTTTGGTTGCGCAGTAGTTCCGTTGCGGCCGGGTTAGAGTATTGCTAGCGTAACTCAGAACCACCTCCTTACCGCTTTGTAGTTGAGATAATACCCCAGCCATACCGAATCCACTGGCATCCGTGTCTAAAATAATGGTGCCGACCGGTTGAGGGTATCCCAGTACTGGTGCCCTAGTCAACAAGTCTTTCAACCGATCAAACGCGGCCCTGCACACCTCATCAAAGACAACCGTCCGGCTGCTCCTCTGATCCCCTCCGACCACTAAATTCTGGATCGGTTCCGCTACCTCCGCAAAGTCCGGCATGAATTCGCGGTAATATGATGCAAACCCTAAAAACTGCCGCACCTCCTTGACCGTCCGCGGTGTCGGCCAAGACTGTACTTTTCTTATCTTTTCCGGGTCCGGACGCACCCCGGCCTCGGACACAATCCGGCCCAGGTATTGAACCTGTGACTTAAACAACTCGCATTTCTTAGGCTTCAACTTCAGACCGTAATCCCGGAGGCGGCTAAGAACCAATTCCAAATTTCCCATGGTCTTCTCAAACGTTGGTCCGAAGATAATTACGTCGTCCAGGTAAACCAAGCAACACTTCCAACGCAGCCCCTGGAGCATCTGCTCCATCATTCTTTCGAACGTGGCCGGAGCGTTGCACAACCCGAAAGGCATAACGCGATACTGGAACAACCCCAGGGTAGAGACAAAAGCTGTCTTTTCCTTGCTTTGCTCATCCAGGGCTATTTGCCAGTACCCACTCTCCAAGTCCAACGCAATAAACCATTTATTTCCTCCCAACGCTTCCAAACATTCATCGATCCGGGGAAGCGGAAAGGAATCCTTTTTCGTGACTGAATTCAGCGGACGGTAATCGGAACAAAACCGATCCGTTCCATCTTTCTTTCCTACAATCACTATTCCCGCTCCCCAGGGGCTAATGCTGGGCTCTATCACTCCCTTTTCAAGCATCTCCTTAATCTGTCTTTCAGCCGATTCCCGCTTCGCATGAGGCAGACGCCTATACCCCGTTTTAATCGGAACCGCATCACCAGTGTCGATGCTATGTAGGACCTTGGTTGTCTGTCCCAACATCTCGCCTGGCAACCGGAAGCACTCCTTATAATTCCGTAATAGCTGCAGGAGATCAGAACGCTGGACCGCTACTTCAAGGTCTGATTCCCTCACCAATCTTTCCAATGGGCAAACCTCGCTCCGGGGCATCGGCACCTCCGGCTCTAGTAAGTCCATGTCCACGATTGGAGAACTATTCTCCTCCCAGGTTTGCCTGGCAGTCAGACATAAAATGAGAGGAGATCCAGTAGGGTTGTACAGGGACACAGCCCCACCCGGTCGGTCGGCAATCAACAGGTGGTCCCCAACCACGTACTTCCCTAATTCCAACTCGCCCGGTTCGAAGAATAGATCTTCAGCTGCCGTCACCAGGTCTATGCCGCTACAGACATGAGCAAATGCATCCACAAAGATGCCCTCGCTCCTATTGCTTGTAAGAGACCCGCTTTGCAGTGTCCGGCACCATACCGTCTGCTCACCATCCTCTAGGGTGAACTTCCCGGACCAATCGGAATTACACCGGTGTATATGGATAAAATCCATCCCCAGTATACCTGCTTCCTCTCCCTTTAACCCGCTTACTACCAGACAATTTATGGCGTACCAAACGCCTCCCATTCCCAGAGCGATTCGTACACACCCATGTGTCTGCAAATGATGACCGGTGCCTGCGAAACACGTCACACGGCACGGTGTTAAAAACGGTTTTACAGTCAAGCTCTCATAGACCCATTTTTTGAGCAGCGTACACTGCGCCCCCCAGTCTACCAAGAACTGTCCGGTCACGTTCACCAGTCGTACATCCGCGTACATCCGATCTGCCAGAAGCGGACCGTTCCGGTCGGATACCCTTATGTCAAAATTCCGGAGATCACAGACCATTATCTTGCTCACTTTGGAGGTATAACCCCGATACTCTACCTTCAGTATCTGTCCGCTGGAGCAAGCGTGTTCCGGTGCTCCCATGCGCACTGTCATCACGGAGCACGTGGCTTTCACCGAACCAGTACTTGGACGATCTGTGTCGTTCCTCCTCCCCTTGCTACTTCCACGGGCGTCCCCTAGCCAAGCAGAGGACACCTCCTGCCCTTCCCGATCCGGCTGGACCCCAGTCCTTCGACATTCCGCGGTGTGTGTCTTTTCCTCCGGGCTCCTCCTATCACCGTCTAAGAGGGCCCTGGGCTGTTTCCCCTCTCCTGCTGCCGACGTTCACTTTCCCGGACATATTCATCCAACGCCTTCAGGTGTTTAACCTTCCGTTGGCAATCGGCCACCATATGGCCTTCCTCTAAACAATAATAACAACGTATTGTTCGTGGAGGGCCTCTCCGGAAATTGGATTTGTCTTCTCCCTTCCCCCCAGTAGTTGTCTTATCCGTTTTCCTATCTTCGCCTGTTCGTGGCTTCCCCTGCCATGCCCGGAACGCCTGCAGCTCAGCCGAGTCACCTCCTAGCGATCCACACGGTTTGCCAGCACCATGCTCCTCTTTCCGTTCATTTCCATGGGAGAGGGGGATGTCTGCGGCGCCGATGGACATAACCTTCGCAGCCATCCCAACTCCCCCACATACATCCCGGTATCGTGTCGCACAAGCCCCTGCAGTTACCACATTCTTTGGCTCCTGCAAGGCCACATATCGGGTCATTTCCGGATCTATTAACCCAGTCAGAAATACCCGCACCGCCAACACATGCAGCGTTGTATCCCATTTCCCAAACGCATGGAGCGCTTTCTCAGAGACCAATGTTGCGAAGCTAGCGGGGCTCTGACCCGGCGTCTGTTTTAGTGCAAACAACGAGTCTCGGCGGGTATTCACCGATTTCTCCGATCGGTAATCATTTTCCATAATTTTCAATAACTCCCGTACCGTATAGTTGCTTGCTTTTAGACCCGATGCGAACGGCATATGGCTACCCACCGCCGCCAACAACTGGACCTTATAAGTCTCCGGATCCCAATTCATTGCGGCTGATACCGACGCGGTCCGTTTTTGATATTCCCTCCAATCCTGCTTCCCATCCCACTCAGGGAAGGTTAGCGGCTTCGGGTTCCGCATTGGTTTGGCTTCAGTGTGTTCTGGCACCACAAAGCCCTCCGGTTCATCATCCGGTTCGTAGTCTGCGGCCGGATCCATCGAACGCCGGTTCATTCGAATGGGCGTGTCCGCGACTATCGTGACCCGTTTCTCTTGTTTCGCCGGTTGATGGTCCTCCTCGCCACCGCACATAAGCCTAGCCGTATTAATGGCTTCTTGGAGTTCCGGGTCCCGTGACCTTTCCCGGATTTGAGGCGGAGATCGAATTACTACATTCCGGGTTCCCCCCCTCCTGGCTTGGCCAAACTCCGGCAGCTCATGCATCAGCCTAACGTAGGAGGCGTCCGACAGGGCATCTGGCTTCGGTCGCATAGGTGTGCTCTGCACATACTCAGGAGCAGTCTCCGCTCTTGCCTTTCCGAATTGCCTCAGGAGATCGGTCCTCACCGTATCTTCCCTAGCTTGAGCGTCACTGCGTTCTCTCTCCCTTTTTGTCCGCTCCGCATCCAACTCCTTATGCAGCCTAGTCATCTCATCCTCCTGTACTAACAACCGGTTCCGCAAAAATTCCTCTTCGTCTCTTGCCCTTGCTAGGTCCTCAGCTGTGGCCGCCGCCGCGCGCAGAGCTTCACGCCCGCGCCTGGCAGTGGCGCTGATATCTACATCCATACGCGCAGCTTGACGCCGCTGTAATCCCAGCAGAGCATCCATTTTCTCGACGGTCATCCGCCTATTGTTCCCTCTTGTCAGATCCATCTCCCATTCTTCACTTAATTTCGTCTGCATCCTATTCTCTTGTGCCACATCTCCCTGTTCCGGTAAGTAACGGTTACGTTTCCGTACGCCCACCCGCCGCATCGGGCTATTACCTGGGGTCATCGGTTCCCATGGTTCAGAGGCCACGGATTCGTTCAACGCCCTTCCGGCCGGAGCTGGCACCAGCGGGGAGTGACCCTCCAACCTGGCTCGAGCCGGAATCACTGGAGAGTCCCATGCATTTCCTTCCCTCCCCTCCTTCCTTCTTTCTTGAGGTCTTTCCACCCTTCTCGGGGGCGGCGGCAAAGGTGGGGCTGGTTCCAGAATGGGAAACTGTCCGACTTGTTGTACCTTCCGTTTCTGTTCCGGTTGTGGCTGGAATAAATCCGGTGGCGCTTCGGGACGATACGCCCGACCACCTTCCGACATGCTCCAGTCACTTCCCGTCCCTAAATCTACCATTTCCGGCAGTCGTCTGCCTATCCTCTCCTCCGGGCGCCGTAGCGCGGTCCGTTGATCCTTTCCCTTAAACTCACCAACCTCGCTTCCAGGCGCATTATTCTCCGGATCCACCCTAGTAGGCGACAATTCTCGTTCCGGTTCAACCCTGAAATCGTCCCCGAATTGTAATAGCTGAACATGTTCAGCTAACCAGTCCGGTCTTGCGGCAACTGCGGCCACCCTATCGGCCATTGGGGGGTCCCAGCGCTAGGATCCCCCTCCGATAGGCGCGTCTCTTCCCTCCTGGCCAACTAGCGGACCGCTTGGTCACGGCACCAAATTGTAGTGTCTCGCTATTTCCCCGTACCCTAGTGGCTATGGAACTAGTGCAAATAACAACACAACCAGGTTCTAACGGTCCTCGCCAGCCAAGTCCTTTATTATACCAAACACACCTGCCGCGGTTGGAGCTCGGAGAGCCTATGCCAACCCTTACAACTTGTGGCAGTAAGATATATGAATGACAAGCATCTCAATAGTAAAAGGTGTTTATAAGGACATACAGAACAGCATAAGAGCAAATCATAAAAATAAGTTATAAATGCGTATCAATAAGTAATTACGACCTCTGTCGGAACATAATAGAACTACAGCCCCTGGCCTCTCGTCCGGAGCCTAAATGGGAGAGCATCCGGAACCCCGGAACATGGTACCGGACAGAGTCAGAACCAGCCTGACTCTCGCCGGCACCACAATTGTAATATTAATACGCTTGATGTTAAAATGCTTCAAAATAGTATCAAAATAGTTTTATAGGTATTTCACTAACTAGTGGAAGCCTGCAGTCCTGCATCATTCTGAAGCCTAATTGAATACTTTCTCTAGACCCACTTGATTATTTTGACATCATTCTTAATATATTTAGTTGTACTAGTACGCTCAGACCTTACAAGAAACCCAAGCCCTTACAAACTGTCCCAGCAGTGTAGCTGCTAGGGATCCAGTTAGAACATCAAGATTACCAATAGGTCTTAATGCTTTACCACCATCCAAGGCCCACCAAAATTGTATACGGTAACTTAAATCACTATTCTAATTAATACATTTAGTACTTCTGCTTGTCGCAACCCTCAATCCATATACTAGAGTGGTAATTATAATTTACCATTAATTTTTGTTATTCAAATACCAGCTTCAATATTGACATCTTTCTGTTTTCTCTTATCACCAACCTACCAATCACACAAAAGTTTTCACCACAGCTCTTGGATCTACTAGAAAACCAAGCACTCGTCTAACTACCTTACCCCCAGGTAAACTAACATACGGTAATCGACAATTGACACAATGTATGATTGACATAAAAACAAATTTAAGTTAAGAAACCCTACTCTCACTGTTTGCCTGATTTCATCCATAGACCATATTTCAATCCAATAGATTAATACCAAAAGTAAAATAGATAATGCTTTACTCTAACAAATAAAATAGATAATGCTCTTTGTAGCTTGTATTGTTTATACTAATGTACATTATCCCAGTATAATAATGCCTTGAGATTAACAAAAGTTATGTAATTTAATACTCCATGTTTAGTCAAATCCACCAGTTTCCCTAGAAAAACCCAGTTTCCAACCTCCAGACTTCCAACTACCTTACGTAGATCGACTAGGGGATCAACTAGTATCCTTACAGGTAATTGATGATATGAATATGAAATACCTGGGATACTTTCCATTTAACACAATCCTTTCTTGTATCCCATAATACAGTATTTGCATAATCTACCACTTTGGGGGAAAGAATGCTCATTAGTTGCATCTTCAAATGTCTCTATGCAACCCGATGAGGACACTCCCTGGATTTACATGATAACTTGATCAGGCATGCCCCGTAATGAAATTTGATAGGTCTTGATGGTGGTTGATGAGTTATTATTATAAATTGAGTAGGTTTGACGTAAGTACTGAGCTCTATTAAATCACAAGTTGAGTCAAAGTCTACTATTAGCTCAAGCTACTGCTCCGAGCTTCTTATTGCTAGGTGGTATAGACCTATAGCTGCAACCAGCTTTTTTTTTTTAATTTCATTTCAGGCCAAAGTATGACCTAGCATATACCCTAATCTATGTACAGATGGTAGATGAATCGGTTGTAAATCAGGGAAAATTACTGCATAATTTGCTTATGAATACAAAATTAGTACCTGACTTCAAACCAGTATTTCCTTTATGCATCATGTTGCAGGGGTGAGCATTCTTTTTTGCACAATTTTTGTAGGTAAATCTACAAGTTTCCATAGACAGACATCACGACATACTACCTTAGCACCCAAAACCACTAGTGGTTTCTCCTCTCAAAGAACCTCATTAATCCCAGGTAAACTTAAACCTTCTAACATAATATTATGCTAAACTTTCATGGTTTTACTAATGAGTAAAAGTACCCTCTGCCTAAGTATTCAACTTTCTTTTCCGTTTGAATACATTTGGTTTTAGCTCCAACAACTAGTATGGCTAGAATAACCCTTCCTCCATCACCTATACCAGTCACAAAACTACCTAGATCTGCTAGAACCCCTACTAGATACACATGTGACATTAATTTCAAAAACATAAAAATATAAGTGCCTCCATATTGAGTAAGAACAAGCCACCTCTTTTCCACTGCTACACAATCCTTTTTCAATCAACAAATTAATGCACTTTTGACTTAACCAAAATCAATTCTATGTAGCATCAACCACAAGTGTAGTTAGATCAAGCCTTCCTCCTACCACAAGACCCTTCACAGCACAGCCTAGATCTACTAGAACCCCTACTAGATACACCACTGACTTCAGAGGTAATGCTAGTCATAGTTTCCTGTTTCTCATGGTAATGTAAATAATCTTTTTAAGTACTGCCAACCAGAAATTTATATCATCCTTCCAAGCAATATGGCCATTTTGACTTAATATCCTCAGCTGTAAAAGAGGTAGGAAAGGACTATGTCCAGTCAGGACCAACAGACATGTATATTTCTGGTCAGGGGTTGATTCCCAGTCGCCGAAATTTAACTATTGATTATACAATTAACTCTCAAAATACAATTAAATAAAGTTCAGAATAAGAAAGACTAGTATTTTCTACCCCTGGATATGTATAATTTCGAAGTTATTGGCATAGGAACAAATGTTAATAACAATGGAAAACAATGATGCAATCCACTGGCCGTCACCACGGAAGTGAGCATGTGTGGAGGAGTAGCGCTGGATGGACTTTTCCTACCTCCTTTTGCCTATGGTGAAGAGCCAACACCTTAAGTTGGGATGCCCGTATTACTACATATTTCATCTCATCTGTTTTTACTAGAATCAACTACAGGTTATGTTAGAACAAGCCTTCCACCTTCAACCAGAACTGTAACCACAATACCCATACCTAGATCTACTAGAACCCCTACTAAATATACCACTGGCTTCAGAGGTAATGCCAATCATAGCATCCTCGTATCACATACAACATTATAATCCCATTTATTTCTATACCAATTAACAGTATCTTTTTAGTGCCAACTACAGGTTAAGGAAGAGTGAACCATCCAGTTCTCACTACTACACTATCCTTTTTTTATTAATTTGTGAAAGTTCAATTAAGTATTCATTTGCGACTTAAAATCAATTTTATTCAGCATCAACCTCAGGTGTAGTTAGATCAACCCTTCCTCCTACCACAAGACCCTTCACAGCACAGCCTAGATCTACTAGAACCCCTACTAAATACACCACTGACTTCAGAGGTAATGCTAGTCATAGTTCCCTGCTCTTATGGTACTATAAATATTCTTTACTAAATAAGATTAATGTTTTATGTACTGCCAACTAGAGATGTATATCATCCTTCCAACCAATTACTATACATTTCATCTCATCTGATACCGTTTTTGTTTAGAATCAACTACAAGTTATGCTAGAAGAACCCTACCTCCTTCAACCAGAATCTTTACCACTTTAACTAGATCTACTAGAACCCCCACTAAATACACTACTGACTTCAGAGGTAATGCTAATCACACCCTCCTTTTTCTATAGTACATTACTTTAACTTATTTCTATTCCACATGGATCAACCTCCTCACTACAATTGATTAGTAATATTGAGTTGTACTGCATGAACCTATTTTCCTTAGATTCCATTTCCATTGTAGTTTAATACCACTGGCAAACCAGCCAATGTAGCAACTTCTGTTAAAACCACCAGTCTTAGTAGTAGTGCCAACTAGAGATTGAAGTCATCCTTCCAACCAATTACTACACACTTATTGAAACCGTTTTTGTTTAGCATCAACTACGGGTTATGCTAGAACAACCGTTTCTCCTGCAACCAGAACCTTTCCCATGTTACCTAGATCTACTAGAACCCCTACTAAATACACTACTGGCTCCAGAGGTAATGCTAATCATTCCATCCTTTTTTCTATAGTATAACTTATTTCTATTCTATGTAGCATTGTTATGAATACAACTCCATATAGAAAATAACCTCCTCACCAGAATTCATCAGAAATATTGAGCAATGCACCAACCTATTTTCCTTGGGTTCTATTCCCATTGTAGTTAGAAGCACCACCGGCAAACCAACGAATGTACCAACTTCTGTCAAACCCACTCGTCTTCCTACTAAACCAATGACAGGTAACCCTTTCAACCTTTTGTTCACATTATCACCTTGGAAGTAACCAAAGCTACATTTACATTTAGGCACCATCAGATACACCCAATTTCTTAACCTTGGTTTCCTTGTGTGTTGAATTGACTAAATAAATATTGGCACCTTGTATTTCCAGATGAAAATTCTTACTCAAATCTTTGTATTTTATTCCTGTGCAGGAGAGGATATTGTGCAGTTCATGTTACGGCAAAATACTATTCCACGCATTTCATTTCTCATTTCATTATTTCCACTGTGTTACTAATAAACATGCAGTGTGTTTAACTTGGGGTATATATATGTAATCCTACAGTTAACCCATCCACAATCAGAGAGTCCCAAAGACCAACTCAAAAACCAACCTTGCCTCCGACCAGACCTCTTACAACAGTCCCAGGTAATGGACTTGAAAACACTTATAAATTCAACATCATATCACACTCAATTTTCTAAATGAAATCCTATTCCCAAAATACTTAAATGCTTAATTCAAGAGAATAATTAGCATGCTTATTCATCCTGTATATAAGCCCCAAGCACCTCAGCTAGAAGAAGCGAACGTCCAACACAAAGAGCTACAACCATTCTCCCTCAGTCCACCAGAAGCCCTACAAATAGGGCGACAACAGGTGCGCCAGGTAATGTAACAGCAACAGATAAATAACGGCTTGGCTTGAAAGTAATCTACTCTATGTTCAAACTTGAAGTACTATAACTATCTCACCATACAAAATCCCGTTGATTATTCTGATTTCCTTCCAAATTTCCCCTCCCCTTCCGAATATTCAGCATCAAATCTATGTACACTCCATTTATCCTGACAAGTTTGACTACTTCTCTATTCATGAAAACTACAAACCTAGGTAAAATATGACCCCACACAGGTACATTTTTGCCCATGGTGATGGTTATGGTTATCTCCTTTGCTGCATATCTATTAAGATAAGGCTGGTGGTTTCATGGATTGCTATACTTGTTATATGAAAGCATTATGTTACATCGCTATTAGAATACAAGGAACAGGCAACTGGGAATTTACAGGTTATATTATGTTGATCAGCTTCTATTCTCCCCTTCTTTCATGAGGTCTGGCGTAAAATGTGGTTCTGCAACTCAGCTCCTGACATATTCACCAAAGATATATTACATTACACTTGCCTATCATTTCAACTTCATCAGCATCTATGCTTGATGCATTTCTTCAAATATGCAACAGGCCTTTCAGTAGTTTAGTTCATGCTTAGGAAACATGGATTCATCATGGAAACTGATTCATCTTAAAAACAAAATATACAAGCATATTTCAGTATATTTCAGATCTCACAAAAGCATAATAAGTTATTATTCCCCATGTGTATATAATCGTCCAAAATCAAATCTTATTACCTCTCATTCCATTTTAAACAGCAAATATCAACACAATCATTAGCATCATAACAAACATCCTTGTAGAATAGATTCAGTGAATATTCCCCTCGAAACTCCATTGGTTTTTTTGTATAATCCTCATGAATTTTGTTAATGACCTAGGACGACTGAGTTCAACGTTGTTCCGAACAACAGCATTTCCCACTGGGAACTCGACATTCCTATTGACAAGAAAGCAAACAACGCCTAGGATAAGTGCCCCTCCAACGACCAGATTGACTGCAATACCATCAACAGCTTCACCAACGCTTTTAACTACATATTCTCAAAAGGCATCTACCTATCCTCCCAATCGCGTATCCACTTTTCTTCCATCAACAATTTCTATTGGCAAATCTACACCATTTCTTACGTCTTTGAAAACCTCTCCATCCCCTAACCAAAAGACAACGACAGTGGTGCAAACTTCTTTGGCACCTACGTCTCTTCAAAGGAGTAGTATGCTCCCTACTTCTAAACTGACTACATCATATCTATCTTCGCTTAGAACAAGTACACGGTTCATTTCAACTGTTATTTCTACTGTTGCCCCCCGACTCTCTACCAACTTGCTACCAATGTCCACATTTTCACCTTTTTTATCTTTCCCTCCATCAACGAGGATGACCTCTCTTATAGCTGCCACTACACAAACCCCAACAACCATCCGATTCCTACCCTCAAGTCTACTGCCTAGTACACCAGGTATAAACACGTATGTGCCAATGGAAAGGGTTGTGCATCTTCCACTCCTCACAGCTGGTTTTCTTTGGATATTCTATGACAAGACTAGCATTGGATATTCTGTGACCACACCATCTCAGCATCATTGGTTCATTAGCAGCCACATCAAAATCTGTACCAGATTTGTCATTCTTTGCCATGAAGTTGTACAACCCTTTATCACGTTTTCTCAACTCTCATCTTGAAATAACTTTGGAGAAAAATGATTCAAATAGACTGGAATAAATTGTTAAAATTTTCTTTTTACACATCACAGATACAATCATTCAAGGATCAGACAATAGCAACAGTGGATCATCATAGAGATGTTGCAGAATTTAAAATTAATCTCTAACTATTTCTCATGGTTTTTAATACTATCCAGTGCAAACCACAATAAGGCCCTCAGTAAGGACGACATTGATTGCAGCAAGTACTAGTGGACCCATTAGACGAACTTCTTTCCTTCCTTTTTCAAGCGGAGCAACCGGGTTTTCACCAGGACGAACAACTTTCTTAGGTAAATTTTATGAATTTCATCCGGCTCTTCCAAAGCTGAATACCAGCTGGTTTATTGGGCTGCATATATTACATGTAGATATTTCTTAAATTATTGTTGTTCCTGGAGAATGATAACCATTGGTGGAAACTGAGCAATGGTTGAAGCATTATTTCAGATCATTCCATTGCCAATAGACGGACCAAACTCTTGATTCTAAGATGTGTCCAGTCCTGGAAGTATTAAAGTCAATAATCTAATGGGGATATTTCAATTAAAACTTGAGTTGTACTTCTCATATACAGGCGGATCAAGAAGAACTACACTTATTGCAGGTTGGTTTCAAAGAAGTGTTATTTATTGCAGTTAGCAAATGTCTATTTCACTAGTTGCATATGACTTTGAAAGCACCTAATACTAGTCACCATAGCAAGTCATGACACAATTTAGAAGTTGACAAACACTTAATGGCCAAGATTCAAATCGCCTATAATTGGCTTTGTCTGTGAATCCGATGCTGTATCTTGCTTAAAATCATAACAGATGATTTATTTATGAATTATAATCATGTTTGGTCCATCTTGTCCCTGATATGCTAAGAATAAAAGGGTGTATTGATGATAAAATCCTTATTAAATTATTGGGCAACAGCCTCGACTCCCTCTATATTCACAAGAGGGAGAACCACACTAATTGCAGGTTGGTAAGTTTTCCTCAAGGCAAATAATTATTAGATGCATGGCATAATTGATTGCCTTATCATATGCTGATGCAAGCATTCTTTTTCTTAAAAGAAAAGGCCCATAGGTTTTGAGTGAATTTTCATATCCCATATGATAATGACTTTAAATGTTTGAGAAATGAAACTGATGTAATGATACTGTAGATCACATAGATATTGATATTATAAATTAATATGGGAACTAACAAATCTACTATTATTCGAAATTTCAAAAAAGACAACATAGATACAGTTATTTAAAAACATGTTGCAAATGGACAATATCCCATGTTCCATACATATAGTATTAGCAATGTTTGGTGGTCTAAGCAACAAAGAAGATGGCATGAAGTAGATCAAGTAGCTGTCCCCATGTAAATATCAAGATACAAAGATGAATCCTTAAAGTTCTGCATACTGTTAGACTTTCATTTGGCTTATTAATCATGGTCATATGCACAAATTCTCATCTCATGTGTTGTTGAAAGTGAAAACTAAAGCTGTCAGGCCTCGCATGTAGTACATTAAAGTCAGTTTCCTGTCTGTTCTCATATTTCTTTTTGTCAGAAAGAAATTGATTTCCCACTGTGATACAGAATAATACAAAGACTTCTTGTTTCCGATTATAATTGAGCATGAAATAGATTTAAATTTTCTACATGATATCAAATCTACTTCTCAGTAAGATAAACAGTCCCATTGGTATTCAGCAAAGAAACTAAAATTCAAGTAATGATCTAATTAGGACATAACAATCTAATTAGAAACTATAATGCCGTTGCTTTGCTTCATTATGTGCCTTTGATAATTATTTACAGATTTGTTAAAATGTTGGTAAAACTATTTGAGCCAATATTTCTTGTATACATTTATTTATTCATTGCCTTTTCATTAGCGCCTTACAGCACGCATCTGGATCAGTCAGCTACATTCGCAGCAATGGATCTATGTCCTCCTATGACCTGCTTGACAGACGCTTCTAGAACCTAGTAGGCCTAGTGCATTACATTTCAATATCCTATTTCACAGCTATATATTTCAACAAATACATAGTGTATACATCTTAAAGTGATACATATACCCAGTTCCACTCTTACCTTTTATCTCAACAATTTTCAGGATAAGCAGTTTTTGAAACATAAACTGACAATTGAGTCTTTACGCTGCATTGTGAATAAAATACAGAGGATTTATCTTCAAGTGAAGGAGCTGCTATACATTTCTTTACATTCCCATGTGCCTCTTCAACCTTTTCTCAGAATAACTGGCCTTTTGAGAACTAGACTAAACCTGGCTAACACTGAAGAATCCAACCCAAAGTCTTTTTCTAAATTACAGTGGTTTATTGTAGTAGAAAAGAAATATGAATAAGACCCATTTGAGTGGGTCCTAATCAAACATTGTAATAAAATGATAAATTAGTATCATAAATATTCTTCAGCTTCAGCTCGGACGACTGGATCTGGAGGCATTACTGGATCTCCCCAACCAGGTGATAATGGCTAGACAATATAATATTTACAATATAATATCTAATTATTACCACAAATATCAACATTTAAACAAACATTTCAGAATGAAGTGTTTCCTCAATTATATGCAAAACCCACCAACATCCCAACTTTATGCCTTTTTCTAACTCTATTTTCAGTGGCGACAGACACATTTGGAAAGGAATTCTTACTGCATTTCTTTGACAACCCTCCAGACAATGGTGAGATTATCTTAGCTATCTCAACGCCAAGCACCAACCCTGTGACATACACAATCAGATATGGAGGGAATGTACAGACAGGGACGGTTTCAAGGAACAGTCCGGTCCTCGTCAACCTCCCGAAATCACTGAGAAATAACAATATAGGACTCTCCAATAGCGGTGTCTCCATTACAGCATCTGATGAGATTTCAGTAACCAGCCTGAACAAGGGATCATGTGCAGCATACCTCGCCATTCCAAGAGATGCTTTAGGCACTGAGTATTATGTCACTACTTGGCAGCCAGTTTTGGGTGAACAAACTTCAAATATAATAGTTGGAGGGGCTGAGGACAACACCCAAGTTACTGTCAGGTTCCCATTGTACAGAGGCATCAACTTCAACTACAACGGTGTCAGGTACACTGGTGGCTCCACCTTGACATTTAATCTGAACCAAGGTCAGAGCTTCACTATAAAAGACAGGTCAGATTTGACGGGTACGAGTATCAAATCTAATAAACCTGTTGCAGTATGGGGAGGAAACAACAAAGCATCAATAGGAACCACTGTTGCAAATGACAACGTTGTGACACAGTTCCCCCCAGTAAACACGTGGGGAACGAGATTTGCGCTCGTTGGAATACCAAGTGACACAGTTGGTGGCCTCCTGAAGATCCTAGCCCTTGAGGACCAAACCACTGTCCGTATAAAAGGGAACGTTGGGTCTATTCCAATTACAGAGATGCTCTTTGAACTGTCCTCTATTACAAGAGATTTCTATGAGGTTCGCCAAGTTGTTGCCAGAGCAAATATTGCCATTGAAGCTGATAAACCAATACTTGCAGTTTACTATGGCAATGGAGATAGCAGTGGAACTGGAAGTAGACCAATCTCTCTTCTTCTACCACCGATGAAGACCTACATGAACCAATACACATTTAACACAATTCAAGCATCGGGAAATACTTTTGCCACATCAGTGATGATAGTGGTGGAAAAGGGTAAAGAAAATGGCCTGTTCAGAGACAGTCAGCCAATTAATTCCTTTGGCTGGGTAGACCTTATCACACCTTGGAACAGCCCACCAATGGTGGTCAAGTTTGATTCCATCCCACCAAATGGATATTCCCTCCGTCATGTTGATACTAATGTCAGGTTTGGTCTCTCAGTTTATGGAATTGATAGACAGAATTGTGCGTATGCTTACCCAGCCGGAATGAGATTCAGCGACTTCTCAGGGGTATGTGGCTTCCTTCTGTGAATGTTGTTTTTATTTTAATTGACACCTTTGAAACTGCAGTAAATATGCTGAGTACCTTGTTTGACGTAGCTTCGGTCCCCTGAAAATAGGGGTGTTAATTAGGCCATTTCTAAAAAGATATTCTGCGTAAATGATTCAATATTAAACCACCCCAAGGACAATTCAATGCGACAGATGATGTGCGATCACTTTAGAAACTAAAACTTAGATCAAATCAAGTGAAATTTAGGCTAAGGATATATAATTTAATGTCCTTTAGATTTGACCAAGCTCACTTAAATCACTTAAAGCTGCATTCTCAGCTAATTTCCGTCAAAAACGAAAAATTGTCTATTTGACGAAACGCATTCATTCTAGACCTATCCAAAAGTCACCCAGGGACAGTATTAAAGGATTTTTACCTGTTTTTCTTAGTGTAAATAATCATCTTCTTAAACTTTGGGAATCCTTTTGGAATCTAAAATGTAAATATTACACTGAAGAAGCCAACACGAAGATAGCCAACTAATTGTGCTATTAATCCCATTTGATCCAGATTGCCACTGTAGATCAGCAAAAAACAAAGTCATGAAAATATTCTTAAAAAAGCCATGAATTCATGAAAAACTCAGAAAAATCGAAGAAATATACATTTTTCTTTATTTTCTTTAATTGAATGTTCCATTCTACAGTACTCAGAATAAAGGGGGATGGGGAACAAGAAACATATTTTTGGGTCGCTTTAGCTGGGAATGCAGATTTAATAAAAAATAAATAAATGATACATCTATGTGGGATGAGTACACATACATTACAAAAGATATTAAAGTTCATTGCTAACATGTTATGTAGGTCCCCATGTACAATATTAACATTTTTCAATACGATTTTTACAACATGATTTTTCAATACATGGCAGGGAAGCACTGGACGTACAACAGGCAGTGTCACAGGCGTTCAAACTGGGGGAACCACAGGACGCAGGGTGACCACAGGGGCTCCAGGAGGAAGGACCACAGGTGGAAGAACTACTGGCAGAACTTCGGGTGGAAGAACCACTGGGGGAACTTCGGGTGGAAGAACCACTGGCGGAACTTCGGGTGGTAGAACCACTGGCAGAGGAGTCACAGGTGGCCAGAGAACTACCACTCTGATACCGGCCAGTGGAGGACCTCCTGGTGGTAGAACCACTGGAGGAACTTCGGGTGGTAGAACCACTGGCGGAGGAGTCACAGGCGGTCAGAGAACTACCAGATTGATACCAGCCAGTGGAGGACCTCCTGGAGTATCGCCCGGATCAAGACCTACCCTTCTCATACCATCTGGTGGTAAGCGTTTCTTTGATTATCTCTTTTGTGTCTTCATCTCATATCAGTGTTAATACTGTTATTTATTGTTGGAAAGGCACGGTACTCTGTTTCACTTATATATAACATGTATACGTATAATGTAAGAATATGTAGTTAGCACCAATTTGTTTACAGTGTAGTTTGAGCTGAGATATAGGCTGAATTTTCTTTTGTCTGATAAACGTCTGATAACTCTAAACAATATTCTATCAATATTTATGCCTGACCTAAACAATGTTTTATCAATATTTACGCACGACCATCTCTTTTAGGTTCATTCACATGCCCTCAGGCTAGTGGAACATTCATAGATCCAACCAGTTGCACATCATATTACACTTGTTTCAACAACCAATCCAGAAAGTTTACATGCCCCAACAATCTCCATTTCTCTGCGATAAATCAAGAATGTATGGATCCGAGCACTGCTAACTGTGTATCAAATAGTAAGTGACTACTCATACTTGATTGTAAAGGTATAATAAAGCTGGCATATATATATATAGGCATTAACTTCCAACATAATATGAATCGTGTAACATTGCATTATCCTACTCTCTACCAGAAAAGTGAAATTCCAATGATTAAATATATAAATCAACACATACTGTAGTTGTACAATGAAATATCCTTGCATATACTAATTTAAGTTATTAGAAATTGATTGTTTGTTCCATCAGATCTGATTGCCTGTTCTTGAATAGATTATTATAATTTACTACATCATTTCTATTCTTTTATTTGCCAATTAACAGATTAAGTTCCCGGAATCAATGAATGGATCATTGAAATACAAAGATAACTTCTATGTTCCTGGAAGCACGCTGACAGAAAAAGATACCATCTCACTGTTCCTTCCAGCTGATAAGACAAAGATAGATTTGAGTGGGGTATAATCATATATATCCATACAGATCATCCAGTTTCAGTCATGGTCGGCAATGTCAATGCCAAAGTTGGTAAAGGTACATTTGTTGATAATATCCTCTCAGGGTTTCCAACTATTGAGGCCTGGGGTAAAAGATTTGGAACACTACGGGTTTATAAAACTCGTTTCAAAGGATCCAGCCACAAGGATACTAATCAGCGATCAGAAATATTAATTTTGATCAAGAATGCAGGTGGATCTCTGACTTCCAATGTGGATCCTGGTGCTCATTACTTAAATGGATTTGGTTTTCGATTTAAGCTAATAATGGCAATTAATATTATCAAAGGAGACTCAAGTTCTCAAGGTGTGGTTTATCCTGCATCTCTACTGCTGCCACCTGTCTCTCAATGGCTGAACTACTATCCTTTCAGCATCTTGTCTGATGAAACAAATAACAACATGAGCCATATATTATCATGAATTTCGATTCGAGAACAATCAATGCTAGCAGAGATAAAAACGGATCCACGATCGTACCAGCGTTCAAAGATGTATACCCTAGAATTCCAGTCAAACCATGACAAGAAGGAAAACCAAAGATGCATGGATCCCCCACAAAATCTCGCCAGCTAACGTCCATAACTCTCACATCTATTCCCTTGGAATATGATGAAGCTAGGATGTATTCTAGAAGTGGCAGTTATTTATCAATTTATAATAGAAAGCGTGAATAATTGCGTTTTATTCGTTACTATGCTGGAAGAAGTGACTAATGGCAGTCAAACAATCAAAATTAAAAAAATACTCTTATTCCTCGTGCATAAAATAGGTAATCATGGAACTCGGGGACAATGCAAAAAAAATATGAGCTTTGATATCAAAATTCGAAAGAGATCATAGAAGACGATGGTGTCAGAACTGCAGCTATTTTCGCTCAAATTGCATGAGATGCAGCAGGATAGGATATACTCCAACCAACGTTCTTCTAGATGTTCACGCCATGGCAAATACTGAGCAGATATCGAGGAATATAAAAGAAAATACCTCTTGGAAGCAAATTATTACTTTTACACGACGTACGGAGAAAATGATTACATTGACTGTGTAACAATAGCAACGACTTAAAAAGATGTATGAATGGATATGAAAGGAATCATCGAGCAGCCAATTGAAACGCACAGATATAAGCAATAATACTGAGTCTATAATTATCAACTAATATCTGTAACCGATGTACTTGAAATAAATACCGCAGAAATCAAATTGTCAATAAACATTGCTGTTTTCGAAAGGAAAAATGTAAATATGTATAATGGCCTATGCATTTGTGGCATATTGCCCTTTAAATCAGATCCTCTCGGCTTGCATTTGTCACCAAATTTTATCCAGCTAAAATATCTCATCTGACATCATTTTTTAAAACATATCATTAATGTAGCACCACTGAATATACTTATGATGAATATGATTAGGCACGGTTATGGAAAACCTTTTTGCGATGTAAACACTTGTATATAGATGTATTATTGTTATTAGGTATAATATTATTCACACTGTATTCATGTTTGCTAGTGGACTATAATATTGAGAATGTGAGTTTTGACTAAAGAAGCGCAGGATATATAGGTCACAATTCATTTAAAATGGTTTGATTTTGATATGAAACCAGCACCTCATAGCGATATGAAGAGAGAGTATGTGTGTATATAATTTGTTATACGAGTAAGCACCACATTATCATTGTTGTTAACCATTAAAATCTGATTGATCATGATGGTCTATGTATTTAAAATGAATTAGATGAAATAGTTGATGCCCCTATATATTTAATATGAGTTCCGTACCACATACTTAGATTTTTAAAACTAATAAGTAATGGATGAATATTTGTATCAGTGAGAAAATAATAGTGTATTCGTGAGAGTTTTACAACTTTCTTGATGCAGAAACCCTTGAAAACTCAAGAATATTTCAATGTATGTGTTGTCACCTGTTTTATATCTTGTTGAATATTCAGATAATATTCTTCGTGAGGAGCGATGAGACAAGGAGCTACTAAACATTAATGCAAATTTCATTGAAATTAATAACATTAACATACATTAGTGTAGGATGGTTAATTGGTTTGACTTACTTTAATCATGTTTGGTTTGGCCGATAAGAAATGTAAAGATGTGACTAGACAAACGGAGCAATACATTTTTTACAACCCTATCGCTGAGTTCAGTTTTTTATTTCACCAAGTATAAGTAGACTAGTATCCATATAATATAAAGCTAGAGCGATTTCTAGGAAAGGAGGTAAAAAAGAAATGGTAGAAAGAAGGTTATCTTTGTCCAGAATGTTCTCGGAATTTGTTGTTTTACAAACCACTTTACTCATCTTTAGAGGTCTCTCCCCCCTCTCTGGATGTCGTCGTATGTGGTTTGTGAAGGTATTTGGGTTGGAAATGTGATTTTGAAGCCTTTTTTAAATCGGGATAACCACACTCTATTTATAGCCTGGGAAAGCCCCTGTGAGATACTACGTCATTTCCCACAACCTACGTCCAGGGGGACCTAAATACATGGATCATATTTTCAGAAAATGCACAATTGGCAGCTGTCCACATTTGATAAATTCTGCTCAATTAGGCTGCAATTTGGCCAATACTATGTAAATTTGAGTATGTTCTGTTTGGTTAGATTGAAATGTATTTTGAACTTTATTTTCGTCTGAAATTTGGTTATTTGAGAGGATTGGTGAGAGTGAATTGTACATTTTTCTGAAAATCTGACCCACATGCAAAGGAGTGGGAGAGTGAAGAGAAAAACAGGTATGAAAGACAGAGAAGAGGGGGAGGGAAAAGAGGGAGAGGGGGATGTATTGGGAGAGTGTGACCGTCCTACATGCAGATGAGTGAGGAGTGAAGAAGAGAATAGGAGAAGGGGAGGGGGAGAGAAAGTAGAAGGCGGTTGAAGGAGAGGAAGGAGAGGATGGTTTTATTCTATATATATAGACAGTCGGTCAACAAATAGCCTTCTAATTCTCTCTCGGGGTCGATAACATGATATTACATCGTACCAAGAGTGAGGATGTCGGGGAAGGAAGAGAGGGGAGAGAGAGAAAGCAGGGAGGGGGAGAATGAGGAAGAGGGGAGGGATAGGGGCGTGGGAAATTAGAGATGGGGTTGGGAGAGAAAAACAGGTATGAAAGTCAAAGAAGAGGGGGAAGGAAAAGAGGGAGAGGGAGAACTGTGGGGAGAGAGGGTGACCGTCCGGAGGACGGGTACTTTGCTAGTATTAGATAAGCAGCAATGGAGGGCCGTCAAACGTGGCAAATAGCAACGTTGGTCATGGTGCAGAATGCATGGTTTCCCTCAAACAGAACTTGGATAAAATTCAATTAGGCCTACATTACAGTTAATAATTATCAGACCTGGGTTCTCTGGTTCGGTTAACAGTAAAATATGAGGCCTACATCATGAGTTGTTTTCGCATATTCACCCAGCAATGAAATACCTCATGTTTACGTATAGGGCTATATTCACCGAGCAACGAAATACCTCCATAAAGAAACGGGTTTCTAGATTCAGAGACATTACAGACCGTCATTAAAGCGTTCTTGGAGGTTTTCCGCAACACATTTAGTCATGAAGAGTATATCCTACATTAAAAGACATCGCCCATAGGCTATCCTAGTAGACCTAGTATAGTTTATGACAGCATAATTAAACAACGGTGATTTCTCTATGATGTTAATCAGTTAACATCCTCATAAAAACCAGCTCGCCTCCCTCGAACCAATTGGGGGGGGAGTCCTCCTGTTTTAGCTTTAATACTCGGTATTTCTGTTACCACATACCGTTACCACATACCGTTAAGAGATCGCGTAGCCCACGTTTAATAATGCCATTTAAATTACTTAAGCATTATGCCCCCCCCCCCCCCCCCCCCCCCGCCCTTATAGCCTAAGTGATACGGAGGTAGGCCTAGGTAGGCGTACGCGCGGGGTCCTAGCGAGAGACAAAGCTGACGATTATGAGTAGGCTATAAAAGTGGCAGTTGGACATGGAGAATACGATGATAGCGGCCATAAACTATTTCGCACCTTTATGTCACAATTCCCTCTCTTACTATACCGCCCATGTTAGTATTACGTCTTCGGTGGCACTCATCACAGGGCGGAGAGAATCGATACTGCTGCCATCTGGTGCTAAAATTAGAAAGTGCACTGCCATAGTAGACGGCCTAGGCGAGGTAGCGCATTACTTCTACGCGCAATACATAGAGGGCGTTTACTTTCATAATGACTAAAATATCAGGCGCGCGTTCTTTTAAAGCAATTTATGATAAATAACCACTTAAATACAACAAATCTGAGGTTCATTATTGTTTAGGTATTAAATGCTAGAGGAGAAATTAAGTTCAATTTTATAATTAAAGAGACCGATTATTTTAACTGTTAATGAAATTTAGACACACTTCTATTTCCTTCAGTCAACTATACGTAGTACCCCTGACTACCGGTGTCTAGGCATACTTACCTGGCACAGGGGAGACCGTGATCGGCAAGGCGGTTCCCCCAGGCAGAGGCCCCTCCATTGCACTACGGTTGGGTTGACGCTTGCGATCATCACTAATGTGCATGACTCGGGTGCGCAATTTATGATAGGGAGGGACTGCGTTCGCGCTATCCCTCGAAAACTAAACCAAAAATAACTTCTCCCTCTCCAACCGCTCCGATTGAGACCTACGCTGTGGGGAAAATAATTGCGGCATATTGATTACGGTAGTTGGTCAAAAACGTATATGAAAAAAAAAAGGTTCTATCATGAAATTTGTTTGTATAACTATAATTTGTCCGTGTTATATATTTTTTCTTTCAATTCAAAATAAACAAAGGGGTAAAGTAACCGCTGAATACAAAATATATTCCCTCTCAGATGGAAATAAATTCCCTGTATGCTTTTTGTCAGAGGCATGCCTTTAGTCGTAAATACAGATTGATGATTGAAATTTAAAATAATAATTGAAATTTAAAATAAACACATTTTCATAACGATCGATTATCTAAATGTAAAATTATGTTTGTAGACTTTTCGTGAAGCGTTTAATTCGTCCTGCAAATGATACAAAAACACTGTTTGGTTGTTTTTGGACATTTCGTTAAACATGATATTATATCAAAGCAGTATGAAAAAGCACAATTCTCGCAAAAAATATATACAAAAAAGTTCAACAGATTATCCAAAGAAGACATACATAGGCAAAGTAGATCTCTTCGGCGAGGGAAATTATATTCCATAAGTTTGTTCAAACTCCTTGTTTCGCTGGTACTACAGTGGCAGGTGCGAATAAAATAGCATTGAGGTAGTAAGTCGTTAGGTGGCGCCAGCCATGGCTCCGGCTATGGAAATGGGTTTCTCTTTTCATCGCATGGTGGCAGCACACATTGTGTCTAGCGTCTAGTGGAGTCTAGTGGGCCACTCACCCCTCACCACCATAATAAATTGTTCCACGTGGATTTCGCTATATTTTCTCAAATCTGTCAAGGAAGGGAAAGCTTATATTTCGCCGCCAAAACATTAGACATTATGAGCAAATATATTAATATGTAAGGTGTGTCGACTGCTGATACGAGGGGTTCTTGTAGATTTAGATTTAGAAACTTTTATTATCGAATTTTCTCGCTGACAGAGGACGGTTCTCCAACTGAGGGAGGTCTCCATGTTCTCTGATGTGTTTACATTTTTCAAGAACAGTGAACAATTCCCCAGTCGTCATTGACGAAAGGGGTACACCGTTATGTAGATCTGCAAGACCCTCGTAATAAATGATATAATTATCATACGGATCTGTGGAATCAGATATACAAAGAAGACCATAAAACTATTGGTTCTACAACCTAGGCTATAGCAAACATGAAGATTTACAAGTTTTAAAAAATAAGATCAACAAGTTTAACACAGAATTCCTGCGTTTCTATTGAGTTAGGCCGAACCATAAGACGCCTGCAGATCCTTAGCTATCCTTGAACTCAGATTCAGACTCAGACTCATTAGACAGATTGAATCAGTGACAAGATCTTCCCTAAAACGTCAAACACAATATTTCCTTCTCGCCAGACAAAGGGGTCTTCCTAAACATATGCAAAATACCGGGAAATGTGTTTTGAATGACCTGGAAGTGGTATGGAAATGACTAACGCGTGTGAGATCCAATAATTACAGTGGTGGTGGGTAAGATCTTCCACCTGCATTCATTTTCAAATGAGTTTCCCCACTGAATGACGCGTTTCTCCTGTATGCGTAACTGATGAGATCCAAATGATGCCCAGTGTGTTATAAATTCGGATCCTATAGGTTTCCAGAACAGGATGTCTGACCCAGTGTCTGGTGAATCTCACTGTTGCGAATTCAAGGTAGAACGCTGAATCTAATTAAATGAATTGAATAAATGAAATGTTACTCGTGTATTTGTTGCGTTAATACAAGTTTCATCGTATCATATTCTATATCAACTACCGCGTAATATAATATACGGACATGCTATAGGCTAAGATAAATATTCGAAGCTGGTTTTCCTTTAGGCCTATATATTATTTAGACACTGTGTGGCAATTCAGAATAAAAAACAAAGGTTTAAATTGTAATATTCAATTTATTAAGCGCGTGCAATAGACTCTGTACTAGTAATTATTGAATATCCTCGAACCATTATCTTGATAGTGGAAAGAGGAGGGGAACACCATAATTTAATTTCGGTTTTCTTAGATTCCAGCATTTCAGGCGGTTGGTGCCCTTCGTTAGAACATCTATTATACATATATTTATCACGAACATGGTTTCATTACCACTAAATTCTTCTTTAAATAATTAGCCTGTCCCATCTGAAATGACATGTTGACCATTCATGAGAAATCGAAATTTCATTAAGATGAATTGTTATTGGCAGAACGTCTGTGTGTGAGTCCTTAAACATCCTTATGTCCTACATTAAAAACAACACATAGGCCTAGTTTGTTGTTTGTTTTTAAATAACAAAAAACCCACATAGATCTAGGCCTATATAATAATATGCTCGATCAGCACTGACCCTATCCACTAATAAATGATTTAGACCAACGAATTTCGTGACCTTTCCTATTTAGGATCCCCCTCAGACCATGGGAAATGTAATTCAGTGTCTTGACTGACCACTTGACCACAAAAACACTCAAGTGGTTAGCTTAGAGTCTGTGTATATGTATTCATGCCCAGAAATAAGGAGTCTTCAACCAGGCTTCAACCCCAGTATTAACCTCCACTGGGAGATATGGGCAGCACAATGCAGTCCAGCACTAATGGCAATATAACGATGGGTAAACCAACAGTTTGGCAGGCCAAACGATTGATTCCTGTCCCTCAGAGAGTCAGGCTAGTCAGGCTCCTGGGTAGAAAACATCTAGATGACATTGGCGTCCAATGTGCCCGCATCTACCTCCCCCTTCCTGTTGTATGCTGCTAACGGGGTGATAATACCAATAGATTATCCATGTCTGACAAGGTTAATCGTTCATTAAATGCTTGATTTAATCAACAGGGCTTTCAGACAGGTGTACGCATATGACCAGTGTTCACCTGAAACTAGTTATTATTCTTTAGTTTATGCAAAGTAGGCAGAAACTTAGTGCAAGGGATGTAGCCTATAGGCCTAGGTAAAAAGCAGGTCTAATGCCCTGGGTGAAAAGGCTAAACTAAATCGCTTAGCTTATTGAGACAGACAGACTCACTTTAAGGGCAAATTATGCCAATCCTTTATTCCATGATTCCCATGATTCCCATATTAAGGTGTATTCATGTATTCTAATCTCTCTTCTATAGATCAAAAACTGAAAAAGTGTTTTATCTCGAAAATAAACGAGCATCTCATCTCGTTGTAGGCCTATATAGCTAGATCTAGAAAAATGTAGGCCTACAATTTGTCAATCATAGCCTAGATATATCCCGATGTAGCCTACAGTATTGGCCCAAGGCCTATATTTTATTAATAACAGTCTTCTTCAATTCTACCATTCATTAACGTTAGGCCTACAATTCTTTTTTATCTTGTTAGGTCTTTATTAAAACCTCCTCAAGTTCGCAACGCTGGGAACATGTTCGCAACGCTAACGTTGCGAACAATAGGCTTACATTCCCATTTGTTACACCTAGGCCTATAGCCTAGGCCTAGACCTAATCAATATTCAACCTTCGTTGGGCCTAGGCCTAGGCACAGGCCTGCAATAATTTGTCTTCAAATAGGCCTAGAGATGGCACAGAAGATAAGGCTGCCTACATTGGTTTTAACATCAATTTTCTCTATAGCCTACCAGTAGCCTAGGCCTACCCCCGGGGCCTACCACTTGGTATAGCCTAGGCCTAGGCTCTTAGGCCTAGATCTAGGCCTAAGCACTTGTCAATTGCATAAGGCTTAGATATAGGCTAGGCCCTATAGGCCTACCGGTAGGCTAACATATTAGTCCTATAGCCTATAGGCCTAGGCTAGATCTAATATGATCAATAGGCCTAGCCTACACCTTATTCACAGTCATATGACATAGCCTAGGCCTATTCCTGTATGAGAATATTTTTACTCAGCACCGAAATATTAACACATTTGAGATGAAAATACAAAATTAGCTCTTACCTTGTAGCCGGTAGCCGGTAAGCCTAGATGCATTGCCTACCTGTAGGGGAGATATGAGGAAGCAAAGTAGAAAAACCGCGAACCGCAAAAGTGCGTCGGCCGGGAATCGAACCCGGATCGACTGCTTGGAAGGCAACCATGCTGACCGTTACACCACCGACGCCGCTGAGGGAAGCTGGCTCAAAAGCCTAGTGTACACACAGCGAGAAAGTAGGTCATACCTTTGCTACTGGCTTAGTCTCACCTTCAGCTACTGTATTGTAGATGTAGACCTACTATATTCTCTAGCTCACAGTTTCATTTTTCTGATGAAAACGTAGAAGCATCGGTCCCCTTTCCTACTCTATATTTTTATAATGTAGGCTATCTAAGCAGACACACCAAATTGCCATATATAATTATAGGCTTATATCATCATTAGTGATCTAACCAACGTTTAACTAGATAACTAGGGCTACACGTAGGCCTATAATCAAAAGGCCTATTAAAGTGTGAACATGGCTGTTAATAGACACAGTATTTGTCCCCTGACTCCAACTATTGAATTGAATTGAATTGAGAAATACTTTTATTTATCATAAAACAGTTACATGAGTATGTAGAGATGAGTAAATTGGGTATAATATGTATGTCCAGGTTTGTTAACTCCCAGTTCTTCCTACAGTTACTCTATCTATTAACGCAGGCTATGTAGGCCTTCCTAATACTAATCTAACATTTTCAAACGTGTTCTTGTAACCGGACACCTTATTTCATTCTGTATCGTATCAACTTTTGAGAATATTAGTTCGTTTTCAGTGGAGTCGATTCATGAGCTCCCTTCATTTCTTCATTAACAGCTTTAGTTATATCCAAGATACAATTCCCTTTCTTTTGGATTTCATATAAAAGGGTAAGAGACAAAAAGTAACAGCTAATATTATGTTTAGCCTACATTAGGAGTCAGAGGATAATATCATGCATGTTTTGATATATGAAGCGAAATAAGTAATAGGCTAGGCTATTGTTCCTGATCCTTATATAGGCTAAATATGACAATAATGTGCATGAGGGGTGATTCTCGTGTTTAAATTACATTATTAAGACACGGTACACAGGTCCTTGGCATGACACCCTATCACGGATTTAGATTCATTATATTTTAAATTGACCCATTTATATTCAGTTAAACTGAATATATCAATATCTTATGAACTAATGAATAAATGCGCCATTATTATCCACACAAACAATACTTCTTAGCAAGTCATAGCGACTTCATGAACATATTCAAAAGATAGTATTTAAATCTTCCCTCGACTCCTTCATGCAGAGAAGCAACGACGTGAACAGATGGAATTCTCTCTATTCAACAACGAGAATAAACTCCATTTTATTCTCGTTGGTTCCACTTAAGTTGATAGTTCTGAGTCTGTGAAGGGTTAACGGTTGTGATTTCTAATCTGTGCCCAAGGTAGATTCAGCCAACGATTACATGTACAGTATAGGAGTTGTTTCAGCCTTACTCTAAGCTTCAGCCCAGAACAAGGCCCCTGTGGTAAGGATATGGGCTAAAAAGCTATTTTACCCGTTGGAGCATCATCTCTTTTACAGTAACGAACAAAGAATAGAGCCACGCCACGGTAAACACGTGGTCTCCTTACATGACGTAAGAATAGATGAGTTTCTTCAGGATTCATGTAACACCGGGTAAGCGCATATAATGTCCTTCTTTCACCTGGTGGCAAAGGTCCATTACAACCCCCTAAAGGATTGGAAGTTGGTCCTAAAATACAATGTGGTCTAAACAGAAGAGAGATACCTGTACCGGATCTTTTTCCTACACCCCGGTATCAAAGGAACATCAGTGTCGGGGACTAGATTTCAATACAGTGGATTTGGAAGGGGTCTTGATGGTGACTTAGGTAGATTTCAGGGCTGGGCTCAGACCCTCGGATGCCCTGTCATTATTCGGAAAGGGGTGGAACAATGCCCCTGGGGTGTGACTATAGGCTAGCTTACCATCTCCTGTGGTGCTTCCAGGTTTATGCCCCATTAATGACATAATTATAGATGCCCCCAGAAGCCAGGAGGTATGTAGGGTCACTGCACTGGCCATCAGTAGATGACCACTGCAGTCAAAGGTCATTAAAAACTGCTTTGCTTCTGAGATTCAATTTAAAGTTTGCACTTATCAAGATGACCATCTTGCGACATACCCGACAAAACAACACGTTTATTTTCCAGTGTTCACACTTGGCCCAAATTTATGTATGAAACTCTTATTAAGGTCAACAAGTCTGGCGCTTCTAGGCTGAAATCTGAGCCTGTTTATTCATTTGGTATTATTGTTTCTTATCGATCGCAAGAGCACACTTAGTAGGAAAGCTTTGATTCTGCAGATGACGAACAATACATTTAGAAACAGAAAGGGCAATAAAAAAAAGATTCAGTCAAGTGTTGTATGGCCACTGCATGTTTACCAATGCTTACACCTGAGAATGACATTTTTACAATTCTCATCGAATTTCCCAGTTATATAAAACAACAAAAGTGACAGAAAGCTAAGAGTGAAGAGATTTAGGTCAACAATCGTCCCATTTATAGTGTGCAACATTGTCCTTCCTAATATATTCTAAGTAGAAAGATAATGATATAGATAGTCCTTTTATTCGATTTCCTTGTAAGTGGTTGGGTCTGAACTTTTAGTAAGGTTTGTACGAGAAATAAAACGCAGGGGGGGGGGGGGGGGGATTACTGACAGTAGGACACGGATTTAATGAACTAAATATATTTTACTCATAATTCTTCGGTGCTTTGTAGAACAGGGTAACCGACTAATAATGGAATGAAATGATATATTGAAAGGCCTCAAATGCAGTGCAGTGTCAGGTCTTTGGTTGTTAACTTTCACCCAGAAAGACGATATCCTCCATCTATGCAGGAAAAATATTTCTTTGGTATAACAGAGACGACAGTGGAGACGACAGTGGAGTCATGGCAAAAATACTGATATATTCCTAGCAAAGGGAAAAAACAGGAGGAAATTCACAAATAGTTTGATATCAATCTTAGAATGTTTCGACGAAAATTGGTAAACGATTTGAAAATGTTTTTTGATATTTTTTGTGTTGCAAAAATACTGATTTCAGAAGAAATACTGAAGACTTTCATCCCTGTATATGTAACTTCAGAGTAAAGGAGACACAACACGATCGATATATTATATTTCAGGTGTGTTGCTGATTATGCCCATTATTCGATCATAAACACATGCATGTATGGCAATGATAAAACTACAATAATCTTCTTTGCAAAGGTTCCGAGGGTAATAACTTATTACGTATCCTTTGGGCGTAACCCGTTATCTCTCTTTCAAGTAGTACTTATTCAATGAGCAGAAAATGTGGATATTTAATAGCATAGAATGAAATAATGAACTTAGATAAAACTGAGTCCACGAACCAAAGGTGCCGCCGTAGATTAGATTGCTTTGGCGCATATTGAATATACATAATCACATTTGCCCCTATAAATTCATATATTTACATATCAGTAGTCATACATAAATTAATATATTAGTGCGTCCGTGTGTCCCCTTGGACAACACAGATAGATTCACCTGTCTCGACCACAGCAAAGATAAAGGATGAAATACACATCAGAGAATAAGCATGAAGCAATGAAAGACAGGAACAACTTTGCTCGGGCCGAACTGGCGGCATTAGTAAGGGGATAACATATATCATTGACGTAACACTTGAACCTTAGGGCTCGAACGTACTAACAGGGACAATTGTGGGAAGGGAATGCGCACGCCCTCTATTCCTTTCACAAATGAGCAGTCGCATCTTCCTCCCTCTAATTCAGATTCAATTTCTTCCATTACACTTTCTAATGATGGACCAGTTACCTGTCTTTGCATAACAGCAGTTATAGAGTTTTATTGGTAGCCTACATTCTTATGCGCAACGCGCCATGCCTAAATCATTAAGGACACAGACTGGTTCGAGGTAAAAGGGTCGAGATGAACAATAGACGAACGAGAGGGAAGGTAACATCCTTCAACGCACTTCAAGTGATTATGGTCCATTCGTGTTATCGATGAAGCATGAATCTGGAAGATCTGATAACAGGGAATCTCAGTTCAAATAATGCTCACATAATTTAGAATGTCACCACTTTCCTATCTGATAATCGCACTTTACTGAAGTGGGTGGATAAAAGACGAAGCAGGCGGAAGTGTGGTTATTGTCAGCAACTTTTTATATTATGTGTTATTCCCCTCTGTAGCACTTGAAAGCTTTCATTCAGGTGCTGAATTAATATAATTAAATAAGTGAAATCGTGAATTTCACCGATAAGTATTAGTAGGGCTAGGGAGGGGTGCATATATTTTCAAATTCTAGCTAGGGACCACCATACAGTTCTTCGATAACTGAGGAATATCGAGAGTAAACCGAAGATAAACATGTGGTGGCCAGCTTGACCTTCACGCTGTTTGTCCCTCTGACATGAAGGCGATTTCATATATCTCTAACCAGATCTTTACATGCTGTAAAGATCCACCTTTTCGCTGACCTGTGAGATCAGATGATAATTATCCCTTGGCCTTAGGATCCCAAGTGGCCGCGGGGCACAGGTGCGAGCCGCCATTCCACCCTGGTCAGTATCAGACCCAAGGTCGGGTGAAGGTCACGCTCCCTGATCATGTGCATCCACTTTTGGAACGCCTCCCTGGAACTTCCGCCGGAGCAGACGATATTTTACTGCGAGAGTCATTAACGCGCACGCGCAACGTATTTCGCGGGTTTTACCGTGGTTCGCTGCGCGCATGCGTTGGGGATGTCACGTGGTTCGAGACAGGGCAGGATTGATACCCGGGATTGATATCTCACATGCGTCAGGTAGCACACGTGTAGAGCACGTGATTGCCGGAGAATATGTGCAATGCGCATGCGTACTGCCTATCATTTATCCATCCATGCTGTCTAAAAGATGGATTCCCGTGGAAATTATTAACGCCGCTCGAGCAATCACTGTTTAAAGACTCCAAAAGTCGGGATAAAAAATGAACAGTCATGCGCGTGACACAGACGAATTTCGGTTGCCATGGATCTCTGATAAATAGAAACTGTTAGAACACTTAGGACCAAATCAAGTGTTTTTTGGGCACATGGGAAGAACATTTCAGTACGTTTTTTCCCTGTTTCGAGAAGGAATCCTTACCGCTAGGGTACTGTAGGCACATACAAGTTAATTACAGCCGTTTCAGCTGTCCTACACATGTTTCAGTACTTTATAAACGTCTTAATAATTTTAGTCCAGCCTCAATGGTTTCTCACATGTGTTAGTCAGGCCAAGTATTCTCATTGCTTCCATTACTATCTCTGGGCACGACTCGTCGTTATATTATAAATAACCTGAACTCTAATCTGAGATGAAGCAGCTCTAAAACTTTGGAAAGGAAAACACACAGATAGACTTACATGAACCATGAAGTAAGTTTTGCTGGAAGATTTAATACCAGATTATTTTTCCTGAAATGGTTTCTGAATAACCACACATAACACTAAATTCCCACGCCCAGCTATAGGACGGAACTAAAATGGTTTTGGAGCAGCTCTCTTGGATATTGATTTACATTCGTCTTGCTCGTTCTATCGTTGATTGGTATACATTTGTAGAAAGCGATCTCTTGGACCCAGCATTGTGATATGATACAAAGCATAGCTTTATGGAATGAATGGGAAGAAATTGAGTTTACAATCCTTTAAACAATCATAGTCGTACAAGATTTTTGTTCACACTTTTCGCGAAACTGAATTTGAATTACATTTTTTGTTGATAGCATTAATATAAGCATTGTTGATAGCAGATAGTTATATTTACTTCCCTCATGATAGATGATATTAGTGTTATTTTGCAACCGCAATAAATTGGAGACTGTTAGAAGCAAATTAGATACTGCTAACGGTGTTAGAAGATGTGGAGTCTATTTAAATGATACTGCGAAAATTGGCCCTTTTTAAATTTGAATGCAAAAGGTAATAATGTGTATTGAATCATTGGAAATCTATTCACATTTTGGCACATCCACACCAAATGATAAACAAAGCCCATTCTCCATCTAGGTGCATGGGTACATAGCCTGCGTGCAAAAACAAACCAGAGACACCTAACTTGGGACCAGAGCAATTATCTAGCCATCAAACCATCAATACTCATTCATTAATCACGCGAGTGATAATTAAGGTAGATAACGAGTGCGGCCCTAATTACAACCAGCACCACCTCAGCACCACACATACAAGCACCGCCCCGGCCACCACTCCCCCTTGGCTACCTACCTGTCCATACCCGGATCCTCGACTAATTAACAGGTGAGATGCCTAGACCACCACCAACAGCAACCTCCAGCCCCTCCGCCCCCCCCCCCCCCTCTTTCTCCCCTTCCATGCAGGCCCTGGAACAACAGACTGATCACCTGTCGCGCAAACACCTATTAGGCCAAACAATTCAAATCACCTGTTCACCAAGTGTTTACCATTTTTTATTTCATTCTGTACGCCTTAATACTGAATTTAAATATCTCCAGACCGGTGTCTTTTATCTTGGGCCGAAACTGGAGGGTCAGGTGTAAATGTACATCACGAAGGTAACAAAAGAATGATTAAATCCTGCGTGCTGATATCGAGGAGTTTTCATTCTCACCTATTGAAATCTGCTATAATATCTCATTTAAAATTAAAGACAGATAAATTCGAGTATGCACGCAAGTGTATATATGGGGGGAATTTAAATACTTAGTGTTTCTCTGGCATGGAGAAGACTGCTCGTACCCGCTTGACGAATAAAGACATTGTCAAATAGAAAATAATTATATCATCTCATTCAAAATGCAAAGATTCAAAATGTGACAATCCGATTAACCAATATTTTATATTTGATCATACGACTTCTTGTCGTTATATTAAAAGGTATCAGCCATCAAAAGATGAAATTTAACACTTCAGAAAGGTTTTTCTGCCGACCTGTTTTCTCTCTGTGACCCTACATGTACATGCACTATCTAAAGGACAATAATACTGACGGGTGACTTGTTTTCATTTGACCTCAAATGCTCAGATGGTCATCAGATATTAGATGTTCCACGACATATCTATGCTTAATGTCCATCTGGATGGTCAGTTGTGTGGTCGGTGGTCAGGGCAGCTGGCGAAAAGACTGGCGAAAATGTATGGCATGGTCAGGGCGTCAATTACTGGGAACAGCAGAGGTCAAGAGGCAGATTAAGAGGCGGTCGACATCAAAGATTCCTCTACGGATGATTTCGCGGGTATTCAGACCCATCGTTTTAGAGCAGATGAGGTGGTCACGCAATGAAGATGACCACCCACTCGTGAGTAGTATACGGAGAAAGGGGTGTCTTAATTGAAAAAGAATTATGTTCTGACAACAGCATGCCTTGGGCAAAGAGAAAACAAGGTTTGGAAGCTCGATTCCATGTTGTTCTTTTCCTATGGTTCTCCCTAGGATATTACACTTCATCGCTGATTCTGAAGTTATAGGTTCCATTGCAAATGTTTTTTTGAAACTTACGTTAGTGTAAAGCCAAAATATATCGCATATGATCCATGAGCACAGCTTTAATATACATGCTTTATATGTTATCTCTATGAGCTCAGGAATCCAATTCATGTAACAAGTATACCAGAGATTAATCATGGCAATTGCGAATGTGGATTCAAGACTTCTTTATCAGGCTGTAGAATGTGCTAAACACCTCATATTTGTGCGCGAAAACAAATATATCATAACATATGTATCATATTTCACTCACACGCAAACCTGAGTCATCCCAAAGTTCAACTTGCTATACCTTACCCTTGTAATTATTACGAATGAACGATGGTCTGTCGCCAGCAGGGTGTCATCTCAAGCTTGCAAATGTGTTTTGGCTACAAATATCACGCACACACCCTACTTATGAACCGGGACCTCCCCAATATCCTTACAAAACGCAGTGGTAATATGAGGTTTGGACTCCCCCACTTTTGACCTTAGTCCCAAATATTGGGTCTTTACCAGCAAGAACTGACTAACAATTACAAATAATATGGGTGAAAGTGTAGCCTGACATACAACCCCTTCTGCCTTAGTAGTTGTACGCACTGGGTTGGATATATAGGAATGAGTAGACTGACCGATGGTCACTTGCGTCTGACGATAGGATCTATGTGACAGATGGACAGCGTCCAGTCCAAGGGGGTCTACCCAAGATAGCCGGCTGGGGGATAGGAGATCGACCCCGATAGACAATGCGTAAAAGGGAAAAGGGGAAAGTTTCGTCTGAAGACCAATCACACATCGGCATAGGATACCAGGTAGAGCCCAGTCGGTTCCACATCAAAGGCCTATGCTGGGGACCTCCTTGACAGTTTACCTGGTCATGACTGATGACCAATGCCACGCCTCCCATCTTGGTCATCGGCCACTGGTCACTCCCACACTTTTTTCTCCGCCACCATCGAACCATTTATTCCTTACTTAAATGCCGATCTCTATGCCCTGTGTCGCAGATGAATGGATCGCCTGGCTGCCCGACAATCCGTCAAGCTTTGATACAATGTACTCGGATTCTCATTCAACTTGGGGGCTTTTGTGGTCACGAACGAGCTTGTAAAGCGCACAAAGCACTAGCTAAAAAGCTTGCCCAAGGTGTTCTGTTTCTTGCTAAAATGGATGGTATTTCAATTTAAAATACTTGAAAAACCAGAAGAAGGAAGAAGCTGTCATTCTCCAGCTGTGCAAACGTCCTGATCACAGAACACCTCAGTTAAAATTGACTAAAGTTCAGCAATAATATATGACACACCCACACACCTCCCACTTTAAAGTAATATTCTCATTAACACATCTATACGCCATTTATGAGACAGATCACGAAGCGCAATGTGAAGATGTTATGCCACCAAACCTTGGGGTATTTATCATGATTTATATATCAAATTCTGGAATTGCTTACCGGGCTATATATCTTTGTGTCTATACCTTTGATGTTAGGTTTGATATCTGGGTATTGGGGACGCTGTAGGGGAACGCCTCATACCTCTACCACTAGAGATATGTGGCTAGCGCCCATTACACGACATCAAATCACAGTTATTCATCATTTGGACGACAGTAGATAAATACCTGCTTTTCTTTGAAGTTTCAGCGGGATGACCTGGATTGTACACAACCCCTAGTGATCAAGAAACAGCAGGGGGGCAGTTTGATTCGATGGAGATGGCTCAATCTCCTCTGTCTTTTGTTGGGCATCGATGTAAGTGTGGCCGCAAGGACATTAGCAATGGGCAAGCTTGAAGGAAGAAAGGGCAACAGACAATGTATAGGGATAGGACAAGCGCCTGGAATTAAGACTTCCGAAAGTTTAAATACCAGTTACTCGTGTTCAGCTTTCTTTTCTGGTTTCATTAAGGGGCGGGCTTCCCCCTCGGATACTTTATCGGAAGTAGGTAAAATTTTAAGTGGAAGGTCGAGCTGAGGTCATAGCTTAGTCCGCGTCTGATATATTGATGCAATGAATATGTTGGTTTGAGTTTACCTTTATTTCTGATTGTTCTTATATAAAAACTGAGAGCTAGAATAACAAAAATTTACTGAATGACCTTACATCTAATTGTCATTGCCTTGATTTTTCTCACGCCTATTTTGACCGACCTGAAAGAGTTAGTGATTGAGATTTGTTCATTTGTTTTATAATCATTATTAGAACATTTATCTGCTTTTAATAAAACAACAAAAATGACCCCCGGTATTCATTGAGACAAACATTATCTCCCTATAATTTTATCATAATTTAAAATTTTAACCGGTATATAAAACGAGTGGTTTCTCAAAGTTTCACATGGAAAGGGTTAGTCTTGAAAAACTTGAAGTTAAAAAGCATTGACTCCACTTCGGCCAATGTTGTGGGAACACATAATAGCAACTCTAAGAGCTACTCCAATGCATTGTTTGCATTTGATTCCTCTTACACTATTTAAATATATAGCTATCGAGGCTATCGTCATTCGTTCACATTCAAAGAATCACTGAATACCAGTACGCTTATCTCATATTTTTCTGCAGGTCGACTCATAAGTGCTATGTAATTAAGGACGAACACCTCGCAAATCGGTTTACCTTCGAACCACAAAAAGAAGTGTCACCTGGTTCGATAGGTGTGGCTATAAGATGATCATACAAGTGTTATATTCATGCCATGAATATATTTATTATATTATAAACAGTAATCATTAATTACTATATATGTGAAATCACTAGCATACTATATATCCTGCTTGTAACCATTAGCTATATATATATAACCACTCGTGTGTATGTTTCCTAGTCACACTAAATATAGTTCCTGTACTCAACTGACCTGGAGAAAGGATCCTTATATGGATCTGCCCATATATAGACATATGGGAATGTTATATTCATGCCATGAATATAGTTACTAGTACCAGTTTAATTTGCATGACAGTTGTTACAACTTTTGTACTGGTCAATGTAAGCACCTGAATACCAATATAACCCCATATATGGTCGATTCTCCCGAATGATGCTCAATGTGTAACCGACCCCTAACGGTTTTGTAACCAACCCCTAACGGGTTTCATATCATGAAAGCAGGAAAAAAAATATTATCCAATATTATCTATTTTAATATACGTCATAGAGGGCGTGTTTACCTTCACCATTCCCATGTATGACCTCTTAATTTTAAAAATTGTGTGCAGGAGACGCCCATGAATTCTATATCCTTGTTTTTTTGTAACCGACCCCTAACGGGCATTATGAAATATATTCCTGGTCTCTAATTACCTTTGAAAAATCCCTTTTGTGTTCTTTTCTTGTCATACACTTAAACTTTATGGTATTAATGCGATTTAATGTAAGAAAAACTAATAAAAATGTATTTTCCCCCTCTATCTTGCTCCTGGAAAATTATTAATTATTTAATACGCTCACAAAATTAATTTGAACTATGTTTGCATTTCTCCTAGCATGTTTGTAACATATGTCAGAAATTAATGTTTAATCTTATGATGAAATATGGTGTCTATGCTATTTATTTCTATGTAAAAACTTATGGAAATGGTTAACATGTTTAGTGTGGAAGACTCACTAAGGTTACTTGATAATTCCGTTAGGGGTCGGTTACACTTTTTTGTTGTAACCAACCCCTAACGGGCAAATAAATGAAGAAGCTTTTTTGTATTAACCATTCCCTTACATTGTTATTTGAGTTCTTGGTGAGGAGAGAGAAATATTAATGTTAATATGGAATGGTAATCATTAGAGATTATTCATATCGATTGTTTATAGAGACCCATTAAGAGCAAAGACGCCATTTGCACCACTTTCCTGAGTATTATCCCTGTATTGTGGATATAAAGCTCTCTTAACATGTTAAACTAAGGGAATCCTTGAAAATGTTAGAATATTACTGCCTTGTTACGTAGAAAATAAGAAAATAACAAATTGTAATAATCCTTTTTAACCTGAATCTAGTAAAACAGTGGCACACATAGCAAAATACCATTTGATATTCTCAGAACAAAAATCCATTAAATGATAAAAAACGTATACATGTATTAGCTTCTCCTCATGAACAGAATCAAAATCCTCATTCAATGCTAATATCAGAGAAAGAAAGAATTGTAAAGGATGGTCCATGTTATATTCACCTGGGAATCTAAATTTAACAAATCTGTGAGGTTTGAGGGCATAGGCAGGTCTAAGGGAGGAGGTTGTGTGGGAGGAGGGATTGAGGGAGGCGGGTCTGAGGGAGGAGGGTGTGTTGGAGGCGGGTCTGAGGGAGGAGGGCGTGTAAGAGGCAGATTTGAGTGAGGCAGTAGGGAGGAGCGACTGAGGGAGGCAGGTCTGAGGGAGGCAGGTCTGAGGGAGGCGGGTCTGAGGTGAGGGTGACTGAGGTGAGGGTGACTGAGGGAGGATGGACTGTGGAAAGAGGGCCTAAAAGGGCTAATCTGATATGAGGGAGGAGGGTGTGTGGGAAGAGGGATTGAAAGAGGAGGGTGTGAGGGAGGAGGGATAGATGTCTGAGGGAAGAGGGTTTGAGGGAGGAAGGTCTGAGGGAGGCGGGTCTGAGGGATGAGGGAGGAGGGACTGAAGGAGGAGGGCGAGGTGTCTGAGGGATGAGGATGTGAGGGAGGAGGGTCTCTGGGGGATGGGTCTGAAGGAGGCGGGTCTGAGGGAGGAGAGTCAAGACAGGAGGGTGTAAGGCAAGAGGATATCAGAGCAATGGATCTGAGGGAGGAGAGTCTGAGGGAAGCAGGTCTGAGTGACAAGGGTATCATGGATGAATGTCTGAGAGGGGTGGGTCTGAGGGAGGTGAGTCTGCGGGACAAGTGCATGAGGGATGAACATCTTAGAGGGGAGGGTATGAGGGAGGACAGACTGAGGGATGAGGGTCCTGAGGAGGACAGACTGAGGGAGGATGGTGAGAGGAAGATTGGTATGAACATGTGGGGTGGTATGAGGGTGTGAGGGAGGAGGGTGTAAGGTCGAGGGTATGAGGGAGCATGTGTGGGAGAGAAGGGCGTGAGTGAGGAGGGTATGAGGGAGAAGGGTGTGAGGAGGAGAGTATAAGGGCGGTGGGCATGAGGGAGAAGGGTGTGAGGGAGGAGAGTATAAGGGCGGTGGGTATGAGGGAGAAGCGTGTGAGGGAGGAGACTATAAGAGCAGTGGGTATGAGGGAGAAGGCTGTGAGGGAAGAGAGTATAAGGGCGGAGGGTGTGAGGGACGTGGAGTATGAGGGCGGAAGGTATAAGGGCGGAGGGTATGAGGTAGAAGGGTGTGAGGGAGGAGAGTATAAGGGCGGGAGGAGTGAGGGAGGAGAGTATACGGGCAGAGAGTATGAGGGATGTGGGTGAGAGGGAGAAGGGTGTGAGGGAGGATGGTATAACGGTGGAGGATATGAGGGTGTGAGGAATGAGGGTACAAGGGCAGAGGGTGTGAGGGAGGAGGGTGTGAGGGAGGAAGGTATAAGGCCGGAGGGTATGAGGGAGAAGGTGTGGGAGAGAAGGGTGTGAGGGAGGAGGGGTGGATGGAGAAGGGTATAAGAAAGAAAAACGATCTCATATAATTCTTATATGAATGAACTATTATTGATCAACCTAAATGATGCATTTCTCATGGGATTGCTCATAATTATCAGCATATAATATCAAAATGATCAGATATGAACAGTTTTAATAAATGAATTCATCTGATTAGGTCTCTATTCATGATGTGTTTCAGCAAAATGACTCACAAGTGGCATAATTGATGTCTTTTGGGGAATGTTTTAATTTTGGGATGTTTAACGCTGTTTGTAGCATGAATACATTACCAAATTGACTCTACACCTGCAAATCACTACACTATGAGTTTATGCTTCTAGAGTTATTTCTATTTGTTATTCTTTTTTTATTTCCTTTCAATATGGCTTTAATCAATTGGACATTTTATTCTTTACGATCCAAAGATGTTCATCAAATAATGCAGATGGTAGCACTAGCATTGATAAAAACTGCCCTCAGACCGTTAGGGGTCGGTTACAGTTAGGGGTTGGTTACATTAGGTACATTTCTGCAACGCATTTGGACCATAATATTGATATTTATTTGATCTCCATTTAATATAAGAGCTGATAGGTAGCTGAACAACATATAAAAAAATTATTCACTAAACATTTATTTTTTCACACAATTTGTTTGATTTTTCCCGTTAGGGGTTGGTTACAAAATATAGGTTTAGGCTTGAAATTTAGAGTTTGTATGACCCCTGAGGAGTATGCCTGCAATCTAATATCCAAGAAAGTATTATATTCACAAATTAATATATATACCGTTACATTGTGACTAAATGCGGATTTTGAAATGAACATATTTTCGGTAGTTACCCCTGAAATAGCTCCCGTTAGGGGTCGGTTACAAAAACAGTGTCTACAGCACTAAAATAAGCCTTACAGAGGGGAGGTGTCAAAAAGTGGATTTATTTTTTTAGATTAGAATTCCTCATATATATATAGATTACTTCAGATATCATGAAAATAGCAATATAGTTAATTCATTTTATAAGCCACATCCAATAATGTATAGTACCTGATTCTCAACAGGAAAAAGGCCCTAAAAGTCCATTTTCAGTCCCCTAACACTTAGAATATTGTACATAGATATGTAAAAGTGGGGTACGGATTGGACATATGAGGCATACAAACTCAATGATGTTTTAAAAAATGAAGTTGATATATATGTTTTCATCTCCCATCCCTTGAAAAATTACCGTTAGGGGTCGGTTACCAAACCGTTAGGGGTTGGTTACATGTTGAGCATCATTCGGGAGAATCAACCATATGTGTATGTACCAATGTAGGCACCTGTATATCAATATAGCCCCTATATATGTGTATGTATAATCCCTAGGAATATATATCCTTACATAGGCAGTGTCAAGGATAACTATATATACAACCACCCCCATTGACTGTATATGTGTGTCACTAATGTATCCATACATGTGTATTCTATAACCATAGTTATAACCATACATAAACCCACATGTAAATGTTCACTCTCTAGGGAGTAAGTGTATTGAGGGCCAATCAGAGGCCAGGACACTGGTAGGAAGAATTAACCATAATCCTGCATGCACCCATATACAAGTGCATGCACTGGTATCAACGTTCATATAAGTGTACAGGAAGAAGGTATATATAGAGAACTCTAAATGAAGGCAGGACAGACACTACCCAGAGGAGACACAACGCGGAGGCTGACATGGACCATTGACCCACCACCACTACCCGCATCTCTATCGATGGAAGAAACTGGGACAAACTATTATCAGGAGCAGCTGAGCGTGACCACTTTCCATGGATAATGTGTGAGCTACAAGTGACACATCAATTATAAGGCCTGTATCCATCCCAGCCTGTCTGAACTTACCTAAGAGTTGTACACTGCCTTTGTAACTGCAATGGGATCTTTATTGTTACAAATAAACCAAGATCTTTACACACAAATTGGACTTATTTATCAAACGGAGTCACATTGGCTATTTAATACTCTGTATTTTAGTCAGTGTTGAACACGCGCGATATATATTATTAAATTAAATTCTTTATGTTCTCGAGCAAACACCCTAGTTCGAAACATAAATGGTGACCCCTTGACGTGATTATCATGCCTGGATGTGATGACCTTGCCGTGTTGACCTTGACCTTGCCTACCAATCCATGATGACCTTACTGTGCTGACCGTGACCTTGCCGTGCTGACCTTGGCCTTGCCGTGCCGATCCATGAAGACATTGTGCTGACCGTGACCTTGCCGTGCTGACCTTGGCCTTGCCATGCCGATCCATGATGACCTTGCCTAGCCGTGATGACCTTGACCTTGCTGTGCCGATCCACAGTGACCTTGCCTTCCGTGATGACCTTGGACCTTGCCCTGCTGCAACGAAGCCATACAGGTGTAACATCTCCCTAGCACGACCGCTACGATCTGACCAACCAACTTGGACTCCAAAATGACCTGCATAGCTGTGACAGCGTGCTTCGCCTGGTAAGTCCACTTGATTCAGTAGCTGTGTGAAATAGTGCATCATGTTCATTACCAATGTTTAACAATGGGCAACCAATCCGATACTTAATCCAGGGATACAAGATAATCCAGTTAAAGTAGAAACGATAAAGAAAGGAAAGAAGGTTGATTTCCCGGCCCAGACTGAAAACATATTTGTAACTATGTCCGATATTGAAGAAACCACTGAAGAAGTTGTAAAACCCACTGATTCTACTAAAATTGACAAAACCAAAGACAAAAGCGAATCTAAAGGTAAAATCCCATTTGGAGCCAGTTCAGAGAAATTTCAATTTTCAAAAGCACCCTCCAGCTACACAACTAGCCACCCCCCTCCAGCTCATTCCCCCATCCCCTCGACATTTTTGGTCTCAAAGACGATTACAACCTCAATATGGAAAGCAGAATGCAACAAGCTAAAGGAAGCGGAATGCGGCAAACTATCAATATATTTACAACAGAAGGCCAGGGTGCCACACCCAAAGCTGAGCAGCTTTTAACTGAGGAAGATAAACACATATTGAAATTCATGTCAGTTGTGACCGGCTCCCGGTCAGCGGAGCGACATTGCAAAGAGGTTGGTTGTTGTGGAGTATTAGGAGGAGCCGCACAACCTAGGGTGCGACTCGATATAGAAGGTATCCAAGTTGAGGCACTTGTCGATACTGGCAGTACGCATACACTTGTAACCAGCAGATTATATTCCCGCTTACCCCGCTTAGCTCCGCTTTATGCAGCACCAGAGCTGCAAGGTATTACTGGCCATGGCCTGCCCATCCATGGCGCCTGTGTATTAAAAATAGGTGGGCTTCCTACCCAAGTCCTCGTTTGCAAAGAAATGGGGGACATTGATTTACTTATAGGAATGAACCTGTGCAAAGATACATGCTTTTTAGACTTTGTACGTGGGGAGATGAAGTTGGGTCACAAAATGTACCCAATTCAACATTCTCCTGGTCTAGATGTTGCCCCAGCCATGGCAACTTCAATAGTTCCGCAGACAGACTGCGCAGTTATTAATGAAACATTATTTAAATGTAGAGATATTTTCTGTCACAAGCAAACGCCTGTCAACAGTGCTCCAGCACTGCCACCCGCAGTGATTGAAACTGGAGATAATACACCGAAACGGCAAATCCCTTACCAGATGCCATTGTCAAAAAGACAAAAGGTTGAGGAGTGATTTGTTAGTATGTTTGCACTGGCAACAGGTTCTAACTCATTATTTCTTTGGGGATGTAGAAATATAATACTTTTTTATTTTTTTATTTTTTCTTTATTTTATCGGAGAACTGATTTTGAGTTTTTTCCGAATCAACAAAACTGCAGCATTAGCTGGCAGTTCTGCATTGTTTTGTGCCGTAGGAATGAAAATAGGGTATAAATCTATCAATTTCAGCTGAGTTTAGATGAAACTAACATATTACTGATATTTGGGTTTCTTCTGTATCCAAAGACTAGCTCATCTCTAAAATGTCCACGATATAAGTTTTGCAGGTTTTGGTATGTGTTTTTAACAATTTCGGTGATTTTTGTGGAGGTTGCATTATATATTGTGACAAAGGCAATAGTTCCCATTTCTGTCAATTTTATGTTCATTCCATTAGGTTCGACAGTGTTGAGTGCCTGTATCCATTTCCCTTCAATTTGTAATCTTTTTTTATGTTTTTTTTCGTCTGACCCTTGTTCTAATATTTGTTCTATTGGGTAAATTACCATATTTTCCTCTGCAGTATGGAATATATCATTGAAATGTTCAGCAACTGGTTTTTTCTGTTCAGATCGAATATCATGAAGGTGGCCTTGTAACCTCTGACGTAATGAATTTGAGGTTTCCCCTACATAGTATTCTTTGCATTTAATGCATTCAATGATGTAGATGATATTTTTGGAATTACATGTTATTTTGCCGATAATGGGGTAAGAAAGTTGGCCATGTTGGATTTCTGATGTCTGTTTAAGCCATAGACAACATTCACATCGTGGTTTGCCACACTTGAGGGATGCCCCATAGGGCCATTCCTCTCCTGTGATGTAGTTTAGTTTATAAAGGGTTTCTGCTTTGATTTTTCTAAGAAATCTGGCCGAATAATGCCTTTTCTTTCTGAGGGTCTTGAAGAGTATAGAGCAAGCTTCTTCGAAATCAGGGGTGTTGTTGCAAATTTTATGGAATCGCGTTATTTGTGATTTTAGAATACCTCTAAATGTGTGTACAAGACATGCTCAACAAAGGAATAATCCGACCAAGTTATTCCCCGATAACACTGGTCCCCAAGAAAGATGGGTCAACAAGGTTCTGTGTTGACTATCGCCGTTTAAACGTGATCACCACCAAAGACGCGTTACCACTGCCCCATATCCAGGATGTCTTTGCCCAGCCACAAGGAGCTATAGCATTTAGTCCAACAGACTTAATATAAAGTGTGGCTACTGGCAGAAAGCCATGGTTGAAGGATCAATCCCCAAAAAGGCCCTCACCTGCCACCATGGTTTATTCAAATTGGCTGGCTAATGCCCTGGCATTTTCCAGAAGCCACTGACAACAGTCTTATAAGGCCTCATTGAGTGCTGTTGTTTAGTTTGTATTAATATTGTAATATTTAGCCGAAATGAAGTGAAAGTGAAGAACATGCACCACACCTGGCTCAGGTGCTTGACAGGTTACACAAGGCAGGCCTCCAACAGAAGCCTAGCAAGTGTGACTTTATTAAGAAGCAGATAGAGCTTCTAGATTATACCGTTAGTGGAAGTGGATTTCCACCACAAGAAGCATAAGTAGAAGTTATAAAGAACCTTGATCCGCCCCAAGACAAATCTGCTGTCAGAGGTTTCCTTGGGATGGTAGACTATTATCGCCAGTGCATGCAAGGATTCGCGACCCTGGTCATGCCATTGGCAGAAGTTGCCATGCCCAAAACGAAGGTTCATTGGGGTCCCAAATAATAAGAAGCATTTAATCAATCAAAAAAGACTACAGGCAATCCAACTTGCCCAGGAGCTATTAAGGATTACCGACAATCCACTTGAGCTGCGTATCAAGCAAAGGAACCGGCGAGTGCCAAAAGCCTCCCAGTAGGTACCTTTATATCAGTGCGTGCCCTCAATTCCAAGTTTAATTAAATAAAATAGGCTACAGGCAATCTAACTTGCCCAGGAGCTATTACAGGATTACCAACAATCCACTTGAGCTGCATATCAAGCAAAGGAACCGGCGAGTGCCAAAAGCCTCCCAGTAGGTATCTTTGTATCGGTATGTGCGCTCAATCCCAAGAAAGGCCAACCAGGTTTTCAGATACTCTCTAACCCTGAGGGAGTATTCTGTGTAGAGGAGATCGAAACTGGACGTGTGGTCCGAGTAAACGCAGAGGAATGCCAGAGCCATTCCAGAAGTGAAATCATATGATGAGGTAGACCCACTACCTGCCAGACAATCAAGAGATAAGCTTCCCCCAGCGAAGCGCCCCCACTACCGGTGGAACTAAACCGTTACATGCTAACGTATGGCACCAGCTGCTGTGATAAATGACAAGGTAGACCCATTACCTGGGTGAGAATTGCGAGAAAGCCTTCCCCTAGCGAAGCACACTAAGTGCGAGAATTGCAAGAAAGCCTTTGCCCTAGCGAAGCACACCAAGTGCGAGAATTGCGAGAAAGCCTTCCCCCAGCGAAGCACACCAAGTATTAGAATTGTGAGAAAGCCTTCCCCCCTAGCGAAGCACACCAAGTACAAGAATTGCGAGAAAGCCTTCCCCCTAACGAAGCACACCAAGTACAAGAATTGCGAGAAAGCCTTCCCCCTCAGCGAAGCACCCCAAAAGACTAAATGTATAGCACCAGCTGCTATTATAACCAACAAGGTAGACATGCTACCTGCTCAGGATTTTCAATAACTAATGCTCCCTCCATTCCCAAAACATGACCCAGCTCATACCTAATATTGTTGATCTATCCTGGATAAATCTGACTTGCTACTCAGTTTTGGAACATAAAAACTTAGGTCTCCTATAACATAGGCCCTGGTAGATCTGGATTATCGTATCGGTGGTTTGGGAATTCTAGTATATAACGTAAAATATCTAAGGGCTAAATTCATATGCCAAATGTACACTATGATGCACACAAATGCTACTGTTCAGGTGGACATGCTTGAGCCTGCTCCACAATAAAATTATCAATGGTCATGTACTGAGAAATCCACATATTATAAATATGTCAACATATAGTGAATATATATAACCAAACTTCTGTACCTTTATTGCTTATTTCATTGAATGTGTTTGTCCAGAGAGTCCTCCAGCAACGACACCCGTGCCGAGACCACAGACTTGTGACAATATAAACAATTGAGGCTTTGGGACAGAAACCTTTTTAGCCTGTGACATGTTGACAACACGATAACCCAAAGTAATATCAACATTACGTCCACCCAGAAAACCCACGAGAAGGATGTTTAGCAACGAAAGAAAACCGCATTCGTCATCTAGCTAATAACATGCACTTGTCACACTTATAACAAAATGTACTCCAGTTTTATGTATAACATTTCTATGAAGTATGCCAGGACATATGTCATCCTGTTCGTGACCCACTTCTAAGAAGCAACCACACTGTTAGAAAAAGCTGTCATAACTTCATCTTTTGAGACTACTGGAAAGAGTGTTAGTATATTTTTGAGACACTCAAAAATCTTCAAAGAAAGGGAGGAATGTTATATTCATGCCATGAATATATTTATTATATTATAAACAGTAATCATTAATTACTATATATGTGAAATCACTAGCATACTATATATCCTGCTTGTAACCATTAGCTATATATTGTTGTAATCGGGGATAGGGAGGTGGTGGACGAGCGATGTATTGGGGTACGTTCGTCCACCGCCTGGGGCGCTAGGGTCTTGCATTGTGAGCAAGGAGGGTCCATGGGGGGAGGGAGTATAAATAGGGGTGGGATTTCGGGGTAAGGGCAGTTGGAGCCCAGGCAGGGTACGAGATAGACCTCCCCAGATTGACTGCAAAGTATAATAAACGAGCCAAGATCGCCAACTCTACCTTTTTGCTTTGTGTCTACATTCTTCGGAGATAGACGTCGACCGGCCCTGCTGGGCAGATCCCCATCCAACTCGAGTAATTAACAGATACAGAAGTCCTAGGTGGTGCGATCCCCACACTAGGAGGATAGAACTTCTGCTAGGTCCCCAGTCCCAGAAATAATCATTAATTCCTCACATTTAAAACTGATAATTGGACGAAGCTGGACGAGAGAACGAACCAAGACGAACCGAGACGAACCTTGGACGAGGCTGGACGAACAAAACAACTAACTCACATCATGTTCTCTACAGGTTTATTTAACCGCTCTGCAGATAATACCGATGGCGACAACAATGGTGGCAGCGGTGGGATACTTAATGATGAATCTCACCCTCTATCGCCATCTGGAGAAATAGGAGCACATCCGAGAACGTGGAGTAGCTGGTTGGGTCATGGATACGAACGAGCTGGAGTTCTCCAACAGGGAGCCGACCTGACTCCGAAGGAAGAACTCCGCGGGACGAGCCCGACCACACCCGCGATAGCAGGACCGAAGAAGATGAAAGTCACTCCGAGGGCCTTTGATGGGACAGGATCCCTCACCGAATTCCTTCACCACTTTCGGCTGGTAGCAGAGTTGAACCAGTGGACGGGCCACGAAATGGGTTTACACCTGGGTGTATGCCTAGCGGGGCCTGCACTTCGTTTGCTCGAGAAGGTGGATTTTGAGGAAGAGGGGACGTTTCTTAAGCTCGTCCAGGCATTACAAGATCGGTTCCAACCAGCAGACCAGATAGCACTATATCGAACAGAGCTCCGGGCCAGAAAACAGAAGGACGGGGAAGGGCTGCAACAAATCGCAGATGAGATTGAGCGCCTGGCCCGACTGGCCTACCCAGCCGCGGACAAAGAAATACTGGACGATTTGAGCAAAGATTTGTTCACCTCTGCATTGGCCGACAGCCAACTGCGAAGATGGGTCGCTCAAGCCAAACCTAAGACACTAGCCGAGGCTCGGTCCGCTGCTCTACATGGAGGAGCCCATTTTGCGGCGGAAGAACAGGGTGGACGAACCAAGTCGTCTATCAGGGCTGTCCAAGCGGGAGGACCGGATGAGCGGATCAATCAACTAGAAGAGATGATGAAAAACCTACTCACTAAAGCAGATACCTGGCAACGGCCATACCGCAACCGGGACATGACGAACAAGTGTTATGGCTGCGGAGAAGAAGGGCACTTCAAAAGGGAATGCCCCCATCGGGTACAGAAAGTTAGGAAAGACGGGGCGGAAAACTCTGGGGGACAGTAGGTGGCCGGGCCACTGTCCCAGCAGCATCCGGCACAAGTGGTGGACGAGCGCGATCGGGAGAGACGAATGTCCAGGGGAGGTGGGATCACCGCTCCAAAGGAATCCTGGTTCGGGGAAAATGTAAGGGCATGGACATAGACTGGTTGGTGGACACAGGCGCTTGTGTCACGCTGCTGGGACGGGGGGTGTGGGAGCAGATGGTGGACAGACCGGTGCTCCAACCCACTGCAGTCAGAGTCGTAGGAGTAGGAGGCGAGCCTATGGAAATCTTGGGGCGGGTCCACCTCGACGTCATGTTCCAGGGAACGATCATACCCGTGCCAGCAATCGTGGTGGACATAAATTATATGGGCATCCTGGGGATGGATGTGTTACGACCCCTCAAGGGAGTCGTAGATGTAGATAAAGAAACCGTCAAATTCGACCACAGCATCGTACAGGTGGGTCCTGTGGAAGTCGGGGAGGGAACAACGATTCCTTCGGGCACCTGGGTAAATCTTTTGGCTAGAGTCCAAGAGTGGGGCCACCAGGACGAGGTGGTGATCGAACCATACTGGCTCGAGTCAGGACTGCTCACTGCCCGGTCCGTCAACCGGGTGGTAGCAGGGGAGACCTGGGTGCGGGTGTCAAACCCCACTTCCAGGGACATAGAATTACACCCGGGGGAACGGGTGGGACAATGGGAAGAAGTCGAGGAAAGCCCTGAGGACGAAGTACGACCGGTGGGACGAGTTGACCATTCCCGGGACTCTCCGGGGGAGACGGAAACCCAGATCGGGGAGGGAGAACAGTCAATTGAAGAAGCGCTTTGGAAGCAGACCGATACCATGGTCGTCCAAGGAAGGGAAGAATTGGTACGTGAATTGTATCAGGATTTTAAAGATGTTTTTGCAGACCGGTTGGGTCGGACGGCTCGAACCACCCACGTCATCGACACAGGGAATCACACCCCGATCAAGACTCGTCCTCGACGGGTCCCCATACATCGCAGACAACTGGTGGAAGACGAGCTGGACAAATTACTAAAGATGGGAGTTGCCGAACCCTCATACAGCCCCTGGGCCTCTCCAGTGGTGCTCGTCCGGAAGAAGGATGGGGGGTGGCGGTTCTGCGTGGACTATCGACAGTTAAATCAACTGACCCGAAAGGACGCCTACCCTCTACCTCGGATGGACGACATTCTGGATAGCCTAACAGGGGCTAAGGTCTTCGCAACCATCGACCTGGCCAGTGGATACTGGCAAGTAGAAATGGATCCAGACTCTAGAGAAAAGACCGCGTTTTGCACCCACAAGGGCCTTTACCAATTCCGAGTAATGCCTTTCGGGTTAGTAAATGCACCCTCCACCTTTGAAAGGTTGATGGACGCCGTCTTATCCGGGATGGTGGGAGAGGAGTGTCTCGTGTACTTGGACGACGTGATCGTCTTTGGACGAACCGTGGACGAGTGTGCGGGACGGCTAAGACGAGTGTTTACTAGACTGAGAGAGGCAGGCCTTCAGATAAAAACCAAGAAATGTCAGCTATTCAGACGAGAAGTGAGTTTTCTCGGACACCTCATATCCGGGGAAGGGGTGGGGACGGACCCGTCTAAAATAGAAGCCTTGCAAAAATGGGGGGAGTTGAAGGATAGGAAGGACGTTCGATCATTCATGGGATTTTGCTCCTACTACCGATCTTTTGTACCCGGCTTTGCACGAATTGCAGCACCCCTCCATGGTCTGACGAAAAAGGGAGTACCGTTCGTGTGGACGGACGACTGTGAGGCCGCCAAAATTCAGCTCGTCCAAGCCCTGTCGTCCTCCCCGTTGCTGGCTTTCCCGGAAGCGGAGGCCGAAATGCTACTGGATTGTGACGCGTCCGCAGAGGGTCTGGGAGTGGTGTTATCCCAAAATATAGAAGGGCGAGAAAGAGTACTCCAGTTCGCAAGTCGAACTATAACCAAAGCAGAAAAGAACTACTGCGTCACTCGGAAAGAACTCCTTGCAGTCATTTTCGGGGTGAGGAAATTTCGACCTTACTTAGTGGGTGCCAAATTCTTGATTCGGACGGATCATAGTGCGCTGAAGTGGTTAATGCAAACCAAAGAACCTGAAGGCCAACTAGCACGATGGATAGAAGAACTGGGATGTTACGAATTTCGAATTGAACATCGCCCAGGAACAAGACATGGCAACGCCGACGGACTCTCTCGTCAACCATGCCACCAGTGTGGACGAACGGAGACGGAAGACGAAGACGAACTCGAGGACGAAGAAGTGGGAGTGGTGGGAATGCTCCGGATTGATCAAGCGGTGGACGACCTGCGAGTCAGCCAGGAAGCCGATCCCTTGGTGCAAGAATTTAGGCGAGGGGTGGAAGCAGGAACGAGACCAGATCCAGGACGGGGTTTTGGGGATGTGGAATGTCATTGGCTTCATCGCAGGTTCTCAGACTTGTCCATTCGGGATGGAATCCTGGGCCTAGTAGTGATAGATCAACATGGAGGGCGGAACTGGAAGGCGTTCGTCCCACGATCAGTCCGTCCTGGCCTGATTCGTCAAGCTCACGAGGGACCCTTCGGCCTTCACGCAGGAAGAGACCGGACTCGGGAAAAACTAGGAAGGAAGCAGATTTGGCCGTCCATGGACAAACAAGTCGCGCTGGAAATCGATTGCTGCCCAACCTGTCAGCAAACCAAGACCCACGGGACGAGGAGACGAACTCGTTTGGGAGCTCGTCCGTTGGCTACAGTGGGGGAGGAGTGGGCTATTGATATCACGGGACCGTTTAAATTAACTGAGAGGGGTCATAAGTATGCTTTAGTGGTGACCGACCTTTTCTCAAAATGGACGGAGGCGTTTCCAATAGCCGACATGACCGCCACCACTGTGGCCAGGGTCTTGGTCCGAGAAGTTGTGTGCAGATTCGGAGCACCGCGGACCTGGCACACGGATCAAGGCAGGAACTTCGAATCGGAATTGTTTGCGTCAATCGCGGAATTGATGGGAATAGACAAGACACGTACCTGCCCGTACCATCCTCAGGCGGATGGACAGGCGGAGAGATGGAACCGGACCATGTTAGCCATGCTCATTACGGTGACGGATGTACAGGAGCAGTGGGACGAGTGGTTACCCTATGTGAGTGCTGCGTACCGAGCGGGTCAACACAGGACGACCGGGTACTCTCCGAACTATCTAATGTTTGGGAAAGAGCTACACTTACCATGGGAGCTTTGCTACCCCTCGCCGGAGACGAGGACGAATCCCTTGGGATTCGTCCAGGAGTGCCATCATAGGATGGCTACAGCCCACCGGGTAGCCTGGGAAAATATGGCAACGGCGAGGGAGAAGGACGAGGCGTGGTATAACCAAAAAGTAAGGGAGGTCGTATATAAGGAGGGAGACACTGTCTGGTTCTTTCAACCCATTAAGAAAATAGGGTTGTGTCCAAAGTTTCAACGGTTTTGGACGGGACCATGGACGATTGAACACTGTCTGTCTACCACCACATACCAGATCAGGTGGGGCAGGAAGAAGAAAGTAGTGCATGGAGACAGCCTAAAAATAGCTCGTCAAAAGGACCAGGATGGAGGGGGCGGAGCCACCGTGGAGGTGGTCACTAGGGTTACCTCGACGTCGGACGACCTGGAGACGTGCCCTCCGGGGACAGGACATCAGCTCATTCTAGCAGACGAACTCGAGCTGAACAGTCACACCCAGCAGGAGTCTATTAGAATAATCATGTCTCACAGAAACCCAAAAGAGAATTACCCCCGGAAGCACTCCCATAGTCCGAACCGGGATAAGAGGAGGATAAAGCGGGAGCGGGATGACCACTCGGCTCGTCCAGACGAAGACAAACGTATGAGGAAGCTGCAGACGATAGACCGGGAAAGGGCGGAGGAGTTGGGCCTGGACAGAAGGCAGATAGCCTCCAAAATCGTAGTACCAGACAAGGTCCGGAGCGGGGCGAGAGGCACACCGGTGGCGCCCCCTATCATTGACCTGTGTAGTCCACAGTCAGACCGGACGGTAGCGCCACCACCGGCGAGACGAGGAAACTCCAACAGGAAGTGGAGCCAGACCACTTCCAGTCACAACAAAGACAAGTCCGAACCAGAACAGACAGACAACTCCACACCCAAATTGCAAGCCACAGAGGTTGATACGGTACCAAGTAGCGCTAACCCGGACCAAAATACCAACATGATGATCCCGGAGGACGAGGAAGTCAGCTGGACGCGGCTGGACGGCGACGCTCTAGCCCCAAATGCAGAAGGCAAGTTCGACTGTTGGGTCTGTGATAAGACATTAGCGAACCGGACCTATTTGCATAAACACCTCAGTGTCCATGAAAATCTGTTTAAAGGGTACTTGTGCCCGATCCGGGGCTGCAAGAAGGCAGTATATGCCTCCAGGGGACAGGACTTAATGTCACACGTCCGGAACAACCATGGGGTGGAGATCGAACAGGGAGTAGCCAGGGTACTGATGACCACGGCCCGGGCACCGGCCCTGTACGCTCGTCCGGCAACAGAGGAGGAGGTGACTCTCTACCGCTCGGGGGAGAGAATGTGTCCTCGTCTCCGTGGGGGACCCGTCATGACCGCGTTGTTGGAGGGAGAAGACCCCCCAGCAAAGAAACAGAAGATGGAAGAGGACAAGACTCCTGAGGACGTGAGGGTAGTGGTGTCACGACTGTCCGATTCCACCATTCAGTCCCGGACAGCTACTTCCCCTAGGAGGTCGTCCCCCCGGAGAGCGCCGGTTCGTCCAGCCCCACGACCAGAGGCCTTGTTCGGCACCGATCTGCGCACGAGCACGGATAGAGATGGAGCGGAACAACACCCTACTACTCGGGACCGCAGAGGCCGAGACGGGACGAGTGGAAGCGGGTCATCGCGAGAAGGAAAGCCCAAAGTCCGCGAACGCTCCCCGTCTAGAAAAGACAGTAGTGACCAAATCCCGGCTAAATCTGAACCACGATCAAGAAAGAGGGAGCATGTGACATCCGACAAGGGCCGCCAGGCCAGTAAAGACGGGTCGTCCAGCAGCAAGGACGAGCGCCGCAAGTCGTCGTCATCCACCTCCCGTCCACGTGACGAGTCTTCGAGCCACCGGGACAGGTCTACCAAAGAGAAGCCCCGGCAAGAGAAGGAAAAGGAGGCTAAGCTACCTAAACCAATGCCCAACACCGGTGAGTTAGCCCAACAGACTAAAAGATCTTCGTCGCAGGACCGTCTAGACGGACGATCCTCGGGAACGGACGACCTACAAGTAGTCGAAGCGGCCAGCATACTGGCCCAGATGGATGTGGGAGCATCGTCCAAACATGGGCAGGAGGTCGATCAAGAGCTAGGGGGCGAACCGGAGTTCGAGTTAGGTGGGGACGAAGACTACGAGGAGGAGGAAGACGACGGCAAGAGCCTCTCAGAAGGGGAGGTTGACGAACCAAGGGAACAACAACAACAACCTCAGACGAAAGCAATACCGCAGGGCACCGTCACCTCAACTACTGTCAGCCAGTCGTTAGGACATGCGCCTACAGCCCCCAGGAAAGATGTGGCACCAACAACAGCTAAGACCACCCCCCTTCCTCTCCTACAGCCGTCTCCAGCTCACCAACCCATACTCCTGGGTCCACAGCATCTCTACACCCCCCCTGGGGGTCCGTCTGGGGCTCGTCCAGGCAGCGCTTGGGCGAGCTTCCCGGTGAACCTGGCCACACCGCACACTCAGCAAATGATGTTACAGCTTCTCAGCTCTATGGAGGGGAATCCGGAAGGGGTACAGACAAGGGTTGCCTCCACCGGATCAGGAGGAGCGGCGACAGAGTCTCCGGAAGAAGCCAGGAGGACAGCTTTACCACCCTGCTCCACCTTGAACACGCCAGTGTTCCAAACTCAGCTGGGTGCATTGGTCAGTAACTCCCCCGCTCCAGAGTGGTCCATCCCTCTGGACCTGACCCCAGGATCCAAGCGTAACCTGGAAAACCTGAAGACAGCAGGAGAAAGGGCGTCCGATCGAGAGGGTAAAGGTCAGATATCCCCTCATTCTGTCCCGACTCGTCCAGGAAACACGGAGGAACCCTCTGTCCCGAAAGCCAAGGTAGGGAATACCCGGAGGACAGTGACGGCACGAGGAGGGCCATTCGGGAGACGGACCCGAACACCTCTTCTTTCCGGGGATGTGTTTGACCCAAAAATGGAACTTCCGATCCCTGCCGAGATGTGGGTGCCGTCCACCGTCACCATGTCGGAGTGGCGTCAACAATGGGACATCGCCGACATGGAGGACGTGTGGACGGTCAAGTATCGGCGCTCCTTCGTGTGGAGAGGAGACGTGAGGGCTACCATCCCTAATCCAGAACTCTCTTTGGACTTACCTGACATAGCCTCCCACCCGATCCAATCCGTCCGGGAGAGGATGACCCGAACAGAAATCGAAGCAGGAACGGTGAGGTTCGTCCAGACCACTTGGAAGACGCACCGGAGGGAAGAAACCGAGGAAAGGGACTAGGACAACCAGTCGGCATTAAGAAGTGAAGCGCGGCAGCCTACCCGTTGTTGTTAAAAGAGTTGTAGTACCGTCGCGGATATTAGTGTTAAACTTGTAGAGTAGTTAAAAGACAAGTTGGATTTGATGTTAATTGAGTTTAGTAGACGATGGCTGTTGTTTAAAGGCTTGTTATATATCAGGGTTTTACATTTCACAATTTTGGGGTCCAAAATTTATTAAGGGGAGGGTATTGTTGTAATCGGGGATAGGGAGGTGGTGGACGAGCGATGTATTGGGGTACGTTCGTCCACCGCCTGGGGCGCTAGGGTCTTGCATTGTGAGCAAGGAGGGTCCATGGGGGGAGGGAGTATAAATAGGGGTGGGATTTCGGGGTAAGGGCAGTTGGAGCCCAGGCAGGGTACGAGATAGACCTCCCCAGATTGACTGCAAAGTATAATAAACGAGCCAAGATCGCCAACTCTACCTTTTTGCTTTGTGTCTACATTCTTCGGAGATAGACGTCGACCGGCCCTGCTGGGCAGATCCCCATCCAACTCGAGTAATTAACAGATACAGAAGTCCTAGGTGGTGCGATCCCCACACTAGGAGGATAGAACTTCTGCTAGGTCCCCAGTCCCAGAAATAATCATTAATTCCTCACATTTAAAACTGATAATTGGACGAAGCTGGACGAGAGAACGAACCAAGACGAACCGAGACGAACCTTGGACGAGGCTGGACGAACAAAACAACTAACTCACATCATGTTCTCTACAGGTTTATTTAACCGCTCTGCAGATAATACCGATGGCGACAACAATATATATAACCACTCGTGTGTATGTTTCCTAGTCACACTAAATATAGTTCCTGTACTCAACTGACCTGGAGAAAGGATCCTTATATGGATCTGCCCATATATAGACATATGGGAATGTTATATTCATGCCATGAATATAGTTACTAGTACCAGTTTAATTTGCATGACAGTTGTTACAACTTTTGTACTGGTCAATGTAAGCACCTGAATACCAATATAACCCCATATATGTGTATGTACCAATGTAGGCACCTGTATATCAATATAGCCCCTATATATGTGTATGTATAATCCCTAGGAATATATATCCTTACATAGGCAGTGTCAAGGATAACTATATATACAACCACCCCCATTGACTGTATATGTGTGTCACTAATGTATCCATACATGTGTATTCTATAACCATAGTTATAACCATACATAAACCCACATGTAAATGTTCACTCTCTAGGGAGTAAGTGTATTGAGGGCCAATCAGAGGCCAGGACACTGGTAGGAAGAATTAACCATAATCCTGCATGCACCCATATACAAGTGCATGCACTGGTATCAACGTTCATATAAGTGTACAGGAAGAAGGTATATATAGAGAACTCTAAATGAAGGCAGGACAGACACTACCCAGAGGAGACACAACGCGGAGGCTGACATGGACCATTGACCCACCACCACTACCCGCATCTCTATCGATGGAAGAAACTGGGACAAACTATTATCAGGAGCAGCTGAGCGTGACCACTTTCCATGGATAATGTGTGAGCTACAAGTGACACATCAATTATAAGGCCTGTATCCATCCCAGCCTGTCTGAACTTACCTAAGAGTTGTACACTGCCTTTGTAACTGCAATGGGATCTTTATTGTTACAAATAAACCAAGATCTTTACACACAAATTGGACTTATTTATCAAACGGAGTCACATTGGCTATTTAATACTCTGTATTTTAGTCAGTGTTGAACACGCGCGATATATATTATTAAATTAAATTCTTTATGTTCTCGAGCAAACACCCTAGTTCGAAACAACAAGACTGAAGGGAGAACCATGACAATACAAAAGAATTTATCGTTCATTACTTCAAGATTCATAGCCACTGAATTGTGGTAAGGATGGTAAAATTGCTGTGGTTATAGATTATGAGGATTGTAAATTTACGCCAGTGAGTTCTTTTCAATCCTTGTTTTCTGGGCCTTTGTTTGGCAGTAATATGTCAGTATTTAATCGTTCTTTCTCGTTGAAGTTTCAGTGCTGATGGATCTATTTTGAATCTATTTTGTATCGCAGCGCATTGGGTATGGAAAGGGATTGTTGTTATATTTGCGGTTAACCAAAAATAATAAATGATCGTTTGCAGATGTTACCAAGCGTTTACAATTACATACATAGAGCTGACGTCGAAATCGGAATTAAATCAACAGACAACTGATACCTGTATTTATCACTTCAAAACCTTTAGAACAGTCTGGATGTTTGATCCCGGAAAGATAAATTATATATCTTTTATTTGAAAGAAATGTCAGTGATCACATAGGCTACATCCACATGGGATTCAATTTCAAGAATCAACTTTTCACCTTCAGCCGATCTTTGATGAGGCTAAACTTAACCTTCACACCTACACATAGATCAAGCCTGGGCCCGCCCAAGTCACACCTGAAATAGCCTCATCGCAGGCAGAGTACCATGGATGCGTTACCATTGATACCTGCATACGAATGGAGTCTCAATGCATCACACTTCTGCACCTTATTGTATGAACAATGCATCGAGTTTTTATGGTATATGGCCATGCACCAAGGACGGTAGCGGTGAAAGTTGGACCTCTGGGTCCCTTCAGGCCAAAAAATAAATAGGTGTGTTTCCGATTTACCACCCCCCCCCCCACCCCCCCTACCTAGAAAAACCTTCCCCTACCTAAAGAGAATTTTGACCATACCTGATTTTTTTTTACCATAACTTAGTTTGTTTTGACAAAAAAAAGCTAACAAAAAAGCACAGGGGTTTCTAACCCGAAACTGTCAAAAAGCGCATTTTTCATGTTTAAAACAACTATTGTTATAAAATAGCCAACCTGGGAGGTGGTTTCCTAAAAAAAACTTAGCCCCACCCCCACCCCCACCCCACCCCACCCTACCTAGTTTTCAGCCAGATGAATCGGAAACACACCTATTATTCTTTTTTTTGCCTCATGTATCTGTCCTGCAAGACCGTACCATCATGAGGTTCACACCTGTGCGGTTGACCAAGCGGTCTCTTTGATAAAGAACATAATGGTTGTAATGTCTGGGTCCGTGAAAGTAATCTAGCCGCTCCACCACCTCGCGGGTTTATTTGCACCTGGGCCGAAATTAAGGGGTCTAAGGGTAAAGGGTCAGGGATCAAAAAGGTAATTCTAACTCTGGAATGGGATGGGTTGGGGACGCCTAGTCGCCATACTAAACTGTTGTGGTCCGAAGATAACAGTTTAGAATAATCATTCTCAATATACCTTTGTGCAGAATGCAGTTCATAGCGTGAGAGGCCATTTATTTTTAACCATGATTGTTTCTATAATTTCCTTTGCTCTTTACATTCTGGCATGTTTGATGCACGTGTGCATGTTACCGGCCAGAAGTAGCGGCGAGAGGTGGGAGCAGTTGGTAACTTGGCGTGAAAAGGAAGGGAAAGGGAATGATAGTTTGTGTCGTCGACAGTGGACCAAACTTAGTTTTCCACTCTAGGTCCAAACCCTCAGATCAGATAAGAATGGTATTTCACTGATTGGACCCCTACTTCTATAATTGCACTTTGCAGTTTGAGGCGACAGGCTTTCCCTTCGTTTGAAGGGACTCTCTCAACTTTGGGCCTAGACCGTTTCTACCGAATGATTATTATTCAGAAAATCGTGTTGCATATACTATGATAATGAATTGAGCTATACAGGAAAGCTCAACAAAATAAAAAATAAATTAAAGAAAACATTTCAGACGACTGATAACCTTCAACCAATGAGTGAGGCACCTTGGTGCCAACAGGATAGACTCGACAAGATCAGAAGTAATTTCTATGGTACTACCTCAGAACTACAGTTCCCTTTTCATGAGTTATCCAAACATCCCCACATTACATCCTAAATAGCATGTTATCAACATTAAGATCAAAGCTGTATCTATTTCAAGTATCTGTGTTTTGCAACTCAAAATATCAAGACATGTCTGAGTTGATAAGAGCATGAAGCGGGCCTTTGTGGCCAATGTTGCTCTTTCGTACTTTTTATCCCTCTTCACTTATTGGGTGGCCCTTTATAATCATATATCAGTAAACATTACATATTGTGATTTTAAATCTACTTCTTGATGTCCAGCATCAGGAGTGGCTTGTGTCAATCTTCCCTGTGGCTTAAAAAGTAACATGAATTCTCACAAGAGACTGTCCAGTGTATAGTTGAATCATCACGCCTCCAATGTTAAACCATTCCATCTCGAGATTCTCGTGAGTTGGATTTTGTTCGTCTTTATTTCAGTTTTAGACTAGCCCTCGTCGCCAAGACAGTGTTGATTGTAGGGCCCTATTGCAGGTCTACTCGGATCCCTATTCACCCAGTGACTGATAGTCTTAATTCCTAGTGACCCTAACATGGTAGTGAGTGACCATACCACGACAAAACAAAACAAAATAAAAAAAACTTACGCAAGCCTATTGCAGTTTCGGTGTGTGTAATTACTGTATAATCTGATATTATTTGAAACATTGAAATATCCAACAGTATCCCCAAAAGCCAACAATCATGAATAGTATAAAACTTTCTGAAGTTGGCACTCTGGCCCTACTACACCGGCCAGAATACACATTCAGTAATTTAAGTCAGATGAAAAGAGAATACTATGCACAATATGACCCTAGAGGTTCCGATTACATAAAATACATTTACCATTCGTCTGTGATATATGGAAGATGTGGCGAAGTCAGAATCACTCCATAAATTAGCCAAAAAATTGCCCTCTGCTGTGATGTAAGCCCTACAATCCACAGGCGCTAAAGAAGCAATCGTAAAAGCAAAATAGACCAGGGCGCTTACTACTCTAAGTAGGATTTACTTTAGCCTTGGATCTGCAGATCTCATCAGTCTGGTGTCTGCCCACGTCTGTTTATCTGCTTCTCACATAGCTCTCAATTAGCACCCCGAGTCCTTGAGTAATCTACCAGCTCACCTAGGCATGCGCATTACTATTTTACATGCAATACACCTTACACACGCTGAGCTATGCACATGTACATCATGGTAAGCATGTTTACATGAACTCACCAAATACCGGAGGTCAACTATACATGTTTTCTGGGCAATATTCTACCATGGTCTTGTGCATATTATATTTAAATCATATTGTATAATCGATAATGGCAAGACGCCTATTTAAGTCTAAACCTTTCCTATATAAGCACAACGGCGACCACGCCTTCGATAGTAATTGTTACGTTTCATTCGATTAGATCTTTTTCCAAAGCCAGTTTATTAGGGGAACTCAGCATTAACTACCAATGTCACTTAAGCTTGGGATAATTGCTATTGAGCCACATCTCTCTGCCCCTTTTCATTTGCCATTTGTTCCATAGACCTGAGATAGATGCCGTCCCATTAACTGCTTATATCTGATTTCAGATCCAACGACCAGATTCAGGGTCATCAAAGGATAGTTGCTCCCACTGGAGGGAAGAGTCACTCTCTTGTATTTCCATTGTTTCCTTCACCTCCTGATCCTAAACACTTCATCAGCGTCTTGACACGCGTACTAACACTGGACAAGGGGATCTTATTCTCACAGCTTCGTGGACGCGTTCGGAGCTATCCTGCAATCGACATTGCCTACATGTATTGGGTATTTAAAGGTTTTAGAACATCGATGACTGTTTGGACATGGCGATTACCTATGTCCAATGGTACGACTGGTCACTGGTTCGGACATGCCGCACATAGAAATCATTAGCTGGGCGTGAAGATTGTTCAAAAATAGGAAAAGCCTTTGTCATACCTGTATTAGACTGTGGCGACGTGAACTTTCAAATCTCTCCGTCATTGTAACATGATACTTTGCGATTGGACAAAGACCAAGTATTAACAGTGTCACATTTCCAAGCGAATGCACTGTGAGGGCTATTTAGCGAGCTATTTTTACGTCGCAGGTAAATGAGTACATGAATGCACCATCCATTCCCCTTCGCTTCTGTGTACAATCGCAGGGTCAGCTACTACACACCAAATATGTTTACTCTCGAACAGTAATGGCACCAAGATAAACATGGCTGTGTTGATGGACTTGAGGCTGAGAGACGGGAACAGGGTGTTGTATGGTTTTCTGTTTTCAACTGTCAATCCCGAGATGTATGTTTCTGGGAGGAAATCTGGATAGAATTTATCCAAGCATTCCTGTTGGATCTGCCGAGGAGATGTTTAGCACCCAATGTCAAAGATGGGATCTCCGAATGTATTTGTACAGATCTTTTACCCCGTATTTAAGGACATGTATGTGCATGCCTGGCATGGCTATGTCTTGGAATGAAGATGTAGATATTCATTCCAAGACATAGGTAGTCATAGACATGTCAGGTTTATATGCTATACATGTATACATGTATGTTTTCTTTCTGCCTTCGATGAGAACGGTTTCTGCAGTGCCTTCCATTCCCTGTAACTTTCTATTTATTTCTCAGGAGACGCCCATCAGGTTGCGTTTTTGGCAGTCTGACCCGTACGTCTGCAACAAATGATTCTGCATTCCAGCATTATAATCATTTGTCATCTTCATGATCATGAATATATATACATTTAACACGATCCCATCTTTACTATAATATTTCCATGAATATCTCATGTAGTAGTTGTACACAATCAATGAACAGAACTTGGCGTTCAAAATCATTCTAAGTGTGGTACTGCTATAGATGTAATCGTGGTGAAATGATTTAATCAATACAAGAAATCAACCTTAAACAATTCATGACTCATTATAGTATTTTTTTTATTTAAAAAAAGACAACCTCACAGTTTTAACATACATTATTCATTATAAACAGTGGTACGTGATAAACAACGCCAAACGATGGGTGCGTGATGTTTCCCCCAATCCATGAGAAACATTGACATGAATGAATCATCATCGATTATATAATATTCGGAATACTTTGTACAGCATCATGTTTGTGAGGCAGAAAACTGCAGTAATGACTTAAATTTCAAGAGATTTTAGCCTTCTAGACAATCTTACCCATACTCTAGAAATGTGAATACAGTCTAGGCTCACAAGATAAGAATGGCTTGTCAGTTATGGCGCTAATGGCTTTCCTGGCTCTGGGGTATGCGTCCTAATGGGATTATAATAGCATTTTGAGGTCAGGAGTGACAGGCATTCCCTCAGTTTAAAGGGACTTTCTCAACTCTGAGCTTACACTGAATACACATGCGAAGCATTGTGACGAAATTACATTATCCTCTCAAGCCAAATGGGCCAAAAGATATGCATCCCATTTGTGAGATACGCCTATTATAAATCATAAGTAGCCTACACCGGCAACCAAATCATTCGGTTAAGTGTGTAAGTTTACAATATTTGGGAAAATCCTGGTAATATATATGACTGAAAGGAGGGAAAAATGCCTTTGTCCACATAGTTTGGCAGGCGCTAGTCGGTGATAGTTTTGCAACATGTTTCGCTCCTCCCTCAAGTCAAACAGATGGTTTTGTGCTCGCACGACGGGAAAAGCCAGCGTTTGTCGATCTTCGGTCCAGTGGTCAGGGATAGCGTGCTACCACGGTTGGATGAGCCTACTGGGCATTCGGGCAGGCACGAGCCTGATTTGTTTTACACAAACTAAAAAGAAATGTTTCAGTGGGAAACAAGCTTTAAAAATGGAGCCAGGGGGAGTGAAAGTGGGCGTTTCTGCTTCGCTGGGCCGGTCTTTATTTACTGACAAAAAATCAGTCATTGTATCCATCAGACCCAATATGTGGTACCCAACGTGATATCATTTGATTAGCGTATAGGGGTAAGTTCAAGGGTTGCAAAAAGAAAAGGGTAAAATGGGCTTGTGGGGCTGAAAGGGACAAAAAATTACAATTACATTTGGGTCATTTAAGGACTACAGCAACAAGGGATGAAGGATAAAGATAAGGGTATTGGAGGGGACCTTGAACTATATTGTCTCTGTAACCGAAACCCTTTGTTGAGAATCAAATTTCTTCCAACATCTACTGAGGGAGCATATGAGTATGTAAATATGTACTTTAGACCCAATATCCGCGGCAAAACTTAATACCACACACCCTCAGGCTTGGGGGTATATAGCATTGCCTGTCTGCGCGCGCACCATATTGCCCGAATGTCATGACCTTTGCTGCAACTTCCGGAACGCATCCTTCAGAAGTGTCGGTCATTTTTAGCCAGAGGAGAGCGCCAATGCGAAGCATGCAAACGCCCTATTGTTATCAGGTTACTTATCTGGATATAGTAGAATAAAGAGGTTATTATTTGCCCTTCCTAACGGGTAAGTTGGATGGAAGCATAGTATTATCTTACTCTAAGATCAGTTTCTGGAGAACAACTCCCTGTCCTTAGGGTGTTTCGTCAACTATGGTGCATGGTCCTTGTAAAGCATATTTTCCTCGCGATGATAATCATAAGTTAGGCCTATGATATGTTCGGTATATTGGCCATATTAATTAAAATGATATTGCATATGTATGGACGTGCAATAACTAATCCCCCCACTTGCATATCTGGGTCAGATTTTCAGAAAAATGTACAATTGGCAGCTCTTCGCATTTAGTAAATTCTGCTAACTTAGGCTGCAATTTGGTCAATACTAGGCAAATTCGAGTATATTCGGCATTGCATTGATTATAGCAATCTGTTTGGTTAGGTTGAACTGTATTTTGAACTTTATTTTTGTCTGAAATTGGGGTTGTTTGTGAAGATTGGCGAAGTTGAATTGTACATTTTCTGAAAATCTGACCCATCTACGGTACTCGTTCATATCGGAAAGGATACAGTATTAGCTGTACATGTGAGAAACTTGTCCATTGGTTTCGTACTGTTTTGCTACTTCCAAGAATGATACAAGAGAGAATTGTATTTCTTTTTAACATTATATGCATTGTCTCAACTCAGTATGAACCAAGGGTATTAGATAATGCCTTTGGCAATCGTTCCAATATACAAGGCGAGATCATAAATAATTTTGTTTTGGTACGCCAAGATGGAGACTCGCTGTTTGAATTTAACAGGGGCGATTTATATTCACATTTACTAGATTGTATATAGAAGGAAAACGGATGCTCCGATCAAACACAAAAGTTGATTTACACTTTACTACATTAACATGTATGCACACACTTGTCAAGTCGGGGAACTGACCGCCAGATCCCCGAGGGAGAACCTGCCTGGGGCCAGGGGTGTTGAAATGTGCGGTAGCCAGTTCCATGTCTCTCTTCTACATCTTATAAAGGTAGCCAGTGGATTGATAGTTAGTTTGGATTATTATGACACCCACATGTCGGGAAAATGTCTCTAGACACCGACAATGAAGTAACATTATTGGGCGATGGTTTATTGCCATAAGTACCATGTGTAACATGTCAGTTACACGTTGCCATGTCGTCTCTGGGTGGGTTCTCAACTCAGGAGACATATTGCACCCGTACAGACATGACAAATCCTTCGCAGTTTATGTTCTGCTTCCCCGTGACCCTCGTAAGATCAGCTTATACAAGTCCAATGCTCTCAACATGGCCAAAGCCACAAATAAACACAGTAATTCACTGCTTGGACACTTGTGGGTCTGTATTTTGTTAGGAGGTAACATTTGAGTAAACATTCCATCCTGCATAAGAAGCGTTTACCCAATGAAAGTGTCGCTCTCTTGGCCATCTGTAGGGCTGCAGGATTTCCATTCGCCCAGGATCTTCATAGATTGCTAAATGCCGAAGAAACTTTGGCTATTCTAACAGTAACACTCTTGCTTATCAAAGGATGTATTCCTTTTTAGACGGAGTGGCATGTTTTTATTAGGCCTCACCCAAACAAGAAGGTCTAAAGCTCATATAAACACATTGAGTGTTTCCCCATGCTTTTTCACACCATTTAGCCTATTGGCCCACCCGCATCTGTGATGTAAAACAATGACATTGAATTCAGACACAAAAAGAGAACGTTTTATAGTTTGTGTAGCCTGTCTCAAGTGGCTGTACTAGTGTAGGCGAGGTTTGTTATAGAATAATTCATGCCCAATCACGTGCTAAAAACAGAGTTCGTAAATCTAGCACCCTACTTGAATCATCAGACCAATTCATCAAATTTTAAGTTAGAGGCATCGCTGGGCACGAGGGAATGTCTGGGAAGTTTTAGAGCAACGTTATCTTATAAGTAAGCTATTAAAGAATTTTACGCTATCTTTCCATGTTGATAAGTACATCCGTGGACATGCTCTCCAGATATCCCAATACAACATGTCTTTCTTCTTCCTCCTTATCACTTGGGATAAAGTATAGGGTATACCTTATTTTATTATTATCCCAGAACTTGTTGAAATAAGTTAAGAGCAATGTTAAGAGCAAATTTCTGTTTATCCTTACTTCGGAGCTATTATTATACACTATGAGTATTTTATATTAAATTGAGTAAAGTAGAAACAACTCAAATGCGGACAAACCTTGGAGTGCATTTTAAAATGCGTTTCGCCGTGTCTTCAGAGGTCTTTTCATACTAAATCTGTATTCCCAGCTAAATCAAACAACACTATTTTTCTCGATTTTTTTCTTTTATATATCCCCAGTGCTTCCTGTAGATTGGAAGATTCGATTAAAGAAAATGAAGAATTGATTATTCCTTGAGTTTTAATATTTCCATGATTTCATGGACTTTTCTCGAATCATTTTATTATTTAGCCATTACTATTCTAACAATTTTATTGGGGATACCCAAAGTTGAAGATGATAGAGCCAATCGAAAAAGAGGGGATGCCAATATTTGGGGGGATATTGAGATATTACACGTGACCAAGAAGAACAGGCCCAAATCCTTTCCAAATCTTAGTGACCTTTGGATGGGTCTGGAATTCGTGGAATACTTTTACGGAAATGCTTAAAATATAGCGTTTACATTTGTATTCATGTCTATAGCCTTTATAATAGTACATGCAGCAATATCTAGTTTGTTTAGAATGGTTGTCATCGTGCAGTCTCACTGGTCTATACATGGAAATACTGCTTTAAGTAGATGGTATGTACCAATTGCCAATGTAATTTAGATGTCTTAAGGGAAATAAATTTATACTTGTATATGGCCGTTTCGTAGTCATTGCCCTCTTTGTGAAACATGATACTCCATTAACCCCCAAATGGTTGGGAAAATAACATTAAGTATAGAGGGAGTTTCGCCCAATCTTTATTGTCCAGCAATGGTAGGTCGGTTGTCAGGAATGTCAACATTTGAGGACCTTAGCTCTCCAGTCAATAATAACGAAAAAGATTTGTCTTTCTGTCCTTGAGAGTCCCTCCATGAACTATGGGGGAATAAACACAGCGAATAAATATGGATTTTGGATAAAGGGCCACATTTTTCCTCCCCATTTCGCAGAAGGGTTTCGAGAAATCCTTCCCTGAAGGAATCCCTGGTATTTCCCCATCTTGTAAAATTTTCAAAAACAAGACTGGTTCCTCGGTTTACTTAGACGAAAATATTGATACATAAAAGAAAAGCTCAACAAAGTGATTATATTTTCAAGTTTTGTCAGTCAGTGTAATTTATTTTCTTTGTACATTTTATACATTTTTCATTATTCACAATGTAATTTTACATTATTCACACGCCTTTGTACAATACTATTATGTTTAAGTACATTCGACTAAGTCTTAAAAACCACACGGACTTATGTCTTTAAATTAGATTCTGCAATTCTTTTAAATGCTTTGAGCAATGAACCGACAATGTTCTAGTACCAGCTTGATGTTTATGTATTTTGAAGTTATTCTTTTATTAATGAAGCTTTACATATAGTTCTAAAGTGTCAATACGGATCAAATCAGCAGGGTTCTTTTTTTGATATGCACCGTTTGTAACCTTGCAACAAAGTGACAGTTTTTAATGTCCTTACAATAACAATTCATCATAATATATCATCTATCTTGTTTGATTCTTGTAATTAACTCAACAGTTTTGCATCACACTTCAGTCAGCATTTTAAGTCTAACTACCAAACTGGATAAAATAATTTCAGTACTTTACATGCAGTATAAATGTTATCTCTTTGAGAGCGCAGATTCTTTGTACAAAAGATTTATCATAAATATACGTAAGTTGCATAGTCTTTTACACCTTTATGCTTAGGCATTTCGGTGTCCAGCACCATTTTTTCAGGAGATTTCTTTGAGTAAATTTCCATGTATAATTCACAGCAGTCTTTGGCATTAGTGGCAACACTATACGTTTGGGAACACAACAGATTTTGATATTCTATTCTCGATTTCCTATAGTCACACCATGACGGCCGGTTGACTGCCTTCAAAATAAAGGTCCGTGGGATCGACAATGTAACTCCCGGACGTTGAACTAGCACCGTCATCGTCCTCAGGTAAAGTGTCCCAGTTTTTGAAAGAGTTATTGTTCGTTCTCCAATTGTTATCTGGGTGATAACTATGACCCGGATGTTGCGGGTAGTTACTACGGCCCCCACTTGGTGGCGGCAGTGGATTTGAGTCTCTGGCACTACTTTTCCTCGGCGGAGGAAGAGGCTTTTGGGGCGTTGACGCCCTGGAAGGAGGGCGCAAATTGTCTGCATTTCTAGGATCCAAACACATGGGGTTGCTGCTATTACTATTGTTTAGTTTATTGTTGCTGTGGATGTGACCTTTGGAGGGGTATTGCCTCTGTGCCACTCCCGGGTGCGGGGGTGGTTGTTGTTGCTGAGAGTACTGCTTGTTGTTGCTAGGTTGTTGCCACTTGTGAAGACGTTTCAATGTATCCACGTGCGCGCTACTGAGCGGAACGTTGCCCTGGTGTGGGGGCTTCCCGCTTGAGGTCGTGCAGAATGGTGCACCTGGAAATAATGAACAGAATCAAAAGATTAGAAGATGGTTTCGATAAAATTCAAAGTTTAATTCCCCCCATCAATTTAGAGTCACTTTAGTTTAAGGCTCTAGCGCTTATTGTCAAAGACTTGGACCCCGAATGAATATGCCTAAACTCTCTCACATTCAAACATAAATCTTTGTAAAAATAGCTAAAAATAATAATCGAGCCGAATTGTTAAGAGCACCACACCGTTTGATAACAATTACTGGCTGGTACATTTCCAAATTCAGATTCCAAATATCTACCAGGGAGTTATATCTCCATCAAGCCTCTAATGGCTATGAATTCAAATGTCAGGAGTAAGATAATACATGGAAATATCTATGCAAATACTCCAGAGCAGTGAAAGTCACCAATTGGTGCAATTAGTAATAGTAAACATAGGTGAAGTGGCAGTACACAGTACACACCTGGATTGCCTGGCTCTCCTTCCTCACTGGGACCTCGTCCACTGTCAGTGTTGGAGATGTCACCGGAATATGCACTGTCTGTGTCATGGTCTTCTCCTCCTCCACCTCCACCTCCAGATTTCTCCAACATGTATTGAGTCTGTAAGATACAACAATAAGAGGCACGTTAGTAATGTACGTAAAGTTAATACTATAATGACGTTTTTTCTCTTAGCTCTGTGTAAAACTATAAACGCGCAAACATGTATAATTGTAAAAACAGACACCAACGTTTAATTACCTCAAAATTGGTCAACATGTATTACTCATAAATACTTTGTTAATATCAAAGCCAATCGTTAATATGAAGCTCGGTACAAAATGTTATAGACACTTCAATTGACTGAATACGAAACAATGCCCGATATACAAATCCCGTTTGACCGTATAGCATTTGACACAATGCTGACAATAGTTTGAATAGAAGAACAGCGGTAATTATTAATCCCAAACTACGAATAGGGGCCAATTTTCTTAGTATCCTAACCAGCTTGTCACTTAGCACCCACGTGAGTGACAACAATGAGATAATTGAGTGTTCAATTGTTTTGCGTATAATTAGGTGCAATTTGACATCCACCATGACATTTCTTTTTTCCAGCCATCTCCCTCCCTAACCATGTCCATTCATTGTCCTGGCAAACAATGGGGGCGGGTCATTCGCAGTTACATATCGCAATCACAAGGGCGCTCCAAATCATGGAATAGTTTGCACCTCGACCCGACTGTCTTATGAGCCCCATTATAACAGTTGATTACCGACCCGCTATTGTGTGTTGTGCCCAAACTGTGTGTACATCCCCTTGACACCTATTGCTTTCCGCTGTTTCTTACACCAGTTTGGTTCCTAATTAATGGTGTTGTGTTAATGAGCATCTTCATGCCACTCACCCACGTGTGTGTATGTTAATTGCGCCCGCATCTCATTAATTTTATGTTGGGCACATGGCCGCAGCTGATGTCCATGCGGCCGATGTCAAACTTGTCTGAGTCTTTTCTGATTAACCCAATGATGGTGTCAGATTTAATGGCAGACTGTTATTAATAAAAAGCATTTTTTGTTAATTATGCTCATTTCGGAAATGCATCTGGTATACATCTCATACCGCCAAGGCAGATTATAGTATCACAATATTCTCCATCACAATATGACCCAAAACTTGAACTCTAGTTTTAAATGAACTTTCGCCTTACATGCTTAAGATTCGTGATTTATTTGATCTTTGGTCTCATGCTTTAAAATAGCCCCTAAGAGGTGTAATCCAGGCACAAAATGCTTACCCCGGAGTGTGTATTATCAATTTATCTTAATGACCAAGTCGTATTGGGTTTCATCCAAAACCCCACCACAACGTATAATTTGCTTTATTTTGGCTAGGTTTTTAGTCTTTAGTTACCCAAGACCTTGTCATTCTATATGTTATAATGGGTTTACTTGACGTTTAAGTCACAATGGGTCAGAGCAGCTGGACGATGGCTATATTGTAATCAATATACCGATTTCAGCTTCATTGATTCTAACAGAGCATGTGATATTGTGCAATACAATGGGCGAGCATGAAGTCGCAGTGGTGTCCACCAAAGATCTACCCAAGCATATGATGCCATTTTCCCTCCGCGGACAGGGTCAACTGAAAATGCCAAAATCCATAGCTTAAACACTGGCCGGGAGGACTCTTGTGGGGTGCACGCCATTCCATGGTAAATGTGTTTTTAATAATGGAAAAACCCGCCGGAGAAGCAGGGAAGACTTGTGAATAATTGATATGGAAACTTAGCCATGGGTTGTATGCAGGGGTCACCACATGCAACTCGCCAGGATGGCGATGGCCTGTCACTTCTTTTAAGGTTCTTGGCGTCTTGATATAAATAGTCATGATTTATTGATCATTCCATACAGAGCATCAGACGGAACCAGTGACACTTGTTGTTCATATCCATCCAAGGAATTATAAGTTTAATCTGCATGCTTCATATAACCAGCAGCATTCTGGACAGACCCTTTTGGGTATATTTTGATTAATATCCAGACATGTATACTTGGTTCATACTAGAGACCCATTATTATACACAATGAAGTATAGGCATACATATATGTCAATATAAATCCATGCAGAAGTGACTCTAATGTAGATGATCGGAATTTGAGCAGATATTTCACCCCAAACCCTTTAATTCAGGGTAGATTTATTTCGGCATAAATCACCGATGTATAGTACAACTTCCCATTATACAACCCCAGGGCACCTTGAAGAACTCTTGCTTCAAGCCCGACATTATTTCTTGTCATGCAACTTAATTTCTAGAGGATTATGTGTGTTTCTTATCTATTAAATGTTGTTCCTACCTGAAGACCTCCAGGTATAATTCCCCATGGTTTTTGTTGAGGGGGAAGGGATATCAAACCCCCTGATCCCTTTTTACTAAGCCCACCTAATGTACCATTGGTTTGATGGTGGGGGTATTGTGGAGGAGACAATCCTTGAACTATAAGATACGGACCAGGAATCTTCGCCGTAGTGTACTCCAATCTTTGAGGGATCTGTATGTTGGGTTTGGTCTGAAAACACATAGAAATAAAAAACGGGCCCTATAGTGATAATGTTTGGTATTGCAGTAACTAGTTGGTGGCATGCGATGGGCAGTGGTTTTAAGGTTGGTCTTAGCTTTCAGGGTATGTGTGTCCAGACTGTTGAAGAAAGGGTGCATTATATGAGAGGAAAGGGGAAGGAAGGACATGTGATCTTGGGGCCCTGAGAGTGGCCATGGGTCAGGAAATGTTGGCTTCATCTAATGGGAGGTTCACAAGTCATGGTATAGGTTTTGGTCGGGGAATATTTGACAAGTATTGTCATGGTAAAATGTCTTGTTGAACAATGGTGACTACTCAGTGAATAGGCAGAACACCCATATATTTATGTTGGGGATATATTTACAATAGAACCTGTATGTTCTCATGGACGACTTGCATGGTAGTGTTGGTATATGTCTACTTTATGTATATGTTTCGGTGCTGGACATAATCCACTAAACAACATTTATCTGAACTGTTTAGTACCACATCACCGACCAACATAATAAATGTGCCCTTGATTTTGATTTAACACCGGCCCATAGATTTAAATCGAATTTTTCATGTTTTTTTTCGTTCGGCCAGAGGAAAATGTATGTGTTTTGCTGGCTAATTTACAACCAGCTTAAAATAGCTTCACGCTCTAATGAAATTGACTCAAAGTCGATTCAAAAGCAAGTATAGATAGAATTACGCTGTCCTGAAGCCCACCTACAACGAGTGTTACCCATCCGCAATGGAGTGAAATCGGATGAGGTTTAATCGATTTTTCTTACATGGAATAAACAATGAAGAAATCGAAGTGGGATGATGAATTATCACCGTAATGTATAGCTAGAGATAGTTTATCATAACCTGTGACAGGTTGCACTCACCTTTTCCCACTGTTACTCATACCTAGCACATTATCAGATCAATATTGGGTGTCAATTTTTGACAATGAATGATAGATTGACAGCTTTTATTGTATATGCATTTCAAATGCATAGTAAATGATCAGTGGGATAGTACAAACATCCATGCGAGACTTCATCGGCATTATATGGTATACCAAGCTATCAAGAATGAGGGTTTTTATAACTAGTATCCCTAACCTTAGAGTAATATCAGCCCTAACTAAAAGTAAATATAAAGACCTGATATGTGAAAGAAAATCAAACTTCTGGAAGCAAGCATAGTGCCACATGAATTCTATCTGAAAACCAGGGATAAAATATCCTTTGGTTTTGATATTTTCTTGGGAATAATATGGCTCTTATTATTGAATGGGTTATTATGAAAATTGGTATTGAAGTATTGAGTATTATGTTACATGATGGGCCATGAACTGAGGTGTATAAAGATAGGTGTCAACCACCCGTGTCAGGACATACGGTCCAGTTAGCTTACAAGTTCAATTTTCAGACCCATCAGTTTTCAGGCGCATAGATTCATTTTCAGCCATTAGTTAGAGTCTATGGGGCCTGACATGAATGGGAGTGAGTTTGCCAGATCCTGGAGAGACCAGATACTAAATCTTGTTGCCATCTTCATCAAGTGTGCCCCTTATCTTGGCTCCATGACTAGCATATCAGCCAGATACTGATAGCGCGGTCATTAATAACCATGACAGCTCCTCCCAATGTCCAGCTGTGACCGACCAGTGACCACTGTCCAGTGTCTCGCCAATGCCAGTGGAATCATAAATGTATTGGCAGTGGCAGAGCCATCCCGATCACATCACTCGTTTTTGGAAGCAGTGCAGCCATATCAGGCATTGTTCGGTGGATTCGGTTTGGTTGGGGGATCGCTCTAGATTCTTATTTACACAAGTAAAGCTTGCACTAAAGAACTTGCAATAATACTTTCTATTTCTAAATACACAACGCCTGCAAGATCAGTTTTTATAGACCCATTACTACCCACCCAGCACTCCCGCCCCTTTCGAAATGGCCCCCTGATTAGACAACCTAGCAGTGGTCATCAAGAGCGATGGATCTCATCTGGACCACTATAAAGGCTTATACCCCATAAGCTTTCAAGTCTAACATTGACCACTGTAAGTCTTAGCATCAAGTGGACAGGGCACTTCACTTGTGTTATCTGGCAAGTAACCTGAAATTATGTTTGGCAATCTCCCGATGCCTCAGCAATGCCCCTCTTGACCTGGCATCAGAACGTGTCTAAGTTGATAGGTAAAACATACCACAAATGCCCAGTACAATCCTGCTATGCCTGGGAATTGGAACATGCATTCAATTCGTTTACTTCGCTACTGGGGTGCTTCTCAAATGGGATTGCCTGCCATATGTTTACCTAAGTTAAATGAAGCCTTAATTGCACTAATGAATAATTCAATGGACTGTGAACCGTAGGATACAGGCGTTGTAAATCGAACTGCATCATCACCTCTGGTGTGAATCGCATATCAAAATATGTGATGTGTGTATTGAAATGAATAACAGAATGATTTCTAAATATTGATAAAAGGTCATCGGTGATGCATTGGAGTTTAGTTATCGACGCATCTCGCTTGATTAGGGGTCCGCATGTTGCCCGTATGGCGACAGAATGCTGGTATCTCCTCCCATCACTCAAGTTCTGGCAGTGGGAGTGGACACTGCTGCTGGTCGACATGGACGCTACTGGACACCTGTCGATAATGACCACAGCCATTTTACCACACACAGAAACACACCTTCCGTAGCGTGGAGTCTGGCTTGCGTGTGTATGTCCAGAAATACTGCAGTTTTTGTGCTCTAATTTGCTGGACTCCACAGAAAGACTACTGTCATATTAGTTTTGCTAATTTTGCCAATGCATGCAGGGTCGAGATTTTAAATTGTTCAAGTCACAAAGCGGATTGGCCACTGAATTTATCACAAAATAGTACTATTCTATTATTGTACTTGTACCCTAAAAAAGGCTCTCCCCTCCCTCCTTCGTGCGTCTTTCCCTGATAAATAATTAACCCACACAAGTGGAAAGATTCCCTAAGGAGTGTCTAATGAAGGGTGAGATTAATCACGTCCATTTAAATCTGGGTGGCATTTCGAGAACTAAAGTATCAGGTAACATATTTTCATTTTGCCATTTGTGTCAACCACTAGTTGAGTCCAAATATACGGAACAACGATTGCAATGCATACATAACGTCCACTTCGCATTCAGATTGTGTAACAGGGCCCATTGAGACTATACTCGAAACGGTGGGCTGTGCCTAGGTAAATTATGACAATTTATAACTGTACATGTCACGTTCGAATGTGAATGAGAACGCCAATTATACTGCATTTTATTTGCTGTAAAAGAGACTACTTTTATATCTCATTCAATCGCCATTATAATCGTATTCTTGGTCTGAATAATGAATACAGCCCATCCATCTATGGTTATTATACACTTCTTGGCACTGACTCCATTAGCAACCTATTTAAATTATGGACCCTTTTTTCCAAATTCAATTGGTTGGGTCCTTTTTATTGCAGTTCTATTCTAATCAGCCATTCATAACAGGTAAGTAGGCGAAAAAGGGGCATTTTTGTTGAGAGTTGTTTAGTGAGAAAGAGAGGCAGTACCGTATATAGAGTCAATGCACACACCCTGGTGTGTACAGCACGATTGCCTCCGGACATTGTGGGGGCTTTTTACACACCAAGACCCTCCGAGGGGATCATAACCCAGCGCTAAAGATTCTATTGTTCTACTTGAACCAAGCCCCAGGCTTGATACTTAATACCATTATGTCTAATTCATACTCACCATACGTATGAATATATATATATGTATGTAATACATGTATCTACTTTTAATATTGTTCGTGAGTAAATTATGCACACATTAAAAAGACATCATTTCGTGTCAAGACTCAAGGTTTGCCGGTCTGTTTATTGCTGTATAAACGAAACAAACCCAGAGATAACTATTGACATTATGGTCATGATTTGGCAGGAGGTTTATTTAGGATAGGAAATTAGACCATAACCACGAGCTGAGACTTAAGTATCTAGTCAAATAGTGTTTAATCGAGGGTGGAGAGATAGAGACTTAATGTTTATGATATATACTTGGGTGATGGATGGTCAGTATCCAGCTTCAAGGGCCCTTGACATTGGGTTCTTGCCCCAAGAGTGGACGCACTGCCCCCGACCATTATCTTTGGTGTCTTCTCCGGGAGGCTACTGGAGGAGGCTACTGGAGATAACACCCTGGACACAAGAAGGCATGTCTGAAGGGCCATATGCAATACACCTCCAGGGTCAAAAGATCATGCTCTACTCTGGTTGAGATTTAGGGGGTCTGGCTTGATAAAGTAGTTACTAACTTACTTCCATCTCGCTTAAACCGAAGGATTAGTTCTGATAAGAGAACAGTTTTCCTGGGGCGCTTATATGTTAAGTTTACACAGTAGATCCAAGGCAAGTGGTCGGAAATACGCTCCTTTTCCTAGTATAATATCCTTCCTTTTTACACAGGAAAGAACCACTGGATTCTACATAGGTAGTATTTGGCATCAGAGACCATTGGGTCACGTTCACACCTAGCCAAACTATACACTCAGTATAAAAGATATTTAATCCAGTCTAGCATTAGGAACAACACCACCTGAAAGCAAATGTTTTTCCAAGGTGGTATTTCGTGCAATCTCTTACTCCCTAGATCCTGGATACATTCATTGTCGCTGTGCGTTTATCAGCGCACCCCGGATCAAGCCGAGTGACTTTGTTTTGTTAAGACACAGTAGGTGATTTATTTGGTGCTCTCCCCCGGGGAAAGAAACTCTGAATATAGAACTAAAGAGGGACGTTTGTGTTTTTGTTGACTGCTATGTGACGAAATCCAGCACAAAAACTTCCAATCACAAGTATTAGCATGGACATTGATACCTTTGGGTTTTTGTGTTGGTGGGGTCGGGTGGTTGATCGTGATTTCTGAATCAAGAATTAGATCAGATTTGTTTACAATCGTTCAGAAAATATCTAGTATTTCATGAATCTAAGAGTGATTGGACAAGCCATTTCTGATATAAACGCGAATAAGTTTTGCATGAAATGAATCAAGATTATATCTGATCTTTTAAGATATCAGATACATGGCTTGTGTCTAGGCAGGCGTTTTGCCTTTTGCTACACATTCCATTGAAAGAAGGGACCAATTTTGTATCGACCCGATCTTACCGATACATCAAATTTTCAAAAAGTCTCCTGTGTACATTTACCCAAGTTTGACGTGAGTCAAGGCAAGATCTAAAGACTTGAATTCTTATCAGATCATTTTTGAAGTTTGGCGTCCCCAACCGAAGCAACATTACCCTTTCATTAAAGTCATTCCAACGGTGGCGATGAATGGTTTGGTTGTAGGCAATTGTGGCTATGGTTTTGCAGTAATTTCTCAGATCCTTTCACCCATGGAGTAAAGGGGTGGTGAAGGTGGGTGCAGACCTTGCCCATTGGGGGATCATTAACCAAGTAAATCCACTGGGTAAACTAGTGCCTCTCAGCTGCATTCTCTCCTACCTAGCAATCCAATTACCTGGATAAATATTGCACCCGGTATTTTACTTGCCTGATCACCCGTAGTGCCCTTTGTTCTCGGATCTGGATTAAAAAGGCCTAATCAAGATCCCGAGCACTGGAAATATTCATACTAGCTTAGTGAAGAATGACTTGCCAGAGGGTAGAGCCATGCGTTGTTTCTATAGTGGAAATGCTTTAGGGTTGCATCTGACGGGAAAATGATATACTTCAAAACAATCGATCGATTCACATGGCTCGCGATATTTTTAAACTATAGTCCATTGACAACGGCCAAACGAATATATGGGTCAGATTTTCAGAAAATGTACAATTGGCAACACATTGAGGAAATTCTCATAAATTTAACTGAAAAAAACACCGGGTATATCTGAGTATATTTGGTATCGCATTGATTTAAAGTATCAGTTCTGCTGTGTTAAACTGCATTTTGACGCTGATTAAGTCTTAAATGCGGGTTATTTGAGAGGATTTGTGAAGATGAATTGTGCATTTTCTGAAAAATTTCACCCATATATGAACCCTACCAAGTGCTTCCTAACTGACTCATCTCTGTAGACAGTAACCGGTGAGATAATAGGTAGGTGGAGAATGAAGGTTTGAAGCCCGCAGCTGATGAGACATCTCTCCAAATTTTCACCCACAAATGGTCAGGAAAGTCAAGTCAAGACAGGCTTCCGCAGTGAGTGACAGATACTGATGGCATCTACCGATAATAACCCCCTTGGATCTGGACCTTTGTGTTTGTAACTTTTGTCAACGTCGGCATGGGGGCACGATGGGTATTTTGTCCTTCAATCTCGAGATAATTTTATTCCTTCTTGATTAGCCAACCTCAATCCCTGATGCTCAGATGTCTCAATAGTGGAAAGGGGCAAAGGGGAATTACCAGGGAGGAGTAGAGATTATTTCAAACGGAAAGATATTGATAGAAAGCCATCAGCTGTAAGATAGCACTTGAGATATATACAGATGTCCAGACGGGAGGTGAAGTCGTGTTTATAAATGCATCAATTAAAATAGCGCTGCTAGAGAGTCGAGGCATAAATCCCAGAGGACAAAATCTAGTGGGGAGTAGGGCCCCACTTCAAAGTACTTCAAAGGTTGGACCGTTTAGAAAGGTATGCGAGAGGTACACACAACCTCTTATTGTATATCCTTAATATACTGTGCCAATAATGATATATCGTGACCCTAGAATTCGTATAAGGGCAAACATTTATCAAATTCGGGCACATAAACAAATTGAACCAGTTGCGATAATTTTGCATCGTAAAATACTTCTCGCACTGAATACCCTGTCAAATGATTTGATTTTACACAATGCAGACATATGGGTGCAGCATAATCACCAGAAAGAATTATGTGCCCCTAGAACCCTTATCTGAGAAAATTTATTTGGACTCTGGTGAACTGCACTGTTGTAAGAATGCCAAAGAGCACATCAGGATGAGTCACAGGTGTGAGGGGGTGTTTCCATCCATGATAAATGCGGATGTTTTGTATGCAGGAAGAAAGCCTACCATTCCTCAGTGAGATAACTGACCAGTCTTCTTTGACTAAATGGTAATCAATTTTGGGGACCGTGTCCAGAGGAACATCAACCGGGGCACACACGCCTTTGACCCGATTGATCCCCACATCAGTGATCCCTTTTAGTTTGCCTTCTATTAAAATATGCACGTTGCCTCAATTATTCTGTACTTAAAACCCCAATAACAACTATGGGGTATATAGGCCCGGCTTCAAAGAGAAATCCAAACGATTACCAATGGGAACATCTGGGTGGACATCTCCATTTATCCGAACACCTCCCATCCTGCGGATTTTCCACCTGAACGGGTCGCAAGGGACGGCAATGCAGTCTACTGGAAACTGACCATTGTCCATCGGCTCGGACAGCGGTCAGTGGTCATCAGCAGCCTTCAAAGGCCGACCCCCAAGGGCGCAATAATATCAGGTAAAGTGAGGGCGCTGTTATGTAAGGGCCTCCTGCAAGGCCGGCCTATCCTGCCTCGTCATAATCTACCTGCAAGGCCAATTACCATAACAACCTTTTGCTTTTCCTTTGCAAACAGTTCTAAACCTAGTGTTGGATTTCACAGGTAACCAGAGTAGGATTACCCCTTTCCCTTATGTCCCCTGACCTTTAGGGTAACACCCCATCACATGCTTCAGTAGCATGTTCGTTAAGACTTTTCATATATTATTAACAGTTTGCATTTTATTCCCAAGAACCCTTATTATTATAATTGCCACCTATTGGAGGATGGAGATTTGATATTCTCAATGACAGGTGGACCATGGAAGGTGTCGCCTATTGTCAGAAAATCCCCTCGGGTTACGCTGGCCCAAGACAGTCACCGAACTTACTGACCCTTTTTGTAACTGCCCAGTGGTCAGTTAAAAGTTGGGTTCGTCCCACAGAAATACAGGTTGCCTGAATTCCTCTAATTAAAAGAAATCGGTAGAGGCTTTTCTGACTGCCTTGCCCCGAGGCCTTGACTCTACGGGATGGTGTTAATTGGATTGTCGGGTCTGTGTGATATGTTGGGAGTACATGTATGTAGTTGAAAAAGGCCTGGAGGTGATATGAAAATTATTATGAGATTTTTGCTTCTCTAGCTTCAAGAGCTTAGAGGTTCTAGGGTTGACATTTGGGGCAAACATGTGGGAGCAGTGGGGGGCATGGATTAAACCCTTACATCAAGGGGCTTAGTGGGGACAGGGCATCCGTGAAAGCAGCCCTAATTACATGTTATAATGAGTTGATTGGATTAAGGGACTGTGACAGTAGCAGGACAATTGCTGTCCACCTAACCAATCAATAAACCAGGTATATAGACATTATAGTTGTGACCCATAATTATATCAGATAAGGGAGGATTGAAGCTAATGAATTTGCCGTCCAGGATTCTCATGTGCCAAATGAATAATAGATGAACATGTTACATATGCCAGAGTTGCGTAATTCTTAAGCGGAGAGGTTGAAACGTAAAGGTGTACAGGTATGGGTAAAAGGAAGGAAGAACACCGGGAAGTAAAAGCCAACAGAAACAAAACAGATGGAGGATAAACTTAGATAAATGGGGTTACTGACAAGGATTTTAACGACAGAATGTGCAAAATATCAGTTCTTCTAACAAGAGAGAGAAACTAGGATAAGACATAATTCAAAAAGAATGTTCTGCTAATATATATACAATCTACTTACAAACAATCGTTAGCTAATAAGTTGTGATCTACTAAAAATATGAGTGAACAAAAAATAGCGCAAGTGTGTGAGTACTCACCTCATTTTTGCTAGGGTCTTTGTTTGTTGACCACGTTTTGTTGTTCATGGACTGATCCGTATTCACAGGTTTCTTAGATCCTCCTTTATTGGCCATGTTAAAGCTGACTTCTTTTTTATGATTAGACTTTCCTACACTCCCTTGTGAATTTTTCCTAGGTCCACTAGGAGGTTTTATTTGATCACTTTGTTTCTCATTCACACTCTCAGCAAGTTGGGGCTGAGTTTTCTGCGTCTCTATTTGATACCTATACATATGTTTCTGCTTCCTGCGGCCAACTTCCTTTTTTCGGATCATTACAATGGCAATAACAAGAATGATTACAACGATTCCCGAAGCGATTGCTAGTGACACAACAATTGTAACGTTGGTGCCATTTAGAAGTTTTGAAGGGTCTGAACCGAAGGGATAGACAATGGAATTGTTCAACATTACATGCAAGGTTGCAGTGGAGAATTTTGGTGGAAATCCTTGATCCGAAACTCTTATTTTCATGTCGAAGAGTTTATCAGGCATGTTGGACAAGCTTCTTTTCGTGGAAATAGCGCCGAGCGAAGGATCGATGCTGAAAAGATCATCTTGGTTGCCAGAAGAGATTGCATATATTAATCTGGCATTGTTGTCTGTGTCTAAATCGTGGGCTTGGACCAGAGCAACCAAAAATCCTTCTGGTGCTTGGGTAGAGATTTGAACGGTGTAGTTGCGTTCGTTGGGGTAATCAATGATGGGTGCGTGATCATTCTGATCTAATACATTTACAGTGATCAAAGCTGATCCACTTAGAGGTGGGCTTATGCCTACATTAGATGCTATGACAACCATGTGATGAACGCCCTGGAGTTCCCTATCCAACATGCGCTTGGTCCTCACATGCCCACTAATTGTATCGATTGCGAAATTCTCAGATGCCTTACTTTGTTGGAGCGAAAACTCAAAATAGTTGAAAGCCCCAGAGTCTGTATCGGTGGCAGAAACTATACCAATCTCCATGCCAACTGGTTGATTCTCCATCACATCAAATGCATAGGATGACTTAGAGAATGCTGGTGCTTCATCGTTCTTGTCAGTTATTGTTACTGATACCAAAGCTGATCCTGATCTGGCAGGGTTACCGTTATCTCTGGCGATAACAGGGAAAATGTACATCTTGGTTGTCTCATAGTCGAAGACACCATTTGCCCTGATGACACCGCTCCGTGGGTCAATCTTGAACATGTCTCTCCCCTCCAGACCGATCTCATATGTGAGGGCGGCATTCAGGCCCCTGTCGGCGTCTGTGGCATTGACCTGGGCTATGAACTCGTTGATGTAATTGTTTTCGGGGAAGGAGACTGAGAAAGTAGACTTGGAGAAAACAGGGGAGTTGTCATTCTCATCCTTAATATTTACCCTCAATATTTTCTCTGATACTAGCCTTGGTGTGCCGTCATCGTCGCATGTGACCTTGACAAGATAAGAGTCCTTCGCCTCGTGATCTAAAGTTGCTGACGTCACAATTCTGTATTGACCCTCGGTGACTTTTTGGAGGAAGAAGTGATCGTCGTTTACGCGACAATCAAAGCGACCACCAAGTCCTGTGTCTGGATCTTTCACTGAAATATGGGCGACGAATTTCCCTGCCTCTACCAACTCAGAAATTGTGGCGACGTCGCTGGATCCATCCTTGGTGTTGATGCTGATTTGAGGAGCGTTGTCATTTTTATCCTCGACGTCGATGATGACGTTGGCGTAAGCGGGCTGTGAGCTAACGCCGCCATCGCGGGCCTCGACGATGAGATGGTAAGATTGTTTTGTTTCATAATCCAGTCCATTCTTTAGGACCACTTCCCCCGTGTTTTCCACCATCTCGAAAACATCGGTGTTGGAGTCGGCGGCACCGGGGACGAACTTGTAAAGAACGCGGCCGTTGATGCCAAGGTCAGGATCGCGCGCCTCCATGCGCAAGATTCTACTCCCAGTGGGCTGATCTTCAGAGATGGCTACATATAATGTATCATTATCAAAAACAGGCCCGTGGTCGTTGGCATCTGTTACTGTAATGTTAATTGTTAGAGAACCAGACTTGGGCTCCCCACCGTCATCCGTTGCTATAACTACCACCTGGTAGAAAGGTTTGGCCTCCCGATCCAGCGGTTCTTTGAGGATGAGTTGGAGGGTGGTGGGAAAGTTATTACTGCCGATGGTTATGACCTTTAGCTCAAAGTTAGTGACATCCGCCTGGAGTTTGTATTTCAGCACACCATTGACCCCTTGGTCAAGATCTCTAGCCAAAGGTAGATTGTAAGCAGCTCCAGGTTGTGCTGATTCGGATATTTCTAGATTTACCAACCTATTTGGGAAGACAGGTGCGTTATCGTTGACGTCCACTATCTCCACCAACACGGTGAGAACGGTGAAGATCTCAGCTTTGGTGTAAACAACCCCGAAGCTAACTTCACATTTGGGTTGGCCTGGACAGATTGCCTCACGATCCAGTTTAACTTTTGTTTGGAGAATACCTGAGGTTTTTGTTATGTTAAACAGCGTGGCTGCCTCGCTTTCCAACTCCGCCATTCTGTATTCAAAATTATCCACCTGGACGTTTGTGTACGTTTGACGTAGACCTGCGTCTTGGACGATATCCCCAACCTTAGATCCAGCAGGAATCTCTTCCTCGATTCTATAGGTGAGATCTTCGGCTGATAAAACCAGGCAAGAAAGATGGAGGAAGACAAGGAGCAGAGACCAGCAAAAGCTGGCCTCAAGACCTCTCGCTGCCATGCTGCCTTGAGTGATAAGAACCCGATGTCACAACATGGGTAGGGGGTGTGAAGGGGTGAGAGTGGGGCGGAAGAGTAGGTGTGTTAGGGCGATGAGACCGGGAACACCTGGGTGAATTCTGACGGGATTCACTGCCGTAAACTCCGTCCAGGTAGGCAGCGACGGTGCGGTCTTCTGCTTTCGCCGCGAACAATCCTCTCACTATTTTGTTGCCTTTCCTAAAGCCACTGCATGTTCTGTAAATGGAGAAAAATGCACATAAGCATAATGTGACATATAATGAGTTTCGTATGGAACATTTTTCCCAATAAATCATATATGGTCATTCCAACAGGACCTAAAATGACGAACGAGAGTAGAATTTAAAGAATGTTATCATCAACATTTTAAGACCATTTAAACACCCCGTTATACACATACCAATCTAATGAACACTTTGAAAGAAACCCTCCTGATGAATAATATGCAAATCACTACTCAGTACTGATACCAAAGCAAGTGTCCTCTTCAAATGGACATTCCTTACAGGTGAGGTCATTAAAGATTCAGGCCAGACAGTCACTGTTAACTGCTATGTCTTGATGGTTGGTCAGCCCGAAGCCACTTTACTACGACAGCCAGCAAAACCTAATAAATACCTGAGTGTGGTTAGACACATCCTAAAATCCTAATCCGAGGGTCACACGTTTGGCCCCATCCCACGCTAGAAACTACACCTTTCTTGCCTACCAACGTGAATTCCACTAATGATTTAGGTGTTACAAGAATTAACTCAGCCCTGGGGTGCTTCTGCTTGTAGGAGACAAGGTTGTGACGTGTGGTTGTGTTATATATATACAGACTTTTCCTTAATTGTGGCTGAGGCTATACATGTACACTGCTACCAGTTAACGACTCGAAGTCTAGAGCGTCAGTCTTATTCGCCCCCCTCTCACAGTTTGTGCAATGTTCCAACTTGGCAGATCCTGGGGACATGGTCTAATTGATAGATTCCCTGTCGAGTCCCCCTTGTTCTCAACCCCCCTGGGGATATAGGGGTAGACACCCATCATACACATGTATATACAGCAAACCCCCAACACAGACATAGATAGCCCCATGTTACCATTGCTCTCGGTAGGAACACCTTTACACTGACTCAATGTTCACAGTTTTGTTTGGCAGGGAAAATCTGAGCCATGTTCACAATTGGCATGGGTGTAACAGTTATGTTTAGGCAAAGGACATGCTTTGGTTTCGGCATGGCAGCGCCTTCCTTTGCTGCAGAGGCCTGTGATAGACAAAGTCATCCAGCCCCCAACCTGACAATGACCTCCAACCTTGCCCCTGTAGTGTTGAGGGCACTTTTCTATCCTCCTTCTATGTCAATTCTCAGCTTCCCAGACCCAAATACGAAGCACCACACAAGCTGTCCTAGAAAGGCAACCTAAAAAAAATACCCCCGATGCCCCTACCCATAACTTCTCTCACCAAACCCAATACAAACTAAGCTAATCTGTTTGGGTATGTTCTGTCGGCATTTATCAACTCTGAAAAGTGGGGATCTTTTAAATCAAGGCCCGCCACACATAGCTGTCACCTCGATGGCCCTTGTAAGGACAATATGAGTGCCTCTTCCTGAGGCGAAAGCTATTGGAATATCCACTCAAAATCACAACCGCTGAAACCATATAGAGGCATAACACATTGACGCAGATTTAATCCCAATTAATGAATATAATTGAGCCCCAATGGAGATTTCTACTCGACATATGGTATGGCCGTGGGAATGCGTGATGAAGAGGGATTAGGGAATGTTCATGGATGGCACGCGCTAATCAATGGCAAATCAATGAGGATTACCCAAAGCTCTCCGTTAAATTAATCCTATACTAGTCAATGGACTTGTGCCATGCATGCAATTCTTGAATTGAAGAGCCACTAAAACCATTATGTTAGTTTATACGTAAAACCCTTTGGCATACAACCGCATATTACTATTCTGAACGAGTGAATTGAGAGAGTGAAAGGGATACATAAGAAGTGGGTAAGTTGTCAGGGATGAGGATTTTTTAATATTTTTCATTGGTTCCCGTTGAAATAGCCAGACACAAGGATTGAGGGTTTTATTTACTCCTAGCACACCTCTGCCCACAAAGCTTTGCCTTTTTCACATTGACTCCAGTAATTCTCGCTCCTAAAGCTACCGAGCACTTGAACGATTTCATTTGATTCTGAATAAATACTCGGGGCAAGGTCTGAGACTCGAGGATAATCACTGTTCTTTTCATGACAAAATGAAAAGCTTTCCAGCGACGGTATGACATCTTAAACTTTTAACACTTCTCAATGACCTTTCTTCAGAGGGCTTTTTGACCCTGGGAATCAATTCCGGCGACTGGTGTGTGACTGGAATAATGGGAACTCCAGAGATTGGAGGAGGGAGTTGTGGGACGTCTTCGCGAGGCAAGGTAAAATGATGTCTCTTGGATTTACCTCAGTTTGTCTGTTTGCTTAAAGACACTCGGTTTATGGTGGTATGTGGGAGAGGAGACCCCCAGAAATCTCACCCTATGTAAGGCTAACAGGATCATACATGGGTTATTATATACAATAGGGCTACCAGATGGACTAGTTCAAACTGTGAGTTCCCACTGAGAAAGCATATAGCACATACATTATATATGGCAAATACTTCGATGAATGCAAAGAAGTGTAGGAAATAAATATGTGTGGGAGATTCTATTTGAAAGCTAATCTTAATTCCTCACCTCGAAGTAAGATCTGATAACATTATAAGAGATTTGAGAATTTGAATTCATGTTTTTGCATTGGGTCATGCGGGTCAAGGTATTCTATCAGATAACACAAACTGTGTGCGATGAAGTTTTTCATAATAATGGTGCAGGCGGTATACCAGCCATTTCGTAGATGGATGTAATATACTTTTTCCTCAGAGGGCACAAACTGACACAGTGAGATAACAATCTCTGAATGCATCCATCTCCAACATACCACCACTGTTTAACTAGAGAACCTTTCCTACCTATTCAATATTACGTTTCTGCAGCCACATATATATATATATATTAACGCAGGGAAAATAAATAGAATAAGATAAAATTATACAGTAAGATACTGTTCTATTTGAAACTGAGGGCCACTGAATAAATCATTACGTTTCCGTCACAGATTTGTTAAGTGAATAACTCCTATACTTTCCATTGAATATATTTAAGTTTATATCCCCAAATGATATGCATGCTTTGTCCCGAATTTTACACACCAAAGGTGTTGAACAGCGTAGTTTATGGAGAATCAAATCCGGAGGGATGATAAAATAGTGAAATTGAAAACTGTCATATTTGGTTGAGTCAACAGCGGCTCGGACTACAGGCTTGAGCTAGCTTTGAGGTCCAATATTGCCAAAGAAGATTTGGACAAGGACAAATATACCATATTACTGTCTTTCTATACCATCCCTTAGTGATTTGAAGACCCGGGATTCCGTCCCCTATTGACTTTTTAATCCCCCTTTGTTGATCTTCACACCTTATTGTCTCCGAAATATAAATCCCGTACCCAGTGGCCAGTCAACCAATAGAAGCAAATACTGATATCCATTTTATATTAAACAGTGTGAGGGGAAATGGGCAACTTTTTACATGATAGACATAATGCATGTCATGGTTTGTTGCAAAGAACCCATAGCATGTCATATAACTACTTTAGAAGGCACGTTTTAACATTGAAAATGGGAGGTCACGAAACTTTTGTTTGCTGTTGAAACCAGTAATAAAAGTCGCTTATTCCAAAGACAGTAGACATGAATGCCAATGAGGCATGTTGCATTATGGCCTCGGATTGTTTTTTTATTATCGCATCCCATCCCAGACCCCAGGTGTACGTTTCACAATAGTATTGCCTTTTTAGGTAAAATTGCCAACACGAATGACGCCAGTTTAATTTCTAGGTGCATTTGGGTAGGATGGGAACATCTCACATTCAGGTGTTTATAGTCAAGCTCCGAGTCTCTTGATGGGTTACCTTATGAGGCTAGGTCCCCGTTTAATGTTGCAACTCGGTGGAAGAAGTATTTCCCCTTGTAATTAGTGGCAACATTAATGGATATTTAACGTCGCAGAGCATCCCATGAGATGGCCTTCGTCCATTAGGGAGCTATGCAAACATTATGATTGCCGGCCCCTAATGATATGAACATTCATAAGAAGAACATCTACCTGAACTAATGACGGTCTTTTCCCACACCTTACCCCTAGCTTACATCGTTACCGTAAGCAACGAGAATACGTTGCCGTAAGTATCCCAAGTTCACATTGAGATCTGTTGGTAGAAAACTGGCTTGTCGCGAAGCCGGTTTTCATCCCAAACAGAACCTGTCTCATCAGTATCACAATACCTTACCCACATGACTTATTGTTGTTATTAGTATTATGTTCTCTTCAACAAATCGATTGCCTAGTGTAACAATTGAAACATATATGCCCCGTATATGACTATAAATATAACCTTGACTCTCCCCTTTAATAGATGTAATGACTATATGACACCGATCATTGCCCATCATGTACCGTATGTGTATTGCACTAGTGACCAGAGAATATCGGCCATGGGTTCAATACACTAAGTGCATTTGATCAATATCAAACAACTGGTGAACCCAGTGCAGTACACATGCCACAGATACTAATAACCCTAAAGTAGTATTGATATAACATACTCACATCTGCAAGATTGACTCTTAACCAAGGTAAATGAGAAATATCCACAACTTCCCAGTCAGTGACACAGTATGTTCTTAATTTCCAGTTGATGTGTAAGTAAACACACACACAAAACGTATCGTGAAAGAAAATCCGAAATTTAAGTTTTTCACACAGGTAGAGAACTCCAATTTCCCGAAAAGTCCACAAGTGACTGGTTGTATTACGCCAGGTTGCACTAGTTATGTTCTCACGTTGGTAGTAAAATGTTTCTGTTTTTCTTCAGGTGCTCTTGCTCTGAGGTAGTCCAACTAGTGCTGCCACTAGTAGCGATACAGAAAACTAGAAACTTTTAACTCCGCGGCAACATCTGCGTCTGTATGCGCGCGGGATGAAGCGAAGACTGGTGCGTGAGGGTAATAGAGCGGCCAGTCTATCCCCACGCGCGACCGCTGATTGGCCCACAGGTCTGTCAATCAGGAAGCAGACCCGCCCCACCAGCTCTCTAATTGGTTGGGTGCTACCTGCGGAGTTTGCGATTAGTAGGCAGTGAGACTGTATCAACCACAAGCATCCTGCAATGTAGGTGGGGTCGCAAATTCAACATCTGTATTCAAGGACCTCTTCAGCGTTTATTATGTTTTCACGTGGCCACAATGAATGTGATACTTGGAAAATGAAATTATTGATTTGAAAGTTATAGCCACTCATGCGCCCTCAACTATATGTAAAGTCCACATGCGATGACGAAATGTTGCCCTATTCAATTTCAATTTGTATAGTGTTTCCCAATTCTTCTCATGCGATTCATTGTTTTAATTTCAAACTGTTTTAAAGCCAGTCGACCATAACAAACATAATTATATGACCGTGAAGAAGTGTTTCTCTCTTATTTTTTTTATTGGGAGGATAACAGAATATTGTTTTCCCTGCGCTCTTTTGGTTCCTAGCGCACAAAGGAAAACTGTTCACTTTCTTAAGAATTCATTTTCTTGCACCGCAACGACAACTTCTTGGACCTGTTGCTTGTGTAAGACGCTCGCATAATTATACGCTTGCTGAGAGTTTAGTACACCTGTAATCTAGATAACGTTTACCCTTTAGTTTCAAACATTTCACTAGCTTATAAAAAAATATCACCAACAAAAACTATTGCACCATATGTGAGAAGACAAACAAAAGGCCCCTTCTTGAAATGTTTCAGAAACATCACCCAACGCCTTAAGACCTGTAGTGATATCTTTTCCAACCCTCCTTTTACCTCCGCAGGGGTTCTCTGGGAGATGGTGAAAGAAAATCATGCGAACCTTGGCTAAAAATCTCCCACGCCCAATCATATGGGTATAAAGTGCATGGTGATGTTTCTATGTTAATGACAATATATATAGATACATTAGAAAGGGTCTCCACGGGGAACACGACTACAATGAGGACTGATTTAATCCCTAACCGCTCATTATCACATCTGGATCCACAGACGTATCTAAAGGTAAACTGGTACCGATGGGGTATAATTTCTGTATATTCGGTGTTAGACTTAGGAGGGGTCGAACCATTCAAGAAGACTGTAATTACCCCATCTTAAGTTTTACCTTCTCCGGCAGGTACAGGTGGGAGAAAACCCCCTAAACCCTTTGTTACTTACCCGATCCACCCATATCTTGTGCCGTGACACCATCGGAGGGTGTTGCTTCTTGCTGACCACAATAGATGCCAATGGCACCGCATACATAGGGGATGTCCACTCCCACATATTCTATTACCAGCATCTTCTCCTGGCGCTTGGACGACACAAACAGCCAACCACTTTGTCTCCTTTCCCTCATATGCCCCCTGTTCTATTGTCCATCCCTTACACCTGTCATCCAGACTGGCAAGTCACACCAAATTAATGACAAGATTGAGACAAAAATCAACTGACTGACCACAGGTACAAAAGAATGCTCATCACTAAGATGGAAATTCAATTCTAGCTGATGATGACCTTTTCGCCGACTGGTGTCTTGGTCAAGAGGGTCGCTTTGGTGGGTTCAGTGGGGGACATTTAAGCCCTGGTCAAATCTTTATCCCTCGGATTGGAAACAATAACTTTCTTCGATTTGTGTCAGGCAGGGGGAGAAAGTAGCCACCCCCATGAACTTATTACAGGTGTTAATACCAGAAATTAAACACCTTGATGTCCACGTTTAGGTTCGGCTTAGAAGCTCAGACTCTAAAAGAGTTCGATGACAACTAAGTGCTCGCGACAGGAGGTCTCTGGGGTTGAGTGCCTTGATATTCCTATTTTATCGAGAAAGTATTCATTCCCTGCAATTGCAATACCCGCGGGAAAAAATAGCATACAATATCTGGAATACCTCAGATTTTTTATTATTATTTTGTATGTGCATGGAACCTATTGAGAACATGCGCTCTTTATCGAAACAGAGGGCTATGTTGAATCAATAGATATAGCAGAGCACTTAGCTAATCTAATTGAATTGAATCATTTTTAGTGAATATTTTAAGTTTACATTTTCTGTACAATCAATTTTTATTATTTCTATGTGCATGGAACCCATTGAGAATATGCGCTCTATATGGAAACGGGGGGCTATATTGAATCAGTACATATAACCAGAGCACTTAGCTAATCTAATTGAATTGGATAAGTTTTGAGTGAATGTTTTAAGTTTACATTTTCTACAATCAATTTAAAGAAGTAAGTCGAATGAAAAGTTAATCACATGGCGGGGATCCGCATTCAGAAGATGTAAAACACGGTGATATATGTGATATATGGACTTAAATACAACTGCGCGTCTGGAAAAAGGAGTTGAATGAACCAATGCTCAGTACAGAGCAACATTAATACGTTAAGAAGACATTTGGAGCGAATTCTCCTCAGTATTAAATGCAACAACAAAGCTAGTGGTGTACCTGAGAAATGACTCTATTCAGGAATGACATCTTATTCGGCCCAGGATATTCGCAGATGCCATTAATTTCAAAAACATAAAAGCTCTATACATAACCTCCTTGAAGGGTATCCGCCCGTTCCATCTACCTGAGTCTTTTTCTCTTATCTCCCCTGAACTCTGACCCGACTCCTGAGCATTTGAAAAGCCCCAATCATCAATCATGTGACCCCTAGATGTGACGTCATGGCTTGGTGGGCGTCACAAGGATGCCCATATATCTGTATATATTGCGTCGAGATGCAGACAGATAAAAGGAAATTGATTTCAGCCAGAAAAGGTAGTATCTCTGAAGGGGGAGGGGCAGACTCGCCTAAAGGCATATATTTCATTCGGAAATAGGTAAAGGAAGAATGGTATTAAACCATTCTTCAATGATATATTCAACATTAAATCGTTATAGAAAGAAAACAGGTGACAGCCCAAAGAAACAACTAAGAAGACAGTTAAAGGGAAAGTGTAAGATCTCCCGGAGAGGAGTTCAAAGACAATGCAGAAATGGTAGAAACCAAAACTATTCGGAATGCACCACGCCAGAGATCAGGGTACATTATAAAATTATTTACCTGGATTCCTGGAATATTAACCCTTTGCCCCAAATGTGGACAACTCACCTTTCCCACACATTTCTCTGAGATACAATATACACAGGTCTATGAGAAACTTCGCCTTTTATAACTCTAGGAAAACTGGACACAGTAGCAGTTTTCGTAACCCTGTTTACTAAATACACAGACTCTGCATAACTTGCGTCCGATTAATTCTTCCCTTCCCGTGCTCGTATTTGTATGTTAAAGCTGTGTTTCGCGGCCTTGCATTATCACCAATGTACTCTTTATTTAGTGGGCCCCTGAGAAAAATTCCCCATGAATACAAGCGCGGGGCAGTGCTTTGAAATTCACTAATACACCACGACCGTGTGTGATACATTGCACACATTACGTAGCAGGATACAACAACCACTACCCAACAGTATTTCGTCCGCATTTGAATTGTCACTCGGTTAAAATGTTCTATTATACACTCGCGTAACACAGTTGAAAAAAACCTTATACCACAATAGTGTCACTTTTGATACTATAGTTCACGTGTTAAAGAATCGAGAAGTTTAATTAATTGGGTACTCAATTAACTTCTATAACAAGCAACGAAAAGGAATGAATGTTTTACTAACCACTCACTGGTGATCAACGTTAAATGTGGGGTAGTTATTCTCTTGAAGTTATGTCGATATTATGAAATGAACAGACATTATTAGTGAACTGTCAAGTCGATGGGCGGAGAATGGCTGAGATTATAGGGTATCATGTATGACAAATGTTTGAACAGACTTGAGATTATGAGTGATCAATGGGGCTGTCTTGGAAGCCTGCAGGTCTTGTGGGGGCAGATATTGCATAGTATGTTACTCTTATGACTTCATAATGATATGGAAAAAATTTATGTTGGTACTTCGGAGACATGCATATTAAACCGTGAATTTATGACAAGGCAATCTATGTTTGTCTATGTTTGTCAAGAGTTTGTTCGGTATGTCAAATTTATAAGTGACATTTCTGTCAAAAGATTATCAGGACATAAGGTTAATATATTGATGAATGGGCCTCCTGGTTTATGAGGTGGTATTAAATTTCTTATAATGTTTATATATCTACACGTACTTCGCTATGGATAATTTATAGAGAGTGTTTGGTTGTTGCTTCACAAAAACAGTACACATGGAAAGCCTATTTGTTTACATTTACAATTGTCGTGATTGTTTTATTGTTAGCAAATTCCTCATTGTGGGCCTTAATCGTAAGCATTCATTTCATATGGCGACGCATGAAAAAAATCATGTACTTGGTTATGCGTTTTTTCTATAACTGTATTAAAGGATGTGGCAAATAAAAAACATTTGAAAAAATAACATTTAATTTGGACATTGTAAAACTGTGGGAGACGTAAAACATGGGAAATTATTCCCAGAAATCTGGAACCAATCAATAATATCCGCTTTCCTCTGAAGTAATCACATCAGAGCCGCGACTGCTCCGGGCAAGTGTCATTTAACGTGACAAGCTCCGACTTTGGCACTGAGTTGCTTTTGTCGCAATGGTTGGTCTTTTCAACACCTGAAATCCATGGCTCAGCAGTGGCCATGTCGCGCGCTGGACAGTGGTCACTCACGCCACATTATACACCTGCAGGTGCGCGAAGGGACTAGGGGGTATGATGAGTAGGCATGGTCATACCTGGGAGGAGACATCTGCAGATGACCATTTGATGACCGCTCGGACATGCATTATCCCTAACACATATCCAGGTGACAAACTCCCGCTTTTGTGTTCCTCCCACTAAATCTTTGTGATGTCCACCACAGGCGAATGCTTGACCACGCCCCAAGCTATGCAAGACAAACTGACCTTCTCTATATACAAGTACACCAATCCTTTTTACCACACACAACACCCAACTTGTCCGTTTCATTGGTCAAGGCCCTTTTTGACCCTTCATGTTTCCGCCCCTAACAGAACTTATACATTATATAAAAGGTCGTTAGGGCCCTCCGGAATCTATATGCTCTCTAGGGAAAGTGGTGTGTTGTGATTGCTTGGTCGCCATAGCAACCAGGTAAACCTACACTGTATGCTGTACATTTCAAAAGAGGGTCAGGCGTTTGAGGGGGGAACATCTGGTGGAAATGATAAGGGCACACCTTTCCAACAATCTAAAGAGGTAGAGGATACACTGGGCATGGAAATGAGGGGAAGTTGGCCCCAATTAGCTCTACCAGGTGAACCTGGTAGGTAGGAAGGCCCTGAAGGCCCTGCTATACCCTCAGGAGTTGTCCCCAACCAATCATTGCCCTCAGGTGTGGAATATCGAATATAAATCATGTTATTATGAAAGGTCCTCTCACGAAAGGGCCTGTAAGTTGCTTGTTTGTACACCTCGAGGGGAGAGTTTCAGGCAAATTGGAAGTGCTGTATAATAATTGACTAAAACAATCAAAGAGATGGGTGGTAGTGGATACATTTGTATCGGAGTTAATCACCTTCATACAAAAAGAGCCTTATTAACATTCTGAAGGCTCATTTGCATATTCATCAAGGGGAAATTAATTCAATGTCTTTTAAATCCATTCCTTGTATACGTTGGTAAGAGTTACAGGCTGATCCAAACTCTTTTTTGAGATATTTGAATGTAAAAGAAAACCTATTTACTTCTGGTATATATTCGTTGTATTTAAAACTCATGCGATTTCAAATACGATGCCCGGATACAATATACTGTATATGTATGGTAAAGGTCAAGAACTCCATCGTCTGGTAATCGAAATTCTTACCAGTAGAAAAAAGGACCATTCCCTGACATGAAAGGTTAGAGAGAGGGCTAAATCTAATACTCGAAGTAGACGGAGCGGGAAAATGAGAGCGGTGAAGAAGAATCGCTACAATGGCGATGGCAAATTGAATAGATCAACTACACCGCCAAGATGTCAAGAACCCCCAGTGTTTTCTCTGGTCATTTCTTACTGACCACTCAATCGGAAGCCCTGATCACAGCAAGGGGTACACAACTACTTGACCAGTCCCATCTCGGGGCACAAGCACTTCAAAGATATTTGTTTTTCGGCGTAAACTAAGTTTCAGGTAGGTTGACTTTCAACAGAAGCGATGGTCGTTCTGTCGCGCGTCCAAGCGGTCACTTTGGGAGGGGTGTATAGGGGCTCTCAACGGGAGCAATGACCTTCTCCAGGGTTGGGGGCAACCCCTGGAGACACCATCAGAGGAAGGGTTGTCGGACTGACACATGTATTTGATATTATAGTTGATTAAATTTTAAGTGCTCGTTGTGACCAAGGTTGTGTGTCCGATGATTTCAACAGGGGTTTTTCTGTGAAGTGGATTTATTTCCTGTCGCCGTGGACACACTCGGTTGAACAACCTGATAGGGGAATATAACTAATACCAAACGTATGATTTCATTTTCTCGGTGCTAATCGAGTTGATTCGATATTGCAAGCAGTGTGAGCGATTAGAGCCACGAGCATCGAAGTTAAATACATCTCCAGGGCAAACACATGAGGGGATTTGAGTACAAATATTCATTCTTGAGCCTAAACTTTATAAAACGGACACATCGACACCTCCTTGACACCTTTATCAAGAAGACCATTATCCGGAGGAGCCCATATATCCATACAAAGCATCCTAAAATGATCCTATGGTCTTTGAAGCTTTAGTTTTTCATTGTTATCATGTAACCATACACCAAGTCCTCTGGGAAATGAGGCGATAACGTGAGCGAAGCTGACTCATCTTTTTGTCGCCTGTGGCGATTTGTAAACTACTTGATCGCCAGCGATTTTTCCCTTCTTGGGCGAAATAACAGGGGATGAGCATGTACTTAGTACCGAGGGCCCTGTATACTTCTGTAATTAGAAATAGGATATGTTGTGCTCGCAGAAAATACGCTCACTATATATACCCAGCGCTTTAGAATAGGTAATTTATAAAAAGTGGCGCAATTGGAGGTGCAGTTGGAGCGAGGGTGAAGATCTTGATGTACTATATTGGTCGGATTTTCAGAAAATGTACAATTGGCAGCTCTACACATTTAGTAAATTCTGCTAAATTAGACTGAAAAATGGTCAATATCAGGTATATCTGAGTATATTTGATATTGCATTGAATAAAATTATCATTTCTGTTATGTTAAACTGCCTTTTGAAGCTCATTTTTGTCTTAAATGTGGGTTATTTGAGAGGATTGGTGAAGGCGAATGGTACATTTTCTGAAAATCTTACCAATAACGGAACGCTGCTTGGGGGTATGAGGGTGGTGTGTGTTCATTATTTTGGTGGCTGCGAGGTGGCTAACTCTGCTCACGAACACCAAAGGATTACGTTCCCTACAATCTACAAACAGTTTTGCCTCTGAAAAAAGCAACCTGCGCCATGGTAGACCTAGGTACCTGAAAAATATCCCATGCATATAGATAATACTGGTTTGTGGTAACCAAATGCAAATACTGCTCAAGGCCAAACGAGGATGTTGGCTGTAAATAAAATAGGTTCCTATTCCATATTTTTCGATTGCGATGATCAGTGCCATTTTATTCATGAACTCAAAAGAAATGAAATTTTAAATGTGAACTAACAATTCTGTCAATAATGTAACCAATAGAATTTAAACTAAAAATGATGAATGGGTAAATTGGGATCCATTTCCCTGGGCGTCTTTTGGTTTGGAGCGCATCACCAAAAAGTACAATTTTATCGGCCGGTACAAAGGATCTTTCAACAGTTTAAGTTCTTTAAAACCTAAACACTCGGCCACACAATAAAATCCTGGGGTAGACGAATCCCCAACAGTTGAATGTATCAGTTCTTGCCACCACACAAAGAAGCTGACACGGATATGTCCCGAGGCTTGTTTCCGCGACAAGTCATGAACACAAAACTTAAGGAATTCTTTAATAACAGGTCATGTACAAAATCATGAAAGGCGAGACAGTAATTATGAGAAGATGGTGAAGATTTATCACAGTATTACCGGGGCGGGCTTTGTACGCAGGCGACGCGCGTTTGACGCCCGATCTAAAGCAGACGACATTCAAAGCGCGGGAACCCGTGGATCTTAATTTCACAGGCGACGTGAAGGATAGGTGCGGGATTGAAATCCGATGCAGTTTGTATCAAGATCTGATGTAATTCAAAGGGCAGAGGACTGACATCTCGCAGGTAAAGCTCCATGTTTACGGGGCAGAGTTGGATTTGATATTTCACACAAAGGAGGGGTGCATCTGATGAATTGTACATTCACCGGTCTTCAGATCCCAATGTTAGAAATGCCAAGACGGGGATCGACGCACGTACAAGGTGTAATGTTCGGGCGTACCGAGGCAATTTGTTTACTTCTCCAATTCCTAAGAATCTTACAGATAACCATCGGATTACTTTGTATATCTGAACATATGAAGTGAAAACTCCCTGAATTGAATTCAAAATGAAATCGTTTGCATATTTATAGACATATTGGCACCTATCTTCCACACAAATTCCCACATAATTGAAAGTGAACTTGCTAAACTTGCTCATGAAAATGCATAATATACCAAATGTAATCCTATTGGCATACACATAGAGTTCTTCCCAAATTAAGCAATCCTTCACAATGGAATGTACCACAGGGAATTAAATTGGTGAGCTATCCTCTGGACACAGAATAAAATGGAGACACATAGTATTCATTAAATCTATTTGAAACTAGAACCTAAACCGATTTTGCTACTCATCAGCTTCACGGGGATTTCGGTGGTCATTTGTGTGTGTTGGAGCAGAAAGAGATGGGGTTGAGAGGTTGGCCTGGGGCTAGAACCCAACCCTTGGCATATATCCCCTTCCCAACCTCAGACTTACCCCACTCGTTCTCTCGACCACCACCACTACCACCTGATGTGTCTATTAAAACAAGGCCGTACATAGTTCACATCCAAAATTCATTTAGAAGATTCTTTAGTAGTTTCTTTAGTTTAACCAGCGAATGCCTTAAAGTTTTAATGATATTTTCACTGCATCAGTTTATCCTCTCTTCATGCACTCATTTCTATTGTTTCTTACATATGACTGTCCTTCTTGGTTTTGGTTTGGAAAAAAATATATTCAAAGGGAGGGCACATCTGTGACCAATTTTTTTTCTTAACATCAATGTCTGCTGTATTATTTACTCTAAGTCGAATTTGTGTTCCATCTATCTCCAGGTATACCCTCTAACATTTTCATGCGTAAAGGAGAGATGGAAATTCTTTCCTACACGATCCAAGAAAACAATCTCGATCGATTAAGTCAAACCTCAACAATTAAACATTTACTGAAATGACCTTTGTTTTGCCCATGGGTAGATTCAACTTGTTACATACAAGAAGGCACCACCTGTGTCCATAGTGTGGAAACTTGTGGACTCAGCTTCCCGTTGGCTTTGTTACCTTAATGAGTACTATGTTTGATAATGACTAATTAGAAAACCGTAAGACAAAACTTTTCCGACTGTGAGGGTATATGTGCATACAAACACCCTAGCGAAGGAGGCGCCAAGCTGAAATGTGCCAAGCCCACCTTTCTCTGACATTTCAAGCGACAGCTTCACCTGTGCTGGCTGGCCATGGAGGTCGGGAGAGCTACCTCTCTCCACCCATAGCCCCTCAACCCACCTTCCCCTCACTAAAACTCTCTCCAAACACTTCAACCCCCGACACGTTGACAAAACAATAAACCCGGATTTATTTTAAACATCCCTACTTATTGTAGGATACACTCGTGTCTTGAATACATGACGAGTTTTAATCTGTGAAAAAGGAGCTGTCAGTTTAGATGTGTGTGTTATATGATAAGTGTATGTATACTCAGCATTTCCCCATATAACATATACACACTCGCAAGCCATACATGTCAACAATGTGACGCGATGCCGCGCTGTCCATGGGCGACAAATGGATGGATGCATGGATGTCTATAGCGAATGGTCAGACCAAACTTACCCCCATATTATATGTTATTCTACTTCGTACCGCCAACATCTGCATAAACAGTGTATCTGAAACCTAGCAGACATTCCCGTACCTCTGTATGATCGATTTATAACGGTTTCACCGAATATTTATCACAAACATGTCAGACTATAACTTTCACAGACAACACTCTTCCCAATATTTACTCTATAGCAACTCAGTCCAGCTGCATAATTTTTACCTGCAGTTTTTTTCTCATTACCTTAATATATGCAGCGAATGATCAATAAGTATTATTTTTTTTCTCCACTAGAATCCAAATATTCTCGGGCCACAAATATTCTGAAATACAGACAGAATCAGCTTGCCTGCATCATTCAGGTATAAGACGAAACAAGAAAAAAATGCCAAAACACGCTCTGCTCAGAATAGCTATGGATATTTCATAAGGTTAATAAGCGTATGAGTAGGCCCTACCTAGGTGGAAGGATGATAACCATTCATCTGTTGTTTCACCTCATTGTTACCATGATTCGCGGCGATAAATCAGAAGCATTATGAATATATCATTCATTCCCTCTCCCTCATTGTTAGTATCAGTTGGGTCGATGTACCAGCGCTCTTTCCCACAAGTGCGTGGTATCGATTTGACATTCTGTTATGCTCGATTCAAAGGGGACCACCTATTGTTTTCTACCAAACGAGTCATCTTTTTGATTAGATATTAGATTGAGCTAATTGATGAGCTGCATTCAACAGTTTACTTTGACTGATCGGGCATTTCACGGGGTTATTTTGACATACAGACGCTATAGGAAAAGGAGCTAAGATGGTAGAACTGCTAATTATTGGTCGTGCGGGGGGTCAAGAACTCAAGCCATATCAACTGCCCAAGCCCCTCCTATTTTAAAGGCTATCAATGAGTGACCAATGATAACCTTTGAATAATATCCCATGAACTTTACCGGCCACTCCTTGTTTGATAGGCCACTTATTTCCCAGGATTTATCAAAGAAATCGTCCCATTTTCACCCTCATCTGACCCTTACTCAGCTTGCAATCTGACATTTGGAGTACAGGGGGTGCAGATACATAACGGCAGTGACGGTGGCCATTGGTCAGGTAGGTCTATAGATATGGCCTCCCTCACTTTGGATATCTTATCAGGGTACGAGCATGAGATGGATCGAAAACGGTCGCCCGGGGAGTTGTTTGTAGTCGTCGAGGGTCCTAGCAGGCCACGCGTCAGGCTGTTGACGGAAGCCATGCGGCCACCCTCGGCACGACACCAGGGATCCTGGCGGTCTCCCCAAAGCCTATCTTTTTAATCCCCACTTAATGTCAAATTTCAGCTTGTTGGAGATATGATGATTCCCGGGTGGCGCGGCACTGGAGTTGAATGTATCTACAAGTGAATGAAACAGCAAATTGCTCCTCGCAATTACATGGCATAAACGTCAACCGATATATCTATGTGTTTCTCTTATCTGCAGGGAATACAAATCGTCGTTATAAAAACTTGATTGGCCTGCCCACCCACTGTTTCATTGACTATACATTATTTATAATATTCATTTCGTTGATTCGATTAATATTTAAGCCATGGCAAACACAGCCCAGAGCGCAGGTCTCCTTTCGCGTTTATTTTGCATATATCAATCACATCGAATTTGAGGGACACATTAGCAATAAGAAATGTTAATTAATTAATGAGTTGTGAACTAGATATGGAAACTAGTAGCCCAAGGCTTCTGCTCCTCGCCTCAGGTACGGAGACGCTGAAATGTCCATCAAAGATTCTGATGGTTTCAGGTGGCACACGCCAGTTTTTTTCCCACCAGCATGTATAATTATGATTACACAAGTAGTGTGGACCATGGCAGAGACTGTAACTTATACCACCCGTATGCATGCGGGCTTCCAACCCTGAGGCAATGGCAATCATCAACACAAATCTCAGACTTTAAATAAATATTCAAACTCCACAAGAATTACAAAAGGTCTTGGGGATCCCTTGGGGGCATGTCGTATTTGATCTGCTGCATGCATGGGCCCGGACCTGGCTACTTTATAAGAAATTCTAGAAGAGCAGCTTTGGTGATTTAGTAGGCTTAAGTAAGCTACTAGAATTATCTCTAAGATAGTAAATTCGAATATTTCACATTGTTCGACTCGAGATCTCTTAATCCTATATTAACTCTGTGAAGGTCTGAGTCCTGTTACCCTCAAGGTTCCACAGACAATTTTCGGTATCTGTTGTGATGGATTTTAATCAATATCTTGAGACAAATTATTCTACAAAATCATTAATAATATTTATGTTTTAGAGTAGCCAGAGGGGATTCTCTAGGGACTGCATTTCCATGTCAGAAGATTAGTGGTTACCCAGATCGGCTGGGCCATCGATTGATGAACTTTTTTTCCAATGCGGTTTTGAATAATACATGACACAAAATACATGACGGGAAAACAAAATTTCAAGTGGCGTTCCTGTAACTTGGCTGTACTTTATGTCTGGACCACCACATGGTACCCTGCTATACAAATAGGACGCACCCATCACGCTAATTACATAACTGTTCTCTTCATACTTGCCATACCTTCCTCCGAGACCCACGAGCACCCATCCCGTGACATACGAGCCACTGAGAGAGAGAGAGCCCTGACAGGGGTAACGGAACACACGGTCCTCACGGAGGGGGCCCGAGGGGCACATCTGCATGGGATGCTGCTCTCTGGTCTGGATTGTTCAGCAGGGGAGGGGGTAAATGCAGAATGGTGATGAATAGGTGTCTGGGTTTTTTTTGTGTTTGCATGTAATTTTTAATATGACAGAGGGTGGGAGAGACACTAGCCACGCAAAATAAGGTCAGCAGCTTAAAAAATATGTGTATACATGGAAGTGAGTTAATACAATTTTAGACAATCGTTGGGAAAGTTGATGTCATGTAGAATCCAACATTTTCTCACAGATATATAATTGCTAACATTCACCCAACTGGTCTAACCCAACATTGTCACCCAAGATGATATCATAGATTAAAATAATATTAATTTTAGCTGCAATATTTAATCATATTTACTGGATTCACATGTTTTACATGTGTGTCATGGAGTTGTGGCAGCATGGAATTGGGGTGTTGTTACCTGCCCTATTCTTCTCTTACCCCCGTACTCATCTCCTGGGGAGATGCCAAACAATTAACTGATTAAAATAGAGCATTCCCGTTCTAGCCACACACCCGATAGAAAATCACTCATGCGAGCAAAACCTGGCCAGCTGTTTCTTTTACCTGCTCATCATAAACTTTTCATATTGTCCGTAGACACTGAGTAACTATATGAACGCATCATTACATGCCCTCATTTACCCCCACTGCCATTCCAACCCCTCAAAGAACTAGTAAACTACCCCTTACCCCCAACTGGCCTATTAGTACAGCATCCCCAACGCACCACCCACCCCTCCTTTCTGATTTGTGTCTTTACCTATGGAAGTTTTATATTGTTGCCATGACGACAGTGCGTTTGTGTGTGATGCTGAGATGTGGTTTCATGCTAGGGTGACATGCTGCGTGCATGGACATGGGAATGATGACTAGACTTTGATATCAGCCCCCTTCATCAAATAGGTTATTATTTAGATAAAGGTTTACATGTGACAGAAGGTAACATCGACAAAAAAATCCACCAGCCCCCTGTTGTTCATGTCAACTATTTTTCATGACACCATATCGCGCCCCATGTGTTTAACCAGATATTTAATGCCGAGGTATTCATTGCATAATCCCTAAATAAATGTAAAAAAACCCATTGAATTGAACAGTGTGAGATTCACATTGGCTGATATATGATGTTTAGCTCTATTACAGATAGTGGTCTTGGTAATATTCCTTTTTGAAAATAGCGATAAATAACATGTGAACCTCAAACAAATTATAAGAAATTTAGATGATGCCATTAATTTTTCATATTGATTGAAAAGTGATGAAGCTATTTAGGTCATGTTAAGTAATAAAATATGAGATGTCTATAGGCAGCGATCTATACACAAACTTCCGAAGAGATATGGCCTGACAATAACGTATTGACATGCCAAGAAGGACTTGGTCATCTCAATAGAAATGGAATGTGTTAATGACAGTTGTAACATACACTTGTCTGATGACCTGGCAATAGTGGCATGTTAACTGCCCACTGCATCATAACATGCCCATTTAACTGGTCAGTTTCAGGTCAGCTTGACCCATTTAGCAGGCATCTGTTGATGACCTGCTCGCTGTCCATCATCAGTCATCACAGACATAGACCTGAGCAATAGATCATGTTCCTAAAGATTTATTTTAGTTGAGAGGGACAAGCGAATTTCGATAAAAGAGAATTGATTCGAAACCATTCTGACAGCCTTAAAACAAAGCCCTTCACTATAAATAAAAATAAAGTTTATGCATGTATGACTCAGCCTTGGAATATATACACTTTAAGAGCAAAGGGTTACAGACAGCAGATAACACTCAACCATTTATATTAATCAATGTCAGTTTTAAATCACACTCTTTACATTATTACGAAACTGATATCGTCTGGGATTCGGTAAACCTTCTGAGAAAGAATGGAGTGAGTCATCACCAGGGAGAAAATTAGATCCGACATGGGCCACTTTTTCAACTCACAGAAATCATACACGATCTCAAATGTGCCACTTCTGAACTAATTCTATTTTTGCTAACATCGGATTGAGTTTTTTTGTGGGCCGAAACGGTCTCTAAAGTAAGCCCCTTAACAAAACACTGAACAGACAATACAGTGGATCTGGATTGCATTTCCTCCTTCCAGAAACTAAACGCTAGAAGACAAAATCCACATGTGTAATATCCATGTTGATGCCTCCTAATCCAGATCCCCTCCAATCCCATCTAGCTCTTAAATACCCAGAATCGACCACGAAAAGCAACAAAGAAGGAGCCCTTTGTCTCTGCCAAATCTCAGAAGTCATCCCTATTTATCATTGTCAGTAAACTCGGGGAGGCTGAGGTCACTTGTGGAGTAAAGGTGTTGATAAAGAAATGGTATCAAAACTAGCTTCAAGGAACCAGAGAGTGAAAATGCTGATGTACATGGACCCTCATCCATCATGTGTATTCTAGTTGGTGACATGTTGCTAGCATACCAGTAAAAGCCTTTACATGTAAGTAACAGGATCATGGGTGTTATTTGGGTGGCATGTGATAATAATGGATAATAACCGATTGTTCCCCCCTGCATACTCCGGCTAAAACGCGAGTCTATGGGAACATTTTTTAAACTTTTTCATCCGACGCACTTAAGTTGATAATACCTCTTAGTTTTTCCTGTTCGGGAATGTTTTGTTTCTAATAGAAGTAGACATATGTCATTTAGGCTACGTTTCCTAATGCCCTTGGTTGAAAAATACGAAATGTTCAAAGATATATGGCCACAGGTTTTCTGAGGCATGCTATATGCTTGGGAAATATAATATTAAATGTGCATGTATTTGAACATACCCTAAGATTAGTGGCATTAGCGGTTGCTCCGTCCTTACATAAAGGAAAGCATTGTGTGTTTTGTCATTAGAACCAAGTAGTTGAAGTACCGAGGTAAAACACAATCGGATGTTGCGTGTGTGATATCAACAATGGCAATTATGAATCAAATAATTTGCATTGGTCTTTTTTAAAAAAATGCAAACATCAGGATATTTTCATAACGTTGAAAAACATGAGAGATATTAAAAGGGGAGAGACCATCAAATAGACCAAATATTTGCCAAGATTCTATTTGCTTTCACCAGATTTGCTTGCGTTTATTCCCCTCGTGCTTCCTTATTTATCGGCGATTCTAGACCATTAATAAGATCACCCCACATGTGGAGGCTACATAGGGTGTTAGATCAGCCATGTTTATTATCAAAGCCTAGACATCCAGGCTAGCATTTAAATCCCCTGTCTTTGGCCTAAGTTAATTCCGTACTAACCTATGTGATATGATACGCAGGGAATGGTTCCTTGTTTGTTTCTGATTAATGTTACCCCCAATTACTCAATACGGCATGGGCCCATTCGAATTTGTTCTTGTTTTGGCACCTGCTTCCAAGACTCTCCGAGGGGTATACATAGATTTTGGGGATGCTCTTTAATACTGGTCTTAACAGCAGCAAGATACCCAATGAGATAAGTGGTGATCTTTTCCGGATGCCAGACATAGGAAACATCGTAAATCTGTAAATGTTTTCGTATAATGTCCAGGATAACGTTGTATATGGTAGATTACCGGTATAGGTCATTATTTTGATCCTTTGATCCTTGTGGCAATTGGAAACAATTATTCTGTTGTCCATTAAGAAATTAGATTTACTTTCATTGCAGAACGATCCTTGATGCTATTTGATTTGTTCTAGTCCCTTCAACTGTCAAGGGGGAATAATTCAAGCCCCGAATATAATCGAAAGTAGAGTCAGCAAAACCGTTACATAAAATGAATGGACACATGACAAAGGCTGTACGGATTGCTAAGTAACCTCTGTACAATAACAAGGAGCAGATGGGAACTGCTCATCCTCATGCAGGAAGAGGAACAAATCATTAGTGACGGTTACCCTTTCTGCTGCAGCTGCAGAGGGTAATATTAAATTATAACATGGATCTCTTCCTTCCCTTTTGGCACGGCAGACCACCTAGGAGCATGGACATAGAAGCGGTGCATGGAGAGCTGAGCAGCTCTATAATATAAGAGTGAATGGAAATAACATTCCCAAGAAGATAGGTTTCCAATGTTTAGCCATGTAATTATAAATGTGGTATAATATCCCATTTCCTGAGTTCAACGTGTACACCTTCAATCGGCTAGATCCTGAAAGGTTTGTATAAGGAAGAATTCAGTAGCATATCTCCATCTTTCCTTAGCTTTCCTTTCTTGAATAGGTTTGGTCCCTTTCAGTTCCACATCGTGCACGCAACAGCACCTGGATCCTTTCGGATCCACTCCAGTGGCATTGATCCTGACAGTTTCTCCACGCCCAGTGGAAGTACAAACTGGGCCTCACCTTGGCACCCTTGTTCTTACAGATTACATTCACTAATCAGATAACACGCCTGCCACACCAGCTCTGACATCTTGTTAGCTAGTTTTGGTCATGATCTTGCAATGTTACCTACTCCTTGACTTGAGTTACTCAGGATAAATAACAAGGGAGTGAGAGTACAACGTGAGCCCCATGAAAACGATGCTCAAAACGAGCAGATTGCATTGGTTGATCACCAACATCATCACAGTATATTTATCATACAAAAGCTGCCAAGCTATCATTATTGCGATAGTTGTACCGTAGTGAAGATTGCACTTCTTTTTTTTTTAAATTGTGTTACTGAACAAATAAAGCGCACTGGCTTTCTCAAGGGTATATAAGTTCGCGAGGAAGGATGCTGCATGGTCAAGGTTCAGGGAAATTTGAGCTGGTCAGCTCAGAACCCATTATCAATGCATTCCTCATCTGTGCTTCACAACATACATGTTTCGAGCGGTTCAAGGCATCAATCAGACCGACCTAAAAGCAATATAGAATTACCACAACTTGCAACGGGCAAGATACAAAACCCAACATACCGGCTTCTCCCAGTTTGTTTGGCGGAAGCATTAAAGTTCTTCCCCTGGAAGCACATGCAATGCATGATGGTAGCCATGTGCCCCAGGGATTGCGGTAATGATTACCACATTCCCTTGTTGTTAAGAGAGCTCATCTTTCTTCCTCCGCCGAGTATCAAAATATGATATTTACTCAAGAGAGCTTACATTTGTTAGACCACAAGGTCCCAAAAGGTCCGATGGGATTAGTATAAGCTTAGAGTAAGAGGTATTGGTTTACACCCATCCTATTGCCCCGATTGAAGTCGGTAATTCTTATACCAGACTCAAGTGTCTTTGTTCCAAATAATGCAGCAGTTTCTTAAAACACAAGGAAGCGATCATATTAGATGATGTTCATGGAAGAGCTTTTTAAACATATTTTGTGGAATAAAAAATGTCTACAAGACCTTGATCTGACACTGTAACATCTGGAAGTGTCTCTATTTTAAATCATGATGTAATAATTGGGAGACACAACCAGTTTCAAATATCAATTTTGATCTCTGAGGGATGACGATGGCTTTTACATGCTTAATGTCCTCAGGCCCTGCCGAATCAAACGGATTTTCTTCAAAACGCCGAAAAATGTAAAAATGCCCAAGGGGCGAATGCTTTCCTGATATGAAACATCACCAAGGAATTCGCCAACATAATCAATCTTTTATCATATATACGTAACCATGATATATCCTATGGCAGATAGTAATGCACACAGTGATGACATCTTTTTCGCAAAAAGGTAGATAGATGCCTTTCTCATTTCTCTTTCCGATCGCATTTATTTGCTGGGGTGAATAAATCTAAAAGGGCGCAAATGGTGAAAAAAAAGAAAATTACACGAAAGCGTTCCTCGCCCTTCCGGCTCTTATCTCATGGCTTTATCTTTAAACCATAGGTCTTATCAGTTAAACATCCTATCTGTCCTCACCCCCCAAATTCAGCCCGTGACTAAATTTCTGTCTGCAGACATTCGTCCGACAAACTCATGAAATAGGGATCCAAGGTCAATGCACACGAGCCTAGGTTAAACTTGGTGAAAATCTCTCCTACCCCAAGATCAGCAACCCTGTCCTCATTTCGTAAAACATGATTTATCGATGGTTTTGTATTATCATCTTCAAAGATGCGTCCTGTCCAAAGTCCATTTTCTTCCTCTCTAGAACACAAACTCACATTTAAACAACTTCCATCAAGTAAAAAAAGAGGTCTTTTTTCTGTAAGAAATATTTGCATGAGATTTGCCGAAACCGTAACCAGATTTTAGTAGCTTGTAAACATGGGCTTGTCCATCATTAACCGAGGCCCAGCTTAACCTTTTGCTGGGTGGCACATACCCTAGGGATGATGAAGGGAAATCCCAGGTCGCTAAAGATGAGAAGCCTGGCCATGGCTGCGGTGGGAGCTCGAAGGGCGGTGAGCAACTGTTGCTGCCGTTCTTTCCCGAGTCACTCGCGAGTTACTCAGGCTCCAGTTCGCCTCACCACACCAGCCTTAGCCCCTGGGGTTCATGAGCCCACGTTTCAACAGCCTTCCTCATTTGTCTTACATTTAAAAGATTAAGAATAATGTCTGAGAGGTTTTTTTCTTTCTGTCTGACCCCACGGTCCAAAGAGAGCATGATGAAAGTGGATGTGTCCGCCCGGTGAAACATGTGTTTTGAATGACGTAACACTTGTAAGTCTTGTACAGTCGTATGAGATGGGGTAAAAAAAATGTATCGCCCACCTCCTTATAATAAATGAATGGCGTCCCCTTTTCATTCGCCACCCGCTTGGGATCAAGGGTTTTTATCCATGGTACGAAGATAGATACGCCCGTATTAAATCTTTACAGTGGAAATGTTTGTTACACAGTATAATTCACAGCACATGAAGTTGATATTCAAGTAATTCTGCTTTGAAATAGGGACAACATACTTTTAAAAGAAGAATGTTGTTTGCACAGGTGTCCTGGCCGATCAGTAGCAACACACGTGCGAATCATTCATCAATACGTAAATCATATAGAGACAGGATAATAAAGAACAGAATACACAGTTTAAGTTTAGAGAACATTTTGAGAATCATGTGTACATAATGAGGATAATAATGCATTCAATTATTCATTAAAATGTTGTTGATCGATGACTCTGTAACCCTGGAAATGAAATAGTGAATGTTTCCAGGGTTACTTTTTGAACTGTAATCACTGTTCTTGGATTATAGTACTGCATTTGGTTTGCTGTTAAAGCTGTCGTTATCTACATGACATCTCAGAAAAATAGACTGAGGATGAATCCAAGGTAAAGACAGTCTACATTCTCAATCCGTTCATGTACGAGAAAAGATCATGCAATTATCCTATCATCCGATACATTGAGTTTCTTAGCACACCCCGAAGGAATTTCCCTCACATGAGGAACAAATGTTTATAACATTCCCATGGACGAGCACTAAAAACAAACGTGACCCTTCAATATCTTATTTTTCCATAGATAACCCCACAAGCATTTGGACAAGATTATCGTAGCCTCTTATCGCGTTATTCGCCTGATTAGCTGGACAGGCACAATATAAACAAAACCTCCAGGGAGGGCTAGATTTGACCCTCTAAAATATTGAGATAACTGAGGGACAGTTAGGCACCCTACCCTTGCACCATATGCCATTTTCTACTGCCATTTATAAACCCTGGTTTGATTCCTCAGGGGTCAAAAGGTCCCTGGTAAAAATCACAACAGTAGAGGCTATCATACCACAGATTCAAATGTCAAATTGCTATGAGTTGTTCCATCTGCAATGACATATGATTTAAATCGGAATTCCGCCCAAATAGGCCTCCCTGCACCTCCATTAATATGCATTTAAAGTCACTGGCTTGTGAATTGGGTTCGGGAAACAGGTTTTAGTTTTCCATTATCGTTTAATATTCTTCTCAGTAGCTACTTCATCTCACCATTATCAGTTTCAACACTATTGTATAATGATTTGCATGGAGAAACATGACCAGCAAGTGTACCAAACAGAAGAACAGATGATACATACTTACCATCCTTTTTACGTAAAGCTTTATACTATTCCTTTTAAAACCTGATGTGTTTCCAATTGTTCCTCTTTAAAAGCAATAGTGTCATTTTACAAATTATATTGAATCTAGATGGAAATAATTGGAGAATACCATATGTACATTTCTTTTTTAATTTATCTGAGAAAACAATTCTAGAAAGAATTACCTGCTACTCCATGTGATTGTCTTCAATGTTGGGACCCATACTACTCATGTTCATGAATGTATTCAGAATGGTGTGCGTCTGCGTATGAGGTCCCCCTATAGAAAATACTACGTCCAGTACAGTCTAGCTTTCCACTTGGCCAGGTACACAATACTATCAGTGAGGTTCCTCAGTTCACCTGACCAATAACCCAGTAGGTGAGCGGGCCCCTCCAGGTGGATGGAGCTACAATTCTCTCCAGGGGTTTGCACCTCCCACAAGTCAAAATAACTCTCTAGCCGATGATTACTCACGGTGCACAAAACAAAATGGAGCTGGGAAAGGTATAATTGTGTCTCTTCTTTAGGCAGCGGGAATGCAGGTGGTACCTGGGCTATCTATACTCTCGGTGATATATCAAACTTTTGGGGCAGTCCTCGGTGCTTTAAGATTGACGTCCACAAACCCTCCCACAATCTACAGGGGGTATGTACCTAAAATGTGGGACACAATTGTATTAACCTCATCTTCGGTTCAAAGGAAGCCATGAACCTTTTCTCTCTCAAGAATACTGGTCAGCCTTAAGTTTCTCATTTTAAAAAAAGAGGGACAATTCAGGAACATAAATATTTACAAAAATATAGGTGAATTGTTGAAGTTTTCAGATTATCGTTTTAGGCTGAAGCCAACGAATTCTAGATTGAACTTTCCGTTGAAGGTGGTCTTCTTCCAAGCACTTGCACGGTTTCCTTAGGTTTTAGGGATGGTCTTCCCTTTCAGTATTACTGATCCAAAGAACGATAGCACTTTCTCCCACTTGAACCCACTTGATACATTACTCTGATTTGATCTAGTCGGTCAGTTCAACGTGGCCAATCTCCATCCAATAGAACATTCTAAATTGTCGCTGAAAAGCGCACCGAAACATACATTGACATGCTTTATTTGTACTTAAATATAAATCAGTTGACCCCCTGACCCTACCACCAAGAATCTATTCTCTGTTACAATATAAACCCCAAACATCTTGGAGATATTTTCATAGGAATGAATTATTTCCTTTATGCCCATTCAAAGTTTGTGTCATGTTCTTGTCCCTTGTAACGGAGACTGCTTGACTGGTTTTATAGTTCAGCGTTGGGCCACTACCATTTACTCAGGTTTTACCCACAATCAGTTGGTTGTACTTTGAAGGCTGTGGACAAAGGTGGGCTGGGTAACTAGTCATTATATGGCCTCGCTCATCCATCCAGGTAAAAGCGCCAGCACCATCAGGTGTTGCAAATAGCTCCAAAATAGCTATAGAAAAGCCTCTTTATTTACTGTTTCGGCCGGAATGGTAAAATTATATATTCGCCTCATTGGATGTGTAATTTTCTAAGCAGATTGCCATCGGGATGCGCTGGGAAATAAGTTATAAGTTTGTCTTTGCTTGAGAGAGAGAGTTGCTGTCGCGATGATATCGATGACTTGGTTCCAGAGTGACTGGTTGGTTTATGATTAACCATAAGTCCCTTGCATGCTTGAAGCATTCTTTAACAGAATGAGTTTGCTGTTTTCGCCGAGCATGCAATGGCACGAATGCCTGCCTTTTTCTGTGAAGTCAAAAATGAGTACCTGGCATTCCTCGTTTATTTTTGTCCATCTAAAAGCTTTGCTTCACAAATTTGCAACTGCAAAAGCAGTGCGCTTGTTGAAAAATCAAATTAAAATATTATTTTTCTTCCTGAAATAACCATGCAGCAGCGATAGGTATTCTATATCACTTCTTCAGGTGCTTTTTCTTTGGTCATGTCCGTTCAGTGCCTGGGGGTGGAGTAACCCTGCAAGGTGGATACTGCACCACTCTGGTGAGCAGAAATATGAAAACACCCCCGCTCAGCGTTGCTCAGACCAATACATGGCCAGATTTTCAGAAAATGTACAATCCAACTTCGCCAATCTTCTCAAATAACTCAAATTTCAGACAAAAATAAGGTTCAAAATACAGTTCAACCTAACCAAACAGATTGCTATAATCAATGCAATGCCGAATATACTCGAATTTACCTTGTGGACCAAATTGCAGCCTAATTGAGCAGAATTTACTAAATGTGTACAGCTGCCAATTGTACATTTTCTGAAAATCTGACTCACATGCATGTCACAGGTAGAGGGCAGTGCCTGGAGGGTGGGGATCGTCTTTCTGGTTTAAACATGTCATTACAACGCTCCGGTGGGTCAGCACCTCCCACTTGCAGACCAGCCCCCATCTATAAACCATATCCGGACTCCTGTCCCGATCTCCTGTCACTGTGTTTTAGCCATGACAGAAATTAATTTCCTCTGACTTGATCCACGAGGGCCTCCGGTGTGGCCCTTTCAGCTACCCTCACTTCACTGCCCACATTTTCATCGAGCAATCTAACATCACACAAAGGACTCAATCTTGCCTATCTACCCGTGCATCTCTCCATATTACTCGCCCCTCCGATTCTGAATTGATATTCAAAAAAATCTTTTCTATTATATACAGAATGCAGGGCTTTGTTGTCCAGGTATAGGCACTTGGTACATGTATTATAAACACAGTCAAGCATCTACAAAAAGCGTGATTGCATTTTTATAGCACAGTACTATACGATCTAAATGTCTTATAAGATGGCATTGTCAACGCGTCTCAAACTGCACCCAGGGTCATAGTAGAACCCCTTCTAGATCTTATCCTTTTACCATCAACATATACCTTTGAATTCATCATCTTTTTGACTTGGTAAAACGCTCTAGTATTATAGACGGTCTATCTCTCTATCAAGGGTATCCATAGACAATTTATTCGTCCCCTAGCACATGGCTTGTAATCAAGCAATGTACCCTCTGGAAACTAGGGAATAGAATACCACACTGTTGTGCGATCAACACCAACACCAAGTTTCCAGTTTATGTTCATGAATATATTTTTCATTTTGCGGGTGTTCATTTTTCAATAAAACAATGATTCCATGTGCTCCCATATTATATAGGCCTTAGTTAAAACCACATGATAAATTATTGTGTGAACCCTGTTTATAAGTTATGCCTGCGTTTTTATCTTGATATAAAATCAGAATAATTATTATCACCACATCTGTTCATTTTTATTAGACGAGCTTTCGCGCCAGTCATAATTCTATTTGAAGAGCAAAGCCATGTTGGTGGTACATGTATCAAAGAGACTCACAAATTACAATAAAATTCCCAATCACGAAAGCCAGCCACTCCACACCCTTCTACCATCAAGCCATAATTATGACGATAATTATATCTCTTATTTGTTCACCTAGGTTGGCATATGGCACACCTTTAGCGTTGATAGAGGGTATAGCGTGATTTAGGATTTTGACTGGAACTTTCGAGTTTCACCTGCGATCTGGAGACGAGCTGGTGCCATGGTGTCCCCCAGGCTTTGAAGTTCATGAGCTCATATGGCGTAAAGATAATTATCAATCCAGCCATGTGAAAAAACAACATGCATGGGGTCTACATTGAGGGAAAGTTGGCACATAGATCTATAACTGGCGATTGTCCTTCAAGAACATCACCCCGACGGATTAATCAAGGGTTCGTGTTTCTAAATCTATAGAAAAGTAAATGGCAAATATCATGTCAATTATGTGTTAATAATTTAATTAAATATGAATTTCTTTCTATTGTAATCGAGTAGTAATAATGGGAAAGAAACTGCGCTTGAAAGGGATGTCACAAATCCAAAGCTTTACCCTCTCCACATTGGTATTAATTCTACAGTGTTGTTATCATTATGTCTGGATAAAAGACTTGAAAGTCCAGTAGACCGCTGGACTTGAAGTTATAACACAATGTTGATCACAAATAGAAAGTTCCTTGGGCAATAAAGCTCCCCGAATCTGTCTAAATCCCCAGAGAACTATCACTAACTTCCCAGAAGTTACCTGTGGTAGAAAGGCCAGGTAAGCTCAGGTAATACTGACTGCCCAGAAGTATGTGTTACGTCGCGTGTCCCCTCCCGCAGGCTTTGGATGACATCGCAAAATTTGTTCGGTGCACATGACGCGCTACACCACCCTGTTGCGTTACATCACGTCTCCATCGGACAAAAAGCAGACGACCATCGTTTGCAGTATTGCATCACTTTTATGGTTGATGGAGCCGATGAAATGGAGAGGTTGGCCAATGGTTTCGCCTGCTGTGGGACTTGTAGCTGGTCACAACGGAATATTAGATTCCCAAAAGGGCAACAGAGGTCATGGATTAGAGGTTCCTTTTGGCAGACAATGTCATATTCTGATAATGGAGTCCATGGGGACGAGAAGTGAAAGCTGCAAGGGTCATCCCTTGAGTGTCATTGCTTGGCATCAGAAGTGATTCTGAATGGGGACCACTTTCACCCTTATCTGAATGTGCAATGATATTAACAGAGAACCGTATACACAGATGTCCTGCTGAAATAAATAGACTATAATAGACTGAAATAGACTACCAAGCGATCAATTGGCATACGTGAGTACCCTTCCCAACGTTATACAATAATTAGAGCAATAGTGTTTTGTAACAGAGAACAATACGAGTTGGTTTCGTCTGTTTGGCGATCTAATCTGGCATAACCTGCCATTACAAATGAAATTTTTAAGGGTTGATAATTTTGGGCAACTTTCCAAGTCACGTCTTCTGCTCAATTAGCACCTCAATGAAAAAATGCCATTTTAGATTACAATACACAAAATTAAAAAGGATAAACGAAGATTGGTGAACTGTATCAAATGCTACTTCGATCATTTTGTTGAATCGAGTGGATACAAAAATTGTATACACTATACAGTACATTAAAGTCGGTCCAATGAAACAACGAGTATAAGATTATACTCATCTAATATAACGTGATTCCCAAAGATGAAGGAAGAAAGAATGCACCTATAGCCCCTCTCAGCACCGCTTCATCACAGTACATGTTTAGCTAATGAAAACAGATCTATGCAGGACTAGTGATTTGAACTGCTGAGAGAGGGGACTGGGGGTGATGTCCTCGTCCAGAGCTGCAGGGAATTAATAATTCAAACAGAGTATTCTGTCTGGTGTTAGTGGTAACTTTTGCATCAAATATGAACCTGTCACACGAGCAACCCTTCAGCAAGGAATTCACCCGGAAACCTAGGGACCCAAATGTAATGTCCAGGTATGGATCTTTTATTCTGGTATTTATTGCTGAGAGATTCCCAATAATACCAAGCTTATCAAACTGGAACAAAGTGTCTTCATCATGTGTTCAGGTGGGTATTGTTTATAAGACTGTGAAAGATGTCTATTCTATCCCTAAATCAATCTAAATCTGGGAGAAGTAGATGGCATATTGGTAAATGTAAATTATCTGGGAATTGTCCGTATGGATAATTCCTGGTTATTATGGTGGGAGCCTGAGATTCTCTACGTCAAATCCAACGTCATCGACGTCAGACTGTCACGTCCCTCCAGACGTCCTCTCTCGCTTAACACATTCCCATTAAGACCGGGAAAAAGAAAAAAGAAGAAAAAAAAAAGATAGGGAAAAATGTTGTTCCCGCCCACCTCCCTATTTACATATAATCATAAAGGAACTTTCTTCAACCGGGACATTAATATGAATATCTACAACATTGACATTTCACCGACCTTGAAATCAAAGATTATCGAATGAAAATTATTCCCCACTACGAAATAAAACATATTAATAAAATCTCAGCCTTCCGTCTTATAATGATATGCAAATACATGAATTTAAAAATGTCTTTCTTTAGTGAGTAATTGAGTCGAGATAATAGAATCAGAACCGCGCCAGATGGGTGAGTGGGTGATTATCGCTCTACAAGGAAATTACACCATTTTGAATTTGAGAATAGTGGAATCAAGGGTAATTACGTAGTATGAAGGACCATTTATACTCTTTATTTTTGACGATACATACTTACATACAAATTAATTACATAAGATGCAAATTCAAAATCAAGGTTTTTCCACTCCTTGTCGGCATTCAACACAAGAATCTCAAATCTTCACAATGATTAACCTCGCGGTCAACTCTATATAAGTGACGATTATGCCCTTCCTAACTGGCTATAGGTACTCAGAAATAATTAGAAATGCTCATCAAAATTCAGTTCATAAAGATCGAAGCAAGGCGCCATCGAGCCATCAAGCCATCAAGCCACTTATAAAGTCGTCAAAGCCTTCTTCTGACCACCCTTTACAAATATGTATGCATGAGTTGTACTTGGTAAGAAGCCACTTGAAATTGTGTACCTATCAAGGGCATTCAATTATCAGACATTCAGATAGAGGCCTGTGTCTAATTCTGTCTTGATTTCAGTCTGAGCTGTGTCGAAGCTTGATCGATTGGACTACTCTTAATTACTGGGTTCTCTCAAACTGGATGCGAGGATGACGTTTTAAATGGGGAGCCCCTATAGTAACTGATCAATTCGCCAAGTGTCACTGCAAGATTTTGTTAAAGTCGGCCTCAGGTGAGGGCTTTGTTAATGTAAGTTTCTTGTATTGGTAATGATGTGTTCGCACCTGTGGACGCACTAAGATTCCATGGCAGCTGTGGTGACTTCTTGGCCATCGAGTACAAATCTTATTAAAAGGAAGACACTGACTTCGGACAGTCGCTGTGATTTATGATGCTTTTTCCATGTCCTTCAAATTCACGTCCGTTTAATTTCATCTGAAGTACTTTAGGTGCTTAGCCATCCGAGGAATTGACACTTCGTACCATATACATCGCCTAGTCCCCTCTTTCAATCTACATCCTATGTATAGACTGGAGTTAATTTTGGCTTATTTTGTACACGGTGTTTTTCCATATGTACATATAATTGAAAAACTGTGTTCAATTAAACCTTAATGCTGGGTATTCACATTTCTGTATACTATTTGTTGAAACCGAATATATTTTCTCATTCTTCCCGACTACTGACCTGGGGTGGATTTTCTTAGCAATTGAGAGTTTGGCAAGCGGACCAAATTAATGACAGATCCTTTTTATCAGCAACATGATCACCCACATATTATCTTTAACTAGAACCCCATCTCTATGGCCTTATCCAGGATTACAAAGGATATAAATAGGCCCAGGCCAAATATATACTTAAAAGCAATTTTACCATGCATCGAACGACCTCCACTTCTTTCAAATTGTCCCGCTTATCTTTCGTCTATATTTTCAGATCGCTTCCCCAAATTAGACACCGCAAATTACTAGTAAGTAGAGGCATCAACTTCCATGGCAATGCAATCATAGTCTCAAATGTCCCCAAAGTGTTTCCTCTCGGCATCTAAATAGTGCTGACCAACCATAGGGATACAGGTGACAAATAAACACACTCCAATCGCACCTGACAGTTATGTTCTTTAATGTCAGTTAATGTCCCTGGGCAATACTTATCGCAGTTTCAATTAACAACAACAGACTACCATCGGGAACGAGTGGGGAAAACTTAGAGCTGATAAAGAATCTTTGTAATGATTGCCCCAGAAGAGTTACCGCGGGGAGGGGCCTTGGTGCCTATCTAAGGTCATTAGGGTTAAAAGGGGATGAAGCAAAGTGTATAATTAAGGATATTTTAATGAATAAATGTTATCTTATGGGTCGGTTTTTCCCCCATCGAATGGCGTCGGGACTCAGGTGACTGAGTGCGAAAGGACACAAAAGGCTATTTCTATCAGCAAGTGAGTTGTTTTTGTCCTCAGAATGAATAATTACACTTTTCTTTGCTTATAGTAATGTTACATGTTTTATCTTCCGTGTTTTTCACCCCTGAACTAGTGTGACATAAAAACAACCCAGCCATGTGTGGTCTATCCAAGTGAGTGTCAATTAAGTTTAGTTTCCGAATGATAAACATTCTTCATGATGTGTTAAAACGGTATCAATTTTGCCTAACTAATCTCTTCTTTTATGTGCCAAGTAAAAGCACGTTCATGTCAACGGGTTGAAAATGTCTCCCCAAGAAAAAAAAACTTTGGTCTTACCAAGTTATCAAGTTACCCAGTTATACTCGGATTTAATGGAATAAATGTTGCTTTGGATGCATGAAATAAATTGTATGTGAACTAATTGGAAAAAAAGTAAATTCCACCTCAGCGAAAGAACCGAAGATCTAAAGATTGACATATTCTGAATATTCCTGCTCAGTGGGAAGGCTTGGTAAATGAAATGGAAAAAAATGTAACTTAATACAAGAACATCCTGTTCGTAGAAATATGTGTATCAAATAAAAACTGAGGCTTCAATCTAACAGCAAATGCATCTTGATTTCTATTTGGCCGCCGCCCAACATGTACACCCTAGCCGTAGACTACACGGTCAAATTGAAACTAATGTACCCCTACTTCATACAAAGTATCTGATACCATGTTCCTAAATGCACCTTTAACCTTTTCAAGTAGGGGGTTGCCATAACACGTTTAGCCCACAGTCAGGGGGCTACGATCCAGCCTCTTTGGATCCAGTTAGAGTGATTTTTTAGTTAGCATCCCACCGGGAGATGTTGGAAGACCTCCGAATATTTCATCTTCATCTCATATGGAATCCGAAAATAACTGACGCCGCTTGGTTGCTGGAAGCCACTGATTCACGACTGAGACGCTTGGCTTCCCGCGGTGAAGCCATGTGTAGGGCTAAGTAGCCGCCAACGTGGACGTCCGAGCAATACGTTTGTCTGATTGCTAGAATGAAAAGCAGCTCTCAGTCGAGTCTGTGTCCGAGCAAGGAACACGCCTCAGTGATCTGTCTGCACTTATGTCTATGGTCAAATAGATATCTCTGATACTGTACATCTAACATGAATGTTGCCCAAGATTAAGGAGGCAATTAAAATGTACTCATTAGGTGCACGCTGCATTTGAAATATTTTAGGACCAGTTTTTGTAGTATGTATAAACTTACAGTGATTTCCCTGAGAACCATTGAATGGCAGTGTTCGCTATTCATCCGAACAAAAATGATTATTCATTAGGTCAATGTTTGATAGGTCAATGTTGACTATAAAGATCCCTAGAAGGTATAAAGGTTCTTCTTTGGTGTATTGATTTTGTATCTGAAGGAACCGACATGTGTTCCAAGAATATAGAGAATAGATCGAGGGAGTGTTCGTGTTTTATCACTCGGAAAAAAACACAGGACAAAATCCTACACACATGTCTTACATTATAAGGCTTTCTGATTAGTAACCACATGTTTTGGAATCAAGTCAGGGGAATATAAAGAGAATGGACATGTTTATTCAGGGTTATGTTAGTCTGGAACTGGTATCATATCCTGCGGCAAAGGATAGACCATCATATGTTCCCATGCAATAGGTGCCATGGAAGATAGAATTTCAATCAGAAGTGTCAACCGTGAAACATCCTCATGATGGTGATTATATCCAATAATCGTCCGCAAATGTGTGTTTCTACTTGTATATATGTAACAACGAGCATGTAACAACACAAGTGTCCACTGGTTAACAACACTTTGATGGGATCTTTGAATCAATGAAAAAACCTATTGATTTGTTTCAATGTGATGAAAATTAGAAAGATTTCAAGAGCATGAACGAAATGAGATATTGTAAATCATTGGAATATATAACCAACAATTGTTAAATTTAAAGGCAGCTTCTTGATTAAAATTGTGTGTATATTCATGTTCAAATTAAAAACAGAAAGTCATAGGTAAAGCCACTCTCCATGTGATAAAAAAAAGTAAGTGAGGGAGTCGGAGCGGACATAACATTGAACTAAGATACCCTCTACACGTCCAAACCCTCAGATCAGATAAGAATGGTATGTCAGTGATTAGACGCCTACTTCGCTAATCGGTTTCCTCGCCTAGGACTCGGCGTTCTTATGGGAATATAATGACATTTTGCGATCTTAATGGAATTATAATGGCACTTTGCGGTTTGAGGCGCGAGCCTTCCCTCCGTTTGAAGGGACTCTCTCAACTTTGTACCTAGACTGGACGGCTCAGAACAACATTTCCAAGAAAGCCTTAGTCCAACTGCTCATGACTAACTCAGGGCGAGCTAGAGGAGCTGTTCGGCGGTTGTCTTGTTACGTCTCCCACATCATCACGTGCAGTGATGCATAAAGTCAAATGAACCAGAGGATGCTAGACAAGAAGTGTCAGCATTGGCTACACACCCCCGACCCTGAAAATCTTTGTTTGTCTTGCCGCTCTGTCTGAAGTAGGAACAGGACTTCTCTACGCCCCCTACTGACAACATACTCTTCCGACATTATCACAAAGAACTTCTGTAGACATCATGTGCGTCCTTTTCCCGATCGAGGTACTTTTTAAAAACGACTCATGCTTTGGGGGAGGGGGTGGGGTGGGGGCAGGGGAGTCAAATGCTTTGAGTTAATGTGTAGGAAAGGCATACCCTTTGTCTTCAATTAAAAAATCCTTTTATTGCAGATGGTATATTACAATGCGGTTGCTCAAATCTAAAAATTAGTTCTCCCAGAGATTAATTGCTAATTAATATACCTATTTCGTTCATCATCATGCATATAGCCAGGATAACTAGCCCAGAACTTGGAGGTGGATATTGTACCTATATGTATGTAATATGTTATTTTATCCAAAAAAAAGAAAAAAACCTGTTCGGGCCTCTTGTCTGCCCACATCTCGCCGGGGTTGCCACTTTTGAGGATACATGCTGCACATTAGAGTACTTGAGTGTATGTAATCGTGATTCTTTCCCGTCACTACTAGAGCCAAGTACATGTACATATCCATGCATCATGTTGCTCACATGAGAACACACGCATCACGCTGCATGCCCAGAATCCCTGACCCTCTTCAAATTAGGGCGCCACCACGCGTCGGAACTGGCGAGAGACAAAAGAAGTTCCTGTCTTTGAAAGGAAGGAGATAGTGTTGCTAGAGACAGTGAACCCAGCACGGATCACCAGGAGCGGAGCCTTTTCCCCAGGGTTGGGTGACATATGGACCCCGGGCCTGGCCACATGCAGGAAACGATGTAGAACTAATCACACAACAGTCCTCTGAAGTTGCCCCCATACATCTGGTTATGCACCGACTTTAGAAAACTCCAGAGTAAGTAAACTAGAACCTTACACCCCTAATGACCTTCCGCTGGCAGTTGACAAGACGGCCACGCTTGTCAATACTATTACTCATTCACATTCCAATGCAACCAAAAAATTATTTGTTTTTTTTGGTGATCACAGATAAACATTGGTGTTTGGGCCTCATTATTGTTCCCATGTGTTCATTCGGTTGCCACCCAGCTAGAGTAAATCTGGGCGTGACCCTTTCGTGGCGCAACACCGCCATCTACTTCCTTTGATTTTTCTTTAAAGGGTTGTGATTGGTCAGGTTGTGGTCTTTGATCCTTGCTGGACTGTGGTGTAATCTTTGTGTTCATTGGTGCAGAAGGTAAAAAGGCTACATGAATGGGGTGGTAACTGCCCAACCTTATGTTGACCTCACTCATTCCCCAATCAATTATCTATTTTTTATATTTTCTGCCATCGTCTACCGCCATGTATACATCTGAGAGATTATTGATGGACTTTGTGCTCAGGTCAATCTATCAATCTATTTTTCGGTCGTTAGACCATACCCTGACAGCCGTTTCTTTTCGAGCTCATTTTGGAAGTCAAAAATCCATATAATTCATGGTTTTCCCCACATCGATAGATTGCATGTGCACCTGCAGAAGTCGAACCAATGATAAGAATGTATAAGTTTCACCCCTTCCCATGTTAAGCATGCACTTACATGTAACTTACATGTGACTCGCGACCCTTGTTACCATGGAACCACGACCCTTTGCTTATGACCCAAAGGTGACCTTGACACAAAATGACCCCGCTCACAACGCCTTTTCATGCAATCAATATGGGTGTCAGAATCGGTTCTACACATGCGGAAAAACTTCAAAAGTTTTCATCGTTCAGTAAATTTCGTCAGATTCTCAAGGCATGTGCAGCCAAACTTTTGAAGCCTGCTGAAGTTTGCTTGATAAAATCCTCACCAAATGATCATATTCCTGTTTAGGCTTGGACTATTATCTATCCACTGGGTCGTAGGGGATTAACGGAATTTGATCCGTCGTGATATATCCTTGTTGATAGGTCACTCTATGTTGTCCAGCATATGATAGTCAATATTTGATGAATACCATAGGGGATTCCACAGGCGTGAAATATGCAAACCATATGAGGAATGAAATTCTTCGGTCACTTCAAAACAGTTTTAGTGATCCTGGTCAGGGATGATTATCTAGTCTGGAAGCAGTTTAATCTATGGAGCCATGGGTATAGCGACCTAAAAGATGACCCGTATTCAAACCATATCTGGCACAATTTCTGGAATATCAGTCTTGGTACACATGAACATTCTAGTCACACCCAGACATTATTTATTGGCTGGATTATAGACCCTGTTCTATAAGAAAGCGAAATAACATATGCTTGATAGAAAGCGAACAGCAGCAATACTGACCTTGTGTATGGATTCATCATTATAGCATTATTTATGCATGAATTCATGCACAAAGTCTGACATAATAATGAATGATGGATGTGAGGTACTTTCAACGGTCGCCTTAACAACTGAAATCCATATACTTTCTGGAGCCGGTCAGCCTACCAAAGCCAAAATACCAAGATAGCTTGTTGTCCAAGCTTGAAACAGACACTCAAGGAACGGTCAGTGGGGTTGTTGGGATCAGTGACCACTTTGAGGCGAATGATGTATGTGTCTGAGGGCTAAAACATGAGTATAATGGACACAGTGGTAAACTGTACAACCCACAACAACCAGGATCCAATCATCACACGTCACAATTACTCAGTCCAAACGATTGGTTTGAACTTGGGGTTTATGTACTTTTCATCTGTGGTTAGGAACTCTTCATAAATAAAAGGGTAACTAGTCTGGTAGCTGTTTTTGAGCATCAAAGTGGATCAAATATATACAAAGAATTACTTTTATGAAGAGATTCAAACATAGGTAGAAAGAGACGAGAATAACAGAGTATAAGTATAAAATAAGTATAAAATAATGTAGAAATTTAGTGCAAGTTCTTCTAGAAAGAGAAAGAGGAAGTTCGTGTTCATCTGGCACACCTGTGCAGTCAGAAGGTCATTTCAACTCCTCTCTCCTCATTCATATTTCTGGTGCCGACCTAAAATATTAGTGTTACAACCTGGGATAGTTATGTACACCTTACGAGAATCGTACAAGTTAGTGGGTGCGGGTGGAATTGGAGAAGGCCGGCTGGAGGATGCAACTTGGTGATGAATGAGGAGTTAGGTCACTCAAGGTGGCCAGGTAGGCCTACTTCTGTAGTGAGCAATACCTAGTGGTGAAACCATAAACCATGTCTTAAATTTCATCAAAAAAGTTCTATTTTGTGATCTATTCACTCCCATTTTGGCCTGTTCCGTGTTCGTTTCTCTTGGTGAAGAACCAAAATCATCTTCCAAATATTGTATTTGTTTTTGTGTACACCGAAATCCGACTATTTTCATTATGGCTTTTTCATCTTTATAAAATTGGGAATCGATGAAATTGAAAATGTTAGGATAGCACTGCCTATATAGGTAGGTATAAAAAGAAGGTAACGGATTTCACTATTAATCCTTTTTACCCCAAATTGCCACTGTATACAGAAGATTAAAATACCATTTCGAGAAAAGGAGAGGAATGAATTCGTGAAGACAGAAAATCACAGTTTTTCTTTGATTTCAGTGAATCAAATATTTCATCTACAGTGCTAGGTTTGTGTTCGAATTAGCTGGGAATTCAGCTTTAATGGAACCAACTTCCTTTTGACACAAGCTCTCCGGAAAATAGATGATTGGTTCACAGAACTGCATGTTCAATTAAATTGTAACAATACAGGATGAGTTTATTGGAATATACATGTTAATAAATGTAAAATAAAAACAGCTACCCCTCATGCTGTCCTATCAAAGACGTCTTTGGTCCTATTTAAGAAATATCCTTGCCTCTGCATTTTCTGCTCTCACAGACCCCCTCCTCCCTATCCACCCCCTCATCCCCTTGATCCTCATGATGCCCCTTCCTCCTTCTGTAAGGAGGAACAGAGGGAGGGAGTCAGTGAAGATCACGAGAGTCTCCAGTGTGTCTATGTTCAGCGTTTAGCACTTCCAGTTATGATATAGAGGAGTCTGGAGGAGACTGGAGGAGACAACAGGTGATGACCCTTCTGTCACCAATGGTCAGGTGTAGCCGCAGCTGGAGGTGATCATTCACCTGTAACAGACAGATCCTTCCCTCATCAGGTATCACCCTCCTCCTCCACACGCTCACTCATAGCAATATTATGCATAATGTCTCATAGACTTGCTCCAGGCACAGACAATCACAACTGTCTCATTCCTCAAACATAAATTACTCATTCCCCATCTTTAAATCATGTGTATGTTGAACGGATGTTTCCTTCACATCCCAACTCCTAAATCACAATGCCAAAGTATGACTAAGTATTGGGCTGTGGCAACGTTGACATAATTAATGTATTGTATTTAATAATATGTTTTCAAATAAATAAGGGGCAGTGTGGCTTATTTGTTAATGCTATACTCAAAATACGCTTCAATTTATTCTATTGGTTCAGATTCATGATATCCCAAACCATTCAAATAATTCGTGCAGCTAATATTATTGGTCCCCTTTATGTCTAGTTTATATTAGTCACATTGTCTCTGATATGTCCCCATGCGTTACAATAACGATGACACGAACGAGAGTTGATTAGCGAATCATTACTTTCTTTAACTAACCTGACAAGAACGCATGCAATGATAACATAGAATCACGAAGGTGCAATAATGCATATAATTCAGATTGATTCGAAACTTTCGCTCCCACCGAAAGGAACCAGAAGGACTGAACCAAACTAATACCACCAGGGAGTCTATCTGGCACCCACTGTTCTGGTTCATTGAATCCCCCGAGAAACTATGCGTGGAACTGTCTCCTTAGCCCGAGTTCCAGCCCATGTAAAATTATCTAAGGGTTATAGGTGCTGAGCTTGTTATTCTATATCCCTGAAAGCTGGATACTCTGAGACAAGTGCACATCTGGCTTTTGGCAGAAGTTCAAGAGTTAGAAATATGAATTATGACTGCAATTTCTTCCTCATGGTATACTGGTATACGTACACCATTTGCAAGTGGGAACAAATTGAAAGAATTGGGTCTGCCTGAAACAAGGCTACAGGGAGATTCCATGTTTCACGATGTTCTTATTCAGGCAATACGTGGTTATATTTGCAAGCATTTCCCTACAAATGTTTCCTTCGGAACTGTTGTATGCAAGTGAATTAAATCAAAATATTATTTCTTTCATACATTTAAACCCCGATACAAAATATCTCACTGGCTGAGAGACTAAATAGTTTGTATTTGGCTCAAATGTATGTAAATGAATCCATTTAAGATGTGGCTTCGTCTGAGGCCGTGGGGCATTTTGAATATACGTAGAGTATAACTATACCTACTAATCCGTATTTGAGGAATATGTTTGTTGTTCTCCGGGTAAGAATCGAATTTGCCCCAGGACATAAGGTATTGCGAATAGACACTCCAATTGACCCAGACCAGGTTATATCCCTCCGATGCAGATCGTTGCAATCAGAGGGGAATTTTAAAATAAATCCTTGTACTCCGAAGTAATGTGTGAGAAAAAAAGATGAACAAGCACACGTTTTAATTAAGATTTTTCTTACTGTGAATTATGTTGGTAAGCTTCTAATGTATTGAACGTCCGTTTCTCGAATATCTTAAAGGGGTCCTTGACTGAAATTCCATCGTGCATCTGTTTCTGTTTTAGATCTATAGATTTCAATTATTCGATTGGCTATTGAGCTCGGTGGACATTTATACTGAACACATCACATGCGGTCACTGAGTCTATTATACTTCATTATTTGTGATATTATTCATGGTGGTTGACTCGACACTATACCTACACACAGTACTATGTTCAGACAACACTTCATTCCATAGTACAAATTATTTTGGCAAGTAAGCCTTCCCAAGTTTATCCATACAGCTTTAATTTTGATAAATCAGTATTCAGGGAAAAGGTGCATTCCAAAATGAGTTTGATATTCTTATCTACTTAGTCCTGACGAAATGTAATAAAAAAACGGATTTTATCTAACTAACATATCACTTAATTCTTAACCATTTTTTGTGGGTTCTTAAGAATTTGATAATTGATGGGAATTACTTAGCTTCAGGGAAAAATAAATGTCCATATTTTGCAATACTTTGCAAAATTAAATCAGTGCTTATGTAGGACCCACTGACAGCTAGCTGTACCATTGAGCATTATAACATCATTCTATCGTTGCTGTTTAATCGTTTTATATGAACATTTTCGGTTCAGTACAATGATGAATTTCCATAAGTCTATCGAAAGCATGGTATTAACAATTCTCAATGATCATGTCGTGCTAAATCCACTGTTTACTTATTTATATAGGTAACAGGGTCTCTACCTGGGAGGAAAAATATAGTCCATGTTTAAAATCTATCAAGTTCGATTGGGGATAGTTTAGATGTGATTAATATTATCCTGAACATGAGCTTGATGTAAATCTTTTGTAACCATGTAGACCTTCAGCAATTTGGTTCAGCGATTTGCAAAAACAAAAACAAAATATTCTCCTGAAAAATATGTCCATCGAATTTCGCGAGGAAGATGTATTGTCGATTCGACCACATCAATGGCTCATCAAAACTATGCAGTTGGAGGGGGATGGGTGAGTTGGGGTGAGGGAGCTGGGAATCCACATTTATCTAAGTGACAAAACATAGTTAAGTATATTTATCCAGTTCATCTAGTATATGAACTCTATGATGCTAGGTATTTTGGTTGTAAATCAGAAAACTTCAGGCTCGGGTTCGACCGTATCTAGATTTTAGCAGAGTCGCACCTCCAATTAACCCGGTGTATAAACATTTTTCAGGCGACCACAAATAACCATGACAAAGAGCGGCCATTAGCCTTGTCACAATGATTAATCAACTCATCAAAAAGGATCATTTTGCACTCGAGTGATCCATCGTTCGATCAATAGGTTCTCGCCAAGATATCTCAATCAGAGATTTCTAAGCGAGATTGATGAGCTTTTGATTGTGACTGTGCTGCTCCATCTGGAAAATAGATGCTCGAATCTAGTCAATGGACAAAGATTAAAAGTCTGACCAAGTTAGCATAAACCTGCAACTTGTACCATCATATATCCGCATTCCCTATATCCCTATTCCTTTCTGAAGTTTTTGTTAATTTCAGAACCCGAGACGACTTGCAACTATTGTTATACATTATATAAATAGTATTTTTTTTGTGAATGTCAATAATAGTGGTTTAATAAACCAGATGATTAAGATTCAGTCTGACTGTTACAAGATAAAGTTTGTTGATTTCGATTCATGGTGAAGCAATTCAAACTTTGTATGTTTATGTATGCCTTTAAAATACAAGTTATCATTGGTAATTGTGACTTGGGGAACGTGGCATTTTCATTAAAGATTATACCAATTCTTAACATGGCTCAACCCAAATTAGGACTGCAATACATTTAAACTCCCTCCCAGGTGGTGGTAGTTACAAACGAGAAATCAAGCGGCCATCGGAGAGAATCACAACTGTGAACAGCATCAAAGATAAAACCTGGCCAGATTGATTACCCTTTGTCATCTCTTCCATATACCACAGAGGCCCCACCGAGAGGCTCTTTCTTCAACATCTTTACCCGAGAGAAACATTATTAACAGGAGACCCACAGTGACTTCGCCTTTTCTATTAAATCCCCATAAGCCAACCCCACTCGCCATCTGGCAGGAAAACAATCTTGCATTTTGTCTGGATATCAGTTTATATAGCCTCCAGCCAACCAGAACACAAGGCTCTTCAATTAATCCGGTAATGAGGTACCATCGCATGTGATGACATTTCAATTTTGCTCCCCTTCAACCCCCGTCTCTCTGTCCTCAAGGCCATTGATGAAGATGGTTTTCTCCAGGGTGAATCAATACCACGTGGCGGGATATATTTTGTATATATTTTGCACTGGTACAAGGGTGTGGCAGAAGAATTGGCATGATGAGCCTTCAGGGTTTCGGAGTTAAAAGAAATTGACGATTAACTAGGTGACAGGTCTAGATTAACTCCGAGACGGACCTGCAGATGATATTCACTCTGATGACAGTCAGGACGTTAGAGGATAGGGTTTGAGGGGGTCCCCAAGGCCAAATGTCCATCAATGAAGTCTAATTCGAAGGCGAAGTTCAAATTTAGAATCCATGATACTCAACCCCTGACAAACATGTCTACCACATATATGGGTCAGATTTTCAGAAAATGTACAATTCACATTCACCAATCTTCTCAAATAACCCTAATTTGAGACGAAAATAAAGTTCAAATACAATATAGTTCAACCTAACCAAGCACATAGCTAGAATCAATGCAATGCCAAATATACCCGAATTTACCTAGTATTGACCAAATTACAGCCTAATTTAGCAGAAATTACTAAATGTGTACAGCTGCCAATTGTACATTTTCTGAAAATCTGACCTATATATTTAAACTGTATGCAAAATTGTTTCCCTGCGGTATATTTTACTTTTATTTAAATTCTTAAACCTCTTAAAGCAAAGGTATATTATTTTGACCAAGACACAAGTGAGGAATAAAAAAACACTGTATTATAGACTGGACAATGGAGAAATGTTTGTATACAACATGACTTAGGTCTAATTCATAATTATATCTAACTGTTAGCCTCTAGGGTTTTATGATCAAGCTGAGCACACCATAGAATCCCACCCATGTAGGAAAGACGCGTTGGCTCTAGCCACTGGCAACGTGTAGGCCAAAAGTGAAAGAAACAATTCAAGATCTTGTCAGTTAGGCCTTCTGTCCATCGCATAAACATACATAAAACTATCAACACCCCGCCGAGCTGACTCTCCTGAACTAAAATTAGTACAGACTTCTTAACTTCCAGAACCCATACAACCTCTAACCCAGCCTTGTCAAGCACTAATGTATTACTAGGTATACTTGTTGCAATTACATTGAGGTGATTATTTGGGAGCCTTAATATTTGCAATGAATTAAATTCGTTGAAACGCTGCACTTTTCATGTTTTACATGTTCTTCATTTTGAATCACTTTATCGATAACGATGTTCTGGTACTTGTGCTGACCTGTAGAGCCGAGAATCCTTTATGTTGTCACTGTGGTAGCTAGGTTACACATTGGGATAGTTCACAAAAAAATTTTCAAATCAAATTTTCAAATCAAATTTTCTATGCGGTGGAACCTTTCTCATTTGTAGATATTAGTATACAATCATCATGAATTTAACAGATGAATTTCGATGGTATCCATTCAGTACTAATCGTCCTTTTAAGTTGCATATCTAGTAGCCTGGTGGTAACAGAAGGCACAGGAGGTATTTCTATCCTCAATGGAATTCGTTATTATATGATACAGTGGTTTATATATAGAACCGCGCATCATAGAGCTAAAATATGCATTACCTACATGCTCCTTGCTCATATCTGTTAGCTACAACACCTTCCACTATTAGTACTACTTTTATGCCCATTGAGAGGTAGTAGTAACTGCTAATGGCACTGGCCTCTCTATCTCCCCTCACCTCCGGGCAATGATAACCAATGTGAAATATGACTTGCATGTTGATGCCGGTGCCTGGAGTGCCATGTTAATGAGACAGGAGGGTAGCATATGTCAGATTATGACCTACTCCAGGGTTTTAATATATCTCCACAGTTCCCTTCCCAACGCGCAGCACGCTCCGACTTTTTCAATATTTACTTTTTTGGTTGATAGATGTGTTAAGTTTTTTTTCTGCATCGGTTCCAATTTCCATGCATGTGCGCTAATATGGAACTAGGATAGTTTGTTTAAACATAACTATCATATTTTCAAGAATTTAGCTGTTATGTTAAGGAAATATTTAAAAAAAACTGCCAAAGCATCGTGTCCCCAAAGATTTGCATATATTATTATATCGTTGTTTCATCGATCGCTGCCCCACTGGGGAAATTTAGTTTTAATCCCAATTGACTTGAGCCGATAAAAACATGTAGAAGTCAAGCGCTCAAAGTCCGCTCGGGGAATAAGGGCAAATTGGAATGGTTGCAATCATAAGTATTATTTTGTATTCTATCATTTGCAGCCAACCCGAACAAACTTCTCCCAAACGGCATTCAGTAAAATCACTCTCACTACGCGCTTCGTTGGACTTTAAAATAATGACTCTATTTTAATGAATTCCATGGTTATCAACTTTTAGGGCTACCTTTGTATATAACCTGTTGTAATGGGTTATAAATCATAATATATTGTCATAATTTTCAATTAGACACAGCAGGTACAAACCAATGCCATTTATCCTACTTGATACCCGGTACTACCCGTCAGGTACTATAGGTAACTCAATCTCTTTCAGGGTGCGAGGTTTCGTTTGTGGCTGGGTTGTCCGCCAGAAGTGTACACGTCTTAGTACAGGTATGCAAACTGCACGATTTGCTCTTTTAAATGATTGTGAATGTTACATTCTTCCTATATTAAGTCCTTATAGTTATATCAATATTCTTATAGACATTATTCATATTACAATTGCGGCTAAATTAATTCAATTTTCCTGGCTGAAGATTTTCATCCTTCGCCTTTTTCACCATACCTGTATGCTTTGCTCATAGTAGGATTGCCTATCTATCACACTTTTAAAAGTTTGCCATTTAGCGAATTACAGTACTTGAAGTTTCTCTTAAATATACTTTTGAACTGGAATTCTTGTTTCCCCGAGCACCACCCCACCCATAACTTCTCTTCGTCGTCCAGCCCAAGGCAATGAGCTGTCCCGACCAGACCAGAGTTTACACAAGGGGCGCGTGAGTCAGGTTTTATTGGCACCTGTCGTGTTTGTTATTATGGTATTTTGTCTTGTGAGGGAACAAAAGGGAAAGAAAAATGATGTGGCTATGCCAAGTGTCAGTACTTGTCAAGAGATTGTGTACCCCCTCCGAGCTGGATCGTCATGCCAACTAATCCAAAGGCCAGGATGCATTATAATAATGGTTGCCTTCCGGTGCCAAATTCATAAAACAGAAATGGTTATTATTTTTATTTTACAAGTGACATTTAACGCCCAGACGCCCAGAATTGGCCAATCGTCCAATAGCACATAGCCTCTGTTTACATACAAACAGCTAATTGAATTAATTCATAATAAAACAAATTATGGGAAGCAGTATTTATAATACAATAGATCTAAAGAATGTCAGAAATGGGGGGGGGGGGGGGGGTAAAGCATCTTTCGCTCAACCCATCACATATGAATTAAAGATGTGTGCTCATGTATCCTTCCCGATCTCGAGCAAAAATTATGAATAATTGGTCCTTTCGATATGTTTCTCGATCCCGAAATAAAAAGACATTGACCCATGTTTGTTCAGCAATTTTCCCCCTGTCCATATCCGTGCTCGACTTGCTTTTGTGAGTCTCCACCTTATGAACTGTTCTTCCATATAACCCTCACGACTGTGATCACAGGAGGCAGGTGCGAGCATGTCCTCCATGGTGCAAGTCCGTACATCCCTCGCCCCTCCACGGTGCTTGGATCCAGAATGATTGGTATCTAACTACACCTTCCTTTCCTCTCACACTCGTCCTGGGTAAAGGTTAACAGCATAAAACCTGCCTCTATTCCATTCAACCACACATTCCGCCCCTTCTCTATCCAGTTTCAATAAGATTTGACAAGCGTGAGGCATTTAAACATTCCAGTTTTATTTCAGAACACTACAGTATATCAACTGTTTGTTCCCATCCCATGTGAATATAATCATTTGCAATTTCCGGGGGAAACATGGGAAGATTTCTCAGGTTTTAATTGGTTATCAGGTTGTTATTTTTTGAATTACATGCTTTAGGGTTTTGAAGGCACATCCTTCACATCTTCCTCCAGAATGACAAGCCCTCAGGGAATGATGCTGCGCATCCTCCAGGCTTCACTACCCCCTTGACCCTATGGCTGGCATCCTGTAGTTAATATTTAACCCCCAACCTCTAGAAAAACTCCCCCATACAACTTGTACCTGGGGTTCAGCGCCCCTTTTCGCCTCCAGCAAAAACTGCTTCATTTAACCACCAACCAAAACCCGGCCTTCCTGTCACATGACGTTACCCATGGTGCATCTTCACGGAAAAAAGGGCACCTGCGCATGCGCACTGGGCGTCGCTACGGCGGCGCTCACCAGGGGGAGATCAGTGGTAAGAAAAGTGTGTAGCGAGAGAAAAAAGGGACATCTGACAATTTGTATGTCCCCCTACTGTTTGCTAAGCGACGGAATGTTGCTACAAGATGGAAAAATAAGCTTTCTTAATAGATATCTATCTGCGTCCATTGCCTTATTGGCATTCAATACATACAACGCTAAGAGCAAATAGGACAGTCGCCTTTTGAAGTAAAAATACTAAAAAATAACAATAGGCCTACACATTGTAACATTGTAATTTAAATCTTAGTTTATAGACTATCGTGGTTATATTAAAATGCGATAAACAAACACGAACTTGCTGGATGTTTTCCTCTACTTCATATAAAAAGTGTAACTTTTTGAGACATGCAATGTTATGAGCTTAACGTTAAGATCGAAGTTCTTGTACTTCAGAGGATCTTCTTGGGAGAGAGGACATGAAAGGACAACACAAGGAGTGGAGAGGCACGAGTGTTTTTCTTGCGTCTCTTCGAGGCCTAGGGCATGTAACATGACACTGTAATAGGTCTGGGAGCAATTGTATAACCTTTTTTCTCCAAATACTGAACATTTGGCTGTAATTTGTCCCAAAGTTCAAAAGTGTGGATATCTGAGAGATGTTCCCAAACATATTACTTGTTGCTCAAAGGACTTGTCTCTGGGATCTTTAGGGATCCCTTTTACTCTAAGCTGGGATGCATAGAGACGTCTAAAATAGAAACAGACTACCCTGCACATTCTCCCTCCTTTATTTAGATCGATGTGGACCTGACCACCAAACAGACCTCCTTCAGAGACTCTTATTGCTGTGTGAGCTTGGTTAAGTTTATTATCATGACAATACTTGATGGGGAAATTGCTATCAATCTCCTTCTTTAGAATAACAGAATGCCTGACATTTTAGAGCGCGCCTTCTCGGTTTGCTATCTTAATTCTTTGAGATTTATCTCCGCCGAAGCGTGATAAAAATCAGTTTCTATAGATGCAACACCGAGGTACTTGACCAACTTAGCAAATGCATCCATATTGTTCCCTCTCTCCAGTATAGCTCTATTCTGTACATTTGGCAGCAACTAAATCCCAGCTTGTTATATACACAAAATGTTGTCCCCTAAGCCACCCTGAGGCAATTGCTGCCAAGCATTTTCTGTACTTTCCTAATAGAGTGCTTATGGCTGAAAAGATGCATGAGGGGGACAGGTGGCTGGTAAGTAATAGAATTTTATTTGATCCTTGATAATAAGGAATGCATTGATAGAAAGGGCACAATCGTAAGAGGGTAAAATATTTACCCTGTCATAAGTTGTATCCAAAGGGATGATTTGTTCGTATAGAAAGATGGAATAATGGTATTGTTGGAAATTAAGATGCAGGGAATGAGGTTTATAGAGCTGTAATCTTAGAACAAGACAGGTTAATCCTCCAGCTTGGATTTATTGTAATTTCAATTGATGAGACCATCTTGAGAATGCGGTAACAGTAAAAAGTAGGATGAGTTGATTTGACACATTTCACTAAGGGTTGACGGAGACAAATACAACTCAGGAGCCTTTTTTGTCACAGGATTGCTTTGAAGTTTGTATGATTTCTATTAGGGTAAATTAAAGGAAAAGTTTCCCCTACACAAAATTTCTCTGCATTCCATATTAGAAAAGAACCAAAATAAAAAGGCATTGCTACCTCACACAAATGACATAGCTTAGGGGAATTTTGTGAATGTTTAAAGTTTTGTATGAAACCCCCAAATGTTGACTTTGGGAAAATTGGTTATATATAAAAGTTCGTGTCAACAGCAAATTGATTTCTGCCTCAGCGCTTAGATTAAACCTGGATTTTTGCTGGACGAGCGATAATGTGTGACTGTGCCTGATGTGTGATGACAGGAGACAAACATGAGTGATATTAGGTGAAATAGAGCTCCAATATGTCAATATTAAAGATAAATATCAGAAGGACGTGGGAGAGAGCTGATTGAATCATGCGCTACGAGCGGTCAGGCTTGGAAAGGCGGGTCAGGCGGGAGGGTCAAGCATTGTCTGGGGGTCACTGGAGGTGGACAAGTAGATGGGGGGTAGCTGAGGTGGGTGGACGGTAAGGTAAAAAGGAGGCGGGACTGGAGGCGAACGTATCTCTTTCTACCTGGGGAGTTTTAGGGGCAATTGCTCGTGAAACGAAAAAAAGGAGATCGGCAAACCCATTCTACCTTGGCCCAGCAACGATGTTATCGAGGACTTTCGGCACTTTTTCTCTCCGAAATATGTACAGAAATCCCCAAGAAAAAAGAATGGGATTGCAGGCATAATATATGTGACAACAAAGGAAGGGACATCCAGAAAATGTCCTTCTTATATATGCCCTAGGGTATGGGGTGTCCCCACTGAATAATACAATCTTGTGTCTGGATCTAAATCGGTGCTTTAGGGCCTCGTGGTCTAAACACATTAGACCCCTCAGATAATAAACTAGTCTTTAGTCTAGTTTACCACATTTTCACTACCCGATAATGTATAATAAACTCTTAGCAAAAACTTAAATTATACATTTCTGATTTGAAGTATACAACAGTCCCATCGCATATGTGTGACCGAAGAAAAGAACACAGAGTTGATTGTTTGTCATGTGTGAGGGCCATTAGACGTTTAATATTGGTTTCTTGGATAACTTTGTGTACACTACTCAGCACCATTAGGTATTTGACTTATGCAACTATTCAAACTTTGACTTATGTAACTCTTCAAACCCTGATCACATAGTTAGTTGACATTATGATTCAACTGATATCAAAGTATATAGGATTATCTGGGATAGTAAATCAGGCCTAGAATAAGCACTGCCGAATATATGCGCCTCTCTGATTTACAGAACATATATACGGTATACGGCTGAGACGCAAATGCCAATTTATAGAAAGAAATACAAGCGAAGAAATAATATTATATCGTTTGGGGGTTTGGGATAACGTTTGGGGAAACAGGGTGTTTTACCAAGCATCAAAAGCCAGGTACAACCCAGGTAACTTGCCATATGACTAATTTATTCCTGGGCCAGTCTGCCTTTCACCTGATACAAAGTAACACTGGCTGTGATATGAACATTTCTGACAGTTATCCGCTCAGCCATGCATGCCACCCAGGATCAAAGTCCAGCTTGTCGCCAGTCTCGTATCAGCTCATCTCTTGCCCTGAGCGTTCTTAAACAGATTAAAGGTAACCGACGATAATCCCCCATAGAGCACCAGAACATGTCTCCAGGCCAATATACCCACGGCTCTAGTCCTGATAGTTAGACATGACCTAAGTCACTTTATTGATATTTCATTACACTTTAATCATATGGGCATCTTGGGACTAGAAGTAATGAATGCATATTTAGCAGTTGCTGGCGCCAGACACTGCGATGATTTTAATTTAGAAGGACTTCTTTCTTAGAAAGCTGCTTGAAGGGAAGGTTGCACAAGATGTGAAGCTAGATTCCTGTGAATTTATTAACGTTGCTTTTCGTTCCAATTTGCATATCATTTCAGTTAAATAGACTAGCTAATGAATACATCATGATTATATAATATTGTATATATATATGACTGTCGTCTATTACAATCTAAATTTATGCTTTCTTGAGAATAGAGAATAGCAGAGAGTGTTTGGCGAACATATTCCCATGGCTGGACAAATCAATTCATTTTGAAGACCCATCGCAAGGCTAGTCACTAACAGTATAACTTTTCCAAAGACAGACAAGGGGCATCTCCAGATATGGAATGAGGGAACGAATATGGGTGGAGGGTCATCATTGGTCAAGGCATAAATAGACTATGCGTGGGAAAATGTTAAATACTTCTTCCCCCTGCTTGTATATTGCACCGACTTTGATGGGAGCAAGCTTGTGCTGTCCTTGAAAGTACCTTTGAAGATCAAGGTATCGGTGACATATCGGTGGATCTCATGTACTTCTGGTGGATTAGCAATGTAATCTAATTCAGACTACTTGATTGGCATGTTTCCTCTTTATATAGAATAGTCAGGCTAAGCCCATCTTATTTAAGATAAGGCTTTAATAGGCGGCACTTATTCGAGATCTGCGCTGCTAGAGATTATGGGATAGGTCCAACAAAATGGAACTCACAGTGGTCCAGGTTTGAAATGTTTTTCAGATTGAAATCCTGTTATTATAAAGTTGATTTTTTGTGGGTTTTTTTTTATTACAAATAAGGCCAAACATTTACAATACATCATTACAAAAAGACGCGTACCCACGATGTGGATATATTCCTGCGTTGCCTTTTCTTGAATTATTACCAACACTCTGTCGATTTAGAAATTTTACCTTGTCTAGTGTGCATGGGTAGTGCAACAATAGCCTTCTCAATTTCTTTCCACTCTACACTAACGACTTCGATCTTGGCGAGAACTACAGTGATTCATGTAATCCAATTAAATCAACAATGAACACTGCCCCCTCCCCCCGAATGCAAACATATCAATGATAAACATTATGAATAAAAGATGACTAAAAGTCATCACAAAACCAACATGATCAATTGGTGAGGAATCTGGAACAAAAGGAGCTGATAAAATATTCCTCAGTAGTACAATAATAGTGAATATGGCGAGTGTGGGGAGATGTTGCCATGTCATGTGTAGCCCCGCCCCCGCCAGTCGGTACCTTGTTATATGAAGAGACAGGTCCGTAATGAAAGCTCATTAAAGAGACATGAACAATGATTGATCATTTCCAGTCAGGGCCGACCCAACTGGTCAGTCTGTACTGCAGCCTATCCATGCATGGAAGAGAGTGATCTTCCAGACGATTGCTCAGACTCAAACTGTTTATTTGTTAGAGCCAATATAATATTTGTCCCGTTGTATTTGTACAGTTTTTACATAACCTTTTTAGCAATCATATATATATATAGGATTGTAGATTTTCATTTATGAATGATATGTATCTTTGGAGAAACAGACAGACGGAAAAGTCGTTCGAAAGTAATGATTTCATAGTATCTAGGTCTGGGGAGATGTACATATCGACTCATATCAAAATAAATTTAGGAAGTATATCGTAATAATTCGGAGGTGTGGGTGTGGGTTGAGTAAATCGTATTAATGGTGACCGTCTAGGTCCACCAAGATGTAATTTCTAAAAATCTCTTCTAGTAATATTCCCTAATCTACCGTAACGACGCATTTCATGCACTTAAGCTAAAAATTAATGATGAATTATGTATCATATCATAATGATTGATTCATGATAATTATTGATTGCTGATATATTATAATGATCTTGGCAATAGCCCCCAACCTTACATACCAGTCAGTTTCCAAGACCATATGTTCAGATTTAATTCGACCGTCTAAAAGACAGTAATTTAATTGATAGTTGTATTGTAACCACGATAACGCAGGTGAAGAATAATATAGGAGATAAATATCATGTAATTTACTCAATTAGGACTGATTTAGATTCATGGTAATTACAATCAAAATGAGGATAGATATCTTTATGTTCACTCCATGTGAAACTTCTGTCAATAAAATAGGTTTAACAAAAAAAGACGATTGACGCATCAACTGCATAGTCAAAATTAATGCATATTAAGGACATTATATATATCCCAGAGGACTTCGTTCTGACTGTGTATGCAAACGGTGGCACCCGTCATGGGGTAGCAATATCGACCCGCCTATTGGTATTACCTGTGCAGAATGTAACCACTACAATCCCCCTGTCAGTGTTACGTATGGGGGCGAAATTTCTCATGTTGACTTCAAGCTGAATACAGGTAACATATCGAATAATGAAGATTCGGTTATTTTCTTAGGAAGATCATGCATCAAAATAAAGACTCTTGACGGGGAAAATGACCAATAAATCCATCCAAAATAACTATTATATAATGTATGCTCTAAATGTCTTATATCGCTCCCAATTTAATTAACCTTTTCCTGCTGGTATTATCAAAATAATGATATCATTAACAGTAACAGCTTACATGAGGACGAATAAAAAGCTTATTTCCTTCCTTAGGCGTATAGAAATCACACAGGAATCATTCCCAGTGAAGGTCAACTCTGCTTTAATGCTCTCTTTCTCCTTCTGGCTCCTCTCACCAGGGCTATGGTAGAGATGATCATATTTTATGCAGAGGAGTTGATTAAAACCCTCAGGGGTGGTTCCCTATAGCTGGCCCTGTTTCCCCTAGTCCACAAGAACCCCAGGTATGTACATATTTACCCAGTCATTAAATCCCCACCACGTTAGATGAGTAATCACGACGAGGGATATTTGTTTTGGTATGAATGAAGAAGACCTAGCTGTCTCTAGATTCGTTCATAGAATAGCCTTTATTCCACCTGCCCTGTTGTAATAAGATATATGAGCGATATAAGTATATTATTGTTATTAATTATGTAAAGTTAGAAAGGGTGTCATATGAGTATGAAATATAAAAGATTGTTTTGTTTTATTGATCAAAGAAAGAAGAAGCGAAATTAAAACTCTCTCTAATTGGGATTCATGTTCTGTTTGTGGATTTTGTGGATTGTCATGAGACAAAAATTATTTCTTTCATAATTTCTATTATCCAATGGCTTAGAAACGTCCATGTGTATACGTGTTTCCAACAGCTTGATATTATTATTTCTATAGGGAACACACATTGCCTACGCAAATATTTACCTTTTCATGTTTTGATGTTTGTGCAAGTTCTAGACTTGCACTATTGTCTGGACATAATTATAAGTTTTTAAATGACCACGCATTCTCAACAGAAAGAAGGACCAAGCCTATCTGGAACAGGAATACAAGTTTATATCACGGTAAACAACCCATATAAATACATTTGCTAGAAGATTAGCATGGCGGAATAGGAGTCTGGGCAATGAATGAAATCACCAGGTGAAATATTGGTAACCCACAGTCTCACTATATGCGTTCAATGTTGCTTTTGAATTAACTCAGCCATATAACCTGGCTGGCCAGACTTGCTATTTCCCTAAGGATGAGGGGAACAAAATGTCGAAAATCTTAAAATAAACTGGATCGATTTACTATAAGTCAGGTAATACTCTGTGCATGTTATTCATGCGTAAGCCAGGGGCTGTTTCCATTGGACAGAAGCAGTGGGTAATTATTTGCTTTACAGGGGTATCATTAAAACTGCTGTTATCATAAGGTAAGCTTGGGTTATTATAATTCATGCCTAACACGCCTTGCTTGGCAGCGGCCACGTTCTTACCCAAGCACTGCGGGCCTGGAATTCTTCCAGGTGAAACAACCCCAGGCCATGTTCATGCTGAATTATACAGTCCTTTTCCTCTATTTCCTTTTGTGCTCGAGAAAAGGCTTCCAGGTTTTTGTTGTGAGTTTGATCAAACTGAGTAAATATCGGCTGGAAAGATTGTACAACATTTCTTTGAAATATAGCCATTGTTCCAGTGTCATATATTCGCCTTCACTTACATGGGGCAGGTATAGAGCGTTGCCAAGGGAACGCAAAGTAGTTTGTCTAACTCTCGTCTTTTCAAAATTGTTAAAGGTAGCTTACAACAGACCGAAAGTTTTAAACATTTGCAAATGTTGATATGTTGCTGTGTCAAAATGCCATAAAAATACAAACCTTTACATCCGCGATACCCCTTCAAAGTAAATAATATTTGAAAAATAAAACTTAAGAACGAGATTTATGCAAATGATCCAGCGCAGGTCCAATAAAACTAATCATTAATATACCTACATGCACACACACATGATTTATATATATTTTGGGGACATTTCACACAGATGAATTTGGATGGAATGATTGGAGGCAAACCCGACATCTATACACTTGAGCAGATCTCCCAATTAACGTTTTAATTTTTCATCACCGATGACTGAGTATATTATTCCGGGCATATTCTCAATTTCTTTGTTTTTAAAGCGAACAATACCATATTTCACAAAAACCTAACTAATGACTGTACACACACCTGCACGATTGGTTTCACCGGGCAAACTCCCGTTATGCCATCGACTGTAAATTTCGGCTGGAATTAGGCTAACAAAACAAACCAAATGGTTGTGGGTAGACTGAATCTATGCTGAATATATCTAATTGTACTCCATTTCTCATACAAAGTAGTAAGACTTTTTATGTAGTCGACTCTGAGGAGAATTTTGTATACGTTCTGTCATTATTTATGAATTCATATCCGAGAAAGCATTGTATTTTGAAAAATAAATTTTGTCAATGTGCTTTGCTTGGCCTTTTCCATCATCTGAAGACAGATGGTAGGACTCAGCGGTTTAACCTCAGGTAGAAACAAGAACACTTAGCCTTGGGCACTTGGGTCCCGTGTCGGCATCGATTATACCAAAATAGCGTTTAATCACGGACAAACATGACTCGCAATTCAACGAGAATTTTCGTAATTAAACAGTACCAGACTGCAGAAAGACTGATGTACTCCGTGATAATTGTGCCTCGACATATTCCCATTAGTCATTCTGGAATCCCCCCCCCCCCCCCCCCCCCCCCATCACACTCGCTATAAAAAGAATATGATATGTACATGTATTGCGTAGGCTACATACGTAGAGGAATATGTCTCTGACATTCAACACATCTTCGAATGATACATTTCGAGGTAAAATAAATTGTTGCAATAAAATAAATATTAGTGTTGTTCTTAGTATTGTGACCACGAACGTGGATTATAACATATTATCCAGTCGCACAATTTACTAGAATGGTAACGTAAGGTCAACTTTTAACAGGTCTGAGTACATGAACAGCTATTTCTGTTGTCTAAAAGGACATACAACTTCAATCATGGAATCAATATCCAATCATGGATAACGAGGACTAACATCTTAGATCGGCTACTTTCCAAAATGCCTGGGCACTCTTGTATAACACATGGAATCGATGAGCTTCTAAAACTAATCATTTTGATTCATTCTAAATCTTACTCACGTATGGAGGATTTGTACAATCCCATATCCCAGGGTCCCCATGCGATGTGTAATATGAAGAGGGTTTGTATTAAGAATGCTGAATATTTCAGACCATTATCGAATTTTAATAAGATCACTATTGACAAGCAGACCAGTTATGTAAAACTACGCATGGATTTGTGTTCATTTGACGAGATATCCCTATTAAAAGATGTTGCATGATCAAGATTATCGGAATTACCAATTTCTATATCTGATAAATCGTGTAGAATTAACGATTATAGTCAGGTAAAACCAACATGACGACAGGCATTTGCCATTTCATATTTCCATATCTACTGACGCTCCTATATATAATTTTGTATCATAGGTTCAACATAATATTATTTAGAAAAAAATCAAATTGTTAATTTGGGTGTGATTTATTGATCATTTAAATGCAATTTCTTTCAAAATATATGAACGAAACCTTTGAATATGTTTGACCTTGTCTGCCTGGTTTTTTCGTTTTTAATAGAATTTATAATAATTAGATATTCCTCCAATATCCTGTTTTTCCATCTACTCGAGACAGGGCAATTAAGACTCTCCAAATCTGACTACGAAGGCGAAAGGAAGGGTGGCCTGCTGTTGGAGGATGTCATTCCAAAATTTTGCTTTTGCTCGAACACTTAAATGTAAAAGAGAGGCCTATAACGATAATGCATGTGTATATGTTTCAACATTGCGTTATAAAACACCCACTTCGCATCCGGTTACAAGTGTGGTTTATGTACAAATGAATTTGTTGACGTTCAATATGCAGTTACTAAATCTAAATGCAAATATTGGACACATTTCGGGCATAATTTATTTTCCCTCCCTCTGCGGACCACATTGAATCCATAGAGAACGCGCAGAGCAATCCAGCTCAGCCAGACTGACCCAATAAACGTCGAAAAGGCGGACAAACAAACTAGTCGAGTTGTGTTTGATCAAAGCTACTCCACTGCCCCTTAATCCCCGTGATAATACGTATTAGAGGGATTAAGTCTGACCAATCATTGTTTTTCGTATCAGGATCATATGGAGGGACAAATAAACCATTGACGGCAGAGGACATGAGTTTGCATCAAGTCTGCAGATGCATGTCTTGCTTGGGTTGAATACTGTTGTGATTTTAGTGGATTTAGCAGGTTCAGATACGCTCGTCGAGAAGGCAATAGGTCCTTATGGACTTGATTGATGACAAACTGACGAGGTCTTTGTCGAGAGATTGTTACGATGAATCTTAGTGTTAACTATGCAGTCAAAATTTCAAGATGAACTGTGCTGAACTGTACCAAAACCAGCCTCTATTTTGCAGGGGTTTTAATAGCACCGCAAGGAAAACTGCCTTGCGATTTTATGTCTGGCACACCGTTTACATTGTATTCTGTAAATCAACATGTGTAATAGATGATTAATATAAGCACCCTGCACCAATTTTGCTTGCTTGCTATACGCCAGAATATTCAGGTAGAATATTTGTCAGCGAATGGATCGACAGTTGGGACAGCAATGATGAATGGTAATGCGGGAGTAGGTGGGTTCTTCTGGGTTGGTACAGGTACTAAGGCCAAGTACTTGTTGAAAAGGCAATGCGTGTCTTGATTGATGACTTGGCTTGGGTTGCTATGTCTGGTCTCCGGATGTCAAAAATACTAAGTAGGGGAAGACGAAAATCTGTTTTTCAGCACATTTTGCAATTCAATTTCCCGATAATTACACATATATCGCCTCGATTAGAGGACCTTAATCTTCGTTATTTCGATTGAATCGTAATAAAAAGCATTGTGGAGCATGCTGGAGTTGATTATTCACTACCACTTCAAAGTCATACAGGGTTATTTTGGGTCAGACCAAAGCTAATGGTTTAAATGCATAATCACAAGCGCATCTGTTTCTTGGTAATATGAAAGAAGTCAATGGTTGGCGAAGTTCATTCATAGTCAGGCATACAGCTCCCTTAAACCAACTGTGAAAATGTGACCAAGGGGCCGCCATCAAACGTATGATTCCAAGCCCCAATGAATCGACAATCATGCATTTTTTATCGCAAATACCTGGTGATTTACTTTTGATTTGAAGGGCCCAAGTGTTCTTCCATGCCGTAGCGTACCAGGCCAATGTTAGTTTATTTATAGGTAAATAAGGAAAGGGGAAATCGAAGCACAAACTTTTCTGCGCACTTGACCCCCATCATTTGCCTGTGATTTGAAGCATGTGTTCAGAACTGAAAGCCAAGCCGGCTTCAAGAACCTTATTAACATGTACACAAAACAAACTTTGTTTAATGAAAATGGTACGTACCTTATGTTTGCGGTCATTTGATATTCGCCAGGCAGCTAATTTAGAATGGGAAAAAATACAGGTGCGAATGATTTGAATGCAGGGACTTGTTTATTCATGGCGATGGAGCGTATTGAATTTGTTAGTAAATATATGTTTATTTGGCACAGGGACTTAATCAAAGCATTCCTCTGGTGGGATTTCCTGGTGGTATATGCTTGGTTTGGTATATGTTGCTAATTGATATGCATGTATGTGGTATCTAAAATTTCAACCAATATACGTTGATTCTATGCGAGGGAAATGAATATCCTACCACATTAATTCAGCTACAATAATTCAAAATTTAGTTAACTCACCTGTCTGATATATAGTACAACCTATTTCCTTGTACGAGGACCGATAGAATGAATGTTTTAGAGGTACTTCTATTACTAGTCTCTATATGGTATACTTCTTCATGTAGAAACACCTTGGGGTTAAATACATTTTAAATAGGTTCTCTCTCATCGACTTATTATGGTTTGCCAACCTGTGGGGGACATCTTGGAGCAATGTATAGACGTACACTCCAAGCGACAGTGCCCCATAAAAATAGCGCCATGAAGGCCGAATGTTTCAATGGTTTGGGGGAAATAATCAATGCAAAGACATTCCATGGAAATCCCATTTAGAAAGGGGCTTTATTTGAAAGGGTCTGGCCACTCAAGAAGACAAACTTTGCACTTCCCAAATAGTTCAAAACGGAACACATAAGAAAAGGGGGCCGTCAACAAGTGACGTAATCCAAAGAAAAGGTCATCTTTGTGTCATTAGAGGTGATCTAACTTTCACATAAACGAAATCTCCTCTGAGACCGCCATTGAGGGCAATAATTGTCAATGATCCCACAGATCCCGAGTGCAGCCTTTGTGAGCTATTGGATGATTTATACAATCTTATCTAATAGATGGCCCATTACTGATACATTACCAATCTGGCACACACCTTGGCCAAGAGGCAGCATAATACATATGTAATGAGCTGAGGTGTACATCCTACTGAGGCATGAACTCAGCTTGTCCTGTCAGAATTGCCACAAGGAAAGCATTTCTCATTCCCAGAGACAAAAATTTTGCATATGCTCGATTAGAACCGTTATAACTGTGAACCTTCGCCAGTGTACCGAAGATGTAATAACACAAATGTTTTACTTTGAAAAGTAAACACAGCAATTTTACAGTTTGCTTGTTTAAAGTTTTTACCCTTAAATTATACTCCCTTGCGCCCCTTCATATCATGTCCGTTGATATTGTCTCAAGTTCTATACTTTCATTAGAGTTTCAGAAAATGAAACCTATACTATACCAATGTACGTATTTATAAATGTAATTATGGAGGTAACAGCTAGGTACAAGGCCAAATAGCATCATATATGCCGATATAATAGAGAGGGGGAAGGGGGAACAGAAAATAAAATTACGAAATAAACGAAAGTATATATAATTATATTATAATCTGGATGTATATCTCGATGATCCGGACAGTGTTTTTATGTCTAAAAGTGGTAAATACATATGTTGGGGTGGGGGAGACACAAAATAGAGAAAATCACGATCGTAAGCAAAAAAATATAAATTATATATAATGTATCTCTCCCGTTAAAGGTGTGCTATCTTCGTGCTATCCGCCCCATTCCACCGGAGATACAAAGTTTCTTATGTTTGTTCAATGTTGTTATAACAATTCATGAAGTCGGAAAGATCTATAAGCGCTGGCATTAGACACAATTACTCTTGTTCACTTCGGGGAACCTTTTTACCTCATATCATATAGTTCTAAATGCTACTAACCGTTCTGGGAAAGGCAAACCTTGTTCTTATAATTGGATCATTAAGGTAATAGCCCCTGAGGGTAGCAGTAGTTAAGGAAGGGGCGAACGTCTGGGTACCTGCGATGTAGGTGTTGTTAAATAGGTCAGTGACCTGATGAGGTCACTGACGTCACTAATTGGTGACCTTAACCTTACCCTTATGAGGTCAGGACACCCCCTTATAAGGTCAACCTTGTTTATAGTATTATATAGGTCAACCTTGTTTATATTGTTATATATATATATATATATATAGCCCAGGGTTGTTTATATTGAAAGACAGGTGGCTTAGTGCATATTATTAACCCTAGGATATGGGTCACCATAGTGAGGGTATAGACCCTTGTTTATAGTATTATATAGAACAACCTTGTTTATATTGTTATATATATATAGCCCAGGGTTGTTTATATTGATAGACAGGTGGCTTAGTGCATATTATTAACCCTAGGATATGGGTTACCGTAGTGAGGGTATAGACCCAAGGTTATGTATGTAAAAACCTTTATCTTAGAAGACAAGTTCAGACTTGTCATACCCTTGAGATAATTATTGGTATAGACACTGTAACCCTAGGGGTGAGATATGGGTCACCATAGTGAGGGTATAGACCCGAGGTTATGTATGTAAAACCCTTTATCTTAGAAGACAAGTTCAGACTTGTTATCCTGAACACAACACCACATTCGTATACTACACTTTGAGTGTATGGGAACCCTGGCTTATAGGTCACATTGGTATACTGCTTATGACCGCGCGCGCTAAGGATAAACATACACCCTCCCTTTATACTCCCACCCCTTAACACATAGTATATAATGCTGTTCACTTCGACGTTTGATATGTCACAAAGGAAAACACGTGCGTCTGAACCTAATAAGGAAACCCCACCAACCACAAAGAAACAAACAACGCATGGATTTACGAAGTTGAAAATATATATTTGGAATCGCTGTGCGGCATTATAACAGTAAGTTTACCAATCACAGTAACTTATTCACAAACTGTATTTATCACAAGTGGTAATTAATGCCGCCTATAGGTGAAATTAGTTTAATACTGGTATGTACTGATGTAGTACACATACCTTACACCATTTATCATATTAGTGTAATACAATCACGTACACAAGCTATAGATGTAAAATTGCAAAATTAAAACATGTACATCACATATATCCACCTGAGTTATAATAAAATGCTGCATCGAACACTGGTTTACATGACACAATAAAATTTGGAGTAGAATTGATGAGTTATAATAAAATGTTGCATCGAACACTGGTTTACATGGCACAATACAATTTGGAGTAGAATTGGGTTTATTATTATAAAAATAATTAACACCCCTTTAACTAAAAGAAGATGTTGAACACATGCTTTGGAATACTTTAAATTTTTTATAATGCTAAATTTTGGGGTTTAAACTTCCTCCAAAATTAAATACAAAATTACATCACACATATCCACCTGAGTTATAATAAAATGCTGCATGGAACACTGGTTTACACGACACAGTCCATATCACGTTTGGTTATAATAAAAGTACAAAATGCTGCATTTAAGCACCAAAACACAACCAACAAACTTTTACCCGTTAAAACATTATCGTAATAACAAGCACCAAAACGTTTATAATACGCATCCAATATGTTTATATTTTAACACAAAAACACACACCTTTAATCACAAAAAAACAGATTAAAGTTACGTTATGCAAATCTATGCCACCCATTAAAAACCCATTATAAAAAATGACACATTTTGTGCGAATCACCAAAATGTGTAAAATACAAACCAAAACGGTACACCTTTAACAACCAAAACATGCACCCAACAACCCAAAATTTAGACTTTTATAATTTGGAATTGAATATGTAATCCTGCTGAAAAAACATTATCGTAATAGCAAGCACCAAAACGTTCATAATACGCATCCAATATGTTTATATTTTAACACAAAAACACACACCTTTAATCACAAAAAACAGATTAAAGTTACGTTATGCAAATCTATGCCACCCATTAAAAACCCATTATAAAAAATCACACATTTTGTGCGAATCACCAAAATGTGTAAAATACAAACCAAAACGGTACACCTTTAACAACCAAAACATGCACCCAACAACCCAAAATTTAGACTTTTATAATTTGGAATTGAATATGTAATCCTGCTGAATCTATTGTAGCACCAAAATGTGTAAAATACAAACCAAAACGATACACCTTTAACAACCAAAACATGCCCCCAGCAACCCAAAATTTAGACTTTTATAATTTGGAATCGAATATGTAATCCTGCTGAATCTATTGTAGCGATGGTGAAATGTGGTGTAATGTGGATATGACGGCGAAATCTGAAAAATATAAACAAGTCAATCTATTTATTTATTTATATTTTAGGTCATGAATACGAATGAAGAAAAGAAGAAAAGCATCTGCCGGAGTTGTGCGCAATATTTTGATTCGAGGGAAGCTGTTCAAACCCACCAGAAATCATGTGAAAAGTACTTAGCTAATAAAACCTGCAAATACTGTAAAGCTGTCTATACAAGACCTAATAATTTGCGAAATCATGAGAGCAAGTGCACAAATTTAATTTGTCCCCACTGTAAAGAAAAATTTGATACAAAAGATATGCGCGACAACCATATCCAATCATGTTTACTTAACAAAAAGAACACCGGACACAAACAAGATCATAATCGGTCTGATTTGCCGCTAGTAAATGAATCATCTGCTGGCGCACAGGCTGCCTCCAACTTATCTGAAAATACTAAAAAGCGCACACAATCCCCTAATCCACTCAGTTGTCACGATTGTGATCAACAATTCTATAGCTGGAATGCGTTATATTTTCACAGGCGAGAAAACCACTCGACCTTAGGTGTTGGAGGGAATAATGAAACACTCCACCAGAGACCATTTCCCCCTGAATCGGCTCCTTGGATGGGTGAGGATGGCAATATTGCTCACCCTGAGCTAATGCGAGTTTATGAAGAAAATATACGTCTTATTCTTGGGGGTCATATTCCAGGGAGGGTTAGAGGTGTATATAACTTTCCTTTAAATGATATCAACGACTCAAATCAAATAGGCTCGTTTTTAACAGAAGTTTATGAGCAGGAAAACAACATGTTTCGATTTAATGCATCCCTGGGGTTTATACTCAGACATAGAGAAACACAGGAGTTGCGCTACTTTACCCCATTTTTGAACAACACAGTGTATGATTTTCCACAAACTCTGTCAAACTCAAACAATCTTATGAAAATAGTCGCCGACCTTAATTCAAAGGACTACTATACGCAAGCTAAAATGCAAAGGCCGAACACAAAGTGGGAAGTTGTATATATTTCAAATATCAGCTTTTTTGTGTACAGATCTAACTTTTTGATAGGATCACCAAGAGAAATTGTGTTTCCTGCACACCTTTACAACAAATCTTCATTGCGTTTGCTGCACAAAAACTCCAACCATAAGTTATATGCAGATAATTTGTGCATATTTCGCTGTTTGGCTTCACATAAGTCAAATCACAGTGACAATATAAGCAAACGGACAGTACATAATTTATATAACACGTTTAATGAATTTAACAACAACACACTTCCAGAAAACCCTTATGAATTTGAAGGTGTGACGCTAGATCAAATTCCGATGTTTCAGGAGTGTTTTGACATAGGTGTTTATGTACTTTCCCTACAGGAGGACGATTCCTGTTTTACATTACACAAACCCATTGAAGAACACGAATCCTATATGCATGTTAACCTGTATAAAACCCATTTTAGTATTATTACAAATATTGAGGCGTTTGCAAGCAAATTTTCATGCTTTTTGTGCCAAAAAACGTTTACGCGAAGGGATAAAATGAATGTACACACCGCTAAATGTTATAATAAAACAAAACTCGTTTTTCCAGGTGATGTATATTCACCACCATTAAACATATTTCAGGAGTTGGAAGATGCTGGAGTGCATGTTCCAGAAAGATTGCGCACATTCGAATCATTTGCAGTTTATGATTTTGAAGCAATTTTGCAAAATATTGAAAACTCCAATGCAGACACTGCAAACCTTAATTGGAAAAGCGAACATATGCCTATTTCTGTCAGCATTTGTTCTAATGTGGATGGGTATGAAGAACCTAAATGTTTTGTTAATGAAAATGGAGATCAACTTTTGGCTGGTATGGTCTCATACCTTTCAGAACTTTCCAGTAGATCATATGACATAGCTCGAGAGAAGTGGAAGGATTCTTTTGCATTACTTGAGACGAAAATACACGCTATTAATGAGATTATTGCTCACGACGCCGACATTGCGAATGAGCAAGTTGATAAAAATAGAAAAACTCACGAAGAAAAAATGCTTAAGTACTTATCAACCCTCAACTCAAAATTTGATATGTACTGTTCGCGTCTACCCGTATTGGGGTTTAACTCTTCAAGATACGATCTAAATTTGGTGAAGAAACACTTGCTTACTAAGCTTGGCTTATGCCAAAATTCTCGGAAAAAAAGAAAGAACGATTCTAGAACAGTGCAGACGAGAAAACGTTTGAAACGAAACGATGAACAATGCGAATTTTTATATGAAGTTTCAGAAGATAAAGATTGTTTGAGTGAAGACGAATTAGACCACTGCGAAAATGAAGAGTTTTGTGAAGAAGATGAAGTAAACAATGTTATAGGAGGGGGACATGACGACCCTTTTGATTCATCGAACAAGGAACACACGTCTCACTCTTCATATGTTATTAAAAAAGGAAATTCATACACTAGCATTTGTACAAAACAGTTTAGATTTTTGGATCTTATGAATTTCCTTGCTCCATGCACGTCCTACTCTAACTTTCTAAAAGGGTATGGGATACAGGAGGAAAAAGGTTACTTTCCGTACGAGTATTTAGACTCAGCGCATAAACTAAATGATGAACAACTTCCTTCATACAATTCTTTCTATTCCTCCTTAAAGAAAGTAAATGTGTTAAATGAAGAGTATGAACAGTGGGAGAAGACAGGGAAAAAGTCACAAAAACCCCAAACAGGTGAACAAAAATATTTTGGTTTGATAAATTTGTGGGAGGAAAAAGGAATGAAATCCCTTCGCGACTACTTAGCTCATTATAATAATTTGGATGTGGGACCTTTTGTTCAGGGGGTGAAAAAACTTCAATCTTTCTATTTTGAAAAGGATATTGACGTATTTAAAACTGCTATTAGCGTACCCGGAATAGCTAGACAGCTTATGTTTTCAGCGTCTACAAAAGAGAATATTTTCTTTGCAAACTTTCCTTATAAAGATGCTGATTTATACCACTCCATCAGCAAAAACATTGTTGGAGGCCCCTCGATAGTATTTTGCCGTCACCACAAAAAAGATCACACTTTCATCAGAGGAAATAAAGAGAAAGTGTGTAAATCGATAGAGGGGGTTGATGCAAATTCATTATACTTATACGCTCTTGCAGAAGACTTGCCCTGTTTTAACTACATTAGACGAGAAAAAACAAACAATTTTTACCCATCCCCAAACTGGAAAAACTTGAGCATGTATTACTGGTTGGAGTGGACAGCTTTTACTTCAAAATGCGACATCCTGCACAAGTTGAACAGAGGACGAGAGGTTTTTGTAGGGCCATACAAATTGGACGGTTTCGATCCAAAATCAAGAACTGCATTCGAAGTAAGGAATTTATTTCACTTTAGTCGACAAAATATATATTAGCGTAAATATACTACTACTACTCTTATCAAATTATGTTACTGCACACACCCACTCACACTATCTCATTTTGACATATTCTACCCATTGTTCTTTTGCAGTTTCATGGTTGCTGGTGGCATTACCACTCCACTTGCATGCCTCCAACATCTGACCCTGCTCTACTAAAGCGGCAAAAAGACACTAAGGAGAAAGAACAATTTATTCGCTCTCTTGGATTGAATTATGAATGCATATACGAGTGTGAGTTTAACTTGCTTTGCAAAACAAACGACGAGCTTATGTCGTTTATTGATAAGTCACAACCCAAATTCTACCGAGAGAACAAAAGCAGTGTGACTCAAGAACAAATATTATCTGCAGTATCTGCAGGAAATCTATATGGGATTTTAGAGGTGGACATTAAAGTACCAACAACATGGTCTAAGGACCATCATAAAAACTCAAGTCCATACGAATACTTCTCCGAATTTTCACCAATTTTCTGCACAACAGATGTACCGTTTTCTTGTATAGGAAAACACATGCAGCGCTATGTTTTTTCATCTAACATTTCAAACCAACAACCTGAAACAAGACGACTTCTGGTTGGAGGGATGGAAGCTACAGAAATATTTTTATCTTCAGATCTTTTGAAATGGTATTTAAACCACGGACTTGTTGTTACAGACGTACATCAAGTCGTAGAGTTTACACCTCGAAAATGTTTTAAATCGTTTAAGGATGAAGTGTGCAAAGCTAGAAGACAAGGTGATTTAAACCCAGATTCGTCTGTTCTTGCAGACACGTCCAAACTTATTGGTAACAGCGGTTTTGGATCGCTAATTATGGATCGTTCTAAGCATGAAAACGTAGTATATGCAGCTGATGAATACACAGCTCGATTCCACGTCAACAACCCCCAGTTCAAATCACTTGATGAGATAACACCACACTCATTTGAAATTCATATGGCCAAAAAACGAATCAAACTCGACCTGCCTATCCACTTAGCCTTTTGCCTACTACAAACAGCCAAGCTGAGAATGCTATCCTTCTACTATGATTTCCTTGTACCTTTTGTTGATAAATCAGATTATGAACTCTGTCAGATGGATACAGACAGTATTTATGTAGCGCTATCAAAGAACAGTCTTGAAGAGTGTGTAAAAGAAGACATGAAAGAACAGTATAATAATAGAGTGTATAACAGCTGTCAGCAGGAATATGCTTCTGACGAGAATACATGGTTTCCCAGAAAATGCTGTGAAACTGATTCTAACTTCGATAAAAGGACGGTAGGGTTATTTAAAAAGGAAGCAAGCGGGAATGAAATGATATCTTTATGTTCAAAGTCATATTTTCTTGCAGGGGAAGAGGGGAACAAGATGAGCGCCAAAGGTGTTAATAAGGCGAGAGTTAACGATCCTTTCACATTGTTCCTGTCAACACTTGAAACACAAAAAAGCAACTCAGTTGTGAATAAAGGGTTTAGACATCGTTTAAACACTGTGTGTACATACGAGCAGAAAAAGGTTGGGTTTACTTATTTCTATTGTAAGAGAGAGGTGATGGAAGACGGAGTGAACACCCAACCTTTAAAATTAGTCTTATGTCCATACTCTCGAAACATATTTATCACACCCGGTCAGGACTGCAGTCTTCTGTTAAATGACAGGAGTGACTTACAAATGCACGGGCTCACATTTACTTCAATTGAACATTTATTTCAGTATGAAAAGGCTGTATTCCACAACAAAAGCAAAATTCAATACCACCTTTCAAATTCGATGGTGAGTAACTACTCCCTCGACAAAAAAGTAGATATTTGTGATATTTCTTTTGATTGGGTGCAAAAGCGCAATTCTGTAATGAAATCAATTCTTATGTTGAAATGTAACACATACAAAACACGATTCCGCTCCATTGCATTATCGCTACAGGATAAAAAAATTATTGTAAGCGGTGTCAATCATAATAGATACTGGACTTGTGGAATGAACTACCGCATAGCAAGAGCTGTGGATGAAAAGTATCACCCTGGAATGAATATGCTAGGGCTGCTTTGGAGGGAAGTGTTAGCAGAATTTATTTAGGTTTAATAAAAATGAGACATCGTTGATATTATGCATATGTTGAATAGACGAATGTAAAATAAAACTCGTATATGAACAACTTTTTTCTTATTCTGTGTCATTTCCACATACGAAGTTGGAGGGGAAGCAAGCTTTTAGTACAAAATGGAAATTGACATGCCTCCCACATTCATCTGCCCAACAAGCATTGCTTTAGTAGGGGTGTCTGGTTCGGGTAAGACTACGCTAGTCTTTGAGATTTTGGATAATATGGATAAGTTATTATCTGAAAAAACAGAGAAAGTGATGTATTGTTATGGTGCATGGCAGAAAAAGTTTGAAGAGAGGGAGGGGGGAATCATATCTTTTCATGAAGGTCTACCAACAGAAGAGACTGTGCGCGACTTTTCATCCAAGGAATATCACACACTTGTTGTGATTGATGATTTAATGTCAGAGTTGGTTAAGGATGAAGAAGCAGAAAAATTGTTTACAAGGACGTCTCACCACTATAATGTTACAGTCATATACATGTTACAAAACGTGTTTGAACAAGGAAAGAAATCTCGCTCCATAAGCTTAAACACCCACTATTTTATACTGACTAAAAACACAAGAGACGTTAACCAAATAGCAACACTAGCGCGCCAAACAGGTCTAGGGAAAAGAATGATTGAGGCCTACAAAGACGCCGTCCTTTCTCGCAATTATGGTTATCTTTTATTAGACGTCTCCCCTCACCACAAGATAACATCACCAGACACAAGTTTGAAAACAAACATATTTGGAGATGAGACCGTGGTGTACGTGCCGCTTCGAAACACTTGAATGAAGGAGGTCTGGCTATTAATCCGCACTGACTGCTAGTGTCATACTCAACTATGGAAGGTGTGTGTGTGTGTGTGGTCAACGTGTGCAGTCGACCGATTCAAAACATACTTTATCTTCATAAATACCGTTTCACACCATCACTACTCATTTACAAGTGAGATGTCGGCTAGTACACAACTATGTCTTCTCATTTAAAAGCGGAAAAACACTTTATCCACCTATTGTTAGAATCTCCCAGTCGACTTCAAGCAAAAGCTTTGCTATTTACTGCTACTCCAGCACAGGTTCGAGTGTTGTGTGAAATAGGGTTGAACATTAAACATATGACACCTCCTCCCAACTCTCAGACAAAGCTAAAAAGACATCAAGGATTGTTGGAAAAACTATCGAAGCAACGCCAGTGTAAGAAGAAGCAGTTGTGCCTTATTCAAAATAACTATTCTCCGCTCCTTTCGATATTAAGGATTTTCAAGGAAGAGATACAGAAAAAATTATGAAGTCAACTCGTAAAATGATATTAATCCCTATCGTAAAATACACCGAGCTTTTGGAAAAGTGCAAGAACATAGACAAAATCAAACAAAGCGAAAATCAATCCGACGTTGGAAAAAGAGAAGGTTCGGTCGATTCAAATGAAAAAGCAGAGTCTGCTAATACAAAACCAACGTCTCAAACTGAATCAAAGTTTATAGCTCCTCCACCAGGAAAGTCAGACAATAACCCAATTTCAATCACTTCCCCTGCTGGAGAGGAAGAAAAAAAAGACCAAAAACAAAACACGCCGTTCATCTACACACCTCAAAAGAGCAGGAGGGTAACATCGCGTCGCAAGCCTTTACCTAAAATTAAAAAACAACAACCAACAATTAAAAAGAAACGGATTGTGAAAAACGAAGTTGAAAACTCTTGGAAGACGTTACGCTAATGCAATAATGACTAAACATAATGCTACACCAAAATCAAAAGAAAAAAAGAAAAAAAATGTCAAAAGTGAGCAGAAATCATCTATTTCCTCATCAATAGCTCCTGAAAAAGCTGAACACTTGCATCAAATCTTTTACACAGGACCATCACAAGCGTTTTTAGGGAGTGTTAATGATGTGTATAAGGAAACAAATCGCAATAACCCAAATTTAAACATCTCCAAAAAAGAAATAAAAAAATGGCTCCTCACCCAAGACGCTTACACTTTATTTTCACCTAGAATATTAAATTTTGATAGGCCTCGCGTTGTCGTGTCTGAAAAGAATTACCAATATGATGGGGACTGCATCAATCTATCGTTTTACAGCAATAGTAACGACAAATATTCGTTCATTCTTCTCCTCACTGATGTGTTTACCCATTTCATATGGACAAGACCTTTGCGCGCTGTGACAGGGGTTGAAACGTCTGAAGCTTTGAAATCCATATTTAAGATACAATCGCCGAAGGTATTTCGCACAGATAAAGGGACTGAGTTTATCAACTCTAATTCAAAAGCGATTTATTCATTATTTAAAGTCCATCATTTTTCATCCAATAATGATAAAAAAGCAAACTATGCCGAAAGAGCTATAAAGACAATACGAATGCGCTTACAGAGATACATGAAATTTAAAAACACATTTAGATGGATTGATATATTAGACGAAGTGACATTGTCTGTAAACACGAGTGTGAACAGATCTATTGGAATGACTCCGACAGAAGCGCTTTCCGCTGACAGAGCACTTCTTTGGAAGAGACAGTACTTGGAAAATGAAAGACCGTACCTTTGGTCAAAGTCGGTCTATAAGTATGATGTGAATGATAAGGTGCGACTTAGCTACAACCGCTCAGCCTTTCACAGATCATACGATGAAAACTACACTCGACAGCTGTATATAATTACAGATAGGCAAGTGTATCAACACACCCCTGTCTACTCCATTAAAAACTGGGCCAATGAACCGGTGGAAGGAGTCTTTTATGAGGAGGAATTGCAGCTTGTTATTGTTGATGAGAATACGGAATATGAAATAGAAAAAGTCGTTGCTCGTAGGGTGAATGAAGATGGGGAGAGAGAGGTAAAAGTGAAATGGGTTGGGTGGCCTGATAAATTTTGTTCATGGCTGCTAGCCAGCGAGGTAAGGGATTTAAGACCTGATGGGGTTGCAGAACAAGATGGGGGAGGGGAGCATGATGTTCAGCAGAGGAGGGGAGGAAGGCGAGGGAGAGCGAGGGGGAGGGGGGTTAGAGGGCGTAGAGGGAGGCGAGGGCAGCAAAACGGAGATAATGAAAATAGGGAAGGAGGAGTTGGGGGGCAGAGAGAGGTGGGGAGGGGGGTTGGAGAACGTAGGCGAAGACAAGCACGCGAAAATATTCAAGAAGAAGACGTGCGAGGCGAAAGGAGAATATTGCCTAGAAGAGCTGTTCGAGATAGAGTTGAAAGAGAACGTGGGAATAATGATGGAAGGCGACGTAGGGGAAGAAGAGCAGCGTAGGGTGGGAAAGTGTATTTATACAAACTCACAACTTTAATCGTCGCACTTGGAAGTAGTCAAACAGGCGGTAATCATGTACATTTTTGCTTGCTCAACAGACAACGCAGACGCATACCCATCAAACTGTGCATTGGACTTTACATTCTCATTAGAAAAGTCGATACTGCTTAGCGGTGCATGGGAATGTTGTCTAATCGATTTTACTATTATAGATAAACAGGGGTATATATCGGTGTTGAACGAAAAACAGAACAGAGAAGTCGAAGTTGTGAGTAGGGAAGTAGAAAAAGCGCTCGAGCTGACAGATGATATAGGGCAATACAGCGAAACTGAAAAACTATTAAAGCGCTTAGTTGAATTGAAGGAAGAAGAAACAAAACCTTATACCATAAATCAAAAAATAAAGAACAGAAAATTGATTAAGAAAGTGGGGATGGAAGTGCATTGCAGCATTGTAAGACCTAGCTATGTGCATGGTGTGTACGCTCCTATTATTGCCATGTTTGACACTCTGCCTGTCAAATCTCACCCGACCCCGCTGTACTTTGCAATAGGTCAATCAGTCATACAGACGATACGCATGAGTATAAAAGTCACTGAATCGTTTAAACATGTGTTATTATCTTCTGGTAAGGCTTGCTGTACACTACACATCCGCGCAAAAAGCTAAACTTGAAAAAACGAGCATGTCTCTCCTCCCATACACTCCTTCAACTGAAAAGTGGACAAGTCATTATAACAATCTTCTCAAGAAAAAATTCAACCCCAAAGGTGGGGTATACATGCTTAAGACTTCATCCGGGAAGGAAGAAAAGCAAACAGGCGGGTCTAAGGGGATGGTAAGCGAGACTGAGCAAACAATAAAGCAGGCGAAAGTAATGGCGAAAGAGCAGCAGAGGGAAGAAGAGGGGGTAAAATCTCTTGATAAAATCATCCACCCCGTCAGCATTTCGAACTCAAGTTCAAAAACTATAAATTTCGTTAAATCTCTTAAAAGGAATCACTCTGCTTCCGCAACTGCAAAGAAGAGGACGTCTGCAAATAAGAAGTCGAGTAAAAAGTAATCATTATGGAGTATATGCGAGAAAATTTTGCTGAGGCTCATGGGGAAGAGTTGAATATATTCTCTCCAGTGAATGCAGATGCTGCTGTTCGGGGAAGGGAGATGCGCAGTTATCGCCCAGTCAGCACGATTACTCAAGGTTCTCCAATTCAGTTTTATCTAAGCGGACATTCGGGAGATTACATTTCTTTAAAGAACAGTCTGCTTTATGTAAAAGTATGCATAGAAAACGTTGAGACCGGACTGAAAATTGGGGCGGAGGACACAAAAGTCGCGCTTGCAAACAACGCTTTGGGCACTATGTTTAGACAGGTAGAGGTTTTGCTGAACGACACCCCAGTAGGATCGGGTGTAGGCGTAAACTTTGCTTACAAATCGTATGCAGACGTTCTTTTGACATCGACTTCTGACGAAAGGGCTACATCGTTGTATACACAAGGGTATTGGATAGATAGTGGTACAATAGATTCATTCGATAGTTCAGGAGAGGGAGCTAACAACGGGTTCAAAAAAAGGTTTCTCTTCACAAAGGCTGGAAAGAATGTAGAGTTTGAGGGTCCTTTAAGAATGGGTGTCCTTAACATGTCCAAACCTTTGATTAACGGAGTTTCTGTCAAAATTGTTTTACATCAAGCGTCAGACGAATTTAGGCTGTGCAGTGGCGATTCAACCAAAAAATACAGACTTGCTATAAAAGACGCGGTTTTTAAAGCGTGTCACATTAAAATAAACCCAAGCATAATGCTTGCTCACAACGAGGTGTTGAAAGATCATCCGGCCATCTACTCATTCCCTAAAGAAGAAGTGAGAAGCTATGTTATATCAAAGGGCGTGAGAGAGTGGAGCGTAAACAACATATTAATGGATACTGTTCCGGATTCAGTTTGTGTTTTCTTTGTTGATTCTGATCGCTCCAGCGGAGATTTTTCCAAATCTCCGTACAAACTTTCTCACTTCCACATTGGAGAACTTGGGTTTTTTGTGGATGGACAAAGTCTTCCTGGAGAGTCCATTAAATGTGACTTTTCAGAAGGAAACTACATGCAAGCATACAACTCGATGAAAAGGGTGGACGGATCAGACTCAGTATTTTGCAGCTATGATGCGTTTAAAGACAACAACGTATTTTTCAACTTTAACATTTCAATGTCACACTGTTCAGAAGAGGGTATTGTGCCTCTCATTAGAAAGGGTCAAACTCGTTTAGCCGCCACATTCAATAAAGAATTGCCTAATGCTGTCACAGCATTTGTTTACTGTAAATCTCAAGGAATGGTTGAGGTTGACATGGTCAGAAATGTTAAGGCTATGTAATTATGTCAACAAAAAAAAAAAATGTATTACAAGCGTTGTTATTTTATGTCTGTCAATTAAAGAAATAAAAAAATATAACTCATAAATAAAACATTATGTTGTTTGTACATACACTTTAAAGATGACATGTTCCCAGAGTTTCGACGACCGTCTCCATCGTCTCTGTGTGCTCGGCAGACGTTGAGTCTTTCACCTTTCCGCCGCTTCGGTGCAACCTGCTCCCGCACGAATCGGAATAAACCGCACTTCTGAAGCTTTCCTCCGCTGTTTCGTGTACCTTCCTCTAAAATAATTATAAGAAAAAAAAATTAAAAAAAAAACCAACTCGGCTATAACAATTTAACATGTTGAAAAGGAAATGTGCATTATGTTTTGAAATAATTAAGAAAGTATTCTGCTAAAATATTCGCTAAATTCGCCTGACTTTAGTCAGCGGTTGTATATTATCTAACCGTGTTTCCTCTCCTCTGTCTTCTATGGCGTTCGCGCCGCGCCATCTCCCGCCGCACCAAAAACCTTCTTGCGCACCATGCTCCGGTGCATGCGCCGCCCACCGACAAAACGCCAAATGCGGCGATCAGCCCTGCGATTAGTTCTGGTTGAACGCCTGGAGTTGATGGTAAAGGCATCGTAGACGGATCTGCTGACGGTTGGACAGGAGAAGGCTGGATTGGAGAAGAGTGTGGGATGGGGGAGGCTGTTGGAGGCGGAGAAGAAGAAGAAGATGAGTCTGGGATGGGCGAGGTTGTAGAAAGGGGCGAGGTCGTTGGGAGAGGTGAAGAGGTGTCTGGGAGGCGTGTAGAGGAAACTTCGTCTGTAATGAGAGTTATAATCATGATTTCAAAATAAGTGATTTAATAACAATGATTTAAATTATTATTTGTTTTACAAATTTTAGCATTTGTTGCGTTAATAGACGTAATTTGTAAACAAATAAATGGTAACACACGCTATGCAATAAAATAAGTGATTTAGGGTGGATGATTGCCTTATGTCGTTAAGTTGAGGGACAAAAATGACAAATATTGATGGGTCATGAAGCGTTTGTGTATCATTTTAGCATCGGCGCGATTGACAGACTTAATTTTTAAACAAATGAATGGTGGCACATGACATGATTTTAAATTATTATCTGCTTCATTGATAGGCGTGGAATGCAAACAAATGAATGAAAACACATGTTATAATTTCATTGTTTACCATCATCGTCGTCTTCATCAGCAGGGTTTCTGGGAGGGGGTTGAGGGACGTGTTTTACGGGTGGAAGGAAGGGTTTGTCGTGGCGAAATGACAGCTTCGGGGTTGTCGGTCGAGGTGGTGGGCATTGGCTTTTCAACTGGAATCTTGTCCACTCGGGGATGGTGGAACAGTCGAATGGTAGAAGGGTGTTTACTATTTCTGCAGACTTCAAGTTGAAAAAGGAGGAAAAAAAAACTGGGTCGTACACCGAGATGTACACCCTTTCGAGCCGTATGTGGTGTACGGCGCTCTTGGCGATCGATACCGATCGAGGATACCCTCCTGCAAAGCATTTGATCGAGTTTGCAGTGCAGGAGCATGTATCCTCGATCGGTCCACAATCATATTCGGCGGTGACATAACTTGTCACCGCCAAAAGAAGCAAAGATACTGATACGTGCATCCTCCCACCTTGCGATCGAGCCGGCCGGTGATTGCACGCGGGATGGTCTGTGTTTACATGTGTGTGTGTGTGAATAGCCGCCGCGTAAAATATTAAATATGTCCTAATAAAGCGATTTCAACATTATATTATGACTGCATCTAAATGTAAAATCATGGGAATGCATATTCTGTTGGTTGGAAGGAGGGGGCATGCGCGCTATTTAAAGCTGGAAGTGTGTGCTTGCATTTTGGAATGATACACCCCCAGCGGGCGTAGCGCCGTCTACACTCGCTGGGAGTGTCTGTAAAGGGTATCCGTTTCGCGCTCATGCATTTCTGGATGCTGTACTGACGCGCTTTTCTGTACTTGTGCGTGTGCATCAAACACAACAACAAAAAAATAAATAAACATTCTTATTGCAATTTGATTCAAAATAATTTAACTTAAAGGAAAATGTGTTCAAAGTGCTTAGTATAGGTTCCCTAGGTCGATATGCATTTGCTGCAAGCGTTATCCGGTTATGTAATGGAAGCGATGCAGTAACACTTGGGCCCGTAGGACGACTGCGTGATCAAACCTTTATTCATACGCAACCACTTGTTGAGTTAAGTCAATATAATCCTAACATTGCAGACATATCTTTATTTGAGTCTACTTATCTGCTCATATTGACCCACCGTGTAAAATGAAATAATGGGAGGAGGGATTACAGTGCATGCTGTAAAGGGTTAGAAAACGATTAAAGTGCATATGTCCGTCTGCTCATATTGGGCCGTCGTGTGAGATGGAATAATGGGAGGGGGATTGTAGTGCATAAATAATGGGAGGGAAGGTCACAGTGCATGCTGAAGAGGGTTAGAGAACGATTAAAAATCTGATAAAATAATTCCGCCTGCTCACACCGACATTATTTAAACCCTTGCTACTCCCAACACAGATTCACTTATATTGGAGCTTTTGCGACACAACATAGACATAGACTGCAAAATGGATTCGAAACTAAGGTGAGTGACTGTTTAGGGAAAGGGTTGAGTTTACCATTAAGCTAATTTATTCCTTTTAAACTCGGTTTATAATTTTAAAATTACCCCACCCCACCCCTTTATTTTTCAGCTTAATCACCTCCAACTTCCAAAAGGAGATTGAAAAATACGTCGAACAGCGTATAAGGGAAAGCACGCTTCCCCTTAAGAAAAGGAGGAGGGTGGACCCTGCGTCCTCCCCACCCCCTGCAGAGGAAGCATGTACTCTACCCGGTGGTAGGATATCTCCTGTATGCATATCGTCGGATGAGGCCGCATCCCCAACTTGTGTTTCACCAGGCAAAAACAGAATAGTCGATACAAGTAACAGCAATTCTGAAGAAGCTGATTCCAAACCATCAACCTCTGCTACGACCCCGTCTCCTCTTATGGGCGAAGAGACGTATGCGGAACTTTGCACCGTAACGCTGGACGATCTTATTGAAGAGATCGACTTAATCAACAAGTAAGCACGATTACTTTTTACATCAGGGGGTTCGTTCTAGGATAGTTTTTAATATAAATAGTCAGTCTTAAACTGCGTATGTTCATTAGTGTGGAGTTTTTTTTTTGCTAAATAGGGGGGGAGATGTGTGTAAACACTCGTTTGTGCAAATGTGGTGTGAACATGTTGTTTATTATTGTTTTTATAGGGAGGGCATGAACGATTTAGACTATTTGAACGATAGTCAAAAAGGAGGTGAATATTCTTTATTTCTATTTGTTATCTGCTATCAAATTCATATGTTGATGATTGTGATGCGTGTATGTTTGTACATGATACATTCGCACCCAGTTTTATAGACGTGTTTCACACAATCATTTCAGCTGCAGAGCACGATTGGTTGGCGGATTTAATTGGGGCAGATTGAAGAATTGGTGATGCGCAATACATGTCTGGAAAATAGCGTTAAATCCGTTCATTAAGATAATAAATGAAAAAAAACTAGTAAGTTGTGATGCGTTGTTTCTTTTATTCACGAGCAAAACGATCAATTGTTTATAGGCGAATAATTTGTGTCATACATATATCGATTCTATCCTTTAATTTGCAATACAGTGTAAACCAGAATCTCCTTTGCTTCTGCACATGTAATTGTGTGGTGTTAACCGATCTATACATTAGACATTTGAATTTGCGCGCGTGTTTATACACTATTCCAAACAACAAGGTAACAGCGATTAAAACCAGCTGTTTATTCTTACACATTAAAACGTTTACAACTTTAAAAATATTCTTTAAATAATCCATTAGTATGTCTGATGGTGTGTTGACGTCGAAAGCGTGCGTTCTTTTTAGTGATGGTTGTGTTACGACTTTTGCGCGAGCAACAGTTTGAAAAGCAAAGTAATAATAAACAAGTCTTTACAAATCGCATTCCTAACAAGTAATGACCAATAATTTAATAGCGAGCGTTTTATATGGGCGGGGTGCAAAATTGAGTCTATCGACTGGTGGAAAGCAACAAAACTAATGAGATGGTTTTTTCATTTTTTTTTATTTTTTTTTTTTCTTGCAATAATAAAGCAGTTACAATGCACATAAAGCATATCCAATATTTAATGCATGCAATAACCAAAATTATATAAATGCAGCTGTTGCAGCAAAGGTGTTACATTCCCTGCATGATTCTCCATCATCACATTTGCACAGTTTTTCATTCATGATGGATGGATGCATAGCTTTCAGATATGTTATCGCTTCTTTAAAACTACTCCATTCATGAACCTTTAAAAAAACTCCTCTTTTAGAAGGGCAAATTTTGTGTGCGTCGGGGGAAAACCATTCCCTCACATCCACTCCATAAAACTTTCTTGATACGGAAACTACCAGACCGCCTCCAATGTGGTGGCGAAACTGTTCCGGAGACGTAGGAGCCTGCTGTAACCATGAATCTATCAAGTCGATAAGTTCAATTAATCCGTGTAATCGCCCATACGTCAGAACAACTCCTTTTGTCGTTCTCACTAAGTCGTGCGGTTCGCAAGGGGATTGCTCCCACTTTCTAAGCGAGAAGCGCCTTTCACCACGCCATTCCCCGTGTTCAAAAAATAGATTTTCAGCTATTTTAACAGGGGATTGATACTCCTGGTATTCTTCATCTTCTCCAACCTGTCCAGTCGACGGTGATGAAGGAGGGTTAGTATACTGACTCCCACCATCTTCCCTAAACTTTGATGGGGAGTAGCAGGCGTTGATGAACTGAATTTCTTCGTCTTCCAGGCGCTTGAAATGGTCTAGCACAGAACGGGTGTTAGAAAAACTTTTAAGACCAAGAAGTTCAGAAGGGCGAGCGTTTGGAGAATTAGCTCGCTTATAGAATCTGGTAGGAGAAGGAAGATTGCGTCCAAGAAGAGTTGGGGATGGGGGTACTGCTGCAGAAAAAGTTGAAGGTGTAGGATTCATCATTGAAACCGTTGGGGTGGGTCTTGGTTTTTTTGAGCTAGTGGTGCTTTTCCCGCTTGTCGATGCATTTAACTCTGGAGTTTTAGGACGTTTAAACGCCACTTTTTCCCCAGTTGGCGAATCTGCATTTGAAGACTTTATGGAAAGATCCAAAGGTTCGTCTTTCTGCAATATATAAAAGCATAAAATAGTAAATGTTAGCAAAGAAAAAAGCAAGAGGCAGTTTGCGCTTCCACTCTAGAGGAAGGCGTTATAAATGCACATTGTGTGACCATAGAGCTGCCCCGGGACTCGAACCCGGGACCCCCATCGGACGTGACGAAACAGAAGCCAACCAACATTACCACTGGACTACGCCTACTGCTGAAAGAGCAACCCAGGATTAACCTTAATATGTAAGAGAGTGGCCTATTTAACCCTTGACATCTACACACGTGACTGGCAACGGTGCAGAAGTAGGGCGCACAGGGCATGAATGTTTCTTTCGATATAAGGGGTGTGAGGTCTATATGTCGTGTCATAGTAAGAATCTGCAGGGTATAATTAGTGTCAGCAAATAATTTCTAATTCTGTCGTAAACTATGCAACCCGCTCTAGAAGAATGCTTTATAATGTGTATGGTGTGGTTATAGAGACAGTGCGCGATTTGGGTGCTGTAAAGGAGCTGCGTGTCCAAAAGACCAGCGTCTCTATCCGCTCGGTTGCGGCGGCTGCATATTAAGGTTAATGTTTGCTCGCTTAATATGTACACAAGTGGTGTGCGACTGCTGGAGAAGCGAGCAAGGGTTAACCTTAGTGTACAGACAAGGGGTGTATTCACCCCTTTATTATTAATAAACAGGTAAACGCATCCCTTGTCTAATGAAACAAATGTATTTTCCTCAAAGATCAAAAATCAAAAGTAGTCGCCGTGCTCATTCTAATGAAGAGCGTCATAAATGTACATGAGTGAAGCCGTAGTCACGCCGGTCAGTGTTTCGAACCTGCCACGGCCGTGAAATACATGAAGCAAGTTAAGGAGCGTCAGCGCTTCTACGCTCTTGACCACAGCAACTACTGTAGACGGGAGGCTGGATTAGGCTTAATGAGTGGTAAAGCGACCTATTTACCCATCGACATCTACATCACGTGACCAGGGTCGAGTGACCTAGATGTCATGGCCAAGTAACCTAATTACCCCTCGGTAACTAGTCACGTGATCACAGTGGATGTATAGATGCGCAACGTATCTACACATTCCTTCATTAAACAGGTAAAATGCGACATTTCACCTGTTTAACAAACGCATTTCCCTCAAACATAATATCCCAAATAATTTGTAATCAAGTTGTAAAAATCAAAAGTGGTGGGAGGGCTGTTCGAGTTAGATACCTATCTATGGACCTAGTGGAAGGACGCTCGCCGCAGGCAGGATTCGAACCGTCAACTGATGAGACTGCAGCAGTTGGCACTTCAGAACCAGCGATTCGTAGGGGAAAGCATGCTAAGTCCCAGCGAGTCTAACCGTTCGGCCACACACACCACGACAATTAGAGCGACCATTTAGCTTAATAATCAAACAAGTGACCTATTTAACCCTTGACATGAGCACACGTGACCACCATCGTAGCAGGAGTGGGACGCGCGTTAGCATTGGGTATAGTAATAGTGTGTGTGTACCCACCTTGTGGTTAGTGTTTGAGATGGGCGGCAGAGCAGACACATACAAATCCTTCTTTCTCTTTCTGGATAAAGGTGCAGAGTCGCCAGAGTTAAAGAATTCGCTCCTTAACCGCGAAAATGGGTGTTGAGAAGTTGATGCGCTGTCATCGTCAGTCTTAGTTGCGTTGTCGGCTGCATCCTGCAATAACAATATGCATATAATTTAAACAATGATTAAAAGAGCGAACAAGCGATATGTGTTTCAGACATAATTTTAAGTAAAATGATGAAATTAATTTCATTCATGTGCATAATGCAATAACAGCAAATTACATTCATCACCTTTTTTGCCTTCTTCATCCTAATTTCTGCCAGTGTAAAAGGATCCACAGAGTCATCCTTGCAAAGGGACGCTTGTGGTGCGGGAAGCGTATCCTTTTTCATCATGCTTAATTGCTCGCCCTGTAATAAAGTAATGGAATAGCGATAATGACTAAAATATTTTCCATTCCATTAATGCAGCAAAACATAAATGTAGATGATTTAAAATTTTTAATAATAATAATAATATGTAACTCACCATTGGTGCATCCTCACGCGTGTCGATTACAAGACTATCTGCTGCAGGTGATTTCACCACCAAATCTTTTGAGTTTAAAGTATCCATTTTCTCAAAAGTAGTTGTATGATTTGTTGCGGGGGTAGCAGATCTAGTGTTGTACTTCTTAGTAGATTTGGATGCGTCCATGTCTCAATGAGGTTTAAAGGCGGTGATGTTGCGATGTGTGCTATGTGAATGTAATTTCCAACTTGAGTCCAGCTATTCTGTCAGACCTGCGTTTTATACCCTTTCATACCCATTACAAGTCCCCCCCACCCTCTCTTACTCCCACCTCCCAGACTGCATGCGCACTCCCTCCCACCCACTCCCAAACAATAAGTGTTGTTATGATGAACTTAAACCCAAACACAACCCATATTCTATCTATTAATACCCACCTAGCTATACCCCATACTTAACACTGCTTGCTCTAAAAACAGCTATCAGTCTCATCAACCCCTATTAAACATTCATGGTCGGTTTAGAGGTGGGTTTGGGACTTGAGCAGCATAATGTGCAGCGTTGATTTATTTTATGAAGTCGGTTTAAAAAAGGCAAAATGTGAGAAAATACTGTGGATTTCTCATCTTCTGATTCTGATTCACATTCAGTTTCACCAATGTGTTTTTGCCAATAGTGCTGGTGTGTTTCTACTATAGTATTCAACTCGCGATGTTTTAAAATAAGATCGCTAATTAAATCGATAACGTTGGTTGAATTGAGTTTAGAGCAAGCAAGTTCACATTTTGGGGAGTGTTTAATGTGCTCTATGGTGGGGTTGTCTCCTTCATTCCAAGAATGAAGTATTATTCCGCAGTGGTAACACTGAACAGAATCACGCCCGCCAAGATAAAAAAAACCAGCAACAGCTAAATCATCACAATTTATAAAAGATGTTTTCCACGAGGTGAAAGTGTTCAGTCTGGTATATAATTTGGAATAAACTGTAAATTTGGGGTTTGGCATAATATTGCTAGCCATTATAGTGTATTTAGATGTTTAAGACTCTGTTTTGTTGTTCTAAAAGAAACGATATATGGTATAATTGTTTGAATGAAAAATATTTCCCTTCTAAGTTTCTCCAATGAATTATTATATTCCTCCTTATGCTCATCCGATAATGGGTAGTCTGGCTTTCCTTTAGCTAAACTGGTGGTGTATTGTCCAAGTTGGAATAATTCATTTCAGCAAAAGCACACAATTACAACCATCAACAAGCATGTGTGTTAGTCGGGTTAAGTCGAGTGTAGATGGGGTGATTGACACGGCTACATATATATACACACTCCACATCTAAAAATAGACTGCATTAGTCATTTATCGTCAATAACCCGATTCGTTCTGTTGTCCCCCCTTGTGTTCTCACCCTCCTAAGATGAATGGTTTTACATACATAACCTTGGGTCTACAGCCATACTATGGTGACCCATATCTCTCCCCTAGACTCACAGTGTCTACTCAAAGTGTGGTCATGTGTAGTATACGAATGTGGTGTTATGTTCAGGATAACAAGTCTGAACTTGTCTTCTAAGATAAAGGGTTTTACATACATAACCTCGGGTCTATACCCTCACTATGGTGACCCATATCTCACCCCTAGGGTTACAGTGTCTATACCAATAATTATCTCAAGGGTATGACAAGTCTGAACTTGTCTTCTAAGATAAAGGTTTTTACATACATAACCTTGGGTCTATACCCTCACTACGGTAACCCATATCCTAGGGTTAATAATATGCACTAAGCCACCTGTCTATCAATATAAACAACCCTGGGCTATATATATATAACAATATAAACAAGGTTGTCCTATATAATACTATAAACAAGGGTCTATACCCTCACTATGGTGACCCATATCCTAGGGTTAATAATATGCACTAAGCCACCTGTCTTTCAATATAAACAACCCTGGGCTATATATATATATATATATAACAATATAAACAAGGTTGACCTATATAATACTATAAACAAGGTTGACCTTATAAGGGGGTGTCCTGACCTCATAAGGGTAAGGTTAAGGTCACCAATTAGTGACGTCAGTGACCTCATCAGGTCACTGACCTATTTAACAACACCTACATCGCAGGTACCCAGACGTTCGCCCCTTCCTTAACTACTGGTAGCCCGGCTCTTCCATTCAAATAACTATAGCAACCATAAAAATAGCTTTGTTGTCCTTGCGGCATGATCCAACAGGTGTTTGAATCACTCGACCACAGAGATAAACACTCTCAGTCTATTCTTTTGTCGTGGGACACATTGTAGAACACGTCCTAAGTACATTCAAGAGATAGGTAGACCAGCAAAATGCCCCATCTGTTAGATACACCACATTACCTTTCAGCATAATAAATTCCTTTCAAATTATGCCAGTAATGCGCCATAATTGTGGATCATTTCGCCCCACTTTTCAGATCCCCACCTTCAAAATTGTCCAGTTTAATTTTGGAATTCCTTTGGCTTTTTCAAACTAATCTACGAAGATGAATAGATGCACGTGGCCTTTCGGAAAAATTGGGGTAGTTTTAACTGAGGTATATTATGCCATCTTTCTAAAGAGAGCCCTTCTGAAAAGACTCGGGCCCATGTAAATATGTACAAATATTTACCAACGCGTGTCTATTCTATAGAGTTTTATCCCATTATCTGAACATGCACAAGTAGTCTATCTATAGAGGTATAATAGGATCTACTCAGATATATCCAGGACACATCTTTTGATCATGGGATTATTATATCTGTCCAGGCTTACAAACGTGTAAAGCGTTGTGATTCGAGATATTGTGTCCCTTAGATATTGATACAGAGCGATCCACACTTAATCCCAAGGACAAGGATAAGCATTAGGAGATGAGATAGGACTGAAGATATCAATTTGATACAAACGTTTTTACCCTTTGATTAGCCAGGTATCATGGAGATATGGTTATTTTTCTTTGATCCTCAGGCAGATATCATTCTAGCATTTTTATACAAAGAACACCGCCTATTAAAGACGCCCATGTGGACGTTAAAAAGTTTTTTAGTCCGTATGTTGCCCTGCTCTCAATACGTTTCAGTGGGGTTTCCTCCCATCGGTAACACCTGTGTACCTTCAGAATGTAAAACCAACGATAATTCTTACATTTTATTGAATACACTATTGAAATTAATGGCCCACTGTTATAAAAAATATCCCTGAATCGCATCGCTCTTCACTCTTCAACGCAAGTTAGTGTACACCCCAGTCCTCACGTTTGACAGACGGTGAATAAGAAAGTATGAGGTGTATTGTTCAGAGATAAATTCACCCTGAAATTAAGCAATTGAATGTTCCGATTGTTTTCGAAGAAAATATCAATTTGCACTCGGCTAACCCTATGATATTAGTCCCAAATCACAAAGTAATCCAAAGAAGAGCAAACAAATTTAAAGAAGTAATTCATAGGAATTGAATGAAATTGTATGTTAAAATCGACATAATATAGACTTTTTGTCGACTGAGAAAACTTCGACAGGATGCGGGACATAACAACCCAGTGCGTATCGTAACACGGCCTGAAAGAATTTAAAATTCCTTGTTTGTTCTTTATGTAGGAAAAATACCGAAACGCATTTCCTTAGAAATGGGGAGGTCCGCTATGAAGGATTTGCAGACTCGAGGATCTTAGTTTACCGATAGTAAAACAAAGAAAACCTATCCGAATTCAATCAGAATTGCTTTCTCTGTAAGCTATGGCAATTATTTACTATAGTCTATGGTTTTCGATGAATCATATACATGTATAACATTAGCGTCAAGTATCAGGGGAATGCCCCCTTTCCCCTTTTTCAATTACGCACCCGTCCAAGTATACGGAGCCTGTTTTACCTAACAAGTACGCTACAATTGTTTGTAGTTTTATTTGCACCTGGATCAAGATCGCTTATTAATCATTCCCGAAACTTTCTTGTAAGACTGTAGACATAGTGGTCCCGCATAAGGTTAGACATCTTTACACCCATCTGACTTTTCCACATGACTTAGTTTCTATACTTATATTGAACCAAATAATTAATGAGCGCTACATAAAATGACACATATTAGAATGTATATTTTGCACTGAACTGATAAAAGGTGCAAGGGGTTCTCCCTTTCCGAGAACTACATATTAATTGAAACTCTTGACTTATCTTTAACTTTCAATATCATAATACTCTACCAGCATATTCGATAATGGCAGACATTTTCATTCTTATTTAACAAAAACCTTAAAATCTAATTAATTTTACTTCAAAGAGAGATATGTAAATTTAGTTCACCTATATGCTGAAGATGAATTCGATTTTGCCTTTTGGTTATGTTGTATTCAATGAAGTATAATAGCAGATTGAAAGTTGAATACTGAAAATAAATTGAAATAGGGAAATTCAGCCATGTTAGTATCCCAACACTATACGCCCCTTTTCTACCAACCTGCCACTATAAGTGTGCTGCTATTTTATTTGTGAAAGCTTCTTTAATTGTGAGGGGAATTCCCACATTTCAATTATGTAAATAGCATGTACCGAATATTTCAATTATCGCAAAAGAAAACAAAAACACGTAAAAACACACAGAAACAGGCAAATTCCTTGGTTTTATTTTCCCACTGGTTTCGGAAGATGGAATTAAGGGGTTCAGTTTAACTGAGATGTGAATATAATATCGGGGGAGTGTAAACATGTGTAGTGATGTATACAATGTGCACTAATGTGAGAAAAATATTTAAGATGTTTTTTTTATATATTGGCATCTCAAACAAAATTCCCTAGCGTTTTTATTAAGTGTCCATACCCCTATTTCCCAATTGCACCTCCCTCCCACAAAGCAAACACTGCTGTAGACAGGTACTATCTTACAGCATTATCCATTATGTAATAGGATTCTTATATTGTCATTAATCCCATTTAAGAACCCTCACATAATAAGCACATTTCTTCACCCCAAGCACTGCACTTTAACATCTCGTGACCAACCCCTTCACGTTACTATGGCACCTGCGAGTACTGCCTTGACATGTCAATTGACTGGGGACTTCTGCATAAAATGGCATGATATGCTAAGAGCACCTATGTATGGTGTCATACCTATATATGCCAGCATCTGCGATATAATTTACCGTATGCTATCAGCTGATAGAGGGTCCACCCAGGTGTGATGAGGCATATCTGTTAATGGTTCCTTCTTTCTCGTTCACACCTGGGTAGGTCGTGCATGTCATTAGATGTATGGCATGTAAACATTGGAGTATCATGTAATGCTCATGCATCAGTAACACATACCTTCTCCCCCAGTATGGCATCACATGCTGTAATCTCAGAAAAAATCTAACCCATGAAAACAATGCAAAATTATGATGGTTTCCTTAGATTCCCCTAATAATGATGTGGGTCTGTGCGTGCAGGGAGATGTCCCGATTAAACATAATAATATTACTTGATCAAGGTTGATTAATTTTCAGTGCCTCCACCGAATCCAAGATTGGGGAGATATCTCCAACGTTTGATAAATAAGGAAAATGTAAAATTTCTATAGTTGAAACAAGCTTCACGCTACAATCATCGACCTTGAACATGCTTCATATGAGCTATCAGCTATGTAAATACTGGTATAACAATACTCCACCAGGTGTCTATCACAGGCGATAGGTCATTAACCCGTTACCACGGTAACCAAGTACCCATTGAGATAATCTTCTATTACTCAGGTATGCATGCCATCCTGTCCTTAAACAAATATCTCTTCTCGTAGACCCACAACTACTGGCATTTATATTTGTTTCCATTATGCAATATGGCACGACAATATACCCTTTTGATTACCTAACGGTATATTCAGAGAAATAAGTGTTCCACCAATAAACGATACCTTGCTCTTCAGGGGGTGACATAGTGATTGGTACTACTCAATGCCTAACAATGCTAATAACAATGGGAGCCATGAGACTAATGTTTAAACCATGGTGAAAAACTGAATTAAATGCGTTTTTATATCGAAGCACTTTGGGCGATAATCGATAGTTGAATAGCCCTGTCTACTTCAGCCAGAAGTGCTATGAATAATTACTAGGATCCTGGTAGCGATGTTTTCAAGTGGTGCACGTTTGCTTTGTCTGAGATGGAGACATTTAGTTGTCCCTATTTCATTTCTGACTGCGAAATGATTTTGAAAAGACTCTTTTACGTTCAATAAATTAGAAATAAAAGCATTAATCTCACTTGCAAGGACAAACCAATCCATCAATGCGTTGTACGCGATCTCCAAATAATCTATGGGACTACAGTACATGTGCACTCACACACTATTAAAAAGTCATTTTCATGAAAATTAAAGTTGTGTGTGTTAAATATCTGATTGAAATTTCAGGACATATATGAATTTGGCGCTGATGACACTGATGTATACTTCGCAACGCAATTCAATTCAAAGCATTTTTTCATTCATACGTGATGGAGGTAGGTGCACAAAAGAGGCACATACATCATATATGCAGAGTTTATGATTCTCAAATCTCGGGCGAGGGTCCACCATATAAATGAGAATGAATATTGAGGATCTATTGGGAATTTTCGGGATGAACCATTCCATAAAGATACAGGGTCACCTATTTCTTTATCTCATCGCTGTAGCCTCTATTCCTGTTGACCGGATCTGTCGCGAACTTGCACTGCGGATGAGCTTCACGAAAAGTAATAATAACCCCCTTGGAGAAACTTATTTAAAAAGGACAGACATGGGTTTGGGCACCAACAAACCACCCGTTGGTTCATATTGCAAATTTTCCCTCTTGTTGTCCCACGGGCCAGGGTTCAAACCAACCGCCTTGACATCCTTGAGGATCTTCAGGCTTTCAACATTTCCAGTGGGATGCAACAGGAAACACTCGGGAGGGGTACAGGAGGAGCTGGGAGGTTTATGTTTTGATACATGTGTCTCCCACAATTGCTCACAAATGTTTCTCCTGCCTGTCTAAACGAGAACAGGTTGAGCTCAAGTGTGGGCGCTGCTAGGTTAACTTATTGGATTTCACCCTGAATTAGAAGAGGAATGTCGAATTTAACGTTTTATTTCCTCATTTCTGCCCATACATTTCTTCTCACTTTTGGAATTATTTTAACGCAATTAATTCGAACATTTGGACAATGCTGTGCAATTAAGATGTTCCATATCCTATTTTTGCAGGTGAGTAAACTTCATGTAAATTTCGGATCGGGTTTCAAGTCATTGTTTTCACCACAAGCTCAATCTCATCATTGCAATGCTTCCTCTTTAGCGTTCATGTGTCATTCTACACCAATTTTTGCTGGTAGAATGGGTAAACATCAGTTTTTCCTCGCCAGCTGTGTACTAACACTTAAGTTGACCGTAGTGCCCTCTACACCTCCGCACACCTGCCTTGAAGGAGGGACTGGACCCACCAGATGAGCAAACCAAGCCCACCTCTCCACCATGATCGTGTTTCAGGGCTAATTGTTTATTTCCCTGCTGAATTATGAAGATCTGCCCGAGACTTCAAACATGATTTGTTTAATGAGTGTCATGTATACTTAATACAAGCGCTGGTTGCATGCCCATCCACGTCGGGAAGTATTGAATGAGCGTGTTGCGATTACACACATATCGAAACAATGAATGATGTATTTTGATCCGGGGGATCTCAGGTTTATTTGATCGATCCTTTAATATTGACCCCTCGTAGAATTTAATTCAGTTCTGTATCTTCTCAACGACGTCCTACGTACACAAAGTTTTAAATTTCAAGTGTTACTTTTTACCACGTGTGCAAGGAAAAGTTCCTGCCATTTCAATAGCAATCCAATCACTGCTGAGAAATATGTCTTTTTTCTCCTCAAATGCGAGACTCGTGAGGATCAAGATTAGCACACAGACAGAGACTTTAGGTGTCTCCTTACCTGTGGATACCATAATAAAATAGTATAAACTACTGCAAGCATTCGCAACGTTTTTTATTTGGATAAGCGATAGCCAAAACGTGCTCTTATCTATTACGGACAACAATATATTATTTTACAGTTTGAAGCCGGAAGATCATTATATCAATATTCAGGAAAGGACGGTGTCATCATTCACCCTTAATAGTGTATTCTAGACTGAAAATTACAGGTTAGTTAGATCCCATGTGTGATTAGGAAAAGGGACTGGATTGTATCAGGTACCGCTACGCTATTTTTCATAATCAAGCAGCGTAAAGTGCTTAAATAAAAACCTAAACCACCTTTTTCTACGGTTAGTTACCTTCAAATAAACTTTTGGACTAACTGATACCGATCGCATGGTAAAGGGTCTAACTTTTTAGCTTGTAACTAGGAAAGGCTCGCGAAACAATTGCATGGAGAACTGTTGGTGACCATTAGATGGGCTCTCATATTAATGATGTTGAAAAGTTTTATTTGCTGAATACATTTAAATTTTTAATATTACACATGTAAAAATTATTCTCTCTATACAATATAATCATGGAATAAAAAGGATAGTCCTTGAGTTAAACTGTCGGAAAAAAACGGAAAATAAAGAGAAATTACAAATTCCCAATCATGTTTTACATGTCCAAGGATATCACACATTGAGTGTTTCCTCATTCATCACTGGGTAATCTGTGCCAACTATTTCCCAATGTAAACCACCCTATGACATAACTATAGTAATAATTTCTGGTCATAGAGAATTAAGAGACCATCTGGGAAATATTCAGCAAATTATTATTACTGAACACTTGACCTTTTCTGGTCTATGCAAAGCCGTCAAATTTAAATTGATTTGTCACAAGTAAATGATCGATAACTTCTACTTTTAAATGTCAAATTATCCTATGGCAGGAGCATCATATGGATCAAGCTATGATGATCTGTTAAACATGAACCCAAATCGCAAACAGATCGAAAACATCATTATCAGAAATAGACCCATCGACTATGGGGACTACAGAAAATGACTATTTATGTTTATTTTGAATAGTTATTGGAAACGGTTCTTTAAAATCCATATGGTGGTTGGGATGACTATTATATTCCACATGATATCTAATTCATATTAAGATAATTTCACATGTTCTTGCCTCAGCCAAAACCCTTGCTTGACCTTTAGTAAGGGGCCATATCTAGAAATGTTGAGTTGAAATACGAAGAAGTCACACTCATCCCTGATGTGTTGCGCCCAATGCAATTCAGATCGCATCTCTTGGGGTTAAAGGTGAAGCATATGTAGGGTAACAGCCCACTTACCAAAGCCATCTACTAAAACCTCAGAGATGGACAACTTCATTCCCACTCCAACTCATTGTGGTCACTCAAGTGATCCCACGAGGACGTGATCTCGCGAGATCCATAAGACCATATGCTACGTGATTTCAGCATCTGTTTCAATGTTTATAGAAATAATAAAAACCCTCCGCTCTTGCATAACAATGACCATATAAGACATTTGCATATAGACCACCTTGATCACATGTGTCGATAACAGAAAGGATTCAAAGACACTCTAGTATTTTTTCTTTGGAATGCACGTCTATTGCAGTTCCCGGGCTAATGAGCCGAAATTACAAAGTTGCATAAGTATAGATTGTAGCACAATGCATGATTTATTCAAATGCCACCCAATAAGCTTTAACCTTATCTGAAATGACAGTACTACACTACCATGGAAGGCGGAGTTTGGGCAATAATTCAAAAGACACTTTATGTGGAAGAGTATGTATATTATATGTTATATATGCTGTTGCACCCAACTGTAAGAGACTTAGATATGAGATAACAGTTGACAAAAGTTTGCCATTGGGTGGGGAGAATGAACCAAGCTGGCTAGACAGTATTATTTCAGGTAGAAGAGGGATATGTCAATGAATAATGTTTTATAACTAAATGTTCCTGAAATATATTTCAAGAATGTATACATTCCTGAGTCCTTGCTGGCTGTGTAATTCGTGGCCTGACCCTTAGGCCTTTTTGCAGTTTGGCTACACAGGATAAAGATCTGGCCAAAAGCCAGTGGTAATCCACAGCGTGGATCTTGTAAGATCCCTCTATCCATCATCATATTCTTGTACACTGATATTTCATTGCTTCAGGCAAGCTGTAATGATCCTTCTCATTAACTACCTCTGTTGTACCAGGTTTTTTTGCAGCTTGTTCTCGCCTCAGAGTTTTTGCGAGTTCAAGTACATATACCTACATGGATCTGTGAATCATGTCGAAGACTCAAGGACTTCCTAATGAAGTCATCCCTCGAGCAAGCCACCTCTTGAGTCGAAATATTTTTTTCAACTCTGTAAAGTTCCCATAAAGTCTTTCTATCTCCGTGGACCTCTCACCCTCTCTTAAACTGCCCTAGTCCCAAGCTGGGGTGTACATCCATTGTGAGAGATGCCTCAGAGCTATCATTAGTGGGGACTTTTGTCAGACCCCCAAGCTCTCACCCATAGCACGTGTCCACTCAATAGGGCACCTAACTCTCAGGATCTTCTGCCTGGGTGACTGACACCAGCCTCATCCCGACACCTAAGAATCCCCATAGGTTTAACTCCTAATTGTTGCTTCGGGTTGTAGTCGTCTCTTTGCCTAAACTGTGGACCAATTTTCCCTATTTGTGGAAGCATTTCCTAAAAGGGTGCCATATTTGTCTTCACCCATCTGCCTGCAAAAGGATGCCACGCCTTGTGTACGAATGGATTAACAAATAGTGTTCTTAGCTATAATAGCATAAAGGGATGTCGAGAAAGACTTTCAATCCACCTGATGGGCTTGTCTCATTAACTAACGTAGGCAAATATCTTGAGAAGTACTTTTTAAAATATAACGCAAAACAAACATTGTAAATAAACGAAAGGCATGCACTGCACAAAGGGAAGCTCAACCAAATAAATATGTCTATAAATATGTAGGAATGAAATATGATGATTCCAAGTTTTCTTCTGTTTTAAAATATGGTAGGATCGTGAATATGGTGATGGGGGAGGAACGTGTTTGTTCTTGTATGTCACCTACTTGCAATATTTACCTTGGCGAAAGTTAACCTGCGGAAGGTGAGACGTCTTCAAATGGACAGGTCTTGGAAAGTGAGGAAGATGTCCAGAAGGGTCTTCATTATGCACAGAACATATAGACCAACAAATGCTCTCCTGACACCTGTCATTTGGATAAGTATACACTCACCAGCCCCACATTTCCCCCGATAATGCCTTTAACTATATAATCCCAGACGATTGGAACTGGAACTAGAACCCCTAAAGTATACACATACCATCTCTGAAATGATCTCATGTCCAGTACTGGTCATCTCGCAGAAATACCCCTGGGTAAACATTCAACCCCGAAGGAACCCTTTTAAGCTCAGGCCTAAGACTCTATATTTGCTGGTGAACTTTTCACCGACCTGTTATGTTTGATCTTTGAGGTATTCCTCTTGTCCAGGGGGTTGCTCACAAGTGACAGTACACCTTGGCATACAAGGTATCCTCCATGGGTCAACAGACTGTCCTCCCAGCCAGGCCTTCACCTGTAAATCACACCTGTAACTTGTACCTACAGACACACCACTAACCCTCCTACAACTCCATCCTTCAGAGGCAACCCAATCTCTCTGAAGGAAGGGTGTGTAAACTCAGGCAGTATTTGATGTCTTTGCATACCTTTCGGCACTTCTTTTACCTGCCTTAGCCGAGAACAAAGCCCTAAAGTTCTTGTCTCTACCTGTTGTGAGGGGATTCATCTCTTTCTCTATTCTCCCACCTCCCTCATCAGGAGGCATTTTCAGCTTTGCACCTACATGTCAACTGCATTCCGCTATATGGACGTTTCAATGCATGCAGTAACATCCCAGCTCTTTTCGTTTTACAGTCTGACTGTATTCAATAAAGTGTCCTCTAGCGCTTATGCCCAAATTAAGACACTCCCAAATAGCACCACTCACATGGGAATGTCAAAGCCACACAATGTACATACAGTTACTCCGTATAAAATTGGGGGATTTACTTGAAAATAATTGTTCTTCTTTCTTTTGTGTCCTTTCACATAGGGATGTGAAAAATGTAACTGTCTGATTCTTTGATTATATCGCAAACAAAGAACACTATAAAGTGGTCAGTCTGCGGATTCATGAACCTGCCAAGACAGAAATAATGTTACTGAAATTGGCATTTACTGAATAGCAAATTATGTCCTTTGGAAATCCTGAACTTTTGAACTACGCTACTGGTTAAAAAGTACGTTTAGAATTAAGTCAATGTACCCAAAATAAAGTTTGTATGAATGCCATTTATTATTTTTTTAAAAAAACCACCTTAAGTTGTTTTTTTATTTATGCTCTATTTGGTAATGATTACATAGTCTTACTATAGCTTCAAACAAGTTTTGAGCCAAATATTATGACCAGTACATTTAGACCGGAGGTAACTTAACCTATTTTCTCATGACCTTTATGTATGAGACTGTTTATGTCCATGGCTCACAGAATACGCTTCTTCAGACAAGCGCCCGTAAGGTCAGGCACTATCGCTCCTTATAAAAGGATTTTTTGTGGAAGTGAAATTGGGTATGTTAGTCTAATATGTGGCTCACGGCTGGATCCAACGGACAATTCTGGAGATCACAAATGGCACTGGTGCCAGTCACCTTTAGGAAAAGCTTCTCCCTTTATTATATACAGCTTTCCAACACGTAGGCCTACATACATGCAAATTGATTCTATGCGATTCTTGCTCAACACTTGAATAATATGGTATACAACTGGATCTCCTAAGTGTTCGGAAATCGCATGAAAATATCTAATACTGAAGGGTGTACTTTAAAGACCGCCTAAATTATACCAGGCTATTAAAAAAATCGATTCATCGAAATTCAACGCCATCTTAAATGGAAACATATACTTGTTGTGTGGAATAATTAGAGTGTAGCATTTATTTAGTCATCCATCAAATGTTGCAACAGCACTTAAATCCCTGCAGATGCTAAATTATAATTTTTCGGGCGATCTATCAAGGCTTGAGTCTGTGAATGAACTATATCTGGCCTTAATGCTTCTTTAAGGATCTCTCATTTCATGCTCATTGGTTACTCGACATCGTTTGTGTTGGTATGTCTGAATCAAATGCTACAAATTCGTTTGCCTCTGTTGCGCATCATACCATGCTTTAAAATGGCTTACAATTGAATAATTTAAGGATCGGACGAGGTAACTAGCCTATCCCCGCTAATATTTCCATGGTTTCTTACAATTAAAGGGAATGACTCTGCTCCAATGATATAACTGTAGCTTAGGCCTACATATTTGTAATTATACCACATCGTGGAGAGGCCTAAATACCTTATAATATTAAGGAATATCATCATGCAGGATTAGATACTTTCGCACAAGGCTGTCTCCTATTCCTAACCCAAAAGCTAGGAAATCAAGAAAGCAATACAAAGGAAACACAGGTCGTGTACTCACCAAATCCTTTGATCCCAGCTTGATGACTCGGGTCATATGTACCCAGCCATGTTCCCATGGAAATAGTTTATGTCAACTCTGGATATTATGGACAATAAACTTATATTATCGCCCGTATGGAAGACTTACAGCTTTATGCTCGCCTTGGATATAGACTGGGTGTTCTCAGGGATTTCCTACCGCACTGCCTGACATCCAATAAGACTTCTTTCTTGTCTCTATAAAAGGGCATAAGAACATTGGTTTTAGGAGGAACTAACGATAACTGACGTCGTTTTAAGACGACGCAGTGGAGATTGAAAATCCGGCGCCATTAGGAATACATCATTTACCTGCCCATAAGACCCAAACACAAAAGGCTATTTTAGTTGAGGTATCTACCTCAATCTATTCCAAGTAGCTCGCTGCACCTTTTAAAAAAATATCTGAAAGAATTCTTGACCTAGAAAGTTTCATCTTTCAGTTGATAGCTTTTAGATGCAGAGAGACTCTTGAAACGTCTGGATTCGTATCTTCTAAAAGTAAAACAACAAGAGTGTCTACTTTAGTTGGGTCTAAGCAACGAGACTATTAACATAGTCTCGTTGGTCTAAGGGAGCTCTCCTTGTTTGAAAGATTTTCAGTGTATCAAACTTTTTCACAAAAATAACCAAGTTGCAAAGGTATGAAAATATTAGAGATTTGGCTTTCAGTGAGAATTTGTGCGGTGTTACCAATCAATTGATACAATAGGGGACTTGCATGTGCCACTGCGCATGTCTGGTACAGTGCATCATGGGATGGATTTTGATGAAATCTGACATACGAATATTTGAGAACATTTTTATAAAAGAATTGCAAGAATGTTTTCATGAATATCACAGCCCCGGATCACAGCTTTTATACATGTTCTATGAAAACCAAATGCATGATGGGAACGATGGAGGCTTTTGTTGTGGAAACATGTATAACACATGGATATTGACATTAGAGCACTGATAAATATCCCATGCTGAACATGGCATGATATATAGATTTTATACTGTATCATTAGTCCCATAATGCCATACGAATTAGGATTCAGAATGGCGGCTATGCAACTCCCCTATTGGTGGATATCTGTATAGCGAGAAACCCTAAAGAATACATTACAATCCTAAAGAGGCCAACTTGAATACAATTGCAAAATATTTTGACAAAATGCTAGGAAACTCACCTATTATTATTAGGTTTTATTAGGTATTCCACACCCTGCTTAATTTCTAATTATGAGATCATTTTATATCTCCTTGAACACACATTGTCGTTGGAGCCCCCTAGAAAATTTAAATGATTCTTTGGTTAAACATTTGATTCGCGGGTAGTTGTGAGCCTCTTTGACCTTTGGTCAGTATAATAGTCATTTGGCACAGTTATTTATAAACCATTTACCGACTATAAGAAGTCAGAAGACACTCTCCCTGAACCCTGTATCCGCGACAAGGCACACCTTGCGCAGGTAGGCGACAAACAGAGGGGTGACGTCACAGAACAACTAATGCGTCATCCCTTTGTGGCGACACAATAGGAGGATTACACGGACCACTGACCGATTGACCAATGGTCAGTGGCTGATCCTATGATGGCAATTATTAGTGGGGGTCACCGTCCAGGCCAGGTGATGACGGCTAGTGACAAGGATAGGTGGAAGTGATGATGACCGTTCTGGACAAGCCGATGTAATATATAGTCTAGATGACAGGGGGAGGGACAGGAGGAGAATGGAATCCTTACAGGACAGGGCGGTATTCCTATACATTCCGTCGGTTTATCCTAGGAACGTTTTGTGCGGTTTCATATTATGAATCTGATTACAATAATTTGGTCAGTTTGTCAGATGCTACCGCAGGTGTAAACCGATGAATGTCATAGCCTTAAAAAAGAGTTTCACGTGGAATATCTAAGGTGGTGCGAATAGCCTTCACACAAAAAAGTGACTTATTTCATACCAAAGTGCGAGCTATACTGTAATCAAAGGACCTCAAATTTTAACAAGTGTTTTATTCTGCAGTGTATGAGAAACTATAAGGATCGATCAGTCATTTTTTTTACTTTCAATTCCTGAAGGTTAAGTTACTTTTGTTCAAATGTAAAAAATGTAACAGAATCGGGAACAGAATGCAGCTCTGGTTAGGCAGTGTTAAATAAGGGTAGAGCGCCTGCAACTATTGATGGAGCGGATACAAAGAATCACACGCAGACTTAGGGTAAAGAAACAGGAAGCCAGCGACACCTATTCATTGCTATTGACGGGATTTCTAATCTCATGATTGCCTTAGTCCGGCCTCCCACGCGTTACCACCTTGCCCAGTGGCTTGTCGTCAGTTTGACCATTGTCCAGGGTCAGCAGGTGATCACCGGACAAAAAGGTCAGTCTGGTGTGAAAAGTACAAGTAATTGATGGGGTAATCCCGCATAGAATCCAACCTATCTTGCCTGGGGAGACATTTCTCTCCTGAGGATTATTTGGTCTTAATTTGCCCGGTAAAGCCTTTGCAATCATCGACGGCCTTGTATTGAAATGTATAAAGGGAGTGGCCAGGCCAATCAATTGCCTCATTTACATGTGCATTGAGGAACATGGAACTTAAGATGTAAGATGTTCACCTCATCCCAGACCCTATATCACAATTGCTGAGAAATTTGAACAGCATCTTGCGATAATTTTATTCATTTATTACATCTCATTGGGTATTCAAATCTGTTTGCGGAAGGATTTAAAATGGACCGATTGTAAGAACGGTGATTCCCAATGAATGTTTGAATGACAGTAATGAGCTTTGATGAAACATGTCAGATGTAATCAGTAATAGGACGGGTAGATAATGGCTAATTATATGGTGTCATATTAAGAAGAAAATTGTGTGGATATAACAAGGAGGTACATATTCAGCTCTAATATAAAAATTAATCGTTCGCAATTGGCAGGAATATCTTCTGATTGATGTAATTCAGTTGTCAATGTTTGATTTGCCTATTATATAGACATTGATTGTTTAATTGTTAATTCTTCAATTCTTTTAATAGGATGAATGGGATTTATCGAAATTTATAGAACTAGTCTAATGCATATTGTGTATTTGTGTTTATTATAATTTAAACGTCTGTGTAATTTCGCTTGTTTCGGTATTTCAGTAAGATCCATGTGCCCGATGAGCACAGACTTCATTGAATGTCAAACGTATTCACACTAAATACCAAAGATATATAATATAATATCAGAAAAGATCTAAACCTGTTTCGAAACCCCAATGAATATAAATCAATGTGATACTAGCGTGTCACTTAGTATAGCCATCGAAGTACAAGCCATTTACCCTTTATTGAAAGCGAATAAAACAATATTATATACAAAATAATCAACGTTGAAAATCATCGAAAGAATTGCCTAAATACACGTCAAATAATTAGAAATTCTTTTATATTCATTCGACTTTTCTTAAGTACGATCAACAACTTATAAGAGACTAAGTAGGTAGTATAAATTGATCATTTGGTCAAGCTTAAAAAAACACTTCTCTTAATCCTGGGTTAATTCCATCTCGTATAACACTTAATCTTCAGTCTTAACCGTAAATGTAATTGCCTTTCAATGGAGTTTGACTCCATTTCTGGCAGTTGATCTTTGGAGGAAATGGTGGTTAAGTTTGTATTTGTACCGATTTCCACGTCCCACTTATATTTGGTTTTAAAGGCAAAAGTAACTAGAGAAACTATGTAAATTTCGCATTGGAAGAAATGGAAAACTATCAATGGCTTTTTCTGTAAATAGCTTGCAGCAACATAAACTACTTTTGTTCCTTAGTTGGTCCGAGCGTCAATGAAATGGAAATGGAAGACAGTTGCGCGCGGTGCCTCAATTGTACATGCACACTTCAATTGTGATTACATTGCGCAAGCGCGATATGCAAATAACAACAAACCCTTTATTAAAGGCTCACACGCATATCGTGTTCAAGCTGCAAGAGACCAAGAAGAAATATTATGATTACGTTTGTAAACCTCAAATGCAACTGGTAGGTGTATGTATCAAGGGGAAGAGAAAATAAAAACCTCGATGGTATATATTAATGAAGGCACACGTTCGCCTGAAGAGTGTGAGAGAGTAGTTGTGGGGGAAGGGAGTGTTTAGGGCTAAAGCCTTGTCGCACCCAGCAAACGGCAAGGTCATAAGGGTGGTTACAAGTCCCATGCATGCATGTAATAACTTTCATGCTCTTTCCTTTACAAATGACATGTGTTCACTGCGCAATAAAAATCTGATAAGTGATATGCTTGGCTGACCGCCATTCTGCTGAGCTGCCCGATAGCGGGAGTACACGTTCTCTCTGTCCTCCAACTAGCTCCCCCTATCCAGCACGCTCGACACTCCTCAGTGCTTCTCATTGAATATTGAACACAATATACTCTGCTCATAACAATAATACAAGAGCTGCTTAAAATGTCATTCTTTTGTTGATTACCTGACCTTGAAATTCACCTGTCCATTTGGACGGAACCAATCGGTAACGGGAGAAATTCAACCCAAGAATGAGGGATCTGTCACTATAATATATAACCATTATTCAACCAATTCTACCCAAACTACTAAATTGTCACCATGGGTCATAAATTGGGTCCTATCTGAATGCCAAGTAGGTCAGGGCAATCTATATTTTATCACGGAATCATTACATAGTGAATATCGATCAGTTTTATCTCGTGCTAATTCCACCTCATTACCAATAATCATTAAGATTCGTAGATAACAACAATTTTTTGCAGACTTTTGCTGCAGGTGGAAATTAACGCATGCTGAACAGTAATTTCATGTGAATTTCCCCCAATTTAACGATGCCATACCGAATGAAATGAATTTCTCGCCTTTGTTTTTTTTCTTAATCAAATTTAGACAAGTTTATTAACCTCATTTTTTTAGGTAGTCTTCACTCTCGACTCATTATTAAAAATATGATATTGAGTGTAAGAAAGCACACGATATAATACAATAAAATACTTTGCTACCCCATGGAATGTGTGTCCCATACTGTAATGAATATTGTTCCATACTTCTTTCTGTTGCAACATAACTAGTATAAAGAGTTCATACATTAATCGAAAGATATACTCAGCACGATGCTATCCATATCCGAGCCCTATGTCTCTCTGTTCATAATAAGGAAAGTCTTAATTATTACATGCTGAAACTACTGAATGTTATTATGATAGATTAGAAACTGGGAAGTGTCAGCTGTTAACTTATGTACCAAGGTGTGCTATTATCCATACTGTTTGGTCCAGGCAACAACCTCTATAATACACGTATACCCTACAACATCGTACCCGTGCTACCACAAAGGCCAGGTGCCTCAGATTGACACAAGGTATCTACACAGCTTCAAAAACCAGACGCTAGGCCAACATGTGAACCCCATAATCTACCTATACAAAATGCCCCAATATTTGCCCAAGTAAAAAAACTGACACTTGTATAGAAACATATCTTCTAAAATAATTCCCCTATTTCATCATAAGCCCTTTCGGTGTCAAAATAAATCTAGCGCCCATTAGTCTTTATTCCATTAGTTATAAGCAAGTTTTGGAATGGATGACATGCTGGATGTATATATATCCAACACAAAGCATATTTGTAATCATATTTTGTAGTCCGAGAATATATAGCTGCACTAGGAATCTCTGCCATACTCTACGACCAGTTTATAATAAAGGGCCTCGGCTTGCTACCACCTGCCGAAAGGTGGTCTAATGATGGACCTCCATCTGGGGTTGTAACAACATAATATTTTCATCCAAGCACAGCTAATATGAAAGAAGGTCTTATCGAGAGAGGGAAAAAGATTCAATTTCGTATTCAAATGATGCTAGATCGCGATGTCACACATATAATAAATGTGAGATATACACATGACTGACAGTTTGAAACCTGACTATCGTCTAAATAGATGTGACATAAATTATCCCTCCTACAGCGAGTTATTTTCTTTGTATTTAGGTATACCTTAATTTCGCTCTATTTAAACTGAAGAATCACATTCTATCTATCGAAACCTCCTTGACATTTCAGCTTGTCCCCATCAGGCAAGTTAAATACCAACGATTTTTTCATGAACTATTTGTGGGTGTCCACTATGTCAATTATCTTGTTCAATTTGACTTTTATTATCAATCACACCCCCCCCCCCCCACACACACACACACCATGCATTCTGATCTATACAAAATATTTCTAAAAGAGATATAAAATCACCCGCTTCTTTATGGGGGTTTTATTCCCGATGATTTGCATTCATTTTTGTTGAGTGATTTATGAAGTTTATTGCGTCATGTAGAATTAAACAGCTCTAATTTTTAATACGTAGCATCTGCGCTGTTGTATTTGCTTTGTTGCTAGGATGCATTTTAATTCCTATAACTTGTCTAGGCTTATTTGATTTTTACCACACCGTATCAATAATTCAAATGCATATCAATACCTCTGTGAACAAGCCACTCATCCAAACTCTTCAAAGGAAACACAAAACAAAGAAGAAATATGACTAAAATGAGGCTCAATTCAAATATCAACAATCACTTGTCTCTGATCTTTCGGATATATTGTTGTTTATTTTCCTTCACAAATCTCTTAATTACACGCCCAATGAAATTGGAAACAGTTCAATCTATAATATACAAAAGGTCTTTCATTGATTATCTATCGCTTATTCATCTTTCTTTAAGTTCTGTGGGAAGCTAAGCTTTGTGCAATACAGAGTTCTATCATTACAACGAAAACAAAGACCTGTGATCTATCAAGCCACTGATTGATAACATTTTCATAAGGAAATTATTGTAACACGCACATTCCCTAGTAGTTCACGGGTTCTAAATGTTGCCAAAACACTGTCCATAGAAAGTATGCCACATTGTTTCTATTGTTGACTCTAATGTTTACTGCATCTGGCTCATTAAGTGCGAACATCAGACGCCTACCTCAACCCCACCTAGTGGGCGTCGTTTTGAACTAGCCTCTTATTGACCCTTCTTTCTTTTGATGTAAGAACAGGGGGATTTAGATGTGGATAGCCCTCAAAGACATTGTTTTCTGAGTTCACTGCGAAACAAGGAGGTAATTTGGACTTTATTTGTATTTAGAACATACCACGAATCCTAGAATTTAATGTTGGTCGAACGAGAGAGGTGAAGCCGTTAAAAGTTTCTTTCTTGGTTTAATTGCTTAGCAAAGAGGTAGAGCAATAGTGGCAAAGAGGTAGAGAAATAGTTAGTATTTCATGAATTCGTGAGTTAATGTATATAAGTGACTGGCGTGATTTCTATTTTGAGCGAAAACGAAGAATGTCTAATATTTGCGTGAAGTGCCTTGAGTATTTGACGCGACAAGGTGCAGTGTGCATTTACATAACTTGTTAAGGAATGGTAAAAGCATGAAGCCCCGAAATCATTCCAGAGTGAGATTAGTCCTGCGTCTTTTCCATTATAGTTTTTTTCCCAGTCTAGTCGCGTTACTTCTGAAGTCCCTGATTGAGTTCGTGTCCTCGATACATGAAACCGAGGAAATGAGAAAGAATAAATGGAAAATGTCAAAAACAAATATAAGGTAATTTCACTTACTGTTGTCCTCATTTTCCAGCATTCTTGAAGAAAATGGATGTAATCAAGGGGGGCTAATTGCTGTGACCATTGTCATGGTAACGGGTTATACCAAGACTGAAGTGGTACAACAAGGTAGCAGTGGATTAACATGAAAGCCAATAAAGTAACCTAGAACTACCTCCTCATAGGGCCCTTGATAAGGGAGCTTGTATAAAACAGTTGGGGATCAGTGGCACAAGTTGGATCATGTCAGGTAATTTAATTACCACACGCAATCAGTGGTGTGTGAAAAGTAAAGTGAAGCTTGTTTTCACTACCCCTGATCAATTACCGTTTTCTGTTTTGTCTGAGTATAATACTTCCTTGCAAACGTCTAAATAGGTTCATTTTATGGGAGCATCTGGTCAAATGCATCCCCTACCTCTTAAATAGAAAAAATTGTTTGAATGTTATTATTCAAACATCAGCTCTAAAATTCTATTTACCAGAATAATCTTAACAGCAAAGAAATTCATATTTCTGAGGGCCATTATAATTTTCCCACTAAAGTTTAGTTTGCGTTCTATCCGCGAATGTGTGGATGATATAGAGTAAGAGCTTAAATTGTCTGAAGGAGACGGTCGCATAGAAGTTACGTATCCTTGATATCTGATGAGGAAAAGTAAATGAAGAAAACAGGGAGCTGGGTAATTATGATGTTATCTGCACCGTTTGTGCAACAATTGTGCGCCTTAGGAATAGGTCGTCTAGCTTGTTAACCTTATCTGAGTAGTCAAATTGGCCGTTTATACTTTCAGGGATTACTCCAAATAAGTATTTATTGAGCAATTGTCGAGTTTGTGGCGTGAGTCTTTAAATCAATGTAAAACAGACTGTCCGTTTCCTATGCACAAAAAGCCAATTGTCTCTTGCAGGAGAATGCTCATGACCTCCGATTGCCTGCGGCAATTTTTACCCATCGCATTGAACTTTTTTGTTACAATTGTAAACGTATTGTACAGCACAGAAATAATTGTAGGCTAGTTCAATATAATTAATGGGCTATCTCCAACATCCACCAAACCATGATACTGACATGCTGAACTTTTAAAAAGTTATAAAAAGTGAAGTAATGCCAAAGTAAATAACATTTAATTTTCACTCTCTTCAACGTGTACACGTTAAGCAGTAGATTTGATCTCAGCAGTTGATAGAGCCATCAAACAGCTGGGTTTAATTCAAAAGTCGTTTGATGAATGTACAAATCGTATGTTGAAAAGTACTTGTACCCAAGGATTTTACTATCTGGCGCCTGAACAAGGAGGGACATACGAAAATCCATATTGGAAAGTACCTGTTTGGGAAAACTCTAGTAAAAGTCTAGGCCTAGATAACTATAAGATCGTAACAAAGTCATTGCTGTAGACTATATATGAATGGATCATGACCCAATGTACTCATTGCTGTGTATTTTTCATTTGTCTTTCTTCTATTTCATGCCTGTCTTCAGCTACCCTATATAAATGTACAGTCTATGTTTTCCTTCATGCCTCAGCTGAACTCTCCCCTTCTCATCTGTTAAAATGGCTGGCGATTCGTGCCTTCGAGTCTGGAACATGCTACAGTTACAATAACTACAATAAATGAGTGCATGCTGGTGGTGGAGAGCTTACTCCTCAGTTTAACCCAAACGTTGACCTTATATACGTCTTTCTACCAAGATTGGCCTTTTAACAGTCGTGTAGAGCAATTTGCTTTCTCTAGGTCGTCCCTGAGACATGCCATGTGGATATCGCTGTATCGCCCACAAAGGGCCCACAAAAGCGCAGCGTGCTATTGAAGAAAGAGAAAGAACCTACCTATTTTAGTTGGACTCTGAGATAGCTGTTATCAGATAGGAATGGTGCCAAGTATGCTTCTCACATAGTGTAACAGAGCCTCTGATCAATCTGTGAAGTTTTGTTATGCTGGATGTGATCCATGGGTTGCAGTGGGAGGTATATGGGTACGGGCCACCCTCATGCCAAGTATATTTAAGAGGGTACATCTATGAGTGTTATATATCAAACAGATCTACGGGCTAGGTGTTTGGTCAATATCGGGGTTTGGGTGTATCTACAGCAAGAAAGATACACTATGTATATATACTGGGGAAAGGGGGATTGGAACATATGCGTAAGATCAACTGCATATTTGTTCCAGTCTGGTAATCCCCTAAATTGTGCGATGGTCAACTTTTACAGGTCCAAAATTGGAACCGTCGTATGTCCCTATATATACAATACTGCTGCGGGGGGGAAAAAATCATGTTCTACTATAACAAACACAGTTCATTGAATGATTTAATATGGGGAAAGACTGTTATTATCATTATTGTTGAAAACCAATGAACGAAATATTCAGGTATTTAATGGGGACGGGTTACAACAGGCGTTGAAGTAGTGGGAAGCGAGGCTATTTGACCAGCAATGATCCCTTACCACAGGACAAGGCAAGACTTCCACTCAAATGTGACCATTTAAAAGCTGCCCCACTTATTATTGTAACCACCCCATGTGGGGATTGCCTAAGGTTGGCAAACTTTCACCGTTGGTTCTTACTTGACATTGCTTTCCTGGGCATGGCCCATATGAGATTAGTGTATTCAAGTACAGAAGAGGGAGTAAATAGTACCTGTAAGTAGGGTTTATTTGTGATGGGCTCAACAAGGTGCAGGTGTTTGGCCACATGGATGTAAAAGTAAATCCTTTGCCGTTTTTAAAGTGCATCCATTCTACGTCGGCTCCCTCTCCCCTGTCTGTATGGGCGGAGAGGTCCAAGTATCATTTCTGTTCTTTGGTACCTCCGTGCTCAAACATTTAACCTGATACTGGTTCTAGAAATATAGCGTGTGAGGTATGAATGTGTACGCCTGAAGGATGTATACTGTAGTCTATAATGTTAGAGGAAATTTACATTATTCATACAACTTAATTGGTGTCTTACTTTTTTTATTCGGTAAATTGTTGACTAGCACTGCTTATTATAATATATGCTTTAGTCAAATTCTTATGGGGAATTTTCTATGATGAATAGTCATATTCCTTTGTGGAATTTTCTTCGATAATTTTTGATGTAAGGATTTCTTGACATTCTCTAGATAGCGCTCACGTTGTTTAGCGCGTCTCACTTTGAACTTAAAACTAATAAAGGCGATACAATATAGTTTAATGGAATATTTCCCCCAGTTATCCCCGAAATTCTGTCTCTCCTCTCTCTCTCGGAAGAAATGAAGAAATTGAAAAGACCAAAGGTGCAGAGCATGAAGAATGAAAACACTTCATTCCTTCTTAAATCTACCGCTTAGCGTCGCCACCTGCCAAGTTGTGGATTGAGAAAACACTTCAAAATTCACCTCCCACTCCAGCTCTCTAACTCCCACCCTATGTCAGCGAACTGTCTGACAAACCTGAAAAGATTTGAGGTGAGGTCGATATCATGGCATGGCTGTTAGTTAGTTCTAGGACAGATCTTTGCATCCAGTCTAGGTTCAGAGTTGCGAGTCCCTGAGTCCAAACTGAGGGAAATCCTCTCCCTCCAAACCGCGAAATGCCATTATAATCCCATTAGTACGCCTGCTCCTGGGTCAGGAAAGCCATTAGCGCATAAGGCGTCCAATCACTGACATAGCATTCTTATCTGATATGTGAGGCTGTGAGTATGACCCACTGCATCGGGTTTTTTGGCTCATCGGGTTCCTTTTTTATTTTCGTTTGAAATATGAATATATATAATTCATGGGCATATCTTGCATAATGCATCAATATGTGAGACGGTAGCATGAATTATGCATTATATTATTATAAGTTGTAACTAGAATTTCCATGCCCTAGAACACATGCAGAATGGTTCTTCATAAGTAATACATATAATGACTTCTGACGGTTCATATATTTATGGCAATTCTCATTTAACATTTTTTTTAATTCCGTAGGTATTTCTGTTGAGAATTATTATACAACGTTCCTTTAGACTTATTCACACACATCTGCTATTTCTACAAAAACCCATCATTCTCACTCGACTAAAATCTTGTTTTTCTAGAAATGGGACAATGGAATGTTTGCGCCAAAGGTAAATCCCATAAATCAGTCAGAATAGCACACTTGTGATATATATAGCCCACAAATCCAAATCCAATTTTCTATTTTGACAAGATCCCAGATAACCTATCGTCAGTGTAAGTTATTAAACCCCAATATAGTAACACTCTAGGAGATCAGTGCAGCGGTGATTTCTCTGCCCCGGAGTAAATTTAACACAATTAATATATAAATATAAAGCCACCCACTCCAATACCTGTTCTAATTCCTGAAAGGTGGATACAAAAGGGCGACCCCAATATAATCTTCAGGAGTGCACTATTGAGGTACAATTACATAGTGGCTGGAACTGGTACTTCAGGATATCGAGCGCTGAAAGTGAATCAAATCAAATTAAGACAAGTACGTATGGATTGGATTTCTTTCGGGAGTATTTCTATTATGGTACATATTCATGCCATTATTGCCTTACCCAATTTAATATGATACACTATACTTAATTCATATCTACCGACGTCATACAGCACTTGGCATTACTTAGCCCATTGTTTTGTATCGCTTTCACTTATCAAAACACACAACAGGATATAAAGGGTAGAGGGATCTATAGATGTGGCGCTCTCAGGAGACATCACTACAATTATGATGTAGCGATTTCTAAAATTATGGAAACCTTTAATTTGCTCAGAAAATGTCCTTTATTTTATTTTGTTATGCTCACTTTTAAGTAATACTCATATAAGCGATTATGTGCCCACAGTATCGTATGCCGAAAACTTGCTTATTTTGCTGAAATGATTACTTATGATGACACGATTGGTTATGTAGAAGTAATGGAATATCCTGGTAGTAACAAATTTTTATATTCGAGTTAAAATGGAGATATCAATATGTCAAAAACTGTTTTTTGTAGTAAGTCATAATATATTGTAGATTGCAGGAAAACCTTAATATATTTTTAGAAGAGGTTTAAGAATTGATATACTGTCTAAATAGAGGCGACGCAAGAACACATCGACTTGGTGGACAGGCGTTTTTTGATAATATTTAAAATGTACGGCCTATTTTGTAATAAAATAAATATACTGATACTGTAACACGCCTAGTGTGTGGCAAGCACTGAAAATCTATATACGCATGCAATATTTAAATGTTCTGTCAAGATTGATTATTAATGACTTTAAATCTACTCAAAATCAATGCAATCACACCTAGAGTGTGGCAACCATTGACATTCTAAATAGTAAGTACTAATGAAATGTGCCTCTTCTTCTTTCCTCGGAATCACTAACTCTTTGCCTGATTTAAAAATTCAATGCAATCACGCTATGTGTGTGGCAAGCACTGATACTGTTCGTATATATATATTTGTATGAATATTCTAGTCTTTCGTGTGCACAGATTGTACACTCATATATGAATCCAATGACATCAATTAAATGCAACATGCCTAGAGCGTGGCAAGCATGATCGTTGTGTACATTTACTAATTACGCCATTGATACTGTATGTATATATATATTTGTATGAATATTCTATTCTTTCGTGTGCACAGATTGTACACTCATATAAGAATCCAATGACATCAATTAAATGCAACATGCCTAGAGCGTGGCAAGCATGATCGTTGTGTACATTTACTAACTACGCCATCGCAACTAACAACTAACACTCATGTGTCCCACCTACTGTACCTGTGTCCTACCTATTGAACTTTAACATGAACAGCTGTTTGAATACTAGCTATGTAGACATTGTTAGACCTATACCAACCCCACTTGCGCATAGCCTATGCACATCAGAAGCCCGTCTTCCCCAACACCCACGCCGCCTCCACTCAAGGCGGAGCGGCCAGTATGTTGGCCGAGACGTCGGTCTATAACCCTGCATAACTAATCACTCCTGCTCTGTACCAATGCTTCAAGTTACTTCCATACAATTCAAACTAAAGCGATTGTAAGTATTTATTACAAGCATAGTTAGATAATCACCTATGTGTACCTTGTCTTGGTTATATGCTGCATTTAAGAGCTTACTACCTTAGCATTCCCCCAACCTCGCAGAATTGACAAACCCCCAGCCCTCCCATTTACAGAGCTGCCCTCGTAGGGCCTCCGCCACCCTACCGGGCGACAAGACTCACAATACCTGTCCCAGCAGTAATCTGCAAAAAGGGACTCTTTAATCATGGCCCTAACTAAGGGTATATCTATATGCCACCTAAATACTCGTAGCATCTCTGGGAAATTTGATCTTTTTAAACAGGAATTGTTACTACTGAAACCGGCAATAATGACCCTATCAGAGACCTGGTTACGTCCTGATATCACTGATAATGAGCTATTAATACCTGGTTATACGCTCTGTAGGCTAGACAGATCCTGGACACTACCAGGCAACCCATCACCCAAGAAGGGTGGCGGGGTAGCATTCTTTATTAACTCTAACATAGACTTCTCGTCACTTGACAACCTGAGCACGAGCTCCCCGGATGTAGAATGTGCATGGATCAGATTGAATATTGTGAACACGAAACCCATATTCATAGGCTCCCTCTATAGACCGCCCACTGGAAGCACACAGAACCTTACCACCTATCTCACTGACTCACTAAACCAAATCTCCTCTATCAAAAAAGCAGAAATATTCCTCCTAGGAGACTTCAATATAAACTATAATGAGAACTCGTCGAATGACAAAAAACTGCTGAAATCACTACAATCTGAATTTAACTTAAGACAATTAATCTCGAGCCCTACTAGATACCACTTAAACAGAGAGAATGTACTCCTTGGTACCGTCATTGATCACATCTACACAAACTCTGAGATTATACTAGAATCTGGGGTGATCAACCTCAACCTTAGCGATCATGAACTAATTTACCTTACGAGAAAAAAATCTAAACTTAAAGTAGAAAAAACCGTGAAATGGACGAGACCTTTAAAGAACCTAAATATAAATGAGTTCACCCACAGGCTAAGAGTGGAATACCCCTGGGAAACATTTCACAATATTCAATGCCCGAACCAAGCATGGGAACTAATCATCAGTAGGATTAACCTACTGCTGGATAGAATGGCCCCCCTGAAAAAAACGCAAATCAGGATAAGTAATGATCCTTGGATATCACCAGAGATTATAGAGAAATTGAAAGACAAAAATCGTGCAAGGAAAAAGGCAACCAAATCCAAAAATCCCCGAGACTGGGAAAATGCCAAGTTACTAAATAAACAGGCGAAGACTGCACTCTTCAATGCTAAGAAAAATTTTATAACAAATGAGCTGAACCATACCAATAGAGACCCCAAAAAGTTCTGGGAACTAATCAACTCAATATCACACAGCAACAACAGATCATCAACAATTAATCTCACTGACGCTTCTAACGATCCAATATCACAAGACAAATTGCCCAACTATATTAATACCTACTTCGCTACCATTGCCTCCAATCTCACTGAGGGCATGTCTCCCGACTGGCACCCACAGACACAACCAGCCCTAAGCTTCCTGCATCAGATTTCTACTAATGAAACTGAAGTCGAAACCTTGCTCAAAAAAATAGATCCTAATAAGTCTTCCTCAATTGAACATCTCCCCAACTCTATTCTCAAACCTGCCCTACTCAAAATCTGTAATGAATTCACCTACTGTATCAACCTGTCCTTTAGCACAGCGATATTCCCAGAAGATTGGAAACTAGCCAAAATAATACCCCTCTTCAAAAGTGGAAATCCCAACAAAATAAATAATTACAGACCCATAGCCCTTCTGCCCACACCCAGCAAAATCATAGAAAAATTAGTCCACGACAGAATTTACCAATACCTCTTAATGTATGACATCCTAGACACTCATCAATACGGCTTTAGACCTGGGCGATCCACGGTGGACGCCATTGGGAAGTTCACTGATGAGGTCTCCTGGAGCATGGACCAAAATATTGACACTCTTGTTTCTTTCATCGACTTCCGTAAGGCATTCGACCTTGTAAATCACTCAATCCTAACATCCAAATTAAAACACATAGGCATTGATGGGCCCCTCCTGAATTGGTGCAAATCGTACCTCCAGAACAGAAAGCAACTAACAATAGTTAATAACAATCTCTCTGAAAAGGCACACACCACAACTGGAGTCCCTCAGGGATCCATTATAGGGCCCTTAATGTTTATCATCTTTATCAACGACATTTCATCCAATATTAGAAACACAAAGATATCATTATACGCAGATGACACCCTAATATACACACATGGCAAAGATCTTGATACACTTTACTCCAACATGCAGAACTCAATAGACTCCCTCCACACCTGGTGTACCAATAACCTATTTCTCGTTAATGCATCAAAATCAAATACTATGTTCATTTCTAGATCCAACCAAAACAGAAAATTGTGCAAAACTAAAGCAATACTATACAATGACAACCAACTGAAACTAGTACCTACGTATAAATATCTAGGCTTCTTAATTGACGACAAAATGAACTTTCGGCCTCACACAAACCAAACAATTAAAACAATTGCACATAAAACCCACCAATTACATAAAATAAGGAAATATATAGATGCTCACACTGCCCTTCAAATTTACAAAACTAAGATCCTCCCATACTTCGACTACTGCGATGTTATATTGCACAACTCTAATACCCAGTTAATGCAGAAACTCCAGAGGTTACAGAACAGGTCCCTGAAAATAGCCATGAACATGCCATTCGATACTCCCACCATCCAACTACACGCCCAAGCTAGAATCCCTCTCCTGGAAAATAGAAGGAAAACACACTTAAGAGCGCTTGCCTACAGAAAATCTAAAATCCCTGAATTAGTCAACCACCCAACGAGGCCCACAAGAGGAAATGAGGGTATTACCCTCAGAACCCCAAGATTCCAAACTAAATATGGTCGCAACTCAATCCAGATAAAATGTGCTCACTCGTGGAATGAACTTTCGGCCAGACAACGCGGAATAGGTACTATCGAAGCATTTAAATCAAACCAGAGAATTTGGCTACATTCACTCTTTTAACCCATTTTATCTATTATCCAATCTACCCTGACTATATACATAGAACACTAACACTCAGAGACAGTGGCAAAGTGACTCCTCCCCTGCTATATCCTTCCCTCACAAAGCATACTATAAGCACTATAGTCCAGGCAATCTAGCTCAAAAAAGGGCTGAACCTAGGAAAAATTGCAACAGAAGGTTTCTCAACGGTTTTGGGTAGTATGAGTGCCCCTTATCATCATACTAAAAGTCTAGAAAAATCTAGGTAGGGGAACATGCCCAAAATCTCAAAAAACAAAATGGCCGCCTCTCAAACTTTGAAACGCCATAACTCAGTGTAAAATCAATATATATTCCAGTGTAAACATACTTTTTTAAGGTTTTCAGACATGGGGAATCCAATGAAACAATAATGAAATCCATAGAAACAATATTTATCAAGTTAGTTTATTGATACAGAGAAGAAATTGGAAAAGATGTCCAGCAAATCCATCCTGTGAGGGGGAAAAAAATCTAACTCATTTTGATTGAAAACATTCATGACCATGGAAAGTAGGAAAAGAGTTTCTGTAATCCAAACTGTTATACAAGCATATTGAACAGTGAATATTAAAGTGACACTTCTCACTGTTGTGGGCGGGATTATCAAGTAACAGAGTTTCTATGTCCTTTTCTAGTATTTGATTCACCTTACCCTACCTAACTAACTCCTGTGGATATCAAAACTCTAACATTCATATTATATCAGATATTTGGTACAATAGTGAGCAAAATTGTTTTCATATACCATACAGAGATGTCCAGTTATGTCAGAATGGCAGTTGGGTTCTGGCATCTGGAGTTACATAATGCCAGCCTTGACCAAAGGTCACTCATAGACTCCTAGGTTAAAGCTAGTTACATCCCTGGTCACTTAAGAGAGTGGGGGCACCACTTGACGGCTATACTATTCTGTGATTTGAAATCTGGTCTATTCATTACACTTATTCAATGATTATTGAATGAGGAAACAATGTTGGTGCTCTATATACTTAAAATATTGTCATACATGTCCTATATGTTTACACTGAATAAGTTTCATGTGATTCTGTGACTACTCATTTTAACTATCTTAGCCACTTTAAGAAAATAGTATTTGTATTACTCTGATATACTTCAAGAAATCTCAATTCTCCTCCTGCATAAGGCACCTCTCATGTTGTCCTTAATTTGATCATTAGCACCTCAACTGTTTGAACAGTCACCATTGCCAGGCCACATCTGAAATACATTCCAAGTTTAATCTTCTGAAGGAATACCTCTGACTGTTGCAGTCATTCTAGCATAATTTGTAGTTGTTCATCAGGAGCAGGAGTTCACTTGGTAGATACAGATGGGAATTGTGAACATCTATAATGGAACATCATTCCAAGTTTGAATCTAGTGGTATTAGTCTATGTATATCTCAGCTTGCCTTTGGCATTCAGGTATGCTGCATCATAGACGCAAAAATACCCTATGTTGTATCATACCCTGTTATTTCAATAAGAGTGCTGTGCACATTTGCTATCCTAGAATTCTCTAATAGCATTTGATACACAAACGTCTTTTGAACATATGATGGGAGGAGAAACAGCCTCAATTCCCCCTTCTCACTGGCATAGTTCTCAATAAAACATGATGCTCTGAAAATACCAGCCTCAATGATCTATATATGAGCAACAAGGTCCAGGAAGATTCTTGATCATTTGGAAAAATACTACTGGAAGTTGTTCTCAGTCACGAAAAAGGAATGATCTCTAATTCATATATATCATATCATATGGTTATAAATTCCATTTGATTGAAGGGATTGGTCGCTTTAAGCCCCTTTTAACACTAAAGATTCATATTCTACATTGTAGAACTACTAGATAAGTGTATTCTGAGAATCCACAGATAGCAGAGTCTTTTTATCCCTACCAAGAAAGTGGAGCTTTGTTCTCTAAATGCAAAGATGTGGTGTGAATATGCTGTAATGATTGGTAACCGGAAACTTTGAAAACTTTAGCTGCAAGTAATCTGGAATGAATATGTGTATGGTAGGCTATAAGAGGGTTTCCATGTAGTTGCACAAAATTATTGACTGACTTGACTGTCAACAGAACTGGTCAGTAATCACCCATATCTGTGCACTTTCAAATCAAGGGGAAAAGGTATGACCAAATAAATGACCTCCTTGTGGAGATACAAGGGTGCTACAGAAGGACTGTTTTCTTTTCCAGCAACCATGCATGACATAGAAAAGAAAGTATAAGTTGAAATCTATGAACATCTGAGGGCAAATTATATCATTACATTGCATGCCAAAGCAGATGCAGATATGCTTATATTGCAAACAGCAGTTGAATTTGCTAAGGAATGTGGCACTATTCCCATCGGTGAAAACACACACCTGATTACAACATCTTTCCATGACTCAAAGAGGGAAAGAGTGCAAAAGAGCAAAGCGTTTGGAGCATCAAATGTGTGAAAAGAATCTAGGATACCACGAATGCAGATCACTGCTCTTCTTAATGCAAATAGCATGATGTGATATAAAATTAAATTCTTTTGGTCTATGAGATTCAACTGCTATTTGCAACATAAGCATATCAGTATCTGCTTCTGCATTTAGATGTTTGCCAGCATGTTTATGCTCCAAATACAAGCTGAGGTGTCCCCTGAAAACAGAGTATCCTTATTGGATATATAGAGAAAGGTGAAGAATGGGATATTTTAGTTCTGTAAATTACTGCATTATAAAAAAAGGCTCCCTGCCCTCCTCAAGCATGTCCATCCACAGATCCTCCCATCTATATCTGCTGCTAATAAGTACCACAGCCAGAGAGTATGCTACCAAATTTAAACTTGGAAGGAAGTTCAATTCCATCCATAGATTTGGGGATGGAAGTCAACTGACCTCCCTAATGCAACTACTACAGATCATTTGCTGCAGATGTAAGAGAAACTGTTGCAGTCTGAAGTGTTCATGACAGATTATCATGGAATGCACTGCTGCATGTGGCCATGATGGTGAATGTTCAAACAGCTGAGGCACTATATGTACCAGACTGATGAAGTCAGGCTGATATGTCAGCTGCCATATTGACAGGTATTACAGCAATACTTATGACAGTTTGTTCAGTGGAACAATGTTACCATATATATATCCTTGGTTATGAATGCCTTTGTACAATCTGACTAAATGAGTTTTTTCCCTTCACAGGATGCATTTGCTGGACATTTTTCATGTATCAGAAGACTAACCTGATAAATAATTATTATAGGGATTTTATTGTTGTTTCATTGGATTCTCCATGCCTGAAAACATTGGAAAGATGTATTCACACTTGAATATAAGTTGGTCTTACACTGAGTTAATTTAAGGACAATATATGAGGTGCCTTATGCAGGAGGTGAATTGATATTTCTTGAAGTAACAGAGTAATACAAATACTATTCTCCTTATATGCACTGTTCCATATTCTTGTATAATAGTTTGGATTACAGAAACTCATTTCCTAGTGCCCTTGATCATGAATGTTTTCAATCAAATTGAGTTAGATTTTTTTCTCTTCACAGGATGCATTTGCTGGACATATTTTCCCATTTCTTCTCTGTATCAGTACACTAACTTGAAAAATATTGTTTCTATGGATTTCATTATTGTTTCATTGGATTCCCAATGCCCGAAAACCATGAAAAAGTGTATTCACACTTGAATATATATTGATTTTACACTGAGTTATGGCGTTTCAAAGTTTGAGAGGCGGCCATTTTGTTTTTTGAGATTTTGGGCATGTTCCCCTACCTAGATTTTTCTAGACTTTTAGTATGATGATAAGGGGCACTCATACTACCCAAAACCGTTGAGAAACCTTCTGTTGCAATTTTTCCTAGGTCAAACCCTATTTTTACTGGACTACTAAGATACTTACTCGCGATAATTAATTGACTTGACACTGTACATCCAAGAATCATTATAGTAAACCCTATGAGCACTAACACTCCGAGTCAGTGGCAAAGTGACCTATCAGCTGATCTATTCTACTACTACCTATGAATGAACACTAACACTCCGAGATAGTGGCAAAGTGCTTCTCTTCTCTTTTAAACCATATAAAATGTATATACTGTACATCTGTAAATCTTGCTAAATTGTCTTTGAATATTGTTCTTATGAAGGACACTAACACTCTGTGACAGTGGCAAAGTGATTCCCTGATTTTTCCTAGAATATCACATAAATGTAACATAACTTGTATATTGCCTGCTCAATGTTTGTACACCTGGGGCCTGTGAAAAACCCTGGTTTGGGATTTCGCAACCCAGTATAAATAAAAGTTTAAAAAAAAACTGTTATATCTCGGCATTTTGGGGCAGCAATATTGCATCTTCATTTTGACATACCTGACTATGTAGTTCAGTAGGCCTTGATCCCTCTGGTACAGCGGTATGGCCAACCTTAATCACATGTATACACCTGTAGTCTGCATTCTATACCCTCATTAGGGTTGGGTGAGAATAATTCTCGCCTATGAAAACAGAAACACTTGACGCTCCTAGAACAATGGCCCTGCTAATATCCTACCAGCCTGGCCACTCCAGTGTAATGGCCTCACCTTGCTGGAACCTTTGTCCTAGAGTTATGTTGCGTATGGGGCATTTAGAGGTAGCAGGAAAATCAATAAAAGATCATTATATTTCTGGTCGGCCAAAGGTGTATGCAACCATTCTTTATGTGCATTATATTACAGAAAGGTGGGGGAAAGGGATTTTGCATCCAAACCAGTTTTCTTGCTTTTTATATTTATTTCATAAATGTAAACATTTTAAATGTAAATTTTAATGAATTGCAGACAACCGGATTACAAAATATCTGTTATTTTATTAATTAGTCTAGTATGATTTATGATGGACTGTTCCATCAACAACGTGATCCTTCACAACTATTTCTTGATCAGTGGATTTAACATTTAAAATTCCACGTATCTTAGGTGAAGTTAAGACACCGAGTGCAAGATAACCATAATTTATTTTTGACATTCATTTAAAAGTGGACTTGCATGAACTTATCCCTAGAGCATCGCCCAAATGTGTAGCTCCTATCGATAATTAAAACATAACTGTTCTAAAGGACCACCAACAAAGTGTGACATGTAAAACCCACAGTGACAGATATTCAGTTTTGATAAGAACACTGAAGAGATACCGCTTTATGCTCCATTACCAGTAACACCACCATAAAGTGAACTCCAAATGTCAAACAACCTCAGACCCCTTCACACTATTCCAAAACAACCAGCGTATGCATTTCATTTAGCCACAATACAAATTAGCACCTCCTTAAAAAAGCTTCTGATTTAAGCAGGGAGTTTATAAATCTTCTTTCGATTAAAAAATATATGTGACTCTCTCAAATGTATTGCGTCGTTTAGAAAGTTAAAGTGAAGGGGATAGTTATGTAGTAGATGTTGTATCGGAGACCTTAGAAGTTTAAATAGTAGTAAATAAGCAGAGAATGTGACTGTTACTTCTTTATCTCCTCTGTGACTTATGGAGTAGGACCAGCCATTGCATCAAGGTCTGAATGACAGTTCATTGCTGAGAACATATAATTATATCACACATGGCCCAGGGACAGTCACCCTTCGGTCTCAAGTCCCGCCCGACAGGCCAAAGATAGTGAAATATATCTCCGTATATGTAGACATATACGGAGACGAAATATAACTGAGTGAAGGAAAGGAGGGGATATGTCAGAGGGAAAGTCTTCTATGAGTGCCCACTGTGTATTTGGGGTTGTGTAGATATCACGTCTATTTATTGCTGTATGTTGCTATTGTGTTATACCGGAGAGATACAACAATTGCATTGACTGTTGAGGAAATAAAACTATATCATTATTGCTGTAACAGATGTTATTGTATGTATTTGTATCAAAATCGGCTTTGCATATATTTCAGCATGATATATAATTATAGTTAGGTTGTGCGTTTTTTACTATTTGAAATATGGAATAATGTTTTAGAATTTGTAATTTGTAGTATATATTTTTGTATACTTTACCCATAGACTGGGGGGGGGGGGGGCGGATATGATATTGCACACCACTCCTTAGACTAGCACCAAGTCACTCACTGCTCACTATAATCCATATGAATCCACAACCTGTGTGAGGTTTTAAGAATGTTTTCAAATTCACTTATACATTTCTGATGGAAAGCATGTGGACTGAATAAAACATACAATGCTTAACATGGGTAGTCAGCTATCACATTCTGAAAAGCTTTTATTGAATTTGACAGGCCCTCTTGATACCACAAAAAAAGCCACTGTATCTAATGGCGTACGATGATCTATTTTATGTCTTTTCACTGAGACCCAGCAGTCTCGTTCTCTCTAAATGGAATTTAAGTGTTGCAGTAAATTCTGCTGCAAGGCTATAAATGTCATGCTCGTTGTGCAGTAATTCTGTTAGGGGGAACCTTGCAAGTTGTTATGGCAACCCGAGAATCACTTAGTATGGTCTCTACGACATAAAATGGACATGGTCCATCGAGCAATGCAAACACTTAAAATAATGATAGCTTAATAAACAGGTTGCTCATTCACAGTTAGTAAAGCATAAGGATTTTTATTATTCAAACGTTCAGTTGTAACCTATAAGGTCTGCGAGTGATGAATTTTAAATTTCTTATTATAATTTATGGCTTGACAGAGGTGTGCTCCTGAGTATTTATTTGTATGATTTAGCCGTCAAAATATCACTTCTTGCTGGCCATGACCAGAATGATTAAGTGTATTTTGTTGGGAAAACCATGCGAAGAATCCCAACCTCATGTCTAACAAGTGATAAACCTGGCATATTGACACAAATAAATTGGGAAATGTATTACCCTTACATATTTCCAGAGTATGTTCCTATTCATTAATATTGCTCGTGATTATTCAAATTAAGTACCATAATTATAAACCTGTCAACGAAACTAACTTCAACGATGAGAGGAATTAATTGCATGGCAATCATATGTAACCATTTATTTGAGGCCAATGTGAGGATAGGTTCATGTTGGTTTAGAAAACGTCTCCCTGACCCTGGAATGGGCTGGACATTTTTTTACGGTTGGGGACTCTGCTGTCACTGGGTTCATGTCGACTTAACGTCCTGAGGCAAGGTAGCCCAACTAGTGACACTGGTCCCTTTTGTTGGTTTCCATCTCTGACTGATCCCCAAGACTGACCCCCTGTCCTACTCTCTGTCAATTGTCACAACCTATCCTTTAACCATTTTTCCTGTCACAAACTAAGTTATATTGTCATTCTGTCAATACACGAGGGTTGCACCAATGTATGCATTTTAATGCCCCCATCAGTTTTGCACTGGTTGGACGAGTTTTCAATAAAAAGAACCAACAAATGCCATCTGTACACTTGCATATGTGTTTTATGCATTGACTAAAAGGGCGTTTGCTTTTGTTCATTATTGCAAAAGTATGAATTATAATACAATAGAGAGAGTTCCAACTTGCTAGTTCACAAGGTATTATTTAGTATTGCTTCTCCGATGTGTTCTTTGACACAATTTTCCATGTTACATATCTGAGAAATAATTGTTGATCTAGTAGTAGGTATGCCATTCCCGACCCTTAACTTCTTTCACTCCGCTATTCCTTTTTTCATCTTGTATTTTTCACCAAATTTAGGTTGTATGTTAGGACAATGTATGAAAGATAAATCAATCTGCTTCACAATAAGAAAAACAACTCCATACCGAAAGCAATAACTTCCAGCCTGTTTTTACAGAAAATCAGCAAATAAAGGTTATACTAGGTGAGATATGCTTTCAAAAGCATAAATTATCTATCCCTTTATTAGCCTGAGGTGATTACAGGAAGGCCTTCTTGATGTCCATCACTCTCCCTAAGTGCTTAATTTGTTAATGTACTTTTGACGGCCACAATGAAATATAGCCTGAATGTATTAGATGCATGTATCTTTGAAGTCTTTGATTCTTCGGGTACAACATTAAGAAGACATATCGTTCTGTACACGTATTGTACTTCATATCTATAGTTCCCCGACGTTTAAAGAGACATACTAATCTATCAAGTTTTGTACACAAAGAGAGACTATTAAATGAGGTGATCACTGCATACTTTACTTCTAAATTGGACGTTAATTATGTCCTGAACTCTTGAAAATATATATCAAGTTTAAATAGACACATTAGGTCGATTATTGGATTCACTTCTCCCCAATGTCCCTAAACGTGTCCACCAACTGAATCATTGTACGAGTGTTAACGGATGGAAAAATAGCAATTGTCATGGCGATGATCGAACATGATTGCCTCATTTGTATGCATGCCGCGCTACCATTGGTTTCTTTTATGCCATGTGTATTCTTTTTTAGGACGCCAATACATGAATGATTGATACGAAGGAAGTGTTATTTTTTTATCAGGATCGAATGAAATATAATGTTTACATGTTTAGGGACTTTCCATGTGAAATCCCTAATTCAAAATCAAAATATGATTCAACACGATCAGATATCTTACGGGTGTGATAATGAATAACTCAACTGTATCTTTAGAAATCCATTTCTTTTTTATTCATTTAGGGCAAAAATAGAAAAATATTTAGAGTTACATCAAACTGAAAAAAAAGCCGTGTCCAGCATGGATGTGTTTCAGACGTTGCCATTGATTCTAAAGTACACTGTATATGTGATAAATTATTTCATACTAAGTAACACCAAACACAAATGTTCCAACGGTGTCTTTAGAAATTCAGTGATTCTAAAGTACATTGTATGTGATATTTCATATTAACTAACACAAACCACAGATGTTCCAACCCAGTCTAAGTCCAAACCCTCAGATCAGATATATATATATATAAGTATTTTTATTTCTCTTCATCCATACAATTACAATTTTTTTACAAATAGAGAAAATGGTCCAACTCTCAACACAGTTGTTCTTCCCAGAAGGCCATGTGATATAACTAAATTTAGATTGATTAAAAAATTACATTTCTTAATATCATTACAACAATAACAGAAAACAGTGACATTTTCCTCACTTATGGAGGTTAACCTTAACATTAATCTCTTATTACATTCAATGATCGAAGGTCATTGTTAGAGTATATTACATGTTTTTGTTTTACGAATTATATGTCAGTGATTGGAGGCCTACTTCGCTAATCGGTTTCCTCGCCTATGACTAGGCGTTCTAATGGGATTATAATGGCATTGTTCGGTCTTAATTTATTAATTTAGAACTGTAATAGCACTTTGTTGTGTGCGGTTAGAGGCGAGAGGCTTTCCCTCCGTTTGAAGGGAATATTTCATCTTTGGGCTTAGACTGAACCGTGGTGTTTGAGCGAACATCTCATTACAGCCCGAGACAATGCACAGGTAGCGTTGTGTGAGAGGTAGATCTAAGTTCACTGACTACATCTACATAAAAAAAAACACGAATAATGTGACTCTATTGTTCATCGGAGTAGAAAAAGACGGAGGTAGAATATTTTGTTATAATGAAATCATCCGCGTTCCAGGCTGTGGCCTTCTCCTATTGTTACCACCTTGGGGCGACCTCATGACTGGAATAATTTTGTAGTTCAGCTGCATTTAGTATCATGTAATGGCCCTCAACACCTCTGCTATAATGCTATGACATCTTCGTTCCAAATCTCCTTTTAAAACTGTTCTCGATTTTGACTTTTCGCCAGTCTAGCTTTGGCCAAAAGGCACAAAACAATTTTAAGCCAACCCCGAGGTAGTCCTCGCAAGTCTGTCCCCAGCAGTACTCAGTACAAGACCATCGCGCTTTTGTTTTCATCGATCGGCGTCCTCAGGGTCTTCGGTTAAAGGAACAGTCAAAGCCGTCAGAATTCTTGTATCGTCCGCTCTCGTCAGTCCATCACTTTCCACTCTCTACAGACAGGTCATTGTCAGTGTATAGCTTGTGATCCCTCATTTTCATAACTTACCCTTGGCGCCCCCTTTTGGAAAAAAAACTGAATTTGCCCAGGGAACCCATAACTATGCCCCTCTTATCTTTATCGTATCAATACCGATCAGATAAAGTAGAGAGGCTCGCCACAGGGAGTAAAGGTTGAAAAAGCATATAAATATAGCTTCACCCCAAGAGGGAAAGGATTTATGTCAAAAACTCTTCTGGCGTTTAGGAAAGGCAGCGCTGGCTCCAAAGGGAAATATGATCATAGCGGCATTGTCACTGGCGAGTCTCCCTGTCTCGTGGCCCATTATTACCGATGACGATTTAAGTAGCTCTTAAGCAAATTGTTTCTTTTTCAGTGGCCAGAATAATTGAGATGGCCCCCTGATATGTCACTATCAGACGCCATCAGCTACTTCTAAGTTACTGCAAACCATCTGTGTATATTCATTGAAAAAATCTTTTTCCATAAATCCCAAATATTCCCTGATTCATTCAGTGCCAATACAATAATATTGATTCCACTCCCTTCCACAACCGTTGACGTGTCCGAATCTTACATTCAGGAATATTTATATAAATGCGTGTAAGTGATTTATTATAGAAACCGTCAAACTGAAGTCACAATTATTCTCATCATCTAATGAACGATCCCGTGGCCATCAACTGAAGGTGAAACGCCCAAGACCGAGGCAGACTTGTGTTTGCATAATAACACTTCAATTCGGAGTAGGCACATTTTTTTTTAAAGAAATAGATAAGGTTCCACTATCTGTAGAGTGCTTTGGTGCATGTGGTACGCAAAAGGACCGCCTGATTCCTATCAGCTTCTTGCACATAATATTTATCGCTGATTCGACCCGATATCCTTGGTGCTTACAGGTGTCATACACTTACGTTTCACCTGTCTCAAAGGGTGGGATCACCTGTCTGTGTAAAGGGCAAATCTGCAGCAGGATCAGACGAGTTGATCAATACGTCCTTTCACTGTTACCAACAGTTACCCCGAAGGAACGCGATGCGAAGAAGCCCTTCTTTTAATATTCCCCTTGCTTTGAAAGTGCGACTGGGGGAGTAGATCTCACCAGTCAATATTCTGACAAGGGTGGGAACCAGAATCTTAGACTTCAAACCCCCTAGACCCCTGGTGAGTGTTATCTGTGCGAATACACAGTCATGTTATCTCGGGGACCTGGCCTTGGGCCTTTCTAAAAGGGCCTGGTTACCTTAAATAGTCAAAGCCCTAAAATCCATCCAAGTCCTACTCAGGTGGAGTGTGCTCTAGGTGACCAAAGTCGGGTTTGCAAGTGACAGGACCTTCTGTTTTTGTGGCTGTTATCGGACTTGGCTTGCTGGGAGACTAGCAATGATTTGTCATTAGATTGGAGCACAGTAGGGATTGTTTTACCGGTGGCCAGCAGCTTCAAGACGCCGTAGGAGGAATATGGGAGCCGTGGGACGTCACATGTACAAAGTCCCATAGAGCACATTCCCATAGTGTGGCAAGATAAGTTTAGGCCCATGCTTACAGAGAGGTTGGATGGTTTAAAAGGGATTGGATGTACCATGAAAAGTGAGAGGTAAAGTGAGTTGGTACATGCACCGACCATACCCAAGTATACAAGGTTACCAATTGTATGATACCTCAATATAAACTTATCTTAACCCATATATGCCTATAGGGGTCGTTTTCGACCCATGTAAGATGCTTTTTTCATGACCATTATTATATTGAAATAAAATAAAATATGTAATGGTTATGAGATGTGTGGGAAGTTTAGCCCCTCTACATTGTATAACTAGTGTTGCCATTGACAACGGGCTATTTTAGGTCACGTGACCATCACTGCTGTCTGCTTACTACAAAAGAAAGATGTCTAAGCAGAAAAGATGATTAAAGATGATTAAATATTGCATTATACTAGGTAATTTTAGAAAAAACATACATAGAATGGACTACCCAAAACCTCAGACATCCATTTTCACACATAAACTAGAATTATCAAAATTTGATACAGAAATAATTAACTTTGTTTAAGGTTGGGTCAAAAACGACCCCTCTGGGCATATATGGGGTAAAAAAATCTCAATATTACTGACCATGACTGAGCAGCTAATATTAGGGTTAGTCAATGCAAATTTTGTGAAAAAATCACCAAATTTGTAACCGAGGTAGATCTTTTTTTTCTGTCTCATTTTGGAAGGGTCTACATTTTGAAAAAATGAAATCGGTTGCCATAGCAACTGATTTAAATTGAAATATAACATATTTTTTTAAAGGAGCCATATAATTTGAACTAATCAATGTAGATGGCTGAGTAGATATTCATAAGAAAGCTCTATTAAAGGAGAATCTGTAAAATCTTGGTTTAAATACAGTTTATACATTGTTGTTACCATGGCAACATTTTTAAAGGTGAAAATTGGCTTTTTATGGGAAAATGGCCAAAAATTGGCCATAACATTTGTTTTATTGGACATACATCAGTAAGCAGGGCCTCATATGAAAGGTCTTTTGATGCCGAATCATGTGGTGTATGATTACCATGGTTTTAAATGCTTTAGTCGCCATAGCAACCAAATTATTATCAGAATTGCCCTAAATGTTGGAGTTTAGCCATTAAAGTTGTAAATCATTCATTGCAGAAATCCCTGAAAATCAGTAACGTTCTCTAGTTTTGGAGACCAAACAAATGAAATAATATTATATTCTATTTCATGATAACTTTGTATAGAATTTTAGCATGGTAACCACCTTTGATTGTAATCAATTTACATATTGTTGTTGGATGCAGAACTTAGCACTAGGGGTATAAAACAGTTTGGGTAGTCCATACATTAGGTACCGGTAGTCCATACATTCATGGCATTGACCAAGAAAAGAAATGTGAATTTGTGTACAAAGGCATCAAATTTGGTATAGAGGTAGATTTTAAAATTATCTATCATATTGGAAGGTTCCACATTCTAAAATTAGAAACTGTTGCCATGGTAACTGATTTGAAGATGAAAAATAGCATTTTAGGGGGAAAAGAGCCATATAATTTTAACTAATAAACATAAAATTTATAAACATATTCATATGAAAGCTCTACTGATAGAGAATTTAAAATTATCAATTTTGTTAACGTTTTACTTATTTTCATTGCCTAGCAACCTTTTTCATGGTGAAAATAGGCTTTTTAAGGGAAAATGGCCAAATATATAATTGCCACAAAATCTGTACCATCATTATTCCCATGTTTGGTGCCATTCCTGACCAAAGTGTCGAAATGGGACACTAAAATGCTGTTTTTCTGACATTTTGGTCTGTTTTTTGGGGGTTGCCATGGAAATCAGATACTATATATAAAACACTACACAAATGAAATCCATCTTTTAACTACATTTTCAAATGGAAATGAATATTTCTTTTAGACAAAGAGTTCTCTCCACTCCTTGTATCCCCCTGTATTATCATTAAGCTAGATAAGCCTAAAGCAGTTGAATCTAAGGATAAATGTGGTTGCTATGGTAACAAAATTAGCAAAACCCTGGGATACATAATTCTGCATCACAAAAACTGTTATATGAGGTCCTGGTTACTAATGTATGTTCAATAGAGCAAATTATATGGCCATTATTTGGCCATTTTCCCTTAAAAAGCCCATTTTCACCTTAAAATGGTTGCCATAGCAATATCAATGTATTAAAATGTTGGAAAACCAACATTATCAGATTCTCTATGAATAGACCTTTCATATGAATATCTGCTTATCTTTTTACGTTTATTAGTTCAAATTACATGGCAATTTTGCCTAAAACTCCATTTTCCACCTTAAAATGGGTTCCCATGGCAACCAATTTCATATTTCAGAATGTGGATTCTTCCAAAATAATAGGAAATCAAAAGAACTACCTTTTTACCAAATTTGGTGCTTCTGTAACAAAATTCACAGTTTTTACCCTTAAGTAACCACATTAATAGAAATGTTATCACCTGACCCCCATATATGCCTGTAGGGGTCATTTTCGACCCAATCTGTATCTTAGCAACCCTTTTTTAGAAATTTCAAAAATTTTCCCCATGTACTCACAGGACCTCTGGTACCTTTCTACCAAAATTTCAGAATAATCAGATACATTTAAAAAGTCACGGTTTAAATGGGTAATATCCTTCTACTTGTCAAGACTGGGAGTATATTGTTGTTTTATCTCATCATATATGAGTTACAATGTGTGGGAGCAGGGTGCACTGAGAACAGAGGTCAGCAAACAAAAACCCTTCTCATTCTCACCCGCATAACTTTACCAAAGTAGACAAATTGGAGGAAAATTATGGTATTAAGTCTACAGATCTATAGGAATGCAAGCAGAAACTTGAGACACTGTTGTTCCTGAAGTTCGGAGAAAACTGTGTCAAAGCCTGAGCATCACCAAACGAGTAAATTCCCGCCAACGAGACATTTTTTTCCTCTGCGCTATGAAGTGAAAAATGGGAGTGGGTGCAGATTAGAATATTTAGATGGACACCCACAGCAGAGGCAGTAAGAGGATATTGCCTTCGTCCATGGGAGAATGGGGTGGAACATTGCTTCCCAGCATGTGTATCCCATGTGTGGGCCCGCCTTGGTAATGATGAGCATTACTGGAGCCGGATAATGCTATTTATCACCCAGTAAAATAGACAAGATATGAGGAGAGATAAGAGGTGAATACCCTAGCATGTAGAAACATGTCACGGTACACGACCAGGAATCTGTCACTACTAATAAACCAATCCTACTTGATTAACTTCTGCAGATGTGTAAGGGGATGATTTCGAACTTCACCTTCCACCAACAATTTCCATGCGATTCTACATCCTTGAGTTTAATTTTTATATCATGATGAGACTGTATGGTAATTGATAATAAAATTTAATGAAATAAAAATGCAACCTATGTAAACTATGAGAAAATATCGAAGGTAACTATAGTTACATCCTAATATAATCCTACATCATAATATCAATGTTGTAATAAGATATTCAGAACCGTGGTTATTTTCATGGTGCCGAATTCTCGAATTTATTCCTCAACAATCCCTTAAAACAACTAGATGTTACCACAATATTTTTCCCAGTATGTCGCCGTGGTGTCGAGTTTTTACTTGACACACAACCCAGAAGCCTTGACTTAAAGTAAAGTTCTAAATGTCACTTCGAATGAGGAGAATAAGAGATCGACTCGTTGTTGCAGCAAAAAGTATGTAATTCTTGTCTTGATGTGAGAATACGCCTGGATCCAATTATGCCAGTCAACGGTCTTTCATCAGAGTGGCATTCCCAATTGTCTCCCTATTCTTTGATATTTCTTTTAACTTCCAACTTCCAACAAAGTTCCAGATGCTTCCCCGAACATAGAATGTACGTCGCTCGCACAACGTGATGACTTTAAGGGTGGGTATTCAGGGAATAGCATTATATAATTGGATTTCGAGTAATCGAAGTGATTTTCCACCAATTGCGATCCTTCTTCGCCGGTTCTACAGAGTGCACATTGGTAAATATAGCGAGTTTGAAAAACTAATTGCAAATATACATGCAAACCTAAACACTATCAAATCTCGGTGATTCTGGAATTACAAGTCATTTTCTTTGTACATGTCTATAATAAATGGAGTAGCTGCATGCTGTCGTGGAGTATCATTGATATATGCCCGCACAATGTTACACATAAATGTCATATTCAATAACAACTTCGATTCATCAGGCGTCATCCTGAAGTCAATAGCGATTATATGAATCTCACTCGGCCCTCGAAAACTAATATTTGTCGACAATAAATCATTGCATGGATGTCACGTAGAGACCTAAAGGTGACAACACCCCAGCGTGGCGGTGATATACTAGAAGTGGTTCTATCCGTATCGAGATAACATAGTCAATGGCACTTTTCCCTATCCTACTGACCCCTCAACAGGCACCTGGACTGGCCACTGCCTCCTGTCACTGTCAGCATACCAACAACTCCCTCTGTGTCTGACACTGTACTTCAATGGCACCCACAGAATGTGAACGCACAGAGGGCTATATATTTGTGATCAATTGCTCGGATGTTTATACAATTACTGTTAATTGTTATTTAGATATTCAGGAGTTCTTGTAAAAACTTAACATGGATAATCAAACTTAATCGTACGATCATAATCACTTAGTGATTGAAGACCTGGTCAGAATTACAGCATATTTTCAGTGTTTTTATTCAAACAGATTTCTTGTCATCACACCAAAACTGAAACTAATATCTAAAGCTATTTTAATCAATTATCAATCTGCATTATGTTTTAAAAGATTTTCGGGGTGAACCACAAGCCCAAGATAAAATTAAATATCCGAAACACCCTGTCCAAATGTCTTTTTCAATCCAGGGTCCCCTCTTGGGTGATCCCTCAATATCGAATTATCAATGGTATCAATTACCAATTGACCGTAGTGACCACCTGTGTGATGCTAACAGGCATTCCTCGTTCATGTACCAATCGATGCTTGACATTGTTGACAGTTGGAGAGATGGCTGGAGTCCACTATGTATCGATGTCTCCGCGTATTTGGTTTGATACCCTTCACAGTTGGACGATATGAGAGATTTGTTTGCAGGTAGGACTGGACGTTTCAGTGTGGCAGCTGCCCAAAACAAACACAGTACGGAACGCATTTTTGTCCAAAGTTGTATTAATTTCATAGACCCTTAAGTCCAGCCTATAGTTAACCTGCAGAGCTTAAAATTAAGATCTCGCGACAAATACCCAACATTTTAATTTAATTTCTGTCTTCCCTAATCAAGGACATGCATTTAGTATGTTTAACTTCTTCTATGGCTATGCTTTTAGTTTTCATTCTCGAAAGTTCTACAATGGTGAATTAATTTATAATATGAACGTGGGTTATACATTAAAGAAGTTGAAGTAGAGAATTGAGATGAGGGTATCCTTTAATAGAATAAAAGAGGTATTTCATCTTTTATTTAATTGACGGTAGGGAAGAACATTTACCAACACATTTAATGTTCATCCTCTTTCCACTCCATCTTGAGGGTGTGCATATTGGAAATGCCAGTGATTTGTATATAGTTAGGTTCCTTGTTCTTCAATATACCCTGCAGTAGACCCTTGTTCTTCCCCTAAGGATCGGGGGCCCAATCGGGAAACCAATGCCGAAGCTGTGAGTACATGTCACGTAAAATCTTGAAGCGGAATCGTGAAATACTTTGATGCGGTATTCTGAGGATTTTGTTTGGGTTTATTACACGTTTTGCTTGGTTGAGCTAGAACAACAATGCATTATGGGTGTTTAAGTAGGATTGCAGGTGGCGCCACTATCAGTCAGACTGCCTCTTTTGTTATCACTATCAGTAAGAAATCAGGCCCTGACACACCCATCTCCATTTAGAAGTGTACTTTAGCGACCTTATCTTAGTCGATGTCTTGAGGAGAGAAAGGGTTTGGGGTGTTCATTATCAACACTGTTTCATATGTTACTTAACTGTAAGTATAGGGGTTTCAAGCTACGTAAAGCCTTAAACGCCATCTGTGCGAAGTCACAAGTGTCTGAGCTCAGAGTAAAAGAAGGGCTGAGGCGTGAGTGTGAACAACGAGAATAAAATGACGTTGGTTCAAGTACGAAGTTCAAATTTAGTTATTGCCTTGATTTCGAAGGATATTAGGATAAGGATTTATCTGGCTGAAAACTAGGTAGGGGGTTGGTAACTTTCTTTTTTTTAAATTTTCTTTTTAGGAAACCACCTCCCAGGAACTGAAAAAAACGTCTATTTTGTAATAATAGTTGTTTTAAACATGGGAAATGTGCTTTTTGACAGTTCCGGGTTAGGAAAACCCGTTTTCCTGCTTTATAAGCTTTTTTTGTCAATAAATCCCCCAAAAGTAACATAATTATGTTTTTTAAAAATCAGGTATGGTTAAACATTTTTTAGGTAGGGATAGGCTTTTCTAGGTAAGGGGGGTGGGGGTGGGTTAAATTTGAAACACACCTTTTTTTTGGGGGGGGGGGGGCTAACTACTAATGATGAGGTGTTCCTGTTTAAAACTAGAGGTTTCTGTTTAAACCGTTTACAAAAATCAACATTGATAGCATTGAGACGTTTGCAATGAATATTTGCCCGAATTTCTGACGTCGCTGCATGGTGCATTGATTACGTTATTTCCGATGTAAAATATTATTCACGGAAATAAAATGACCATTCAGTTGATCCTCGGTCGTAATCTTTGTGAGATTAGCAGATGAAAGGACAGAGATAGGACAAATTAGTATGTCATGTATCTGTCAATCAGGGTGTCAATCATTCCCTCGCCTCCTCCTGTGTCTTCCACTGTGTGATGACAGCCTCCAGGGTTTTGGGTGTTACCTGGATGACACCTGTCCCCGGTTGGACATGGACCAGGGTATCTAGAGCAACTGTAGGTATACATCCCACTTGTCACATTGCAATTTACTGATCAGTGTTTGACAGTTCCTGTACCTAGACAGTCAAACCTTAGAGCCAAAACCCATCATATTCGATTCCTTGCTGTTAACTATGTTGCCTGTGGTTTTCTTCAATAAAATTAATAGAACTCGTCTTGGCGTTTCCATTATTGTCAATGTGCATACCAGCCAGAACAGCTGAAAAATGGGGATTATATTTCAAGAGAATAGTACATTTATTTTATAATATAAATATACTTTATGATCAAATGGCCCTGATATTCATGTGTTATTGTGTTGTGTCCCTTTCATCACAAGGGTACATACAAAGGCATTTTGGTAATGATTACCTATACAAATAATAAACCAGCAACCAAGCTAGCATTATAACAGTCATGTACACTGGATCAAGGACCAAACTTTGCAAAGCATCTTGCCCCTTCATTATAGATCCATCGTCCGAAAGTAGGGGACTTCAGAATTGCTTGTAAGTGATGGATTTGCAAAATGGCCAGCACTTATTTGAGATGGTTAGCGATCAGCGAGGACATGACCCGAGCTTTCCAAAGATGGAGTATGAACAACTCTAATTTTCTCTTTACAGATTATGACAGCCCATAACCCGGGGGCCACATCTTAAAGCTTTGTATTCCCGATGATCCCAGTATAGTTGACTGTTCCAACCACACCGATCCGTTGGCCTGGACGCACTAACAATCGCCCAGTCACCATCGAGACCACTAAGCCCATAATTAAACTTGAAGGACCTTCACATCAGACGAACTGTTGACACTATCTAGGAAATATTTCCCCTATTCCTTGACAATAATATAAGGGAAGATACAGTCACTCCCCCTGGTTGTTTTAGAACCATCGGACACAGGCTGCTAACGGAGGTAAGTACTAGGGACACGCTGTTCAATAGCAGTGCCATGGTGAAGATGGTAGTTTGATACTTTAAGTATACGAAAATGATACTTTCTTCGGAAGGAAACGTGTGACAGAAATTACCCTTTCTCACCTGGGAAGCACTAGTCGCTCCAGGCTGATTACACGCAAAGTTAAACTTTATACTTTTCATCCAAGTTTCTGTACCAGAAGATGAGAGGATGGCGTTGCCAAGAGAGCCTTTCATAGGTGTGTGATTATCCCGCTAGCCTATGACATTAACAGTCAATTTCAAGGTAATAATGCATTAATTCTCGGGTTATTTTGAGTTCAATGTGTTGTTACTTCCAAATGTGCGTATATATACGAAGTGGGAACATGTATGGTAATTCGAAAGTTACCCCCGTGAAACATGATATCACCTTTTTGTTGTATATATATGGTAAAGTAAAAGTGGGTAATTTGAGCTTGGGAAAATTGATTTCTAACCTTGCTCCTAATTGCAAGACTTGTATAATAATTTCCCCAAATGAAATGCAGAAAATGATGATAGATCTTGCCATCAGCCTGCGCTAAATACTATGTCACCAATTCATCATGCATTGATGCAACAAAAGGGGCAAAGAATTGCAACGAATAAAGCATCATTTTGAACTGAACTTGAGGTTTCCTTCCCCCACACCAAACGCCGATAGGCTTCTTTTATATAGCTCTACAGCCACCTGTGTCCACACTTTCCCTCTAAAACCGAAATCAAATATCATCCAACTCCTTCTCACCAACTTAACTATGGGATATAATCCCTTACCCTGACAACTACTAACTTTTAACACTCTCCATAGCAACCACTGCCACTAGATACAATAAGTATTAGCCAGTATTACACTCGGGTTTTTACTCATGGCGTCTGGGTTCTATTGTCAGAGCAACAAAGGCACTCTCAATGGAAGCAATTGACCAAGGCTCGCCTCAGCTCCTGCGTCCTTTCATCGTGATGCTTCTGTTTTCATATAGCATTTAGTTCTATTTGCATGGTAAGCATACGTAAGCCCTCCCTAGCAGCGGTTTGAAAGTTAACTCGAGATTCCATTATTTCTCGATTCATTGCTGTTTATGGTCATCATAGGATTGAACAGGTATATCCAGCTTTCAGTTTCAATGACGGATTAAGGCAAGTACAAAACAAGGTTGAACAATCTGCCAATCGTACCGATTATATTCGATGACAAAAATAAAACTCAGAGTGTGTGTCATATATAGACAATATGCCAAACTATTGTGGTATTTCCATAGTGTAACAATAGTCTTTAGCGTAGGCTGGTGGCAATTACGATATGTCACCATTTTCTCCTTTTCATACTACAATGTTTATATAGTGCTTTCCAATTTTGGTTTTACTAGTAAATTCCACGGTAAATGAAATGTACGTATACGTGGCCATGACTCACTCAATGATTTCTCCCTACTCTTTTGGCTCCGTCAGTGGATATATTCCTACCGTACATATTTGATAAATGTACTTATGTTCAACTTTCACTTCAAAACGGCAAAAGAAATTATTACCATTCATAAGTGATCACGATGTGTTTAGTGTGTACAGGTGTACCTTTCATACAGTCCTTTTGTCATGTTATACATATCAGGGGTGGCGATATAGGCACACCCTGATACCAAATGGAATTTATGTGGTGATTCGCATATATACGAGCACGTTTCATTAAGAGAATAGCAAAATTAAATTAACGCCCCAAGTTTATGAATAGATAAATACACTATCCCCAATGAAGGTGTAATGACACCGAAACGTTGGTAAATACTATTGTAACAAAACACAGGAACCTTAAAAATCATCATGTAGTTCTTATTCCGGATTTGATGTTACTTTCCTTTATAAATCACTATTATAATTATAAATTAAACGTTTACCATAAATGAGTTCATGGTTGACCGTTTTACCATCAATCCTGCAGTGACTGTATCAAACTGTTCGTTGGAATCTTTGATTGAGTTAACAAAGACAAACAGACACCTGCTTTATATAATAGTCTTCTCCATCCTATTTCAGATTTATGATTCCGCAGTTAATTAGAACTCTATCAACTGGTATTTTAAATGACAGGACAGACAAGATAGAGCAAATGCTTTACATCTGGAACTCCTAGTCTCAGAATAATTGAAATGTCTAATTTACTGCTCCGCTGGGTCATGACCCTAAGCCAGGTGTGGTTACTGAAGTCTGAATATTGTCTTTAACTTGCATATTGTGCACCCAGGTCATTGATATAGAGGATATTCGGGTGCCATATGGGTTTATAATCTATAGGGTGTCACCGATGGGTTAGCAGTTAATGAGGTATTCGCTCTATTCAATATTCACTGATGCTAGATTGACTGCTAGCGTAAATGGCAGAAAAGAAGTTTGTTTAAAATCAGTTGACACTTGCGTAAACGTTCTAAAGCTACGTTAATATAGCGATACAGGATCAGGGTTTGTTGGCATTGAAATATGATTGTAGGTTTGACTTTATGATTTGTTTTTGTATTCTTAATTGAGTATTAAATTCAATTTCAAGAATACATGTAGTTTAGTTTTCACGAGTCCCTTAATAGAACTATAACCGACGTTTCCTTGGCTATATATAGACCTACGTCTTAGGGTAAACCCTCCCATGATTTTATGTTCCAAGAACATAAATCTTGCTAAGCCTTTCGGAAAGGTGCATAACAATATAACCGTTTCTACTGAATTCCTCGGACTCGCGTATGTAAACGCTGACACATGTCACGATGAAATATTCCACATTTGTCGACTGGATATTAACAGACACAAAATTACCACTTCAATATACACCGACCGGTCAATAAATGTTGCTAAGTCAGATGTCAATAGATGTATATTGTGTCGGAAAACATGGAAAGTTGATGTCAATGGAAGGGAATGGGCACTCAGAGACGCGAGGCCAGCGAGCGGAACTTGCACGAAAACAAAGCAGTTCCGGTATGCTTTGGAAAGCACCGCGGTTTGCTGGGTTTTTGTCCGTGCGACGCCATTGTGTATATAAAGGATTATAATCCTCCAGAAAGTGAGTTGTCTGTCAACAGAGTACAGTAGGAAGTAAAGTTTACCCAGTACCATTCCTGGAAACCCTGGAAGTTTTGAAACGCTTGGAATGTAACGTATACAGTTTGTTCAGGCTGTCAGATATGCCCAACATTTATTCGAGCCTTTCATGTAACAAAATACAATCATTTGGATTTGAATGTGCACGTGTCAAGCTAATAATATGTGGGCTGAGCCGTTTCAGTCCGACGACTCCTGTTATCTAATAGATTCGACGGACAGACCGATAACTCGATCCGGGTGTGTGAAGGTGTTTTATGTGGTACATGCAGTCATGGTTTAATATTGTCATTTTATTTATTAAAATTGATTTGTAAATGATTTCGTGATAGGAATACATTATGTCTATGTATTATACATCAGTTTTATATGATTATCTAAATCTGTATAATTAGCTATATCTGTGATATTTAGCTATATACTTGTATATTCAGTGAGTGGTGTGTTTTGCATGTATACACACCGTATTAACCAGAGACTTCTATTGTAAGTGAATTTTGTTTAATGACATGTACTATATACATTCACTCATACATTATGTATTCCTCAAATCGATGTGGTAAGTAAATGTTGTTATATTTCTCGCCATCATTTCACCATCGTCAAACTCCTTATCTCGTATACTACTGGCACGATACGCTATAGTAGTATACGTGCTATCAAATTAGGAAGTAAGGGACTGGCCCGGTCTGCGAGATAACTCTGTGGTACTTGGAAGGAACCTCATCAAATGGATAAAATTGTTATGTAAAAATAGAAAGTAAGGCATTGTTTATTAAAGTTCCACCCCCCTGATCTTACCAAATCCAAGTGATAAGACACTATTTTGAAGTATTGCTCACTGGTCTGGACGGTAGATAATTTAAATCTGGGCGGTATATAATTGAAATCTGGACGGTAGATAATTTAAATCAGTGAAGATGAAATGTGAAAAATTGGGTTCCTGTTTACTTGGTAAAATCATCCATAATTTATTGGCAGATTTCATGAGGAAGCACGCATGCCATCTGCCCCGAAGGTGCTCCAAAATAAACAAATTTATCCCAACTTTCAATTTGATTTTATCCACATCAAAGCTGGCACGAACTCCTTAAATAAACACAACGCATCTGAGAACTGTCCCTGGCGCTCTGACTCTTTTGTCCGCCGCCGAGAACGTACACCTTTACCTTCGAGGTAGACAAACTCTGAAGTTAACCTTGCTTCTAATGTTGTGGTCCCACCACAAAGGAGCAATTTCCTTCGCCAACCACCCCAAGACATATTGCTCGACGAAATAAAAGCTGGTGCCCTGGGGGAATGCATGTTTCCGTGGTCAAACTTTGGTCAATAGTGTCATACACATATATTCCTTGACTATTATCGGCATGAATACACTCTTGTCTACACACTTGATCAGGTAGCGTGATACCTAGTGTCTTATCACAACCGACTATCTTAAGTACACATAAAGTGAAAAAGTGCTGAATCTGTCACGAATCTCAGCGATGCATTTGGAGAAGGTTGTATTGTGAAGCGCATCCCAAATCCAAAATACAGATAGATAAAATATAAAAAATAGGTAAAGGAGAACAGAAATGTTCTTGAACTAACATCGGGGCATATTTATATCCATTCAGCATAATAAAACTGGACCCTCCGTAAAACTGGACCCTCCGTAATGAATCGAAAGAATACTTTCCAGATTATTATGAGATATCTGAATGACCTTATACGTAAATTGTATGTAGATTAAATCAAGTCATTTTTGTGTAGTAGACATTTATACGACGAAGGAGATATATCACTATGTGAACATTACGTCAATAAAACTTGTTTAAAGAAAATTCTATATAACCTAATCGTATCCGGGGAGGATTTTGAGGTGAACATGTCCTTGCTACAGATCGATTCACCTTAATTCACACTGCGGTGGTCACCCAGCTTGTAATTTCCGGAGGAGTCGCCAGGAGGCGTTCTGTTGAACGGCTGAACTGGCTGGCAAGAGGCCCACAACACATCCCTTAACAAAGTACTTGACACCCTGGAGCAAATTACCAGACAAGGTCGAAGGGCCACTTTACCACGACATTTTGCAATCGTCGTCCAAGGTATATGTATACATACATAGTCAGGATGACCTAAATCAAATTATGATTGGAATAGTTCGTGTATGAATTATTTTACGCTGTTATAAGCTGTAGTTATTATTTGGGCCTTGTGGTATAGGAGACCCACCTATTACTCTACCCCCGCGTAATTAACTTTGGCCATCGTGTGTGTTCTTGGTGTAAGGTAATTAGAAGAGGAAGGTATGAGCTTCTATTTTTAAAAAAAACTTGGGTTGTTGCCGAAAGTTGTTCTATTTGATTTGTCTAATTAGAGTAGGCCTAATCCCCCCCCCCCCAAAAAAAATCGACAGGCCCTCTGGCTATCTCTAACACTTTTAAAATTGCAGAAACATGTATAATTGTGCTTTGCATGAATGGAAATATGCATTATTGAATTATTGAGCACGTTATACTGATTTGCCTATGCTCCAATGGAAACTTCATCGCCTCCCCGCTGACCGAGAGATCAGAATATGGCAATGTGCGGCAGGAAATGTTTCAATTGTCAATAGCCTAGCCGAGAACGGGTGTAAAAGTGACTGAAGTCATTATCTTGTCTGTCACCAAGTGCCAGAAACTGTGACATGTCCGCAGCATGGACATGGTCACTGTCAACAGGTGACAGCTTTGCCAAATAGTTCTCCAGGCCCAGCTTTGATCAGTGTGACGGATTATTTTATTTCTTCGGAAAACGCCAATCAAACGCAATCATTTTTATCATATTTCAAATGCATCACTTTTGTGAATGATTCGAAAATGATTATCCGTTAATTTGGCAATATTAAAATAAAAGGACTCAACAATCAAACGCCTCAGTTCCATTTCTCAGAAGAAAGCTTTTTCAGGTATCATTCACAAGAATAATTGGGGTATAATGTGTAATACGTGTAAGGCCAAAAAAAAATAGGTGTGTTTCCGATTTACCCCCCCCCCCCCCTACCTAGAAAAACCTTATCCTACCTATAACAAATTTGTACCATACCTGATTTTTTCCCCATCATATCTTAGTTTTTTTTGGATTTTTTGACAAAAAAAGCTTATAAAAGCAGGAAAACGGGTTTTCCTAACCCGAAACTGTCAAAAAGCACATTTCCCATGTTCAAAACAACTATTGTTATGAAAAAGACATTTTTCTCAGTTCCTGGGAGGTGGTTTCCAAACAAAAAAAATAACAAAAAAAAAAAAAAATTACCAAACCCCCCCTACCTAGTTTTTAGCAAGATAACTCGGAAACACACCTATTTTTTTTTGCCTAATGAAATATATACTGATAACTCGACATATATGGGGTTCAAGATTATGTTAGCCTTACATTACTTTGGTGAATATCCATAGGTTTTCTTGAGGTTTTCATTTTGTACTGGGAAGGTTCCATGGTGTGTTATAATCAATGTTCCTCTATGAATTAACAATTCATACCCATGTCGACATACAGGCTTTCCCATATTAGATGCCAAATAGAATTTTTGTATGCGTAAATTTTAATAAGATAAACATGTTTTTCCCATTTCACTCACCGCATTTCCCCTGATATCTTATAAACAGTTTCTATCTTGTTATCTGAAATCCATCAGCAATTTTGTATTGTTCATGAACATAAATGCCTACTTTCTTTTATATTATTATATTGTTTTAGACATTATAATACGTATGTCTTAATAATCGTCATGGATGTGTCTATCTATTCGGATATTTTTTTTTCTTAGAGTGACATATATGCACCCGCCCCCACCCACCTCCCAATCCACACAGGTAAACAAATAAAAATACTATAGTAAACTATGGTTTCCCACACCTTGGTGACAATCGAATGTGGGCGGGAAACCTTTACTTACAGTGTTTCCTATTTCACTCCCTTATGTTTTTCTAGAGAGAAATAGATATTATGCTAGCTATGGGTTTCGTATCGCATCCTGTCAGGTGGAACACATTCTTTCTTTTTTTATTTTTTAGGAAAAGGAAATATAAAAAAAAATCTCCAAACAGCACGGACGCCGCAGGTGTGACTAGTTGTGAGTGAAAGGAAATATCCTACATTATACCGGATTAGCGTGTCGGACCGGTAACTAGAGACATTACTGTCAAGAGAACACAAATGTCTTCAGACGGGACAGACGAATAAAGACGCTAGAGTTTCAACATTTCTTTACCGTTACTGGGAAAATGGTACTTGTTAATGGAAGGTATCATAGGGAGATGTTGGTTTTCGTGCAAGATGATTCCAAGCCATACAAAGAAGAAATACAGAGATATTGAGATAGAGATATTCTCAATGACGACCAGGGACGCATTTGGCAAAATCCTCAGACAGGAAAATACTGGATGCAAAAAAAGACAAAAAAATATATACTGGATGCCACCACTCAACTTATACTATACATTTTTTTCGGAAATCAAAGAAAGATCATTGAAACCATATATAATATGTATACATGGATGAAAGACATATTTGTAAGGAATTCATTTTTATTGTTCTTTAGGGTTATAGGTTTCTCAGATATTTGAATAAATGCATCTATCTGGTTTTCCAGAGTATATCTACATGTGTGTCACTTCATGATCATAGACATATGGATTCCTCTCCATTCCACTGAATTCGATGCCTTCTGCCAATTTCATCTTTTTCTTGTTTCTCATCAGGACCCAATGATGTGCGTAGATGTTTACGCCGTGTAGACAAGTAATAAGCACCATTATTAATACCACTAGAGATGGCTGGAATTAAAGGGGGGAAATTGATGCTAAGATCAAGCAGGTGTCATCACTTCATTCATTTGGGGGTGGATATAAAATAACATAAAATTGTGTTACTCAGAATTGAAGAAGATTGCTCCAGACCTATCATAATCATTATACATACGGTGAAGAAGTCATCAGAAGTCGTTGACCAAGTAAAGAATCCAAACTGTAGGAAGTTGAAAAGAGCGGACACCATATAGCCAAGCCCATATAATTTCCCGAAATGCATCGCTGGAAAACTGAGAGACGTTTCGAAAACATTAGATAGAACATAATCTGTGTGTAATTGAGCGAATTAGACCACGCATTAGTTAGTATCAGCTTAGAGTAAGAGGACATAATAATAATATTACTCTAAGGTATCAGGTATAAAAGACTTTTCAAAATTGCCAGGTGAGCATGGTATATCGTGCTGCCACCTGGCTATTGATTGCGTTTGTAACGATACTCCAGTGCTGCCCTCTACCCTATACAGCAAACACTCATTGACATAGCTTCTATTTCTGATTTGAGCTGTACGCAGATTTATAATAATAATAATACTCTCCGCCCAAAAGGGATGGTTCTTGCTGCGGATATCTTTAATTTGTCGCATGATTTAAAATATTCGAGTTATTAGGCGTACCCAATTTGAAAGTAGGTGGAGTTGGCGGGGTAGACGATTGAATTGGTGATTGCAGCTAAGACTATTGCAGCAATAACTGCGCCCTCCGTTTGCCCGAGGGTACACAAAGAGAGCGCTACTGTTAGAATCATGGCCAGTACGAGCGCTGGCAAGGTTACTATAGTTTTCTCTCTTCCAACCAATCCCTTCTCTGTGAAAGAAATACGAGTGATTGAATGAGTGATGGTTGCTTGATAACAAGGAGGTAGTATACTACCGGACGGTGGTAGTGCAGCATGAATGACGATCAAATTAGGGTACTATCCCTGGGAATAAGTGTTATAAATATTGAATAATGTAAGACGCTTATACTTACTTTGTATATACTTTCTCATACGGTCAATCAAAATACCAACAACAGGGGCTATGATTATTCCACTACTTATGGCGTAGCCATAAATGTTGCTCAGAAGGCTGACTGAATAAAAAGAAATATAGATAATCAAACAAAATTAATACAAATCAAGTTACTAATTTTATGTGAATCTGAGTACAAAACAAACGATTGGTAATTTGGGGAAAATCGACACTGTTTGAAAAACTGATGATGCAAATAAATAAGACTTCATTCTGAAAATTATAATTGGATTGTGTAGAGTATAATTACATGATCAAAGACGGACAATTGTGATGCGCTGCAATGTGTATATTTTTAATAGTGATTCGTACCTTTTGATTTGTCGCCGTTGACTACTGAGTTTACCCAAGCATTGAATACTCCCACAAAATAAGTTACTCTCATTCGGGCTACAGCAAACCAGATTACGTGACTAAGGTAGAGCAGTGTACATAGGTTCTGGCGAAAGGTAGATTTTTCATATTCTAGCAACATAATATTTATCTTCTCGGAAGTTTTATCCTCTACACCTACAGCAATCTTCTCTGTATTGCATGCAGAATCGCTGGACTCCTGTCATGAGAATAGTTGATGTGTATATTCAAATGTTTGATTGTTTACACGCGAATGTGGTCAAAAATGATGAACAGTCAAACTTTGAAATTATATACGATTGTCGGACGGTTGCTACTAACATTTTTTTGCATAATAATGATGCTTATGAACTTAATCCAAGAAAGATTAAAAGGTGTTTAATTTGGGATATTATCCCATCAAGTTTTATCAGGCCAAATGACATCAATCAAGAAACTTAGCAAGGCATGTTAAATACTTATCTTGTCAACTTACTTCATCTATTTTTTCAGCTGGTTGAGTGATTTGAACAGGTACTCGATACCTTGGCATTAATACTATTGTACATATTGTGGATATAACCTGCAAGCCTATTAAAACCGACAAACTGTATTCCCTCCCATATCCTGCATCGGCAGCCAGCTAAAAAATAAAAAGTGACCATTAAGGGCCTTGTCCACTAAGCCGATTCTTATGCGATTCTTACATAATTTAGTGGAAAAGGGTCCTCTGCGGCGCAAAACGCATGAGAATCGGCTTAGTGGACTAGGGCCTTTAGAACGAATGCTCGGGGTTGGGGTGGGAGGGTGAGGTGGAGTGGAGGAATTGGCATACATGTAAACAATGCATCCATTAATGATCTTTTTTTTTTCAGAAAATGTATCACCTTTTTTTTTTCTTTTTTTTTCAAATCCTTTATTTTCCAAATTAGACATATGTGATGAACAGAACAAGAGTACATAAGAAGCATTTTCAAGCAATGAACTAAAAGGGTGGAATAAGGTTTCTTGGTTATATTGGTGAGGAAGAACCCTGTTCCCAAGAGTAAACACCAGATGGCGGCAGTATTGATTTTTTCGGCTAAGAGCTTATATATGTATCACCTTAACAAGCAGCATAACAGACGCCGAAGTAGTTGTAGCACCAGTGAACACTGCCATACCAGTCGATACTTTGTCACCAAGTAAATGGCATGCCTGAAATAAAGCACTTTAATTTAGCAGCGGATCACGGTGTTTGACATTGACATTGACAATGCTATTCATTTTTTGAGAATGCATTTTGTATACGATCCAAATAATCTTTCGAAAAGGTGATATGCAACGTTCGGGATTGTCGATAGATAGGGAAGAAATACAAGAGTTAACGAAAATTGTTGAAGATGTTGTAGATGCTACCACTTAGGAGGAACCTAAATGAACCTACATTCCATGGAGCAAAGAAAACAAGAAAGAGTTCATCAACAAATAAAGGTATTATTTTCTGTTAAATGTTAATAATCAACAACCAGTCTGGCTCACGTGATAAGCACATATCAATATTGATGCGCTGGCTACTGGCATTAATATGGCACCCGGATAAATCAACCAGGACAGATCTGTAATAAAGATAGATATTAACACAAGGTCATACGGGGAGGTTCAGTATACCTCCCTCGCATTACAAAACCAAATAATCATTTGTCATGTTGAAGAATGAAACAGTGAGGATATCAAATTTTTTCTGTCATGAAATTAAATTTGGTATCATTTACAAGAAGGGTCCAGTGAATTATATGCTAAAGGCATCAAATGCCCAGGTATCTATTTTTAAAATCAAAAGTATTTGTCCAAATTTGTTGATTCATATAACTAGAGTATCATGAATAGTAGTTAGAGATGTACAATATCTCAAATAAATTAGCTATCTTAGACTCCTTAAACTTACTTCCGTCAGCAAATCCGTAACAAAGGAAAACTGTTATAGCCATAAAGCTGAAATAATCAAATAATTAGGATGAATTTGAAATAGAAGATCAACAAATACAGTCTTCATTTATATATTAATAATTTAAGTTGGTAATTTAAAAGAACCATTCATAATTTAATACCTTCTCTCGTCAAAAGATGAAATCATTCCATCATGATCTTTACATGAAATCAATTATAGTATTTTAATAAATGCGTTTCTTACGAATTCAACAGCCTGCAAATCATCAATCCAAATCGGTCGAAAAGGCCTCCGAGGGGAAAACAGAGCAATCCTACAACCACTTGGGACAGTGTGAAGGCTAATGAAAAGTGTGAATCCTGCGCATCACAATCCTGTGATGTTGCATTAAAATAGTCAATATTCCCATTGCTGCTTTGAGGATAATATCCTTGAGAAATATACAGTCCCTGCTTGTTATCACACACATGGCTGTACACACCATCTCGTTTGAGTACATAGACAAATACATTCCATCCTCCTGTGATTCCTCCGAACAAAAGAACCTCGAAGAAGCACACAGTCAGAATAAGGTATTTCCTCGGGGTAGAAATCTGGTTGCTTTGTTTCCCCTGTGGAGAAATAAAAGGCCCGTTATTCTTTTTGCTGATAACATTGCATAAATACAATCAATATTAACTGAACATAACTTCTAAATCAATGTAATTCGATATTATGACTCACATACCTCCATTCTTATAAGTTTCCTGTTCTTTCTCAGTGGAAATAAATAATATTCAGCATCCTTTATGATGGGATCATATTGTGCGGAGATTCCTGCCACTTCCAGCCTGGGCCATCACTGTGAACATTGGTCAGCACCCCGGCACCTTATATAGTTTTTTTTGCCGCGAAAATTACATTGAAAATCTAATTTTGCCACTTGTTTATTTGTTTTCTACTATCTTGATATATGGAAATCCCATTGCGTTAATGCTGCGAGATTCCGACTAGGACATTCGGTAGCCTTAGTAACATATGTATAACTATTTCAGCCAAATACACATAATTTTTGTCCAACTAAATTCACATGACAAAAGAATTCCAGCGGAGACCAATAAGGTGAAGGTTGTTGAATCGTACCTACGTGGTCATGATTCCACGATTTCTACTCAGGTTTCTACTCAGAATATAATTCTGAGTGGAAATATACTTAGATATATTTTTACACATTAACTATATTCAATGTATAAACTGATTGAATTTCCACAGTCATTTAATTCGCCTATTGAAAGCGTGTTTTCTTAATGTGAAGCTCTGCCCGAAATCGTTTTAATAAGGGGATACTCATGTTTTTTGGCATTGGGTTTTCAGTCTTGCTTCTGTCTCAAGATCTATATTAAATAGTCCACATCATTTTCTGATTAATCACATATGCTCTCACGCATGTGTGTGTCAATGATCTAGTAAGTGCATGCATGATCACTTAAACTTTGATGTAATCCATGTGCCATGTGTATGGCAACCCGTCTGCGAAGGGCTTCATGGACCTTGAGCCCAGAGTTACCTCATTCCTACACTGGTCTATGATACCCACTTCTGAATATATATGGACCCTTAGGTGAATAACGCAGTTTATTGATTGACTTACGAAATCATTCCTATAATGTAAACCTTCCCTTGGAGCATGGATACATGTGTCACATGGGATATTATAGAACGTAGAGACAGTGAACCGCATACTTGTATCAAGCTCCCTAAATTACGTATAATGAAACATAGCATTACATGATAATAATTTTAACGACATTTCTATTGGCCGGTTAATTAACTTAATATCAAATGCAATCACGCATAGCCTGGCCCATTTGCTTTGGTTCCATGTGTTACCCTCTTTTCTAGATTAAATACTTTTACTTCTTGAGGGTGAATGAAGCTGTTTTGTCAGTCACACAGAATATCCCAATACTGTTCTACACTCGCAACTTATATTCAAACTATATAATGTTAGTATGGATTCTTCTTGCAGCTAGATCTCTTATTTCATAGATAGGCACCATCAATATACCAAAAGCAAAAAAAAACATTAGAGATATTTGTCCAGGTCTTAATCTATTCACCATTCCAGCCCTACAGTTCTATCATCGGATACAATCTTCCTATAAGGTCAACATGTAAAATAATTCTTTTACAACCTTTTTGCCTTTGTGGTGTACAAGAGAGGGGCAAAAGTGTCACGATGAACCTATTATATCAATTGTCATCCTCGACCTATTACCTGTTCCACCTTGCGCTGCATTGTGCTGTCGAGTGGACACACTTGACGTCCAGCATTGGTTATTCAATTACGTAATGATAGTCTGGTTTTCTCATTTCGTTTTTCCCCTTGTGCATTGTGTTATAACCTTAGTCTTCACCTCATGATTAATCATCTATTGATTTCGGCGCACAAAAAAAGGATATTTCTCCTTTCAGCTAAATTAGGAAAATGCTTTGTATGTATGTGTGAAGAGGGATAGGAATGGACAATTTAAAAGAAAACTATTTTGAAGTCGCTAAGACAGTATACGTATTTGTTTTGGCATATTCCTCTTTGTGTAAAAATAAATCATGATCTAAATGTTCCTTTCGGTGAACACCAAAATCAAGCAATATTTAATAATATTTATGTCTCTCTTACCCTTAGATATAATGCTTAATGAATTTGAAGAACCTAGGATAGCACTGCTTAAATTGGTATATTGGTAATTCCACTAGAGAACAAGTCATGCCATAAAAAGAGGAAATAAAATGTCGTTATTTTCAGTGCTCAAATATTTCATTCTACAGTGCTAAGCATCAAATAAAAAAGATTTTTAGAAAATGTTGGTAGATTTAATTGGGAATACAGCTTTAACCCGCAGAGTATGTGTATTTAGCATGGAAATGAGAGGTTGTTGAACATGAGACCTAATATAGAATATCAGATAAGGAATAAGTATCAGCAAATGTCTGAAGTGAATGATTATGGGACCAATGAGATCAGCATTTTCTTGCCTTTGATTCGATCATTACTGACTAGATGAAATGGCCGTCGCCCTGTTGCTTAGGGGATGACCTCCCTCCTATACATAGATGTGAATTGATAACGACGAAAGTCAGGTTAAATAATGCATGTTAGGAATTGCATTTGGGAATCACATCTGTGAGAGAAGGATTGATATCGATCATTTTGTTTTTGTTTCAATCAATTTATACACTTATTGTGAGCAAAGCATGGGTTGCCTATATTTTTATCACGCATACACAATATACCACTATCATTTGATGGGTGTACATCTGATAGTTCTTTACGGTTTTTTTAAACAATTTCATTTATACTGGGTATCCCAAGTCGCTTGTCAGGGTTTTTCATTTGCCCCAGTTTCAAAATATGTACATGTTACATAGCTACAGGTAAAGCATACTGATTACAGGCTGTCAAGCATTGTTTGGATTTATCACGTTGCCACTTATATAAACAGGTTTATAAAGTGTTTGTGATTTTTCCTTGCCCATGGGTTTGCGGAATACACAGAGGCTGGGGGTCATTACTGGAATCTCCACTTTTGCCACTTGCGTAAAATATTTTCTCATGGGGTGTTCGTGGCGGAGCAACAAGTTTGTGATGATAGCATATTGGCGATCTTTTCTAGGACTGTTAGAGTACTATTTCCTACATTTCTTAATTTCCTGGTTTCGACTCTGCCACTCACATAAGGGCCGCTTGTGGAGTGTTAGTGTGTAAGAGTAAGTCATGAATAGCCATTTTGTGACTCTTTCGCAATAATTCGAGCACTTTGCCACTTCCAAGAGGAAGTGTTAGTGGTTTGGAGTCAGTAATTAGATAGTGACGATTCAGGTGATTATTTCAAACTAGAAAAGCAGAACAAACTTGTGACGATGTAATTCTGTAATTCTAGTGTAATCATGATTTCAAAGAAACACAAATCTTGATGTTTGTCATGTTTATTCAGAAATCATAGAAGGAGAAAATAGGAAACGCTTTTTCACATATATAGAGATAAATAATTTATTGCGAGTCATATCTTCGAAATTCTCACTGATACACACCATTCTCTCTCATATATTTTCTTAGTCATGATACTCGAATTAAAACCATTTCAATACATCAGAGTAATAGTTAATCATCCATGTACACATTCTCCTTAGTGGGAATAGTATATAGCCATGAATAAAGAATACAAAATTCCCGTCATGCATCTACATTAATGTACTGAAGCATCTTGAATCATAAGTATGTGACTTCGTTGTCATAAGTGTAACTTGGCCTTGCCGCTAGGTATGGAGAGACAACCTCTGGCATGGTCAGGGTGGGTTCTATGGCGGTCTCCTGGCGTTTTCTAATTGCCATGCGGTGGTGGACATAGACATTGAAAGCATGGCCAGTAGAGATGATGACCAGAACCAGAAGGAAAATCGCAGGCTGCAAATGGGAAACAAAATGTCATTGCCAAAACTCAAAATAATATTTGTATTCCTTTGAATCATGTGTTCCTCCAAAGAAATTCTGGTTAGAAAGATGTGTCATAATCTTTTTCTGGTTCATTAGAAGTGAATCAATTAAACTGTCTATGATAATTCTTTGCATGAATATAGAATGTCACAGAATTTACAATAATACTGTCCAAGTATTTGTACAAGTTCAAACACCATTTTTGCTGGTGCATCATAAAATGTAACATACTTACAGCAACAAAATTATCAGTTTCAGTAGCCCAGGCAAATAAACCATATTGGCTGAAGTTCATTAAGGCAGCAAGAAGGTAGCCCACACCAAACATTTTCCCGAAGTGCTCACCGGGGAAACTAAATAAATTTGTAATCTTTAGTCTCATGTGAAATCTCAAACATTCTCAAATTAAAAAATGTTATATTAGTTAAAGAAAGAAATATACATATTAGTACAATACAGTTTGCAAAATTCAGTTTGAATGTATGTATATTTATTTCACTTACGCCATCTGAATATAAGTTGAGTTTCCTGGGTAGACAAATGCATTTCCAAACATTATACACACAATAGAAGCCATCACTGCCCATTCTGTCTGAACCATGGAGAAGATGCTTAACATTAAACATGCTGACATAGCCAGCAGGAGAGATGGTAGAGAAGCTATGGTTCGCTCTGTACCTTTGAGATTCATTTCTGCAAGAGAGAAAAGATGAATAGTTTGCAATTAATACAAGTATCAAAGGGCATTACTAAATCACCCTCCATGATGACTTTGGATACGTGGGACATTAGTCAGTTAGGAACTTCACACAAATCTTGTATGAAACAGATTGAACCACTATATTTACACTTTCCTTTCATTCTGTTCATTTCTTATTTATCCATATCTCATCAATTATGTGGGCATAGTAACAAAATATTGTATACAACTATACTCACTTTTCACATATCTGCGCATGGAATCATTAAGAATTCCAACCATTGGAGAGAGAACTATTGCACCCATCAGCATATATCCATAAATATCACTAAAGGAACTCACTGAAAGTGATGAAGCATGGGATATATATTAATTACATTGATAGGTATTGATTTCTGGTGAATCATATAACAGTAATAGTATTTTAGTGGAAATTCTTCTCATTCTTCACCAATTGATATGTTGTTGTAAAGTGTTATTTATTTGAAATTTTACCTTTTGCTTTGTCACCTCCAACTACGGAATTAACCCAGGCATTAAAATTTCCAATGTATGCGTTGATCCTCAGGAAGGAGATAGAAAACCAAAGAATATGTATGAAGCAAAGTGGGGATTTTAGCTGACTGACAAAGCTGTCGTTTTCCTGCTCCTCTTCTACTGGGTGCTTTGTCTTTTCTTCAATGATGAATACATCCACTTTTGTCACCTCCACAGTATCTGCCTCAATGTCCTTAAGTGCAAAAGGTGATTACATTAGTAAAAAGGAGTGGCTAGGGATATTTACACTACATTGACTTGTATTAGGAAGTAGAGCAAGATAATTTGTATACAATTTCAGGTTAGGTGATACATGCTCCGCCTACCTAGCATACAATTTCAGATTAAATAAGGCATAAAATATGGCCATGATATAATATTATTATGATTATATACAGGGCAACTAATAAGTTGGTTTAATGAGTCTGATATTCCAAGCTACTGAAACCAACAAGATAGTTTACTATTTTGTCTAAGTTTTTAATAATCTAGAATAATTTCTTTAGTCATGAAGTTGAATTTTGGCAGCTAGGACTACCACACTTAACTCACTAGTGAAATATGCACTGTGCATAACTCACTCTAGATACAATGTTCTCAGAGCAATGCGTATATAATAAACATTAAATTCACCTTGAGCGATGGTTCTTCTGAAGTAATTACAGGTACTCTATACCTTGGCATGATAAATACCGAATTGATGATGTAGACAATTTGCATGCCCAATATGACAAACAGGCTGTAAAAGAACCCAAAGCCAGATTCTGCTGCAACCTGCAAATAGTATATTTATGTAGGATGCTTGTTTACATGTAGAATGCTGATTTTCATTCACCTACATATATGTATTATACACAGGTTAGTGTATAGGGTAATGTTTACACATTTCAGAAGATGTCTTTCTTGAGAACAACACAAGGCATGCAATTAGGACTTCATACCAGTTTTGATGTCAGTTTTTTTCTATGCAAGGTCACCACATTATCAATAGTTACCTTGATTAGCAACATGATTGATCCAGATGCAATAGATGCTCCTGTCAAAGCACCAATCCCAGTTGATGCTTTGTCACCAAGTATGTTGCATACCTATATTGAATTGAGAAGATAAAATAATGTGCTGCTACCATTCAGGTGTGTAGTACAATTCTCCTAATCACAGTAAAATTAATAATATTATGTTATACCTCCTTGTGTCATACCAGTCATACCACTAAATTTTCATTTATAATTACCATTACAGTAATCTTCAATAATCCCTCTTTCACCCACAAATACTAAAGAATAAACTGCACAAGCTCTGAATTCGTAACATAAGATTAACCTATGTTAATCTAATAGGATCACTTTCCTGTTTGAGTCGTACACCCCTTAGCATAACCGTACCTATTAACATAGCTGGAACTACATTATAATGTATAGTGCTCGAAAATTTGATACAGATGTATGGCAAATATTTGTTTTTACTTTTTTCTCTATTTTTTACTCTTATAACCAATATAAAATATCACTAACACTCCATCACCAATAATCTGAGTGGCAAAGTGTAACTTTCGCTAATCTAAAATACCACTAACACTCCATCGCTAATGATCTAAGTGGCAAAGTGCAACCTCTTAAACCAACAACAACCCTGCAATTCTAAAAATCATTTGTATATAGTATCCGCATAACTGTCCACAAATATTCATCTTTCCCTGCTCAGTCTTCCTGATGTATGACTGGGTCAGGCAAAAAACCCCGTAAGGGGACCTTTGATCCCCAGTATAAATAAAATCTTTAAAAAAAATAAAAAATTACATGTTACCTCTACTTTTTTTGTTTGATACAATTCTTGTCTTATATTGGTCCTAAAAAAATGTCATAATGTATGAGTGATTCACTCACTTACACTCTTATCTATTGCTATTTTATGGTCATGTTTGAGTGTAATTCAAATCAATAGAAAAAGGTTGAACTTACATGATATCCACTTATCATGATAGGGTTGCCAGCTACAGTCATAAAACAAGCCCCAGGATAAACAAGCCAGGACAGTCCACCTGTTGGAAACAACAGTAATTGAAATAAGATAACCAGCTATAATTTCAGTGAATAATATAATTATCCTCACAGATTATATTGTATAATTACCATATGAATACAAGAGTTTTCAATAATCAAACATACTTTGAGTGGAGAATCCAAGACACAGCAACATACAAACATTGCAGATTCTGCAAAATAAAAGATGAAACAGGATATAAAATTTGATGAATTTAAGAAAATTTAAGAGTAAAATATCATCAATATTTTTTTCCACAATAAATACAAAGAATAGTGTAGGAACCAATTCATTAATTCATTACTTTTAATATTCAACAAGTAAAAATTATGATATAACTTACGATCCAGTGAGCCTATTAATTCTCAGACCATATCTATCGAACAGCAATCCAAATGGGAAACATGTGAGACTACTGGCAGTGGTGGCAATAGTGTAGGCCAGGGCGAAATGTTGGTCCTGAGCATCACAGTCATGGGCAGTCACATTGCTGCCATAATCAGAGAAGAAATCAAACACCTGCTCTCCTAGATTAACTGAGGTATTGACCTCAGATTGTTTTCCTTTGCATACCTCAGAATAAACCCCTTCTTGTTTGAGTACATAGACAAACACATTCCATCCTCCACCTATACCTCCAAAGCATAGGATCTCAACGAAGCATACGATGAACATTAGATACTTTCTAGTTGGGGAAAGGGTTCCTTCTTCCTTCTGAAATTTAAGTCAGAATAACGTTATGTATGTAGGCCCATGTTATCATTCTTATATTAAAGCATACGATGAAAAGATATTTAAACATTGGGTCAGGATATATCTGTAGTTCAGTTTATTTAATCAACAGCATTACATCACAATGGACACTATTCTCAGCTCAGCGTGGTACAAAAGTATCTGAATGATATATAATAAGCTAAAGTACATAGTTGATGTGTGTTGTTGCTAAATGGAATATAATGTTTAAGACACAGGCCAGGTAGAAATGGTTTAAACTCTACCTTCTGATATCATGATGTATGTTCTAAATGATTTATGTACGAGTAGAAATTATATTTATGATATATCGATGTAATAAAGATTTGTATGACATTTTGTATGACTTTTCGATAATAATTATCCCTGTGCCTTTTCATATCGGACTGAACATCAATCAATGCAAGGAAACAGCAAAGACAACCATGAGTATCAAGAGCCTGAATAGTATTTCGGACATTTAGTTGAAGACATCAGGCACATTATTCAAGGCCCAACACACACACACACACCAGCTATCACTGATCACTCCCCATTCTCGTTATCGCGTGATTTGTGTATGACTCCTGCAAGTTCTGGGAACCTGTACACTAACACAAGCACCCAGCGCCAAGTACCACTTCAGTATGAAGACATGAGTAGTGTGGGGAAAGTGTCCTGTGTGACGGGGAAGCCAGCACCTGTGGGACCGCTTGGTCAACAGTCAGAAAATCAACTTTAGGAATGTGCCAATATAATTGATATTATCCTTAATTGTTAAAGGATAGAGTAAAAGTAAAAAAACCCTCCTATGAATTTGAGGTTGTATTGTTTAAAACCTCTTTAATACAAAAAGGGATGCAATTCATAATGTGAAAAGGTCTAGGATTTGAATAACATATTATGTGTATTGTGAACATCTATTTAAAGAGTTAAACCACTGTTCAACAGGGGAAAATAACATTTTGTTTAAACTTTGCCTCGTGAAAGAACAAGGTTATGTGAATCCAAAAAGCCAATAAAAACAATATGTCACCAGGTTAGTTTTCATGTCAGGGAGCCCTGAAATATTTGGCTGTTCACTATAGAGGTCTATGAGAAAAGGACAATTTTCTTTCGTTTTTTTTTTCATTATAAAACTATATCACTTCTTTTAAATGTCAGTGTGTCTCTAGGTGTTTGTTACATAGTCCTTTCATCATTAACGACTTGATTTACAAAATCAAGAGTCCTAGTTAGTCCTTCGTAACAAAATACCTGCGTTGGTAGACGCAGTTCGCAATTTCTTTTTAAAAGTCTGTGTTCTGAGAATGAAAGCTTATTTCCTACATGCATAATTAAAACTGTATCTACTATAAAATGTACGAACCGGTTGATTGCTTTGTTTTTCCTTGTGAAGATGCACTTTGCTTGAAAATTCGTCAACATTTTCCGATGCCATGATTGTCGTTGGTCAGCTGTATGTATGGAGCTTGATGAGAAGCTGTTATGAATTCGATGAACAATTTGGTTACAATGATCGATCCCATTTTGCCGCCTTTATATATGGTTAGGCACGCCAGATTTCCTGGGTGAATCCCGGTTCCATCTTGCCAGATCCCCCGGAGTAGATGGAGGGTCTAAAAGGGGGGGGAAGTGGTACGTAAAAGGCACAGGATACCCCCCCCCCCATCCCACTTCCTTAATTTCTCCCATTAATAATACTTGCTATATTAAATACCCCAATACAATATTTAAGACAAAGAAATGTATTTAAGAGAATTTATTTCCAGGGGTTATTAAATTATCGTTATCAGTAAATTCACCCCTGCGATATTATATCCAACATTAACAATAACACCCGCCCCCCCCCCCTTTCCACACACACACACACACACACACACACTTTGTGAAATTATGGAACAACTGATAACAGGTAGTCCGAGAAAAACCAGTTTAAAGCAGATTTAGCAATTTAGATATCTGGTGACGACACTCCCCTCCCCGTGGATGGGGAGAGCAGCCACGATCTTTGTAGGGACCAGTTTAATCCAGATTTGTTCTTTATTTATCCAGGTGATTATATTAGGGTTTGGCCTTTGCCACCCCTGTACTAATCGAGGATCAGGATATATGTATATATGCCTGATTTTCACCTCGACCCTGTCTTGTTGACTTTATATATTCAGATCCCATAGATTCCTTTTCTTTGTATTATGCAGATACAATTATTCCAACCATTTTTTTGTATTTCATTTACAGGCCAAGTCATTAATTACAAGTACAATTGTTAATAAAAGACGCATACAATTAAGGATATTCCAATTTTAAAGCTTTGCGTTCAGTTTTATTTTCCTTTTCCTTTTAAAATTGCAAAACATCTATTTGTACTGACTGATGTGTTCCTGTCAATGAAAGGATCCCATCGTCGGTCCCTTGGAATTGAAGTTGAATTATATCAACTCAGGTTGTTATTATTACTATCATTATTAATGTTGTTGTTGTTGTCATTCATTAGTCAATATTATCTGACTAACGATATAGAACCACCTCTGTACACATTTCTAGCCTGTAAAGCTAATGCACCAGAAAGGGACAGCGATGAACAAGTTTACCCTTGATTCTTACTTTCACTTTATTTTATTCACTTAGTTAGCCTTGCTTTTACTTTATTTTGTAATTACATTATACTGTTGTGTAGCAGGCAGGTCCAATATTAGACACTGTCTATATTTTAACTAGAAATAGATGTACAAACAATAGGGATAGCAAAATAAAACAAAATTTAAGGGATATTCGGAAGAGCTGTGACTGTCACAGAGATTATTCCTCTTTCCATAGGTTTCTCTCTTTTAATTCTACATTGTATAACAATTGTTGTAAATGTAATATGGAAATAAAAATCTATTATTATTATTATTATTATTATTATATCAGAAGGGGTTCAGATCGCTGTATATCGGTTGGGCAGGAACATACTTTTCATAGTTTAATCAGTATTATAAAGACGATAATTTAACTCACATGGATCGTTGTCTCTCGAATAACCATCATGATATCGTCTTTAAATTTGTCTCAAGATGAACTGAATTCAAATCAATTATAAAATGACATAGCATAAACGTATCCTGTCTTCCACAAACTTCACCAAAATCGATAAGATCGGAAAAAAATCCATCCATAAGTTTCCCCCTTTTTCTACATTCAGGAAACATTCAGAAAAAGGTCAAGTACTAAATTGATAAGAGGAGGACCGTATAAAAGGTGGCTGCATTTCTCGGAATAACCATTTTAGCTATGGCCGCAATGAAATATCAATGCAGGTAGGACTACATATCGTCACCATAACCCATAAATGTGACATTAACGTCGAGATGGCAGGGGGAGTATACATAATATTATGTGTTTGTGTGGTTTTATAATTAACGTGTATGTGGGTAAGAGAGGAAGCGGAATCGAATGTGGTTTAGTATACGATGGTGTTCGATTGTTAACACTATCTCTGAAGCTCCTGCCCAGTGCAATGCAAATCAGTGCAATTGGGTCGGTTTGGTATCCATATTGATGAACTTAGAGTCAGCTTAGAGGAACTTTATATCAATCAATGAAGGTTAAGACGATGTTATTCTACCAAACCAAACAACGAGCATATGATATCAATAATCATAATATCATTAGGGGCAATGAACGCTATAGAAGGCTAATGAAGGCTACTAGGGATGTTGGGAAATACGAGTGGTGATATGTCAAATTTTAGTGCCTTCAGTGCTTACTGTTTGCATTGAATGCATGATGTTTGTACTGGTCAATGTGCTGCGAATGCTTATTTTCTTAGCCTGCCATCGGGGCGTCTACATTTCTAATCCAAGGATGTTTCACCATTTCCTCGACCAAGTCCTTTTCGACGCCGTTTTTACGTCTTTTATTATTTTTTCTCGATTTTCTTTGTTTCTACTACATCCCCACCCCCTTATACACCCACTTCCTTGCTCAGTGTAGGACCTAACGCCAAATTCGGTACCTGGATCGGGCTTTTGATAAGCAAGGGTTATCAACATGACCGAGTGGAAGGACCGGCCTAATAGCATCAGTGAGGCCTCCAACGATGTATAGTCCAGGCAATCTAAGCCCTCACAGATACACATCAAAATTACAAAAAACCCATGTACAGTTTAGCTTCTAGAGCCCTATTCTCTGAAACTTGAGCAATTTGTGGTGAAGTGAAAATTAATTTATATACATTGGTTCGGTCATAGCAGCAGGGAGTATGAAGATCAGTGTCACTGTTGTGGCGATGAACCCTGGACTGTGCTTACAAAATCGAACAATTCGAACATGAGCAGATACTAATAACATTTTAGCCGTCTTGCAGCTCTAGCTTAATACACTCTTCCATCTCGATAATGAACCTCTTCCACAGATTAGGGCTTGTTCTCCCCAGGACCTTATTGTTGTATTCAACAGATCTCAAATTAGCATTAATCTCATTAATACAGGCTGGTACAATAATATCATTATTGAAAAACACCTTTTGTCTGTGAATATATAGTTCTGTACCAGCAAGCACAGCCGGTTCATGAAGACGTCCTCTTTACTCCCTCTCACAAGCCCTAGCATCACATTACATTGGTTGAAATCGTCAGCTTTAATTTGCTTTAATCCTCCACTGTTTTGGACCCAACCTATAATTCTTTTCCAGAATTCTTGTGCTTTTACACATCCCCACAGAAAGTGACAGACCGTGTCATAATCGTCGCAAAAATTACATATAGACTCATTTCTAATTCGAATCCTGTTCAGATAGGCCTACCCGTTACACCCAATAGTGTGTTGCGGGAAGTTAATAAAAGGATCCCATATACATGTAGCTCTGCATTGATATTGAAATTATTCGTGGTTCTATCGGAAGTAAAACCCTATAACCCTAACCCTATAGGAGGGGATTGTCCTGGGCGGCCGTTGTCCCGAGTGGCCGTTGTCCCGACACTTAGAAGTTTTAGAGGTACAATCCCTTCAGTATATATATAGTATCAATGACTGGCTTATTTGCAACAAGATTCTTTTCTTTAAAATAACGATGCATGTGAAATATATTATGGAACAGATTCTATTGTGCATTTTGTTCTACGACTACCTCAGAATCCAAACGTTTTGGAGCAAGATCAACAGTGGGCTATTCGACTGGGAAGGCCTAGAATTGTCTCTCCCAGTATATGAAACTGGTATTTCATAACATGGGATCCTCAAATTGAGAGGCAGGCATCCCCTTCTGAAACGATGTAGTCTATGAATTCAGAATAAAAATACGATATATATATATATATATATTTATATATATATATATATATATATATATATATATATATATATATATATATATATATATATATATATATATATTCTCGTTGATTCCACCAGAAAGGAATTTATGATGAGTTCGGCCAAACAATAGTTATAGACAACTTCAGTATATGAGTACGTAGACACTTTGTTTATAAAAGGCTGTAACTTGGTGAATTGTTTTTCTTCGATTTTATTTTTTAAACTAAGTGACATCTATAAATAAATAAGGGAACGGCACAAATAATGGTGCAAAATATGGTCAAGCTATTCGGTGAGAAACTGAAACTATGTTAACAGATTTTGTATGACATATGGTCTGATTTCTCATCTTCTTTATTTGGTACCAACAATCTGATAAGGACATCACATAAGGTAATCTTGTTCAATATTCGTAAATCGTTTGTGCATGAAAATCTGGAATTATCAATTACTCGTAAAAGGATTGCTTTTGTATATTCTAGATGTAAGCGACACCTATGAAGGACCAATGGAATAAATACAGATCCGGCATTTGAACACAGGTCAAAAAGAGTATTATCCAAGAAGTCATATTTTCCCCAACGGTTTTTATTTTTTCGAATAATAAGGTATACATTTTCTATTCAATCGATTACTTTGTATGTTGAATTCCACAAGCTTCTTATATAATATTATATAATATTTTAGTGTCATATAACTGAGAGTCATAGCTGCCCATAAACACAGGTTCATCCTGCTTTACTTCGAGTAGACCACTGCAGTCGGTATGGGTTTTTTTCTTCAAATATGCATAAAATATTATTTAGTATTTCTATACGATTATACTTATAGAGAGAAGCCATAGGAATAAGGAGAAAGTCGCTGCTCCATTTTTGCTTCTCATTATAGATAGCTCTGCTATTCGACACAAATCTCACTGCTTATTTCCAAATGACATTTCTCTTTTTAGAAATCAGACTTTACTTTGACCCGCCCATTTGGGGATTAACTAAAATATCAAACAATATATGTTGAGTTCCATCATGTGTACATCTTTAATAGTACTTTCTACACACGTGGTAACTACCTTGTAACAGCACTGAGGTAATACGACTTTCAAAATATATAGGGAACAATGAATAACGTTTTGGGTGCTATTCGTGATATAAGATCTCCGGTATTCTATCTAATTGTAACGTCATCAATTTTCTCTCAAATACATAAAAAGATATATTCATAAATTACACACTACAATACATTGGATTTGACCTTGCATAAGCTCTAAAACTTGGTAACCTCTGTTTCAGTTTGGAAACCATCGTTACTGTATCCTGATATGGTGCTGACTGGTGTTCCATTGATAGCCTCTTTGGCTGGATCCGTTTTGTTCCTGATGGCTATTCTATGATGGATATAAATATTGATGGGATGAACGGATGACAGTGCGACTAGAACTAGGACGACGATGGCTGCCTATTATGCGAAACAGAAAGAACAAGTACAAAAATGAAGTATCATTGCGAGGGTGTCTTGAAATTAAATATATTTACAAAGTACAACACGATGAATTTCACGTCAATTATTTATCATTTTGTATGTGTCCTCATCGAAATGTTACTGAAATCTGTTACGAAAGTTATGCATCAATCTTCATCAAAATGTTCACCAAGGTTATTTACCGGTTTGAAGTCATCAATTGCAGATGCCCATGAGAAGAATGCATACTGTAGTAGGTTGAAAAGCCCTCCTCCCAAAAACGATAGCCCGAAGAGTTTACCAAAATGACCATATGGAAAACTATAATAGGCACATATGAGAATACGTAGTAGATGAGGAAACTTGAAAGGAGAGAGACGCGATTATATGGAGTTGCACCCTATTCGCCACATTTTGGCAGTGAATCAGGCAAACTGCATGTAATTTCAAGCAGGGGAGGATACATCCTTGTCCCCAAGTAAATTATTTCCAAATCATTTTCTACGTATATTGGTTGATCAATATCAATATTTAATATACCCCAAAAATCAGAATACTTGGTTGAATGCATAGATCTAACAGACATGAAAATTACAATTGAGTCTTTAAAGACTCACCCTATCTGTAGAAATGCTGAATTGCTGGGATATATCATGCCCCTAGAGAAGCAGATAAGTATTATTGCTGCACCAACGGCTGCTTCTGTCTCAACAAGTGTACAGACACTAAGGAGAAGACCAAAACATATGGCCAGACAGATGGGCAGCAGGGCTGCAATCGTCTGTTGTTTGCCCACAAGTTTCTTTGCTAGGGAATAAGGTGCAATGGACAAATATCATACATGTGTTCATCAGTATTATTTTAACGATTGCTATCAAAATAAATTCGTATACCAACAAACTGTCACATAACCTATGTCTAAGCTAAACAGATCAGGCGTCTGAAACAATGCTGCATTTTACCTAGACTTGCTTTTGTTTTTGATCTGATTGTTTTTTTAAAAAACGAAATTTCATAAAATTAACAACTCTATGAATGGGGAGTACTGGACCTTTACTAGGGCCTTACAAATAAGAGCAGTTTTAGGGACAAGGGCTAGTCTACATTTTACATGGATGGTTTCTTTTTTATTGAGGTGTGAAATTGTGCTATGTGTGTTATTCTTTTAATTGGGTCGTTTTATAAACCTCCGCAAATGAGGGGAGGGTGAACAAAATATGTGGAAGTGGTTTAGTTAAAACGCTTAAATTGACTTACATGACTGAATAGAATATTATAATAACGAATGCCAATGATGGAAAAGAATATATTCCATAGCAAAGTAAGTCTTGAAGCAAAAGATGTAAAATTTGTATTATAATGATATACCTTTTATGTATTTTCGAATATAGTCTATGAGAATTCCTACTGTTGGAGATATGAGAAGTGCACTTGATATCGTGTAGCCGTACATATCACTGTAAAAGCTCACTGTTGAAAGAAGATGAATATAATTCTAATTACATGAATATGTATACATGTAGTATTGACTAACATTCCAAGATCTGATCTAAAGGTTAATAATATAATCGTGAATTTATTATTCCGGGCAGTTATAGTATGTCCCAGTTAATGTTTACTAAATTTTGTAGATATATGAATATTTCCATGGTTTAATGGTTAAGTGCATTTGCATGGGTACTAGCATTTGATAAACAAGTACTAAGTTAAGAAATTATCAAGTTAAGTTTGGTTTATCTATTTAATATTACAATTAGTGTCAACTTAATTTATATACCTGACGTTTCCAATGGAAACGATTCTCAGGCCGAATTACTTGTGTCCGATGTCAATTTATTAACTTGTTGTCCAGGTGGAGAGCGTGAGGTCATTTGAATTTAGTTAGACATTATTAATGTGCATTCATAGCAGATTTGAAGGAGGCTTAATTTAAATAGATAAATAAAATGCAATATGGAAATCAATGGTATAGGAGGAGAAGATGCCAATGTAATTTGCATATACACCCAAGGGGAGGACTGGGCAGATAAACAGCTGAGAAATATGAGGAGAGAGAGGGGGTTGGGCAGAGTAGCACCAGTGAAGGAGGAGGTGATGGTGGTTGCAGCTGGGGTGGGAGTGGGGGTAACATGGGCCACCCATCCCCCTTCTGTGTTGGGGGTGGGCTGTCCAGGTGGAGGACAGAGGGTGAGGGGGGAAGGTGGGGGGAGGGAGGGGGGTGAAGGGGCTGAGGTGTTGGCATAACATCTAAGTGCGAAATGTATCACTGATCAGTGAGTTAGATATGGCATGCTCCCCTGATGTCATATCTAAGCTCTAACACCTTACATACAGCTACACATATTATCAGATGAAGAATGATTGGCACATTTAGTAGTGACTCATATGATCTCAGGCCTCTTAAAGGCCTGAGATCAAAAAGGGTCTTCGGGATACATTGTATACCTTTTTCCGTATTGCCTTCCACCACCGAGGAGACCCACGCATTGAAAGATCCAACAAAATAGTGGATTCTCAGATGACTCACAGCAAACCAAAACAGATGTGTAGCAAACAAAAGTGACAAAGCAGAATTCTTGAAACTTTCTTCCGTAATGTTCGTTGAATGATTTTGAGGAAGTTTTGTGGTTTCTGGGTGCACTCTGTTACCATTCGAATCCAGAATATTTTCACATTGAAGTCGGTCGCCTTTATGGCGTTCTGCCTGGAAATAAATACATAAATACATAACAGGTTAGCTAACGAGAAACTATAGGAGTTAAATAAGAACGACAGTCATGATTTCGACATTGCGGTGGGGATGGTTCTTAATTTCTTGGTGTTATTATTCATTATTACTATATCGATGTGGAGATACAACATTTCTTATATTATTAAAAAGGTGTATTGGTAACAGAGTATATGTGAAAATTAATCGGCACTGACTGAGAATGTTGTACTTGATACATAATGTAGTAGCTGAATAAAAATATTAAAATACTTCCCTCATCCAACAGCTCATAGGTCAATAAATAGGCCTAATTTAGAATTTAAGCCGCTGTGAAATAATTATACATGAACCGATTTGAAGTGAATATCCAATTTGAATTTGTCCCTATACCTTTGTGTCGGCTGCCACCAACTGTAATGGGTTGATCACTTTGAACGATGGCAGTAGAAATATGGTAGACAGCACGTAGACTCCAAGCAGAAAGGCAAGGACTGAGAAACTGTAAAGACGGCCATAACCTGCGTCCGCGGCAAGCTGAATGAGAAAAAGAAGGGTTTTCATACAAACAACCCTCCTGCGTACACCATATAGTTTTAAAACAATCACATAACGTATTACATGTATGAGAAACCAGTACTAGGACAGTTAAAACTTGAACTAATTGTTAAAATTATGCATACCCATTTTAATTATTAATATGCATAAAGAATACTATTTTCTATATTATTTTAGTAGCAATATGTACCATTATTTCGTGTGATAATGTTTTAACATTATAGCTTTGCTAACCCTTTTTTGTCAAAGTGGGAACCAGTGTTTATGTTTCACATATGCATCCGAATTGTTCAAATATATATGATTGTAAAGAAATACATTCATAATTATCCGATCTTCATCGCTGTTTCTATTGTGGTCATCCGTTGAGATTAGTTATCAACATAAAGGGAGAGAGACTACTAAAGAAATACCTTGACAAACAGAAAAATACTTCCAGAGGCTGTTGTAGCACCATTGTACACAGCAATACACGTCGATGCTTTATTTCCCAGGAGGTTGCAGATCTGAAAATACGAGCTGAAAAATAGTCGATTTTCCCCAACAAGAATTTATTGCACCGGGAATTGACTGCCCCAGCCTGGGTGTAAAATAGGGAATTTCCTCTCAGGTTTGAGGAATTATCAGAAAACTCTCTTCAGTAGCCCTCCCAAATAATGCAACGTCCAAAAATATTTCATTTTGAATTTGCCATTAATTACCTTTCAATTTTTATCCTAATTAAAAATAATCCGGGGCTGGGGTGTACAATTTTCCGATGCACAATTAAATCCTATCAAGAGAACTGCAGGATTGTAAAATTATGTCCATGTTTATATAGAATTTACATGATATGAAGTAATCATCACACCCCCATTCATAATCGACATGAACGGAGCACCGAGGTAGATGAACCATGACTGGGCTGAAAGAAGATAAAACCATAACCTGAATATATAGATGTTTGAAGTGATTAAAAATCATGACAGAAATTCTAGTGAAATATCTATTGAAGAACAGAACTGCATAATTATATACCTCCTCCTGCGAATCCTAAGAAACCCAACTTGGCCAAGACCAGAACACTGCAACAACAAACCAAAGAATACAGGGCCTATATATAGTCCACCAAGCCGATTCTCATGCGATTTTGCGCTGCAGGGGACTCTTTTGTACTAAATTCTATGAGAATCGCATGAAAGTCGGCTTAGTGGACTATATGCGGCTTACAATGGAATCTATTATGTGATTTTACTTTCACTCTTTTACGTGAGTACAACAATCTCCGTATACCCCATATTGAACACTGGATTTTATGGAATCATTTTAGCCAGTATACTATTCAGAGCAACAATATTATTAGTAATTCTTCGATTAACATGGAAGTGAATCGTTTAGCATTGAAGCCGAGAAAAAGATGTATAATAAATAATATATAAATACCACCTGGTTCTGAGACACCTACCTGAGAAGTAGTCGGGTCGCCCTCAGCCCGAATTTGTCAAACACTGTCCCAATTGGGAAGCAAAATACGCCCATAGAAGCTACAGCAATCGCATATGCTAGGGAGAAATGTCCGTCTTGTGCATCACAAGGTTCTCCTGCATATCCAACATTAGAGACACCATACGTACTAAAATACTGTAACCAACTATCCTGGATACCATGGGAGTTTAAATTATTGTTATTGAAGTTCGTACTTTGTGTTGTGTCTGAAGATACGTTTCCTGGGGAGATGGGGCAACTGTCTTCGTAAACGCCATCCCTCTTCAAAACATACACGAAGACATTCCAACCACCCGATGTCCCTCCGAATATGAATACTTCAAAGAAGCATACGACTAGCATGACTTTACTTTTGGTGGAAATTCTCATCCCCTATAAATCAACAGAAAGATACCAAGCGCCCCTAATTAATAATGTTGCTAATTTGGGATAATAATAATATTGAGATAATGGGATTGATTTAGGTATACATATCATATGGGATTGATTTAGGTATACACAAATATTGTACCATGAATTAAATGAAAGTCATGATTAAGGTTTAATCATGATTAAGGTTTAATCATGATACATGAACCCCATCTATTGTCCGATATGAAGAGCGTCCACGAGTTTGGTGGTTCAATTTTAACGAATACATTAACATTATACATCCTCCCCACCATAATTCATGTGTGCATATTTCTCTAGATATAAACTTAGACTTACCGATTCTTCCCAATTGTCGCTCGTAGGGGTTTCATGATCAGAATCGGATTTACCCGATGGGAAGACAACATTTTTCCCGGCCATTATTTAGTATCCAAAGATGCTCATGAAATTCCGTTGCACGGGAACGGTCTTTATGCAATCGACATCTGTGATGAGTGTAGACCTGCCGCACCTGATAACGTGACCTATTGTTCCTATGTACTCAGTAATTATACCACCACTCACAGTATGAACACTTCTTGTATCTTATCAATCGTTAGGAGTGCTTTACAATTGGTCAATTAAATAACAACTGGTTTTGTGACACTATACGTATTAATTATTATTTAATACGTATTTAATGCGTAATAACACACATCCTATTTTAAATATGTTGTATACGAACAGGGGCAAAATATCAATCCAGAGTTAGAATATTTTAAAATAGGATCACAATTAAAATCAAAGGTTTAAGATTTGTGGCTCGCTACCGTAGGTAGCTTTAGATGATACCCATGTTGACTTGCAGTGGATGTCAGATGGACGATATCAGTGCATACCTGCATGTTTGGGAACAGTTTAAATCAATATAGGTAAACTTTGCATGATTAGAACCTGCCTATATAAATAATCCCGGTGACTCAATTAATCACGTTCGTTTGATGAAAGTTATGGAAAGCGTTATCCTCATAGGAGCGTTGTCCGGGGGGGGGCACTCAGATCCAAAGTGGGTTCCCATGCTCGTTCCCAACTAAAGAAACGGCCCCTTTTCAAGGACTTTTCCCTAAAAAAAGTACCCTTTTTCTATAAAAACAAGGAGATTTTACCTGGTTAAGAGGACCCCTTTTTTAAAAAATCAGGGAGTATATACATCAGGGATATGTATATAAAACCAATAATCAATTCCTCAAAAGGTCAATTTTCATTGATGGTTTATGGTATAGTCTATCTCAGACTAAAATTCTATTGAAACGTGTAAGGATAGCATTCCTTGACCAAGATTGAGAATTATCAATCGAAGTATATGCAAACTTCCCGGAAAGCCCATCCAGGCCCCCAGGTGAAGTATATATATAGCTCCAAACCCCAAAGACATCCCCAGAAAGCTATTTATAACTAGGCTTTAATTTGCTTGTGATACTTTCATTCAATGTCTTATCAGAATAGTCCAATAAGCAGTTATGTAAATTCAAGTGAGATTTTTTTTGTTCTCTGACAAGTTGAATGTCTTAGTGATGTATCAAACCAAAGGTGTTCAGGGTAAGGCCTACTATTTCAGAGGTACTGCAGTGCACCTTCTCCTGCTACAGCACAACTAATCTATCTAATGATTTCTTTGTTCAGTTTTTGACAGTTTTCTTAGAAGTATGAGATAGAATATCATTCAGCTGTTTCCGATGATTTCCATCGCGCAAGAACATATTTTGCTCATGATGCTGAAGCTCAACCTCCATTATTATATTGAACAATAAGTATTCATTTTCAAGGAGTGAGACCTGAAAAAGTACCCCCTTTTTTGGATTTTCAAGGTCCTTGATTGTACCTGAAAAAACAACCCTTTCTCCTTGAAATTGGGAACGAGTATGGGAACCCACTTTGGTTTTGAGTGCCCCCCCCCCCGGGAGCGTTGTTCTGTTGATTCAGAGATTCCCAATTTCCCCGTCCATCCATGTCCAATATCCATAGACACATCTAGACATTTACTGACTTTTCATGTAATTCCTAAAATATGCTTCATATGTTCTTTTTATATTGGACTCTAGACCCTTAAAAGTAGGGAATAACCTTTGAATCGGAAAAAAAGAGATGGACACCTGACACTCCCAAACCCAATATCATTGTATTGAACACAACAGCGAGGGGCTGGATCCGAGCGAGGGATCTACGCATGTAATTTTATGTAAATGTTGGGGCTTTTGGGGCTTCTGCTGAATCTAATATGTGGAAACATTGATAACGAACAAGGAATGGCCATCCCAGCTAACAAAATGACGCTATTTTAACGTTAAATCAACCTCCTGAACCAATCGAATTAACATTAAGAGCGTTGATTTGAAATCAATTCATCTGGACTCAAAACAAACCTTAACAATTGAATAATCACAGACATCCGCGGTTTTGTATGAAACTGTGGAACCAACTAATAATGAATAGTGGAAGACATGGGGGAGGGGGAGGGGAGGGGGGAGGTTGAGGTTGAAGGAATGGTATGTACTAACACCAAAAATCTGTAATTATGTTCAAACTCAATTTCAAGAAATGTATAAAGAATCTAATGAAGTTTGCATAAAGATTATCACCTTGCATAATATCTACTACATATCTTCTAGTACCATGATGTATAATACTCTTATATCTCATATCTTGTATAAATAGTAATTTATAAACAAACATTCCCTAATATAATGTAAAATGAAAAGTATTATCAGTTAAGAATCATCAAGGATACAAACGAAAAATCAATGGCAACATTGAGATGTACCTGTCAGAGCAATAAAAACGTTACAACAACAACAACCTCAAATGAACATTACCACCAACGTTCGTTCTCTGAACGTCAAATTAACGTTCATAAACGTATTTATTACAGCTGACGTTAAATCAACGTTCAAAAAACACCTTTTAAACCTTAACCGATCACCGTTAAAACGTTAATTTCACACCTTTTAAACATTACTGCTTGACGGTTAAACGAACGTTAATTCCACGTGTTTACCATGGCTTTGCAGAGGGTTATTTCAGCGTTGACTGAACGTTTTATCAACCGCAAATTGATGTTAAACTATATACTGATATTAACGTTGATTAGACGTTTGGACTAATGTTAAATCAAGGGAATATTTTTTACGTTTTATTAACGTTCGTTTAACGTCGGCTAACAAACAACAAATAGGAAAAAAGTTTAGCATTATAATCACTTTATTTGAAATCCAGCGTAAAACAGGTGCAGTACGTAACAAATGTGTTATAATTATAAACCGATATTGAAACGACTCATTTACTGAACCAAAATATCCGCAACTGTGACTTAATTTAGCCACTGCATGCCAGGTGACACTGCATTATTGTTGTCAGCAATAGTACCACATATACCCCACGTAGTTTGATTACCCTTTTACCATAGAAGAGCATACTAGTGATGCACTTATAAATAGTTCTCGCAATGTGGAGGCAATGCATCAGATGCGCACAACTCTTTTAAACTCTATATATATGCTATTATACATGTATTTTTAAAATTTTGACACCAGGTGGAACCTCTCACTCTCCACTCGCGCACAACTATTTTAAACTTGAAGTAACCATTGGGTATGTTTTAAAATTTTGACACCAGGTGAAACCATGTCCCATCTCACTCTCCACTCGCGCACAACTATTTTAAACTTGAAGTAGCTATACATTCCATTAGGTATGTTTTAAAATTTTGGCACCAGGTGGAACCATGTCCCATCTCACTCTCCACTCAACACATATTAACGCGCACAACTCTCTAAAACTCTAACTACCTATCTGCATTAATATGTTTGGAGAGTGAGAGGGGAGATGGAATGTATAGGTACTTCGAGTTGTGCGCGTTAATATGTGTTGAGTGGCTAATTTCTCTCAGAAAAGTAATGATTTTTCAGAACTCTCCTGATATAGGCAAGTGTGGGATCAGAAGAAAGATCTCAACATGAAGAATTCAGAAATATAATTTATTGTAAAGACAAATTCCTCAAAATAGCTACATACAAACAGGAAAAGTGATAAAAATAAGCCCTAAATTGTTACAATGTTTCCATGGTTACCATTCTATCCCCCTTGAGTTGCCATGGAAAAAATACTAGAAAATGAATTTCCATGATATATGCTTTATAGTGATACTAAATACACTATTATATACACTTACCCCAAATTTCTATAACTATCTCAAATTTGGTCAAATTTGCCCAAATGGGCAAAAATGCGCAAGATTTGCCCACGTGGGCCTGGCAACAATTGTTGCCAGTGGGGGTGAAGGGGTAAAGCAAATGTAACGGCCGGAAGAGCTGGGACTCACCCAGAGGCCTGTCGACCTGTTTGTCTCTACCACTTAGACAAATAAAAAATTATTCTATTCTATTCTATATAGGCCTAATACTAAGAAAACAATGACAGTTTAGAGCAATCACTTCTCACATAATTACGCTTTACAGGCGTCGTTTACAAACTGTGTTTTTGCTTTACAGGCATCGCCATCGGGGAGGTGATAGATATCAATAATGTTTGGAATTAATCAAGATTTTAAGAAAAATATTCTTAATAATGAATGCTATTTTAAGGTACCGTATTCTCGTGACTCTAATTAAGTGCTAACTGACAGGATAATCCCTTAACCATACAGTCAGGTCCAGACACCCACATTCCTCGATTCCACATCCAGCGATAAACTTAACCACAAGGCTAAGACTAAGGCTAAAGTATTAATAACCCCCTAAGACTTAGGTGACCAAAACTGCCTTCTGAACCTGACTGCATAACAATTTACACGTAATCTTTGAATTTTAATGGTATCCTAATAGTTAAATTCACACTGAAAGCTACTGAATTCAGTCAGGGTTGTCCCCAAATTAGAACGCAACTAAATAAAAAAATAATATTCTTCTAGGGGGGAGTTATTATATGATTATTTCTTACCCCTTCAGAGGGAAAATTATACTAGTATGTTTTATCACGCACTACAAATATAAAATTCTGAAATGTGACGGCGAAAATTCAGGCTAAGGAGGAATACCGGGATTGCCCGATCCTTATACAACAATAGCTATGGCATATGCCAGCTTATATTCCCTGAATAAAGATATGTTTTAAAAAAACTGCCCCTAGTAAGGTTCGGTGCGGGGGTGGCGCGTAGGGTAAAAGGCCACTTTAATTATCCTCCCTTGCTATGACTTAGGATCAGAGAGAATATAAATAGCTATAAATTCTCTCTTAGCCAGTGCCTCGTTTGGGGCCTCTCTTGTGTCATGTTTGGCCGCTAATCTAAGTCCTACCAGGTAGGTATATACAAGGGCAACGATCCGGCAACGACTCATTGACTGAACCAAAATATCTGCGACTGGGACTTATTTTTAGCAAAGTTCTGGGACTTATTTTTAGCAAAGCTCTGCATGCCAGGTGACAGTCATGAATAGTACTATATACATGTAATAGTATAGCCCTTTGGAGGAGTATAATAGGGATGCAGGTATAAATAGTTGGCGCTGGTCCTACTGACCTTGCGCACACCGAGACAATTTAGTAATCTGACTATGGACAGCAGATCGATCAGCAGGAAAGTTTACACAATTGAACATGAGGCTTCAAAAAAGCATTCATATTATCACAGTTGTGTCAGCGCTCTGGGTACTTGGGATTTACCTTACTCAAAAGGATGAACGTCAGAAAACTTGGGATCATTTATGCAAAGACAATGTGATAGGTGTGATTAAGCCTACCATGGCAAAGTGGCCAAGCAATGAATCAGGGAGAGAAACGGAGGAATTAGTACCGGTACTAGACACGCAACTGCTAATAAGCAACCGACCAAAGCTGGATAAAATAATACAGCTCTCCCTTGAAGGTAAACCTTCAAAATATATAAAAAGTTGCTTTTTAGATAGGTTCTGTCACACGTACTGGATACAACCAAGAGGAGAGTGCCACCCAATGCTTGTCATATTCGTGTTTAGTATGGAAAAGACGAGGGAAAGGCGAGATCTAATCCGGAACACTTGGGCTAATAAGACCGTTTTTGGCGAAAGGACGCTCAGAGTTTTTTTTGTCGTAGGGAAACCACAGAACGGAATTCACACACAAAGTTCTTTAATGGAGGAATCGGTGAGGTATAATGACATAATAACAAACGATTTTGTTGACAGTGCTAAGAATCTTACTCTTAAAGCCCTATCTGGTTTAAACTGGGTAACAAAATACTGCCCTAACGCGACTTATGTCATGAAAACAGATGATGACATGTTTATCAACACTCTCTCCTATGTCGAGAAACTGAAAGCGTTGTTTAAAAAAGGTCGCAAATCTAAAATACTTATGTGTCATGTTTGGCCCAAGGGCCGCGTCGAGAGGAGAGGGCCATATAAACTTGACAGAGTAATGATGTCCAGGAGTTACTGGCCACCTTTCTGTAGTGGCGCGGGATATATGATGTCAATAGATGTTGCAAAGACTCTTCTCACACTGTCAATGGTTGACCATAGGAGAGATCTTCTACATCTGGATGACCCCTATATCACTGGGCTCCTTGTATCCTACACAGACCTACAAGCAATCCATTTAAAGGATGCTTTCCTCTTGTATCATACTGCACTGAATACCAGAAAGCCTAAAACAATGTCACTTAATAAGTGGAAGCAATATCTACATGCTAAGATTTTCTGGCACATGCATGACAAGGATTTGACAAAGACCTCGAAAATCGCTGACCATAAAGAACTGTGGAGAGAAGTAATGATGTATAGCAACAGCCCCATATATCCATGAATTATCAGAGGAGAATCATGTTTAATTAAGCATTATTATATATGAGACCTTTCTAATGTATGAACATTTCTAAATTGAAAAAAATGCACTTAATTTGAATAGTGATTATTTACTATGGTTTGATAGACCACCAGTTTGAGAAATTCAATGAATAAAATCCGCTTGTCGATTGTTAGTGTAATCATCACCCATGCATGTTATGCTTTTATTCATACTATACAGAATTACCGCTTTGACTTGGAGTAATAATGTTGTGAATTATACCTTTTCTATTAGTGACACACTTTTTAATGATGGACACAATGGTAAAATTGAAGATGAGAAGTGGCAGCCATGCATTAGCTATAATTATCTATTCTCCAGGAAAATTGGGAAAATTTAGGTGAAGATTTGTGAAGCTCTACTCTAACTTCAATTAATTACTTTTTAGCTGATTATTATTGTAAACTTGATGTTTTTCAAACAACCTGTATCTAAATCCATCAGTCCCTGTGCTTTTAAGTTATGGCACCTCAAGATGGGATATTACTGAGAATTTACATAAAATTGAGTTACTTTAATCAACTTTGTAATAAATTAAGAACAATAATTTTGTAATAACTACTGCGATCGTGCAACTCTATGTGTTTTTTTGTTGTTTCACACTTCATGATTATGTATTCTGTGTTTTACGTTTGAAGTATATCTTTTGCTTCATAATATCAAATATATTATGCTTGTTTTGTATGACTGTATGTTACTGTTATGACCATTTAAATCTATATACATTATATAACCTATATTCATGTTCAGTTACATTTCCATGACTGTTTCTTTTTATTTCATGGTTACTCAACAATGCTTATTTACTATGTCCAAGTGGTTTAGATATTCTGTGTAGACATTTTGTGTAACAACAAAGATATTTAGTGTAGACATTCTGTGTAGCAACAAATAACTTTCTGGCCTTTACAGACATTATCTAAAAATTATCCACCCCAGTAGTCAGGGACCATGCTGGAAGACCAGGATTTCTTTTCTGAAACATGGCTCCTATTTGTACGACATATTTATTATTATACAACTTTTATTCAATATACACATAATGATAATAAAGAATAGGGCCATTGCTCCCTCTCCAATGGAAATCTACTGGGTAGCCCTTAAACTAAACATTGGTGTGTTAAAATGTCTGATCTGAAATAAATGTACAAGGATCATTCAGGTAGTGTCTATGTCTATCTATGGTTTCCCTTTTAATGGGATGTCCATTGTCTTTTCCTATTAGTGATGACGGTTATTTCAGTGAAGTATGATATATAATTGTTACCAATCATGACATGAAACTTTAGAACTTTCACCGGTCCTCCAAAGGTTTCACTTGTCCTCCAATGGTTTCTCCAACATTTCATAGACCTTGTTTTTTTCCTTTAAAAAGGAACTGAAATCTAGCATCAAGCTCTGTCTGGACTTAAATGTGTACCTGTCTGATGATGATTATAATGACAGACTGTGAATAACTTTTGTTCTAAACTAAGAAGAAAAAGGTGTTTGCCCTATTAATGTGAGGGAGTCTGAAAAGGTTTTTTTTTTCAAATTTTGCTTCACAGGGTCATCAATGACCCTGTGATTTTAATAATCTTTTTAGCCAAAAAGTGGCAATAAATATAACAGGACTATCTCCTATATTCTTACCAGAATATAACAAAAAAACGCTTAGTACATGGTCGGATTCCTTAAATAGAAATTTTGACATGAATTCATTATTTTGAGTGCCAATATGTTCTCATGTTATTTATTTAAGTTTTAAAAGGGTCAATTTTCACCTATATATCTAGTTTATGTACGAAAAAAATTAAATCAATGGAAGCAATTAAAAAAAATTGAGAATTTTCAGCCCTGGATGGCCAAATGTAGCATTTTTAGTGGAAAGTTATATGCATCGTAAGCATGTTTTGGGTTCATGTTCACATATGAAATATATTGATTTGTGGTAAAATAGTTCATTCTTTGTTCATTTATGGTTGCTATGGTCACTATACTGTCATAGCAACCTGGGGAATAGTATAGGATGATGTATCTCAATTGGGCCTTTAATGTGAGCTATCAAATAACCATATCAATGAATAAATAACTATTCTAGACCAGATTTGGTGATAATATAGCCGTTTTATTGTTTGTTTTGGTTGCCATAGTAACCAAAGTGCCATACCAACTATGAACCGAAATTAAAATGATGGCCCCTGATGGCCCCTTTAATTTGAGCTATTACACAATGATATTGATGAATATAAATAAGGATTTTAGACATGATTCTTGGTTTTTCCTAATACATAATGGCGGCCATTTTGTTTTTTTGGCTATTAGAAGGGTAAAATCGAATTTTTCAGCGTGGTAAGATTATTTTTTGAAATCTACACCAAAAAATTGACCTAAAAATGTTTGTTACCAAATGTTACTCTAAAATGCCCCTAGAAAGTTTTAAATGTGTTTTTATAATGATCTGAATCCAGTCTACTATATCTTATCATTCTATGTACAAAATGCACAATTTCAGATTACTAAACCATGTATGTCCTGAAAGCTCGAAGTGAGATCTAAGTGATGGAAATGAATGTGCGCCCCCCAAACCCAACCACAGCAGGAGCAAGGCCTATATATAGGCCTATACCTATTATGATCAGATGTCCTCTTATTTTATGAAACAACCCCCTGACTTCGGTCAGATGTTTGTAACAAATTTGTACAAACAACTTTAACAAAAGAATAGGCCTACCGGTAGACCTGTTTACCTCTATTTCAAAGCTCTATTCAAATCAAAGGATAGGCCTGTAGACGCTAGATCTAATAATTATACGTGAAGTCGCCACAAGGATCGCATTGACCATGGTCGCAACCGCAATCGATCATTAGCTCACTTAAATTCTTTATTATTTAAAGGTAAGTTGTGCGGACATCTTTTTTCTTTATGATATTGACTGTTTTATATTTGTGAGTAAAAAAAATATGGAAATAAATCCAAACTTGTCTGCGTCCGGCATGCGTCGAAGTCCTCCCGCCTAAAGTCTTATGTACTGTAGCGTAGTGCCACCTGTGGCCTTTCTGTGGCAACTTTGAACCAAACCAAACATGGCGTATCGGTACTGTGTCCCCGAATCTTCTTCAGAATCAGAAGGTTCGAATTCTGGGGACGATTATGATCATGCTGCCTTTGTGCGTCAGATACTGAGTGGACCGATTTTACCATATCAATTCGAACCCTTACGTTCCGACTACAAGGAGGGAGAGGATGAGGATGACGAGGGGGATGAGGACTCGGAGGGCGAGGAGGAAGAAGGGGCCGAAGGGGGTACAGTACCTGTTGCTGACCGACTTAATGTAGATGTTAAAGCATGGTAAGTCTGATTCCGATATACTTTAATGTAGGCTAAGTTTAAGGTATTTAAATGTGACTTCACGTGAACGAAGTACGTAGACCCCTGAGTAATCCGGGGTCAAAGAGCAGCTCCGACTGGTAGGCCTATTGGTAATGTAATGTAGGCCTAATATGATGTAGGGCCTATAGTCAGGGCGCCATTAGCGGGGCCATTAGTAGCCTAGATCTATAGCAGTTCTCTGTGTATTTTAGCTTATTTTGCATATCCTCTCTGTAGTGTTGACCATTTCGGTGAATCCCTCAGGGGCACCAATGCTGTTCCGGCGCTTATGAATAAAGGAGGCTCTACTTCCGGGACCCGAAGCTATGTTGTTGACTTATCATTACGAGCAGTAATATCCAGTGAATATCTCTATTCACATATAGACTAAGGGACATTACATTGGCGACGAGGCAGAAAGTATCCACGTAGGGTCAGGAGATTCCATTCATGTAGGTGTCAAGCCATCTATGAAGTAGAAACAGGGCTAGGAGTGAAACCTAAAAAAACGGGAGCTGAACCACGTGCAAAACGAGCGGGTCCATGCAGCGTGGAACAACAGCTGAGCTGACACTAGGATTGGAAAATAAGAGACTTTCCTTTGGAAAAAGAAGAAGATCCTGAGAGACAGTTCATTTAGGTGCCATAGGGTTTGTACCTGTGTTTATGAGACCACTGTTGTGTATAGATGACTGAGGTGTATGTTTGTTCACATTACTGTCAATTGTATTGTACACTGGGAAAGTCAACGGTGTTTGTGAATGATACAAGGGACTTCCAGTCGTATTGTGTATGTATACTGAGTAAATTTGCTAATCGTGGTCCAGTAAACAAAGACAATGGCAGAGAGAGGCCCTAAATTAAAGGTACAACCATTTGATCTCCATGGTGATAGACTGACATTGGGGAGGAGATGGGACAAATGGTTGGAGAGGTTCGAGAGAGACCTCAAATACAATGGAGTCGACCCAGGAGTTGTAGCGAATGCCGAGACGTGCAAAATGGCACTGTTGATTTATGCGGGGGAGGCAGTGGAGGAACTTCACGACGCTCTGGCTGACATTGACCGACCAGCAGGAATAACTGCAGCTAATTGGACAGATTACCTGAAGGCAAAAGGGAAACTTAGTCAGAGGCTGCTTCCAAAACAATCAAATGATTTTGCCCTTTTCGAGCTAATGACACTCAAACCTACCAGTGAGGAAAGCATGGTGGACTATGCGGGACGTTTGAGGAAATATGCAGAAAAGTGTGACTTTACAAACTGGACATCTGATAAAATGATAAAAGCTCTAGTCATCAGCAACCTCTCAGATAATGAGTTAAGGCTTAAATGCTTAGAAGAAGAGCTTACTCTCGATAGGGTTCTTGATAAGGTGAAGCTCAAGGAAGATACCTTGGCTATGAGTTGTTTAATGTATCCACAAAGTTCAAAAACTACTACGGTAAACAAGGTGACTTCAGAAGGTAAAAAACCCATTGAGTGTTGGAATTGTGGAGGTAATGGCCATATTAGCAGTTATGATAAATGTCCTGTGAAGGGTAAAACCTGTCCTGTGTGTAAGAAAATTGGACATTTGGCCACAAAGTGTAAACAGAAAGGTAAAAAGGCTAGATGGAGCACTCCTCAAGGTAATAGTAAAGGTACTGTACATTGTGTCGAAGAGGAGGATACTGTAAATGAGGAGGGTCATGCATTTGTTGTAACAATCAATTCACTGACTCACAAGGTTAAAGACCAGACAATGCCTATTGATGTTGGAGGTATCAAAGTTGATTTTATCATTGATTCGGGATGTGATGGGAATATAATCAGTAGACGGGAGTGGGAGCGCTGTAAGAGGGATAAGATTGTCTGTAAATCCTTCAAGTCCACAGAGAAACTGTATCCCTATGGTACATCAACACCCCTCTCGGTAGCAGGTTGTTTTACGGCCAAAGTAGCTGTGGGAGATAACCAAATAACAGCAAAGTTTGTAGTGGTCGAGGAGGCAGGGCAAGCTCTCCTTGGGCGGGTTACTTCAGAGCAGTTGGGTATTTTGAAGATTGGCCTTGGGGTTAACAATGTCAAAGGGCCTGGGACAGAAGAAATTCTTGAAAGGTACCAACAGCTTTTTGAAGGGGTAGGCTATCTCAAGGGTTATGAGGCTGAGATTTATGTAGACAAGACAGTAAAACCAGTTGCTCAGCCACTTAGGAGGGTGCCGTTTGCATTAAAAAGAAAGGTAGAGGAAAAGTTAGATGAACTTTTGGACCTGGGGATAATTGAAGAAGTGCCCGAAGGGCCTAGTTCATGGGTCTCTCCACAGGTAATTATCCCAAAAGGGGATGGGGACATACGCATGTGTGTCGACATGCGTAGGGCAAATGAGGCGGTCATCAGAGAAAGACACCCAATACCGACTGTGGAGGAGGTAATGCACGACCTAAATGGGAGTTCTATGTTTAGCAAGTTGGACCTAAAATGGGGATTCCATCAGGTCGGACTAAAAGAAACAAGTCGGGACATCACAACGTTTGTAACACATAGGGGATTGTACCGATATAAAAGATTGATGTTTGGGGTCACTTCAGCTCCAGAGAAATACCAACAGATTATTCGGGATGTCCTCCGGGGTTGTGAGGGGGTTGTGAACATTGCTGATGATATTGTAGTTCATGGACGGGACCGTGCAGAGCATGACAGGAGACTGGGGAAGGTCTTAGACAGGTTAGTGGAAGTCGGGATGACTTTAAACAAGGGAAAATGTGAGTTTAGACTTGAAGAAATCGTATTTTTTGGCCACAGGATCACTTCAAAAGGGGTAAGGCCATGTGAAGAAAAAATAGCTGCTATCCAGGATGCAGGAGAGCCGAAAACAGCTAGTGAAGCTAGATCATTCTTAGGGCTTGCCCAATATTCAGCGAAATTCCTTCCAAATTACTCCTCAGTGGCAGATCCTATAGCCAAATTGATTAGGAAAAATGTAGATTTCAATTGGGGGGAAGAGCAGAGGGAGGCTTTCAAAGAATTGAAGTCGTTGATGACAAGAGCCACTACATTAGCTTACTTTGAAAGTGATTGCTGCACTCGCATAATAGCTGATGCATCCCCAGTCGGCTTGGGATCAGTCTTAACTCAGTTCCAAAGGGGGGAGTGGAGAGTTATTTCTTATGCTTCAAGGACATTATCTGATGTGGAACGTCGCTACAGTCAGACAGAAAAGGAGGCACTAGCGCTTGTCTGGGCATGTGAACGTTTCAATCTTTACATATTTGGGCGTCCTTTTGAGTTAGAAACGGACCATAAGCCCCTAGAGTGCATCTACTCTAGAAAGTCTAAACCATCAGCTAGGGTGGAGCGCTGGGTATTGAGGCTTCAGGCCTATGACTATAAAGTAGTTTATAGACCAGGGAAAACAAATATTGCAGATGCTCTATCTAGGCTCAATCCCAAAGTACAGAGAGATGTTAAAACTAACTATGATTGCGTGAGAGCAATAGCAGAGGTTAGTACGCCAGTTGCCTTGAAGACAACTGAGATCGAAGCTGCGTCCAGGTTGGACGAGGAATTGGGACACATACGGAAATGTGTGAGTACGGGGGACTGGAGAGAATGTCGAATTCCAGGGTATATACATGTGAAAGACGAGCTTTGTGTATCAGGAGACTTACTCCTCCGAGGAACAAGGCTGGTAATCCCGAAAAGCCTTAGGGATAAAGTTGTACAATTAGCTCATGAGGGACACCAAGGGATTGTCAAGACGAAGAGTAGACTAAGGAGCAAGGTGTGGTGGCCTAAGATTGATGCAGATGGGGAAAAAGCATGCAGGAGCTGCCATGGGTGCCAGGTCATGGGGAATGGGTGTAGGCCAGAAGAGATGGCTAGGGTGGTTCCCCCCACTAGACCATGGAAGATGTTGGGAGCAGACTTATTAGGGCCACTACCCACTGGAGAAAGTATCCTTGTAGTTGTGGACTATTTTAGCCGGTGGTATGAGATAGTCATTATGAGGTCCACAACAAGCGAAAAAGTAATTGAGGCGATTTCACCCATGTTTTATAGATATGGAGTCCCAGACTCATTACGAACAGATAATGGGCCTCAATTTATCTCTGAGGAGTTTAGAGAATTCCTCAGAGAATTCAACATCCTCCATGAGAGGACTACCCCACTTTGGCCCCAGGCTAACGGGGAGGTGGAGAGACAAAATCGCTCACTGTTAAAAGCGATCAAGATAAGTAAGGTGGAGGGAAAGAATTGGAGGAAGGAGATAGGTAAATTCCTGATGGCCTATCGGTCCACACCCCAGGTTACAACAGGGGCCTCTCCTCACTATCTTATGTTTGGGAGAAGCATGAAGACAAAGTTGCCAGAACTTTGGGGAGAAAGAGAGGAAGAGAAAGGAATAGTCTTAGATGAGGGTATTCAGGACAGGGATTGGGAGAATAAACTTAAAGGGAAAATATACGCAGATCAGAAGAGACACAGTGAGGGATCACAAATACAGGTCGGGGACAAGGTTTTGATGAAGATCCCAAAAGAAAATAAGATGTCCCCCAACTTCGCAGTTACCCCCATGGAGGTAGTGGAAAAGGTGGGAGGGGAAGTGGTAGCAAGAAGCGAGGGTGGTACAGAAATGAAAAGAAGCATAACATCAACTCGTTTATTCCAACCCAATAGAGATCATGTAGAACAAAAAGAAAGTATTGTCGAGTCTGAAGGAAATAGCATGGGAACCCAACGCAGGTCATCCAGAGAAACAAAGCTGCCAGAAAAGTTCAAAGACTTTATTGTAGGATGAGGTTTTATCTGTCACTGTCATATAGAGTATAGCATGCGCATTGATGTCTTATGTACTGTTTTCATCCTTTGAAACAAGATTGCTGAGAATGTCCAAAGACTTGATTGTAAAATGAGGTTTTATCTGTTACAGTCATTGAAGAGTATAACCTGTACAATGATGTCTTATACACTGCTTTCATGTTTGAAAAAAAGGAGGGATGTAGTGTTGACCATTTCGGTGAATCCCTCAGGGGCACCAATGCTGTTCCGGCGCTTATGAATAAAGGAGGCTCTACTTCCGGGACCCGAAGCTATGTTGTTGACTTATCATTACGAGCAGTAATATCCAGTGAATATCTCTATTCACATATAGACTAAGGGACATTACACTCTCCCAAGTAGCCTATATACCGTAAGCATCGCAAAAAGTTAGGCTATAGATTAAGGACATATAGTTTAATAGGAATTGGTTGGGTAGTTTGTCTGGACAAACTAGAGAACTTTGAGCTGCCCTGATTCTAGCCAGTCCAATTGACAACCTCGTATTATACAATGCTAATAGACGAGGTTGTCTGAGATGGCTAGGGCATTATGTAACTCCAGATGCCAAACCAACTGCCACTTTGAAATTTCTGCATGGAGTGCAAAAACGGTTTTGCTCACTATTTTAATATCTGAGTTTTGATATCCACAGGAATTAGTTAGGAAAGGTAAGTTGCACCAAACACTAGAAAAGGAAGTAGAAATTCTGTTACTCGAGAATCTAGCTAAGAACAGCGAGAAGTGTCACTTTAAACATGTTTAAAGGCCTAGCGAACACATGTGACAACATGTAGGGAGGTTTGACCAGTGAACTGTCATTGTCGCACAGTGTAGGCCTTAAATTAAAGTCAAACCATTCATTTCAAAAGATAACCCACATGGCTATGCTTACCCTGAAGGTAGGCGCTTAGTTAATTTGCCCACCCTAAGCTACCCTATAGTTTTTTCTTTATAACAAAGAAGACACTCCCATGCAGTACATAGTAGGCCTACAGTTTGAAATAATTCTGATGATGGGTTCTTGGTGAGAAATACTGATGATGGGTTCTTGGTGAGTAATACAAATATGTTTTGAAAAGTCATCATTTTCCATAGGAACCAATAGTAAAAAGTCCAAATATTTGCCACCTCGTATTTCAAAAACTAGTCGGCGAATTGATTTTAAAAATCATATATGGCCTTTGTATGATCATATGTACAAATAATTCAAGTTTAGGAAAAATCTGATGATTTTTTAAAATAGGCTCAAGAACCCTTTGCTGACTGTTTTCATGTACTTACAGGTGTTCATGCGAGGGATGCAGTGTCATGGAAACCTGCAAGGAGTGTGTGTGTTGCAGAGAATGGTATCTAGCAAAGAAGAAGGCTAAACAAGATGATCACGAGGGATGCATAACCAATCACCCAGGTTTTAAAACAGTTTGCTTAGATGTTCATGTCGTGCAAACAGCATATTTTGCGTACCGACAAGAACATGGGCACTTCAAAGCACCCATCCACGAGTAAGTCTTGTCACAGAACGTTTTCATCATGAAATAAATTTCCCTAACGTTTTAACACGATCTTTTTTTTCGTGTTATTAAGATAAAAGAAATATGGCGGAAGGAATAACTTAATGAGTCAGATTAGAAGTCACTTAAAATAGGTGTTGAGTAATATTTTCCAATTTCAATTGACATAATTATTGTTCAGCAGGTAACTTCCACATTAGTCAGCAGATACATCACCAGGGCGCGAAAAAAACTACAAATGTCAGTGTAGATAATTATGGGGGGGATAATTAATTAGTCATAATCACCACAATGCATAAATCAAAGTACTCAAGATCGTCAGTAGCTTTCAATGCGGTGCAAGTATATTTATTACAACAAAGAGATCCTTGAATGAAGAGGTGCTGCACAATACTCACAATCAATGGTACAAGACTCTGGTTAGAGTAACACACTTAATTCCCATCTGGGTAATTACCTGCCCTCAGGCTCTCTCTCAACAATAGCTGCAGGCATAGGCCTTTCGAACGGGGAGTCTATACACTGGCCTGTCACTGGGTGAGAGCAATCCGTCGATGGGGTAATTATTGTCCTTTGAAGTTGGGATAAGTCACACGTGGCTTTCCCGTAAACTCGCTAAGTCCAGTTTCACCTTCTTGTCAATGCTCTCCTCCCTGCCTGTCAGCTATATCACTTGTTGTTCCAAAATATATCGAGAGAACCCCGAATACCCGATAGATTGTCCCTTTTCTACCAACCCAAAACCTACGTCATTCCTCCGGGTCTTGCTCACACTGCCACGTGGCAGAAGCTGATGTCAGCATTATGTTAATGTTATGTCCACAGGTGACTCGCCCTGGAGGAGGCGTTGGGTGGCTTATGACGCAGCAGTAATTGTCCCGAACCCAGATGGAACATAGAGAAAAACACTTATACCAATTTATTTAGTTTCACTACTATAAATATATAGGCAAAACCTATCTACCATGAGATAGAATGAAAAATAGAAATTCCCACACTAACATTCTCCCCCCCTTATTTTGCACTCCCGGGCAAAAAGGGTAAAAATCTATACACAATATGGAGAAAATGGGGAAATCACACAATACTTCAGAATCACTTTCAGAAACATACCCCAAAACTAGTAGGGGAAATAACATTAAACCCATGCTCTACGGACAAGGAGTTACTTAAGAATCAGAGCTTTCCTTATCTCCCCCTACCGCTAGGTCAAGCCATAGCACAAAATGCAGCAGGTGCCCAACTTTTTCTCAGAAGTTTTATTTCGCTGGACCCCTGTGCTCACAAAGTTGTGGGGAGTTCGATGTTTACCGCTCTGTTGAAAACCAAAACTCTCCTTCTATTTAAAATATTTTACTGTCCGGAGACTAAAATTGATCACTGCACACACAACGTCAATAGTTCTTTTATAAAGACAATATCCAACAAAATTTTCAATATATAATTTTAGCTTGAACTTGCAATAAATACTACATTTACTTTTTACAGAACCATTGCGTCAGAGGTCTATACGGGACCGTCCCCATCCGTCCTTGGAAAAACTCAACTCTTAAAACCAAAATCGAGCAAGAAATTTTGAACAATTCTACTATACTGGTCACTTCTCAAATTTTACCTATCCCAATTCGGGAAGACGTCCAAAAGGGGGGATCCCACTGGGATTAATTTTAAATGTATTGGGTCTGGAATAGGTGGAGGGGGAACCTCGCTATCCTCATTCATGAGGAAAACGGGTGAATCCAATTGGAACCGCTCTGGGCAAAAGCCATTCATTCCTCTCAGAACGCAGCGGCGATGATCTTTCGTTTTTACCTCATCAATTGGCACCGTCCACAAGCTTCCGCCGAACAGGGGCGTATCACAAAACATACAATGGTCCCGACTTAGCTGGTGTTTATAGAAGCAGTGTTGGTGCACAACCACTGCACAGCAGGGATGCCTACCTCCTGTTCGGTCGAATACCCTGGGTTCATCTGAACAATAACCCGCCCAGACCTTGGCCAGAAAAGGCTCTGCACAGAAATGACAAAAGAACTTGTTCCCATGCCAGAGCGCCAATTTATACCCGTGAGTTTTTGCCAAAAGTTCTGCCAAAAACTGGGAGTCAAACCCATTTCCTGACTCGTCCAGCGCCCTTGTTAATTCCGAATAATCAATTAAACAAACTTCCTGGAAAGCCCCCAAAAGCAAGCTGAACATGCTTAGTGACCCCCCTTCGGCGGTGGGAACATGGATGCTCACCCCAATCAGTCCCACTACCTGAGTGACCAAACGGGCCGCCATAACCGGACATCTTCGGATGAGTCTGGGGACGACTCGTGGGAGGACGTTCATGTCAAGAAAATACATGAAAAAATTCAGCCAGTCCTCCTCCTGATTGGCACAGATGAGTTTTGCCAATCTCCGCATAGACCTTGCCGAGCTCCGGGTGGACAACGCCGAGAGCACCCTGAGCATCAGGCGCTCTGGCAGCAGCAGCGGGAACCGGACCGCCGTCGCGTCAGGGGAGAAGCGCCTGGCCGCCGCCAGGAATGAGACTCTCCCCATGAGAGCCTCTGTTGGTCGCTCAACCTCGACTGAGGGGCACTGGTCTCCCGGCCATGGGCACCTCTCCCCGACCCCCTCGCCAGCTGGCGTTGGGTCCCTACTGGTCCCGCTCTGCCTCGACCTCCGAGGCCGCCCCACCCGGTCCTTGGGCCTCGCCAACCGCTTGAAAAGAGAAACAAAAACCGTGATCAGAGGTACTGTTCAATTAATACCGACACAAATACAAATGCAAACAGGATGCCAATACATTCCCGATTTGGGGGCAATCACATTAACATATATATGCCCATAAGTATGGCTAAAAGTTACCTTTAAAATACATTCAGATTCAGGCAACCTTAATATAATACCTTTATAGAGACATAAATACTAATTTCAAAATTATGCCTATAATTACTGCTTCATTCATCCCTAATACATTCAGACAATTATCATTAGCAGCTAATTAATACCTTCAGAAAGACATATGCTAATTTAAATTATTTAATTTTTTAAATATACCTACAGTCAATAGCTGTAATTATCATAAACACACTCATATTTCGTCAGCGGGCAATTACTAACTCTAACAACAACATGAATAATACATGCAATACATCAAAACATATATACCCGTCACCGTAGTTCAAGTTTGGCATGGATTTCATTCTTGTGAGAGCTACTCAGTGGATCCCGGAGACACAGTAGGGTCGACCTCCAGGGACGGTGATCCCACCTCCCCACCTGTTGGTTCATTAAGACTTCCCAAGGCCCTCTCCCCCTCTATAAGTGGCTCAGTCCCTGAGCTAAGTAGGGACGTTGGTGAAAGAATGTTGGCCATGGGAGTCAAACGGGAATGTGAATAAATCTGACTGGGACGTCTACGACTTCTAGACGGAGTGGACAATTCATCCAATAAATGTACTGTAGAAAGAGACGGGAGAAGCCTCATTTCCGCCCTATTGGGGGCCCCAAACCTTTCCATTCTGGTCTGTGTTACCTGTATCAGCCTGCAATTTGCCCTTAGGCAAACCGAGTAGTACAAATCACCTGCCCGTACCAAGTCTCTAATGCGACGTCCCTTTCCCAATGAAACCATAACACTTTCCCTGATTGTGACAGGAATCCTATATCTCCCTCTAGCATAAATGTAATCGCCAGGCACATTTAAATGTACCCTAGAACCCCTCCAGGTATGAACCACCTTTTTAATCGTTATTTTTGGAACCGAAATCACTCTAGTTAGTGGAGGAACATCAAATATCTTTGCTATTTGTAAAGTCTCTGTGGAATCCAAATTACCGAATCTCAACAACAAATCAGTGTTATCACTCATATCTGCATCTAAAATACAAAAATGACACTTTTTTCGCAACCAAGCTGCTGAACAAAAGCCCCCATTAGTGATACACTTCCTTAGAAATCTGACTGTACCCACAGTCATTCTGCAGCCCACCGCTATAATTAAAATAATCAAAATCATGGAGACAATGCTGTCTAAGTAATCCAACTTAGCTAGGCTTTCCCAGCTGTAATCATTAGCCTGTGGAGCCTTCCCAGTAGGGCGTGCAGGAACTAGCTCCACTATTTGCCTCTCATCCAACAATCCCTCAGCTCTTACTGCCCTCATACCCGTGAATGTTGCTGCTAAACCATAATACTTACAAGATAAATATAAAACACAAATAAAAGTTATTATAGTCAAAAACGAATCTGCCACAATAATACCCGACCTGAAAGACACTGGCAGCTTCTCAAACCAGCTAGTAATTAACCAGCCAGGCATCTCTAACACTTTTACCTCCTTTATCTGTTTAGCAAAATCCCTCATCGATGTAGAATAATTATCACCAAATTTTAATCTGAGTTTATCTAAGTAATCAGTTATATTTGGAATCACCACCTTCAATGGTTTATCCATAGCAAACGCCAAGCCTTCCCTGGGGTCCGGAATATCAAACACCTTTAACAATGGAATATTCACGCTGTGTAAAACCCTAACTACAGTAGCATTTAAACACACAAGCCCTGCGCCCGCAGTCACATAGTCACCCACGCGGAGGGTACAATCGCAAGCAATTTCCAAGACACATATACTACAAAGAATCTTCCTAAGCGGCATATTAGGACAATCCATAGCAACTGCCCCCCCAGGCTGAGCAACCAGAAACTTCCTTTTGTCTAGTGCCTTCAACACTGTAGGTGCCTTCTTAAATGGTGTTATGTGCACATCGCAAATCTGTCGTAGGGCATCAATATTCCCTTGAAACAGTGCTAATGAGCATGACACAGACACTACCGATCTATGTGGTAATGGTAAAGGGCATAAGGTAATGTGGTCCTGAGTGCATAAAGATAACTCCGCCTCTGACATCTCAGCATATAGTCCCAATTCGTGATTGATTACCAAATAATCTGGCAACCCTTCTATCACTGAAAAGCCCCTCTCTTCCCCATCCCCCACTGCTAGAGGAACAGGGAAACTGGTAATCTTATACATCTCATAAATACTAGGTTTCCTCGCCACAGGAACACTTAGGTGAATGTATAAATGTGAATTCGAATAAATAAATGATTTCAATAAATTTTTGTAATAATAATTTAGATCAGTGATTACCAACCTAAGGCCCTTGGGTTTAATGCCTGCGTCTACCTCCTCTAAGGCTAATTTCATCTCAGCTGGAGTAATTAAATCAACTGAGATTTTCCCCTGCAAAAGCATCTGTACTGCACCAGTAAACTGTCTAACTGCAGACTCAAACTGAGTTACTACTGTAAGTTTATGCTGCCTCTGAGACATGGCAGCCTGAAAATATTTTAACCAAATAGTAGTTCCCTTAAGTGATGTATAGTCCTTAAACAACTCCCCTGAAACGCTCCTAAGTGAATTCTCCAACTTCTTAATATATCCTCCTTGTCTGACTAATTCGTCCGCCAACCCTTGCACTTTAGAAGACGTTTCATTCATGAAACTAATGAAAACCCTATTAGAGTTATTCAAATTACTTGCCACCCCTGACACATAATCGTGTAAGGCTAGCACTGATTCCTTGTAATCATTTATATCATCCAATGTGGCTGTACCAAACAAATACCTCGACATTTCACCTACAAAACTAAAGATCCTCCCTCTACGCTGTCTAGAAGTCCCAGTTGTTAAAGAAGGGGATCCCAAAACTGCCTCTAAACCAATCTCCTCTACTCTAAGTCTTTCAATAGCTGCTTCAACACTTTTATCAATCTGACCGAAAATAGGCTGTAATGCCTGGCAGACCGTACCACCCCAATCAATTTGCATATTATCCAGTATTCTATATGTAGAGCTATTCTTCCTCCCAGCTAATGTAACAGGATGGCCTGGGGGCCAACCATTACCCTCGCGACAATAAGACCGCATATGTTTATATTCCCCGGACTTATATGAGGGTTTCGGGACTACAAAAGCTAAATCTACATAATTTTGCTCAGAAACAAGGGCATGGCGTGACTTTTGAAAAAGCACCCCCGCTCCCTGTCGCAGAACATATCCTCGAGAGATGTCTCCCTCTTCCTGGGAATTAACCTGGAATAGGCAAACCACAGTCTCAACAAAGGGACAGGTAGAATGCAAATTCAAACATAACAAAATGCAATTGATACAGAACTTAAATGTCAACAATCCAAACCGATATAATCATGCACAAATAATAATTTCCCAAAGGGGTTAAAGACTTACCCGTGCCCAACGAAAGGCAAGATGAGTCAAAAGAATGACAATCAACATGGCTCTGGGGATTTGTCAATGCTTTGACGGATTCTCACAAGTGAGTGACCACCCAAGCTGATACCAACCCATTATAAGATAGGTTTTTCGTAAAAGAACCCATGTTTCCAAACAGGCCCGCCCCCCCCATAAAAATATATTAAATGCCCTCCTGGGGAGCCTGGCCCCCGACATAGGGCTGCAATGGGTATTGACACACCCACTACATCATTTCCCCTGAAAAAGGGGCGTGGCCCAATGACACCATGTCATTCACAGAAATATATGTAACAAAAAATAATTCGTGCACGGCAAAACTTGGGAAACAGTGAAAATCAAGCAACATGAGAAAAGGCAAAGAAATCCCTTCTCATCCAAACACCAAATCATACATTGCAACAGCTGTAGGCATAAGCCCCCTATAAATTGCTTGGCAAGGCCAAGGCAATGTTCCATCTGTTTCTAGACTCAGAAACTCTGTCATCCAGATTAAAAAAAAACGAAAAGACTGCAATCTTCAATACTTACATGATTCGTACTCCTCTGATTCCTGTTCCGATTCCACCACTTCTGATCCAGATCCTACAGGCACAGGTCCCGCAGGAGCGTCTCCAGATTGCTCCCATGCTTGGGATGGGGCTCTGGCTGTTCCTTGACAGATTCCCGATTTCTTGTGGCCCATGAGGTAGTCCCTTCTTTTGAACACAAAACCACAGTTATCACACAGAAACACATTATCCCTGTGGACTGCCCTGCGGTGTCTTGAAAGGTTAGAGTTACTTGAGTAAGACGCAGTGCAACTTTCACAACAATATCTTCTCTTCCCTGGGGCATCCTCCCCTCTTATACGTGGTCTGCCTACCTTAGTTGATTTTGCTCTTGGTTGTGTCAAATCTCGTAATTCCCTTATGTTATCCACCAACCTCACTTGCTGGGTTACGATATCACGGGCAACACCCAAGGTGCGTTCCGCCCTCATCAAGAGACTTGCTACAGCTGGATCTGTCATCGCAAAACTTCTGTGAAAACTTTTCTGCTACTGTTCGTGACAAAAGTCAAAAGGTTTCTGACCGCTAAATTAACTCATCTTTCCATGCGATAACTAATCTGACACTCATAAGCATTACGAGAAACCATTATCTGCGGTGTTTTAGCTTTATTGGGGCAAACACCCCTTTTCGGGTATGCTGTTTGCACACACCCGTGTTACGTCAATTTTGTGCACCAGGCCATAAAAGTATTGGGTGGGACCTCTATCATAAACCATATTGACACAAACCTTCTCAACCAGGCTAAGGGCAATGGCTAATGGTCGTGGAAAACTGCGTTAAAAGGGCCCTTACACAGCACCTTCGCAATAACCAGCCCTAAAACCCTCAATGTTTGTCAAAAGCTGTGTAATAGTTTGTCCCCCACTTTCGTCACCTTTCATGCTGAGCTCAGCTTTTTCGTTTCGCTTCTGCGAATAATATCGACAATCTCCTGTGCACCCTCTTTTCTTATGTATTTCCAATTCTAACCCACATGCATGTTTTATTCATTCTCTCAGTAGCCTTTTTTCAACCTTTATATATGTCTTACTTGCCAATTTCGTTATTGGTCATCAAACTTATGTACATCTCAATCCATAATAATGGAGAGTCCACCTATACCCTATGGAATCATTCATGAACCATATATTAGATTATTTTACCTACAATACACCCTCTTTTATACCAGCCTGTCACCACAACCGCATCAGCTGTCCCTGCGAAAACTGCCACTGCTAGAGCCTGGCATCTCTCACACCTCCCTCTTAGAGGAGGATAAATGCAAAACTCCAAATTCTTAAATGCAAAATTCTAGAATATCCGAAATAACCAATCATGATAACAATACATACTATATCTACCAACGAATACATAGCATACCAAGTGACAATATCTGTACCAATATAATTAGTCTATATGGTACACAAGAGAAAAAAAAATCCTTTTTACAGACAATTACATGTTTCTCAAAAGACGCGGGACCTCCCGAGCCTCCAAGCCCTGGTCCAGGAATCTCTCCCTAGCCCTCTCATTCATAGAGAGCTGATCAATCCATACAATGGAATTATCCTTAAACCTTACCCTCAGTCTCAGAGCCTCTCCTCTGACTTTCACTGCATCCAAAATTTCCACGATTTGCTCATATTCAGCCTTACTATCAAATCGATTTTTCCTTGCCATAGGAATTTCTTCGTTATTCTCACCGGACGCAGATTCCTGAGGGTCGCCATCGCCCTGCGGTTCGGCAATCTCCACCGAATCATCTTCCTCCCGATCAGTCAAAACCTCATCATTTTCGGCCCCTTCTATTTCTTCAGGGATAGGGTCAAGATTGCGCAAAGGGGCTCCCGAATCAATTGGCAAGTCAGATTCCTCCAACTCCATATTGTCTTCGAAGGGTCCCGTCAAGGGTGCCCACGTTCTGATACCCTCTTCTCTAAGAGCGCCCTTTTTTAATCTATCGACCGTGACTGGCTTAGTCAGAACTTTGCCATCCGCCACTGTTTTCAGAATTACCGATTTTTCTGTAACGAACCGCAAGACTGTGTATGGTCCATGATAGATGCATTTTAATTTCAATTTAATCCCTGGTTTCGAGACCCTGGGCCAATAGAGATATACGATATCACCTTCCTGTAGAGCAGGATAATAGGCTTTCTTATCGTAAGCTTTCTTCATCTCTTTCTGCCTTTCGAGCAGTATGCGTCGCGCAACTACTTCCGCCTTCTCCTGAACTTTCAAGATATCGGCGAATACCTCCCGCATGGTCTGGGGATCCTCTGATGGGTTTACCAACCTGGTTTCCATGGGCAGGGTGGCCTGCCTTCCATACAGGAGGAGGAAAGGCGAGTGGCCTGTAGAATGGGCTGGCGAAGTGTTTATAATATGTTCGATTAACGGCAAATGATCGTCCCAATCTCGCTGGTTTTCAGAAATCATGAAACGCAGCTTGTCTAAGACGTTTTTATTGCATCTTTCGACCAATCCCGAAGCTTTAGGGTTAAGCGCGGTAATGAAGGTCTGTTTTATCCGAGCACGCGCACAGAACTCCGCAAAAGCGCCACTTCGAAAAAGTGATCCGTTGTCAGAAATAATCTCTCGCACCGCTCCAAAACGCAGTATAACAGCCCTATAAAAATTCTTTATCAGCGTATCCGCTGTCAGGTCTGGTACTGGAATCGAGATGACGAAACGAGAATAGTAACAAATTACGTTGATGATATGTTTATTCGCATTCTTCGTCTTCGGAAGATTCTCCAGCGCATCCATGTTAACACAAGCCCAAGGCGCACTCACTGGGTCCCTTAAAGTTAAAGGAGCCCTAATAGGCCTGGTCATGCGTCTCATTCGATTGCATGAATCGCAAGACTGACAAAACTTCCGCACATCGCCATATAGCGACTTCCAGTAGAATCTGTAGCGCAAAATCGGAACCATCTTGCTTGGTCCCAGATGACCCGAAAGTTCACATTGATGGTAAAGGGCTAAAATTGCTGGCACCGATTCACTCGGTACCACCATTTGTGCTCGCAATATCACTCCATTCGGCTTGACCACTGGATACTTAAATAGAATACCCTCGGAGATGAAATAATCAGGCTCCCTCAAAACAATGGCCCTCGCCTCTTCTCGATTCTCTGGCAAAATGCCTTCCTCAATGAACCTGATTAGCGCCCCGACCGCTGGATCCTTCCTCTGCTTCTCCGCAACCACTTCTCTGTCTGTAGGCAGAGTTGAATAACTCTCCCAATCAATGTCAATGCTTCGCTTCGTGCGAGCAGATCCTTTCTTCTTCTTCTTTCCCACACGCGATCCCGCGGCCATGACAGTCACAGCGTCGACTGGAAGCAAATCCGATATAGGGGCGGGATCTGGATTTTCGACATAGGTACTCCGCGACAAAACATCGGCTACCGTGTTCTGAGTCCCTCGCAAATGCTCCACCGTGAATCGAAAATTTCGCAAAATCATAATCCATCGAGCGAACTTACCCTTTGGTTTATCATTATTCAGCAATGAGCACAAAGCCGAGTGGTCTGTGAATAACTTGAAAGACCTGCCTTCCAAATACACTCTGAAATACTGGACAGCCCAAACGACTGCCAGCAATTCTAATTCACAGGTTGACCATCGACTCTCCGTCTCCGATAAGGTTTTCGCCGCAAAAGCCACCGGCCGTTTCTTACCTTGATCGTTGATCTGGCATAACGTCGCACCGAGACCAAAACCGGACGCGTCGGTTTCGAGAATGAACTGCCTGGAAAAATCCGGAAACGCCAAAACATTTTCCCCGATGAATTCCTCCTTAAGAAGAGCATAGGATTTCTCCTGCTCCTCCCCCCAGATCCATTTCTGCTCCTTCTTTAGAAGCATAGTCAATGGCTTTGCCTTGTTTGCCCAGAAATCTTTGAATTCCCGCAACCTTAGTGGGGGTAGCCATCTTCTGTATTGGGCCAATGTTATCCTGATGAGGTTCTATACCCTTTGCTGATATAGTATGTCCCAAAAACTTTATTCTATCCCTGCCCATTATGCACTTGGAAGGCTTAAGCTTTAAATTAGCCTCTCGAAGGCGCAAGAATACTTCCTCTAAGTCCCTCACATGTGTATCAAAATCCGGGCTAAATACAATACAGTCATCAATGTAGCACAGGCAAGTCTTATACTTCAATCCAGCCATTACCATATCCATTAGTATTTGAAACGTCCTAGGGGAATTTGCCATTCCCATAGGTAAGGCTGTATACCTGTACTTCTCACCTGAGGCTGTCATAAACCCCGTCAAATCTTTATCTTCCTTCACCAATGGGACCTGAAAAAAACCGGACTGGAGGTCCAAACAACTGAAAATTACTGGTGATTTTTGTCCCACATTATCTAATATATCATCAATTCGGGGTATATAGGTAAACTGCTCAACTGTGGCCAAGTTTAGGCCTCTGAAATCAACACAAATTCTCCAGGACTTATGATCTCCTGGACGAGCAGTCCCCTTAGCTACAAGGAAAGCTGGTGAAGACCATTCAGAACCATAACATCTCTCAACCACCTTCTGTTTTAATTGCTCTCCAATTAATTCGTCCATCATTTTCCTCATCACAGGTGATTGTCTATAAGGCATTTTATGTACTACCTCATAGTTCTCTTTTAACTTGATTTTATGTTCTATCAAATGTGTTCTTCCCAACATCCCATCTGCTCCTACGAAAACATCTGAGTATTTCCTGCAAAGTGCAAATACCCTATCTTTCTGATCAGAATCCAAATTGTCTGTCTCAACATTAACCTGCGGTGTGAATGCCTCAGGCTGTTTACTACCTGCCCCCACCATGCATGACAAAGGAGCCATTTCAGTGATACGGTCCACGCTTACCCAACCCAACAATAAACCCTTCCTAATTAGCCTTGGCCTTTCAGAATAGTTTAACACACGCACTGGCACATGGTTAGAGGTAATATTAGCTATACATCTAGCCGCAACTAGACCCTCCTCTAAGTTCTCTATTAAAGGGTCAAACCAAACCTCAGTATTTTCAACTATAGAATCGTCAAAGACATCACCTCTCAAAATACTCTCTGCCTTAGCAGGTATTGCGAACTCCTTCCCAGCAACTATTCTGAACACCCTTAAAGGCTCCAATTTACATCCCCTGTAACTTAGAACCAACTGATGTGTCATTAGGAAATTTCTACCCAGGATGAGTCCTATCTCTTTATAAACATATGGCCAAATAAAAATGGTAATAGGGTATAATACAGAACCAAACCTAATTTTCGTGGTCCAGGTTCCTATTGCAGTAATAGCCTTTCCATCCGCTAAATAGCATACCCTCTTGGGGCCCAAATCAACGTACCTACCCCCATTAATTTTCTTAAAGGTATCAGAACCAATAACACAAATAGAAGCACCTGTATCTACCAAAACTTTAAGTTCAACACCACCGATATGCCCTGAGAGGGTATGATCCGTGTTATCCAAAGCCAAAGTAGTATACACAAACGAATTATTAACATAAGTTATATCAGTGAAAAGAATAGGATCCTGAAAAAGAGGGAGATTAAATTCTTCATAGGCCCCTGCAGCTGTATACCCCGAGGCCACAGTATCTCTCACACTCACATTATACCTTCCCCCACCATGCCTTCGCAGGGGAAGGTCTATTCGTTTGGGTTAACATATTCAGGGTAAACCAACATTCTACTACCATCTGCACTATAGCTCTCGCTAAAAACATTATCAACACCTTTTTGCATAGTGCAACCAACCTGCTGTCTGTACTGAGGAGAATCGGTTGTGGCATTATTATTGCGCATGCCATTATTTCCCGGGTTAGTACCCGTGTCATTTTTATACTTGTAACACTCTCTCTTATAGTGACCGAATTTACCACAGTAAAAACACTTAACTTGCTCCCTTCGAGGGCGTTGATTCCCATTGAATCTCTGCTGGGGCCTCTGCTGCTGGCTGTCACGACTGGCCTGCCGGGGTTGTTCTGTATGAAGCACCGCGTTGGCTCCTTTTCTTTGTGAAGATTGTCTCTCCACTCTCCCAGCTAACTCCTGCATCATGCCTGTAAGCTTGTTGATGTCTTCCCTCATGCCCAGCGAGTCTCCCAGTCCCTTAGGTGCAGAAACACTCTCTCTCTGAAGGAGATACTCCATTATCTCATTTGCATCGCCTAACTTCTTATTAGCAATCATATTACGATATCTGGGCAGCAAACTGGAGATTAGACACTCACGCACCACATCTGGATCTCTGGTCTCAGACCTAACCATTCTCTCCTGGAATTTATCCAGAAAGTCTTTCAGTGATTCGTCCTCCTTCATATTAGTAAATTTAAGGGCTTTTCTGTCTGCGTCAGACAAAGGTTCATATCTCTTAAAGAATGCATTCTTAAGGTCCTCCCAAGTTGTATTTCTCGAATGAAAATTCAGCATTTGGAACCAACACCTTGCTGGCCCACTCAAATATCGAGGAAAATCGTCCACAAATTTATCCATCTCTCTAGGATGCAATTCATGAGCCAGCTGTTCACAATCACCAATAAAAGTTCTAGGGCTGTCACCCGGCGCGCCTGCAAATCTACAGGGAGCCAGCAATGCTGAATGAAACTGCGCTGCCGCTCCTGGCCTATCACCCAACTTGGCAATTACCGCTTTCAAGCCAGTTATACCAGTTGTTAACTTCTCCATTTGATCTTTGTGCTCCATGTCTCGCTTCTCCAAGGCTGCTGCCTTCTCTGCTTCCGTCATGGTGTCTAGGGTCTTCCCAGATGTCTCAGGCAAAGGATTATCTTCAGGAACTGTCTGTATTTCAATCACAGGAGTCTCAATCCCAGCCACGTCAAAAGCCCCACCACCAGCAATATGACTAGAAGTGTCAGTAGGATTACCGATGCCAGCCTGCTGAGTAACAGCTGTTGCTGTGTGAACTCCCCTATAGGCCTCTGTATCCACCAACTCCTCCTCGTCTGATGTAACAACACTGGCTGCCCGTCCCGCAGGTGATACTTTAGGACTGGCTTTATTCAAATCGTCCTCAACAATTTCTTCTTCACCTGCCAAAGGAGAACTGGCTCCAAAGAATGTCGAATTCTCCTGACCGTAACCACTGTCTCTTCCCACTAGGGGGTTTTTCAAACTGTCCTCGAAATCACTTACTGATCCAGTGGATTCAGCCTCACTTTGCTCCTCCGGCCCGGGTAGTTCTTCTGTCTTTTCAGCTGAACTCATTAATGCTTCCACATTACGTTCATGAGTCCCATATTTCTTCGTGAAATATTCTGCATGGTCTGGTGTGTTCTCACTTTGATCTTTCCAACCAGATCTTGTCTTTGCACTCAATTTAAAATCGGACCTCTTCTGTGGTTTCTTCCCACTCATCCATTGGCAATCAGAGACAATCTCAACATGTCAATTAATGTATACTTGACCAGAAAGCATCGGGTTCTCCAACCAAATGTCAGTGTAGATAATTATGGGGGGGATAATTAATTAGTCATAATCACCACAATGCATAAATCAAAGTACTCAAGATCGTCAGTAGCTTTCAATGCGGTGCAAGTATATTTATTACAACAAAGAGATCCTTGAATGAAGAGGTGCTGCACAATACTCACAATCAATGGTACAAGACTCTGGTTAGAGTAACACACTTAATTCCCATCTGGGTAATTACCTGCCCTCAGGCTCTCTCTCAACAATAGCTGCAGGCATAGGCCTTTCGAACGGGGAGTCTATACACTGGCCTGTCACTGGGTGAGAGCAATCCGTCGATGGGGTAATTATTGTCCTTTGAAGTTGGGATAAGTCACACGTGGCTTTCCCGTAAACTCGCTAAGTCCAGTTTCACCTTCTTGTCAATGCTCTCCTCCCTGCCTGTCAGCTATATCACTTGTTGTTCCAAAATATATCGAGAGAACCCCGAATACCCGATAGATTGTCCCTTTTCTACCAACCCAAAACCTACGTCATTCCTCCGGGTCTTGCTCACACTGCCACGTGGCAGAAGCTGATGTCAGCATTATGTTAATGTTATGTCCACAGGTGACTCGCCCTGGAGGAGGCGTTGGGTGGCTTATGACGCAGCAGTAATTGTCCCGAACCCAGATGGAACATAGAGAAAAACACTTATACCAATTTATTTAGTTTCACTACTATAAATATATAGGCAAAACCTATCTACCATGAGATAGAATGAAAAATAGAAATTCCCACACTAACACATACTTCACTTGCCAATTGGGCAAGTCAAGATTTACTTGCCCAACATCATTTTTCACTTGTCCAAATTTATTTGCAGAATTGTAAACGAAATCACACTGATCTGTATGTAAAGATCTTGTTTCATTGTATGTAGACATCACAGCGGGAGTTTGAAATCGGGGCCGTAGAGATTTTCACTTGCCCCAGAGACATATCTTAGTTGCCCCGGGCAACTAAACATAGTTTTTTTCAAACCCTGATCACGAAGGTATGATGCCAAATATCTCGTTACTTTCTTTATCATTGATTATCTTGCTTTCTTATACAATTTCCTTTTCAGACGTTACCGCTATGCTGCTTATCGACAACTCGTCCACTTTTGCGATGGCTACCTGGGGAAACGCATCCATCTTGTACTGCCAGCTTGTGCTGTTTCCAAGATTATAAAAGCATTCCCCTCAACAGAATCTGAATTTAAATATCCTAAATTAGACTGATAACCAGATGATTAAGGTTTTGTCTCATTGCAGTTATAATAAAAAATGCCAAGTGTATCACATGTCACGTTTTTGTTCAGTTTGCAATGTATACTACTTTCCCTGTATCTTATATGACATTTCAAATAACACCTTGACAGGCCTTTGGTGTCTTTCTTGGTATATTGTGGAGTCTACACACGACTTCAGGGTCTCCTCTCCTTTGAGCAGAAAAAGATCGAGGCTTTTCCAGACCGTTTTACTCATGTGGAAGGGTTCAAGGGGTTGTAGTACATAGGTTAATGCCTGGAAAATGGCATTTGTTTGAAGGGTCTGGAAAATCATCATGTGGGACTTGAATCCTGTTGAAATCCAGGATTGAGTGACTCGTAAAGTAAGAAACTGGTTGAATACATCATTGGTCTATGATAAACACTAACTACAACACCCAGGTCCTGTCATCTAGGTTCTGGAAAATCACTAAAATGGGCCTGGACATTCTTACGGTCAAAGGCGCGGAGACCCTGCGGAAATTGAAAGCTACTGCACTCCAATTCTCACTGCTAATTTCGTTAAAAAACCATTTTCAACCGATCTTATAATCATTTGACCGTAACTTTTAAGGATTATGCCTGCTGGTTTTCGCTACAGGGCTTCTAAAACGTCATTTGTATTTTGGAGGATTCTCCCTTGGGATAAAAACTTTACCCAAAATAGATAACAATTTAGGGAGTGAAAAAAAGGGAGAAAAATAAATAAATTTAGGGAGTGACAACGAACTAGTAGTTCCTCCGCCCCTCAGCTTTACAACGGACCTTGCTAGAGGTCTCGCTCTCGCTGTTTAAGGCCTTACACCACCCTCTGCAATGTAAGTTGATCACTCGAAAATGCTATGAATAATGATGCATAATCAATGCCGAGATAGTGTGCAATTTACATGGAAACGCTTACATTTGATGCTTTTTATTACAAACATCAATGGTCAAAATTTGAAATGTTTTTTCACGAGGAGTTAACAAAAACTAGCTATTAAATTCACTGGGGATGGGGAAGTTGTTACATATTTTTTCCGACACTAAGCGAAGGTAGTTGAAAGGTGAAACATTTTTTTTTTTTTAATTCGTTTTTATTCAGGTATGAGCCAACATACATCATTGTTACATAGATTAAGTTATAAAGAGCCGCTCCTCAGGTCACCATTCCGGTGGTATTCTTCCGAGCCCTGAGCCGGCAAAAAGGGTTCGATTAGCTATAAATATGTACATAAGTATGTGTTGATTTATATATAAGGAAGTGGGACAGAAAGTCCAAAGAATACAAACAATTTATAAGTGTTAATCATTGTTATGTTATACTAAAGCACACAGTCAGATAGTCGTATTAAGTACTAGTCTAAATCAGTCAAAAATTATATATAGTTAGCCACACAGGCTTTACAAGACATCACAAAAACACAATTTATATAGAAATAGGGTTAGACACAGTCGCGAAATAATATAAACAAGCACATTGAGACAAAGTTTCAATGGTAGTAGGCAGACCCTAATTAGGCAAGACAGGCATTATGGTGTTTTTAATCGTTAGTTTAAAATGATCAAAAGAATCTATCATTCTGAATTGAATATTTAGATCGTTCCACTCTGAACAGACATTATAGTACAGTGATTTTTTGAATTTATTACTCTTGGGTCTTATAATATCAAATAAGGGAGCCTCTGCTCTCCTTGTCCCCGTGTTGCGTCGACAGGCCTCTGGTTTGAGGGTTATCTTATAGAAACTGTTTTTAAGAACATTGAATTTCATGCGATCGGATATTGTCATTACTCGTGCTAATTGGTGCATCACCAGGACAGGAGAACGGGGCTCGGCTTTGAGCACCAGTCTAAGGAAATGGTTTTGGGCTCTTTGTATTTTCAAGATCGTTTTGTCAGTGCATGGGGTTAGGCATAGCAATTGGGTATCTATGATAGGCATTATAGTAGTTTTGTATAGTGTTAAGGCAGCTTTTTTTGTCAGGTATTTTCTGATTACTCTTAGATAGCTTAGTTTTTGATAGAGTTGATATCACCTGATTCGCGTTTAGCTCCATATTGAGGTCTTTGTCTACAGTTGTACCCAGATAGCAGAATTTAGAGACAACATTTAGTTTTATGAGACCAGACATCTTCGAGCAGTTTTGTCAATGTCCAACCGCTTACATATTAGTTTGGATTGAAGCCAGACTTTAGTTTCACTCTAGTTGACCACGCCACTACAGCTAAAGTCGGCGATATTCAAATTAAATAAATTGTTAAAGGTAGTTGCCAAGAATTTTTGCATTAATATTGATCTATAGAGGATAGATAATTTTCACAATATTTCCACGAACCTCGAAGCTCACATGTATAAGTGATGGATTAGTACTAAAATAAGTTTTAAACGTATGGCGAATACAGAATTGCAAGAGACCAATGGAAAGCTCTAGAGACTAAATGACACTACTGTGGACTGAGGTAAAAACAACACGAGTATAAATCTAATATGTATGGTTTTTATTCAAGTATAACTCGCATATGTATGCCATTCATTGTGCATGAGGTGTTAATAGAATGAATCTGTAACGATGATGAAGTAAATCGAACATTTCAACGACCACAATAACATTGTTTCCCTTCCTATTTTGAGGCATACTCAATAGGACCTTGAAGACGGGTCTCAAAAACTTTAGCGGACAAGGAAACACTTTTTTGGATATCTATCTGGCTCGGAACAACATGTGAAAAAATCTATAATGTATGTGTAAGTGAAGTTTCATCAATACTATTTAACCAACAGTAGCATATTGCTCATTAAAACCTACTACAGAACCATATTACTTCACATAACAGTAAATGACGATCAGCAAGTTATAGCTAGAGAACATATAATGACTAGTTTTCTATTTCAAACGCTACTTAGAAAAAAACAAGGACCTATAACTTCTTGGATATATATGAGACTGCTTCGGAGTTTACAAACATGTTGAGCTAAATATACGTTAAACAGTCCAAATATCTAGTTCCATGTACTTAATATGTATTAGATCTATAGATGCTATGCATGCACACAAATTCATCTTCGCAAGACTTTATGTTGACAAACTATCTTAGATACTCAAATCACACCATCAGCACCACTTTAAGAAGCAAAGATTCGATATAGATCTTAACAGAAGAATCACAGATTTATCATGATCACACATTAACCGCCTAGTTAATTAAGACAATTTGGAATGGGCGAATCTTAAGATATCTTCCTTTTTGAACTTGAAGTCGAAGTTCATCACAGACATATCACATTGTAGACCATAACAGATCAGACCCGTGGGTTTACTTGCTGAGTTTGAAAAAAGTTGTCACACAAGGCAAAATCACATTTCCTGCAATCATTTAATTAGGTGAAAGCATGCAGAAAAACCTACTTGAAGTATTACATGTTCGTTAATCATCAACTAGCATAGTTACGTTAAGCAGCTGTGCATGGATTACATTTGAAGTCTGTATTTTCATCATAAGATGTTATCAACACAGGATAAGACTGGTTCCAGTTGTTGAAATAGTACATAATCGTAAAATATTTTGAACACGTAAAATATGTATTTCTCTATTTATCTGTGACTACTAACAAATCCGCGCGGGGTAGATCGTTCTCTGCCAAGGCCATCAGTTCTAACCGCGTTGGTTCAAGGAGAAGGCAAATGCGACCCTCCATGTTGCCACACACTGTTTCACCTCAATATCAGGGAAGGCATCGGTTAGGAGGCTGGGGATCTCCGGCAGGTCCATGCTCTCCATATACCCGTACAGGGCCTCCTTCAACCTAGAGCAAAACCAACAATAGATCATTAGAACAGGATCAAGAGAGATTCTAGTAGTTTGCCTCGAAGTAATTAAGCTGAAAAGTAATGCACAAAAGAAATATTAAGGACTAGCAAAGTACCCGTCCTCTGGACGGTCCCCCTCTCTCCCCAAACTTCCCCCACTCCCTCTTTTCCCTCCCCTCTGATGAATGAATATTCAAAATAGATGAAAAATAATACTCGCATAGTTTTCCCTATACTCAAAACCCTGAAAGTGCCAAAATCTCAAAACCATATATCAGATATTTAATAAATAGCAGTTAAATATGTTCTAAATCTCTTATTATGAAGGTCCATCATGAGCTGCCTGCCACCATTGATTTATACATACTAATTTGGTCATATCCTATTGAAAATAAATTTGGGTAATTCCTTTTGTATTTCTTATAACTTAAGTATTGATTCATTTCTCCACGAATGGCGCACCCAATAGGCATAATATACAGAGACTGAAACAGAATTAAAATTTTCGATTCTCGTTGCTACATGTAGTCGGGTCCCCCTTGAATTGACGCAGTAGCTTGTGGCTATCCCGATTTAAAAAAGGCTTCAAAATCACATTTCCACCCCAAATACCTTCACAAACCACATACGACGACATCCAGAGAGGGGGGGGACAGACCTCTACAGATGAGTAAAGTGGTTTGTAAAACAACAAAGTCCGAGAACATGCGGGACAAAGAAACCCTTCTTTCTACCTTTTCTTGTCGTAGAAATCGCTCTACCCTTATATTATATGGATAAACAATGGGATATTAAATATGAGTACATAATTTTAAAAATCTAGAAGCCCGACTCATTGGCACAGAAAACCCCGCAAAACTACCAAGAAATCAATACAAATGAACCTATGGATCATGGAACAGTTTCATCTTAACACTACAACCCAAGAGGCGTGCTTACTTCTGATGTGTATTATCCACGTAGTCCTCAGCATTGGGGTTGTGTCGGATAGTCAGCTGCATGATAATGCACTCGTACAGGTTGGACAGGAAGATGTCCACATTCATGTGCTTGAGCACGGACTCTAACGCTTGTTTCTGTTCGTCTGTAAGTTGTTCTTTGTAGCGAGTGGCGTCCACGGACGTAAATGGCTCCTGAAAGAAAATACAGTACATTTGTAAAAAGTAATCCCTCGTTCCGAATCTATACATAGATTTCACATGACGTCACCCAGTAGGCTGGGGTATCACAGTGGCCGCCATGTCCAGGGTCACCGCTACGCTTGCCGTCTATGGCGGGGATATCAAAACAAAGTTGATAAACCTCACAAGAGTAGCTACTTGGGTAATTCTACACTAAAGGCAGATTATCTAACCTATCATGAAGGTATTGTTGTGGCAGATTAAATCTGGTAAAGGTTAAAACAGCCAGAAAACGATATTTTCAAGTATCGCAGCATACATAGCCATCTAACTTGACCCCAAACATGGCCAGGGCCGTGACGTCAGTGAAATCTATGTATAGGAATTATTCCGAGTGGGTGCTCTGAAGTGAGCCCGATTGAAAGGTTTAGGCAATACATTTAATACACATTAGACATATAAAGAACAATAGTATAAGAGGGAAAGACTTACCTGTCTATACCTGGCGGCCATTCTCTCCCTTTCATGAGACAGGAGAAGCCAGAGTGAGCGGGTATGCTGCAGTTTACAATGCTGTCGAGCCTGTAACAATTGGTCAACATTGTGTCATTTGAAAACGAAATAGTTGAAACCGAGTGAGAAATTTATAGATTTAGGGAAAAGATTCAGCTAGTAATAATGTTTACAATCAGTATAATTTGCCCCAAGGGGGACACAAATCAGCTGCTCAGTCAGCCAGCGATGTTTATCGAGCAAGCCTTTGCCAAATCTATTCGATAGAAACGATTGCTAGGTTTATTATCTCACGGTCGTTTCACTTCACCATAGGACCCTTGTAATGCATTCTATCGGAGCATAGGCGTTCGATAGATGATATACCTCACAACAAAATCTCTTAAGATATATGTAACAAATGATCATCATCATTGCAGTGGAAGTTACTTCCACTGCAATTGGTATTTACGTTAGCAAGACATTTAATTGTTTACAAAACTTACATTAGGAGTCATTATGGCCTCATCCATACACAGAGTATCAGTCATGAATGTATGTAGTCTAGTACTGGGGTCGCCGCCCACGGACACCAAGAAGCCTATAGTGATATCAAGGTTGGACAGACAGTCCGTCAGCTCTACGATGTACCGCAAGTCCGCTCTAATCTTTGTTTTGATGGCTGGAGTGAGGGCAACCTGAAACGATGATGTTAATGTCTAAATTTGTCTTCACAAGTATTACTCACTAATCCTGGGAGCAATCTATTGGCTACACGGTAATTAAAAACATATTAATAACATCAAGCTCTGGGGAAATATTAGGCAAAGCTACTGCAAAGATTGACTGCGGATAATAAACTGCCGAGAACATGGGTTACCGGTATATATATACAATTTTTCAGGGCTATTTATGTGAAGGTTGAATTGAGGTTTTAAACGAAAGACAACACGAACAACTGATCGCAATAAAATGTGTCATTACCTGTGGAATTTTCTTCTCGAGGTTCGTGAACAGTGAAGCGTTGGTCAAATCCTCCAGGAAGACAACCGGCTCAAGCTGAAATATCAGGTCATTCTCAATTTAGACAGCCGTAAAATGAATATTAGCTTTTCCCTGAATAAGGGATCTGTTATCTATCCAGCCACAATTATCATTTTGGTGAGAGTCCAAGTAAGTTTTTACCGGGACAAATAAAAAACCCCAACTGATTTTATTGTTTTTGGCGAGACCAGAGCTATACATAAACGCATATATATAGCTCTTTGAGACGCCAAAATCACGAAAACTCAAAACCAAATCTTCTCATGACGGAATTCTTAAATGCTTAAATGCTTGAGGGGGAACCCCATCTCTGCGCTTCGACTTTACGAGTAACTACAGAAACAACATCATTTCCCACCTATTAACATTAAACACAATACTAGCATGAATTGATTTCCTGTATATTGAAATAGGCAAAACGGAGGCCCAATATCTCCCGATAGGGTTGCTGTTCTGATTGTGGGCTCAAGGGCCTTGTATTTTGGTAACTACAGAAATAACATTGTTTCCTACCTGGAAGGCGACCAGCGCCTTGCCCCGTATGAAGCGCTCCTCTAACTGCTGCTCCAGGCTGGCGAAGTTGTAGTCAATAGAAGTACCGTGACCCACCGCCAGGGAGTAGGTACAGTTGGCCAACACCAGGGGGAGTAAGTCTCGGTCATAGTCGTAGGTGAGCAGGTGGGCGGGCGTCAGGTCCAGGAAGCTCACCTCATAACCAAGCCTGCAAATAAAGCATGTCATAATCAGTCAGAGTGTTACGGGCTGAGACTTAGGAAATAAGAAACATTACAACCTGGATATTTCCTGAAACGTAGAAAAACTAAGATAAGCTTGTTTTACGTTAAGAGTTTAAACTCAGATAAGCTTGCTTTACGTTAGAGTTAAAAATGAAGGTAACTCCTTAAGGAATTCGTCGGTTACAATCGAAAATTAATCACTGAAAAAAAAGTACCCAGTTAGCATATTGGTGCAATATGAAGGGATCCGTTGTCTGATAAATTGAGAGCTGGATTACACCGGACTTTTGATAGCCGATTCCTGAGCTACTGATTATAATATACTGAAAGACAACACTAGTAATTTGGACTTACACCGTACTAACAATGATCTGTTACGCTATAAGTTTCACAAAATGGGTCACTCCTGAACAAAGCATTATTAGTGTAATCGAATTGACTCACTTTGTCTTGGAGAGACGACTGTACTCGGACATGAAGTTGTTGTGAACAGAGGTAAGGTAATGCAGGAGGGCTATAGTGCAGAGGCCACGGCCGCGGAGACTGGGTAGGAGAGTACTGAGGGGCGAGTCTTTGCTGATCTCCAAGTTCGTGTACTCAGTAGGCAAAACGTGGTCGGATATCACTTTAGATCAGAAAATAAGACACATTTTAAGTAGGTTTAGACAAAAGAAAAGTAAGACAGATCATCAGGATAGAAATATTTTATGTAGCCGCTTTGCTTTACACTTTGGAATGTGGAGCTAGAGAATCTATTAATGAAGAACAGAATACAGCGACTTAAATGATTATCAAGTGCTTGAAAACCATACCATGAGTTGCGAGATGTGTACGAACAGCTTTCCAGGCACTGCAGAAATCTGCGAACAACTCTTCACATTCCTCGCGCTGTGCCCCTGAAATTAGAAAACGTATAAATGTGAACAATATTAGTTAACTCAACTAAATAATCGTAAATCACACGAAACTTCTACTTTCAACTGATCTAAAGGCCCATGTCCTTCAGGTGGCCGCGGTAATGGACACGGAGATTAAGGGATTCAACGAGGACGAACCTGCGCGGAGACCATTCATGAAATCTTTTATCTTCAGAGTATCAGCTTCGGCGCGGTCTATCTTCCTGTGGTAGCGCAGACTTAGCTTCCTGATCAGACGCAGTAATCGCGGCAGCTGTTTGACTACTCCAAGTTCGGGTTCCTAACAGCAAAAAACATCAATTAGCAAAATAGCGATGACACATGCAAAGAGTTTTTATGGGGAATCTATCATTTTCATTATGTGTGAATAACCATCATTGTTTGAGAAATGGTTACATGATACCAATAGTAACGCTGAAGTATATGAACGAACATTACTAAATTGTAGGGATCATATAGATTTTCTCATTATATTTTATATTCATATAAATTTATATTATATTAAATTTTTCCTGACATTTGTATAAAATATTAGTGCTGGTTAAGTGTTTTAACCCAGCTTTCGTAGAAATACGTAAAAATAGCGACAATGAATTAAGAGTAACGCACGTTTCTCAGGAAGAGTTTAAGTATCTGGTGTTGCTTGGACTTGGCTTTGTTGCCCTCTTTCTCCTTCAGCTCCTGGGTGAGGTGTTCAATAGTGACGCGGGTACGGTAGCGCCACATAGCGGGAATCTGCCCCAAGCGATCGAGGCTGACCACAACATCTTCACCTTGCTTTGTCTCATGGATCATCTTCAACAGTGGACTCGCCTCTGATATGGTGAATCAATGGAAATAAGCTTAGTATGTGTAGATTGTTAGTACTAAAGAAAGCTAAAGAATCCCGGTTCTTATTCAAGGGCAGGAAAGACTGACAATTTGGATACATGTGTCATGTGATCCGAGCCCAATACTCCCCTGGATCAAGCTTTCCCTCACTTTATTTGTTTAACTTCACTAAGTTTGGTCTGTTTCTGAGCACAACACCAACATATTTCCTGAACCTTTTCGTTCATGTCTGGTCTTAAATTGTTTCGGACCTAGCAAAATACTAAAAAACTGTGTGTATTTAACTAGTGAATAGACGAAGAATAAAGCCCGAGGGCTTGAATCCATGTTCCACACATATTTATATAAGCTGTAGGAACCGTTGTCTCGTTTAATCTATTGACATGCATGACTCAAACTCATACTTACCTAGGCGCTTGTCATTAGCAATTAACTGGTTCCCTCTTTGAATCTTTTTTTCCACGTCCTTAAAAATTAGAAGTAACATTGAATACATCTTACAATATTCAAAATGTATTAGGATTGAAACTAATGGGCTTTTAATAAGGAAAATTGGGGATATAAGATTTTAATATGAATAAAAGGGGTGTATGGTCTGGAGAGGCTCTTGGAAATGTAATCGTACCGAATAATGAATCCGAACTTTGAACAGCCTAAAATATTTATATAAAAAAATATCGATTCAAACGAACCTGTAGGAGGGGGACGATGTATTTAGTGGTGAATTCTTTCTCCCACGCTGCTCGTTTCTTTTTGGTTGTAAGATTTGAATCAAGCCGGCTATTGACTGCAAAAGAAGGAACATATATGCGGCTAATTAGGAGAACCTACTAACTTCACTATGTTCGACTCGAAGACTATCAATACCGGGAACTTTCTTTGGACTGTCATTGTTTATGAAACGACATTTGTTACCAATATCATCTACCCACAGCGGGGCTTTTTGATAGATCGGATTAATAATAGTTTTGTGAGCCAATGAAAAAAGATACTAGATAATATGGGTAGATCCCTTAGAGCAAAAGCTTTTCTTAAAAATCACTAACCTCGGGTGATAGAAAGTTCATGGAGGAAGAGATGGACGAGCACAGCACAATCATCTCCACCCTTGCCCGTTGCTGTGGCCAGGACCTCCAGATCACACAAAATATGGCGCCACAGGAAAGCTGATAGATCGTTCATCGGGACATCTCCAGCAATTAACTGTCTTACGGCCTGTATTAATATTAGGAATTGAAGACATTTGACATCAAGTGAGACTGCATACACAAAAGAAAGCACAACTTTCTATTGACGAAAGTCGATCGTCAATATCGACTTATATCGTTTTTTGTTTTTTTTTGTTTATTATTTCACACTTTATGATTTATGTATTTGTGTTTTACATTTGAAGGTATATCTTCTGCTTCATAATATCAAATATGTTATGCTTGTGTTTTATATGACTGTATGTTGCTGTTATGATTATTCATTATGTCATTTGTAGCGACATATGCCAGTTTTGCCCTGCCAGGGAGCGACAAATCTATATCATACCTTTATTATATCTATATACATTATATAACCTATATTCATTTTCAGTTACATTCCCTTGACTGTTTCTTTTTATTTCATGTTTACTCAACAATGCTTATATACCATGTCCAAGTAGTTTAGATATTCTATATAGACATTTGATGTAACAACAAATATATTTAGCGTAGACATTCTGTGTAGTAACAAATAACTTTCTGGCCTTTACAGACATTATCTAAAAATTATCCACCCCAGTAGTCAAGGACCATGCTGGAAGACCAGGATTTCTTTTCTGAAACATGGCTCCTATTTGTACAACATATTTAGGTACAAATAAAGAATATATTGAATTGAATTGAATTGAATAAAGTTTGGTAGATTACAGTGAATGCTAACACTCCTTCTATTGGATATCGGCTTCACTACATTTTACGTATATAATATAGTAGAAAATATGGGTAGTAATTAAATGACGAGATCATGTTCACCAATATAAAGACATATCCCATGATTACAAGTAAATATACCTTATGCCCCAAGGGGATGTATAAGTCATATGGGGTAGCCAACATGACATTACAACGGGTTTTTATTTTTTTTAGCGAAATGATGAAGACGATAAATAGTTTTCTCAAATTCATGCAATGAGTAGTAGTAGTGGTTGTGTGTCTGTGATTGAGTACATAACAACAATGTAAATGGATGTGCTATCATGACCCTAAGTTAAACAACAGTAACATATCACTCAAAAAATGTACCACATTAGAACCATCTACGACAAGACGGATGCTGTAGTACAGTGGCAGCAGCAAGGGGAAGCCATCCAAAGATAAGGCCAAAAAAAAAATAGGTGTGTTTCCGATTTATCTGGCTGAAAACTAGGTTGGGGGGGATGGTAACTTTTTTTTTTGTTATTTTTTTTTGTTTGGAAACCTCCTCCCAGGAACTGAAAAAAATGTCTTTTTCATAACAATAGTTGTTTTGAACATGGGAAATGTGCCTTTTGACAGTTCCAGGTTAGGAAAACCCGTTTTCCTGCTTTTATAAGCTTTTTTTGTCAAAAAATCAAAAAAAAGTAAGGTATGATGGGAAAAAAATCAGGTATGGTAAAAAAAAATTTAGGTAGGGTAAGGTTTTTCTAGGTAGGGGGGGGGGGGGGGGGGGGGGGGTAAATCGGAAACACACCTATTTTTTTTTTTGGCCTAAAAGTTGCTCACCTCAGGGTTGGTATTGGCACCAGAGTAGAGGCTGAGGTGGACGAGGAGTCGCATGAGACACACGGAGGCGGGGGACATGTTACGTTCTGTGTCAGGCACGCGGGGACGGTTGTCTGCTTCACCAAGTACATGGCCGGGCTGGGTGGTATCTACAACTCTGCAATTGTGATTATCAGCTATTATCGATCTATTTCCAATAATACTTGGTATGGTTAAGCACTGAGTAGTGCTTATTTTAGGTCTATAACAATTATTCATCGGAAAGGTCTTAACATTTTACATATTTGTATATTTTAGACTATTTTCTTAGAATAGGCCGCTTAGTGCCAAAAGGACCTTCAACCCATCATACATCCAATTATCGATACCATTAAGCAGATCAAATCCAGCGACATTGTAATAACATTAAGATAAGTTAATATTACTTGATGTGATTGATTACAATTAACAGCAGGTTTCTGAATTGATTCAGACTGGGCATCTAACTGAGGGTAAACGATTAGAGCCAAATCCTTACTGGTCAATGCGTCTCCCTGAACGTAACTGATGTTGGAGGCCACCAATCATCTCTCCACATTGATAGCAACGGCGCTCAAAATAGGGCCGGCCGCACTATACATAAGACACAAAACATTACAATTTTTATTCATTCATTAATATGTAACCCTCGTGCAACGATTCACTGACGGCAAACACGCTTACTCTCCATGAGAACTTTTGTTTTAGAAAAGACCAGAAAGGAGTTTATTGATTTCATTTTTAAAATATGGCGGAGGCGCCATGCAATTTCCAGCTGCCAGAAAATTTTAACAACTTTGTTAGTAAGATACTATCTAAGGGCAGCAGATTGAATTAGCTTGTTCTAATGGAGAGGTAAGGTAGATCATCCTGCGGTCAATGGAATATTTGCACAGAGGCGGGCCATCTTAAGAGTAGGGTACCTACTGCTGAACGTTAGTGTTTTGAGCAGCCAGTTTATAAGCTTCACCACCGATTGTTGCACCACACGTTGGACAAGGACGACTAGTTACAGCTCTTCCACACTGAAACCATGATCAGTAACATTCACCCATTTCCTTAATTTATGTTACAAAAGCATAATTAATTCAATTTAGGATTCAAGCCAGAAGTCAGGTATATTTCTTAACATTGAAACTGCCGACACACCAGGATTCTAACCCACAATCTCTGGGTCCAGAGTCAGCGCTTTAGACCGCTCAGCAACTGCGAGTTTAGAGCTTGGTAACCGATAAAGGAATTAATTTTGAATAAATCACAGGATGATGTGCCAGTTTTTACGAGTTGCCTCTCGAACTACTTTAAATTTTGAAGTTGGGAGAAACAAATGACATTCTAAAACCACACTAGAAAAATAAAATAGCTTTATAAGATGTATTGGAATATAATGTGATCAGTTAAGAGAATACTTGAGAACTTGTGAACCCAACAAGCATCCCGGAAATTCTTCTAAATTCCTGTTGTTATCAATATATTAGCCAGGACAGGAAGTGCCCTGATTCTGATGTTACAGGTAAAATTAGAATTAATTTTCCCACTCTGTCCCCTAAAACTTAATCATTAATCAAGAAAATGTACACGACAATAAAGAAATGAAAAATCTTAATCGAAGCAGATCACCACCTGTAGCTTATTTGAAGAAAGGGGGCAACCTGTATCTATTACATACACCTATACACTTCAGTATTATATATCTGGCGAAGAACTTGAGTAATGTGTAAGAGTAAGGGATAAGCCTACCATAAGAATTTTATATTGCCCACTAGTATATTGATTCATGCAGCTTGAAGGCTTTACCGCTTAGGGAAGATAAGTATTTATCTATTCTTTCCATGGTCAATGCTCAATTCATGTTACGATTTTTTTTTTTTTTTTTTTTCAATCCGCACATTGGAAACGATGCAAGGAGAGCATAGTATACAGTCAGTTTATCCGCATCAGACGGATATGCTCCCGTTTAGAGGATTTCGAACGACACTGCCTCTCAAAAGCAGGTCATTTCCTAAGACGGGGCTACCCTTTAGACAAGATCCTCGAGGCCTTTTCTAAGGTATCGAGCATGCAAAGAGACACACTCCTTGAACCCAAGGACAAATCCCAGGCCTCATGCAATAGTGAACGCCCAATTGTGGCAATCACTACCTACCACCCAAGTTGCAATATTTTTGCAAAGGGCATCAGAGGTAATTGGGATATCTTGGGGAGATCTACTACCACCGGCCACTTGTACTCGAGGAAACTCCTGGTGGCTTATCGTAGACCTAAAAACTTGGGTGACACACTCATACGAGCTAAATTGCCCTCCACCGAGGACAAACCGCCTACACAGGATACACCTCAAAATACACAGAAGGTATCCTGCAGACGGAAAATCTGCCGGTATTGCCCAAAACTGGACAAAACAGACAAAATTACATCGAATGTCACCGGCCGAACCTACATTGGCCGGCACAATGTTGACTGCAAAAGCAATAATCTCATCTATTGCATCAGCTGCAAGGTTTGCAAAATACAATACGTTGGTAAGACAAAACAGCTGTTAAGCCAACGAATGTATCAGCACTTCAGGACAATATCCCTACCTGATAGGCCGCTACATGACACCACAGTCTCTAGACACTTCAACTCCCCCAACCACACGGGGGAGTCAGACGTGTCAATACATGTTTTGGAGTTTGTGCCCTTCAACAACGAAAGAGACATTTCAGATGACATTCGCAACGAATTGGAGTTAAAGTGGATCCACCGTCTAAAAACTATGTCCCCCAGTGGACTTAACATCATGGACGCCATCACTTGGAAAACTGTCCAGAAACCGGACTACCACTCATCAGGTCCCTAGAAGAAAAGCTATCTAGCCACGTTGAAAATTTTACATACAACCGATAGCTCGATTCTAGGCACCAAGAAGGGTGTTAATGGACAACCAAGTGAAAAATCGTTGGGGGCTAGCCCCCCCAAATTAACCGGTATAAGGTGATGACTATGTAGGAAGATGGTCACCGAAATTAGCCCATCCCCGATAGGCTAGCATTATTGCTAGACTCTATGCGGATGGATGTTTCCAGATTCAAAACACAATTAATTGATATGGGTTTTAGAGACTGGGAATTATTTCTTTATTTCCTTGGAAATGAAGATGGGGTGATTATTTCATCCTTTTCAATATCCCCACACTGACATCAGCTTGATGCCAGTTGCCTGACGAGCTATTATTAGCGAAACCATGTAGTGCCAAACCAGTGAAATTCTCATTGGGAAGAAGGAATTCGGTTTATTATTCTCTAATGAAGACTGCTACCCCCAGGAGGGGATCAGTGTAGTAATTAGGGCGAATTTCCTTATTAACATCATTTGTTATATACATCAGATGAGGTTAATATAGCCTGGATGCAATATCCAGGCAACAAGAGCACCCCTTGGTGATGCCGCAGTGGCATCACCAAGGGCACGAAAGAGGTCTTAGTAACCCACGTCTGAAGAATGTGACGTTCTTCAGTTGCATGGTAGCATTCAAAGGGGAGGGTTGTGCAGTCGCATCGTTCAAACAATTCATGTTACGATGTACAAATCCCAATTTAACTAAGTACTAATTATGAATATCTATTAAGGCGTCTAGTAAGATGTCATCCCGTGTAGGATATACACAATTACCCGGTAGATCTTATAGATGGTTCATGAAAGTACTTACATTTCCTATGATATAAGGGTGACCGTTAGGACATTCTGCAAATAATGAATGATAGGAGCTTTCAAATTAACAATATCAAATTGTAACTTGAGAAAATGGCTAAGCTATCTCGTGATTATATATCAAATACGAAGTGCCAATTGGCAGGAATTAAGCTGGAAAACTCTAAAATCTACATATGTGGAACATTCCAGATACTAATTGTGCATATATATTATCATAATTACTTAATTTCCACCCCAAAACTTAGCATAAACAGAGATATATAATCTGTTGGAGGCTATTTTGGGCTAACCTGGATACTGTTGCTCTGCAACAACTCCAGGTTGCCAACTGACACCTATTGAACCATGGTGACACAACAGTGTTACCAGGTGAGCCAGGTGGAACGTTCCACTGAGCAGCGCATCGCTCAGTTGTGGTAGCGCAGTCGGTTGACACACACGTTAACCATCAAATACGAAGATGTGGGGAAAACGATTACTGTACCATATAATGAGGGGTTTTCGTTCTCAAGACCCGGGATTTTTCTCCCCGCCAACAGAGCTTCCATCATTTCGGCTCGCACATCCTCCGGCATTGTGGGCAAGTAAATAGCCTAACAGGAGAAAAACAATAAAATAGTAAAAGTTAATAACATAAACCAGGAATGAACGTGGGACAATGGAAAAAAATACTGAAATATTTCTGGCGTTTTGATGATATTAATCTTTGATAATTTTGACAAAAATGATGAAATTTGGTAGACATTCGACAACTTTTATGTTTCAAAAATATTTCACTAGAAATACTGAAGACTTCCATCCATGTAAACTAACTTTTCCGGTTGGCCCGACGAATATCATGAGAGTCAGGGTTGACAAAATTGCTTCAACAGTGATAACTAATTTTCAAAATATGGTTGTCCGACATATTTCACAAAATATCATTATTATGTGGTTGTCCGCTCACACCAAAGAAAGGTGAAACCGGGTTGTCCACCTGGCTCACTAAAGTCTTGTGGACAACCAGGACGCGCGATTTTTTCAACCTTGAGAGCAAATACATGAATGAATGTGTGAATGTATTTCAACAATATAATGAGTAAATTCTGCTGTACCCGCATGGCCTGTGGATTACCGACGAGATCTCGGTAAGGCCTGAGGAGGTCGGCTCTGTCCGGTAACGAGGCCATCGTGATGCCAAAGTGGGTGACAATCTCTGCCACTGCAAACTTGCGATATGTGAAGTTGGGAGTAACTATGAGTTCAGCACAATGCTGCCCAAGAGTGTTTCCAATAAGTGCCTCCGCCAGCTCCTGAATAATATATCGGTTCATAAACTTATTGATCATTTCTCACTGCAATCCCAAAAGGTAATTAACTTTTGTTAAACACAATGAATGAAGTAACATACATGCTATCATGTGATTTATAGGACTCATTCTTGGTCCAATTATATTACTATAGGAAAGCCAAATCATGAAATGAATAATTTAAGTTATAGTAAATAGATAAATTAGAGACAGTATAATATAACCAGTGTCATTTCGTCTGCAGATCCGAACTTTCAGAAATAAGACTGGAGATACCCACTCCACAAAAACGTTCGCAATGACAGAAGACTTACCTTTTGCTGGACATTTGGAGACCTTCGAATTACGTCAAGCACGACTGCAAGGGCCTATGAATGATTAATTAATTGAGTTTCAGGCACATGTATGTTAGATGATCGCTAGTTAATACAGCACTAAAGCTTTCGAAAACGATCTACTATTTTCGAAGTTAAAATTCATCCAACACGAAAGAACCCCCCACAAAAATATTACCTGTTCGTCGGGTCTCTTGTCTGGATCGGCCTGGCAGTATTTAGCAGTTACCTCACTAAATAAGGCCATCATCAACCCTTTAGTTTGAGCGGTGTCATTTCGTGGAATACCCTATGAGAAGACAATCATGCTTTATCAATCATAGTTAAGGTCGAGATCGATGGATCTACCCCGATCGAGAAAGTACTAAGGTAATAAAGAAGTTTTAACCGACCACGAGTTTCCCTAGATTACATTTTAAGGCAAGCAATACTCCTGAGGAGTGTCATCACTAATCCCAATACGTAAAGTTAGTTAGTAAAAACGTTCCGAGGGTATTATCATTAACTCTCTTAAGCCACGACACAGAACATCGTAGTGTTCAGGCTCACTTTTGGAAATGAAAATTGACATTATAGTTATTAGTTTTCAACTAACAGGATATAGTATATAGAACATTAAAACAAGATATATACGAGTCCATGCCATATATTGGCTGTACTTACGGCAAGCATATCCTTGAAGTTGTTGACGCTAGCTGTGTTAATAATGGTTCTGGCCAGTGTCTGCCTTATTTCCAGGTAACCTCCTCCGCAAGCAAGTAGGTTGTCAGGCTTCATACTATCCTGTAACATTAGGTTCAATTTAGTCATTGGCCTAATTTATTTGAAGGAAAGTATTAGTTTCCTCTTGTTCGAAACACATTATGAAGGACATAAGTTCCAGATTGCTGGATTCTTCATTGCAATTTGATTTTGCTGGATTCTTCATTGCAATTTGATTTATCCTAAAGTCCGTATAGTTTGTGAGCAGGATTTGGCCATGTTTAGGTAATGAATACAACAAGTTACAACGATCAGCTGGAGGCTTTTTAGTCTAAAGCGCCGTCAGCTACAATTTGGTACGAACTAGTTGGTTAGAGCAGGAGGCCGCTGGATAAATGACGAAACATTATCCTCAAAATGAGGATCTGATGGCAAAGATGCCAAAATAACGGGTAGCTGCAGAATCACTTAACTTACAATCGTATATGACCTAACTGCTTCCAAAAGCATTATTCCCCGTGCTGCCCTTGATACAACCTCAGCAGGTGCATGGGGTATAGCAGCAAACCTACCAAGATGCATCTTCAAACATTGTTGAATGCTGAGTTTGGATTAGACAACAAGGAGAGAAAGAGGGCGAGGGAGTGAGTGAGATTGGTTGCTTTACGCCAGAGCTGCCAACCTGGGAAGATCCCAAATCCTAGTTTTTCGCGGAAGCCGAATGTGCTTCGCACCAAAGGCACGAAGGCTAGGGGGTGCGGGGGCATACTCCCCCGGATTTTTTTTTTGAAAATTAGGAGTCAAATGGTGCATTCTGGGAGTAATTTTACCCCATAATCGACTTTTAGAAATCGGAGAATTTCGTGAGTCTCACAGTACATAAGGTTAAATGATTTTTAAAATTTTTGGCAAGTGATGGGTAACTGTACCTGAATTTCCAGGTATTTGGGCAGGAATTGACGGTCAGCAAATTTCTGTTATGTCCAACCAGCTTGTTTGACTGATTTTTGCATATATTTAATTAATACTCAATAGCTAGTGAAATTCTGGTAGGGGAATAGAGTTGTCTATATTATGCATAAATTACGGCAAAACAATTTTCATGCACAATCATATTTCTTCTAGAAATTATCAAATTTTGATCCCTGGAGCAGCTGGGACACCATAGTGTTTTTTTGTAGTGTCTAAAATAGTAAGGCCGATTTTAAAAGCCCAGCTTTTGCTTTAATTGACACCAGGAGCTGAATTTTTTAAATATCCAAAGTGTTGGATATAAAATTATTTTGTTAGAAATACTTAAGCAGTACCAGAATAATCATCTGAATTAATGAATTCAATGATGTCATTAATATTAGTTTGGTGTCCAAAAATGTTACGTCCATACATTGCTATCAAGTCACAGGAAGACATCATTACAAAATGAACATAGCACTTTAGTTTAGATAAATCTGTGAATGATTTCCATGGTAGGTAAATAGGGTGAAAGTGTTACGTCCAATCAGCAGTTTAAAAATTAAACATACACTGTGTTGGAAGCTAATTGTGCATCCTTTATGTCATCAAAACACTTGTTTTTGAACTGATGAAAGCCCTTAATGTCGAGGAGTGGGAATCTTACTGATCATGATGCTCTTACTTCCAACCACCTTCTTAACTTGGTTTAAATTTTCCCTCAAAATCTTATTGAAAGTACCAGGGATCCAATATCTAGTGTATTACACTTGGAAATTAAATATTTCACTTTCAAATGAATGAAATAATAGGTCTCTCGAAGACATAGGGAGTTGAATAATACTAGATTTCTGAACCCATATCCAACTACTTTTTCTGAACTAAGGTATCAAAGAAGCTGAGTTTGGACGTAACATAGACACAAAAAGAATATTTTTGAATTTTTCCCAAAATGAGTTTAAAATTTAATCATAAAAATCAAACCAAAAATTGCTCATACAAATTATGTTTTTTATAAATGTATAATATACTTTCAATAATTTCAAACATATATATAATATATATATGTATTTTGCATCCAAACCTTGAAATAGTGTCCTTGTTACGTCCATCATGTATTTCCCCCTAGAACACCTCCCATAAACATAATTTACCACTAAAAAATTCTTGGGAAGAAAATATCCATGTTTGTTTTAGTTCTAAAAATAACTTTCTCACGAGGAAATATATTTAGATACAGTTTAATTAGGAAATTATAAAACTGTTATTGGCAGGGTTCCCGCGGCCCAGAGCCCATCATTTTTCATGACTTTTAATGACCAATTCCGCCATTTTTTAATGACTTTTTAATGACCAAATGAAGTCATGTTAGCCGATTATTTATGACCTTTTTAAACATATCAATGTAATCTCCTCAAAATCAATGAATACATTTCTTAAAACAATGAATACTTGTATTGAATACAATGTAGATGCCAACTTTTTTAAGTCAGATGTGCGAGACACTATCTCAGCCATTAAAGCATGGGGTCTGGGGCCCGCTTAGGGCCCCAGAAGCCAGAGGGTTTTCTTTGCTCTCCAGTGCATTTTCAGCATTTTTGGGGGTTAAATATTGTCCAAATGATAATATAAACTTCTGACTTTGATTCACATAAAAGATAGAAATATAGACTTGTACTTTTACAATTTTTTACTTTTAGTTTTACATGAAGAATGGTGGCTTTGGTGTATTTTCAGCATAATTTCCTTAGAGACTTCAGTGCTACAATTTTATAGATTTTTCACTTCTACTTAGCAGATCCAGGGATGTCACTAAGTTTTGTGTAAGGTGGCTATTTAGGATTTTTAGCCGGCTGCACAACTTTTTCAATGCATAATATGGTCAGGGAGGGGACTCAGATAGTTTTTCATGACTTTTTAATGACTCACAGTGAAAATTAATGACTTTTAAGGCCCTTAAAAACCCAAACTCAGAATTCATGACTTTTAATGACTTTTTAAGACCCGCGGGAACCCTGATTGGTGTCCTGTTACGTCCATCATGGTATCATAGATTTGTTAATAATTCATTAAATATTGTATGTTTATTGTATCGTAACAGAAATTTGCTGACAGTGAAATCCTGCCCATATGTATAGAGCCTGAATATACATACAGGTGGGATAGTAAATGTTTATACTTTTAAACACTCCATGGTAAAAAGCTGTGGGCGGCAGATAGGCCTACAAACTACAGTATTCATCTAGAACATGTTTTGGTCCCAAATTTCCAAAAAAACGTAGTTTTTGTCATACAGATCGTAGCATCGTATTTTGATGCTGAAATCGTAGTAACTACAGCGAAATCGTAGAAGTTGGCAGCTCTGCTTTACGCCCTTATCAACACATTTAATATGGTTATTATACAGGGCTAGAAAAAACCTATGTAACAAAAATGGCTCAGGGCAAGTAAAATTAAATGTTACTTGCCCGAGTGGGCAAGTGGAAATCTACGGCCTCGATTTCAAACCCCCTATAGTGATGTCTATTTACAATGAAACAAGATACATACAGATCAGTGTGATTTCGTTTATAATACTGCAAATCAATTTGGGCAAGTAAACTTGGTAGGTTTTTTTCGAGGGGAGAGCTGAGAGGGAGGCAGTTTATAATCACAGGGATGCAAAATTGACGGACAAATTTCTGAGATAAAAATATTCTTTCCAAAGTGCTTACAACTGAAAGGATTATGCATATAGACATATACATATATATATTCGAACTTAATAGAACTAGCTAGAAAAGTTGATAGGCAGGCACTGAGCAGCTGCTGCCTCTCACAGACACACTACTGTCTGCCGGGCCGTCTGCCCCAGCTCCCGGTAGTGGTGTACGGTGAGTCCCCTCCGCTAAACTCCCGATGCTATCACTCCACCGAGTGGTACATAGCTCTCCCATATATTACAATGCAATGTTGGTAAGATATACAAAGCTTACCTTGTTCGCTGAAGTATATCTGTGATTCTTGGAGGAGCAGCCAGTAGGTGGGGAGGACACAGGAGACGCGGCGCGCAGTTGTCAGTCTTTAACACCGGGTGTAGCAGCTTGAGCTTTAGTTTGACAATGGAAAATAGATTCTAGGTATTAACACCAAAGGAGGAGCAGCGGAGGACACCAGGGAGAGGTGGGAGGGCCTGTGTCCTCCCCACCTACTGGCTGCTCCTCCAAGAATCACAGATATACTTCAGCGAACAAGGTAAGCTTTGTATATCTTACCATTCTTGTCCGTCGCCGCCACTAGGTGGCGCCAGGACACAGGAGACTTTAACGTCAAACAGCTCAAGGCAAACACTACTTAATTTCCTCACTTAATCTTTCCTCTTGTTGCTCCTTTTCTTCTCTTTAGCACGAGAAGCTGCTTTCCTGGTATGATCCGAAAGGAGAGCATTGGCAGTAGACTGGGTAACATTGATAGGCTTCTGGTAATAATGCCTGAATGTATTGTCACTTCTCCACATAGCGGTTTCCAAAATCTTCTGAATAGGAACATTAATAGACGCCAACTTTGACGTAGTGGCGCCACGAACAGAATGGGCCTTAAACTTAGTGTCCAGTCCACTGGCAACTAAAACACAACGTATATATTTGGCAACGGTAGAATTACCAACTGGTTTGTGTGGAGCAGCGAAACTAATAAAGAGGGGACCAATACTTTTGCCCTCCTCATCGGTAGGTCTGAAATCCACAGTCCTATTCAAATAATGTCGAAGACAACGTATTATACAAATTCGCTTATCCTGTTCATAAGACTCCAAAACAATGGATCCAAGGCATCTTCCTACTCTAGAGGTCTTCAGAACCTCCGAGAGAAGTATAGTAGCTTTAATCTTTCCTGAGAATATAATGTCTTCACAACGAATGGTCCTTAATGTCTGTACGCGTTGACTGGTTTTGTTTTAAGATGTTTATTCAGCAATGCAAAATTATGTACAGTGTACACTATTCTCATTCCTAGCTGATATTTAGAAAAAGTTACGAAAAGTTTCAGTCAACACAGCGACGTGAGGGCAAATATAGCCAGAATTATATAATCAAAATTATCATTTATACATAAGTCAATTACAAAAATAGAAAATGGTGACTAACATAAGTAAACACGCCACCTTCTGAGTCAGCTGAACTAAAGATAATTCCTTCAAAGGGAATAAGGTGCTTAAGTAAGTTAACACAATGTTCGGATCCCATGTCTCCGAATAACGGGTTTTAGGAGGTCGTGTCCTAAACATCCCCGTGACGACTCTTGACACTAAAACGTGAGTGCCAAAAGAGTCACCTTCAAACTTGCCAAAAACTGAAGATAAGGCAGAACGGGCACTTCCTATTGCTGCCCATGAATATCCTTGATCATATAGATCACACAGAAACTCTATTCCTTGATACAAATCTTTAGTATCCTCTGGAATCTCCTGTTCCATACAAAAAATCCTCCACTTGCGTAAATAAGTTCTATATGAACGTCTGGTACTCAGAGACCAACTATTCCGAAAATGCTTCCTAGCTCTAGAGGAAAGCGAAGTGGAAATAATCATCCGTTCTAAAAGAGAGCGGCGACGAGTGGAATGTTTCCTATTTTTGGATCTTGCCACAGACGCTTGTGAGGGAGTAGATTCCTCGGACGACGACGAAACCTGAGAAGAGATGTACAATTCCTGGTCAGCTGGGAATGCCACGGCTGACCCTGCCAATCCGGAGCTACAAGGATGGCCGATAAACCCAGCATCTCTATTCTCTGTAGGCAGCGTCCCACCAACCTGAATGGAGGGAACAAATAAGGCAGATTAAACTCTGACCAATCCAAGGTAAAAGCATCCACATAGGAAGATAAGGGATCCGGAAACCAGCTGGCGTAAATAGGCAATTGATAATTGTGACGAGAAGCAAAAAGATCCACATCAGGAAGACCAAAATGCTCTACAATTTCCTCGAAGATTTCAACATTAAGCTGCCACTCAGTGTCATCTGATAAGTGCCTACTAGCCAAATCAGCCTCAGTGTTGTCTACTCCAGCCACGTGTGAGGCAGATAGCCAGTTGTTTCCGGCTTCCGCCCAGAGCCAGATCTCTCTAGCTATGATGTCACAATTCCTAGATTTTGTACCTCCGAACTTATTAATATGAGCAACCGTGGTTACATTATCACTACGGACCAGGATGTGGGTATCACAAACTTCAATTCAATTCAATTCAAAGCATTTTTTATTTATACGAGAGGTGTACAAAAAGGAGACCCGTATCTGAAAGGTAACTTCCAGGTCTTCCAGCGGGTTCCTGACTAGTTGCTACCAGAAAAAATTTTAAATTTACATTAATATGTCCAAAATAAACTTTAGGGCTAATGTCTAATATCTAATCTAGGAGTATTTAGTTGAAGCTAAAGTGATAAGTAGTTCATAGCCATTGAGACAGAGACAATAAACTTCATCTAGCTAACAGATATACAATCTATCTAAAGCAGTTTAATAAATTCATCAGTAGTAGAGACAAATAAAAATAAGGTATAGCAGTAGGATCAGTAATAATGGTAGGTCCAGACCAAGCAGCACAAAACACTCATGAAAATACACACATACAAAGAAGCCACAGTATAGCGTGGTCTACAACACATCAATTTCACTTAAATATATATCAATAATTTTGATGAATGATTTTCGGTCCTGTACCTGGTGAGCAGCAGTTTCAAGGGAGTTCCAGTATTTGGCTGATTTATAAGTAAATGAGTTTAAAGTTTTTTTTGAATTTTGGTTGTAATAATTTTAAATTTCTCCTGCCTTTAACATGACTTCTAGTTGATAGTATTCTATTATCTAAATGGTTTTCATCATTAGCCATGAAGTGGCTTAAATTTATTATATGTTTTTGTCTTCTTTTATCTAGATGTAACAAATTTAGATCCAAGTGTTCTTGATCTACATTAGATCGTTTTGCTTTTCCAAAAATAATACGAAGTGCCGAATTTTGTAAAGACTGGAGCTTACCAAGTAGTATTTTTGGTCCAGAGTCATACAGATAGTCACCAAAATCGAAATGCGGAAGAATAGTCATTTTATACAGATCTTTTTTACTCTTCTCTGTCAGACAGTGTCTTACTTTATACAATAAACGTAGTTTTGTATTTACTTTGGTTCTGATGTTGTTTATATGTTCTTTGAAGGAGAGGTTTGTATCCATTATTAGTCCAAGATATTTGTATTCATTCACTGACTGCAGGTTGTTACTCCCCAGTTTCAAATTTCCTATCTCTGTTTTTATTTTTCTGTTTGAAATTGAGAAATGCATCACATTACTTTTTGAAGCGTTTATAGATATTTTATTTAATCTACACCAAACATCAATCCTGTCGAGGTCGTGTTGGAGGTTCTTGTTTACTATTGAAATATCCCCATCATGGTAGTACAAAATAGTGTCGTCTGCATAGTGCTGTACTGTACATTTTTCCACCACCATGTTTAGGTCATTAATATAAATAGAGAACAAGACTGGACCCAGGATTGTACCTTGTGGTACACCATATGTAATTATGCTGTCAATTGATTCCAAATTATTGACTTTTACCATTTGTTTACGGTTGGTTAGGTAGTTTCTAAACCATATTAATTCAGTGTTGGTAATACCATATTGTTGTAATTTCAGCAATAGCCTATCATGGTTCACAGTGTCAAAAGCTTTTTTGAAGTCTAAGAAGACTGTGCCATTTAAAGATTTATCATTTAGACTTTGATATACTTCATTCATAAAGTCAATGTGAGCATGTTGAACTGATCTCTCTTTTCTGAATCCATATTGTTTATTATAGAACAGATCATTTTCTTCAAAATAGGTTGAAAGTTGTTGTTGAACAATTTTTTCTAGAATTTTAGCCACTAGGTTAATACTTGAAATTGGTCTATAGTTATTAGTGTCATTCCTTGCCCCTGTTTTAAAAAGGGGGGTTACATTTGATTTTTTAAAAATGTCTGGTATATCACCATTTTTCAATGACAGGTTAACTAAGTAACACATCTGTAAAGAAAGAGCTTTTAGACATGATTTAAGAATGGACGTCGGTAGATCTGAGAATCCTGAGGACTTGTTATTTTTAAATCCAGAAACAATTTTCCTTAAGTTCTCGGGAGTTACCTCCGTAAACTTGAAACATACACCTTCATGCATTTCTTGTATCCTCATGAAAACTTTTTCATCATTCATATTTTTAATGACAAGATCAGTATTGGGTGGATCTTTAATTTTTGCTGCAAGGCCCGGACCAACATTTAGAAAGAAAGAATTAAATTCAGAGGCTACCTGAGATGATTCCACGCTCTTACCTTCTTTTTCGAGATCAATTTTGTTATTTACTGATATTTTTCCTGGATTTATTAGTGGTTTCAAAATTTCCCAGAATTTTTTGGGGTTTGCTTCATTAATTTGTAGCTGTTCCTTAATAAATTTGGCTTTAGCTTTTTTACATTTATAATTAGCCTCATTTCTCATTAGTTTTGCCTGAGTTAGAATATCGTGGTTGTCATCCCTCCTAGCCTTACTGAACAGATAATCCCTCCTGTTCATTAAAGTAATTAGTTCTTCAGTTGCCCATTTCGGTTTTCTTTTTACCTCTTTAAACTCCTGAAGGGGGCACATCCTATCCAGGAAATGTGTTATTTTACCATGTATAATTTTCCAACATTCTGACACGTCAGTTTGATTGAAATACAATTCCCAGTCTGAGTCCACTAATATTTCATTCAAAATTTTTTGGTCCAGGGACTTTTTATTTCTTGCCCAAAAAGTTCTAGTGTCATTCCTATTTCTTTGTTTTTTCCTTATTGCAAAGATGGGGAAGTGATCTGAAATGTTAAGATCAATGATCCCAGCTGAATTTAGAATATTTGAGTTTGAGTATATGTGGTCTATAATAGTGTTAGATCTTAAAGTTGATCTTGTTGGCTCACTAATATATTGAGTTAATTGAAACCTATGTACCATATCCCTGTAGTTTGATGAGATTGTAGATTTGGCATTTTTGAGTATATTTATATCCATATTCAGATCTCCTAAGATTATGATTTCCTTCTCAGTATCTAGTGATTGAAGTATTTCACTCATGGTGTCAATGAAATTCTGCAGGACGCCACTGGGTGGACGATAAGTATTTAACAGTATTATTTCTTTGGAATATTTGTTTTTGATTAGAAGTATTTGAACTTCAATATCTTCATTTGACCTATTCAATTTACAGTAACTGTCTTGATCTGTGATGTGGTTCACATGTGAATAAATACACAACCCACCACCTCTTTTTTTCCTCTTTCTATCCTGTCGAAATAGATTATATTTACTAATTGCAACTTGGTTATCATGAGTGTTATTATTTAGCCATGTCTCTGACAGGCAGAGAAAATCAACTGACTCATCCGACATTAATATTTGGATTTGTTCATAGTTTGGTAGGATGCTTCGGATATTCCATGCAACAAAATTAACCCCCTTCAGGGCTTTTAGTTCTTTAAAATTGGACAAACGAACATTCTGGGCCTTTATGTCTACCATTCACCCACTATACAATTATATGAGTGTGGTAAATGACTTCAAATGCAATAAAAGGATGATGTGCGACTATAAGTGACTATAAGCGATTAGTTGTAGATGTACTAATACAGATCTAGGACGGATTGAGCACCAGGTTGTAGCACCAGGGATCGCCTTTAAGTCAAAAGATTAATAGTTTAACTTCTGGAGATTGACAGACAGGAAATATACAGGAGATATACAGCACGGAGAGCATACAATTTTATTTATTTTTTTTTTTTTGATACCCCAGATACTCATTATTTACAATTGGTACCATACATATGTTTTGATATTAAGGTTAGAGAAACAAATAGATAAGTAACATTTAAATATCCAAGGATCATCATTGTAAATCCTTACAGTAAGTATTCATTAAGTCCCTACTATGTTTTTATAGGGGCTCCTTAGATAACAGACGGACACGAGCCCAGCATGTACATATATATACAATGTGCGGATATAGATCCAAGTAGAAAGTAAAAAAGTAATAATCAGATCAGATCAGATTAGACAAACCAGGTGATATACTCTATTATAAGGTTAGATCAGAACACTCAAATCGTTCATTCAGTCCCATTCCCAGGTGTCAGGCTAGAAATGGCATGTACATATATAATTATGGTTTATAAATTTGATTAAAATTCATCCAAGATACAAACGAAGTCAGACAAACAACTTACATTTTTCCTTAAATTGTGTAGTTAATTTTCTAACCCTATTCGTCCATTTTTGTTAACACATTTTGCCATTTCTGAGGCCCAAAATTTTCTGAGATCAGCTGACAGATGACACCCATCATCCGTAGCGGTGAATCAGAGTAGCCGCATTAATATTTCAAAATTAATGTTTAGGTGATTTGCTAGGTTTATGTCCAAGTCTCTACATCTGGAGTCCCCCACCACAAGTAGTGATTCCATCTTGTAACAATCTTTGATGAAGGATAAGTCTGTTCAAGGATAAAAGATTGGTATACGCCCGGCAGATGATACCAGGAGGCAAGATTTAGGCATATGTTCGGGTATAATACACTATATCCTATCGAGGTGTTTTATGGAGCTGCTTTTTCACTCTGCCAATGATTTTCCCGCAGAGATTTTGTCCTTTTAAGGTTTTCGAAGAGATCGTTGATCTTCCACCCTCCTTATTTATGATCGGTGGGAGATGACTTCCTGTTGCCCACTTCCTGTTTGTTGTCATCTCATAGAAGTGGGTTTCTGAGAGGTCTAAAAGTTTTTTCTTGAGATGTTCATTTTGAGTGAATTTACATGTTATTAAGTCCTCAATCAGTTTCTTATCCTTCAGTTTCCAGGCGAAAGTGGAAACTATTTCATTTTTACACATTTCCTTTACAACGTACGGAGACGGTGTATATCGGAAAATCGCTGCCATATCCGGCCGTCCAGAGTCCAATGCTTTCTGGGCACAGTAGGCGTGTTCAACTGATTTATATGTTACTTTCTTATATCTCACATCTGCCGGATAGAGATTTGATAAAAAAGTGTGATTTGATCTAAATCCAATTCCTTTCCCATCGTCCACCGAGATTTGCCGAGCATCCTCGGGTCTGCAGTCAATCGGGAGTGTATGTAGGTCATTGACCGAGAAAGATTTGCCCTGAAATCTTATATGGCTTCCCACATGTTCGGCTTTGCGTTTCTGCAGATGTAGGAGTTGTGTACAATCTCTGAGAAGATTATAATGGAACGATGGTATTGTCAGACCCTTTTCATTGATATACATGTCATAGAAACGGATGTCACTTTTTCTAATTTTGGTCAGATCTGCTTCTGACAACCTGAGGAGACCTCGTTTATTTGAACGTATGAGAACTGGCCTGACTTTCTCTATGCTTGGGAGCCCTATACGATAAACATCATCGAAATTATCAGCTGAGACATCTTGCTTTACAACCTTGAGCATTTTAACGATATCAGACTGGATATTCTCTTTCTCTAATTCTGGGATATTTTCTAGAACTAGCAAAGATATCTCTCCGGTGAGAGGCCTGTGAGGCTGCTTCGGTATTGACGGCATCGGTGGACGTTGCCTCGGTGGGGCTCTATGTGAGTGAGGCCTTACACCTCCTAGTGAAGGGAAGTGAGTCAAGTTTGTCGCAAGTTGTACATTGGGGCGTATAGGACTAGGAACATTTGGATTGTATTTTTGATTACATATCTGTGGAGCTGGGACGTGTTTATGTAAATCATTTACCATGGCTTCAAGGCATTTCACTCTCGTTTCAAAATCAGCGATGTCAACATGGCCAGTATTGTTTACCAAAGGTGTGACAGTGTCCGTGTTATGTCTGTCAATCTGTGCTGAAAGTTCCTGTTTAATTTTTAAACCCAGAACATCATCACTGCATCTCCCAATTAGATCATCGATTTGCCTTTGGAGATTTACTGCATTTGAATCAACTTTAGTTTCCAAGGCTACTATTTGCGGGCCTAAACCTGACAGATGTGATTCCATCATCTCCCCAAATCTCGTAGTTGCTTTCGCAACGGCACTGTCAATGGCGGATCTAATAACAGGCACAATGTGTTTCACCAAAGCCACTGGATCAACAATATTTGAGGTAGAACCATTTTCGTCAGTACTACGAGACCCAGACAGTGTTTTATGCGTGTCCATTTCAGATGTTACTATCGGATCTGAAGATACAGTTGAACTCTGTTCTGTGTCATTGAGAGTGATATACAATGAGCTGACATTACGTATGAAAGGACTTACGTCTACTGGATTATTTACCATTGGATCAGCCACCATTTGAACGACTGGGATAGTATCATTAATTCCGGGTGAGTTCAAGTCATCAATTGACGTTTTTGCGTTGTGATTATACCTGTGGTTACTAAAAGTGACTGTATTCGATTCGTTACTATGGTCTGTTCCAACAGGAGTTATGGGTGAGTTTATTTTGCCTGAAATTGGGTCGAATTTAACATTCATTCCTGGTACTGGGGTGGAAGTTAAAGCTAAGTTGGTACTGTAGTCCAGAGAGGCTTGTAATGTTTCTTTAATTTCCATTTTTTCCAAAGAGGTTTGTAATGTTTCTCCAGTTCCTGAGGTTTCGAAAAAGTTTACTAAAGAGATCACTGAAGAGCCCATCGTTACTGAGTGATAATAGGGGTGAATGTCTGTATCAAAATGGCGGTAGTTTTGTGTTTGAGCGGCGTGGTAACAAAATATCTTGTCTTCCAATGGTGTGTATATTAATCCGATATTAATAGTAGCCTAGGTAGTCCTTGTATTATTATTTAAATAGTCCAGCTAAAATCATGATTCTGACATAAGTTAGAGTGTCATTAAAAGGGGTAACTGCTCCCGTGCTGTCATGTACGTCTGACTACTTCTCTTAACAAAGAGAAAATTCCAAGCTTGACTGCAAGGATCTCCTTAGTGTTAATATGATAGTCCTCCTCGTCATCATCCCAAAGGCCATTAGCCACTTCACCATCTGTTATCGCACCCCAGCCAGTATCACAGGCATCTGTGAAGATAGTTAAGGAAGGAGAAAGGGTACGAATACGACGTACCCGCCAGGGCAAATTTTCTTCCCACCAACAAAGGTCGTCCAAGGCCCTTGGTGAAAGAACCATTGTAGCAGAGAAATTTCCATGAGATCTCCGGAGGGCTGCAATCTTATCTCTTTCCACAAATCTGTAGAAGGAAAGACCATAGTCAATGCCCTTGCATAATGATATGAGAGTGCCCACTAAGGAAGCTACTTCCCGAATCGAGTGTCTTCGACCAGGAGACTCCAGAAAAAAGGCCACTAAATCCAAAGCTGCAGTCCTTTTTTCCTCAGGAGGATACACCTCCATTCTCGCAGAGTCCAAAATGAATCCAAGAAACTTCATTTGCTTAGAAGGAATGAGCGAAGATTTCTCTGGATGGACGTAGAATCCTGTCTGATGTAGCATAGATAACACAATGTTCAATGAGGCCAAACAAGCTTCAGATGTAAGGCCCCAAATGAAACTATCGTCTATATACGAGAAGGCGTGACCACCCCTGTTGCGAACTTCAGAGAATATAGGGTGCATGATCTTGGTAAACACCAACGGAGCCGAAGTCAGTCCAAAGGGAACACAAGTGAACTGATAAAATGTATCTTCCCAAGGAAACACAACGAAACTACGGTAATCCGGGTGCAAAGGTAAGGAGAAATAGGCCTCCTGTAAGTCTAAAGAGCACATAAATGAATGTGGACGAATCATCTCTATAGCTGTCTGCAAGCTATACATCTTGAAATGAACTTTCTTGTGAAATTTGTTCAATTCAGTTAAATCAATTATCAAACGCCACTTATTGTTAGGCTTAGGCACCACAAAAACATTTGATTGAAAAGAGATTTGATCCTGAGTAATCTCAGGGCTTGTGTTAGAAGCCGGGACCCGAGGAAAAATCCTCGCCTACTTTCCTCAGCTGCCCGGCTACTCTGTGACCATTTAAAAAAAATAAAATGAGTCTATATCGGTCTGGACCTCTCTGAACTTACATGTGTCCGTTCATGAATACCATATACAGTCTACTAATGAGATATCATTACATAAACCGTCCTTTATTCTTGCCTTTAAATTCATTTCTGAAAACACTTGTAAGGTGAATCAGTATGGGTAATTTAAATGAATGAAAATGATAATGATGGGATAACCACTATCTAAAGTGTGACCCATTACTGACATTGAGCATTATCTTAAGATCAAAGTAGACCCATAAGAAGTATATATACAAGTGTAGTGTAGCAAATAGGGACTAACCTCTAACTTATGAGAGTGATCCACACATTTGCAAGTATCACAACAGTATTTTTTAGAGGTTTTAATGCACCCAGACAGTTAGGGTAGGGTAGAAGTGCAGCCGGTCTTTTGATTTTGCAACAAAAATATTTTCTTTATATAGTGCCTTAAGCACCCCAAAAATGAAAACATTCCTGCAAAGACATCTTGAGAAAAACACTTTGAAAAATATCAATTTTGTGACTTGTGACTCATTTTCCTGAAACACTATTTTTTTCCCCATTTCTATTTTATTTATTTTTTAATAAATTTTATTGAGTCCATTTTCATACAATGATAATCTCATGGCAAACTCAAGTACAAAGATTTAGCGTTTCAGATTCAATATATAATACGAATTTTAAGTCAGTTGAACATCGATACAGCAGGTATCAAGTTAATTGTATTTCTGGTGGTATAATGGGTTCCATGAGATTACTCTTGTATGTAACAAAGGAACTGGGCTCAATACAATTTCTTTAAAAAAAAAATAACATGGTTACATCAAATATAAAGAACAAACGCTTAGATTTTTTCCTCAGCAACATTAAACATTTGCTTCTCAAACGATAAAAACAACGGCAACTTCTTTGAAGTATACATACATTCTTGTTCATAGATTGGACATTCATGACTGAAGACAAAAGTGATAGAGGTGTGGCTACTTATTTATAACCATCATTATTGTATTTTAAATGATTTTTTATTTTCTTCCATGGCGCATTTTTGTATTATAGCAGGAAGTTTATTCCATAAAACTGGACCATTAAAGAGTGGCGATTTGTTTAACTTTTCTAATTTAGGCTTCATCACTATGACCAGAAACAGTCCATAAAGGAAATTATGTATATTTTTCTGACCAACCTTACAGCATTAATCAGCTCAAAAGTAATTAAAATTGGCTTCAGACTTCACCAATTTGCTTCTAATTTTTCTAAATTTTCTGGGGGAGGCCCAGAGGCCTGGGGGAGGCCCAGACCCCCACCAGCAAGGGGGACACCCCCTCTTGCACTCTCCAACTTATTAAATTCGCCATTCTGACAGCAATTGTACATTTCTGGGCGACCTTACCTATTGGGAGGTATTGTACCCAGTGGAAATAAGATCTTTTAAAAAAAAGGCTTTTTTTTCGTAGCATGCATACATCTACTAATGAAGTGGAAAATGTATAAAATGTTAACTCTGAAATCTTTATGGAAATTATGATGATAATTCACCAGAAGTCATCATTCTTCATGTTAAATTCAAAAATTTTCTGGGGGTGGCCCCCCATACCCCCCCAGCAGGAGGGGCCTCCCCTCCCCAGCGCTGCACAAAGCGCAGCGCTGTGAGGCCCAGAGGGCCTCAAAACAGAAATGGCCCCCCTACTACCTTGCAATTCCCCCCTACTCCAAACCTTAACAAAAACCCTGAATCTCCTCAACCACACCTTTAGAAATGAGCTTTTGCACTTCACACTGAACAGCCTCCCGGCGAATCGGTCCAAACAGATACTGAGAAGGCCGAAAAACTTGTATAGGTGGAGCAATGAAATCTAACTGAACACCAGCAACTAAAGATAACACAGTGGGATCAGAAGTAAATTCACGCCAGCTGGGTAGGTGATTCCTTATATTCCCTGGGATGAAATTCAAAGGCACAACACCTAAAGGTGTAAGAGTGTAAACAGGAGAACCAGCAGGTAAATTCTTTATGAAGTGAACTACCTCCTCTACCGCCTGTAATCCTGGCGACGATCGTCTCTCCGATCGTGATAATCTCGATAGCGGTAAGAGTCCCTCTGATAATAATCCGAATTCCTCCTGTTGTACTGATAATCCGAGGGGGACCCCCGTCCTCGTTGAGCACCCCTCTGACCCCCCCTGCCCCTGGAGGGAGGGTTCGAGGAGTTTTTTGCCTTAGCAGAAGCATTTTCCTGACCCTTAGCCTTCTGTTGACCTCCCTTCTGAGTACTAGAAGCTGCCTGAATATCCACCACTACCGATAGCTTCTTACTCGCATCTAGAGACTTGATATTTTGTTCGAGATCTTCTCCGAACAAGTGAGCAGGAGTAGAAGGAAATCTCTTCGAATTGCTGGCCATTTCCTTGTATTGATCTTTGAATACAGGGACCAAATCATTGCGACGCCTCTTGGTGAAAATATGCAAGTTAAAGAAGGCCAACATGCCTATACCATCAGCAGTAGTACTCACAGAAGCTTTGATGAGGGCCGAGATGATAGCAAGGGCATCGTTGATTTTTGAAGAAATGTCACCAACTTTAGCTTTATCCATTGGTTTACCAGACTCCGGAGTAGTCAACAAAGAATGCAAACATTTTTGCATCTTCTCTACCTTGAGAACCATGGAACGAACCGCCATTAAATCATCTCCCGTGGAAGCCACCGCGCTAATTGCCGCCAGAAAAGTCTTCTGCAAATTCTGAGCAGTATTATCATTGCGCTGCTTAATCGGAGGAATATTACTCCACACCTCTGAGGGAATGGACGGAACTTTGAGCTCATCAATATTACTAGGTCTTTTATATTTCCCTCTAGTCTCATCAAGAACCTTTCCTACTGGAGGTTTCGTAAGAATGCCCTTCAAGAAATCAGAAAACTCCTTGTTTTTGATCTCTGTTCCAACTGAATCATCAATACATAACTGCTTTAGCAAAGTATCAAACAGACCTGACCTAGGTTCCTCCTCTTCCGGACATTCACCCTCTTCTAAAAACATAGAGTCATTATCATCCATCGATGGAAGGTGAAAGAGGCCCGAACGATGAGTAACAGGGGAGGATGCCCTACTGCTCATGGGATGCAGCGTAGGCGAACTCCGACGAGGCGACCCACGGCGAGGAGAGCGTGAGCGATAATAAGGAGATCTGGAGCGAGACCTTCTCATAGGGCTCCTAGATCTGCGAGAGTCAGGACCAAAAGAATCACAATCTCCATCCTTCTCTCGACGCACCATATCTCCTAAGTAACTTCTAGTATAATTCTTAGATGGAACATCCCTGTGAAATAGGTCAAAGCTCGAGGGCGCCCACGTGTCATCAAGTGGGTCATGGCCGAGGCCTAGCGGAGCACGTGCGACCGAAGTAGGTCGCGCTTCCCAAGAATCCATTCTAGCCGCTACATCACTAGAAAGAGACGTGGCTTTAGCAACAGCTTCATTAGTTGACTTAACAGAGCTGTGTATAGACTTTAATTGGTTCATAATGTCCTGAAGAGGATAATCCTTAAGAGCCGGGGCCTCGCTCTCCGGGAGGTTCAGCCCTTTCTTCACAGGCTCTGGCGCTTTCCTCATAGGCTCTGGTGTATCACCCATGGTGAATAGCCGGAGAAAACAATAAAGTCAGTTCAGAGAGTCAATTAAGACACAAATCCGAAATGCTTAGGGAATAACAGCCAAAGTAGTAGGTCGAGTAGATCTGGGCGAGAAGCGCTCTAGAAGAAAAATGGCGGCTGCACGTGGCCAGCAGGAAGATCGACGCCCAAACTGGGAAACGACAGATCAACCCTAGAACCCAAAAGGAGGAAAATTTCCACTCCCAGAAGGATCTTTAGGCACTTATAGTCCAAAATACCGACGAATTGAAGGCGAATAACTTCGACGAACACAGAAAATATCCAAAATGCGTGAGGAAAATCCCGGCGTAGACATACACGGTCTGCGCAATCCGGTGAACTGACAACTGCGCGCCGCGTCTCCTGTGTCCTGGCGCCACCTAGTGGCGGCGACGGACAAGAATTGGGGTAGATGGACATACTATTCAGTCAGTCCGTTAATAATAAACCTTTTTAAAGGGTTTTATAGGTAATTTGGGAGACATATGGGAAATTAATATACAGATTTTGGTAATGAGGAGATTGAAGGAAATCCGTCAACTGACGGACAACTTGCATCCCTGTTAAATCATACTCAGGAAAAAGAGATAAGAGAAGAAGGGAGAGAGACAAAGAAAAGGCACTTTATGGTCATACCCAGGACCAGAGGAGGGAGAGAGAGGGAGAGAGAGGAAGAGAGCGGAAAGAGGAGAGAAAGAGAGAAGATAGGAGAAAGAGAGGAGAGAAAAGAGAGAGAAGAAAGGAAAAGAGAAGAGAGAGAGAGAGAGAGAGAAAGAGAGGAGAGTGTGTTCATTGTATCGCCTAACTACCCATATCAAGGTATACATAAGTTTTAAGTCCCAGTGTTGAATAATTAAACGAAATTGTGGACTAGTACATAAGTAAGTTTTGTGGAAAATGTGCTCGGTGAAGATATTAAATCTAAAATATTTACTTAAGACAGAAATCATTGCGAAGATTCTGGTGAAAGAGTGTATATTTGCTGAGGTCAGCTAGAATTACGAATTCAAACTTATTGGAAGGATTATGGTGAGGATTATTTATTTTATTATTATTTATTCTGAGATTAATCAGTTTTTTTCCCCTCATTAGACCATGAAATAAAAGCGTGGAAAATCGTAATGCGTTAAGAAAGATCTAAGTGCTGAGGAAGGTTACAGGTAAGGCGGGCTGAGATTAAAGAATAAGAAATTATTTTCTTTCCTCCATAACAAGTGGCCACGCTTTTACTTTTCAAGAATTTGTTCATAGTGAAAAGAGAATCATCCACGTGAGCGTTATAAAATGTTTAATGACACACCAATCATCAAGATTTAGATCAGAACGACCCGGTGATTTCCCTCGGTTGTTGCAATTTTCACATTACTTTTTGCAAATAAGCTGAATCGGAAAGTTATAAAATAGGAGGAACGGTCATTGCACTGATGCGTGGCAGTCCATGCTCAGAATATAATATTAATTCATTCAAGCCACAATACAGCGAGTAAGTAACCACCCTTTGTTTCACATTAATCTAACAAATTGAGGAAAGGTTTCGACAATAGGGAGTTGGGAGATCTTTGTGGGGCCAATTTCCAGGGAAATATGATACAAAGAACAAAATTGAGTTCCAGTAATGAAACAAGTCAAGACCAAGTGACCGAAAATGATATAGGCAGGCATGGCTACCGGGTCTTAGAAGACGCCAGAACATGGAAGGTCATACATAAACTAATCTTGACAACAAGAGAAATTGTCCAGGCATTGATTCTAATAACATAAGACATACGAATTTAAAATGAAAACACAACAAAAGCCAGAAATAAAATGAAAAAAAAATCCCTGAGAAAAGGAAGTAGCTACCCAAAAGGAAAACCCCAGGTATGCACTTTCACACTAAGTACATTACTAGCATTAAGAAAACACACCTTACAATCCAGACCATAACTCCACAACTACTACTAGGTATGTAAGCATGATCACCAATTTAAAGGGTATAAGTGTAGAGAACAAGCTATCAAGGGTATAATAATCAAGTCACAAAGCAACGCTTTGTTAACTTCACAAGAGTATCCACCAACAGCACTAATCACTTTCTTCAGTGAGTCAAGTCCTAAAAATCCTGAAGGTACATCGAGGGCTTATCCTTGCCACTAAACGATGAATGTAACAAGAGTCAATCGTTGAAGAACAACTAAAGCCTAAATTTCCACAATATCAATCAACGAAATTGGACGTTACGTACGCAGCGGTCGTAAAAATTCGTTCATATATGATATTCAACCATGGAGGTAATTTGGAAAATTTCAAAAGACCAAGTTGTGGTATGTGAAGGCATTTTTGATCACCCTTGGTCATAACAATACTGGACACTTTGCGACCTGATTATTAAATGTACACATGTATGTAGTATGAACGGGTGCCTTACCACAATGCCAATCAATCCCTGTAACAAATGGGTTCAAGAACATATCATTTCAAAAACTATTCATTCAAACCCCTCATCGTCATCTTGAGCACAGTTGTAGACGTAACGTTTGCCTTGTTTCAACTACACCCAACTTGTACGTTTAATTTTAGTCAAGAGAACTTTCGATAATCGAGCTCTTGAGCAAGGAATCATTGCAATGCTTGTCTTAAGAGACAATATTTAAACATTGCTGCAGTATTCAAGAAGGTTAAACTTACAAGGTTATTAAGAACCTTGTATCACGCGGTTCAATTCGGATGCTGGTGAGCAGGATTTGAATCATCCCGTACCCGGGAAATCACATCAAACATTATATAGTACATACTAAATGTTATTCTTCAACAGATGAGGGACCCAAATAAAGGGTTGCTAAATGAAATGATGTTAAGACCGTACCTCTTTGGGTCGTGCATATTCAGGCATGACCCATGCCAGATTAGGATCAGCAGCGATGGTATTCAGTGTGTCCATTCCATACCGGCGTACGAGAAGCCTCATTAGGTACAAACTTAAACAAAAGCAAAACTAACAATTAGACTAATCTATTCTGGATATCTAGTAATTTGTCTCCACTGAAAAGTTCCAAGACTTTTCAAGGCTCATTTTGGTGATTTTCCAGGGCAATATCAATGTCTTTTCAGAACCTAGATGATAGGATCTGGGGGTTGCAAATATTGTTTTTCATAGGTCCGTGATATATTAAACAAGTTTTATATTCATATTTTATATCAATCACCGTTTTTCAACTTTTACTTCATGCATTACTCCGTGGAAAGTCTGAGAGGGGCGAATCAGGGGGAAAGTGTACAGTAAGAAACAGTATCTTTCAAAATTTCAAGGCTATTTAATGGATTCCAACAGGACTCGGGGCCATGTAATGGTTTTCCAGGGTCTTCGACAAAAATGCCCATTTTCAAGGCCTTGAATTAATTTGTCCAAATTCAAGGCCCCGCAGAAACCCTGCTTGTTGAAAACAAATCACTTTAATGAAATAAAGAAGCGATCCATAGTGTACCTACCCCGGTAATTGCCAATCGGCATTGTCACATATTGTTCTGGTTTGAAGGAAGACGTCATTGAGAATGCTTTGGTCGATTATCCCTCGGTTCTTTTCATGCATCAATTTAGCAGTGACCGACAAGCAGAAGCGCAGCTTGGCAATGCCCTCTAGCGTAGCCACTTTGTCAGCTTCCTGTAAGTCCTGCCTACATTGTTTCAGCAGCTGTACTACCCTCAGCGCAACCTGTCTAGGGCCATACTCAGACAGTATATTGTGGTAATGGTCCTGGATAAAACATATAAGGGGTGGTACAAGGCACATGTTGGAGAACCATTAAGCATCAAGGCAATATAGACGGATATATTAGATAAGATTTCCTAAGCGATCGTATATGAGCGGTATGTCTATGTAGTATAAGGTTTTGAATGTCAGTGGATGTTTTAGTATTTATGTTATCATTTCATTAGATTTTTTCTTCTTTTGTTTATCTTAATGGTCGGTCGAACTCAGGCAACAGTGGAAGATAACCGTTAGGTGAACTTAGCTGTGGTTTTGTGATAATTGTTAATATGATCTCTTATATGTTAATGTAAAAAACCATGCCTCAATTAAGATCTTACAAAAAATATCCTCTCCCCTTCAAATACACCAAACAACTCTTTGCTCCTTACCCAGACTTGAAATTTTGAGCGACTTTTTAAAATTAGTTTATCGCATTGAGTTATCATTTAAGAAATACATCTTTACCAAGTACGTTAGACCATAGAACAATGGGTTTAAAACAGAATTGTTAAGGAAATTACCTCAAGGCACTGTGTGTATAAGATAGCCAGCTCGATGCTGTCTCCTTCATCCATAAACTGTTGTGCGTGGGCGAAATACTCCACCAGATGTTTGCGCACATCGTCAACCCTGTTTTTGTAAAGATTCTATAATGAGCATATCTCTTAACAGGTTGATTCTTCAAGGACATATATGTATAAATGGAACCTGAACGGAAACCGAAGAACTTGACTGGACCAAATTAACATTGTGCAGAAATATAGAAACAACAATATTGCCTGTTAAACCGACAAGGAAAATAAGCGAGGTTGGGCCATAAAGCTATCCTAGATTTTCGGATTCGTCACTGCCCTTGTACACAATTTCACTCGCCGGCAGAATTGTAAAAGGCCGGGAAATGTATCAATAGGTCAAACACTTAAAAATATAGATATACTCAGTCCCCTAATAGCGAGTCAGCAAAAGTGTACGGTTAAGTACTACAGGAACATCAAAGGATACCGCTTACCTGGCCATAGGGCACTGAAGCTTACCTTGATCTTAGCAGGAGCTGTAGTAACACAGAACGAATTACTGGCGTTGGATCCAGTTGCTCATTGAAGAGATTCATCCGTTTAGTTCGGACCTGTCCCCTGCCTTGAGTGGCTCGGGTTTCGCGAACTGCTCCTTCCTTTGAGCCTTTGGTTACTATGTAGTTCATGAGCATGGCAATAACCCCACCTTCAGGTGGAGTGTCACGGGCAAAGCACAGGCGGGACACAACTTCCATAAGGAATGAATTACACCTGCGCTTGAAGTCCTGCAGTTTGACTAGCTGCTTTCTGCAAATTAAGAGTTTTGCTTAGATTATAGATCTGTCTAAATTACCATGACTTTGATTAAAATATTTTGAACACATCGACTATTTTTTCATGTTTTGTCTTCGAATCTATGGTAAAAAACCGGAACCCCCGAAACAATTGCAATCCAAAAACATAAGAGAAGTCATCTTCAACCAACTCCTGAATAACTAAAGGCACCTTTCGATTATTGTTGTTGTGGTTCTTTTAAGAGGGTAAATAAAAAATAATTTCAAAAGGTAACAATAAGGGGTAAATTCGGATTTCTTCGTAGCAAACATAAAAGGCGATTAACAGAAATATCAGAGAAGGAGAAATAACGCTAACTAAATGAATACATACTTATCCCCGGGTCGCTTTGTTAATTTGGCCCTCCTGCCATATTCTCTCTTACAGTCTGGGCAGCTGTAATCGCTGGCCCCCTGTAGTTGCTGGACACAGTCTGGACAGACCTGGTGAGAGCATGGCAGTACCATGATCTCAACCAAGATCTCATTGCATAAGTGACATTGACGCATATCCCTGGAAAATGAAATGGAGATCAATATGAATATCAGTACTATGGAGCACCAATTTAAACTCTCGGATTGATCGTACAAGCCAGCAAAATGAGGATTTAATGGCGCTGAGTTTGTCACGGTGAAATACGATTGTGTGAAACTATCCCAAATCTATCGCATTTCTTGGGACAAAAGAGGGAAAAAAAAGATAAAATCCATACCCTGCATATTGCTCACATGCCGACTTGGTCGTGAATATCAAGAAGTCTTCCACCTTCTGCATTGTTTCAGCTTTCTTGAAGTCAGCGATCTCCAATTTCTGATAGTTTAATGAGTTAAGATTAATGGAGATGGTTAAATAGACCACAGTTATAACACATAACATCTATTAATAATCTTTTTAACCAACAGTTCTGTTATTAAGATATACAGATATCTCAGAAACAGACCTATGGACTAGGGATAACACATTCTAGAGCAATTCAAGTATGTTATAAATGCAAAGTAATGTTCAAATTTATTTACCTTCCACAACATGTTGCAATTCTTAGCTGCATTCTTTTCTTGGTCACTCGAAGGTGGACAAACAATATCCGCAAACAGTTTCACAGTCGACACACGATTCCAGCCGAGTCTGACAAAGTAATTTTCTTATCATTTCAGTTGGATGAATGTAACAGACTAAAAGTTTTCAAGGGCCATACAATAGCTAATTTTGTATAGCTAAATGTGTTTACTTAAATTCATAGCTGTTTCCAGAAACAGGTTGAGTTAATATCTTACCTCAGGTCGTCCAAAGCCTTGGTACATACATCACCGTAGTAGCCGACGCCAGAGCCTTCAATGCGTTGGGAGCTTGCTAGTACATCGTTAATGAGAGGTCCTAGCTCTTCTATACGCTCATGCCACTTTTTGCAGTCATCCTTGTTCCGGAAGAGCTTTGCCGTGGGTTGGAGTTTGTCTACTACGAGGCGAACAGTGAGGACATCTAGGGTCTACCATGAGACGTCGAAATAAGATAATACAGAGAATCCTTATGATGATCAATAATGTTCCGAAATGAGAAATGGGTGAAATTACTAGCATGTTTAACCAGGAGCTCAAGCAATATATATGAGAACAAAATATTGATACAGCTTCAAGACGAAATGAGTCATAAAATTCATATTTTTGTGGGGAAAATAATGACGTCGCGATTCCCGTCACAAGATAGCAAGAGCCACGGCGATACATCAAATTTATAATTGATACAACACATGGTGGAAATTAGGGTACTCTTTGGCTTTCCTTCCAGAAAGCGCATAGAAATCTTTAGCAGTGATAACAAATTTGGGAAGATGTGGGATTTCTTGTACCTTTCAGGGCGACGGAGAAGATAAACGAATAAAACTCTTCCCAAAGAAGAAAAAACCCTGAGCTTACCATCTCGGCATCGGTGGACAATGGAAGATTTAGTTCAGTCTCATAGAAATCATAGACTTCCTGGATGACGTCAGGACAGCAGAGCGCCACCTGCGAGAAGAGCTGCAAGCGACTATGCACAGCCGCCTCAGCTATATGAATGGTGGGCATGATCTCTGCGTTTGTCATTTCAGGTATTTCTTGCTCCATTTCATCAACATCTGCATCCCACTCTGCCTGTTCCGTTTGCATGTTACGCAGTCTGTTCATTGTGGATCTAATAGCGCGCTGCACCAACTGGAAAAACAAAATAGAAAATTGAATGCAGTGCGTACGTAACTAGCTTCTCAAACATCACTTTTTTTTAACACAAATTAATTTCAAAATATAAATATGAAGGGTTAACGATACTGTTCGATGGACCTGGATGCGAAATGGATGTAAAACAATTCCGAAGGGCGTACAGTGAATACTCCCATTATTACTATATGATATGTACTTTTCTATTTTAGAGCATAATATATACTGAGCAGAGTTTTCGAGCACAATATTCGATAGCCCACTCACCGCATACTCCTGTTCTTGGTGGGAGGTTTGAGGTCTGTACAACATTTTCACCACGTCGTCAATATAACAGGCCGTGAATACCTCAGTTCCAGCCTCGGCAAATGCAGCCTCAATGACGGGCCACATCTTGGTCTCCGTCAATAAGATGCCAACAGCTTCAGGAAGTGGTTGGGTAGCTGCAAGAAAAAGAGAAGTGTTATTTTCGATCAAGCATTGACAAATCCTGCAACACGAATGCAATTCAGAAACGATTAAAAAGGAGCATCACTCAAACAACATTATTCAATTAAACAGCCAAAGGGATATTTAGTTCCTTTTGAGTGAGCGTGAAATTGGTGAAACTACAAATGATAAGAAAACTGAGAAATATAGGAGATATAAACGAATTGACAGGTAATCCCTACTGGCAAAAGTTAACTGTAATTAACAAACAGGGTTTTGCATCTGACTGAATGAAAAAGAGACAACACATAAAAGATTATATTGAAATTAAAGTCCTACATCCTTGGCGTCTTTTCTGGTCCACGAGGATTTCCACCTGTTGTTTGATAAGCCAAGAGAAGGGGAGGCTTCCATCCATTTTGGTTCCTTCAGCCCCGGTCATCCTGACGGTCATCTCGACCAGCTCCATGTTCCTCTTCAGGGAGAGGAGTTCGTTGTAAGTGAGAGACGTTATGTCGGGGTTGCGGAACATGTTCAACCACATATTCATCTTCCAGTCAGGGGTGTTGCCCGATGTCACGATGTTCAGGTTACTGTTGGTGTCGATGTAGGCGATCAGGCCAGCAAGCATTGGAGTCACTTTCATCTCAAGGCACAGTGAAATAGCCCGCCTGGAGAAAAAACCCCACAGCGTCAATGGAATTATCATAATAAATTTTATGGAAATAAGAATGAAGATGGTGGAAAGTGATAATGATAATGATAATGAGTACCATGAAACCTCAAAATTAATGATGCATATATGAGTTGATATATGCTGTTTTTATACGCGAACTATTGTCACAAAATTATGTACGATTTATAGTGAGTAACATATAAGATGCTATAACAGTTATGTTGAAGAATCAAAGGATCAAAACTATAAATACATCAGGGTAAAACTAAGTATAAGTATCGTTGTATAGAAGATTGATAGTGATATAAGATTAACGGGATGTACATAAATGGGTTATATTTTGATGAGACATATCGCATATCCGAAAATAAAATTGCTTCTAAAAACATCCTAGATTTTTACGTCAGTCTCATGATACCTAACAGCTAGGGTACCTTACACCAAAACGAGTGAAGCACATTGATAACCATTTGGGTAAAGGACTCAGCGGAACCACAACTAAAGGGTTTGAGCTCATGATTGATCTCACCTGAAAGTTCCTGCTTTGTTAATGATCTCGACTGACGCAGCATCGTTGACCAGCCAGTTACGGGCTATGTCAGGGTTCATGATCGTCACCTCCTTGTCGTGCAGCAGCAAGTAGATGCGCTTTTTTATTGCTTCACTGAAATCTTTCCCTGCAAATATGGAATTTGTTTTGCAATATTAAAAAAAAACTGTGAATAATCGAGAAACATTGGGTATGTCATCGATATGTTTACCAGGGCTAGTTCCGCTCATACAGCTCTTCATACAATAATATCCCATGAATTATACTTAAATGAAAGTAAAATCTCATCCATCAATACCTTTATCATTGCCAAGTGAGAAGAGTGTGAACAGCTTATTTATCCTCGTAGTACTACTTCCAGTGTCAACTTGGTCTTTCACCATTGACACAGCGCTGTGGATGCACCGCCGAACCAGGTGGTTGAAATCTAATTGTTCGTCCGCATTTTCTTCTTCCATCTTTTTTTCTTCTTCCATCATCTTTTCTTCTTCTTCAACTTCCATTTCTTCTTGCTGCCCAACCACAACCATCGATTCCTCTGCGTCCATATCCATGAGCGCAAAGTCACTTGAATCCAGATCAGTTGTAGGCATTTGGTGCTCTTTCGGCATCTCGTTCTCCGGCATAAGGAGTTTGGGTTGCGATTCTAGAGCACTGCCAATCAGTGAGCTGATTGTGTGTCTCTTCAGAAACTCGATGCTAGGCGTTTTGTACGCGACAATCCTTAGATCATCTAAATGGACAGACTGCCATTTGCCACCCTTGAATAAAAAAAACATATATTGGTTCAGGAATATTCGTTAGGAAATTAAAGAGACCAAATACCATTAGTTCAATGCGCGTGGCTACTGATTTTCCAGGATGTTTGTTAGGAAATAAAAGAGACCAAGTATATTAGTTGAATGGCTAGATGTTCTTACCTTCAAAATATGTCCTTTTAATAGACAAGCTTTTACCACTTTGAAAATCAATACTTATAGATGATGTAAATTAAGGATAGTTTTAACACATTTAGAAGTAGATCATCGCGTAAATGGCCGCTTATGCATACAAGTTCATTCTACGTTATTGTCGCACCTCAAATCCAGTGAAGCAGCCACCGGTCACACGGGGAAGCTGGATGACCAGAATGACATGTTTCTTCATGGAGGAACCTTGCGTCTGCTCCACCTGTTTGTACTCGTCCCATATGATGTAGCGAGCGCAGGCAATCAGTTCAGCGTTCTGGTCGCCAGAATCGCACTGGATGATTAGTATTCTGTCACTGGTGGACGAGTCTTTGGTGAAATAAGATCTGAAACAAATAAGTAGTTGGTTGTGTGTAATGTAAAAGCTAGTAGTTTGCTTAGACCGATTTCTTACGGTGAGTTCTCCGAACAGCTATATGAATGCAATGAGTATAAACTAGAAATACAAAGATAAAGCCTACAGGTGGTATATACTACGTCTGGGATAGCTAGCATATGGAAAAATAGAATAAAATATCGAAAGATCTAGCTTTGGGGCCCCTGATATAATATCTTTAGCATAATACAAAATCCATGATTTCCTGAAATTGTATGCAATATAAATCTTATAATAAATGGTACCAAACGGATTAAACATATTGGACTGCCCAACACTTTCGAACCAACTCGTCTAAAATTATGATAAATGTGCATAGATGGTGAGCGGGTAATAGTGGTTTCATGCCGTGACCGACAACCGGTTGGAGGTGAAATTCTGCAGGTCATTACCTCAACAGTTTGGAAAACTGTTGTTCAGTGTTGAAGGCTTGTAGAGACTGACTGCTAACGGCACTGGGTGGTAGATTTAATGCGCGAGCAATATCAACCACACTTTTGTTGGAAAGGGTCCTTGAATGGGTAGTGACCTGAAATATAGTTAAGATAGAATTAAGCAATTTGACGACAACTTTTAAATAGGACACACACGCTATACTGGTATAAAATTATATGTTGTATTGATAGATGAACCGTTAAGTAGGTGCGTAAAAGTAGAAATGCTGTTATTGTCAAGAATGAATAATAACAAATTGTTGTTTTATACTGTTACAGAATTGTATGTTGGGGGGAAAATACCTTGTTACGAATCGCATAAAAAATAATTTTTATATGTCTAACTCTGATAAATGTTACGATTCGCCAAAACGAATCGTGCAGATTCGCAGGTTTTCTGAGACTTTATGAACCTTTCTCAGATTCGCATATTTACGATTCGCGTATTCTGACCTGCTTATGGTCCGCGCTTTCTATATAAATATGAGACAAATTGCCATTATGATCATTAATAAACTGGGCGTTACTCTAGCACCTTGTTTGTTACCATCCTTCCTCGATAAGCCAACTCTAGTCGATTTAGAGCAGTTGAGAATATTAGAGTAACTCAGATCCACGAGACCTCCATCTTGGCGAATCAGATCCACGAGACATCACCTCAGAAGCGAATCAGATCCACCAGAACTCCATCTTCAGTCATTGCACGAATTCTAGCCTAGCATACTTCCCTCTCCAACATGAGTTTCCATGCTTCACCTTTGCTTGATAATTCGGAGAATCTACTAACCTCACTATGTTCGGTGAAGTAGATTCGTGATTAGTGGAGGAGACAGCCGCAGGTGGTGGTGTAACTGAGATGGGACAGCTCGTTTCGCGGCAGACTTTTAACCGGGTTGAAGCTAGCCACATGGGGAATTGCCAATGAAGATCCAGAGACGGAGTTGACAGATATGTGATGTGGAGATAATGAGACAGCCGCCCTAACAAAGGGATGGGTCGGGCGGGCAGTTACACCACCACCTGCGGCTGTCTCCTCCACTAATCATGAATCTACTTCACCGAACATAGTGAGGTTAGTAGATTCTCCGAATTAGTGTGCGTCGCCATCCGCTAGGTGGCGGCACACCTGAGACTTTAACAAGCAATTCCCCGGACACTAACTCAGTGCATTAAGGGCTAGAGGCTCACAGGTAAGTTGATCTGGGAGTGAAGAAGACGTAGGAAGCGAAGTGAAGATCAATAATATAGTCATAATAGGACTAAAAGTTCTATGGTGCACAAAACTATCCTAAGGAAGTGCAGGATAAATATAGTTCACACTTGGGGAGGATCATAACCCTACGAGATCCTCCAACATATATACACGACTAGAGGAGTGTCACTAATCCTTCTTATGGCGTCTACTCTTAGAATGATCTGAAAGTAGGGTGGTAGAAGTAGAAGTTGTGACATTGATGGGTTTCTGGTAGAAACGTCTGAAGGTGTTTTCATCCCTCCAGATGGCTCTGTCCATGATGGTCTTAATATCCACATGGAGTGAAGCTAGTTTTGAAGTAGTGGCCGATCTAACACTATGGGCTTTGAAGGTATCCGTATTTAGGCCACTGGCGGCCATGGTGCATCTAATGTATTTTGCAATAGTTGCATTCTGGATTGGTTTGTGTGGGGCACAATAGGAGATGAACAGGGGGCCCACAATGTCCCCTGCATCGTCGAGGGGTCGAAAATCTTTGGTGCGGAACAAATAATGCCTTAGGACGGTTAGGATGCAAATTCCCTTGTTGTCTGGGAATGCTTCCAGAGATAACATCCCTAGGCTTCTGCCTACTGAGCTGGTCTTGATGACTTCAGAAAGGAGAATGGATGCTTTATCCTTGCAGGAGAAAATAATATCCTCACATTTGATGGTGCGTAAGGTTTGCACTCTCTGACTGGTCACAAGCATAAGAAGGGTAGCTGTCTTCTGAGTAAGTTGTGCCAGATTTAGTTCATGGAGAGGTTGGAGAGATTCCAGATAGTCCAAGACAATGTTTGGATCCCAAGTTTGGGAGTAACGAGTTTTTGGAGGGCGAGAAGTGAAGATTCCCTTCATGATTCTGCACACTGTGGGGTGTGCGCCAAAAGAATGACCTTCAATGTGACTCATGAGGTTTGAGAGAGAAGATCGGGCAGTATTGATGGCAGTGTATGATTGACCATCGTCATACAGATCGCAGAGGAATTCTATGCCATGGTTGAGGTCGGTGGTGAAATGTTGGAGATCGTGCTCGTAGCAGTATCTCTTCCATTTTCTGAAGTAAATCTTGTATGATTTTCTGGTGTTCTTGGCCCAACCTTGACGGAAGAGCGCTCGTGCGCGGCTGGAAAGGCTTTCCAGACCTGGTTTTCTGTCTAGAAGAGTGCGCAAATTAGACCCGTCCTTTCTATTTTTGGATCTTGTTTTTTCCCCTTGTTTGGGATGAGATTTCCTGCTTGTTTCTTTATGATGATTGTCTGCCTGCTTGTCTGTAGGAGTTGGGAGAACCAAGGTTGACTGCTCCATTTGGGGGCTATCAGAATAGCCCGTGCCTGCTCGCTGTTTATCTTCTGCAGGCACTTTCCTACAAGCCTAAAAGGGGGAAAGATGTAAGGGCGATTAAAGGCAGACCAAGACAAGGTGAAGGCATTAACAAAAGTTGAGAGAGGGTCAGGGAACCAAGATGCAAAGGTAGGTAGTTGAAAGTTGTGGCGGGAGGCAAAGAGATCCACGTCAGGTGTACCAAACTCTGAAGAGATGTGCAAGAAAATTTCTCTATTTAGTTGCCATTCAGTATCCTCAGATAAATGTTGACTTGCCAGGTCGGCCTCGACATTATCTACGCCAGCTATGTGAGAAGCAGACAACCAATTGTCTTGTTGTTCAGCCCAAGACCAAATTTCTCTAGCTATGGCGTCGCAGTTGTCAGATTTGGTGCCCCCAAACTTATTTATATAAGACACTGTAGTGGTGTTATCACTTCTAACAAGGATATGAGTGCCAGAGATGTCTCTGAGCAGGGAGAAGATGCCATATTTGACTGCTAAGGTCTCCTTTGCATTGATATGGTATCCTTCCTCATGATCGTCCCATTCACCCGTAGCTGTCTCGTCATCGAGAACTGCTCCCCAGCCGGTGTCACACGCATCGGTGAGTAAGGTGATGGTAGGAGCAAAGGTGCGAATTTTCCTGACTCTCCATGGTAGATTCCGCTTCCACCATAGGAGGTCGTTTATGGCCCCGGGCGATAGAGACATCGGTCCCTCAAGATTACCTCTGCTATGAGCCATAGCTGTAATCTTGTCCCTTTCTATTTGCTTATAGTGGGCTAATCCATAGTCCATGCCTCGGCAGAGGTCCACAAGGGTACCCACGATGGAGGCGATGAACCGGATGGTGAAGATCTGATGATCGTTGCTGTCAATCAAGTTATTTACTCTCTGTAAAGCTGCTTGACATTTCTCCTGAGTTGGGTACACCTCCATGGTCTCAGAATTGAGAATGAAACCGAGGAATTTCATGGTTTTTGAAGGAATTAGAGAAGATTTTTCTGGGTGAATATAGAAGCCCAGACTTCTGAACACTTGTAGGGCTGTAAGCACTGAATGAGCACAAGCATCCTTGGTTTGACCCCATAGGAAGGAGTCGTCGATATATGAGAATCCGTGACCCCCTCTCTCACAAATGGTAAAGAACACAGGTTTCATGATTTTGGTGAAAATCATAGGAGCTGAAGTTAGGCCGAAAGGAACACAATTAAATTGGAAGAATTTTCCCTCCCAGGGGAAAGTAATGAAAGACCTAAAGGCTTCATGTAGAGGTAAGGAGAAATAAGCCTCCTGTAGATCTAGAGAACACATATATGAGTGTGGGCGGATCATTTCAATAGCAGTCTGAAGGTTGTCCATTTTGAAATGCACTTTGTCTAAGTATAAGTTTAGTAAAGTGAGATCAATGATTAAGCGCCATTTTCCATTTGGTTTAGGTACCACAAAAACATTGGAGAGGTAAGAAATGTCATTATATGCGATTTCTGAGACAATACCCTTAGTGATTAGTTTATCAACTTCAGACTCAACGGCAGCCTTCCTGGTGGGGCCGAAGACGTACTGATATGGTCTGAAAAATTGCACAGGTTCTTCATTAAAGTCCAGAGTGACTCCATTGATGTAAGAGAGCACTGATTCATCTGAGGTAGCCTTTTTCCAAGCTTGAGAAAAATTGCGTAGGTTACCTGGTCTGAAGAACATTGGAATAGGACCATAAGTAGCTAGAGTCATGGGTATGTCATGAGAGAAATGCAAATGAACGGAATTTTGTACCTCTAATAGCGCCGAGAGCGATTTCCTCGGTCATCTCTCGTGTCCCGCTTCTCGTAGTCGTTGTAGTCCTTCTTGCGGTTGTTGTTGTTGTTGGTTGTTGTAGCGGGATTCCTGTTGCTGTTGACCCTGATTTTGCCCCTTCTTCCCTGAAGGGGCTCAGTAGTTTTTTGACTTGCCGTTGTACTGGCCTCCCTTTTTACCCTGGCCTTGATTCTGTTTTCCTTTGTTTTGGTTCGAATCTTTTGATGATGATGCCTGGGTGTCGATGATGTTCGAAATCTTTTTGCTGGCCTCCAGCGATTTCATGTTTGCCTCCAAATCCTCTCCCAGGAGGTTTGAGGCTGTTGTAGGGAACCTAGAGAGGTTATTGGCCATATCCTTGTACTGCTCCTTGAGATTAGGAGCCACAAATTCAAGACGTTTCTTGTTGATAACTTGATGGTTATAGAATACAGAAAGGGCAATAGAGTCTCTTGTATGTTTTAAGGCTTGCTCCACAAGGGCGATCGTTTCAGGTTCAGTGACCTGAGACCTGATCTTGAGGAGAGAATCACCTACTTTTGTTGTAGCTGAAGTGGCCGAAAGGAATAGGCGTTGGAACTTTTGAGCGAAGGTGTCCTTGCGTTGGCTATTATGGGACATAGCCTTCCAGATAGTTTCCGGGATGAAAGGGATCTGTAACTCCTCCACATTGGAGGGGCGTTTCTGGCGATCTCTGATGTCATCCAGTAATTTCCCTTTTGGTACATTATTGAAGATGTAAGTGATGAACTTGGTAAGTTCCTCGTGAATCAGTGGAGGTCCCACCTCCTTCTTAGCTTTGATTTCATCGAGCAGGGACTCGAAAATCTTAGCCGACGGATGTTTTGGTGGCGCCATCTTGGTTTGGTCCGTGTCGTCACTTCCGGAAGCGCCGGAAGGTGTTTCCCCGGACTGAGCAGAGCCGGGGGAATCCCCAGGGGAGTCCCTCGATGGGGAATCCCCGCGCAAACCGAAGATGCCTCGTTCCACAAAGCGCTCCAAGGAGGAGGCTCTGGAGCTGATGGGGTGGTCGCTTACCGAATCTTGCGGGAAGGGTGAACAATGGCGACTGTCCGGAGAGGCACTTCTTAGAGTTGATCTCGACCGAGACCGTTGACGAGACCTTGAGCGTCTCCTGCGGCTCGATTTTTCTGGGGAACGTCTCTTTCTGTCCCTAGAAGGACGATGAGAAGAGTGATGGTGATAATAATCCTGATAATCCGTGGATTGAGGATAATAATGGTAATCCTGGTACTGGCGGGAGTCGTAACCCGATGAGGACGCGTGGCCGGAGGTGGACTGACCGTGCCCCTGGCCGTAGTAGTAGTTGTACTGTTCCATCTGTGAGAGCCTGTTTCCCATGGAACTGATACTAGAATTCACATTCTCGGAGAAAGTTTCGAAAGACTTTAAGAAACTTTGGAAATCGTTGGCTGTAGAAGGGGCAGGTGGAGTTAGGTCAGTGTTCTGACCAACTCGGCCCGGTGGCTGACCATCTCCACTACCCGAGGTCTTCGACTCGGTACTCATTCTGCGTGAACTACACGAGAAATAACCCAAAAAACCAACACAACAAGCCTCAACGGGACGGTTGATGGGTGAGTAATGATATTCCGAGCGAATGACGAAGAAATAAGCGTAAAATCCGGAGTCGAGGAGAGATTTTGAAGAAATTCTGTGAGACGAACCCGGTGTACGTCTTGCCTGGTCAAGCGTAGTCCGTAAAAGTGCCGCGAAACGAGCTGTCCCATCTCAGGTGTGCCGCCACCTAGCGGATGGCGACGCACACTAACCTATGGGACGAGGATGAGCCTCTCCCATACATTCCCCATGATCCCTATTACATCAGACAGAATCGCTCCCTTAACAATACTTATAGGGACAACTCATCCATCTTAAATATATTGTATGTTTATGTTTATGTTTATAAGCTGAACGTCAAATACAATTACTTTATAAGTAAACATAATACCATGTGCAAAAAGACCTGTGTATCTCACAGAAGGTCACGAATCATGTATTAAGAATACTTTCTTTATCCCTATTTCCCGAATAATGAAACTGTAGAAATAAAAATGATACATACATACATACATAAAACTAGATAAGCAGTACCTGAATGAATGCATCTGTGTTGAGTTTGTCCTGGGAGAGATTGGCCTGAAGTAAGCCTATGAGGCTCTCGTGTTGCTGCTTCTTGAAGTAGGTGTCAGTTATTTCCTTCTCCTTGGTGACAAGTCTGGTCTTCTCTATACGAATAACCGATTCAGGTGTAGCACACCACAGCAATTGTTCTTTGGCCTTCTCTAGAATCTACAACACAACATATTTTGGTACTTAGCAGCTGATGGAGAGTCGATACTGAATCGTCAGTGATGCTAGCCTACCAGTATGCTTGGACCGCCTCTTCTAATATCAGTGAAGGAGGATAGTATTTCCAACTTATATAGCGATATACCTCGCTCCACGATTTTTAATATTTTAACGTTAAGATAAGTATGGGAAACCTTAAACAGCATCATCCGAAGACAAATTTATTCATGTTCCCCATTTCACAGAAGAGTATATAAACCCTCCAGACAATCATGTTCGGGTTATACAAAGAGTGCGATTTCGTAGTCAGTAAACTATCGGGTAATACAAAATATCTAACTCACCAACTCGGCCCAGTCGTCCCCACCATCATTTTGGTCGATACTGCGACACACTTGAAGTACGATGGAAGCACATGTGTCTTGATGGTATCCAATAAAGGAGTCTCCAATTGATGGTTTCACCCTGTGATAAGATAGAAAGTTGGAGGCTCAAAACTAGAACTAATCGTGACGAACAAAAAAAGAGAGACGTAACGAATACTTGAGATACTCGTCTTGTGAAATAGATTAAGAACATAGCAAATCAGAAAAAGTAATTCTGCAGAATACATGAGTATTTACCCAGCTTGGGGCATTCTGAGTTGACTGAAACCTTTGGCCCAAGTTTCTAGGTCGTCAACAATCTTCTTTTGTTTCTCTGTGAGCACTGTTGACATAGCGAGGAAATGTTTCTCCAGGCGGTTGATAAGCGGTATGGGGAATTTCTGGTACACCACTTCCTTTTCGGCAACGACTATGAGTCTGTAAGTGTAGTAATATGAAGACGTTAAAAAAATAACAACGTGCGCTCCTTAACTGCTAATACCTGGTCATTCAAGTTCAGTATAAGTTCGTAATAAAGGAAGAGTTAAACTTAAAGAGACACCCAGTATACAATATAGCTAAACAATTTCTACATTAATTCAAAAATAAAGAATCGTCGCAGAGATCAACAATGAAATACAGTATGTTTAATAGAGCCATCAATTTGGTAAGAATACAATCGTGTATTTATTTAAAGATCTAAACATCTGATGTGATTTAATCAAACTTACTTGAAATTTTCATGGACACGAGATTTCACTCGGTGCCCACCGAGTCCGAGATCGACATGTCGCTGACCGCCGAAATATGTGTAGTACTATATAGGGAAGAGAATAAAATTGATGAAATAAATTTGAACTGTGTCCAGGGCCATAATGTTGAAGGTGCGAATCGATAAGTGGTTGAAGTGTTGGGAAGATTTAGGTCCTTATAAAACAATCAGTCATATCAAGGGCGGGAAGGTAAGGTGAAAGAGTTCAGAAGACCACTGTAGAGTTCAAACTCAGCCCTCCATCAAGCATCGAAGCCAACGCCACCCGACCTCCCGAAAATTCTTGTTAGTCCATTAATGTTACTAATCTAAATGGAAATGAACCCCGATCTTGACTAAAATAGAGGGTAGAGATTTAGTGTGTCCAGCAAGTGTAGTTCACAATAGGCAGGGAGAATATTCATGTTATGAATTAATTATTAAATCACATTAAAGTGAGATACGTACCTGATTGAGAGCGTCGTAAAGACTCTCATACAGATTCTCTAAGTTGAGAAGGACCACCGTCTGTCCAGTTTCCATACAAACTTTGATCCTGTTAATGTTCCGACAAACCTAAATAGACAGACGCACAATTGAGTTGACGCACGGGAACATTTCATTCCTTGTGTGCATTCTGGGGGTGACTTTTGAGAGAATTTGATTTACACATTTACATCAAATTTGTCAGAAATCAGAGAAAATTAACCACAAATCATAATCTTTGTCACACAGATATTTATGTCGTGGTTAGATGTTCAAATCCTATTAGTTTGCACTCTGCATTTGTCAGCTATGCAAAACACACCAAGTTGGAAGTTCAAGACTACGAACTTTATATTCTACGCATCTGTTCTTTTCCCTATGGCGAACTACAGACACGACTTGAGTAGACTCATTTTACACAAATTGGCTACTCAAAAAAAAACTACAATGTACAAAACTACTTTACCACTGTGTATTCCTGGTCTTTGGGGAAACTGCTGCCGAAGATGATGATAGCATCTCTCATGTCTTCCAAGTTCGTCATTAGGATGGATAAGGCAGCGTAGTTCTCAGTGAGGAGGAGTAGGTATCGGCTCTCACTTGAAAGTATAACAAACTCAGTTTTATACAAACATTCGTCACCAAAACTAGAGTGCACTGAAGATAATGTATAGCGATGGTGGTTAGCCCATCAAAATCAGTTTGTGTATATTATATTAAAGAACCTCACCAATTCAAACCATCCCCGCATAAACTCGCTCGCAGAAGTCCACTTGGTGAGTTATCCGGGTCGCCTTCAACGCTCTGAAAAAAGTCAAGCACAAATAAACACATTATCTAAGAGGTGTCTTGTTTTAGTTAAATGTGGAATAAATTCAAATACGTTCTGGAAATCACGAGGGTCACCAGAAGTATACACATTAACCTATGCTAGGTAGGTTCACAGTGAGGGTATTAATGAAATGACCGCCGTTGTGACGTTGGACACTTACTGGCATGTTCCTCTCCAACGTTCGGAGATATTGGCCAAATACTTGGACTGGAGTCAGTCGGTCTAAACCCCCGAAATTCCGCAGAATAGCGTGTTCCAGCTGGCGCCAAGTTGGCATATTTTTGTTCTTCTCTGAGAAACCGTGGACCATCTTTACCAAACTGAAACATTATGTCATAAACATTAAAATCCAGGGAGGAAACAAAATAATTGGACAATACTATCAGCACTATAGAGTTATAAGCATTGAGCGTTAGGTGCTACATACCTGTAGAAGTCACGTAGTCCAAAGAATTCCCTGATTTCTGTTATGGCAGAGTTGTACAGGTCTAAATAACCCCTGGCCAGTGGAGTCATCAGCTTTGAGATGCGGTTTTGTATGATGCTGTTTGATGAGCATATGTCCCTGCAAACAAAATGAGGTTTTTATGAGGTGCCGTCAGAGAAAATTTGTTTAGAACATTCCAAACGACCAACATCCTAGAATATAAATTTATTATAGTGTACGTGGCGAGCTGTTACACAACCTGCTACCATGCAATGAAGAGTGGAATGTCTCCATAGCGATGTTATTACATCACGATCCGCCTATTACGTCATAGGCAGATGCCAGAAACAAATGTGATGTTTCATTTGTTTACATTTTGTATTATTTATAGAAAAAATAGAATATAAATTTAGATATGAATTGGAACTCATTTTAGAAACTACTCTACCCGTGGTAATCCAGGGATACAGTTAGGAAAAGGAACAATGAACAATTTCTTACTTTGCTGTGTCCTTGAGCTCCTTTTCATCGGGAGGCCCCCTCTGCACAAGAATTCCTCTGTTCATCTTGGCAGGATCCAAGGCCCAGTTCGAGATTCCTATGAATCCCACCTTCTTGTACGCTTTACTTTCTTCGTCCTCCTGACATCCATCTTCGAGTAGAGGATGTAATGTCTGGAGAAGGAATAACATCACAATTTTGTTTTCTGTATGCCTACAGTTAAGGTCTCGGGTTGCCGAGTCAATGCATAAGGTTATCAGTTCAAAAAGCCTAACTCTACCAGTAGCACATATGATTTGGAGGATATTCAAGTGCATTCTGTTCTTTAAGGGTAGGATATTTTCTAGGTTATACATCTCAGAAAGACTTTCTCTTTTGTTAGTACAAGTGATGGGAATGCCAGCAAACTATTTATTCTCATTATACTATATAACGTGGGAAAATTTTACCTTCAGAGGCATACGCGGGGAGTCTTCAGCAAGGCCCACTTCATCAAGAACCACAACGGCGACAAATTTGTCGAGATCTTGTTTGTCTTTCTGCAGTTGTGCACACTGCTGGAAGGTGCTGACAATACCATCAGGTGTAGACAGTGGGCTGCATTGGTACGAGACCATGTACACCTGCAATCAATGTGTGGGAAAATTATTGATCTCAGTCACTATAACTGTAGCATTACCACATAAAAATAATACATTATTTGATCATATCCTAATCGTTACAGCTCTCTCGATCTAGTGAGGAGCAGAATGTTTTCGTTTCATGAAAATACATGCATTAGTTGTTAAGTAATTATTAAAAGTATGGTGCACAAAACGAGCAACATTTTGATTAGCATATTAGATATAAATGGTAATAAATTCATGAATTGTTTTTTTGTTCTTCTAATCCAAGTCAGATAATACACATGTAGTTGGGAAACTAGCACGATATTTAAGCTGGGGTGGGGGAAATAAAAACAAAAACAAAAACACCAACCTGTTTGAATGTTTTGAAAAGTTTGCCTTTCGACTGGGGGCCATGCATAGAGTCTATTACGATAGTTCTGGCCAATGATTTGGAGCTACCAGGCTTTCCCACCAGGAATAGGGGGATGCGGAGCTCAATACAAACGACCATCATGAAGACATTCTCTTTTAGAGCTTGGTTGCGAGCGATGTTTGGTCCGATCTCAGCTTCATTTAATATCACGTCTTGACACCTACACAAAGGATAATAGAGGATATCAAATATCAACAGTTAAAAGAGGCGCTGCAATAGACTTGTCTTTTTTTGCAAGAAATGCAATGAATTAGGCATGTGTCGTCCAACCCCGAAATTGTTTATGTGTTACCTTTTTCTAATTTCAGTAAATATCCATTACTTCCTAAATTTTGGTCATTTCAGCACATCAACTTTCTTCAAACTTGACACACTGATGAATTTATATAATGGCTGTAGTAAACGTTTAAATCCTTGCCTTAAAACAACTAAGATCAAATCGGCCCATCCTACCCCGCTTCCCATGCCACTACGTTACCTAGTTCCCCGGTACACAAACACAACTTACAAGGTTATATTCTCAAGGAAGGTATCCTCTCCGTCCTCTAGTTCATAGCCATGAGTGAAAAAGGCAGCTATGTATTCTCTGAATGCCTGCCGCTTGTCTTGTAAACACGCATGATAGCAAACACCAATAGCCAGAATGAGTGAACGACAGATGTCATCGGGTGGCTGAAATGTTCATGAACATATATTAGTGGAAATCTGCAAACTGGTGGACACTGACGGGGTGGATCATCCAGGGGACAACTTAGGTGGTTGCGTCATAAAAATGACCAAATATTTGCATTAATTCATACTCTAGGACAACAAATGGACGGTGACGACCTAAGATACCATGACTTGTAAACTTATCAAATGTTCTACTGCCTTGAACATATTACTAAACTATCATATGGTAAAGCGTAAGGATTGTCTGAGAATACATTTTTGTAGATATAAAAGCCACACATACTTCATAAACCTCATCGCCCATATCATCCTCGCTGTCGTCGTCTTCTTCATCATCAGAATCTACAACACGACCGGTATCTTCGCGCTGGCGAGCTTCCTCCTCTAACTGATTGCGCCTGTGTTCGTCCATGTTCTTGTATAGCTCCTCTTGTTGGTAGAACCATTCCATGACATCCATTGCACGTTCTACGTCTCTTAGACTGACAAAACTACACTCATCCTGGGGAGTAAAAAATGTCATGAAAATAAATTGTGAACCAATCCATACGAAGTTTGTAAGCGAGTGGTAAAGCCAAATTACACACCAGGTAAAAGCTAAAACAAAGAAGGCACGGTGCAAAATACCGACAGGGTCATCATTACTTTGGTAGTATGTGTTATAAAGTAGACTAAAGTATTTCAAGAAATGATTATTTTACCTGTTGGTTCCGCATATATTGTTGAGCAGCCACTAGAATATCGGTGATGATATCAACTTCCTTTTCAGTGACCATACCAAAAACGTCATTCGACATCTAAGTTTTGGATAAAGTCATTTATGAAATTATTGGAAGAATTATTAAAAATCGATGACTTTCAAAACCAGTAATTCGCAGACAACATCAAACCATGTTTACTAGACAAACAAAAAAGTCAACTAACCTTCTTATGCACTATTTTGTTTATGTACATTTTTTCCACTGATGAATGAAGTTGGCCGAAGTCCCAGACCAGGGGGAGCATGCTTTGGGGGAGAGGTTGGACACGATAGACAAGCCGTCTCATCGGAATGCGTCCTACAGGGAGAGAAATATCATTAATAATAAGTTCAACATGATACAATGTTAACACTGGACATTCATTCAGGTATTGCAACGGGAAGCATATCTAACTCTTTAACATGTTAATTCGGAGAATCTACTAACCTCACTATGTTCGGTGACGTAGATTCGTGATTAGTGGAGGAGACAGCCGCAGGTGGTGGTGTAACTGAGATGGGACAGCTCGTTTCGCGGCAGACTTTTAACCGGGTTGAAGCTAGCCACATGGGGAATTGCCAATGAAGATCCAGAGACGGAGTTGACGGATATGTGATGTGGAGATAATGAGACAGCCGCCCTAACAAAGGGATGGGTCGGGCGGGCAGTTACACCACCACCTGCGGCTGTCTCCTCCACTAATCACGAATCTACGTCACCGAACATAGTGAGGTTAGTAGATTCTCCGAATTAGTGTGCGTCGCCATCCGCTAGGTGGCGGCACACCTGAGACTTTAACAAGCAATTCCCCGGACACTAACTCAGTGCATTAAGGGCTAGAGGCTCACAGGTAAGTTGATCTGGGAGTGAAGAAGACGTAGGAAGCGAAGTGAAGATCAATAATATAGTCATAATAGGACTAAAAGTTCTATGGTGCACAAAACTATCCTAAGGAAGTGCAGGATAAATATAGTTCACACTTGGGGAGGATCATAACCCTACGAGATCCTCCAACATATATACACGACTAGAGGAGTGTCACTAATCCTTCTTATGGCGTCTACTCTTAGAATGATCTGAAAGTAGGGTGGTAGAAGTAGAAGTTGTGACATTGATGGGTTTCTGGTAGAAACGTCTGAAGGTGTTTTCATCCCTCCAGATGGCTCTGTCCATGATGGTCTTAATATCCACATGGAGTGAAGCTAGTTTTGAAGTAGTAGCCGATCTAACACTATGGGCTTTGAAGGTATCCGTATTTAGGCCACTGGCGGCCATGGTGCATCTAATGTATTTTGCGATAGTTGCATTCTGGATTGGTTTGTGTGGGGCACAATAGGAGATGAACAGGGGGCCCACGATGTCCCCTGCATCGTCGAGGGGTCGAAGATCTTTGGTGCGGAACAAATAATGCCTTAGGACGGTTAGGATACAAATTCCCTTGTTGTCTGGGAATGCTTCCAGAGATAACATCCCTAGGCTTCTGCCTACTGAGCTGGTCTTGATGACTTCAGAAAGGAGAATAGATGCTTTATCCTTGCAGGAGAAGATAATATCCTCACATTTGATGGTGCGTAAGGTTTGCACTCTCTGACTGGTCACAAGCATAAGAAGGGTAGCTGTCTTCTGAGTAAGTTGTGCCAGATTTAGTTCATGGAGAGGTTGGAGAGATTCCAGATAGTCCAAGACAATGTTTGGATCCCAAGTTTGGGAGTAACGAGTTTTTGGAGGGCGAGAAGTGAAGATTCCCTTCATGATTCTGCACACTGTGGGGTGTGCGCCAAAAGAATGACCTTCAATGGGACTCATGATGTTTGAGAGAGAAGATCGGGCAGTATTGATGGCAGTGTAAGATTGACCATCATCATACAGATCGCAGAGGAATTCTATGCCATGGTTGAGATCGGTGGTGAAATGTTGGAGATCGTGCTCGTAGCAGTATCTCTTCCATTTTCTGAAGTAAATCTTGTATGATTTTCTGGTGTTCTTGGCCCAACCTTGACGGAAGAGCGCTCGTGCGCGGCTGGAAAGGCTTTCCAGACCTGGTTTTCTGTCTAGAAGAGTGCGCAAATTAGACCCGTCCTTTCTATTTTTGGATCTTGTTTTTTCCCCTTGTTTGGGATGAGATTTCCTGCTTGTTTCCTTATGATGATTGTCTGCCTGCTTGTCTGTAGGAGTTGGGAGAACCAAGGTTGACTGCTCCAGTTGGGGGCTATCAGAATAGCCCGTGCCTGCTCGCTGTTTATCTTCTGCAGGCACTTTCCTACAAGCCTAAAAGGAGGAAAGATGTAAGGGCGATTAAAGGCAGCCCAAGACAAGGTGAAGGCATTAACAAAAGTTGAGAGAGGGTCAGGGAACCAAGATGCAAAGGTAGGTAGTTGAAAGTTGTGGCGGGAGGCAAAGAGATCCACGTCAGGTGTACCAAACTCTGAAGAGATGTGCAAGAAAATTTCTCTATTTAGTTGCCATTCAGTATCCTCAGACAAATGTCGACTTGCCAGGTCGGCCTCGACATTATCTACGCCAGCTATGTGAGAAGCAGACAACCAATTGTCTTGTTGTTCAGCCCAAGACCAAATTTCTCTAGCTATGGCGTCGCAGTTGTCCGATTTGGTGCCCCCAAACTTATTTATATAAGACACTGTAGTGGTGTTATCACTTCTAACGAGGATATGAGTGCCAGAGATGTCTCTGAGCAGGGAGAAGATGCCATATTTGACTGCTAAGGTCTCCTTTGCATTGATATGGTATCCTTCCTCATGATCGTCCCATTCACCCTTAGCTGTCTCGTCATCGAGAACTGCTCCCCAGCCGGTGTCACACGCATCGGTGAGGAGGGTGATGGTAGGAGCAAAGGTGCGAATTTTCCTGACTCTCCATGGTAGATTCTGCTTCCACCATAGGAGGTCGTTTATGGCCCCGGGCGATAGAGACATCGGTCCCTCAAGATTACCTCTGCTATGAGCCATAGCTGTAATCTTGTCCCTTTCTATTTGCTTATAGTGGGCTAATCCATAGTCCATGCCTCGGCAGAGGTCCACAAGGGTACCCACGATGGAGGCGATGAACCGGATGGTGAAGATCTGATGATCGTTGCTGTCAATCAAGTTATTTACTCTCTGTAAAGCTGCTTGACGTTTCTCCTGAGTTGGGTACACCTCCATGGTCTCAGAATTGAGAATGAAACCGAGGAATTTCATGGTTTTTGAAGGAATTAGAGAAGATTTTTCTGGGTGAATATAGAAGCCCAGACTTCTGAACACTTGTAGGGCTGTAAGCACTGAATGAGCACAAGCATCCTTGGTTTGACCCCATAGGAAGGAGTCGTCGATATATGAGAATCCGTGACCCCCTCTCTCACGAATGGTAGAGAACACAGGTTTCATGATTTTGGTGAAAATCATAGGAGCTGAAGTTAGGCCGAAAGGAACACAATTAAATTGGAAGAATTTTCCCTCCCAGGGGAAAGTAATGAAAGACCTAAAGGCTTCATGTAGAGGTAAGGAGAAATAAGCCTCCTGTAGATCTAGAGAACACATATATGAGTGTGGGCGGATCATTTCAATAGCAGTCTGAAGGTTGTCCATTTTGAAATGCACTTTGTCTAAGTATAAGTTTAGTAAAGTGAGATCAATGATTAAGCGCCATTTTCCATTTGGTTTAGGTACCACAAAAACATTGGAGAGGTAAGAAATGTCATTATATGCGATTTCTGAGACAATACCCTTAGTGATTAGTTTATCAACTTCAGACTCAACGGCAGCCTTCCTGGTAGGGCCGAAGACATACTGATATGGTCTGAAAAATTGCACAGGTTCTTCATTAAAGTCCAGAGTGACTCCATTGATGTAAGAGAGCACTGATTCATCTGAGGTAGCCTTTTTCCAAGCTTGAGAAAAATTGCGTAGGTTACCTGGTCTGAAGAACATTGGAATAGGACCATAAGTAGCTAGAGTCATGGGTATGTCATGAGAGAAATGCAAATGAACGGAATTTTGTACCTCTAATAGCGCCGAGAGCGACTTCCTCGGTCGTCTCTCGTGTCCCGCTTCTCGTAGTCGTTGTAGTCCTTCTTGCGGTTGTTGTTGTTGTTGTTGTTGTAGCGGGATTCCTGTTGCTGTTGACCCTGATTTTGCCCCTTCTTCCCTGAAGGGGCTGAGTAGTTTTTTGACTTGCCGTTGTATTGGCCTCCCTTTTTACCCTGGCCTTGATTCTGTTTTCCTTTGTTTTGGTTCGAATCTTTTGATGATGATGCCTGGGTGTCGATGATGTTCGAAATCTTTTTGCTGGCCTCCAGCGATTTCATGTTTGCCTCCAAATCCTCTCCCAGGAGGTTTGAGGCTGTCGTAGGGAACCTAGAGAGGTTATTGGCCATATCCTTGTACTGCTCCTTGAGATTAGGAGCCACAAATTCACGACGTTTCTTGTTGATAACTTGATGGTTATAGAATACAGAAAGGGCAATAGAGTCTCTCGTATCCTTTAAGGCTTGCTCCACAAGGGCGATCGTTTCAGGTTCAGTGACCTGAGACCTGATCTTGAGGAGAGAATCACCTACTTTTGTTGTAGCTGAAGTGGCCGAAAGGAATAGGCGTTGGAACTTTTGAGCGAAGGTGTCCTTGCGTTGGCTATTATGGGACATAGCCTTCCAGATAGTTTCCGGGATGAAAGGGATCTGTAACTCCTCCACATTGGAGGGGCGTTTCTGGCGATCTCTGATGTCATCCAGTAATTTCCCTTTTGGTACATTATTGAAGATGTAAGTGATGAACTTGGTAAGTTCCTCGTGAAGCAGTGGAGGTCCTACCTCCTTCTTAGCTTTGATTTCATCAAGCAGGGAGTCGAAAATCTTAGCCGACGGATGTTTTGGTGGCGCCATCTTGGTTTGGTCCGTGTCGTCACTTCCGGAAGCGCCGGAAGGTGTTTCCCCGGACTGAGCAGAGCCGGGGGAATCCCCAGGGGAGTCCCTCGATGGGGAATCCCCGCGCAAACTGAAGATACCTCGTTCCACAAAGCGCTCCAAGGAGGAGGCTCTGGAGCTGATGGGGTGGTCGCTTACCGAATCTTGCGGGAAGGGTGAACAATGGCGACTGTCCAGAGAGGCACTTCTTAGAGTTGATCTCGACCGAGAGCGTTGACGAGACCTTGAGCGTCTCCTGCGGCTCGATTTTTCTGGGGAACGTCTCTTTCTGTCCCTAGAAGGACGATGAGAAGAGTGATGTTGATAATAATCCTGATAATCCGTGGATTGAGGATAATAATGGTAATCCTGGTACTGGCGGGAGTCGTAACCCGATGAGGACGCGTGGCCGGAGGTGGACTGACCGTGCCCCTGGCCGTAGTAGTAGTTGTACTGTTCCATCTGTGAGAGCCTGTTTCCCATGGAACTGATACTAGAATTCACATTCTCGGAGAAAGTTTCGAAAGACTTTAAGAAACTTTGAAAATCGTTGGCTGTAGACGGGGCAGGTGGAGTTAGGTCAGTGTTCTGACCAACTCGGCCCGGTGGGTGACCATCTCCACTACCCGAGGTCTTCGACTCGGTACTCATTCTGCGTGAACTACACGAGAAATAACCCAAAAAACCAACACAACAAGCCTCAACGGGACGGTTGATGGGTGAGTAATGATATTCCGAGCGAATGACGAAGAAATAAGCGTAAAATCCGGAGTCGAGGAGAGATTTTGAAGAAATTCTGTGAGACGAACCCGGTGTACGTCTTGCCTGGTCAAGCGTAGTCCGTAAAAGTGCCGCGAAACGAGCTGTCCCATCTCAGGTGTGCCGCCACCTAGCGGATGGCGACGCACACTAATGACGCATTGAATGACCAATGGATGAATGGTAAACCATACAGGTATAAGGAGAAGAACAACCAAGTTATGACCTCACCAAGTTTGTCTCTGGTCTCTTCAGCACTGACGTGATAACCAAGTCCAGCTTTCTCGAGCATCTCTATTACTTCTTTGGAATGCCTGAAGAAAATGAAAAGTATTTATAAATTTAACACGACTAATTTGTCCACACTTACAAAGACTATGAGTTACCTTTCTACTAGGGCTGGGGAAAACATTCGAATACGCCAATGAATTATCATGGATTACTTACTTTCTATAAGGATTGCACGCTGCAATGAGCTTGAGACCTGAGCCGGTGTCTAGACGTTCGCCTTTTAGAGTGAGATCACAGAGGACTTCTTTGACAAGACCTAACGCCTCAGTAGTATTCACTTCATCCAAGAAGAGCACGGTGTACATATTTGGGAAGAGGTTGCGGTTGTGTTTGGCGAGCTGCTGTGCCTCCTTCACTTTCCTGGAAATGTCTTCTTCAGTGGTACCCCCATGTACCTGCACATATTAGACAATTTATTAAAGAAAGAAACGTATTATCTTTTACTATCACCAAGGAATGGCAGTGTATGCAGGTACTATAAAGCCCATGCAGAATGATGATATTTATATTCATTAAGATTATATCATGTTTTCACGAATGGCATTTTAACTACAGAACGGTCGATTTTGTTATCAGCCATATGGACTCACCTTCATCAGGATCATATTTTTTATGTCTAAGTCTGGTGGATTTTGAAGTTTGCACATGAACTTGACCAACTGAGTTTTTCCACAGCCTGTTTCACCCATTATCACAACTGGGATACCACACCTACATAAATTATTCAGAAAATATTTGATAGAACATATCACGATTTCTACAAGTAAAAGGGAAACTACTAATATATTAAAAATGTACCTACATTTTAAGCTCTATAGCATAATTTCAGTTGTTGTAATCGATAGGAATCTGGAGGGACTGAGGTAGTTCCAGTGCTAAGATTTTATTTTGAATTGAATCATTAAAAAAAATAGCTGGGGTATAACTGCATAAACAAAAAATAACCTCTGGGAAAATTACCTGAATCTCATTTGAATGGCCAGGATTTTCTTCACATTGTCCGTGGTGAGGACGTATTTCTCATCAGGATCATGGGGATGGTCAATACCCATTACCATACACAGTTTCGCAATTTTAGCCTCTCTGAAAGAAAGAGAAGTTAACACTATTAGTTAGCGTAAAGGGGTGGGGTGGGGGTCTTCATTGATTTTCTTTTTTTAAGAATTGATACAATCAACGCAGGGAAACCCGAGTGAATTTTAACCGTTGCGGCAACTAACCTCGGCTGATTATCAAATTGCTCGTTAAGGTTAACACCATTGAGGACCAGACCATTGAAGAGCAGTTGAGACATGATTTTCTTCTCGAGCACAGCTTTTGTCTGTGCATCAATGACGTCGTAGGAAGGACGTTGAACGATGAAACCAAGGAATGTCATTGTGCAGCCATCGGGATTGAAGAATATGTACGGATGGGGACTGAAAGTAAACCCAACCATTATAGCAGAGCAAACAGTTTTATGATGCTAGATATGAATTGTTCTGTCCATTTCAAAATTGAACCAAATAAGTGCTACACTTCTGGTCAGATGTCCCGGTCGTCCACTGACCAACTGTGTATACTTCCCAAGTTAAATGAGACTTACCTTGGTACAAAGGTGATATTTGACTAGAACTTTATTAGTGTTATCTAGTGTGATGAGGGACTAAGTGAGATCTCCTACGCGCATGCTCGAGCAGTCTTTAAAGCTTCGCCTCTGTCCAAATACTAGGAAGTAACTGTGAAACACAAAAAACTAAGAGAAGAAAAATGTAAAGCCACACCCATTTTTCCCCCTTTGGGTTAGGGCGGGTGGGCACTTAGTCCCTCATCACACTAGATAACACTAATAAAGTTCTAGTCAAATATCACCTTTGTACCAAGGTAAGTCTCATTTAACTTGGGAACTTTACTGTGCTGTCATCTAGTGATGATGAGCAGTACTAAGTGAGATTTTAAAGCTTCTCCACTTTGGACAGAGGCGGTCGTAATGTAACAACAACTGTAACCTCAACGAAACTTAGCGTAAATAATTACCTAAAGTTTCTTCTTCGAAGAAGGCACTCCCTTTAGTAGAGCTGTCCCCAAATCCGGTCCCTCTACCTCTCTGCGGTAGAACCTGGCGAAAGTACTGGCATTCGTCCACCTCGCCTTCTTAAGGATAGACTGTATAGGTAAGTCCATGGCGCTTGCCTTAGAAGTGCTCGCTGCTCTCGTGCTGTGAGCCTTGAACAAGTCTGTATCCACCCCACTCATTTTAAGGGTTGTCTTAATCCACCGAGAGATAGTATCTTTCGAAACACTCCTGTGTGGTTTAGCAAAAGAGAGAAAGAGCTGGTCTTCTCCCTTCCTCAGCAATTCAGTCCTCTCGATATACCTCGTGAGGCATCTCACTGGACAAATTCTGCCGTCCTCTCTGAAATACTCAATTTTAAGAACATCCAAAGGAGCCCCCTCCTTGTTATGCTTCAAGAGTTTATCCATCAAAATGATAATCCTGTCCTTTTCCCAAACAATATTGGATATTTTTATAGCGTGCAAAGTCTGAGTTCTTTGGGCCGAAACTAAGGCCAACAACGTTGCCAACTTGTACGATAAGTCCTGTAACGACGCCTCTGAGTTCTTTGCCCATCTTTTCAACTGAGCAAATACCACGTTAACGTCCCACATGGTCCTGTACCTGGGCTTGGGAGGGTTAATTTCCGAAACTCCCCTCATAAACTTGCAAATAACTAGGTTTTCACCTAACATCTTCTCTTGACTTGTGGTCAGAGACAAAAAGTTAGAAAGTGCTGACCTCGCTGATCCCACAGCTGAGTAAGACAGTCCTTCTTTAAACAACTTGAACAGGAAATTCACAATTCGAGGAATATGCACAACGGTGCAACTAACCTTTTCCTCAACACAGAATTGGGCCCACTTTCTAAGCGAGCAATCATATTGGGACAGAGTCCCAGGCCTCCAGGCGGTCATCATGACCTCCGCCGCTTCTGCAGAAATTCCACTGTTAATCCAGACCTGCCTTAGAGAGTCCATGCAAGCAGTCTGACCATCCAGGTCTCGTCCGACACTGGGTTCCAAAGCTCCACCTTTCCTAGATGAATTTTGCCTGTCGTCATTCTGACCAGCATGCCGAACCAAGACTGAGCTTCCCAATCTGGAGTGATGATAACTCCTGATGCACGATCCCTTCTTGCTTTCTGAGCGGTCCTGGCAATCAGTCTGAAAGGAGGAAAAGCATAAAAGTATTTTCCAACCCAATCAAGCGTAAACGCATCAATAAACGAGGCATCTGGATCTGGGTACCAGCTACAGAAAACCTCACATTTGTTATTCAATCTTGAAGCGAACAAATCAATGTCAAAGTTCCCAACTTCCCGTTTAATCTTCTTAAACACCTCATCAGGTAACTCCCATTCTAGGTTTTCCCTAAAATTCCTGGATTCATAATCCGCATCCTCATTTTCTACTCCGGGAACATGAACCGCAAACAGCCACATCTCCCTAAGCTGACAGAACTCCCACAGTTCCCTCGCTATAGTATCGCACTGGGATGATCGCATGCCTCCCAGATGATTCAGATAAGCAACCGCAGTTGTATTGTCACATTCGCATCTAATGAAAGCCCCTCTTTCATCCCTAAGGAGGCTCTTGAGACCCAGAAAAATGGCCAAAAGTTCTTTGGCATTAATGTGGAGGTCGTACTCTTCACCCTTCCACACACCTCCTGTTCTCCTGACACCGACCAGGGCTCCCCACCCCAGGTCTGACGCATCTGTGAATAAAACCCAATCTGGTGGTCTATTCCAAATTCTCCTTGATGCTGTTGGGATATAATCCAACCACCAAACTAGCTCATTCCTAGCTTCTGGAGACAATTCCATTTTCGAATCAAAATTCTGGTTCCCTTTCAAGGCCTGAACTTTATCTTCCTCAATGTACCTATAGTGGGACATCCCATACTCTGCCCCTTTCGTAAGATCAATCAAGACCCCCACACATTGAGCTACTTGCCTCACTGTAGGTCTTCTCGTATGTAATAACCTATTCGTTAGAGAGATGAACTTCTCTCTTTTCTCCTCAGTCGGATAGATAAGCATTAGCTCCGAATCTAGAATATAGCCCAAGAAAATCAATTTTCTACTAGGTTCAAAACAACTCTTGTTCTTGTGCACTGTAAACCCCAGGTTTGTGAGTAAGAGGGCCAATTCTTGGACCGCCTTCCTGCAATCTTCCTGTGATTCATGCAGAATAAAGCTGTCGTCCAAATAGCCAAAAGCTGTAAACCCTTTAGCCTGTAAGGTTGCCCACACAGGCTTCAGAATCTTCGTAAAATATCTAGGCGCTTGTGCTAACCCCATAGGTAAACAGGTATACTGGTAGAGTGCCCCCCCCCACCTGAACCTCAAAAACTTCCTGTCCCGAGTATCTATTGGAACAGTATAGTACGCGTCTTTCAAATCGATCGACGCCATAAAACATCCTTGTGACATTAAATCTAATGCTGACTGCAAAGTCTCCATTTTAAAATGCTCATACCTGACCGACTTATTTAGTAGCGACAGATCTAAAATCACTCGGAACTCTCCATTAGGCTTCGGTCTCAAAAATACATTTGAGATAAACTGTCCATTCCTATTGAAACAAGGTTCTATGACCTTTTTCTTCAACATTTTCCCCACCTCATTCCCTACTAAAGGGATTTCCTGCTGACTAAGTCTAAGCGGTCTAGGTTCGAAATTCTGTTGCGGAATTTTCTGAAACTCTAATCTAGTTCCCTGAACAGCTATCAGAATAAAAGCGTCTGATGTAATATCCTTCCATACTTCTAAACAATTCTTAGTATTGCCTGCTCTAAACAAGTTAGGGTCTAACAAGGAAGAAATGAAAGGTCCCACCTGAATTTCTGCGGGAGCGGTGTGGAGGGGACGGCCAGTTTTCACTGGGTCCCCTTTCCCTGAAAACCCTGCTGCGAACCTGAAGCTCCAGAGTGGCCTCCACGATTGGCTCCACCCGAAAACCTCGCTTTCTTAGCTGGGCCTCCGCCACCTCTGTTGTTGGCGTTGAAACCTCCTCCACTGAACTTGCCCCCCCCCTTCTTCTGGGGGACAAAAGCCTTTTTCTTGGCCGTCTGCTGTTCCTTCGGAGGATCCTTCTTCAAGAAAGCAAACATCCGGTTTGACTTCCTAATGGCCTCGATTTTATTAGGCACATCACCACCAGCCAAACATTCGGCTGTTGCTGGATTTTTCTCATCGTTGAATAAATCCTTAAGCTCTGCATTTGTGTCCACTTTCAGGACCTCCCTACGGGCCTTGGTGAGGTCCGCCACTGCCTTGGTTGTCACCACCACTGCCTTTGATAAGGCTTCAAAAGTCACTTGTGACGAGGCGTTTTTGGGAGCTAGATCCTTTTGCATGTCCATGACCGGTAGCAGAATGGAAAGCGTGGTAATCAGATATTCGTTCGCCCTAGCAAGAATCTTATCATTCTCCTTGTGCTCCTTTGAGAGCAAGTCCTTTACCTTCGGCGGGAGCTTTGGCACTTTCAGAGATCCCACATTTTCCGGGGGCGGAAACTCCTTCTGAATTCCTTCCAACGCTTTGAAGTTGAAATTCCCGGCCGACATCTCAGTCATGAGTTTCACTAAGGCCGCGCTTACAGCCGGGCCCTGGTCCTCCTTGCGATTGACTGACTTGACAAGCTCGTCGAGGAAGGCATTGGTCTCCGTGACCATTTCATCTTCACACACTCCTTCAGACATGTCTGAATCCGACATAGAATGAACTTTCCTTTCCGAGCTGGGCGGAGGAGAAGTGTTCTTCATAACCTGATGAATTTTCTCTGTGAATTCTCGCCTGCCAGCAGCATCCAGTTTGCCGACAAACTTATCCAGGTTCAAGTCGAATCCTTTGGGCTTGGTCTTCGCCTTCACCGTTTGCGTGAAAGGCGCCTTGCCACCCAGGCCTCCGAGGCCCATTCCCACTCCTTGTGTCCCCATATAATCCAACTTAGGGGGATCACCGACGACACCTTCGTCTCCTGAGCGTGAGGAATGTTCCGAATCCGACATGATGACTTATGCAAACAAAAGTCCAACTTGTAACGTACAAGAAGAGCGGCACGTCGACCACGAGGTACCACGTGCGCTGAACCGCCTTGAACTGCTTTGGCCACTTCCTTAGCACGTTCTGGCCCGAACTCCTACTTACGAAAAAAGTCCGTAAAAGTCACAAAAAAGAGCAGACACAATGTCTAGCACTCTAATTGTTCCTTAAAAAGTCACAGGAGGCAATGGATGCCTCCGATAATCCAAGATCGACGATAAAAAGTAGCCACGACGTAAATGACGTCAGCCTGCTCGACGTAAGCGGAAGTAACTGCTCGAGCATGCGCGTAGGAGATCTCACTTAGTACTGCTCATCATCACTAGATGACAGCGCAGTAAAGTTTACATTTTTAAAAATCAAAATTATTCAGATGAAAATACATCAAGACATACCTAAGCGGAAAATAAATGATTATTCTACAATTTGGATGACGCATTTCGCCAAGTTACAACCGTTCTTTATTCTTTCACACTTAAAGTATAGTAAAAAGATTTGGTACCTAGTTTCCCATCGTCTTTTCATCTGAAACTGGGAGATTTCCTCATCGGCATCGTCACCCTGAAATTCAGCATAAGGATTACAATGGGAGAGGAATATATGGGGCTGGGTGAGGAACCAGGCAGTTATACTTTAATACTTAGGAATAAATAGGAATTTTATTTCTTCACACTGATGGTAAATTGGTATTATTTCTAATGGTCCGCTGGACAAACCCAACTACCCTGATGGAAACCATATGTATGCCAAGATAAATCTACTTACAGCCTCCATGTCAACGTCATTTGTTCCCGGGGATTCTTCAGCCATCACGAGTGAGCGTGTTGAGAAGTCCTGAAAGAAATCCAACCATTAAGCACTGCCTTTGACAATAAGGGAATAAAAGTCCCCCAATGAACACCACTTCCCCCCTTTGTAATCCCATATAGTACCAATGTGAGCGAGCGAGCGAGTTTTTAAGGCTCCTCTCATTAAAACTCATATTTAGTTATTGACTTCACACCCAGGGACCTTACCTTACTCATTTGGATCATAAAGCGGATCACAAACTTGAGGAAGCCTGGCAGGGTATCCTCACTGGTGGCTGCTATGGTACAAAAGCTGGACATTTCACACGATTCCAGTTGGCGGTTGAGGAAATTGATGAAGTGCACCAACTCAGCCCAGCTTGGACCCTCCAATCCACAGTAACTGCATTACAGAAACCCACATCACCGTTACCTTTCGATACTGATTTTGAATATACATTCGTATTCACACAGTAAAACATAATGGATTCACACTGTTCACTTACTGTTACTATTAAAATGTGTTTTATGAAAGTCCTAATAGGTTTGGTACCAGGAACATCGATTCTTTACATCTACACGCTTTCAACAGAATATTATTATTAGGAGCAAATAGAGATAAAAATGGTTAATACACCATTCAGATATTCACTCCTAACAAATATTTCCTTTCCATACATCGTAACAATTTAACTCTACCACAACTCACCGCAAAAGGATCTGAAGGCATTCAACAGCATTTCCACTCGCTACATGGGGTTCAACTGCCCGAAGGTCTTTGTTGATGGTCAAATTCAGAAGGTATTGATAAACCCTTTGGAAGGGCACACTGTAAAACTCTGCCATATCTATGAGCTGATCGTGCGGACTCCAAAGAGCAAGATTTGGGCGGTAATCTGGAAAAAGAAATATTTTCACTTTTCACAATTTTTCTTGCGAAAACATGTTCAGTCTTTAGCAAGTTAAGGCTTGCAAAGGAGCAAGTTAAGGAATGAAAAGTGTAGATATGACCGAACGTGGAACTTACTTGGGTTCTCTTGCTGATGCTGCAGAACATCCAAACTTTCCTGTGGGGAGCGACAGCAAACAGTAGGGAGAAGGTCCAGGACTTGATGGACAGTTTGATGATCGTCATTCCGCGTCTAAACAGTAGAGTAAAGCAAGCAAACATAACATGTGTCCAAGATGGGTCTGAGAAACGCATGGATTTTTCAGAAAACAAATAGATTGTCAATAGAAAATATAACATTATCAAATATTGTTCATATGAACAAGGAGATGACTCCCAATCTATGTATCTATGATAACGCTTTATCAGCATGCTTACTCCAGCTCCAATTTCCCATTTCTGTAAAGGCATGATTTCTATCACATAATAATGCATTCTTGAACGCTGCCAGCTATATCCGACATGGTCGACCAGACTTCCTAACACGACCAGATTGAAGAGTAGATGATCTACCCCATCCACCATCTGGAAAAACAATTTCATTCATTAAATTCGTTTATTGTGCACACTATTTCTATTATAGCAGCGGCGCGCGTTTTCATTTAACAAGGCATGTATGGCCATAATAACAATAATAGATTTTTATTTCTATAAACTTTTACAAAGTGTAATACATGGTACAGACTAGAAATTGAAATGAAATAAAAATATGGAAACTATTACTATTTGTTAAGTATACATGTCTTCCAAATAGCCCAGAAATGACAGGTCATACATAAGGCGACTCTACCTGTGGAAGGACTATCCATATGATATTGTATTTCTCCCGATTTCTAATTTAGTACTAAGTCTTTTGGGTTTTCTGGTTGCTATATGAATGAACTAAAGTCAAGCATTCTAGCATAATACGAACTTATTTTGTTATCATTTATTAAGAAAAAAAGTATAGCTTTACCTCATGTGGGATATCAATATGAATTAGTCGCGGAGGGTTTCTCTCTGATGGGAGAACATGACGAAGGAGAGCCTCGAGCACATAGAGGACATTTGCAGTGCTACCATGCAGGGGCAAGGTAATAACTATATCATCTTTTTTGGAATTTGGATTATCAGCATAGATTTGGGCCTTCCTCCGCTTCGCCCACAGGCTTTTCCCTGCTCCAGCGCGGTCGGACCTAACTACACGTACAGCACAACTGGAAAAAGACAGTGGATCATCAAATACTGAGCACTAGATTGGACATACCAACTTGGTCTATTGATTAAAGATTGAATTGACTTGAAAAATACTTTATTTGTCTTAAGTTTTACATGTAGAGATAAGATAAGACAAAGACAAGATAATTGGATGATGAAATAGATGATAAGATCGTATGGGAGGGAAATATGACCCTCCAAAAACACTTCTTTAATTTTAAACTACAAATTGTTAGGGAATTAAACTATCATAATTAACTAACTCTTTCATAGTGATTACTAATTCCTATAATTGACGTCTGGAAAATACACTCACTTCTCAGGGTCTAGATTGCGCGATGCTATATTATCACTGCACAGGTGGCGATGTATGTACTGTTTCACAAGCTCGGGGCTCTGGGGCACTGGACTGTGAACACGATGGTTGTCCAGGGCGGCCACTAGCACAGATTTGTCCTGCTTTTCAGCAGAGCAAACCACCACAAATCTATAGCCACTGTGACCCTGCATATGGCGGTCCATGGCCCTTTCCACCTGGCCGCCCACCTCGTACCCTAGAAGCTCTGCGTTGACCAGCATAAAGATCCTTCCCGACTTATCCTGTACCGAACGCCAGATTAGAAGCTCCACTTCTTCCAGGGATGTGCTTTCAGTGCAAAGGAGCACCTCCTCCCTCCGTGGCATAGGCAGTTCTTCGTCTTCCATATAGGCAGACAAGACATGCACGAGAACTTCATTCTTTGCACAGACGATGAGGTTGGGTTGACTGGGTTTGAGGTAAGGTGGAAGATGTCGAGGGAGCGGCTCATTCTTGCACAGTTTCTGGAGAATCATGCCTAAATGCTGGACACTCAAATAGTCTGCAACGCTAAGGGACGCAGATCCAAGGAACATTTTCCATAACTCTCTCAGCTTCCCCTTCAGAGGCCTGAAATACGAATGATAAGCAACACATGAATAATACTGACAAGTAACCGAAGGCCACCAACGAAATACCGAGAGCAGTTATTATGATCTCTCTAATAGTGTTGCAAGTCATGATGACGTAACACAAAGTGACAACAATCTAAATGTACTAGGCTATGTCTTACCATTTGAAGCTTAAGTCAATGAACAAATTGAGAAATATGGTCAAAATATGCGGGACTAAATAACGATAATTGGAAAAAGCGACTCACAATTTTTTATCAGAAGAGAGTTTGTCGAGGAAGCTCTTGGTTTGGTTATCAAGAGTATCATCAGACTGTAGGATATTAGTATCTTCTAGATGAACGTCTGCCTCGGATTGAGTAGAATCGTCGTTCTTAAACAGCCCTTGTTCTTCCAAGTCCTGGCATCTCCATTCCACTAGATAATATGGATGCCACACAAATTAGTATTGACTCCGTATATTCAAAATTGACATAATACGTCCTTTTAAGAAACAGGGATTCCATGCCTCCTCAATTTGAATACAGGACGAATGATATATTCCGTATGAAGGAAAACATTCATGTTTCCATAGTAAAAAAAAACTAGCTGTCAACTAATGAAAGTACTACTAAATGGTAACGATCAGAGATACAGGATTGCTTTCAATCAATAAGCCGAAATATTTAAAGCAACAAAACTTACATTGATCGAAATCCTCCATTCCGAACTGCTCAATAGCAGCTTCTACCAATTTTCGATGGTAACCTTCACCCATAAGTTTCCTGATGACAGTTTCTCGCTCTTGTTCGGGATCGATAATTTCCATATCCTCCAAGTCCAAATCCTCCTCCATTTTTGGATAGTCTGAAGGCCCACCTCTACGTTGGGGACTGGCGGCTGCGGCGGTTTCTTGCTTTTTGATCTCGGTTATAGCCACTCTGTAAATGTTGAATGGACAAGATGCATTCGTTATGAAAGGGGTGGGATGGGATGGGATGGGATAAGTGTGTGATGTGCAAAATTCCATGTACTTTAGAACGCTGTACAATGAAGAGATACATTATTTAACGAGTACATGAAGGACGTTAAGTTAAGAAAACATTTAAATGTGCAATTCGGTGCATTTGAGACGATGTGTACATAAAGCAATTATCAATGTTAAATAACTGTCGCTCACTAGCTGTCAAAAACATGTCAAATTCAGCACTAACAATAAACTCAAATTTCTGGTTTATTATACGCGCATGCTATATTAGAAGTGCTATAAGTGGGGTGCTATAAAAATAGTCATATAGGACGCGTCCTATATGAATGTAGTTGTCTAAAAATAGCTCTGTTTATATGCTTCGCGGAGCAATGGATATAAACAAATCCCCGCGAAGGATGTAAACAAATCCCCGCGATCGGTAATCCACCCGTGATTCTGGTACTATGATTAGAGAAATACATAATAAAAATCCCATCATTAAATAGAGCATTAAATTCTCTATTGAATGATATAAGTTTTATTAATGTAGCTCAAGAAATGGCTGCGATATGAACGTTTTAAGTCAACAATATAACTTGGCTAATAACGGGGCTGTCAGCGGGGCTCTCTGAGACTTCTTTAATATTTTTTCAGTGATATCTGATAACATATGATCAAGTTTTATGCACATATAATAAATATAGAATGGAACTCGCTGGCAATAATCGAAAATTTATAGGACTTGATTCGTCCACATAAGCACTCTGCCTACGGCATCGTGCTTATGTGGACGAATCTCGTCCTATAAATTTTCGATTATTGCCGGCTCGTCCCATTCTCTCTATTTATATTGGAGAGGGCCACACAACTCGGAACACAATGTTCTTTACAAATGCATCCTCAAATGCATTATTTCTCACAAATGCATCCTTCAGTGATAGTTAAACAAATATCTTTACTTGAATGCTTCCTTCAGAGCCGCCAGGTTACATTCAGGGGAGATATCTTTGAGGAGGGCGAACACTTTCTCTGAGGGCGGTTTTTGTCCAGTTGTCAGACAGGTAAGATCGTTCCTCAAGATGACCAATTGTTCAGTTGTGTAATGGTTGAGTTCCGGATAATTCCGACGTTGTTCGGCTATGTAATCTTTCCATTCACCCAGACACCCTTCCATGAAATCCCTGATCTGTAACATCAAAATACGCACTTGGCTATTGCAATAAGAAATTCATATTGGGTTCATATTTGGACATTTGAAAGCTAGCTAGATCCACAATCAGGGGTTCCAAGCAGAGGAATACGACATTTAGACATAATATTATGTTTGACAGTTATTGCTTCAAAATAAGCATGAACTTCACCTGCATGATCTGATTGGTCACAGAAGCATGTTCAGCAAGGCCAGCCAGCTTCCCTTTCGACAGACCAAAGTCAACGAAGGCATTAACTCTCTGAGAAACATCGCAATAAAATCGGGCATTCCAATCCTTGAATAGAATACTTCCCGCAGTACAAATCTTGATGAAGGTGGCGGCAAGGCTTGTAATCCCGTCAAATATCTGAAACATTCGTAGTATAATAATGGTTGCACCAAGGAATAATGACAAGGAGGCATGGGACCTGCGACCATGAATAGTCACAGGGGCGGAGCTTATATAGGGGGGGGGGGGGGTATCGAATCAATTACAATACCGTAGTGGCCCGTTCATAAGCCCAGGGATTTTATACAATTAATTTTGATATTGGGGGTATGACTTTATTTTTTCATGACCTACACCCCCTTTTTGTTATAAAATTTATGTAATTTGTTATAGTGGGCTCTCAAATTAATTACTAAATGTCATTCGTTAATATTTATGCAAATGGGGACTTTCTAAAGACTGATTATGAATATTGATATTTGTTATAGTGGGGTATCGGATCAATTACTAAATATCATTCGTTTATATGTAGGCAAATTCTTTAGAGAGGGAGGGAGGGAGGGAGGGAGAGAGAGAGGGGGGGAGAGGGAGAGGGGAGAGGGAGAGAGGAGAGAGAGAGAGGGGGGAGAGAGAGAGGGGGGAGAGAGAGACAGAGAGAGAGAGGGAGAGAGAGAGGGAGGGAGAGAGAGGACGATGACGGCCAACAGGTGTCGCTGATGAGAGGGGAGAGAGAGGGAGAGGGAGAGGGGGAGAGAGAGACAAAGAGAGAGAGGGAGGGAGAGAGAGGAGAAGAGAGGGAGGGAGAGAGAGAGGGAGAGAGACAGACAGACAGAGAGAGAGGGGGGGAGAGAGACAGACAGACAGAGAGAGGGACAGGGAGGGAGAGGGAGAGGGGGGAGAGACAAAGAGAGAGAGGGAGAGAGAGGGAGGGAGAGAGAGAGGGGGAGAGAGAGACAGACAGAGAGAGTAAGTGAGTGAGAGAGAGACAGAGGGGGAGAGAGAGAGGGAGGGAGAGAGGGAGAGAGAGAGGGGGGGAGAGAGAGAGACAGACAGAGAGAGAGACAGGGAGGGAGAGAGAGAGGGAGTGAGAGTCAGTGAGAGAGAGACAGAGAGGGAGAGAGAGAGAGGAGAGGGAGAGAGAGAGGGGGAGAGAGGGAGGGAGAGAGGGGGAGAGAGAGGGAGAGGAGAGAGAGAGGGGGGAGAGAGACAGACAGACAGAGAGAGGGACAGGGAGGGAGAGGGAGAGGGGGGAGAGACAAAGAGAGAGAGGGAGAGAGAGGGAGGGAGAGAGAGAGGGGGAGAGAGAGACAGACAGAGAGAGTAAGTGAGTGAGAGAGAGACAGAGGGGGAGAGAGAGAGGGAGGGAGAGAGGGAGAGAGAGAGGGGGGAGAGAGAGAGACAGACAGAGAGAGAGACAGGGAGGGAGAGAGAGAGGGAGTGAGAGTCAGTGAGAGAGAGACAGAGAGGGAGAGAGAGAGAGGAGAGGGAGAGAGAGAGGGGGAGAGAGGGAGGGAGAGAGGGGGAGAGAGAGGGAGAGGAGAGAGAGAGGGGGGAGAGAGAGACAGAGGGGCAGACAGGGAGGGAAAGGGAGAGGGGGGGAGAGGGAGAGAGAGAGAGAGAGGGGTACCTGTTAAAGAGAGGGAGAGAGAGAGGGGGAGAGAGAGAGGGAGAGAGAGAAGGGGGAGAGAGGGGGGGGGGGGAGAGAGAGGGGGAAAGAGAGAGAGGGAGGGAGAGAGAGATGGGTACCTGTTAAAATAGTTTGTCCATGTCACTAGGGTTTTATGATTATGAAAACATAGGAATATTTTCTGATCATACAATAACAAAGTTGAAAAAAGAAGTACAGCATCTGTGACATCATCTGTCATCTATCAATTACCATAGCAGATAAGGCCTATCAAAGTCCCACTACCTCCTCCTCCTAGAGGCGACAGACCATACAAGTCTAAGGCCATTATCTGTTATGCCCCACTACGTCTGGGAGGAGAGGGGCAGTTGGTGTGTGTGTGTGGGGGGGGGGGGGGGCAGGGAGGGAGGGTGTCCCATTAACCCTGTTTGACAGAGAGGGGGTTGGGGGGGGGCGGCAGACATGAGAGGGGATTTTAGTGACATTTGCTGTTTGGACAGACAGACAGACAGAGAGATATTACAATTACACAACTGTCCTTGTATTTGATGTACAAATTCCATTAGAAGGTTGATTTGATTCTCACATTTTATCAAATCGTTAATAATAATAGATAATAATAAGGAGGAGGAGGAGGAGGAGGAGGAGGAGGAGAGATTGTGTGAGAGAGAGGAGAGAGAGAGGGAGTATAATGTCAAATGGTTTCGAATTTTATTAAATCATTAATAATAGGTGTTAAAAGTAGATGAACTTTGTTAAGATAATATAATTATATCGATTCTCTAAAGGTGAGAGACACTTGTATTAGCTGATAAGGCCTATCAAAACTAGATTGGTAACATAAAAGAGAGAGAGAGAGTGAGAGAGGCCATCGTTGGAGGGGGGAGGGGAGCGGCAGATATGAGAGGGGAGGGGTTCAATTCAATTCAATTCAATTCAAGTATTCTTTATTGTATTTCGATCTTATTACAATTAGGTTGTTCGGCTGTCTATATAGACAAGGGTCTAAGTAGTTCTTCCACCGATTGCCAATTACTTGATTGGTTTTGTTACAAAAGTTTCAACAAGAACATGAAAATAAATTATATGATTGTGAGAAGATAATGGAAATACATGAGATGGTTATATGGATAGGTTGACATTCATGACTGGCGGATTCAGACTGGGAGGAAAGAGACAGAGACACATGGTCACAATTACCTTGGCAACAGACATCGGGGTTAACTGGACACCCTCCCAACTTGACACCCTCACATCTGGTCAGAATTAAGTTGAACCATCCCCTCCCCAGCCCAGCCTGCCCGCCACAACACCCTCAAGTGGAAAGGGGCCCAATATGGGTGCACACTGACCAGCTGACCAGCACTTATACACTGACAGACTAGTGCGACTGGGCGCGCCCAGGGCTTATCAGCTTGGCTTACCAGCTTGGCTCACAGAGTTGGCTCAGCTACTGCCGTTATCAGCCCAAACCATTATACGCCAATTACCCCCTTTGAGAGACAAAAGATCAACCCTGACCGACGACTTTTGCCGACATTAAATAAAGCCTATTAAATAAATAAATTCAAAAAAATTTTTCGGCCCATACACTGTAACAGGTTATTTGCTAGGAGTATGCCAAAAACTGACGAAATACAGGGCTATCAAGTGGAGGAAAGTGGCTGGAAACACAATTTTGACCAAAACTGGCCAAAGTTACAGTATATGTAAAACCATAAGAGGTACTTTAAGGGGATTTATTGACAATAAGAAGCTCCGCTAATAATTATCTCCCTGACGAGAAACGCAGTTTCAGCTTTGATAGGGCCAATGGGAATTATAGAGGTTTGTTTGATGTTTCCTTAAAGGCTTTATATCACTTGGAGAACTCTTTGACCTATTAACGCGTATTATTACTATGGAATAAAATACCGATTAACAATGAGGTCGAATGGTTAACACTAATTCTGTGACTCACCTCCACAAATTTATCGACGTCCTCTTTCCCCTTTTCTGCTTTGCCAGCCACCAACATAAGCTTACTTTGTAATTCTTTCAAATTACTAAGGGAGTATTTCTGGGATTCGCCATCCTTCTCGCTGGGCACGACTACATAAACCATGTCCTCCAGTTTCTTCATGAAATTAAAATGTGGTTTATTTTTTAAAAATATGAACAAAGGTCTTATAATGGCAACAATAATAAGTTTTGACAACTATTGTCATGTGATAGACCAATCAATAAACTTAAAGGGAGTCTGAGAGGGCACGAGGACAATTAATGATCACAGGGAATTTCAAATTCTTACCATCAGGACTGATGACTTGTTGCCTTTGTGACCAACGTGGTAAATGCCCCTAGCATTGATCAAAGCCACTTGTTTCAGAGCATTTACTTCAACATCTCCTTGAGCATCCTTCACACTCTTCAACCATTCCATCTCCTTGTCATTGATATCCAGCTGTCAGACAAGACAAACACAATAGAAACGCTTCCAGCAATAAATCACTGTACCTTCCAATCAATAACTTGACACATTATAAATACTACTTGATTTTAACAATTCAATGTTCTGTATCTTAACGCAGGTAACATGGTATATACCCATGAAGATATTCTTATAACAAAATATGTCACATCAAACATGATTCACATTTTCAATTGCTCACCAATTTCCTGGGCAACTTAGAGTCACTCTTCAACGTTGGCCATATGATTTTGCACTGGGCGTAGAACTCTTTGAAGCCTGCGTTCTGCTGGAGATCATATATGAGAGGGGTGAAGCCACTCACAGCAGCGTGGAGACATGATACCTTGGTAACCTCATAATCGCCTTTCCCGGTAGCAGCGATCAGGGCCAAATCCACCAGGGCTTTCAGTTCTTGAGCCTCTGGAATAATATAAAAAATATCCCCGCCATGAAATACAAAAAAGATACTTCCATCCGTTAGAATATCAAATGAATTAAGAAGCCAACTCTTTTGAATATGAAAGAGAGTCGATTATTTAAAACATCACCTACTTGGGACATGCTCTCGCAGCCATTCTACCAACGGTTTGCATCGTATAAAAGCTGACAGACAGTCTTGTTGAGGTTTCTTGAAGTCCTTTAATGCAGTAGAGGCATCTAGGATGTCCTGAGTCATGGAACTCAGAGGAGAAGACCTTTCCTTTGTCTGAAAAACAATCAAGAATGGCATTTTAGGTTCCTCCACAAATTAGATAAGAACTGGTTCTAGAAGATAAATAAATATCCATGTTTATACAGGAAGAATTGTTCTGTAATCAGGGTTCCCAGTCTAGGGTGTTTAAATGCTCAAAATAAGGACCGTGAGGCAGTCTACATAGCAGGGTTCCCGCGGCCCAGAGCCCATCATTTTTCATGACTTTTAATGACCAATTCCGCCATTTTTTAATGACTTTTTAATGACCAAATGAAGTCATGTTAGCCGATTATTTATGACCTTTTTAAACATATCAATGTAATCTCCTTAAAATCAATGAATACATTTCTTAAAACAATGAATACTTGTATTGAATACAATGTAGATGCCAACTTTTTTAAGTCAGATGTGCCAGACACTATCTCAGCCATTAAAGCGTGGGGTCTGGGGCCCGCTTAGGGCCCCAGAAGCCAGAGGGTTTTCTTTGCTCTCCAGTGCATTTTCAGGGGTTAAATATTGTCCAAATGATAATATAAACTTCTGACTTTGATTCACATAAAAGATAGAAATATAGACTTGTACTTTTACAATTTTTTACTTTTAGTTTTACATGAAGAATGGTGGCTTTGGTGTATTTTCAGCATAATTTCCTTAGAGACTTCAGTGCTACAATTTTATAGATTTTTCACTTCTACTTAGCAGATCCAGGGATGTCACTAAGTTTTGTGTAAGGTGGCTATTTAGGATTTTTAGCCGGCTGCACAACTTTTTCAATGCAGAATATGGTCAGGGAGGGGACTCAGATAGTTTTTCATGACTTTTTAATGACTCACAGTGAAAATTAATGACTTTTAAGGCCCTTAAAAACCCAAACTCAGAATTCATGACTTTTAATGACTTTTTAAGACCCGCGGGAACCCTGCATAGGCTTAACACGGTTTTAATTTTGTGTGTAGGGGGCGGGGGTGTTTCTCCCCGCAAAAAGATTTTGAAACCACTCGTTTATTGATGCCTTCTGGTGCATTTGATCTGAATTAAGAAGCCGATGGGGAAATTGTCGTCACTACTATTCGACTAAAACCCAAATTTATGAAATGAGCATACTCACAGCTCCCAAGATGCGTTCCAGGATGCTGAAATCCCCTGTTAGTTCCAGGTCTTCTTTGACCTGTAAAACGATCCTTGCCCCTTCTTCACTCTGTCCAAGCTGTCGGTAACGCCTGATCTCTTCCATTCTGATATTCACATTATTACGTCTCTTCCCAGTTCGGCACAAATACTCGAGCTCGGATCTGATGGTACTATCGTCATTATAATAGCGAGAGAAATATTGTTCCGTCTCCTTTAGAGTTAAACTTCCATCAATAGCTTTCTTGCAGAGGGTATTCCATTTTACCTCTGACTTGGGCCAAATATTTGTGGCCAAATCTTCCACCGATATTCCACAGGTACTGTCCTGCAGTCTTCGCATATTTAGATTTTTAGCTAAACTCTCAAAAATCCTTCTGAATATGAGACTATCCTTTAGGGCAAGAATTTTAGGCATCGCATCAGCTACGTTCTCAGATAGGTTGAAGAATGTTATGTGCGGAATTTCCCGGTTGACCTTTCTTTCTTGAGCTTGGTATATAATAGGATCACATATGCTTGTCAGCGGTAGCGTATCCACTGCTGCCCGACACTTATTGTCCAATACAAGGCAATCAACTGAAAGAAGGAGCTAGCGTATTAACTTAGACATAGGGATTGTCACTAACCCAATACTTAATAGGCTTTTTACATAAAAGAATAACTTTATTTCAAAACATTTCAATACTAGTCGGCAGTTATATAGTCATTATATCAATAATGTCCGTTAAGGGTCCCCAGGTCAGACGTCACCGAAGTTCTATCACTTTATCAGTCTATTTACACAGATGGATTCCGACGTCTCTTTTGATTTTCACGAATTATGCACTACGAATCCTGCAATAAATAGACATGGTTTCATAGCTTTAAGGTCCTATTAGTCTGTCAGCCATGAACGTCAAAAGAGGTCAATCATAGAAGTTGAAACTCAGTAATAAAAGTCAAAGTTGTAAATTCAAAAGTTAGACGTAAAAGTCAACTTTAAAACTGAATTACCAAGTCCTAAAAGTCAGTTGTAAAGTAAAAAGTAAGTCCTAAAAGTTAAAAGTAGCGTGCAACGGTATCAATGCTTACCCAAGTCAGTCAAAGTGGTTAAAGTGAGTCCTAAAAGTAAGTTGTAAATGTCAAAAAAGTCAGTCTCAAAGTGAGTGTTGTAAAGTCATAAAAGTCAGTGGTAAAGTCTCAAAGTGAGTCTTAAAAGTAAAAAAATAAGTCATTAAGTCTCAAAGTGAGTGGAAAAGTCTCAAAGTCAGTCCCACCTGCCGATCCTTGATTTACAGAAGCGTAGTTAAAATATAACTTGAAATAGTTTGTACTTTCTTTTTTTTAAAAAAAACAACAACTTATTAGCCTGCCCTCTTGGCACATTTAGTCTGTTCTCTTACTTCTGCAGCTGGACAGGGAATGTCTGCCAAGAACTGGCCACAGTGGGTGGTTTATGGCTTCATTATAATGGTGATACAAAACGTATGACTATAAAAGGTAAATACCGTCACCAATGCTCTCACAAATAGCGATCAGCTCGCCGATGTCTTTGGCCGTATCAGAGAAACTTTGTAGCTCAGCTTTTCGGGCATCCAAGAGCAACTTCAGCACTTGCACGTCTGGTATTTCAGATGTCCATAGATTGTCTAGGACTTCAACATTTTCAATGAAGCGCTTTTCCTTCTTCAAAATAAGCTTGAGGCGATCAATGACTATTTCCCCCGATGCAATATCTGCAAGCGCCGCGCTATGTTGAGAAATGGCCAAGGCCAGACACTGCAGGCAATCGCCTAGGAGTATATCATTGACGTTTTTCTCACCTTAAAATAAAATTAAAGAACACGAGTATCAGATCATTGGTATCTCGTACTCAAACTTAAATTACACTTCTCTAGACGATAACTTAATTAAGGAGACTGGGCACAATTTCGAAAAGTCATTAGATTTTCCCCAAAATTGCTCCAGTGATAGTTGCCACTGTGGGGTCGATCTCCTGCAGGGAGCTTTACTATAGGCGGTTATGGGAAAGTGTCATTACACATCACTTTAACACCTGCTATAACAACCGATACATTATAGTCAGTAACGTTATACACTGTATAAGTTATTACAATAAAAAGTGATAAATTCGATACATGGTTTGTCTAATACCAGAGTACACTGTACTGGGCGGCATGTTAACGATAACACATAAGTGCTAGTACCTAAGAGACCAAGGAAACGGCTGAATGCAGGCATAGTCAAGGAATGGTCTAACATCACCATCTCTTCAAAGTTGTTCTTGCCATCTGAATGCTTCGGCCAGCTGTTGAGGAAGACCCGGGAGAAGATAGGGCCAACTCGGTGATAAAGATTTACGTCGAAGTATCGGCCGTGGTCCTTTCCCTACAATACAACAAAATCCATCACCAGATAAAATAGGACACACCACAGATTCAATCCTAGGAGAGGAGACATTTCCCCCTGTTCTAAAAAGTCAAGTTGACTAAGTAAGAAGGGAATATTTTGAGATTATTACTTACAGATAGAATATGCGAGGCAGCCTTGAAAGCAAGGTTGGTGACAACTTCGATCAGTTGCGGATGGTGAACGCCAAGTTTTACGTTTTCACAATAAATATCCAATAAGTGCGGGCGGACCTAAAGGGTGAATACAATTTTATTATATATATGAAAGCTGCTCTTGCTCTTGCCGATGAAGTCAACGCCTACCCTTAATGTGTCAAATATCTAAACCGTTTCGTATAAATAAAAAATAATTTGAATTGAATGTTTGTTGTACACGTCTATATTGTCCCCCAAGAGCGGTTTCTCATATGCTGCTGGAATCGCGTCCCCAGATGAGACAGTGAGGTAAAATAACCACAAACTTACATTTTCTAATCTTGATGTAAACCTCTGTTCCAATTGCTCATGCCAAATACCAGTCCTTTCATCGTCTCCAAATTTCACATAGAACAATGCGCTCCAAGCCTGGATGTGAAATTATCAAAGGAAATAGATTTGGCATCAATATAAATGTTCTAGAACCTAGACAATAAAGTAAGTCTAATCGAAGTTTGGATATTCAAAGATTATCAACATTCATCATAGGATCAACTGAAATGTTAACGAACCAGTTTTTAACAGGGGCCTACTGTGGAACTGTTTCATATAAAACCAAACAATTGCCAAGGCTTTGAAGGGTATATGAGCATATTTCTGACGAAGCTATAAAATAAAGTATTTACATTTATTTCTTCCGGATTTTCCAACCTAGGTGAAGAATGGGAAGTCATCTTGTAGGGTAACCATTTAGGTAACCATGACAGCACTCGATCTGAAACCTCCCCACGGAAATCCCTTTTGGAAACACGAGAACTATCTGGATTTTGAGGATATAGTTCTTCGTATAGCGAGGCACATTGGTCTCTAATCCGAATTATTTCCATACAGCAAGCTATCGTTTGTGTAATCACTTGATGCGGTATACGGTTATAATGATAAGTAGACCGATCCAGGAGTAATTTTAAAATGTCAACAGACACTGACGCTCCTAAATGATGTATTTGTCGTGTGATTTCCGTTACAAGGCTGCAAAGAACAGGATTGGGAATGAATGTATAAGGGAGATTATGTCATAGGGAATAGTAATATTACAACTTCGAATAAAGAAAGTAGGGAAAAGGCAAGTTATTTGAAACATCAACGATTAAAAACTAGAAATTGATAGGATGATTTCTCTAAAATTGCCCACCTCTTGTCCTCAAGCCATTTAGATTCGAGTACGCTGATTTTCTGCATAATTTTAGGTAGAATTCCCTGGTAAAAAGGCAAGATACGCATTATAACTAGAGGCTGAGCGTCCGCTCGTGATGAGCAAAATAAAGTTAAAACAAGACAGCATAACATTGGTTTTTATACTAACATGCCTGTGAAGGAAGGGTCTACCGACCCAATTCGGGTCGACCATATCAGCTACCGTCATATCATTCTATCACTCTTATCAGTTTAGTATATCATCACTCTATCAGTTTAGTAAAAAGAACAAATATCTAGTGCAGTCCTATGTCAGGGATGCAAGTCGGGTAAGGTAAAATAATCTGAAGATTTTCCAAGGTCCAAGGGGAGGTATATAAAGGCAGACCATGTGTGTATGTAGGGTAGTGCAGCCTAACTATATAGGGTGGGTATCAGTCCAAGGGGTATATGAGATCGCCACCTGCTGCACCCTTCCCGGAGTTCTTGAGCAAAGGCACTCGGTGATTTCCGTGAGCTCCATTCACTCAATGCTAAAGATTATAGGAAATATCTGGAATCTCACTTCTGATGAGGAGTGAGGCCGCCTCTCCCCAAGCAGAAATTGGCGGTTCCATTATCACTAGAGTCGGTTGGGGTGGCCATATAGGCGGTCTCTGCCCATCACTCCCCTAAGAAGCCGTGTGTGTGCCAGGTTTTCATCCAGCCTTGGAGCCTGTTTCTCTAAGATCCAGCCAACATAAGACAATTATACAGACACTTAGGAATCTGAGAAAATTTTGGTATATATTGATTTAAAACGGTGTATTTTGGAGGACATTTGGCCACTTTTCCATTTATCCTAATTATCTTAATTCAGATGATAATCTGAGAACTTGCATCCCTGCTATGTCCATGGTGCATGTTTAATCATCCCCAGGAGTAATCAGATACTTTCAGTCTTCAAGACCTTTAAAAATTCCAAATTATTTTCAGTACAAAATATGAGTATTGAACTATTCATGGAGATGGAGAGATTTATATTAGTACATGTATAAAAAAAGTTTGTCAAAAATAAAGTTTGTCCCCCCAAAAAGTTGGTTGTAAATAAAATGTTAGTTGAAAAAAAGTGAGAAGGGGGAAGGGGAGAAGAGAGCATGAGGGCGGAAGAGGAGTAGGGGAAGGATGAAGAAGGGGGAGGGTAGTCGTAAAAAAAAAGAGTTGAAAAAAAGTCAGTCGTTTGTATAAAAAAAAGTCTGTTGTAAAAACAAAAAAGTAGTAAGCTAGGCTAGGCTAAATAGTTTGTAACTTTCTTTTAAAATTTAGAATGCTTTTTTTTAAAATTTACTTTTATTCAATTAACCTTTTTGAAATAACTTTATTCAATTAGCCTGCCCTCTTGACACATTTACTTTGTACTTTTAGATTTCTGCAGCTGTCATGCATGATAAGTTAAGTCTGCAACCTAATACCTCACACAACAAGGGGCAAATTCCAGACCACAAAAACCTGAGATTGACCACCTGGCTGACCTGGTTTTTTGGTCAACATTGCCATGTGCAATGCCACATCGTCGGGTCCAGATTTCTCTTGGGTTTGTGTGATGTCAGTATTCGGGACTCACATTTAAATCATTCCAAACATAAATAACATCCAAGCGTGTCTCCCCTCATAATAAAAGAGAAATATCCATCATAACGAGTAGCAATTTTCGGGCAAGATTGCCCAACTACCCTATTATAATTTCCCAATGCACACAAGTTTCCTAAATTATGAGAGGTTTGAAAAAATGACTTCTGAAATCACCCATTGCCCCCATTTCATGAGAATTGACCATAGAAATGATTTAGTTATCTAAATATTAGAGTAGACTAACCCTTTGGTTTTGACAAATTTACCCTTCTACAGGGTTCTGATCGAAAATTACTTACTTTTTAGGAACTTACAAATTACTGACTTTTAAGGTTACTGAATTTTACTGACTGCAGAAACACTGTGAGACGTTTTGATTGGGTAGAGTTATATAACTGAGGGCTAACGTGTAGAACAACATATGGTGCATTCAGAGAAGCAAATGAAATAAAATAAGATGCCAAGGTGTGTTGATCTAAAAACCATTATCAGTGACGGAATGTACAGTGATACAGAACCAGGTAGAGTTTATGGAATTATAAGGGACAGCTGATGAAATTAGACCTCCCAATTTTCTCATGGCCAGTCGGACCAGTGTTTTTGACAACTTCATGGCCCGACTGCCATTTTTCATACACTTGGTCCGTTGCTCTATGGGTTATGTAGCACACTGTGGTAGCAGTCGCAGGTTGAATATTGCATCGCTACGTCCATATTATCTTTATCTTGATTGAGAATTCTCAACGAAATTACTACAAAATAACAATTAGTGAAGATCTCACCTCTAAATCTGATGAAGTGATGGAACCGCTCTTCACGTAAAAGTATATCATGCCAAGAAGTGCATCAAGTGGAGTTTTTTCATGGGACATAACAGCATCAAGATGGGAGCGGCTCATGCAAGCAATTACAGATCGAGGGAGAAGCTGGTCCATGTCATAAAATGTTGACATCTTCTCCAACATGTCCAAAACGGTTCTATAAAAATTAAAATAACCAGTGAGAAATGAGATTAAGGAAATACATCATCCATATAAGTATAGAAACCCTTCGTACACATAGGGAGTAAAACGGTCACACAGCAACGTTTGATTCACAAAGTGGGGAAAATCTCAAAAAGAGCGGAAGACAGTGCTGACAACCAAATTCATTTCTTATTGGTTTTAAAGCTTAAAGATTGTTTCGAAGTTTTCATCATGAGACAATGAGATTCTATCTTATTCTATTATAGGTTTATGCACCGGTCACTTTTCAACAGTCATCAGCAATATGACATGTTGGCGTGGGGACGGTGAAAATTAAGGTGTATTTTGTTCACACTTTGTAATGAGACAACAAACAGTGATAAATCCCGGCGAGTTAATGATTGATAAAATCTTTGCAAATGTTTAACTGATTTCCCACTGGTCCCACATAATGAATATTCAAATAAATTAAGCAATCCTCACCTTTGGTTCACACCACTGTAATTTTCCTTAAAGTTTGTGACCATTTTCGATATTTCAAAGATTCCCCACCATCTGGTATCTTCGTGTTTTGTACTACAGGCCACATTGGGGATGGTAAAGGGTTGGCATTGATCCAACAGGAAGTGAAGCAAGGGTAGACCCAACATCCATCTAGGATCTTTTGGATGTTTCCTCACGAAGTTAACCATAATCATCCGAACCAAGTAGATGATGTCCTCTCTAAAAATGATGAGAGGAAATGATGCCCCAGGTTAGTGAGGCACATCTTAGTAAGCAACTTAGGATATTTTCAGCCAAAACACAGTGAAACATTTAGGCTACGGATTCTGTGTTTTGCTTTCTGTATATAGAGCACAGACCACATTATATTTGTCACATTACCAATCCATAACGGTTGTCAGGGAGGTATATACTATTAGACCTACCTCCTTGCTGAGTTTCCACTGAAGTATCCCCAATATTTTCATGGGAACCAGGTTCTACATACATCTTTCTCAAAACTAAAACAATATCATATGATAATCGTAAGGAGCAAAGAGAGAAATCTAGAGTTACCTGGTCTGTTTTTCGAAGTGCACAGAAAATAATGCATCCAAATCATGGCACACCTTTGTCGTAGCATCCGGGCGGATCATAAGCGCATCAAAGAGAGAACTGTAATCTTCCAGCTCTAACTGTAACGTATAGCTAACAGAGATGCTGACCAAAGCCAGAGCATGTCCTAAACGATTTCCAGCTCCTTCTTTTGTTTCAGACTTGTCCGTGTCGATGAGGGGAATGACTCTTTTTATGACCGCAAGCAATGCCTGTAAAATTTCGTGTAAAAATCAATCAATAATCAGTATGGTAAGGTAAGTCTTCCAAAGAGTTCAGGATTTCATCCACATGATAGTACAGATTATAAAAAGCAAAGTAGTTAAAATCAGTTTGTGCAATTATCAACTAGACGCCTGGACTTGTCAGTATACTTATAGAAGAGGCGCTCAAGTATTTTTCAGATATTTAATTATTCGTTTAAATTTTCTTTTTTGGGAAAAGCATACAGTACCACTATACATCTCTGAATTAAAGTGTACCATGAAATTTGATCGACAGGAAATTAAATATTTTTAATTCTCACCTCCCTGAAAAAAGGTGTTCTCTTTCCTTCGTTAAACAACGTCCAGCCCATGACACAGAAGTAAAGTCTGTTCACATTCTTAATGAGATAGGAACCCCGGAGATTTCCCTGACAGTCATCGAGAAGTATATCAAACATGTGTTTGATAGCAACCTTTAAGTACATATCGAGGTCTCTCATTCTCTTAGCAAACCAATCATGAACTGCACCAAACACGTTTTGTGATTTCTTATCACGCACTATCACTCCATCATACTGGGTATAAATACCTGCAATAAAATAAATTGTTATTAGAAACTAAATTGGAACACGCAGATCATATTTATAAACTAAATCGCCGTGGTTCAATTCGTATGGATCACGCCTAGAGCGGGGTACAAAGAGTCGCCACATCAAAGGGTGAGAGTAAACCGCCACAGCTGTATGGGAAACAAGAAATGGATCAGGCAAGAAGAATATCGAACGACCAAGGTGTGGCCCTAAGTAAGTGAAGTGGATAGTGGACTGTAAAATCGTTTAGAATGAGTTCATGAAAGGTGACGTCATAGGAATTGAACATTCAAATTTGAACAACAATGAGTATTCTTTCTGCTAAATTTTTTCTTCCTAAATACATGTAATTTTGAAATATTCGTACATCCTATTAATCAATATCCCCTGGCCCACACCTAGATTCCAGTGGGCTTATTATCATCTGATTCATTAACACTACGAAGGCCTGTATCTGACCTCACCTTGTTAACCAAGGCTTTCCCGGGCCTGGAAAAGGAATGTGTATTATAAAAATCTAATACTGTTTCATACCGTGGCTAATTAGGTCTCTAATTTGCTAATGAGGTTTAATGATGCCCCCATCGGCGATCTAATACACAGAACTTTGGGTCCTTTATGACCTACAGGCGTTCCAACAGTAGGAGAAAATATTTCAACAGTCTTTGCAAACTACTTGTGTAAAACAATATTGGGAATTTAACAGGCTGTCTGTCAATGGTAACATTTCTGGTCCAAATGGATCATAGAAGGACAGTGAGGAAATCCGGTGCAAATATTGGGAATTTAAAGTTATAATGAAAGCAAATACTTACCACCAGGCACAGGTCGATCGTACTGGTCAAAAGTGAGGCTCCTGTTGCCAACATAACCATAGTTCGGCTTCAGTTCTTCCCACATATCTTCTTCACCATCTCGAGATACACAATACTTGTAGTTGAATCTATACAGCAATCCTCTTGGAATAGGGCATGTGTAAAACATCAAGTCGTATCCGTCATCAAGTTTCCTGTAGTTGCAAACAAATTTAAACACACGCTTTGTATGCTGTGGTGCAATGAGTGGTGTGGTTATGTCATGATTGAGACTAGACGCTTACAAATTTAGATGGTTTAATTTTATTTAGTTTAAATGCCTGAGACATTGGGGAAATAGTACATAGAATTCACCCTAAACTTCTAGAAGAGCAAAATTAAACATGATCATGCGTACCTATGGACTTGCATTTTATGGTCCCTACACTGCCAACCTCCAAGGTTGGCCGACTCAAATCTAATAGTAACACATGCCCGTTTCTCTCTGCACTTGAATTCGGGATCGACAATTCCATAAAAGCATACAGTAATACAGTCTGCGTCATTCCTCGGATGTTTTTCGGCACCGTCTCTGAAAATGTTGAGAAAACGGGGTGAAAGAATGAGTTGAAGTGTTTTATTCTTAAAGTGGGCCAAAATAAAAAGAATGTAGGTCTACTTACTATGTAAGGGAATGGCGATTTGCGATATGAGAAATGTAAATTCGACAACAGGGTCCAACGAGTTTAGAATAGAACGCCTTTACCACTAGACCCCCTTTCCCACACGGTTCACAGGGAGGGGATATTTAAAAGGGAGAGTTTGAAAATAAGGAATCAATGAAGTTTATGCAGGTTAGAATCAGTTGAGTATATTGTGTTTGGGCAAATTTAAGCATTGCAATTATAAAGGAGTGTTTCTGTCAATGGCATTGATTGATCCTCGAGATAGTATCATACCTGTTCTCAGTTTGAATAAACTAGGAGGGAATTGTTTCCAGATGCAAAATATGCATTTAGAATGACAGATACCAAGATAGAGAGAGTATTATCATTACTTATATATATTCTTCTTCCAGAAAGTATATGCGGTAGGTATGACTGGACTTACTGATGATCAGCCTGTGTAGTTTGTCCTTTTTTCTTCCCTCTTCTCTTTTTCTTACTTTCCACTACCTTATAGTCATCTCCTCCATCGGGATCTGCATTTTTTCGATACGCGATCTACAACAAATTCCAATAAAGCAAATGTTGCCTAAAGTAGCAAAAAGCAAACGATAACAATCTTGGAGAATTACAATCGCAAGCCAATTGAAACATTCATTCATCAAATACATTTCTGATTCAACAATTTGGGAAACTTACGCTGGGTCCATCCTGTTCCGGATGATTAGGATCATGATGCCTAGATGTACCATCGGAGATACTACTAGTTGATGGCTGCGTTTCCGGAACCAAGATTACATCATCATCCTCGGCAGGTTTTCCTTCCGCATGATCGGTCTCCACTTGCATTTCTTCACTGACATTATGCTTGCCTTCTGTTTCTTGGTACGAATTATCGCTTCCTTTGGAGGCCCCCTGGTCTTCAACAGTACCATCATCTTCCTTGCTTTCTTTCTCCTTTGTCTTTGCCTCCCCATCTTCTTGGTCCAATGATTTCTCTTCATCGGAATTAACCAGGCGTTCGTCCTTGCCTTCTTCCTCCTTTGCCTTACCATCTTCTTGGTCCACTGATTTCTCATCATTAGGATTAACCAGGCGCCCATTTACTAGTTTAGCGTCTGTCCCTTCTCGTCCAACATCCTCATTCTTTTCATCAATAGTTGGCTTTCCATATACAATAGAACTGTGTCCAGGTGGCAAACGTATCTCAACAGGCTTGTCATTTGTGTCGACCGGCTTGGTAGAATTTTGAAACTCTTCTTCTAAGGTAGTTATCTGGAGCTCTGTAGGACTCTCGTTGTTGGTCGTCGATTCTGACTTCCCTGTTTCCGAGACATCATTCTGGCCACCTCCACCCGCAGGTACTTCGTTTGGCCTGGTCGGAGAAATGCCTGAAGTGTCAGTGCCGGACTCAGGAGCTTTATCGCTATTGCAAGAATCTGATTCGGGGATATCTGTTCTGCGGAGCTTACTGAAACGGACATTGAGTTCATCGAAATCGACAAGGCAGTCTGCCGATCTTTTCGGGCTGCACTTTCCTAGGGGGAAATCGTCAGGGGAACGTGGAGCATCAAGGCTCACGTATGAACTTGAGGATGCGGTAGAGTCAGAACGCTGCTTGTGTTCAGCACTTTGCTGCTCTGCAGCCGGTGGGGCGTCTGGCTCATCAAGAGAACCCACCATTGTATTTTTACTGGTAACATCACATCTTTCATCAGTTGAGGCGTCACCTCCACCTAATTCATTGGCACCTCCAAACACCTTTTGCTGGGCCTCCATGTTTGGTGAGCTTCCATCAGCTTCAACACCAGTTGCAACACCGCCCTTTCTGAATATGTTAGCGTTCGTCTGCGCAGGGCTTGGACTATCTTTCCCGATGCCATTATCAACAGATTGGGTGGAGGCATCCTCTGACTGCTCTTGACTCGGCTCCTGACCAATTTGGGTGGAATTATTGTGACTAGAATCCATCGTTGGTGGGGCTGTCTCCTTTACTTCTGGGGCATCTTCCATATCCACATCAGGATCCACCTGGGGAATATTGGGATCAGCTGAAGACTGTGGGTCAGGAGTTTCAGGTTTGTCTTCAGTCAGTGTCCTTTCAAGTTGATCAATGGTTCTCTGACTGTCATTTAAGTCATTGCTTGGTTCAGGCACCCTTTCGGTATCACCCTCCATTTCCATTGGCACCTCTTGGACACCAACATTCTCACTCTGGGATGTATCATTGGGAATGTGTTGCGGTAGGAATGGTGGAGTGGGAAAACCTGACTGTGTACTGGGTCCGGGAAAGCGAGGGCCTTCCTGATCTGGACCAAACATAGGCGGGAAAAAAGGCGGCTGTTGGTTAACTCCCATGCTGGGTGGACCTTGAGGTCGTAGTTGCATCTGCATCTGTGGATGGGACATAGAGGATGGGTGTCCGTATCTCATCATGGACATTAAATACATTTGCATCTGTTGCATTTGCTGCATCTGTTCTGGGGAGTATACCATTTGCTGGGAGGCTTGGGGGCCTCTGACCATACCACCAACAGGCCATGGGGCCTTGAATCCCTCAGAATGTGGCAATGGAGAGGCATGGGGTGGGGGATATGCGCCACCATCATTTGGCTGTTTCTGGCTGATAGATGAAGAAACGGATACATCACTGCCAGCAGAGGGGTCTTGTGGAATGACTACAAAATCACTGAAAGCGACCGTAGACGCATCTCCTTGTACTGATGGTGTATGTACAGGGAAATGTAGGTCAGATAAGGTGGAAGGGCCACTCGGAGCTCCTACGACGCTACTCCCACCTAAGGAAATCAATACTCCAATTAGGATTTTGTATAAGCAAAACAAAATATTATGAAATTAAACATGTATACATACAGTGAACATATGCGAAGCAGAAATCTGACAGATCCAGCGACTTTTAAAACTTAAGACCTGTTTTTAGATAGGGGTTATGAATCTAGAGCAAATTATGATTATTTCATTAGAAATATAACTAGTCACTGGAATAAATACAATCCTAAATATGATTAGAAATATTCCTATCAGGTAGGCTACAGGGGTACTTACGAGAGCAAGGCTGAAAGACGCCCTCGATCCTGATGCCGCAGTCACTGCAGAAGCGGTCTCCCGGTTCTTCGAGTGGACACTTGCAGCTCGGACACTGAGGCAGGGTGGCCTGGGCCCCACACTTTTTGCAGAACTTCTTCCCAACCCGTATGGGAGATCCACACACACTGCCATCCTCCAATAGATTACTGCAGGGCCATTGGTAACCCAGATCCATAGTCTAAAAGTACAAAGTGATAAAAAGTGTCTTAGCAATAGCTAACAATTTCAAATGAACAGAAGAATCTGAATCTGCCTGAGTGAGATTCGGAGAATAATTAATGTATTTCCCATCATATTTCTTGCAATCGAACGCATACATTGACACCAACCAATGCGCCACCGCACATGCAAATTTTTTTTATCAAGTATTATTAAAGTGAAGGGAGACAAGTTCAACCCATAACATATGAGGAAAGGGGCGGTCTCGTATCTTGAGGTTTATTTATTGGGGTTCCAACGTTTTGAGCACATTATTAACCATTTTTCAAGGAGGATTTCATTTTCTCTTTTAATTTGGAACATGTATGCCTTCTCAGTTACAAGAATGGGCGCCCTCCTTGCAATGGGGACTGTCACCATTGTTGGGGACCACCCAGGTCAATTCACAATACTAGTATGTACACAATATATTAGGGGAGACTTGCTCCAGTACTTTTGCCTAGCGCGTAATCCTGTAAACTGCCGAGCCTCGTTCCCTCTCATGAGGCTGCCACCTAGCGCTGCAGATAAGAACCACATATATATTATAGAGAGTTGATTTTTCCCCCTGGGAATTAATATGAAAGAGATGGTAAGATGGTAAGATGGTAAGGGGATGAGGAATTAATTTGAAAGGCCAGATTCAGATAGAACCAAGCAGTGGCGTCCCTGATAATTATTAACAAACTAACATCGGAAAAAAAAAAAAAAAAAAAAACAACCCCAAACTAACATCGATTGGAAGAAAAATCAGTGAAGAGGAAAAATGGGGTAGGTGAAAAAAGTTACCCAATTCCGTCACTAAGTGAAAGTGATTCTAAAATGTGCGTCTCATCTCAGCCAAACCAAGCCCCAAGTGTGAGATACATGGGCTAATATAACGGCGATATATCGATAAGAAAACAACAACATAATACATTTTTTAATGCATTCATGAACGTCTCGTTTGTCAAAGGAGATTTCATGCGAAATAGAAGCACCGAGTAATACCATCGAGAAATAACGAGCTTAATTTGATAGGACAAAAATTAGAATACCGTAAAGGCATATATATATATGGTAATAAATTCTCGAAAATGCCAATGACTTCACCCTATAAATATAATGAATTAGGAAGGTGTTTGTATTGTTAGATAGAAGGTAGGCATCGAAAGTACATGTGTTGGCATTTATGATCTCCGTATCAATTTTGACAAGACTTTGGCCGTAGTGTAATCTAATAGACATCTGATCGATGCACTTGAGAACAGCGAGTGGGTGGGACAAATAAGTCCAGTTTGCGCTTGAGATAACTAAGGATCCTCAAGAAGCACAAATAAGAAATGCTCTATGTTTGAGAGAAACACCCCTTCTCTCAATCGGTAAAACAATTGTCTTGGTTCTTTGATCAATAAAATCATGACATATACCTCCTGACCGGCCTGGTATATTGAAACTTCTACCTGGTGACCAGGGGAAAAATCAATAGTTTACCTGATTGTGCAATCAAAATGGAAACCAAACATACCACGATAATAAATGTCAACGTCAGCAAAAGAAAACAAACTTATAATGTCAGGAGAGGCAGCCCCTTAACATATTTATTAATGATTACGACTGAATTAGCTAGACAGCTTCACTATATTATGGCGTGTTGTAAGGAACAACTCTTATGGTATCAAATGCTTCATATCTCTGCCGACTGTTAGGCAAGTCGGTTTCGGTTCTAATACGATTATACCCATTTCTAATGACGTCTTAATCCCTGCTTAGCTGGCCTTAGTTCCTCACTCTCAGGGCAAGGGGACGAAGGTTTGGCTAGTCATTTTTGCACACCATGACCCCAATGTATCTCCTGATAGCAGTACATATAAACAATAACATGTCCCTCTTCCTTCCCACTTGGTCGACAGATTTCGCACTAATTAACACCCAGATATAAGCTAAGCCCAAAGCTCAGTGCCATCATATTAGTCACTACAACCTCGACTGAGTATAATCAGTAAGGCCTTTGCTGTGTGAAACACTCATAGAGTTGGGTTGAGGGACTTGATGCTAGTGGTCTAAGTGCCATCCAGAAACAGTTTATATTATAAATAATCATATCACTGTCAACCATCCATTTACCTCTGGCATCATGATAGATAGTCTAAAATGGCACCTTTAATTTCAAAATTTCCCTGGGGGCATGCCCCGGATTCCTCCCCCACCCCCCACCATATGTATTTGGCTACGTAACGTTTAGCCAACTTTAGGGGATGGGTGGACTGATGGGCCCATTTCATCTTGGAAACCCACACACACACCCTTCTAACTTCTAGAGAGACTAGAACCTAGATCCGTCCCTGATAACATAATTACAGCGCAAATTGAGAGTTCACTGGGTCACTCACGGAACTCAATCCAACCTAAGTTTAGATTTTCAGGGATACACCATGCCAACCTCGACAAAGTATCCGACCCCTTGCCTCCAGAGGCAAAACATTGATTGGGGATCGGGGAATCAAAGCTAATCAAGCAAGGCCAGGCTAGTACGGTAGGCTATAAATGCCGACCATGCCATGTGACTTGTCACCCTACCCCGTTCCAGTTCATCTATTTCTTTAAAAAGGACCCATAAGACATGTTTTACAGCATGCTACAGCTCTTAAAGGCACCCGATTCAGCTAAGATTAAATTTAAAGATCGAGCTGGACGCCTTTGTATAGTATTATGACGTACGGTAATAAAATTATTACGGTAGGCCCCCGGGGTAGGCCTACCAGTCTGGAGATAAGTTATCCGGCCATGACAAAAGAAAGTAATGAACACCAAAATTCACAGCACGAAGAAACTGTAAAACTTATCAAGAAAGGAAGCGACAAACCTGGTAATTAAATCTTGACAAAAGGGAATAGATCTGGGGTAATGATTAACTAACCAAATAGATTTTGAAACACGTAACGGTCGTAAGAACACGCACATGGCCTCCCTACGCTACGGTACCGTAGCCGTAGCCCTCTCTTCCCTGCATGCATAACAAGAGTTACTAGAATAGATCTAGAAAATACGTGTAGGATACTCACTACTTAGATTGAAGATCCTAGCATGACAAGGTTGCTTAGCCAAATGTCCGCAATATATGAATGAATTAGTTTGGCAGTTTCCCTTCTTGTAAGAAATCGAAACCGAGCAAATCGGGAAGTCGATTCCTCCGCAGCGAGGCCGAGGTTCTTCACAACAGTTGAGTCCGTGCAAGGAAGCCTGAAGATTCTGGAGAAATATAAAGAATTCTTCACATTAGAAACCTAACAGACATGCATATTCCCTGTCCCTGTATGCAACTGAACCAAGGTGCCCACAAAGAATTGATTGTCAGGGTAGAATAAATCTATAATAACGCAACAAACCTTCAAGAATGCTGAGCACGAAACGTCTGAGGGTTACCCCGTCGAACTCTCGGACCAACTCACTTCGCGGGGAATCCCCCCAGTTTCACACAGGTGGCGCCATCTAGTGAGAAATGATTTGCTAGTTTCGGTGGAATATCTCACAATTCATTCAAATTAAATAAGTTTTCTGCAAAATTGTTTAGTTTTCCTTGTATACACCATTTATTTTTTTACTAGGCAATAATATTGCTATCAATTATTTGTTTACTATTAGGGACTGTGGACATACATCTTCAAGTGCTAAAAAAATAGTTCCAGATATTGGATAATCTATTGGGGAAAATGTTTTGAATATACGGATAAGTTATTACGCCAAGTTCTTTTTATGTTGTGTTAGAATGAATTTCAGTTAAAAACTATTCGTTTGCGGGTGATTACCATTTATTTTCCAGTATGCGTAATAATACAGAACTATTCATTGAGAGTTTTCGTTTCAAGTGTCATGGTGGACGAATGTTGTGATCAAAACCAAGTGACCAGAACTGAACTCAAGGTGGGCTAATTTCATTCCTTCTTTTGCTATGTCTTTCACAACCGGTCTGTGGTGAAGAACGGCAATCGAATGTCTACCCCTTTTATTGTCATGATATCTTTCTCATTTATTTGCCGTCGATGGTCAATTATGTTCGTAATTGCGGACACTGTCAACCAACAACGACAGCGTCAACCCCATGACAGTGACCCTGCATGTTCAGTGACTACGTGCATATTCAGATTTACGACTGTTTGAAACGATGGTAACAACCTTGTGTCAATCAGGTTACACATAGTCTCTTGGTTTCTATGGTGTATATATCAAAGAACTCGGTGGCGGAATCCATATACATGCATTGGTTTGTAATCTAAGTGCATTTATGTATCTATCCACGAAATATATTTTATATAGGCTACCAAAGGCAAAGTTGCTAGTTCTGAAAAATGTAGTAGGAATCTTAGTCAGATGATCAACTAACTTGAAGTCGGGTTTCAGCTCCCCTCCCATTGTGCGATGACAGGTCTTAATATTAAACCTGTCAAATATGACAGCCCGTTTAGCCTCTTCTAGTTAACAACAGCTTAGTTATTAATAGCTATAATTTAAATAATATTAAATCCAAATGATTATAAATTTAGCCAATCGATCCATTGACGATCAACTGACTGTCTGAAGTATGTCATGATGAAGTAGGATTATTAATTAGCAAAAGGTGTCTACGACTACGATCTTTGGTATTAGCAATTATAAATTGATAGCATGTATGTTTCTACTTCATAGGGTGCGAAATGGGTTGAGTGTATTTTGCAGTAATATTAATAATGTCTTTGAACTGAAGAAACGTAGTAATTTAGACTCGGTGCTGATTACTGTAAAAGTGTAATTCAATTGGCATTAATTTGTTGTGTTATAGGTAAGCCAACGTGTTTAATTATTTTAGAAAGTTGACAGATACTTTCACCTGAATTGCACCAGAGCCCTATTAATTATTTATTTGTGCAATACTTACAATAATTCCACTTGTCTTCTCGAGTCCTAGTCCTAGCTAGGTCTTCTTTGGGAAAAGACGATATCAGATCTCACTAAAAAAATACTCATGTGAAGAAGAATATCTGTCAGTGTGGTGTCGAGAAATGGAGTTATTATGTACAATTTTGCTGGCAACACGAGAAGTACTCTAGTAGTGAAAACCACCAAATGAAGGTTATACTACACGCAATGCTGCATACCTAATTAGGCTTGGGGTTCGCATAAGGTTTTCTAGTGGTTATAACTGCTGCACCACGAGCTAAAACCATGTAGCTCTAGTCCATCTTTTGTTGACTGAGCCTCTATTATACTACATTACATAACACTTCTTTGGAAATAATCCGGAAATTTCCGTGGAATAACCGTAAAGAATGATCTACTTTATAATCACAGAAACCTTAAAACCAAAAGATTCTTTATGAATACTTTTTTGTATTCCATCGCTCGTCGACTGTAGCTTGTCAAATTTCTACCCGTCATCCTATAAGGCTATATGTATGTATATGGTTGATAATGCAATTTTCATGTGGTAATAATCCTTAAACGGTCCTGTTTTAAAATTATCATCTTGTTAAAATGTGTTATCTATACTGGGTTCTCAGTCCCTTAGTATAAGGTTTTTCACTTCTCCCAGTTTTACGTACACACATGTATACATTTCTTTTCATTCCTTCATATCAGAAGATAAATATTGAGATTATACAAGGATACGTATTACATTATTTACATACATATCAGAACTTAATGGGAATCAAATTCTTTTGGAATCGGGACAGGTACATGTCCTGACATGACATTACTGTAGCATTAAAGTGGCTAAGATCACTATTTTGACTATATATCATTTAGAAATATGTTTGTAGTTTTCGATTACCTGCACAAGTAAGAACATAAATTTGTGTGGAATACCAACTCTATATATTCCTTAGATTAATTGATATTTGTTAACGAAGAATGTGGCAGAGATTCCATTGAGGAATTCAAATCTGAGAGAGAAGTAACTTGACCATAAGGTGCTGCCCTCAGTGCATGGTGAAGTAGGAGTGAGGCAGGAGTTACATAGTGACATATCTACGCTGTCCCATCCAGCTGGTATCACTTAACTCATAGTCATTAAGATAAGAGGCGTCGGGGACCTTCCCTAATTGTCTGGCAGTTGTGTAGGGTGCTGGAGGCACCCTACGAAATTGGAGTTTTGAACTCTAAAATACACGCAATGTATGTAATTCCTACATTAATGCTCCCGGGTATACATTACAAATATACTAATCTAGAACAGGCAAACTTTCCCCAAATCGGGAGCTCAGTGATATGTGTCACTTTAATTCTAATCGTTTCTTTCAGCAGCCATGGGACAAACACTGTCAGAACCTGTGACCGCAAAGGAGACATCAGCCTGCAACAATGCAAATGTCAAAGTTGGCTCTTCCTGCATGCAGGGATGGCGTATCAGTATCCTTTTAAGAATTTAAGAGGTCTCTTTGTTTTTGCTTGTCTAATTGAACTAGAAGTAGCACAATATATATAAACTGCTTTAGAATTAATCTTTAAAATCATTCCACGAAATATATGAACTAGTTGCCATGAGCGCCAGGTCTGCAAATAGTTGATTTTACAGATGGGATATAAAACTACTATTCCCTCAAAATTCTGTAATATGATAAACATAATATTATGTATTGTTGTATACACGACCTAGATACTGTGCTATTAACATAATACATTTAGTAATTCTCTTCCGCATATAATGTTGCAAACATTATCCTTCACTTCCTAAAAGATATGGAGGATGCCCATACTCATATACTTTCACTACCGGATGATCGAGATGCCTGCTTTTTCGGCGTATTTGATGGACATGGAGGTATGATACTCATTTAACACTCTTGTGAGAACCGACTAGACATTTAAGCAATTTACCATGTTTTAAATACTAATTTTCCGGGTGTCACTGTGGTTTATATGAATAGTTTCTATATTCCTTTAACACTCTATGAGAACCAACTAGACATTTAAAAACTCTACCATGCTTTAGGACCCCATGATGTTTATGTTATTCAGAAAAGCTGCTTTAAATACCCATTTTCTGAATGTTATTGTGGTTTCTATCATGAATATTTTCCATGTTAAGACCAATGGGCTTTTTTAGAGAAGCCATTCCTTATCAATCGTTGGTAGTGTTTCCTCAGTCAATGACCCTTTTGTGTGTGTTTTTTTTTATGCTATTTGCCGAGATCAAACACTAAGACCGCATTTCCACATTGTTTCTTCCTTTAAGGTGCTAGAGTGGCCCAATACGCCGGATCGAACCTGCATAAGAAAATAACCTCACAGCCGGATTATAGTGAGTTATTCCAGGATCCTATATGATAATTTTAATAATTTGGGAAAATTCCAACCAGGGAGTTGCTACAGTTAATAGAATAACAGGCGGTTCGGTAAAGATGCTCGACTGTGCAAATATGTATTTTTTTTGGGTACTATTCTATTTGTTCATGATTAATAAATGTGTGACGCCATTAAGCTGCTACCATGCAAGAATGTTATTCTTTTTATTCTCTGCTTAATATATCCCGTTTTCTGCTTAATATATCCATGGATATTTGATTCCAGCATCCAGCAACATAACAGAAGCTATCACCAAAGGGTTTCTTTCTCTGGACGAGGACATGCTAAACGGTGAGAAATGCCATGATGCAGCCACATATTACGTTTGAAGTGTATTATCAATAGCTCACTCGATAGCTGCATGGACATTGATTTTTAAAACCTATTTATTAAACATAATTAGTTACCTTGGTTGTGCATGTGACAAGTGTGGATGTGATAACATGAATTTGAGCCTACAACACTTCGGTTTTATTATATTTGACTTTGATCTCTTAAAATATATATTATACTTTGGGCTTATTTATTCTAAATTCATCTGATCGACCAGTGTGACCAGGAGGTTACATAATGCCCCCCTGGACTGAAGGGACGGGGAATGACTGTTTTATCATACCATAGCACTGATTTTTTTCTCAATCTTTAACAGATGAAGAAATGAAGGACGAGCTTGCTGGATCGACAGCGATTTGTGTGATCTTAAAAAATAATAAAATCTATTGTGTAAGTTTTTATCGATGATAGATCTATTTTGGCAGCGTACCCTGACTTTTATGCTTACTGCTAGAGAAATAATTTTCTAAATGCTTAATGGCCAAATCACTAATTAATTAACCATTTGGCATAATATTATGGAATGCTACTTTCTTTTATTTAATTATAGATGATAAGATAGATCAACGTTTGGATATGAATTGGAGTATTGCATTTTTGATGGATGAATTTCCTTTCGCCAAACGTCAATTTGCTGCCTAGTGATATGTCCAATTCTCATGTGAAGTTATCTTTGCTACTCTGAATTATTTCCAGGGAAATGTAGGAGATTCTCGGGCTGTAGCAAGTGTAAAGGGAAGGGTTGAACAGTTATCATTTGACCACAAACCTAGTAACGAAGCTGAGACACAAAGAATCATTGCCGCCGGCGGATGGGTCGAGTTCAACCGAGTAAATGGCAATCTAGCCTTGTCTAGGGCTCTAGGTGACTTTGTGTTCAAAAAGAATGATCAGAAATCACCAGAGGAGCAAATAGTGACTGGTAAGTTCTAAGTTCTGTATTTCTTTTTGTATAAGTGGCCCAATAGTGTCTCCCAACAGATGCGTTGCATGTTTGATAAATATAGCCATAGAAATAGATCATTTATATGACATACTTCCACTAATATAACAGTACACCAAAGGTTTCGGTCAGGTATGTACAGTGTACGTAGGGGCACGGTCTCTTTGAGATATACTCAAAGGGCTGTGCCAGGGAAGAAATTGTTTCATTCCTTGGGCAGACCGGGCCCTTGTAAACTTAATACTTAAAAAAAATCATGGCCACCAGTAAGTATTTCATACGCTCTTTGCTGTTTCAAATGTGAGATTTGGTGATAAGCATTGGCAAGTATGTCCTGTCTTATCCTCATCGTTTAGAGTTGTTTTTTTAAAGCAAATTTTCGTCCTTGATGAAATGATTCATCCTTTAACAATTTATGAGATAATACACTAAGAAAAATTAGATATCCCGTATAAGTTAACTGAGTCGATGTTTCATTGGGAGGTGAGGGAAAACTCTCAGAAGGCTGGACTAGATATGAATGCATAGGGCTTCCCTCTTAAACACTACGCACAACAGTGATAAGTATGTCGAATTAACTGCATTTTGGGGGCATCAGTCTTTTTGATATGGGGGCATTTGAAGAATAGGAATTTTTTTAACGGTTTCCTTATTATTGTGGGAGATTTTTCCATTTTGTCTAATCGTGTATTACAAAGCACGTGGTGTTTTGTTTATTTTATGCGTGTTTACATCCTCCCACTCAATTCACGTTATTCTTTCATTGATAGCGATTACCAGGCGCTTTGTTTGGATTGCTTGTTGAAATGATTATACATATACATGTCACTTGGCAATTAATATCATACCATACCATTCTTCTTAATCATTACCTATCAATAGGTATGAATTAGCGTTAATCAGTTGGGGGTATTGCTTATTTTCAGACATATCACTATTTAGTTCCAGTATATTTCAAAGGGTCTTGTAATATTCAGGAAATAAATAATGACATTGAAATCAACACCAACGACTAGATCTTGCCAGCAAAGTAACCATATTCAAAATCACACCACTCTAAGAATTTAGCCTCAGTGAAACCCACACACAATTCCAAACACAACCAAGCTAAACTGAAATCCATAATCAAGACATGTATTAGGGCATTCGAAGCTTGAAATGTATTTTTTAATCAGTGACATAGCACACTGAGCGGTATTATTACTACACTATTACTTGTATATATTGTTTTTAACTGGGCAAAAAAAATAAAAAAATGTTGTGTGTGTCTAGACCCTAAAGATCATAAACTGCCTTCCTCTCAGCTCTCCCGCCCTTGAAATAACCATATTAAATGTGTTGATAAGGGCGTAAAGCAACCAATCTCACTCACTCACTCTAGACCCTAAACAACAAAAAGTTAAATGTAAATCCGCCAGACGGCGAAAGGGTATAGCTAGTTACTAGCAGGAAATGTAAGGTTAAAACCTTAAAACTTGTGTATTGGAAATGTTTACCAAAATTTGTTGTATTGAAAAACATCTAAATTCGGCTATATTGCATTTTTTTGTGACGAATGAGAACTACTGCAATTTTTACGGGGAACTTCAGTCAATAAAATTATTCAAGACATCACTGAGTGATACACTACGTTTTTTTTCAAATGTTCTGATAAATATTATGTAATTGGCCTTTAATACAATTTAAAAAAAAGAAAAAAGAAATAAATAAAAATTGTAGGGTCGCAAGCTGGCCAGAGACATTCAAACCAGCTCTCACACTAGTGTTACACCCACGTCTGATGTACAAGATGGCAACTGGCGAGGTTCGGTCAGAATATAGAAAATGTTGGATTTTGACTGTTAAAGGGTATTATTTCTGACTTGCATGTCATTGTGTTTGATGCTATTGGGCTCACTAAGTAATGAGGATCATTTCTAAAATATATCAAAGTCACATTTTGGTGTAATAACGCCAGGGTTTGGTCACGGGATTCCTGCCCGGTTATTTTTCGTTATTATTGTATTTGGTCCGGTGAACACTAGCTCGGACCGGTGAAATTGTGGTGTGAATCCTCAAAAGTTTTCGCCATGACTGAAACATCAAACTAATTGTTCATACTGTCTCGCTAAAACTCTCTTGTTTTCAACAATCAGCAAAACCCGATGTAGTGATTAAGGACATGACACCGGACCACGAGTTCATCTTGCTAGCCTGTGATGGAATCTGGGACGTTCTGACTAATCAAGAAGTGGTAGATTTTGTTCGTGCACGGATATCCCAAAGAATGGAACCAGAAATTGTGAGTAATTTATTACGGACACTACTCTGTTGAATTGGGAAAAAAAAACTTTGGCTTGGGACTACAAGAATGTACTGGCTTCGAATCAAGTGCTGTGGCTAATATAGAAGATTTAATTTTAAAAATATATTTTAAAAAAATAACCATTTCACCCCTTCCTACCCAAGCTCAAGTGGAAGTCCAGCTTCATGAGCTGCACTAGAAATAGTCAGCTAAATTAAAATTGATACTGACGAGAACATCTACTCTATTCAACACACTTATGAGTTTACTTACATGTGGGCTCATGAATAAGCAGTTCTCACTAATTTGTGTTTGTCTTTCTTTGTGCCACAGATCTGCGAAGAGCTAATGACGCGATGCCTAGCACCCGACTGCCAAATGGGGGGACTGGGCTGTGACAACATGACTGTTGTACTTATTGCCTTCACAAACGGAGGTACGTATGAGGAGCTAGCGGAGAAATGCTCGCGACCTGCTCTCCCACCAAACTACGAGGAGTTGGACATGGAGAGTGGAGATAAGTGGTAACGGGACTGGAGTCGGGCACGTCACGATTCCGACATCATACTTTCACCTAACGCACCTGTGGTATGGGACGCAGGCTCCCCGGAAGAGAGTCTTGGATATTGGTGTGTCTGCGTTTGTTTCTTGTGGATCATAACAGGTATTTTAGCTGCTGCACACTTCTTGGAATGGTTTTCATAAAGCAGTCAGAAACTGAAGGTATTTCACCCTGAATCAAGACATACTTGATGCGCAAATGGTATGTTATAAATACCTCTTTTGTTAACTTTAAACTTATTGTTCGATTGTATTCACTGGGTGTCATCTAGGTGAAAGTGTCTTGATATTTACCCTGGGGATATAGGAAAGTTATGGGTATTTTTAAAACAAGACTTCGTGGAACTCGTGGCCTGTCGGACTCGTGGCTTTTAAACCCCGCCGAAATAAACCTGCTGGATAGTCAAAAGGTGATTTGTTTTGGGGGGAAAACTTAGAGTAAAAGACAGACAAGGCTTACATATGAAAACAAAAACATGTATATGTACACCTTAATATTGTGCTGCACTCATGAGATTTACGTACGAAAAATAGCTAGACCTATAGACGAGCAAATGCAAAAAGTTTTCTTTGTTAACGTGTACAATAGATGATGAAGGGAGTATAAACTTTTCTGAATGTGTGTGGGCTACTTTTATACTGAGACCACTGACCTTCAAAGGGGAATGCTACTGTGGTTCAGTTTTTATGGTCGTCACTGAGAGGAATCGATGTGAAGAGAGACATATATGGAACAAATGTGCTATCATATACTATTGAGGATATCTGTACTCATGGCGGGCTTAGTCATATCAAATTCTACGTATGTTTAATGAAACAGGGCATTGTCTGCAGGAATAATTATGATTGGAAATCTTATTGAACTTTGCAAATCTCGAATATTTCTACCTGGTTTAAGATGGTGGGAAGCGAATCACATGTTCTTAGACTAAAAACAGATCAATAATGTGTCGACCCCTGTGAATCAATCATGTAGTATATATTTATATATTGAGAAACTATGTGATACCATATGACGATGAGTGATGTTGGGTGTTTTACATATTCTTTTTCTGTCCTTGGTGAGAATAGCAATCAGTGATATTTATCTTAATCTGTACCTTCAGAAGGTAACTACAATACAAAATGTATACATTTTCCTATACCATTTATTCGCAACTTTGTCAGGTTCTTCGTATGTATGCATAATCTAATTTTGTTTTTGCTTTAACTTATAAGTGATAGTTCTGTTGACGTTTTTTTTTGCATACACATGGTTACTATTATTTTAGCGTGTCTCTTGTCAAAATACAAGATGATGGTTTTTGTTGTCAATAGAGGCTTCTGTGCTTTGTAAATAATAGTTCCCTGTTTTGTTTATGAATGTTGAGTTATCAACTCACTCGTTATGAATCATTATCCGAGACTTGTCGGAAGAATCATGCCTTATTGATAATGATTCAATCTGTATTTTGTTCATAAGCTTCGTAATTATATGGCGATGTAATATCTCGCTCAGCCATTACCAATATGACATTTAGCATGTATGAACGACTCCCATTTCGTATGAAACAAGCCTATTTTTTTGGTGGTCTTCAAAACTGCAGTAACTCCCATTAGAATTGGATTCCAGTCTTTGAAATAAAACAACTTTGTTGCTTCCACTCCACACACCAATTCTCTTAGTGTACCGACAAGCTTTTGTATGATATATTTATAAATACATTCATATATGTAATTATTAACGAGCATGATCAAATGATACCAAGGCATATTCAATGAAGCATGCTGTTTTTTCATCAATGGCATTGTTTTGACTAGCGTCATAGAATGGCAAGGGCTGGGTACATGGTTATATTTATAGACATGTTTGTTACTTAAGGAACACACTTTGTTGTTTAGACACTGATGGAGTACCACCTATCAAGTGCCATTATTTGATGCATACGAATTTAATAGGGGAAGCTAGACCTCTGTAGAAGTCTTGGTCAATATTGGGTAGATTTTTGCCCACCTCTCATCTATAAACTTTATAAACTTGATAGGCATGATGATGAGTAGCCCCACGTTCCCTAATTGATACGATTCACTGTTCAAGCTATAAAACCAAAACATGCTCTCAAGTCTATTGAACGAAATTCATTGAAGCCAGTATTTCTCGTCTCGGTGCTGGAGACAAAGTGGGTTATATGAGGGAACAGTGATACTGTTATTTGGTTCGTAATTGTCAGTAATCGGTTAAAAGTACTCTTACCATCATTAATGAACCAAACGTGTCATGCTACTTATTTCAGCCTCCTGGTTGAGGAGACTTATCGACAGCATCATGAGTCTCACTAACCTGTGCCAATCTACAAGACATTTGACTAAACCATATCAATTCCTTCTTAGTTGTATTCATCTGTTTGGATGCAAATTTGGGATTAAACATTTATATAGTAAGTGATACTGGTGGTAGATGCTTGATCAAGACTCTAATCTTTTGTACATTACCAATACGCTAATAATGGGTGTCAGCCGGGAAATGATTGTCTTCTACTCTAAAATGCTTAGAAGAGAGGGAGGGTTTTTATAGGTGGTGTTTTGGGTTGGTTCTCTTCTGTGTCCCGTTTCTCCCATGCGAATTAAATATACTAGCGTTGCTAGCGATTTTGTTGACATTATGACGAAGCATCGGCTCGGGATTATCGGATGTCTCTTGATCCCTTTTCTGGGTGAGTGTGTGTATATTAAGGATGGAGTCTTGAATCAGGGCTGGCACCAAAATATGTATATTTTACTGATAGTTTTTTTCTTCCACGTTTTAGTGCAATAAGTGCTGGCCGCATGTAGCGTTTTTACTCAATGTTCTTACGCGAAACCCTCGGTAGGAGTAAAGGGGTTCAGTTAATATGGTATCGTATTTGTGTCTTCTAGGGTAATGAAAGCTATGACAAATAAATGGTTAAAATTGGTGTATAATCTGCGATTAATTGATTAAACACTGTTGTATTAGCTTGTAAAAAATATCGTATCGATTTTTTTTTCTGCACTGGGGACAACGATATCTCTTCCCAATTCGTTTAGTGCATTAAAATATGTTATGCTCCTAAGGCACAAATCATTGATCCTAACCATAGAAATAAGGCAGGAATTCATGCATATACATAATAAGTTCTATTTGTAATATAAGGTTGTCATACGTGTAATTAATTCAAACGCCTGGTTTATCTGAGTACTCTTCTCCTTGGAATTAGAACTTAAAAATGTGATTAGCTGTCAACTACTTAGACTTTATATTTGTAACTCAGTTCTCATACGGTGTTGGGGTAATTCTGACCAGATTTTGCGCCCGTTTGCTTCGTAGAAGGTATTGGGGCACTGGATATTGGACCATGCAAGTCGAAGTCATTCCTGTACTTTGCCGTGTAATTTACACTAATTTGTTAACTAGAAATCATGAAATTGTCGGAACACGCACGTGTGAAATATTGGATATTGAATATGTTCATTCTCGTCACGTGTAAATCGTATCTTAAGGCGTTTGTTGGCTCGTTTAATGAAATGTTAATCCACACAAATGACGTGCAACAGATACTTACTAAAATTCTTAAGCCACAGCCACACGATTTATCATCACTGGAGAGGTGCAGGAATAGTTGGTGCACGACGAAGCAATTCTGAGGCAAACATTGAGTTCTTGTGGCTTTATGTTGTTTAAATCTTAGATTCACTGCACGTTTTCGTTGATAACGGATCGTTAATTAACCTTTCCGTGTCTATGATTGGAGGTCAAATGTGTCATAACCTATACTTTCAAGTTATGTACAAAATATGCCCCGATCCGGTTGTTGGTAGTTTGTGTCGATGTTAAATAGGTTTACTTGACGGATCGGGCGAATTTCAAGAGTTCTTTTCAAATCGGCTGCTGGCGACAGCTGCGTGGTTCAGTATGAGCTTTTTATCACCTATGTTTAGACTTAACTCTGTGGAGATCTAACTTCAGGGTTGATGGATATCAGTTAAAATTCTCGTACCTCATGGTTTCTCCCTATTCCGAGAAAGACCAAACTGTTGTAAATTCATCAATCATCACAGTTATACTAGTCTAATGAAATGGTCTTCACACAAGATAAATATGGATCGCAACGAATCTAGATGTGAATATATTTACTTATTCCTACATAAATTATACCGACTCGGCTGCTTTTCTCCAGGGCTTGTCTTCACTCCGCTTATTGTTTCGTTTCTGTGCTCACAAATGAACCACCAAATGTACAGAATCGATGTAAAAAGTGTATATACATGTTAATAAATAAAAAATTTATGACGATTGATTTTCTGTTATTTGATTGTTTATCGTTTAATGGGAGATAGTCGACCATTGGTTGGCTATTACTTTTAGCCTGGAGTAATTAATTTGGAAGATTCTGCCGTTATATAAGAATATATGGAGTATTTCACTATACAAATTTAATAATTATCCTCTCGTCATTAAGACAGGGTTCTGTCAAAATAACTTCTGGGACTGGAAATTACACCTTGCAAAGCGTTTTTCATACCTTAATGGGTACGTTATGTTAATACATTACTGTCCCATGCGGGAGTACCTATTCTATAGAAATACTGTACATTAATCATGAAGAGGAGTTGTACAGGAAAAGGAAACATGCAAAAGATGATATTAAGGTTACTGAATAAAAACATATTCCACCACTAAATAACAAATTGTGAAAGTTGGCGCTATTTAAATTATCAATTAATAGATGGTTATTTACAGCTTTTTTCTGTTTCAGTTCTGTCACTTGACAAGTCTTTAACATAATATCACAATAGGCTTGTAGTTATGAAAGGGGCGTGAATATTTGATGGGGTGTATCGAGTAAATACCTGGAACAGTTCATTCATACACAAGACGAACTTTGGCAGAAGTTAATCATTTTTATTATCATTTTATTTGCCGTGAAAAAATGGTAGAGTTTTAACAAGGAAATCAATTAAAAAAAGTATATACCCCCTGGCTATATAAATTTAATTGCCACTTACATTGAATGTAAATTCAACAGTAAATGTAAATGCGGGTAATAAATGTAAATGTAAGTTTGATTTCTCATCACAGACAACCCTCTGTGAACCACACCTATTCCGCGATATACCGCTAATGTAAAGTCTTATATATGAACAATATACCTTCCCAGAAGGCAACAAATTATGTAATGACAATCGTAGTACCGGTTATTTACTTGCTCCCTGTGATTCCTTCAGGTGAGATATAAAACAGGTTTTTATGCATAGTTTGCACAAGTTTGAAGACAGACCAGTCAACAAACAGAAAACAAATATACCTAAGAAAAGAAAAGAAAATAAGAACCCGCCTCGTGTTGAAATAGTTAAAATCATTAAAATCAGGTAATACGAAATGTGTGCATCCCGAGCCCGGTGAAAAAATATTCAACAATTTCCATATATATACTTAACTAACATTTTTTTTAAAACCAACAATATTACGAAGCACCATAATGATCCGAAAACCAAACATGGCAACAAAGGCCAGTAATAAAAATAATTAACCCATTTCAGAATTTCAAAAAAATGTAGCAGTTTGTCATGAGGTTGTAGTGTTGGAATTTTCATTCACTATCTTAGTAATTTTATTTCGAAACTCTAGCATAACAGAAATGTTCTTCTTTCGCATGATATCTACCATGGAGAAGAGTTCGCCCGCGGGACCAGCTTTCTTCACCTGTGATTTTGGGGGCACATTTAGAGCAGAAATCATATTCACGGCAGCCTTAAAAGATTCCGGTAAGCTAGGGAGTGCTGGGAAGAGCTTAGCCTCCCACAGCGACCACTTTGCATTTTCACTAGTTTCAGCAAATACTTCGGTTGCCCTGTAGCCAAGACGTTCAAGTGCTTCATCTAGACTTAGACCATATAGTTTTAACCCTTTTAAACTCGAGCGAGTTTTCAGGTTATCATTCACACTGAATAAAATGGTACAGTATTGCACTTTCCCATCGCTAAGGACGGAGACAGTATGTAAAAATGTATTCTCTGGGATTTTCACTGGGCTAGGATCTGGTCCTAGGAATTCACAGTTGCTAAGTACAACGTTTGAACCGAGGATGATAGGGACAGTGAAGTGGCAGTACTCGACAATGCAGTTCTCTGGTAAACAAGAACCTTTTGATATGGCAGAGTGCAAAAGCAGACCGCTGCGTTCTAACTTCATTTTCTTCTCCGGCGGTTTATCAATTCCATTTTCCCGACTAATACCATTCTCTCCAAATATAGTGGAGTTAACCGACCGCGTGAAATTCATTTCATTGGCAATTAACTCGTCTTCTGTGAAGTGATGTAAATATTCCGCGAACGTACCGTAATGGTAAAACTTTGAGGCATTGAGTGCAACGACATGGAGAGGAACGCCATGGAGAAGGTGGAATAATTTCTGTCGTACGTTGATTAAGTTGGACTCCACCACCGACACATTAGCAGTGTTCAGAGTGTAATCGATTGTTGCCCGCGCTCCTAGAGCCTGCAAGAAATCTCCATAGGAATCTATTTCACAATTCAGAGGCGACTCCTTGATAAAGAACTCTGCCAGAAGTTTGGAAACGGAATGGTCGAAGAAGAACAAGCTATCAGTATACACAAACTCATTCTCTTCATTGTCGACAAGCACGGCGCCTTCCTCTCTCATTTTGCTTATGCTTGGTTTCTGAAGGACCTTCAAGCAAGTCCTAAATTCAGTCCAATTGTGGTTATCCTTCTCGGCCTTTTTACCTTCAAGTACGTACACCCCATGCGTGCGTCCGATGCTGAGGGAGGATGGGTGAGCTAGTGCTGTGATGCCAGGCTCGCTGAAGCTCCATTCGTCTTCCTCATGCAATGCATACAGTTCAACACAGTCGGAGGCTGGATGGAAGACACCCGGACACATGCGTTTGACGAAAGGCAAATAAAGTGCCAGCTTGAGTTCCAGCATCTGGAATATCAGAACAATACACAAGTTATCTTGAGCTATCCAATTCATTAAAAAAAATCCTTTTTATTGAGTTGTTCTCCAAAATTGAGGACCCAAACCAGCAAGGAAATAAAATGATAGAGATTATGATATCCCTCCCTGAAAAGGTAAACTATACAAAAGAATAAACTCACGCATCTTTGAATGGTTGGAATAGAGGGTGACACGAATTTATGCTGATTTGTAATGCGTACACCATGTAACTACATGTAACCATCAGGACCCTTCCTGCGACTAATAAGTTCTATTAGAAATCCTAAAGGGCCGTTTAAATTATTCAGCGTTAATATATAATCACGATAATACAACTTCAATTGAATCTCCAGACGTGGTATGATTGATAAATAAGGAAAGTCGGCAATAATACCAACTTTTATGGTCATTTCTTAATTTTGAAGAAATAAATACCATAGAAGTATCACTCTTTCTTATTACTGACGTGTATATGTTACTGCTGTAATTACATTATGCTCACTAATAAAATGAGAAGCAAATTTAATTAATACTACTATTTTACTATTCCATTAATAACTGGCCCCCTCTTTCTGAGGCTAGAGTCCCGCGCCCTGACCCAGTGACGTCACTGTTAACGTGGCTACAGTTTATAGTCAGTTGAATTTAACAACATGTTTTCTAAAATTCTTTTACTCACAAATATAATCTTGGAGTGCATGTCACGTTGCCAGTTTCAAGCCAATAATTAGATTTTACATATATGGAGAAATATAGCCCCAAATCTAACAACCAGAATACATTTAATACATACCTGATAATTTGATCCACCAATAGGAAGGGTAGTAAATATTTTACCAAGTACACTTGCACTTGGCAGTCTTTGACTCTGTCCGCCAGCGTTAAGAAGAAGCACTTTCCACGTATTGAGTTTTACCCATCCATAGAGTTTTACCAGTTCACATATGACATTCATTGTAGAAGCGCCACAACCTGTATGATAAATAGTACTGTGAAGTTAATATTACACGTAATGCACATATTATCTATTACTAGGGAAGAGACGCACCTAAATAAAAACAAGACAAAAACACGAAAATTTCACTCATCGTTCTTTATCTCCTACCCGTCATATTATCTATTAGCTAAACAATTGGTTTATTGCATTGGCCTAAGAAAAGACTGTCATAAAATCTTATATTATATATGATTTATAGGGAATATAGAAGAAAATTCCCCAGGGAAATATATGGAACAATTAAGATGGAAGCTCCCGTGCCGCCGAGCCTATGGGGATGGCACCCAAACCCTATTCTAGGAGATTAGAAATGAAAATAATTAGCTGAATATGGTAAAATGAAGGCCTCCTCTTCTCTACATGGCTTCGCCCCTTAGAAAAAGTATTCTCAGAATTGTTTGGTTTTACCTGCTCTGGGTGCTGGTGGGTCAGCATAAACTAAATATGGAATACCAGTTGGAAGTTGGCCATGAGATAATTTGTCCTCAATCTGAAGTTGATATGCTTCTCGTTGGAGTTCATCAGATGCAGTTAAGACCACGATGTCCCAAAAGGGAACCGACGAAGCCTTGACGTCCTTTCCTGTATAGGAAAATAATGAAACATTATTGTTACGTTGTAAAAATATTACCTTATTAGACTGATTTTCAGAATATCTAAATCTCATTTTAGAAGCTAATATACACTAAAATCGTGTTGTTTTCAAGTGCATAAATGTTTCTAAATTATGGTGGTTACCAAATCCCCCTACCACCCAACCACCCTACAACGATCACTGCCTCATCAGTGACCAGTATTCTCAACTTTGAGTGTTGTTTATTATTGGCCAATCCAGTCCCAATACACATTTGCCTTTACCTCGAATTATTCACAATATGCAACACCTTACACTTCCTACCACTGTTATATATTGGTCTTCACCAACACATAAGTGATGTGCTCCAGGGAAATGAGTCACAAGTTGCAAAAATAGGATTTTGAGATATCTATTTGGAGAGCCAGTTAGTGATGACAATTAATGTTATTAAAGTAACATAATTATACCTGATTCATATAACACTTTTCTTGCCTTCTCACCACCAGGATGTGTTCGATATAATTTGCAACATTTATTTGTATTCTCTGAATTCCAAATATTCATAATGTTGAAATGAACATTTACTATTTCTCTCATTGGATTCTAGAACAAAGGAATATATTCAATTTACTGTAGCAGGTTTCATAGTTAATATCTAATAAGCTATCCCTGGTAGGACTCTCCCAATTAGTTATATAACTGCACAAAATTCCAACTGGTTAAATAAGATATACTTCTCACACTGTTTACCATCATTGGACTCCGCTAGACTCATTTTCCTGTGACACATCACATTTTCTATTTCAGGAATCATACTGTGCTATATACAACACATCCTATCTGAGCCTCTGTGGCCGAGTGGGTAGAGCCTTCAACTCTACTTGCCAGCCTATCCTTATGTGAGAGGTCCTGGGTTCGAATCCAGGCCAATCCTATAGTTCAAAATTATTTGCAACAGATAGCTGAGCGGACTCTCTAATGAAAGAGTCCGCCCAGGCATCGGAGCGGACTCTTTCATTAAAGAGTCCGCTCAGAATGCTCAAAGAGTACACCTGGAATTCAGGACTGTACTCTTCGAGCATGGGAGTCCGCCCAAGCCAATGCTGGAGAATAGGGGCACCACAGCAACTGTAGGATAAAATAAGGTGGTAGGATTTCTAGCCTGTCTGGACACTATTTTGTTTGCAGGCAAATATGGAGACGATCCACCAATAAGGCAACGCCTTATTAGTTGAATTATACGATTCATGATAATGGAGTTAGTAGGCATCATTTTATTTCTAGTGAGCTAAGTTTAGCATTTAATCTCTAATTATCTCCTTAACTACACGATATTAACTTAATGGGTCATATGCATATGGCCCATTATCTACATCATCTGGCAAAACGTGTTCGGTCCTTGTGAGGCAATACATGTATAGACATGAGTGGTGCATGATTGTGAATAAAACAAGTTGGTGTCACGCAAATACTTAAGTCTTCCCTTATCTCTAGACTTCTTTTTTTTCTTTCTTTTTTTTGTGACATGGTAGCATTGGCAGGAGAAAGATCATAGTAATCGTCAACATTATCTCTAGACTTCTCATTAACTGTGATCTAAGCTGTCATAGATATCACCATTAAGAGATAAATTTCACAGAACCATCTACCAATATTACTAGTGATTTTGGTATCAGATGTTTTTTGGCGTGGAGAATGAAAACAGATCCCATTTGATCATGAAGATCGGATCAAGCGGCCATGTTGGTAATAGAGGTGGACTTTATAGCATTAATGAACTGATCTAGGCCTATATTATATGTATTCATTGTGTATTGGGTCGTGGCAATCACCAGCCCAATATAATAGTTATCCATGAGGAAAGAAACTATATTTATAGGCCTATATAATGGAGAAAATATCGATGTAAAATAACAGGTGCTCATGTGAACATCCTATTTTCCCAACTAACACATGTTCTACTTTTCAAAATCCAGCAGAAGCTTCGGAGGCAAGGTATAAGCACAACCATATAAAAGTCACACGAATAAGACCAACGAAGCATGGTATTCTATTAATGAGGTTATAGTTGACGAATAAAGTTGGAACGTATGGGCTATGGGCGTGTCCAGTGGATGAATCCCTACAGTGGAACGTCCCAGTCTAGACTCAGAGTTAATTAGAGTCTCCACAAACCCCACAAACTGAGGGATAGCCTCACGCTCCTCACGCTCCAATCCGTTAAATGCCATTAGAATCTTATTAGGACGCTTACTCCAGGGTTGCGAACTCCATTAACGCAGTAGGCGTCCAATCACTGGCATGCCATTCTTATATCTGATCTAACAGGCTCGTTTTATCTAAAAGAAAATGTGCATTATCCTTTGAACATATATAATGCTTGGAATGCTTGGAAGTTTTTATTTAGGTGTTCATGTATACAAGCTCGTTAATTGGACTCGTTCACTCAATATTCAACCGGATAATTATCTCAAGAACAGTTTATAGCCAGAATTAGCAAACCATGCGAGACCAAATTGTCATATTACTATGCTAGATTGCACATGTAACCTACATTGATGTACCACCACTCCCTTATGTCCACCATGTGTAACGAACCCATGGTAACGTTTGACTCACTTTGTGGTAGCACGTCAGAGCGGACACATCGTTAAATATGTAGTTAGAGATGTAGTTACAGAAGGTTTGTTTGGAAGAGCTGTCTGGGACAGAGAACAAAAACCCATTTCCATGTAGAAAGCTTTTATCACTGTCTGTATAACAAAATGGAAATGTAGGGATCATGTAAATCCTACATATAGCTCTGTGTGCTATCTAATGGTATTATTGAGCAAAGCTGCAGCAGACACCTCACCCCAACCTTAAAATTCACCGATATATTATTTTCCTTACAAATATTTTGTAACAGGTATTTTGAAACATCCCTATTGGACTCTTTTACTTTTTTTGGTATAGATGGGGCTGGTAGGCTTATGAATACCACTCGCATTTATGTGTGGGGTATGTATAGCTTGACCACTAAAACCTGCACACAAAACATGGGTCATCCGTCTTCAATGGAGATGTAGTAAGTTGAGAAACAACTCGCATTTCTATGTTTATAATCTAGTTGAGTTCACAAGAAGGGTATTTCTAAAATCTTTAAAATGAACATGTATGCACCCGATTTAATGGCTAAGGTATTTACATGCATGTGACACACATGTTATTACACGAGGAATGTTCTACAATTAATGTTAATTAATAATTAATGTCGCATCATTAAATATGTAGACCGAGAATTCGCCAAGATGTTTCAGAGACGGACATCTGGAGTATCGTACTTTCCATCACATCATCCCTGCTAACGTGATTTTCTGCATGGATGGTTGCTTAATATGCATCGCTTATTAATATTAATAGTTGTAGAGACTGAACACCTCTATACAAGTGAACTACATACAAAATATTGTATAATATTGCATGTATTATGTTGATAGTTTAACCATCTTCCTATGCCACTAGCTCAGTTATCATGGATTGGGCTACAGGTTTTTCACATGTTCAATTTTCTAGCAATGCACATAGTAATGTACAACCTTCCTTATGCACTTGTCAATTGCAACCCCCCCCCCCCCCCCCACCCCCGGGTAGGTAGGGGAATGGTAGGGGAATGTCTGAGAAAACATTCCCCCACACAGGCGGAGATTTCCCTTAGTTTACAGCAATATCAACTAAAGGGGTGGGGGAATGTCCGCCAGTGCCCACTCTATACCTTAGTTGAAACAGCAATATCAACTGGATGGGTAGGGGAATGTCTGCCACTGCCCACTCTATACCTTAGTTGAAACAGCAATATCAACTGGATGGGTAGGGGAATGTCTGCCACTGCCCACTCTATACCTTAGTTGAAACAGCAATATCAACTGGATGGGTGGGGGAATGTCCGCCAGTGCCCACTCTATACCTTGTTTCCTAAAAGAGTTTTGGTGGTTTTCAGTGTGCATGGGCTTCTCTAGGCTAAGATCTAAAGTAACAAACCTCCTCCATTATAGACACAAAGAGTGTCACCTTTGAACCTGACAGGGATTTAGCACCCCCTATATAGTGTTTCAATAGTGTCAGGCCTCAACTCAACATGCTGAACATGATGGGGGACTCTTCTACACATGGGGTACCCCACTTTCCCTGGCTGTCATGTCTGAACTATACTTACATCCAGATCCTTTAGTGTTGGAGGTAGTGATAGGGCAGGGGTAAGGGTATGGGTCTCCAGGGTTAGGGGTGGAGAGGGCTCATGTGGGGGGGGGGTGAGGGGGGTTGATTAATGAAAATTGAAAAATATATTTTCTCTAGCTCTACAGAGCTATGTCAACCAAAACACCATTTGGAAAACTTTTCTTAGAGTGGCCCTTATATTTTTGCAATAACAGTTTGTCTAAAAGAAAATGTCTTCTGAAACAATGTGGGTCGGGGGGTCGGGGATTTACAGAAATTTCTTGCCCTGGGGGGTCGGGGATTTCATCAAATTTCCCAAAAGGCCAAGGACATTCCCCCACATCCACGGGGGTTGAGGGGTGGGGGTTGCAATTGACAAGTGCATTACTAATCAAGTTTATCCGAAGTTTATCTATATCTACCGACGGGATGCTGAAAGTTTGGCACGTCCAAAATTCCTTATTGGATTTTATTATATGTGCATTCCACTTGCGAGGTGGGATATTATAATAGGCAAGATTTGAATTACACAGTTTGGCTTGAGATAGGTGTAGCTGCCACTGATTTCATACAGGAAGCGAGGCCTATCTAATGGTGGGTGGGGCACTGACCACAGCTATAGGTATGTGCCTCCACACACACCCTGACACACAGTATAGGTAAGTGCCTCCACACACACCTTGACACACAGTATAGGTAAGTGCCTCCACACACACCTTGATGAGCACCACCTACCGCTATTGCTATGATTCTCAAGTCATGTGGGCGGTGGACCTCCCGAGAGGGGAAACGTATATATACCGAGACTGCCTTCCGAAGACCTGTTTTAGTGCTTTATTTTTTTCTGGAACTTTCTAACCGATCCCAGAAGCTAGACTGAGCCAAGGGGAGCCAAGTTCAAATGGGAACATGTGTCATTTACTGAATAATTAAAAAGTTATCGCTAACAGCGTATTCGAATCGAGGGCTGTCAACAATGGCCGCCATAACAAAATAGATGGAAGAAAGAGCCACTACGACTCTAAGCCAATCAGATCATGAGAATCGGTCACATGACCATGGGGACAATGACGTCATATATAGCGGCAGGTCGGGGAAGCCCTCCGATCAGAAAAACAAAGCTCATAGCCTTTTGCAGGTAGAAAATCCGGGATTATCATATATTCCATTAAAAAGGTAATAAAATATAGATTCTTCTGCTAAAATCTTAATGTCTGCTGGTTGTTGGGTTGGTTGAACCCATACGACCTGAGCAGACAACTCAAAGCAAAACGTCTGCAGACGAGAACGGCCGAAGCCCTGCCTTCAAGCGGATAGAAATAGTTTAGTAGTCGGGATTTCCGGCTGGTTTGCGAGGGCCATTTTTGTGACGATGCTTCATTTTTATATATAAAAACGGGCGGTCAGATCTGCTGAAATAGGTCTAAAATAAATATATCTTTCAAGCGATATACTTTACTGGACACACAGTATAGGTATGTGCCTCCACACACACCCTGACACACAGTGTAGGCGAGGCCCTGTCTGCATGCATCATGCACTGAACCTGCACCTGCACCTACACATGCCGCATCATGTAGGCCTAGTAATTGAATATTCTTGGTGTTGTGTAGGCTACATTATTTGATACTAAATCAAATGGATATTGTAGGTAGGAGGGGTAGAGATAGGGTGGGTGGATGGGACGATCCTTTATCTTTAAATATAAAAACAATCTAAAAGCGTTCAGATCTGGTGAAATATATTAACCAATTTACTTCCCACAAATAAATGTGTTGCTGCGGTAATTTTCTGGATCTATGTTTGTCTGATACTCTCTGGAGAGGGGAGGTGAGGAGAGGGGAGGGTTTTTTTTATAAGAGGATGGGAACTGATTAACAGGGACTAATGGAATGCCTGCTTCCACACCTCAACATCAGAGAGAAATCCCCGCACTATAATTACCCTGACATAAACTATAGGCCTAGTTCATATAATGGCTATGCACCTGCTTTCTGGGGACAGATCGGGGACAGATCGGAGACAGATCATGGAACGGGACGTGTACAGGCCCGTAACCAGGGGGTGTCAGGGGTGTTCGAACGAACACCCCCCCTGCCACCCGTTGGGTCAGTGGTCCCCCCATAGAAGGTAATTAATTTTTTTTAAAAAATTAAAAAAAAAAAAAAAAATTATTTAAACTTTGACTAATTATTTAGGCACCCATCCTTTGTGAGTCCCTGGAGTTCTCTCTAGAGGGTTGGCAACATTCCTGAGCCCTGAAATCAGATGGATCCGCTCATCTTACAATTGATTCTCTTTGATATGGAGTCGAAGACATGCCATGTGTGAGGGTGTGTGTGAGTGGGTGTGTGGGTATGGGTGGGGGTGGGGTGGTTTGGGGTGGTTGTTTTGGGTGTGTTTGGGGGTGTTTGTCCCCCCCCCCCCCCCGCCCCAAACCCCAATTCACCATCTCCACCTCACTTAACAATACTCAGCTGTAGAGAGGGGGTGTTCGACCCCCCCCCCCCACCATCTCAACATACTCAGCTACAGGGCTTTTGTTAAGGTTTTGAGTATGGGATATTTTTGTGGAAGTAGGGGGGACCACATTTTCTGAGACTGAGCCCGTGCCCAGCACAGAGGTGGGTGCGGGGGCTATCCTGGGGGGAGGCACCCCAGAAGATTTTAGATTTCTGCATGAAGAATGGGGGGAGGGACTTCTGGTGTTCAAATTTTATCCAAGCGCAGTGCTGGGGGAGGGTGCGGTAGGGGATGACCCCTCCTGCTGAGAAAATTTTGAATTTTGCACAAAGAGTTGTGGCTTCTGGTGTATTTCTAGCATAGTTTTTATAGAGATTTCAGTGTTCAAATTGTATACATAAATTTTCCTCTTTATGTGTATGGTCGATTCTTACAAAATTGGGGCAAGCAGTGCTTGTAATTAAGGATATTTTTACAGAATCAAGCTCTAAATCTACCAATGTCTGTCATGATAAAATTCAAAGATTTCTAGACCTAAAATACAGTTTTTCCAGGCATGACAAATAAACCAAAAGAATAAAAATGTAAGCTCAGTGAACCTTGGAATTCAAAAACACTGACTGTCCCCATTTTGTGAGAATTGACTATAATGCCTTGAAAATCATAATACAATTTCACGACTTTCAAGGAACTCAAGGCCATGTAATAACTAATAATCTCAGGGATGCAAGTCTTCAGTCCTTAATATACTGAAATAAGTATTTTTGAGAACATCCCAAATTCCACAATTTCTATTACCAAATTTTGTCAAATTATAAACAAATATCAAAAACTAGTGTCAAACCTTAAATTATCTTTTTGTTAAAGGGTCAGTTAACGGGTTCATGGTCACTTTTAGGACAATAAACTTCATGGAGCCATAAATACACCACCCAAGTCTCGATTTTTTTACTTCCATTTATGTCTAACTTATAGTCACTTACAGGCATAAATTGAGAAATCCTAGTTGAAAAAGTCTGTTTAGCACAAGAGGGCACTGAGAGTGCTGTGTGACATCATAAAGGTGCGCCAGAAATGAACATAATATCTCTACCTTCCCCCTCCAATCTCCCAGCAATTGAAACAGTTTGTTTTGGTATGCACACCTGTGTTGTTCAATATCCTTCTGCCCACCCCACCCTCCTTCTTTCTAGCAGCAATTATGAGAGTTGTTTATTATGTTCATTGCATGTACATTTCAAGATTGGCGCACCTTTATGACGTAGGCAAACAGTGGCGCCTTGAATGGAGTGTTAAACTGTGTAACTACTTTTTCACTCCTTTAAATGGGTAAAACTCACTAAATAATAAGTTGAATTAAGTAAAACCGGGGTGGTTACATTTCAATAATAGCAAGGAAATGGATTTTCTCATAATATTTTGGGGTTTACTGACACTTTAAACTGATCTTTGATCAGGTAAATTTATTACACTCTCACTCTTATAACTTATAACACTCTCACTCTTAAGTGGTTTTCGTAGTGTCTTGAAACCATATACAAATTCGTCAGTGAGCATTGAGATATATTAGATTAGAAGATACTCACACCAAACTATAAACAAAATTACCAGAGAAAAAACATTAAAGATTGAATAACAATGGGAAAGATGAAAGATGAAGGCACCTGACTCATGCATACAGTGTATCTATAAATCAATTCATTAACATAAATCCTGAGGTCATCCTTGAAGGATAGAGCTTTATTATTAAATATCGGCCTGATTGAAATAAGAATAAAAAAGAAATTGTTTAATTTTGTGTACCTACTGGCCAGATATATGTATTTCAAATATTCAAGACTTGCATACCAATAAAAGGTATGAAAAAAGGAGCAAGCCTAGTGTTGTTGGTGATACAATTAATACAAAAAAGAATTATGAAAAGTCATTAATTGAAATAAAGTGTATATAATTATTGATTGATTGTTTCAGTTAATGCTCTCAGATTCCTTAAATATTATGGAGAAATGCCCTCAGAATGCACCATTTCACTACTCAATATCATTTTTTTCCCGGGGGGGCATGCCCCCGGACCCCCCTAGTCACGCTTCACGCCTTCGGCGCTCGCACCAGCAGCAAAGCTGCTGGAGTTATACAGTCCCCCTTTGCCTCATTTAAGAACACCCCCCCTTGGAAGGCTGGTTACGGCCCTGGTGTACATACCTACATGTATGTACTTTCTATATTAGCCTATGTATATTATACCACTAACACGACACCTGTCAGTAATCACTAGTTATCAGTGATGTAACTACTTACCACGCAAGCCATCAAACGTAGACAACATGTTACGGAAGAACTGCGGTATTTCGTCCATTCTCCTGCCTTTGCGCGTATCAAGAGCAGTGATCACAGGCTTGGTTGAGTTAGTCGGAGCGCGTCGAACCCCAGTATGGGCTACCACTGCTGGTACGACCCTACCCTACCCTACTAAGGACACTATCTGACACGGTTGAGAAGGTACAAAGCCAGCGACCTTACAGGAAATACAAATGCGACACCTGCAGTTGAATGTTTACAAGAGGAACTCGAGTGCTGACGAGCCGAACGCTGGGCGTGCGTTCGCCAACGTTAGCTGACTGGGACTCGGTGGGTCGGCCAACATTGGCAACAAGGCCGTACTACTTCCCCTTTCCCTTGACAGCTGCCTCCCGCCTACACCGGCACGTGCTGCCCTCTATTAATGCACCGTTATTCATCGTTTCTGCAAACGATTCTCCGAGCACTCACCTCGGCAGCCATCATACTTTTCAACCTTTCGAACTTTTCGAATTTTCTATAATCTCTACAATGTCTATATCTACTCATGTTCTCACCAGTATCCATGTCTATTTATCTATAGATCTATCTATTTATCCACCACGTTTGGACACATAAGATTCCATTTCTGTTCCTGCCAAGGTTTTTACAAAAGATCCGAATATGTAGATAATATATAGAATCTTTCATTCTGCCCAGGTTACCTATACACGTGATAGTTAGTACCTGTCTACATTGCATTTTAACATTGTCATTGCCTCGAGGGAGACGCCTTTATGATTGTTGGTCTGAAACAAACCTATAGAGAAGAAACAATACTTAATTATTCAAATTCAGAAAAACGACTGTATAAACAAATAATTGTCAACCTGTAAGGGCCAAAAGGAAAAACTGTTAAAAAGATGTAGCCTGCCATTGAGCCTCAATAAACGTGCATCAAACCAGGGTTCACAAGTTAATTACCGTCATGTCAAAAATTGTGAGTGCCATGGATTTCAGGAGAAGAAAATAGTCGCATGAAAATGCGGTCAGCATAACGTTTAGCCGTAATAGTTTCAAATCGTAATTGGCATTATATTATGAAACCGGCTAAAATAATGTAAGCGCAAGACCACACCATGTGCGTTATTATTCCGACGGATTGATTTCTCTTGAAAATGTTATATTGCGAATGTCTATTTGAGTCAGATCTAATGAGTATGCCCTAATAATGGTTGCAAGAGGATTTTGAAGTGAATTTATTGGAATATATTGGTAAAATGTTTCCAATTTTAAAGAAATAATGAGAATAATAAAAGTTTCAAAGACAAACAATTTTGTTCAAAAGGTATGGTGAAATACATTGATGGGAATGATCATAATAATAAATAGGTCTGGAAAATGACTCGGAGAGAAAATGATATAAACAATGTACGTTTGCCAGAAAATTAAGTATTTAGGAAAATACAATCATATCTGAAATCATCCCTGTACAAATTCCACTACACCACATGGTTTTCGTGTTCTTCTTAGATCTGGGCTATCAAATTGTATTGATAATTTATTGAAACATTAAAGAACTACTCAGTCTAGAGTAGACTATGCATGCATCCAATCTGATAAGGTTAAAGTGGTTCTCACATGGACGTTCACTGATTTGTATGGGAGATAAATGAAACAGAAGTTTTCGGTGAAATCACTGCATCAATACACAATCTTATCACTATAATATGATCCCACTCTCACTGCTCTAATTGTCATGGAGTTGTCACGACTATACATAACATATATATTATATGTATATATGGGTCAGATTTCCAGAAAATGTACAATTCACCTTCACCAATCCTCTCAAATAACCCACATTTCAGACAAAAATAAGCTTCAAAATGAAGTTTAACATAACAGAACTGATACCTTAAATCAATGCGATACCAAATATACTCAGATATACCCGGTATTCATCATTTTTCAGGCTAATTTAGCAGAATTCCTAAATGTGTAGAGCTGCCAATTGTACATTTTATGAAAATCTGACCCATATATTATTAGCTATTACATAACATTGTGTAACATTATTCAATGTCATTAACATACATCCTTCTTATTAATTAGGATCATGTATAATAAAGAATATGACTAGGTAATAAGGATGCCATCTCACACTGGAGAGCCAGGGGTCAGACATAATCAGTCACGTGAAACCAAGCAGGATGACCTCTAAGGAAACATGGAGTGACCCAATTACTGTTATATATGATTGGCCGCCTTAATGAGGCGCCGATCGCTTCATTTCTCTTTCCTTCCGACTTATAACCACTTTTAAAGGTGTACGGTAATGACTACTGAATCGCAATACATACGTAGTAGCTTAATTAACAACAGATATATTTGATAAAGAAGACTAAGTTGAAAGTAAGAGTACCAGTTAATGATAATATGATATATATTTGGCACAAAATCTTTCCCGTAGCGATTAAGTTGGTAGCAAATTTCGACAGCTGGAATAAAAGATGGGGAATAAAACACAGTTCGTACATTACATTTTTTCATACAAATGACTGTGTCGAGATGATCTATTCATCACAATTCGTTTAATTTGAGAAACGTTAATTAAACATAAACTAGAAATTGTGCCGCAACTGTTAACCGTTTACAGGCACTTGTTTTCCCTTTCTTCATAATTAGCTGGTGCCTTTACAAGCCCTCTGCCACATTGGATCCGCAACACAGCTATAGCTATTAGTCCCAATCACAATATAAGTACAGAATTAACGGACCTGTCAATATCAGGTCATTAGGTATGTACTCTTTGTAGGGTGAAACCCTGAAGTTGAGAAAGATTGTCTACACACATGACGATAATGTGTAACCACTTACAGGGTGATACCAATTGCATATCAATACGCATGCCTCATCAGATCAATTCTACATAAGCGCTTCAAAACGTAATAGCCCTTGCCAGTTCTCAAATGAATACATTTATATTTAGCTACACGCCCTATAGTTAATGAACCAAGCTCACCACTGGAAGCGGGATATTGGTCTTGCGCTCGTTTTACAGTCCATGGAACATGAAGGTCATAAATTTGAGACTGTAAACAATCAATTATGGTTTTAAATCAAGTGTGAATGGGTATATATGGCTACCAATGGCCATGCACTAATATTATTATACTTTGAGATGCGAGTGGTTTCTCTGTCGTGGTATCAACACAGAAATTCAACCATCGTTTTTGGTTTCAAGGAATATTTGCATTACCCCACATGGACTGTCATATTCAACCTAAAGGTAGTAAGTGTAATTTTAATTTTAATAAATAGTATTATCTTGCGTGATTTGACTATATGATATACTTATACATAATTACATAGGTAATTATTACTGTAATTCTCGGGAAACAGCTGTAAGCGTACGTTGCTGCGTGTAAGTGTAAGTTACTACCTGTAATAGAGGCGAACCGATTGGTGTTTCTATCTCCAGGAAACGCATGCGAAACAAAGCGACTCAGTTTAGTCCATATAGATAAAAAGAGTTGTCAGCTGGTCTTTAATAGGCCATATCAGCGCCGACATACGCTCGAATTATTATACGTATTATATTATATTGAGAATATGCTCGGATTATTATATAATCTTTTTGCATAATATCTAAATTTGAATTTAATATAATTTAATCCGTTTAGTATAAAATGTTTAGGGTACTAATAGAATACATGAAACTTTGGTATGCAATTAATAGATTGCTTCGATGTAGAATAATAGTAAATTTTGCAGGGCATGACGAAAACCACCTCTGGGGTGAGATTGTTATATATTGTTGTTAATTTCCTGAATAAAAACATGATAAAAAAAATCTTTAGTAAAATCCGCATCAAGGTCCACAACAGAATATACATTAGCTCTAAGCCAATAATAACGTTAGTCATAATTAAATTGCTTTTCTTTGCATAGCTGATGATATTGTTTTTTTACGTGAGGTTAACGTACATCAGTTGCTTATAGTCTGGACTTTAACTCTCACACGAGTAATTTGGGAGATAATTTCATGTTATTATATTTGATTATCAGAAAAATCTTTTTAATATACTATCTGACATGTAAAATGTATAGATAACGCCTGCACCCAAATATGTAATACTCTCGTAGCTATTTGCACGCACGTATTATCATCTATTTGATAAAATCGCACCATGGCAGATAGAAAATCCGATACTTTGATAAAAGGATTCAGACACTGTCTCAACAGAACATGACAAAGCTAATTTTGGTGGCATCATATGCGAGGGACGATCCAAATACATATCCATATACTCATGACGCTTTGTCTAATTCCTGCTGAACACTGAATGCTATCAGTGTATTGATCCATATCATAACATGTTGTGGTATTGAAGTCCAGGAGTACATTTACGGCATTGGACAGGAACATCAGTCGTCAGGTAAGAAGTAATTCAGAGAATCATAAGTATATTCAATTTCTAGTTATGAGTTTTATTTTGTTTAAAGTCACAGCATTAGCTATTAAGTTTTTAACATGTATTAACATATTTAAATATACAAAACTGGCATAGCCAATTTATTGACTGTTTTCATGCGTCCCCAATTACGAATCACTCGCTCCTCTATCTCTGTTTCTCATTGTATTTGTGTATGAGTATGTAATCTATGGCTGTTTTTTTATTGAGTTAATACCATTTTCTCCTGGAGAGGTGTTACCCAAATAGCGCCCGTAACTTACTGCTATTTTATGATTCAGAACCAAACTATTTACTAGAAAAGCTCCAAGCACTACAAAACTCAGCAATTCGTATCATTTTCGACCAAAATAATACATGTATATGATGACGTTGATGATGAGCACACACTTTTTTTTTCAGATCTCACCTCTCTGTAAGAGAAGAGAAAAACATATAGTAGAAATTGTTCATCACCTGACAAAATCCCTTGATAATTTTGATTACAGGCGACTTAAAACTAGTCATGCCGCAGAAATCCCCCCCCCCCCGACCTATATATATAATGCTTTTATTCATGATAATTCATACAGTTACATCATCATAAAATGAGGAAAAGGTTTCAGTCCTCTGCCCCCTTGCAGTTCTTCCTCGACCGCCCTAAAATAGAATAGACCTATAACAAAAAGGGGAAGAAAATAACGATTCTGTTATATGTAAATGCCAAGTATAGAGTCGAACAAGCTCAGGACAGAAGCACACGAATTGAACATGATTGAAGGCAAAGATGCCGTTATTTCATACATTAATATCAACAAACTTCTCCATTTTAGTATAATGACGGTCATCATCGCTTAACAAAGTCCTAAATATTCGTCTCATTGTACTAAAAAATGAAAAGGTCATTATCAGTACTAATATATTTTTTTTATTTAAGATTTTTATTTCAGCTATGCAATTATATTATTCCCAGTCAGAAATACCGCCCGTAACTTACTGCTACTTCTTTTAGATGTTAAACTTCATCTGGTTTGCCATCCAGTTAATGTATCGCTTTAAAATTACTCAAAGCTTTCTGTCGTAGAGCAGTCTTATATCTAATGCTTGTCATACAACTATGTAACAAAGCAAATGAGAGGCCTGCAATGCAGATGCCCTCGGCTTAGGGCCTCTCGAGATATCCCCACCGCGGTATAGTAATGTACACATAGTTAGTGGATGCGATATTAGTGTTGTGTTGGTGCATTGTGGTTGCTGAATCCCCCTAATATATCACTAGTGAGTTACGTGTGGAAGGCATGGCAACCAATGCGTTTTTGTTACCAAATTTACGGCCGAAATGCAACTTTATGACTCAAAAAATGTGTTCTTATCATATCAGTAAAAGCATACATGTATAATGAAACAATTAACTAGCTCGTTGGTTTCCGTCACTTAGAACATCTTTGTATAAAACATAATATGTTTTGCCAATAATGGAATGCGCCACTCCAGTAATATGTATAGTGCAAATATAAATCTATTGAAGAAACTAGGCAGATTGGTGCTAAGGGTTATGCGTATTGCTTATGGAAATAGGGTGGATATGGAGGGTAAATGGAATAATTCAAAAATTATACCTCATAACATCCGGAGAAAGGTTGCTTCGATGAAATTAATCTAGCAGACAAGATCCAGTATCCAGTACGAGACATAGTGCTGTATGAATGAAGGGGAGAAAAGACTGATAAAATGCACCTTGAATAATTAACCAACTCAGAACGATACGAAAATAGTTTATATAATAGTATTGTGGTAAGCGACGGTGGAATGACCTGCCTCTCAATATCCGCTGGTTAGACGACATTACTTCTTTCCCTTCTAGGGTAACGAGGTGGAGAGAAAATGGCAATGTCTAAGTTTTAATTACTGGCCGGTTTTTATTGGAGCGGTGAAGTATCCGACTCTGTATAACGAGTTGTAAGGTGACATATAGAGTAATCTAAATGACTTGGACGGTATTGATAGAATTTCTGTACATCGCATTGAAATTTAGAGTAAATTGGATTATATCAGTTGTTATGGCTTGTTCAGCCAAAGAAATGTGCATCTGGAAAGATACGATTCTAACTCCTATTAAGAGATAGAAATAGATATAAAGGCATAGGAGTAAGGAGCTAATTTAATGTAATCTGATCTTTTTTGTTTATATTAGTCATGGCAACGCATGAACAAAATCAGCTTATTGGTTATGCTTATTTTTGTAACTGTTATTAAAGCAATTTAGGCCAATACAAATATCAAATTTTTTAAAATTGCACGAGATGGTTCGGTGCAGTATTCCGTATCAAGTAATTAACCTGGTTTCACGGGGTATCATAAAGATGTCTTTCATTTGATAAAAATCATCATTGCTCAAGCTTAGGAGCTTTTGCCAACCGATAAATTTATCATAGTTTGGTTTCTTCTAGGGTGTAAGCGCGTTGCAGATTTCTTTACTATAGTACAGGGAATTATGTTTATTTTATGTTCTCCTATCACAACATTTATTAAGTCCTAGCTGGTCAGGTGTTTGTGTGGATATTTCTTATCTCAGTCAACCAACCACCAGGTAAGGCACTTCCGCGCTCCATTCTTTGAGAGAAGGCATAAAATACCACATTCTTCTCTAATTTCATCGTCAGACATCTTGACATCCTTTTCAGTTTTAGTGTCGCCCAATAGAGTAGGCCTAATCCCTTTCTCCTCCCACTGTCTTCAGTAGAACATTTTACTTTTAACTTTGATTAATCTGTTGTACTGTATTCTTTCTTTCAGTAGTTGACTGACCGAGATTGGTGACTTAATTACGATAGTAATACCTGTTCCTCAACATAAATATAGCTTTATAGAAACTATTTTTAGAAAACAATATTTAGGGGTCACTCTACTAACTTATCTTCACCCGGATGTGTGGATGGTAGAAATCCCAGTGAGGAAGACTTTTGGACTTTGTATTTTTATTTTTATTTATATTTCCAACGTTTTATGTCTAACGTTTCATCAGGGACTACGGATATTGTAATGGTATTTAAGAAAACCTTGGGCATATATCTGCAACATATATTATTATTATTATTATTATTTAAATCAACAACTGATTTCTAGATTCTACAAAGAAAATGTGGATGACATGGATGTTGGTAGTTACCCTGATACACCAGGTGCATGGGTACTCTACAGGAGCTCCAGCTGAGGCCTGTGAAACCATGAATCCTTCAGGCCATGGTGCAGCTCCACAGCTAGACTCTGCTCCCGTGAATATAATTGTGGACCCACCAAGCTACACCCGAGGGTCAACTATCAATGGTATGTCAGTCTTTGCAGAGTGAAATTTGCCTGAAAATGATGTTACAATTACTTCAATATGATTAGAAAGTGGAAATGAAAGAGTAATTCGGATATCCGTGATATTTTTTTTTTTTTTTACAAGTCTTGATTTTTTTTATAACATAGAACTTTATTTCGGTATCCTGTTGTAACCAAGATCATACAATAAAGCTTTTTTTTAAATTGAATTGAATATGGGCATATACAATACAAGTCTTGATTTAATCATACCCATTCGCTTATATAAAGAAAACATAATCCGACACAAGGTGTTTTTCAGTTGAGTTGCTGTTACAATATTTCATCATAATTATGAAGAAAAGTGTTGATACGATGACAATAATGTGGCTTTATTAATAGTGAAACTAAGCAGCGTTCCCAGAAGAATGATGAAGGGATTTTTGGTACTTGCAAGCCCGTCTAGAAGATCTGGCAAATTCAGACCATTTGGTAATTTTGTAAAATTTCCACCGAAAACGAAGGGGTCCTGTAAAGACGTAAGAAAATATATATATATTTCTCATTGCATATTCAGTCTTCGTGTAATACTTTTAAAGACCCATCATCTGAACATACACAATTAAACCAGCAATGCCCATGTTTGCTGAATTAGTGCAAATTATATATATATATATATATATATATATATATATATATATATATATATATAAATATATATATATATATATATATATATATATATATATATATATATATATATATATATATATATATTATATTATATTATATTATATTATATAGATATACCTTATTATATATATATGTTTATATATATTATATATATATTATATACCTTATTATATATAACACATGGTGAAAATATTTGTCAAAATATTACAAAGGACAAATAATACAATGCAATAATTATATGACAATATGATTATTATCACTATCACTTCGAAATTTCTAATTGATATTCGTATTTTTATTGCAACGCAAGGAAAATGGGTTTCAAGCTGCCACTCACGATCACATAAGTGGCAGAGCAGAATGGTTCGACACTATGCTAAATTTCACATGGAAAGCTCCCGATTTTTATGAAGATGATATTTGTTTTCCGTGTGAGGCAAGTTGGCGCCCAGATACCGTCAGATTTCGGTAAGCGATCATTTAATTCAAATATGATTTCAAAGACCCAAATTTGCATTTCCATTAATATGAATAATGATGGATTAACCCATTCGCTTTTTATGATCAGGAACATTTGGCGCAGGGTTTACACTAGTGGTTTAAACTATTGATATTTGTAGCGCATTCAAGCCCTGTTAGATGCATTTATTTATTTCCTTTATAGCATGACACTGGTTAGAGAAAAGGAGGTTTTCTGGCAACCAAAGGTGGGAATTTCCATCCGTTACAGGCCCTCTCCTTTACCAGTAAGTTTACATTTTGTGGATTAGATAAATTAATGTCGCCTTTTGATAAATGTGTCGTCACCGTGTGTCTTCGTTTACTTACCAAGTCAGTAGTACTGAACAATCGTTTACGGATACTTCTAATCACGTAATTTACATTTTGTAGTTCCAACCCGTCAGTGCAGATGGATGCGGCAAATTAAAAAATTGTTACCGCTGGCCAAACAATTGTTTAGTTCCAGACTGTGAATTCTTTATTTCGTGGACGCCAAGGAAAGATTTCGTTGATTTTGAAATGACCGGAAAAGCACCTAATACTCAGAGCTATCTTGCATTAGGGTTCTCACCGGATGGATTAATGGTAACTTCAAAGATTAAGTTTAATTCATCAGCATGAACTCATGTCTATTACATACATTCCATAGCAATTGAAGTTATTCAAAAGATATGATTCATTATGTATACATTTTATTCGCAGTTTAATGCGCACACCGTCCAGTGTATGGTCGGGATGGAGGTTTCGGTCACAACGGCATTAACCGACTCTGAGCCCTTGCGTGGAGCGACTTTACAAGGAAATGTGAGTGGGACGTGTTTTGGCAGCATCTGAGCGTTAACTATTTTACATGTACACGTATATGTTATACATGTACTTGCACGGCATGCATCACCTAGCTATACACCCTCCAGATATACATCCACCCATTCTTCCACCCATCCATCCATTTATGATATAATAATTCATAATATGCAATTCCGCCAATCTGTCGTCATAATAGCGGAACTCCACTATAGGTAAAAAAACGGCGCCAACAGGCAAAATTCGTCGCCGACATGACTAAAAATTCGGAAAATTCGACATGACTAAAAATTCTAGTAGAAGAGGGGGTAAAATAGGTTGTCGGCAACACATTTATTTGTTGCCAACAATTGCAAAATATCTAATTTGATTAGATATTTCGTCGCAAAAAATTCGTCGCAGCCGTTTTTTGCCGTTTTTCCCATAGTGGAGTTCCTGCATAATATTATGGGTGTCTGCGGACAAAAGTTCTGAATATATTTTTCAATTGCGTCTATTGATTTAATTTCATTCATACAAGAACCTGTAAAATTAGATATGTGTTTATTAAAGATGCGAGACCAAAAACTATTTATTCTATTAGTCTGTTAATATGTCGAGAATCCTTACTAGAAGGGCTTTCTTGACATACATAAGATGGGTTATATATACCACACTACACACTAGGCAAGTTTAGGGTCAGATTTTCAGAAAATGTACAATTGAACTTCGCCAATCTTCTCAAATAACCCGAATTTCAGATGAAATAAAGTTCAAAAGACAGTTCAACCTAACCAAACAGATTGCTAGAATGAATCCAATGCCGAATGTACTCAAATTTACCTTATTGACCAAATTGCAGCCTAATTTAGCAGAATGTACAGTTGGCAATTTTACATGTTCTGAAAATCTGACCCTTTTCCGGGACGCCGAGCACGTGGTACTTTGTTTACATTTAGGTGGTCTGGTGTTGTATTTTGTCTAGACAACAGATGTTTATTAGCTCAGGCAGGGTTTCCCAAATCGCCGCGGTTTTGTTTGGAGTTTATGAAATGGTATCAAGTTATGTCTGTGCCTGCAATGTCTACCAATCACCAGTCCTTCTTTTATGTAGGCTAATATACATGAATGGTAAAGTTCAAGTATTGTGACATGTTGGTGAGATTGATAAATTTACTTAACATTTGGGGAAAATTGGGGATTTTGAATTGTATAAAGTTAAATAAAATGATATAAGCTGTTTAAAAAACATTATCTGTTTCCTTGGTTTAAACTATCTTTTAACAAAATATCCCGGGCAACCATGTATAATGGCTGGGCAACCAGCTTTGGGGTTCTGGTTGCCCGCAGGGCAACCACATTTCTGAGCGATTTGGGATACCCTGTCAGGTTGCAGGCCCAGGCTGGTATGTCATTGGGGGGGGGGTTCATTTCTAGGGTAGGTGGACCTATAGATTGTCTAGGGTCTTGCTCCCAACCGCAAAATGCCATTGAAATGCTCCCAACTGCAAATGTCATTAAAATCCCATTAGGACGGAATTTTTTTTTTATTTTTTTTTTCATCTACATTGTCTAGGGTCTTGCAAATGTCATTAAAATCCCATTAGGACGAAATTTCTTTTTTTTTTCATCTACATTGTCTAGGGTCTTGCTCCCAACCGCAAAATGCCATTGAAATGCTCCAAACGGCAAATGTCATTGAAATCCCATTAGGACGGAAATTTTCTTATTTTAATTAATTAAATCAATGGACTAATTTGACTGATTGACAATTTCGACTTTATGATTGACTTTCTGACTTTACTGTTCGTATAAAGGAAAAATTAGACAAATTAGTACCGGTCTCGCATCCTTGGGCCATTAGGCACTCAAGTCTAATCAACTTCCAACTTTCAACTAAATTGTAGTACTAAACGAATCAGCTAATTAATGCTTTCTTGTTTAACTTTATGTTAGTTAAAATCCCCTTGGAGAAATACTTTTTAGTGAAACTGCAGAACATTTTTGTATAGGCAAATAACTTGTATAGACCCTTGGCCAGAAAGTTCTTGGGAAATATTCCTTGACTATATAATACCTGTGGCTATGCGGCTGTGGATATTGATAATAATTAACAATGAAATACACAAGATGGACAGATGTCATCATCACTCAGCTGACATTTAATTAGTTAATATCAAAGAAGTCAGCGAGGGTTACAGAAGAAGAGTATAATAGTGAGAGATTATGTGAGATTTGTTCGATGGTACCTAAGATCAGTATTGTATAATATCATTGGACCTAAACGAAGACTGCATTTTACATTTTCGCAGAGGACAGTAGGACTTGATCATTCTAAGTCACAATGCTTTCACCAGGATGGACACTTATCCTTCAGATTTTCTTATCAAAGATCATCAGGCTCACCCTATGCTGCTGATCTAGACGCAAAATCATACCATCTTATCATGGCAAAGGGGCCTGTAGTTGAGAAGGACGTAAGAGGTACGGCAGTTCTACACAAATCGTTTTTTATGCGGCCTTGTTCATTCATTATTTTGTGTTAACTTAAAGGCAATCAATACAATAAAAAATCATTTTGCCTGAAATGAAATTAAAAAAGGTGTGTGCTGTGGTTACGTATATCATGATTAGTAAACAGATTGTCGATTGTCAATTTCTATATAATAACGGTCTGTATTATTTTGTAACATGCTTGGTGTGTTGAAGCCTTCATCTGAATAGTTTTTTTTTCAGATCACCCGGGAGCACATAGTTTTAACGATCGCAGATCCCTAACCAACCCAATAGACTTTACGAGGCCGGCCGGAGCCATTGAGACTACAACGGGTTTTCCTGGGACTACAGTATAGAATATTTTACTGATTGGTTCTAGATAACTAATGCTTAATTACCATAATGTAGTATTATAATATGTCACATTGAATTATACTTTCAATTACTGATTTTAAAACAACAAAAAGCCACAGCACGAAGTATAATGGTATGTGTGATAGTAAGTTCTATATATTTAAACGAATGTTGATATTCAATTTTGATAGGTCTACTGATAATTATATTTTCCAATGATATTAACCTAGAAATTAACTGGTAACTTAATTTTCCTCTAACAGATAACACCCGTCCTGGAAAACGGATGCGGAACATCCAAGTTTTGTTTCTCCATACCACCAAATTGTCGGGTCCCTAAATGTCAATACTTCGTATCGTGGAAAACAAGGCCGGGTTACGTGGATTTCGAGCTTTCTGGTAATGTGACACTTCAGAGATACATTGCCCTAGGTTTCTCAACGGATGGTCTGATGGTGAGTGTTCATTTGGTGATTTTGGCTATATTAAAACTTACATTTAAGTTAATCGATGACCCGAAGGACCATTCGCGAAATAGTACATTATATTTGGCAGTAAATAATGGGGATACACCCATCTCCACTCCCATCCCCACCCCCTCCGACCCCACCCAGTCCCCGTCTATCCCCCCCCCCCCCCCCCTGCGAAATGCGCTACTGATATCGAGATGAATGTTTTGACATTGATCATACATGATTTTTGTTCCAGGCAAGGTCTCCGACTGTGAATTGTTTGGTGGATAACACGGATATCCAAGTGATATCTGGATACAATGAAGACTCTTACAGAATGAACACTCCCCTCTCACCGGTAAACTTAAATAAAAATGGATATTAAATTAATAGAATTGCACTTGAACTTACGAATTTCGATACTATACGTGGCCGAACTATATGATTGGAACGATTATGGCTTGTTTCTGATTCAAACTTGGTTCCTTGACTTCCTCAGAATAACACGGGACAAGATGCTGCAAAATCCCAGGGTCAATTTGTCAATAGCAGGATATCCTGTAGATTTTCCCTGGTTGAATCCAGGGCCCAGCTCCCACCCTCTGTCGACTCCAGGAATCAGGTTCCCGATTTACTCAACACAAAATACAAGATAATTTTGGCCAAAGGACTTATTAATGGAGGTATGTGTGCTCCAGTTATATTTTAAAAATGGGAGGGGGGGGGGAATGGAAATTTGTATTTAAATAATTATATTATAGCCAAAACATTATGTGGTACACATTATTCTCAGCTGATGCTATATTGAAATGACAATGTAATACTTAATTCTATCTCTATCATTAATAGAAGGGAAAGGACATGTTTTATGGTAATAATTGTGATGGATTGATGAATTTAAGGTAAAATTGCATTTCACGGCACTGCCAAGGAAGTTGGGCCAAACTACATCAACTTCACCGAATCCAGAACTGATCTTACTACTAAGACCCCGCCGACAAGTACAACGGTATGTTTTTCAGTCGCCCAACAGATTCTATACAATTGGTATATGTATTATAAGAATTATTGCAGATTGTATTGTTACTAAATCTACTAAATTACTATTTAAGATGTTAACTGCTCTGCTTGTTTACCTTTACAGCCAGTATTAACAACTTCTGTGCCCAGGGGTCCAGGGGTGAGTGATATATCGGTCCTCCTGTCATACTATATACATCTAGAAAACAGTATAAAAATTTAACACTGACAATTTGAGGCAGAATTATCCACCATATATTTACATTGAAACTAGTTTATTGATGTATTGTTTCACCGAGCAGGTAGGAATGGTAACCGTGGACGAGTGTGGTATATCAAAGAGTTGTTTTAGATATCCAGCAAAGTGTCATCCCAAAAACTGTTCCTTCCTCCTCACATGGAAACCTAATGGGGTGTTTGTAGACTTCGAAATGAGCGCGACCGCTCCTGACAATCAACATTATGTCTCAATGGGATTCTCAACTAAGGGTATCATGGTTAGTGTTTTATCATTAAATATTACTCACTGTATTCAAACCGCTCGTGAGGATTATAGTTTGATTAAAAAAATAATATTCAATTCATTTACAATGGGAGAAAAAAGGGTTGACTCAAAATAAGTATATATAATTATATGTAGATGGAAAATTGTGCTTCCATCAATTACATAATATACTCAAATGCATTCACTAGTTTTAAGAACTTGTACTTTGTGCAATCGTTGGTTAGCTTGAGTAACGGTATGTTACAATCTTCGATATCTGCACCCATCTAAGCGAATCAGCTATTTTATAATATGTGCAGTATCATGTAGTTTTATGCAGCATGTGCGTAGATTTTGTTTTATTATTAACAAGAACATTCTTGGTATATGCCGCTGTCTCTTTTTTTAGTATCCCAGCCCCGTTGTGAATTGTATTTTCAATGCATCCGAAGGTAAACTTGTGGTTGCGTCATCAATGACGACAAGTGGCCCAGGCAATCAATTGCTTTCACCAGTAAGCACAATTTGACTATTGGAATTAGTATTGAATGCCTATATAGTTACCCTGCAAATATCCTATATTCCCCTTGAATGCCTATATAGTTACCCTGCAAATATCCTATATTCCCCTTTGCTTTGAGAAGTTCATCCTTTTCCCAATAAACGATATAAGTGTTATTTCCAAACGGGAAAGTGGAGGACGATAAGTTTGTCAGGCTTTTATTCTTCAACATTAACAATTGAAAAGTTAACCTATAACTTGCATGTTAGGATTGTATAGCAATTTGCACATTTGTTTCCTTCCAGCCTACACTTGGTTTAAATCCTGCCAAGTCATCAGGGGGTCTTATAGATGGCCTTATTGTGTGCAGATACTCTTACAAAGGTTCTTCACCTTCTTTAATGGCCCTCATGGAGGATGTAGGTTATATCAGCTTACAGAATAGCGACAGTGATTTGGCGGATCTTTCCAAATATTATTTCCTCATAATGGCAAAAGGGCCTGTAACGAGTGGTGAGTAATTTTGACAATATCATTGAGATAACATCGTCACTTTGTTTTATATTGGACAGCGCCATACCAATACAAACAAAGAGGGTTTTTGAAGAGCTACGTTTGGGGAATTGTTATAACGTGTGTAACATAAAGGAGAAAAGTTACGTCATATTACGTAATAGCAAAATATAAACGTGCAGTTAGATGGAAGGGTGCATAAGACAACGGGCGTGATAAAAGTGATGAAAATAAGAGGTCATTAAAGCAAAGGGATCTGGTCACCCGCTATCGCAACGCTGCCATTATGGGCGCGCGCGAGGGCTGATAGCTGGATGACCTAGATTCACGCGGTGATAAAGTATGATGGCTGCCGTGGTGAGTGCAATTTTGGCGCCTCTAAAACCTCGCATCGTTCAGCTTCATTGATCGCGCGAGCCTTTCTGCCTATGTTAAAGAATAGACAAAAAGGATGTATAGTGTTCGACGTAGGTTTTGGAATTTAGAGGTTATGGGAAAAGGCATGGTAAAAAAAAAGTAATATTACGTAATAAAGTAATAGAACCTGCACACTAGACATGGGTGGAGGTATCCATAATTATTTCAGATACCGTATTTATATGTGATCAGTAGTGGGGCGTCAGTGGTCACACGTCCGGTCGCAACCAGCATAAGTCGATATGCATGCATGTGGATACCAATAACATAGCAGATCACAATAGTTTAGAACATAATGTAAAATTTAAATCACCAAATTATATGACTAAATAATATAGAAACGTGGGTCACAACATTACAATAACCATGATTTTTTTTTTATTATTATTCATTTAAGGCCAATATAATTGCAATATCTATTCTAAAAATTAAATTACATATTTTCATGTACATCCTTTAAGGCATTTTAATGGCTGGCCATTCCATTGAGTTTGAATACATGTGCATTGCTTAATCTTGAATTTTAAAGGACAAATGGCTTATCACGAAAAGAACAAGTTGACCACCGCAACTGCAGTGAAGCCCAATTCTCCCGACTTCATTAACATCGGAGGGGTTACCGTTAGAAATCTGATCAAAGCCCACGGTAAGACCTCTTTTTTGAGAGTATGGACCAATGCCATGACATCCAACCATTGAATTGTTTGATCGTGGCTGAACTATACCAGTTTCTGTTGTTCTGTCTGATTGAGATATAATGGAAACTTGCTTATTTTCAGGCTCGTTAATGACGGTGGCATGGATGGTCTTTGCTGGGATTGGCTTGCTTCTCCCACGATATTTCAAATCAAACTGGCCTGAGACTGAATTATGGGGAAAGAATATTTGGTTTATCGTAAGTGAAACAACAATAACAATGGCGGTTAACAATGATAACGATGATGATAGTAATAGCTATTATATAGAAAAAGAAAAAAGGAGAAACAACGATAACAATCATAACCACTGATACCAGAATTCAACAGTTGGAAGGGTGATATATATTTTAAGATATAGATCTATATAATTTAATTCTTATAATTTAAAATACTATATCACACAAAGTGGCACAAAGATCTGTCATAGATTTTCGAAATAATTGAGTAAATCTAATATATATTTTATTTCTGTTTCATATAGCTGCACTTAAGCATGGTCGGGACAACAGTTTTACTGACAGTCACTGGTTTTGTCCTTATCTTCGTATCTGTAGGAAGACTATCTGTGGTATGTAGTTGACAAAATTGATTTTCGCTCCAAAATAGAACTTGTATGGTATAATAAACTTTGGTTTACATCTCTGCTCCATACATTGTTGGCTGGGAAGCGATAATAAATTAAAATAATTATACCGGTATTTGCCAATACATCCTTTCACATACATCGATGTATGTGAAAGGATGTCCGCCACAAAACATATTATACTCAAATCTTCAATCAAGTTTAATTAGCTCCTTAGATGAAGTAATGCTCAGGTCCAGTAGCATTTTCTGCGTAAACTCTGCGGTAAGCTCTGCGGTAAGCTCTGCGGTCAGCTCTGCGTTCAGCTCTGCGGTCAGCCTTGCGATGGTGCTGTGTTGGTGAGAAGTGGCGCGTTCCTGAGTATATGATTCACTGAGCATGTAGGTAAGGACCTCGTCATTCCTCTCCACCTACAGAACCAGCACAAACCATCGCAAGGCTTACCGCAGAGCTTACTGCAGCCAGTGGAGAGTGGAGACCACCCTTTAAAGTGACAATAAAATTTAATTATTGCTTCAGGTCAGAGATGTTTGACAAACGATGATCCCTCCCCACACCCAATGTTGCGCACCTGGACACATTTCGTGACAATTGGTCATTATCATGTGGCGCGTGTTTATAAAAACGTGTAATGCTGGCATATCACTGTCTCAAAATTAATATTTTCTTTCAGATCAATATTTATCCAGACAAAATTCATCCAATACTCGGCATAGTTGTGACAACGTTGGCCATAATCAATGTGGGTACAAGGCAAATTTTGTGTGGAATGATAATATAGTCGTCAAGTGTTTGTTAATATTATAGAAATATAGGCCGTTCCAAAATGCATAATTCACTTAGACACTTAACATAACTGTTATCACTCTCTCTCATTTTGAAAGAGATTTCTCCTTGATTTTCTTTCAGCCTATTCTAGGCTTCTTCCGTTGCGGAAATGACTCTAGACATCGATGGCTTTTCAACTGGACACACAGATTTATAGGCCAAAGTGCTTTTATGGGCGCCGGTACTTATATAAGTTCATACAATCTTATTTCTGTACGCATCGAAGAACTCTGTAAAATTAGTACCGTATATAAGATAAATATGTATAAGTTTACAGTAGAAAATAATCGTGTATTCAGAAAACCGTACAGTTATTTGAATTCACACATGTGTGTATTGTGTGTTGATAAAAGTTTTTCATTGTCTTTGTTGCGAGTTCTCACATACTTTTCCTCTTCCAAGTTAGTTTGTCCAACGATAATAGAATCGCTTGTCCAACGAGTATAGTTTGTCTAAAATGTATTGGCGGTCTTGAAATAAACACAGTGTATGAATTACTGAATAACCGTATATAGAAATGTAATTATATGGCATCATCAATTAACTTAGAATGGTTATACAAATAAGAAAACTAGTCATATGATCCGATTTTTACTGTATTTTCAGTGGCAAATATACTGATCGCTACATACATAAGCAAATCGTACACTGACAGCCAATCGCGATGGGTGGTCGTGTCATTCATTCCGTGGCATGTCGTCTGTGAATTGTTCCTTTTAATTATTGATCTGACCGACAAATATGAGCCGAAATTCAAAAGTAAGTTTAGTGATATCATCATGATGAAGATATCATCCTGTGGAAATTGATTATACCTAGATACTGCTTACATAATATATGTCCACCTTATTCTTCTTTATTTCACTAACGCACGAAAAGATACGCACTTATTGTCCATTTCACTTACGTATTTTATAAATCACAAATTATCCAATTACAAATTCAATTGCCAGTTATTATATAGTCGTCACTGGTATTTATACGAAATACTATAATACTATTCTATTTTGTTTTTTTGTATCTGTTTTAGTGTCTAAGACACGGTCTATCATCGAAGAGGACACTGAAGATGGAGAAGTATTACGGGTGAGAAAAGCGTTACACAACAATACCAATAAAGTAATTGTTTATCAATATTTGTGAGGCGTGATCGCTTTGGAAATGATCTGCTGACTCTTTGCATATTAGTTCAACAAGTTTTCACAGCAGCTTTTGCGACAATTTTTTATTAGCTTTCAGATTAATGAGTGTTTGTTTCTTACAGCGTTCCAGTCGAATCGTTAAAACTGTGATACTAGCTTTCTATGCTGTTGGCGTCATCGGCTTATCGCTTCGTGTGATAATTCCTATAATACAATACCACTAGATCTAACAATCTTCAAGGAGGGATTCAGAAAAAAACGAAACCATGTTCGTTGGCTACAGAACTTTGGAACTAAGAGGTTTATAGCTCAGAACTTTGGAACTAAGAGGTTTATAGCTCACTGCAGTTCGTGCAATATTCTACTTTATATTTTCTACGACCAAGATAAATAAAATGTGATATTATACTATTTAATATTCCTGTTAGTATAATTTATTTTGGATGACGATTGCACATGTAATTAAGATTTTGTTCAATTCGTTATTCTTGTTTAAGTAAATATATGGCATTGGCTGTTTTCAGTTAATGTTACGTTGGCACTATAATTATAATAGAATAAATTTTATACTTCACAGAAACATTTCAATAGTCCTTTATCATTTTAATTGTCCACCTGTCGATTGAAAAAATACCATAAAACATACTCTGGAAAACCTATTGGCTGAGAACAAGCCATCTATAGCTATCTCTAGCGAATCGAACCTATTCAAAGACTTGAAAATGAAAATTCCCCCTCTTACCAGAATATACGTGACGCGAATATTTGAAAGTATATATATATAACATAGCTGAGGTGTAGGGTCTTGCGTAGACAGCAAAACCGTCCCCGAGCTCGCTGGGATGCGAGGCGATTACATAGGCTAGGTCTTGCGAAATTGTAAATTTCCATTGAGTAAAACAATTGTATTGAGTTCTGTGAAATTTATTGACCTTCTCTGATTTCTGGACCTAATAATTACATACAAACATCTAGAATCTTCCCTTAAGCGTTGTTGATCAGCTACAACCCTTTATTTGTTTTGGTTGGGAAATTGTACGCCTGGTCAAAAGTATGCCAATAATTATACCTATATATACGTATCATATATGAATCGTTCCAACATTGATTTGAATAGCAATGAACACGCATGAACACCATTTCAGGGGAAATTCCAACATTCTGGTTTTTACTTCCCTTTCGCAATGTTTCTTCTGTATTGGTTTCACAACTAAACATTCCCATCATTACAGCTCCACGTACGTCGACTTATTGAGCAATCCGTGTTATAATATGATTCATGCGGAATCGTCATGAATATCCACGAGCAAGTATAGTAGGCCCTGTGTACCGTGCATAGCAACAGCCAAATGTGTTTATGTTAGTTATCCAGTTAATTAATAATACAGAGGCGCAATATAGATCTATAAGTTGCCAATAGTCCCATGGTTTTAGCCCAGCAAGCTTGGTTTCGTCGTTTGGTGAAACCCCGAGTTTCACAACAACAACAAACCAAGCATGCATACGGGCATGTCACCACAGGCCTGTTCTATAAATAGAAACTACTGCATGCAATCGTGGGCCCAACGTACGCTGGAAATTTCCAGTCTACTCATGTTTATTGTCTTGCTCGAGGCCCAAAGTTAGATTATTTTTTAGGATTCTATCGAATTAAAATCTAAATATCATCCTCAAACCGTTGTATACCATGGAATCTTAATTGAGTGTGTAATCTCAACATTGAAACCCCCAAACCTATTTTTAAAGACCTTTATATTGGTTAATAAATATAAATAGTAGGAGGAGGGGTACAAGTCTAGGCAAGACTGGCGCTTGCGCGTCTACACTACGTTGTTTAGAAGCAGTATAAAGCTTGTCTGCACAGTGGCACGACCATTCGTGGCGAGGACGGGACGCAGGACGGGTTGGCGACGGCCATGGGACGACGACGGCGTTGGACTTGCGGCGTTGGACATTCGACGATGGAGCAGCGGCTAAGAAGAGGAGAAATTCACCTTGCCTTTGGTGGGGTGGTAAGGTAGGTCTAACGCAAAACATGCGCCGAAACCGAGTTATAATAGCGGGATATTTGTTGGGATGGGATGCGTTTTCGATCCGACGAATAGTGTACGTTTCGATTGGCGTAAGCTAGCTCAAGCTATATAGCTAGCTATAGTAGCCTACTAAGCGGCCACGTTTCTATATCGTAAAATATAATCGGGAAAAAGCTTTTGGATCCTGTTCTGAATGGGCTTATATTATTTTAAGAAAAGAAATAGGCAATTCCTCCTACATTCCTTTGTATTTGTTGTCGAGCACACTTCAACTTGGCGTGTACAATTGCTTAATTTTTCTCGATGCTAAATTCCAAATTCACATTTTCCTCATGGTATTCGATATTTAATTCTAAATTCGTTTTCCAAATTTATCATGGAACACCAGGTTACATTGGAAAACCCGATCGGATATCGAGAACATTCTAGAACGATGTGCCTACGTGTACGAAATTATGTTAATTCTACTGCCCGCATTGCCGCCATAGTGACTGCGCAGTAGGTAGAACCGGTCCTAACCGGTTCTACCACCCACCCACTTGCTGCGGGCGGGCGTCTGTCGTGTGATGACGTCACATATTTACAGCTTTTCCCGCCTTGCGGGCTTTGTTAGTCGCGTTGACTCATCATTGGGATGGGTTTTTTCTACTGCCGCCACCGTGGCACAATTATTAAATACTGGTTTTAAAATCAAACGTACACAACGTAAAACACAATAATTTACAATTACTAGACTTAAGTCATAGTCATACATCTGAAAAAGACCCATGGAGGGCAGGTCATACATCTGAAAAAGACCCATGGAGGGCAGGTGTAATGTTTTGAATGACGTGTACAATATCGCAGAAGACCCATTGAGGGCAGGAGTAATTTAAAAGAAAGAGAAAACAGCCTGTCTTTATATGCCTATATATTCATACACTTTACCCCCTTTTTATGTAACTTGTGCTACGGTTCTTGTTGACGTTCCTTTCAGACGGGAGGTGACACCAGTCTTGGGAATCACCTGACTCACGGGCTTTCATATAAAGGTCGATGCCCCGAATTGATAAAGAGCCTTAATCTTCTCCGGGTTAAGTCCCTCGTTAAGTTCGAAGTCCAGTCGGGTGGCATATAAGAGGGTTGTCCGCTCTGCTCTCTCTTCCTATGGTCCATGTATCGACAGTATTCTACGCTATGGTAACGTTAAAGAAGCGAAGCCTGGTCAGCAGGTAGTCGACAGCGTCTTGAAGGTGGTGATAAACCAGGAATGATGATTGAAGCCCCCCCTTAAGAAATGCAGGCCCTTCGCCTCCAACCATTCAGATGCACTTATCTATAGCCAGGAGTGCATCCCAAGGGACCTCTCGTGGTAAAGTGTGTTGCCTACACAATATAAGGTGATTGATAAGAAAGTGAGAAGACGGAATTCTTCACTTGTACAAATATAAAATGTTCTGCTGCGTGGACAGCATTTGAATATCTCATTGCGAGATACATACACATAAAGAGCCAGAATATCCACTCCCTGATGTTAAATGGAATGATCAGATCATTGTTTGCTCAGTATTTTTTGGTAAATAGATAGAGAACGAAATTTGTTTGGTTTGAATAATTGCAATATATATTTGTGGTATGGCGAAATTTTAATTTGAACGTAAGTGATTGAATATTTTCTTTGGGGATCTGGATGGAATTAATCTTCAACTAAACGAAGTCCAACATGGTGAAGAATACTTGTTTCATGCCATACATTTATTTTAGAGCCGAGGCAGGTTTCAGGACCATTATAGCCTCATGAGGATGGTATTTGATGGATATTTGAGAAACAACACAACGGAGTGACTGGCTCGTGGTCATATGCCACAAAGAATCTTAGTTATCTCATAACCAGTTGAATACACTGAGATGCAACACACGTTTTTTGAAAATATGTTTGGAGAATATTTTGACTTATTTACATCCCAGTTGATATGATGCATCATGTTCGCTAGTACTTCCATTTATTCACGCTCTCAAAGATGAACTTTCAAGAATCTCATTGGTGATATCGTATATGATATACACAAACATTACATTATCCTTACTACGATCATTATCAGCCTTAAATTCCTTTGCATATACGTTCTGGAACCCTTCCAAGATATTCTACTTGTCAAAATAATATATATTGAGCATTCCAATGCCTTGTGTTAAAGGCCTCTCCTATTTAAGAGTGTTTATAACAATTTCACTCAGTCAGAAGTCTCAAAATCGATTGACGCTTAGTATGATATTAGTATCTAAATGTCATGGGTGACTAAAATTGCAATTGGGGGTATAACCCTCTCCAAATAATGTACTTCTTTAACCTTTGTCACTATTCTTTAATCTTGTAATGTTGGGAAGATTGCCCTTGTTCCAAACTTAAACCTACAGTTGTAGCGTGGATCTTGCTTTTTAAATATTAAGTTTCTACATTAGAAGACGTTGTCTTAGTTAAACATGTGTCTTCATTAATTGCATCATTTTATGCCCATTAGTTTAATCGATGATGCTCAGTAAATCAGCAGTACATACCAGAGGTATTCCTACATTGATATAATAATCATATGACCCACCCATGATTTCTAACTAACATGTTTCCATCTTCAGCATTCCATGTGACATGAATTGAAAACTGTCTCTTAAATAAATAAAAAAATAAACATGAATCGCCATCCTTTCTTTATTGCCCCCTTTCCTCGTGCAGCAATTTAGAATACAGCAATGTCTGATGACGGAACATGCAAGGGAAGAAAACCTGAAAAAAATAAGTCCGTGGAATTGTTCTTCCTGAGGCACAGGTTCTGCCCGGGACAGCTGGTTTCCTTGGATACCATAAATTATTTACGGTCCAAGCTAACCTCAGTCCTAATCGTGTATTGCTCCTGTTGTTCAGCAATTGATGTGTTTTTAAATACTTCTTCCAACCGCACTTCTAGTTTTTATTCTGAATCTGCGTTTTTAATTTTGATCCCTTTGATTGCCTGGATTGTTTTTCTTGTTGTAATTACGACCTTTCACTTCCAAAACAGGCTCGAGCATCTGAAATTGATTTGTCAGTGTTCGGGGTAGGAATTATTATTTTGGATATTCAATCAAATATGCCCGGAATAAATATTAGAAGTGTTGGATGGAATTATCAGTAAACTACGAAACCCTTTTCTTATACCTTCGAATAAGGTATACTGTAGCTTCATCCCTAGCCTTGAACGAATTCTGTATAAAGTCTTGCCAATATTGACCGAATCATTCATAAATATATTTGTTCACCGTACAAAAAAGCAAAATAGCTAGAACAATATAACTTAGCTTCAGAACGTACACGAGTCTGAATGATTTAAGTAGTAGATATATATCGATAGTATGAATATGAGTAGTACCCGAAATATCTATGGAGATGGAAAGATTCTAGAAAAAGGCTATAAATCTGGGAAGGATGGCGACAGTAGAAGCTGGAAACAAGTAGGGGTGCCAACTACAGATGGACTAGAGATCTTGTCAGTTAACCTGTTTCCAAGTAGACCAGAGGTGACTCATGGAAGACTTTGACTTGAGATATGAAGTAAGTGTGAGACGGTAAGATTGGATGCTGAAACTTCGTGAAACGAAGCATATATCTATATACACAGTATAGATTTGTTTAGATTTGATACTTAGGTGGATGGAAATGTAAATGAAGTTTTTCACATATATTATATGCATTGACATCGCAAACATGAGGATCGATCAGGAAGTGCAATAAGCATGTACTGATGTTTGACAAAATAAGATGATGCCTGTTGTGTCGTCAAGAATAGCTTTGTACGAATTTAATACATGTATGCACAATGCCCTAACGCAAATATTTTCAGGTAATTTCTTGGAACAGCCGCTTGTTGAAGGAGAATCGCTAATATCTGGGGCTTGTGTTCTAAGTAGCGGCCAGTTGAGGAGAATCGCTGGGGCTTATGTTCTAAGTGTACTGGACCAATATAGTACCCAAAATATGAGTATAATTGTGAAGTATCCTATGATAGCTACTGAACAGGTGCCCGCCCTAAGCTATCAGCTTTGCCAATCACTGAAAATGTATTGGTTAATTGTAGTCTTGTTCTAAGACTTATATTAGAGGTATTTCTTTTTAAAAGAACTGATACATAACATGAAAAGGACTGCATGCTGCTTGAAACACGGGTGTTGCTATCATCCCAAGTAGTGCAGCCAATCCATGTTATTGTCCTTGGGTCACAGTGAGGCAGTGGCACACTTTATTCACTTATTTCTGAATTATTGCAAATAATCTCATTTTCCTAGGAAAGATACTTTCAATTTGGGATTTTTGTTACTGGTTTAATTTGCTATGTTACGACCATGAATGCTATGTTCTATCTACCTTAATGTGTTTGCCTTATCCAATACACATGATAGCTTACGTAAAATACCACCCTGCATTATCTCAGGTTGCTTTTTACGATATTTGGGCGAGGCAAAGTGAAGTATTTTGGATTATTATATTGGTTCAGTATGCATATAAACTACTCCCTTGTTGTAAGTTCGTTTTTTAGATCTGCCATACAATTGTTTTATGAGGACAAAATCTATTATGTTGTCTGCTCACACGTTTAACATCAAGAAAGGTTTGTTTAATCACCTCCATCGTCATTTGCTTGATGGCAGGTGGGTCATTTTAATCATAACGTTGCGATCTTGAATTTCTCGTCTTTTTAGGACTTCAATAGGTATGAAGGTTCCAATCAAGTGTCTTTGCGGATGGTCCTTTCCAAACCATTGTCTACTGTGTTAAATCAACTCGTTGGTTAAATCGGCATTCTAACATAAGTCTCCCTGTGACATCTGTCCTGATCTAGTTCATCCATTCAAGCATCGTTTCTTCATCCGACAGTCCGTGTCATTACACAGTGACCCTTTCTTGCAAGAATCCAAGGGCTCAGGGTTTATAGCGTATGCAATGCGGAAACGGAACACAATACTTTTCAGAAGTTAACTGTTGCCTTATAAATGTGCATTCTTTTTGTATATATATGTTAATACCTTTCTGCTTTAAGGCTTATATTGTGTGGATTATTAGACTGCACAATCGGTGCTCTTCAATCGCGATTCCTTTCAGTATTAACTACCAGTATTAATTTTTCATTTTTTTAGATGGGCCTCCACATCTTCACCTTAAATCATAAATGTCATGTTCTAACTTAAACCTTAAATCATAAATGTCATACTCTAAACCAAATCTGTCGCCCCCAATATGTTATTAATTTCAAGACAATGAAATTGCTCATCTGTAAGCGAGTGTGCCACCTTGTGTATATGGATAACTTGAATAAAAGTTGTAAAATAATAGCAAGGAATTTACCTCAGTAAGCTCAGCATGCTTGGGGAGGTAAAACATTTACACAACATCGTACCTAGTCTTTTCACAGGTTCGTCTTCCATAATATGCTATATACTGTTATATGTTTGGTTAGCTTAAAGAGACTGGTAAAAGCTTAACAATCACACACATTGTATACCAAGAAAAATGTTGATAGTATACCAAGACAAATGTTGAATGCACGTTATTTTTCAATAGATAGTCGATGCTTCACCTCAGCAAGCTTAGGGAGGTTTGGCTGCAATACATCTGTCTTAGTTAGCTTTGAGGTAAAGATGTTTAGGTTTCACTTCGTTTATACTGCATCTATTAAGTATCAGGCCTGCAACACTTGGAGGGGACTCTTATTAATAACATCTATGGTTAACCCTATTGCCCATTATGAAATATGAACATACCTGATGAACGTTAACTGACATTGAAAGACTACAAATATTACTTGCATTGAATGTGCCCGAGTAATCAAAGGATATAAGTTACCCTTTATTCTTTAGGCACTGCCTCAGTTACCTCAGCATGTTTGAGGAGGTTTTGACTCTTCCGATTCAAGATATCCCAAACATGTATACATTGATGTTTCTTATACATTTGTTTATTAACTAGTTTCTAAAAGGTCGCAGGTGTGTGAAGTTGTTTCTAATTTTACGAAATTCGTTATATATCTGGATCGATATGGCTTGAAATGTTAACCGTTCTTAGTATTTATTCATTGTTCTGTGTTTAGAAGGATTTAAGTTGCCAACACATGATGTAGTTGAAACTACAACTGAAAGTCATCCAAACTTGGGGGTGTTAGGCATCCAAAGTATTATCCCCAATTTTTCAAAGAACTTTTAGGACTTAACTGTGCACTACTCCCAAAAAAATCTATAGATGTGTATTATGGAAATCTTTTAGTAAACTGGCTTGGCAAATTGTCATGTAAGCTCAACGGCTTTCTAACATTGATTGTATGTCACAACTTCAGACGTGTAACTTTGTGTTGTGTTGTGACGTTACCTTAAAATAGTACCAGTATTAACCATTATCTGAAATATGCTTGACAGATCTGCGAAATGCAACCCTTTTGCAATTTAAACAAAACATCTGTGAGGTATTCCCTCTGGCAGATCACATGCGTTAATGACCTTTATCTGCAATATACTTGACTAATCTGTGAAATACAACCCTTTCAGAATATAGTTGAGAAACCTGCGAAATACGACCCTTTCGCAATATATACTTGACAAATTGTGAAATACAACCCTTTCACAATATACTTGAAAAATCTGCGAAATACGACCCTTTCGCAATGTATACTTGACAAATCTGTGAAATACAACTCTTTCACAATATACTTGAAAAACCTGCCAAATACGACCCTTTCGCAATATATACTTGACAAATCTGTGAAATACAACCATTTAACAATATACTTGAAAAACCTGCGAAATACGACCCTTTCGCAATATATACTTGACAAATGACAAATCTGTGAAACGCAACCCTTTCACAATATACTTGAAAAATCAGCGAAATACAACCCTTTTGCAATATACTTGACAAATCATGCGAAATACAACCCTTTCGCAATATACACACAACAAATCCATGAAATACAACCCTTACGCAAACTTTTATCTGTGAGATACATCCTTCTGGCAGACTGCATGTGTACCAATGACCTTTATCTGCAATATACTTGACAAATATGCGAAATACATCCCTTTTGCAATATACACACAACAAACCTGTGAAATGCAATCCTTTTGCAACTAATCTTATCTCCTGGATCACAACCAGATTAGCCTTTGTTTGACAAATGTCCCTCCAAGCTTATCTAAAAGAAGGAAAAGTGAGAACAATTATACATGACTAATAGGAAGCAGAAAAATGTGACATTTAAGGATGAACTCGTCTTAACCTGACTTAGCTCAGCATGCTTCGTGAGGTTCATAGAGGTTTTAGCTACTCATTATTTTCCATGAAAGTGTTCAAATGGCTCAATTCCAATATATGAGACAAGCGAAAATATAGTGTCCTGTGAAAGATGGCAGAAAGATTTACAAGTGTTCACATTGTTTAAATGTAAATCTAAAGAGGTCAGTTCTTCTGATGAACGTCTTCACATTGTTTAAACAATAACAAGTACATAATGAAAAACAAACAAATAGTGGAAATCTGTTCAAACACATAGTGCAAATCAGTTTAGGTCATTTTAATCAAAAATAGCAAAATACTTCATAGACCGAAAAGCATGCTTGATATACAAAACGCTAAGATGTGAGCACACTAAAATTGGATTCCAGAAAACCTGCCTGGAAAAGTTCACATTGTTTAATCTTGAATATGAACTCATTATTCCAATGAAAGAGTTTACATTGTTTAATCTAAAATATATATATGACAAATGAACGAATAGTTATCCGCAAAGAATGCAAGAAATATGCAAATCTGTTTCGGTCATGTGAAACAATGAATAGCAGAAAGGTTCTTAGAAATAACCAGTCTTAACCTCAGTTAGCTCAGCAAATTTGAGGAGGTTCATGAAGGTTTAGCTACCAATTATATTCAATGAAAGTGTTCATATGGTTGAATACCAATCAATAGATGCACTAACTAATTGTGTTAGGCAATAAATGGCTAAAATATGCAAATTTATATACACATCAAAAAATAGCATTCTAGAAAACTTGCCTGGAAAATGCAAATCTGTAATTCAGATAGCTGAACATATCCAATGCTGCTTCAATTCCTTGAAAGAGCAGTCATGATATATCACTCAATGCAATAATGCATGAATGCAATGAACAAAGCATTTTAAAAATAACCGGTCTTAACCTCAGTTAGCTCAGCATGTCTGGGGAGGTTCATATGAATTTTAGCTACCCATTATATCCCAAGAAAGTGTTTATATGGTTGAATTCCAATACATGAGACAACCAGACAAATTGTGTTCCACTATAAACAACCTAAATATTGAAATCAATAGAGCTCAGCTCACTAAGAAATGGTATTTTAGAAAACATGCCTGGATAATGCAAATCTGTGTTTCAGATAGCCTAGCATATCCAATGCTGCTTCAATTCCTCGAAAGAGCAGTCATAATATGATATCACTCAATGCAATAATGCATGAATGCAATGAAGAAAAGCATGTTAAAATTGCAAATTGCAATTGCAAAACCGGTCTGAACCTCAGTTAGCTCAGCATGCTTGGGGAGGTTCAAATAGCTATTAGTCACTTATTATTCCAATGAAAGGGTTCACATAAGTTTTTAATACAAATACATATTATATAGTATTCTGGAAAACATGCATGAAATATGCAAATCTATTGAGGTCATATTAACCTAAAATGGCAACAAGCTTAAAAAAAATAACCGGTACAAACCTCATTTAGCTCAGCAACCTTGAGGAGGTTCATGTAAGTTTTAGCTACCCATTATATTCCAAGAAAGTTTTGAATTCCAATACATGAGACAACCAGACAAATTGTGTTCCACTATAAACAATCTAAATATTGAAATCAATAGAGCTCAGCTCACTAAGAAATAGTATTTTAGAAAACATGCCTGGATAATGCAAATCTGTGTTTCAGATAGCCTAGCATATCCAATGCTGCTTCAATTCCTCGAAAGAGCAGTCATAATATGATATCACTCAATGCAATAATGCATGAATGCAATGAAGAAAAGCATGTTAAAATTGCAAATTGCAATTGCAAAACCGGTCTGAACCTCAGTTAGCTCAGCATGCTTGGGGAGGTTCAAATAGCTATTAGTTACTCATTATTCCAATGAAGAGTTCTCATTGTTTAAACTTGAATACATATTATGTCAAACAAAAAGTCATGGGCAAAACATGCATGAAATGTGCAAATCTATTGAGATCATGTTAATTGAAAATAGCAAAATTCTTCTAATAAATAACCGGTCTTAACCTCAGTTAGCTCAGCATGTCTGGGGAGGTTCATATGAATTTTAGCTACCCATTTTATCCCAAGAAAGTGTTCATATGGTTGAATTCCAATACATGAGACAACCAGACAAATTGTGTTCCACTATAGACAACCTAAATATTGAAATCAATAGGGGTCGGTAAACTAAGAAAGAGTATTTTAGAAAACTTGCTTGGAAAATGCAAATCTGTGTTTCAGATAGCCTAGCATATCCAATTCTACTTCAATTCCTAGAAAGAGCAGTCAAAATATGATATCACTCAATGCAATAATGCATGAATGCAATGAACAAAGCATTATAAAAATAACCGGTCTGAACCTCAGTTAGCTCAGCATGCTTGGGGTGGTTCAAGTAGCTATTAGTTACTCATTATTCCAATGAAAGAGTTCACATTGTTTAAACTTGAATACATATTATGTCAAACAAACAAATAGTGATGGGCAAAACATGCATGAAATATGCAAATCTATTGAGGTCATGTTAATTGAAAATAGCAAAATTCTTCTAATAAATAACCGGTCTTAACCTCAGTTAGCTCAGCATGTCTGGGGTGGTTCATATGAATTTTAGCTACCCATTATATCCAAGAAAGTGTTTATATGGTTGAATTCCAATACATGAGACAACCAGACAAATTGTGTTCCACTATAAACAACCTAAATATTGAAATCAATAGAGCTCAGCTCACTAAGAAATGGTATTTTAGAAAACATGCCTGGAAAATGCAAATCTGTGTTTCAGATAGCCTAGCATATCCAATGCTACTTCAATTCCTTGAAAGAGCAGTCATAATATGATATCACTCAATGCAATAATGCATGGATGCAATGAACAAAGCATTTTAAAAATAACCGGTCTTAACCTCAGTTAGCTCAGCATGCTTGGGGAGGTTCAAATAGCTCTTAGTTACTCATTATTCCAATGAAAGAGTTCACACTGTTTAGACTTGAATACATCTTATGTCAAACAAACAAATAGTCATGGGCAAAACATGCATGAAATATGCAAATCTATTGAGGTCATGTTAATTGAAAATAGAAAAAAAGCTTCTGAAAAATAACCGGTCTTAACCTCAGTTAGCTCAGCATGCTTGGGGAGGTTCACATGAATTTTAGCTACCCATTATATCCCAAGAAAGTGTTCATATGGTTGAATTCCAATACATGAGACAACCAGACAAATTGTGTTCCACTATAAACAACCTAAATATTGAAATCAATAGAGGCCAGCTCACTAAGAAATAGTATTTTAGAAAACATGCCTGGAAAATGCAAATCTGTGTTTCAGATAGCCTAGCATATCCAATGCTGCTTCAATTCCTTGAAAGAGCAGTCATAATATGATATCACTCAATGCAATAATGCATGAATGCAATGAACAAAGCATTTTAAAAATAACCGGTCTTAACCTCAGTTAGCTCAGCATGTCTGGGGAGGTTCATATGAATTTTAGCTACCCATTATATCCCAAGAAAGTGTTTATATGGTTGAATTCTAATACATGAGACAACCAGACAAATTGTGTTCCACTATAAACAACCTAAATATTGAAATCAATAGAGCTCAGCTCACTAAGAAATAGTATTTTAGAAAACATGCCTGGAAAATGCAAATCTGTATTTCAGATAGCCTAGCATATCCAATGCTGCTTCAATTCCTTGAAAGGGCAGTCATAATATGATATCACTCAATGCAAAAATGCATGAATACAATGAACAAAAGCATTTTAAAATGAACCGGTCTGAACCTCAGTTAGCTCAGCATGCTTGGGGAGGTTCTAATAGCTATTAGTTACTAATTATTCCAATGAAGAGTTCTCATTGTTTAAACTTGAATACATATTATGTCAAACAAAAAGTCATGGGCAAAACATGCATGAAATATGCAAATCTATTGAGATCATGTTAATTGAAAATAGCAAAAAGCTTCTAAAAAATAACCGGTCTTAACCTCAGTTAGCTCAGCATGTCTGGGGAGGTTCATATGAATTTTAGCTACCCATTTTATCCCAAGAAAGTGTTCATATGGTTGAATTCCAATACATGAGACAACCAGACAAATTGTGTTCCACTATAGACAACCTAAATATTGAAATCAATTGGGGTCGGTAAACTAAGAAAGAGTATTTTAGAAAACTTGCTTGGAAAATGCAAATCTGTGTTTCAGATAGCCTAGCATATCCAATGCTACTTCAATTCCTAGAAAGAGCAGTCAAAATATGATATCACTCAATGCAATAATACATGAATGCAATGAACAAAGCATTTTAAAAATAACCGGTCTTAACCTCAGTTAGCTCAGCATGTCTGGGGAGGTTCAAGTAGCTATTAGTTACTCATTATTCCAATGCAAGGGTTCACATTGTTTTAAACACAAATACATATTATGTCAAACAAACAAATAGTGATGTGCAAAACATGCATGAAATATGCAAATCTATTGAGGTCATGTTAATTGAAAATAGCAAAATTCTTCTAATAAATAACCGGTCTTAACCTCAGTTAGCTCAGCATGTCTGGGGAGGTTCATATGAATTTTAGCTACCCATTTTATCCCAAGAAAGTGTTTATATGGTTGAATTCTAATACATGAGACAACCAGACAAATTGTGTTCCACTATAAACAACCTAAATATTGAAATCAATAGAGCTCAGCTCACTAAGAAATGGTATTTTAGAAAACATGCCTGGAAAATGCAAATCTGTGTTTCAGATAGCCTAGCATATCCAATGCTACTTCAATTCCTTGAAAGAGCAGTCATAATATGATATCACTCAATGCAATAATGCATGGATGCAATGAACAAAGCATTTTAAAAATAACCGGTCTTAACCTCAGTTAGCTCAGCATGTCTGGGGAGGTTCATATGAATTTTAGCTACCCATTATATCCCAAGAAAGTGTTCATATGGTTGAATTCCAATACATGAGACAACCAGACAAATTGTGTTCCACTATAAACAACCTAAATATTGAAATCAATAGAGGTTGGTAAACTAAGAAATACTATTTTAGAAAACATGCCTGGAAAATGCAAATCTGTATTTTAGATAGCCTAGCATATCCAATGCTGCTTCAATTCCTTGAAAGAGCAGTCATAATATAATATCACTCAATGCAATAAAGCATGAATACAATGAACAAAAGCATTTTAAAAATAACCGGTCTGAACCTCAGTTAGCTCAGCATGCTTGGGGAGGTTCAAATAGCTATTAGTTACTAATTATTCCAATGAAGAGTTCTCATTGTTTAAACTTGAATACATAATTATGTCAAACAAAAAGTCATGGGCAAAACATGCATGAAATATGCAAATCTATTGAGATCATGTTAATTGAAAATAGCAAAAAGCTTCTAAAAAATAACCGGTCTTAACCTCAGTTAGCTCAGCATGTCTGGGGAGGTTCATATGAATTTTAGCTACCCATTATATCCCAAGAAAGTGTTTATATGGTTGAATTCTAATACATGAGACAACCAGACAAATTGTGTTCCACTATAGACAACCTAAATATTGAAATCAATAGAGGCCAGCTCACTAAGAAATAGTATTTTAGAAAACATGCCTGGAAAATGCAAATCTGTGTTTCAGATAGCCTAGCATATCCAATGCTACTTCAATTCCTAGAACGAGCAGTCAAAATATGATATCACTCAATGCAATAATGCATGAATGCAATGAACAAAGCATTTTAAAAATAACCGGTCTGAACCTCAGTTAGCTCAGCATGCTTGGGGAGGTTCAAGTAGCTATTAGTTGCTCATTATTCCAATGAAAGAGTTCACATTGTTTAAACTTGAATACATATTATGTCAAACAAACAAATAGTGATGGGCAAAACATGCATGAAATATGCAAATCTATTGAGGTCATGTTAATTGAAAATAGCAAAATTCTTCTAATAAATAACCGGTCTTAACCTCAGTTAGCTCAGCATGTCTGGGGAGGTTCATATGAATTTTAGCTACCCATTTTATCCCAAGAAAGTGTTCATATGGTTGAATTCCAATACATGAGACAACCAGACAAATTGTGTTCCACTATAGACAACCTAAATATTGAAATCAATTGGGGTCGGTAAACTAAGAAAGAGTATTTTAGAAAACTTGCTTGGAAAATGCAAATCTGTGTTTCAGATAGCCTAGCATATCCAATGCTACTTCAATTCCTAGAACGAGCAGTCAAAATATGATATCACTCAATGCAATAATGCATGAATGCAATGAACAAAGCATTTTAAAAATAACCGGTCTGAACCTCGGTTAGCTCAGCATGCTTGGGGAGGTTCAAGTAGCTATTAGTTGCTCATTATTCCAATGAAAGAGTTCACATTGTTTAAACTTGAATACATATTATGTCAAACAAACAAATAGTGATGGGCAAAACATGCATGAAATATGCAAATCTATTGAGGTCATGTTAATTGAAAATAGCAAAATTCTTCTAATAAATAACCGGTCTTAACCTCAGTTAGCTCAGCATGTCTGGGGAGGTTCATATGAATTTTAGCTACCCATTTTATCCCAAGAAAGTGTTCATATGGTTGAATTCCAATACATGAGACAACCAGACAAATTGTGTTCCACTATAGACAACCTAAATATTGAAATCAATAGGGGTCGGTAAACTAAGGAAGAGTATTTTAGAAAACTTGCTTGGAAAATGCAAATCTGTGTTTCAGATAGCCTAGCATATCCAATTCTACTTCAATTCCTAGAAAGAGCAGTCAAAATATGATATCACTCAATGCAATAATGCATGAATGCAATGAACAAAGCATTTTAAAAATAACCGGTCTGAACCTCAGTTAGCTCAGCATGCTTGGGGTGGTTCAAGTAGCTATTAGTTACTCATTATTCCAATGAAAGAGTTCACATTGTTTAAACTTGAATACATATTATGTCAAACAAACAAATAGTGATGGGCAAAACATGCATGAAATATGCAAATCTATTGAGGTCATGTTAATTGAAAATAGCAAAATTCTTCTAATAAATAACCGGTCTTAACCTCAGTTAGCTCAGCATGTCTGGGGTGGTTCATATGAATTTTAGCTACCCATTATATCCAAGAAAGTGTTTATATGGTTGAATTCCAATACATGAGACAACCAGACAAATTGTGTTCCACTATAAACAACCTAAACATTGAAATCAATAGAGCTCAGCTCACTAAGAAATAGTATTTTAGAAAACATGCCTGGAAAATGCAAATCTGTATTTCAGATAGCCTAGCATATCCAATGCTGCTTCAATTCCTTGAAAGGGCAGTCATAATATGATATCACTCAATGCAAAAATGCATGAATACAATGAACAAAAGCATTTTAAAATGAACCGGTCTGAACCTCAGTTAGCTCAGCATGCTTGGGGAGGTTCTAATAGCTATTAGTTACTAATTATTCCAATGAAGAGTTCTCATTGTTTAAACTTGAATACATATTATGTCAAACAAAAAGTCATGGGCAAAACATGCATGAAATATGCAAATCTATTGAGATCATGTTAATTGAAAATAGCAAAAAGCTTCTAAAAAATAACCGGTCTTAACCTCAGTTAGCTCAGCATGTCTGGGGTGGTTCATATGAATTTTAGCTACCCATTATATCCCAAGAAAGTGTTCATATGGTTGAATTCCAATACATGAGACAACCAGACAAATTGTGTTCCACTATAAACAACCTAAATATTGAAATCAATAGAGGCCAGCTCACTAAGAAATAGTATTTTAGAAAACATGCCTGGAAAATACAAATCTGTGTTTCAGATAGCCTAGCATATCCAATGCTGCTTCAATTCCTTGAAAGAGCAGTCATAATATGATATCACTCAATGCAATAATGCATGAATGCAATGAAGAAAGCATTTTAAAAATAACCGGTCTTAACCTCAGTTAGCTCAGCATGTCTGGGGAGGTTCATATGAATTTTAGCTACCCATTTTATCCCAAGAAAGTGTTCATATGGTTGAATTCCAATACATGAGACAACCAGACAAATTGTGTTCCACTATAAACAACCTAAATATTGAAATCAATAGAGGTCAGCTCACTAAGAAATAGTATTTTAGAAAACATGCCTGGAAAATGCAAATCTGTATTTCAGATAGCCTAGCATATCCAATGCTGCTTCAATTCCTTGAAAGGGCAGTCATAATATGATATCACTCAATGCAAAAATGCATGAATACAATGAACAAAAGCATTTTAAAAATAACCGGTCTGAACCTCAGTTAGCTCAGCATGCTTGGGGAGGTTCAAATAGCTATTAGTTACTAATTATTCCAATGAATAGTTCTCATTGTTTAAACTTGAATACATATTATGTCAAACAAAAAGTCATGGGCAAAACATGCATGAAATATGCAAATCTATTGAGATCATGTTAATTGAAAATAGCAAAAAGCTTCTAAAAAATAACCGGTCTTGACCTCAGTTAGCTCAGCATGTCTGGGGAGGTTCATATGAATTTTAGCTACCCATTTTATCCCAAGAAAGTGTTCATATGGTTGAATTCCAATACATGAGACAACCAGACAAATTGTGTTCCACTATAGACAACCTAAATATTGAAATCAATAGGGGTCGGTTAACTAAGAAATAGTATTTTAGAAAACTTGCTTGGAAAATGCAAATCTGTGTTTCAGATAGCCTAGCATATCCAATGCTACTTCAATTCCTAGAAAGAGCAGTCAAAATATGATATCACTCAATGCAATAATGCATGAATGCAATGAACAAAGCATTTTAAAAATAACCGGTCTGAACCTCAGTTAGCTCAGCATGCTTGGGGAGGTTCAAGTAGCTATTAGGTACTCATTATTCCAATGAAAGAGTTCACATTGTTTAAACTTGAATACATATTATGTCAAACAAACAAATAGTGATGGGCAAAACATGCATGAAATATGCAAATCTATTGAGGTCATGTTAATTGAAAATAGCAAAAAGCTTCTAAAAAATAACCGGTCTTAACCTCAGTTAGCTCAGCATGTCTGGGGAGGTTCATATGAATTTTAGCTACCCATTATATCCCAAGAAAGTGTTTATATGGTTGAATTCCAATACATGAGACAACCAGACAAATTGTGTTCCACTATAAACAACCTAAATATTGAAATCAATAGAGGTCAGCTCACTAAGAAATGGTATTTTAGAAAACATGCCTGGAAAATGCAAATCTGTATTTTAGATAGCCTAGCATATCCAATGCTGCTTCAATTCCTTGAAAGGGCAGTCATAATATGATATCACTCAATGCAAAAATGCATGAATACAATGAACAAAAGCATTTTAAAAATAACCGGTCTGAACCTCAGTTAGCTCAGCATGCTTGGGGAGGTTCAAATAGCTATTAGTTACTAATTATTCCAATGAAGAGTTCTCATTGTTTAAAGTTGAATACATATTATGTCAAACAAAAAGTCATGGGCAAAACATGCATGAAATATGCAAATCTATTGAGATCATGTTAATTGAAAATAGCAAAAAGCTTCTAAAAAATAACCGGTCTTAACCTCAGTTAGCTCAGCATGTCTGGGGAGGATCATATGAATTTTAGCTACCCATTTTATCTCAAGAAAGTGTTCATATGGTTGAATTCCAATACATGAGACAACCAGACAAATTGTGTTCCACTATAGACAACCTAAATATTGAAATCAATAGGGGTCGGTAAACTAAGAAAGAGTATTTTAGAAAACTTGCTTGGAAAATGCAAATCTGTGTTTCAGATAGCCTAGCATATCCAATGCTACTTCAGTTCCTAGAAAGAGCAGTCAAAATATGATATCACTCAATGCAATAATGCATGCATGCAATGAACAAAGCATTTTAAAAATAACCTGTCTGAACCTCAGTTAGCTCAGCATGCTTGGGGAGGTTCAAGTAGCTATTAGTTACTAATTATTCCAATGAAGAGTTCTCATTGTTTAAACTTGAATACATCTTATGTCAAACAAATAGTCATGGGCAAAACATGCATGAAATATGCAAATCTATTGAGGTCATGTTAATTGAAAATAGCAAAAAGCTTCTGAAAAATAACCGGTCTTAACCTCAGTTAGCTCAGCATGCTTGGGGAGGTTCACCTGAATTTTAGATACCCATTATATCCCAAGAAAGTGTTCATATGGTTGAATTCCAATACATGAGACAACCAGACAAATTGTGTTCCACTATAAACAACCTAAATATTGAAATCAATTGAGGCCAGCTCACTAAGAAATAGTATTTTAGAAAACATGCCTGGAAAATGCAAATCTGTATTTCAGATAGCCTAGCATATCCAATGCTGCTTCAATTCCTTGAAAGGGCAGTCATAATATGATATCACTCAATGCAATAATGCATGAATGGAATGAACAAAGCATTTTAAAAATAACCGGTCTTAACCTCAGTTAGCTCAGCATGTCTGGGGAGGTTCATATGAATTTTAGGTACCCATTTTATCCCAAGAAAGTGTTTATATGGTTGAATTCCAATACATGAGACAACCAGACAAATTGTGTTCCACTATAAACAACCTAAATATTGAAATCAATTGAGGCCAGCTCAATAAGAAATAGTATTTTAGAAAACATGCCTGGAAAATGCAAATCTGTATTTCAGATAGCCTAGCATATCCAATGCTGCTTCAATTCCTTGAAAGGGCAGTCATAATATGATATCACTCAATGCAAAAATGCATGAATACAATGAACAAAAGCATTTTAAAAATAACCGGTCTGAACCTCAGTTAGCTCAGCATGCTTGGGGAGGTTCAAATAGCTATTAGTTACTAATTATTCCAATGAATAGTTCTCATTGTTTAAACTTGAATACATATTATGTCAAACAAAAAGTCATGGGCAAAACATGCATGAAATATGCAAATCTATTGAGATCATGTTAATTGAAAATAGCAAAAAGCTTCTAAAAAATAACCGGTCTTGACCTCAGTTAGCTCAGCATGTCTGGGGAGGTTCATATGAATTTTAGCTACCCATTTTATCCCAAGAAAGTGTTCATATGGTTGAATTCCAATACATGAGACAACCAGACAAATTGTGTTCCACTATAGACAACCTAAATATTGAAATCAATAGGGGTCGGTTAACTAAGAAATAGTATTTTAGAAAACTTGCTTGGAAAATGCAAATCTGTGTTTCAGATAGCCTAGCATATCCAATGCTACTTCAATTCCTAGAAAGAGCAGTCAAAATATGATATCACTCAATGCAATAATGCATGAATGCAATGAACAAAGCATTTTAAAAATAACCGGTCTGAACCTCAGTTAGCTCAGCATGCTTGGGGAGGTTCAAGTAGCTATTAGGTACTCATTATTCCAATGAAAGAGTTCACATTGTTTAAACTTGAATACATATTATGTCAAACAAACAAATAGTGATGGGCAAAACATGCATGAAATATGCAAATCTATTGAGGTCATGTTAATTGAAAATAGCAAAAAGCTTCTAAAAAATAACCGGTCTTAACCTCAGTTAGCTCAGCATGTCTGGGGAGGTTCATATGAATTTTAGCTACCCATTATATCCCAAGAAAGTGTTTATATGGTTGAATTCCAATACATGAGACAACCAGACAAATTGTGTTCCACTATAAACAACCTAAATATTGAAATCAATAGAGGTCAGCTCACTAAGAAATGGTATTTTAGAAAACATGCCTGGAAAATGCAAATCTGTATTTTAGATAGCCTAGCATATCCAATGCTGCTTCAATTCCTTGAAAGGGCAGTCATAATATGATATCACTCAATGCAAAAATGCATGAATACAATGAACAAAAGCATTTTAAAAATAACCGGTCTGAACCTCAGTTAGCTCAGCATGCTTGGGGAGGTTCAAATAGCTATTAGTTACTAATTATTCCAATGAAGAGTTCTCATTGTTTAAAGTTGAATACATATTATGTCAAACAAAAAGTCATGGGCAAAACATGCATGAAATATGCAAATCTATTGAGATCATGTTAATTGAAAATAGCAAAAAGCTTCTAAAAAATAACCGGTCTTAACCTCAGTTAGCTCAGCATGTCTGGGGAGGATCATATGAATTTTAGCTACCCATTTTATCTCAAGAAAGTGTTCATATGGTTGAATTCCAATACATGAGACAACCAGACAAATTGTGTTCCACTATAGACAACCTAAATATTGAAATCAATAGGGGTCGGTAAACTAAGAAAGAGTATTTTAGAAAACTTGCTTGGAAAATGCAAATCTGTGTTTCAGATAGCCTAGCATATCCAATGCTACTTCAGTTCCTAGAAAGAGCAGTCAAAATATGATATCACTCAATGCAATAATGCATGCATGCAATGAACAAAGCATTTTAAAAATAACCTGTCTGAACCTCAGTTAGCTCAGCATGCTTGGGGAGGTTCAAGTAGCTATTAGTTACTAATTATTCCAATGAAGAGTTCTCATTGTTTAAACTTGAATACATCTTATGTCAAACAAATAGTCATGGGCAAAACATGCATGAAATATGCAAATCTATTGAGGTCATGTTAATTGAAAATAGCAAAAAGCTTCTGAAAAATAACCGGTCTTAACCTCAGTTAGCTCAGCATGCTTGGGGAGGTTCACCTGAATTTTAGATACCCATTATATCCCAAGAAAGTGTTCATATGGTTGAATTCCAATACATGAGACAACCAGACAAATTGTGTTCCACTATAAACAACCTAAATATTGAAATCAATTGAGGCCAGCTCACTAAGAAATAGTATTTTAGAAAACATGCCTGGAAAATGCAAATCTGTATTTCAGATAGCCTAGCATATCCAATGCTGCTTCAATTCCTTGAAAGGGCAGTCATAATATGATATCACTCAATGCAATAATGCATGAATGGAATGAACAAAGCATTTTAAAAATAACCGGTCTTAACCTCAGTTAGCTCAGCATGTCTGGGGAGGTTCATATGAATTTTAGGTACCCATTTTATCCCAAGAAAGTGTTTATATGGTTGAATTCCAATACATGAGACAACCAGACAAATTGTGTTCCACTATAAACAACCTAAATATTGAAATCAATTGAGGCCAGCTCACTAAGAAATAGTATTTTAGAAAACATGCCTGGAAAATGCAAATCTGTATTTCAGATAGCCTAGCATATCCAATGCTGCTTCAATTCCTTGAAAGGGCAGTCATAATATGATATCACTCAATGCAAAAATGCATGAATACAATGAACAAAAGCATTTTAAAAATAACCGGTCTGAACCTCAGTTAGCTCAGCATGCTTTGGGAGGTTCACATGAATTTTAGCTACCCATTATATCCCAAGAAAGTGTTCATATGGTTGAATTCCAATACATGAGACAACCAGACAAATTGTGTTCCACTATAAAAAACCTAAATATTGAAATCAATAGAGGCCAGCTCACTAAGAAATAGTATTTTAGAAAACATGCCTGGAAATCGCAAATCTGTGTTTCAGATAGCCTAGCATATCCAATGCTGCTTCAATTCCTTGAAAGGGCAGTCATAATATGATATCAATCACTCAATGCAAAACGACATGAATGCAATGAACAAAAGCATTTTAAAATGAACCGGTCTGAACCTCAGTTAGCTCAGCCTGTCTGGGGAGGTTCATATGAATTTTAGCTACCCATTATATCCCGAGAAAGTGTTCATATGGTTGAATTCCAATACATGAGACAACCAGACAAATTGTGTTCCACTATAAACAACCTAAATATTGAAATCAATAGAGGTTGGTAAACTAAGAAATACTATTTTAGAAAACATGCCTGGAAAATGCAAATCTGTATTTTAGATAGCCTAGCATATCCAATGCTGCTTCAATTCCTTGAAAGAGCAGTCATAATATAATATCACTCAATGCAATAAAGCATGAATGCAATGAACAAAGCATTTTAAAAATAACCGGTCTGAACCTCAGTTAGCTCAGCATGCTTGGGGAGGTTCAAGTAGCTATTAGTTACTCATTATTCCAATGAAAGAGTTCACATTGTTTAGGCTTGAATACATATTATGTCAAACAAACAGTCATGGGCAAAACATCAGTTAGCTCAGCATGCTCATTATTCCAATAAAAGAGTTCACATTGTTTAAACTTGAATACATATTATGTCAAACAAACAAATAGTGATGGGAAAAACATGCATGAAATATGCAAATCTATTGAAGTCATGTTAATTGAAAATAGCAAAAAGCTTCTAATAAATAACCGGTCTTAACCTCATTTAGCTCAGCATGTCTGGGGAGGTTCATATGAATTTTAGCTACCCATTTTATCCCAAGAAAGTGTTTATATGGTTGAATTCTAATACATGAGACAACCAGACAAATTGTGTTCCACTATAAACAACCTAAATATTGAAATCAATAGAGGCCAGCTCACTAAGAAATAGTATTTTAGAAAACATGCCTGGAAAATGCAAATCTGTGTTTCAGATGGCCTAGCATATCCAATGCTGCTTCAATTCCTTGAAAGAGCAGTCATAATATGATATAACTCAATGCAATAATGCATGAATGCAATGAACAAAGCATTTTAAAAATAACCGGTCTGAACCTCAGTTAGCTCAGCATGCTTGGGGAGGTTCAAATAGCTATTAGTTACTCATTATTCCAATGAAAGAGTTCACATTGTTTAAACTTGAATACATCTTATGTCAAACAAACAAATAGTGATGGGCAAAACATGCATGAAATATGCAAATCTATTGAGGTCATGTTAATTGAAAATAGCAAAATTCTTCTAATAAATAACCGGTCTTAACCTCAGTTAGCTCAGCATGTCTGGGGAGGTTCATATGAATTTTAGCTACCCATTATATCCCAAGAAAGTGTTCATATGGTTGAATTCTAATACATGAGACAACCAGACAAATTGTGTTCCACTATAAACAACCTAAATATTGAAATCAATAGAGGTCAGCTCACTAAGAAATAGTATTTTAGAAAACATGCCTGGAAAATGCAAATCTGTATTTCAGATAGCCTAGCATATCCAATGCTGCTTCAATTCCTTGAAAGGGCAGTCATAATATGATATCACTCAATGCAAAAATGCATGAATACAATGAACAAAAGCATTTTAAAAATAACCGGTCTGAACCTCAGTTAGCTCAGCATGATTGGGGAGGTTCAAATAGCTATTAGTTACTAATTATTCCAATGAAGAGTTCTCATTGTTTAAACTTGAATACATATTATGTCAAACAAAAAGTCATGGGCAAAACATGCATGAAATATGCAAATCTATTGAGATCATGTTAATTGAAAATAGCAAAAAGCTTCTAAAAAATAACCGGTCTTAACCTCAGTTAGCTCAGCATGTCTGGGGAGGTTCATGTGAATTTTAGCTACCCATTTCATCCCAAGAAAGTGTTCATATGGTTGAATTCCAATACATGAGACAACCAGACAAATTGTGTTCCACTATAGACAACCTAAATATTGAAATCAATAGGGGTCGGTAAACTAAGAAAGAGTATTTTAGAAAACTTGCTTGGAAAATGCAAATCTGTGTTTCAGATAGCCTAGCATATCCAATGCTACTTCAATTCCTAGAAAGAGCAGTCAAAATATGATATCACTCAATGCAATAATGCATGAATGCAATGAACAAAGCATTTTAAAAATAACCGGTCTGAACCTCAGTTAGCTCAGCATGCTTGGGGAGGTTCAAGTAGCTATTAGTTACTCATTATTCCAATGAAAGAGTTCACATTGTTTAAACTTGAATACATATTATGTCAAACAAACAAATAGTGATGGGCAAAACATGCATGAAATATGCAAATCTATTGAGGTCATGTTAATTGAAAATAGCAAAATTCTTCTAATAAATAACCGGTCTTAACCTCAGTTAGCTCAGCATGTCTGGTGAGGTTCATATGAATTTTAGCTACCCATTATATCCCAATGAAAGTGTTCATATGGTTGAATTCCAATACATGAGACAACCAGACAAATTGTGTTCCACTATAAACAACCTAAATATTGAAATCAATAGAGCTCAGCTCACTAAGAAATGGTATTTTAAAAAACATGCCTGGAAAATGCAAATCTGTGTTTCAGATAGCCTAGCATATCCAATGCTACTTCAATTCCTTGAAAGAGCAGTCATAATATGATATCACTCAATGCAATAATGCATGGATGCAATGAACAAAGCATTTTAAAAATAACCGGTCTGAACCTCAGTTAGCTCAGCATGCTTGGGGTGGTTCAAGTAGCTATTAGTTACTCATTATTCCAATGAAAGAGTTCACATTGTTTAAACTTGAATACATATTATGTCAAACAAACAAATAGTGATGGGCAAAACATGCATGAAATATGCAAATCTATTGAGGTCATGTTAATTGAAAATAGCAAAAAGCTTCTAAAAAATAACCGGTCTTAACCTCAGTTAGCTCAGCATGTCTGGGGAGGTTCATATGAATTTTAGCTACCCATTATATCCCAAGAAAGTGTTCATATGGTTGAATTCTAATACATGAGACCACCAGACAAATTGTGTTCCACTATAAACAACCTAAATATTGAAATCAATAGAGGTCAGCTCACTAAGAAATAGTATTTTAGAAAACATGCCTGGAAAAGGCAAATCTGTATTTCAGATAGCCTAGCATATCCAATGCTGCTTCAATTCCTTGAAAGGGCAGTCATAATATGATATCACTCAATGCAAAAATGCATGAATACAATGAACAAAAGCATTTTAAAAATAACCGGTCTGAACCTCAGTTAGCTCAGCATGATTGGGGAGGTTCAAATAGCTATTAGTTACTAATTATTCCAATGAAGAGTTCTCATTGTTTAAACTTGAATACATATTATGTCAAACAAAAAGTCATGGGCAAAACATGCATGAAATATGCAAATCTATTGAGATCATGTTAATTGAAAATAGCAAAAAGCTTCTAAAAAATAACCGGTCTTAACCTCAGTTAGCTCAGCATGTCTGGGGAGGTTCATGTGAATTTTAGCTACCCATTTCATCCCAAGAAAGTGTTCATATGGTTGAATTCCAATACATGAGACAACCAGACAAATTGTGTTCCACTATAGACAACCTAAATATTGAAATCAATAGGGGTCGGTAAACTAAGAAAGAGTATTTTAGAAAACTTGCTTGGAAAATGCAAATCTGTGTTTCAGATAGCCTAGCATATCCAATGCTACTTCAATTCCTAGAAAGAGCAGTCAAAATATGATATCACTCAATGCAATAATGCATGAATGCAATGAACAAAGCATTTTAAAAATAACCGGTCTGAACCTCAGTTAGCTCAGCATGCTTGGGGAGGTTCAAGTAGCTATTAGTTACTCATTATTCCAATGAAAGAGTTCACATTGTTTAAACTTGAATACATATTATGTCAAACAAACAAATAGTGATGGGCAAAACATGCATGAAATATGCAAATCTATTGAGGTCATGTTAATTGAAAATAGCAAAAAGCTTCTAAAAAATAACCGGTCTTAACCTCAGTTAGCTCAGCATGTCTGGGGAGGTTCATATGAATTTTAGCTACCCATTATATCCCAATGAAAGTGTTTATATGGTTGAATTCTAATACATGAGACAACCAGACAAATTGTGTTCCACTATAAACAACCTAAATATTGAAATCAATAGAGGTCAGCTCACTAAGAAATAGTATTTTAGAAAACATGCCTGGAAAATGCAAATCTGTATTTCAGATAGCCTAGCATATCCAATGCTGCTTCAATTCCTTGAAAGGGCAGTCATAATATGATATCACTCAATGCAAAAATGCATGAATACAATGAACAAAAGCATTTTAAAAATAACCGGTCTGAACCTCAGTTAGCTCAGCATGCTTGGGGAGGTTCAAATAGCTATTAGTTACTAATTATTCCAATGAAGAGTTCTCATTGTTTAAACTTGAATACATATTATGTCAAACAAAAAGTCATGGGCAAAACATGCATGAAATATGCAAATCTATTGAGATCATGTTAATTGAAAATAGCAAAAAGCTTCTAAAAAATAACCGGTCTTAACCTCAGTTAGCTCAGCATGTCTGGGGAGGTTCATATGAATTTTAGCTACCCATTTTATCCCAAGAAAGTGTTCATATGGTTGAATTCCAATACATGAGACAACCAGACAAATTGTGTTCCACTATAGACAACCTAAATATTGAAATCAATAGGGGTCGGTAAACTAAGAAAGAGTATTTTAGAAAACTTGCTTGGAAAATGCAAATCTGTGTTTCAGATAGCCTAGCATATCCAATGCTACTTCAATTCCTAGAAAGAGCAGTCAAAATATGATATCACTCAATGCAATAATGCATGAATGCAATGAACAAAGCATTTTAAAAATAACCGGTCTGAACCTCAGTTAGCTCAGCATGCTTGGGGAGGTTCAAGTAGCTATTAGTTACTCATTATTCCAATGAAAGAGTTCACATTGTTTAAACTTGAATACATATTATGTCAAACAAACAAATAGTGATGGGCAAAACATGCATGAAATATGCAAATCTATTGAGGTCATGTTAATTGAAAATAGCAAAGTTCTTCTAATAAATAACCGGTCTTAACCTCAGTTAGCTCAGCATGTCTGGGGAGGTTCATATGAATTTTAGCTACCCATTTTATCCCAAGAAAGTGTTTATATGGTTGAATTCTAATACATGAGACAACCAGACAAATTGTGTTCCACTATAAACAACCTAAATATTGAAATCAATAGAGCTCAGCTCACTAAGAAATAGTATTTTAGAAAACATGCCTGGAAAATGCAAATCTGTATTTCAGATAGCCTAGCATATCCAATGCTGCTTCAATTCCTTGAAAGGGCAGTCATAATATGATATCACTCAATGCAAAAATGCATGAATACAATGAACAAAAGCATTTTAAAAATAACCGGTCTGAACCTCAGTTAGCTCAGCATGATTGGGGAGGTTCAAATAGCTATTAGTTACTAATTATTCCAATGAAGAGTTCTCATTGTTTAAACTTGAATACATATTATGTCAAACAAAAAGTCATGGGCAAAACATGCATGAAATATGCAAATCTATTGAGATCATGTTAATTGAAAATAGCAAAAAGCTTCTAAAAAATAACCGGTCTTAACCTCAGTTAGCTCAGCATGTCTGGGGAGGTTCATGTGAATTTTAGCTACCCATTTCATCCCAAGAAAGTGTTCATATGGTTGAATTCCAATACATGACACAACCAGACAAATTGTGTTCCACTATAGACAACCTAAATATTGAAATCAATAGGGGTCGGTAAACTAAGAAAGAGTATTTTAGAAAACTTGCTTGGAAAATGCAAATCTGTGTTTCAGATAGCCTAGCATATCCAATGCTACTTCAATTCCTAGAAAGAGCAGTCAAAATATGATATCACTCAATGCAATAATGCATGAATGCAATGAACAAAGCATTTTAAAAATAACCGGTCTGAACCTCAGTTAGCTCAGCATGCTTGGGGAGGTTCAAGTAGCTATTAGTTACTCATTATTCCAATGAAAGAGTTCACATTGTTTAAACTTGAATACATATTATGTCAAACAAACAAATAGTGATGGGCAAAACATGCATGAAATATGCAAATCTATTGAGGTCATGTTAATTGAAAATAGCAAAAAGCTTCTAAAAAATAACCGGTCTTAACCTCAGTTAGCTCAGCATGTCTGGGGAGGTTCATATGAATTTTAGCTACCCATTATATCCCAAGAAAGTGTTTATATGGTTGAATTCCGATACATGAGACAACCAGACAAATTGTGTTCCACTATAAACAACCTAAATATTGAAATCAATAGAGCTCAGCTCACTAAGAAATAGTATTTTAGAAAACATGCCTGGAAAATGCAAATCTGTATTTCAGATAGCCTAGCATATCCAATGCTGCTTCAATTCCTTGAAAGGGCAGTCATAATATGATATCACTCAATGCAAAAATGCATGAATACAATGAACAAAAGCATTTTAAAAATAACCGGTCTGAACCTCAGTTAGCTCAGCATGCTTGGGGAGGTTCAAATAGCTATTAGTTACTAATTATTCCAATGAAGAGTTCTCATTGTTTAAACTTGAATACATATTATGTCAAACAAAAAGTCATGGGCAAAACATGCATGAAATATGCAAATCTATTGAGATCATGTTAATTGAAAATAGCAAAAAGCTTCTAAAAAATAACCGGTCTTAACCTCAGTTAGCTCAGCATGTCTGGGGAGGTTCATATGAATTTTAGCTACCCATTTTATCCCAAGAAAGTGTTCATATGGTTGAATTCCAATACATGAGACAACCAGACAAATTGTGTTCCACTATAGACAACCTAAATATTGAAATCAATAGGGGTCGGTAAACTAAGAAAGAGTATTTTAGAAAACTTGCTTGGAAAATGCAAATCTGTGTTTCAGATAGCCTAGCATATCCAATGCTACTTCAATTCCTAGAAAGAGCAGTCAAAATATGATATCACTCAATGCAATAATGCATGAATGCAATGAACAAAGCATTTTAAAAATAACCGGTCTGAACCTCAGTTAGCTCAGCATGCTTGGGGAGGTTCAAGTAGCTATTAGTTACTCATTATTCCAATGAAAGAGTTCACATTGTTTAAACTTGAATACATATTATGTCAAACAAACAAATAGTGATGGGCAAAACATGCATGAAATATGCAAATCTATTGAGGTCATGTTAATTGAAAATAGCAAAGTTCTTCTAATAAATAACCGGTCTTAACCTCAGTTAGCTCAGCATGTCTGGGGAGGTTCATATGAATTTTAGCTACCCATTATATCCCAAGAAAGTGTTTATATGGTTGAATTCTAATACATGAGACAACCAGACAAATTGTGTTCCACTATAAACAACCTAAATATTGAAATCAATAGAGGTCAGCTCACTAAGAAATAGTATTTTAGAAAACATGCCTGGAAAATGCAAATCTGTATTTCAGATAGCCTAGCATATCCAATGCTGCTTCAATTCCTTGAAAGGGCAGTCATAATATGATATCACTCAATGCAAAAATGCATGAATACAATGAACAAAAGCATTTTAAAAATAACCGGTCTGAACCTCAGTTAGCTCAGCATGCTTGGGGAGGTTCAAATAGCTATTAGTTACTAATTATTCCAATGAAAGAGTTCTCATTGTTTAAACTTGAATACATATTATGTCAAACAAAAAGTCATGGGCAAAACATGCATGAAATATGCAAATCTATTGAGATCATGTTAATTGAAAATAGCAAAAAGCTTCTAAAAAATAACCGGTCTTAACCTCAGTTAGCTCAGCATGTCTGGGGAGGTTCATGTGAATTTTAGCTACCCATTTCATCCCAAGAAAGTGTTCATATGGTTGAATTCCAATACATGAGACAACCAGACAAATTGTGTTCCACTATAGACAACCTAAATATTGAAATCAATAGGGGTCGGTAAACTAAGAAAGAGTATTTTAGAAAACTTGCTTGGAAAATGCAAATCTGTGTTTCAGATAGCCTAGCATATCCAATACTTCAATTCCTAGAAAGAGCAGTCAAAATATGATATCACTCAATGCAATAATGCATGAATGCAATGAACAAAGCATTTTAAAAATAACCGGTCTGAACCTCAGTTAGCTCAGCATGCTTGGGGAGGTTCAAGTAGCTATTAGTTACTCATTATTCCAATGAAAGAGTTCACATTGTTTAAACTTGAATACATATTATGTCAAACAAACAAATAGTGATGGGCAAAACATGCATGAAATATGCAAATCTATTGAGGTCATGTTAATTGAAAATAGCAAAATTCTTCTAATAAATAACCGGTCTTAACCTCAGTTAGCTCAGCATGTCTGGGGAGGTTCATATGAATTTTAGCTACCCATTTTATCCCAAGAAAGTGTTCATATGGTTGAATTCCAATACATGAGACAACCAGACAAATTGTGTTCCACTATAAACAACCTAAATATTGAAATCAATAGAGCTCAGCTCACTAAGAAATGGTATTTTAGAAAACATGCCTGGAAAATGCAAATCTGTGTTTCAGATAGCCTAGCATATCCAATGCTACTTCAATTCCTTGAAAGAGCAGTCATAATATGATATCACTCAATGCAATAATGCATGGATGCAATGAACAAAGCATTTTAAAAATAACCGGTCTGAACCTCAGTTAGCTCAGCATGCTTGGGGAGGTTCAAATAGCTCTTAGTTACTCATTATTCCAATGAAAGAGTTCACATTGTTTAGACTTGAATACATATTATGTCAAACAAACAAATAGTCATGGGCAAAACATGCATGAAATATGCAAATCTATTGAGGTCATGTTAATTGAAAATAGCAAAAAGCTTCTGAAAAATAACCGGTCTTAACCTCAGTTAGCTCAGCATGCTTGGGGAGGTTCACCTGAATTTTAGCTACCCATTATATCCCAAGAAAGTGTTCATATGGTTGAATTCCAATACATGAGACAACCAGACAAATTGTGTTCCACTATAAACAACCTAAATATTGAAATCAATAGAGGCCAGCTCACTAAGAAATAGTATTTTAGAAAACATGCCTGGAAAATGCAAATCTGTGTTTCAGATAGCCTAGCATATCCAATGCTGCTTCAATTCCTTGAAAGAGCAGTCATAATATGATATCACTCAATGCAATAATGCATGAATGCAATGAACAAAGCATTTTAAAAATAACCGGTCTTAACCTCAGTTGGCTCAGCATGTCTGGGGAGGTTCATATGAATTTTAGCTACCCATTTTATCCCAAGAAAGTGTTCATATGGTTGAATTCCAATACATGAGACAACCAGACAAATTGTGTTCCACTATAAACAACCAAAATATTGAAATCAATAGAGGTCAGCTCACTAAGAAATAGTATTTTAGAAAACATGCCTGGAAAATGCAAATCTGTATTTCAGATAGCCTAGCATATCCAATGCTGCTTCAATTCCTTGAAAGGGCAGTCATAATATGATATCACTCAATGCAAAAATGCATGAATACAATGAACAAAAGCATTTTAAAATGAACCGGTCTGAACCTCAGTTAGCTCAGCATGCTTGGGTAGGTTCAAGTAGCTATTAGTTACTCATTATTCCAATGAAAGAGTTCACATTGTTTAAACTTGAATACATATTATGTCAAACAAACAAACAGTGATGGGCAAAACATGCATGAAATATGCAAATCTATTGAGATCATGTTAATTGAAAATAGCAAAAAGCTTCTAAAAAATAACCGGTCTTAACCTCAGTTAGCTCAGCATGTCTGGGGAGGTTCATATGAATTTTAGCTACCCATTATATCCTAAGAAAGTGTTTATATGGTTGAATTCCAATACATGAGACAACCAGACAAATTGTGTTCCACTATAAACAACCTAAATATTGAAATCAATAGAGCTCAGCTCACTAAGAAATGGTATTTTAGAAAACATGCCTGGAAAATGCAAATCTGTGTTTCAGATAGCCTAGCATATCCAATGCTACTTCAATTCCTTGAAAGAGCAGTCATAATATGATATCACTCAATGCAATAATGCATGGATGCAATGAACAAAGCATTTTAAAAATAACCGGTCTGAACCTCAGTTAGCTCAGCATGCTTGGGGAGGTTCAAATAGCTCTTAGTTACTCATTATTCCAATGAAAGAGTTCACATTGTTTAGACTTAAATACATCTTTATCAAACAAACAAATAGTCATGGGCAAAACATGCATGAAATATGCAAATCTATTGAGGTCATGTTAATTGAAAATAGCAAAAAGCTTCTAAAAAATAACCGGTCTTAACCTCAGTTAGCTCAGCATGTCTGGGGAGGTTCATATGAATTTTAGCTACCCATTTCATCCCAAGAAAGTGTTTATATGGTTGAATTCTAATACATGAGACAACCAGACAAATTGTGTTCCACTATAAACAACCTAAATATTGAAATCAAAAGAGCTCAGCTCACTAAGAAATGGTATTTTAGAAAACATGCCTGGAAAATGCAAATCTGTGTTTCAGATAGCCTAGCATATCCAATGCTACTTCAATTCCTTGAAAGAGCAGTCATAATATGATATCACTCAATGCAATAATGCATGGATGCAATGAACAAAGCATTTTAAAAATAACCGGTCTGAACCTCAGTTAGCTCAGCATGCTTGGGGAGGTTCAAATAGCTCTTAGTTACTCATTATTCCAATGAAAGAGTTCACATTGTTTAGACTTGAATACATATTATGTCAAACAAACAAATAGTCATGGGCAAAACATGCATGAAATATGCAAATCTATTGAGGTCATGTTAATTGAAAATAGCAAAAAGCTTCTGAAAAATAACCGGTCTTAACCTCAGTTAGCTCAGCATGCTTGGGGAGGTTCACCTGAATTTTAGCTACCCATTATATCCCAAGAAAGTGTTCATATGGTTGAATTCCAATACATGAGACAACCAGACAAATTGTGTTCCACTATAAACAACCTAAATATTGAAATCAATAGAGGCCAGCTCACTAAGAAATAGTATTTTAGAAAACATGCCTGGAAAATGCAAATCTGTGTTTCAGATAGCCTAGCATATCCAATGCTGCTTCAATTCCTTGAAAGAGCAGTCATAATATGATATCACTCAATGCAATAATGCATGAATGCAATGAACAAAGCATTTTAAAAATAACCGGTCTTAACCTCAGTTAGCTCAGCATGTCTGGGGAGGTTCATATGAATTTTAGCTACCCATTTTATCCCAAGAAAGTGTTTATATGGTTGAATTCCAATACATGAGACAACCAGACAAATTGTGTTCCACTATAAACAACCAAAATATTGAAATCAATAGAGGTCAGCTCACTAAGAAATAGTATTTTAGAAAACATGCCTGGAAAATGCAAATCTGTATTTCAGATAGCCTAGCATATCCAATGCTGCTTCAATTCCTTGAAAGGGCAGTCATAATATGATATCACTCAATGCAATAATGCATGGATGCAATGAACAAAGCATTTTAAAAATAACCGGTCTGAACCTCAGTTAGCTCAGCATGCTTGGGGAGGTTCAAATAGCTCTTAGTTACTCATTATTCCAATGAAAGAGTTCACATTGTTTAGACTTAAATACATCTTTATCAAACAAACAAATAGTCATGGGCAAAACATGCATGAAATATGCAAATCTATTGAGGTCATGTTAATTGAAAATAGCAAAATTCTTCTAATAAATAACCGGTCTTAACCTCAGTTAGCTCAGCATGTCTGGGGAGGTTCATATGAATTTTAGCTACCCATTATATCCCAAGAAAGTGTTTATATGGTTGAATTCTAATACATGAGACAACCAGACAAATTGTGTTCCACTATAGACAACCTAAATATTGAAATCAATAGAGGCCAGCTCACTAAGAAATAGTATTTTAGAAAACATGCCTGGAAAATGCAAATCTGTGTTTCAGATAGCCTAGCATATCCAATGCTGCTTCAATTCCTTGAAAGGGCAGTCATAATATGATATCACTCAATGCAATAATGCATGAATGCAATGAACAAAAGCATTTTAAAATGAACCGGTCTGAACCTCAGTTAGCTCAGCATGTCTGGGGAGGTTCATATGAATTTTAGCTACCTCATTATATCCCAAGAAAGTGTTCATATGGTTGAATTCCAATACATGAGACAACCAGACAAATTGTGTTCCACTGTAAACAACCTAAATATTGAAATCAATAGAGGTTGGTAAACTAAGAAATACTATTTTAGAAAACATGCCTGGAAAATGCAAATCTGTATTTTAGATAGCCTAGCATATCCAATGCTGCTTCAATTCCTTGAAAGAGCAGTCATAATATAATATCACTCAATGCAATAAAGCATGAATGCAATGAACAAAGCATTTTAAAAATAACAGAGGTCTGAACCTCAGTTAGCTCAGCATGCTTGGGGAGGTTCAAGTAGCTATTAGTTACTCATTATTCCAATGAAAGAGTTCACATTGTTTAAACTTGAATACATATTATGTCAAACAAACAAATAGTGATGGGCAAAACATGCATGAAATATGCAAATCTATTGAGGTCATGTTAATTGAAAATAGCAAAAAGCTTCTGAAAAATAACCGGTCTGAACCTCAGTTAGCTCAGCATGCTTGGGGAGGTTCAAGTAGCTATTAGTTACTCATTATTCCAATGAAAGAGTTCACATTGTTTAGGCTTGAATACATATTATGTCAAACGAACAAATAGTGATGGGCAATACATCAGTTAGCTCAGCATGCTCATTATTCCAATAAAAGAGTTCACATTGTTTAAACTTGAATACATATTATGTCAAACAAACAAATAGTGATGGGAAAAACATGCATGAAATATGCAAATCTATTGAAGTCATGTTAATTGAAAATAGCAAAAAGCTTCTAATAAATAACCGGTCTTAACCTCATTTAGCTCAGCATGTCTGGGGAGGTTCATATGAATTTTAGCTACCCATTTTATCCCAAGAAAGGGTTTATATGGTTGAATTCCAATACATGAGACAACCAGACAAATTGTGTTCCACTATAAACAACCTAAATATTGAAATCAATAGAGCTAAGCTCACTAAGAAATAGTATTTTAGAAAACATGCCTGGAAAATGCAAATCTGTGTTTCAGATAGCCTAGCATATCCAATGCTGCTTCAATTCCTTGAAAGAGCAGTCATAATATGATATCACTCAATGCAATAATGCATAAATGCAATGAACAAAAGCATTTTAAAATGAACCGGTCTGAACCTCAGTTAGCTCAGCATGCTTGGGGAGGTTCAAATAGCTATTAGTTACTCATTATTCCAATGAAAGAGTTCACATTGTTTAAACTTGAATACATCTCATGTCAAACAAACAAATATTCATGGGCAAAACATGCATGAAATATGCAAACCTATTGAGGTCATGTTAATTGAAAATAGCAAAATGCTTCTGAAAAAATAACCGGTCTTAACCTCAGTTAGCTCAGCATGTCTGGGGAGGTTCATATGAATTTTAGCTACCCATTTTATCCCAATGAAAGTGTTCCTATGGTTGAATTCCAATATATCAGACAACCAGACAAATTGTGTTCCACTATGAACAACCTAAATATTGAAATCAATAGAGGTTGGTAAACTAAAAAATACTTTTTTAGAAAACATGCCTGGAAAATGCAAATCTGTATTTCAGATAGCCTAGCATATCCAATGCTGCTTCAATTCCTTGAAAGGGCAGTCATAATATGATATCAATCACTCAATGCAAAAAGACATGAATGCAATGAACAAAAGCATTTTAAAATGAACCGGTCTGAACCTCAGTTAGCTCAGCATGTCTGGGGAGGTTCATATGAATTTTAGCTACCTCATTATATCCCAAGAAAGTGTTCATATGGTTGAATTCCAATACATGAGACAACCAGACAAATTGTGTTCCACTGTAAACAACCTAAATATTGAAATCAATAGAGGTTGGTAAACTAAGAAATACTATTTTAGAAAACATGCCTGGAAAATGCAAATCTGTATTTTAGATAGCCTAGCATATCCAATGCTGCTTCAATTCCTTGAAAGAGCAGTCATAATATAATATCACTCAATGCAATAAAGCATGAATGCAATGAACAAAGCATTTTAAAAATAACCGGTCTGAACCTCAGTTAGCTCAGCATGCTTGGGGAGGTTCAAATAGCTCTTAGTTACTCATTATTCCAATGAAAGAGTTCACATTGTTTAAACTTGAATACATATTATGTCAAACAAACAAATAGTGATGGGCAAAACATGCATGAAATATGCAAATCTATTGAGGTCATGTTAATTGAAAATAGCAAAAAGCTTCTGAAAAATATCCGGTCTTAACCTCAGTTAGCTCAGCATGTCTGGGGAGGTTCATATGAATTTTAGCTACCCATTATATCCCAAGAAAGTGTTTATATGGTTGAATTCTAATACATGAGACAACCAGACAAATTGTGTTCCACTATAAACAACCTAAATATTGAAATCAATAGAGGCCAGCTCACTAAGAAATAGTATTTTAGAAAACATGCCTGGAAAATGCAAATCTATATTTCTGATAGCTTAGCATAAATAATGCTCCTTCAATTCCTTGAAAGAGCAGTCATAATGTGATATCACTCAATGCAATAATGCATGAATGCAATGAACAAAAGCATTTTAAAATGAACCGGTCTGAACCTCAGTTAGCTCAGCATGCTTGGGGAGGTTCAAATAGCTATTAGTTTCTCATTATTCCAATGAAAGAGTTCACATTGTTTAAACTTGAATACATATTATGTCAAACAAAGAAATAGTGATGGGCAAAACATGCATGAAATATGCAAATCTATTGAGGTCATGTGAATTGAAAATAGCAAAAAGCTTCTGAAAAATAACCGGTCTTAACCTCAGTTAGCTCAGCATGTCTGGGGAGGTTCATATGAATTTTAGCTACCCATTATATCCCAATGAAAGTGTTCATATGGTTGAATTCCAATACATGAAACAACCAGACAAATTGTGTTCCACTATAAACAATTTAAATATTGAAATCAATAGAGGTCAGCTCACTAAGAAATAGTATTTTAGAAAACATGCTTGGAAAATGCAAATCTGTATTTCAGATAGCCTAGCATATCCAATGCTGCTTCAATTCCTTGAAAGAGCAGTCATAATATGATATCACTCAATGCAAAAATGCATGAATGCAATGAACAAAAGCATTTTAAAATGAACCGGTCTGAACCTCAGTTAGCTCAGCATGCTTGGGGAGGTTCAAATAGCTCTTAGTTACTCATTATTCCAATGCAAGGGTTCACATTGTTTAAACACAAATATATATTATGTCAAACAAACAAATAGTGATGCGCAAAACCTGCATGAAATATGCAAATCTATTGAGATCATGTTAATTGAAAATAGCAAAAAGCTTCTAAAAAATAACCGGTCTTAACCTCAGTTAGCTCAGCATGTCTGGGGAGGTTCATATGAATTTTAGCTACCCATTATATCCCAATGAAAGTGTTCCTATGGTTGAATTCCAATACATGAGACAACCAGACAAATTGTGTTCCACTATAAACAACCTAAATATTGAAATCAATAGAGGTTGGTAAACTAAAATATACTATTTTAGAAAACATGCCTGGAAAATACAAATCTGTGTTTCAGATAGCCTAGCATATCCAATGCTGCTTCAATTCCTTGAAAGAGCAGTCATAATATGATATCACTGAATGAAATAATGCATGAATGCAATGAACTAAAGTATTTTAAAATGAATCGGTCTGAACCCCAGTTAGCTCAGCCTCCTTGGGGAGGTTCAAATAGCTCTTAGTTACTCATTATTCCAATGAAAGAGTTCACATTGTTTAAACTTGAATACATATTATGTCAAACAAAGAAATAGTGATGGGCAAAACATGCATGAAATATGCAAATCTATTGAGGTCATGTGAATTGAAAATAGCAAAAAGCTTCTGAAAAATAACCGGTCTTAACCTCAGTTAGCTCAGCATGTCTGGGGAGGTTCATATGAATTTTAGCTACCCATTATATCCCAATGAAAGTGTTCCTATGGTTGAATTCCAATACATGAGACAACCAGACAAATTGTGTTCCACTATAAACAACCTAAATATTGAAATCAATATAGGTTGGTAAACTAAAATATACTATTGTAGAAAACATGCCTGGAAAATGCAAATCTGTATTTCAGATAGCCTAGCATATCCAATGCTGCTTCAATTCCTTGAAAGAGCAGTCATAATATAATATCACTCAATGCAATAACGCATGAATGCAATGAACAAAGCATTTTAAAAATAACCGGTCTGAACCTCAGTTAGCTCAGCATGCTTGGGGAGGTTCAAATAGCTCTTAGTTACTCATTATTCCAATGAAAGAGTTCACATTGTTTAAACTTGAATACATATTATGTCAAACAAACAAATAGTGATGGGCAAAACATGCATGAAATATGCAAATCTATTGAGGTCATGTTAATTGAAAATAGCAAAATTCTTCTAAAAAATATCCGGTCTTAACCTCAGTTAGCTCAGCATGTCTGGGGAGGTTCATATGAATTTTAGCTACCCATTATATCCCAAGAAAGTGTTTATATGGTTGAATTCCAATACAAGAAACAACCAGACAAATTGTGTTCCACTATAAACAACCTAAATATTGAAATCAATAGAGGCCAGCTCACTAAGAAATAGTATTTTAGAAAACATGCCTGGAAAATGCAAATCTATATTTCTGATAGCTTAGCATAAATAATGCTCCTTCAATTCCTTGAAAGAGCAGTCATAATGTGATATCACTCAATGCAATAATGCATGAATGCAATGAACAAAAGCATTTTAAAATGAACCGGTCTGAACCTCAGTTAGCTCAGCATGCTTGGGGAGGTTCAAATAGCTATTAGTTTCTCATTATTCCAATGAAAGAGTTCACATTGTTTAAACTTGAATACATATTATGTCAAACAAAGAAATAGTGATGGGCAAAACATGCATGAAATATGCAAATCTATTGAGGTCATGTGAATTGAAAATAGCAAAAAGCTTCTGAAAAATAACCGGTCTTAACCTCAGTTAGCTCAGCATGTCTGGGGAGGTTCATATGAATTTTAGCTACCCATTATATCCCAATGAAAGTGTTCATATGGTTGAATTCCAATACATGAAACAACCAGACAAATTGTGTTCCACTATAAACAATTTAAATATTGAAATCAATAGAGGTCAGCTCACTAAGAAATAGTATTTTAGAAAACATGCTTGGAAAATGCAAATCTGTATTTCAGATAGCCTAGCATATCCAATGCTGCTTCAATTCCTTGAAAGAGCAGTCATAATATGATATCACTCAATGCAAAAATGCATGAATGCAATGAACAAAAGCATTTTAAAATGAACCGGTCTGAACCTCAGTTAGCTCAGCATGCTTGGGGAGGTTCAAATAGCTCTTAGTTACTCATTATTCCAATGCAAGGGTTCACATTGTTTAAACACAAATATATATTATGTCAAACAAACAAATAGTGATGCGCAAAACCTGCATGAAATATGCAAATCTATTGAGATCATGTTAATTGAAAATAGCAAAAAGCTTCTAAAAAATAACCGGTCTTAACCTCAGTTAGCTCAGCATGTCTGGGGAGGTTCATATGAATTTTAGCTACCCATTATATCCCAATGAAAGTGTTCCTATGGTTGAATTCCAATACATGAGACAACCAGACAAATTGTGTTCCACTATAAACAACCTAAATATTGAAATCAATAGAGGTTGGTAAACTAAAATATACTATTTTAGAAAACATGCCTGGAAAATACAAATCTGTGTTTCAGATAGCCTAGCATATCCAATGCTGCTTCAATTCCTTGAAAGAGTAGTCATAATATGATATCACTGAATGAAATAATGCATGAATGCAATGAACTAAAGTATTTTAAAATGAATCGGTCTGAACCCCAGTTAGCTCAGCCTCCTTGGGGAGGTTCAAATAGCTCTTAGTTACTCATTATTCCAATGAAAGAGTTCACATTGTTTAAACACAAATACATATTATGTCAAACAAAGAAATAATGATGGGCAAAACATGCATGAAATATGCAAATCTATTGAGGTCATGTTAATTGAAAATAGCAAAAAGCTTCTAAAAAATAACCGGTCTTAACCTCAGTTAGCTCAGCATGTCTGGGGAGGTTCACATGAATTTTAGCTACCCATTATATCCCAATGAAAGTGTTCATATGGTTGAATTCCAATACATGAAACAACCAGACAAATTGTGTTCCACTATAAACAATTTAAATATTGAAATCAATAGAGGTCAGCTCACTAAGAAATAGTATTTTAGAAAACGTGCTTGGAAAATGCAAATCTGTATTTCAGATAGTCTAGCATATCCAATGCTTCTTCAATTCTTTGAAAGAGCAGTCATAATATGATATCACTCAATGCAAAAATGCATGAATGCAATGAACAAAAGCATTTTAAAATGAATCGGTCTGAACCCCAGTTAGCTCAGCCTCCTTGGGGAGGTTCAAATAGCTCTTAGTTACTCATTATTCCAATGAAAGAGTTCACATTGTTTAAACACAAATATATATTATGTCAAACAAACAAATAGTGATGCGCAAAACATGCATGAAATATGCAAATCTATTGAGATCATGTTATTTGAAAATAGGAAAAAGCTTCTAAAAAATAACCGGTCTTAACCTCAGTTAGCTCAGCATGTCTGGGGAGGTTCATATGAATTTTAGCTACCCATTATATCCCAATGAAAGTGTTCCTATGGTTGAATTCCAATATATCAGACAACCAGACAAATTGTGTTCCACTATAAACAACCTAAATATTGAAATCAATAGAGGTTGGTAAACTAAGAAATACTATTTTAGAAAACATGCCTGGAAAATGCAAATCTGTATTTCAGATAGCCTAGCATATCCAATGCTGCTTCAATTCCTTGAAAGAGCAGTCATAATATAATATCACTCAATGCAATAAAGCATGAATGCAATGAACAAAGCATTTTAAAAATAACCGGTCTGAACCTCAGTTAGCTCAGCATGCTTGGGGAGGTTCAAATAGCTCTTAGTTACTCATTATTCCAATGCAAGGGTTCACATTGTTGAAACACAAATACATATTATGTCAAACAAACAAATAGTGATGTGCAAAACATGCATGAAATATGCAAATCTATTGAGGTCATGTTAATTGAAAATAGCAAAAAGCTTCTAAAAAATATCCAGTCTTTACCTCAGTTAGCTCAGCATGTCTGGGGAGGTTCATATGAATTTTAGCTACCCATTATATCCCAATGAAAGTGTTCCTATGGTTGAATTCCAATATATCAGACAACCAGACAAATTGTGTTCCACTATAAACAACCTAAATATTGAAATCAATATAGGTTGGTAAACTAAGAAATACTATTTTAGAAAACATGCCTGGAAAATGCAAATCTGTATTTCAGATAGCCTAGCATATCCAATGCTGCTTCAATTCCTTGAAAGAGCAGTCATAATATAATATCACTCAATGCAATAACGCATGAATGCAATGAATAAAAGCATTTTAAAAATGACTGGTCTGAACCTCAGTTAGCTCAGCATGCTTGGGGAGGTTCAAATAGCTCTTAGTTACTCATTATTCCAATGCAAGGGTTCACATTGTTTAGACTTGAATACATATTATGTCAAACAAACAAATAGTGATGGGCAAAACATGCATGAAATATGCAAATCTATTGAGGTCATGTTCATTGAAAATAGCAAAAAGCTTCTGAAAAGTAACCGGTCTTAACCTCAGTTAGCTCAGCATGTCTGGGGAGGTTCATATGAATTTTAGCTACCTCATTATATCCCAAGAAAGTGTTCATATGGTTGTATTCCAATACATGAAACAACCAGACAAATTGTGTTCAACTATAAACAACCTAAATATTGAAATCAATAGAGGTCAGCTCACTAAGAAATAGTATTTTAGAAAACATGCCTGGAAAATGCAAATCTGTGTTTCAGATAGCCTAGCATATCCAATGCTGCTTCAATTCCTTGAAAGGGCAGTCATAATATGATATCACTCAATGCAATAAAGCATGAATGCAATGAACAAAGCATTTTAATAATAACCGGTCTGAACCTCAGTTAGCTCAGCATGCTTGGGGAGGTTCAAATAGCTCTTAGTTACTCATTATTCAAATGCAAGGGTTCACATTGTTGAAACACAAATACATATTATGTCAAACAAACAAATAGTGATGTGCAAAACATGCATGAAATATGCAAATCTATTGAGATCATGTTAATTGAAAATAGCAAAAAGCTTCTAAAAAATAACCGGTCTTAACCTCAGTTAGCTCAGCATGTCTGGGGAGGTTCACATGAATTTTAGCTACCCATTATATTCCAAGAAAGTGTCAGCTCACTAAGAAACAGTATTTTAGAAAACATGCCTAGAAAATGCAAATCTGTATTTCATCATGCCTAGCATATGCAATGCTGCTTCAATTCCTTGAAAGAGCAGTCACACTATGATATCACTCAATGCAATAATGCATGAATGCAATGAACAAAGCATTTTAAAAATAACCGGTCTGAACCTCAGTTAGCTCAGCATGCTTGGGGAGGTTCATATGAATTTTAGCTACCCCTTATATCCCAATGAAAGTGTTCATATGGTTGAATTCTAATACATGAAACAACCAGACAAATTGTGTTCCACTATAAACAATCTAAATATTGAAATCAATAGAGGTCAGCTCACTAAGAAATAGTATTTTAGAAAACATGCCTGGAAAATGCAAATCGGTGTTTCAGAATTCCTTGAAAGAGCAGTCATAATATGATATCACTCAATGCAATAATGCATGAATGCAATGAACAAAGCATTTTAAAAATAACCGGTCTGAACCTCAGTTAGCTCAGCATGCTTGGGGAGGTTCAAATAGCTATTAGTTACTCATTATTCCAATGAAAGAGTTCACATTGTTTAGACTTGAATAGATATTATCTCTAACAAATATATAGTCATGGGCAAAACATGCATGAAATATGCAAATCTATTGAGGTCATGTTAATTGAAAATAGCAAAAGCTTCTGAAAAATATCCGGTCTTAACCTCAGTTAGCTCAGCATGTCTGGGGAGGTTCATATGAATTTTAGCTACCCATAATATCCCAATGAAAGTGTTCATATGGTTGAATTCCAATATATCAGACAACCAGACAAATTGTGTTCCACTATAAGCAACCTAAATATTGAAATCAATATAGGTTGGTAAACTAAGAAATAGTATTTTAGAAAACATGCCTGGAAAATGCAAATCTGTATTTCATCATGCCTAGCATATCCAATGCTGCTTCAATTCCTTGAAAGAGCAGTCATAATATAATATCACTCAATGCAATAACGCATGAATGCAATGAACAAAGCATTTTAAAAATAACCGGTCTGAACCTCAGTTAGCTCAGCATGCTTGGGGAGGTTCAAATAGCTATTAGTTACTCATTATTCCAATGAAAGAGTTCACATTGTTTAGACTTGAATACATATTATCTCTAACAAATATATAGTCATGGGCAAAACATGCATGAAATATGCAAATCTATTGAGGTCATGTTAATTGAAAATAGCAAAAGCTTCTGAAAAATATCCGGTCTTAACCTCAGTTAGCTCAGCATGTCTGGGGAGGTTCATATGAATTTTAGCTACCCATTATATCCCAATGAAAGTGTTCATATGGTTGAATTCCAATATATCAGACAACCAGACAAATTGTGTTCCACTATAAGCAACCTAAATATTGAAATCAATATAGGTTGGTAAACTAAGAAATAGTATTTTAGAAAACATGCCTGGAAAATGCAAATCTGTATTTCATCATGCCTAGCATATCCAATGCTGCTTCAATTCCTTGAAAGAGCAGTCATAATATAATATCACTCAATGCAATAAAGCATGAATGCAATGAACAAAGCATTTTAAAAATAACCGGTCTGAACCTCAGTTAGCTCAGCATGCTTGGGGAGGTTCAAATAGCTCTTAGTTACTCATTATTCCAATGCAAGGGTTCACATTGTTGAAACACAAATACATATTATGTCAAACAAACAATTAGTGATGTGCAAAACATGCATGAAATATGCAAATCTATTGAGGTCATGTTAATTGAAAATAGCAAAAAGCTTCTAAAAAATATCCAGTCTTTACCTCAGTTAGCTCAGCATGTCTGGGGAGGTTCATATGAATTTTAGCTACCCATTATATCCCAATGAAAGTGTTCCTATGGTTGAATTCCAATATATCAGACAACCAGACAAATTGTGTTCCACTATAAACAACCTAAATATTGAAATCAATATAGGTTGGTAAACTAAGAAATACTATTTTAGAAAACATGCCTGGAAAATGCAAATCTGTATTTCAGATAGCCTAGCATATCCAATGCTGCTTCAATTCCTTGAAAGAGCAGTCATAATATAATATCACTCAATGCAATAACGCATGAATGCAATGAATAAAAGCATTTTAAAAATGACTGGTCTGAACCTCAGTTAGCTCAGCATGCTTGGGGAGGTTCAAATAGCTCTTAGTTACTCATTATTCCAATGCAAGGGTTCACATTGTTTAGACTTGAATACATATTATATCAAACAAACAAATAGTGATGTGCAAAACATGCATGAAATATGCAAATCTATTGAGGTCATGTTAATTGAAAATAGCAAAAAGCTTCTAAAAAATAACGGTTCTTAACCTCAGTTAGCTCAGCATGTCTGGGGAGCTTCATATGAATTTTAGCTACCCATTTTATCCCAATGAAAGTGTTCATATGGTTGAATTCCAATACATGAGACAACCAGACAAATTGTGTTCCACTATAAACAACCTAAATATTGAAATTAATAGAAATACTATTTTAGAAAACATGCCTGGAAAATGCAAATCTGTATTTCAGATAGCCTAGCATATCCAATGCTGCTTCAATTCCTTGAAAGAGCAGTCATAATATGATATCACTCAATGCAAGAATGCATGAATGCAATGAACAAAAGCATTTTAAAATGAACCGGTCTGAACCTCAGTTAGCTCAGCATGCTTGGGGAGGTTCAAATAGCTATTAGTTACTCATTCTAATGAAAGAGTTCGCATTGTTTAAACACGAATACATATTATGTCGAACAAACAAATAGTGATGTGCAAAACATGCATGAAATATGCAAATCTATTGAGATCATGTTAATTGAAAATAGCAAAAAGCTTCTAAAAAATAACCGGTCTTAACCTCAGTTAGCTCAGCATGTCTGGGGAGGTTCATATGAATTTTAGCTACCCATTTTATCCCAATGAAAGTGTTCCTATGGTTGAATTCCAATACATGAGACAACCAGACAAATTGTGTTCCACTATAAACAACCTAAATATTGAAATCACTAGGGGTCGGTAAACTAAGAAATAGTATTTTAGAAAACCTGTTTGGAAAATGCAAATCTGTATTTCAGATAGCCTAGCATATCCAATAATGTTTCAATTCCTTGAAAGGGCAGTCATAATATGATATCACTCAATGCAAAAATGCATGAATACAATGAACAAAAGCATTTTAAAAATAACCGGTCTGAACCTCAGTTAGCTCAGCATGCTTGGGGAGGTTCATATGAATTTTAGCTACCCATTATATTCCAATGAAAGTGTTCATATGGTTGAATTCCAATACATGAGACAACCAGACAAATTGTGTTCCACTATAAACAACCTAAATATTGAAATCCATATAGGTTGGTAAACTAAGAAATACTATTTTAGAAAACATGCTTGGAAAATTCAAATATGTATTTCAATACAATAACCAGTCCTAACCTCAACCTCAATTATTCCAGCATGTTTGGGGGGGGGGGGGCGGTTCATCTTAGTTTAAGCTACCCGTTATATTCCATGAACGTTTTCATTATTGTTGAATTCCAATTCATGTGACAACCAGACTAATTGTGTTCCCCAATAAATGGCTGAAATATTCAAACAATAGTTGTCAGCTCACTAAGAAACAGTATTTTAGAAAACATACCTGGAAAATGCAAATCTGTATTTCATCATGCCTAGCATATGCAATGCTGCTTCAATTCCTTGAAAGAGCAGTCACACTATGATATTACTCAATGCAATAATGCATGAATGCAATGAACAAAGCATTTTAAAAATAACCGGTCTGAACCTCAGTTAGCTCAGCATGCTTGGGGAGGTTCATATGAATTTTAGCTACCCCTTATATCCCAATGAAAGTGTTCATATGGTTGAATTCTAATACATGAAACAACCAGACAAATTGTGTTCCACTATAAACAATCTAAATATTGAAATCAATAGAGGTCAGCTCACTAAGAAATAGTATTTTAGAAAACATGCCTGGAAAATGCAAATCGGTGTTTCAGAATTCCTTGAAAGAGCAGTCATAATATGATATCACTCAATGCAATAATGCATGAATGCAATGAACAAATCATTTTAAAAATAACCGGTCTGAACCTCAGTTAGCTCAGCATGCTTGGGGAGGTTCAAATAGCTATTAGTTACTCATTATTCCAATGAAAGAGTTCACATTGTTTAGACTTGAATACATATTATCTCTAACAAATATATAGTCGTGGGCAAAACATGCATGAAATATGCAAATCTATTGAGGTCATGTTAATTGAAAATAGCAAAAGCTTCTGAAAAATATCCGGTCTTAACCTCAGTTAGCTCAGCATGTCTGGGGAGGTTCATATGAATTTTAGCTACCCATTATATCCCAATGAAAGTGTTCATATGGTTGAATTCCAATATATCAGACAACCAGACAAATTGTGTTCCACTATAAGCAACCTAAATATTGAAATCAATATAGGTTGGTAAACTAAGAAATAGTATTTTAGAAAACATGCCTGGAAAATGCAAATCTGTATTTCATCATGCCTAGCATATCCAATGCTGCTTCAATTCCTTGAAAGAGCAGTCATAATATAATATCACTCAATGCAATAAAGCATGAATGCAATGAACAAAGCATTTTAAAAATAAGCGGTCTGAACCTCAGTTAGCTCAGCATGCTTGGGGAGGTTCAAATAGCTCTTAGTTACTCATTATTCCAATGCAAGGGTTCACATTGTTGAAACACAAATACATATTATGTCAAACAAACAATTAGTGATGTGCAAAACATGCATGAAATATGCAAATCTATTGAGGTCATGTTAATTGAAAATAGCAAAAAGCTTCTAAAAAATATCCAGTCTTTACCTCAGTTAGCTCAGCATGTCTGGGGAGGTTCATATGAATTTTAGCTACCCATTATATCCCAATGAAAGTGTTCCTATGGTTGAATTCCAATATATCAGACAACCAGACAAATTGTGTTCCACTATAAACAACCTAAATATTGAAATCAATATAGGTTGGTAAACTAAGAAATACTATTTTAGAAAACATGCCTGGAAAATGCAAATCTGTATTTCAGATAGCCTAGCATATCCAATGCTGCTTCAATTCCTTGAAAGAGCAGTCATAATATAATATCACTCAATGCAATAACGCATGAATGCAATGAATAAAAGCATTTTAAAAATGACTGGTCTGAACCTCAGTTAGCTCAGCATGCTTGGGGAGGTTCAAATAGCTCTTAGTTACTCATTATTCCAATGCAAGGGTTCACATTGTTTAGACTTGAATACATATTATATCAAACAAACAAATAGTGATGTGCAAAACATGCATGAAATATGCAAATCTATTGAGGTCATGTTAATTGAAAATAGCAAAAAGCTTCTAAAAAATAACGGTTCTTAACCTCAGTTAGCTCAGCATGTCTGGGGAGGTTCATATGAATTTTAGCTACCCATTTTATCCCAATGAAAGTGTTCATATGGTTGAATTCCAATACATGAGACAACCAGACAAATTGTGTTCCACTATAAACAACCTAAATATTGAAATTAATAGAAATACTATTTTAGAAAACATGCCTGGAAAATGCAAATCTGTATTTCAGATAGCCTAGCATATCCAATGCTGCTTCAATTCCTTGAAAGAGCAGTCATAATATGATATCACTCAATGCAAGAATGCATGAATGCAATGAACAAAAGCATTTTAAAATGAACCGGTCTGAACCTCAGTTAGCTCAGCATGCTTGGGGAGGTTCAAATAGCTATTAGTTACTCATTCTAATGAAAGAGTTCGCATTGTTTAAACACGAATACATATTATGTCGAACAAACAAATAGTGATGTGCAAAACATGCATGAAATATGCAAATCTATTGAGATCATGTTAATTGAAAATAGCAAAAAGCTTCTAAAAAATAACCGGTCTTAACCTCAGTTAGCTCAGCATGTCTGGGGAGGTTCATATGAATTTTAGCTACCCATTTTATCCCAATGAAAGTGTTCCTATGGTTGAATTCCAATACATGAGACAACCAGACAAATTGTGTTCCACTATAAACAACCTAAATATTGAAATCACTAGGGGTCGGTAAACTAAGAAATAGTATTTTAGAAAACCTGTTTGGAAAATGCAAATCTGTATTTCAGATAGCCTAGCATATCCAATAATGTTTCAATTCCTTGAAAGGGCAGTCATAATATGATATCACTCAATGCAAAAATGCATGAATACAATGAACAAAAGCATTTTAAAAATAACCGGTCTGAACCTCAGTTAGCTCAGCATGCTTGGGGAGGTTCATATGAATTTTAGCTACCCATTATATTCCAATGAAAGTGTTCATATGGTTGAATTCCAATACATGAGACAACCAGACAAATTGTGTTCCACTATAAACAACCTAAATATTGAAATCCATATAGGTTGGTAAACTAAGAAATACTATTTTAGAAAACATGCTTGGAAAATTCAAATATGTATTTCAATACAATAACCAGTCCTAACCTCAACCTCAATTATTCCAGCATGTTTGGGGGGGGGGGGGGGGCGGTTCATCTTAGTTTAAGCTACCCGTTATATTCCATGAACGTTTTCATTATTGTTGAATTCCAATTCATGTGACAACCAGACTAATTGTGTTCCCCAATAAATGGCTGAAATATTCAAACAATAGTTGTCAGCTCACTAAGAAACAGTATTTTAGAAAACATACCTGGAAAATGCAAATCTGTATTTCATCATGCCTAGCATATGCAATGCTGCTTCAATTCCTTGAAAGAGCAGTCACACTATGATATTACTCAATGCAATAATGCATGAATGCAATGAACAAAGCATTTTAAAAATAACCGGTCTGAACCTCAGTTAGCTCAGCATGCTTGGGGAGGTTCATATGAATTTTAGCTACCCCTTATATCCCAATGAAAGTGTTCATATGGTTGAATTCTAATACATGAAACAACCAGACAAATTGTGTTCCACTATAAACAATCTAAATATTGAAATCAATAGAGGTCAGCTCACTAAGAAATAGTATTTTTAGGAAACATGCCTGGAAAATGCAAATCGGTGTTTCAGAATTCCTTGAAAGAGCAGTCATAATATGATATCACTTAATGCAATAATGCATGAATGCAATGAACAAAGCATTTTAAAAATAACCGGTCTGAACCTCAGTTAGCTCAGCATGCTTGGGGAGGTTCAAATAGCTATTAGTTACTCATTATTCCAATGAAAGAGTTCACATTGTTTAGACTTGAATACATATTATCTCTAACAAATATATAGTCATGGGCAAAACATGCATGAAATATGCAAATCTATTGAGGTCATGTTAATTGAAAATAGCAAAAGCTTCTGAAAAATATCCGGTCTTAACCTCAGTTAGCTCAGCATGTCTGGGGAGGTTCATATGAATTTTAGCTACCCATTATATCCCAATGAAAGTGTTCATATGGTTGAATTCCAATATATCAGACAACCAGACAAATTGTGTTCCACTATAAGCAACCTAAATATTGAAATCAATATAGGTTGGTAAACTAAGAAATAGTATTTTAGAAAACATGCCTGGAAAATGCAAATCTGTATTTCATCATGCCTAGCATATCCAATGCTGCTTCAATTCCTTGAAAGAGCAGTCATAATATAATATCACTCAATGCAATAACGCATGAATGCAATGAACAAAGCATTTTAAAAATAAGCGGTCTGAACCTCAGTTAGCTCAGCATGCTTGGGGAGGTTCAAATAGCTCTTAGTTACTCATTATTCCAATGAAAGAGTTCACATTGTTTAAACACAAATATATATTATGTCAAACAAACAAATAGTGATGCGCAAAACATGCATGAAATATGCAAATCTATTGAGATCATGTTATTTGAAAATAGGAAAAAGCTTCTAAAAAATAACCGGTCTTAACCTCAGTTAGCTCAGCATGTCTGGGGAGGTTCATATGAATTTTAGCTACCCATTATATCCAAATGAAAGTGTTCATATGGTTGAATTCCAATATATCAGACAACCAGACAAATTGTGTTCCACTATAAACAACCTAAATATTGAAATCAATAGAGGTTGGTAAACTAAGAAATAGTATTTTAGAAAACATGCCTGGAAAATGCAAATCTGTATTTCAGATAGCCTAGCATATCCAATGCTGCTTCAATTCCTTGAAAGAGCAGTCATAATATAATATCACTCAATGCAATAATGCATGAATGCAATGTACAAAGCATTTTAAAAATAACCGGTCTGAACCTCAGTTAGCTCAGCATGCTTGGGGAGGTTCAAATAGCTCTTAGTTACTCATTATTCCAATGCAAGGGTTCACATTGTTTAAACACAAATATATATTATGTCAAACAAACAAATAGTGATGTGCAAAACATGCATGAAATATGCAAATCTATTGAGATCATGTTAATTGAAAATAGCAAAAAGCTTCTAAAAAATAACCGGTCTTAACCTCAGTTAGCTCAGCATGTCTGGGGAGGTTCATATGAATTTTAGCTACCCATTTTATCCCAATGAAAGTGTTCCTATGGTTGAATTCCAATACATGAGACAACCAGACAAATTGTGTTCCACTATAAACAACCTAAATATTGAAATCAATATAGGTTGGTAAACTAAAAAATAATTTTTTCAAAAACATGCCTTGAAAATGCAAATCTGTATTTCAGATAGCCTAGCATATCCAATGCTGCTTCAATTCCTTGAAAGAGCAGTCATAATATAATATCACTCAATGCATTAAAGCATGAATGCAATGAACAAAGCATTTTAAAAATAACCGGTCTGAACCTCAGTTAGCTCAGCATGCTTGGGGAGGTTTGAATAGCTATTAGTTACTCATTATTCCAATGCAAGGTTTCACATTGCTTAAACTTGAATACATCTTATGTCAAACAAACAAATAGTGATGGGAAAAACATGCATGAAATATGCAAATCTATTGAGGTCATGTTAATTGAAAATAGCAAAAAGCTTCTAAAAAATAACCGGTCTTAACCTCAGTTAGCTCAGCATGTCTGGGGAGGTTCATATGAATTTTAGCTACCCTTTATATCCCAATGAAAGTGTTCATATGGTTGAATTCCAATACATGAGACAACCAGACAAATTGTGTTCCACTATAAACAACCTAAATATTGAAATCAATAGAGGTTGGTAAACTAAGAAATACTATTTTAGAAAACATGCCTGGAAAATGCAAATCTGTATTTCAGATAGCCTAGCATATCCAATGCTGCTTCAATTCCTTGAAAGAGCAGTCATAATATGATATCACTCAATGCAAGAATGCATGAATGCAATGAACAAAAGCATTTTAAAATGAACCGGTCTGAACCTCAGTTAGCTCAGCATGCTTGGGGAGGTTCAAATAGCTATTAGTTACTCATTCTAATGAAAAAGTTCGCATTGTTTAAACACGAATACATATTATGTCGAACAAACAAATAGTGATGTGCAAAACATGCATGAAATATGCAAATCTATTGAGATCATGTTAATTGAAAATAGCAAAAAGCTTCTAAAAAAATAACCGGTCTTAACCTCAGTTAGCTCAGCATGTCTGGGGAGGTTCATATGAATTTTAGCTACCCATTTTATCCCAATGAAAGTGTTCCTATGGTTGAATTCCAATACATGAGACAACCAGACAAATTGTGTTCCACTATAAACAACCTAAATATTGAAATCAATATAGGTTGGTAAACTAAAAAATAATTTTTTCAAAAACATGCCTTGAAAATGCAAATCTGTATTTCAGATAGCCTAGCATATCCAATGCTGCTTCAATTCCTTGAAAGAGCAGTCATGATATAATATCACTCAATGCATTAAAGCATGAATGCAATGAACAAAGCATTTTAAAAATAACCGGTCTGAACCTCAGTTAGCTCAGCATGCTTGGGGAGGTTTAAATAGCTATTAGTTACTCATTATTCCAATGCAAGGTTTCACATTGTTTAAACTTGAATACATCTTATGTCAAACAAACAAATAGTGATGGGAAAAACATGCATGAAATATGCAAATCTATTGAGGTCATGTTAATTGAAAATAGCAAAAAGCTTCTAAAAAATAACCGGTCTTAACCTCAGTTAGCTCAGCATGTCTGGGGAGGTTCATATGAATTTTAGCTACCCATTATATCCCAATGAAAGTGTTCATATGGTTGAATTCCAATACATGAGACAACCAGACAAATTGTGTTCCACTATAAACAACCTAAATATTGAAATCACTAGGGGTCGGTAAACTAAGAAATAGTATTTTAGAAAACCTGTTTGGAAAATGCAAATCTGTATTTCAGATAGCCTAGCATATCCAATAATGCTTCAATTCCTTGAAAGGGCAGTCATAATATGATATCACTCAATGCAAAAATGCATGAATACAATGAACAAAAGCATTTTAAAAATAACCGGTCTGAACCTCAGTTAGCTCAGCATGCTTGGGGAGGTTCATATGAATTTTAGCTACCCATTATATTCCAATGAAAGTGTTCATATGGTTGAATTCCAATACATGAGACAACCAGACAAATTGTGTTCCACTATAAACAACCTAAATATTGAAATCCATATAGGTTGGTAAACTAAGAAATACTATTTTAGAAAACATGCTTGGAAAATTCAAATATGTATTTCAATACAATAACCAGTCCTAACCTCAACCTCAATTATTCCAGCATGTTTGGGGGGGGGGGGCGGTTCATCTTAGTTTAAGCTACCCGTTATATTCCATGAACGTTTTCATTATTGTTGAATTCCAATTCATGTGACAACCAGACTAATTGTGTTCCCCAATAAATGGCTGAAATATTCAAACAATAGTTGTCAGCTCACTAAGAAATAGTATTTTAGAAAACATGCCTGGAAAATGAAAATCTGTATTTCAGATAGCTTAGCATATCCAATGCTGCTTCAATTCCTTGAAAGAGCAGTCGTGTTATGATACATGGGAGGATAGGTAACATTTCAGTAAAATATATTATCCCTCACATCTCAGCTCCAACCGACCAACGTAATTGTTTTACCCTGAAAACCTTTCTCCTAAATGGCAGCTTACCTAGACTATTAACAAAAGGTGTAGATCAGAAACTCCGTACAATATTATGTACCTTTACTTCTTTTTGTGTTATGCTCTTGTTGAACATGAAAAAAGAATTGGCATCCTTGAAATCTGGGAAATTCGATGAGATAGATACTTTCTATACTATAAATGGCGTACTATAAATGGCGTATACTACACAAGGCAGTGACATTGTTTTATGCATATGGTTATAGTTCTTACGATTGTTGGAAGGTAGTTAACTGATCAAATATTATGTTTATCTGCATTTTCTGGATGCTGACTACATGTCTGATGATGTCATCGGAACAGTCACACATGTGACTCAATGCAATGTGTTTTACATTATTTAGATAAATATGATCATTTTACAAATCGAATTGGTAGAACATTGAGAAAAATAGGATTGACATAATGGTGTAATTTATGTTTGTATATACAACATTTATTGAATGATGGGATAATATTGATTTAACATAACTACCTCAACAACATTGTTCATTTGGGTGCAACCGACCAAATAATGAAGGTTAACTTTGTGCAGTATCTGCATGTGGGTGAACCTTAGTATACACTCTGTCCAGCTTCTGTAGAACCGAGACTTCAAAGAGTACCAGTATAGGCTAGCATTGGGGTTTCGGTTCTTCAGAGGCTGTACAGGGTGTAGTAAAAGACGTTAATAGCATAGGGACGTTAACCTGTGTATTCCTTTTTGGTCCAGTATTTTTCACATTGAAAGAACCGTTATTGTTTTGATAATTTGAAGTAAATGATTATCTTACAGAGAGAATCAAAGGTTCTGTTCAGTATATCATATGTTAGTGCTCGATTTGTAGCTCGGCAGTGAAAGTGTTTTTATTTATTTCTATTTAGTGAAATTTAGCTTCTTCTAATGTGGCTAGTTGGCTACTGTTTTGTTCTATTTCTATGTTCTTCGAATTAAAGCAGTTCCATATGCACATGCACAGTACAATCCAGTTTGACATACTTACCCCCCAGTTATTTTGAGAATGGCTGTAACATTGGCGTTTAGTTGTTCAGTTGTCTCATGCAGTGGGACACTATTATGTCTTTTGATTTGTTCTTAGGTTATGACCTTGTAGGAAATCGGTCTATTGATATATTATCATTACAATAAAGAGGGGTCTATATATCAACCCCATTACGAAGATTTCGCTGAATCAAAGCACAAAGCTATAATCAGCACATGGCATTAGAGATGGATTTTCCCTAGATATACAACCTCAAGTCCAACATTCGACATTAACGTTGTTCAAACATATCCTAAAATCCATCAATGATACCCTGTGGCTGACTTGATATCACCCCCAAAGAGGTACTCCTTATAAACATTTTCTTTAACTATTCCTTACATCGAATTGGGAGTTCTCATCTAGTTTGTATCTAGTTAATTAAACAAAATGTTTTGGGTACTATTGCATTAATTGCCCGTTGGATGAACTACCTTCCTTATAGTGATACTCGAAACTTCATATCAGGTCGATCAATAACTCAAACTTCACAGTGTAAATCATGGTCTACAAATGGGGGTCCGGAGATATTCAGTAATATTAGACCTCCAGAAAACATAACTTGGCTTCGAAATCTTAGTGCCAATGATGTAATATCTTAGATGGTGAGTAATTGGACTCTCAATAGGGAGGTTTCCAAGAGTAGAGTGTAAAAGGGTAGCATGCATATTGTTTTGTGAGACATCAGTGAAGGGATATGTAATGAAGGAACTTGTAAGATACATTGTCTTTCCATTAGCTGCTTTTGGCGAGAATGATTAGGAAATTGAAAGGAAAATGAATGGAGGCATCGCCATACTTGTAACGGTAACAGGGCTTTTTCCACCCTTTTTTTGAGCATTTTATTTATACTTGGTGTAAAGTATCACCTTTTCGGGGTTTTTCACCTGACCCAAGTGGTTCATTATAAACAGCATTTATACAGGTATAAACGATGTCTAGGTACACAGAAATGCATATAATTGTAGGTAATTCATTAACATGGGTACAGTATAATTATTAGCAGTGGTGGAGCTTGGTATAAATATTTTATTGAGCTGACGAGGCTTGCTTACTAGCTATGACTGTTGTACTTGAGTAGGGTTAGCACATTTTAAGTAGCTACTAAACAAGGTAAAATTAAGCAATTGTTTATCCCAAGATTCCATCGACTACCTCGCCTGAGCGTAATAACTATCTTGTGTGTAATGCAAATAAACAGGTACGATATTGATATTATGAATCGTCCTCGATACAATTTATTATGTACTCAAGTTTGAGTATAGTTTAGGTCTTGCAAGCGAAATGTAGTATCATAACTATAAACATATGAGATGCATTGCTTGTATATATCAGAATTAATAACCCTGTTTTATATGGTAAAATTTCACACCTCCGCCTGTACATTAATACCATACCACATAAACTGCTATGGGTAACATTTAGAAATATGTCTTGCTGATTAAATGTACTGAAGCTGACATTTGCAGAGCGTTGGATTATACTGTTTCAGATCAATTATCGAGAACCATGTTTCTGTGGGCATTTAAATGCTAATTAGCTATACGAGAATGAGTCCTCAAAGTCCTTTTTCTTTCAATTGTTGCTATGTGTATAAGGCACAATAAATCTGAAGAGTGTGAAGAATCGGTGAATTTGAAAGATGCAAATTTGCATTTGCGCCGTCATGAATGTTGTCTTATTTATTCAAGATGTCCACCCTTTATTACCTTTTCACCTTGTCACAAATATGCCTTAAGAGCACCATGAGATTTAACATTGAATTATTACACTATTGCATAAACTTGAAATCCTGTCAGGTGGGGCCTTCCAATGTTTTTCAGATCATTCTAGCACATTGTTCCACAATAACGGTCCAGTAATGAAAGTAAGACTCTCACTTGCATTTCGGGTTGTAAGGATTTTGACCCTGCAGTCGTTCTAGTTCTTCTGTGCCGGGATATGGTTAAAGTATGCATAGTGCATGCTTTAACCATATCATACCATGTACTACAAACATAATCCAAGTAAATATCTATTAGTCCTTTCTGACATGTTGTAAGCTTTACAGAGTATGTGACACCTGATGCTTTTTGTCTATCGTATTTGGGAAATATGTTCATATATATGTTGATAATTATTACACATGCGTTAGCTAGGTCATGGGGCATAAGTCCGTTGCGATTTTCCAGTTTGTATTGCAATCCTACTATTGATCTTTTTCCCAACACCAGGTCTTTATTTCATTCAGTAAGATAGGTGTCCATTGTAGAAGATTTACATAACCATATACAGTCCTCTTTATTTTCCTTGCTTTTGATACCGTTTTGCATTTGTCTATCATGTTAGAATTTATCTGAACCTTGTATCTCTAATACACCATTAACAAAATATACCATTCTTCCAAGTTGAATATGATAATGATAAATTCTTTATTTTACTTATGAAAGGGGTACAAAATTGGTAGTGCAATGGTGAAAGTGTTATATATATTGACTTTTGTTTTATGATTGTTGAAACTTGGGATATCTGTCCTTTGTTTATGGTTGAGGGTTTATGGCGGAGCATTGCCTCATGTAAATAATAACAGAAATAGCTGTTGTGGTCTGGGTCTGTCAATTTTCTGTTCTGACTACTATATTGCATTGAGCAATAATGTATACACAATCATTAACTGTTAACTGGGACCACCAGCATGCTCTATTTGTTTTGTTGCACCTGATTTGTTCTACTGCCACAATTATAAAAAAATACATGTTGGTGTCTGATAAACACAATCTTGATGACTCCTTTGAATATACTGCTTATCTGGCATTTACAATATATATTTTCGTATAGACAAAAACAAACATAATGGAAAGCAAATGTGATGGATACTATATCCTTTATGGCAATATGGGATTAATCTGTAATCATGAAGGAGTGATCAGCTACACTACTTTGTCTGGGACACTCATGTCCAAGCGTCCAGTTGTAGTTGTAAGCACCTAATCTAACCTGAAGGAGATTTATTTTGATATTGTGAACATACATGATGGTCTGGATGTTACCCCTCACCACTTTACAGCAATGCGATGCTATAGATGTAACAGGTCAATCTTCTTCGAGTAACATTTCATCTTTTTTTTTCAAGACCTCCCTGACCACCAGTGCCAAGCACAGGTCTGAACAGATCCTTGTCACAAATAACTTGCTTTTTAAAGAGTTCTTCTGTCATGAAAGTCTACTTTGTCAACTGCCTAGTGTGGGAAGATAAGTACTTTCTTCTGGGATGCATGTCCATTCTTTCAGAGGCCATAGATCACGCCGTGGTCAGAATTCCTATCCTAGGCCTAGTGAGGAAATACATTACCTTTAAGAAATAGATATACCCTTCTTTGGCAGACATGGGATACCTGGAGTTACTGCAAAACCAGTTAAACTGTTAGGAAATCTAGGAATTGCTTATTGTAGTTGTATATGTAGTTGTATCATTTCATGTGACTGCTAAGAAATGCAGAGAATTTTCCATCTTTGCTAGGACGCAATCCCCAAAGGTGCTAACAATATTCAAAGAAATCAGGAAGGCTGAGGAAGAGTTGCTATTATAAGGATGCTATGTGGTATCCATACCCATGATGGTTTACCATGTTAATATTGTTGCCAGAAAGTTTGCACCAATGCCTGTCTTTGGTCATATTTTATTTGACATTGCCCCCAAAATGTGCTATTAACTTTTATGACATTGTTGTACCAACCCCAGAACAGTGTGGAAAACACTTCTGCTTTTTATGGCTTTATTTATGTGTGTGGTGACAGATAATATGTTGCCTATTGTGTTTTAGATCAATAACCTAGATGTTGTTTAGGGACAGGGAATGCATAACTGAAAAATTAAAAAATGTTCCTGGATCAGAGATAACTATAGGAGCCATGAGAGTAAAATTGAATATTACCTTTTACACATGCAGGATAGTTAACAAGGATGCTTTATTTTAAGGATACCCTTAGCTTACCACAATTTGACATGAATAGATTTTGTTCCAAACAAAATCTTCATGAATATGGCCTGCTGTTATCTGGCTACAATAAATCCTCTGTGTTGTGTGATATTTTCATTTGAGGTTGATATATGTACTGTGCATTGAAATCTTAACTTATACACAATGTTTTCCTTGTGACATGTCCCAAAATGTTGAGATTTAATTTCCAAACAAATGAAACTTTTTAAAAAATTAGGGGTATATAGGTTTGAGTTAAAAATATCTTTAGTTTCTATCATCCTGATAACTTGGCACGTTAATTGTGGGCTGTATAAACGACAATTGCACTTAAGGCCAACCCAATGTTAAGCCATTTTCCATATTGCACCTTCAAGTGTTAGCATTAACCTATAACCCGCAACCAAGTCATTTCTATACAGATCCTGTAATTATCTTTTACATTTGTCATGTGCAACAACCATGTGCAACAAAACTTTCTTAACAGTTTGTGAATTCTTAATATCAGAACATACATAAATTCTTAATATCAGAACATACATAGCATTTTTTATGTATAGTGTTGCTGAGATTTGACATGACGATATATGTTGCCTTATGGTAGGCTGTGAATTGTCTTTTTTTTTTCTTGATGAGTTCAAACTCATGGATATGCCTGATCACAAGTATTCAGTACTTTATGTACTTTTGATTACTACATAGTGCTCTACATTGTGCTTTTTCAAATTTATTTATTAGGTTTTATTGGTAATCTTATTATATAAGGATACTCAATAAGTGTGAGTTAATGTCCTGAGCCTCTACCCTCCTGATAACCTGACACCTAATGGCATGAATAATTCTGAACAAAATCTGTATAAATATGGCCTACTGCTCTCTAGTTCTCTGGCTAAAATCTATTAGGTATTATACTGAATTCTGCACCAACACCTTCTCTTGTGACATGCCTATCCTCAAATATTGAGATTTAATTTTGAAACAAATGAAACTTATCCCTGTACACTGAATTTTTATAATTCTATGCTATGTGTTCATACAAAGGGCTTCTAATTTATTAGTTAACTTATTGGTTATCATATTATGAAAGGATATAATGGGTGTGAGTTCATTTCTTTAGTTTCAATCCTCCTGATAACTTGGCAATTTAATTGTGGGCTAGTATAAGTGCCAATTGCACTTAGGGCCAACCTCAACGCTAAGCCACTTTCCATATTGTACCTTTTTTCAAGTGTTAACATTAATGCAATATCCTGTAATCCACAACCAAGTAGTTCCTACACAGATCCTGTAATTATCTTCTTACATTTGTCATGTGCAACAAAACTTTACTCACATGGTTTAATATATGTGAAAAATCAACAAATGGTATTCTGCAAAACATGAATGAAATAATACAAATCTTTTGATCAGAAATAGCAAATAGCTTCTTAAAATGAACCAGTCTTAACCTCAGTGAGCTCATCACATTTGAGGAGGTTCATATATAGGTTTTAGCTAGTCATTATATTCCATGAATGTGTTCATATGATTCGATTACAAAATATGATGCAAGCAAACAAATTGTGTTCTGCAATAGATAGCTGAAATATGCAAATCTATAGTGCTCAGCAAATTTTAAATAATAGTATCCTAGAAAACATGCCTGATATGTGCAATTCTGTTTAGCCTGAACCTCAGTTAGCCCGACATGCTTAGGGTGGTTCTTTATGTATTAGTTGCTCATTATTCCAATGAAAGAGTTCACATGGTTTTAATTTTGAATATATATGTCAAACAAACAAATAGTATTCTGCAAAACATGCATGAAGTATGCAAATCTGTTGGTTAAGAGGTTTATATAGGTTTTAGCTACCGATTGTTAAAATGGTGTAGTTCCAATAGTTATGACACAAGCAAACAAATAGTGTTCTCCAATAAATGGCTGAAATATGCAAATCTACTGGGGTCAGCATATGAAAATTAGCATTCTGATATATGAAAATCTGTATTTCAGATAGCTTAGCATATTGAATGATGTTTCAAGAGCAGCCATGATAAGATTTCACTTGCAATAAGGCATAAATGCAATGAACATAAATCATTTGAATTCCAATACATTAGACAACCAGACAAATTGTGTTCCACTATAAACAACCTAAATATTGAAATCAATAGGGGTCGGTAAACTAAGAAATAGTATTTTAGAAAACATGTTTGGAAAATGCAAATCTGTATTTCAGATAGCCTAGCATATCCAATAATGCTTCAATTCCTTGAAAGGGCAGTCATAATATGATATCACTCAATGCAAAAATGCATGAATACAATGAACAAAAGCATTTTAAAAATAACCGGTCTGAACCTCATTTAGCTCAGCATGCTTGGGGAGGTTCACATATATATTAGATCCTCATTATTCCAATGAAAGAGTTCACGTGATTTAATCTTGAATACATATATGACAAACAAACAAATAATATTCTGCAAAACATGCATGAAAAATGCCAATCTGTTCAGGTCAAATTAATCGAAAATAGCAAAAAGCTTCTTAGAATGAACCGGTGTTAACCTCATTTAGCTCAGCATGCTTGAGGAGGTTCATATAAGTTTTAGTTACAGATTGTTAAAATGGTGCGATTCCAATAGTGATATGAGACGAGCAAACAAATAGGCGTCAGCAAATTAAAGTAAATAGTATTCTAGAAGACATGCCGGATATATATGCAAATCTGTATTTCAGATAGCTTAGCATATTGAATTGTATTTCGGATAGCTTAGCATATTGAATTATGTTTCAATTCCTTGAAAGAGCAGCCATGATAAGATTTGACTCAATGCAATAATGCATAAATGCAATGAACAAAAGCATTTTAAAGTGATCCGGTCTAAACCTCATTTAGCTCAGCATGCTTGGGGAGGTTCACATAATTTTTGTTACTCATTATACCAATGAAAGGGTTCACATGTTTTAATCTCAAATATATATATGACAAGTGAACACATAGTACTATTCTGCAAACCGCGAATGAAATATGCGAATCATTTGCCTGTCGTTCAGTATGGAGGAATATGGAATGCATAATATTTTATGACCAAATGTTGCAATGGATCCCATATCTCCATGGGAATGTTGGTTTAATTTGTAATCATAAAGGAGTTATCAGCTACACTACTTAGTCTGGGACACTCACTTGTCATTTGCAAGTGTCCAGTTGTAAGGACCTAATTAAGAGCCTTGAATGCATAAAGGAGTTTTATCTTGATATTGTGAACATACATGGTGGTCTGGATATTAACCCTCATCAATTACATCAATGGGATGCTACAGATGTTACAGGCTGGCCTTTTCAAGTAATATTTCATCTTTTCTCTCAATACCTACCTGACTACCAGTGCCTCTGAACAGTCCCTCATCACAAATAACCTGTATCTTTTTAGAGTCCTTCTGTTACGAAAATCTACCCGGGAAGCTTTTGTCAACTGCCTAGTGTGGGAGGATAAGTGCTTTCTTCTGGGATGCATGTCCATTCTTTCAGACGCCAAAGATCGCACTGTGGTCAGGCTTCTATCCTAGGTGTAGTGAGGAAACACGTTACCTTTAAGAAAAAGATATATCCTACCCGGCAGACATGGGATACCTGGAGCCATTGCAAGACCAGTTAAACTGTCAGGAAATCTAGGAGTTGCTTATTTTAGTGGTATATGTGATCATTTCATGTGACTACAGAAGAACTTCAGGGACTTTTTCCATCTTTTGCTGGGAAGTAATCCGTCAAGGTACAAACATTATGGATACCCACTACCCACACCTTTTATGATTACTGCTTTTTAAAACTCCCTTATAGAACATCCAACATTAACAAACACAGATGAAAACAAAGTTATGAAGGCTAATGAATTGGAAAGACATAAAATGTGTATTGGAAGTCTCAAGGCCAGTATGAACCATGTTGTTGCTGACAGGTCCTCTGATGAGTGGACGAAGTAGCTGTTGTTGATTTCCATGAAATCATACTTAAAGGAAAGGAAGAATACTGACGACATAATTCTAAGAATCATGTAAGCATCACCTGTGTAAATACATTGTTTTAACCTGACTGTTTGGAAAACTAGAAAATGTGTTCAAGACTAGGACTATGCAAATTAAGATGTCGTCAACTAACCTTGCCATGTATCTAATGAGTTGGGAATACCTCATGTCTTTTTTAGATTTCCTCATGTATACATGTCTAGTTAATTCTTGCTAGTAAAAGGAAAGCTAATTATACCAACAGAATTCTTTATTCAGGATACCAAATACTGTATTAGCACATATGTTCGTTTTGCCTATAGCTGTACATATATCCATTCAAGTGACTGCCTATTCATGCATACATAGTAGCAAGGTATAGGGTTGATGGTTCGGCTGTTTTGCCCTGAGTTAAAAACATAAGGTGTGTGGGGGTATGGCATTATTACCGTCTATTAATATTAACTAAATCAATGTATTTAAGATGGTATGTCGAGGTTAGAGACAAAGATAAGTTCTGATGATTTTGGATGACATAGTGATAAGAAAGAGGATGTGATAATTAAAGTATCCTTCCATTATTATAATCTTTCCATATACAGTGGTTGAGTAAGTTAAATGACACATACAAAGGTCAAGATCTTGTAACTCAGAAAATGGAAACGTACAAGAATTGATATTCCCATCTTCATATATTTCAAGATACCAGTGCATCAATCTAGATTTGATGGTAGGAACACCAGTGTTGTATTCATACATACCCACAGATTTCTAGTAACCTCAATGAGCAAACAGACTTGATTGTATAATAAATCCCTGTTTACTGTCGTGACATTGGTTAAGCAGTTACAGCTGCATACAAAGGCTGTAGGTGTGAGAGCCTAACAAGCGAAGATAGAGCAAAACCTGAGCTGTCCATTGGAATTGGTTACTGGCTTTCTATTGGGCGATTAGACTCTTCAGTTGGCTGCGGGCTTAGGGACCGAACCAAGGGGTTTACCCCGAGGTTCGTCCCGGGCCCGCACACAACCGGCCCCCCTCCAACTGAAGAGTCTAATTGCTTTAGTCTCGCATTGTTGGGATCCTCACACACACGGCCACCCCCGCTCACCACCAAGATAGACTGGGCTAAACACTTAGCTAAACTCTTAGTGCCGCTCAGTCCCGCTCAGTGTTCACCAGTGCGTGACGACCACGTTACACCACTCCTCCACAACTTACGATCAAATCTCATCAATTCGAGACTAAACACTCTTAAAAACTGCTTCTTTAGAAGTAAAATTTTAGCGGAATGTCTATTGTGCTTCTAAAGACGTTCCGCTAAAATTTTATGTGTTTGATTTGAGCGCAAATACCAGACATTCTTTCCACCTATTTAAGTAGTTGTCCAATAGCACACTAATAGTAGCAGCAACAGACTTGCCATTGATTTCATAAGGAAACAAGCAAACCAGTAGAATTGCTCTGTGCTTTTATTGCGCTATAAAATAAAAGTGGATGAAGAGCGAAAGAAATGCATACTATGTAGAAGTGAGCCAATAGCAAAGCATAAGCATAGATACAAGCGATCTAGTGGAATCGAAGCTTAAGATAAATGCTATTTGTGGCCCTCACAGTAAAAGTAATTTAATACACAATGGAAAAATCGTACATAGGACGATCGAGCCCATTATTATAAGGGTTTGCTCATTGATATTAAAAGAAATTTGATATAGGATTAGGGCATTAAGACTGACATACTACCCCAAATCCGAGTTTTGAATCCATTCCCACTGAATCTAATGTTTTCTAGTCTGTCAAGCCATTTTGGGAAAGAGAGTAGTTATGTCAAATTAACATACCAATGGAATTTTCCAGCTGTTTTGAGTCATTAAGCCTTTTAGCTTGGCTGCAGTCTTCATGTTTGTATATGATTAACCCATGCCCATGATGCTTTACCTTGTTAAAATTGTTGCCAGAAAATTTGCACCAATGCCTGTATTTGGTCATTTTATTTGACATTGCCCCCCAAAATAAATGTGCTATTAACTTTTCAAATATTGTTATACTAACCCCAGAACAATGTGGAAAACACTTCTGCTTTTTATGGCTTTATTTATGACTGTGATGACAGATAATATGTTGCCTATTGTGTCTTAGATCAATAATCTAGATGTTGTTTAGGGACAGGGAATACATAACTGAAAAATGTTCCTGGGCCAGAGATAACTGGACAGTGACAAAAGTAAGATTGAATCTTACCTTGAACACATGCAGAGTAATTAACAATGATGCTTTATTTTAAGGAGATACCCTTAGTTTACCCCCATTTAGTTGCATTAATTGCATTAATTTTTGTTCCAAACAAAAAATCTTTATGAATCTGGTCTGCTGCTCTCTGGTTCTCTGGCTACAATAAATCCACTGATTTTCATTTGAGGTTGATATGTGTACTGTGCACTGAAATCTTAACCTATACACAATGTTCTCCTTGTGACATGTCTATCTCCAAATGTTGAGATTTAATTTCCAAACAAATGAAACTTGTCTTTGTACACTAAGTTTTTATAGTTCTATGCTATGTGTTCATACAAAGGGCTTCTAATTGATACTTAATAGGTGTGAGTTAATATCTTTAGTTTCTATCCTCCTGATAACTTGGCATGTTAATTGTGGGCTGTATAAATGACAATTGCACTTAAGGCCAACCCAATGTTAAGCCATTTTCCATATTGTACCTTTTTAAGTGTTAACATTAATGTGATACCCTATAACCCACAACCAAGTAGTTTCTATACAGATCCTGTAATTATCTTCTTACATTTGTCATGTGCACAAACATTCTTGCACAAAACATACAGTTGGTGAATTCTTAATATCAGAACATACATAGCATTTTTTATGTAGAGTGTTGCTGAGATTTGACATGTTGTAGGCTGTGAATTCGTCTTTCTTGAGTTCTTAAGTTCAAACTTATGGATATGCTTGATCACAAGTATTCAGTACTTGTACATACTTTTGAATACTACATAGTGCCCTACATTGACCTTTTGCAAATTCAATGCCCATCCTCAATGATATTTTTTATATTGCTCATTCCCAATGATGTATCTATTTACATGTACACATTTGTTTGTGCAGAATAGTTTAGAATGAAGACCTCCTCTCCCTCCAATGTCAATGTTGCACCAATGCAAAGCTAACCTAATATTTGTGCATACCCGCATTTTGACTTTAGTGCAAGGATTATTTGAACTTATAAAGAAACACATTATCAGGTGTTGCTCTACTATTATTACTGTTATTAGGTTCACATTGTTCCCATAGATTGTGGTCCACAACCACTTTTCAAAATATCGTTGTCCGACATATATCTCACAAAATATTTGGGTACCCACACACCTCAAAGATAGGTGAAACCTGGTTGTCCACAGGATGCTCATATATTAATTTTTGGTTGTCTGCATGGCTGACATAAGCATGGGATCTTTAGCTTCATGAATGCTTTTGGAAAATAGAAATGGATTTGTATTCCATGCTTAAGGGTTTCCCAAAGGGGGATAAGACGCAGCTTTGGAGTTGGAAGGTTCTCATGTCTCATGTTCTAATAACTTTCAAACCTTTCTGGGCCCATAAATATCCATAGCCAAACGTCCCAATATACTCACCAAAACTGAACAAAGTACTTGCTTTATGTTTATTTATCTAAATGTAACATGTCCTTTGCACTCCACATCAATTTCTCTGAATTAGTGTGCTAGCTACCATTTCATTTACTGGTTAGTGTTATATCCTCAATATAAATATTGTATTTGTTACTTTGCCGTGTAAATACGGAAAGAGCCGGTGGATCTTTTCATCCTATTTAACCATTCCTATGCATTAACCTCTTTCTAGCTTTGTCCTTGAAGGATTTATTTACTTTGATTTATAGTACTATATGCAAAGAAGCATCTATGAAGCGATTGCAAAGTCTGTCACACTTAACTGTAGATAAAGAAATGCTTGGCATTTCGAGTATCACCAAGGCCCCGTTCAAATGCCCATTGAAAGTCTTTATTTGGACTAACATCTAGTAGTTTTATTACATGGCATTTTTAAGGTGGGGCAGGTTTTGAGCCTCACAAAACCCTAAAGCATAAAACCCACCTGTCTTAACTAGTTCTCTGATTACTATTGTTTGGCTTTTGGTGCTATATCATCAAACTATCTTAAGAAGTTATTCCTGTTTCCTTCCTGATGCCAATTACATGAAGTTACATACTGTAAAGAAACAATTCCGATAACATTTTGTTTATGCGAGAATGAATCATAATGATGATTTACAACCATTCATTAACCTTTTTATCTACTTATTTGAACATTGATCATATGATCAGATTTGCTTATAAATAACATGAAATACGATTACTTCATCGACAATTATCCCTCGGAGAATAGTAGTTGTATCATTATACTACATTGACAAAATACCGTTGAACTAAGGCATTCTCAATATATTCAATGATATATGACATAAAGGAGTTTCATCCAAGGAAAAGCTCTACTTGTATATTATGGCCATTTCCACCAATTTGACAACATTTGGGCCCCTAGACACCCTCTGAGTACCCAAAAATAATTTTTACATTCATAAGTTGATTTGTTATTTTCTATCAACCTTATATATATGCGCATTTAACTGCTAAGTTTGGAACCATTCTGATTATTAGTAATATTTTTACAGGGGGGTCGAAAAATAGATCCCAAATATGAAAAATATGCCCAAAATAGCATGACGAATAATGGTACATATTTCTACATAAATGGGGATTTGAATTAGAAATAAATAAAACAAATATGCCCATAATATATTGAACTATTTTGTACTTGATAGGTCTCGACATTAGGATGATAACAGTTTTTAGTTTGTGAAAATATTCTAACTAGAAGAAAAGTTACAGCCAAATAACCATTCAGTGATGGTAATCATAATGGCAGCGGTAAGGGTGACAGGTCATTGACCCTCTGCCAATACAAATTATATTATTCATTATATTTGGAATATATATATCATTTATTACCCTTGTTTACTTTTTCAAGTTGATTTGAATACTTGTATTAATTGTTCCTGTTCTGTTTAATTATTTAGAGGCAAAATCTTCAAGGATAAAGGTTCAAATATTGTGTATATTATTATGTTAGAGATATAATTTCTGACATTATGTGACGGCAAACGTGACGTCACACGACACAACGTGACGGCACACGACACAACGTGACGGCACATTTTTAAAGCATTTTGCCTTAAGAATCATGTAAAAACAACTCGGAAATCATGGGTTTCAAGCTACATAGATTGGTACCAAGCAATGTCAATAATAGATGTCAAATTTAAAGTTTATTATTAAATTTATGCCTTATAAAGCTCTAAATACCCTAAAATATGCGTGACGGCACACGACATGAACTCTGGGACCCACCACCTTTTGCCACCATGTTATTTCTCTGCTATGATCCAAGAAAAACTCAAATAAATACATTTAATGTTTTTACATATATAATCCCATGCATTTTATCATTATTCATAATAATTTGATAGATATATGTATTTTTTATTTTTTTATTCCTCCTTAGGCACACTGCGTGACGGCACACGACATGGGGGGTGCCCCACACAAAAAAAAATTGGTTTTTGATGGTTTTTGGCAAAAAAATATTTTTTTTGCATTTTTTTTTTACACAGATCATGTTCACGTAACCTACTATCACAACATATAAAAAATAATGTTCAAATTCGAAGATTATTTAGAAATTCAACAATTCCATGGACTAATAGCAGTTTAAAAAAATGATTTTTGGCCCCAAAATGGGATTTTGAAATAAAAATAAAAATAAAATTGGACCAAAAATGCCAAAAATGTGGTTCCGCAGGTTGGTAGAACCATCCAATCAAAAAAAATTATCAAATTAATAGTAATTAATTTGATTTAAGCCCATTTTATCACTTTCCACGGTTGGGGGCCAAATTGGTCAAATTGGTCAAATTGGTGAAATTGGCCTTATACCTTTTATTACCAAGACATTTGATATCTGTCCATATTTTAATATGAATATACTATATATGTATCCTGTCTTCATGCCAGTGCATGTGTATGGTTGTATTCTGATTACTTAAGGTCATTATGTAGGCCCCTTATTCCTTGATCTTGATTAGTTAAAATATTGGTTCCATCTTTATAGATTTTTACCATACTTTTGGTTCCATCTCTTTTTAAACATAATAAGTACAGAATCATTTTTTAAACATACTTAAAAGTACAGAATCATTTCATCAAATTGTGCTGTTTTTCGAGATCCTTTCTTTTTAGAGTCAACTAATAGTGAGGTAAGAATCAATTATTTGTTTTAGCTTAGAACTTACATGAAGGCATTCTAATGAAATACCACTTGCATGATTTAGAAAATCAAAAACGGTCCAAGATTTATGATGGGGTAGATGAACCAGTCTAAAGGTCTGATTCCACTGGTTCGCTTATACATGTGCTTATGGCTCGCTCTTGCTCCGCTTGTTTATGGGGCGCTTGTCATTCGCTCTTCATCCGCTAATATTTTTAGCACAATACAAGCGCAGAGCGATTCTACTGGTGCGCTTGTTTCCTATATGAAATCAATAGCAAATGCGTTTGTGCGCTCTTGGTCCACTACTAAAACGGGCATAAAAAGCACCATATAGTTGCGCTCATATCAAACACAACAAATATGAGTGCAACGTCAAAAAGAAGCGCAAATAGCAGTTTTTAAAAAGCATAGAGAAAGCGGTGTAACCGATTCTATTAGACGGCTCTGGTTTCGCTCTGTCTTCGCTTGTCATGCGCTTGGGGAAATAATAAGAGCGGGCCATGAGCGGTCCAAAAGAGCGAGCCAGTGGAAACGCAGCCTTAGTTAAACAAATTTTTTCATTGCTGACTTTTATATTTTTTGTTTGTGCTAAATTGAAATCGTATATGACATTAGAGTGATCCATTTTATCAGGTATGTCAATTTTCTTCTTTGCTTAGGGCATACAAAGTTATGAATGGATATTGTTAGTGATTGAATATCTTCTTAGCCCCCAACCACCTGATTTTTTAGGATTAAGAACACAGCTTAACCGAATGCTACAATGTCATTTTCATTCACATTTACTCAGAGATGTCAAGATGAGGTGGGTTTATTTGTAAGCACTTACAACTTTTGATGTGAAACACTATTTACAAAAACAAATGATGAAACATGTATAGTTTGGTGAGAGTTGACTAATTGACACATTAAACAAATGTTCATGTCTAATTGACATATCTATGAAAGGGTTAATGTTGACCATCATGCCTTCTTGTTAATTCTTAAAAACACAAACTATAGCCATCTCTTACATGGATTTTCTATTGCTCTTTGTCATGATACACTGAATACATACATGTAAATGTTTTTCATGTAGTTTAAGTAAAGCACTTCCTCCTTGTTGATGCGCAAGTGTTTTGTTTAATAAGGTATACCCAAAAAGATATTATCTGTTACTTGTTAGATAAATATGGAAATAGCTGATTCACATCATGAGATCCCCTGCCCTCTAGCACCATGAAGATAATTTCGCTATCAAAGCATCAATGAAGCAATATGATTTTAATGGAGATTTGCAGTTCGTTGAAAGGTGTTAGGCCTCACAGAACCCTAAAACCCTAATTAAACCTTCATAACAAGATTCTACCGAGGGTAGAAATAGACACTCATTCACAAATGTCATTCATATTTTACTCTTAAACAGTGCATATATATGTGATGTTGCTATCTCTTCTCTCAACGTTCTGCTGTTTACACACAGTGTAATTTGTCTATTATGTCATCTATGTTTCAATATTAGATGCTTTTGATTTTAAGGTAATTCCCTAACTTTCATTTATTTCACAGATAATCTTTTAATTCCACATTTTCTTCCCTTGACAGTTTTTGTAGTGTTTGAGGCGTGGGGTATTCAATTTATCAGTTAGTTCATAGCTCTCTTCATGAGACTAACAGCATTTCTATTGATTGAATGCATGTATCTTTCTATTATTATTTGCCTTTGATCTTCATTATAAGGTCATTTATTTACATCACAGGTAATCCTTTAATTACACACTTTTGTCTTTGACAGTTTTTAAATCATATTGGGCATGGAGTATCTGGTTTATCAGTTAGCTTATAACACTTCTCATGAGACTAACAGCATTCCTATTGATTAGATGTTATTCCTTTAGGTTCCTCTAAGTTTATCATAACCCATGATGCATTAATTGACGATGAACATACAGTATAATGCATACTTAGTACACAACACAATACAGGCCTTTAGGTAACCATGTAAAAACTTCTAGCAGACAAATGTGGTGATTGCATGTTTTCCTTGATGAAATCCTAATGATGATAATGTGTTCTTAGAATATAGGCTATATTTTACCCAACACTATTGCCTTAAAAAATTGATATGTTACAAAATAACCTGTTTGAATTAAATATTCATGGTTAAACCTGGCCTGTTCCCACTTCACTGAGGTGATTGCATGTTTTCCTTGATGATACCCTAATGATGATAATGTGTTCTTAGCATATAGACAATACTATAACTGAGTATTTATAGTTAAACCTGGGCTCTTTCTGCTTCACTGTGGTGATTACATATATATTCTTCCACCTTGCAATACATATATCTTAGGGTGCTCATCACTAATATACACATAATTAGGGGCTTAAGAGTTGCTCATGTATTGCCCTCTAAGCTATTGGTGTTCTGTTTTTAAATGTGCAGTTAGCTCACTATTGCCCTCTAAGCTATTTGTGTTCTGTCTCTAAATGTGCAGTTAATCATACCTTTCCTTTGAACGTAAATGAAAGGTTTGGCTTTGTAAAGCCCAAGGTCAGTGTCTGTGTAAATCCCTCCAGTCTATTCACATTGTTCATCTAATCATTGCTATAGCATGGACTGTTCCAGAGACTTACACTAGTCCCAAGTCTGAGAAAAAGCCAGATGGAATTCATGGTTAATAGACCAACTTCCTTTTATCCCTTGTTTGCTCAGGGATTCTATATGCAAAACTGTAGTTAATTAATTTATAGTGAACATACAGTATAATGCATACTTAGTAACACAACACAATATGGATTTTTAGGTATCCTTGTAAAAACTTCTAGCAGACAATTCCATTATAATGTTAAGCTTGTCATGCTGTTTCCATCCAGCTTTTTACCACTATTTTTTCCAGGTTTTGTTGAGACATCCTGGTACATGTGCTGATTGTTTATTCCCTGCCAAAACTTTTTAAAGGCCTTCATATCCTAATGATCAATCAGGAATGTTTTCTTAGAATATAGGTTACACTATACCCAACACTATCACCTTCAAAAACTGATGTTACAAAATAACCCGCTTGAATTGTCGCTATCCCAAATACCGCTATTCGATCTAGCCGCCGCCTAATGTTAAAATTTGGAACTAATCTGGACACAGCGCATTCTTCCTCTGCTACATCCAGCTATGGTCAAGTGCTAGAGAGATGGTGCCTCAGTATGGTTCTGTGTACTCCAATGATTACAGAAGAGTGTATATTCGCGACATAAACTAATGCTATATATCAGAAGTGTGTCAGCAACACACAGGCCTTAGAATTTCCCTAATTAAGTAACAATTGGCAGTTGATTGTCTAACAAATGTTTTGTTTTAGCACTGAAACCAGAAGCTTTTTTGACCGCTTCTGGGTAGTAGTGAGAGTGACAATTATCACTGGTGTTAAATTTGCACACACCACACTGTAACCGCAATTACGGGAATTAAATATTCATGTTAAACCTGGCCTGTTCCCACTTCACTTAGGTGATTGCATGTTTTCCTTGATGAAATTCTAATGATGGTAATGAGTTCTTAGAATATAGGCTATACTATACCCAACACTAAGTATTCATGGTTAAACCTGGGCTCTTTCTTCTTAACTGTGGTGATTACATATATATTCTTCCACCTTGCAATACATATATCTTAGGGTGCTCATCACTAATATAGAAACACATAATTAGGGGCTTAAGAGTTGCTCATGTATTGCCCTCTAAGCTATTGGTGTTCTGTTTTTAAATGTGCAGTTAGCTCACTATTGCCCTCTAAGCTATTGGTGGTCTGTTTATAAATGTGCAGTTAACCATGCCTTTCCTCTGAATGTAAATGAACAGTTTGGCTTTGCAAAGTACACGGTCAGTGTCTCTGTGTAAAGCCCATGTAATTTAGGGTTGAAAGACCTGTTACCCCTTGTCTCCTCTGGGATTTTATATGCAAATCTGTAGAAAGAACTTTTCTCTCCGTCTTAGTAACCTGTATACCTGGGAATCCCGCACCATGTACTTGTGTTGCCTATGAATGGCATGTCCTCTACCATTCCCTTACTGCTTCTGCACGTTTATTGATGTAAATAGCACACTCAAATCACATTGAAAGGTGCAAGACACATCTATACGAGACCAACACCAACACAGGTTAAATAGTTCTATGCCTATTGTTGCTCCTTCTGACTACGTGCTGTTACAAATGGACACATTCCTTCCCACATCACTTCATCTCCCACTTCTCTTTTTATTTGAAAAGCAGGATTTCTGGGGTGGTGGTGGGGTTACTAATGTTATGTCTGTATAAGCCATTCCATCATCTCAGTTCTACAATAGTCAACCTAACCCTACATTTAATAAAGTTGAGCAGTAAGTTGTATCACTAAATGTTTGGGGTGGCATTGTGCTTTTTGTGACAATTTGGACAAACAACCTTTTCAAGGAAAACCCTCTCCTAAACCCACTAAGAGATTCATTTGTGATCATACTTCAACACGTTTGTATTAGTAAATGCATCATCATTCATGGCAAGACAAATTCATTAAGCCATTGCCCACTAACAACATTGCTGTGTGCAGTTATTAGACAAAAGTCCTAATTATCATTCCTATGCTTTTCAATGTCTTTATGTTGATCTGAAGGACACTCATTGCCATTGATTGATGCTTCCCTTGTCCCAAGCTAAGCAAGGTCTTCAGCAATCTTTGTTCAATGTTGGTATCGTGCTTTTTTTCTTGGTTGTCACTCATTGGCAGTGAAATGTATTTAAGGCATTAATTTAAAGCACTAAGTGGTCACAATTTGATTCAAAGCTTCATGATAACACTAAGTCTAAAAGAATGCCCACATCTTATGTATCTCCTGTTGGAGAGAAATTCGCTGCATCCAAGCCAAATGGCAACGTTTTCTAAATGACAATGCTTATGCACTCCTTATCCTATCGCAACTGGACTTCCTATGTGGCATAAAGCATCAATAGTGATGGATGCAAAATATTATATATATTGCATTCCATCACTATCGAGATACACAGAGCCCTAGAAAAACCTTCTTTGAATCAAATGAGGAACCACATTCATGGTTCCTGAAAACCTGGAAAACAGGTACAGACTCCTAGAATACTAATTTCGGATCAACCACTACCTTATCCACGTTTTTCTGTGTGTCCCATGAGCAGGGTCAGGATTGGACTGGGCAGCACAATGGTCTTGGAATTTTAAAGATCTTGGTTCAAAATAGAAACCTGGGCAAATTGTATATAAATGTCAAGATTCCTTATTAGTCAACCTCCCTGCCCTTACTTGCATCCTTCTGTATCCAAGAGATTGCAAGGCAGTTAATTATGTATATTGAGCTTAGATAATAACAGCACGGAGGTTTGGAGTCCATGATACAAAGACATATGCATGCAAATGAAGCTCCTATTATGTCTTTGCAATATTCATTTATGTCTTGGGGTGATTACTTTTTAACATTAACCCCAACCCCAATAATATAAAGGAGTATCATGTTTTAACTAAATGAGCTTAGAGGTTTGGGCTGGCTGAGTGCACAATCTGGAAGCCTATGCATGCAATGAACCCCTCACCATATCCTCCATATATCAGTATCCTGTTTTAAGTAATATGTTTGCTCAAGTAAATGTAGGTACCTTTCCTTTGATTTATATCAAACTCACAATTATTGATGAATGTGTACAAGATGTGTTTTTCTTGAAGAAACTTTCTCATTTCTCTTAAAGAAACTTTCGTTTATGAGAGCTATCCTTCTTGGTACCATTGGTGTTTTACTATCTATGTGTCTGTAGCTGTCCATTTTGCTTTGGGACTGGTCAGCCAGCTATCTTACTATCAAAACATACAGGATCTAGGACGGTCAACAGAGACTGCCACCCCACCCCACAGACTGACAGTAGTACATAGCTATCCTAGCATCACTCCTTATTGGTAGGACCCTCCCCCCCCCCCCGCCCCACACACCAAGTCGGCACTCATATGAGAGTGAGGTATAGTTGTCTCTACAACCTTCCCCATTTTCCCCATTAGGGCTCCAACCTTCCCCATTTCCCATTAGGGCTCAAACTCTCGACCTCCAGAGCTGAACATCATTGTTCTTTTAGCAGAGCTGAACAAACAGAATTGGTGATTTGCACCTTACATTATCTCACCATTTTCCCTCCCCATTTTTATCCTTATTTGACTGTTAGAATTATTAAGGCAAAACAGCCACACAATACTATTTAAAGGTTGGGTGACATTCTCTTGAATGAACTTATCTTTGGCTTTAAAGCTTTGGTGCTATATCATCAAAATCTTAATAATTATTCCTGTTTCTTATTAAATGTCAATTACCTGCAAATATAATAATAGATAAGTTTAGGTAATAAGTGACACAGCTACGTTAGCTTTGTATGTACAGCTTTTTTTGAATTTCCCCTTTTATTGTTTGTTTGGTCAATAAGCCCTACCATTATGCATTGTTATCTTGGTTGGTTTGTATTTTTGGTGGCAGGCATACTGCCCAGTGTTGTGTAGTTAAATGGTTAGAGGAATACTTTATGAATATAATACCTACACAATTATGATATTTCAACGCCCTTAAACAACTTTAACTAATAGGCATATTTATTTGTCACTTCTGCATTAGTACTACTTATAGCTTGTGTCAGTTTTGATAAGTATCAGCATTAAATTTTAGACCGTTCATTAGGTACGTGTACGTTTAATACTGGTAGTAAAAACTGTATGTTAGTGGTTAGTTGGTATTAACTACTTTGGGGAACCCTCATTCCTCTAAAGACCTTTTAATATTATCTTTCAATCTTTTAATGTGCAAATAATCTTAGGCTTTTTCCTTTGCCACTACCCTACACTATGTCTAGATTGGCATATCTCGATTATTTTGGGACCTTTTAAGTCTTCAGTATTCATCATCTTTCCTGAATAATTTTCAAATCTCCCCTATTTCTGCCGATTATAACCAAATTTCTTCAAAATGTGCTCAAGATTTTTTTTATAGTATTTTGACATAATCCCACATGCATCCCGGCATGCCCTCATTCTTCATTAGTTATATTGGTTGCATCTTTAATCTATAAAGACACTCGTTTCATCGATCTAATTGTCCCGTTTATAGAAAGTGTTTCTTTTTAGAGTCAACTAATAGTGATGTAAGAATGAATTAATTCTTGAGTTTGGAAAATTTAAACACTAAAACAATCCAAGAATTGTGATGGGGTAGCTATGTAGGTCTCCTAACTCAGATGCTAGGATGTTTTACGTAATACTGCACAGCTAAAATACCTTTTTCATTTACAAAAGTCTAAGCTGACTTTTTCATGTCATGCTTGAGTGATCTATTCATTAATTGGGCCGAACTATCTATTACTAAATATTTTTTTCGTTTATCATTGCTAAGTCTACCCTTTAATATAATAATATTGTCAATTTCATTTTACATTCCTGCTTTATCTCTATAGCCTGTACTGTGAAAATTGACAATGGTGGATCACGAATGTTTTGGCAAATGAGCACAATGTGGTATTGGATGCTTAAGGGCTTCTCCTTAGGAGGATAAGACATGGCTTTGGTGTGAGAAGTTTTTATGGTGAATTCGTCGTAATAACTTTAGGTTTACTTTGCTAGACCCAACGAAATATTCATAACTGAATACATGTGTTCATAACATAATTTCACACTAAGCTGACTGACCGACTGACCATCTGATTTCAAATTCCATTGAAAATCGGTTAGTGTCTCTCTACCAAACAAATTCACCTATGTTGGATACAATTGGTTTGTTAACCAGCATTTTTTTACTCGGTCAGTTGGCTTAGTGTGTTTCATGCTTAAAGCACCAGAACTGAACAAGATAGTCAATATGTAGTGGTTTTGTGTTAATTTACCTGAAACACCTATACTTCACAACCTTCTCCATATTGATGTGCGAACACTTTGTTTATTGGCATATACACAAGATATTATATTTGTCACTTTGCCATACATGTAAATATGGAAATAGCTGCTAAATTATTCATCCCATTTAACGGCTCCTTTGCATTCATGTCTATCTATTCTTGTCCTTGGGATCCTCTGCTTTATAGCACCGTCAAGATCAATTATGTTTGTTTATTCCAAACATATGACGAGCTGCATGCAGATATATTCCAAACATATGACGAGCTGCATGCAGATATATAAATATGCTAATGCATATGATTCCTATTGACTTGGTTCCACCCTGGATATGTACAAATACCTATTGTAACTGATGATTTGCACTAACATCGGAGTCAGGGAACGGGTACATAGTTTGCTGTAATTAAGCTTTAACGGAGACTTAATTAATAATTGTTTCTGCTGTTCATGTTTCTTCTAAGGATCACATGGTTAATTCCAAGGGTAGGGAATTAGTCCCCGATTTAGAAAAACCCAGGTATCCTCTTATCTTTTATATTGTACTGTCTAAACTGTGCATCAGTATGATCTTGCTATATATTCCTTCACCCTTCTGCTGTTTACACTCAGTACCAGTGTGGTGTATATTTCTATTATTGTTTGCTTTTGATCTTGATTACAGATTCGATTATGAGGTAATTCCCTAACTATCATTTACTTCTCAGGTAATCCTTTGAATCCACATTTTTCCTCCTGGACAGTTTCTAAAGGGTGTTGAGCGCTGGGTGTCCTATTTAGCAGTTAGCTGATTCTCGTTTCATAGACTAACAGATTGGTGTGATTGCTCTAGCATCCCATTTGCTAATTATGCATAACACAAACAATAAGAGGTCACCATGCAAAACATTCTAGCAGACAACCCCATCATATTGTCAGCTTGTAATGTTATAGACATCCCTGTTTCTAGCCAGCTTTTTATCACTATATCTTCCAGGTTTTCTTGAGACATCCTGATACATCTATTTCATTTGCTAGACAACACCGCCACGGACTGGTTATTTGTTCAGTCAAATCACTCTTTTTGATATCCTAATGATAATGTTTTCTTAGAATATAAGTTATACTATACCCAACACTAAATATTCATGGCTAAACCTGGGCTGTTCTTGCTTCACTGTAGTGATTGCATATTTTACTCCAGCTTGCAACAAACAACGTACGTAGGGTCCTGGACATCATTAATATAGAAACACATATTATAAGATGTGATGACATCACCGCTACCCCCCTTTCAATTGCCAGTTGTATTTTGCATTATATTATTTCCACTTCATATTCTAACTTTGCAGACAAATGGCCTCTGTGACAATTCTCGTTCGGGTGTTTCTTACGAAGCAACTAGGAGCTTAAGAGTTGCTCATGTATTGCCCTCTAAGCTATTGGTGTTCTGTGTTCTAAATGTGCAGTTAATCATGATTTTCCTCTGTTATGTACTCTTGGATAATTGCTTACATTCTGTTAGTGTTGACTATCCCCCCAGTATAAGAAAGAACAATACGAAAACTTTCATGAACGTTTTTATTCCCCCCTACATGAACACTTTGGCTGTGTGAAACCCTCCAGCTCTTACTAACTCTGCACGTTTATTGGTAGGAATAGTGCACTCAAATGTTTAAAATCACATTGAAAAGGGCAAGACGCATGCAGCCATAGAAGACCTACACCAACACTAGTATATGAATAGTTTGGCTTTATAAAACCTGGGGACGGTGCCTCTTTGTAAAACCCTTCAACTCTTACTACCACCTTAATGTTTATTGGTGGGAATAGTGCACTCAAATGTTTAAAATCCCATTGAAAAGGGCAAGCCCTACACCCTACACCTACACTAGTTTCATTTCCCTACCAAGGTGCATTATGACCTATTACAGGACCCTCGATCTTAATAAGTTTGATACCTATGCCTGCTCCTTTTCATTACATGCTGTTACAAATTGAAACATTCCCTCTACCACCTTCCCTCATCACTTCATCTCCCGATTCTCTTATCATGATTCACTTTGGAAAACAGGAATTTTGGGTTAGTGGGGAGATTACCAAAAGTAAATATTGTCCTTTTGCTCTGGGATTACAGTGGACACTTCTTAATGTTTTGTGTACCATACCCCGGTATCTTAAGGGCGCCCATGGCAATTATTTGCTGCTTCCCCCTGTCCTTAGATTAACGAAGATCATTAGGACAGTAGGTGGTCACAATTTAATTCAAAACTTCATAATAAACACTTAATCTGGTCTAACCAATGTGCATATCTTATATATCTCCAATTGGAAAGACAAGTGGTGCAGCCCAGCCACATGGCAACGTTTTCTCAGAAAGAACACAATTCTGATGCACTCCCAGTCCTAGCACAAGGCACCCTAACTAAAATATTTATTTCAAGTGGCAGTACACAAGGCTTGTGATCACTCACTGGAGCTAAACTGTGTACCTTGACTAATATACCGGTACTTTTATTCTTTCCGTGTTATAACCATCGGTGTTTTCATTTCCATATTCTTTTGCAAGAATTGTGGCATCAGTAGGTATACTGCCAAACAGTTCTCTTCTCTTTTTTTGAAGATTTCTTGCTCAGTACTATGCTATGGGCTTTAGCAAGTGGTGCAGAAAGAAAGTGGTGCAGCCCAGCCACATGGCCACGTTTTCTTAGAAAGAACACAATTCAGATGCACTTCCAGTCCTAGCACAAGGCACCCTAACTAAAATATTTATTTTAAGTGGCAGTACAAAAGGTTTTTGATCACTCACTGGATCTGAACTGTGAACCTTGACTAATATACTGTTATTCTTTCCGTGTTATAACCATCAGTGTTTTCATTTCCATATTCCGTTGCAAAATTGTCTGAGAATTGTGGCATCAGTAAGTATACTGCCAAAACGTTCTCTTCTCTTTTTTTTGAAGATTCAAGTATATTTGTTTCTTGCCCAGTACTAATGCTATGGGCTTCAGCAAGTCCTCTTATGTTCAGGTTGTGGATGTAGAAAGTTCCCACTGGATTCCCCGGTATCAGCATTGAATAATGTCATCCTGCTCATAGTAATACAGAGGCCGCCTATCTATTAAAGCGACGAAGCTATAACAGTTGGGGTCCAGGTAAAGTATTGAAATATTCTAATGTCAAAACGGTATCCCTTCCCATTTGCGTCAAAATGGCAACCATTTTGTGCAACGTTTTACACTTTCTGCAAAACATCGATCCCTAGACCAGTTACAATTAAACTCAAAGTTTGTGCAAATAGATCAGAACTGAGAGTAAATTTATAGAGGGCAACACAATCCTTGATGCAATGATTGAGTTTCTTGTAGAAACATAATTATGCTGGTATATAACTGCATTCTGATATTCATTTGTATTATGACCATTATTGGATACCACCAGTCGGCCAAATAATGTGGTCTTTTACACATGTGCTAAGCACTGCCATATGGGCCTAAGTAGATATTGTTTTATGTACAATTTGCAAGGAAAACTCTTCAGTGAGATCCAAGATTTACCATTGAATCATTCAGAGGAAAACGCCAAACTCTAAAGCCTGGTGAGTGTACAATAGTATTTTGCATCCATCAGATCCACTATTAAGGTGCATACAGCCCTAGAAATTCCCTTTTGACTTTTATCAAATGTGAAAAAATATTCATGACTTCTCAAATGCTGGGAGACCAATACAGGCGCATTCAATGGCCTAGAATATTAATTACGCTTCGCCCACTGAGTTAGCCACTTTTTCTAATGTATCATGTACTCAATATTATAGAGTGTTGATTAAAAGGGCTATTAGAACATTATCAATGTATTCCCGAGTTAAACAAGAATCTTGTTCTCAGGTGAGAATGCTTTATTTAAACAGGTTTCAGAAAAGGTTTGTTTGTTTCTATTTTGGAAAGAACCTTCATTCCTCCCATTACACTCCTATCAACAAAAGTAGGTATTGTACCGTACGTCAGACGCTCTTAATCATTTTGCCCTGATATTCCTGTGGCTCCAGGTCTTGTGTCGTCCCCATGATTTAATGTTCAACCCATCTTTTAGCAGGCAGTAATCACAGGAATAAATTTGTCTAAGAGATTGTAAGGCAATTAGTTATGCTAAATGAGCTTAGGAAATTACAGCGTATATATATGCATGCAAACGAAGCCCTTTTTATAAATGTCTTTGCAATATTTATTAATGTCTTACAATGATTAGCGTTTATCCTTAACCCCAATACTTATACATGAGTATCATATCTTAATCAAATATGCATGCATGATGTGTAAGTACGGGAATTTGAAATACCGATGATTCTCCCTTTTGATTTACCACCTATAGTTGCCCTATTGAAGCCAATAACACCTCACCGTTGTGTGTGACTTTAGGCTCTTTAGAGTACCAATGTGTCCACTGGTCATCAGAAAATGGAATTCCGCACCTTAAATCCCATACATGACTTCCAATGTGCAAAAACTAAATGAAAACAATATCCTAACATCATATTTGCTTATACATATATCATAAGATTACTCTGGTGAGGGATAAGTAACAGTTTTTTTAGCTTCGTATGTACAATGTTTAGCTTTTGCTGAATCACTCCTTTTATTGTTTTGTGAATAAGCACTACTCATATACATATATTAGTTTGTCTGAATTTGTGAGTTGTAGGCATACTTCATGGTGTCATGTAGTTAAATGGTTAGGGGAATGCTTGATTTTAATTCTCTAATACCAACCCTATAAATGATCTTTCCTCCCTTTAACAACTAATGGGCATTTTTAGTTATCACTACTGCATTTCGTACTACATATCATGGTTATGGTTTGGCAGTTTTGATGAGTCTAAATTATATTATACTAATACACCTGATTGTTTTCCAAATAGCGGTTTTAGCTGTTGTTTAGGTAAGAATACTGATAGCAAGAAGCTCGATGTTAGCGGTTAGTTGCAATTCTTTGTATAAACTACTTTGGGAAAACACCATTCAACTAAAGCACCCTTAATGTTATTCAATGATTTATGACATTAATTTTGTGGATTCCTTGTAAAGTAAGCCTCTTATTGTACCTTTTTAACCCAGACAGTAACCTTTGAATATCTTTTGAGATTTTAATATACAAATTCTCCTCTCCTGTGGAGTACATGTGTCTAGATGGTTGTATCTCGATTACTTTAGACCGTTTTATATAGGACCCTCATTCCTTGATCTTGATTTGTTTAACATAGGATCCATCTTTATAGATTTTTAACGTCTGTAAGTACACAAATTATTTCATCAAATGATACCGTTTTTAGAGATCCTTTCTTTTTAGAGTCAACTATTAGTGAGGTAAGAAGCAGTTAAGTCTTATGAAACGCTCTGCTACTTGCATGCTTTGGAAAATTTAAACAAAAAAACAATCAATATAGATAATGGTAGATGGTTTGGTCTCCTAACTCAGAGAGATAGTTTTTAGCACGGCCGAAAAAGATAGTTTTTAGCAAGGCCGACTTTTATATGAGGTTATGAATTCTGTTTAGATCATTATTTCATATTACAGTCAATTTAATTATCTGTTCTACATATAACTTAATTGTTATGATATCAGTTCTACATATAACTTAATTGTTATATCTTTTTGTTTCATTTCTATGACTACCGTAATTCTAATGAGGCTGTCTCATTTTACATTCCTGCTTTATTCCCGTCTTAGTCCCGTTTTTCTGTTGCATTTACTGTGTTACTGTGAACACTGATAATGGTTGATTTTGTTTCTGACTAAAAGCATGGAAAATATCTCACCGGGAGTAAATCTGGTTATTGGCGATATTTATGTTGTGCACCAATGTGTTAAAATAAGTATCACTTATTAGTAGATAAGTATCACTTATTAGTAGAATTTCGAAGGTCTCTCCAGCTTTCTGGACATTTATATTCCCATTACTTTCTTCTTTAATTGTGTATTGATCTGGTACAGACGGTCGCCGACCTGACTGGTATCCACCATACCTTAGTATTCAATCCTATCTTTATTTGATTGTCTAATGTAATTATTTCGGGTTTATGGCTCAAACTATAATCACCAAGACTCCTCATTGTTATACTACTCAAGTATTGCTAATACATAGCTTTACAAATGTCATGGACAAACTAACACTTTACCGAGGTTCGCGCAATATTTACCTTTTCTTAGCCCCTCCAACTATTTCAGGATTTAGAAACGTAGGTAAGCTAATGGATTTATTACTTATGTAAGTGGCCTGGATGTTATAATCTCCTTCAACAAAGTTTATAGAAACGTTGGTATTTAGAAAATCCATTCCATAAATGAACAACTTCAAGTAAGTGAATATAAAATGTTCCATACATTTTACATGTTTTTACATGTATCGGGAGTATTCCCAAACGATAACGATTATACTGGTTTTTGTTACCAAAGTTTGTACTTGTATCGGGAGGATTCCCAAACGATAAACGATTATACTGGTTTTTGTTCCCAAAGTTTTTACATGTATCGGGAGTATTCCCAAACGATAAACGATTATACTGGTTTTTGTTACTAAAGGAAGGTTTAGGGCATGATGCATCATAGCAAAAAGGCATAGTTTTGAGTTCCTATTTAGGTATAAACACAACCGTTCCGCGGATGTAACACTCCCTTGCAGTGAAGCCTGTCCAACCTGTATCATCTCCTAAGTTGACAAGTCCCCTCAACTCCGACCATTTCTGACTCGACAAGCAAACTGTGTGACGACCCTCTCCTATATCACCCGCTGGCCCAATTATTACATATCATTCAAGATGGTGAGAGTCCGTTGGCGTTCCGAACGGGGAGGGATTTTGTAAGAGTTTCTGTTCGAGGTAAAATACTTTAAAATACCAATCGCATTTGTAATCGCTACTCTTATGAATGGGGAGCTATCCCCAAGTAAAACGTGCGTTTCTGCTTCGATCATTATAATTAGTCCACTAAGCATATGAAGCACATATATTAATTTCAATTTCACGAAGGTACTTTCTCAAATAAGTTTGTAATTCTTTCTAAGTATTGTGGAAAACTAGCCACGAGTAAAGATTCAAAATATTTGGCACTAAGCCATTTAATACTTCGTAATTATGTAATGTTAATTGTAACGATTTTTTTTCTCAAAATTCATGGACATATGGATCTTAATTCAGAAATAAAAGTGACAATTCAATTGCTTCTCAAGCTTCCTGGTCTACTTGAGCATTTTGTAAGCTGCTCTATCTAAGATCCATATATCCACGTGGTGTCTACGCGTAAAACCAAGAATATATTATCGAATTTTTAAGTTTAAAGCAAATTCGAAATTTCTCAGCAGAGTGAAATCAGTACATTCCTATTTGTTGCATCAACCTAACAAGTAAAGTCAACGTAAATTAATGTAATTTCAAATATATTCAGGCGTCAGAACTTACTTTAATCTTTGATTTCACAAGTCGATATTTGGAAGAAAAAAATCTAGAAATTTGTTCCATCCATTTCGAAGATCGATTGATTAGTTACTAAATCTGCATCACCAACATCCAAGGATGAGCTGGGAACGTCGTCCGTATGGTGTAATGCTTGAACTGGGAATAAACAAATCAAACTTTATGGAATAAACAAATCAAACTTTAAATATATCTAAGTAACAGACATGAAATAGTGTGTCTGGAAGGGAGCGCTGACACCGCGTCAGTTTGTAATGATGGCACCGAGACGGTAGGATCAAATCCAGTCTTGCGGTGGGCGCCATCACAGCGCTTTCCTCCAGCTTCATTTCATTCAAAGTGCATTCTCAGCAAATTTCCCATTTCTGCGTTCGCCAAAATTACTTGCATTCCTTACATGGCTTTGATTGTATCCTGTCATTCGAAACGCTGGGAAACTGGAAGATGTGGGCAATCCTGTCTAGGAAAATCTATCAATAAGTCTATGGATTCCATTGACATTCATTCTGATGGATGGATATCTCCGAGGTATTGTCTTGCCGTCAAAATCCATCACGATGGGTCCCGACACTTGTGCTTCCAAATGCGGGGTAGGTAGGACAGCAACTACGGACTTACAAGCTTGCAATGGTGAAGCGATCAGGAGATATCAGCCTACTTTGCCAAGGATTCACAGTTCTTCTCCAACTTGTGCTGTTGCTATAACAATTGATATGTTTTCTTTTAAAAATGTTTCTCTCCTTAAAACATAATGACAATTCCAACCCTAATTGCGGCTGTGGCAGAATAAGTAGACACAAAAATTGACATTTTCATCAAAACGCATGCAGGAAAGAATCCAGACTTCCAAAAGGTATATATCTGTATCATGAATCTGTATGCACAATCAAGTCAACACACTAGTAAAATACAATACTTAAGTCGAAACATAAGAAAACTTGACCAATGCTAAAGACCATGCCGTTCTATAATTCATCATAGCAATATGCGATATTTCATTTTCTTCCACTGTCAGAAGTTCTAAACTTACATGGTATAGTTGGTAACTTGATACCCGTACTGCGGTGACATTTCTTTGATTGGGAAGGGTGGAAGACGGAATTCCATTAAACATCTCGAAATCTGTCACCTCCTCATTAAAACAACAGCTGGGTTAGGATAGAGGAACTCAGATTTGGGGGACAGCTCCCCTTGTCTTATCATCACCCCCTTGTTCACAGCCCAGAATGGCGGTGAAGCTGAACACCAGACAGTAACAGAGGCGACGAAGTGTAACAGTATGTATCAGGATGGCGGGCCTCATTACCTAAAGGAGTGGTCCTAGCTGGTCCTCCCTCCCCTCACCTCCACCCGTGTCCAGTTAAGAACTATAGGTGGCGGCCACAAACACATATGTCAGAATAATTCAGTATTGTTACTACTCAGTTTAATTCTAGACAAGTTGGCTCTAAATGTAATTTTATCAATGACAAAAACAGTATCAACTCTATCAGTAGCCTAAAACGAAGAGATAAAAGAACAAAAACAAAGATAACCGTAATGATATGATACTGACATGTAAATCTTGATGTAACTTCTGGACACTGTTTTAATGTCTAAAAATAAACAGATTAATTGCAAAAAAGTGTTCCTTTTAATTCAAGCTTTGATACGGAACATTAGCATGCTTAATATAAGCAGTACTATCACTACTTTTCAGAGATCACGTGCCTATATAGCTACTTTATTAATGACCATCTGGCATCCCGCTGTCACCTACATTTAATGACAGCACATGTACATGTTAACCATGAAGTAGTTATTGTTATGAAATTCATAAATAATAAGAAAACGCATATTTGTTACGGGTGGTAATCAATACATCCACTAGGTGGCGGCAAGGTGACACTAGCTATCTATATATTTATATCATTACGTGGTGTTACATAATCAGAAATATATAATAAAGGTGCAGATACATAATCGTGACACTGTGATCAAGTTCATGTATTGACTCTTATACATTTTATTGATCCTATCATCATGACTTCACTGAAGTAGAAAATTTGATTTGCCAAATTTCGTTGAAACATTCAGAAATTTCAATTACCAAAGTTTCTTTTTTGGGAAGGTTGGATTTAGCAATATAGTGCAAATCAAGAAACCAGCAAGCCAACATAATGCTCTGGTTCCTTGAGCCACATTAAAAGGTAGTGTTTATTCATCTAAAATGTAGTTGAATGTACTATTTAAAGAGTGTTTTCTCAAATTCCGGGTTGGGGACTACCTCTGGAACACCCGGTTGTTGCTTTTCCCCTTCCCAGAAATATTTCAGTATTTTTGCCATGACCCCACCACCTCTGCTAGGTATGGTATAGAGTGTAGATCTATGTTTTTATATTGTCTATACGTCCCAATCAGGGCATGGAAGGTCAACACCATGACCCGAATTTTTTCTGCTTACTTTTGGAGCAGAACCATTTTATTGGGAAGGATCGTGGATGCAATACTTGTTCAATAATCAGGCCAAGGTCATCATTGGATTATTAAGGTGCGATTGATCAACAATTGCCACAGAAATCTTTATATAAGATGATCGTTGGAATATTAAGGTAATATTCATCAAACATTACTGCAAAAATCTTTATCATAAGCAACTCGAAGATCGAGGGGTAGGCGGAGGGCGAGTATTAGATTAGATCAGGGGAATTGGGCCGCCATTGTCAAGAGAGAGGCTTGTTAAAGGCAAACGCTACTATCTAGTGGAAAAAGAAAATAAATGTAATTTTTTTGAAACTTTGGTATTTAATTCTTGAAGTGTTTCTGATCACAATAATGGAAAAAAATCGATGGGTTGCCGTGCTCACTTTTTGAACTACAATACTTCAAAATTTGGTGTCTCAAAAGAACTAATGAGGACCAAAAGGGGAGCTCATTTTGCAGTACCTCAACTTCATAGTTCATATTTGCTATTTATATTCACTCAATTCAAGTAAAATTAACAGTTTTGGAGATAGTATTATTTGGCCAATAAGTCTATGTCTCTTTTTTTATAGAGTGCATTGTTATTTTTTTCTGAAAACTATAAATACCTGATGTGAATTTTAAATTAAAAACTCGAAAGAACTCACTATTTTTCACCATTTTTATAAAAAAAACAATTTTCTTTTTCTCCCCATCGAAAATAAATGTCATTTTTCTGATTCTTTAGTATATGATTCTTAAAGTATGTGTGTTCATAAAACTAAAAAATAATAATGGGTCACCGTGCTAGTTTCTGAATTATGGGGCTTTGAAACATGGCTGACAACCAAAAAATCTGCTGCTTTCAAAGTGTTCTATGTTTCCTGAACATTTCTATTTCAGACAGCTACAATTATTTTATTAACGCGATGACATACATTTTTTCCCTGTATATGCGTAGAATATTACCTGCACTATTTGTGTAGAAGATTTTGGAACATTAGGAGTATCTATTTTTGTTTTATTCCCAAAACCGTGAAAGCTCTGTTTCCCAAACATGTCTATTTCAGACAGCTACAATTTTTTTAGCGCGATGACATATATTTTTTTCCCTTTTTATCTGTAGTATATAACCTGCACTATTATGTGTAGACAATTTTGGGACAGTAGGAGTAGCCATTAATTGTTTGTTTTATACTAGAAAACGTGAAAAAAATGCGCCGTTTCTCCATAGACTGCAATACTAAAGAAAACTTGAAAATGCCCGTATATATGGTATATGGAAAAGAGGGCGTGGCAGTAAATAGTAGCGTTTGCCTTCAAAACGTGTAGTGTATCATTCCGTCGAGAAGGCCATAATGCTTTCCAGACAATCTTACAGTTCGTTATTCGCATAAGATCTAATAGAATTTTGTTAAGAGGTGTTTAAAATAGATACCTATCGGGTTACCTTTTCAGATACGTGATGGGATTAAACATGCGGCTCTAAAATACCCATAGCTGTCCATTACCCCTATCCACTGTATTTAAACCTAAATTGGTAATTCCCTCTGATAAGATAAACGCTTTATATTGACCAAGTATTTACTTTAGACTTGGTATCAAGAAAGAGAAACTTTATCTTTTTCCACATATCAAAAGTCTATGTGAAAACAATGTCTAGGTATGTTTTGCGTAAAAAGGGGGTCGAAGTGTAACGAAGGCATTCGATATGACATGACCAGACTCACACCCCGCTCCAGCAGCTAGAGCAAGTAGCAGCCATACGCACCCATCCTGGTAGCCCGGGCAGTAGCTCTGCCGCGCCACCTGTCGCCCTGTCTTGACATCTAACGCACTCGCTTGCCCTGTCGCGCCATCTGTCGCCCTGTCGCGACATCTAACGCACTCGCTTGCCCTGTCGCGCCATCTGTCGCCCTGTCTCGACGTCTAACGCACTCGCTTGCCTATAACATTTTTTCCCAAAGTTTGTTTTTTTATTCAGGCAAAAAACAACAGTTACACTCTCACAAATCAATTGTGATTTTCGTTATGTCCTGAAGATGCAATTCTATTACATTTCATCGTTGCAGGGAAGAATTTAGGTAACGTTATTTCCTAACCGAATTATCATCTACTATATGACAGAATACAATTAATATAATTTTAATGGTTTTCATGGTGAGGTTTTTCGAGTTTATATGAGTTACTCAATTATGAGATGAGATGGATATGAAGATTCTTGGCTATTGTTATTTATAAATACATTTAAGGGGAATTTCCGGAGATTGGTTGGTTATATGAAATATCCAATTTGAAAATTTTGTAAAATCCTTATAATTTGAGTCTATGTACTTTCGTATTCTATAGATACCATAGCCTGAATGAATCCATATTTTCTCATCTTTACAATGATTTCTAACTTTTACATGTAGTTCATGTAGTAACCTGTAACAATTAGGTATGTAAGTCCGTGAAGGAGATAGCCACCCTCACATACTCTTAAAATTTACTACCGTTATAGTCCAGACTGTGGCTTTTGATTCGCCTGATGAGAAAGCCGCAGGTACCTGGTTTGCACCCACACATGTCCAAGGAGAATATTCGCCTCCCACCCCTTGCACAACTCCCCCTCCTCCCAATAGGAGCTATAATATTAAAACCCCGAGGGGACAGTGCAACAATCGCTCTTCCCATCTCTTCGAACATCCCATTGCCCTATTTGTTACTTCTCACTTTACTATTTTATTCACCCATATTCACTGATACTTTTTTTTCTGTTTTTACGAACTGATTTTTCTGTTTTTACAACATATTGAAGGTGGCTGATCATCGCAGTTGCCATATTGCGCTTGTTTCTCCTGGTCAGAGGGGACAAATGTGATCACGATGTAGGAGAAAACTTAGTGGACCCAGGAAGAGTCTTTATCATGATGTATGATGGGCCACCGTTGGAAAAAGGAAATCTAACCTCAGGAATAAAATCCCTAGGAAGATGTCTTGGTGTTGAAGAGCACGCTCAGAATATGTCCAACTTCTTTGCCTCTTTTGGGGCTAATCTATCTAATGTGGATAACGCCTATTCCCCATACGAAGACACATCGTTCAGGCTTCTGCCCTTTACGAGCGACCAGATCGTAAAACCAATGCTATATTTGGACATCAATAGGAACTACGCGAACAATGTAAGAAGGCCGTTCCACTTCGTTACTTGGAATTTCATCGCCGAAAAAGAAATGGCTGGGTCAAGAGGGACTTTAATGCCTGGAGATCTCTTGTTGTACGGTAATTTTAGGTGTGTTAAATCGATATTAGTAGTTCTGATCATTTATTTATTCCATAAACTTCAAATATGGTAACACATCATAATCATTAAACTATGGTAGGGGCACATTTTTGTGGTGGGATTATATTTTGAAATTTGTTAACGGATGTTGTAAACCATCTTTATTTATTTTAATGATCAAACCTTATCAAACCTTTTCGACATTATGTACTCGGTGATAACATTCTGGATCTGGAAAATAATCCTTTAAAAGTATGTGAAGCGGAACCGAACAAAATAATATTAATTTGTATTAAAAAAAGCATTGTCTCGATTCGCATTAACACCGTTTTTAAAAATGATAACCAGATGAAAATAAACCAAGGATACAATCTAATAAACCCATAGATTGCTCAATAACACATGATGCGAATACTCTGGTGACGGCTGGAAGACCTGGATTTTATCCAGAAATCTGGTCACCTATTTGTCTAACTCTCATACCTGTCTTGTCTGCAACTATAGACAGATAAAGTATTTTTCAATTCAATTCAATACTCAACAAAATACTGATGACACCTCTTTCAAATTGTACACGTGAATAATATGAGTATCCTTAAATTCCTTTCAAGGATACAAACACCAGACAAAGAGTACTGCATTACTCTTTACACCGATGTTCTTCCTCGGCGGTCGCGTGGTCCAGTGGCCAGTATACAGGGCACACTGCTAAGTGAAGAGTTGGGAGTTGGCAGCTACAGGGTCTATGGAGCCGTCATCAACAATACCAGAACCATCCGCTATGTACTCACTTTCCCTTGACAGGTATCCAAGCCGGGAAATAATAATCTTACAAAATATCGACTGTAATTTTGTAATGTTTGACCTCATGTTTGGATAAAATAAATATATATTATATGTTTGCTTCAATTTCATATTTCCTGGGTGTTATGGACTTCAGAACTTTCTTTAAATCATCGTATATATATAAAAGCAACATAGTAAGAAAGATATTCATGTCATCCTCCCTTATACCGTCTTAAACCATTTTTTGTTTCATTTTTGTTCAGTTCTTATCAGTTGACTCGGAATACTTTTTCACCGTCGTAAAGATGGGGCAGCGGGAACTCATCTAATTCGGGATGCCAGGTATTCAAAACGGTGCTCATAGCCATTTTTCTGCTTCAACCATTTACACCAGGTGTCCTCCCTGAATCTAAATGACGACATACTATGTATACATGCAAGGGCATGTGATGTGAATAACATTGTTGAGCGAATGATGCTCGAATATTGGGTGTCTTTAATATCTACTAGTTAGTTCAAACACGTGTCCGGTTAATTTGTCCTTTAGATTGATAAAACATACATTTTAGGAGACGGAGGCATAATCATATGCTATCCTTTAGGTACAGAAACCAACACTTTTTACATTCCTGGAACAACCACCAACTTTAATCAAATTCCCAGGCTGCCTATAATTCAATGGCAGTCTCAAAGATGTTTGTAATATATGTATCAACATTTATTCTGAGATACAGACGGATTCCCAATCTTCTAGGTGAGTGATGGAATTCAGAGAAAAGTTTGTTTACTGCTTCTTGACCTATTTTTATGTATAACTGCGCAACAAAAAAATAATCACGGGAACAGTTTCTGCATGGATACTTCTCGGCGGCAACCGCGATTTCCCAATGCCATCTTCTATGCAATCGTATGTTCCGTTTGGATTCCTAATCTTGGTTTCTAATATTCAATCACGCATCTCGCTTGGGAGAAATAATCGAGGTATTACACAGGCCATGTCTGTCAAAAAGACGCGTTTAACTTGTATCTTCCCATTCGAAATATGTGAGTCTCTAGACTTTTGGGAATGAATAGTTTGCCCTTTCATTTCAACTGTGGGTTTGATCACAGTGTGTTAAACCCAAGAAAAGTGTCCACTTGTATGTCATCATCACGGCAACCCATCCATGAGACAAGTTGGATATATCTATAGTCCATAATTATGGGGCACTCGATCGTTTTAAAATTGTCGATCCAGTCTTCCAGAGTGTACGAATGAGCGCATTTTGAACATAATGTATAAGCAATTGTAACTAGACTGACGGGCAATCGAGACTCTCTTTATTACCCTTGAAGCGTTGGTGGATATGAACTTCGGGTTCACCAAGCCCCCCTAGTTAGTCTTGTCTCCATACAAGCGATGTGCCTGTCACAGGTTCCGGCAGGAGATGCACCCGCACAAAGGCTAAGCTACTCTGTTTTCATAACATTTCCCCAAGAAGTAGTACATCTCCCTAGATTACTTCCTTGAATATAATAGGTTTGGAATTTCCATGTATAAAGCAAATGAGACACAATACTGTGACATAAACAACAAATTGCCATAGGCCTACTGATATATGTGAAATTTCCGTAAAAACTAAAATTTATAGATATTTTTTATCTGTTCGGAGAGCCTGGCTGATAGAAGTGGGTACTTGCTTCCAGTTCAGTATATATCATGATGTATGTTATATTTGTTAGTTAAATATATAGTCTAAGTTGGTAGCCTTTTGACTTATTGTTGCATAGATAATTATATCCATACGTATAGGCCTACACTGGGCTGTTTAAATCCATTTAAGGCTTCATCGGATGTTCATGATTTTATTTTATTTAAACAAAAACCTGTCAGCCAGCTTGGGAATTCTGAATGAACCCCACACTTGGGTTCCTATATACAACAAGATTATGCATCCTTTACTTCAGGGAAATAACATTTATTTGAATTTAATTATTGGTCTAGGTGTTTTTGGCCCCGCGTATATATATGTGTGTGTAAAGATTGTTTTCAATATATAATTGGAAAATAACGGTATTTGAATAATGGTGTAAGGTCCTTCAGTCCACCTCTAGTTTTGGCTTTCGCTCGAACTCATCAGGGTCCTTTACACGGCAACACATCCTATCCCAAGACAAAAATAGCTGTTCCAAATCAGACTTGGGCTCTCATATAGTAATAAGCTATGCCGAGGGCTGAGGGCATATATGGGTCAAATTTTCAGAAAATGCACAATCGGCAGCTCTACAAATTTGGTAACTTCTGTTAAATTAGGCAGAAATATTATGAATAGTGGTATATTATCAGAGTATCTTTGGCATTGTGTTGATTAGAAATATCTCTTTCATTGTGTCAAACTGCATTTTGAACGTCAATTTTGACTTAAATTTGGGTTATTTGAAAGGATTAGTGAAGGTGAATTGTACATTTTCTAAAAATCTGACCCATATATAATATGTGGATTTGTCCGTTCTCTGGGGCGCATGCAGAGGGATGGCCAAATCCACATATCACCCTAAACCGAGGAACAGCAAGTTGCCTTTAATGCATTTAGTACACCCTACTAACATACCCGCGTATCATTCCAATTCTGTACTAGTTTCATGTGATTGATGAGTGAGGGTTGGAAGCCCTCCCGATGTTAAGACGAGCACAATCATTGTTTGTTACTAGTACGTGAATTTTATTGGATACTTATGCCACTCAGGAATAAGTCAAGGAAAGTATGTGTCCTTTATCACAAAGGGCAATTGGATGCACACATTAATAAGGGACGATCATCCTTCCTCCGGTGCTATATATATATGCAACTAATCTCACAACAGCCATTATAGTACTATTCACATACCAGTGCGATAGACATCCTTTGCTGCTGATAGATATGATCTTATCTCAGTAATTAAGGAGTCTACTTCCATGTCAAACTCAGCACGCTTTTCCATGTTATGGATATATATACTTGTATGTGTATTAATTATATATAACATTTAATTGATTATTCTGTATTCTGAATACTATTTGTATAATGTTCTACCCATACAGAAATATTATCTGGTTACAATTTGATTATATTTTATTTTTGAAAAAGCGAATGTCTTATATGAATTAAATGCGTGGAGGGCATAACTTAAAGTGTCAGTAAACCCCCAAATATTATGAGCAAATCCATTTCCTTGCTATTATTGAAATGTAACCACCCCGGTTTTACTTAATCCAAGTTATTATTTAGTGAGTTTTACCCATTTAAATGAGTGAAAACGTAGTTCCACAGTTTAACACTCCATTCAAGGCACCACTGTTTGCCTACGTCATAAAGGTGCACCAATCTAGAAATGTACATGCAATGAACATAATAAACAACTCTCATAATTGCTGCTAGAAAGAAGGAGTGTTGGGTGGGCAGAAGGACATTGAACAACACAGGTGTGCATATCAAAACAAACTGTTTCAATTGCTGGGAGATTGGAGGGGGAAGGTAGAGATATTATGTTCATTTCTGGCGCAGCTTTATGATGTCACACAGCACTCTCAGTGCCCTCTTGTGCTAAACAGACTTTTTCAAGTAGGATTTCTCAATTTATGCCTGTAAGTGACTATAAGTTAGACATAAATGGAAGTAAAAAAATCGAGACTTGGGTGTTGTATTTATGCCTCCATGAAGTTTTTGGTCCTAAAAGTGACCATGAACCCGTTGACTGACCCTTTAAGAAGATAAAACGATTTCACCAAGAACCTCAGATTTGAGGGTTCCTCCAAACTGAGGGAACACCTCTGGCTCAAAACCGCAAATGTCATTGTAAGCCCATTAGGTCGCCTACTCCAAGGTCAGGAAAGTCATTAGCGCAGTAGGCGTCTAATCACTGACATACCATTCTTATCTGATCTGAGAGGTTCTGATCCTAGACTGTGATCACAAAGTTGTGTTAATTATACGTTAATATTGACATAATTATATCATGAAGTTACTAATTGTGTTTTTGTTTCTTTATTCACTTTAGGCCAGACATTTAACAAACGACAAATATTCAAATGTAAAAACGTATTGTCCACCATGGCCGTACTTCATACGGTGCCTAGATTTGTCTCAATATTATAATCGCGAATCGCGTGTGCTAACCCAAGATTATGGACGGGACCGTGTGTTACAACAGCTATCATCAAATACTTGACCTTATATCTAGATACTGTCATGATTCATTTTAACGAGCCTTCAAAGAACGACCGATGCTTTTAATTCAATTATGAATAAGGTTTACAAATGCAAAGACTCCCCTACCTAAAATGTCCTTTACACATTCTGTCGCGCCAGGCTAAAAGCGGTGATTGTGATTGCTTCGGATGCTTCTTAGCAAAGGTGGGTAAAGAAATTCGAATAAATCCCTATGTGGACCGTTTGCTTCGAAAACACTCATCACACTAAAGCCTAAAAGATCAAAATGGCCAGCTGTGTACAGATGATCGACAAAGAGGACATGAATCACCACCGTCTGAGCTTGCCTCAATGCAATCCAACAAAGCTGATAAAGACTGCGACCAAAGGGGATTTGAATGACGTATGCATTGGCTTCTGGCCAACACTATCACTCAGCAGGTGTTAGTTGAAACATTATTATCTTTTCTAGAAGGGCCATAGAACTGCGTCTGGTATTCTGCTCCTTGTTATTCACAATCCCCTTCTGCTTTAACCACATGCTTATCTTTTTCAAACATATATTTGAGGGTTTGATATGCATCTCGGATTTTGGACTATATTTTGGGCTCATTCAACTTTCGTAGGATTCTTCTCTCCTTTTGACAAGTGGTTATCATAATCATGAGAAGGCTATCATCCGATTCCCCACCCCCAATTAATTGTAAACCTGCAAGTCTAAATGGACATAATAGTACGATAACTCACCCAGCTGCGTACAGGAAAACAAACTCTAAAGGCTGACGCACACAAGGCCGATTTGTTTCATTTCAAATCCTGGTTTATGTTTTTGATAAGAACATAAACCATGGTTTGAAATGAAATCTTATGATTCGTGAGGAGACCCAAATCGTGGGGCTATAGGGAGCCAAATCGGCCATGTGTGCGTCAGCCTTTAGACATTCTCATTTAATTAGATCCTCATTTAATAAGGACTAATATCTAAATAGCCATAATTATGTAATGGTGCTCTCATTTAATTTCTTCTTCGTGATGGTTGTACATAATATTATGTACATACCTATTCCTACATGACATTGTTTATATGCTTGTTTGGTCTGGTATACTTGCGGGTATGCGTTTTGTAACAGATTGTAGACGCGTTAATGAAGTTGAGAGGGTATACAGGAGACCCTGGATTCATTCTGGGTTGACCTTAAAAAGGTTCAACCATATTGCCCCGGGGGATAATTCTCCTGAGTTCAAAGCACTCTGATATAATTTAAACCCTCACTTACCAAAAGGATCAATTTTATTCATATATTTTATATATTCCAAAATAATATATATTTGTTATAAAGCAATGGTTAAAATAATTTACATTGAAATTTTGATTAATTGATTATTTGATGTTACCTGATGAAGGGCAAGACTTAGCTCGAAAGCTATAGTGAAATGAAGATCATAACCATAAATAAAGGGTTTATTTCCTACTTATCACATCAACAATAACCAACTACCGGGAACCTGGATGGAGGTATCATTAAATGTTACGGGTGTTATGTGGACCCGTGTGTACAAGCCATCTCTTACTTCGATATAATTGATTAGTTGTAAATGTGATTGTAGAAGGTGTACAGTGTTCTATGTACTTATCCAAAGGTATAGTATGGATACGTCAGTTATATCGGAACTGGAGCTGGGATTCACACCTAGGATGGGCTCATGTATGCTTGATCCCACTTACCTACCGACACGCTGTGGAACCCAGAGGCAAACTGTGAAACTGCGTTACGCCAAAATTACCTGGCCACCCAGGGATGGAGGTATCATTAAATGTTACGGGTGTTATGTGGACCCGTGTGTACAGTAGCTGGTGCTATACCAAAATATGCCCATACATAGCACCTATAGATGGGACGGGGTGGCGTCATAGAACAAGCATAAAAAAAGCATAAAAAAATATACTTAGGATTACCGGTACTTAATCCAATAAAATGGTCATTTATGGCTGTTATTTATTATGTAATCATAAATAAGGGTATAACTGCGGAATGACTGTCACCCATCGGGTTTAAACAGCTTTTTGCCCCTTTGAAATAATTACATGAAATGTGGTTCTTTGGTTGGTTGTTATAACCTAAAGTGGAACGGAAAAATATCAGTATCTGAATTAGTTAAACCTTCTGTTAATCCCCATTGGTGTGTTTTGGAGGATCTGTACTCCCTGAATATCTCCTTTTTCTCAGATTTTGAAAGACAAATAAAAGATAAGATGAGATGGATTGAAAAAAACAGTAAATGAAATAGGCAGAATTATTATTTCAATCGAAATTAAGCAATTAATATTAAATTTTTAATAAAGTGTTTTGTCAGTGCATTCAGATGTCGAATACAATCTCTATTTTCACGTAATAAAACTTGCGATGTAAACAAAAGCTCCAGTATACGGTGATGGGGTACTAAAGGTTTCCATCAGTAGTCTTTGGCGAAACGATGCTACTCTTATCGCGTCGTTAATGCACGATTCCTCGCCCGCTCACGCTTCCACAAAGGCAGCACTGACGTAGATCGTTCTTCTACCACCACTTGCTGTTCCACTGCTCCTTGAAGTGGACAGACAGTCTTCACATGATCAGTCTAGGGTCACTTTCTGACGTTACCTTCTTGTTCTGAGATATGTAACACGACTACTTCACTTAGAACTGCTGTACATTAATGGAGGGGGCGAATGGATATTCCTTTTTACTGTGTTCTAGGATGATTAATAATTAGGATCTAGGTAAGTTTATATTAATTGCCATTTTCATAACTCGCTCTTGAAATATATGTCTATTAAGGAAATGTTGTTTTCGGGGTCAATCTTTATGAATAAATAGTTTATTATATATATAGTATATTGACAATTTTTCATGTGTTTGAATGTTAATTTTTCGCTTGGGGCTGGTAAATGGCATCATGCGAATTTAGAGAGCATCAATTTTATTTTGTTGATTGCTTTATCTTTATGTACAGAAATTATTTATTGACATCGTTTTTTCATAAGTTTAGAACTATGTTTCATTCATTGGGTGCAACCCACATTTCCTGAATACTGAGAATTGTATTCTATGGGATTAGTTAGGCCCAAGGTCGATAGTTACCGGTGTGTGTGATGAGGTGGAATCTGAACTCGAGGAGCCCCAAGCCCTTCATATATATGGGCCCTGCCGCTCCGACCTCATCTTTTATCGAACTTCTTTCTTTACTTCAGGTGCTATTCTAGTATTAGCCAGTGAAGGTTATGGGCCTCTGTAACCTTCCGCTGTAACAAAGGTTGCCAAGATAATTAAGTTTGGATACGAAAGAAGAAAAACAGTTTAAAGATGATGAAAAGTATCAGAAGGGGCTTTGGCCTTTGTGGAGCCAAGCGGGATGTTCCCAGTCCAGGATTGCATGCTAATCTTCTCTCGAAAATCACATTATGGTAAGCTTCTAATCAGATTTATATCAAATGTCCTGAAAACCATTCCCTTAGTACTTTCCCAGGGTGCAAGCCAAGTTAAAGGTAACACGGAGTGTTATCCCGTTATCTAAGATTTCTTCTTTTGTTCGAAGAAAGGGGTACATTTAAGATTCAAATCTGAGTGTTTCTCACTGATCCTCGATGTTTTCCTGATAAAGATATATAATTATCAATAAATTGGATGCCCTTGAATCAACACAACACGACCGCTATAATATCCTCAATTTTCTTACGCCCACAAAGTGGTCTAATGGTGGCTTTGAAACCGATTTTATTAATAGCCTCTTTTACATCTTTAGCAATTCCATTGTTAATTTAATTGTATTCTGTGGGCAGTGGTTCTCAGGTTTCAGGTAACCACATGCTGACACGGGTTGTCTAGTTTCCGAGTGATTTATTACACTAGAAATTTCCTCTCTCCCTCGATCCGAATTTAACCTTCGGAATGCCAGTACCTAAACTTTTCATAGGGAGTGTAGGTGTGTGTGTGGCGGGGGGGGGGGGGGCTGTATAACAAATTACAACCTTAATTATATTTGAAAAAGAGTTCCAACTAACATATATATATGGGTACTCATCTGACTTTAGGGATATTGAGGTTTAGGGATATGTCGCAATGGTAAAAGCTTCTCCTGGAAGAAAACCTGAAGGAAATCTATTTATTTTGTGCCTCTCTGATAATTAGCAATGGTATTTCTACTTGATAAATATGCAAAGAAGAGAATATATAGAATACATTTTACTATTCTGTTCCTCTGCTCCCATCAACACATATATCATATGCAGTTGCGACTTGAGGATCTGCCTCTTTCTTGACTCACATAATATTTCATAATAATTAAAGTTGATCCATTTCTAATTCATTCTCAGAATATTCTAGTGCAACTTTCACTTATAGGACCGAGTGTATGTTTAAGCATTTGGAGTAGTTGTGTTATTTGACAAACATACCGATGTATCATAGGACTAGTAGTGTCTTTAAGAATCACTTTACTTATACTTATTTCAAACGACATGCATCGCCACTACCGCAGCCCTTTATGGTTGACCCAAGATAGTGAACCTCCGTACGCCAGGGCCCTATCCTTCATGCCCCACTGAATTCCACTTGATGACCTTGGTTTATTCTTGTCATCTGTCGGTCAACACAGAGGCTATCGTTTTCTGATGTTTCAATGGATTAATTTATATGATAAAATTGGAGATTTTAGACAGGGCAGGTATCGAGAATTGTTTGTTGTATTACTATTTAAGGAGCACATATATCACTTAAATTGTAGTTATTGACGCCGAGTATAGTCTCGGAATTAGATTATTTGATAAGCAGTGCACAGAATTGGGCACATCAATTGTTATACTATTATGTTGAATAGTACACACCTGCATTATTACAGGAGGAATGACAGACATTAATTGGGATCAATCCAAGGTTATGGTTGGCATAATCATTTACAATGATTATGCAATCATCACTTAATCATTATGATTATCATCATGGGAAATGCATATATCTCTACTCACCGTTATAGTTCTTTGAACTAAAAGTCATCAATGTAATATACGAGTTATGATAATCATAAAATCAAATTAATGAACTTAGCTTATAGCTTAGTTCATAAATGACGAGAATGCCGCCGACATTGGAAGCTTAAGTCACCGTATGCATGTGTAAGTGCTGTGTTAAATATTACGTAATTATGTAATTAAAATCTCCCCACTGCAACAGATGCAGAGATATTGTTATATACGTGCGACGGCGTGTAATGAAGAGAGGAAAGCAGTAGTGCCGTTTGGGCGTGCAGAGCAGTTTAATAAACACCCTATAACCGATACATAGAATACATAAGAAAAAATTTTCAAGCGAGAATATATAGTTCTTCACTAGTCGAGTGAAACATTTGAACTGGCGAACGTGGGCGTGGCACTTGAGGAAGGAAGCTTCCATGCGCTCCTATTGGTTGAGCGAGCGGGGAACTCCGAGTGACGTCATAGACGGAGGTAAACATGTCCACGTGGGTCGCAGTATGGGCGTTGTGATGCCAACTATACATACGTGCGACGGCGTGTAATGAAGAGAGGAAACCAGTAGTGCCGTTTGGGCATGCAGAGCAGTTTAATAAACACCAAAGGCCCAAACACACTACAATGAAGATGAAATCAGAGCATCCACTTTCAATTCATGGTCCAACGATGGAGATATGTATTTTTCCACACAAGAACTACGCCATTTACCTTGGTTTTTTATGTCAGATAAGCACGCCCCTTTTGAAGCCATATATGTCGCGGAACCACGCCTCAAGGAGTGCATAGATATACGTCCAGATAACCCTGCTCTTGAGCATAAGTCTGATAATAAATTGTTAATATAGGCATATGAAAGTACAGATCCATCTGGTAAGGTAAATGCACATGACGATGAAGGAATCGAGGGGTATTAAAATATCTTTTTCATATAATAAACAGCACATAGCTCTTTAGAAGAAGATTTGGATACTGGGATCACAAAGGGGGTAGTCGATGTCTTGGTAGACCTAATCACACACGACATACCCCAACTATGGAAAGTAATATCTTTCCTCAATATTGAATGGTCAGAAATGATTACATGACCCACTCTCAGCATTGTGCGGAATAAAAAAATAAAAATTGACCAAGCAAAAAATTGCTCAATGTCCTTGAAGTTCACATAATCACGGATTTTTATGAGATGGATAGGTAGAAGAGGCAATGCTGGGGAGACTGCTGCCCCTGGTAGTTTGGCGATGCCCCTCAGCAAAGATTTTATCACAGGGTGAGAAATTGAAGCACAGGTAATATTTCTAATCTTGGCACCAAATGATACACCACACAGGTAGGTTATCACAGAAGAATGTTTCATGAGTGTCGATAAATATGCTGCATACATGCACAAAATGTCTGTAGAAATAGTCTGGCATATAATGTCATTTTCTGATAAAAAATCAGAAAAAACCGACCACTGTCTAGTTCTTTGTGTGAGAGTCGACGATGTCACAGATAGGGTTTGTAGGTAGCTGACTCTCTCCCTCCATTTGCTGAGCCCTAGGAATATCAGATAAAAATCTTTCAGAACAACACAACCTGGCTTGGGAAAGACACAACAAGCTTCCAGGTGAATTATAAATATATGGCAGTCTAGAAAGAGTATCCGCGATAAGATTATTTTTAGTGTTAATATACTTAGGAATTAATTCCATGTCAAATATAAATGTCAGCCAATATAATTCGTATAACCACTGCATAGCTAGTGGGCTAGAGCTAGAGCCATTCGTGAGCATTGCTATAACTTGTGTATTGTCAATGAAACATATTACAGCTCTTCCTTTGAAAAATTGGCACCATCTCCTCACGCCTACCAAGATGGGATACAGCTCCTGGATGTTTATATTTACTGCAATCCCATCTTCACTCGGGCGTGGGACAAGGTGAACACATTCAGGAAAAGAAAAAGGTAACTTAGAGTCATCCCAGACTCCAGCAACCCAGTCGTTGCCACAAAATACGCCGAAACCCTTTGAAGAGGCGTCAGATACCATGGGAAGATCGCAACATGGTTTCTCGATTAGACGCCTACCATTGAAAGATGCTGCAAACGATTTCCACCACTGAAGGTCTTGACGAAAGGCTGTAGAGATATTTGACTGCTTTAACTTCTTAGCAATCATAAGCTTGTATAGGTCGAACATGCGCCGACAGAATGTTTTTCCTCCCTTGAAGACACAAGCACAATGGCTGACATAACCACATATACTTTTAAGCTGGGATTTGGAGATTGATGACTTGTTTTCTAACGATTTTAGAATTTTGTAGAGTTTGTCAATTTTTTCCTGAGGCATGGACAATGTCATATCCACTGAATCGATGGTGAAGCCTAGGTAACGGCATGAAGAGCTCGGGGAAGTAACCTTGTGCCACGCCACGTAAAAACCTAAATATCTCAGGATTTTGACAACAATATCACGAGCATCTCTACACATATCAATAGAATTTGCACATGTAAAAAAATCGTCAAGGTAATTGATCACAGGTACATGGAATACATTAAGTACAGAGTCAGTGATAAAGTTTGAAATATCATCAAAATAGCAAGGACCTGTGCGAAGGCCGAAGCAAAGTCTATTATCGTAAAAATATTTCTCTTGGCCATTTAAATTCCATCTGAACCCACAATATATCCTGTGAGCAGGGTTGATAGGCACTGCACGATATGCAGACTTAATGTCTACAACCGACATGAAAGAATTATTTTCTACCAAGCCTATAGCATCTTCGATAGATTTGTAAGAGAAAGTACGTACCAGACTCGAGCAATGCTCGTTTACACATACACCTAATGGTCGAGAACAGTCCGTGATAGGTCTTATACCCCCATCCGGCTTATGTACAGCTCCCAAAGAATGAATACATACAGGTTTAACATTAGATATTGATATGAAACCTTCGTTCAATTCATTACTAACAATTCTATCCATTTTTTCTTTGGCTTCAGGCTCTAAAATAGAGGCGTAATTTTCACAGTCATAACCTTCTATGGGAGAATCGACTATGTCAAAACCGTCACAAATACCGAAATATACTTGAATATATTTATCAACCATCGTATTACCTTGTGTGAATAAAAGATATGCAAATCTACAAGGTTTTAACTGGGTACTAACCTCAGCAAGAAGATGGGAGCAACTACATGTCCCATATGCACAGCTACCGTAAACGGGGACGATACAGCCACTCGGAGAAATCGGAGCGTTAAAAATTAGAAAATCACCACTATCGGGTGACCCAGCATCAATAAAATCGGAAATATCAGAGAAAATGTCATTGTACATACATTTGGCGACAAATTCAGGATGATAAGAAGTAATCGAGGGAATATTAGAAGAATTATCACTTTCACGAAGGGTTGAAAAGTCCACCTTGACAACCTCCTCCGCCATCTTGGATTCACCACTTCCGGTGTCTCCAAGTGAAATGTTCGAATCAACAAAATTCATATCAACACAATTTTCCGACGAATTATGAGAAATATTGTTGAAATTACCCCGATCACTAACTAATTCCTATTTAATATTCTTTCCGACATGGCAGTTTCTCGCTGAATGGTCCGACGACAGGCAGTTGGAGCATTTGTGTGGAAATCCACACGGCGATTTCGTGCAGCCGGCAGTCGAGTTGAACTTGAAACACACCTTGACGTCTTTGTTTACCTTCTTACGAGTAGCCGCTTCGACAGCCTTTTTTGAATTCTCAAAGGCATAAAATCTCAAGATTTCTTCCTGTTTTACATTGCTAAATGCGTCTAGACCTTCCTTGTTCGCCCTGGTTCTCACACATTTATCGTAAAGAACACTAGCCTTTAAATTATACACCTGCGATTTGGCCTTCTCGCATATAGTGACTGAATGATTTACGACACCAGCAATCTCGGCGTAGGGGCGTTCATCCACTACCAATTTAGCAATTAGACGCAAGTTCAACAAGAGCAACGACTCAAATGATTCAATATCCTCACCCTTGTCGAGTTGGCTGGCATGATCAAAAGGCTTGGTACGAGCCCTGGACGTAGATCTGGAACGATGTCTTGCACGATGACCAGACCCACGAACATTATAAATAGAACTCTCGACACTCGATGCCCTCGATTGACGCCCAGTAAAACCGATTTCAGGATCACTATCAGTTTTACTAGTTGAAGCTTGGACATCCAACGATGACGGCAGCTTGTTCACCACCTTGTCCTCCACGGTACATACCAAATTTGATACTAGTCCCTCTAACTTTGCCATACGAGTATTCATGGACCTCGTACACGATTCACCAACCGTGCCCTCGTGAGATTCTTCACATACCTCGCAATGCTTTACTTTAGAAGGCGACATGATGTCCAATGAGTCCAAATACTTGAAAAATTTTCAAGCGAGAATATATAGTTCTTCACTAGTCGAGTGAAACATTTGAACTGGCGAACGTGGGCGTGGCACTTGAGGAAGGAAGCTTCCATGCGCTTCTATTGGTTGAGCGAGCGGGGAACTCCGAGTGACGTCATAGACGGAGGTAAACATGTCCACGTGGGTCGCAGTATGGGCGTTGTGATGCCAACTATACATTTTAGATAAACATCACAGAACACTAACACATGCACTCCCAATTGCCAATCGGGATAGGTGTTATTTACTTTGCTTTTAGACAGCAGGCTTCCATGAACACTGTTTTTAACTTTGTACTTTTTAAAACTGGTCACACAATACCCCCCCTACACACACACACACACCTCCTCCTCCCCTCCCCACACAATTATACTTGTAGTAGTTCTAGTTTCTAGTAGTGTAAACCGGTAAGCAATGCTGCAACGAGCTGGAACTGATCAACGTATACGGAGAGGTCATGCATCTTCAAGATTATTGCTCTCAGTCCTGGGGAGTAGATCCACTAATAACTTCGCCCTTGCGACCTTCACGTCGATGAAGCCAACCGCTAATCACCAACGTCAGCATATTTTATTCGATATTTTTATCAATTATGTTCCCCATCGCAAAGTCATATTAAACAAATCTCCCAGTCATTGTATAAATAATGCTGTTCATACATTTATAATCATTTTACTTCAAAACATAAAACCCTAGCTTCTGGGTTATTTATCTTTTCCCCACAGTTAAAGGTAGTGCAACGAATGCATCAACATTTCCCTTTTTTAAATCAAGTTTGCATTCTGCACACACATCTGCACACTGTAGATATTCACATGGTATAGGCAAACAATGATACAAACAAGTCAAATAATATCGGCCAAACGCCAGAATTGCACTAAGGAAAAGGCACATTTAAATAATGTTAATACAACTATGGTCACAATTAAAGCGGGAAGGATTCAATTGACTAACAATTCTACTGAGAAAAAAGAAAAACTAAGTTAGATATATAAAATGTAAAGAATAAAAAAAGAGAATAAGTGCCTTTGCCATGCAGGCAAAAGGCAACAGATACCAAAAATTAAAAGGCTAGCAAATCAATCAAATCAAAGAAATCAAATCAACGCAAAAACGTTAAATCTAAAGGCTTGTATTCTGGCTTACCAGCAATGAAGTCTAGGATGGAATTCTCTTGCACCACAAAAGGGACAGAAACTCAAATTGGGCGTTAACATACAAATGACAGAAGAAGAACATTAAACACCATGCATGATTGTAAAGAAGCGGTCGTATAAGTTTGTTGCAAACGTTATTCTTCCTCTTGCCATCAACCAACGAGAGTTGCATCAACATATCCCAGAAAGTATTTAAACGGTGTTGATAAGAAAGAAGAGCCGATGACTCACATTATTATGTCATCGAACTTTGTGATTTCTATGAAAATGATTGATGCGATTGAATAAAATGACATCCATTTAGCATTTGAAGGATTGTAATGTTTAGAAGCGCCGGCTCAGAAGATAGAATCTCTTTTTACTCTAAGATAGCTCTAAGACGCCTCCTTTCTAATACTATCTAATATTTTGGTTGAGAAATGGGAACTGTTAGGTATACCGTCAGGTGGCGGTGGTACTCTAAAGGAGTCACTACTCTTTAGGGAGCAGATCATAATGTGTGAGATATTGATCATAGGAGTAAACAGGTATAGACTTGAATTTCAACCGTTTTTAGACAAAGTGAGTTTAAGAGATTCAGAGAAGTATATAACTTGAATCAAGAATTTGAGTATCAATTCAAGATTATATTACTTTAGATATATGGGTCAGGTTTTCAGAAAATGTACAATTCAACTTCGTTAATCTTCTCAAATAACCCAAATTTCAGACGAAAATAAAGTTCAAAATACAGTTCAACCCAACCAAACAGATTGCTAGAATCAATGCAATGTCGAATATACTCAAATCTACCTAGTATTGACCAAATTTCAGCCTAATTTAGCAGAATTTACTAATTGTGTACAGCTGCCAATTGTACATTTTCTGAAAATCTGACCCGTATATATGAAATGTGTAAATGGCATCTATCAGTCCATTCTATGTACCCTCGTATCTTCTCTGTAAAGAAATCCTCCCCATATCGGTAATATGACCTTGTACTCCCCCTCTCTGTACCTTTTATAATAGTAATTTATTGCTATGTTTGTTGAAACCCCATATTCTCCTGACGTTGCTCCCCATTATCTCAATATCCATTAGCATAACATTAGCACATATACAAACTTTGGAATGGCCCGAGATAATAATAAACCCGAGATTTAGATTTATTCCTCCAAACACATGGACATTAATAAGCATATATGTATCAATACGAAGAAATAGACAATAGATAAGATAAATGTAAATTTATATCAGTGTACATTCAAGACAAAAATTTTGAGTGTGACTGCTGTAGTCGGGGGAGAACGGCTGTTGGGCCTTCAACGTCGGTGGATCGGCGATGACGCAACGTCTCCAGGGGTCAGTCACTAAGGAGATATAGTCGCTGACGCCCATGGGTCGATCGATCAGCTGTCATAGTATTCACATGACGTCACCCCACTCACTGGTAGCTATACTGTGTGGCTACACAGAGAGCGGGATGCAACAGATAAGCAGGCTTTTCCCGTTCCGAGGGTTAAAAGATGGCTATTATACTTATTTCCCCATCATGACACACTAAAAAATGACTATTGAACCTATCAGCATACTTTATATCACATTTGCTCAAACTTTCTGAGGTGAAAACGGCCGGAAAACAGCATTTTCGAGGCTTGGAGCACACATGTCCAGCTAACGTTTACCAGGCTTGACCCACAATATGGCGAGCCGCAGCCAGCGCTGTGACGTCACTGAATACTATGTTTACCGCTTCCCAGATTGTGTTGCATGGGCTATAAGAATCACCCGGTCTCCATCTACATGTGCCCTGGTTGCTTCATCAACAAGATTAATATACAGATCGAAATATTTTGCAGTTCTAAGAGATCAGTGTAAAACGCTATGAAAAGTCTTTACTTTGTGAAATTGACGTTAAAAAAACCGGTTGAAGAACATGGGTGCAGTGTGTCACTGGAAGGGCACTTGTCGTCATGCACGGTCCCGACCATTGGGAAAAGAGCTACTGAGGCCCTGAATGGCACAGAGCTAAATAGAGGTTAATGGATTCATCATCTTCGAATTGCTTTATGCAATCGACAGTTTGCCCTGTTGCACAATGATTGGCAAATTGGTTCTAGGTTCCCATGCATGACGTGACGTCATTATTTGGCCCGACCTCCTTGTATTGCTCCTGGTGTCAATGGAGGAGTCGTTGGAATTCTGTGTCCTTAATTTATAAATGATTTACGACACAACAGAATAACAATTCTACATCTTTGTTTCTTGTGTATCTGTAATTTGGACATGTATACATACATTATTGCTCCACTAAAATCTGTCCCTAACTAAGTAGAAGAAAAATAATTTATTGTCAATAATGGTAATATCAGTGAATATTTCAATTTTCAGGTGGCTAAATGGACATATGTGGAGAGGCTTTAGGAGGCCTCTAGATCCTACTGACATATATACTGTCTTGCCAAGTGAAAGATCATTGCGAAGAGTGTTGAAGCTTGAAAGGTAGGGTATCTGATGTTGATTGTTGAAAGGTAGGGTATCTGATGTTGATTGTAATCATTATACACAAAGCATTCGATTAATCATTGTTCTCATATCATGTGGCTACTGTAATTCTCGTCATCTCACATGAAGAATAAGGCCACAATGGACCGAAATAATTGATTTGAGCTACTATATACAATGTAGGCCTAAACGTCAATTATACAACTGAAATAACATATTGCTTGCATGCACTTAAATCTATTATAATTCAATACTAAAAATAAATCTATATTTCAGGGCTTGGGAGCGCCTTTCTCGTGATGATCAAGAAACCAAAAACAGTCTCCTAAAAATAACACTGCTCACAAATATGAGTCTACTAGCTGTATCTTTATGTTTGGTATTTTTGGGGGTAAGTTTTGTTTAAAGAATTACAAGCCTGAACTGAATGAAATCATTTCAACACCAAACAATAAATTTATCATTGATCTTAGAATTGAGATATGTAAGAGGTATTAAATATATCGCCATGCATACTCAGAGAAATATACAAGTACATGGTAATACATATTTCTACATAGATCTGCTTCATCAAATCGATTAGAAATCAAATGTCTTTTCTTTGCAGGAGGTTTGCAAGTTTCTGCAACCTTTTATGATAGCGCAGATTGTGGGGTACGTGAAAGGAGATGGGGTTAAAGAAACTCATGCATGGGCCTACGCCATGGGAATGGTGGGCCTCATGTTTATTTATTCTGTGGTCAGTAGCTTTGGGGTCTACCTCAGTCAAGTTGTTGCTATGAGGATGCGCTCTTCCTGTACTGCATTAATCGCCAAGAAGGTAAAGGTTTTGCTTTTTATATACTAACCCTTGAAGCCTGGTATTTTATTGATACGATTTTTAAAAAGAATTATGGACGTTATTCCTTACATGTTGTATGACCTTATTATAGCAGGCAGTCGCTTAAAGATGCATTACCAGCTGTTGAAGATCCTGAAATGAAATGACTATCCTTGAGATAAACACCCTAAAGATATCATGTATCCTGGAGAAACGATTTAAATGAAGAAAAACTGTTTAAAAGTAACAAATTCGGTATCGGTTTTTGCTCTGCATACCACTGCATGAGTGGCCTGTAAGTGCCCATTTAAGATAGGAGGGGTAGTGGGGAACCCCAGTCCCCTACATGTGTGTGCGCAGGGTCTATTTTTATATGGCTTGGGATGGCTGCACCTCAAAATAAAGACTTCTGCACCACTGAGGTCATATGCTAGGTTTTCAGTATAATTGGTTGTTCAGGCTATAATTGCTATATCAGTCTATATTTATAACAACAGCCTATTACCAATTGTTTACCTCACCTTTGAGTGATACCCCCACCAGCACCTGGTTAGCAGGCTATATAGCTTCGGATTATATAAGATGTTGTTTTCTTGAGTAGTATTACTGTTGTAATGGGGCTGTATGATTTGATAGTATTTGTGGGACTTGTATGTGATTTTGATTATGGTTTACAAAACAGGGCATATAATTACCATACACTTATTGTAATCCAAGTAGCTAATATACTATTGTCAAAACTGGATCACAATCACCAACCTCCAAGGCTGCTGTTACTCTGACTTCCATACTTTATAACATGTATACAGAACACAATAACAAACATCTGTTTGAAACGTGGAACGGAATTCCATAAAACGTCACACTATGCTAATGAATTCAACTGAGATCATCAGCATATGTTGGGCCCTCATTTCCAATATATGACGTATGCTAACAAGGGGGAAATCCGTGTGAAATCTCTGGTTGAGAGACGATCCAATGTCAGTCCATTCGGTGCTCACCAAATGAATAATGGGCCACTTCTTTGGCTAATTACATGCTTTTAATGGGCTCGGAATTCTTAGATATTAAGGGACATGTTTGGGTTTGTCATATACTTGGTGTATGTGGCTAAAGGAAAAAATGCGCAGATTTGCGCATGCATAGCTGGTAATGCATTTTTAACTATAGTAATAGACAATTTAGAGTCAAGGACATAATTTGAACAGTTGTAATTTTGTGCTGATTCTGCGTTTTTTCATAGTTCTATCTTGCTCTGTAGGCAATCAGACTTAGCAGTAAGGCATTGTCTTCTGGCAATGTGGTCAACCTTCTTGCGACCGATGTAGAAAAGTTTTATAATGTGAGTATTTGAATACCCATTTCTCAAACTTTAACTCAACAAATGCTATTAAATAACCTAATATTCGCTGCGATTAACAAGTATCAAACCGAACAGGCTTTTTTCTGTTTGATGATGCAACTTCCTCCAGCCTCTCCCTAGGACTTTATTTATTTACCAGATGAACAGAAATCACTACGCTATTATGTTAAAACATGCCAATTAATCATTTCCAGGCTGCTAGCGAATTCCAAGGCCTTTTTGTTGGACCAATGGTGCTCTTTGCTTTGTTCCTGATGATGGCCTACGAGTTGGGGGTGGCAATCGTCCCTGCTTTAACTTTTGTGGCTGTGCTGACGACCGCTAGGATTTATATGGGAAATGCTGCAGCAAAGTTAAGGTGAGTTTCGAATAGCAATCAATGCTTGGCATTTAGATATATACTGCTGGACTCCTTACCCAAACCATATTTGTGATATGATTATCATAGATTAAAATAGAGAAGTAAATTCGGATGCATATTCTTTGTAAAGTATGAATTCCATTTCTAGATTGAAACTTGCGGAATGGACTGACAAGAGAATTCTGCATATCACGGAAATTGTGGCATCACTTCGAACTATTAAAGCATATTGTTGGGAGAGGTCGTTTGAAGCTAGCGCTCGAGCACTGAGGAAGTAGGGAGATCTTATGGATTTCTCAAATTACATTATATCACAGTCCATTTCCTATACCCAGTGCGAAGATTACGTTAGAATAATGTACATGTATCCAGTTAAGAGCTTGTCAATAATTTCTTTAAATATGTTCAAGTATGCAGCCAGATACATCGTTGTGGTCTCATTGAATTACAATATTTTATTGGGTTTAACATGACATTCTAGTAAAAATAGAATATATCATTTTAGGACATTTTTCAAATGTTTATTACGTTCTGTGTTTAGGATATCCGCTTAACCATTGCCGTATGTGATTATAACTGTTCAATATGACTGACTCATTGCTCGCAGAAATGAAATAGACAAAGCAGGGCGTCTTGTCTTTCTCAATGGCCTCAACCTCAATCTTGGACATAGCTGTGATAGGATTGTGACCTTCCTTCTGATGATGACCTTCATATTTTCAGGACATTATGTAGATTATAAGGTAAGGACTGAATGTCCCTGATGGATTGGGTTTTTCTATTTCTAATATTGATCAATGTGTACTGCCGGGGATAAACCGATATTTCCCTATACTACTTATACCGAAATGGACACATATACCTTGACCGCGCAAGATTGCGAGGGAAGTGTTTATTACAAGTGTTTCTCCACTAGATGGAACTGTGTACCAGGAGCTATTTACTACATTTACTCCTCAAGTAACCACGGGTCAATACAGATATATATCACACTGCATGTTCCGTATCAAGTTTGTTTGTCAGTTTTATCAATATATGTCTTTCAGCTCGCTGTTGAGATACTGACATGGATGAAAATGGCACAGCTTGGTTTCTTGAACTTCCCTATGGGTTATAGCATGTGGAAACAAATGGAAGCCTCAGTCAGTAGAATGCAGGTAAGGCCTCGACTGTTTTGTAATTTACTTTCTAAATACAGACTCAGGAAATTAAATAGATAATGATCTAAAAGAGTGTTCGTAACAGTTCAGGCCTGGATGGTTTGGTCCTAGATAGTAGATAAATAGATAATGATCTAAAAGAGTGTTCGTAACAGTTCAGGACTGAATGGTTTGGTCCTACGGAACGTTTCTTCGTCTTTGCCTTCCAAGTATCATCGCCAATTTTGTAAACAACTTTAAAGCTATTGGTTCTATAATTTGAACAGCAGTTAAGTATACAACCCTGCGACTTCTTTAATTATGTTATGCATTACAGGGCACAACGAAAACCATCCCCGTGTCTGTATTTTGAGTCTAACAGTAGCTAACAGTGAGTCTAACACAGAGTGCCGAATGATATTTGCTTATATTTCGGTGTATAGGATTTTATGCTGACAGAAGAATTCATAGGATTTAAGAAACTGCACAAAGAAGCATGTCACGTTTACAAACAACGTGAGGTTGAAGTAACACTCAAGGCTATGAGTGCCTCGTGGATGCCCTCCGACCGACATCTGTCAATCCTTCAAAGGGTACGTGTACACGCAATACACCACAGTAAGAGCATGTTTAGTAACAAACATAACGCAGCATTGTCAATAGATTGAAACAGTGCATGTGTCACACCATAAACACATCTTCTTTATAACACATCTTTATTCTGGCATAAACATACACTCTGTGTATATAGAGGTTTATATACCACTCCTTTTCGTATTCCACCAGGATAGAAATTTCTATCTCCCTCCCGTTCCAGATCTTCATTTTACCTTTCATATTTATAACAGTATCCAGATGTCACTAAGATTAAACATTTTTTAACTCAATGAACTCGGTTGTTAGTAATGTAGGCCTACCAAATTTGATATGATTTTCAACACAATCTTAGCCTCATTATTGATTAAAAATTGTGTTTGTTAATTACAAGGGAAAAACTTACTCATTTTCAGCTGATGAAGAAGTCCTTGCTAACCTCTGCATCAACTATATCTTCGGTGTCGAGAAAGGATAACTTTGTTGTACGTAATAACATATATATAAGAAACTTTATTTTATTTTGTTAAACATATAGCGATAAAAGGTTTCTACATGGAAATGTGTTTTTGTTCTCTGTCCCAGACAGCTCTTCCAAACAAACCTTCTGTAACTGCATCTCTAACTACAAGTTTATAAAATAAGATAAAACAAAATATTTCAACTCTCGTACATTGTACATCACTTCATTCCACTTTTTGAAAGGGCTAAGTAACCTTGCATTTTTTAGGGTCAGAGTTTTGGGGCTAGGACTTACACGCCTGCATTTTTGGTTTTAGAGGCGTGTAGCCTCTTGCTCACCTACACACAAATAGAATGCGTAGTACAGTAAATAATTGAAAAATAGGAAAAGAGTACAGGAAACGCCGGAAGAGGAGGAAGGAGGGCGACCCAGGCTTCCTTTAAGATAATTATGTCATAAGCGCAGATAGGCATGAGTTTCTCCATTGTAGGTGTTATATCATAGGGGCTAATATCACAGATGCTCATTGGTTATGAATTAAGTATCACATACCTGAATCCCCTCTCATGTTTGCAGGCAGCGGGGACTTTCTCACTGCGCAAGATCTCCCTTTCTGCCCGAATGGTAAGTTAAATATTTAAATAGAACTTATTTCAATACTATATATTCCAATATGCATGGTGGGCATGAATATAACTTGTGTGTACGGAAATGCGGATGAAGTCTCTAATATTACGAACAACCGGACTGTTCTACAAACATTCAAATAGCATAGGTTATATTTATCATTAATAATAAATTATCATTAATTTTTGTTTGCAGGGTCATCTCGTCGGGTTGATTGGTCCCGTTGGTGCCGGAAAAGTAAGATATATTTCGCTATACAATTATACAATTTTCCTCTCATATTTTTACCAATCATATATTTTGCTGTTATGATCACAAGTTGGAATAAATCCGTGGATCACCAAACCTCTTTCCTTTTCAGACGTCCTTGCTGTTGGCTATTCTTGGGAATTTACCTATCGGAGGAGGAACTAGGAGGGTGCAGGGAAGACTTGCTTATGTGCCACAGCAACACTGGATTCGGGCCAAATCTGTGAGGGATAACATACTAATGGGAGAAAAAATGAATCGAAATAAATACACTCGTGTTTTAGGAGCTTGTGCTTTACAAAAGGTGAGGAGGGCTTATTTAATTTATATATCTTTATTCTTTCGTACGTTAGTCATTATCTTTAGCAGTATATAAATTGCATATATGCATGAAACCAAAAACGGTCCGATATACGTCTAGTAACAGTCCAGTATAACTTTATATTGTGCCCGGAGAAGGTTCAATGGTCGACTAACTGCACATATTTATGAATGTCCTTCATTTGATCAAAACAGGATATATTCGAGATGGAAGCGGGAGATGCAACGATAATTCGATCAAAAGGAACCACATTGAGTAGGGGTCAGTGTGCCCGCATTTGTTTAGCTAGGTATGATACAGATTTGTGCAAGCTTATGTATAATGTCCAAGGATATCACATAATATATATATATGGGAAGGGAAGTATAACTATGGCCTTTCTGGTTTGACACTATGTAAGAGAACACGCATATCTATATATCATATGCATAGTATTCACTGACGTCATGACGATCGCCATTTTGTGTCAACCCTTGTGAAAGTTAGCTGGTCATGTGTGCTCCAAGACTCAACATTTCAGGCTGTTTTCACTTCCACCAAAAACAGGGCTCCCACAAACAGACATGCCCGATAAAAAATGGCAAAGAGCAAATAATTATGATGTCCGCCGAGGTTGTGCAAAGTATTATGTCCACCGAGGTCGGTGCAAATGTGTTCCTGCCTTTGGAAGAGCCATATTGCTACCTGCTTTTTAAAAGTGGTAGAAACTTACATTTACATGTATATCAGACCTCGAGCTTTGTTATTCCCAATTATTACTTGTCAATGTTACGAGAACTTCATGGGACATAAATCATTGGAGAATTGAACAATTATTGACAAACATACCGAAAATATCATACATGTATATCTAATAAGAAACATGCCAAATTTCAATTATATCTTTGATTTTAGGGCGGTGTACAAAGATGCAGACATTTACATACTCGATGATCCCTTCAGCGCATTAGACTCTAATGTGGCTTCTCATATCTTCCACGAGTAAGTCCTAGTTTGCAGTATCTGCCTGATTTACCAGCCTGTAGCTAGCAGAGTATTTTCAAAATTAATATAATGCATAAGAATAAGAAGCTGCATTATGGTAGCTGACTTATGGTATTAAACTTCTACCGCCAGTTTAATTAATTGTCATCTGTTCTTCATCTTAAGATGCATCAAGAACCTACTCAAGAACAAGCTTGTAATCATGACAACAAATAACTTCCACTTCCTCAAATATACCGACTCCGTTCTTATTCTCAAGGAGGTAAGGTTATTCTCTACTTAACGTTTTTGAGAACTTCCCAACTTTGAAGTGGAGTTCTCTGTTCAATAGTATATTCATTGCTTAATAATCTTACACTTTCAATACTAATCTTCTTTGAGCAATTCTTAGTAATTGGCCTAAATATCTTATTTCAGGGGAAATCTCTGGCATACGGCCATTTTGACGAAGTCAGCGTCAGGGTAAACCTAGGAGATCTGCTCAATGAACCTCACCTAAATCCGCTTGTGAGTAGGTCTACCTGACGATGTAAAGCTGTTCAACTCTTTGTAAAATAAAATGCCCCATAAACATAACATTTGCACGGTTCTGGTACACGATTTGTCGATAAAATGTGTTCTAAAATCTAACAATTTAATTGAGAATGGTCTCAATATTATTCGTCCTAATATGCATGATTTATTCTCGTGAAACAACAACGTTTTTGAAACCGTCCATTTGTGATGTTTTAGAGGATTTTTCTAATTTGCTTACAAGAATAAAATGTTCTGAAGATGTGTGATTGAAAATTTAATAATGACATTGTAGCCTTTTTCTCGTGATATTTAATTCTTTGCTTTCAACAAATTACGACATAGACCATTGTGAAGAATATTCAAGTAAGTTTCCATCAAATGATGGATCAGGTCAAGTATAGTTTTAAGCATTAAATAGGGAGCAAATGATTTCAGCACCTAGCAACATGTATACAATTTCACGCACAAATAATATACATAAGATAAGTTTATGGGTGAGAGCAAATTAAGTCTAATCATAAAGGGTTTCTTTTTTTTACATTTCTTTTTTTCCTTTTATCGGAATTACCATTTTGTGAAAGGTTCAACAGGGGCTCTGATCTTCAAAAGTCCTTGAAAAGTACATTGTCCACCTGTATTGAATGCTTTCATACGATGGTGGGGATGATACAATGTCATGCAGTATAAGCCTTTGTACTTTTCCTATGTAAATAAGTTATAGATACTTCATTACACCTGCCTCTATCGCATGCTTTTGTTAAGAGCTGCTGTTGGATACGTAACTCTTTTACCTACCTTTACTAACAGATTTGAATCGTTCTCTGATGTTGAACAGTAGCCGGTTCCACAAGTCTGTGAATGTAAAGCAGTTTCTAAGCACAACTTAAAGTGTTAGGAATCTCTTCTCCCAAGCCTGTGTCCGTTCCTTGTAGCAAATCATTCTCAGTTATACCACATAGTATGTGCAATTCAAATGGGTTGAGGTGAATGTCGCTCAATGGAGTATACATATTTTGGTAGTATCGATGAGATAATTGGCGATTGTTTTGTATCAACTTGACATGCAGCATCAAATGTGGGTTTGACTTTTTAGCCTGACCTGGGGTTCATGCCAATACATATCCTGCAGTGACCTCGCATTTGTTGAACTGGCTACACTTAGAGGGGGAATTGATTTAAGAACATTTTGATTGTTATAAGTGTTCAATCTTGTTTTATTCATGGCTCTACTATATACAAGGAGACAATACAAATACATGTACAGATCTAGTATCTTTTTGAACGCGGTAACCCATAAAAAAGCAATACCTCAATATTTTAAATTATGACGTCCCTCTGTCAATGGGATGATCAGTAAAATGCAATGAAAGTGCAATTTTGAAATATGTGCAAATGAGTTTATAGATTTTATTTGCTAACATGGCTGGCTATGGCTAACATCTATCACTTCTCTTTCAGGATGAACATGAATCTGCTGATGTTTTTGCTAAGAGTGATAAACAAAATATGTTATTGCCCTTGTTTGGAACATCGCACATTGAAAAGGTAGTGGGTACATTCATAAAACAAAATGATTGATATATATATGCTACGTACGTTATAGCATTCTCAAGACATGTTCCAATTGAATGGCATTCAGTATTTAGGCTAAAGTAAAGAGCAAGTTTTATTAAAAACAATGCATGGCTGCTATGGTTATGTCATGAGTTTACACGTCCATTTCATTTAATTTAACCAATGAATTTAGTACCATAACAAAGGAACTTTCATTTTGATTTGCATTGAGACTTTGGTGTGTCATACTGGTATCTATTTTTGCAGGAACATGCCCATATCCCAACGAAAAGAGCCACACCAAGTGGAGTGTACCTAAAGTACTGGCGCGCAGGTTATGGTGCTGTTCTGTTCACTACATTTTGCTTGCTTCTTGTTGGTCAACAGGTACATTTTTCCATTCAACTTTCAGATGGAACACAATCATTCTCTTTTTCATTGAAACATTGCATATTTAGCCATTGAATATTTCAATATATACCTTAGAGACGTGAGGTAATTGTTTACATCTTAATACTTTAAATTTTACACCAGTCACTGAATATCCAGTCTAAGTGAAGAGTTATACATAACATATAATGGTAATGGTATTAAATGACTTTGGCTTAACAATGGCCTTTCAAAAGATCCAACACTAAATGACATAATATCCTCTTCGCATTTAAGCTCTTTTCCATTCTTGCCGAATGGTGGATGGTGTACATGTAAGTATTCATTTGAAGTATGCGTTGCTGTGGATTTATTCAGATAGTGATGGACATAGTGAAATTCAAGCATATTATATATTTAAATATATATTTATAAATACCAAATCTATATGTTCTAATATAGTGTACACAATTTATATATCATAATACATACAGCCTTAAATGAGTATGACACAATTTTCAGACTCTGCGGTGGGGGCAAGAAATACAAGAAATACCCCAAATACAAAGATCATGGCAACAACACATATTCAAATGAAAGCGCAATAACATCCATTATTGGTACTGTAACAGACGCATTCTACGAATCAAATAAAACAAACATCATTGGTTCTTGGACCACTGTTGGTTATCCCGTGAGCAATAGAACTTTTGGAAATTCATGGAATGGAACCTCATTTAGCGTCATTCCTGGCTCGGGTTTTGTTGAGGCTAACTTTGCAGCAGTTCCGTCTAGCAGTGAGGTCATCGACCAGCATGCCAAGTCGGGCACATATGCTGTATTCGTCATCACAAGCGTTACACTAGGACTCTTTTCAGTTATTGCTGGTTCATCATTCTTCGTTATGGCATCAAGAAACCTTTACAATCAAATGTTCCTAAAGATTCTATATGCACCATTGAAGGTTCTCTCTGCCAATAGAACAGGTATGTGGAATTAGGGAGCAATTCTCATTCCTGCTCCCTTAGTATAGAAGTTTACCTGCATTTAACTAGCCTCAAACGGCCATTGAGCCGGTACGGTCATGAAAAGCATAGCTAAGCATTCCATATCCTTGGTGGGGCTCAAACTAATGACCTCCTGGCCTTGAAGCCTGCGCTCTACCATTAAACCACAATGCTGTTTAGCCTACTATCTTGTAGAGGAGGCAAGATTATACTTTGGTGAGAAGGAAGGACGTCTATACTTCTATATGTATGACAAAAGAAATGGTTCCTATGAGAAATCTCATCAGAGCAATAACATCTTTAATGGCCATGCAAATATGATCGATATAAATATTGTCGATAATTTAACTAACCTAAACAATATTTCAGGTGAAATTATCAACAGACTAGCTCGAGACACTGGAAGAATGGATGATATAATACCCATTACCATCAATGCTACACTGTTGGTATGTATCATTAATACCTCATTAATTTTACTGCGGAACTATTATCTCTTGGTCCATCTGCTTCCTACTTTCCAGATATTGTGATATCATGTCTGCAGGAGAGCCCATTTCTAGGGCCCATTTCTAGCCAATCCTTTGCTTGCTAGTATAACTCCAAACTAGCATTTTGGTATAATCTCACCAACAAAAATCCAATAAATGTTTTAAAGATACTTCATCGAGCCTTGGTTCGCCACCATTGATATACTCTGATGTTAATGAGTATATACTAGTTACTGTTAATCTTAATGTTAAATGAAGTAAGTCCAACACATATTTCCTTGACTGAATGGTCCACACACTGCCTTCTGAATGACTGCCGAATGACTGACTTTCTGAATGGCAAGTGCCTCTTTTTATTCAACTGGTCACAGCTCTGGTTTCCTAGCTGTGACACGTCTCACTGGTGTACATACCTCCACGCATGTGCATGACACCTAATATATATTCATATTATGTAGACATGCCCTCAGGGTCTGTCTGTCCACCTGGTAGTATAACAATATGTTGATTTGTTTTCGTCCGCATATTGATATAAAAGATGTCTATTTTACAGACCTCAGCTATAATATTAACCCATTCGGCCTACATCTGTATCGTCAATCCCTACGTTGTCCTTGGTACCCTTCCGTTCTTAGTTGGTGTTAGCCTCTTTGTTGCCTATTGCCTCCCTGCTATTCGCGATACAAAGAGACTTGAATCTGAATGTAGGTACACTATAGATTTTTCTCAAAGTGAATCGAAGCCTAATATATTGAATGTATATATATATATAAATAAGATTATAAATGATCATGAATTCTCCTACTGCTAAAGCATCTCTTCTGGGGAAAAATCAATCAGTGGGAAGATGGCTTTGGACGGGGTCAAATCAAAATTGCAATGTGTTCCCACTTAAAATCACTAATTATTCTCTAAAATGATTTTAACTGTATTAGTGGCTACGTCTGACTTTCTTTTACACAACATGTATACATAAAATGAATCTTAATCATGCCAATACCCCTGCTTGCAGTTCGGACGCCTACATTTGATCTTCTTCAACAACTTCTCCAAGGTCTGGATGTTGTACGGGCATTTAGTATTGAGAATCAAATGATCAAAGAGATCGATGAACATTTGGACAGGCACACAGCGGCTTGGAATGTATATATTGGAGCAATTTATTGGATGAAAATGAGATTAAATTGGGCTGTTACAGCGTATCTGGCAGTTGTCCTCCTCATTGCTCTCTGGTCTGATGGAGGTAAATGAGCATATTGTCAACAAACTACCTTAGTCTCCTCATTTATAGTTTGGCAGCATCTGAATAAGATATGAATATTTCGATGATTGAAACATACTGCGATAATCAGTAATACTATCATAATCAAAGTAAAGAAATATCTTTAGTACAGGTCGATATAATAGGAACTAGCATGACTCACATATAACAAGTATGTTAGTACTATTTAAGGAATAAGGAGAGGCCCTCCTACAATTAAGTAAGGTTCAGAAGAGTTTTAATGACCACATAGAAATGTTCAAAATGAAGATGTGGTCCAACAGAAATGCCTTACTCGGTAAATAATATGGTCTATCTCCTGTATTGCAGAAAACATGGCTACCCCACTCGGTCTTTCGCTGGCATACATAATCGTCTTCATGTCAAGGATTCAGTACTTTGCCACTAACTCAGCAATGCTGGATGCAAACGTAAGTAATGTCGGAACTCGGAAGATTGATGTTTTCTACCGTAGCTCTGACCCAATGGATTGGCATAGTATTGAATCACAAAGAGAAAATGTCATGCAGTTGTTTTTATCTGGTTCGATGGCACAATGCTCTTACGCGGCGGACACTTTCATGCAGTTTCACCAGACTAGTTTGTTGTGAACTCAAAAGTAAGCAACTAAAACTACCAGTTAAATTAAAATCCACCCAGCACTGAAAGGTACCGACGGTACGCACTATTTCTTTCAGTTTACTACTCCAATAACAGTCCTCAAGAACTTTACAAAAAGGTTTAAAATGGTTTTATTTTGGAACTTTAGCATTAGCCTTATGTTAAAGCCCCATTCTCAGCTATTAGGCCTACGGCAGGAAAATCTTAACGAATAAATTACATATTGTTTGACCTACAGGACAAAAGTTCAATAATTTGCTGATGTTATCAGTTTAGACAAGAATTTGAAGTCGAATCGATCGACCGAAAACGAAGGCCGATAATGAGCGATAATAAGTGAAACAACTGCAGTAGAGTATGTTGATGGGTCGCCGTAATATACATGTGGACTGCTATCAAGCCAATACAACAGGGTGAAATCCTCCAAAATTTTGGTCAAATGACTTCTAGATGATTAGGAGAAGAATGGAACAAAAAGTCGAAAATGTAAACTTATTGTTTGAGCGCTGCTGTTTTAATGCATATATATAGCTGTGGTCCCAGCTTCAACGGCTCGATGGACAGAGGGCTTATATTATCGATATTATATAGTCTCTTAAACCAAAATTTAATGCTAAATGCCTTACTACCGTCTTACTTCCAGATGACCTCAGTTGAACATGTGACAGAGTACTCGGACATGGTGCAGGAACCAAGGCATTACAACAGCAAGGGTTTGCCTCCTGGTTGGCCCAATAAAGGCGACGTTCACTTCTCCCATGTGAGCATGACATATCCCACCTCAAATACCAGGGCATTGCATGATCTCTCTTTCCGCGTTCAAGGATCAGAAAAGGTTGGAAAGATTATACATCATAATGTTTTACCAAGCTAGTTTAATGTCAAAATTCAACTGCATGACTAAACAAATTATTCTATTTATATTATTAAAAGCAACTTGTGCGTTATTTACGCTGCATTAACAAACTCGTGTCTACCCTGTAGTTATTATATTATATATCATATATTATGTTGAATAATTAAATTACTTGGGTTTATTAATTTACACAGTGTGATAACATGATAAGGAATGATAAGCGAATCTATGCATGTTTTTCTCATCTCGGTCATCCTTGCAGATAGGTATCGTGGGGAGAACTGGAGCAGGAAAATCATCCATATTCAATGTATTCCTGAGACTTTACTACCACACAGGAACCATCAAAGTCGATGGCGTTGACATAAGGAAAGTGAGCCTTGAGGATCTGCGAAGTAAAATCACATTCATTTTACAGGCATGTTTAAGTATAAAACGTTATTCTTAGTATTTCCATTATAAATATTTGATCCTATAACCCGAGAAATATTTTGTCATTTTGTCATTTAATATATATTCTCAGGTTGAATATATAGATTGAGGACCGGATGTTCAATGTCACACAAATTAAATCACATTCTTTTAACAATTATTAATGTGCTGTATTCCAGGAGCCCATGCTCCATTCTGGGACCTTGAGAAGTAATCTAGATCCCTATAATAAATACGCTGATGCTGCTATATGGGATGCTTTAGAGAAGGTAAGTGAGTTATTAATTCGACTTGATAATATATTATAATTCAGAATTCGGAGTTAAAAATTCATATAGATTATAATTGGGACTATAATTCAGAATAACACGAATAATATGCTTCGGAGTGTGAGTATATCCTCCGAGTGTACGATCGTGTACAGTTTTTCATACTGACTCCAATATGGGTTAAATATTTGCAATGTAACTCCATTTTAACAGCCTATACTCAGATACATACATATGCTCAGATGCATACATTCAGAGCGGAGGACAGTGAATTCCCCAAGTACATTCCGACATTATTATACTTGTATATGTTAAAGTACAAAAGATAATTTAATAAGTTTTGGTCTGATGAGTTAATTTATTGATCTATGATATTGAGTAATTAAAGTGCCTAAATAAAGTATTTAAATGTATTAATCGTATTTGGCCATAGTCAGTCAGTTTGTTATCCGTTATCACTAGGGCGTGGTACTGAGGCATTGCCCCCTCATGATGACATGAGTCAGGGTATTGCGCCAGACCTGCCCCTCCATAGATTTAAGGTACATTGCATCAGAGATGAGTCGCTCGCGAGCTCGCCTCTGCGCTTCCGGAATGATGCAAGTCATCGTTCTATTCCTTCCATACTAAGTAATTCTAAGGCAATGGTACCAGGGGGTTGCTAGAATGTTCTAGAACATTGCTGCAATGCCCAGTTAGGATGATGAAACTCTGATAATATAAATAGACCCCATGTCCTGTCACTCTCAGACTCCAAACTGTTACTGAACGAATATACTACGATGGACCTACTGCTCGACGACACTGACAGTATGAAGATCTAGAGAAACTGTACTGAGTGGACTGAGTGGACTGGACTTAGGAGTTTTACTGAATAGACTTACCTAGACTGCGCGATCTGACTATGGTTCACCTTGGCACCTAAGATATTGACTGATTGACATGTTTCGTGATTGGACCCAATAAAAGCTATATTCAGCTCTCCAAACGTGGACCGACGAGTTATTACTACACAAGCTAGCGAGATCAACTAGAATCAACACGATCCACGAGAATCTACTTTAGCCATTACCTGTGATTGCTTAACTCCCTATTGAAACCAATATAGAGGTAATTCATGAAGTGTCTGTCTACCCGCTCCCCAGCATTCTAGATAGACATTTACATATACGTTTTGTAATGCTTTTGTTGATAAGCCCTTTAATGTTAAGAAATCTGATGTGTTTGGTAAATAATTATAGGAAACGGGTATATATATGTTTGTCTTTCCGTATATCTTGAAAGGTGTGTCTCAAGAAGAAAGTAAAGGGACTGCCTGGTCAATTGGACGTAAAGATCGAGAATGATGGTGCGAACTTCAGCGGTGGACAAAAGCAACTTGTGTGTATGGCACGGGCCTTGATCAAAATGAACAAAATCATGATCTTGGACGAGGCAACGGCTGATGTTGATAAAGAGTGAGGAAGGCGAATTACCTATTATCATAATAACACAAATACTATTAGCTAAATAATCTATCATAGCCAGCATGGATACACATTATTCATTCGACAAAACATATTTAGATACCTTCGATGAAATCTTACCTGGTACCTAAGCCCTATAATTGCAGTACTTAACTTTAATACTTTAAGGCCATAATATAATGTATGATATAATATATACAAGGCTAAATCTCCATATTTTCGACCTTTTTAGGACAGCTCGCCATATTAACAGAATGCTCCATAATGAGTTCAAAGGATGCACTGTGCTACACATCACTCACGATATAGCATCACTGATGGAATGTGACAAAATCATGGTAGGTTTCATATAATATATTGCTGTAACGCTCTGCACTTTCTGTCAATCGTCAAGACCATAGTTTAATATGTACACCATTGTGACATCTGGAAGGTAGTTATGCACTTTTAAAAGCTTGTCCAGATTTCCTTGTTTTTAGATACATGCACAACATTTTCCATCATATTTCTCATTCGATCTTTTAAAACTAGGTGCTATAGGATGATATTTTAATGTTTAATTACCACCCACAGGTGATACACGAGGGAGCAGTCAAGGAACTGGCCCATCCACACACCCTCCTCTCCGATAAAGAAACCCAGTTTCATTCAATGACGATGAGCCTGGGAGAACACAGAATGAGGAGAGTATCGGCCATAGCTAAAGATGGATATTTCAGAAAGTTCAGGTCCACCCCAGAACTCGATAAAAATCACAAGGATGAAATAAATAAGGCTCTTAATGAACACCCTTTATTTGAATTGAGGAACATTGAAAACATTGAGAAAGTTCCCGTAGGCCTACTAAATGAGGAAGAAGATGAAAATGCAAAAGATGATGATATGGAAAAATCCGCGGAGGAGAAGCACAGGCTGGAACAGGAAATCGAAATTAGCGATTCGGTATTGGAAGATTCCAAAGACAGAAAGGAAACTAATGAAAATACATGTAGTATCCAGGAAGTTGGCAATAATACGCAAGGCTATGTGAATTCAGCCTATGAATCTGAGGCGTAGGAAAACCGTTACTTTTTAAATATAAATATAGCTAGTTTCTATGGTCCTCATTGTAATAACTATATGTTTTTTAAGATGTTTATTCAGTAATTAACATTACATCTCATATGGACGTTATTCTCAGTCAGTCTTGATACATAATGAACGTCTTTCAAATGTGTAAATATGTTCATTTATAATAAGAATGGTAACATGTGGAGTGATGCACTTTAGGAGAGCAGCAGGTATATGATATAAACACTTGTATATAAGGCAATTCTCAACATTGTAATTATTTGATGCGATAAAAAAGGAAAACGGCAGGTGCGCCACTTGCAGAACAAATCTACTGCAACGATGAACTGTGTTTACAATTGTCCAGGCCATGCTCTCAACATTTGTAACACAGTTTGATTCCCCCGTTTGATTTCTTTTTACAAAAGGTATGGTTCGAATGGTGTGTGTCGTGTATATTCATAATATTCATAATATTCATGTTATTTTGTCAGTAAAACTACAAGTTTTATATCAATACAGAACATATAGGATGTTTTTGTGTCCGTGAATATAATTCACTATACCTATAGATCCATAAGCATTAATATGTAAGCGTCAAGATAATCAATCTATGAAATGAATAAACCATTTACCAAAGGTTAGTACTTGTGTTGGTTATATATCCCTAATTAATGTGTTTAATCAGTTGAAGGGAAATCAGTGTATCTTTTTGCAATAATTATATTTATTGTAAGTGCATCTTGTGATTTGCTTTCTTGGAAAACCCTAATGTACCATGTGCGTTTATTCATAACAAGTTTCGTACGCACGAGTAGTTTAAATGTAGATGTTGATTGACGTCATCAACACAAATATCTTCTCATTTTGAAATCGTTTGGTGTTACTAGAGAATAAAAAAAGAATCATCCGACACGGGATAAGCTCAAGCGAAACATTTTAACTGGTCCACCGGCAATTTTATTGACTCGCCTTATTTTAGCAGGACCCACGAAAGAGTTGCATTTCTCAACTTTTTTATGCAATGAAATTTGACACCCATGTCAAATATCTTTATTCCAGGTGTGCACATTCAGACATAATCTCTTGTGTCTGTATTTAAGTCAATAAAGTCTAAAGGGTTTTATCAGTTACAAATAATTATTCTATTGTTTTATTTCGACTCGAAATAAACTACTGGATAAAGTGGTTTCTTACCTAGCTGTATTCGGTCATGTACAATTATTTACTAATTATGCTGTGATTTCCTTAAGTGAGCCTGCCGATTGTATTACCAATTACAAAAAAATATGTAACGTAATACAATAGGTTTGTCTTCAGATTCGAGTAGATCCTCTTCTCCGAATGCGCAGAAGGAGTAGCCCTGAAATGGCAGCAACATTAGAGAGAGCAGACACGCCTGAAATCTTTCCAGTCTACCCAAAGGCCAGAAAGGAGGATCTAACCCAGAAAACGAATCAAGGTCGACTGGTACAATACAACAATATGTTACATTGAGATACCTCAAACCCCTGCATTCCGAGAGTGCTGAAGGGTGTGTGTGCCAGGGGAGTGGGAGAGACATCTGAAATGTCCAATGCTTCTATTGACTTTATGCCACTCATAAAATTATCAACTATTATAGGGGTTCAATCACAGATACTATTTCGACTCTAATCTAGACAGTGACACATGACGATGGCCGATTTATTTACAAAATTTCATTGGACTAGCTATAGGCTGAAACACTGAAATAAGGAGAGATATTACATTCTTGCTTCCTGGTGGGGGTACTATTGGTTTTTGTCCATAATGGCCACCAGGGGTCTTCCATTACAAATTAATTGTAAAACGAGTTAGATTTAGATTAAAGATGTTTTTATTCAGGAAAACAAGCATTACGTCTTCGACAGTTAGGATAAAAGATAAATTGTATAGAAAATCTTTATTGGTACACCTTTATGCTAACCATAATTATCTGGTTAAAATATGTAAACACAACATATCCATCAATCTCCTTTTGACAGGCAACTTATTGAGTGTGTGTTCACTATAATTACACTCAGTGCAGGTGAACCATCACCGTTCATATTGGCGACCAAGCCATAGCAACGCCTCCTGGGAACCACGCCCCCCCCCCCCCCCCCCGCACGCCCCCCTTATTATGACGTCCTCCCGATGTTTACATTGCACATCACAATCACCTGTGTTCCATGCTCACCTCTTACTTTCCACTCTCTAACGCCCACTTGCCTGAGCTGCACATACAAACAATTTTCTTTATTGTATATTGTCTGTTTATGGTGAATAAAACCTCCTGCTGTAGGTTTCAAGGCCACTCCTTCTCTTGACCTCTTCATTACCTTCAGTGACAGGCGTCCGAGCCACATATCTATCATGTCAATCCATGCGTCTTGACAATGGAAACATTCTAAAATTGAGGGTAATAGATTATCCTTTCTATCGCTTCCCATACATCTTCAAGATTGATTTGAGACACTTGCAATTGAATAATTAGTGACACCACTATATATCTTTCTGTATATATTATATGTATCCTCTCATTTCATAGTATGACAGAAATGGCTTATAATTATACTCAACATGGTATTCTTGGACAGGGCTAGGGCATGAGTGTATCCGTCCAAGACATTTGTACAGTACACAGTTAGTTATTCAAGATGTTGAGGAACCATTTTTTTAACTGGGTACTGAAACCGAAATTGAAATAGTTTTTATAAATATCATAAATTACTGGTGGATTAAAGAATAGAATAATATCCCCTATAACTGATGTTTAAGATCTATGGGCCATTGTCCAAGGAAATGAAGCATAACTTCCTTTTCCATATGCGCGGGGGATGTGGATCATAATGACGATGCCTAGGTATGAAGACGATATATATTTGATATGAAGAATACGCTGAGGCAGTAGTGCCGTTTGGGCATGCACAAGCACTTTATTCGTTCCAAAAGCCCAAACAAACTACAATGAAGAAGAGATAAATGTGTTGACCTTCAACTCATGGTCCATAGAGGGAGTGATATATTTTTCCACACAATCTTTATAATTATCTGACAGATAAACACCTCTCGATGACAAGTGGGTCGCCGAACCTCTCCTGAGAGAATGCATGGAATGACGACCCTCAAACACAGCTCTATAGCACAAATCTGATAGCAAGCGATTTAAATAATTATAAGTCATGGTGTCACCATTAGGGAGACTGAAAGCAAAGGATGCCCACTGGACATAACTCCTTGGTAGGAGAACTGGCCACAGGAATGAAGAAAGGCGTAGAAGAAATTGTTGAAGACTTCACCAAACAGGAGAACCCGAACTCATGGAAGGTAATGTCACTCCGACGAATAGTGTGGGGAGAATTAATCATATGGCCTACTCTAAGCATAGAGCGAAAAAGAAAAATATAAATAGTCCAGGCCAACACATGTTCATCTAATTTAAAGTTCATGAATGAAAAAATCCTCTTCAAATGCCAAGGTAATATGGGGGTAGCTGGCGAAACTGCTGATTTTTCACAAGTGAGGCGGCGATGTGTACTCAACCGCTGCAGTGTTCAAAGTGGCAACAAGTTATAAGTTTATTAAGTTAATCAATCATTTAATGAACTATTTTTCTGTTTAACTTTATAATCAGTTTAAGTTAATGTATATATTGTGCGTTTCCAAAGGAAACAAATTCTACGGTCAACTATTTGCGTGCAATGGCTAGATTATGAATATCAGACGTACTGTAATCTGAAATGCCTCGAATGTCTGTATTAGAAGAACACAGGAGTGGAAGTAAAATTCAGTTTATTAACAACTAGGAAAGTTGCACGCTCCCTGTTTACAAAGGCAGTTGGATAAACATGAAAGTACAATGCAAGGAAATTAGACATAAGACATCAAACAACATATTGTAATCTAATAATACACAATTGTCTTTTAGTCTTTGCAATTCCGAGCTTGTCTGTCTCCAAGACTTGAAACCCAGAAATCCCAAAGGGTGTAGTAGGTGTAGATCACTCAGATTCAGTCATGGGTGGTCCTCTCTAAATGGGTTCCTCTCAAAACCTATACAGTGGCCTTAAGTGGCAACTTGTCAATCAAACCAAGATAGCCAATAGAATACAACAAATGTCAACCAATAGGATGATGGTAGAAGGTTGTCAATCAAGCAGTCCTAGCATAAGTGCAAAGTTAGTAGTGTTGGCGTGAATTACATCACACAGAGATGGGCATCCAGATATCCTCCCAGATAAGTGTCCACACTCCTCACACCAATCCTCAACCAACACCTCAAAATGTATCACATGAACTTGCTACTCAGGATGATTGACAGAATGGTACCCAATTCACTAACATTCACGAATTTTTTTTAAAAAAAATACTGTAGAATGTAAAAATGGAAGGCGTGGCAAAGGTGGGCAGGGCAAGACACTTGTGATTGGTCGCGCCCGCCGTGACGTCATAGGAGGGAGGTAAACACATCCACGTGCTGCGATATGGGCGTTGTCATGTCCAACTGTAGAAAATCGAAAGGAATTCCTGCCGCTGAGAAAGTTGATAAGGATGGAGTTATTTGTATGCGGTTTGAGAACCTTAACACATACCATGCCAAATAGTAGGTTTCATAAATTCTCCAGTCTGTCAGTGTTGGCCTATACTCTGCTTCCCTCTCTGCATGTGCCGACACTTAGACCCATGAGTACATTGGTGAATACACAGCCACCTCTCTCCTTCCTCTAGTGTACCCCTACACCCATCACTGTTGCTACACCCACCCTGCCCCTACCACCACCTATTCCATGTGCCGTGCATTGTATTGTCAAATTTTCCTTTATTCTAAGATTTGAGTGTTTGATTGATTATATTCTTTATTTTGTTTCCGAAATCGGTTGTCTATTTCTGATTACTTGTGTCATCCAATGGATGCCAGAAAATGGATGCCATTTAAAAGACGAATCAACCTGGAATTTGCCATAACTTCTCGAAGCATATAATTTGAAATCTTGCCCAATTTGTTGGGCACGGGACTAGAATTGTTAATGGGACATTTACAAGTGGACAAAATTGGAAGCCTTTATATAGTGAAGGTATGACTAATTGGTGAGTGACTGCATGATCCTGTCCTAGGGCCAGGGTCACCACTCCATGTGTGGCGCTTGGGTAATTTGTGAAACCTTTTATTACAAAAACTTTTGTCACCAAGTGAGCAGTTTTCTTGAATTCCCTTGCAGCGTGTTGTATGGTAATTATATGACCCTGCAATAAAAATCTAGGGAAATTGGGGTGATTTGTGGAAAGAAATCGTGAGGACGAACCCAGATTTCATTGACGTTAAATTAACTGTAGAGCATTCACAGTAATTGGGGCTGATGCTATGGGAGGATTTTTAGTGCGCGTTCGGTTGTATTAGGAAAGGGAAGAGAGAATATTTTTTTACCAAAAAAATGATTCACTACCGTGTTAAGGTGTAAGAATGAACACTGAGAGACGTGTAGTCTTCGTGAGAAGAACCAGGCAACTGTTTAATATATCTGAGCAATGGTACAAGCTCCTCCAGGGTTTGGATATTATGTAAATAGGTGGGCGTAGCCCTTACGTAATACCCATGGCATAGCATGTATAAGTAGACTTGCACAGTCCTAGCTAGTTAATAAGTATAATTAGCGATTTTAAGTAATGAGATAATAGGTGATAATTAATAATTAATATAAATGTAATTAGGTTACACAATGTTACGTAATGTTACATAACAACCACGCCACCCCTGCTAGCTGTGGGCATTCTATGTACTACCCCTTTATTATGAGAGTCTATGGTGAAATGGTGCATTTTTTCACATTTTAGAGAATAAAACAAAAAAGGCCATGCCAAATGTCTCTGGATCTTCTACACATATAGTGCAAGTTATATGCTAAACATATAAAGAAAAAAAGTATATATCATTGCTTTTAAAAAAATTTGTAGCTGTCTATAATTGACATGTTTAGGAAACACAGCTAGCTGTGGGTACTCCTAATATAAGTACTAAAAAATGTAGTACCCATTCAGTATGTGAGTCTATGGGGAAATGCTGCATTTTAACAAAAATGGCAATTTATAATGCCCCAAAATCATCATTACATATAGTGCAGGTTATAAATATTCTACACATATAAAGGAAAAAGAATATAATATAATATATATATATCATCATGTTAAAAAAATTGTAGCTGTTTGATATAGACATGTTCAGGAAACATAGAACACTTGGAAATCAGCAGATTTTGGGGTTCTCTGCCATGTGTTGTGGCATAGTTGTTGCTAGGGATATCAAATTCAAATGTTGCTAAAGTATAGTGCAAAATATTGTTTATTTAATACATGGGGGAAAAAATGGTTAAAAAAATATTTTTGTTAATGGAAACCTTTGTGGTATCCAAACATGAGACCACACTGTTTTCGCAGCTTTGTTGTAAATTGAGATACTAAACTTTTCAAAGCCCAATACTTCAGAAATGAACACCATTATACCACGATCGGGGGTTGTACACGCTGCAAATGAGTGAATATGTGCTATCATATATTGTAGAATTGATCCACGAGTGAAAATATGACGTTTTTTAAGCCTAATTATAAGAAGGCTCCCTATTGGTTGACGTTACTCTTGCTCATGTCATCACGCCCATTTGTGACGTCATACACAGTCCATGCCGTAGTTCATTAGCCGATCAGCTATATGCTTGTCTAGGGCTTTGGCATAAAAAAAACAATATGGCGGGTCATTGGAGATAAGCGAGGTACATAAATAGTTTGTTTCTTCAATTTATTATTATGAGATCGTGGTATAAAAATAGGATGTAATGAGGTTAGTTTCTGACTTACTGTACACAATGGCCACTTGCTTTTTTTCGACCAGGGATCTCATGAGAAGCCGCAGGCTTCAAGTGAGATCCCTGGTCGAAAAAAAACTTGTGGCCATCGCATACAGTAAGTCAGAAACCAACCTTGTTATATCCTATCATATGACCCACTGTTTTTCCATTTCTATGACCACAAACACTCCAACAAAACAGAAAAATTACATTTATTTTCGGTGGGGACAAAACTAAAGTTGTTTTTACAAAAATAGTGAAAAATAATGGGTTTGTTTGTTTTTAAATCAAAATTTGCATCACAGATTTATTGTTTTCAGAATAAAGATAACCATGCATTCTATAACAAAGAGGCATAGATTTATTGGCCAAATAATACTCTCTCCAAAACTGTTAGCTCTACTTAAAATGAGTGAATATATCATAGGAAACATGAACTATGAAATCGAGGTTCTGTAAAATGAAGCCCCCTTTTGGTGCTCATTGGTTATTTTGAGATACCAAATTTGAAGTGCAGTAATTCAAAAATGAGTACAGTACCCATTTATTTTTGCCCATGGTTATGACAATAAACACTTACATATACTAAAGTTTCAGAAAAATGACATTTATTTTCAATTTCCAGTAGATTGTATAGCGTTTGCCTTTACGCTTCCTCCTCTCAGAAGTGAAGATTGCGACCAGGCATTCAGTGCATTAAGTAGAACATTGTGTCTGACCTGCCTATGAACCAAAACCTTTGTCACACAGAAGAAGATGTAAGTGAGTCATGGTAGGGTGGAATGAGATATGTGTTGATCACAGATCTCATCTTAAACGAGTACGTCACAAAAACAACTTTTGAAAGGTATCCCATAGGCATTAACAAATAAGCTGTGAACCGTACTATCAGATGGGTTTGACGAGGGACAAATTGCACTTTCTCAAATAACAAGAGTGCAATTTCTGTTTCAATTTCATTTTAATGATGTATGGCAAATTGAAAATGTCTATTCGGGTAGTAGGTATAATAAATATTTCATTGTAAGTCTACAAATATTTCATTTGTAAGTCTCAACTTATCCTGAGGCGACAGTTTTACCAATGAAAGTAAAATGGTGATGATCTTCATAAATAGTCACGTTGTCTGATATTCAGTTAAGATATGACACAATTTGGCAGAAATAATCTGTCCTCTTAGATATACAATCTATTTCCATATTTCCACTATTGTAATTTCTTAATGCTGCCATATTTCTGGTAAAGATAACATCATTTTGTTTGTGGGTGGAGCTCTATGTATAATAGTAGGATACCTTCCCTCTAGGCGAGTTTTCTCCTCTGAATCCAAGAATATCAAAGAAAATAATCCCAGATACGTATTTTAGCCTCTGAATGAGCTGTTGTTTTTCAACCCAAATGACGCATGGAATTGCTCATACATAATATACAGTACTGAGGCGAATATGTTATACAAAGGAATTAGCAGACAGTTAACAGTTAGGATAGTTCCGACATTATTGAAATATCTGCTTTGTAATTTATCCCAAGATTTTATTACTGATGCCATCAGTGAAATTGCAGAAAAAACAAACTTTTATTTACACATTATTCCTATCCCAGAATATTGTCATCCTGACACAACATTCTACTGATTTTTTTTTGCTTTTGTAAAATTGGCATTCTAGTCTCCATATATTGTTATGTAACATTACGTAACATTGTGTTACCTCATTATATTTATATTAATTATTAATCACCTCCCATTCATTCTATTATCTCATTACTAAAATCACTAATTATGCTTAGCTACCCAGTACTGTGTCTCTTAAAATTGTGTACATAAAAATACAAATAATACTGTTCATCGATACTGCAATGGAATGCCATGTTATGAGGGTGCCTGCATGGGAATGAGGTATGTAACAATTGAGGATTTGAATAGGATATGGGTGCAGTATGGTTATTCGAGAGGGAATGCTTACAAGTATATTGTAGTGCAGATAATTCCGGGATAATTCCCAGCATTTTCCAGTGTGCACCATTGGAGGCCTTGTAAATAAGATATTTATGTTCCCTTTGTGAAAATATATTTTAAAAAAGTCCTTGAATATCTGTTCTCTTACAAGTACACCCGATATTCGCTTCATATGTAAGTACAATCAATGATTAATACTATCTCAGTTGTGTTGCATGAACAGATGAAATATGATACACTGCCTATTAGAATGTTATTAACATAATCTGCTGAATCTATAAAAATAGGGCGTGGAGCCTGTTGATGTCCAAGAAATTTTAGCTTACCTTGCAATTAGTATTCATTTTAAGTATTCACTAAATCAAAATTGCTAGTTGTAAAACAAGGAAAAATGTAATTCAATAGAGCAAGTAACTTTGAAAGGAGACAAAGAATATAATACAATAGTAATTTTTTTAATTTCCAGGCCTAATTATTTTCTCAGGATGATATTCAGAATGAGCCCCCACCTAATCTCTTGGTTGGGGGCAAGGCATGCCCCCCCCCGCCCCGGCCCTCCATTTTCCTACGCCTCTCGATTTGGATTTCTTTGGGTTTGAAGTCACATCTAATTACGGTGGAGGGGGAGGGGGGTCAAGCACTGGATAACCTCAGGCTAGGAAGGGGGTCTTTTAAAACGTGGCAAAGTGTGACAAGGCGGAGGGTAAAAAAAGGGCAAAATATAGAGTGACGTAACTTATAGACGGCCCCTTATAGTGGTGCTCCTTACCCCTTAATTAGTGGCGATCCTTAATGCAGTGACCTCTCTGAGATGTATCTATAACACCTCACATAATAACGTTATTTCGAAGATATTTAAAGGTGTGCCGTGGGTCTATTTATCAGGCAATGGTGCGAGGACACCAGTTCGAGTTGTCCTTAATCCCCTGCAAACCGAAGTTTAGAAATAGCGCAAATAAAAATAGTCCAAGCAGTAGAATGATAGCCCGTAGCAGGAGTATGTATATACATGCATGTCAGCTGCAGGATGGTCTCCCTTATTGGATTCTGTTCCGTGTATCCTAGCATAATAAATAGGGTATTCCCTGCATCACCAGACCTGCAAATCAAAACACACGCAGGTTAACTCGATGTCAGGGTCGGATCATAATAGAAAGGGTTTATGGTCAGCGACCCGAAAAGTCACGTGGTTTCTTTCGTTCCTGGGTATTTATATATAAGAACCCACGTTGCCAGTGATTGCATGCATGGACATCACACATATCATCGAACATTGCCATCACATCGCGGGAGAAACCCGAATAATACCCCCAGGCAATTTTATGGACATAATCTAAAATGAAGAATATTACAAAGGGACTTGGATTATCAGGAGCCAAAAGAGACATTCCCAGTCCGATATTGAAAGCCAATATTTTGTCTAAAGTCACACTATGGTATGTATATCTTTATGATCCTTTTTTTAACATGCACTAGTACTCCAGAGCGTATTTCAAAAAGAAAAAAAAGAACCAGAGTTCGACTCTAAGCGGCAACAGAAAAGCTGTGAGTTTTTATTGTTTATAGTCATAATGGACCTAGAAATAAACAGCCATATTTCTTTACCTTTCTGAGGGGAATTGCAGAATAATTATATCCATATCGACGGCTGGGTATATTTCAGACGTCCATTGTCCTTTTACTGTTAATCGCTTCATGATCTTCGGGTGCTAACCAAGTTGTGTTGACTTTTAAGAAAATATTTAATTTGAAGTAAGTGACTCGTGGCTGTCAAGTGGGAAGGATAAATGAGTTTGTTTGTGCGTTGGAAGCGCTCTGAACCATAGGAAAGGGGTTTGCCCACATAGCTCATGTAGGGCTGTAGTTATAGATTAGCATCTATTTTGAAAAGATATGCCTCCTTGATCACCCACATTAGAATGTTAACACCAGATTATAATAGAAGTGTGAATTCGGGGCAACTGCATGTTTGGGATCATGAACTTTTCCAGGACAGGCAAATATAAGGATATTATAAACATGAGATCCCGAATTTCTTCTTGCATGAGTTTTTTTTTATATCGTTTCGCTAGAATTATGATAATGATCCGTTTGCGATCCAATTCTGTTGGTGTTACACGAGGGCATGCATTATCAAATCAATGCGTTAAACGGAGGTGGAAAGTATGATGGCCCACGAATATTTCCCGAATATTGTTTACATCATAACAAGGTAAATATATCAGTCCAATATATCAGATTGTCCAAAGAAATGAAAAAGATTTCCATCGTAAAAGTACACTTTCTTCTACTTAGCAACGCGGCCCCAGGGCTTTATTTTCTTTGACACACTTGCTTCGATACCACGTGCCACCTCGCCGTCTCCTACTTAACCCCAAAGTTTGTTTTTTTATGTTACATCCATTATAACAGAATGTTCTATTTAATCAACTTAGGAATTTCTTACCAAAGAGTAGGCTGACACTTCCTGACACATCCCTTTATCTAATACTGCAACAACTTGTTGCAATATTAGAATTAATAACCCATGTTGCCTGATGTGTCAGTTATTATATCACCAATTTCTTACACTTGTCCAATGGGTGGAGTGCTGATCAGTGATGGCCGAACCGTAACCTACAGGTAATCAGATATCGATAAGTCATGCAATTCTCTGGATTCCATGGATATTTATACAGCCTAAACGGATTTTCTGTTTGGTGGTCTTTTCATTTCAAACCCATCCTAAAGTCACAAGATAAAACATTAAAGAATATTCACCTATTCCTCTTTGTCTTAAACTAAATAATCCTCCATATTATTCATTTTATCAACACACAAATCGACAGGGCGAGTAAGACTTTATAAATATATGGAAAGATTTCAGGTACCTTATGTTTGCTGGAATGTTTGGCACGATAAATGTTCCTATATGGAGAAGGGGGTGATTTCCGACAATATACATTCATTCATATGACACCCTAGGTACCCTTCAGTTTTGACAGACCTCCATTACACAAACAGTATTGATTAATGTTATCGTGCAAGGAGAGGCACATCTCTCGACAATGTACCAATAATTTGACATAAAAATTTTATGGGTTTCCAGAAAATGCGTTGTATGATGTGGGATGAAGTCTTCATAGTTAATAAGGGTTTATTATACTTGTTTCCAACACGAGCTAATATCAGATTCGAATAACACAGGTCCCTAATATATTTTTCTAAAAATATATTGATGGTCAAATGCAATTTGTTCCATGTTTAGCTTTAGCTTAAAATTTGTTCCACATGTTAGCATAGAATTATTATCAAATAATGATAAATAACTCAATTGTCACCAGCCACAGTAGTTATAGGACCATGAGTTATAGGACCATGCGTGAAAATGTACCAGGTGAATAGGTGTAACATTTAGCGCGACAATATTAGGGAGCTATATCACATTCCATGTTGTTATGATTAGCTCCATGTAGCTCCATAATTGCAGACAAATGAACGCTCAATATGGTATAAAAGTGATGTCTTTATATCTCTGCATAAATAGGTGGGTCATTTTTCGATGGGGTGGGTCACTTTTCGATTGCAAATATGGGGTTTACATATCAGAGGTCGATAATATGGGGTGTACATATCATAGGTCGATTTTCGACGTCGAAAATCGACCCATGGGTCACTTTTCGACGGGGTCACTTTTCGATATACACCTGTCTAGAGAACCGTATCTGCCGCAGGGACGAAAACCTTGGTGTAGCCCTAGCATATACAACAGACAGTTCCATTTCAGTTGGTTCCAATACGGATCCCAGACCATCCGGTAATTTACCCTTCTAATTATAGCCTAAGAGAAAATAAAACCTGACTTCAAGTTCAAGTTCGCGCATCCAATGTTGATGCTGTCAAGTTTGGTTATTGATAGAACTTGATAGTGTTCCATTGGTATAGCCGGTACAAATAAATATTACCCACGTCTATAATTAATATTGTGTGATCTGAATATTTCTTCTTACATATTCGTATTGGCCAATATACATGTATACAATAATACACAAATACTATGGGCTATATTTTTGTGGCTGAAAAACCTCAAAATGTGCATAGGCTATGGTTGCTAATTATGTTTATGATATTTGGATCCATCTTCACATCAACAGCCCTTTTGCTAGTTGAACCTTGCAACACACACGCACCTGTCCTAAATCTCGCTTATACAATGACCCCTTCGTATTAATGAGGAAGTCAAATCAACACGTCAATCACACTAGACTGCGTTGAAGACTGTTTCAATTGTTATTCACAAGATGCTTTAGACTATTTAGCCTGTGTCTTTGTCTTGACCCTTTATAGGCAAGAAAATGCCTCAGGGCTTCTCCCATATGTTCACTGATGCAGAGCTAATCTTCTTGCCATTTGCACCGTAACCCATACGGATAGGTGTTACCTTAGTTCGATGTTACTTCTATTAATAGATGGGTCAGGGAGGTTACCTTCATAATTATAAGTATCCATTCAGCGGCTATTATTTCGAGGAAGAAGTTTCATCTCTCCCTATATATTTGTACTGAACACGTTTTAAATTTTAGGAAAAGGGGAATGTCATAAGATGTGTTGACTTTGACAACGATCCCCACTGAGATTTCTTAACAGTGAACCGGCTGATTTTAAGTTTAAGCTTGTATTATTTCGATAGTTTATAATTAATTATAAATAATTAAGAATGAATGCATGGTGTATGTATACTCACCCTACAGGAATTCCGATAGATATTTATAGTTCTGACCCCATAATTATACTTCCCATTGAGGAAGGTCACTCTTTCTCACGTATATTGTCCTCATTTTCTGTTTCCCCTGCTATAATTTGTTTCTATTTTAAGTTTTATGGGACACTTAAAACGAGACAATCGTATAGTACCAAACCAAATAAAACACTTCAAGTGGGAATACATCCTCATTTCCATGACAAGACATCTTTCCTTTCATCATTCGGGTTAAATTTAGGTATGGTATTGTACGAAAGAACAATAAAAGGAAAAGGGGATTATACATTGATGCACAACCCTTTTAAGCTGTAAACAATTACAGCGTGGCGTTTCCAAATTATATCCAGAGAAGGGGTGGGTCCTTTGTCTCAACAAGATCCATGAGATAAATACGAGGGTTAATTATTGCAATCCTATAGAGCCCTCTTTCTCTTTTGTAAACATGGCGTTACAAAACTCCCTAAATAGATCTTAATTAATGAAAGCATTTTCGTTGGCATCAGCCAATCAGCTTGCACAGATGATTAAGATCTCCAACAGGAAGATCAAAGTCAGTTTGTAAACATATTTAAACCCAATCTGGGCCCGCGCACATAAAAAACTAGTCTTTAGACAATGTCTAGGCGAAAATCTTCAATAAAATCCCCGGCTTCAAGGACAATCTTGAAATATGATTTTGTTTTTGTGTCCGGTCTCTGAAAATTAGACAATGTAATTGTCTCTAAAATGTTTGTCCTTATTTGCGGTAGTTTTCTGGCGGCTGGCAGTAGTTTTTTGCATAGAGATACAAGCTATTTTGTAAGATTTGCAGCAGGTGCACAGATAATGGAGAGACAATCAAAACGAGACAATTTTAAGTAGTTCTAGACAATATATATCGTGTTCATAAAGCAGTTTGTCTATTGTCTCTGGGACAATTTTGCAGTCTCTGTGACAATTAGGAGGCCGAAAGACCAAAAACTAAGGACAGCTCCAGTAGCTGTCCTTAGGTGGTTTTGTCTCGAAATGTTGGAGTTTTGTCACTAAATTCACAATTTGGAGACAATTTTGGTTGTTTTACATTGAATGCAGTTCATCTATTGTCTCTGGGACAATGTCTCTGGGACAATGTCTCTGGGACAATGTCTCTGGGACAATGTCTCTGGGACAATGTCTCTGGGACAATGTCTCTGGGACAATGTCTCTGGGACAATTTTGAGGCTGAAAGAAAAAAGAAATAAGGACAACTCAGTCCTTGGATGGTTTTGTCTCGAAATATTGAATTTGTCACTAAAGTGATATACTACTAAGTAGGTAGTATACCGCCAAACCATGCCAAAAACTACTGCCAGCCACCAGAAAACTACCACAAATTAGGACAAAAACTGAAGAGGCAATATATTGTCTAATTTTCAGAGACTGGAGACAAAGACAAAATCAGGCTTCAAGGACAAGGACAATCTGACTTTATGTGCACACCTTTCAAGATTGTCCTTGAAGCCAGGGATTTTATTGAAGATTTTTGACTAGGCATTGTCTAATCTCTTGAAAGTTTCAAAAAACCTTTATTCATCACTGGTTACTTACTTGATTGCCCAGGTTAAATTCAAATCTATGGCAAAATTGTCTCCAAATTATAAATTTAGAGACAAAACTTCAACATTTCGAGACAAAACTGCCTGAGAATGGCTTTAAGGGCACATTTTTTTATGAGCGCGGTTTTGTCTAGATTTGCTAAAAATTGTCTCGTTTTAATTGTCTCTTCTTTATGTGCGCGCCTGCTGGTTCTGCAGGCGCGCACATTAACAGGAGACAATTAAAACGAGACAATACTAAGTAATTCGATCTAGACAATGTCGCGCTCATAATGTATTTTGTCTCAAATCGATTATTGAGGCCTAAAAACAAAAAAAAGACAGCTATAGATCTTTAGGTGGCTTTATCTCGCAAAGATTACAGTCTCCTGTCATTTAAACCTAAAAAAATACATTTGAGGCAAAGACAAAATGCGCGACATTGTCTAGAACTTCTTCAGAGTGTCTCTTGGTGATTGTCTCTCGATTATGCGCGCGCTGCATGCCGCCAAGTCACAATTTGTAATAACCATTTTAAGGACACAATTCCGCCATGCAGTCTTTTTACTTTCCAGGGGTCCATTTAATAAAATGTATTCATTCCCTTGGGATGTGGTCGGAAGGCTTAAAGTTGTTTTAAATTGAACGGTGTACAGGGCGCAGAAATAAAAGGGTATATTGGTAACTAAGCTAGTGCTTGCTTCCTTGCTGGAGAGGCCTTGAGCAACTTAAGGCTTCCTAATACTTGAAAGACACAAAGCAGATTGGATATTTGATGATATCAAACGTTAATTCAAAAGAAACTGACTAGTACTTTATCACCAAAAGAGTATGGGTAATGAAATGTATGAATGACTACTTCTATGAATACTAATATGAGTATTATGTATTAGTATAGATATGAGCACATAACATATGGGCCTATATAATATGCATTCTTCATGTAAGGGTAGCTATATCCATATTAAATACATTTTAATAGTTATAAATTTCATGTGAATAAATTCTTATTTTCAACCCCTAGAAAGTACTTTTTGCTCCAGCAAATTCAGGTATAACTTGTTGTATAAAATTTCAGGTGGTTGAACAATCACATGTGGAGAGGGTACAAACGACCCTTGGTACCCTCAGATATCTATACAGTGGTTCCAGATGAGAGGGCCGTCCATCGTGTTCTCAAACTCGAAAGGTAAGCGACAATTATTTACAGGCATTAGTTTGTGTTAAGGTCCATTCACATTACCACGACCAGCCGGCCGATACCTGCCGGCTGTAATACTTTAACATTGCGTTTTTCGCCGTGCGGCGGCCGTACACCAATCGGCCGTTGTAATGTGAATGGGCCTTTACTTAGTAAACCATTGTGCAACTTGCTCAAGGACCAGTCCAAACCCCTATATATATTATATATTATTTTTTTATATTTCATTTACAGGCCCAGACATAGGACATTATTATATGATTATAATTATATATATACATGTAAATGCTCGATTTATAATACAGATATCTCTTAAATCCTGTCTATAGTAATGTTGTCTCCAGGTTTTATGCTTTAAATTTAGCCAATGACTACCAAGATCTCTGACAATTGCTAGGCCCGCTCGTAATCATTATAATTATTATATGCGAATATTGCAGATCATGGAATGCCCTGACCCCAGAGATGAAAGAAAAAAGGAATAGTCTACTGAAGGCGTCTGTCATAAGTAACTGGAAATTATTGTTTTTGGCCCTGATGCTCATCTTGTTAGGAGTAAGTTGTATTTAGATATTGTAACCGGAGGTGTGATACATTCACCCTCACCCATTCACTCACTCCCATTCACTCACTGTTATTGGTTATTGTAAGTCACTTTTATCTCACATGCCGTTGTTATTTAACCACCCTGGAGCATATGGGATGGGACCATCACCTGTCGATGTAAGGTATGATCTTATTAGCGTGTCTCTATACAAGATTGAGTGGGTCGGAATGTTATAGTAATAGTTAAGGTGCTGCGCTCCGAATCAAAAGGTTCCTAGCGTCGGAGATTCGAATCCCATAGCAACTTACCAGACCATGCATCGTTTCACCTGCACGCTGACTGGGTTACCGCCCATGGACGTGTATAGCAGTCTATGACTAGATGCATCAGAGCAATAGAACCATTGCTAATATTCGAAAAGAGTAGGGTATCGCATCCCTTTAGTGCGTTTCCTCTCGCCCTAATACTAAGGACCAAATATATGAATTAGATTGTCAGGAAATGTACAAATCGCCGTAACCAATCATCTCAAATAACTCAAATTCAAGACAGAAAGAGGTCCAAAATACAGTTTAAAATTACATTTATTTATTTGCGATTCATGCTGAAGATTGCGTTTCCAAGGGAAACGAAGATTGATGTCAGTTAAATGTAAAGTTCGAGCTGGAGGGATAGTAGGAGGGAGAGGAAGGGGAGACAGAAAACATGAAATCCCTATCCCATATATGACTGGTCACTCCATGTAATTCTGTTGGTCCCTCTAACACCTTTGCATATGAGGCATCTTACTTCTCAACTTGCCACTTTAATTCACACATGGTCTACCCTTTAATTCACACCTTAACGCCATCCCCTCCCCCTCCCAGCCATTACCAGCATGATTCTGATCCCATCTGTCACAAAAGTCAGTTGTATTGTTTCTTCTATAGTCGCACCTCCAGAGATTGTTCTCCCTACATCCATTAGTCTCGCTACTCGGCTAAAAATGGCCAAAACTAGAAACCAGTTCATAGATTATGATGATCAAGATCGCGATTCGCATGTCCAACATCTGCAGAGGCAAGAGACTGGGCGTGACAATTTAGATATATAGCAATATTATTACCAAGTGTTCCCCCCCCCCCTTGTTAATAATGGATCTACCATATAGGATTTAGAAGCATGTAGTAAACGTACACAACCTTTTGTCCACATTAAGAACCTGTCAATGTTGCCTGAGTAATGCTCTTCGTGGTCTGTTTTGATTCAGAAGATTAGATAGGAAATGCATTATAGGTACTCTAATTTTTTAACCTGGGTATTCAGGTTAATGTAGCAAGGATTGACGTCAAATTAATCTTATATTCAAATCATGTATAGTGTGAATGGCCTAATGCACTGAACCAGATCTTCTTTTCTCCTAATATAATGTAAGAATAGTGAATGAAGGAATATACTTACGATACAGAGTTTTTAGTGACGCGTGAGTTGTTGGCGCCGTTTTATACATTGGAGTTTCTACCTTGCACAAATCTGTCAAAATCTCCAATGTGGAATTGTTAATTTTGTTAATAGTTAAATTATTCTGTTTGTGGCAATTATACTCCCCTTTCAGAATAGTAGCTAATGTTCATTATGGCTTTGATTTGTCACACCCTACATTCTCATGGCTATTCTCACATATACATATCATCAATAGTTGATGTATTTCTAAACCTGAATTAGTCTTAGTTCTCTGTTTCACATTATTATTTTACAAAACTGGTTGGTAGATTTGGTAGATTTGCTTTTATCGGACTAGTTGGCTTTATTTGCATAACATAATGATACAGTGTGGCATTTAACCAAATAAAAAAGAATTGTAATCAAATTAGGAACTTCATCCTTACAATTTTTTCGTCTTCCAGGAAATATGCAAGTTTGCTCAACCCTTCCTGATTGCAGAGATAGTGAGTTACTTCAAGGGTAAATATGTAACCCAGGCTCAGGCTTGTGGATATGCTACAGGGATGGTAGTGCTTATGGTCCTGTATGCCATCGTCAGTACATATGGTGACTACCTGTGTCAAGTCGTGGCGATGAGAATGAGGGCCTCCTGCACAGCGCTCATGGCTCGAAAGGTAGGCAAGCGAGTCTGCAGTAAACAATAATAATAGCTAATAATGATAATGCATAATAAAAGTGAAATTAATATAGTGAATAAAACCATTATAATGAAAGCAAGGCAAACCTGTCAACTCTGTTATTATGCATGCATAACAGGAATCCACAGAATAATGTGTATGCTCAATATCCATTTAACATCACCACATGCATTTGAATAGTCGCGGAGGGTTGGGATGGGGTGTTATCCAAGGCGTTTAATTAATTAGCTGGGAAGCAATCACTTATAATAGCAGTGGTTACTGGTTTTCAAATCCTCACAATTCATCCAACGCCAGTATTGCGTGTTGAGCTAATTTTATGTGATATGTGATAGGCCTACATTTCTTTGGATTTCGTTGCTGCTTTAACAAGTTAGTTTGTCAAATCCAGCAATCAGCTCTATGGATTGAAAAGTATTCTCCATCTAGTATCTGTGATATTCTCCTTATCGAGACCGCATAATAATATAGTGTATACTTCTTCTTTATTGTCATCAGTATTGTTTTAACTTGGGTGTTGGCCACATCTTTGTATTGGCCACATCACATTTAAACTGTAATTACAATACTCATAACCAACAATATGATTGTATGATTGATTTCATATGATTTCACCTAGCATTCTAACCTATTAGTACCATTGCCATTGCCACATGGGGGCGCATTGATCCGTGATGCTGTGATTATTATGAAAAAATATCAGAACCTTAGTCCATCTAACCAGAATATCACCCCACCCCCTTCCCCACCCCCACCTCCAAGAAAATAGTTTATTTCTAAAACTTCCCAGGCAGACCAATAGTATTCATTTTTATATTGGGGTCCACAAACAAATTCTGGGGCTTCATACATCTTTTTACTGAACCTTTTCTGTTGCCCCGTTTCGTATCAGCAGGTTTTTATAGTGAAGTCAAAGATCCTTTAGAATGGTGAATGTGTAATAAATGTACCTCTCTACATGTTTACTGCTTGAGTACATGGGCAACCGTTCGTAAATCATTCACAATTCCTTCAGTATCACAGATTTTAGGATACCGGGTATTAAAAAGACCGTGTCTAGACGTCATATCTATAAATCTTTTCGGCACAAAGATAATATACAATGCTAAAGATTTAAATACCGTTGCGTTCACTTATCTAAGTAATTTTACGGTCTGCTATTTTGTTAACAACTGTATACTGAGACATATAAATCAGCATTAGGCACGAAAACAACAACAACTTGTTTTTCTGTTTTCGTTAAGGCCACACGGTTGAGCAGTAGAGGTCTTAGCGAAATCTCCCGAGGCACCGTTCTGAATCTTTTGGCAACCGATGTCGAGAAATTCTACAATGTGAGTTGAATGTGCCTACATGTATGCTATCCTTGAATTAGATTATCGAATGTTGTATGACAGTAATTTTCCGTTTATCCATGTCTCATGTGCATAGAAGGTTCATCCTACTACAGAAACAGGCAATAGTATCAGCACATTTTTATCCTGTGCCTCAAAATAAATAAATCAGAAAAACATTGAGGAAATCTTTTAAGTTTGGTGGAGAACCCAGTCACGTGACCACGTAGACTTGCTCTGTATCAACTCTATATGAATATTATTTACATCGATTTCTTACTTTTATATTTGGGGGCATTTATACTTACCATTTCTTTTGTATTTCCCCAGGCTGCGAGCGAATTCCGTGGGTTGTTTGTGGGGCCTATCGTCCTGTTTAGCCTTTTAATTCTCATGGCTTACTCATTGGGTATATCTGTTTTACCTGCTGTTGGTTACGTGTTTCTACTCTCGGCCTTTAGGTTATTCATGGGAAACAAATCAGCTGACCTAAGGTGAGTCAAATATAAAATAGGTCTCTACATTTTTATTGTGAATCGGAAGTGTACATATTCATATTTTATCATCGCTAACGCCTAGCTTATTGGAGATGCTGCATGTCTTTACAACGTATAGTATGGTTCCTGATGCAGAATGGACAGTATATTATGAACTAATAATATATCTACACCTTAACACTATCTCTTTGGCAGGAAGATGCTGGCGGATTGGTCAGATAAAAGGATTCACCTCGTCACAGAAATTGTGTCAACGATGCGAACAATTAAAGCCTATTGCTGGGAGAAACCCTTTGCGGAGAGAGCAACGTATCTTAGAAGGTCAGCTCTCCCATCAACTCTAAACTGTCATTTAATATAGATTGCCATAAATCTTCTGATACAAAGGTGCATGTGGGCAGTAATTACCTGCTAGAAGGTTTATGGTACAAGCCTTTTGAATATGGTTCATACATAAAGTTTGTACACCTGTTTATGAATACAAATATTTCAACAACAACAACAGCATGGTAACAATGATGGACGGCTGGTAACATTAATGCCAATCATGGATGGCTGCTATTGACCTTAATTGAGGAATACAAATGAGTGTGAATTGCCTCTATTTAAACCTGATATGCTGATCAAAGGCATGTTATCCTGTAATGATTGCATTTTAGTATGCAACACCGATATTACTGGTGTAAAATAAATCTGTTTTGAGTAAATAGTTTTTTTCTTCTGTATGTTCCTTTCCAGTGCTGAAACAAAACAGGCTGGCTGGCTCATGTACCTGAATGGTTTAAATTTAAACCTAGGGCATAGTTGTGACAGGGTCGTCACGTTCTTCCTGGTTCTGATGTTTGTGTTCACCGATAATCAAATCAACTACAAGGTACATGGCCAACTATAAATATGTTGCTTCTTTGACAATATTGTTTTACTACTATATTAAATGTACCGATACTCAGCCAGTACTGAGAACAATGAACCTGATACATAATGTCTGGCTGAAAGAAAAATCTTTAAACAAACATTTTTAAGCTATGCTATGGATATGGGGTTTATGAAGTTTGATATATTCATATCTATTATGAAACTCATAAAATTAAAGCATTTATGTTGACGATGACAGAATGTTTAAGAATGTACATTGGATTACACTTGATGGCCTGATCCATATGAATATATATTACATATATATGTAATACTGGGTTACTAATGTACAGTGGCAATGTCCCCGAGATTCATTGCTGTTAGTCTGAATATTGTTTATTGTTTTACATTTTAGTAATATTAGAAACCTTTTGTAAACAACAGATCGCAATCCAAATTTTGACATGGATGAAAATGGGACAGCTGGGCTTCATGAACTTTCCCATAGGCTACAGCATGTGGAAACAAATGGAGGCTTCTATGACACGAATTCAGGTGAGTATAGGTCACGGCCAATAGTATACTTCTTGCCGCAATTTGGTGGATCTGTGCTTTATCTATATTGTCCACTCTGACAGCTTGAAGGATGGGTAATTTGCACGAGAATCGTTCTATATATGTAACAACAGAGCTTAGTATTTGCATAGATTTATTCCTATTGCACTTTTTAAAACTGATCTACCCAATATCAACTTCTTATTAATTAGATTAGACTGTCACGTTTCCTCTCTCGTTCCTACATGGTTTATATTATCCATGGAGATTTTTGCATGTAAGGCTCTGCCCCTTTTTTCCCAGTCATTCCTCACCTCAGAAGAGTTTAAGGGGGACACAAAGGCCAAAGTAGACAATAAAGACATTGGAATTGTGATGAAAAATGCCAGCGCATCGTGGGCTTTGAGTGAGAAGCATCTGTCAAAGAATGAAAAGGTAGGAACATTGGAAATTACGATATATATACTGCGCATGTCTATTCTTGGGAATATGTAAATATTATGTTTAACATTTCATCAAATATTTGTCGTTCTTTCGTCTTTCAGCAAATGAAGAATTCCCTTCTTACCTCAATCGCCTCTCTGTCAGCAGTCGCCCAAAAGGATAACTTTGTGGTATGTGTCTTAATTAGATTCATAATTGTTCTATCCAAAACATATTTGTACAGTAAACACTCCATGGGATTTATTCAATTATTCTTAATGTGTTCGTACATTGCAATAGTTGGTGGATATTCTTGTATTAATCGACACTTTTTATTCTAGGCTTCGGGAACATTCTCCTTGAGGAACATCAACTTAAATTTGAAATCGGTAATTTTGATTTATATTTACGTACAGTACCTCGAGGAAACACATATTTAACAAAAGTGTAATGCAATATTATTTGTTACATGATCATGATATTATCTAAGTCAATTACTTAATGTTTCACACCGTCCATATATCACATATACAGGTATCTTGTTTTTCCTATTCAGAATATGCTTGTTGGATTAGTGGGACCTGTTGGTTCAGGAAAGGTATGCATTCACTTTGTATCATACATCTAGCGCATATTTCTGTATTTGACAATTGACGCTTTTTGACAATATCGTGTCACATCTATTATATAGCGAGATCTTCTTTAAACTACCCTTTGATCTTTCCCTAAAACCGTAATCCATAAGTCCATCTCTGCAGAGCATGGTGTACTCTGTCAGTGGCTATATTCAGATACACTGGCGAATTCATGATGCATATCACATTTGGCGAGCTAACATTTTTTTAAATTATTAAAATACATAATAACAGTGGCTACATTTAAATTAATCATGCATTCTCATTACATATGTACTGAGAGTAATTCTGCAGTTGATAACATGAAAGTATGTTTAAAGTATTAATAATAACCAACCTGCGTGGGTATTTTGGTTAAGCTCTCAATGTGTTGTTTAAAGGGTGGTCTCCGTTGGCTGCGGTTAGCTCTGCGGTAAGCCTTGTGATGGTTTGTGATGGTTCTGTAGGTGGTGAGGAATGACGAGGTCCTTGCCTACATGGTCAGTAAACGATGTAGGCAGGAACTCGCCACTCCTCACCAACACGTACAGCACCATCGCAAGGGTTACCGCCGAGTTTACCGCAGCCAGTGGAGACCACCCTTAATGACGTTTCCTTAATATTTCTTCAGAGTTCTCTGATGCTCACCATTCTTGGAAGTTTACCTCTCGGGGCGGGGACGTGCAGGACAAGAGGCAAGGTGGCATACCTGCCCCAGAAACCGTGGATAAGAGCCGATACCATTAGGAACAATATCCTCATGGGACAGACAATGAACAGGGCCCGTTATTCTAGGGTTCTCGGTGCCTGCGCCCTTCAGAAGGTAATTATGTTTCCTGCTTATGGTTTGCACGTTTTCATTTTTTTAATTAGTATTTGGAACAGCATTCTGATCCTCTTTTCAGACCAGCAAAAGTATAGTCTCTTAATTCTTCTTGTCGATGAAAAGCAAGGTGAAATATGCTAATGAGCATGAATTGGTGAGACATGAGTCTGAGTATCATGGTGAAAAGTTTTTTTGTTATTTGGTTTATTGGTGGATTTACGAATAGGGCCTGATTCTAATGTTGCTCTTTCTTATACATACATGTTTCTAGTTTCAGTTTGATTTTTGAAAATATTTAAAGGCTTTAAATATCTGCATGTCTCTTTGGATTGCTGGGATATTGTCCCATTCTTTATGCATGAGCCTGCCCTTGGAGTATATGGATATGACATCTGTTTAGTAAGGTGACGTTGGTATTAGATAACGCTGTGATAAACCTGTTAACACATATATTGCATTGTATCCAAATGAAAGGATGTTGCTGATATGGAAAACGGTGATGCTACTACGGTTGGAAATAATGGAAGTGGTCTAAGCGGTGGACAAAGAGCTAGGATCAGTCTTGCACGGTTGGTATTAAAAAGAGACAAATAGTTAGTACTATAAATTGAGTCTATCATTACGGGTATTGTTCAATGATATTGATGTTAAACTCTCCACAATGCTTTATATTCGTTTTAGGGCTGTTTATAGAGATGCAGATATCTATATCATGGATGATCCTTTCAGTGCTTTAGATCTTAAAGTCACAATGCATATCTTCAATGAGTGAGTTCAAATTTCATCCTTTAATTCTTTTCTCAATATCAGAAAATATTGTCCATCGTTTATTGTATTGGGGATGTACTATATTGTCTTATTTAGTGTTTTTAGTGAGGTCGGGATTTCTCCCCGGTCTTCCCCTTTCCCTGAAGCCATTATTATATAGACAGTACATAACTTTTGTGGTAGGTGTGATGCTTAAATAATCATTCGATGTATTCTGTCAATATTGATTCTAAAACTACATTCAAATGGCCTATATTTTACTTCCACAGGTGTTTATTGAAATTTCTAAAGGGAAAGCTTATCCTATTCTCAACGTCAAATCTTGATCTTCTGTCGCACACGGACCATGTCATTGTACTTGAAGAGGTGGGTCATCGGAAATATGGGTTTAGTTACTTTGTTAATAAACAGATTAACCCATGCTTTTTTAATTAAGCTGGATTTCCATATAAATCGATCAAAACATATTTTCTCATATTAGCGCTGTAGAACAAGAACATTTCAAAACTGACATTGAAGAAACTCTGGTGTTTCCTTTGTAGTCAATCAATTCAAGGATTTTCTCTGAATTATTTGTCTGTATTTTCCTGTTCTATAGTTCCATTTTTGGGTAAACAAAATCTTAACCTCTTTGGCAGTTACCCTCCTGGTATACCTATCTAAGCAGTTCTATTCTATTCTTCTTTTGTGACGGAAAGTAGCTGGATATCATACATAAGGAGCTTTAATGTCACTTTACCTTGCTTTTTCAGGGCAACGTGAAAGCATCAGATAACATGGAGGAAGTCTTGAAGAAAGTGGATCTTCATGATTTAATTACAAGCCAGTCACACACACATATCGTAAGTGTATTTATATCGGAGACAAAAGGTATCCCTAGAAATATCTCAGTAATTGTTCATAAAGAATAAAGAAATTACATCTACTTTTCACTTCTGGTTCTCCCTTTTTCTATTACACTATTGTGAAATATATCTTTCAGATTGAGGATGAAAGGGCAGATTTGTTTGCTAAACAGGACAAGAAGAACATGTTGATGGCTCTCCTGGGCAATGCTCATATTAAGAAGGTTAATTTCCTCATGACACATAATCATCTAGACGCTTATTCTGATAGATATGTTCCTAAATTAAATAATACTGGTCTACTTTAAAATCTGTTGATATCAGGTGTTTGCTTTGTGCAATTTTTAGTGATTAACAGCTAATGCTTATTAGACAAAATAATGAATCACTGTATATCATTGCATGTTTAAACGATCCAACTACTTTTATATGTTATCCTCATGTCGGGGCATACACTTTCTTTACAATAGGAACATGCACATATCCCGAAAGAGAGATCGACATCGATTAGTGTCTACTTAAGCTACTGGAAGGCTGGGTATGGATATGTGTTCATGACACTGTTCTGCCTATTCCTCATGACTCAGCAGGTTAGACTTTCTTGGAATAATGTAATACGACCCGATTTAAGTGGCTGTGTATTAAATAAGATTCTTCTTCTTTGTAATAGACTTCGTCATGGTGCTATGTGTGGAGCAACATTGTTATCTGCTTAAGAGGATTGTAAGCAAGGCTAGAAGGGGCTGAAAACCTCCCTTAAGCTGGAGAGACCCCTTCAATAGCAACCATTGATTGTAATAAAAAGTTTTCACATTCAAATATTTACAGCAAATTTGAAACATAAGAAATCGTTGCATTATTTTCAGGTCTTCTCTATTTTGGGCGACTGGTGGCTTGTGTACAAGTAAGCATAGCTTTTAAAAATCTATCTTAAGGGTATCTTTGACGAGATGAGTCCTTTATTCAAGCATGTGTTTCATGATCTGCATGTCTGTGCTTATTCACAAGAGTTTTCATCTTTACTGAAAATGAAAAATAAAAATGCCTTAATTTTCAATTGTCATAACGCTATTTCAGCTTAGCAGGAGGATCCAAGAAGTCTTCATATGGAAAGAAAGACTACGGTGGCTCCTATGATAACACAACCGCGAATCCTGGCAGCTACTCTAACACTAGCTACGCCAGTGACTCAGGCAACTCTTCGTATACTACTTACGACTTTAACCAGACCGAAGCTAGTTATGCTGCGTCATCACCGTACGACAGTACCACTGACATCAATCAGAAAGAACTTCTGGGCCCTTATGCCGCCTTTGTATGGGTCAGTGTTGCATGTGGACTCTTTTCTGTGTTCTTTGGAACTATGTTTGTGGAATATGCTGCCAACAGACTCTACACATCAATGTTCAGGCGAATACTTCGCGCTCCAATGAAACTATTCTCAGCGGATAGCACGGGTACCTTTCAGACACAATAGAGAGGTTTCGCAAACCTATCTCAAATATGTAACTGTTATCATATTACGCAATCAGAACGTAATAATGATTAATCACATTATCGTATCCGTATCTTTTTTGTGAATTACGTCGCATTGTTATGTAAACAAAAAATTGTGAAATGAAGCATTTTGCTCGATATGTTACGTTACGTTTTCCCGCAATGTTTTGCTAAACCTTTTTCTTCCTTTTAATGTATGTTTGTATATCAAAGATACGGATACGTTTACGTATAGGTTAGACTTGCTGAACCTCCTTAACGTGCTTCCTTTCTTACTTATGATGTTTATTATGTATGTGATTGACGATTTTACCCTGTCAAAGCTTCGGTACAACATTAATAAGTGATTGTCGAAATTTCAGGACAGATGATTAATAGACTCTCTCGTGACACTGGTCGAATGGACGATATTATTCCAATCACAATCAATGCAACATTCCTGGTTAGTCTATGTTTGATGCATTAACACGTATGAGCTATCGCATATATATATATTTCATTCCCTTGGATACATCGAATTTTAACTTGACGATTTTAAGATATTACACGCGTTTCCCTAATATTAGTAAGTTTTAAGGAGAATTCTTATTTCTATTCACAGACAGCCGCCATCATTTTAGCTAATGCCTGCTATATCTGCGTGATTAACTACTACGTTGTAGTTGCTACACTTCCTTTCCTGGTTTGCCTCGGCCTATTCGTCATGTATTGCATTCGGGCAATCAGAGACACGAAGAGATTGGAATCAGAATGTAAGTTTAAACTGGGGTTATTCTAACGAACTGCATCCTGGTGATATCTAACCAGACAAGCTTTTAGCAGTTAAGAGGTATCTGATTAAAATGATATATTAGTTACAAAGAATTCGTCTAGAAATGGGCTCTACATATTTTGGCGTTCCGTCATTTTTGTGTGAAAAATGATAGTGAAATAAAATAAATAAATTGAGTTATTTATCATAATTTACGTTGCTTCCAGTTCGGACACCCACTTTTGAACATCTTCAACATCTCCTTGAGGGTCTGGACGTGGTCAGGGCATTTGAGCTGGAGTCATTGATGGTGAAGGAGGCTGATGTTTCTCTCGATCGACACACCGCAGCCTGGCATATGTACATAGGGTCTATGTATTGGATGAAAATGAGATTAAATTGGATGGTAGCCTTTTACTTGGCAATCGTGTTGACTATTGCGCTGGCAACACCGCATTCAGGTATGCATCAGAAACACACAACGTTTGCTATAGTTGCTAAAGTGTAGTACAGTGGGATATTTTTTGAGTATCTTTTTTAAGTCAGTCGTATCAGTTTAGTCTGATATCGTTAAAACGAGAGGAATTAAGTTCCAAACTAGCTTAAATATCGACTCTATTTCAGAGGCAATGGCAACACCTCTCGGCCTTTCCCTTGCCTATATATTGGTTTTTATGGCTCGAGTGCAGTACTTTGCCACATACTCAGCGATGTTGGATGCTAATGTAAGTAGAAAACACATTGGTTACTGATTACTACTGGACATGTGCTAATCCTTTTCATATTCACTTCAGATGAGTTGTTCACATGACAAAAAAAATCCTTAGAGTTAATTTAAAAAAACAAGGACTGCAAGCAAAGTAATTCAACAGAATCGGTAAACATGTACGGTAATTCATTTATACAATTATTATTATGTCATGTTAGATTAGTTGACCAAGAACGTGTCATAGGACCAAATGTAATACGGTTACCATATCTTATAGCATTGGAAACGACATCCTAGCAGAGTGGGTATTATGTAGATTCCATTAGAAGGTAGACTGACGTTTATATTTCAGATGACTTCAGTAGAGCACGTGTACGAATATGCCCATGTCAACCAAGAACCCCAATTGCCAGTTCTCAAAGAAGCGTGGCCTACCAGTGGCAATATAAGCTTTCGTAACGTCAATGTTGTATATCCAGGGTCTAAAATGCAAGCCCTCAAGGATGTTTGCTTCAAGGTTCACGAGGGCGAAAAGGTAGACTATAGTACACAGTTATAGTACATCCATCGATAATAAACTCATTTAAGGAAGAATTTAATCCAGAAATATGATTTAACAATAAACATGAGGTATTACACTGTCGTACAAACTAATGTTGAAAATGTATACAGATCTTGACAATGACAATGAATCTTTTAAGGTTGGAATTGTTGGGAGAACGGGGGCAGGAAAAACGTCAGTGTTCAATGCTTTGCTCCGCCTCTACTACCACACTGGAACAATCGTGATAGATGAGAAGGACATCAGAAAATTGCCACTAAGGACCCTTAGATATAACATAACATTCATTCTGCAGGTTTGCCTCCCTTTATACGTTAAATTCTATAGATGAACGCGTTGCTTGGTGACAGCATTCTTCCCCAATTTTATACTAATTTGCAAAGCTTGGAAGATTCAAGCTTGTAATTTAGGCAGCATTTGAAATGATGTCTCATTAATTTAATTAAATGTGGACCATTCTAACACAATGCGACCTTCTCATAGCATTATACATGCAGCAATTAAGCACATCCTTTTCTTTTTCAGGAACCTATGCTTCACACTGGATCCCTCCGATTCAATCTAGATCCATTTTCCAGGTTCTCCGACTATCAAATCTGGCAGGCATTACAGAAGGTACGTACAAATTGCAACAGGCAAGATGTGCTGCCATACATCGAGACATGTATATTGATAATGATACCATAATTCGGATTTTTCAACAGGTTCCTCTGCTTCACATATTGTTAGTGTTCTTCATGTGTTTAGCCTATTTGGTGAAATCAGGGCGAAAAGATATCTTTTGGTAATTTTTTTTATTCCATTTACAGGCCAATGATGTCATTACATTAAAGCAACATAAAGGCAATTGATAACACAGAACTATAATTATAGCTTCAGAATAGAGGAGATCAATATTATGATAATACTCCAAATCATGACAACAAACTACATACAAAACGTAACACAATTGAAGGATACACTACATACATCTGAATAAAAATATCAGGACTCCCATGTATTATTGGTCACTATATGGCTCTGATGAAATATACAAAATATGAGATTGTCCTGCAAATTAAACTACTAATAAGGTTGCCCTCCGCACACTCCCCTTTCATACATAACTAGCCGAAACCTATGTATTTAGTTAATCGAGTGCATTGGTTGAAATTTCTTCCTCGAATTTACACATCTTGCAAAATTAAAACAATTACTTGAACTGATATTTATACTAACAGGTGCAATTAAAGAAAAAAGTAGGTAAACTACCTGGAAAGCTGGATGTTGAAGTCGAATCAGACGGAGGAAACTTCAGTGGAGGACAAAAACAACTGCTGTGCATGGCTAGAGCTCTTCTTAACATGAACAAAATTATGATTCTTGATGAAATTACTGCAGATGTTGATCTAGCGTAAGATGAAAATGTTTCCTATTACAGTGAATCTGATATATCTTTCATAAAATAGAATCAATATCCCCTTTCCTCAGTTTTGTTCATCAAAAGAGCTGTACAATAACTATTCTTTGTCTTTCAGAACCGCAAAATTAATTGATAAAATGCTTGATGTGGAGTTCAGGGACTGTACCATTCTCCATATATCCCATCGGATCCCTCCTTTCATGAACTGTGATAAAATTATGGTAGGTAGCATGCAATTGAGAGATGTTATTTATTGCCTGGTAAAATGCAGAAGAGCCCTCTCACTTAATCTCTGGTTATTTTCCTTTTATTGACAACCCTTGCAGTATTATAAAGAGTTTATTTTCTCTCCGTTAAGGTGATGGACCGAGGCACAGTCGCAGAAATGGCACATCCATTCGAGCTTCTCAAAAATAAGGAAGGCATATTTTACTCCATAGTGAAACAACATGGCGAAACGCTTGCCCAGAATATGATGGACCAAGCTGCCAATAGCTACATGAAAGTCCGTGGCCCAATTTCTGAGCCTCAAACTATAGACAACCGTCACATTGGTGACTCTTTTGGGATACACTCTAAAGAACTTCCTACCACCGATCTTGATGTTGACGAACCAAACAGCAAAGAAAACACCGGGACTGTAGGAAATGGTCATATTTCTACTAGTAATGGCCATATTAACAGAGCCTTCAACAGAAATGACGGAGAAGAAGACAATGTGGCTTCTGATGAAACGATCCATGTCGAAAATACACCCAAGTCCGAGGAAGACGATGCCAAAGGCTTCTGCAATGAAGCGTTTGAGGGCGACATAGATGCTGATGTTGTGGTACCTCAGACAAGAACTGACTCCCCTTCATATGTATCTAGTGGGCATAATGACGAAAACTCTGCACGAGAGAGTATTGCCTGATCATTTAAATACTCAATTTCTCAAAGTCACTCTACCTCATTATGACGGTTGAATAGACAGGTGTTCCATATAAATACTGATTTCCATTATTAAACAAGAAGACTTTACTATATTATACTTGATCCGAAAACCGAAGTTAATTGTGTTACACTATTATTACTTATTCATTATTTCTATGTATAATTTAAAGTCAACAGAGTCTACTCTAGGCAATCTTGAATGGGGGCTCTTTATATGATTACGTCACATGCTGTTTCGTGATAGCTTCAGACACTCTTTTTTTAGATTAGATTTAAAATCGTCGAGGATAAAACCTAGCCATAACACATTTGTATGTACACTGAGAAAGCTTTAATAGTGTTTGCATCACTGGGCAATATGCCATCAATTTTGCGAATTATAATATCATGTGTGATAGGGTGCAAGGCATTGATACTCATGGGATAATAATACATAGTACATGTAATATACATGTATAAATACCATATATATAGGCCATATTTACTTGTAAATATTCGCTGTCATGTGGATTTTTCACATAAAAGTTTTTATTTTTGACATACCTCATGTAATATCATGCCAGGAAATGCACACTCTACATAGGAACGTGTCCAACGTCTCCCTTTTACATCAAGCGACTGATATATTTAAAGGACTTAGCCTTGATCTCATCGAGATGAATACAATCACAACTCATTTCATTTATCATTCCCTATGTAATCTGATCATGTTATTATCTATTGAAGTATACTGTGTTTTTTATTTATTAATATACTGTGTTTTACTAACAGTCTGGACCATCATATTTACAATATGTATCTCTAATTAATAATGAACACAGGTCATGATGAAAAACTCTCTTGTAGGGAGATTGTAACAGTAATGTTTATCCCGATTAAAATACATTTTGAAAAAACCTCGTTTATTTCATGTCATTAAATATATGGCTGAGCCGAATATGATACAATCCATAGCATTCTAGATGTCTAGTAACAGATTTACATGTTCAATGAAATTCAGAGATAGATTCTTGATGTATTTAACCACTATACCTGTAATAATAACATAATAAAAACTAAACGTGAAAAATCGATGTACTGGTCATATATGAGTTAATTTGAAGCAAGTACGTCCTATGATTTTCATGCTTCGGAAAAGGCGGGATTATCATATTGGTAAGCTGACTCTGCTGGTTGTAATTGTTCCTCAAAAACAAGAACAACCTGTTCACTGTCTGAGGCTGATTTAGTCAATATGGTGATATCATTTCCATTTGTTTGCACATCGGAACCGTTCATTGATTCGAATATATAGTCATCTGATACTGTCTCTTGTCGTTTCAGAATTTTGCCTCTTTTCAAACCACCATTTAGATACTTCCTCCCATTCTGATGATTCAGCTTTTTAGTTTCTATTACGGCGGAGTTATATTCTATTTCGTCGGGAATACTTATCTTCGAATCCTCCACTACTTTCAATTGATCCTCCTTTTCTTGGCATCTGCTATCACCAGTATCACTGTTTTCATTATCTTCTCTGTTTGTCATTCCGTGATTAACATTCCTTTCCGGCGTTTCTTGTTGTTCACTGGTAAATCCTTCAGCATCGATTTGCTCCGAATGATCACTCACATCTAAAGCATCGCCAGACTCAGAGGAAGCTTCGTTTCCTGACTCATCTCCTTTGCTACCTGCAAGTGCAGCTAGGTTGATGGCAGAAGCCTTCATTAGGCTCGACCATCGGCGGCCAATGCGGCCGTACTTGAGGAAGTCCATATACATATCATCCCCATCTTCATCATCACTGTGAATGGAGCTGTGAGCGGAAGAAGTATCGCTCTCTTCCCCTATTGTTGGATCCATGTTGCATATTATCTGTCTGACTTCCATTGCAAGCTCAGATTCTGTTTCAACAGACTTTTCTGGTTTACTCTGCTTCTCAGTAACATGCTCAGGCTCTTCGTCTTCGGGGATAACCTCTCTACTTATTTCAGATAAAGAAAGGCTGCTCGTTGTCCTTCTCTTCCTGCGCTCCTTATAGAGTTCTACTGCACCCCTTGAATGTTTCCTGTCTCGCACTGCCTCGATAGGTCTGACGATCGGTGAACCTTGACCAAGGAAACTCTGCCTAGCTTTGTTGGTAATCCAAGATGCCTCTTTCCTACCTAGTTGCTGAATTGCAGTATGGAAGTTACCACAATTTTCTAGAAGCTCATGTGGGTGCCCAAACTCAACAACACGGCCATCTCCAATCATCTGTAAAGGGACACAGCCAAATTTGTTATCAAATCAAAAGTTATTCAAGATATATTCCATATAGGAGAAATTTAAATCATTTCTATATGGAATATATCGACTTTTCAACACATATTGTCAATTATAAATAAATAAAAGTCATTCATACTGAGCAGCAAATGTTAAATTAATTTAGTACGGCGGAAGACATTTTCCAATAATCCGTTTTAATTGTGATTGAACTTCAATTCGACACCATGTAAAATGTAATCGTGATTAAAATGAACAAACCAGAATTTTATCGTAATGTATGAGCGTTTCAATCCTGTGAGATATGTGGAGTATCGTGCAATCCTTGAAATCCTTGTACAAGATCGTATGCATGAGGTGGTCGGTCCTGGCATGATTATAATAAGATAAATTCAGATGGCAAGTTATGAGCACACTACCTAATATTCAGTGTTCTGTTACGGTAAAGGGGGATAATTATCATATAAATTTAGATATATAATTGGCAGTAGCGTTGTGTATTAATTTTGATGATCGTAAAATTAATAATCGTAACATTATCTAGATGATACGTAATCTAAGATACCCAGGTGATGTATAAAATTACTGAAATAAAAATACATAGCAAGATTGCCACGTGCCATTGCACGTGTGCTAGTTACGTAATATCATAAAATAATCTCTTGATATTAGAATTGATAGAAAGAAAAATAACCACGTGATTTATAAAATTATATTTGACACAATATGTTACGTAATCGTTACGTAACACCATGTTATAATCACACGATTTGATAATAAACCGAGGAAAAATAATCATGTGATGTCTAAGGACAAGTAGATTTAAAATAGGGGCTGGCATAGGGTGGCCGAGATACCATGATGTAGTCGCGCCAAGCGCGCGGTGTTTACACGTGTGAACCCACGCGCGGCAAAAGTATGATGGCTCCCGTGGTGAGTGCAGCTGGGTAGAAACCTGCTTATGACAGTTATGCTATTGCACCCCTATCATTGCACCTCTCATACAGCATGCATGGGCATACATAATGTTATCCCTGGTACAACAGTTAATGATATCTCATGCATCGGGCCCCACGTTAATACGTGTAATAATAGAGAGGCAAGCCTGTATTCTGTATAGAGAGGCAAGCCTGTATTCTCTACCAATTTAAACCTGTATTCTCTACCAGGGGTCACTACTGTTGGTGAAGTGGCTATATATATATATTCTCGCATGGGACTGACTATACTTTATGTAGGCCCATAGTACATGGCACAGACTGGTACAGGTCCCTTTTAGAAGCAAGAAAGATGATTCTGTAATTAGATCTATGCGAATGCCCTGTCAACCTTTAACCCGGCTGGTCGCTCTTTTGCAATGTTGTCCATGTTGTCCCTTATTTTCCGAAACACATACTCTTAATACTGCATGTATATACACGGAACATTGTAAAAGAGCGACTGGCGGTCAAAATACAATTAAAATGTCACCCTCTCTTCCCTCTAAAAGGGACCTGTGCCGCACTAGTAGTGTGACATATACTTCTGGCCCATAGTATAGACTACAAAGGGCTTAATTCCATCAACATTTTGATGTGTCTGTCTGTCTAGTTTGGGAGGGGCGGTAGCAATCCTCTGGGTAACCTTGGTTTGAAGTGTCTAAACAAGTTAGAATCCTTGTGGCTTGGCGGGTGTGAGTTCGATTCCAGCCTGGGAAAGCATGTCTTTTCTACCAAGGGTCACTACACATGTCTAAGATGGATTTTGTTTGCTTACTCTGAATCAGCGTTTGCTGTCATTTCGTCCAGTATCATTATTTTATTCATATCTAAGAGGACCCGAGTCATGCTTAGCAGCTGCTTCTCTCCATGACTGAACATGTGTGATCCAGTATGAATATGAGTCTCCAATCGGGACGGTAGTCTATTTATCTTCTTCTTAAGTTGAACCTATGACGATGGAAGACATTTAAGTTAGAGGATCGTCTTATATTGTCTTGATAGAATAAGGTCTGCACCACAATATAAGAACAGGCACACCTTTTATGGGATTTGAATGTCAAGCATAATAAATTACTATTGACACACATGCCTTCATTTAAAAAATATGTGCATGATATGGTAAGCGAATCTTTCATTGTTTTCTGGTAAGTTAATTGCTAGAATGATACAAATGCTAGAATAGATGAATGTCGATACAACATACGTATCCGCATCAAATCTGACATGGAAATGAGGAGAAAATGACTGCTAGTACTACTGACTAGTCTTGGAGACCGTCGAAACATACCTTTTCCAAAACATCCCAAATTTGACCGTCTGAAAAACGTCCATGTGGATCGATGTTATACCTGATAGTTCCGGTGCATAACATAGGTTGCTGAAAAAAAGATAAAGACGCTTCACAAATTGTCTTTAGTGCACAACCAATAACTTAAATTTCATGCGGCAATTAGTTGTATGTGTCTCTGTGGAAGCAACAGACTTAGCTTTCATTCTTGAAGGTAATGGCATCGTGTTTGTTTAGTTACTAAAATGCTTATCCATAGTATAGCATTTAAAAGTTAGAATTCTCACTGCGATTAGTGACACAAACATCTAAAGCATTTGTAATTTGTAATAAATCAATTCACTTAAAACTGTAATTCTCCATTACCTGAGGTACAAAAGTTATACGTCCACGAAGTTCATGTAGTCCAATTTCCTTAGTCTCAGTTCCACCTATTTTTACTGACCCTTCGAAATCTGACAGGCGCAAAATAACATTAAAAAGTGAGGTTTTGCCGGCCCCCGTTCGTCCTACAATCCCAATCTGTTGACAAACAAATGGAGAAATAGCTCAGAATGGATTTTTGCGTGAATTTATGTACATGGATTAAATGAAAAACGTCGGAGAGAGGAGGGAATAGAGAGAGAGAAGAATAAACAATAATACAGTAAAATGAGGGAATAAAACTATGGGTAGTTGTATATACTTCAGAGATATCTAATATATTTCCGAATTTAAGCTTTTATATTAATCAAATTTGGTTACCTTCTCACCACTCGCGACCTTCAAGTTTATATTCTTTAGAGCATACTCATCGGATCCATGATATTTAAGGTTAACATCTGTAACTTCAATTGTTGCTTCTTCCGGCCAACTAGGGGGCATGGTTTTATCATCCTCGGGATCTTCCTGTGGTAAGGATTCATAGGCCAGAACGTGTTCCACGGATGTCATCTACCAAAGGAAATAATTTTTATAATTTCTGGTAATTTGTTGGTGTTTGGTTTAACCAGGAAATAACAATTAGGCTAATAATGACGTGTCATTATAGGGCATTGAATGGGTGGCGCCACCTGCACGACTTAGAACTGAACTCTGGGCAAGTCTGTCAGACACGCCACTTGGACCTTCGCTCGCACCCTAGTCAGAAGCGAAATCCTTGTTGTGATAACCTCCGCTATGCCTCCCAAACCTACCGCTACCACAAAGGCCGCTAAAAAGGCAGAGAAGGCCGAGAAACTACGACAGCAGGAGGAAGAAAGGCTTCTTAAACAGACTCAAATAATAGTCGACGACCGTAAAGACGAGGAGGAAACTTATGAAGAACAAGACTTCACGCCAGAGGAGAGGGCCGAGCACGCCAACATGGCGGAATCCGCGGACGAGCATGCTTTACGGGACTCTGCCGGCGGGGAAGATGATGTACCGCCTCAGACGCCCAACAAAGTATTGCCCAGACGTGGTTTACGTGCCAAACGAAAGACTATCGTTACTCCTAAAAGGCGTGGAAGGCCAAAGAACGCCCCAGTAGTTTGTGCTAATCCCATGCAGCAAATGTCGGATATGCTACAGCAGATTTGTACGACAGCCATTCAGACTGCGTCAGCCAGTGTCAGTCATCGTGACAGCTACACGAGGCAGCGGCAGTCACCGCCGGCGTCGCACCAAGTATACCGCACGCCTAAACGGTCTAGAGTGGATGTTTCACAAATTGACTTTGAGCAAACCCAAACTGAGGACTCGGACGATACTATAGTCACATTTAAACGCCCCAGGGAAAGGCAATTTACGAGAGATAGCCACCGGCACCATCACGGACGGAGGAAGAAGAAGCATAGTGACTATAGTGACAGCCCGCCTCTACGCAGCCGGCACCCGGCATACTCTTATAGATCACGCCAGCCCGCAGACAGTTCGGAGGAGTCAGCTTCGGATAGTGACTCGCTCCCTTCTCCTCGTCGCTTAACAGCAAGACATCGCTCTTCGAAGGTTGTTAAGCGAGCCCTTGACGCACAGTACAGGTCTACAGGAAGACGAGGTAGGGTTGAAATTTTCAATGCGCCTGAAACTTCTCTACCGCCAGATATGGCGGCACGTATCAAAAAACAGAAGAGAGAGTTGTCCCTTGCTGAATATACATGCGGCTTCGCACGCATGACCATGAATAATGTAAGATACGGGTCGACATCGTGGTTTATGCTCCACCATCTCGCAACTCTAGCTGAGGATACAGCTCTCCGCACTTGGGATTCGGCGCATGCATGGTCTCAGGCGTGCCTGGATCTTATCCTGGAGGAGCAAAATGAGTGGTCCCACACTGATGTGTTTAATGATTATCGTGTTAAAATGGCCTGGGACACACAAGGTGCAAAAAGCGTGGATACTAATACGAAGGCAAACAACCAAGCAATCTGTAGAGACTTTAATTTTGACAACTGTGCCCACAAGAACAGCCACACGGATGGCAATACCAGGTTTCTACATGTGTGTGGTTATTGTTTTTTCGCAATGAAAGAGAGAGAGAATGCCCACGCCGTCAAGGATTGCCAAAATAAAAGAACAGCTCAAGCCAATTTACATAGCGGCGACGGCGCTGGCCGAAGGAATAACCAACCCTTTCACAAGAAACCAGCATCTCAGGCTTCAAAAAACTCTTAAACTCCTGTTCCATCATACAATCCCAAACGATCGGTGAGTTGACCAACTTTCAAGACAATCTAAACTGTGTAATTAACTCTGAATCGAATGAATATGTCGGCGTCAGATCATATGTGCCACGCCCCATCCAAGATGGCGGCGCCCATACTAGCGAGAGCGGGCAAGCCAACATGGCAGCCGCTTCTCGTGTAAAATCTCGTGTCCCCCGCGATCCTCGCAAGGAACGAGAACACAACCAAAATGGCCGACATAAACACGAACAATCCGACAGAAGCCTTTCTGCCGTAGACAAATCTATCTCTAGAGTTAATATCAACAAAGTTGGGTCAATTCAAACCATTAAAAATGTGAACAGGAGAAACAGTGAAGCAATCGATGGCGCAATGTGTAATTCTAATGACAATTTCGTACAATTCCAGGCAGAAACTCACGCCCACGACCGAGAACTTGACTCCAAAATACAAGCGAGTGACGGCGAACAAGCCACGAGAGAGGTGCCTACCTTTCTTCAAAATGTACAGTATCCACATTACGAACAGGTGTTTAACGAACAGGAACTAGTGACCAATGACTTAGACGTCTGTGAGTATGAATTAGATCAAACTTCACTCAACAAATGTGACAGTGATAGCCCACAGAACATTGCCTTTGATGCATATACAAACTGGCCTTACCCTGATCTCTATATGGACTCTAAAATGGCTGGCATTTATGAAAAGGTTAAAATCTACAATGTTCCCAACTATAAAGGTGCAAAAATACCACTCGAGTCGACGCTTAATATTGAAAAATGGTCAGACATAGCTACAGGACATAAAGGTGACAAAATGGTTTTGGACGGCGTGAATTTTGGTTTTCCGATGCAATATGTCGGCGGGCCTCGCTACTATGCACAGTCAGTGGTGAATCATCCGTCAGCACAGCAGCATATGGCGCATGTTCGAGATTATGTAAAGGAAGAATTGGAACATAACGCCATATCCGGACCGTACAAACGGCCGCCTTTTACCCCATGGTTAAATGTCAGCCCGCTTATGACTCGTCCAAAATCTGATACAACCTCCAGGAGGATTATAGTGGACTACTCCTTCCCGGAGGGGGGCGTCAATGACAAAATATACAAAAATCGATACAATTGTGCGCCAGCATATCACCAACTACCCACTATAAACTGTGCAGTCGAGATTATTCGGAAAATGGGCGTGGCTCCTGCTATGGCTGTGATTGACTTGAGCCGCGCATATAGACACTTTCCTCTCTGCCCGTTAGACTGGCCGCTGACGGCAATCATGGTAGATGACGCCTATTACATCGATAAGGTGCTCCCCTTCGGGGCTCGTAGTTCTGCCTTTGTAATGCAGTCTGTGGCGGAGTTTATAGTGCGTGCTTTGCAGAAGAAAGGCGTGACAGCAAAGCAGTATTTGGACGATTTACTTATAATCGGTGAATCTATTGAGGTAGTAAAATGTCAAATGCAATTAACAATCGAACTTTTTACAGATTTGGGATTACAGGTCGCACGCAAAAAGCTCCAAGGCCCTAGCCACGCAGTAAGGTGGCTGGGAATTGACATTAATACAAAAGAAAATCGCCTCTCAATACCTACTCCTAAACTTGCAGAAACAAGTTCCTGCTTGGCAAATACACTGCGTCAACACCAAATAACAACAAGCGCCATGCAATCTCTGGTTGGTAAGATCGCACACGTCGCCAAAATTATCGCACCTGCACGCCTATTTATGCAACGCCTTCTGGCTGGCCTCCGTGCAGCCGCAGGACACAAGGTCACCATCTCCCAGTACATAAAGTCGGACTTGAAGTGGTTTCTAAAATACACAGAAACCTTCAACGGGAAAGCCATAATTCCGCGTCAACAAGTAGTGGAACACATATGGGCCGACGCTTGTCTACAGGGAGGGGGTGCTACCAACGGTCACCACGCCTATATGTACACATTCACGCCTGAAATGTTGTCTGAAAAATCCATCAACCACTTGGAGGCAATCAATTGCCTGGCAGCTGCTCGGTTCTTTACAAAATCCAGGCACGCCGGGGGCATAATAAGGATCCACTGTGACAATACTGCGGCGGTGTTTGCTTATAGAGATGGTAGAGCTAGAGACCCGACTCTAGGTGCTTGCGCCAGGGCGCTCTGGTATCACTCAATGAAATTTCAGGTCAGATATGAGTTTGTCCATGTCCCGGGCGTACAAATGGTCATCGCTGACGCACTCTCTCGGGCAGCTCTCTCTTCTGAAGAATTATTCAAAGCTAAAGACATTGCAAAAGAAAATGACATTTATATTTCCTGTGCTCGTGATAATATGTTCAACATTCATATGTTCTATTAGGCAGGCAACCTAGGCACCTCGTGGAAGCTGCTCAGGCCAGACAACGCCAAGCACATCGCCCGGGGACAGTCGCAAATAGGCATGCGGCCGTCAGGAAGTATATCGCATTCTGCAAAGCTGTGGGCCATAATTTCAAGCAACCTTTTCCAGAGCTAATATGCTGGTTCATCGAGTATTTAGCTAAGTATACCAAAGTCCCTGCTACTATCATAAACACTATTACAGGCGTCAGGACGTTCTTCAAGCTGACGGGGTATGCCTCGACTTCTCTCTACCATCCGCGGGTCGCCTACGCCATAAGGGGCCTGCAACTGACGCTCAGGCATGTCCCAAAGCCGAAGCTTCCTGTCACGCCCCAGATTTTGAAGAAAATACTGTTGAATATACACCTCCTCGACTTTCCCACGCACATCAGAGTTGCTATCCTCGTCATGTATATGGGCATGTTGCGTCAGAGCAATCTCGCCCCCAGATCTGGTGACACCTTTGACGCCACTAGACACCTGACGCGGGGAGACTGCAGAGTAGCAGCGGATGGCTCATATATCTCCATAAAGTGGTCGAAATCAATGCAATCATCGCGCCAGGCCACGATCTTATTTGTCCCGACGACAGATGATCCAGTGTTCTGCCTCCGCAGAGCCCTTCTACGCCTCGACAAACAGGCGCCGACAAGAGAGTCGAGCTCCCCACTGCTGCAATTCCCTAACGCCCGACACATGACCATTAACTATATAGTGACTCAATGGAAGCGACTTCTCAAAGCTGCGCACCTTGATTCACGCCTTTTCTCCTTACACAGCCTTCGCCGAGGGTCGGCGTCATACGCTTACAACACTGCCGGAGCCTCTCTCCAAGATGTCAAATCTCACGGGACGTGGGCTTCCGACGCAGTGGCGTCGTATATACGCCCCTTTTCTTCCACAAGAACATCTGTTCATCACGCCCTTAAGCGACTCGCCTAGCGAATCCCCCTGGTTATCTCTTTTAATCTTCAACTATTTATTACCCAGCAATTTCAACAGACAATGTGATATTTATGTGATATAATACACCATTTATTTTATTCAACAAATGAAAATGTTCATCGCTGGATCTTTATAACCCTTTTACCCAAAATAATAAACAAAATGTATTTTAATTTACTCTTCGCCTCCTCATTTAATGAGGCTAATAATGACGTGTCATTATAGGGCATTGAATGGGTGGCGCCACCTGCACGACTTAGAACTGAACTCTGGGCAAGTCTGTCAGACACGCCACTTGGACCTTCGCTCGCACCCTAGTCAGAAGCGAAATCGCCCACCCTCCGCCCTAAATCTTTTATCAAAAGATTACACAAAAACTATCCCACGAAGGGTTATCTCTTTTAATCTTCAACTATTTATTACCCAGCAATTTCAACAGACAATGTGATATTTATGTGATATAATACACCATTTATTTTATTCAACAAATGAAAATGTTCATCGCTGGATCTTTATAACCCTTTTACCCAAAATAATAAACAAAATGTATTTTAATTTACTCTTCGCCTCCTCATTTAATGTGGCCGGCATTTCCCATCTCCGTTTGGGGGGTTCAAGCATAAATAGCATGCCTTTCATCGCCGGCAATTCCATCGTCTTTGCATCAACACCATTTTGTCAACAGTGGCCAGACCGCTATAAGCTGTTTAAAGTGGTCTGGCCACTGTTGACAAAACCAAGTCGATGCAAAGTCGATGTAATTGCCGGCGATGCACGTCGATAAAGAGGCTTATCGGTGGCTGCATCGTCTTTGCATCGACAACCAGAAAAAGATCGACAACTGTAGAACTAATTCTCTTGCTTTTACATATGTAATCGCATTGACTAGACATCGCCAATACATCGCTACAGACATTACCTCTATTGACAATGCACCAATGCAAAATCACATCACCGGGAAATATCAAACATGTTTGGTGTTCATCGCTACCCTAACCAGGGAGGTATATACAGAGGGAGTGGAAACGACCCAAAGACTGAAGCATTACATGCGCAACGGGTACATGATTTAGCCTCTGCATGCCAGGTGACACTGCAGCCCGCACTGCAGTATTGTTGTCAGCAATAGTACCACATATAGCCCAGGTAGTTTGATTGACCTTTACCATAGAAGAGCGTGCTAGTGATGCCCTTATAAATAGTTGGCGCTAGTAGTAGTAGTGGCATTACTTTCAACTATATGCCAGTCAAGCATGATCCTGGTTTCTACTCCCTCTGTATATACCTCCCTCCCTAACCGATGCAATTTTTACATCGACCACTTGTCGCCGGTCATCGCTGGCTATTGCCAAAGACATAGCGATGACAAGTCAATGCAAAGACGATGCAATAAATTTTACAAAAATCTTATCGACTACCTCATCGCCAACGATTTTGTCGACAGTGGCCAGACTGCTATATGCATAATAAGCCTAGGTCACGAAGATTTAGTAGACGTGCCTTCCTTTGTCATGAAAATTGTATAAAAGCTCTAAGGAAGGAGGTCCAAATTTCCTTTAGAATTTCCTGCATTAAATAAGTAAGCATAAATGGATGCATAAATGAAAAACAAATAAGTGAGGATCTGTGGGGAAAACTTACGTTTGCATCAAGTGACGTCGCGTAGTTTGCGAAGTACTGTATCTTATGCATAAAGAGAACTATATACGCAAGGGACAGTCCCAGTGATGTGGCAGAATCCGCTACAAGAAAGTTTAACAATACCTCACATGTGTATTATGACAAAGAGGGCGAAGAAAATGTATGCTCGGAACTGTAAAGGATTACATTTTCCCCCAAAGTATGGGGGGAAATAAGGAAGATTTATAATCATTCACATCAATCTCATTGATACATCATAAAGTAACTTACGCGATGAGGGAGTAGCAATTTCAATGATGAGGACAGCGGCCAAGTACACAGATACCAGACATTTTAATCGCATCTTCATCCAATACATAGATCCAATGTACATATGCCATGCGGCTGTGTGACGATCAAGCAAGGCATCACCTTCCTTGAGAAGGGTGGGTTCCATCTCATAAGCGCGAATAACTTCTTGGCCATCAAAGACATGGTGGAGATGCTCAAATGTTGGCGTTCGGACTGTATACAAGATATTTTACTTATTATACTGCCGATATGGAATGTGTTCAAATCAATTAAAATAATGGATTCGTGTAGAATAGGTTTAGCTTACTGTTTCTAATAGCAGAAAGAGTAAAGGGCCTGGTCCACTAAGCCGATTCTCATGCGATTCTCACAGAATTTAGTGCATAAAAGTCCTCTGCGGCGCAAAATCACATGAGAATCGGCTCAGTGGACTAGGCCCTTACGTGTTTGTTTAAAAACACCAGAAGTGCAACCTTATATAGTGCAATATATATGATTATGCAGCTGCTATAAGAGAGGATTGGTAGATAGTATGTTGTCTCTTGAAGTGGACAACATGTTCCAATTAACCTTTAAAAATAATTAGAGGTTCTCGACTCACATTCTGATTCCAGTCGCTTGGTGTCCCGGATTGCCCTCACACAGTAGGCGACGAACAGGAAAAGACAAACCAAGAAAGGTAGCGTGGCCACTACAACGTAGACATTCACCATGCAAATGTATGCCATTTGTGATAACATTACTGCAGCAGTCTGTCAGAAAAACACATTCAAACGTATAACAAACATAGGGCAAAAGGCCTATCAATAACGCGTATCCAAGAGAACCATGACAACACTCCATTAGACAATTGTACTCATTCACTACTCATAAGTACTCATATATTCATATCCCTGATCAAGGTTTAACCCGTAGACATCACCTGAAGAAGACCACCTTACCAGGTCGAAACGTCGTGTAATCTATGTACCAAAAAATGCCTTAATAAAACAGCAAATACTGAAGTTTGAGGTTGTGGTGTTGTTATTCAAATGATAGGGTAGAAGTGTTGGTGGTCCTTCTACGCCTCGCCTAGCACCTCATATTCAAAAACATATAAACTTCATATTCATAGATCAGTGCAGGTAGGCATACTCCTAAGTTTATGGGGTTTTTTTCAATTCTGTTATTTTTATAACAAAATATTTGTTAATGGCAAATATATCCACTCACCACTGACGTAGCATTAATTGTTATCGGAATTATGTCATCCATTCTCCCCGTATCCCGAGCAAATCGGTTCATCATCTGGCCTAGTGAAATATAGTAACATTTAAGTTTTTTAATAGAATATTTGTATCATGAAATAGAATTACCCAGTTTATCGCGCACATCTGTTGATCATCTAGGCTACCATCTATATACATGATGTCAAATCAAATTGTCCTTAAAATCGTTTTTGCAAAATTGCGGAGAAATTGAGGCTCAAGTTGAGTCCAAAATACCTAATCAATAAGTTGTTTCCATAATGATTAAAAATGTTTTCAAGCACCCGTGATATGGAAAGTTCGCGTACCTATTCTGTCTGAAGAAAATATGTACATGGGTGCCCAAATCACCTTCGTAAACATCCTGTTGTACAGATTTTTGGAAGCTAGCACTGTGAAAAGGCTACCGAGGACTGCAGACACGATACCAAACAGAAATGCCAGCCAAACGAATAGAGCATAAAAGCCCAGATCATCACTTTGGTATTCAATGTCCTTTTCTGAGTAGGACCCGGGAGCCGCTGCGAAGTTGGCGGTGCGTTCATCAGGAGAATTGTAAACAGTGAAGTTAGGAGAATAGAAATTGAATGGAGGTGTACTATTGGAGCTGGTTATGTTTATCGAGGATCCATTCTTGACTGGGTAGTAAGAATCTTTAGCATATGAACTGGAATGTCCTGACAGACTGGAAGTAAAATGGTTATGATAAATATATTGGGCCTTCAGTGTTCATCGCATTTTAATTTTTTTGTAAGATGATCTGAATAATGGTTCATTACACCACGTTTTAACGGAAGCAACACTATGTGTTTACAAGAACAAGCATCTACAACCAAATAAATTTGCATACTTACACATATACTAGCCACCAATCTCCAGTGACCGACATCGCCTGAAAGCGGACACAATGGAAATTTGATACTTATTTGGAAGGGACCATCATCTCTAACTGACATTGTAAAATAATTCTAAATGTTTAATCGTCGTAGATGATAGCAGCTTACTGTCGGGTTCTCCACCAGTGTTAAGGTCTTATAATGTCTTAAGGGCCTAGTCCACCAAGCCGATTCTCATGCGATTTTGCGCCGCAAAGGACTCTTTTGCACTACATTATGTGAGAATCGCATGAGAATCGGCTTAGTGGACTAGGCCCTTTAATGTATTAATGTATGAGCAACTCGGAAAAACACAAGTGAACGAGTGGTGATGATCGATATCCAACTGGTTTATTCTAGAATGACAGTACAGACTCTCACTGGGAGATGAGGGGCATATCCTCGTTTCATCATATCCTGGACAATAGCTTGTATAAGTAGACTTGCTCAGTACTGCTAATTAGTGATGTTATAGCCCTAATAAAGAGGTGATAATTAATAATTATATAAATGTAATGAGGTTATGCAATGTTATGTAATGTGTCATAACACATACCTGACTCGCCAACAATAACAACCCAGCCAGGGTCATGAGGATGAGGCCACGGCCAGCGTCCCAATAGCTAAGGTAAACATGGAACGGTGTTGCTCTTTTCTTGGGGACGTGTGCATGTTCCTACGAGAAGAAAATAATTTCGGGGATTAGCTAATTCGACCTAACGGTACGTTATTGTGTCTCAAATATAAAAATTCCCTTGATGATCATATTTCCTAGAAAATCTCATTTTAAAATGTCAAAAGTATATAATGTAGACATTAATTGACCTTTTTTATGTTAGGGTTATGCAGAAGGTTCATAGCTAATGCAATACTGTCCTGTCGGGCATATACATCTGGAGTCTCAGATTTATATTCCTGTAAACGAAAATATTACTTATCAAATTCGAGGAGGTGAAACGGGAATTATGTGAATTCAAATAACATTGTAATAATATAAACATAAGGATCATAGCCATTCGGGTAACGAGCCATCCAATGGCATCACTATGCTATTTCTGAGGTTTTTTTCTATTAGAGGTTATAGTAGAGTATTGTACAATAATCTAAACATACCAACAGATTCAGTCGTGGCTCCCTCGTCAGCAAATTCAAATCCTTTTTGAGCTCGTCTAAACTTCCGGAAGCAACGATTTTCCCCTACGAAAATGGTTTTAAAACTTTCTAAAATAATGTCTCCTTATGTCAGATTAATAAGTTGAAAAGGAACAAGAAATGTATCTACTACCGAAGCAAGAACATACCTTTTCAAGAAGCACAACCCGATCCATGTGGTTTAAAAGATGAGCGTAATGTGTTGCCATGACAATCAGTTTCTGCTTTAGAAGACCGCGAACACATCTACAGTAAAAATGCATTCTTGTATTTATGCACCTAACTTTCATTATATTTGCATCCAGAAATACAGAGTGTATATCAAGGCCCTTGTCCACTAAGCCGATTCTCATGCGATTCGGAATATGGTGAAATAGGGTCCTCTGCGGCGCAAAATCGCATGAGAATCGGCTCAGTGGACTAGGGCCCTTCATACTGTAATTAAGTAGGATGAACGATAGCTTAAAGATGCATTTACGTAAAAAGTGCAAATAATTCATTATAAAAAAATCGTACATTCCAGGAGGTTGCTATTGTCATTTCGATAGATCAGATTCCTTGAACTTACTCGTGGAATATGTGTGTTCCAATAACCGAGTCCAGAGAGCTGAATGGGTCGTCCAAAATATAGATATCGGCGTTTTTGTAGACTGCCCTTGATGAAGAGAAGCATAGAATAAGATTGTATAACACACAATCGGGTCCGTTTTCTAGAATAAGGAATATCTATTAGGAAGAAATGATTAACTATTCATTATAAAATTGTTATAATTTACCTCGCTAAACTGATCCGCGACTTTTGCCCGCCACTTAGGGTGTTTCCCCTGTCACCGATGTGTGTCAAATCCCCGTGAGACATGGCTGCGATTTCCTAGTTATTCAGAATAATTATAGGACATGAGGTGGATATTAGCAGACGGGTTTTTATAAACATAACAGAATGGTTGCAGGGCAATAATATAACAAAAGTTAGCACAAAGATTCTTTTAGCAGATTAAGGAGATATTTCTTTTACCGTCTTTTCTTTGCAAATGGGTTTTATTAAAAAAACTCTGCCATCTTGGTTAACAATGCTAACAAAACCTTGTTCTTTGCTTTTTCGCGTATTTATTTCACTAGTTGTTAACCTTTATAATATATATTGCTGCAATCCGATTACGTTTGCCAATAGCCTCAACGTACTTCTTTTTATCATGTGTTTCAGTCAACCCCATTATTGTATCGGCTTTTTACATTCTACGGTATTTTTTTAAAAGAAAAATTCGTGAATGTTAGTGAATTGGGTACCATTCTGTCAATCATCCTGAGTAGCAAGTTCATGTGATACATTTTGAGGTGTTGGTTGAGGATTGGTGTGAGGAGTGTGGACACTTATCTGGGAGGATATCTGGATGCTCATCTCTGTGTGATGTAATTCACACCAACACTACTAACTTTGCACTTATGCAAGGACTGCTTGATTGACAACCTTCTACCATCTCTGCAGTAAATCCCTGAAGGCCAGTGTGACATCCTATTGGTTGACATTTGTTGTATTCTATTGGCTATCTTGGTTTGATTGACAAGTTGCCACTTAAGGCCACTGTATAGGTTTTGAGAGGAACCCATTTAGAGAGGACCACCCATGACTGAATCTGAGTGATCTACACCTACTACACCCTTGGTTTCTGGGTTTCAAGTCTTGGAGACAGACAAGCTCGGAATTGTAAAGACTAAAAGACAATCGTGTATTATTAGATTACAATATGTTGTTTGATGTCTTATGTCTAATTCCCTTGCATTGTACTTTCATGTTTATCTAACTGCCTTTGTAAACAGGGAGCATGCAACTTTCCTAGTTGTTAATAAACTGAATTTTACTTCCACTTCTGTGTTCTTCTAAGACAGACGTTTGAGGCATTTCAGATTACAGTAGTCTGATATTCATAATCTAGCCATTGCGCACAAATAGTTGACCATAGAATTTGTTTCCTTTGGAAACGTACAATATATACATTAACTTAAACTGATTATAAAGTTAAACAGAAAAATAGTTCATTAAATGATTGATTAACTTAATAAACTTATAACTTGTTTATATACAAATATATTTAGTAATCCATCATGTCATACTATTCCATATAGACATACCTTTTGCAGTGCACACGCTTTAATAACGGCCTGATATCGTTTCCTGTCCATCTTTGATCCCATCAGAATATTATTTCTGACTGTATCAGCTCGTATCCACGGCTCCTGTGACACATAGGCAATCTTCCCTTTCAATCGCCTCAATCCTGTGGCAGCTGGCAGGTTTCCTAATATCACCAGAAGTAAGGATGTCTGAAAGTTTATAATCATTTGTTTTAAAGATAAAACTTCTATTGAAGTTTTCCCAACTGTGGTAATTTAGTTGAATCATAAGTATGAATAACTGCTGCTGTTTATGTTAGTATATTTCTTCTTGTATAATGCTAGGCAACGCACGAAAACATCGACCACGTCGACATGCGTCTTTATTATCATGATAAAAATGTATGGCCTTTGTTTGTAATAAAAAAATATTTTTTTAATTCTTATAATGAATACGATTGTGTTATGGATAAACAAAGTTAATAATACCCAAATGAATAAATGATCTGCTTCAATGTACATATTAATACACCCTTTGAGTTGGTTGGTATTAAAATGACCTACCTTTCCTGATCCAACAGGACCGACAACACCAACTAAGGTACCCTGTGTGCAGATGTAAGGGGACATTAAGAAGAATGAGAAACATATGCATTCAAATTACTGGATGAAATTGAATTCACTAATCGGATGTGTTAGAAATCAACTAGTCCACTGGAACTTACGCTGATAATTAAAACTCACATTTTTAACTTCCAGGTTGATGTTGTGAAGAGAGAAGGACCCCGATGCCTGTCAAAGGACGAATATTTGGGAAATCAAAAACATTTCATGATTAAAGAAATCACCAAGGTTTCATTACATTGTATTAATTTTGTTGTTTAGCTATTTTCGATATTTACCACAAATGGATCTCTTGATGTTATAGCGTTCATTGTTGAAATTGACCGCAACAAAGAAGACTTCAGCATCTAGAATGATGAAAGTGATGATTATTGACAATTTGTATTATTGTTGCTGTATTTTCTGCATAGATATGTGTGGCAAAATGTGTTTCAATGTTTGGAAGAGGCAGTGCCAATCGACACTGACATTGCTTAAAAACTCTTCTAAATTGACTATATTTTAGGAATTTTACAAATGTAATTTCGTTGTAGGCAGATTAGGAATAGAATGCATATTTGTTTACCTTCGTTGACTTATTGACATTCTTTCCCTGTAGATCCCACGATGCACACACATTTTTTAGCACGAGTTTTACTTTTTCTCTGCTACCAATGGTTGACTCCTTTCTTACCCTCTCAAATCCAACGAACTCCTCAGCCAGCAAGAAGTCCTATGATATAATACCAATTCGAGATACAATCATCATTATCAAAATAGATCCATATTGTTGACAAATATCATGAAATAGGTTTTTATACATTAATAAGTTTTTAACGCTCGGGAAATTAGGATAAACAATCATCCACACACCTGCATACGTTTAACCGACGCTTCCATTTGCTTCCACATACTAAATCCAATAGGAAAATCAAGCAATCCTATCTGTGCCATTTTCATCCATGTTAATACTTGGACAGCTAGCTGAAAATTATTTTCAGTTCATTTAATTGCTCGATGTCAACTAAATCATTATCTTTATCATATTTAGCATATCTACTTGGCGAATGAGAATTATCACTTGTGAAACTTTGTCCAATAATTTTTTTTTTTTTTTTAAACTATGTATTACTTCCCACTATTAATGGGTATGTTGTACCTTTATCCCGATCAAACGATTTGAAGTTTTGGTGTAGCAATTTGGGTATAAACTTTCTTCACCAATCTTGATTTTTATTTTGTTTAAAATTAAAAATTAAAATCTGCTTCTTTTTTTTAAAGTGCCCGATGAGGAGTATGAGGAGTATGTATTCAGTTCTTTTCGTGCGATGAGAGGGGATGCGTGTTCAAGAAAATCATGAATGAAGACATATATACAACCTATTCATAATCATTCAATATTTGAAAAGATTTGAAAGGGCCATTCATAAATGGGAGTGGGTGCGACGTACCTTATAATCGACATAATGGCCTGAAAGAACGAATGTGGTCACCAAGAGGAAGGTCACTATCTTGTCACAACTCACGCCAAGATTTAAGTTGATGCTATTGAGAAACATCACATAACCTGCCTTCTTTACCTCTTGACTGCAAGAGAGGAGAGCGATTAATTAAGTATTAGTGCACAAGTTATTCCCCACCTTTAGCAGTCCCGAAAGCGCAGTCAAATCGACTTATTACGAGGAATACCGAGTTGTCAATTGCTTTCAGTAAATCTTTCAAACGAATCCCACTGAATCTGATGTTTTCTAGTCTGTCAAGCCATTTGGGGAAAGAGAGGGCATTTACGCGAAATTAACATACCCCAAGCATTGAAGCAGAATATGTTTTTGATGAAGAAGTAAAGTGAAGGCAGTATTGGGAAATTAGAATTGATTTTTAATTGATTTTTGTTTTATAAATTATAAATAGATAAAAAGTTGGTGGGTATATATCTATATTAAATTGAAGGTTTTGTATAAATGTATGATAAGTGATGAAAATGAATATTTTAAGAGATAATTAGTGGAGAGTAGTGATGAGAAAAGAGGGGTTGGGGGTGGGTAAAAAAGAAGCAGCGTTGTGCTTGGAGGCGAAAAGTGAAGTGAGGGTTTGAGGTGGTAGGTAGTAAGGTGTGTGGTAGGGATACGTGGGCTATTAGTGGGGAGGGTTTGGAAAGGTATGGGAGGAAGGCGACTCGCTTCAATGACTGCAATGACCATGAAATCGTTCAAAAGTGCAAATACCTTCTAATGTGTTGTGCTCGTTTTACAAATGAGAATTCCCAGCAAAAGGCTTTGATGGTTCTAATAGCTGCAATGATTTCTGACACGAGAAGTATCCTCTTGTCCGACAACTTGGCAAACTTAGACCTGTATAAGATTCAAGCATGTTTCCTATTTTGAACGACATGATATATATAATTTACATGTATAGTCTGAGATGTTTTTTATGGTCAATAGTACAACTGTTGTGGCCGATGAATAATATATGTGTGTTAGTATACATGATATATAATATCAAAAATCAGTACTCACCTCAATACTCCTGCCATAAGACCAATCTTCATCCTCGCTGCCGTAAATAGAAGAACAAAGACAAATGCCGGGATGATGGAGAGGTCTACTTCCACAGCAATGTACAGAAGAACTGATAATAGGACTGCTGGGCCCAGGAATAACCCATTGAATTCTGTTGCTGCCTAAAAGCAAGTCAGGGGATGATATAGCCAGGTGTTATTTTGTTATGCTACGTTGCTATATTAACACATAAGTGAAGAGAATAAACAAAGACACATGTTTGTTTGTTTATTAATAAGCTCATGTATCGTGCACAATATTTTCTGGTTTTACATTTTAACCCTGTGGTACAATATAATTCATGCTACGTCTAGAGATATAGCTATGCTGGAAAGAGTGATGTTTATGTTTTCACTGTATTTCTTACCAATAATACTTACATTGTAAAACTTTTCTACGTCAGTGGCAAGAAGGTTTATGACTGTAGCTGTAGAGACTTCGTTCAGTGCCTTACTGCTTAATTTTAGTGCCTGAATACAAATGATAATTATGCTGTAATAGATAATAACATGTCGTCCCAAAGGTATGGTAATAGTATCATCTGAAACATGATTAAAGCGTACGGATTTTACAATAAAACTCATCAGACTGCCGAAATTATGTTTACTGTTTCAATTATAACTATCATTATGATGTATACTGTATCAATACTCGTTTAAACAAAGCATTTATCCAATGTCCAATGATCTACTGAAGGAGACATTTGTGATCAATGTAGATACTAATGTTGTAATAGATTGTGAAATTGATGATTTGTGTCAGCATGACCAATAAAAGTGTTATAAATAGGTCAATTACTCATGCCAATTTTAAAAGAAACATCGCAAAACTATGACTGTGATGCTCTTACTTTTTTTGTAATCACTCCCTTAACCTATCAAGACACAGACTATAGGTTGCTCACGAGAAATCAGTGATTCTTACTTTAAGTTTAATTATTACCAACCATTAAACCTTAAGGTAAACATTGTGACACAAGTAATGGTGTTAAGAAAAGACTCTATTTATTTCATGAATCGAAAGAAAGTACATATAATTTCTCTGTTTATTAAGCTAGTTTTAGGGAATGAAATTACTCTTTACCTTTCTCGCCATTAGAGCTGTACATGCTGTTCTCATCCTCATAGCCACTATCTGACCCAAGTATTGTCCATAGGTGCTAAACAGGGCATACACAATTGTCAGGAATACCATGCCAAAAGCATAACCCCATGTTTGGCCTTCTGTCACATACTGCTTGCGCTTAAAGTAGCTGACGATTTGTGTAATTAAAAAGGGTTGTATAAACTTAGATATTTCCTGCAAATAAAAAACGTTGTTATTATGCCAAAATGTTAGTGGAAACAAACAGTGGTGGGGAAAGGTTTTCGAAGGTGTGTATATTATACTGGCCCAAGATGTTTACAGATTCGGAACAAATATTACTAGCAAATATTTTCTCCCCCGTCCCATGTATTTAAAATTCCACAAGACTATTAATGTTGCATCTTTATTGTGTAGTGTAATTAACGTGTACTCAAATAGCATATCGATTAATGGAATGTGTTCAATAACTCGTCTAAATTACGCAGAAAATGATAGGTGATGATAGATCCCATGATCTATGGCTAAGTGCGGATAGCGCCAGTTCAATTAATAGTTAAGGTACATTAATTAGATTAAATTAAAGAAGATAAAGGTTCATTTCCACAATTAAGTTCATGGAAATTGTGGGGGTAATCCTGCATTGCAAGATTTTCACAGCAGAAAGGAAGTATCGTGTGTGTACATAATGCATTATTTGTCGTTACTTTGGTTGATGATATGTTTTTTGTCTAAATAAATAATATTCGCCGACTTTTTTTAAAATGAAAGCTCCGTGTTTCAGGAAATAAGAACACCTAAGATACTCGGCTAAATGCTATCAATGTTCAGTTTATAAATACATATGTGATCTGTGCAGGAAGTAATTATATTGTATGAAGATAAATTTCCTTCTTGTGCCATTTAGGGCTATAAACTATAAGAAGTATCAGTGTCGCAGGTGTAACAGCTAGAGCAAGTATTATTATACTTAAATACCTATTTAAAATAACTGATAATGCATTCCATACTTACGCCAACGAACATGAGCAAAATAGATAATGTCAATAATTTCCAATCATTCATCATCACAGCCTTTAGTAGACTATTTTTCTTTCTTTTATCTTCTTTAGAAAGACAGTTCCAATTGCTGGAAATGAAAGGGGTGGATTTAAAGTATTTGGTTAAGATTAGGATGGGCCACCAATCAATTTCACAAATAAAGAAACAAGACGTTTATCAATAGGGAAAAGCTTACATATCCAATAGATGTGCCCTCCTAGATGAGCGTTCGGTTGGTACTACTGTGTAGATGTCTGTTGGACTTAATGGACGTTTAAAGCCACGCCATATGTGGTTGTTCAAATGCCTACACGGGAAAATTTGAGAAAATTAATAAAGCAACGCAACACATTCCGAACCATGAGAACTTCTAATTACAGTCTAGGTCCAAACCCTCAGATCATATGAGAATGGTATGTCAGTGATTATACGCCTACTTCGCTCATTGGTTTGCTGGCCTAGGACTCGGCATTTTAATGGGAAAAATAATAATGACATTTTGTGGTCTTAATGGAATTATAAGGGCACTTTGCGGTTTTGAGGTCAGATGCTTTCCCTCCGTTTGAAGGGACTCTTTAAACTTTGGTCCTAGACTGATTAAAAGATATTGAAGATATAGAAGAGTGATGTGAATAAAAAAACGTTATCTGGGTCACTTTCAAAGGCACAATAAAAGAGGAGCACTGAAGCGTATGAAAAGCGTATAATGCAGCCATATTTTTTTCTTGAAAAGATCGAATTAGAAACCCATTGAATGGGAACCTCTGACCATGAATTCTATTAAAGGTAATGTCAAAAGAATCACATTTATAAAACCTACCAGAGGGTGACCTTTGAGAAAATATTGGCTGTGAGATAGGGGCTCGGGATATCTCTCTTTGCATCGGCAACCCCAAAGCCCTTCGTGATACTTTTCATTGTCGCTAGTTTCGGTTTGCTATCCACGATTGCTGCAAGAATAGACACCAATTGAAAATACCGCACTTGGAGGGTAATTGCAGAAATCATGAAATACATTGACGCTGATGATTACTGTGGTAAGGTGGTCTTTGGGGGAAAGAGATCTAAACTGAAAAAAAGATGAGAGTATTGTCATTCCAGTGTCCTGTTTTGTGGAAATGTTTTAGGAACATAACATCAATTGTTTTATCGAAGAGCTTTGAAATTATTTTTCATTCTATCCCATTGGTCATGTTATTATATACGTCTGTGATTTCAGGGGTGCTATTCAGGGGTGCTATTTGAAAAGTCAATTAGCACTTATGTGCTATTTGAGCCGAATATCTACAAGATTGATGGAAAGTAAGGTAAAATACTATTAAAATCGAGTTCTCTTGTTGATTTATTATGTAATAAATACCTAATAGCACTCTGTTCGGTTGGTAATCGATCTCGACGTTGGCTCAAATCACACTCCCCTCCTTTGGGGTGTCATACGATTAGACCCAACGTCGAGATCGATTACAAACCGAACAGATTGCCATTAAATATGATAATCGTCATTTTTGCGAATAATGGGATATCAAATAATCCAGCCACAGTCCTCAAAATCCTCTCCTACTGCCTACTGACGTCGTTGCTTTTTATAAACATTCCTTAATAAAAAACAAACCCACATGGAGCTTGAAAGAAAGATATACAAACTTTGGGGAGTCATATGCGCACATGTATATCAAGTGTGCCAAATGTTTCCCTGAATGTTGATTCAACACTCAAAGAATGTTAAAAGTTTTTTCAAAGAACACCTTTTCAATTTGTATCCTCGATGAAAAAAAAAGTTAAAATAAAACCCAAATGGTATTCCAAAGATTCTGACCTTAGTCAGATTGATGCAAGCATTGCTTTGGAATGAGCATGCCTTGGTTGACATAGCAAGCGGCGACCGAGATTGCAGAATCTATTTCAATGACCAGAATTGGCATACCTGTCGTGCAGAAGTGGATGGTATTATAGATATGCACTGAGGCCGGATAATGGGAGTGGTGTACCTCTACCAGAACTTACCGAAATAACTGATTAAAATAGCCGCATATATGTCCCAATATATCCACCCTGTTTGGCCAATAAACCGCAATATAAATATGCACGTCACACCGTTAAACTATTTCTGTTACTTAATATAAAGGTTTCACGCTTTGGCAGGGTTTTCAAAAGGTTGAGGTCTCAATACGAAAACAGAAGCACTGTCCGAGACGCGTACGTACTTTGGTACCTGTCGATCATGCTGTGGTGGTCATTTGTGTCCAACCCCTCATCCAAAATGCTGACAAACACGGATTCAAAGAAAAAGGTTATATAGGTTCTTCATACTTTCGGTTCTTCAAAGACCTGAGTGTTCTTAAATAAGCAGTTTGTGAGCTTTGAACGAAAATTCACTCCTTGTGCCATCAATAGAAAATACCTTAAAGAAAAGTAGTTTCTCTCATAAGTTACAATGACCGATGTTACCGAATGTAATCAATGATAGTGTATTCTCCTGATACAATACAAAGCCCACCTAGACTCCGAGGTTCTCTAAGAAATCTCTAGCTTAAAAGAGATCCTGAAACAACCTTGCCCACCTTGCCCAACCCTGCCCTCATTCACCGCACAACCATATAACTCAACATCATATATATGTATGTGTACATTTGGGGGATGCCTCAAGATTCTAGGGAAGTTGTCCAATCTCCCTAGGGACTGGTATAGGTGGTGCAGCACCGGGCCACACCACCTATACCAGTCCCTAGGAAGACTGGACACCTGCCTATTTTCCAGAAGTAGGCCTACTTTGAGTGGTTCAGGTGTTTTTATACGTCTGGTGTTGCAACCTTAATACTAGGGCTACACCAAGGTTTTCGTCCTTGTGGCAGATACGGTTCCCTAATCCGGCACCGTTGGTTTACCATTAGCCATAAAGTGAAAACCAGATGGGCCGTAATGAAAAATCTCTTGGTGAAGTTACACCTAAATGCTAGGGCTACACCAAGGTTTTCGTCCTTGCAGCAGATACGATTCTCTAATCCGGCACCATTGGTTTACCATTAGCCGTAAGGTGAAAACCAGATGGGCCGTAAGAAAAAAAATCTCTTGATGAAGTTAACCTAAATGCTAGGGCTACACCAAGGTTTTCGTCCTTGTGGCAGATACAGTTCTCTAATCCGGCACCATTGGTTTACCATTAGCCATAAGGTGAAAACCAGATGGGCCGTAATGAAAAATTTCTTGGTGAAGTTACACCTAAATGCTAGGGCTACACCAAGGTTTTCGTCCTTGCGGCAGATACGGTTCTCTAATCCGGCACCATTGGTTTACCATTAGCCATTCAATTCAATTCAACTAATTCTTTATTTCCAAAGATCTTACATGGACATAAGGTTATGAGCTTATCCTGGGATGTCTTCCAGCCCATGCCTTCTTTTTAACCTTAGATTTGTTGTTTCCCTGTTAATATATGAGCAGAAGGCACGCCTGTCTGCTATTTTGTGTGCCTCAGTACTTAGATTGTTCCATTTGACTTGGCATTTATAAATGATAGAATTATGATTTTTTGTTGTTTTAGGGGTTATTGTTTTTAGGTTTTTGCGGCCTGCATCATGACTTCTGGTTTTGAGCTTTCTGTGATCGATATTGTTTGGATTTTGAGCTAGGTGGTAGGCAATTTCAATAATATGTTTCTTCCTTCTTTCCTTAAGAGGTAAGATATTCATAATTTTATGTTCCTCATGAACGTTTTCTAGTCTATTTTTGTCAAATATTGTCCGTAGTGCTAAGTTTTGCAGAGATTGAAGTTTATCAAGCATGTACTTTGGTCCAGAGTCATAGATGAAATCGCAATAATCCAAATGGGGGATGATAGCCATCTTATAAATATCATGTTTAGCTTTTTGGGTCAATGAATCTTTTGCTCTATAGAGTAATCTAATTTTCAGGGAGATCTTTTTTATGAGGCTATTTAGGTGTGGTTTGAAGGATAGGGTGTTATCTAATAAAAAACAAGTATTAAGTTAACGGTATTGATTATTTAACTATTGATCGATTTATAAACCTTACAATTAGTTTGAACTTAATGTACATGAATGTAGGTAACTGGCGTTTCCAAGGGAAACGTTTTCTCAGGATCAAATACTTGTCAAGTCAAGTAATAGTTACTGTGATTTAGTGATGCTTTGAGTGAAAATGTTAAATATGTACTTTAAAAAACGTTAAGCCAGTGTTCCCGAAAACTTTTTTGTGACGCAGGCCAATATGGCTAGCGTCAACAAGCCTCACGCCGGCCATTTTTCACAGACGTAGGCCATTTGTACCTATAATTAATAACTTCTTAAATGGTACCAAAAAAAACGATCAAATACAACTAGAAAGAAGGTGGACATAGTTTGTAACAGGCTGTTTATTACACATCAAAAGCTGATGCTGTACATTTTCAATTATCTTTTATTTTATTATTAAGATTTTAGAGATAATTATAAAGAATATTAAAATGATAGTCCTCTGATCAGGATTCTCCTAAGAATTATTCGACAGCCTAGAGAGTACAAACTATCATTATAGGGGGCCGGGGGTATGCTCCTCTGGGAAATTTTTGAGTGAAATGATCCCTGTTTGGGTGCATTCTACTGATTTTAAGGGTCAAATTTATTCACCATAAACCTTTCATTAGAATGTTTTGATTTCATTCAATTATCGAAGGTCATCCAAATTTAAAATATGTTTTGCAAAGATTTTCATTATTGACAAGTACGTATAAATGATTACATTTTCTAAATATTCGAATATACTAGCTCTTTGGCTTTGGCAACTTTTACATTTCTACAGGGCTCAGATAAAAAGAACCCCAAATCAAAATTAACTAACTTTTTACTGACCACATGAAATAGTAATAGAACATAGTAACTTATATTAATCCTTATCCAATCCAATCCAATATTACATTGGAGGTGACGTTGACGTCGGCCAAAGTGGCCGACGTGGAAGGAGCAGACGTCGGCCAATAAAATTCTACGTCGGCTTGTGCCAACGTGCCGACGTCTTTTCGGGAACACTGAATAAACTTGAACTTAGATCAAAGGATAATAAGGTGAGCACTGCATCTCAAGTGGATTTGTATATATCACTTCACTAGCTATGTCATGTATGTTGGCGTGGTCTATTGTAATTGATTATTTAAAGTACATATAGACTCTAAGCATTATCTGATCTGAGAGGCTCTGACCCTAGACTGGAGAGGCATAGTGTTTGAGTTGATAATTCCCCATTAAAAGCTTTGATTGGCATATTGTATAATTTCTGATGCCAAAACATGTCTCATGCTAAAATATTTATTAAGTACAGCTAAGCACAGCCAAGCTCACTACCCAGCCCTTAGTGGTTGCATTCTGGAAGCAATCAGAATAATGAAGGTATCGTTCCTTGGCAGGCCTGTTGCCATTCCCTCTTCCTTCCACCAGTAGCAACATGGAGATCAGTTAGAGGTTAGACTAAGCACTACGGGTCTGTCGCATGGAGTAAAGGGAGGAAGGGGTGACGGCAACTCATGACCATGCAAGGCATGTGAGGGAAGGCCATAGCCGTAGGTCAACAGGTGTGACAGAACCATACTGAGGACTGAGGGAGGGCCTTACGTGGCCGTGTGTCATTCGGCAGACCTATCATATCCCTATCAGCCCATGGTGCCTCCCTGTCTGCTATTACAGTTATTACGTAATAAGACAAACACACATGTCCAGTCCATTCCACCCCTGCCCGGTCATGGTTGGGTGCACACTGTTTAGTGGAGGAACCAGTTGGTGACCTAGGAATGAATCGCTGTCAGTCAAAGCAGTTGGTGTCTAGGTGCTAAATGTAAAGGTGGGACAAGTGGAATAGATAAGTGATACCGATCTGATATCATCTGATTTCCCATCTGATTATAACTGCATCTTTCTCTTAACTGATGACGATGCTAATAAGTGATTGGCACTTTTCATAGTGACTCAATTATTTTCTCATTCCTGAGAAAATAAAAACAGGTATTTGTATTCAGTTACCTTTGTCAGGGTTGAGGAACCAAGTCTAAGAGGGGAGGCACAAGAATTGTGGTACTTTGGGGTGATAGAAAAGTTCATGACACTGCACTTCTCTGCATTTAGAGAAATCTTAAGAAATTAAAATTTAGAGAAGCCATAAGGTGAAAACTGGATGGGCCGTAATGAAAAATCTCTTGGTGAAGTTACACCTTTACTGGCAACACCAGACGTGTGAAAACACCTGAATCACTCAAAGTAGTATAGGCATACTTCTGGGAAATGTTCACAAAAATAACGTATTTGTTCTTCTCGCTAAGAATATCGCACTTGTTGCTAGGCAACTCGTGTGATATTCATGCTCCTTAACCTAACCCATTGGGTATTAACAACATTTTCTCTGAAATAGGCTTGAAAAGATCGAGTAGATAGGAAACAAATTAAAATTGCTGCTACATTGCGTGTTGTACTGTCACCATTATCTTTTTCTTTTGACGTTGAATAACAACAGTTAAAATGAATTATCCATCTCTGACATTGGGAAAATAAGATTTATGGATTTGATACAATCTATCCTATATATTAACATCATCATTAGCACTGCACATAGTCTACTTAGCATAAATTATCGCTGAGACTATGCATATAATTGATATGTCGGCTCCACCAGTGAGTGATATGTCAGGCGATATGTTCGGTACAGATTGCATAAATGATGCGGTAGGCAAATACATGAGCGTGTCTGATGTTTACGTTGGGGAAAGAAAAATGTGAAAAGAACAAAAAAAATGAAAACATAGTAATTGAAAGCAAGGAAGGATGTTTTAGTATTGTAGAAGCCAATATGTCAGGATATTTTAAATAAAACTGGGTAAATGACATTGAGGGATATGTGCGGGAGAATAATTAACGAAGGAATTGATTGCCTTTTAAAATATATTTTGTAGAAGGATTATTTAACTGTATGTATGTATGTATGTATGTATGTATGTATGTATGTATGTATGTATGTATGTATGTATACTGTATGTACTGTGTATGTTATATATTTTTGTGCCTCAAGATTTAGTGTTGGTGTTGGTGGTAAGGTACAGTTGACGGCGACACAAATATTGTTCTTTTCTTGGGCTGAAACTTTAGTATTATTCTTCAACTAGAGCTGTTGAGCATTGATCATAGATTATGGTAACATATGTACAGATACGTGTTTTTGACCTTGATGTTTGTGACGCGAGGCATGACAACAATTGTTTATTTTCTTTATTTTTTTAAAAAATCAGTTCTAAGCCCAAAACTTAATGAATAATGTATACGATATGCATTTCTCTGATAATATTTGTTATTGCCAGAAATAAAATCAACGAGAAGAACACCAAGTTCGACTGGCATGCCCGTCTTAGCACATACATGCTCAGAATAGTGTCCCTACTGGGGTAACAGGACCTTTCCCCCTGGACCCCCCGCCAGACACACCGACCTGCATGTCCCACCTTCCAGCCTTCCCCCTAAGACACCGCCCCCTTATTATCTATTGATTTCCTCTCAAAATACAACGTTACTCATGACCAGAATTTCTCTGGTCACAGTAGCAGCGTAAGCATACTAAGGCCAATGGTCGCTATCTAGGCCGGAAAGAAGTTGTTTTAGTTTGTATATGAAAAGTATGACAAAAGGTCCACACAAACCTAACCGACCTTATAGAAAAAACAAAAGATTAGATCTATACTAAGCAGAATCGTTTAGGAATACATGCTAAAATGCAAGTCTAAGTTATCTCGATGTACTACAAGATACATGTATCAAATGTTTATGGTGAAATAAAATTCCAGTGGTTAAAATAAACTTTATTCAATGGCCGGGCGAACAGCGGTAGCATCGATGGGCGTGGTTGCATGTATTAGCATGGTCGTCGTGCTTGGTTCATCACATATCAATATTTTTCTTATTAGCGTTTGTACCACCAGTACTTTTACCTACTAATGTACTGAACTATTTCTGAGCGAACAAATAGAGAAACTGATGGCCTTGAAGTTATCTTTCGATGCATGACAATTTTTCTTCGTAAAAATATCTACATATAAGCCAGATTATGTAAAGACATCCGGGTCGAGTCTTGCTTATCGAAGTGAATCTCCTGTTTGTCCTTCGATCGGTTTGCAACCCGATCGAAAAACAATAATGATAAAGAATAGGTTATTTGCTGTGCAAATAAAGTATCATTTATTAGTATTGCCCTTCAATTCAATTCAATTCAATACAACATTTATTTGTACCTACAAGTGCACAACAAAGGAAACATACAATACATCTGCAAAGTCCACCATCTATCATCTCTAAGAGAGATAATTCAAGTAAGGATAAACCATGAATTTCAAAGTGTCACTGCAATTGTAGGAATTAAGGTTCATATCTTGACGTCATGGATTCTAGCGCACTAAGCTTAACAAACACTTCAAGTCTAAGTATTCCCCTTGAACCCTAACCTTTTTCAACCCAGGCTCTTAGAAGTGTCCCCACTGGACGCATCTACATGGTCTTTTTTTAATTGGTATTCGCGGCTTGAATAAATGTATGCTCTTACTGTGGGCAAGGCGATAGCCCTATAGTGGCATTATATACCAAAGAATACACTTGGGTTCAGGGCTTAAGTGGAATAGACGTTTTAATGGGGTTGATGGTTTTTGTAGAGGACTGAACATGGGCTTTCATTTGTCCCGCTAAACCACTACTAGATATTCTGATCTTTAGAAGTATAAATCCCGCCTTTCATTGTTACAGGAAATGCCTGGGGGCATAAATGGTATTAACATTTGTCTGGGTACTTATACCCTCCTACGTATGCCAGCTCTACGGCGGGATTATGAGAGAGAAAGTTGGGTGAGGAGAGACAGACTGATCTATAATAAATCTATTCATGCCATCTGAAACCACAATTTGTTTCATCTTGGCATTTCATTTCGCTTTAAAAAGTAAGAATGATTTGTCACCATATAGCACATAATTATACAGGGTGCGTTAAATGTTTATAGCATTTTGTAATAAGAGATTAGCTTTAAAGGTAACTTTGTCGGCACTTTGAAGGCACTTTGTCGCCATTGACAGGTTGGATCATTCATTTTATACATGCACGTCAAAATATCATAATGATATAAGGGTATGTTTCCATTGGTTCTGTTTGCGGTGCGCTTGCGGGTTTGGTGTGTGGCAGAACAACGGTACCCCAGACGCAGCGCAAACCGGGCCAACGGTACAAATCATTGACAATGTATGTGTTGGAAACAATGCACGTGAAAGTATAAGGATGAAACCGTGTATTTATGTCAAATATGTTTCAAAAGAATTAATAAAGATGTTTCAAACCATAAAAACGCAGCTACAAATGCGCCGCACCATATAAGGTACGTTTCCATTTGCGCGTGTTGCGGTGCGGCGCGTTTTACCTGGCAATGCAGCTCAAACGCAAGAATGGGAACGCACCCAAGTCTTTGCAAGGCTCGTATTTTAGGGCGCACGCTTCTGGCAATTAAAGGGGTTGGCGCCCCACATTTCATGCAGACATTACTGGAGCACCATCAAACACCCCATTTCTCACATACCAATGGGTAGCATTCTTCTGGTAATAACCTGCATATCACTTTACGTCTTCTCAGTTGGTTGGTCGTCAATCGATCACAACTTTTCACCGCAACAATAGCCGTATCCGAAAATTGTACAACCCAATCATCAAACTACCATTACGATTGTTCCAATAATATCTCCCAACATTTGCGAATGGTATGCTATTTAGATTATCTATGTACATTTATTGGTTACAGAGGGGATGGGGTAGGCCTAGATTGCGACCAGGATACGGTCAGTGAGATCCACATTTTTTGTGATCGCCTGACTGTGCATTCACCCACAGTCAGCCCAGTCCATTTACGCCGGGTGACAAGCCATCCATCCCATTTGAGTAGCCTATACCGCAGGGCATAGCCCGGTATATATTTCTTTATATGTTAATTGGGGAAATTACGCTTGCTTTGTCAAAAGTCCCATTTTGGATTGTTGACCGTTTCAAGGTCATAAAAGTAAAGTTAGACTTGGATATCGTTTGCAGCCCCAATAGTTCACGTTGCTATATGTAGATCTAGCCTATATGTCTCGTTTTAACTTCTTTTTGAGATCAGTGAATCTTCATCTGTCTATAATATCGCTTCACATTTTCCCATCACCTTTTTCACTTGATACGATTAGAAATATACCATTACAAGAAATAATATAAACTTCCTTGGTGAAGGGTAAATGAAGCTCGAAACAACCCCACACGAAATTCCCCAGCTGTTATCCTCATTGTTTTACATGAAATGTTTCAAGCAAACTCTATAATTACAATTTTGTATTATTACGGTATATCATGCATTTACAAGATGATACCATGTGGTGTGATTGCTTGTCGGCCTGTGACAGCTTGCCCTAGTAGGACACCTGCCTTATGGATCTAGACATTCGGGTTTGTTTATTATCTTGAGATACAGCCATATTACTATATTACAATCTATGGTAGCATTTCATTGTTTTTTATGACCAAATTACTATTTTATACTAACAAGTCTGCTTGCACAACTGCCCCACAGATCCTTGATTACCGGTATAGGCATTTTCTTGGAGTGTCGGCTTTGGACATTTAAGGAAGAGATTACAGTAGCAAATCCATGCCCTGATTTCAATAGCACCCCCCAAACTCGACAATATCCCTGAGGATTTCCGATAACTGTCCATCAGTCTCCCCAGCGTTTTTGATTGATATTTATTCAAGCGAACATTCAATAAAAGACGTTACTTTATATAAACGTGCACTACTTACGTAAACATCCTATTTCAATAGATACACCTAAAGGAAGCTTTGTTCAAATGTTGCCCCCCCCCCCCCCTCACACACACACACGTTCTTTACAATTACATACCACCCACCCACCCACCTTTGAGGTACAACGACGAGTAGCCTATTCATCAAAATTGGAGAATTTAGGTTTGTTGAAAATATGCCTAAAAGCAGCGTTTTTAAAGTGTTTGGAGGTTTTAAACCTCAGATTTTGAGCTCGAAAAGTAAATCAAGGAACCCATACCTTATTATATCTATGTGTGTGGCGTTCTTTTCATACTAATCATGACGCATGACGTTTTTTCACACGAATAATAATCCTATTTGGACGGATGGCTGATAGCATCAATATAGGCCTAATGGGCACATGTCACTCAAACTATATATGAATGTACATGTAAAATCTTTTCAATGTCGCGGGTATTTTTCGTGAGTCAAGGGAATGTGTGCAACAGCAATGCTCGAAAATGGAATGAAGAAGGTTCGGGATCACAGGACAAAAGAAAGAATTTTGAATTGAGAGTCCGTCCCTCAGCCCCTCCCCCAGAGTAAAGATAGAAGCCCAAATAAATGGAATGACCTTCCCCATTGAAGTGTTATGCAAACTAATTCTACCAACTCAAAAAGTTTCGACTTACAAAGTTTGAAACACATACACGGCGACAAGAATAAAAAGATAAAGATTGCCCAAATGTGGTTAGTGTGCACTGGGACTGATTTTAAGCTAAATCTGTCATCTGATATTGCCCTTTATAGCATATCAAAAGCAAGCTTAATTGGGTTTAGTCTGAGGGTTTACTTTGATCGTAAACATATCAGCAAAGTTCTTTAAAATTTCGGCTGGTTGCCTTTAAGAAACTGATGGGACATTCTATCAAAGGAGAAGAAAGGTTAGGGGGTCAGATGGAATAGACCGGGTGGGACGAACTGAAGGGTGCGTTACAAAGAGTGTATTCCTTCACGATTTCATGTTCAACAGAGCATTACGAAGTTTTGGGGACGATTACTATTGGGAAAGTCCCACTCAAGTGGAAAATGTTGACATAATATACACATTCTTGTATTTCTAATTAGAGAAATATTAGACTTATTTAGGCCTCTCATTTGAAGCGCATTGCTGGAAATAACTCTGATTCAGGATAAATCAAATTTTAACTTCACCTTTACGTGCACAGTAACCAACTCGTCTAAACCCTAAATGGAAAAGATATAGATCTAGACTCGCGGAGTAAAAGGCGTTGTATATGATTAATCAGATGTCAGCACAGTGAATTAATCCAACACCCAAACTATTTTGAAGCCTAGCCACACCTCCAAAACTGGCACGTAACCCATTTTTCAAATGAGTTACGAGAATTTAAAGTCAGGTTCGCAACATTTTGTATAAAAACATATTAATGGTGTTATTTTTGCCACGAACACGAAATTCTCAACACCCGAACTTGTTACAATCACGTTTTTGTTTCTATTTTTATATTTTCCTTCGGTTAAAATAGTGGTCTGGAAAAACGTTGACATCAATAAGTATTGAAATATAGGTTAAGTTTTGTCCTCAATAAAGACCACAAGTAATGATAAAATTGCGACGAAGTTATCTAAAGGGACTTTAAAACGCACAACTTTGCAATATAGGATAGTAGACATATCAACGATCGTGAATCTATTTCATTTAGAGATTCTAAATTCTAAGAAAACCATCACCCAGGAAACGAACTTACTTATGTATCTGGTGCATTACGTGGTAATTATTCCAGGGTCAGGCTCTTGAGTAAGAAGAATAGAGCAGAAAAATGGGATTTAATGTCAACTCCTGAGATCTAATGCATGCATTCCCTGTTATGGCTTTTCCTCGGGTGAAATCCCCATACCGCGTTATCCTTAAATCATTCTCGCGCGGTCACCGTGGATTCCTTGGCTAAACACGTTCAACTCTGGCGAAGAAACCTTACTTCCCTTGATTTCCCTCGACAAAAAAGTTGTTAACCGATGTTAGTCACGCATAGACAGCCTGGCCCAATGCTAGCTCCGTCACGTGGCCGTGTTAAAGAGACTGTGATACAGGTTGGTCGTCGATCTTGGGTTGTTTGCAGAGAGACATTAATAGAACTAGGATAGTCACCGATCATCAGGTCTATGTGCACTCAAACCAATATGCTAGGACTCCAAACTTTCTACTAGATACTTCCATTTTAAGAATCGAATGTCTTCCACCCTCAAGAACTAAAAGAGAAATGTGGGTATCGTCATGGACTATTTAGTACGGGGTCTTAATGACAAGCGATAGATAATTATATCCAGTCCTCAGGCGCGATGCGATATGCGTCCCAATGTAGCAACTGCTGAGTAGGAACATTACCTGATCAAACTTCTTATAAAAGCTGTACCCTTTTAACTTTTAGCGCGCTAAACGCAGAGTGGCGTATAATTCCTAACTAAAAACAGTTAACAAAAATACCCAAAATATGCGCTCATTTTAAGCACGGCTTCCACTTACACGTCGGTCGGTACCACGCGGTCACCGTCGAACGGTGCCATGGCACATTTTGACCGACGTGTAAGTGGATACCGAGGCGACCGTCGGACGGTCGCATGGGACGGTTTGACCGTCCATACCTCCCGTTTGACCGTCCATGCTCCCGTCAAAGATGTCATGGGGTACTTCTTTGACCGGAGGGGCAGCCGTAAAGGGACGGTCAAAAGTGACCACCTGTAATTTATTTTTTTGTTTGTTCAGTAATTATGGTTCTACCGAAGGTAGTCATTATATGGGATACGTCCGGGTGGCATGTGTGTATATTCTGCCTTTCATTTGCAGTTTGATTTTCTTTTTTTTTTTAACTTTTCCCTTGATTTTGTCTTATTTATATCGATTTTTGCCTATTTTACATCATATTTCGATTTGCGGGTGGACTTATGGTGCTGAATGCATTTCTGAGGATATTTGTGATCTCGTATATCATGACAGCCATCCGTATGAGTTAATTCCGATCATTATTGCTTAATAAATTGCCAAAATTACCACCAATTTGTCACTAAACTTGATCCCATATCTGTATGCATTGCGCGGGCGGGAAAGCCCATGCCGAAGTGTCTTGTGGCAATTTTATGGTGGGATTGGTGCACCCGCTTGTCAACAGACGGCGTGTCATACTCACCTTAAAAAGTTAAAGAGTGACGACAGCCAAATCGAAACCGCGCTAGAATCTACAACATGGCTCGAGCAACTCGTAGCAGAATCAATCCCAGAAGTCAGACAGCAAAGAAGACCACACAAAAGAAAGTGAAGACACGTAAGATCACTGAAAATGAAGTTCAGCACCAGGAAACAGTGGCTGATGGATCGCACGATGGCCGGGAGGCAGATAGCACGGCCATGGAGGATGGGGGTGATCGGCGTGGTGCCGACCAGGCTGTGGACCTGAGTCAACCGAGTTTACGTGTTGGTAAGGATTGTATTAATACCTAGTGTATACCTGTTATATCACTACTATATCACAGTGTTTAAGTGTTTCTTTTAAGCATTAATGGGTTTGTGTGTGGGGGGGGGGGTGGGGGGGGACGACATCTGTGTTGAGTCTTCTATTCAGGGTAGTTACATCGGGTGGTCGTGGTCGGGGGTGGGATGGTCGGGGGTGGGATGTGGGGGGTTATTATATTGGATTAACCATTTTAAAAATTAACGAATCCATAGTAATGTCAGCAATGAATTAATTTATGCTACAACACTGAAGATAAATTATCATAAATTATTAATAATTAGATCAGAGCCCTATATGTTTGGCAATATATTAATCCAGTATAAATATTTATTCCTACTTCCTAATTCCAAATATAAAAACATAAAATGTAAGAAATAGTTGTACACTGTATTATATAGCGAACTTTTGTTAAAAAATTTATAATATTTTGAGGTTCCATTAATTATTAATTGTGTACTCTATAATATTTGCAGAGAAGGACCCTGATGAGGATAAGCCTCAAGACTTGTCGCTAACGAAGTCACCTGACATGGAACCGCCCCCCGCCAAAGTCAAGCGAGTGGATCCAGTGCTGGCTGAGGCAGAAGGAAAGCCAGAATATCCAGGACGGCGAGCTGTGGCCAAGACTTCAGAACAGGAGGACCATACCACATCCAGTGAATCGGAGGATGACGTTGAGGTGGAACCCAAATTACCACGCAAATCGCCCAGAAAACATGTAAAGCAAACAGGCTGTAGAGGCAAGTGCCCTGGTGACGAGCAGGCAACTGACAACAAAACTGTCCAGAAACCGGCCAAGCAAACGCCAAACACCTTGACGACGGACAAGCCTAACTCCAGTCAGCAGCAGCCGGCAGTGGCAAGTACAAGTGCCACTGATGATCAACCCTACATTGGTGACAATGTTGATTACCAATATGAGAGTGAGGAGGAAAGCACGCAACTGGATGAAGATGAGGAGCAGAATGAGGAGAATGAGGAGAGTGGTACTCACACTGAATCTGAACCTGCCAACTCACAAAGCCAACTCACAAAGCCTAAGAGGGTACGTCGGCGAAAGCCAAAGGAGAAAGCCCCAATTGCTTTTGACTACCACAAGAGGGAGATGTTGGTGAATCTCTGGAAGGAACATCAGTTCCTGTACGACCCGAGTCATGACGACTACCTCAATACTGGCAAACGAGAGGCGGTGATAAAACAAATCGCCGATGAACTAGAGATGACTGGTGAGCACGTAACTTTCAGCTATAAAATTAATATTATTATTTAAATATTAAATAATATCTCTCCTGTTTGCCTAGGTAGTAATAGATAATATTATAATCTATGTACTGATATATAACTGTATGGAGAACTGTGTATATATATATAGTTTTAGGTTTGATATTTACCACAAATCGGATTAATCCTAATGGCAATGCCAGATAGGGTGGCCTACGGTATAATAACATTTATTGTCAAATTAATGGGGAATAGATCTGGTGAAAGTGCCAGAAGTCCTTAACACATGAAATAAGCAGTACAGAAAACTTCATTAGGAATTGTAGTGTGATCAGAGTAGCCCTTATATTTTACTTATATCCCATTGAAACTTTGTTGCTACCTTTGCAGCTCCGGAGGTCCAGAATGAAATGGCAAATATGAGAAGTACGTATGGGAGACATAAGGACAAGTCGGGAGCTGGTGTCGACGATTTGCCCAAACGTGCAAGGGAATGTTATGACCTCTGCCAATTCCTCCATAATTATATAATACCGAAAGGCCAGACCAGAACAAACTTACGGGTAAGTGCTACTTGTATAGGTATAGTTTAGGTCCAACTTTAATCAAAAGTATTATAATATACGGTGATACTTCCTATAATGGTATGGTCAGCCTAAAAAAAAAACCTACCTAGAGTGAAAGCATACCTACATTAAGTACAATTGTTGTTATTAGAAAATGTATAAGTTACTTGTACAAAATCAGAAGATTTAGAGATCATAGACCGGTTTATTTCCAAATACTAGACGTTTTCATATATGGTTGATAACCCTTTTTTCAGAGAAAAGCCAGTTTTGTTGAAAGCGAGTCAGGCTCCAGCAACGTGGTGGTAGCTAGTCCAACCGCTGCATCCACACCTTCCAGGAAGTCGCCCCGCCTCTCACAAGATAAAGGGAAAGGTCCTGCTAAAACTACCACTGGTTTGGGAAAGGGTAAAGGTGTAGGAAAGTCTACAGCAGCTCGGAGCCTCAACCTGATGAGCCCTAAAAAGGGCAACAAGAAGAAAGAGTCAAGTCAGTCAAGCACTGTGGTGGCGGTGTTAGAGGGTCTGCAAGCACAGCGCAGCGCAGACCGTGAGATGACGGAACGCCTCATCCAACCGCTCCTCGGGTCTGATGAATCAAATCCAAATGACGAAATCTCGACCTGGCTAAAGAGTTTAAGTCACAGACTGAGGAAGTTGCCACCCCGGTCATTCAGGAAGCTGCGGCACGAATTTGAAAACAGTGTTTTTGCAGCTGAGGAAGAGGACTTGGATTAGTTAGAAACGTCTGAATATCTTTTAGTCCTGGTTAACTGAGATTTTACTTGCGGGAAGGAAGCTGAAGCGGACTTTGCTTAGTTAGAAACGTCTGACTATCTTTTATTCCTGGTTGACTGAGATTTGACTTGAGACTTAACGGTGTAATGTTTATGTTCTTCAAATCACTATGGTTTGATTCGTGAAAAAATTTAATTTAGAGTACATGGAACGAAGTACCATAAATAAACAGATGTTAACGAATAAATACTGGCTTTATAAACTCGGTTTCTATTTATTTTCATTTCATGTCACAGCAATTAAACTTACTAGATACTTCTTCTTGTACTTGTATGAGTACTCACAGAAAATATTACTATATTCGAATTGTAACATGAATAATACATACAAGGTACAACAGGAAAATCAAATATAACAAGTACTACGATCGTAAATGAACTCATATAATTATTTATATGGCGGTTTAATAGACAGCATAGCACCTCTATCAAAATCAAATTCTCTTTACAACTCTTCAAGTCCCGAATCTGATAAGTCAGAAAGTTACAGTAGTCTTTAGTTTGGAGGCACATCACACTCCTCACGCTCAACATGGCATAACCTGTACTGCCAAGGCAGTTGTCCATGGAATGAGCAGAAGTATGTTGCTAATTGGTGTCTAATGTTCTTAGGGCCATTGGCATTGCGACCCATAGCTGGAGCATCATTACTTACGAGGGCCTCACCATCTTGTCTCCACAAGCCTGGCACAACGTTGTGGTCATTGTCCTCTGCGTCCACTGCACTAGGATGAATATAATTTCGACCGATTCTCATGCGACAGTAGTTGTGTAATGCACAGCTAGCCATGACCAACTTGGACACATTGTCTGGACTCATCTCTATCGCCTGCCTGAAGATCCGAAATTTGGACGCCAAAATTCCGAATGCATTCTCCACAATGCGTCTGGCACGTGAAATTCTGTAATTGAATACGCGCTGCCTTGGAGACATGTGGTGCCCTGGATAGGGCTTCATCAAGTTGGTCTCCAAGGCAAATGCGTCATCCCCCACGAAGAAATAGGGGAGATGGCCATTAAATCCCACCACTGACGCAGGAGGAGGCAGATCCAGGGGATTCTCTTCATCGTGGAGCATCGCATACACATCTGACCGCCGCCACACCCCACCATCTGAGGCTCGCCCCTCACTGCCGACGCCCACATACCGGAACAAATAGTTGCCATCAACGAGCGCCATCATTATGACAGAATAAAACTTCTTGTAATTCCAATACAGCGACCCTGAAGCAAAGGGCTTCTGTATACGCACATGTTTGCCATCCAGGGCGCCCATGCAGTGTGGCAAATTCCATCTGGCACGAAACACACTCTCTACCTCAAGCCATTCTTCCTTCGATGATGGCATCTGAAAGCAAATTAATTATAATAAAATTATTCATTATTCAGGGGATTCACTGTAAACATGTTAATCAGATTAAACATAGGGCGTGTGATTAAATTAGGTACCTAAACTATTCTCTCACATTAAATAAATGGCTAATCGTTCAATGGTATATATTCGCAGTTTCCATTATAGGGCAAATAAAGTGATACAATGCTCTTATCAGTAAAGTGTATCTACCTGGAAATAATCATCTTCCAGGACCTGGTAGATGGCTTCACAAGTTGAACGTATAATCGGGCCAACAGTGCTCAGTCCAACACCAAACTGTTGGTGTAGCGTCCTAATGCTGTCACCTATAAAGTAACAAAGGAGATAACAGATTTAATATCTCAATATATAAGAATAATAATAAAAATCACGTATCTGTTAATCAAACTGCAATGTACCATTGCCTATTCTGTGTTACTCTAGATGTAACAAACTAACTCACTCAATAGCTAACGTAGTGAAACACATTTAGAGATAAAAAAAATCCTTCCTTGATGGCATACAAAGGTTAATTATTAATAAAACAAATAAAAATGTAATATTCTTACCAAGAGCCAAGTACCTCATGGTGAGGGCTAGTCGTACGTCAGCTGCGATAGCTGGCCGAAATCGAGTGGTGCGCCTGGTTATCAGTGGGGTAACCTTCTCTAACAGCTCATGGTAGAGTGCAGGCGGCATTCGTAATGTCAGCCGAAACTCCTCAGTGTCATCAACCTACATAACATTAGGACAGTATTGATTTATCAATTGTTTACTACAACACAAAATGACATACTGGTATGAGGATTGGTATCTACTGATATACTAATCCTCAGTCGTATATGGATATTATAGTAAGCATAATAAAAAAAAATATAATTAACATCCTGATTAATATATGTTTTCGTTTATAAATTATTATTAATTATTAATTTTATTACACTTAATTGATTAATTATTGGCAGAAAATGCACTTATTGGGTTCACCAGGGCCATGCACATTCGGTAGTCAATTACGCAGAGTCATGGAGGCCTATATGCCAACCACTACACATTAATTTATAATATATAGGTTGAACTGGTGTGTAAACATAAATACAAACCTGTAGCAGTTTTTCATAGAAGAGCATTAACGAGTGGGTATTACGCTGCCAGCGTAACCAAAGTTGTTCCCAGTACTGGTGCTTGCGCTTCCCTTCAGACTCACTCTCCAAGACAGCAAGGAGGCACAGATATTCATTTTCATGGGCTAATCTCTCATTTCGGAGCAGGAGATATGCAGCTACTTGTTTACGAGCAGCGGCCATGTTGATTTTTGTGCTGATGTGCATGTGATGTGCATGTGATCGTGAAAATGCAGGATGTCGCCGCCTGTTGGTACACGACCGACGTACAAGTGGATACCATGGACCGTCCGACCGTGCCTCCTAGTGGACCGTCCGACGGTTACCATTCTGGCACTTTTTGACGTGGTAGTGTATACCGCGGACGGTCAAGAGCGACGGTCAAAAATGGCCATGGGTGGTCACCGTTCGACCGTCGCCACTGGCCACTCTTGACGGTGGTCATGTTTGACGTGTAAGTGGAAGCCCTATTTTCCTCTCTATATGTATAACGACTCTTTCTTTATTTCTTCTATAGGTAGACTTTAGTAGCCTTACACAAGGTTCCCACAGAACATCTGGGTTCAAATTCCATGACTTTCCATGACCTAAATGAAAAATTCAATGACCCTCAATAATCAGAGTAAAGCTGTCTAATCCACCCATTTCTGGTAGGAGGTAAGAGAGGGGAATGAGAGGAGACACAAAAGGCAGAGCTGCCAACCTGTGAGGATGCCAAATCCTAGTCTGACATGTGGAGCTGAGTGCGGTTTGCACCACAGGCCAAAGCCCTTTTAGGGGGGTCTAGGGGCATGCTCCCCCAGGATTTTTTTTCAAAAATAGGAGTCAAATGGTGCATTCTGGGAGTAATTGTAGTTTATATAATTGACTTTTTGAAATGTGAGGATTTTTTTAGTCAAACAGTATTTATAAAGTTTAATTTTCTTTTAATTTTTGGCAAGTGATGGGTACCTGAACCTAAATTTCCAGCTATATGTATAGGGCCTGAATATGCACACAGGTGCAATAGTAAATAGAGCTAACAGATTAATATTTTTAGATCAAAATATATCTAACTGCATTGATTTCTAATTGGCCGATGAGATTTATTAAGATAATTAACATTTCAAATTTCACAAGTATGCGTGTGAGAATACCTCTCCGCTCATGAAAAAAAAATATTATTAGATTATTCATGTCTAATTAAAATGGGCGCTGATTTTCAATTCTTAGGATCGAGGTGTATAGTAGTTTCCCCTACCTTGGCATAGCTATAGAGAAGTTTATCTAAAAGCTCATAAACTGTAAATTTAAATCTAGTCTAAGGGACCCTCTGGAAGAGCTATGGCTGCCACAGAAGAGGGCCGACCCATTTCCGGTGTAATTTATCTTATATTCATCATCATACATATTGTTTTCGGAAATAAACAATATACATACATACCACATGTTATGTTGATAAGCGCCCCCCCCCCCCCCAAAAAAAAAAACAAAACAAAAAACAAAAACAAAAAAAAAACTGGTGATTGACGCAGTTTTAAATACACCATAGATTATAAGACTAGGCCAAACGCGCGGTTTGTTTTCATTTATTTCATATGATAAAATGTCAAAAACATAACGACTGCCTTGGTTGAGAAATACAATAGGGTCTCATTACTTGGGTTACTTACATGGTTTAAAAACATGGCACAGACTCTAACATATATCGCTAGCAATGTGGCTTATAGCAAACGTGAAAAAGTCAGCTTAACTTGACCTCTCTAACATGCAGTTACGGTACACATTATGTATGATGACAACGATTGACCGTCAATCCCCCAAATAAAATCCAACAACTTGAAAATCGACAGAATTTTTTGCATGCATTCCATCGCATTCATTGACTGAACACGGAGCAAGTCGACCTTTACATTGAGAAACACCATGCACAATGTTAATACAAATCCACCAATATGGCAATAAAGATCATGACCTATACCACAAACACAATACTTCGTCATAAGAGATCAAAATTACAAATCATTCGAACCAGAAAAAATATTACCCTGATGAAGTGGCATGAACGGAATGTTTCGGTCTAAAGGAAGACAACATTTTACATAACCTGAACACATTAATAATCGCCACATATGACTACAGCAAATGATTCGAGAAAATGACAAATTACTTAGGTATGAAAACAATCGTAGATGTAAGAAACTGTGAAAAATAACAGCCCCGGAGCATCAATATACACATATGTGCTCTCAAGTGGACCTTCAACTGTAAAGTCATCTAGGAAGAGCCAATGGCTACACACAGCAACCATCAGGAAATACGTGGAAGATAATTCTCTAGACTACAATTATACTGCTGAGAATGTAGTCAGTTAATAAAATGAAGTTTTGGACACATTAGTCTGTCGATCATCAAATATACCCCATATAGTGTGTAACAGTTAGTAAAGTCACAATAATCGGTAAAATTGCTAACATGGAGATAAATCTTTCTTACATCAATAAGTGTTTAAAATACCCTTATAACTTGAGGGGAAAATAGATATCAAGTATTTTATAGACATGTGGATCATTCATAGTGTTATTGGTTGTTCAGATATACAATTCTGGTTAATCAAACAATGACCAATATCAGATGAAATTCATTTTACCAATTCCGATATGGATAGACAGATTCATCAATAATGACTTCATTTAAAAGCAGCAATACTGCGTTTTGGATCAAAACGTTTTCTCAAGTATACTGTATTATGATTAACTGAGTAATCTTATAGAATAGCTGATGTTGAAGGGGAAACACAAAATAATTCCCATCATGATTTCTTGATACATTTCCTATATTCCATGCGACTGTTCCCTAAAGAATTTAGAGAAAATTCAGAGATTGCGTCTTTGTCGTTTGTATTACACTCGATTTTCAACAAAGAAATTGCGATTGTTTGCTTTTACTTCATCATCTCAGACAAGATTGAGCTCAAACATTTTTGCATGTGTGACACATGTAATACTTCCATTATATATAGGGACACACAATTTCATTTTCCCTCGTAATTTTCAGGCAACTATGAATATATATATGCCTTTGCACACTTGCCCACATCGGCGAAAACCGAGTGCTAAATGAATGAATACCTGCCTTTAAAAACTGTTCCGTCTCGGGAGGTAAATACCGGGTTGTTTATGGACTGGGATGAATTGTTAGTTGTGAAGAATATCATTAACAAAGATACACAGACATTGATTAACTCGGGTACGTTTGACATGCCGATGTCTACAATACATATCTCCATTGGTCCTCAGAGAATTGCAATGATAATATTACCATTCAAACATATTGCTTGGCATACATGAGATTTAGTGCAGTTACTTGTAAACATGAATAATTATTTAATAATAATTATTTTTGATTTTTTTCCCCCTCGGTACAATTCGATACACAGGCAGTTAACAACTTTCCAAATTACTAACAATAGAAAAATAATTTCTTGAGAATCCAAAGCTACTAAAGATTCGGGAAAAGCTGGTAAACAATAATTCAATTTTTTCACCGTAACACATGATTTTTTACCTGTCAAATTTTCCAGTAAAATTGTCATTATTTAATCACGAGTATGAAAAGAGAATGAAATTGTCAAGGCACAGCTCCATGCCTAATTATTGCTGTCACCTGGTGGACATAACAGGAATCAATCTCACCAACCACTCATGGGTCAGATTTTGAGAAAATGTACAATTCAACTTCGCCAATCTTCTCAAATAACCCAAATTTCAGACGAAAATAAAGTTCAAAACACACTTCAACCTAACCAAACAGGTTGCTAGAATCAATGCAATGCCAAATATACTCGAATGTACCTAATATTGACCAAATTACAGCCTAATTTAGCAGAACTTACTAAATGTGTACAGCTGCCAATTGTACATTTCCTGAAAATCTCACCAACCACTCATACCTACTCAGTCCAGCTCCACCCTCCAAGTTTCCTCTCACCCACTCTCCTCGCCTCGTCTTTTCTTTCTCACAGGCACGTATTTCATATCAACTAAACTACCTCAAACCTCATGCATTTATTTTCTTTTAATATCTATTAAATGTACTTCTCAAAATTGTCATTATTAATTACGTTTTCAATAATTATATAAACGACAATTTATCTGTATTGTTCTATAACTACCATGACTATCATTTCCAACTATCTCCATCAATAATCATGTTATTGTATAACATAATATTAATAACACCCATCCGACTCCACCCACCCTTCGGGTTTTTATGCGACTGTAGAGTGGTTAGTTGTGATGAACATGTTTGTAATGACAACATAACATCTTTAAAATACCCCTTAAAGAATGCTGGGGATCTAAAGGAATGCTATTTCTAGAGATGAGTACGTATAAATGCAGTAATTATAAATAACCTCCAAGGTATGGCAGTCGACATGTTAGCAAGTTGCCTTTTCTCGCTTGCATTATCCTCAAGGAACTTAATTACTTTGAAACCAGTACCACCTTTCAGATCAGTCCTTTCCTTCAATTGAAAGGCAAGATATGTACATTTGGAACTAAATTAAGGAACCCATAACAAATATTGTTACCACCCAGTGAACAGAAGTCTGTCATTTACAATTTCATGATTTGCTTTGTCAAGAAAAACAACTACACAAAAACAATCCATTTTTGGTCTTCTTTGGTAGAGAGCAGCAAATGAAACGCATTCACAATTAATAGTAACAGTTCGATTGTTAACACAGTGAATGTGAATGGGCAAATACCATATATTTTATATCGTGGACTCTTGAGAGATTCAGCTAGTTAACCCTCTCTGTGTAGATTTTCCCTTTTGACAAATATCTAATTTGTATTATCCATAGTAGTAGTCGGTCGAATACGGCCCTTAAACTCACTCAGTTCCAAATCTGTGTGTACCTGAGCTTATGAATTACCTGCTGGCGAATTCCTGATCCTCCTGATCACACTGGCCAACCTATGAAATAAATGAAAGGTTTGGATCAAATAGTATCCCTCCTATAACTTCTATGTAATCTTGAGCCACTATTTCATAAATATTTCTTCCTTTTTTGGATTGGTGGAATCATTACTACCTGACTTATGCCTTTAGATTTCGAAAGGTGGATATCATTGAAGGAGATTTGAAGTTGAACAGGTGGTTTTATTTAATTTCCCAACGTTCCAGGACCCTTTGACTCTTCACCAGGGGTTGATAATATAGTAATAGTAATTCTTCCTTTTTTGTTTTCACTGTATGCGTTTTTCGGTCAATAAAGGGCAACCTGAAGGCTCCATGAAACAACAAGACCTTTGAAGGGATATTGTTCTCAAGTTAATTATAATCTCACTTACCATCATCCAAATCCAAATATGTATCTGGGTCTATACTGTTATCTGAATCATCAAATAAATGGGAGCGCTCCACTTCAAACCTATGTAGTGAAAACAAATACATGTCAAGAAAATATCTATGAAAGTTTCACGTTTCATCAAAATTTATATATTCAATCTCTGAGAGCAATTAAGCCAATACCGTTCATAACTTATTTACACTTTCTTCACTAAACGTATTGATGGAAGCAGTTAATACTTACGCTTCCGCGAGGCTGTCTGTCTCTTCTCGACCATCATTAGTTTCCTTCACAGTAAGAGCACAACAGCCGAAACCTAAAAAACATGAGATAAGATAAAAAATAATGATCTACCCGGAGTAAAAACCACCAATATAGGATCTAACTTAAGGGACTTAATCAATAAGTCTCTTGGCCATTGCTTTTAAATAATAGAAATATTTAAAAAAATACTGTAGGTAAACACAATATAGGATCTAACTTAAGGGACTTAATCAATAAGTCTCTTGGCCATTGCTTTCAAATAATAAAAATATAGAAAAAAATACTGTAGGTAAAAACAATATAGGATCTAACTTAAGGGATTTGAGCAATAAGTCTCTTGACCATTGCTTCTAAACAATAATAAAAAAAACTACTGTAGGTGAAGCTCAAAGATAACATTTCAAACATGTGTCTTTTTCCTAAAATAGAACATTTAAGCGCACTTACTTTTCACGGGATAAGGAAGTTTGGCAAACGTGCCCCACGTTTTCGCCTTCGGGTTATATTCTTGAATGACATCGATAAGATCCCCAACTGAGTTTTCTCCGCCAGCAATTAATAGCTTCTCTTCCAGCACTGAAAAAATGATTTAGATTAGGAGTCTGGCTTATATTTCATAGACGTGTTCATCTGTTTATATTTGACATCGCACAAACTATCATGAAATGTCAACCTCCCTCTTACTATCCCGGAATGGGACTGAAATTATAGGGATTTGATATGGAGGACACTGGACAGTGTAAAAACAGGTTATCATGGGGACTTAAGTACCATACTAAACATTTTTTTCTTAACATGGTAGCATTTAATAAGATAGGCCAGGAGTGCAGTGTATCGTTATAATAGATGAACATATACTATAGAGACCGAGAGGAGTAATAAAATATTATGATAATGTAACTTACATTACAATTTAGTGTCAATGTCTTACAGTAAGGCATTGACACTAAATTCTAATAGAACCACAAATTGGTTGTATGAATAATCTTCAGTCAGCTCCCAGTACCCTACAATTCCGCTCTTTGTTATACTTACCGATGGCGGTCATATCACAGCAATCCATTCTCATGGGCATTAGATGCGTCCACTGTCTGATCTCTAAGCTATACATCTCTACAGAAGACAGGCACCGGGTTGAGTCTACGCTTGTCTTTCCTCCACACACAATCAGTGCTTGATCTAGAACGGCCATGCAATGACTGCGTCGACCTAAAAAGTCAATGGTGGATTTAAATACCGGTTCGGTTTTTTTCAATCGCCGCATGCATTCGACTTTCATGCAATCAATATTAAGCCCTAAACTAGTTCAGTACTCTTTCGTATACCAGAAACCCGTCGGTATACAATAATCTCTGTAAGTCAAACTGATAACTGGAAGCTATTTCCGACTTTTTGATACTTGAAAATATACCTGTATCTATGACTGGTAGACATAACAAGATGTGCAGACTATATGCTGTTACATGAAATGTGCGACTTGGAGCTCAACTTACTTGCAAGCATAGGAACAAGTTCCTCCCAGGAGTCATTTCTTGGTTCATAACCTAAGAGTTTGTCTGATACATAGCCTTGTTCAACTCCTCCGGTGATATAAATCTGTGCGTAAAGAAAACATCGTTTTACTAACACATTCAACATCACTAGACGATGATGCATTCATTTAATACGGTATACATCATCAAACAAAACGACCGATCTAAGGAGACAAATATATCTTTAAAATCAAGCATAACAGATATAATTATAACAATGTGAACTAACCTTTTCCCCGTGGGCGGCACCAGCATGGTCATAGATGGGTCTGCGTAAAGGTTGAACGTTTTTCCAGACCTCCCGCGCCAAATCTAAACGCTCCACCGATTTGACAGGACCGTTATCACTCTTACCACCAACGACATAGAGAAATCCTACAGGTAACCCAGAATGAATCATAAGTCGATGTAAACAGTATTCATAAATAAAAGAAATATTATCATATATAATGAAACTTTTATTTTCCATATCACAAACTTATGGCCTACATCAAGAATGGGTCTCATGTCTCTGTCAGAGACAGTTCTTCCGAAAGGACCCTCTAATTATTAAGATAACATATGTATGCCATATAACAGATCGAGTTTTTAAACAATATAAAATAATAATAAAACAAAGCACGTACATACAATAGTGTACAGTGTTTTCCACTAAAAAATGAATCAGAGCCAAATACATATAATGTAACAATATGTATATCTTACCGGGAGTATGCAGGGTAACGTGTTGCGCTCTCTCTATCTGCATTGGTTTTAAATCCCACATGGCAAAACCTCCAGGAGTGAACAAGGTCACGTCACTGGTGGCATGCTGATGGGTCTCCTCGTAGTCCTGAGTGTGAGTATACCCTCCACATATTATTCCAAAATCATTTACTTCCACCATTGGACAATGCGAATGTGACTCTGTATTCCCTACCACTCCGAGGGGAAACCAAGTTTTAAGCTCTCTGTGGTAATAGTGGTTTTTACCACTCCCTGTTTTTTCTCCGTGCTCAGGATCTATGTTTATATCGCCATCTATGTCGTCGATAAAAAAGCTGTGTTGCATGCGTATGCCTCCAATAAGTACCAGAGTCTTCCTCGGGAAACGAACCCTAGTCCTATGACTCGTAACAAGATGTTTCTGGGCAGCATGTCGCATGTACTCCCTACACCACTCAACCAAGTCTCTACACTGTTGATTGGTCGTGAATGGCTCGATACCTAATGCATATTCTATGGTGGGCCAACCATCCAAAACATACCTAATCTTTTCGAACACTTCGAATGCATCTTTATCTCGAGTGGTAGGGTCGTGGTTATACCACCTCACAGCCTGTTTGAGAAGGCGGCCCTCTGTTGTTGTCTTCAGGGAGTCACTTTTCAAATAACCAGCTAAAGTTTTGGTATCGAGCAATAAGAACTGATCGCTCTCTGCGAAGACAAAGAAGTTTTCCAAAATCATTTTTGTCTGGAAATCACGCAGTTCAGTGAGCCCATGATTGCAGCCCAGATTTACAAGTTGATCTGCGTTATCAAACGTCATTCTAGATTTCAAAAACTTTGAGCACAGCTTGATAGCACCAGTTATTTGAAGAAAGGTAGCGGCAGCTAATATTTCAGAAATATTTGTTAAGCTAAGTTGAATTGTCCCTGTGTATGCAAAATCAATCAACGGTCGAATTCCAGGAAGGGACACTTCACGAAGTTCGAACTTGCTGAGGTTACTGTCTTGCATTCCATGGGAAAACATGGCACGGAAATAATCGCTGCAACCAGCTAAAACCATTCGATGAACCTGAAAGTTTCCAGGTGAGAAATTAAACCATGTCCATACATGCTATGCTATGTAAATGTATACATGATACTGTGCTTTGGATAACCAAAATATTTATAACTCATAGAAAATTGAAATGACATGAACGGTTGAGAAATAATCAGGACGGATTATGCTATGTGATGTACATTATTATATAACATATTAATTTTGGGGAATATATAATATTTTATATTTTTTATTTATTGTGACAGGAAGCTAAATGTTAGGTTTCCAAGCGAATTTAAATCGAACAATAATGAATGATAAACCTCAGTACTCACATTGAATATTTCGTATTCTACTTTTAGATGGAAATCGCTGAACAGCCCCTGCTCTTTGAACTCTCGGAAACTGGACAAGAGGTCTGCTCCAAAACCATGCATAACCATCTCTTCCGCCACATAGTCCTGGGCACTTGTGGCCAAACTGCTTGCTTCCATGATGAGAAATTATTGTTTTACTTCCTCAGTAACATTATTCTGAAAGAGGAAATTATATTATACATTATGCATTTCCATCTAATTACCATGATAAACAGAATGATCCATTTTCAGCATTTAACAATTTCAGTTTTACCAAATTACACATAACCTTCTATGGGTCTTTTTTCATGCGTTGCCATACTCATATTTCATTATATTTATTTCGGTTACAGGTACCGGTATACTTATGTTTCAACCATTACTCCCTCCAATAGTTAATCCATCAACTGCATCCCTATCAATATGTCGCGGGGGGGGGGGGGGGCATGCTCCTAATGCTTATAACAATACACATAAGTCAAACATACATGTATAAGGTTAATCTTGTCATAATAACGGTGCATTTAATATTGCCTTCATCTAGTCTCTTATTACTTCTGACAGTATACATGATAACATATACATTACAGGATCTATGTATCGTTTTATATCATCTAACTCATCGCCAATCCCAAAATAAAAAGCAGCGAGGATTTGAACAACAAATTATCTGTCATTCAGATTCTATAAATCAAATATACAACAATCATCTCATCTTTACCTAGCCTATTCAAATACAAAGATTTTAGTTTTTCTAGAAAGACACACTTGTCATTTAAATTTCATAGAAGCGCGCAAATTATTCCATAGTTTAGGCGGTACCATTCCTAGTTCCATAGTTTAGGCGGTACCATTCCTAGTTCCATAGTTTAGGCCTACCATTATTCCATAGTTTAGATTGTTCTACAGGGGTTTTAGTGCAGGCATTTTAGCATGGAACCCGGAATAAAATAATGTAAAGCTGATTTTTGGATATATGATGCGGGACACATGGGGGAACATTCCCTGAAAAGTCCCCGCCTGGGGACCGTGTGCTTTTTGAGATTTTGACGTTTTTGCGTCATTTTCCACAAAATAGCATTGGTCTCAATGGGAAAATGCACCTGGTTCAGGCCATTATTGCCAACATTAAGAATATTTGGCATTGTTATTTGCAGGGAATATAACCTATATAAAATATACTGTACAGGTTGAGGTACCATAGTAAACATGGACGTATGGAGATTCTAAAAATATATATTTCAACAAAATATCTTTTTTTTTAAATTTTGTTGCCATGGCAACGGTCAGATTTTGGTGAAAAAAGCATTTTTTTAGATCAGGTCATAATATTTGGGGACCTAATTCTCTACATTGTGCATGTTGTGACACGTTTTTTAAATTTGGCATGTTGTTAAATAAGGCCTGAAATTTTCAAAAAGCACCAGCTACAAGTTGGTAGACACCCCTGGTGGCCAGTAGCTGCAAAATTCAAGATGGCCGCCCAAAACAGTAAATATGGCATATCTTGGCTTCTATTTGGTAGATCTTCAACTATAATACCATTTTATTGATGTTTTTAAGTATGAGGAATTCATTTCTGAAGGTAATTTTATGTTCCAAGGTCATTTTCAAGGTCAAAATCCAATATGGCCCCTACTGAGTAACAAGAATGTTATTTCAGCACTTGATGTAGGCCTATATGCATTCAATAGCCCCCTTCACAAATTCCGTCTCCAGTGCGTACCAGTAACTGCGGGATGAACTTCTGTCATTCTGCGCATGCGCAGTTCAGTTGACTCACCTAGCTATGCGGGCCAAACTGTCACCCTCCACACAGGCTCCCGGTGGACGTGCAGAGGTGTGACCACACGGCCGCTGACCCCCTACAGCCCGTATGGGAGCCCGTACACCTACGCTTACTTGTTTTTAAACGCAGGTTCGCAACCTGCGTTTATAGGAATGGGTTCGCCCGTGACCGTTTCAGTGACCGTGCGCTCAGGTCAGCATTGCCACAAGTTCCTAAGGGAAATCCGAGTGCTGCGCAATTGCGGCTGACGGGACGCGTCGATATACAGGTCCGCCGGGAGCCAGTTTTTACGGTGCAATTCTAAAATGACATATACTACTCACAGATTCCCCATGTTAAAATCGCCTATGTAAGCCTATCGTAGGCTTAGTTCTGGATTCGGTAGGGTTTGGTGCTGCGTTTTGCAGCTGAACTGGTATTTTTGCGTACGATTGCGTGATAGGACCCCTACTTCGTCGTCAAACACTCTCCTTCTCCTCCTATAATCCTTCCCAGAGGCCTTCTATATACTCTGTACTAAAAGGTCTAGGATTGACAAGTGGTGTCCTTCTCCTACTCCTCCTCTCTCTCTATCTCTCTCTCCTACTCTTGCTCCTCTTTGCGTAATTGCGTGATTGGACCCCTACTGCGTTCCTATGGGTAAATTGCCTTGGAATTTATTTTTTTTAAAATGGTTTCTCAGCCCTGGAAACTAAATATTTTTCCCGCTCCCTTTCTCTCTCTCTCTCTCTCCCCTCCTCCTCCCCGCTCCCAATGATTGGACGCCTACTGCGCTCGCTCTCTCCCTTATATAAGCTTTGGCTAAAGAAATCTCTCCCGTCCCCTCTCGCGGTTCGAACCCGGGACCCCTCGTTCAGCTCTCTCTAGGCTAGCGCCTTAGACCTCTCGGCCACCGGTTCCAGTTGAAAATTGCCCACACAAACCTAGTCCAGTGTGCGCGTACAAGCCCAGCCGTCACTGCATAGGGTGAGGGGTGTGCGATGTTCAATTCAGTTGACTGACAGTACAATCGCACATAGCCATAGAATTAATTCAGATGACGTTATTAGAATGTGCGTCATCCAGAGGGCAGTGGACGCGGTGAAGCGTCGTCATGACGGGACCTGTACATTTCACTCAGGACGTCATTAATTGAATGTTCTTTTCCCACGCTTGGTCGTTAAGCATAATGCAACGTTGGCGGCACTGTCCTGAATGGGTTAAATATCATTATGTTCGTTGGAATTTGAATTTTAAGATCGATTCGAAATGGAATTTTATTATCGGAATCGGACATAGGAGATTAAGAATTTATCTGGAATTTCGGCGAAAGATTTTTAGGTCTGTACAAGCAATGGGGGTCATATATCTTTCAAAATGGCTTTCTCATGATGTATCAAGGTTGTATTTAAATGGATTATTGCACGAATTTCATTTTAGTTTAGTTTTTTAAGAGATTTTGGTGATTTTAAGATTGCATTTTGATCGATTATTTTCTTTATGGAGATTTAACACTGGAACATTTTTTCACGGATTCCAGACACTATGTATGTGGGTCAGATTTTCAGAAAATGCACAACTGGCAGCTGTACACATTTAGTAAATTCTGCTAAATTTGGCTGCAATTTGGTCATGATATTTTATGAGTTGTCATATGGTCGATGGTACTTTTCCTCTCCACATCCCTACCCCCTTACTCTGATATATTCATATTTTAAATTATAATTATAATTATGTAATCGACCTATATTTATACTTATAATAAAAAATATACTTAATTTTTACTTATAATTACATTATATTATATATAATTCGAATAATTAAAAACCTGCGTTTACACAAGCTTATGCTTGTAATTCTTGTTGTTGATACACTGTTACGAAAGTTGCTATATACTAAAATCTAGCAGATAAAATGTCCTCTTGTTAAGCATGACCAATCTTAACATGTCATTTGATAATATTGGATAGCTGATACCATTGTACAATCACTCAAATCCTGGGAGAAGGAGAAAGTTAGAAGCCTATGGTTAATACATAAGGCTTCTGTGACCTGCCCACGGAGCTCATACTTCAGCCGTTTTCCGCCGCTCTTGGTATGGCGCTACTGTCAATTTGTAAAGTACCGTATTGGTGTACATATTGATGAATAAGAACAATTCTTTTAGGATCAAGGGTGTGAGGAATCCATATTTTTTTTCACTTTTTTCTTTGTAGGTCATTTTGAAGGTCATGGTTCAATATGGCTGCTGTCAGGAATCAGAATGTCATTTATTTTGGCTGCCATGATCACTAAATCAATGTATAGTACCAGTTTTTCTATGTTTTAAACTGTGAGGGATCTGTCTCCAAGTCATTTCTCATCAAAGACTGAAATCTTACTCAACAAAACTGATCTGGAAGCCATATTAAATTTTGACCTTGAAAAGGATCTATAATGACCTTGAAGTAGAAAATGATCCCAGAAATGGATTCATTACACCTACAAACATAGAATAACTGCTCTTATACATCGATCTAGAGCTCAAAACATAGAAAAAATGGTATTTTACTTGGATCTAGCAATAACAGCAGTTAAGATATATGATATTCTGGTTCCTAGCAGCAGCCATATTGAATCATGACCTTCAAATCAAAAAGTGACATAAAAAAGAGATTCCTCACACCCTTGATCCTAAGAAAATTGTACTTATTAATGAATATGTACACCAACGGAATGCATATAGGCCTACCACGAGAGCTGAGATTCTTGTTACTCAGTAGGGGCCATATTGGATTTTGACCTTGAAAATGACCTTGGAACATAAAATTACCTTCAGAAATGAATTCCTCATACTTAAAAACATCAATAAAATGGTATTATAGTTGAAGATCTACCAAATAGAAGCCAAGATATGCCATATTTACTGTTTTGGGCGGCCATCTTGAATTTTGCAGCTACTGGCCACCAGGGGTGTCTACCAACTAGCAGCTGGTGCTTTTTGAAAATTTCAGGCCTTATTTAACAACATGCCAAATTTAAAAAACGTGTCACAACATGCACAATGTAGAGAATTAGGTCCCCAAATATTATGACCTGATCTTAAAAAAAATGCTTTTTTCACCAAAATCTGACCGTTGCCATGGCAACAAAATTTAAAAAAAAAGATATTTTGTTGAAATATATATTTTTAGAATCTCCATACGTCCATGTTTACTATGGTACCTCAACCTGTACAGTATATTTTATATAGGTTATATTCCCTGCAAATAACAATGCCAAATATTCTTAATGTTGGCAATAATGGCCTGAACCAGGTGCTTTTTCCCATAGAGACCAATGCTATTTTGTGGAAAATGACGCAAAAACGTCAAAATCTCAAAAAGCACACGGTCCGCAGGTGGGGACTTTTCAGGGAATGTTCTCCCATGTGTCCCGCATCATATATCCAAAAATCAGCTTTACATTATTTTATTCCGGGTTTGGCCTAAAATTTACCTAAAATGCCTGTACTATTTGTTTTTAATCCTTTCACTATTCGATATAGAGGTACTAAAGAATCAGATACAACTATCTGCTGATCTCAAATTCTCAATCATGGGACCGATGTGCTGTTGTTTATTAGATAACTATAGCTAAGCTAGTATATAACTCTCTCTTTGATCTCTCTTTGATCAAAGGCCAATGTTAATGCAATTTCATGTCTCCATTCTAGCTAGTCGTCCGGGCTAATTACCGTACCATTAAACTTTACCAAACAAGCGAAGCCTTCAGTATTCAATTTTCTCTGAAGACCCTTATTAGCTATCAATAATATGGGACTGGAATAGTATACTAGCAATGATATCGGTATGATGTGTTTTAAATAGTACAAGGTAGACAATAGATACGGTACCGTACCGGGGTACCCTACTATTCATAAACCTCTTGGTCCCAGTTGTCGAAACCCATATTGATCAAGGCCAAAAAACCTAGATGGTCATATAATACGGTTTCCTGTGGGCGGCGTGGTAATACCGTACAATATTCATAATGGAAAATTGTATTTTCATTTCTAACATTGCTTTCAACTAATTTGAATTGAGGGGATTAGTGATCAATAAACAACACATGTCCATTTTCATAATGTTAAAACTTCAACTAATTAAGCATAATGGAAAACTGTATATTGTATTTCTAGCATGGCTTTCAACTAATTTGAATTGAGTGGATAGTAATACACATTATTAGGTAATGATACGGTACCGTGCCGTACCCGTACCGTACTCATGCTAAAGAGTAAAATAAAAACATGTAATCTGCCTCACTCCCAGCGAGGCCTGAGTATGAGCGCTTATTCCCGCGGACATGTGTATCCCAATGTGTAGGCTGTAGCGCTCCCCAAACTTCAGCGAGTCTAGATAAACTTTTAATAAACGCAAAGTATAATGTTTCTAAAGTTAAAACATGCCCTTCACTTATAAGCAGAGGCAGAAATATCAATAATGAGGTAGGTTAGGCCCCGGGGGTTAGGCATCCTGAGATTTGGGACAGATTCCGCGGTATTTCTGAAGGAGGTGCGAGACTGCCGGGAGGACACGGGGATGATGATGGCCCCGGGAGGGCACTCTGTCTAACAGATGCATCAGAGAAAAAGCGTTGCGCCTAAGGCAAACTTGCGACAGTTTCACAACTAGAAGGCGTCGAACTGGAATTGTGTTGTTTGGAGATCGAAAATTCTACATAAAATACAATTTCTAATTAATTTTAATCATCCAAGACCAAAGCCCTCTCATTTGAAGGGCCCGGTCCCGCAGTCTATAAATTAATACGGATTTAATTCGAACAAACTGAGCTTGAAGAATGTTCGGCCACAAGAGAGAATGTTTTCCCTTTTCTGGGGCGCACTACTGCATCAACTTTTAGATAACGAAGGGAAATGAGCAAAAACTTACGTTGGACCCCAGTTCAGCAGGGAAGTTGACAGTGTTGATTCCTGCGCGAAAGGTACCCCCGCCGTGGTCTTACAAATTAGTACGAATTACGGCAGTTCAGTTTTACTTCATCGTGTAAATAAATATTCAAAATGACATTATACAATGAATCTATTTTTTTTCTTATATTCACATTAAACCACCCTTGTCACTACATTTCAACATAGTATATATGCAATGTAATGTAATTACAAAATTTATACATTGCGCCAAGAAGTCAATTTCACTTCCGGTTTAGTATCACTTCCGGTTTAGTTATTGACGTTGATACGTTGTCTATGTGATACGTTGATTTCTAGTGTAAAAGTTCAGTATTTAGTAGCAGTATCACTTTAAAGGTAAGTCCGTCTCCTGAAGTGAACAATTCTGAAGATTTGCAACTTGCATGCAACTTTCTAGTCATGACATTGAGGAGTCACACTGCACTTATCAGTTATCTTTCAGTTTCACTCCGACATCGCCCCGGACTCCCTACCGGTGACGCCGGTGTACCGGGATTTGTAGCCCGGGCTCCCAGACCCTAACCTACGGAGGGTCTGGGAGCAGAACCGAACGGACAGTGGTGTTTACTGAGCCACTTCTGGCCGAGTAGAGATATAATAGAAAAACGCTTTAACCACCGATATTTAATGTCTGCAATGGAATTATATATGTTGACAAATGTGCAGAGCAAAAAATAATACCTGATCGCCCATTAGTTTTAATAAATGAGAATGTGTTTGGTAACGATGGTTCTGGCCCAAGTTGGCGGGACTTTCAAAACAATGAAACAAGGTGTTCTGGGTACCGGAAGTAAACAAAAAATGTTCCAAAATAATGCAGATATTTTGCTAATCTATGAAAAATTCAGTTTATTTTGCTAAAAAATTTAACAGAGCAATGTTGACACAAAAAGAAGTGGTCTTTAGGCCTTTTAAACTTAATTCTCGCCAAAAATAAGTTAATGTTGTAGGAGCTTACAGGTGGCGCTATAATGGCACAGAACATTGCCGCCATATATACGTGTCATTACATATTTTATTGCAAATGAGACAGTGAGTCGTGTAGAATAGCTTCTATAAAGTTAACTTCTTGCATCAAAAATACATACAATGTCTAAAAATGAATGTTTCTCACACGATAAAAGACTATACGATATTATAAAATGTAAACTGACCCCCAACCTTAGCCCCACAACCAAACCCCTAGTCAACCCCGAAATTAGCTAGTCAACCCTCTGTAGCTAGGCATACATGGGAAGACCAGGTCCAGACCTGACATGTACTACCTGTATTTTATGTAACCTAGTCATGAAATAAAAGAATTTATTATTATTATTATTATTATTATTTGTTGAGGCCTACCTAGCCTACCGTGCGGTGAACATGTGTGTGGAATGTGATAAAATATATTTAGAAATGCCACACAAATCATGTGGGTGCTTTATTTATTATGGAAGTAAGTAGAGATCCAATTATTTCACCTGAAAATGTCACAATTCTAAAGATTTCAGTGGGGGCTTTGATTCTATTATAGAAAAACATTACGTTGCACTCTGACTGTGTGTAGCGACCAGCAGTAAAATAGAGTGGAGCCAGTCAGAATTTCTCGGGCTACGGGATTTGTAGAACTCGGACAGCACTGGGCTCGGACCGTGTTTTTTTTTTATTTCCTTTAATTTATCCTGAGTCGGCTGAGACAATAAAAATGAAGAAAAATTCATATTTCTTCAAATTCCTTGATTTTTTTTCATGATTTTTTTTTGTATTCCGTCCTATATTATAGTATTTCATATTCTAAGTCGGGGGGGTGGCTGGTGAACTCGGACCGTTCTGGGCTCGGACTATCGTATACTCGGACCGTTGTAAGCTCGGACTGGGTAAGGTCGGACCAGTGGGTTAGTGGACTCGGACCAGGGGGTTAGTAGACTCGGACCAGGCATAGCTTTAGGCAGAGCATTATTAACTTTACGATAGGTATATAGTTAAAGTAATTCTTTTATTAGTCAGTTTTAGACTTTTACTTCGGACACTCCACTACTAGTACTGAGTACTAGCTTTACTGACTTAGGACAACCAATTTTAGGGTTAGGATTAGTTTTTGTATTGTATGGTTTGGTCCGACTCCACCAACCCAGTGGTCCGAGTTCACTAACCCCCTGGTCCGACTCCACTAACCCGCCTGGTCCGACATCAGAGTGGTCTGAGTTCTCTAGGAACCGTCGGGGGGAGCGGGGGTGGGGGGGGGGGGTGAGGGTGAGGGTGAAGAGGGGCTGGTGGGGGGTCGTTTTTTTCAGGTTTTCATTCTACACTTAATTGGGTTGTTTACTTTGTTTGTGTATTCTATCAAGTTTGGGGTGGGGGTCGGGGTCGGGGGTAGGGGTGGGGTAGTTTGAATGCCCAACGACCTGTACATTGCCTAGGCCTACGCCTGTCGCAGACAGGGTTGGGTGGAAGTTGATACTAATAAAGAGGGCGTGGGTCAACTGGAAAGGCAAAGATCAATGGGTACATGCAAAGTTGTTCACCTTTTACATGTTGTCTCTAGCACCATTTCGCTGCAATTTCGTAATGCGCCGTCGAAGTTTACATGTTATTTTGGTCTGATACATTTCCGAATCGGTAACCACAACTCCATGCCATGCTGCGCCATTTTGCACTGGAGTCACGGGACCGCAAGAGGCAGAAACCTACCATACATAGTGACCAATAACCAGCTACAACACTGCAGACATGTTTTACCATTTTCGCTGTCCCTTAAGCGGATTGGCTGAGCCAGCTTAGATAGGCGTGGCTTCATTCTGCCAGCCTCTATGAGTGGAATGACAATCTGCCTTTTGCAAAGTAGTGCTAAATTTTCAAATACACATGGCGGCGATCCCATCGCATCACTAGCATTTTAGTCCCTAGTTTAATTACTATTGGAGTATGAGCAACGTACAGTGACAATAAAGTAAGTTTCATCGTTGCGGAAAGGTAGGCCATAGTTTCGGGAGGCACTTTGGGTGTATAGGAAGTGAGGACACTGATATGGGCCGTCTATAGCTCGTCTATGGTACGTTTGTATAGAATACTGTACAACCCTACCTATACGGTAGGGTGTACACTACGACTAGGGTGGGGGGGTTCATATTCTAAGTTGAGGAGGGCGGGGAGGGGGAGGGTAGAGAGGGGATAGGGTCAGGGTTTTTTTTCATTTTACACTTGGGTTGTGTAGGCTACTTTGTTTGTGTATTCTATCAAGTTTGGGGTGGGGGTCGGGGGTGGGGGTCGGGGGTAGGGGTGGGGGGGTTCATATTCTAAGTTGAGGAGGGCGGGGAGGGGGAGGGTAGAGAGGGGATAGGGTCAGGTTTTTTTTTCATTTTACACTTGGGTTGTGTAGGCTACTTTGTTTGTGTATTCTATCAAGTTTGGGGTCGGGGGGGGGGGCGGGGTCGGAGGGTCAGGCAAATTTTTTTTCCCATGTTTTCATTTTACACTTGGGTTGTGTACTCTATTGTTACCCTCATTACTCTACCTAATAGGGGTAGCCGAATATGTGTATTCATGCAGGGTCCGTCAATACACACTAGTGAATATATGTCTTCATGCTGGGTCAGTCAATACACACTAGTGAATATACATGTGTATTCATGCTGGCTCAGTCAATACACACTAGTGAATATGTGAGTATTCATGCAGGGTCGGTCAATACACACTAGTGAATATACATGTGTATTCATGCTGGATCAGTCAATACACACTAGTGAACATACATGGGTGGGGCTCCCAAAAATGTCCATTTTACCAAAATCACCCATTTTAATTTCATAATTTATTCGGATTTCATTCCCCATTTGTAATTCTTCAGTATTTTGTACCTTTCCAAGTGTCTAATGAGGACATATTGAGTAATATATGAAAAAAAAATGATTTTAATGAAAAAAAACATATCTTATGTTGGAAAATGGCCCGAAATGCATGTCCCTGGGTTTAAATTCTTTTTTGTTTCTTTGAAAAAATATGTAACCCTTATTAATTGGGTATTTGCTTTCAATTCTCCATACAACATATGTAATAACCTCCTTCAGAGTTTATTTTGAACATTTATTTTGTTTTATTTATTTAATTTTTTTCTCTCTTTTCATTCACAACTCTCGAAATAGCTTATGAAGATCATTGATAAATTTGATAAATTGATAAATAAAACAATAAAGCTTCTACCTAGGAAATGTTTTACATCCGGCCTTGTGTTATTCAGGAAGTCCCATAACACATCAAACTTCTATTTTTTTATTTTTACCAATTTTGACCATACTCATGGTTCCATAAAGTTGAGACTTAGAAATTCTGAGTTTGACTGCCTTTTCTTCTCACAGTGATAAAGTGCATTCTTATTCAAATATCCATGAAAATACATTTGTGATTATGCACATTTATTTGATATTTACCCATCTTATATGTTGACTTGGAATATATTAGCAGAAAACCCACCTTCTGAGTATGTGTTGTGTTCGGGGAGAGGGGTGTTGTGTTCGGGGAGAGGGGTGTTGTGTTCGGGGAAACAGAGATTATGACCAAAATATAATGAAATTGAAAAATAATGCAAAAATCGACAAAACCCTTCATTTATGCATGCAATTTTGTATATATCCCATTGGTTATATTTCCATTGAATGCTTATCTTCCCTTAGAAAAAGGGGTTGTTGTGTTCGGGGAAGGCTTGGGGTGTTGTGTTCGGGGACAGGGGTGTTGTGTTCGGGGATGGGGGTGTTGTGTTCGGGTACAAATATGCTATGATGAAAAAATGATAAAATTGAAAACTAAAGTATTCGATTTGATTGTGTATGTAATTCTGAACATAAATATTTGGTTATATTCCACATGACTACTTTCTTTCCCTTAAATTAAGGGGGTGTTGTGTTTGGGGACAGGGGTGTTGTGTTTGGGGACAGGGGTGTTGTGTTTGGGGACAGGGGTGTTATGTTTGGGTACAAATATGCTATGATGAAAAAATGATGAAATTGAAAACTAAAGTATTCGATTTGATTGTGTATATAATTCTGAACATAAATATTTGGTTTTATTCCAAATGACAACTTTCTTTCCCTTAAATTAAGGGGGTGTTGTGTTCGGGGACAGGGTGGGGTGTTGTGTTCGGGGACAGGGGTGTTGTGTTCGGGGACAGGGGTGTTGTGTTCGGGTACAAATATGCTATGACCAAAAAATGATAAAATTGAATGATAATGAAAAAGTAAACTATTCTAATCATTTCTCTCTGTAATTCTGCACATAAATCTTTGGTTATATTCCCATTTACTGCTTGGCTTTTACCTTATAAATGGGGTGTTGTGTTCGGGGACAGGGGCCTTTAAACAGCATGAGTAAATTGTTAATTAAAGTGAAAATATGAATAATAGAATCAAAATTAATCCAAAATAAGACACCCCTATGGGTATCAGATGAATACAGACATAGATAATGGCAATATAATAGGTATTTACAGGTATTTTTGCAATATTTGTGTGTCTGTTGTGTTCGGGGACAACCCAGAAAATACAATATTTATTATAAAATAGTAAAAAAATATAAACATAGGCCTGAGTTTTATCAAGTTAAATCGATATATGTAGTATGAAAGCAGAAATAATAGTTAAATTCCATAAAAATTGACATGTGTTGTGTTCGGGGACTGGGATAGCATAGTGTTCTTCCTTGGTCGAATAAATTCATGTTTTTTAATGAGATAATAATAAAAATAGGTAGAAGCTGGGGGAAACCTCATGAAAATTGAGAGTTATCTGTTAAAAAAGCAGAGAACATGAAATATTTAATTTCATATGAGTTAGCAGGGAAAACTTTGGAATAGAATTGGCATTGAAGCAATAGTGGTTGAAAGAACAGGAAATAGGAACGAATAAATACATGAAATATCATATAAAACATATATTTCTTCACTCAATACAAGAACACTTGTCTAAGTCTAATTGGATGAGGAGTAATTACAAAAATATAATACTATTTTCCTTTTTTAGTCAATTTTATTCATTTCCCTCCCCGAACACAACAGGCACTGTGGCCAAAAATGGAACTTTTTGGATGCACTTCATAGGAAATCAGAAAAAGCTCAAAAAAATTCATAATTTTAGTATGTTTAACCTTGTACCATTGGCTATGACCAGAAGGCTCAGATAAATTGAAATAAAATAAAAATTTGACCTTATTTTTTTGAAAGTGGACATTTTCGGGAGCCCCACCCACATGTGTATTCATGCTGGGTCAGTCAATACACACTAGTGAATATATATGTTTATTTCACCTTTGGGTGTGGTCAATATGCACGGCCCATTGACTTAGCCTTGAGACTGCAACTCAGGCCTCAGGCCGATACGACAGCTGTATCAGGCAGAGTAATTTACTGCAAAAAAGTAAGTAAAAGAGCAGTCCAGAAGTAAATAATTTTGCGTTCTAAAATATAGTCCTCGCAGGTCGGAAAAACGGTGCTTAGAAATACACAAATGCGTCATGACACCCTGTGAGAGCATGACGGCCGTCATGATGTAAACAAAGACATCGATGTAAACAAAGATGATTGTAATTTAATTTTACCAATACATCAATCATGCTCGAGTACAATTTAATAATAAACGGCGAAATAAATAAAAAAAAATCCGCGGGACATAGCAGGAAATCAGTATCGTCCCTTGGCTTTGGTATCCGACTGCGGGTGCTGCGCATCCCTTGGTCGGATACCTCCGCCGCGGGATGATACGTCTTCCCGCTATGTCCCTTGGTCATTTTTGTCTTAGTATTCATGCTGGGTCAGTCAATACACACTAGTGAATATGTGAGTATTCATGCAGGGTCAGTCAATACACACTAGTGAATATACATGTGTATTCATGCTGGATCAGTCAATACACACTAGTGAATATACATGTGTATTCATGCTGGGTCAGTCAATACACACTAGTGAATATGTGAGTATTCATGCAGGGTCAGTCAATACACACAAGTGAATATACATGTGTATTCATGCTGAATCAGTCAATACACACTAGTGAATATACATGTGTATTCATGCTGGCTCAGTCAATACACACTAGTGAATATGTGAGTATTCATGCAGGGTCAGTCAATACACACTAGTGAATATACATGTGAGTATTCATGCAGGGTCAGTCAATACACACTAGTGAATATACATGTGTATTCATGCTGGATCAGTCAATACACACTAGTGAATATACATGTGTATTCATGCTGGGCTTCTTCATGTACCAATCTAGCTAGCCAGTGTTGTCCTTACATTTTTTATTCCAAAAGTTTAAGAAGATGATAGACATGACAGACTGAAAAAAGTGAGTTTCAAGTTTCAAAGGGAGTAGTCATTAAAGAACAAGCTCTCTTTGTTCCTACTCAAATTTTATTGCCATCTTGAATGTCTGTGAGGAGAGCTCAGGGAAGCTCAATAAATGCTACCCGATTCCCACGTCCTGTCATGTGATTTCAAGTCTAACATGGTGCCATTTATGTCTGCCATCCACATCAATTCAAACATTTAAGTAGCACAAAACAATATTTATAACCCATGACCATAACCTAAATCACTTATGAAGGAGTGTACCAACGAGTTCTAAAAGATGAATAGCTTTTTTCATGCACCATGCATGTAGTTTGTAAGCACACATCAATTAACTGATCCCCCTCTCTGAGGTGACGTTTTGACCACCAGCTCTGGATACAGTCCAGAGGTGGCAATGCTGGCAAGGTTGGGTAAACAGGGGTGAGTGGGCCCTACCAGCTGGGCCCTACCGTCCAAAGATACTGAAAAGTAGGAAACTGTTTGCTAGACAATGCATGAAATCTACCTGTTAAAGGTTTTGGCTTTTGCATTTTTGCTAATTTATAAATCTGTAAATGGTTGGCTTTTATCTCATTCCTCCTACGGCATTGTACTTTCACAGAGGAATCTCGTCCAATAAATTTGCAATTACTGGGTGCTGGTTCCATTCTTTCCTTATTTATCTAATTTGATGGCACAAAAAATGATGTCCTTTTTACTAAAGCTTTTATTTTATTGCTTTTTTCCAGCAATATGCCATCCGATGGCCAAAGAGGCCTTACAAATGAACAAATTTGTATCATGTTCAAGGGGTTCATCACCCAAAAGGAATTAGTTCAAGCTATCATAAAAGAATATGGAGTGAAGGAACAGGAGGTTACTATTTGTAATGTTGTCCATGCCGTGAAAAAGACAATTGCTGATGTAGGAAGTTTTCGGAAAAACAGACAAAACAAGGAGAAACTCGATAAGTTCCTCCAGGAGACTTTTCGACTCCCCCTTAGGGACATGAATCGAGTGCGTGCAGTATCAAAGACTGGACTGTCTGCAACACACTGTGGCAGTTGTGGGACCATGGCAGAGGTGAACAAATCCTTGGGTGCTGAACTAGCCCAGCTCCGGGGTGTCCATGCTGAACTGAATGAAGCCAAGGGGATGATAACCAAGCTGCAGCAAGTACAGCCAGGTCAGTTAAATAAAAAAATATCTCAACGTGATGCCACAATACGGCTTCAGAAGGTGAAGATATCCAGCCTTTGTGGTCAGCTAAGGAATACGCGCAGGGATTTACAGCGGGCCCAAAAGAAAGCTACATCTCAGAGTGAAATACCCAAGCCTTCCACACCAAAGGTCACTAAGCGCACTCGTCCACATCGGCCCCTAAGGTGTGTGGGATGTGCTCATGTGGATTTCACATCAAAGTTCAGGCTCCAGGAGCTGAAAGAGCTTAAGGCCAAAATTGAGACACTTGCAACAGCTAAGTGCATGTTGGAGCTGGAGCTCAAAAAAAGAAATAGTGTGTGTATCCCTGCCAAAATGGATGGTCGGGCTTACTCTAATGACATACGTGAGGTTATCTACCACTTGATAGATAGTAACGTTGCTATTGAGAAGCTAGAGACAGTGGTTCGTACCGTCCTTCGCATCCTAGCCAAGATGGATCTTTCAGACTTCCCAGAGGCAACAACATGCCGCATGATGGTGAGGGAGAAGCATGTCATCTCAAGGATACACATAGCTGCTGAACTGAGTGAGGCCGAACATACAACAATCAAGTTTGATGGCACTACCAAGGCCAAGGAGCACTGGGTGACCAGCCAGATTGCCACTGCTTCCAAGACTTTCACCCTTGGCCTAGAGAAGACTGCCCAGGGCACAGCCACAGCTTATGCTGACTCTATTAAGAGCAGTATCAGGAAAATAGGTATGGGATTTGGCTTGCAAGTTTACAGTACATTAACAGTTTTACAATTATCAGTTTTACAATTGTCATTCTTATTATGACATTTGTTATTTGTGACTTGATCTAATAAAGTTTTGACAATTCTTTGGGACATAGGATTGACAATTCTTTGGTCTAGGATTGAATGCCTACATCACAATGATTGATGCGTCTATAGGTTAAGTTTAAGTTAGAATTAAGTACTTAATATCCCTGATGCATTCCTCCTTTGACTTTAAAGTAAAACTCTGGGTTGGAACACTTGCTGGTCATACAGCTCAATTGTGGTTGATAACTGAGGACCCACATTATAATACTGGTTTCTGGGCAATGATATTGCCAGAATCAATCAAGTAATTTCTTTCCCGCTCTCTCCAAACCCTGTCCTGGGTGCTGCCATATTGCCCTGTGTATGACACTAACTCGGGCCTATTCATTACCGGTATGTGGTCAGTGCATGGTTTTCTGTGTGTCTTTGGATGGACGTGTTCTGGTGAAGTTGAGTGTGACTGAGAGGCTGGTTGTGTTTATATACCAGCACTTCCTGAAGGACATTTAATAATTTGTTTCCATCGTTATTTTAACATTTTATCATTAGAAACTAGAAGGGAACATGTCTGACATTGAAATCAACATCAAACAAATTGATGTTGCCAGCAAATAACCATATTTAAAACTAAAAATTGAGTGTCTGTGGAACTCACATGCAGTTCCAAACACAACCAATTATAGGTGACACAATGAGCGCACTCTGGGTGTACCCTTGGAGAGTGGAGGGAGGAGGGAGGACCATTAATTATGTCTGGCTAGGGGAGATGCAAATTTGTAATAGTTGTTTATGGCCATTTCCACCAATTTGACAACATTTGGGCCCCAAGCACCCCCCTGAGTACCCAAAAATAATTTTTACATTAATCAGTTGATTTGTTATTTTCTATCAACCTTATATATATGTGCATTAAACTGCCATGTTTGGAACCATTCTGATTATTAGTAAATCTTTTACAGGGGGGGGGGGGGTCGAAAAATAGATTCCAAATATGAAAAAATGCCCAAAATAGCATGTCAAGTAATGGTACATATTTGTACATAAATGAGGATTTAAATTAAAAATGAATAAAACAAATATGTACATAATGTTTTAAACTATTCTGTACTTGATAGGCCTCGACATAAGTGTGACAGCACTTTTTAGTTTGTGAAAATATCCCCATTAGAAGGAAAGTTACAGCCAAATAACCATTCCAGTAATGGTAATGATAATGGCAGCGGCAAGGGTTATTGACCCTGCCTATATACACATATATAACCGATTTTGTTTGGAATATTTACACAAATTATATAATATCTATCCCCCTTAAATTTGTTTTCTTGTTAAGTTGACTATAAATATGAATACCTGTATTGCTTACACCTTATATGGCTCTAAAACCCCTAAAAGTGTGTGACGTTAAGAGACATTACCCCCCATTTTCACCACTTTTTGCCACCATGTTTTTTCTTTAAAAGTATTCAAGAAAAACTCCAACCAATACAGTTTATGGTCCATAAATATTAAATCCTATGAGTTTTATCATTATTCATCATAATTGGATGTTTTTTTGTTTTTTTTATTTATTTACTCCACCTTAAGCACAGTGCGTGACGGCCAGAGACATCAGGGGTACCCACTTTAAACAAATTCTGTTTTTGATGGCTTTCATCCTAAAAATCATTTTTTTTGACACAGACCAACTACTTATAACCTTAGCCCTCCCCTCCCTATACATGATGACCAGCACACAGTAGTACACATGTGTGCAGCGCAGTCAACATGGCTAGTAAACAAGGTGGTACTGAGAATGAGGAAGAGGGAATTTATTCCAATCCTCTCGTAGGGGTTGAAGGCTACCAATTTGAGCAAAGAATGAGATCCATGGAGTCTTTCCTTTGCCAGAAGTTCAGGTGTAACACCCATATGCCTCATAGATCAATCAAAAAATCAATCAATCAAAAAAAGGTTTGGCCAAACACCTTAGGCCAACAGAAGACGGAAGTGTGCTAGTGCTCTGCTGATGTCATGTTCCCATAGCATTCTGGGAATATTGTTCCCGCCAACATACCGGATAATAGCCAGATAGAACAAGACGAAATCACTCCCCAATTACTTATAAATGATTGAATTACATAGTACAATGTACAGAAGATCAAATTGTAGTTTTTTCCAACGTCTGAAATGCTTTTATACGCAGTCCAGAGTTCCCCTTTAAGGATCCCACCAATCAAATGTTATCCAGTCACCAATAGAGTTGAATAATTAACACTTCCTATAAATCAACGCTAACCTAAATTGGTTTTGGTATGGTTTGGGGCGAGGTCTCTGGGTGTCTGCTGCTGAGGTAAGACAACATCTCTCAAAAATCAAGCCCAATAAGGCCAAGGTTCAGGCACTAGAGTCAGCTCAAGGTACGGAAGACAATTTAGAATCAAGAGGCTGATAGTTCTCTATTCATATTTTCAGTGAAAGGGAAACCTCACAACCAGCAAAAGCTAACAGAAAACCTCCTTACTCTGATCCCTGTCAGAAACCAAGGTTCTGATTTCTTCACTTCTTGCATCATTGATCCAAGCATCCTTGTTGGCAAGAACATCAGCCATACTTGGTCCCTTGAGGAGGGTGCCAGGGTCTTCACTGGGCAGGTTCTTTCCATTGTAGAGACTTGTGGGGTTAGGGAATATAAGGTCCAGTATGATGGTGATCCTCAGCCAACTCACCTTGAGTTGGACAAGGCCCTGGCTTATCTCAAGGTTGGGGATATGCAAGTCAAAGCTGATTAGCTATGCCCCAGGAGTGCACATAAGCCCGAAAAGTATACAACATGGCAGTGTAACTCCTCATGGATGTTCTGTTTAGCCTACATCATTTCACATGTAAGCCTGAATAGGACACAACATGGCAGTGTAACTCTTCATCCACCTCTTGTTCAGCTTGACTGCCATACCTTTTTCAGTCTGGTACTACACCATTTCACATGTAAACCAGAATAGGACAACTGCGATACCATTTGTAGTTAGGCACCACACCTTTCGCACATGAGGCTGAATAGGACACAACATGGCTAACCCTTCATAAAATATATTTCTGCTATATATCTTTGCAAAAATGCCAGTAGGAGGAGGAGAATGACCATGGTGCTCCCGCCATGCTGCCATTGCCTCGGCAGGGTTCTAATATGACTGACGTCATGACTGCTCCAAAGATGTCTGCCTACATTAAAGATCATAATCCTGGACCAAGCGCAACCGACCCCGCCCCCTATAGGGCGGATTTAGACCACCTTTAAACCTCCTTTCGTTGCTCCAGTACCCCTGGTATTCTCAGTTAGACAGAACTCACACCCATCGACCTGTTTTTTATGTTTTCCCATCTAAATGGGTACCATTACATCATCTGAATGGCAAGTTTTGTTCCTCTTCATGCCTTTTTAGGGGACGACTTATGTATAATCTGGTACAGGAAAGTTGCAATTTTAAATATAAAGATTGGTTTAGAATCCCACCCCTGTCGGAGCTCTCACACACACTGCACCTTCACTCACACACTACACTCACTCACCAGCCACTGCCCCTCCCGCTGCCTACCACTGCCTGCCACTAGTGTGTGTAGCCTTGCCTCAAGGCTACACACACACTAGGCAGGTAGGCAGTCAGGTATCAAACACTAACACATGGGAGGAGTGAAGGATGGGTGGTTGGTGGGCATGCAGTGTCATTCAAGGTGAGAAAAATGACAACTATAAGAACAAAAACAGACAATAAAATAAGTAGAGCAAGCAAAAGTACTAGCGGGTAGAATTTCTGGATTGTAAGCCCTCCAGGACTCTTATATTTATGTTTGAACGTAGTTGACATTGATTTTACCTCAAGAACGAGTGATAGGGCTATCATTGTTCTGAAGGCGGTACTTACTTTTAGCTTAGACTATATCCCTGTGCAGTCATTGCTAAAAGGTAAAGTGAAGTCTATATTTATTTCACTATTTGAAATCTTGGTACCGTATTTGATGGTTTTGCGCCCTTAGACTGGTGTTGGTTGTATTTTCGGATTAATACAACCTTAAACTTGGGTGCAGCTCACTGGTGAGTCATATAAGGACCTTTTGGCAATCAAATCTCTCCTATTTCATGAAGAGTTGATGAAAACTAATTCTCTCTCTGCAAGTTGTGGTAAACGAATTTCTGCATCTGTTGATATATTGTAAAGAATTGGCATCTTTGGATCCCAGACCCGACCTATTTAGCCCTGATCATGGTCAGGGCACGCACGCCACACGTGGCCTGGCCAGGAGGGAGGGGGAGATGAGCCACTCAGGGCTCACCCCACCTCCCCCAGCCCGACCTAATTACTTATACACTGCTCTGGGGTATCAAGAGGGGGGAAGGGCTAAGAGGGAGGGGGGCTGGCACGAGCCATGGGATCTATGAGTAAGGGGTGGGAGGGGGAAGGCTGAGGAGAGGGATCCAACTTGCATGCACTCCTTTTATGGTCTCTGCCTGGGGAGCAGAGGTCGGCGTGTGGGCAAGGAAGATTCTCTCTCCCTCGACCAATTAGAGGGAAGGGGAAGAGCTAGTGGAATATTTCCTGGGTTTGATTGTATGAATTATTCATGATTGTGGAGTATAAAATAAAGTGACTATTCGGACCTAGGCACTCGCTTACTTACTCGCTGAGTCACCACCGCCTAGGCCGAATCCAGACGAACTACAACCTCGGACTTCTTGTCTCACTTCTTCATCTTACTGAACCTATGGGCTAAAAACCCTTAGTGATTCTTTACACTGGCGAACCACGATGGGACCTGTTGCTAAGTTGAGCAACAACCCAATCTTCTGACGGGAAGTGAGACATAGCCTAGGAGAGGCAGGATGAGCTGGAAGAGTAGGTGAGTGGAACTCTAAAACTCTGATTGAGCTTATAAATTGTACTTGTGGGATGTATGGAGGGTGGATCTGGGCCACTGTATAGGGTTGGGAGAATGATCACACTCAAACACTCATAATACAAGGAGAGTGGGTGAGCAATGTTCGGGGCAAAAACTTTGCTAGGTTCTGGGTTCTGTTGGTTATAACTCTGTACCTTGTGCCATCTAGTTTTCTTTTTTTTTCTTTACTCTCACTCTCTCAACAAGGTGTAAAACATGGCGGACATCAATTGGGATCTCAATGCCGCGGACTTGGCCATGCTTGACGAGGGTCAAAGGAGGGCCAGGTTTGCAGCTATTAAGGAGGTCAGAAGGCGCATGGAACGCCATGGCGCCATGCTAGGAGTAAATGATGGGTCCAATAAGGACACCTTGAGAGAGTGGCTAGATGGAATAAGCAGGGCAAAAGCCTACTGTGTAGCGAATGATACGCTCACTCTAGAGCTTTTGGGAACTCTTGCCAGCGGGCCTCTAGCGAGGTGCGTGGCAGGATTCCTACAGGTACCGGCCAATAGGACATGGGATCTGGCGAGGGCTGAGATTTTCCGCCTCTTCATGAATGAAGAGGAGGAACAGCAGCTGCGAGCAAGGCTCACCGATCTCTATCAGCTCCCATATGAGGATGCAAAACAATACGGACGCAAGTTCCAGCTAGCGTCTCAGAGGGCTTACAGCGTGGATAACCTGGACCACGAGATAGTCCAAGAGACGTTGGTCAGGAATTTTGTGTTGGGACTCAGGGATGAGCAAATACGTCATGACGTATTTGCTGCTCGCCCTGATACCCTGGCGGAGGCAATAAGACAAGCCTCAGCTGCGGCTCACACCTTCGCTCTGGCAGGACAGCCTACCAGAGGGGAAAGGAAGGATGAACCAATGGAAATTGGGGCTATCCTCCCTAAGAAAATGGCCCCCTCTGGGCCAAATCCAGCAGATGCTTCAGATTGGAAGCTGATAGCTGATTTGGAGTCTAAGGTGAATTACCTTACGAAATTAGTAGAGAGGATGGAGACGGGGAAACCATCCAACCCCACAGTGATCGTTCCCCAATCAGGTGCAGCACCCCAGTACCCCTTTCAGACACCCATGTTGCCTATGTATCCCCCATATTTCAACACGTCCTATCCCCCACCCCCGATCGCCAGTTCTCAGGTAGTAAATCACCCAGGGAAAGGGAAGGGGAAGGGAAATGATAATCCAGGACCGGAAAAAAATAAGCAGGGAGGAGGGAAGAGGTTTAGGGGTAAAAATGTCTGTTATGAGTGTGGGGAGGAGGGACACTTCGCAAGAGAATGTTCCCACCGCTATGCACATGTACAGGCTGCAGTGGTGGCGGCCATGCAGATGGCCTCTACCATTCAAAAGCCAGCCAAATATGTTAACCAGGGGGAATAGAAACGCCGGATGAGAGGTTCTGCCTCTCCATCTCAGTGGCGGGGATGGAGATGCGTGCCCTCATTGATACCGGCGCATCAAGGAGTCTAATGCGGGAAGATGTATGGAGAGCCTTTTGCAAAACCCATCATCGGCCTCTCGTATTGACAAAGGGGGAATCTCTTAAATCACTCTCTGGTCATGATCTCAAAACTGAAGGGCAGGCGATAGTTAACTTGGGGGGTAGCTCATTTCCAGTTTATATTGTAAGAAAACTTCACCATGAACTGCTTCTGGGGGATGATGCCTTATTTATATTAGATGCCCAAATTAGCTTCAGAAAAAGAAAGGTAATTTTGGAAGGAAAAAGTTACAGAAGGCAACAAGTGGGTAGTGCAGATCAAGAATTCGCCTCTATCCACACAGAGGCAGAAGCATGGGAAGAAAAATACCCCGCTGTTTTTGGCATAGGAAAGCAGGGAAAATTAGGTACTTTTAAAGATGTGAAAATGCACATAGATACTGGAAATGCGCGCCCAATTAATCAACGCCCCTATCGTTTGCCCCTGGCCAAGAGAAAACTTGTAGATAAAGAATTAGATGAAATGCTGGAGCTGGGAGTAATAGAACCCAGCAGCTCAGCATGGGGAAGCCCGATATTGTTGGTCCCAAAGAAAGATGGGAGCAATAGACCTTGTGTCGATTTCAGAAAACTAAACTCTGTAAGCAAAAAGGATGCTCATCCACTTCCAAATATTCAAGATATTTTTGACAGTTTAGCAGGATCAACTGTCTTTTCCACCATCGACCTAAAAAGCGGCTACTGGCAAGTAGAGATGGACCCGGATAGCATGGAAAAGACAGCGTTTGTGTGTCATAGGGGCCTATTTCAATTCCGTAGGATGCCTTTTGGACTCACTAACGCACCAGCCGTCTTTCAACGGGCCATGAACAAAATGTTTTCGGAATTTATTGGCAAATTTTGCATGACTTTCATAGATGATATTGTAATCTATTCCAAATCTGAAGAGGAGCATGATCACCATTTGGCTCTGGTGTTTGATAAATTAGAAGAATACGGAATTACAGTCAAAAAGAGTAAATGTATTTTCAAACAAGAGAAGGTAGATCTCCTCGGCTACCAAGTTTCAAAAGATGGAATTAATTCCCACCCAGATAAATGTAGTGCTATCAGGGATATGCTACCTCCAGAGGATGTGAGCGGAATTCGCTCCTTCCTAGGAATGACTGGGTATTACCGTCAATGTATCCCAGATTATGCTAAGGTAGCTCATCCCTTGGTCAAACTTACCAAAAAGTATGCCAGGTTCGAATGGTTGGAAGAGCAGCAAAGCTCATTTGAAACTCTGAAGGAATTACTAACTTCAGATAGAGTAATGGCGCACCCCCAGTTGGATAAGCCTTATCGTCTCTATAGCGATGCGTGTGATTACGCAATAGGGGCCATATTGGTCCAGTCTGATAGTGAAGGCATAGAGAGGCCAGTTCAGTATATCTCTAAACAACTCTCTGGGCCACAACTCAATTGGGCTACGATTGAAAAGGAGGCTTATGCAATCGTGTATGCCTTAAACAAGCTCAGACCTTATCTACAGGGTAGCGAATTCAAAATTTACACTGACCACAAGCCTTTAAAGTCTCTGTTTGTGGGAGAGGTTAAAAACACCAAAATTCAAAGATGGGCGGTATTAATAGCAGAGTTTGGGGCTCCCATTGAATATAGGAAAGGGGCTAACAATATCCGGGCAGACATGCTTTCTCGAATAAAAACAAACCCCAAGAAGGAAGGGCCGACTCTCAGTTCTCTTGAAGTCTGTGCCTTGGAGGAGATAGATGAAATTCCTTGGGAATTTGATAAACTCGAGAAAGACAAAATACGTTTAGAACAGAGGGAGTTGGAACAATTTCAACAGGGGATGGAGGATGAGGGGGATTACACCATAATTGATGGCATGCTGTTTACTCTCACCCCTCCCCCAGGCAAGCCAGCCTACCCCCGCCTGGTCCTGCCACCCTCAGCTAGGCATAGAGTAGTGAGGCGCGCCCACACTGAAGTAGGCCACCAGGGCATGAGGAAGACCCTAGATAGGATCCAAGAGGCTTATAAATGGCCCACCATGAGAAGAGATACCTATAATGTCTTAATCCGATGCGCTAGGTGTGCTGTAAACAGAGTGGGTAGGGCGCGTGTACCTCCTACTGCGATGCCAATAGCAAAATATCCTGGTCAGATACTGGGAATGGATCTCTGTGGTCCCTTCCCAGTCTCTGATAAAGGTAATAGATACATCTTGACTGTAATAGATCACGCAACTGGCTGGGTAGAAGTCAAACCCATACCCTCCAAAGCAGCTAAAAACATTGCTGATTATCTGGCTAATGAATATGTCCCTAGGTATGGCCCCCCAGAGGTGCTCATCACCGACCGGGGACTTGAATTTATGAACCAGCAAGTGGAAGGGTACCTTAAATCCATAGGCACTGAAGTAAGGCATTCTACAGCTTTTCACCCCCAGACAAATGGTAAAATTGAAAGATTTAACAAAACTTTTAAAAATATACTAAGAAAATTCATCAATGCAAGACCAGCAGAGTGGGAGAGCCATTTAGGTCCAACCCTCTGGGCACATAGAGTCTCCACTTCTTGTGTAACTGGTTTTACACCATATTTTTTAACTTTTGGCACCAATCCAAGATACCCCTTTTCTAAAATATTCCCCACTCCAGAGGGAACAGAAGATGCCGTACTCAGTGAGCGCCTACAGGCCTTAACAGATGCGTTCAGAGAAGCTGCTGAGCGCACTGAGGCCAGTAGAGCGGCTAATTATGAGAGATTAAGGGCCAGAGCAAATGCAAAGGATCTAAAAATAGGGGATCATGTGGTGGTGCTATCAGGCACCAGCGCTCCATTAGATCCCAAGTGGGATCATGGTTATGTAATAACGGGGATAAGGGGTACCACCCTAACTATGAGGGGACCCCAGGGTGAACGCAGGCGTATAAATAGGGATAGGGTAAAAATGGTATCTGGGGAAATAGAATGGGATATACTGAGAACTAGGCAACCGAGGGCGGGTCAAGGAAAGAGAAATAAGGCTCGGAGACAAGCCCAAAAAGCTCAACAAGTTCATGTTCCACCACCTCCCCCACCCCAGCCTAGGGCAGTGCCCGACACTGTTTATTTACCCATACCAAACATGCCTCCTCCAATTCAGATAGAACAGGAAGACCAAGCGAGAGCAGAGCAACCAGAGGACGAGCACATGCACGTGGAGGACGAGGACCAAGTGCCACGCCCACCTCAACCACAACAAGTGCCACGCCCACCCCAGCAGCGACCGCCGAGGGAGAAGGTGCTAGTACTAGCTTCACCTAAGCCAGTTACATTGCGCCGACCCCTGCCACCAGCCGTTGCTGTGGAGACTGCTCCCCCGCGCACACCACCACCAGGTCCTGTTACAAGGTCAAGGGCAAAAAGAGGGAGGATAGAGACCCCAACCAAGTGCCCTAAACCCAAGGCTTTGACCACCACCTCTGAATGCACTGAAAAGAGGATCAAAGTGTTCCACCCTCTAGGCTCTACTAAGAGGGAAAGGCCTGACTCCTCACCAAACCCAGCCACGCCCACTTCACCCGTGCAGAGGCCGAGGAAGCTGCCCTGTATACCCCCACCATCGCCAACACCATCACCACCACCTACACCCCCACCCCCCCGTCACCCCCACCACAGCCCCAACCATGGGAGTTCGACCCAGGGGCACCACCAGTGACGGACTTCTCTCATCCTACACCTTCCAGTCCCTCCTCATAATCACCCTGGCTATGATGGCTAATGGCGATTTGTTTGAGGAGGAAGGGGTGTTGGTGTATGAGGAAGGGGAGGTCAGAGCCCTGACCGCGACTTGGACAACAGTGATCGTTCTACACCCCCCCACGCCCCCTCCTGTCAGTGCTTGGGTCTCCGTCCTAAGGAGGCGAATTGGAGAACTCAGACAGGCGGAGGTTGTGGGAGACGGAGATGTCAGTGCCTGGGAGGAGCACATGGGTTTCCTCCAGGCAGAGATTCCAACACCAGTCCAACAAGACACCCGAAGGAAGAGAGGCCTATTCAATTTTGTGGGCTCGCTAAGCCGTGCCTTGTTTGGCACCGCTACTGTAGGACAGGTGAACGAATTAAGGTCTGCAGTACAAGAAGCTCAGGCTAGCGAGAGCGCATTGGCCCATTGTCAGGAAGAGATGGTGTCGGTGTTGAATCAGACAAGGCTCTACATGACAGAGAACCGCTTGGACATCGCGCAGCTCCAAGCTGCAGCAAGTAACATCTCCCGCCAAGTGGCAGACATTCTAACACAGTTAAATGGTTTCAGTAAAGATATTCACAGAATTCATATGAAAAGGGAAGTGGATATTCTATTGCAGCGAGTGAGTAGGGCGGTGGAAAATTACCACCGTCAAAACGAATTATTTTATCGCCAGCGCATTCAGCTGGAAAGGGGATTCTTAACAGACCAGATTTTACCACTGGCCTACTTATCAGAAATATTGTCTAAATTACAAGAAGGGAAACATTACACCCCACAAGATAACCGCTGGTATTATAGACACCTGAACGTTCGACTATTATTAGACGGCGAACAGGAGCTAATATACCAGACAGTAATTCCGGCAGTTTCAGGCACTCAATTTTTACACTATAGATTAAAGTACTTTCCGGTCCCATATGGTGCTGACCACCTGAGAAAGTTGGTAGGAGAAGAGGAAGTGGCCCTAGATAGCATATCCAGCGCGTCATTTCTTCCTCAGCATTGTATCGGGTTTGAACCCCAGATTTGCTCAGCTGCAATAGAGCATCTAACCCCGACCTGCGAAACAAATATTATTTTAGGTAAAAAGCCAGACCTTTGTAAGGCGCAGATTGTAAAAAGAAATAACTTAACAAACCAGGTGTTTAGAGAGGGAGAGTCCATTTCTTCTGTAATTCTAGCTATTTATGAACCTCTGGAAACAATCTTGAGGTGCCCTGGGCAAAAACCAGTGATACAAACGTATCATCGGCATGCCAGGGTGATTTTAGAAGGCGGTTGTCTCCTGGTTGGAAAGGATTGGCGTGTGAGTAGCATCCAACGCCATGAGTCCCATATAACACTCCCCATCCCCAAGATTATGCCCCTCCCTGGGTTTAATCTGACTTATGGCAAATTATCCCTTTACCCCCATTTAGATCAGCAATTGACTTTCCTGCCAAGAGCTGAAATACCCTTACTAGCCCTGACCGATTTTCCTAAACCCGTTTCCCCCCTGATCTCCTCCACCCCTTGGTCTGAAAGTTCTATCTGGGGTATAGCCACTCTCATCCCCACTCTCCTAGGAGTCATGACCCTGGGAATAATCTACCTCCGCCGAAAGGGGCTCGCCCCAAGAGGCAAAGTCAGCCTTTTGTGTTGTCTGAGAAACCTTAAGCCCCGAGAGAGTATCCCAATAGGACCCCCAACCCACCACCCTGTAGCCCTAGCCCTCCAAGACCTAGATCGAGAGGAGGGAGAGGCCACTCCAGGCGCTAGGACTGGCTCTCGTTCCCTCGAGCATCTCCCTGCCCCCTCCCCCGCCTCACCATATTACGCTGCCAATTTCGGACTGACCAGGATGAAATAATTAGTCTACCAATGTTTATTGGGTTTCTCTGGGGTAACAACACTTTTTGAACTTGTCTGTAACTTACTCTTGTTTGATATTTACTATTAATTTTTGTTCTGTCCTCTTCTCGGGTGCGAGGGAGATCACAGAACACAGAGTAGTATACCTGGGTGAAATCCATTTTCTCTCTCGGGGGGAAATGGTGGAATCCGTGGACAAGGATCCAGCCCAAAAAGGTATTTTTATTTCAACTCTCATTGTGAGAAGTTGTTTTTACACAAACAGAATCGGTCGAGACAGAGGAGCCTGAGAGGAAGCACCATGGAATCGAAGCCCTCACCTTGTCTCCGACCATTCTGCTTTGAAGAGGTATTTTTCCAAATAATAAGAGTTTATACGTGATGCTACAGTAAAGTCGACATGTGTTCTGTAGCGTTTGAGGTTAAAAATGGAAATATTGTAGTGTTGACTACCCAACCGCTCTCACTCTCCATGGCCAAAGGAGGAGAGAGAAAGAGACGGGCGTCCTGTCGGTCAGCGACGAGGTCCAGCGGGGGCCTCGGCTGACCGGCCGGGCAGAGGAGACGGCGGTGACGACCGTATTGGAGAACTTTGTGAGTACTAGCTCAGTACAAAGGAAGACATTTTACAGTGTTAAGAAGCACACTTAAAAACACAGAGACTTCTCTTACATAATATTCGACTAAAAGACTTTTTAGTGCAGGGTGATGGCCTCTGATATAAATGAACACTCCTTTTAATAGAGCCACTCCCTTTGGAAACTTTCTATCTTGACCCGTTAGGTCTACAGATATAATAATTTATAATACTTTTACTTTACCCTTTTCTATGATTTTGTGTGTGTAAATTATGTAACCTTATTTCTATTTTCTCTTGTCTGGTTGGACTGGGTTGATCAGTGGCTAAATATTTTGTTCGAAAGAAAGCTTTCAACAAAAATAAAATATGGGACGAATGTAAAGAATTGGCATCTTTGGATCCCAGACCCGACCTATTTAGCCCTGATCATGGTCAGGGCACGCACGCCACACGTGGCCTGGCCAGGAGGGAGGGGGAGATGAGCCACTCAGGGCTCACCCCACCTCCCCCAGCCCGACCTAATTACTTATACACTGCTCTGGGGTATCAAGAGGGGGGAAGGGCTAAGAGGGAGGGGGGCTGGCACGAGCCATGGGATCTATGAGTAAGGGGTGGGAGGGGGAAGGCTGAGGAGAGGGATCCAACTTGCATGCACTCCTTTTATGGTCTCTGCCTGGGGAGCAGAGGTCGGCGTGTGGGCAAGGAAGATTCTCTCTCCCTCGACCAATTAGAGGGAAGGGGAAGAGCTAGTGGAATATTTCCTGGGTTTGATTGTATGAATTATTCATGATTGTGGAGTATAAAATAAAGTGACTATTCGGACCTAGGCACTCGCTAACATACTCGCTGAGTCACCACCGCCTAGGCCGAATCCAGACGAACTACAACCTCGGACTTCTTGTCTCACTTCTTCATCTTACTGAACCTATGGGCTAAAAACCCTTAGTGCTTCTTTACAATATCACATGTGTGATTCCAATATTGTCTCAATGAATAAAAAGTATGAGTCAAGGGTCGAAATGGTAGAAAATGACCAATTTCGGCATGGTTTTGGGAGACATTGGGGATGAGCAAACATCTTGTCTGTAATCAGAATGATAGACCACCCAGATTATTTTATAAGGCTGATGTCCAAATTCCATTGATGACATGATGTACTGTAAATATCAAATTCTCAAATAATTGGCTCTAGGAAGAAATGAAAGCAAATTAAACTAATGTAAACGCAATTAGAATACTAGTTAAATGGCGAATATAGCCCAAAATATATGGCCAGAGTGATGACATTACCAATAATGGGGAACAGGTATGCATAGTTGGTTGCCATGGTTACATCAGTGATTTCAATTTTCAAAAAACAATATAAATTTCAAGTTCGGCTCTAAAATTATAAATATACCAAATTTTGATCAACACATTCCGAGTTAAAGGGTAGAATTTTATTTTTCTATGTGTCCATGTCATGGGCCTTATTTAGTACAATTACCTATATAGGGAAGGCAGCTTTAAGAAGGAGGAGGAGGAGATGAAGGTGTACACTGCAGTTTAGTGATAGGGCACAAGTGATCTGGGCTGACTGATTTCCGGTGTTTACATCTAGTGTTGCACAACTTATTTGATGATCTCCTTAGATCTCCTCGTTCTTTATATCTATTACGTTATTTTGTTTATAAACTTGTGTTGTCTTGGATTAATAAAAATGCTGTGCTAGCCTCCTTGGTATCGAATGATACCTTAGGATACCTTAGCAAAATGGCGATTTGTTCTTGTTTCTTGTTAATTATGATGTTACAATTATCCTTATAAACTGCCTCTTGACCCCAGCAGGCCATAACCAGTTAGCAAACATTATTGGCCTTACCGTTTATTTTACTTTTTTTTTTCAGAAGTCATGAAGAAAGTTTTGATCACTGGTGCTTCGGGTTTACTGGGGAGAGCTGTATTGAAAGAATTCACCGACAAGAGTGATTGGGATGTTCTTGGTTTGGCCTATTCGAGAGTTTCAGACAACCTCAAAAAAGTTGATCTGACGGACGAGAAACAACTGAAAGCTGTCATTGAAGATTTTAAGGTACCGTACCATGGGCGATTTAAAGCAATATCGTAATTTCTCCTATTGCTATTGTCACTGAAAGCCTTATCAAATGCAGATAATTTGCAATTACTCCTATCTTTTCATGGTTTCCCTTTTGAATTTTCTATTTCTCTGACATTCCAACTGGAATAGGAATTTATTTTGTAAACTTCCAGCCGTCCATCATAATCCATTCGGCGGCCAAACGTAGACCAGATGACGTGGAAAAACAAGAAAAGCTTACTCGTGATCTGAATGTTGTAGCCACAGAACAACTCTGCAAACATGCAGGTTAGATTCTTAAGATTCTTGTGTTTTGTGTGCAGCATACAAGAGGTCAGCTTTAGAATAAAAGCCGGGGGTAAGGATCAGGGTCAGGCATTAGTAGCTTCTAGTTTAGCGACTGGCAGGTTATAGGCCAGGTAGAGGTTAATTGCCACTCGGATATTGACAATCAGCTAATAGTATTGAGACTATAATCCTGTTAAATTTATATTTTCATAGATTGACAGTCTAAACTATAAATCCTTTGCGCTAATAGTCATATGTGAATCTCACTACTCATGTTTCGCTTACTGATGTTTAATTTAAATTAATGTTATGATTTACTACTCGCTGTCTGCTGATATTTCGATAAATATCGGTTGGCTAGACTTGGGATTGAAATACTATTTATTTTACTTTCAAGCCGATATTGGGACCCCTGTTATATACATGAGCACTGACTATGTATTTGACGGCACCAACCCTCCTTACGGGGTTGATGCTAAAACAAATCCCCTGAACAAATATGGCATAAGCAAGCTGGAGGGCGAAAAGGTGACCCTTGGCGTTAGTAAAGGTAAGGTAGCAATTACACTGATCATTTCTGTCCTAATATGCACTAGTTTCTTTCAAGTCAATGTCAATATCACGGTTTTATAATTATGTTAGGAATCAACTTATGTTACTGTAAAGTTACTATATTACAAGTCTCATTTCATAAATAACATTTAGATATATTATTAGTACATAAATATATTCTGAGAGCCCAAATATGCAGGAAATCTCACTTTTGCTCGGTTTTCTAGGTAACATGGTTTTAAGAGTGCCTGTCCTATATGGGGAAATTGAAAGTTTGGACGAAAGCGCTGTGACATGTCTCTTCACAACAGTCATGAATACCAACGTCGAGAGAAGCATGTCTGACTATGAGATCAAATTCCCAACTCATGTGGGAGACGTGGCCATGGTTTTAAGGGAGCTCTGCGACAAAAAGTTAGAGGTGAGTTGTGCGAACATTTTATCTTGCACATCTTATGATATGTGTTATTGGAGAAATTCGCTAGTAAGAACAGAGAATCCGTTCATGAGAAGTTAGACTATGAAGTATGTTTGAATCATTGTTATCAAGGTTTTACGGAATAGGTGATGTATAAATTTACTTTACCCTCGGGACATGATACATTTGTTATTTATAGAACCCCAGTGTCTGCGGCGTATTCCACTGGAGCGGCGATGAAAAGCTAACAAAATACGAACAGGCATGCATTATGGCTGAAGTATTCGTCCTACCCAGCACACACATGATTCCTGATAGATCCCCCTCGAGTGGCGCACCTCGACCAGTGAACCCCAAACTAGACACTTCGCGATTAGAAGAGCTCGGAATAAGCCATCAGAGAAAATTCAAGGAGCATATTCACGCTATCCTTGCACCATATTATAAAAGTTAAGACTCCATAATTTGGAATGGAATTCAGAGTTGTTATATAGATTTATGTAGTGTGACCAAAGTTAAGGGCATTGATGAGAATGCATGCACCATGTCATACACTACAATGTTTTTCCTGTTAGTGTTGTAAAATAAAGGGACATTCCAAAGAATTTGGTTTAGTTATTCGATATTTCAGTGTAGTACAGAGGCACATACAATGAATCATTCAAGCAGAAATTAATTTAATATACATGGAATTAATATAATTTACATGTACAGCCAATCTCAGATATCAAGTTTCCTATCAGTAATTAATGTTATTTTTTAAGGACGTTGATAAAGGTATCCTTTGGCACTTCAATCCTTCCGACCATTCGCATTTTCTTTTTTCCTTCAGCTTGTTTCCTTAGCAGTTTCATCTTACGTGTTATATCCCCACCATACTGCAAATAGCAAGACCTAATTGATTATCACCAAGCATCTAATTGAAACAGATATTTCCAAGATAAAAGAAAGAAAATACATGTGCCAACGAAATAAGAGTGAAACTGTCAAGTACAGAATATTATATATGGAAAATATCTTACACATTTCGCCAGCACATCTTTTCGAAGAGCTTTCAGATTTTCTCGAGCAAGAACTTTCGCTCCAACCTTGGCTTGTATGGCTATTTCGAAAAGTTGCTGAGGTAGGGTTCCATGAAGTTTAGCAACAATAGCTTTGCCAATCCTCCTAGCTTTTGATATATGCCCCACTTGGGTTAGTTCTTCCACTATTTCACCATTCAGCAATATATCTATCTGTGTAGAGGAATATAACTTTTACATGTCTGATACAGAATCTAACGATTAAACAGGCGGAGATCCGTAATCAATAGCAAATAGCCAAGAAAAAGCAAAACTCGAAAACGTAATATAATTAATTTAAGTGGGTCATCATCATCTATGAATCGACTCAATGTTAAATTATCAAATATAAAGAATGAAGATGTATCAACCTTAACAAGGTCCGAATCTGCATAACCATTATCTTCGTAATCAAAGCTGCAATCAAATGGATATGAATAATTATAGCTAACCAAATTCAAGGGGATTCAATTTTTTTTAAAGAAAAAAGCATTCATTTGGTTAACCCATTTACAGATTCTTCAGATTGCACTTGACCAATGATGCATCATCATTCGGAAGTTAAGCATATTAAATATCCAATTAAGCTAAGTTTGGAAAAGTATATTGTTGACCAAACACAATAAATGATAAGTTGATGTACCTGGCATAACCAGAAGTAAGGGACTTCAAGGTATCAAAGAAATCGACGACAATTTCGTTCAATGGAAGTCTCGCTTTAAACATAAGTCTTTTATCATCAATATATACTTGATCTTGGCATTCCCCTCTCCTGTCCTGGAAAAGTTAATGAAAATTACGATATAAGTAATGTTCGCTATCGTAAATAGTGTACAGGTGAAGTTTCGGCGATAGATACTACTACCACCTCCACAAAGCTAAACATGCATTAATTCATTTCAACATGCAGTTTTAAATTTATCATATGGTAGTGTGAAACTTGTATGCAAAGTAAAACCACTTACCATGATCAGGGACATAATTTCCCCTATGTAATCATCTGGTGATATTATCGTTCCTTGGACCATAGGTTCTTCATATTTAACAACTATATCTCTATTTGGTAGCTACAAGATAAGATAAGATACTACTTCATTTATCCAACTCACACAGTACATTATGAAGTTACGAAAATAGAAAAATACAGACAAATAGGTATAAAGACTTCTAGATCAGATCCAGTTCTCCCAGACGTTACCATCTCTCTCAAGGCAAGAGTTAACTATTAATTTAGATGCAGTTTATACAGTTAATAAAATGAGATAAAATAAAATAAGATGCAGAGATCTTACGACGAGATAGTACCGCAATAATAAGCCGACATTTGTGATATACCTTGAAATATAGCATATACAATAGTATAGTAAATTGGTTAAGTACTTTATATTTGAGAAAACCTACATGGCATGGGTTTAGGACGCTGAGGATATCAGTTCCATAAAACTTAATATTTCTTGTACCGTGTATGTGAACACGATAAGGAACATTTGGAGCAGTAACGATCACGTTGGCGTCATATTCTTGTTCGAGTCTCTGGGAAAAGACGTCCATGTGTAGGAGACCAAGGAATCCAAGTCGCCAGCCTTGTCCCAAAGCTGCACTAAAAACATTTCAGCATAAGTTGGCTAAGCACAATATAAGTAATTCCAATTTGTATTTCTGGGAATAGCTATTTTATTGAGGTGGGTGGGTGGGACTAGAAGGGAATTTGCGGAACCATTGAGTGTTCAGTACCGACATACACAGTCCTTGGCATTTACAATGCAAACGGGGCTTTGAAACCGATTTCTATTTGACGGACAGGATTACTATGTCCCGAATAGATGTGTTGCTCAGTATTAAAATGTTCCGGTATATGTGGACTTCCACGTTTTGCAACCGATGAAAATAACAATTAAGTTAAGCTGTGTAAATAAATATGTACCTGCTATCATTATTAACCTCGACACTGGGATCGTTGAGTGTAAGTTTTCCTATAGCAGTTTTCAAGGAAGAAAACTCAGATTGGTCAATCGGGAATATACCAGCAAAAACCTGAAAAGAAATCAAGAATGGTACAACACAGATCTGGTTCCCTGTCCGGCTTAATATTTCCTATCACGTACGTTCCAAAAATAGATCTTTAACACCGACGATTATTTTGGGAAGTTGGATATGATACTTGCTACCGATATATTTATTGATCCATGCGTGTATAACACACTTAAGTTCAAACAGGGAGGTATAAACAAAGTATAAAACAGCCTGGTTAGAATGAAACGCTATGGTGAAAATGCATGTTCAATAGGAATAACAATTTATGTGACTTTGTTAATCATACCATGGGTTTTGCAGCCTTAAATCCGGGGAAAGGCTCAACGGGTGACTTTGGATGATGTATTGTATCGCCTAACTGCGCATCAGCCGGTGATTTCATTTGACTGTACATATAACCAACTTGGCCAGCATAACTAGTGTAGAGAAAACTATTCTTATTCAGTATATTTTCAAGGTGTATGCTTATGGACGTAGGCATTACGTATGTCGAAACAACAGAACATTAGTAGTGGCATAGCCAGAATATTATCATTCTGTTCATATAACATTCAACAAAATCGAAATTAGTTCGTTCGCAATACAGTAAAACAATGCTCACAGCACGTCGGTCTTTTTCTCCCCAGGATGCAGAATACCAACTTCGAGCACTTCAATAACCTTCCCCGAATGTGCAGTCATTACTTTATCCCCTGTAAATAAGTCATAAGTTAATCGTATATTATATATCACTTTTAAATGGCTGCCACGAGCTGTCAAATTGACTTTAACGTAAAATTGTATCTGAGATGGTTTCCAGATTATCCCTCTTTGTGAGATACTAAATAATGATACACTGCTCCAATCTCAATAAAACACAATACCTTTGCGCAGAATTCCATCTTTTATAGCGACGTTCACTACCACACCGCGGTATCTGTCGTACCACGAATCAAATAATAAGGCCTTTAATGGTTTGGAAGTATCTCCCACCGGTCTGAAAAATTAAAGTTTAATGATCAACATATATCTTTAGAAGAATGGAAAACAAGAACAAAATTACTAAACTAAAATAAAACCTGCAACAGGTACTTGAATGGCAAGATGACCATCAATAAAAAGACGTTTTTAAGTTATTACATGTAATATCAAAGAAATGAGAAACAAAATTGTTGGACAAAATTCGAAATACAAGTAAAATCAAAATATTGACAAACGTACGGTGGAATCCTCTCGACTACTGCCTTGAGTACCTCCTCAACCCCTGTTCCGAGTTTAGCCGAAATCTGGAAAAAAAAAACCAGCAAATCGATGGCGTATTAATGTTGGGAATGCTGAAGCAAAGTACGTTTAATCGAGCCTCTTCAGGAGGTGGATGAATCAGCTTCCCTTATAGCAATAATACCCGAGGTTTTGGATGGTCTGGGTGGTCTATAGCCTGGTGGACAATTCGAGGGGCGTTAGCCACCCAGACCATCCAAAACCGAGGGTATTAGTGCTTTTAGACCCGATTTGGTCAGATTCGACTGAGGGCTATTAAGAAAAAAAGATTCACCGACCTCTAGACCTTTTATTTACCAGTTCTTTCGAGGTCTATAACCCCCGGAAGTTGCCGGAAGTGATTGCCATGGTCTATTGTGAAAAAATACACCCCAGAATCTGACCAAACCTGGTCTAAGGAGCAGGGGATGTCTTTTTAAACATAGTATAATTGAGTTACAGAACAGAACAGCCAAACTAACACAGGCATGAAATATCTTAGCTCTGCCTCAGGAGGGACACATATCAACCAAATTGGTTGCATGACACAGTAGACAACACCACCATCTCATAACAACAACTTGGGTGGCTGGGTGAGTTCAGGTGGAACTTTCTCTCTTGGAGCCCGTAGGGTATTCAGTTGTGGTAGCGCACCCAGCGACTGAGCACGTCAGTACTATATTTACCAGATTTAAGTTACACCGACACTGCTGATGACACAGCCTTCAACTCCTTCCACTTTGCCACGTTAGTGAATAGATGTAGAAATTAATTGGAGGATGACAATTAAAGGTACCTTAAGTATTTCGTCAGGAGGCACATCGAAAACTGTTTCGATTTGCTTGGCAACTTCCTCGGGCTTTGCTACTTTCAGGTCAATTTTGTTCATTACTGTCATTACTTCTAAATCAGCTTCGAAGGCCAGATAAAAGTTCGCGACCGTCTGTGCTTGAACTCCCTGAAAAAATATCAAGATGTGATGCATATATCAATGGGAAATACAAACCATACACCAACTTTGTAGGAAATATTACGCAACCAGCGTCCCTTTCAACAAGTGGCTGATACCGCCATTCATATGCTACTTTTGCCGAACATTTGAAGCATTTTAAATCAGATAATTCCCCTAGAAGAACACTACAAAAATACACACATTACACTTCATTTTAAAGGACTTTTTCTCCGCTTTCATGTTGCATAATATCATTTGATCTATTATGCATAGTAGAAATGGGCGGCGATTGCTGCTGTTTAATACAACGTTTCAGATAGAATCTAATTATGAATAATAGAGTGCAACTTACAATCACACTATAAGGATATCTGTTTACATAATTAATCATTTAGAAGTCAATATTTGTGCCGTTTGTGATCTAAATGTACCATCTGTCACATTTGTGAATGCAACCTTGTTCATTTCATATTTTACTTGTTGATGTCGGACAACTCACTGTAGTTACTTTTCTAAAGTTATAAAATGGATCATGTACATCTAGATCCTACCACACTGCATAACAGCAATTTTTTTATTTTTTTTTAAAGTATGATGGACGTATATAAACTTCAATCATTTTCATTTACTTTTATTAACATTTTTACATTAATTATATGGACTTTATGTGTGTGAGATATGTTCTATTTGTGGCACCACCTCTAAGATGGTATACAGTCGCCGTAGAGGACCTGTAATGATTAGTAATTCACCTTACATTGCATTTGAATCTTAACTGTTTATATTATCTGGGCTGCTGTTCCTGATGTACAAATTTTCCATTATGCATAATTGAATAGTGTATTTATGTTTGCTATGATTTACAGAGTTATTGTGTTGTCTATGGCTAATGGCTAAGCCCACAGGTGGTACATATCAATTTACCCATGCAGATACTTTCAGTCATCGAAATGCAGGATGACCTGGACTTCCCATATTAAGTGAAGCAGTATATCTAGGAGGGCGGGGCCCACAGTGAGTCTATGCCAGTGAGCTTGGGAGGAGTGTTTCTATGCATTGCATAAGGGAGCTAGTAGGGGCATGATCGGCTGGATAATTAAGCCAGGACTGATAAAATAGGGGGAGTATCTTCAATGGCTAAAGTGCCTCTCTACATGTCCCAATGCTAGATATATATATATAGGTTGCCCTAGGTGGTGGCCTACACCTAGGTGTCATTGCTATACCTTGCGCATTGGATAAAGCTCTGACCATATAAGGAAACTGGGGTATAGGACTCTTGCCACAAACTCAACATGGCACTATTGTCATGAACTAGTATTCCTGTATTGCTAATATTATATATATTAGTTACTGAATTTCCTTATGTATGAGACCAATTCCTTTAATTGGCAAGGTTCATTATCATGTTAGCCTTAATTTCATTACCTGTGCTTATGTTTACTGCCAGGATAGCTCACAGACAAAGTAATCTGACCAAACTACTGATATTTCTTTTACTGATTGCTACTGGTGATTTAATGTACTGAATTATTTAAAACAGGTGTACTAAGTTGGTCTGGTAGATATGTGTGTCAATATATTATTATTGATGGGATATGTTTATATTTTGAGGTATTCCCCCATTTGGCTGTATTGTTTTAGGGGTGAGGTTGAGTATTCCCATGTATTCCCCCTCTTGGCTATATTGTTTGAATGGTTAGGTTGAGTATTTCTGAGTATTCCATTCTCTTGGTAATTTTATAAACGTGTGGTTTCTCAATATCCCCAGGCGGATGTTTTAGTCCAATATATTTAGACCGCGTGGAACTAGGGTTTTAAGGCGTGAGATCCATCGGCTCTCGTGGCAATCTCGGTTTTGTTTAGCTGCCTGGCTCCATGGTGGAGCTCTTGGTAATTTTAGGGAGACTTTCATTTTTTATACATCCCTAAATTGTTGCCAGTATCTGATATTCAGTATAGTTCTATTATCTATAGCTTACCGTTTATTATTCGCTTTATTATCTTGATGTGGTAATATTTGTTTTAATCTGTTTTAATTATCTACTCTATCAGAGTTCCTCTCAGAGTATATAATCAGGGGGAGAACTCACCAGATTAAATATTATATTCTTTAATTCAGTTTCTGTCATGATTCATGCATGTATTAGATTGATTTTGAGCAGATGGTTGTTCATTTTTAGATGTGATTGTCCTCTAAAATATATACAGCATGATATGTAATTATCGGTTTTCTCATTAAGTAGATTTAAGGAAATCAAACTTGTGTTTGATTTAGAAAGAGGGGAGGGAGTGATGTCATATATAGGTATGTAATCTGGATTTGGATAGTAACCCCCCTCATACAGTGACCCCCACTACCCTATGATGTAACCTTGATAGCATGGGAGGGTCACGTGGTCAAGCCACGCTTGACCACACAATAGCTTTAATAAAGACATTCTGAACTAAGGCTCTGACTGGCGTGCATCTCATTTATGTTAAGCTCTACAAAATAGCTATAATATAACAATATCTCAGGCGGATACAAGCAAAGATTGACCAACCTGGTTTGCATCAACTAATAGAATAACCCCTTGACAGGCAGAAAGAGACCTGGATACTTCATAGTTAAAATCAACGTGACCCTGAAATATTAAAAAAACAACATAGTAAACTAGTATACAACAAAATGGAGGGAGCGACACGGGAAAGTGAATCATTAACTAGCGCCACTTTCTAAAAGTGCACGCTGAAATACACTTTGCTCATACTAAGTGAAAAATGTTCACAATGGAAAGAGGGAACTGGTTTCAGCTAGATAGCGCTTTATCATAGAAAATAAAGACCCACTTAGTTACACGGTATAATCTGGAAATTCTCCAAGTATAATAAAGTGCTTACCGGTGTATCAATTAGGTTTAGCAAATATGTCTCTCCTTGATAATCATAAAACAATGATGCAGTCTGAGCTTTAACAGTAATACCTCGCTCACGTTCCACTTGCAATTTATCCAAAACCTGTTCATTTTTAACATTGGAATCAATTACTCCTGAAAGAAAATAAAGAAAATTAATGGGGAAAAAAGCATACTTATGAATATGATCATTATCAAATGCTCTATCTAAAGAGTTTTATCGAATAAACTATTTAGTTATGGAATGTATGATGAAAATTAACCTTCTAACGAGAAAATTATGACCAACCTGTGATTTCAAGTAGTCTATCTGCTAGTGTGCTTTTCCCATGGTCAACATGGGCAATGATACTAAAATTCCGTATCCTTTCTGTAGGAAAATTAGCTAAGTCAATATGTGTATTCTGAAAGAAAACAAAAGATATGAATGTGGAAACTCCATCAATGTACCAAAGGCCAGTAACACAATGTCAATGTAAATAGCGCTACCATTTGTATAAAAACTTAAAAGGCAAAAAGCTCACAATAACTTTCACCGCTACAGGGGCCAGGGAGTTGATTAATAAACCTTTCTGGTTTACTGGTTTCAGAGGTGGCAAGTTTTACCCATATGTGCTCGAGGTGAGGAAACTTGACTTACCTGCTTTGGGTTATCAGGTCTCGTACCAAAATTTCTTTGTCTTTGAGCATAGATGACGACAGGAGGAGTCCTGGCATTTCTGGAAGAAACATGGGAAATGGTACATTAATTGGCATTGATGATATGGGTTACTTTGAGGAGAGGCCGGGGGGCGGGGACGGGAAGTCCCCCCCTCCCCCAGAATTATTTATTAAGATAAGATAAGATGAGAGGTTTTTTATTTCTCTTTAAAAATGTACACAAATATTTTGCTTATGAGAATGACAAACTGGTTGATATACCTTATGGGAAAAATTTGATGAATTGACCCATTTCTTCCGGCAATTACCGTGTTTTGGAATAAGGTTTGAGTGACTAAAGAGTTCTAGGTCTAAAGCTACTTGATAAATGAATGATAAAATATTGACTTAGTGTTACATTATTACCTAACTTAGACTTAGACATGTAAATAAAGTAAGAGGACATGTAAAGACATGTATATAAACGATTCCATACGGTACAGTATCACTGTATGTTTCGTTAAAGTGAAGGCCACCTAGTGGAGTTATATCACTCTATATGTGTAATCCATACAGAACAGTACGGTATTTAACAGTTTTGCAAGTACATTTGAAGATATAATAGAGAACATTAATCATGATCTACCGATCTTGTGTGAGAGTGGTGAATATCAGTTTACCTACTCATATACTTGAGAGGGTTTACATAATTATGGTGTGCCAGCACTGAAAAGTAGTGAGGTTAAATAATCACAATTAGTGAGGCTAAGAAGTCACAAAAGTATAGTTATAGTTGTAGTGTCTTTAACATTCAACCTTGAAGGGTTATACACATATAGTTCTGTTTAACATAAAGGTGATAGTTAGGTTAGACCTAGTAGCGATAAGTATACAGATAATACAAGTTTGTATGTACTAGTTGTAGGTCAATGCCTATTCAATCTGAACATGAGTTTTGAGTTCTGCCACCATCCTAGTTCTAAATTCTTTCCCAACTTCTAAATTTTGATAATCTTTTTTAAGATTGTTTCAGGCCTGTTTAGCTCTGTACAAGAAATAGTTTCGATATAGGGCTGTTCTGGGATGTCTGATGATAAGATTCTTTCTATTTCCTGTATCATAGTGTATGGCTACATGTATGAAGCTTCCTATGATCTATGTTTTTCTCATTTTTTGCAAGATGGTGGGCGCACTCTAAGACATGGACCTGCATTCTAGTAGCATTTGGCAATATGTTCATTTTTAGGAGTTCTGTTTCTATGTTAGATTTCTTGTTCACATTTAAAGCTGCTCTTACCACTGCATATATAAGGATTGCAGCCTATTGATATGGCTCTTATTCGAGCTAGAATAGAATATGTCGCCCCTATCAATATTGGGGATCACTAGCATTTTCATAATATCAATTTTCACCTTCTTTGTTAGCATATAACAAGCATCGGATAAGAGTTTTACCTTCCATTTCACCTTATTTACTGTACCATATTGGTTACTTGTGATTTGAAAGATAGCTTTTCATCGATAATAAGACCCAGATAGTTATCATCTTCAGATGACAGATCTTGATAAAGGTTCGCTACCCAGGGTAAGATCTTGTTGGCCATCTTTAATTGATGTTTTTTTCTTGGTTTTGGAATTGAATTTCATGTATTTCGTCTTACTAGAAATTGTGTTTGACCCGGTGTTTGACTTGCCCCAAGTGTCTATCATGTTGAGATCAATTTGAAGGTTTTGCCACTTTTGCTTTTGGTTTATATTTTTCTCATGGTGGTTTCTAGATGGTGAACTAGAGAAAGGAGTTCATTCTATTAATGGTATAAATTAAAGATAACACCAAGACATGATGATACAATCACCACATAAATAATATAATAGTATTGTATTGTATTTGCCTTGGCTTAATGAAGGGGTCTGTAACTTGTAAGTCTGTAGGCGTAGCGGTGTTTGGTCACGGTACCCGCTAGCCACAGTACCCGGGTCATGGTACCCGCCGCTCTGGTCATGGTACCCGCCGCTCTGGTCACGGGACCCGCGGGTACTTTGACCAGATAGAAAATACTCAATATTATGACGGAATTCTGATTCTGAAGACCTGCAACATTAGTTATTACATGGGGTTTTGTGAGAGTCTAGAAAGTCGTCTAATTTACGTACTATACTATATTTTACAGATTAATTGTCTGCGGGGATATTATTCACTCTACTCCTTAGGCTTAGTCAAATGGGCATTAAATACTGGGTTCGTGCTAGCATTTCTTGTCATTTCAAGGTGGGGTGATATGAGGCAATATATGAAATATACAAAGTGTATTTGATACATAATGTTTTCCACTGAATAAAAATCTTTAAATACAAATACAAATAATTGGCTCTAGGGAGAAATGAAAGCAGCCTACTACAGTAGGCGATAATAAGGACTTTTTCATTGAACCAGACTTACACGAATTTTAAGGGAAATTTTTTCCATGAAGAGAATGCCAACAATGTCTGGTGACATTTGGGACAAATTTGCAGTGCACGAATCATTGACATCTTGATATTTCCCTAAATCAGTTGTAGATCTAGAGAAGGTCAAATTTTGCTATCCATGCCGACCGGATGTTGATATATTAGTCGGTGTCGCAGTAATGTTTGACCCTTTAATAGTAGGCCTAGCTGTAATTTGCTACAGCGGTCCCATCAATATGTTTTCATTATTTTTGGAGACAAATGTATGAAAAATGAATGATTAAATTGTAACATGCGTGAACTATTTCTTGTGAACTCCAACCACTCATAGACGTTTTTATTTATACGGTCTATGAACCACTTTAGCGTAGACTATAGCGTCGATTGCCACTTGTGCGCGCCACCTGTCTTCCTGCTCTGAGGCACGCAACTTCCACCCAAATTTACCACAGCCATTGACTCTACAACTCTTGTAGCATCTCTAAGCAGCATGTCTGACAACCACTGTAAGTTGACTGCCCAAGAATGATTTGTCTTTAAGCTAAGGCTTAGCAACATCGACTGATGTTTCCCAGCTTTTCCTATGTTAATCATATTTGTTATCTGCAACCGGGGTTTTGAAATTCCCACTAGGCCTACTGCCACTAGTCATTACTCTAGGTCTAGGACTATATTATAGGGGCTAGGCCTTGTAGTAGTCCTTACCGGCGTCAGGCAGATGATTTCCAACTTGCGTTCAGACTTCAAGGAATCAGTCAAATCACCATAGACAGCCCATTCATAGCTAGCCTGTCTCAGTCAGTGTCTGATGCAGTCTATGGACTACTTCTTCCATACCACCAACCCGACATTATATTATATAATTATAAATATAGCCTATGTTCCTATTATTACTATTTAATAAGTACCGTAAAATGGGGTAACTTTGACCTATATGGGGTAACATTGACCTACACTCAGGAAAACATTGTTTTTCTCTCTTAGATAAAGGTTTGTTGGTAGATTCTTAATTTTATGTATTCAAAGTTATATTGATGAGATAAGCTTGTGTACAACAGGGAAATCTTGGGATATACTCCCTCTTTTGTCGCTAGGGGGCGCTGTCGAATAACAAAACAATTTTTTAATGTTTAGCGATGGTTCTGAACTTTCATGTGGGTAACTACCTAGCAATAGAGCTAGGACTTCCTCAAGCGAACTACTGATGACCAGTGACTCAGACATCACATACAATATTTAGTAATTTTTAAAATAAATTATTTGAGTCATCCATTGTCGATTTTCGGAATTTTTGTGGTTTCACTGCCTTTTCTGGGGTAACTTTGACCTATGTGGATAACGGTCTTGAAAATCCAAGATGGCCACCATAAAGTATCCGGCGAAAGTGACGCCTACCAAAAATTGAAAGCTAAGGGAGTAATTAGCATGTGGGCAATTTTTGGTCTCTTTGTCCACATCCATCTCAAATATGGCCCTATGGCCCCTAAGCTGTACTACTACTGGTCTCAGAGATTGGTTATTAAGTGCGGTGAGTCAAAGTTATTGTTTTTGTGGCGATGTCTCTCCGCTGTAACAGAAGAGACATCAGTTTGATTCCCTGTGGCAGCAAATCCTTTGCACACAGTTCATTTACCATTTATTTAAATTGAAAAGTAATATATACAAATGCAAAAGAATGAGTTTAGAAGAACAACAAAAATAATGATGATATGAATTAGAATAGATAAGGAAGAAGAATATAAAAAAATATAACTGTAGGTCAAAGTTAGCCCAATAGTGGGGTAACTTTGACCCAGGGGTTATTGAAGAATTTTAGTAGGTTCCTCAACCAGGAATCTCAAAATTGTATTTGGGTAAGAAAGGGGCTCAACATAGGTAACAATTAATGCCTAACTGAGAGGAAAATAACCACAGGAAATACCATCCATTTTGAAAAATCTTAAAAAATGGGTCAATGTTACCCCGTTTTACGGTAATTAAATTATAAAATGTCCCCACTTGAATGTGGTATCCTACAAAATAAAATTAATGGTCGGAAATGACAGTACGGTAATATTTTGTATATGTACTATGATTTGATAGCCAATCCCTTTCTGAAGTTTCTCTCTGTTCAGCCAGTTGCCTACGGAGATTCGTTACGGGTATACACTTAGTTTAGACTTTTCACTTTCACTTTCAAATGTAGGAATAATATTTTATCATCTAAGGTATTACTCTCTCATATCATATACACAGGGTACTGATTACTGGGTACCGGTATGTAATTTTGCTTATGATTTGTTTCTATATTTCTATAGATAAACGTCGTCGAGGTGGGCGTGGACACAATAGTCATGGCTCATCTGGGAAGCAGCATGCAAGGAAAGAGGATAAGGCTGTAGACGAGACATCGATTATCATACAAGCTTTCCGTGGCTTCCAGGGGGAGCTTGACTTCAAGCATGACAAGCATGAAAGACTTGTAAAGTTAAGTCGAGATATCACAATTGAAAGCAAGCGGACAATCTTCCTTCTTCAAAGAGTTTCTGGGTAAGTTACGGTATTGTACTCTACCCTGATGCGGTATGACTAAAAGGCGCATGCCCCATAATCAAACTTAATTCTGGTTCATAATTCCCATAAAACTATTTTGCTGTTGTAATTATGCGACATTAAACAATAATGAACCGTATTTGATAACCTTTTACGCGATTACAAATTATCAAACGTGCAAGCAAACCGAACTTTGTATCTGACTAGGTGGAAATTTGGTAAATATGATGATTTCCGTTGCTCCAACCCTATAGAACTCATGATCATGTGTGATTTATGTGTTGCCAACGAGAATACTACATGTTTTACTTTTATAGCCGTTAAACTCATACTAGTAATTGTTGCAAACCGATCATTCACTGATTCAGTGATCACTTTACATTTCTCTGATTTCGTTTAATTTTACCCTATATATGTTCATAGGTCCAATGAAGAGGAGACTGAAAAAATATTATCCGAGGCTGAGTCAAAATTCAAGGAAGTACAAGAACTAAAATGGCGGATTGTGGCGAAAGAGTTAGACAAAGAGGATCCCTACAAATTCCTCCGTGCCTACTCCGCAGGTGATTAATTTCATTAGATTTGATCCTATTTCTATTTTTTTCAGTTTTCTAGCTTTGTGATCTATTTAGTGAAATAAACGTTGTTCATATCGTTTGATGCTCTGCTTTTTTCATTCCCAGGCCTTCAAGAATATATAGAAGCTGTATCATTCTGGTACTTCCTCAAACACAATTCTCTCATCAACTGGCGCCTGATACAAAATGACTTAATGTTTCAAGAGGACAACTGCCCTCTCGAAGAACAACCAGAAAATGAAAACGAGCCCACCGAGCCACTGGAAGCAGTCCCTGCTGATAAAATCCAGTCCACTGAACCACAGGAATCAGTACCCGCAGATAAAATCGAGCCCACTGAACCACAGGAAGAAATACCCACAGAAAAAAACGAGCCCACTGAACCACTGGATTCAATAGCCACAGATAAAATTGAGCCCACTGAACCAAAGGAAGCAATACCCGCAGATAAAATCGAGTGTGAAGAAGCCAAGCCAGAGGAAGATAGTAAAAATGAGACAATCTGTGTGCACGTGCCACCAGTGGAGTACATGTTAGGTATTGCTGATCTGACCGGTGAGTTGATGAGGGCTGCCATTAACTCTGTTGGTCAAGGACAACTGGATGAACCCCACAGAATTTGTGGCTTCATGAGGACAATATACGAAGCTTTCATTTCATATGGAAACTTTTCACGAGAGTTGAATAGGAAACTAACAACTCTAAAACAGAGCTTGTCTAAAGTAGAGAATGCTTGCTATACTTTACAAGTGCGCGGGTCTGAAGTGCCTAAAGATATGTTAGCTGAGGTTATTCGAAGCAGTAATGGTGAACGGGATTATGAGATGGAGGGTGGTGATTGAAAGTAAACGTAATCTAATTGTAGTTCTTTTGTGAAAGTAGGCCCTATCGATATATTATACGTTCTTTATTCTTCTTGTACTGTTCCAATAGAAAACTGTATTAAAATAATTTCTCGTGACTAATTCAGTCGACAGATAATCATTTTTCTTTTCTATTAAAAAAAACCCAAGCTTGGTCTTCTTTCTGAGACGACTCAATCGGACACAGGAACTGCGAACTATATGTTGCTTCTCACAGGAAAGCATTCCCCTTTCTCGAAAGTGTGTCCGCCAATACAGACTTTCATTTACATTAACTGCTATGGTCATTTTTCATGTATCAGCGAAAAGTATTTTTTAAATGGGATTTAGCAGTGAGTCATCTGAGAAATTTAGAAACAAAATAATGGTTTTCCCTAATGAATCTCCCTACTCCCTACTTTGAACCGTGAAATAAAAAATAATGCAAGAAATGGTAGCCTGCTTAGCTGGCTTAGTTCCCTGGAACAAGGCCAACCATCGATGCTCAGGGCCTAAAATGTTAAGTTTTCGGAGACAGACTACACACACCTACAGCTACGAGGGCAAGGGGGCGAATACTATAAAGAAAAGGGAGTTTTGTATGAAAGTAATTCAATGCGGAACATGTGTTGCCAGCTCCATGTCTAATGTATTTTTTTCAGTTTTGGGTATCACAACTCAACGACTCGGATCAGGGTTACCACAGGACAGGGAAAATACTTGAAAAAATCAGGGAATTTGATAAAATTCAACAGAATCTTGTTCTGTGAAATTCAGATTTGTAAAGAAAAAGAAAAATCAGGAAAATATGCCACACGGCATCTCCGGGATAATAAAATTTGTTTAAAAAATTATCGGAAAATTAGTTTCCTTAGCACTCACTACAGACCTGTCACCCTTGATATTTGTTATGAATCAGGAAAACTTTCAAACACGTCAGGGGAAATATCAGGGAATTTTACTTTTAGTTTCCTGTGGCAACCCTGGGAGATACACAATGTGTTTTGTAGAGCATAAAAAGACCATTCTTTTGACATCAATATAATTCTTCTACTGATCATTTCTTATAATATGTTTCCAAATATTAACTAAAAATAAAGTTTCCGGTCCAACATTTGGAGATACAAAGTAACTGCCAATAAGACATTTGTAGAGCATAAAACACTTTTCTTTTGATATAAATGTGATTCGTATAGGATTATTAATATAATTTATTAAATGAATAACTAGGCCCTACCTACCAGATCTGATTTTTTTAATAATTTCAAATATTAATTGAAAATTAGCTTTTGGGTTTGATGCAGAAAGATTAGCTGCAATATATATATAGGCCTAAACTTCACTTTATATTACTACTCAAATTCTATCCATATACCAAACTTATTACCAAATTCTATCCATAGGGCTTATACCGTACTGAACGCCCCACCGTTTATTGAGTAAGTACCGAAGTCTCTTGTATCATCCGGAAGTATCCTTCGCACATGCGCATACATCCCAAACAAATTCCCGGTAAAAACAAATGTAGAACATCTCGAGGATTGAAACTTCAGCAACAAATAATGTCTCATCAAAAGCAACCTCGCCAAAAGGGGCAGTCGAAACCTTCATCTTCAGATAAACAGGTACATATCCCTTTGGCTTTGTGAGTGAATCAATCCTGTGCTAATTAAATGTGGTCATCTCCCAGTCGGGGAGAAATGGGACACACTGCCAGTCAGTGGTGCACAGGCCATAGCCTATACTAGGCCTCGACTTCCCAGCGAGTCTCCGGGGTGCGGGAGGATACGGGGATGATACTCTGTCTACACAGGCCACAGCACAGCACAATATTTGTGCTTTCAAGATTGGAATGCTGCACGGTATCACTTACTAATACTAGATTGCCAGTTCAACTAGCCATGTCAATTATTAGGAGATAGGCCCATGTAGATTTTGAGAACAAAAAGTGCTTCCAAATTAAGTGTTCCAAAAATAATGGTAGGGAGATGATTTGACTACAAAAATGATGCTTGAAAATGTTGAAACATAATTCTGGTTTTCAGGGGCGGGGGGGGGGGGGGGGGGCGTCATTTTTGCAGGCTGAAGTCGGGGGGCACCTTTTTTTTGCAGGGGGGCATGGAATTTTGCACAAACTTCAAGGGGGGGGGGGGGGGGGCAAGACATTTTGCACAACTTTAGGGGGGGAGGGTCATACAATTTTGCACAAGGAATTTTCGCAAATTCTACCCTCTCCCCCCCCCCCCCCCCTCCCCCGAACTGTGACTGAACAGTCCCTTAATTAGGCTTAGGCTAAGCTCTGCGATGGGCCAGGGGTGGGCGTCGCGGTGACTATCATGGGGCACCAAGCCCCCCACCCCCCACCCCTCTGCACCACCGGTGGGGGACCTCATCTTTGGGTCCTTAAATTCCCAGAACTTTTAAAAATGTATGTAAACTAAATTAAAATCTCTGGTCAAAATCTGATAATAGAAATAACATTTTCTTTCTGCTAGAGCGAATATAATTTCTAAATTTATAATTGATTTCATTTACATGCGCCTATATTTTATTCACAGTGACACATATATAGGCCTACTCGAAATTTCAATGACTGCTGTACCCAGATCGACCATCAGCATACACTGAATGCGATATTATTATATAGTGGTATAGACCAGTCACCTATCAGTTAACCTTTACAGTAGTTATATGTATGTACATGTATATTCTAAATAAATTTAGTCCTCTGCTTATTTTCCGACTACCCAGTCATTGCAGGATGCAGACGAGACTGTAACAGATTATGAATACCCCCAAGAAGCATTCGGAAATGGACTCGATAAGGTAAGATAACAAAAAAGACACTATTAATAGACCCAATGGTTTTTTTTTAGAAATACAAAATCCGGAAATAGAGCTAAACAATTACCCTAACAGAATTGTTTTAATAGATTTTCTAGCTGTGCTGTAAGCATAGGCCTACCAGTTTTGGTGGATGTACTTCAATGAACAGAGAATTGGTTTGTATTTAGTCTTAACTTGCTGTAAATTCTGTTTCTATCTCGTTCTTATTAAGATCACAGTTTCTCTGGGCGCACTACTAAAAACCGTTGAAGAAGCGGCTGGACAGGTATCAACGCTACTTGAAGCACACCAATCGTCACTGGATTTCTTTGTGGCTTGGCGCGACGCTTTGCTAGAAAAAGAGGAACATAACGTTTCTGCACTGTCCTCAAGATCTTCTAAGCGGAAAATAGAAGACACTGATGATGATGCTAACCGTTCAGTTACACTTTGAAAGCAGTCAGCATATGCTACACAAGGCTTGTGAATTTGTAAATACGACGTTATTATAAAACATTTTCTCACCAGGAGCTTATCTGCGACAGGTTCGGCAAAACGTGAATGATAACACAAGCACTCCAAAACAAAATTTGGTTGTAGTTTATTCATCTCTATGCTTAACTTGTGGTGTCCATTTCATTTACTTGTGGAATGAAATATATTGGGAACTGTAAGTGTAAATACATTGTAAATATGATTTTGCCTGACAAACTACAATTTATAGAATGGATGGCTGTTGATAAATATTTAAGCACTTAGCATATCACGGACTTCGGAATAAACAGTTGTATCAGTTCTGCTTGTAAATAACTACAATAAAAACAAATCGTACAGCCCCATTTATGCTAAATATATCCACACAAACCCTGTGTATCCATAACCAAAGAATATGCTGTTATATATGCCCTTCCCTACACCTGAATAAATGCTTGTCCGAAATCCCTGTTAGTTTTTGTACGATTTAAAACCCACTATAGGGTATACCATGAATGAGAAACATTGACATACACATTGACAGGGACCATTGTACATATATAAGGCCAAGCAAGCATCAATTCTTCAATCTGAACATCACATTGTCAAATTGGAGTTATATAAATATGGCCACTAAATACGGTATTTCATCTTGGGCTTGCCTCAGTTATCAGACTACATCCCTAAGCCTTAACTTTTGAAACCTCTTGAAATATTTAAATAACTTCAAGCCTAGCCGTAGTGATAACGTTATTTGATCACTCCATGGAACTGGAAAAATTAGGAGCTAGCATACTCCTACCCATCTGTTGGGTAATTTTGTGTTTATAACACCTACTCCTACCCATATATCGGGTAATTCATCGCATGCAATATCTGTGGTCATTGTTAAGGATCTAGGCGACTGTCACAATGTATGGACACTCGTGGACGTAGCCATTTTGAAAGGACTAACGGGTTGTTCACAAATCACTTAAAATAGTAAACCCTGCTCGATAGAGCTATCAGCAATGAGTGTAACATTCACCTACCTACCGTTCTAAACCTTTAGATCACATGGACATACATCCAAAGAAGAGAATGATGTTTACCAACGTTAATATTTTTACAATACTTTTTTTTAAAAAAAAATAGCGTTCTAATACAACACGAAATATAAAATTACGAAATGGGACCATTTTTGTGGGTCATAGCACATGAATGTAAATCATCAACAACACATCTTACCACTTATGGTTAGTGATGATGCCAATATGTACTTAAAATAAACATACTTCGGCTGGGAAAAAGCACGAATGCATGACAATTTTACTTACTGTTCAGGAACTTGAAACTGTAGCAGTTATATGAAAACAAAGGTCTTAAGCATAACACGTATCTTGATCTACCTGAACTCGGGGAATGTTGGAGATAATACCATACTGTTGCAACTGACGAATTGTGAGACCAAAATGTATAGAAAATGTTTCATGGTTTACAAGTTCCAATGTATACACCACAAAAGCACGTCAGTGACAAGTGATTGTAAGGATGGGTGGACCATGGTATCATAACACAGCGCATTCATAACTCGGTAACAATGTATCACATTTCAACTCAACATCCAATACGTGGAAGCAAATGCAAAATCTGTTTTCGTCGATATCGAAGCAGGTAAGGTGAAGGTAGAAATGAATTACGTTAACTTGGGACAAACTACAACCGGCATTGGCTTGAATCAGAATCCATGATAAATTTTACAGATAAAAATGTCCCAAAAGCGATATATATCTCAAAAAAGTTCCAAACTTAACCGTGGTTGGGCTTTTCTTCACAAGCAAGTTTGTTCCCTAAAAATACACATATCACTGCACTTTAAGTAGTCTTGAATCACAGATAAGATAAACAGAATTTCAACAGTTGGAAGTAGGCCTATAAACAGCGGCGTATAAAAGATTACTCGTACACATTTTTTTTTTGCAAAATGATTCATCAACCTGACAATTTTTTGGACAATATAAGGAAAAGGATGTCATCCTATGCACCCTAGTAAATATGCTATAAAAATAATGTTAATTGTCGTCAGTATTTTCAACAAACGTTAGATTTGCGCTGGAATCAACCATTTAAATATGTTACGGCAGCATACGAAAAAATGTTACAAATCACGTAAAACTAACGAAATCCAATAAAATATTACTCCAAATAATTGCACAATTCATCACATCTTGCGCTTTCCTGGTTTCCAGTGTAGCATCGTATAATTGCATAGTAGCATCGTATAATTACATAGTTTACGGAACTCAGAAGAAGCAAATTGTTCAATTTTCCAAAGGCACCAACACTTTCACGTATGCAGCAGGGAACATACCACTTTTATCAGAACCCACAACGGAACCTATAAACCAGTGCTCTCCTTCTTTTGCATGCAGTATCAACTCATCTCCCACCTGAAACAGTACAGAAGACCGTTGAGAATGATCAGCATATGGTTAATAGAAATTAGATACTAAACACGGATATATTCAAATTTCTTGACCAGAGATTATAATAGAGTAGGAGGCACGTACATTTATAGATAAATCTTCCTCTGCTTCTCCGGTGAATTCATACTGGGCAATCGCCTTGCCAACTGGTTTACTCTCTGGCTTCGGTTCACATACCTCCTCATTTTCTTTTTCGGGGGCAATTTCGGTCAGATTTTGTTCTGAAAACGGACATATATGCGATATCAATTATAACGAAAAAGTACAAAAAAATATTGTGCTATTGCCACTTAACAGATATTATGGTTAGTGAATGCAACTCGGACAAGTTACTCTTAAAAACATGAATGAAACAATGAGTGCATGACGTCATAATGCGATATAATACATAGGTTTGGAAATGCATATGATATCCCATGCCTGGTGCATCTATCTATATAACAAGAGGAACAAACCATGAGTTGTCGGTACAAATAATTAGAAAAAGAAGGCATACCTTCAATATCCTTGATTATGGTAACAAAAGCCTTAGGGAACATGCCAGTCTTGCCATTCAGAGTACCTTTCATCCATTCTGTATTCACATGGCTCACAAGTTTAATTCTATCACCCTGGACAAAATGCAAGTCATTGTCATCTTCGCTGGTGAAGTCATATTCAGCAACACAGTGAGGTTCTGGGTCAGACTGAAAGTCAAGCACCGGGGATTCATTCAGGCGATGCAGAGTATTTAGACGGGAAGCAGTGTCGTGTTATGTCAAGAATAAAATCGCCATTATAACGTGGCAACCTTGACTAAACGAATAACAAACTTCAAGGTAATAAAAGAGTCAAGTAGTTAGTAAGCAGGAGTTTTAAGAACCCTTCCAAAAAAGTAAATAATCCATAGTTCCCCGAAAGCATTAATTATTGCATTGGGCATGGGAGTGAAGATCTTATATGATATTGAAACTAACCATTTATTTGATGAATACTTAACATGCCTTAAAATGTCCTTAATATTAAAATTAAATGTTACCTCTAGAGTGTTAATTTTGTTTGTATCGGCCGTTTCACTATCATTCGTGGTTAGATCGCATGCTGATTTATGATGCAAGGGTAATGATAGGGGCAGACGATCTACAAAGGCGACTGGAAATGATCCCGAAGAACCATCTGGCGTTTTACCATACAGCCAATCTGTGCTGATTTGACTTAAGACATTAACCTTATCTCCCTTCTGAAAGGAAATACTTTTAGTCCTGAGAAAATTGAATAAAAATCGGTTAAAAAAAACACCACACCACAGCCATAAAAAGAGCCATTATGAGTAGTACAGCTCTAAAATGGCTATACAAACATAATAGTGGCAAAATACCCTACAATGTATAGGAGCCACACCGACCTTCCATATAAATAATATGGACCCCAAAACGTTTATCAATCAATTTATTTTATTCGCAATTTAAAGAGAAAACGGTCTTTAAAAAGTACATGTACAGTATAATGAAAATTGTTAGGAGGTGCTGCTGCAAAACTGTAATAAAAATATTTTCCCTCGAAATTTCTGAGTACCTTATCTTATCACGAATTTATTGTCACATTAACTTATGCCAATATTGCTAGATCCTAAAATTGTATTATTAATGTTCTCATGTATTTGAGGAGGGGAAGAGGAGGAGGGGAGTAAATGCGGTTTAACGTATTTAACATTCCGTGCACTATTCCGTAACCACCAATAGTCAATGACGTGCAATATTCAAGCAAATGATCTTACCTTAAAGACGAGTTCACCTGTTTCACCCTGGAAATCAAACGTGGCTGTGACCACATTTTCCTCTGTAAAAATAATTTATTTTTCACGTCCAACCATAGACCATAGCAGATAAAATTCACTTAAATCTATCAGTGACTTGTACATTAGAAATATGTATAACATGTTTTTAAGACTAGTCATGTACAACCCATAAACTAACCTTCAGGAGCAGGAGCAGGGGAAGGAATGTCCTCGGGTGGAATGTCTTCAATGATTTCAACGAACGCCATAGGAAAAATTCCTTCGGAGCCATTGACATGTCCTTTAAGCCAGTCTTCCCCGACATAGTCCAACAACTTTATCACATCACCAGCCACGAAACTAAGGTCACCCTCTTCTGCGGGCTCGTAATCAAAGCGAGCCACACAACGGGGACCAGTGCCTGTAGTAATAGGACCATCTAAGCTGGATACGGAAGTCAATCGTTTCTGGAAAACGGGGTATATATTTAACATCAAATCCATGACCGATAAGAAATACCATTGATATGAAAAGGATCCATATATAGTTGATAGAAGCATCTTTTACCCGGTCAGAAGATGGCGGAGCTTCAATGACATCGATGAAATTTGTAGGAAACATGCCCTTTTTGTTCACATTTCTCCCGACCATCCATCCATCACTTATTTCCTCCTCGAGTTCGATTACATCCCCGGCCTTGTGAAAATGATAATTAAAGCATCATAAAGTTCATGAATATAATTTATGAATATAAAGATATTCATAAACAAAGACGCATTCATGAAGTTGTTAGGGTGTTAGGTAGTTGAAGGTGTTATATAGATCACTTCAATTTAAACAAATTAATAGTGTAATGATTTCCTCCTTTAACTAGGTATCTAAACTTATATGTAAAATATGCGACCTCCTAGGGACATTCATGAAATTAGGTATTATATAGATAACTTTAATTTAAACAAATTAATAGTGTAATGATTTCCTCCTTTAACTAGGTATGTAAACTTATATGTACAATATGCGACCTCCTAGGAAACATAATTAGCACTACAGGAAAGTGTATCCTAAACAAAGAGAAGAGAATTTATAATTTAGAGTTTGAATGTAAGTAGGTACCTTGAAGCCTAATTCATCGGAGGCTGATGGAGAATAATCAAATAGGGCGATGCCATGGGGACCCTGTACCACATAATGGTACAGAGGATGACCTGGCCCGGGTCTTTTGGGCAGACTCGGTTGTGGCCCGTGGGTCTTAGCCCTGCTCGAGGGCACAGGCCCTGCCTTCAATGAGGCTCTCATGGGCCCAGGTGGGACTGGCCTAGACGGCAGAGGTTTAGTTCTCATCGGGACAGACTCACTGCAAGAGTATTAAGTTCCAAGATTACCTTACTAATAATACAAATCTTAAAATGATGATTAGATTGTATTTTCTTTAAACACGTTTATTGACAGAAATTTCGCAACTGCGATACGTTTCATTCAAAATATCGAATATGGAAATCATCAATAAAAGCAATATCATTCAACAATTCAATTCGTTAAATCCTCCTGAAGCAGTGAAAATGGGAAACCGTTGAAAACATTTACCTTGACTTTGTACCAGTTTTCTCACTTTCTGTTGGGACTTTCCTAGGTGCTAGGTTCGGGCGAGCTGGAGGAGGCCTAGCAGGAGCGGGACGGGCTGGTGGAGGGCGCACAGGCTTAGATTTAGTTTCGGTTTCTTCTGTTTTAGTAGTCGATACATCTACAACAGTTCTTTCAAAAGACGAATCAGTAGATGCTTGATTAAGAGCCACCATACTGACAGATCTGAGATCTTTACTTCGAGGTGCTTCAGAGGGGAACACTTTAACTGCTTCTTGCTTCCTTTCACAAGATGAGGAAGCATCTTCATCCATCTTCTCATCATTAGGATCAAAGCGAAGATCTGGGGTGCTGACAGCCACAGGCCCAGATCTAGGTAGAGGGGGTGGCATTCCCATTACACGCACAGCCCCTGGAGGGACCCAGGAGGTCCTCTGCCCCTTCAAAGCATTCTCCGCAGTGCCTGAATCAATTGTAGACTTTTCAACGCTGGGCTTGACCTTTTTGCCTTGTACAGCTTCATCGGGAATATCTTTTGTTGCTTGGTCATTGCTGGCGGAATGTTCAGATGCAATGGAAGAATCAGTGCTGGCTGAATTTGTCCTCGCCCTGCACTTTTTCATTCGAATTTCATTAACAATGTTCTCTGCTTCTTCTATTGAAGAAACGCTTTCAGATCGTACGAGATAAGATTTGACCCGATGGAAATCTTCTGATGTCAGCGATGGTTCCAACACCTCGTCTTTGGAGTTATCACTTCGCTTAGGGAGCACTTTAGGTGGAGATGGTTTAGGGGGCTGAGACTTGGGACGAGCAGGGGGTGACTTTGCATCAGGCGTCTGAGGGTCATTAGCGATGGATCTTGGTGGGCGAATTATTGTGGTTTTCCTCACAGGAGCCACTGGATCAGGTGCAACAGTGATATTATCGGATGATGTAGAACAAGGCGGCGCTTCGTTCTCGAACCCAAGCGGAGAACTTAGTGAGCTCTCAAATTCATCAGGTTTTGCTACATCAGCAGTAAGATTTTCTGGGTTAGATTCAGATTTGGGCATCGCTGATGGTCTAGCTCTTATGATGGTGGGTCTTTTCTTAGTCATGGGCTTCAGAACTTCTTCAAGTATCTCCTGTTTATTTGAGTCTTCTTCTTTGGCAGCTGATTCAAGTTTCGACTTTTCTTGTTCACCAACGTTAGTATGAGCAACAACTCGAGACAGATCAGGATAAATTGTTCCATCGTCACCGAGGGAACTTAGATCGGGATACACAGGGGATGTTTTAACGTCAGCCTCTGCTTTCTTATCACTGGGTTTTGAGGGGATTCCTTCCGTTTTTGACTCATAGAATGAATCGTCCAAGGGTTTGTCTTCATAAAATGAATCGTTCTTTGCCGGTTTGGCAATTCTATCGTGGAATAGGTTCGCTGGTTTCTTGTTAGGATCTCTAGCAGGTTTGGGGGGTGCTGCATCCCCCGTGGGTTTTGCAGGCAGATTCAGTTTAGGTTTTGCAGCAATGGTAGGTTTGGGTTTAACAGCAGGCTTTGGTTTGACTGCGGGTTTGGGTTTAACGACGGGAGGCTGACTCTTTGGCATTGGCTTTTCCTGAGGCACTGGAGCATCACTTGTCGAGCGATTAGGTACTTTGGGCGAGGTGGGGGATGGTGATCTTGGCTGTGGCATAGGGGGTAAAACCAACACGCCATGTGGTTTCATGGTTTCATTCTCCTGGACAGTTTTGTCATCTTGATCTTGGACCGCAACTTGTTCCTTGTTTTGTGGCGAGCTCCGTGCTATCCTTGGTTTCGGAGATGGAGGTACGACTGATTTTCTCTGATTCCGTGGAGATGGCATGGGAACAGTTTTTTCTTGTTCGTTGGAGTTTTCAGTAACTTGGTCACGGGGATGAGAATCTTTCAATGGTTTCAACATTCCTGGACCGATGGGTAAAACTTGAATTCCAAATTGTCTCTTTTTAACCATAGGTACCTGACTCTGTTCCTCAGAACCGTCACTGCCTAAACTTGGTTGGGAGTCACATGTAGTGACCTGAGATGCATACCCACTGGATTCAGAAGGAGATATTTGTTCAGAGAGACCAAGAGTAGGAGATGTCGTACCACCAACATATAAGCTTTGTGGTCTTGAGACTGGTCTCCGGGGAGGTAACTTTTGACCTGTTGGTGCCTGCTTAGTTTCAGGGGTGGGGTTTTCCTTGAACGGTGAAAATTCTATGAGATTCATTGTTGGGACTTCTTCTTTTGTTTCTGGTAACGGTGGTCTCTTTATAGAAGGCTGAGAGGCCGGTCGGGGTGGCCGAGTGGGCATGGAGACTGGGCGAGGAGGAGCATTCCGAGACTTTTTGCGGATAACCACTCCAGTAGACTATAACGAAAGCGTGGAAGATGGGATAAGTAGAGCATATCAGTTGTAATTTAGAAACAAGTGAGAGGCACGGCAATTAGATATCTCATTTGACAATTAATTAACGGAAAGAAATCTGTGCGAACTTTCCAAATCAATTAGCCTGAAGAGAGATTAATATTATTTGCGTTGATTCATTTCTCGCTCAACTGCTGACCCTAAATTTATATTGAAGAATGACCCTGAATTCTTCACAATATTACAAATCATGACAAGAAACAACTCAAAACAATTAATCTGATCGAGGGATAGAAATCTTAATCAGAAGAACGGGGCTCACATATGGGTGAATATTTAATAATAGTATTACCTCGCTGTTAACATCAGTAGGTGTGGGCGATTCATTCCTAAATCCTACTTCAGACATTGGTTTAGCTGACATAATTGTTATTTCGGGCTTGGTCTGCGTATCATTTGCTGATGGAGAAACGCTCCGAAAGCCAACTTCATTCATGGGCCGAGCGTCGAGAACTGTGATTACCGGACGACCACTGTTGGAAATAATACCCAAATTAGGTGATCAAAAAAGTTTAACTGGGTAATTCTAAGGTAACATTGGTGCAAAAATGTTCAACTTAAAATTCAACTTTGAAACTTTAACAGAAACACAAGAATGACCACAATACTGGTAAAATTACAGGAATTTAACTATCCTCCAAACTTCAAACGATACCTCGAGTATTGAAACATGGATGGTAACTGATACAAGTGGAAAATATTTGTTTAATTGTGGTAATATCAGTCTGTTTTTTAAAAATAAGGTCAAATCGCTTCCTACCGCTTTGATTTACTTGAAGGAGGTCCTCTTCCAGGTAACGGAGCTGAAGGAGCAATGCGAGGTTTTTCAGGTTGAATGAAGTCACTGCCTCCACCTGTATTTTAAGTATGTAATCTTTGCTAAATTTAAGGCATGTAATCTTTGCTAATTGCTAAACAGCTTAGGCTTACCAAATAATTAAAAATAGGCGTTGTAAATAGCGCATGTTTTACTTAAGAAACTTCAAATGCAATAATCCTTGACTGTATATTATAAATATTGCACCAGTGAAGTCTGACACTTCAGCAAAAATAGACAATAAGCTTAAACTAAAGCGAATCTTAACCTTTCGGAGCATTAGATGACATCTCATGAGGAAGTGGAGGCAGGGGTCTTTGAGCAGGATGTATTGGTGGTACCTGGACTGAATAACCATCAGGATTACCTACAAGCAGGCAGTATGCGGTGTTCTTAAGAGTCTAAACTCAATGTGCAAAAAGCATGTGAATGCGACTTCACCCTATACCATAGAATATAGGTATCTTCCAAGCCCAGCAACCTACGCTTATCTTTCTAGCCCAGCAACCGACGCAATCATTTTTACCGATAGACATCAAGTAAGCACAATGCAATTATCATAGTCGATAGATAAGAAAAATGATCTGCATATTTTTCATCTTCATTCGTGAAACTTCTAAAACCATGCATAATTTATTTCGGTGCTAATTATCTAACGTGATACTCGAGGCAGAGAGGTAGATCTACTTCCCTACTCGTAGGAATTTCCGACGTTATACTAATAAGAACTTATTCAATTTAAATTAAATGTATAAAGACCATTCTAAGTACACTTAGCTAAACCACATAACGAAAAATATTGGAGGGCAACGATTATATCCCATGAAAGAAAAAAATCGCAAATTAACGTCTATGACAGGTAAAATTCAGATGATTATGATGTTTTTCATTGATATGCAAACTGTGAAACTATAATTATTATATCAATGGTCAAGCAACAAACATAAATAATATGATCGCTATTCAAAAAAATTAGGTTCCACTTCTGATTTACAATATACAAAAGCATGACTTTATTTTTATCTATGAGTGAAGTCCTGTCCGAAAATTTGAACATCTGACAAATGACTTATTTAGCTTTTCAGCTAATAGTTTACGCTATGTGGTATTCGTTTTTGAGCCAAAAACCTCAGGCTTCTCCAGCCCTTGTGAACATACTATTTTCTTTTTCTTTAGAAGCGGTCTGAGGAGGAGGCGGAGGTGCTCGCCGACTCGGAACTGGAGGTGCGGGGCGACTGGGTGCAATACCTGGCTCGGATGCCATCTTTGGTACTGGGGGGTTCCCACCTGAAAATTCGAAATTTGTATGACAGGCGGTCATGCGAAAATCCGATGTGAATTGTGGTTATTATTGTTGGGGTTGCTCGGAAGACCTGTGACATTCACAGAGTCTGAGAGCATTCCTTTTTTCATTCTTTTAGTTTATCTTATTCTCTAATTTAATATTACACTGTATGACACGCATTATAAATGTAACGTGGAAATGAAAATTTATTATTATTACTAAGTTTGTATGACAGGCGGTCATGCGAAAATCCAGTGATATTTTCATCACTGAGCTCCGAGAACTACTGGGTACAAAAAATTCAAGGAAATATTATTGTGTTATGTATAAAGAAATCATTGATACATTTGATCAGTTCAAAAAGTATAATCTACTGTATGACAGCGATTATTACAAATTAAGGTATGCATTTATGGTGGTTGTGTATTGTACAATCCTGCATGATTTATTGAAAAAATATATTTGGAGAAATTGTTTTCCTAAATCTAATCTCTCTCGGTGGTATTGTTACGCAAGCCCTCGCGATTTGTAGTAGAGTACTATCGAAATATCTACCTAACCGGTATTTAGAAATGAAGAATGGTGTGAAGGATTTTGAACAAGCAGGAAAGAGCACATATCATGTATGCCTTTTTGATATGTAGCTGATGGGGCGTAAACAACAACGATAGCAAGAAGCTTAGATTTCATCGGTCCCTTAAAGGAAGGAATTAGACCTCAACCTACACTATAGTGAACCGAGGAGGTGTACATGTATATACATATAAAAAGGGTGTATACTATACCTGTCCCGGCTCAACGCAGTAAGCACAATTCTATGGTAGTATAGGCGAGCTTGAAAACCAAATCTAAGCAAGGTTTTATATCAAACTAAAAGGGGTAACGTATAAGCTCTAGCATCTACAGGGGAAGGGGGTAATTTTGCATTTTGTACAGGTAAAATAAAAAGTTTAAATGAGTTTTTCTTTTAATTTCCATAGACTTCCTGACTTCTATACTTTATTGGGAATCTGGATATAATTGAACACAAAGCTTTACTTTTCAACATACCTTCTTTGCTAAGGTAAGGGCATGTAGGCCTATAATCTATATATGTGAGCCCCCATATTAGGCCTACTAGTATATACACACATATATTGTATAGACTATATTCTATAATCTATAATAAAGACTCAGAATCAGACACAGATCGAGGTTCCTGATACTATTTGGGGTCAGCAGAGCTATAGATCAAATAGCTCTGGGGTCAGGTACTAAGTAACGCAGTGGATCATCTTGAGACCCGAGTGTTTAGATCAGTTGATCAATAACTGAATACAACAATATAGTATACCACTAAGATTAGCTTGGAGTATTAATGAAGTGTCCCCCGCTTCCAGGACATTCACACTTGTATTCTATTCAACTAGTCATGGGACCGGACATGAATCAGTGTCAGTGCCAGAGCAGTGGCAGCCTAAAATAAACTCCCCAAAATATGTTACATTAGCCAAAGTACAGCCATTTAGAGATTGGCAAGTTTACGACGCCACAGCTACATGATGACAGTTGACACGTATCAGTCTCGACTCGTGAGTTGGCACTCCCTCATTCCCTAGCAATCAAGACTTGAAGTCATTCAAGTGGCACTTATACTGACATCACTGGCACTATGGCTGAGTGTGGAGCTACATGTAAACAGAAGAAAGCCGCGGTGTTTATACTAAGTTAACTTACATGAGACAAGATATATGGGTGACATTGTTACAATATGCTATTCTAGATGATAACGTTCTAGTTAATGAACATGATAACAAACCTTCTTCCGTCGTTAGAGGAAAAGTATTTGGCCCAGTACCTAGTATTGGAGGGCCGTTCCCTCCATCAGCGGCCATATTGTGCCCTATTTCTTGAACGGCCTTGACCTAATTTGGAAGTCCGTTTAGTAGAAAACAAACAATATTTTTCTTCCTTCCTAGCTGGTTTAAAAAATAATTTTCTGGCCATCTCACATTATCCATATCGTCATATTGGCGGTAATTTAAATTGAATGAAATTGTGTACGAAAATGCGGAATTGACAGTTTTCTCCGCTGGGTGGCGCACTTCGAGAAATTCTGCCATTTTGCGACAGACTGAAGGGAACCAAAACAAGCCGGGTTAAAAATTCTGAAGCAAGTAATCTTTTCATCAGTTTACTTGATGAGGTGGGTCTTTAATTCCATTTCCTTTTTATGTTGATACCTGCGTATACCATGTATATTAGTATCTATTTTTCTGGAGGTCAGTGCCTTGTTTTAGCTCAATGAATCGGAAATATCTTAAGTTATGTTATTTAAGACTTCTGTCTGGACGTGATTGGAGAATGGAGTGAGCTGCGCTGTGTTATGATATGGAAGTTAATTATGCCAGTTATGGGTCTAATGAAATGAATCAATGGCTAGTTTTCTCATATATATCTGTGTGGTTTGAGCGTTTTCCCAAGTCTTATATATTCTCAACTGAATCGGGCCACCTATGAATGTAGATGTGTTTCTGCCTTCTGACACTGAACTTCTGTTCTGACTCAGAAAGAAGGTACATATTTAATTTTACGATTATATGCGTCTTAGACTAGCCTAGTCCGTTGAGCATCGTCTTCTGACAATGAGCTTGACGATTGCAGTATTTATTGTGTATCGCCTCATTTCGTGATTATTTCCGATGAAAAAGGTCTTCCTGAGTTCGTGTCATTCCTCGGCTCGACCAGTCTTCTCTGGCTCTGCTTGACTTGATTGTAGCCTACCGTATTATATTTATTTGCTGTGGTCGAGCTCGAAGCCCCAAAAGTCAAAACAAAAACAATACACACCAAATAAATCGTAGGCCTACAGCTGATGACTAGCCTACTGGTAGCCTACTAGACTACCACACACTTTATTTCGCTGCCAGACTAGAAGAATAGATCGTATCACGTATGTAATGGAATAATTCATTAGGCCTATTTCATCTGAGTTAGAGTATCAGTATGACATATTTAATAATGTGTTACCCCTCTTTTAATTTCAGCATAAAATGAAGGAATGCTTCCTATAAAGCTACCATCATGTTAAAGTCATATGATTCGCGTCTCTGGTCACAAGCCAGATTTGACGCTAAATGGTTAAAAACGGATTTAAAGGTATGTTCATGTTTATCTAAATATTTAATGTTTGGTCTTGCTGTTCTTCAACTTAATTTGGCCAGAGCCATGTATGTACGGTATTGGGTCAAAATACCCACATGACATAATCCCTACAGACAAAATCCCACAGGACTTAATCCCACATTTTCAACAAAAAACATACCGGTACATAAGACATGAAAACAATCTCAAGTCTCAAATCTGCCTGAGCAAACAAACTGAAGGAAGAACAATTAGATGCATAGCCTATAATTATACATACCGGTACCGTACACACATACATTTGTGAACTTTTTAAACATGATAGGGCTAACAGTGTTGTTGTTATCAAACGCCACCTTTTCATATACCAGTACTTACATGTACAGTGAATTCTTATTCATAGCTCTGATTTTATATATACCGGTACTATTTTTGTAATTTTCTCTCCGTTCAGCTCGCTTTCACTAGAGAAGGTCTTTCAAGACTGTGGAATGAGCTCGTAAAAGACAAAGAGTTAGTCGTAGACCAATCTGACGGTCTCATTAACTCAGCTGGGGTTGAATCGAAAGCAGGTAAATGGTCCTTTTGTTCTTAGGTCGCATTTTCAATTATTTCTAATTGAAAGTTGCGTTTCCGTTAATTGCTGATAAAATCTCTAATGTTTTACCAGACCAAACGGCGCGTTAAGAAACTCTGCGGTCGCTAACGTCAATGTGTTAAATTAGCTCTTGATTGGGGGAAGGATTCTTTTGTCTCCGTTGCCACCTAATGCTTAAGCGCATCCCCGCTGATATGTCATGCGCTATAATTGCTCTCGTCTTATTCTATCAAAGGAGAAAGCGGTAAGCTTTACTGTGGTGCTCGAGTCCTCTCCTGCAGCTGTTGTGATGGAGTCTGTGGACCTGAGAATGGGTGCAACTGTATGCCCTGCCAGAAGCTGCAGAAAGAAGTCAAAGAAAGGACGGAAAAACAAGCTTCTTCTCCGAACCCATCTTCTGGTCTCATGGAAGCTTGGACGTGGGGTCCCGCCCCAAGTAAGTAGATATTGTAGTTAGAATAGTGATTTATGAGGGGGGGGGGGCACACTTTAGGGCCACCTTAGACAATACCATTAAAAATGTAAGTGTTTAGGAAGCTCAATTGACTTAGGTTAAACTTGCATTTCTGGTTATGATATAAGATGACTTGTATAAAATAAGATTTTAGTATTGTGTGTCTTTTGTGATACGTGAGCAAACTACATGAAGTGCAATTTCGATGTGAATACTTCCGTTCTTCTGTTTCATTTGAATATAACCCTTCGCAATAACCTACCTATTGACCATTATATCACTTTTTTTCAGACGGGGAACAACTATCGGCATGTTTGCATTCTATCTTGTTTGAACAACAGAAAATGCTTGGAGAGGCTGCAGGAACTACCCTTTCTGCCCTAAGATTACAACAGCGCCTTACAGTCCTTGAAAGATACTTCATTGCTCTGGCACAGCAATTACCAACAGAATCCAAGTCGCCAACCAGAAAGAAACAAAATTCGGAAGCAAATTTGAATAAACAAAAGAGGTAATGTCATATCCGGCCTTGTATGATTACGTAACAAGGCATAACCTTAATTAATATGATTTATGAAAATGAATAACCAATGATTATTCTTCGAACTGCTTTATCAGTCAATTTGATTTTATACGCATTGTGTACATCGTTATTCTTATGAACAATGATCTTTCCTGATTCAAGCATTTGGGGAATTTTGGACCTCATCGTTCAAATCTGTAAATGCTTTGTCAGTTTCCACCAAACTTGCTGTTAGGTGCCCCTCATATTTATTTCCTGCACATTTGAAATCTAATTATTGTCCTAAGTAACATATTTTATTTAACCCTTTGTCAGTTCGTTGAAACCGGCTGAGAAGGCCACGGTGGGATTAGCCCGTGTCGGCTCCAGGGCAGCATTAAGTTTCGCCTTCGCATTTTTGCGCCGAGCCTGGAGATCTGGAGATGATGCTGATCTCTGTAGTGAACTTCTACAGGTAATTGAACACTTTCTTCTCCTGCATGTTTAACCAGGGAGGTATATACTCTGTATATATCCTTCTGGCCTAATGAATTATGAAAATTACTTGCCCACCCGTTTGATATAATGTATGTATTAAGTATATTTAACAATTGCTAAGAGAGAGTCTTCATCCCTTTCAGGAATCATTAGAAGCACTGAGATCGCTGCCAGAAGGGACGTTATTCGATGAAAGTTCTGTCTCCGCAGTCTGGCTTGAAGTCGTCGAAAGAGCTACCAAATTTTTGAGGTCGGTTGTAATAGGGTAAGTTAGATAGGTCCCGGTTTTCCGCACTAACCCACTCACTCCTCTTTCGTTCACGTTTAGTGTGAAGAAATCTTAAGCTTCACATACAACTGGTTGAACATACATTCATGCAGCTTCGTTATTCCTCTCTTATACTTGGCCATCCTTGTATGTAGACTTAAAAACTTCAATTATTTCTTCGCAAAAAAGAATATTTCACAACCATATTTTTTTTTATTCCCATACTTTCATATACCATTTAGCCTATATACGCATTCCCTTCCAATTAGTTTTAAGGCGTTTTTCTAATGCTATAAGTAAATTAGGGATGTCTTATAAATTGGGGTATACACCTATCTTCACCGACATGTATATACATTTAAATATACATGACCACTGGTCGTCACATGTGTATTGTTAGTCGACACTTGGTCCATTTTCCGGGCAATATAAAACCTTGTATATACCCGCAAAATTTCGAACCCTAGATAGTAAAACCAATAGATTTAAGGCAATCAATTCTCATATTTCATCAATCCCCAAGTATTATTTCGTAAGTTGACTAAACAAAATAGACCCCTTGCTCCTTACGCCCCATAGCCGTTGTGTGCCGTGTGCACATGTATATGACCCCCGTCTCCGGCGTCAGACATGTATATGATACAACGCCTCCTTGGCTACAGTCACTCGGGATCTATTTCCTTAACAATTTCGGAATATTGTTGTGGCTTCACATGAGTGATATTATGCAACTTAGACATGTTTCGAAGTGCAGTAAAACCTCTATAACAGGCACTCAAGGGTCTGGGCTCAACTGTTCACAATGACGAGGTGTCCGGATTAAACAGATGTCACTATTTGGAAAACGAACAGTAAAGGATTGAGCCACAGTGTCCTTAATTGCGAGTTTTTATGATCATAGAGGTGTTCGCAAGTAGTGGTTTTACTGTATTTCCCTAATTCATAAGGTTTTAAGGGTTGAAGTTCGCGGAGACACAAGGGAGGTAAATCAGTATATTTCAATGGTTTGTCAATGATTATTATTACATAACATTTGATAAGAAATTCCAGGCCTTTTCAAAAGAGCCTATACATTTCCTGAGCTCAGCCTTCTTGATTTTGTTCATTAATAATTTTCAGACAATTTGGTGCATTTGGATTTTGAAACAAATAGCTAGAAAATGCCACGTACTAATGCTATTAACACTTTCTCCTCTAATGTGAGATCATGTGTGATCTATGTAACTTCGGGAGAATTTTCTTTAGTTTAGATATCGAAATGAAACGAAATTTTAATCGATAACCTACACAGTTAATAACCACCATTTCATTAGGAAAATGTTTCCCACGAGTCGTGTACAAAACTGAATGTTTGACCGTTTTATTGACCGTACTTTATTCTTTGATACTTTGTGAAATTCCTTGCCAGTATAAATAGCTTGTCCCTGAATGTATAGCGTATAGTTTATGGATGATGGTTTATTTTGGTTGTTCCTTGCCCCCTAACCTCCTATATTTATAACATTCCTCTTTTAAAATGACGCCTTATTCGTCTATTTACCTTGTTTTCACAATTATTGATTCACAAATATATGACCAAAAGTATTAATTGTAATTTTCTGAATTTCCAGTTATTTATGACGAAAAAACAATATTTTTCCAACCTGGTAAAAAGTCTTGGACGTTGGACATCATATCTACTTATATTTTCCGTAATATTCAAATTCTACGCTAAGTATTTGACACCAAGAAATGTACATTATGGAATAGATTTACTCCCCTGCTAGATAAAATTATATACAAATACATTTACCTTCCCGTATGATGAAATATATATCGAACCCCCTGACTGAACAGGCTTGAATTGAACTCTAATGTTTCTTATCAAATAGAGAAATGATGGGTTCGGCGAGTGCAAAGACCAACCGTGTCCCGGTGCATGACCAGCAGGTGGCTCTGGCTCTGATCCTGGAACTGGCAGTGCAGCGAGGATCCCTCAGCCACCTCCTTTCTGCAGTTCTTCTCCTCCTGCACCTTTGGTCCTCCAGTCGCCACGACTGCGACAATCGCTTCACAACCAATCTCATCAGTGCGCCGCTTGTTCCACTTCTGCGCCGCTTTTCGGACATCCAGCCTCCTAAAACGAGAAGACACGAGGCTAAATGTGAAGATGTGAGCATTTTTTTCAATATGAAAACTTACATTTGGGGTAGTCATAGATTAAACTTCGTATGGGTTGGAAATGTTTCTATTGATTCATTGATACGGTACATCTCTTTTCGCCTGTAACATCACTAATGTTTTTTTTATTTCATCAGAGGCCAATACATGTTTAAACAGTTCCATTAAAAAAACGCTATATCCACCATGATTTTCTCAATGTCGCCTATAAAAAAAATGTTTGCTTATGACTAAGTTACACATGACATGTATTAAGAAGTCAATATTATATCTTTTACACTTAATACTTTATGGTGTACCTTAGAAGAACCCTACATTTCGATTACTTTACTCTTATCAACTCTTTATGTGTCTTTCACAAGGAACCGCCTATAAATTGGATATGTTCAAATTGTTCTGACGTTTCAAGATAATATATGCACATGTGTACCTGCCATTCTAAATGTCCATTGCTCTTCAAGAAAATTCATTATGAAATGAAGACTTGTTTTGTAGAACATACAGTTTGGATCTTCTTACCCCAGACTGATGTCTTTTTAAATTAATATACCCTGCATCTTTTGGGGCAAATTGCTGTCATTGTTTCACTTAGACTTGCTGTCTCACACTCATTTAATCAGAAAACTGGTTTACACACAACATAGCCTTACTCGTATTTGTACATTGGCTTTTCAGTTTGGAATTTGCTCCGTGAGTCCAACTGAGTGTTTCCTGCGTTATCTCACTTTACCTGAAGATGACAGCATCTCAGTTGACCTGCGTCAGTGCGCTGTGGTCGTCATGTGCCATCTTGACCGCCTGGCCCTGCCTTACATGCCGCCCAGCGAGGCCCAGCGCTCCCAGCCCGTGGCCGTCAACCAGGAGGTACTCGCTTGGGGCTGGCTTGCTTGGCAGGGGACGCACGGAGGAGCAACTCCCTTGATGGTGGACAGTCTCAATGAGCTGGGTGGAGTGCAGATGTTGGTCTGCTCTGAGAAAAGCTTACTCGCCTTAACCCGAACGGGCAAAGTGTACAGTTTGCTGTACAAATCCGAAACCCTGGTATGTTTAATAGGAAAACGCCTTGACTTGCCATAAAGAATATTTCAACGTTGCTATTTATTCATATTTTCATAACGTATCTAATTGAAACGCTAAATGACTTGGTAAAAATATTACTCTAGGTTTGCTTTTTTATTTTCTTTCTATTTACCCGATGAATATTACATGAGACTAAAATAGCTAAGAACGTACATCCTACAGCTTCCATCATTATTCGCTGGAGACTTATCTATTCGTTAGAGACTTATTTTGTATATACTCCGATCCAGTCAACGTTTTTTATTTTATCATTAAAAGACAGGTCGAGCAAGGAGAACAAGTTTTTATATCAGTGACAGCATTTGTATATTTTGTGTTCAGATACCACAGCTGGTTGATGGTTTCGGTGATAAGGATATTATTCAACTGGCATCTAATGCCGATGGCAAACATTTCCTAGCTCTCACTGCGGAGGGAGAGGTTTATTCATGGGGGTGTGGTGATGGTGGATGTCTTGGTCTTGGGGATACTAGGTGAGTACATCGTTATTATTAACTTCTTCTGGTATATACTGGATGTTCCCATTGAAATAACATAGAACTGTCCGATATGGAACCTCCGGTAAATTGTTCATTCCTAAAAAAAACCCAACTACGAAAATCTTTTTTTCACTATTCAATGCAATTATTACCCCTGACAATCAGAGTGTCAATGTGATATCAGTTGATTTGACATGCTAGCGCCTTTGATTCTATCTTAACCGTATTATCTATGATTTCTTTTAGCACTGTACAGTTATATATCAAATTAAAATGTTTACTCTTTCACTTGTGCAGTTCCTGTGAAAGTCCCACCCTATTGGAAGGCTTATCCAGCAAACAGATTGTCAGAATCGCGTGTGGAGGCATGTACAGTGCTGCTGTTTCGGCTAATGGTGAAGTGTACACCTGGGGTCGTGGTAACTATGGGAGACTAGGTCATGGCAGTAGTCTCGATCAAACTCAGCCATCCCTCATAACTGCCTTGAAAGGACAGAGAGTGGTGGACATCTCCCTTGGCTGTGGCGATGCTCACACTTTGGCTGTTACAGAAGGTGGTAAGTGTATTCAAAGCTTACTTGTATTTAAACTACTTTTTTAAAGTCTTTTTTGGAGTATGATTTGATCTCAATCAATTTTCCTAATATATCATAACCGTTTTTATGTACCAAGTTTCTACCCAGTTCGCAGAAATCCACCCATACTTGTTTATGTATATTGATAACAGCCGTTATCCATTTTATTTTCAGAAAGTTTTCAATCCATATGACACTTCATTTTGTTATTATTCATATTTTTCTTGTATAGGTTCGGTGTACTCATGGGGTGATGGAGACTATGGTAAATTGGGCCGCGGTGGTTCTGATGGCAGTAAAGTTCCTAAAGTCATTGAGAAACTTGACGGTCAAGGAATCACCCGAGTCTATTGTGGAGCTCAGTTTAGTTTGGCACTCACAAAATCTGGCGTCGTATATTCGTGGTAAGTGTTATTTTCCCCGTGGTGATTGAACAATAATATTCCAAAATACGTGGATTAATACCAATATTTCCAATGTTTAATCGTTAACATGTATCCCGTTGCTAGAGTCAGTGAGCAATTGTAATAGTACTACCTGTTTATGGGCGTTTCTATAGTCATTATTTCATTTCTCTATGTAACCGTGACGTGAATCCATTGCTTTTAGGGGTAAAGGAGATAACTATCGTCTCGGACAAAATTCAGAAGACCATATTCGCCACCCTGAGCCTGTGGAAGCCCTGGCAGGTAAAAAGGTGGTAGACTTAGCCGTGGGAACAAGCCACTGTGTGGCTGTTACAGAGGAAGGAGAAGTGTATACGTGGGGCAGTAATGATCAGGGACAACTCGGTGACCCTTCACTCCCAGCCCGCACTGAACCAACTCTCATGATGGTTACTGAAGGAAGAAACATCATAGGTGCAGCTTGTGGGCCTTCTCAGGTAAACTTCAAACCTCTGACATATTCGTCTTACTTATTTTAGGTCCACTTCACCATACCAGTCGCTATGCAATATTTGGTGGGTTGCTGTAAGGTATTGGCTAGTTTTTATTAACCAATTCATATTGAAGTAGAAACACAGAAAAAGTCAGCCAGCCATTGGAAAATATTTGGTTTTATCAAATTGAATCTCCAGAAAATGAAAAGAATCGATCTCAACAGAAAACATCATGCTTCGCAGTTAGGACCCAAAAGATGTGTGAACGTCGATTGTCCCTATTGTAACCCCTCAAACACTCACTAATCTATGTTGAACGCTTTGCAGAACCTCTCCAAACGGCCTTACGAATACAAATATTTGCTTATAAAGAAATATAAGAATGATATTCACGAAATGTTAAACTTGTCCAGCTCTTGCTAAAGTTCGCATCTTTTCTTTCAGACTTTCGTTTGGTCATCCAGTGGACAGTGGACGGTTCCACTTCGCATACCGTTCGTCACTGACGTCAACAGGGAAACACTGGAGCAGCTGGACGAGCTGCTGACCGAGGTGACTGAGGGCATGGACGGGTCCTCAGACTGGCCACCGCCCCAAGAGAAGGAATGTATGGCAATCGCTGCTCTCAACCTGCTTAACCTTCAAGTAAGACAATTATTCATATTTTAATTTCAAATGATATATTTTTCTGTAATTTAAATGGCTGAAAAACTAGACAATAAATGGCTGAAAATAATGTGAATGCATAATGGCTGAAAAACTAGCCAGTAAATGGCTTAAAATAATGTAATTGCATAATGTCTTAGCCGAATTTAAAAATCTTTAAATACAAAAAATAATCTTCATAGCTCCTATTTGTACGTCCCCTTTACGTGTGAATAAATGATATTTTGAATTGTATCACCGCTAGGGGTCTTATAACTTATCACAGTGCCCATGCGTGTGTAGCTTTTCTCGCGCAGTTAATTATATTACCGGTATATTATCTGATTGATAGGTCTCACTTAAAGTAATATCAGAGCTATATATACAGAGTTCGGAACCAAGCCTCTAGTCGCGCTTCTCTCTGTCTCGGGTCACGTGACCCCCATGGACAAGGCTACGGCGATTCCAATAGGCAGTACAGTAGCAATACTTTGTCCAGAGCCCTAGAAAAGTTGAATGCTCCTACAGCTATGATCTGTGGTTTTTTGTAGAGATTTAGGCTGGGAAGGAGGGGTTGAACTGGTTTCAGAATGTTCTATTAATTTCTAAACACAGTGTGACTCAACTTACCATTACTACCAGAGTCGGGTCACTGAGGCCACAGCCATCCCAGTACCAATAGTTTGTCCAGTTCCCTAGAAAACTTGAATGCTCCTAGAGCTAAAAGCTCTGGTTTTTTGTAGAGATTTAGGCTGGGAAGGAGGGGTTGAACTGGTTTCAGAATGTTCTATTAATTTCTAAACACAGTGTGACTCAACTTACCATTACTACCAGAGTCGGGTCACTGAAGCCACAGCCATCCCAGTACCAATAGTTTGTCCAGTTCCCTAGAAAACTTGAATACTCCTAGAGCTAAAAGCTGTGCGTTTTTGTAGGGATATAGGCTGGGTAGAAAGGACTAAATAGTTTCAGATCTTTCTTTTAATCTTCAAATAGTCAGTGTGAGCCCCGCAAAATGGTGTACATTTTAGGATTTTGGCACCCCCAAACAATATGGTCCTTGCGGCAGGTATTTCTCTCCTTCCTTACATAAGAGTTCTACCGTCGCACAAAAACATCACTAGGGGCGCTACCATCGGTGATAGTAGCGCCACCAATGGGCTAAACATAAACTATTATACCCGAGCTACAGTGTTCAAACACTTATGTACTACGGCTTCCTAACTCTGTATATATAGCTCTGGTAATATATACCATTGTATGGAACAGAAGAAATTTAAGTCTTCCTGCATCGTTATATTGTTCAGTTCTATTAAGTATTCTGTTAACAACTAGATGCTATGCATTTTCCCTTTCCAAGTTCCCTTTCCTTTGTGATGACTGCATGTTGTGGAGGTATATTATTACAGTAAATGTCATGTTCATTTTTTTGCAGTTGTACGCTGCTATATCACAGAATGAGATCCCATCGAAGCTGGGCACCTTAGCTGGCAGTCCACTTATTCACAGTCTCAAGCAGCGAGTCGTCACTTTGGCCAGCAATGTAGGAGTTATCTCAACTGTCCAGATGGCCGCTCAAAATGTCCTTCACAATGGATGGTCCCTGCTGCTTCCGACAGCTGAAGAAAGAGCCAAAGCCTTATCCTCCCTCCTACCTAGTGCAAGTGAGTGGTTGTTACATCAGTTACGAGCATATTATAGATCTTAATCCCATGGTCATGTATGAGAATACTTTTAAACAGTAGTCAGTGAGTATCTATAGAATATACTTTTTGTTTCATCGAAACTCATATATATGATAACTTCATTGCTACTGGTTTACTTTCTCTTCGTTGTTTCAAATACATATACCAGTGAAAATAATTGTCTGCTCTGACACGGAGATGATGTGAACCGACGATTCCGCAGGTGTTTTCCCAATCGAGATAGTGATAGGTAAATGGCTTAGACCATTAGTCTCTTTATCAAACCGATTGAAAGTATATTATGAATGCATCCTCCTTCAGGTGGTCGGGAGGCAGGAATGTTATCATCTGGTCAGCGTTTCATGACGGACCTGTTAGTAAGCAGCCTCATGGCAGATGGTGGTCTCGAGACAGCCCTTGATGCCGCCTTCCGCAAAGAGACAGCTGACATGGAAGAGGCCAGGGAGAATGCCCAGGAGGACACCACCGTTGAGACCGATAGCGATGGAGTTAAAACCCAAGAAGCCGTCTTGGAAGCTGAGGCTAAAAAGAGTCAACATCAGGAAGGGGATACGTCTATACCACTTTTACAATTAGTCCAACAACTTTTAAGGTGAATATAATAAGATGAAAAATACAGATACTAGAACTGCCTTGGATCTCCTGATACATATATAATGTTCATCAGATTCAGAATTGAAACACGTATTCAATTTTGGTTTTGCTTATTTTCTTCGTAGGAACGCGTCAAGCCACACTCTCCAGCGCCTTCAAGGTTTAGCCCGTGATAATAGTGTGAAGATCGAGGAGCTGCAGGAGCCAGAGGGATCCACGTCACTTGATCTTCTCCTGCGCTTCCAGCGTCTTCTTATGGCCCGGCTATATCCTCTTGGGGAAGGCCAAGCACATACAAACTGCTGGCCAACTATTGTGTCAGATCCTGGTGAGTTGTTTTTTAAATATTTTTCATTAGCCTTGCACATTTAAATTCTTTACAAAATACGCATAACCACAATGGTGATTATTTTCATGCGTTGCCAAATTAGTCAGATTTTACAACTTAATCAAATTCTACCAAATTTAATATGATACGATGAATATAATCTAAACAAATGCAATTAACTACCCTCCATGCAACGATCTCATAAATGAAATACACCTAGAGATGTCTCTTTGTAAAAAGTATCTCTCTGTCCGTGTATTATACCTGATGCTGTTCGATTTCCCTATTTCATTGCATTGTAATACTTAATGGTGGGTTTGTTTCTCGCCCTCTCAACCATAGAACCGGAGGTGATTGGCGCTGGATCTCTGTTGAGAAAATACCTTGCACTGCTGTGTGCACACGTGGCTGATGTCCTCCCAGTAGCAGCATCCTTAGCGACCCCTAGCGGCAAGAACTTCGCCAGCGTAGCCAGAATAATATCACTGGATGTGTCAGGTTGGTATTTGAAGCATCTATTTACAAAAAAATATATACTAGTATATCATATCCCCAACGTTTTTGGGTCCAACATCGGATCTTTATTCAAAAGACATTTTATAAATCAAGTAAAAAAATGGAACATCAAAATAATTATTTGTGTGATACAATATCTGAAAAAAGGGGAGACAATACTTTCGATTTTGGGGGTCGTCTTAGTGGTAAAGAGATCTTATGCTATTTCTAATATACGCTTTCGTTTGGACCTTTGGTTTTCTGAAGGGTTTTCTTCATTTTATATTTTTTTCATTTGTTTTCTTTTTTTATTCCTACCGACACACACATGGATGGATTGGTCTTGCCCCTAATTTCTGTCGAAATTTGGGTATATCCCCAATGTTATTCACCTTATGTCAAAGGATATTCATTGTTCTTTCTATATGGTTCTTAATAGGTCAGGTATCTAGAGATATGTGTAATACTGTATTTGTTATTACAATATATTCCTCTACAATTTTATTTTTTCATTAGGGGCCTTGTTGCCTGAGATGGTACCATGTTTAGTGCTTCTACAGCTACACGCACCCACAGTCTTACAAGCAGCAAACTGTGTACCAATGCTCCATATGCTGCTCGATTTGCTTGACAAATTCAACAAAGTAGCTCCAGGTCATATGCGGGATGACAACGAGGACCTGGCCTGGCCTGGAGTCTGGGGGAAGTGTGAGTAAAACCCTTTACACTGATCTTTTCTTGCTCTGAATCTGGAACACAGATATCCCCACACAATCTTAAGATGATATTTTCCCACCTATTTATTTAAATACAAATGTTCCTGAATGAATTCATACAATCTATCTCAAGACGATATTTTCCACCTATTTATTCAAATACAAATGTTCCTGAATATATTCATACTTTCATGTAGATATATTAACTGAAGCAATGCAAAATATAATTATTTTAAAGCTTTATTTTTCAATATGTTAATCATTGCAGCAAACTTGAATAAGTCTGCAACATAGATATCCACACACAATCTCAAGATGATATTTTCCACCTATTTATTCAAATACAAATGTTCCTGAATGAATTCATACATTCTATGCAGATATATTATCTGAAGCAATGCAAAATATAATTATTTCAAAGCTTTATTTTTCAATGGTATATTCATCATTGCAGCAAACTTGGATAAGTACAATCAGAAACAGGCTGAAGATGTTCAGATGATTCGGAGAGCAGACCTGGAGAACCACAATAAGGACGGTGGACTGTGGGTGGTGATTCACGGTCGAGTTTACGATGTACAGGACTTTAAGTCGCAGGCGCCATGTGGCAGTGATCTGCTCATTGAGTATGCCACTCGAGATGCTACTGCTACCTTCGAGAACGCCCACCATTCAGACGAAGCCCGAGAAATGATGCAAGCTTTCTTCGTGGGGCAGTATGTAGATGTAAGTACATTGTTTACTCTATAGAAAAAAGTCCTCTCACCCATCAACTGATAAAAATAACTCAGATGTGTCCTTTTGTGTGTTTCATTAGTTGAACGATGATATTATAAAAATAGTGACACTGAATTAGTGTGCGTCGCCATCCGCTAGGTGGCGGCACACCTGAGATGGGACAGCTCGTTTCGCGGCACTTTTACGGACTACGCTTGACCAGGCAAGACGTACACCGGGTTCGTCTCACAGAATTTCTTCAAAATCTCTCCTCGACTCCGGATTTTACGCTTATTTCTTCGTCATTCGCTCGGAATATCATTACTCACCCATCAACCGTCCCGTTGAGGCTTGTTGTGTTGGTTTTTTGGGTTATTTCTCGTGTAGTTCACGCAGAATGAGTACCGAGTCGAAGACCTCGGGTAGTGGAGATGGTCACCCACCGGGCCGAGTTGGTCAGAACACTGACCTAACTCCACCTGCCCCGTCTACAGCCAACGATTTTCAAAGTTTCTTAAAGTCTTTCGAAACTTTCTCCGAGAATGTGAATTCTAGTATCAGTTCCATGGGAAACAGGCTCTCACAGATGGAACAGTACAACTACTACTACGGCCAGGGGCACGGTCAGTCCACCTCCGGACACGCGTCCTCATCGGGTTACGACTCCCGCCAGTACCAGGATTACCATTATTATCCTCAATCCACGGATTATCAGGATTATTATCAACATCACTCTTCTCATCGTCCTTCTAGGGACAGAAAGAGACGTTCCCCAGAAAAATCGAGCCGCAGGAGACGCTCAAGGTCTCGTCAACGCTCTCGGTCGAGATCAACTCTAAGAAGTGCCTCTCCGGACAGTCGCCATTGTTCACCCTTCCCGCAAGATTCGGTAAGCGACCACCCCATCAGCTCCAGAGCCTCCTCCTTGGAGCGCTTTGTGGAACGAGGCATCTTCGGTTTGCGCGGGGATTCCCCATCGAGGGACTCCCCTGGGGATTCCCCCGGCTCTGCTCAGTCCGGGGAAACACCTTCCGGCGCTTCCGGAAGTGACGACACGGACCAAACCAAGATGGCGCCACCAAAACATCCGTCGGCTAAGATTTTCGACTCCCTGCTCGATGAAATCAAAGCTAAGAAGGAGGTAGGACCCCCACTGCTTCACGAGGAACTTACCAAGTTCATCACTTACATCTTCAATAATGTACCAAAAGGGAAATTACTGGATGACATCAGAGATCGCCAGAAACGCCCCTCCAATGTGGAGGAGTTACAGATCCCTTTCATCCCGGAAACTATCTGGAAGGCTATGTCCCATAATAGCCAACGCAAGGACACCTTCGCTCAAAAGTTCCAACGCCTATTCCTTTCGGCCACTTCAGCTACAACAAAAGTAGGTGATTCTCTCCTCAAGATCAGGTCTCAGGTCACTGAACCTGAAACGATCGCCCTTGTGGAGCAAGCCTTAAAGGATACGAGAGACTCTATTGCCCTTTCTGTATTCTATAACCATCAAGTTATCAACAAGAAACGTCGTGAATTTGTGGGTCCTAATCTCAAGGAGCAGTACAAGGATATGGCCAATAACCTCTCTAGGTTCCCTACGACAGCCTCAAACCTCTTGGGAGAGGATTTGGAGGCAAACATGAAATCGCTGGAGGCCAGCAAAAAGATTTCGAACATCATCGACACCCAGGCATCATCATCAAAAGATTCGAACCAAAACAAAGGAAAACAGAATCAAGGCCAGGGTAAAAAGGGAGGCCAGTACAACGGCAAGTCAAAAAACTACTCAGCCCCTTCAGGGAAGAAGGGGCAAAATCAGGGTCAACAGCAACAGGAATCCCGCTACAACAACAACAACAACAACAACCGCAAGAAGGACTACAACGACTACGAGAAGCGGGACACGAGAGACGACCGAGGAAGTCGCTCTCGGCGCTATTAGAGGTACAAAATTCCGTTCATTTGCATTTCTCTCATGACATACCCATGACTCTAGCTACTTATGGTCCTATTCCAATGTTCTTCAGACCAGGTAACCTACGCAATTTTTCTCAAGCTTGGAAAAAGGCTACCTCAGATGAATCAGTGCTCTCTTACATCAATGGAGTCACTCTGGACTTTAATGAAGAACCTGTGCAATTTTTCAGACCATATCAGTACGTCTTCGGCCCTACCAGGAAGGCTGCCGTTGAGTCTGAAGTTGATAAACTAATCACTAAGGGTATTGTCTCAGAAATCGCATATAATGACATTTCTTACCTCTCCAATGTTTTTGTGGTACCTAAACCAAATGGAAAATGGCGCTTAATCATTGATCTCACTTTACTAAACCTATACTTAGACAAAGTGCATTTCAAAATGGACAACCTTCAGACTGCTATTGAAATGATCCGCCCACACTCATATATGTGTTCTCTAGATCTACAGGAGGCTTATTTCTCCTTACCTCTACATGAAGCCTTTAGGTCTTTCATTACTTTCCCCTGGGAGGGAAAATTCTTCCAATTTAATTGTGTTCCTTTCGGCCTAACTTCAGCCCCTATGATTTTCACCAAAATCATGAAACCTGTGTTCTCTACCATTCGTGAGAGAGGGGGTCACGGATTCTCATATATCGACGACTCCTTCCTATGGGGTCAAACCAAGGATGCTTGTGCTCATTCAGTGCTTACAGCCCTACAAGTGTTCAGAAGTCTGGGCTTCTATATTCACCCAGAAAAATCTTCTCTAATTCCTTCAAAAACCATGAAATTCCTCGGTTTCATTCTCAATTCTGAGACCATGGAGGTGTACCCAACTCAGGAGAAACGTCAAGCAGCTTTGCAGAGAGTAAATAACTTGATTGACAGCAACGATCATCAGATCTTCACCATCCGGTTCATCGCCTCCATCGTGGGTACCCTTGTGGACCTCTGCCGAGGCATGGACTATGGATTAGCCCACTATAAGCAAATAGAAAGGGACAAGATTACAGCTATGGCTCATAGCAGAGGTAATCTTGAGGGACCGATGTCTCTATCGCCCGGGGCCATAAACGACCTCCTATGGTGGAAGCAGAATCTACCATGGAGAGTCAGGAAAATTCGCACCTTTGCTCCTACCATCACCCTCCTCACCGATGCGTGTGACACCGGCTGGGGAGCAGTTCTCGATGACGAGACAGCTAAGGGTGAATGGGACGATCATGAGGAAGGATACCATATCAATGCAAAGGAGACCTTAGCAGTCAAATATGGCATCTTCTCCCTGCTCAGAGACATCTCTGGCACTCATATCCTCGTTAGAAGTGATAACACCACTACAGTGTCTTATATAAATAAGTTTGGGGGCACCAAATCGGACAACTGCGACGCCATAGCTAGAGAAATTTGGTCTTGGGCTGAACAACAAGACAATTGGTTGTCTGCTTCTCACATAGCTGGCGTAGATAATGTCGAGGCCGACCTGGCAAGTCGACATTTATCTGAGGATACTGAATGGCAACTAAATAGAGAAATTTTCTTGCACATCTCTTCAGAGTTTGGTACACCTGACGTGGATCTCTTTGCCTCCCGCCACAACTTTCAACTACCTACCTTTGCATCTTGGTTCCCTGACCCTCTCTCAACTTTTGTTAATGCCTTCACCTTGTCTTGGGCTGCCTTTAATCGCCCTTACATCTTTCCTCCTTTTAGGCTTGTAGGAAAGTGCCTGCAGAAGATAAACAGCGAGCAGGCACGGGCTATTCTGATAGCCCCCAACTGGAGCAGTCAACCTTGGTTCTCCCAACTCCTACAGACAAGCAGGCAGACAATCATCATAAGGAAACAAGCAGGAAATCTCATCCCAAACAAGGGGAAAAAACAAGATCCAAAAATAGAAAGGACGGGTCTAATTTGCGCACTCTTCTAGACAGAAAACCAGGTCTGGAAAGCCTTTCCAGCCGCGCACGAGCGCTCTTCCGTCAAGGTTGGGCCAAGAACACCAGAAAATCATACAAGATTTACTTCAGAAAATGGAAGAGATACTGCTACGAGCACGATCTCCAACATTTCACCACCGATCTCAACCATGGCATAGAATTCCTCTGCGATCTGTATGATGATGGTCAATCTTACACTGCCATCAATACTGCCCGATCTTCTCTCTCAAACATCATGAGTCCCATTGAAGGTCATTCTTTTGGCGCACACCCCACAGTGTGCAGAATCATGAAGGGAATCTTCACTTCTCGCCCTCCAAAAACTCGTTACTCCCAAACTTGGGATCCAAACATTGTCTTGGACTATCTGGAATCTCTCCAACCTCTCCATGAACTAAATCTGGCACAACTTACTCAGAAGACAGCTACCCTTCTTATGCTTGTGACCAGTCAGAGAGTGCAAACCTTACGCACCATCAAATGTGAGGATATTATCTTCTCCTGCAAGGATAAAGCATCTATTCTCCTTTCTGAAGTCATCAAGACCAGCTCAGTAGGCAGAAGCCTAGGGATGTTATCTCTGGAAGCATTCCCAGACAACAAGGGAATTTGTATCCTAACCGTCCTAAGGCATTATTTGTTCCGCACCAAAGATCTTCGACCCCTCGACGATGCAGGGGACATCGTGGGCCCCCTGTTCATCTCCTATTGTGCCCCACACAAACCAATCCAGAATGCAACTATCGCAAAATACATTAGATGCACCATGGCCGCCAGTGGCCTAAATACGGATACCTTCAAAGCCCATAGTGTTAGATCGGCTACTACTTCAAAACTAGCTTCACTCCATGTGGATATTAAGACCATCATGGACAGAGCCATCTGGAGGGATGAAAACACCTTCAGACGTTTCTACCAGAAACCCATCAATGTCACAACTTCTACTTCTACCACCCTACTTTCAGATCATTCTAAGAGTAGACGCCATAAGAAGGATTAGTGACACTCCTCTAGTCGTGTATATATGTTGGAGGATCTCGTAGGGTTATGATCCTCCCCAAGTGTGAACTATATTTATCCTGCACTTCCTTAGGATAGTTTTGTGCACCATAGAACTTTTAGTCCTATTATGACTATATTATTGATCTTCACTTCGCTTCCTACGTCTTCTTCACTCCCAGATCAACTTACCTGTGAGCCTCTAGCCCTTAATGCACTGAGTTAGTGTCCAGGGAATTGCTTGTTAAAGTCTCAGGTGTGCCGCCACCTAGCGGATGGCGACGCACACTAATTCGGAGAATCTACTAACCTCACTATGTTCGGTGACGTAGATTCGTGATTAGTGGAGGAGACAGCCGCAGGTGGTGGTGTAACTGCCCGCCCGACCCATCCCTTTGTTAGGGCGGCTGTCTCATTATCTCCACATCACATATCCGTCAACTCCGTCTCTGGATCTTCTTTGGCAATTCCCCATGTGGCTAGCTTCAACCCGGTTAAAAGTCTGCCGCGAAACGAGCTGTCCCATCTCAGTTACACCACCACCTGCGGCTGTCTCCTCCACTAATCACGAATCTACGTCACCGAACATAGTGAGGTTAGTAGATTCTCCGAATTATCCATGTTTAGATCCAGCTGTTTAATTTATTCGTCTATTTGGGGGTGGTAAAAAATGTATTAAAAAAAAGTTAAAATGTGTCCATTGTGGTGATCTAGTCCTGGTCAAAAAATCTATTTAAAAAAAAGTTACAAGGTGTTTCTATTCAGGCATATGTGAAAATTGTACTTATTCATCAATAAGTATATCTGGGCTTTATAAACTTCTTATCCAGCCCGAGCATGACGTCGTCCAAACGACGGACACTAGTACCATGTCCTCCCCTTTGATGGACACTGAGCGAGCACTGAGTCTGATGCTTGGTCTACACGCAGCGTGCCAGGCCAGAAGCACACCGCTCTCACAGGAAGAGCAGGAGCATCAGATGTGGCTCGAGTCGCAAGTGTTTGCTGGAGGACTACAGGTTCTACAGCCCACTGACCCATACGAGGAAGAAAAGGGCGAAAGTCGCACTCCAAGCTCGTGTACAACTACTCCTGGTACGAATTTCCCTATATTATATCCTAAAGCTGGCTAGTTATATACCTAGGAAACTCTACCTTGCAATTCCTAGGGCTTTTTTCTTCTTTATTTTAACCTATTTCTAATGTATATTTTAAAAAGCTCTGTCATTCTTTTGAGTAATTGTAATTCCATATATAGTATTTACTCGATGATAAATGTTTGAGGGTAAATGGGATGATTGCTATTTGTAACGTGCTTTGAAGGTACAACACCAACTATGGAGCAGAAGCAGCCACCGCAACAGATAGATAAAGAACGCCTCTTTGACCGCCAGGCGTCTCAGCAAGATGTTTCTCGACCTTTCCTACAAGCCCTTGCTGAGAGCCGCGTACAGGACCCTACGGTAAAATCTTTCCTTTCCTATGTGGAGAGATACTGCAAATCTCACTGCCTCATCTCTCCTATAGACTTCCCCCCAGATCATCCAGTCGAGGAAGTGGGCAGGTAAGAAATACTTTGTTTTTATTGTGCATTCAAAAACCACTTATGTATAAACTTTTGTGATATGCTGGTAATATGGTACAATGTAACAAATGCTATCAATAAACAAACATAAATAAAAGCATTGGCTACGAAACAGCCAATCTTAATTGATTGTACAGTGATGCGTAAATTAAAACTATGTAAAGGTCTATTACTTTGGGGGAAAAGTTCCCCCCAAATTCTCATATCTTAAATAATATTCTGTATAAATATTACAAACTGTCATCTTTGTTACAGACATCTCATGGCGGTTTTACTTAAACATCATGATCTTGGACATGTAGCTCTTAGCCTTGTGGATCATGGATTGTCAGAAATAGGCAACATGCATGGCCTTCCTAGATCCATCGCTGAGGTCTGCAAAATTGTTCATCATTCTAAAAGGAATCTCATCAAGGTGAGTTTTTTTACTCCAAGAACATTAAGCGCTACATCATATCCAAATTATCGAACCCTCGTGAGATTGGGTTAAAGTTGCTTTATATTGACGGCGGACGCCTGAATGTTTTTTATTCTACTTCCAGGCTCATCAAGATCAGGATCGGTCGTACAAAGAAGTATGTGCTCCTATAATAGAAAGATGTCACTTTATATTCAATGAACTCCGGCCAGCTAATGGTAATGAAGTCAACTCAATTACGCGCTCACGACTGCTCAAAAGTCACCCCAGGTGGAAAGAGATAGCTCAACATATCATGGAAGAGAAGAGAAAATCAAAAGGTGAGGGATTCAATTTTTCACGAGGTATTGTAAAGAACTACAAAAGTGAAATTGTATCTTACGACACATGCCATGCGGTTGGGTCTAAAGATTTGGGGGTGAAGTCACCAGAAAATGTACAATTCACCTTCACCAATTCTCTCAAATAACCCGAATTTCAGACGAAAATAAAGTTCAAAATACAGTTCAACCTAAACAAAAAGATTGCTAGAATCAATGCAATGCAGAATATACTCGAATTTACCTAGTATTGACCAAAATTGCAGCCTTATTTAGCAGAATTTACTAAATATGTACAGCTGCCATTTGTACATTTTCTGCAAATCTGACCCATGTGTTTATTTTCTCGTTCCAGCTCATTTAGAAGAGCCCCCCAAGGCACCATCAGATGGAGCAAGTGGTGGGGCTTCAGATTGTGAGGGTGAGGTCAAGGTCTTCCCTAAAGGCTCTCCAGTAACGGAGGACACCACTGAAACAACGCCCTCCATAGACATAGAGATCAAAATCACCGAGGAAGAGAAAAAGGTACATTTTACTTCTATTCGCTAGATTTGTGGATATTTGATAATCTTAGAATTATGCAATTGATGACCACCACTACTGACTTCGTACATTTTGTATTTCTATCATTTTAATTCAATTTTATAATCATTCTATTTGATATTTCTATTCAAAATTATTTATTCCAGGACTCATGGACTCCAGTTTATAGCGTGGTTACAAACAGTCAGAAGTTCAAATGGCTTCGACAACGGTTAACTGGTAGTACAGCTGACACAGCCCTAATGTCTAAAATAACTGAATTTATTCTCTACGAACATCCAATCGACATAGAGAAACTACGGAAATCTTTACACCATCAAGTTCAGCGTGCGGAGATCAGACTGAAAGGAATACAGAACATTCTTAGTCTGGTTCATAAAGATCACCTTATACCTACAGCCAAATACGCAATACTCTGTGGATGGCAAGGTCTAATTGCCGGTAGTCGGACAATAAGGTACACTTTCCTAAAAAAGATAGTGCATTGTGATTATTTTTGTTCCTGTTATTGCTGTTTCTTGCAATTTTCTATCGTTATTTTGCTCGATTTCATTGAATCATTTGGAGAACATCATAGCATTGATGTCACCGAAATCTTCTGGAGGTAGAATACGTTTTTGGGGGTTGTTACTAACTGTGCATCAAATTCTTGACATTTTAATGTCTCGATTAGGTGATACTGAGACTTGATGTTTTTCCCTTCCCTTTTGCAGTGAACCTATGCCACACTGTCTTGCGGGTGTGAGACTTATCCCACCTTGTGATCGCATTCTGCTAGAGATGACATTCAGTGAGCTGAGTAAATGGGCAGCCGAGACACTACGCCACAATCTTTTAGAGGCTGACCTTTATTTCAAAGCTAAAGGTATCAACCCAGCTCAAAACCACACCAAGGTACCTCTTTCACATGTATATTGATTTAAGAAAACAATATCATTTACCTCCTAATCCTCCGCGGTGGCCTAGTTGGGAGAGCGTGGGACTCTCTCTCAGCAATGACGCCCTGCGAGCGGGAGGTCTGGGGTTCAATCCCAGGCCGGTGCCGAGTAGAGTGAGTTTTCATCCTGGGTCCCTCCCAAAGGTTTCTCACTTGAAAGGCATTCAGAAAATGTTCGAAATTCCAAATTCCAAATTCATGGTCCCCGACGTAAAGCTGTAATTGTAAAGGCCTATGGCCTATATCCACGAATAGTGGTGTGCCAGCGTCGTTAAACAAATGCCTTCCAGGCCATATATTATATTATATTATTATATTAACTTCAATTTAGGCCTTACGTATAAACATCCCATTTTATGGATGGATCAGTACGTGATTGATAATTGAATACATTTCTCAAATGTTTTTTGTCTTAGATAGGCTTTGACCTTACAACGTTTCCGAAAATCGTGAATTCTGAATAGACAAATTGCGTCCTTTATTTTGATGTTCTTCACTAAACTAATGTTGTTTACAGGACTCACTAAGCCTTGGTGTGTTGCCCATCTCTCGGTTCATGCTCGCCACCATTGGTCTGCTCACCACTGAGCACCACGCCAACAGTGTTAGTCTTCTCATCAACTCTGGTGTCCTTGCCCTTTCACAAAGTGTACTCCGGCTAATCGGTAAGTGTCCTTGCTGCCCGTATTATATGTCTTAAGATATTTAAAAGAAATGTGTTATTTGAAAGAAATATCATCACCGCAAATAGCGATATGTATGTATATGTATATACAACTTGTCGGAAAATTGTTCTGCTAGGGGAAGAGAAATATGTATAAACGATTAAAGCTTATCGATACTAGAATAATTAACACTTGATGAATTAAATATATCATGTAGTAATATAATGCCAACGAAAATTAAAGTTAAATTATCAAGGATTATATATGTGGTAGAAAATGTTTTGTACTTGGCCAATGAGAATTATCGCATCTGTTGTGAAACTTTGACCAATAACATTTTTCTAAAAAAAAAAAATGTATATTGTTCATTTGCGGTTAGGAACCAATCTTCTTCACATATAATAACTTGAGTGAACAATTTTCTCCCTCTTCGTCTTTGATTTTGCAAGTAAAAATGAAAATAACTCGTGGATTGGTTAGTCCCATTCCTCAACGTAATCAAACGCCTAAATAGATAACTTTGCCATGTTTCAGGCCCCAGCGCAAGTTCACCAGTGGGTGATAATAACCAAGTGATACACGCAGTCCTCGAAGAGCAACGTAGTAAACGTCAACAGCAAGCAACCCCTACCTCTGGTCCTGAACTGGCGGCAATGATGAAAGTTGGATGTCGCGTTATGAGAGGACTCGACTGGAAATGGGGCGATCAGGTAAATTACTTGGAAGCATTCTGTCAATCACTGATTGAACATACTATTTATATGACTTACCAAATCTTGCAAATCTTGAAGATGGATCTGTATATTAGTCGGTATGTTGATTAAAACGTTGGATAAATCAAGGTTGGCAAACATTCCCTTAGGACGATGAATATCTTCCAATCTAGTATGCGTTTCATTTCTTTAATTTTTTAAGCACCCCAATCCTCATAACCAAATGGGATAATACTTGAGGGTCTGGCACTGTAATTATCCCATTTGTCTTCATATGCTAACCAATATATCATTTTAATTCATAAATACTCTTTGTTTCCCATAGGACGGTCCAACGCCAGGCCACGGTAGAGTGATAGGAGAGCTTGGTGAAGATGGCTGGATACGTGTCCAATGGGACACGGGGAGCACCAACTCTTACCGTATGGGTAAGGAAGGCAAATATGACCTGAAACTAGTGGATCCTCCTTCTCCATTGGACAATGAGGAAGAGGAAGAAGAGGAGGAAGAATCAGGTAAGCATTGATCTATTTTTTTAATTTTTTTTTTAAGAATTTTATTTTCACATTTAACCGAAAAATGTCAGTCGAACACTTCGCCAAGAAGCGAATTCATTAATTAGGACCGTCAGGACTTCATATTTTAATTTTATACCCGTATAGTTACAACCCATCTTGATAAATTATGGTATTTTATTTGGCAAATCAAAATTTTACAATGTACTATGTAGGCCTTATCTATGAGAAGGACTCTAATGTTTAGTGGTGTATTCTAATTTGTGTTTCTCTTTAGCTACAGAGAATCAGCAGCCAGATACCAACAATCCAACGGGAGTGATACGTCAGGCCACACTACAGCTACTTCGGTGTATGACCATCTGCTCAGGTATCCACGCTAACTCCATGCAAAAGGAGGCTATCGCCACATTGTGTGGTCTTCTACGGGTCATTGTAGATGCTGGATTCTCACCCGGCCTCAGTAAGTCGGTCGTTGACCACTCCCTTATATAATATATGTAATTATGTATATAATATATGTGTAATTAATAAGTGTATATTACTAAGCATCTTCCGGGATCTGAATGCGGTCATTCTATAAGAATATCTGATCCACTCGACGTGTGAATTAGCCAATAATAAATGAAAAAATACTTTGCTGAAATTGAAGGTTGTAATTGCCTTCATAATTATGATGTCCTCTTTTTCTCTTAACGCATGGGCTAACTTGTAAAGTACTGACGCTCGCTTTTTCCTGTTTTTCTTATAGATGCTCATTCAACAACAGTGCTTATAGGTCGGGAACAACACCAGTTGTGGGCTTCGCTAGGTTTTATACGAAGCCTTGCTCCTTCCACTGCCGTTTGCAGGGCCCTCTCTGCCCCTTCATGGGTCCAACTCCTTCTGCGCATCATTAGCGAAGACTGTTCTTCCGGAGGCATAACTAACCTCCCTAAGCAGGTAGGCATTTTATTTCTATGTTCTACACATGCTCCCCGGCGATTTGATAAAATTATATTTATCTTAATTGGATCCGACAAGGCAAGATCACGAGTATGATGAAACAAATGCGGCAGTCTCTGGGATATCCAGTCTTGCAGCCCTGTGACCAAAGACATACTCACATTTTATAACCTTATGCCATAGTTAGCATTGTGTCAAGGAGACATTTTCTAAGGCCATCTGCGTTATTCGTAGCCGCGCAAGCAGTCCACTCACATCGGCTCCCATAAAAAAAAATTTTTTGATTGTCACCTAATGCGTTAACCGATTTCATTTCGATCCCACTATAACTACTGATTAAAAATAACAATCATCTTTTTAGATACTTGCTCTGCGGATGCTATGTTCAGTGCTATCTTCATGGCCGGCAGGACACCAAACAGAAAGACTGGCAGATATAGTTAATCAATTATTTAATTTACTTGGGAATACCCTGCTATCATGCAATGCTGACCCGACGCTCGTAGCTAGTGGTAAGAACACATATATTATATATTTAGCTGATGGCTTTTTTCATGAATAGTCTGGTGAATTAATCATTTTTCAGTATACATACTGTATTCTTAAACTTTTCATTTATGGAGCCTACATTTTATTTGATAGTAATATAAGGTTGAGGCATGTTTTAAATCTTATTTTTAAAAAATCATAATTATTTTGACGTACGGTGCGTGCTTCACGCTGTGCTACCGTGCCAAAGAAAAATATTTATCATTTTTACTTTTTTATTTCAAGCCGTTTTAAATATCTATATTGCAGATTCGTATCGTAAAGGCAAGAAGAAGGCTCGACCGCCTGTTAGTCTGACAGCTTCTTACACTAGTACTAAAGCAGAAGAAATCATAACACTCATCCGAACACTCCACTCCCAGGAAGCGTGGAACCCTTATATAAATAATGTTATATGTTCACATCTTAAATGTGTCCATAGTCTCATAAGTACGAGCGACTTTACAACTAGTCAGGTATGTGGATTTTATAATTGAAACATGTCTTTGCAAAATATACTATGACTGCATTTTCTATCTACATGAGTTCTAACCTCATTGTCATGGAGGGAACTGAAAGACACATACATTTACAACTGTCTACATTACCATCTTTCTTTTTATCAGAATCATCTTACAAATGAAAATGAAGAGGACTCAACGTTACAGACACATAGATCTGTGTTGGCCTCCCTAGCTGTGATCGGTGGATTGGATAGTCGACCTCGACTGGGTGGGGAGGTAAACCACTCAGACCATGGCACAGGAACCATTTCCAAAATAGCTCCAACTGGTAGGCTTACGGTGCACGCTCATGAATCGAGTTCAACATTTACGTGCAGGCTGTCCGATCTCAACCGAGTGAGTATCAATCAAAATCTAAACTTTTTATAGATAAGTTGAATTATATTTTGAGTTCAGTTTTTGTATGTGTCATGATAAAACTAAGAAAAACAGCAATTTACAAATCCAAAGTTTGCTTCTGCCTGGTAGAGAATCCTGATATTTATGCTTACTTCATCATGTAATGCAGTACATTAGGTAGTATGTTATGAATTGCAGTATAAACCAATATATTTCGATTTATTTTCATGTTTTTGCTTAAGGTTGTGGGCGTTTCATTCGCCATTGACCGTCTACCATTTTCGGATAGCATGGTAACAGCGTGGGCCAATGTGGTCAGCCTTGTTGGGGCGGCACAAAAAGCTGACAAAGATAAACTTATGAGTTCCTCATCCAACGCGCAAGGTAGGATATGATATATGTATTTCCATGACGTTTATAACATTTTCAGAAAGTTATTTTCACCTAAGTCTAATACTTAAGTCACCTATTTGTTTTAGTTTTCAATTCGGTTCCTATATCAATGACTGATATGCAGACTACAAACGATGGTACCCAGGGGACTAAACATTTTGGACTGATCTCTTTTCGAACATTTTCAACCATATGGTGATACATTCACAAAATATATCAACGACTGAGAACGCGAATTGTCGTATTGTAATAAATAACCATCTTTCAATATAAAATGACTTTGTCTGATAATGAATTAGGGACTGAGTTGACGTTCCCTTTTATTTCCCAGCCGACACAGTGAACCCAAGACAGCTGAGGCTTCAACAGCTGCGCTATAGCTTGCTACGCACTGCGCGGGAGCTTTTCTCATGCCAGGACCTGCTGAGACAAATAATCACGCAGCCATCCCAAACAGTAGTTACCATTCTCCCGGACTCGTCCTCTCTGGCGGGGGCAGGAGAGGGAGCGCTTCCCGGCAGCGACATCAATCTAGACGTGCCAATACCGGCCATGCTTCTCCAGCAGCTTATGTCTGCAGCAACCCAGCCGTCTCCAGTGAAGGCTGTTTTCTCTAAGGAGGAACTAGAGGTCAGGGCAGTTGTAATTTGTAGTAGTAGTTTAAGGTAGTTGTAGTTTAATGAAGACATCCAATTTCTGTGAGCAGAGAATATCTAATTTACTATAGATATATTGTGTTGGTATCCTCGCTGCTTATACACAATTTTGTTTATATAATATTCTTGTAATAGATCTGTCCTTCTCACAAGTTTCAGGATAAAAGACAGTATTTGCCTGGCTAAGAGAACTTCCTGATTGGGTAGTAAAAACAGTTTCATGCAAGTTAAACAAAGGCAAATTTAAACAAAAAGGTCTATGCAAAATGTCCTTATGTAAAAATCATCCCTTTATTAAATAGGCCATTCAGTGATTGGTATCTTATATATGTATTGATACAGGCTGCAGCTCTGGCAGTTACCCAACATTTGACCGCTGAATCGTATCAAGGTGAAGAAGAGGAAGACGAGGAACCCGTGACTATGATGTCTTCTGTGGATTCCAATGCTCTCCAGGCCTACATGCCACCACCCACCCCATCCCAGCCCATCATCACTCGCCTTCAGAAGACCCGCAAAATGAAGCCGAACCAACCGCCACCTTTGCCTGTTGTGGCTCAACTCATAGAGATGGGCTTCACCAGAAAGAGAGTGGAAGTTGCCTTCAAAGCTCTTGGTGGGTTTTGCTGTTTGCTGTTTCATCATAATTGACCGATGTAATTGAACGTGGCAATGTCGACTCCCTTCCCCCTCGAATGCTACCATGTAACTGAAGAACGTTACGTTCTTCAGACGTAGGTTTCCAAGACCTCCTTAGTCCCTTGGCGATGTCATAGTGACATCAACAAGGGGTGCGCTCGTTGCTAGGAAAAGACTCCCAGCTGTGTTTATCTCATTGTAAGGGTACATACAAGTGAGAGAAACAAGGAAAACTGATGTATATATCCTCAAAAATTCCCCCACAAGAGAATTGATGATAAAAGATAATAAAAGTATGAGTTTCCTTCTTCCCAATAAGAATGTTATTGGTTTGGCACTACATGGTTTCGCTAATAATAGCTCGTCAGGCCATCGGCATCACGATGCCGACGGGGGGTGTTTATTGTGGGAAATATACAAATATATTTCCAAGGGTTCTTCCCATTATTTTAGGGAGGAGATAAATAGCAATATCTTCACAGAAGCCCGGGCTCAGTGGTGGATATTACTAATCAGCATGCAAAATAGACTATTTTGAATGAGATCATCACCCAGTTCCTACAAAACCAGGTGGGGTGTCAACCGTAGGTCGGGGGGGGCTTAGCCCCCAACTAAAAAAAAAAAAAAAAAAAAAATTGACCGATGTATATATAGGGAGATTTGAAGTCGCCACTCTCTTGCTACTATGTGACGGGGATCCGGATCCCCGAGGCATCGTCGAACGGGGACATTTTTTTTTAGATTGACCGATGTGTTTTAGAAAAAGGATGATGTATAAACTAATGTTGCTTACATGTTTTAGTTAGGCAAAATTTCTTTCTTTTTTTTAATTTTAAGAATGGATTTTTGTCAATTTCAAATCGCGCTTAACTTAAACTATCATTTTTTTACCCCCGCTGTAGCCGTTCAAATCTTCAATTGAATAAAACGTCTATTGATAATTTGTTCTCATCAGGTACATCTCTGCTATAACTTAGCAGTTTTTGGTTTGTGCGTCTTTAAAATACTTTGGTTTTTATTGCTCAGGTGGGTCGACTGCACCAGGGAATGAGATGCCGAGTGCCGAGTCGCTGGTAGGCTGGTTGTTAGAGCACCAGGAGGTCCAGGTCACCACACTCTCCGACACAGACAGTCTCTCTTCAGCTGATCCACTCTCGGATTCAGACTCCATGTCTGACGAGTTTGAAGACCTGGAGGGTGCTTTCAAAGAGGTAGGCATATGACCACTTGATGTTCAATTGGTTCTTATGAATTGATCTTGATTTAATTTGAATTTATCACTCCACAAACACACTTAGTAAGCAAACTGAAACATTTTCATCAGCATTCATTTACAAATTGACTTTTACCTCATTTTCCCTCTGAGGTGGTTGGACAATGCAAATCAACCACCAGTTGCTTAAATCATCCCAAGTAATGTTGTATTAACTATTACATTTCAGATGGCTACTGTGGAGCCTGAAGGTCAGGGTTACAAAAAGCGAACTGACTTTGTCAGTAACGACGACTACGCCATATATGTCCGTGACAACATCCAGGTTGGAATGCTAGTTCGCTGCTGTCGGACTTATGAAGAAGTTCACGAAGGAGATGTTGGCAAAGTGATAAAGGTAAGAAAATGAACAGAATTGTTCAAAGCAATGACTATAACCACATCATATAGAATTAGTTATATTGATTAATATATTAATTGCTAATAGCTCAATACAGATTTGGTGGGGTCTTAATAACTTAGCAAACATTTTTCTCGTTAATGATATCGTAACAGTGGAGATCGTTATTGATCAAAATGTCAGTCTTTCGCCATCTTTTTGGGATTTAGAGATTATTGATCGCTACTATTGTGCTGTTTTTACAGCCATTTTAATTTGTCATACTAGTGTAGTCGCTTCATTTAACTATCTATTAACTACTGCTATACCCGTTTAATAACGTGACTCCATTTTTGGAAGGGGGCCCTCAGGAAGACCTTTCATAGAGGAAAGGCATCCCTTTTTCGGTGAAAAAATTGATTGATGTTATTGAAATTCCGGAATAAAGCATTATACATACATACTTTGTTCATTTTTCTAGTTGGACCGTGATGGTCTCCATGATCTAAACATTCAAGCCGATTGGCAACGTAAGAATGGTACCTACTGGGTGCGATACATTCACGTGGAGCTCCTTGGCTTCCCTACTGCCTCCTCCCCGGTGTCTTCAATGGAAGGTGAGTCAAACAAGTGTTTCCCTATCATGACTCTTCTAACAAAACACCTTTGGAACTAATTTCACTTGTATAGTGTACAGCTTAGACTTTGTCTTTCGAAAAATACTGGACTTCCTCCTTCACGCTTTTTGCCTATCAGATAATGAAAGTGCTCCAGTGGAAGATGTACATAGCTCGGTCCACACTGTCTATTCTTGTAAAAAAAAAATAATCTCAACTGCAATATGTATAATACACTGGGTGACAGTTGCATAATGTGGATCTGTTAAATTAAGATACTAACATATTTAACATGTTACTTAAGTGGGTGATAGGGATTGGATTTAAGGAAGGCCTTTCAAGCAAATGTTCGTCTGTAGTTTAGCAGTCTTTTATGTATGTATCCGCGTGCATTCATGTGGGAATCGATCCATCTTGTCTTCTGTCGAATGTCCCGACATATCAGACTGCGGCCTGAATTGTAATGAAGGGTAAGCCAACGTTGAAATGTGGTAAATAACAAAAAATATTGATGGTATTTTGTCAGTCTCTGGCGGTTCCATCGGCCATGCAACTGGCGGTGCCTCTACACCTGTCCTCAGAGTCGGGGATAAAGTGAGGGTAAAACCGAGTGTGACAACTCCCCGATTCAAATGGGGCTCCGTGACCCACCGCAGTGTAGGCACAGTCACAGGTGAGGTTTACTTCTTAGAGCAAATTCACATTGCCAAGGTTTATATTCATCAAACCCCATTTCTTCTACCACAATCTGCTTTTTAGTATTTCCACGCTGGGAAGAAAGGCAGTTAGCGCTTTATGCTAGGAAATTAAAAAACTAAATATGTTTTCGTGTGCATTAAAGAAAATAGAATAAGCTTATAACCCCTTGATTTTATTCACTTCACACTCATCATTCTGTTTACACGTTTTATTTGGATTGTATTAACTCCATTTTCAAGCTTTCATTTACTGTTAATTATAGTTCTTTGTATTTATCTGACCAATGATATGTAAATAGTATTTAATTTTAATCATTTTAAAATGGTTACCTGCTCTGGGCAGCTACTTATGTATTTTGTTGTCTAATGATATGCTGTGCTAATAATAACATGATATGATTAATCATCCATGTTCTCTTGCTATGTAGCTATAGGTGCCAATGGAGTTGATGTCACGGTAGATTTCCCCCAACAAGCACATTGGACTGGACTCGTCAATGAGATGGAAGTAGTTCCACTTACCCATCCAAACATCAGGTAAGTGAGAATATATATACATATTTACTTCTTTTGATACAAACAACAGATAGTATTTTTTAGAGAAATCTCAACTGATCCCCTTAAACTTGACATATATTTATTCTGATAGGATATTCCTGTCTCCCAAAAGGAAAAAGACTTAAGTAAAGTATCTACAATCATAGGCAAACCTGGCGAGGTTCTAGTGGATCGGTTTAGATTTTTCCCACTGCTAGTTACCTCAGGGACCCATCACAGTTTACACACAATGAGTGAAAATTATAGTTTTTATATTGTATTTGTATTCATTAAACTCCCCCGTTGTTGTTGATATTAAAGGCTTACATCCCCCGTCTTAACTTGGACCGAGTACTAGTCTGTGCTAGTTATAACTTCCTTAGTACGCCCTCGCGAGTTCAAACACGGCTGTTGTCTCCGAATGTCTCTTTGTAGTCAGTGTTAAGGCATGCATCGTCTCAGCATGGTCTGCACGAACTGGACGTGTAGCCATTTTGTTGTTCACTGACCACTCAACTCACAAGTGATTGGGAACATGGAGGAAACATATGTGGCGCGAGCTTATAAAATTTTATGCATCTGAACGCCGAATTGAGAGTTGATTTATCATCAGGAGATAAAGGAAACTCAGTTCTGATATATTCTTTGCTCTTTTTACCTTTTGATATATCCTATAGTGACCAAAACAACATGATGATCCAAAAACAACCATGTCATGACACGAGGTAAGCCCTCCGATAAGTTGCGGCAGTTTTTGGTCCATTAATATAAAATAAATTTGAATGTGAAATTAACCCTAAACGGCCTATTTGATTTCAAACAATGAGGAACAACAATAGTCTTTGGTGGGGGTTAACTCTATGATATTTAAATGACTGACTTTTAAATACATTTTTAGGCATTCAAAGACTATAATAAGTTGTATATATATAATATATAGATAATCAGATAGGCCTCCTGATGCATGTATAGACACATACACTTTTTACTTATTAACACACCTTCTCTGTTTTTCATATTGGAAATAAGGTTACTCCTGGGTAAAGTGTGTTAGTATCTGGAATAGCTTCCCTACTGGATTCAAACAACATGATTATATTTTTTTTTCTCGAATTGATCCTGCACTTTTGGGGATGGATATCGGTTGAATAAGTTTTTTCTCCATTGTAGTTGATAGTTGGACATGCTGATTTTCAATAACTTTATGAATGACTTCTAGGTTATCTTTGAAAGCTATAGGCATAAGTTGTTATTTCCGTTTACTAGAGCCCATAGATTAATCATTTCTATCATTGGTACATGATCATGCTGTAGTTTAATTTTTCAGGCACATTTGGATGCTCTGGTTCATTTTACCAGCTATTTTCTAAATATTGTGTACTAAGAGTGTGTCTCTGCCTGTACTTAGAAATTTATGAACTGCGAACATTCTGAATTTCTTGGATCTATTCATTTATAACTCCCATGATCATTTTACGTTTATAGAGACGGAAATCTATCGAAATGTTTTTCTCTCCAGGGTATGACACATCCGTAGGATTTCGTGGAAATATGGCTTCTGGAATAATTAACTCAACATTTATTCTTATTTAAACTAAAATCCTTGTTTTATTATATTATTGCCTGACTCATGGCATAAGTATTCCGTTAAAAAAATACCATGTCCTCTTGATTCCCAGACAAGTTCCAGGTCACTTTAACACAAGAAATCAGTTTGTTTATCTATTCATCCTTCGTGTGCTTGAAAATCTCTTGTTCCATATCGTGGCTTTAGATATGTCGGCACCTTTATGCAATACGTATTTGATTCCAGATTAATCGTACGTTTGTCATGGCAATGGAATAAGACTAATCATGAATCGATGAATTTTAATATCTGGTTTTGGTAATTGTATCTTCAGTTGTTCCGGCTGCAAGCTGGTACCACTCACCGGGCCACGATTCAAGTGTCGGGTATGTGATGACTTTGACTATTGTGAGAACTGCTTTAGGACAAAGCGCTCGCATCGCCACCAGTTCAATAAGATTTGCGAACCAGGTATTGCATCATTCACTTTATTTCTATACACTTCTGTGAAATTCTCTCTACGTGAACAATAGCAGTATTTTGTATTCTTGATTAATTCGGGGAAAACAAAATATTAAATAATGTATTTTTACTCCTATATCGCTGTTCGTATGGTAGTTTCATTAATTGGCTATTTTAGGCTTATCAGCTAGCATCTATGATATTGTAGTTCCTCTTGTTCAATGGTTATGGATCATTTCACTTAACTTCATATTGTTCCTACTAATATTTATTTCCTCAAATCGTGCTGTTATAGGGGGAGCGGCTGTTTATGCTGGCCGCCCAGGAAAGAAAATTAAGAAGACGTTGGGAGCATCTTTGGGTAGTGGTCTTATAGAAGACTGGCATCGGTGTGTCAAACATCTGAGCGTATCGTCAAGAGAGAGTCAGGCTCACAAACTGATCGATGGTAGCGGCGGCTACTGGCAAAGCTCAGGTTCTCAGGGCAAGGTAAATAACACACAAAACATGTCATTTTGTACTATCTTTATATTTTATCTGTAATAATAATATATATATACAGATTAACTAACGTGTTGGTTGAAGGAGTGTGAATATTGCACGAGTTGCGTAGATTTATTATACATGCTTTCAATCATGAAAATAAGGAACAAAATCTAGTCATAAATTTAAATTTTACCGGTAATAGTAAAAACAGATTGGTTGCCATGACAATCCCACGTAAATCACTAGTGAAATACGCACTATGCGTAAATCACCCTAGATACGTTGTTACAGAGCAATGTGTGTATAGTAAAATTACTAAAACGACGCTAAATTTAACCTATTTACTGAAATATCACAAAAAAACATTTACGAACTTGACTCAGTACTTGGTTTATTCCCAATATGTGTTCTTGTGTGCGTCACCACGAGATATCATCTTTGTTGCACATATAAGTGAAGTTCTTTGCCCATATAATTGCAGCACTGGATTCGTTTGGAGATGCACCCAGACGTATTGGTACACCGATTGGCCATGCAGGTAGAGCCCTCCGACTCAAGCTACATGCCATCGCTCGTGGTAGTGTCCGGCGGAGACACAATCCACAGCCTTAAAGAGGTCAAAACTATCAATATAGGAGCGGCAGATACCGAGGTGGTCTTATTGCAGGACCGCCAAGAGGTAGGACATTAAATATACTCAAGCTAGCATGGTCTTTTTTTCTGCTGCGTACAATGAATGATACATCTGAATTGGTCCATATGGAGGATCCCTGTTTATATCATTGCCCCATACGTTATTGTACAACGAACTAGTTTATCTATATGATAATGTAACTTCTAATATCGTCCATAATTTCATCTCTAACCGTGGACCCTTTGTGATCCAAGGTTAGAGATGAAAAACACTTTGAACCAATGGCTGAATAAAATCTAGAATGCTTACATATCATTGTCTAACACCTCGTCTGCTTTAGAATTGCCTTATTTTACATTGACTCAATATACATTGACATACTATCTATAATATACTGATTTGTTTTCAATATCCATCTTGATCCAGTTTTATCGTTATGTGGACGTGGCCATAAAGCAGTGCAAGAGCAGTGGTATTGACTGTAAAGTCCACGGGCTCTCTATCATTGGGAGACCGCGCACCGACGACGATGATACTGCAGCCAGCTTCTCCTTCCTTGCCTCTGATAACGAGGAGGAGGAAGAAGAGGAGAGAACTGTGCCGCAGGCCACCACCAAGAAAGTCAAAGTCACCAGTTCTAAAGATATACAGACCCACGTGTTCGTGTGGGGTCTCAACGACAAAGATCAACTTGGAGGCCCCAAAGGATCCAAGGTTAGAGATGGAAAACACTGAATATTTGTTTTTATTATTCCACATGTTTATACAGCAAGACATGTGTATGTGTCAAGACCAAAGCTCACGGGATAAATACCATGCTATCCTGCTTGGCTATTATCATTGTCTAACCCCTCATATCTGCTTTAGAATTGCCTTATTTTACATTGACACATTAAGGATTTTTACATGCTGGAAGTGTAATTCATCACCCTCACCCTAATATTTTACTTGGCAGATTAAAGTACCTGCCCTCAACGAGACCCTGTCCTCACTGAAGTGTGTGCAGATAGTGGGAGGATCGAAAAGCCTCTTCTGCGTTACGCAAGATGGGAAGCTTTATGCCTGTGGAGAGGCAACCAATGGACGCCTTGGTCTGGGGCTGAACAGCGGTAATGTGCCCATCCCCCGACAGATCACCTCAATTAGTCAATACGTGGTGAAGAAAGTCGCTGTCCATTCAGGTGCGTTCTCTTCTAATTACATCTTTATTTCATCACTATTGTCTGTTTCAATTCTTCTTATATTTAATTGATTCAATTATCGATGTGAAAGACCGTTGATATATTCCCATTCTTCAGGTGGACGGCATGCCATGGCCTTGACTGTTGACGGAAAAGTTTTCTCCTGGGGAGAAGGAGATGATGGCAAACTGGGACACTTTAGCCGAATGTAAGTAATATCAGACTTAATCGTATCTTACGTAATCCGTTACCTTTTTTTGTGAATTACGTCGCATTTTTATGTATTGAAAAATAAATTGTGAGATGGAACATTTTGCTTGATATGTTACGTTATGTTTTTCCCACCATATTTTGCTGAACCTCTTTCTTCCTTTTAACGTACGTTTGTATCATCAGAGATACGTTTAGGCAGAGCTATTACATACAATGTACAGCTATGGTTTACGTTTAGGCATAGGCTAGACTTGCTAAACCTCCCTATTATTGCTTAATTTGGGAATTTCATTGAACGTATATCACTTTACTTTACTTTTAATGTAATACCTTCCAGGAACTGTGATAAGCCGCGACTTATTGAAGCCCTGAGATCGAAACGTGTTCGCGATATCGCGTGTGGCAGTTCACACAGTGCAGCCATCATATCAAATGGTGACCTATACACCTGGGGATTGGGAGAGTATGGGCGCCTTGGGCATAATGACAATACTACCCAACTACGACCAAAGCAGGTAATTTATATGCCAGACTATTTTGGTATGTTTTGGTTTGAAGTGTGAAGCATGTAAGTTGATCAAGACATTATTACTGTAATATACATCGTTGCTTTATTTGATTATCATGACTGGTGCATGCTATAGATTTTCTTTATGTAATTTAATACTGAAAAAAAATTACAAAAATCCTTATGTACTACACTAGATCTTGCAGGAAAAACAGTATATTAACAGGGAGGTACTATACTTACAAAATCTGTACCTCAGTGTTTCTTGATACGACTCATTAGAATCAGCGTGGTACATACCTCCCTGTCAAACTTGACAGGTCCAGTGATTAGATTTGTCGGTATTTATAATATTACCAAAAGATTAGGATGGCCTTGTAACTAGGTCCCTCTTTATGTCTATAGGTGAGGGCCCTCGCAGGACAACGAGTTATACAGGTAGCCTTGGGCAGTCGTGACGCCCAGACCCTGGCACTCACAGATGAGGGAAACGTTTTCTCGTGGGGTGACGGAGACTTTGGGAAACTAGGCCGTGGGGGGAGCGAAGGATGCAGTGTGCCGCATCCCATAGACAGACTGACTGGGCTCGGCGTGTGCCAAATCGAGTGTGGAGCTCAATTTTCACTCGCGCTCACCAAGTCCGGGCAGGTGTGGACATGGTAAGTGTCATCCCTTTTCTATCTGTCAAATTTTCTCTTATATTTTCAGTGCATTCAAGTTGCCTTATCAAAAGGTGTGATATCATACACATAGTAGTATCGGATTTTATTTTTTAAAACTGATAGTGTGATAAAAAAAACGTAAGACGACGATAAGCTTATTAGACTTTTGTGTAGTGTTAATGCCTAGGGAGAATAATCGAATTTAAGGGGTAAGGATTTAATTTACAAAATAAGATCCCGCCTCATCCATTTCAGCTAATAATATGAATAAACTTACTTTAAACAATATTTTTTGCCCTTCTAGGGGTAAGGGTGATTATTACCGTCTGGGACATGGTACAGACGCACATGTGCGGAAGCCCCAGCTGGTGGAAGGTTTGAAGGATAAGAAGATCGTCCATGTGGCGGTTGGTGCTCTACATTGTCTAGCAGTAACTGATGACGGCCAAGTAAGTAGTGGAGTGTGATATACTAACTTCCCATTCTCTCCTAAAGGACCTAGTCCACCAAGCCGATTCTCATGCGATTCTCACAGAATCTAGGGAAAAGAAGCCGATTCTCATGCGATTCTCACAGAATCTAGGGGAAAAGAGCCCTCTGCGGCGCAAAATCGCATGAGAATCGGCTCGGTGGACTAGGAACTTAACATGATGATTGATATTTCTATAATAATGAGCACTCCGAGATTAGATTATTCTACACCCGCTAAATATTTTTTCTGACAAAGCAACACAGGTGTTTAGCCTACCAACTATTATACCCCAAGCTTATTGCCTTCATACATTGGTCAGTGTGTAAATTGTTCCATCTTTCAAACATTGTAGGTATATGCTTGGGGTGATAACGACCATGGTCAACAAGGAAATGGTACCACAACCGTGAACCGTAAACCTGCTTTAGTGCAAGGTTTAGAGGATTACAAAATCACGCGTGTGGCCTGCGGTTCCTCACACAGCATCTCCTGGGCCACCACAGACCTCTCTACACCTACCACACACGAGCCAGTCTTGTTCTCTACATCCAGAGACCCTCTTGGAGCTGCTCTAATTGGTAAGTTCCCGCCAGTGCATATCTGTGTTTTTAACAAGTGGATGGTCCTTAAAATATAAACATTGTATCACTTGATGTGTAGTCCTTGTAGCAACTTATTAAGCTTCCTATCGTAATACTAAGGTAACGGCAGGAAGAAATGTAACCTAATTCCATATGTCAGTATTCCCATTTGTCAAACTCCAACTTTTGTATGCCCAAAGGCGAATAAAAGATTTTCCAATTCAATTCAATTCAAAATTGTAGTTGCCTCGAATTGCCATTAGAGTGAGTGTGTCTTCCTATCAACTGTTATGCCACTACATTTAAATAGGCTGGTTTAGACACTCACCTGGCCACTGGGTTTGTTTGATGTGTCATGGTTCCAGCAAATATGTCTCTTTTACCCAATTACTATAACATAAGAAATAGTATCACCTCAAGGTACGAAAAACATTTGCAGCCAATTCTTGATGGCATATTTCTTCCATGTAGTATATATGCATGTGATTTTTTTTACTTGAAATGTGCGTTACCATTCTCTCCTATTTGTAGTTAACTTTTTAAATGATTCATGTTTTTGTATATTATGGCTCGCCCATACATTATTGCTATTTGCTTTCCTTTCAGGCTTAACTGAAGGATCCGGTGAAGAAAGTGTAGCCTCGCCTGTGAATCCTACACCAGTAAAGACCATGCGGCCCTCCTTGGCGAAAATTATTCTTTCCCTTGATACTAATGGCGCCAAGCAGCAGGCCCTCTCTCAGATTCTATCAGCTTTACAAATTATTTATGCTCGGTAAGCTGCTTTCTAATAACCCTTCATATCTTGTTATGTATTTAGTGAAAGGCATGTAATGGCAACGTTTGTGTATTTGAATTAATTTTTCCCAAATTATATGAACTACATTCATGCAGTTGTTAATATACAATTGTTTCCTATTCATGTCATGCTTTTGAACAGAATTATATTTTTTGTAGAGTGATAATTACATTCATACATTTGTTTTGTCCTCTTTGTTTCATATTCATCTGTCATTTATTCTGTAATAGCAGAGAGGTAGAACTAATATACTTCCCTGGTGTTAGCCATGGAATGATAATGTTTATTTGATTGAATTATATTTGTTCTGAGTTATATTTATACATTTGTTTTGCATGATATGTACAATTACAAAATGGTCCTATACTACATGGGTTTTACTCTTGTTTCCAGTGATGCTATCAGCCAGTCCCTACAGAAGGACATGGACGGTAATATGCCCAACCTGAGTGAGTCCCGCCTCACCATCACCACGCCCCCTAGCGTCTCACCCATAGCAAGCCCAGCAGATGAGACCGCAGCGCCACGTATGGTGGATGTAGCAACCAGCGCCCTCACCCTCAGTTCAGAACACTCTGATACTGGAGGTCTGACGCGCAGTATGACTGAGTCATTCACTGCTTTAGCCTTTGAGGTTTGTCTTTGTCAGGTTTTATATCCTTTTGGTTTTCCTTATTAGTTTCTTAAGCGGTCCGGCCACTGTCGACAAAACCAAGTCGATGCAACTACGATGCAATGAATTTGACAAAATTCTTATCGACTAGCTCATCGCCAACGATTTTGTCGACAGTGGCCGGACCGCTTTAGTAATGAGAGGTATAGCTCTGGTAATGGCAACGCGACAACACATTCACCATGTGAACATGCGTATTTTTCTATAATCAGTTTAAACCATGTACGGCTTTCAGTTATAAAAAAAAAATGAGTACCGTATTCTGTATGTGCTTCACTATCCTTCTTCATATTCCTGCAGGGAGGTAGATAGACCTCCCTTATTCCTGCAACATTATGTGTTTGCAGCTACTGATAAGACATCATTTTTATGTATGATTTTGCATTTGTTTTTAGTATATTAACGCATTTTCCGAATACAATTGTTACAAAAACCATGGGAAAAGTCGTGGTTAATGAATATAAACTTGTTACAATTGAAATTTTCTGAGAGTACATTAATCTTATTGCACCTATGTTTGATTGCAGCATATGACTTCAAGCGGTCATGAGAGTATCGGATCCTTCCCTAGTATGCACTCCCTTGCCAAAGCATCCCCTGCAACCAGCCTTATCGCCGAAACATTTACCACCACGGAACAGGTTTGTACTGTAGGTACTCCCCCGCTTCTTACGTTTTTATTTTCCATTTGTATAAGTTGCTTTATATGTGTTGACGGTACAGTCTGCGTTCTTTCCCAGATGTAAAATCCATATTCATGTCATGCAAATCAAAAAAAAAGTATTATAATTTATTATAGTTTGTTTAAGTTGCATCTCTGCCAGACAGCTCCCAGCTCATTTTCTCATTGACTATGCATAACCCTTAGAGCATTGCATGATCCTCATTACTAATGTTCATGTGATTTGGTTATTTCGTTTCAATTATTCCTACTTAACAGTATCGTGCGCATCTATATATGTAGATTGAATGTATAACTGTATCTTTGGTCGCCAGTCGGAAACATTATAGAACGCCAGTATAAGCTTTGTCTTTCCTCTGAATATTCAGGTTACCAATACAGGAATGGAGGATCAGTTGCCACCCCAATCAGATTTAGATGAGTTCACGCGCTCTCTAAATGCCGACGATGCTCGTATATTGGTCGACCTACTCAAATTAGCGGTGGCCCAGCGCGCTGGAGAGAAGGCCAGGAAAACATTGTCTCACATACTCATGGCATTAGGAAAATCCTACCCCCAGGTGAGCTTGTCTAAAACAGACAGACCCTCCCTCCCCACCAGGAGTGGAATATATTAAACTGATCATACGTTCTAAAATTGTGTGTATGTCTGGGGAGATTGGAATACAGATAACATAGTTTTCTTGAATGTCTTCGGAAACAAAATAATTATGATCAATGAATGATAACTAATGGTTTGAGTTTTCGCGGATATTATCACATCGTATTATTTTACAAAAGAATTGTTTTAGTTATGCTCATTCAAATTATACAATAGTATGGTATGATACTTTACCAGGTTGTTTAGGTCAGCGCCATAGTTGGTTTTCCACTTATCCCTTGAATACTAAATCTATTGGGACAAGAGTGAAGGAGAAATGGTACCCACAACCGGGTTTGAACCTACAACACTCTTGTCGCTTAAGCCCAAAGTCAGCACCTTAGACCCATCCCCAAATCATACAACACCATGTTATTGTTTCAGGTTGCGGAAATGATCCTCGAGCTATGTGTGACAGAACTGGAAGATGTTGCGGCAGACACTGAGTCTGGTCGTAATGCTGCCCAGCCGGTCATCCAGGAAAGTCCCCACCCTTACACCGACGATACCTCGCTCAACGGCCACGTACGCATCCCCGGTGCTGAAGGCTTAAGGGTTGAGTTTGATAGACAATGCTCAACCGAACGCAGACATGATCCACTGACAATCATGGACGGATCGGGGAGAACTGTCTCCATAAGATCTGGTAAGTCATTTTCTATGGTATTAAAACTTCCGATACTTCAAATACGTTCGACATTTTTATTGTATTTACTCAACTAGTAATAACTTTACTTTATGCAGAGACTTACTCTTTGCCACCTGAAGGCTAGAAAGTCCTAGAAAACATCCTCGATAATGCATTGATAACCTCACCAAAGACTTATTCATTTTAGAAATCTTTCACCGATTTCCATGATGTAAAATGCAGTTCCATTAAAACATCTGACAGCATTTTGATTAGAAAATCATCCCCAAAAACGATTCCAGAATAAGTCACTAAAATCAGCGATGAGTAATACATTCCTGAGAAAATAATTATATCTGTGCAGCTGAGACGAACATGTTACACATATCATTAATGTTATAGACATTTAAAACATTTTAATTTGCTTTCTTTTAAAAAATCAGGACGTGATTGGGGTGACTGGTCACAAGAGCTACGAATCAGTGGAGATGAGCTCAAGTGGAAGTTCTCGAGCGATGGGTCAGTGAATGGCTGGGGCTGGCGCTTCACTGTCTACCCCATCATGCCAGCCGCTGCGCCCATGGACATACTTTCAGACCGCACTGTCTTGTCGCGGCCCTCCATAGATCTAGTCACCTGTCTGCTCGACTTCAACTTAGAGATGCAGTCAGACAGGAATATAGTTCCTCGCCTGGCAGCCGCCCTCGCCGCCTGCGCACAACTTAGTAGTTTAGGTAAGAAGACCATGTTCACATGTTAAGTCCATTTATCTGACTAAGCTATCCTCTTCGTACAGGATTAGATGCATTTTAAAAACAGTAGCAATGGTAGAATTCATACATTTTAACTGCGTGTATTATTATGTCATGAAAACCTGTATGCTAATCAAAAGGTTTTACAACATATCTTCATGCAAAAGTCAAAAAAGAAACTAAAAGTTCAAGTGAAATAGATAAAGCTCATGTTGGATATCCGTTCTTTGCAGGTGCCACACAGAGAATGTGGGCATTGCAGAAGCTAAGGAAGCTGATGACCTCCCAGTTTGGTGCTGACATCAATGTAAACGCTCTGTTAGCGAGTCCCACGGGAGACGGTCCCGACCCCGAATCATCCAGATACGGAATTGTGAGTAGACATTCCTACATACACTCGAATCGCCTCGCAGTTTTGATAGTAAGGTTTTGAAACATAGGGACTGTTTAGTTTGCTCTTGGGTGTGATTTTCGAAATGCACTGCTGGTAGAAAGATTGTTATATAGACCTAAAGGGCTATTGCTGGTACATACATATTGATGAGCGTGGGTAAACCTACACCTCAATGGGAGCTATGGAGAGGCTATACCGAAGTTGTGAGTTTATGTACGGGCGCCGCCATATTGTGCGCGAAAACGATGCGCAGTGGACTTGGGGGACAAGATTTCACCTTTAAACAATGGCTAGGCATAGCTACGGTGTCGGCGGACTTGCATTATCATGCTCTTATTGTTTTATACTGTTGCAACCTATAGTTTCCATCCTTCTTAGAGGTTCGGCAATATATATAAGAGCCTACCCTGGTGATTTGGCCTGTAAAAATCGAAGAGGGCAACGTTTTTTAGCCGTAAAAAGTAACTCAATCCATAAGTCATAGGCTAGTTATGATAGTAGGCCTACGGTACACACGGGGGGTTGTGTGACTGGTAGGTGTGAGGTTATATGATCATGCAGTATGCGACATAGTGGGTTGGGTTGCCATAGACAGACAGGCCATGACTTTTTGTGAGTTCATGGCCCGACTAGATTTTCCATGGTCCGAATATAATGTGAATGTAATGCCTCATAAATGGCATGTCTGGGTGAGAGAGGAGTGGGGACAGGGGCTTAGAACAAATTAAGATAAACAAGAATAGACAGTGCCGTACAGCTTTGATTATAGACCACACTACCTAGTTTCCAGCTAGATAAATCGAAAATACAACTATTATATTTTGGGGAAGGAATAGCTAGGGCAGGGAGGGAGGGAGGAAGGAGGGAGTTTGAGGGAGCAGGGCAGGCAGGAGGGCAGAGAGAATGTTAAAAGAAAAGAAAGAAGAGGGAGAGTGGATGGAGGAGATGGATAGACATGGACAAAAGGAAGACACTAAAGATAAATGAATAGGGATAGAGGCTGACAGGGGAGAGTGGTCAGAAAGGCAAGGGACGTAGATCGGAAAGAGGGAGAGAGTAAGATTTAGAGTGAAGAAGGTTGGGGAGGGATGGAAAACTATGCGCATCGATATTCAATAGCTCTAATTCCTGAGCTTTATATAATTCATTAATTTGTAATCTTACACAGTTTCACGAAACCTATGATGAGTTTGTTTAATAATAAGGGACAGCTGATGAAATTGGACCTCCCAATTTTATAATGGCCAATCGGACCAGTGCTTTTGAAAACTTCATGCCCCGACTGCCATTTTTCATAGACTGGGTCCGTTGGTCTATGGGTTATGTCACACATCTAAGATGTGTGAATGTACTTAATTAATGAACCACACTACTGGGCTCGCCCTAGTATTGTTTTCCATTTAGCATGGGGATATGAGCCACTGTGAAGAAATTAGCCACTGTGAAGAAATTAGCTCTACAATGTTTGTTGTACATAATATCGTAGGGAATATCAGCACTAAAGAACTTAGACTATTTAATTAATCTAATAAAGCGATCGGGGACATGAATTTCCTCTTTCCTCTTAGCTGAAAGCATTGTTTGCTTCATATATATTCACTGTCCTACTCGAACATTATAGTTCTCAAAGTGTATAAACTAAGATTGCAGAAACTGAGTTATTTGTCTTAGTATTAAAGGCTAATTAAACCTGACTTAAAAAGGTGCTGTACTGTCGGTACCCTTCAACTAGTTTGAACCAGAATCGACATGTATTTTAATAGATTCTGTGTTATTATATCTAACATTTTCTTACTTTGATAATATAGGCCTTTTTTGATGACGTTTGTGCAGTTCTCTATTAGTCATTCTCACTAAATAGGCCTAAATAAGTCAAAGCTAGAAGATGAATGTTGGCCGGCAAAAGAAGGCCTGGTTCTAACAAGAGGTTTAGCTTGATTTTGTTAAGGAATACCGGTACCTAAATTATTCAAATCAGTATATACTTTCAGCTATTTAAAACAAATATTTCATGTACTTTCCATCCCCTCCACCCTTCCAATAGCTTCCAATGAAAGATTGAAATCACTTGAACTTCACTCATTGAGAGGTACTGGCGGGTATATTTCTGTGTGGCCTGTTGGACATAGCCTGTCCTGACGTTTAAAAGCCTGGACTCTGGTCAATATATATATTATATTAATACAGTTTTCGAAAGTTCGAATATATGTCTATATGTCTCAAAGGTTTCATCTATGTAAAACAAATATTTCGTGTAAATTTGAGTCTTTTCATCATAAGTAACTCTCAAAGCCACACTCCCGCAATGCTATAACACTGATGTGTGTATTGACTGGCGTCCCCCAATATACTTCGCTTTAGCGCCGATGGCGCCGCCACCTCCGACTCAGGACAGGCCTATATGCCTATTATAACAAGATGTGCGTCTTGTGTCCTAGGTACCTGTTCAGGAATTTGAAGTGCAGTCTTTCTTTTGTTCACAAAAATGCTCATAACCGTGTTTAAAAATCATATTATTTGTATTTCGCCCAGTCGGTGAGTGGTACAGCACTCACGTCCCTAGTGAAGGGGCTTCCTGAAGCCCTACAAAGGCAGTACGAGTATGAGGAACCAATAGTCCGGAGTGGCAAACACCTCATGCACAGCCCATTCTTCAAGGTAAGACATTCTTTGTTAATTATGCTATCAATTGCTTAATTATGATAAACGTAAGTGACTTATATATAAACCTAACGAAGGTCAAGTTGGAGTACTGGTATGGACTGTGGACTACTGACGAAACGGTGCTTGAAAACTTGAAAGCATATATATATGGATGAAATCGCCGGAAGTTGTACGATTGGCCTTCACCAATCGCCCCAAAGCCCAATTCAAGAAAAAACTATGCTCAAAATACAGGACAACATATCCTAGCAGATTATTTTAACCAACGCAATACCAAATATACTCAGATCTTCCTAGTATTATCATTTTTTCAGTCAAATTGAGCAGAATTTGATAAATGTCTAGAACTGCCAATTCTACAGCTCTGTGCGACCTGACCCATATGTACCTGAACAGTTCAATAATATCTACCAACAATTTCTATTTGTCCTGGGTATGACCATAAAGTGCCTTTCTGTCTGATCATAAACTGCCTCCCTCTCAGCTATCCCGCCCTTGATATAACCTTCAATGTGTTGATAAGGGCATAAAGCAACCAATTTCACTCACTCACTCACTCTATTTCGCAGGTGCTGGTGGCCTTGGCTTGTGACCTCGGACTGGATGCCCTGCCAGCGTGCCTGGAAGCCCACAAGTGGGCCTGGTTCCGCCGCTACTGCATGGCCGCCCGAGTAGCTAAAGCCCTGGAGAGCCGCACTCGCCTGCCAATGCCCTTCAGTAAGGAGGTGATGAAGAAGATCAATGAGATCTCTGCAGAAGGAGAGGCAGTTTCTAATGAGCATGAAGATCATAGTATCTTCACCAGGGAATATGACGAACAGTTGCTGCTTTGGCTGAACCGGTGGGTTTTGGATTGCTTTTGTGCTAATTAATTTATTATTAGACTGGTTGTCACCTTTTGAAATGGGTTATTTTTTTTTAAACAAATTTTATTGACGGAATTTTCACAATGTGATATATCTCATTTGTCAGGAAAAAACGTCATTACAAATCAAGTAGTTTAAATTTAAAACTCGGATACAATTAATTAAATTCATCTGACGTTATACATAACTGTAAATAACCATGAACACTTTGAATACCTACTGAGGACACTCCTCATCTCTAGCCACAACATTAATATTAATCGAAGATTGCAAAGTTAATCCTCAATGCATTTCTTTACGTGTTAACTTACATTCGAACTTTTTCATTTGACAGGAGACCAGACGACTGGACTCTATCCTGGGGTGGAAGTGGTCAGATCTGGGGATGGGGTCACAACCACAGAGGTCAGCTCGGCGGTGTGGAAGGAGCCAAGGTGAAACTACCAGTCAGCTGTGAAGCTCTTGCCACGCTCAGACCAGTGCAACTTATCGGCGGCGAACAAACACTTTTTGCTGTAACTGGGGATGGCAAAGTAAGAATCACCCTCTTAGTTTCTGCTTAATGAACCTCTCATTTCTGATCTGCTTAATGAAAGACACACGCTTATGATATATATATGATCCCTGACATAAGTCTTTTTTTTTTATGATGAAAAACATTTTTGTTGTGTTACTTTTCGGACTGGTCAGGGAGGTACATATAATTTTCTAGTCGCTTGAAAGACCTGCTTTTTAGAGACCCAGTTAATTTCTATGATTTTCATGGAATGATTCTCTTTGTATTCATCAGTTATATGCCACGGGCTATGGAGCCGGTGGCCGTTTGGGCATTGGAGGGACGGAGTCGGTGGCTGCCCCAACATTACTGGAGTCAATCCAGCATGTATTCATTAAGAAGGTAGCCGTAAATTCCGGAGGAAAACACTGCCTTGCTCTATCAGCAGAAGGTGAAGTCTACTCCTGGGGAGAGGCTGAGGATGGCAAGCTTGGCCATGGAAATAGGACGTAAGTGAAGTTTAATGCATTTCTCTGGGACTTTGTTGAAATTGAAACGTTATTTTCCCTAATTAACATACGATTTCAACCTAGAATTCCATATTAAATCCTCAATACCCTTGATCTGTATATCATGTTACCAGTTAAATTTCATCAACACTACATCAGACATTGGTTTTAACAGTTAACAGTTTTAGCAGTTACCTTGTAATAGTGAACCTTTAGTCGTAAAAAATTAAAGCGTTTTCTTATTCATTACGTGAAACCGATTTGTTAGGTCATTTTGAATACCTTGGCTTATATGTTTGACCACAGACCGTGTGACAGGCCTAAGATCATCGAATCACTGCGAGGTAAGGAGGTGATAGACATCGCAGCAGGTGGTGCACACAGTGCAGCTATTACGGCGAACGGCGAACTCTACAGTTGGGGCAAAGGTCGCTATGGTCGCCTCGGCCATGCTGACAGCGAAGACCAGTCTCGTCCTAAACTGGTTAGTACTTGACTGTACACTTTGTATTTGGACTTATTAATTATGGCTTTAATATTGATAATTAAACCCCATTGAGTATGGTTCTGACATTGATACCTAAACCCCATGTTGTTCAATTTCCTTTAAAATCGGCCTACATATCTTATATATACAGTTTTCAATTAGGGGAAAAAAAAGTTTTCAATTAGAACCTAGCTATTTATTTTGTCTGTATAAAATGAAATATATGTTCGCATTTTGCCTGATAACCTGCTGGCGCAGTTTTATTGAATTAATTAAAATCTTAGAATCTGTATATAGACAAAAGGCTATACGCAATTAAGAGTAAGAAATACAATGAAATGTTCGCTACATGGGAAAAATCTGGGATTACCTTGGGTAAACACTAAAATGAAAATATAAATCATGTACAACTCGTGACGAGTTTTATTTGCCAACCTTTACTCTTGTTATATCGATCGTTATTTACACCTGTTAGATTTGTAAAAGCCCAGAAAGCAGGAACTGAAAATAAAGAATTTGACAAAAAAAACTCTGTATAAATAATGATACATCTATAATTTATCCTTTCAGGTGGAAGCTCTGAAGGGCTATAGAGTTATTGATGTGGCTTGTGGAAGTGGCGATGCACAGACGCTCAGTATCACCGATGATGACTCGGTGTGGTCGTGGGGCGATGGAGACTATGGCAAACTGGGCCGGGGAGGAAGCGATGGGTGCAAAGTACCTATGAAGATTGATGCCCTGCAAGGTCTTGGTGTGTGCAAAGTGGAATGTGGCTCCCAGTTCTCGGTAGCCCTGACCAAATCAGGAGCGGTCTACACATGGTAAGGGTCCCGAAGCTTTATATTTTAACAAAATTCTTATCAATGTTTCATACTTAGTTTGCTTAAGAATTCTAATCAGTAATCGAAATAAAACTTGCCAGCCCAGATGTTTGAAGTATTTGGGAGTTAATAAAAAAGGATTTCGCTGGGAAAGAGGGTTGCTTGACCGAATGAGAGCCAGTTGATCGGGATCTGGCCTCTTAGTTACACTCCCATAATTAATATCTTTCATTTAATCTATAATAATTTCACACCAAATTTTACTTCCATTCTTATTATTTCTTAATCGATACAAAGAATTATAAGATGTTGGTCATGTTATTACAGGGGTAAAGGTGATTATCACCGTTTGGGCCATGGTACAGACGACCATGTACGCAGACCTCGCCGCGTCACGGCTCTTCAAGGCAAGAAAGTCATCAGTATTGCTTGTGGCTCTCTCCATTGTGTGGCCTGCACCGACACCGGTAAGAGTTTCTCAGATTTCACCCAATTAAAAGAAAATGTAACCTTGGGGCAGATAACATCGAAAAATGATTATCTTTTTTTACTTTGACCTGTCTGTAAGCAAAACTATTAATTAAGTTTGTGGTCGTTTCGAGACTATTTCAGTGAAGTGACAGTTTTAATTTTCTGTTGTTAACAGGGGAAGTGTACACATGGGGAGACAACGATGAGGGACAACTTGGTGATGGGACCACTAATGCCATTCCAAGACCACGACTAGTGGCCGCCCTACAAGGTAAATACCACAATTTTAAAGTTCTATCTAACATCTTATAAAGATATCCTCAGCATTTAACACTTTGATATTTAGAGATCATTTGTTCGTAGAAAGAATTTGATTCATGATATGATCTTGTAATCCTTTTCTCTCAGGTAAAAAGATCAATAGGGTAGCTTGTGGTTCTGCGCACAGTTTGGCCTGGTCCACTAACAAACCAGTGAATGCCGGTAGGTTGCCGACCGATATACCGATGGAGTATAACCTATTACAAGGCATCCCCATACAGGTAATAGTTCTTCGGCTTTCTGTCACACTATATCGGTTTATTGGTTACTTACGGAAATACACACAAATTGTGAAATCTGTTGAATATTTAAGACATTCTATTTTTATGACTGACATAAAAGAAACTTCTATTTTATTTTGTTTTACTATACAAAAATATACAAATCACCTCGACTGTCAAGCATTTCATAATAGATGATAAAAAGAACTTTCAAAAAAGTCTACGGGTTGTGGACACTTCAAGTATTACCTGAATTTGTTGAACGATGGAAAACGTCTGCACCCTCTCATTGCTGCCATGTTACTGAGGATCTGAAATATTCCTCAGTAGCGGGTAATCAACACCTCACTTTTACTTGAGTTAGCCTTCATTCCTTTTTACTTATGTTTCAGGCGTTAAGAAACCGACTTGTCTTGCTGCATCACTTTTCCGACTTCTTCTGCCCATCCATACCGATGTTCGATCTGGAACAAAGCATGGCTGACAAACCCACCACTGGCATTCCTATGGGTATAGACTCATTGCGTGGAGTTCTCGTCTCCTCAGCAAAGGTTAGTAGCATATTCAAATAATTAATTATCTGAAGAATACGGACTGATACTATTTGATCTGTAGAGACTCCATTTTCTCCTATTATATCCTATACTAGTTAAATCTAAATCCCAGTACTTCACATGATTAAGAGTTACTCATTGGCACTCACTTTCAAGTGAACGTAAGTGGCATTTGTGTGAGGACCGAGGTCCGGACTAGGGTTCATCGTAGCCCTAGCCTCGAGGGGACCACTTTTCTGAGTGATAAATTAAGAAATACATTTATCTCTTGATCATTTGATATGAACACAGGAAGCTGCATTCCGGAAAGTAGTCCAAGCTACTATGATTCGCGACCGTCAACATGGACCCGTCATTGAAATCAACAGGATCCAAGTGAAGAGATCCAGAAGCAAGGGTGGTCTAGCTGGACCTGATGGTATGAAATCTGTGTTCGGTCAAGTCTGCTCTAAAATGAGTACATTCAGTTCGGATTCACTCATGCTGCCACACAGAGTGTGGAAAGTCAAATTCATTGGTAGGTTCATTTATTAATTCCATTCGATATCATTGTTTATTGCCAATAATATCATATATTCTGGTTGAATACTAAAGAAAGGTATAGTGTCTATATTCAGGTAGGATAAACAATTTGTTAGCTGAATATAAGTTTGCACAAATACAATTATTCAAATATGTGGAAGGAATATGCCTTGCCTGTAATCATACTTTTGAAACACTAATGGTTACCTTTGTTTATGTTGTGATTATTAGGGGAGAGTGTAGACGACTGTGGAGGAGGATATAGTGAGTCAATTGCAGAGACGTGTGATGAGTTGCAGAATGGTTCAGTCCATCTACTTATACAAACACCCAATGGTCGAGACGAGTCTGGTGCCAACAGAGATTGCTTCCTTCTCAATCCAACTCTAAAATCTGCCCAGCATAAGAACATGTTCAGATTCCTCGGTGAGTATTATGATAACCAATAATGAAGCGATCAATACGTTTAATATTAAGCCACAGAATAAATCTTTTTTATATAAACAAAAAACGACTCCTGTAAATATGTTCTACGCTAAGCTGTCGCTCACCAAGTTCCTATTTTTCATTGATGTATGGAAGCCCCATGGAAAGACTTTCTATTACCCTTAAAGAAGGTCAACATACGTGACCGAAACGTTGGGTTCAGGAAATAAATAAATTTAAGATAACTCACCATGAGATCTGGCTTATTGGATAGTCATTTCAACGATTATTTTCTTTTACTCTGCAGGAATCTTGCTAGGAATCGCCATAAGAACTGGGAGCCCACTGAGTCTGAGTATAGCAGAACCAGTGTGGAAACAGTTAGCCGGCATGCCACTTGGTGTCAGTGATCTCACTGAGGTGGACAAAGATTATGTTCCAGGTTTGTTCTATTACCTTTCATGTATATCAATGACTAGATCTTGTCCCGCTTTATCGTTGGTATATATTGTAAATGTGTTTATTAACAATGTTAGCATACAAGTGCTTGCCTGTACAGCTTCAGAAGAACTTTATATTTGTTTTTGTTCTGTAGACTTTAGTTTGATAAACTTTATCTGGTACAATAAGGGAAAATAGTATTTTCTCTTACCCTCATCTGTGTATCTCAGTTATTGATCAATTTAAAACTGTTTGACGCAACAATTTTTCACTTCTCAATGTATCCCTAGTCTCAGTAGGAATAAACGTTAGTAACATCTGAACTCTAGTGTGTGGACCTCTCAATACCGTAAATATAACACTGTACCCTCACTTTTACTGGCCTTTCCATCCGATTAAACATTATTCTCCTCTATTAAGGTTTGATGTGTATCAAAGACATGGACCCTGAGATGCTGAGAGCTGCAGACATGCCATTCAGCACACCAAGCGCAGCTGGCCACGAGATCATGCTTTCATCCAAGCATACACGGATAACAACAGATAACAGAAGCGAGTATGTGCGCCTCGCTCTAAACTATAGGTAGGTGAATCTCTGCTCTTGCTCTTGAAATGACTGGAATGGTATAATCTCTATAAAGTGGGGATTGATCACAGCATTAAGCTACATGATAAAAATAAAATAACTTGAAGTTTACTACCATGTAAAACAGTTATTACCATTGGCACCTTGGTGGTATAATAATGCGACTCAAAACAAAGACCAACAGCCAAATCAACGACCAACCATTATTAAATGACTTCTGTGTATCTTTTCCTTAGATTACACGAGTTTGACGACCAAGTACAATGGGTACGGGAGGGTATGGCGCGGGTAGTACCTGTACCCTTACTCTCACTCTTCACCGGGTATGAGCTGGAAACCATGGTAAGTCATGTCCAGAATTGTCGACTGCTCACTTTAAAACGTTGGGTTTTATTGCACATAAATCTTTATTCAATGGGTTAATTAAACTATAAGCAGTGAATCACTGCAAATCAGATTGGAAGGGTAGATAATACTTCCATTAACGGAGAATTTGATTATTGTGAACGCAGGTGTTTCATTATAATGTTCTTCACTATTTTCAAGATTTTCAATCGGCGACATGTTATTTAATTGCAGGTATGTGGTAGTCCTGATATCCCATTGAATCTCCTAAAGTCTGTCGCCACCTATAAAGGCATCGACGCCTCGGCGCCCCTCGTCGCCTGGTTCTGGGAGACGATGGAAGAGTTCACTAATAATGAACGATCTCTCTTCCTCCGCTTCGTGTGGGGAAGAACCAGACTGCCGCGTACCATCGCAGACTTCCGAGGCAGGGACTTTGTCCTCCAGGTTTGTTCAACTTTATATATAGAGAAATTATTCTCATTGTATTTTAGTGTGCAATGTTGCGGTCTATAATTTGATTGAAATTTAAGTTAAAGATGTTATATCAATTTTAGGTTTAATGTATAATGTATATTTTTTTTAATTATTGCATTGTATTGTATATTTGCACCTACTTGATATGAATACAGTTCAATCTATTTACCCGTCGCGGCATCACTCACTCACTCTTTTTACCCCTGCCAATTTTGTACTATTTGACCAAGTTGCCTCTTTCTATTTGTCTGCAGATATTAGACAAGTACAGTCCCGCCGACCACTTCCTTCCCGAGTCCTACACCTGCTTCTTCCTCCTCAAGATGCCGCGCTACTCATGCCGCGAGGTACTCCGGGAGAAGCTCAAGTACGCCATCCACTTCTGTAAATCTATCGACACTGACGACTACGCTCGCATAGCCCTCACTGGCGACCCATTGGAGGAGGACTCCACCGAGGAAAGCGATAGCGACGCCATAGACAGTGTCACCGACTCTGATGGCGAAATTTCAGATGAGTGATCGAGTCAACAGCACCACACAAGTCCTGGATTATGGATACTACTTGAATAAGAAAAAGCATCGAGCTCTTACTCTGCGTACTAATTATTTGTCACTTAAACTGTTCCTCTGAGGACATGGTACCGTATACAGCCTACCAAAACAAATGCACGACACCAACTTCTCCCAGAGTATCTGTGATTATTTTTTGCACAGTTCGTATGATGTGCGAGGTCATTATCATGCCGCAACCTCGCAATAACCCGATGTGGTTCTATGTACTCGACTTTGTTGAGGGCGTTCTCAGCAGTATTATATTGATTGGCATACATGTACATGTTACCATTGCCTCATATCTGCAGTCATGCTGTGCTTGACACTACGAGTATCTATGAAACTAAAGGTATGGTCGCAATAAGGGTTACAGTGTTATTTTTAAATCGGTTGAAATACTGCGCAAAACCTCTAATAATCAGCCTTATTTCTATTGTTATTACCATACGGGTACCCCTATTAAGCATAGATCGAGAGCCCATATGTATATTGAAGATGAAAAGAGTTGGGATTTTATTTAAGCGTTTGTAATCTAGAACTTTATTTATTCGGTTGGAGGGGGCCTGTGTTGGCTCAAATGGAGTCCGACAGCTTAATAATTCCTACCAGGCTCGTTCGAATTTGTGATAAGATTTTAATGTGATAATAAATATCCTCACGCTTGGGTTCGCCAAGAGGATTCTTAACTCACATGGGAGATGGCGCCATTCAAATATATGAAATGCTGGGGAGTAATAATTGTATGATCTTAGAAGTACTGTAATCTAGTCATGTTCTTTTATTAAGGAAAGCCCCGAAACCGGATCTCTGTGTGTGGGAATATGTTTCTCTTGATTTTCGAAAGTGGATTCACCGAATCATACTGGATTGCGTTACTGTGACCATCATGGAATAATGTAATACCACTTGAGTACCTTGTTGTGTATGCTCTGCTCACGCCTCGCCTTTTGGTGTTGATGCATCGTGTGCAGATTCTATTAGCTTCCCCGGCAACATGCTGTCTCCGGTTCCAAGATGATGCGTGTGTGTATATGGTTTCTCCCTGATCTGTTTTGCTATAGAAGTTATTAATTGGAAAGAATTTTTTTTTGGTAGTCAAACTGCATTTAGGACTTTTATTTTCTAACGCAAAGAGGATCTGATAGTTGTATTATATTCTCAGCAATTCCTTGCGATACTAAATTTTCCCACTTAAACCCAGATTTTATACAAGAAAATGTAAACTACAAGTCGTATGAATAAAATTCACGTATACAGATTGGTATAACTGGAGGTTAATAGGTAATCCTTCTTCTTTCTGACGGTCGGTCTTATCAAGAAGAGAACGGATTACATATAATTATGGACAGATCTTCAATGCATTTATCGTGAAGAACATGATAATCTGTAAGGTACTGGTATATATACGATAGTAATGGATCCTTAACACTTAGGATATAAGCGAGACGATCAAGTTTTATGATTCATTAGCTGCATTTCTGTGTCATGTTAAGAACATGCCTATAGAGAACGTATTCATGGGTCTGATATCATATTGTGCCACGATTTCTTCACATCTTGATCATGAGTTGTATGCTTTAACTGGTATTGTATACCCGTGGCCGGATTGTCGGAAATTGACCATATTAATAATGACACCTGTTTGTATTGGTTGCCATGAAAAACACGCTGTTCAGGACTAGATGGAAACGAGATACATTCCAGTTTTTATGCCCCCCTCCCCCCCTTGTCTGATCAGGAGCGCCATATATATTTCATTCTTCCCGAAAAAGTACCTTAACTTATAATTACAAAATCAGCTTTGTTCCAATAGGAATTTCAGAGACTCATTTTACTGTGTGTACAATAAATGATCGACATACATTTGTGCATTGAATTCATGCCTTATTCCTGGTTCTTGATAAATATCCTAGAGTTTTCCACTGTAAATGGGATGAATGTTCATATTAATTTATTCCTATGGATGAACATAATTTATGTTGCGCTTGTTCTATTTATGTGTCTATAAAAGGTAGGCACATGTGCAATGTACACAATAAATGGCTTATGAATATTTTTTTCGTTTTTCGAATTCTTTTTCCTATAATCCACCCCAAAGGTCTTTGTCTACATAATTTAGCTGATTCAGCCGAGGAAATTCAACTTTAGTCGGAATTATATCTAGCTTCATTTTAATTGTCATTTTGTACTGGACCTCCACTACAAACTTGTGAAATATACCTCGTACCTCTCATACAAATAAGTATGGTCTTAAGTAGGCCGACTTCTATGTTTACAGATCGTCTGACCGTGAGATAATTCAGGGGGTCTGGAAACTCCCGAGATTTGTGACGAGTATTTTACATTAGTTAAAAAATAGTTTCGACGAAAAATATATGGTTCCCACTATAGGCTTACATAGGCCTACTACACATACATATTATGTAGTTTTGAACACTGATCAGAGGAAGAAGCTATAATTATCTATTTCCATGACTGAATAGTATGATGGGCTCTGCTGGGGCAAGTGAGGCCGATCCACCAAAGGCAAAGACCGTGTCCAGTCTTGTTACAATTATACAATTGCTTCATAGTATTAGCCATGGGGAGGAATATAATCTACTCTACTCAAGATCTAGGTCCATCTCCAAATGGTTATATATATCTCATACGCTTTATATAAGAAACGCCATACCGTAGGCCTACAATGGTACCGTACGTAGGCCCAATGTGCGCGCCACGGGCCCGTGACCGGCCAGTGGCGAATGTAGGTCAATAAAGTATGATGGCCGCCGTGGTGCGTGCACGCCAACCTTCGTTCACCGAGTATTGCACTGATCGTCTTACCGGCGTCTTATGCATTATTGTAGCCTAATGTAAGATGAGTGAGAACATATCTGGGCAAGCAGAGAGAGAGTCACTCCAATGTCCTCCCTTGCAAAGTTTGATAACTTGAACAATGTATAGAGAACAACTTTGATGTAGGCCTACGGTAGGCCTAGCCCTAGGCTACATGCATGCTGGTGCGTTTTTACGAACGGTCACATGATAAAACCCCCGGGATAAACCTCGTGACTTCTGTATGCAGAGTTCGGTAACGAGCAGACGGTCTCCTTTGAATAACATCTCGGTTAGTATAGAAAAAACGGGGTTTAAGATGTGTTTTTTGTTAACCATGCATGATTTCGTGTCATTGTGTAATTTGATTTAGGCCTATATATAGGTAGGCCAAGCCCAAGGCTTAAGTAAAGGCAAAGTCGAGGAATGTATACTGTAGACCTACCTGTAGGCCTATAGCGGTAAGCCTGATGAATAGGCCTACATGATTATTCAATAATGATGATTGAATATATTTACAGAAAATAAATACAATAGGCCTAGGTACAACTTCTCTTAAAATAAATTAATCATCCACGCCATCGGACGTCGGAAACGTAGGCCTGCCGTCTCATGTTGGGCCAATCCCCCAAACAAACCTCGTGACGGTGTGGGTCTCAATAGAACCGGTTTTGGAAAAGCCTTGAAATATGCCCTATCCCACAGTTAAATATATTGTTTTACTAACAACATATAAGGGTGTATTAGTCCATGGCAAAATTGATGAAAATTTATACCTTCATAAGTACGGTAAGACTACTGGTATATTAATCATTTCTTGCATATTATTTACAGGGCCTACCTGTAGGCCTACCGTACTAATTTCTGCCGTACAATCAAACTCTAAGACAATAAAAACTAATAAAGCTGTCATTTATAAATGTTATTCGTTTAGTTCTATTTGTAGATTTCCGCATGGGTAACATGTTTCGACAGATGAACAATATAAAGTTAACCATGCTGGCGACCTGCCTCTTTCTTCTATATTCCATTCAAATCCACTTCATCGTGGTTGATGCCCAACCAAGCACTGGTAATTATTTAATTGTGGGTTTTTTTTTTATTACGGGGTAACGTTACTTAATTTCTGTACGGTAGGTTTACTGTTAATAGATACAAATTTTGCCTTGTAGTAGAGATCATTGTTACAAATGGTGTAACATAATATTGTGTGACCGGTGAAATATAAGATTGCGATATCTCCATCAATTAAATGTTTTTGATAAAACCGTGCCATTTCAGTATTCATTTGTATTTACAATTCGAATCAAAGAAGATGGTGAAACCCAGTCAAAACATACTAGTAGCCCACACGAGAAAAGAAATTAAGTCCGATCTACTCATGTTACACTCGATCACCGCATTCATTTCTTTTCTTTTTCAGCAATTTTTTTATTTTCTTATACACTTCCCAGAGGCAGGTATACGGACACCAACCCGTCCGATATGTGTTGGATAAATGACAAGACCTTGGTGGGCACGCAAGCTAGAGGTCATCTTGTCTGGAAACTGGAAGTAAATGTCACGGGTCAAGCTGTCACTCACCATGTGCTTGATTGTGCTGGGAGCATGGTGGGCGTGGCCTGCCTAACCAACTCCACATTCTACGCCACTTCGGAGCAATTAAGCCACGTGCGTCTCTTCGATTTCACACCTGAAGGAGTTGAAGCTATGACTCGCTGGTTTCCAGCTGGTATTACCGCTCCTGATAACATCGCAGTTAATTCAGAGATGATCATCGTGGCTCAACATACCCCTTCCCCATTGAAAGCGTATGATCATGCCCATGCTTACCTAAGGAACCACAGCATTGATGGAGGCAACTATTGGAGCCATAGCAGTGGTGGTACCCAACTATCATACATGCATCTAACTGAAGATGGGCTTTTACTGACAAGTTATTCCCTCGAACATTCCATATGGATTTATGACACTACAAGCACCACGTCAATCTCTGTCGGAGCATCGGCTGGCTCAAGCCCTGGTCAATTTAATGAGCCCACAGGCATTTTTGGCATTACCTCCAGCCATCTGCTTGTTGCAGACAAGAACAATAATAGGGTTTGCACCTATGGCACTGATGGCAATTACATTAATACACTGACCATTGTTGGCGACACTCTTTCTCAGCCTGGGGCCCTGTCTGTAGTCGACCAAGAAGGAGTAACAGTCTTAGCCCTCGTCTCTGGTGGTTCAATTAAATTTTATCAACTTACGTGAATTTTATCGCCGATTTTACTTGGTGTTAGTTATCGAGTGGATCTGTAAAATCAGTGATGTACATTGGCAAAGTGTCCTGAGAGAATGAACACAATCCTCGGCGTGCATGTAATGACATGAAGAAAATGAAGAAACATATTTTCAAAACATATATGAATAAATCGATCAATATACATAATATGTTTAATGCTTTATTCGTACGAAAGAATTGAAATTAGAAATTGAAAGCGCCGAAAATATATATATATATATACAAATTATATTAGATAGAATATAGCCATCACAGATCCAATTATCATATCACTACATGGAAACTTTGAGATGTAACATTCTTTCTTGTGGGAAGATACACCTTTTGACCCTACAGTGACTTGGGTCTTAATTGATGCTATCTTGTTATTTCCATTAGAATTACCAATACATTCTTGTATACCGTCATTTTAGAAGGGTAAATATCATTTGGCATGGGAATAATCATATAAACATTTCATTAAAGTTTCTTCAATAAAAGGAAATCCTTCAAGTACGTCGGAAGTGGCAAACCATTGATTTTTGGCTCAAGTGGGCGAGGAATAAAGTCTCGGATCTTGTTGCGGGTCAGAAAAATTAGAGACATAGGACTCTGTATATAATCCAAGAGACGTGTCCACATGTCAAGGTTTAGCACCAATTCTGTGGGTGTATCTGTGTTACTCCATAGGTATTCTTCCTCCTTCAAATTATAACCAGTTTGAATGAGAAGCTCCAGGAAATCCCAATGTTCTTTAGTGATCGCACAGCGGAATGGTGTCATGAAGGAATAAGACGGTCCTTCAGTAACTTTGCATGTAGCTCCTATCGAGCAATTTGCTCTCAGTAGGAGTTTGGCAATGTCTAGGCGATTATTTATTGCTGCTATCATCAGAGGAGAACTTGATTTCTGTTCATCTGCAAAAAGAATGGTGTAACACCCGGCTTGTAAATAATTTTTAATTTCTAAATATTTGTATTGGCCTCGTACATTAAAATTCATAACAAAAACCGCATAACTAACAATGGTGGTTATTTTCATGTGTTGCCACGTTAGTTATATACATCAATCGATCAAATTCTACCAAGTTCAACATGATGAGACCAGGGTTACCACAGGCTCTGGAGAACTTGGAAAATGGTAAAAAAAAAATCCCTGTAGGGAAAAATCAGGGAATTGGAGAATATCAGGGGAAAATCAGGGAATTGGAAAATTTGGAGATTTGGAGAATCTTGCTCTATAAAATTCAGATTTGTAAAGAAAAATGGAAAATCGGGACATCCCCTGGATAATAAAACTTGTTTTTAAAAAATATCGAAAATTAGTTTTCTCAGCACCCACTCCAGAAGGTCTCCAGCCCACTGGTTATATATCTAACCAAGTCTCAAGTGGGAATTAGAGTAAAGTTAAAAAGCATCTATTTTCCACAAATGGAACTTACCATAATTGTCAGGGTCAGCACCCAGCCTTAGAAGCAATTCTGCGAATGGAAAGAGATCTTTCTCTATGGCCATGTTGAGTGCTGATCCATGGAACTGGTACAACGCGCCCCAAGTCCAGTTCTCACAAGTTAAATTAATGTCATGTCCTACAGCATGAAAAAATCCATAAACTTGAAAATAACATATCAATGAAACAACCTATGAATATCAGGCTTATTTCTATGTAATAGTTTAGTAATCAAAATAAGAGCTATTATAGTATTTGTTTTCATGGGACGCTACCATATCATAGCATCATGCAACACATAAGATATTTTTTTTATCATATTTCCGTAGTGGGAAGAATCATTTGCATGTAAGAATTGAAAACGTTTCGCAAATAAAATTGATTAAAAAAGAATAAAACTATACCTGCATCCATTAACAATTGTATGTATTTTAGATGCTGTTCATCTATTTCTTGCTGCTCTGGTGTATACTTTCGCATTAACGTCATGATGCAAGTGTGGCCATATTCATCCACGCAATTTACGGACGATCCTGCTTCAATCAGCAATTCCATGTATTTTAATGTGTCCTTTTTCGTGTGGGCCAGGGCCGCCTGTGGTAGGAAAAGATAGACGATTTTGTAAAAGTTGTTCATGTACAGTTACTTGCAGTGACTGAAAAACTTTTACAAAACCGTCTAAGTCAGAGCAAAAGCATGTTCGGCTCTTTGAAGACGGCTACCAATTTGCCAAAGGATCTTATATATATACTGTGACATTACAGATAGACTTAAACTGGTTTCAGCAATACCTAGGAATTGGCTTCGCATGGCAGCCTCTGATAATTATGTCATACCTAAAGAAAAAAATATAATGTTTCGCATTGATGAGAAGCTTATTAATATCAAGGATTTGAAAACTAAAGAGGTATAATCTGAGCTTGTAAATTAAGTTATCAAAACCTGATTATGAAAAATTAAGTGGATTGAAAGAATTGCTGAACGACAATAATTTTAATGGATCCAAAGAGCTGTGGAAAGAAGAAGTCGTACGTGGAACTTGTTTCTGAAGTGTTTATTTTAGAACAAAACTTCCTCCTCGATTTAGTCCCAAATATCGTTGAGGCTTACCTGTATTGGAATTCGTTTTTCCCTGACGTCCTTGATGTGAAGATTTGCTCCATAAGAGAGTAAACATTGCATTGCCTGAAAACATGTTACAGATTTGTTTAGCTTCTATGTCATACGGAACGAGAAATTCGATTTTCTATTTATTTCTTAAATATTAAATCTTTACAAAATTCATCTTAAATGATACGAGTGTAAAAAGAATGGGTGTCGGGTTCAAGTTACATTGCCCATATAGGCCTTAATTATGTTACTTCTGTAAATCATGGATTAACTAATCAAGGAGTACAAAATGATTTCGTTGCTGTGATAAATGAAGTTAGTGGTCTAACCGCGATATGGCCTTCTTCAGATGCCGTGAACCACAGGGGCGTACGCCCCAACGAGTCGGTTGCATCCATGAACGCTTCCCTTTGTAGGAGTGCCTCCATACACTCTATTGTCTCATGGTCTACAGTGAAGTGTAGGGCTGTCTTTCCATATTGGTCCCCTATTGGTCAAAAGTAATACATATGTACTTAATTTCTATGATTAATTGGAGAGTTTAAGGTAATAGTTATGGGTGGGACTTTACGTTAAAATTCAAAGTTCATAACACTTATAGGAAAGATGTTAATAAAATCAATAAATAATAACAATATAAACAAATAACAATAAATAGGAACACTATCTATATAACCATGTGGTATCTGCCTACTGATATCCACTATCCTTTCAGAATGTCACCAGGAACATCGGATCTCATAATATTAGTTATAGCTAGTTATAGGAATAAGCGGCCGTACAAAAAAAACAATTGATCTTTTCTATGACTTTAGCTGACTATAATTATGTTTACCTCTATCAAGGTCGGCGCCCGCATCTGCCATTATTTCAATCATATCCAACCTTTCTGTGCATGCGGCATACATGATTGGTGTTTGATACCAATTGTCTCTCCTGTTTACTCTAGCTCCGGCATCTAGTAGTAACTTGGCGCATCCTTTGCGCCCTTTCTCACAGCACAAGTGAAGCAGAGATTTGCCCAACTGATTCATCCCATTGAAAGTGGTGTTCGGACTCATTCCATCTCTTAATTGCCTGGCTAATCCCACTGGATCATCTTCCGAAACGGAGAAGTACAGAGAGGCCTCGTCATCACTGTCTAGCTCATCGTCTGATTCTTCGAGAACCACAACGGGTTCGGCGCGCAATCTAGGAAAGCTGTTAATTTACGGTATATTTAATTTTAAGTAAAACTTTTCATGAGTGTCTAAATGTAATAATCTCAGTAAGTTGGTGGTTGAGAAGAAATTTTTATTTTTATTAACTACATTAGCTGCATGTGCACTATGATTACTTTTTGCTTTGATCTTTTGAACATATTATATAGGCCTAACTTTGTAATTTTGCTGAAATTTTGATGTTTTTTTCTTATTCATTTAAGGCAAATATAATATTTAAGTTACATCAAAAAGAAAAAAGTTAGATCATATATCAACTTCTACTTCTGGATCATATATCTGCTTCTATGCGTATTAGATATTTACTTCTATGCACATTATGAAAACCTTTCATGAGGCTGCAATGATGTTTTGTTGGCTCAACTCATGTTTTACCCCATTCGCATGCAGTGTGGACCCTGGCTCCCGGCCCTGGCTCTGCAGTGACTATTTGCTCCTTGTGCAACTCACTCGAGTAACTCAATGGTAAGACCCAGCCATATACCAGTTCTACAGACGCACTTCCAGCGTATATATGCCCATTTTGCACTTAACTGAAGGTTCGCCCCAAGGTCATATTCATTCACTGCCTATTATACAAATGTCTACGTCCTTCTGGCTTAAATGCACTTCGCAATTTAGTGTATAAAACAGGGCTATCAAGCTATATGGGAGAGAGAGAGAGAGAGAGGGTGAGATCCCGTAGGTCGTGTGTGGGTGTGTAGGTGGGTGGGTGGATTGGGGGTGGGGGAGGTATTACCCATTAATACAATAACTATACCATTTGGAAATTAGTACATGTTTGTTGCCAAATTTTATATACAAAAAGGGTTCATGGTTTAGTGTTGATGCAATTTATGTGAACCTTACCTGAGGGGCCTACTGGAGCCAGGCATACTGTCTGTCTAACTGTTGCGCGCAGATGTGCTATTTATATACATATAGGAGTCCGTGTTATGAGTCACTCCTGGTGGGAATCCATCCCACCTGGCGTACAGACTTCAAACTTCCCTTTCTCCCTCTCAAACTTAAATTGTAATGGCCAGCTTAGCTTTTCTTTCGCTACGAGGAGATACTATATAACCATACATAGAGCAGCCTTTACGATAATTAAGCATATGACTGTAAGGCATAAATCATTGCCCATCACCTGCTCTGTGAAAACGGGTCTTATGTGCTTAGATATGAAATGTAAAATGTGTTTTAGGATATAATATATGCTGCAAAAATTATGTTGATACGAAAAACAGAAGCCGAGATATGAATATCTGAAATATGATGTGTTGAAATGGGGTAAATAGCCAAAACTGCTGTATGGATTTTACTTGCCGAACTTTAGTTAAACCCTTATATGATTTCAAAATGTGCATCATTTTCAATAAATTGAATAATATATTGCCATTTTTCTGAAAATTTAAGTAATTCAAATCTGTTTCCAGTATCTTAATCATCAGAAAATTCTCTTTTGACTTTATTTAAATTTGAAACAATTTGATGGCATATAGGTTTCCATGGAAACCAGAATCCTGTTAAACGTCATTATTGATGATTTGGATGTTCCATTGAATTCATGGTTACCATGGCAACAATAACAAAATTTTCTCCAAAGTTTTCCGCCACGCTATAATCTGTGAAAAATTTCATTTTCAAGGGTTTTTTGAGTAAATTTAGTGTTTTTAAGTTTTCCTGTTAAATAATGCCCCTAGGGCTATCCAAGTAATAACCTTTAAGACCCATAATCGCAGAGCAGTCAACATTGGGGTGTCGATCCACGCCTACCCGTATCTCCAATTTTCCGACTATTACTAAAGCAATGCACAGTATTTATTTGATGGAAATGATGCTAAGGTGTGACTGCCGTCGCGAAATTTTCTATCCTGACGACTTGTAAATATTTGTGGCATCTAAATGACTTTGTGTGATCTTGAAGGACTTTCCTATTAATATTGTGTACATTATGCAAGTCTCTGCGTTCACCAATCTGGTCTAAATAAACATTCTATACGCTCTCATTTAAATTACGTTTGTATCCACCACCTGACGCGCCGCTATATGTATCAGGATGGATTTGCGGTCTTTTGAAAAGTATGATGGCTGCCGTGGTTGGTGCACTTTTCATGTCAATTACTCAAGTCTTTTTTTAAACGCATGCTTTTGCGTTTTCTTATTATCTATGTGTGTCAACTATTTCCACTGTACTTTTACCTTGATGAACGATTAAGAATTTCATAAAAAAAAATTATTTTAATAATTTTGAAGATTGCGATTACGTAATTTATGAGTACCACCATGTTTTATTTATGACTATCCCCCTTTTTCTTCGCTCTCCCGCTTCCCCTCTGCGCTCCATCCCGACCCTCTTTATCTCTTCCCTCCCTCCGTCCCTTTTTCTCTTCCCTTCCCCCTGTCCTCGCCATCCATGTTGTTTACGTTCTTAGAACTCATTTGATGTGTGAAGCACGCGAAAAACAACCTTAAACCAACTCAACGAGCCACAAATGGGAAGCAATTGGGCGAGTATGTGATGTACGAAAGGAATCGGAAGTAATTTTTTTTAAAGAAAATTAGTGAGGCGTCCGGGGTAGTGTATTATGTGTTGCCTGGTCAAGCATAGACAGCAAAAGTGCCGCGAAACGGATTGTCAAATCTGATGTGTGCTGGCGACGCACAACACAAATTCTGTTTCAGCGAATCAGTCAGATATAGTTTACCGTTAAGAGTCAAGCGGCCCGCCTCCCAATAAGATCCTACATACAGACAGCCAGATCATATGTACAAGTAAATTCTAAAAAAGGTAGGACTTTTACAAGTCGTTCCCACTCGGTCGATTCTGCATCACAATGGGGGAGCTAACTGGTTGTCGATTGAAGAGAATATTGACTTAACTATCAAATAATATTTTAACTATGACGAGCTTTTATTTGGCTTCAACATCCCATGATGGTTCGCTATAAGCTAAATGACAAAGACGTATATTTACATGACGTTTCATTTAATCAACTGAATGAAAAAACATAACTAATAATTCATATGGATAACATATAAATATTGATGGTAATGCACTTTACACGCCTTTTGAAGACAATGTACAAAAGATAGGTTTTACTAGTTGGGATATATGGGTAAAGATCTTTGATCTAATCCATCGTCAGACTTTATTACCACGTTTCTAAGACACGCACGCACACACACGTATAGTCACTTCCATGATAAATACGGATTAGGGATATCATTGACCTGTTTAATTCACACAATGAACAAGGGTATATAACAATACTTTAAACCCCTGTTGTCTTATTTCTTATATCAAACATCATACTCGATTCCCATACTTAACATAACGCCATATAACTCCATACACAAAATCCATTCTCGCGCTACAATATTGTATCTGTAGAAGATCTTACAAAAATTCAGACATTTTAATGGTATGTATACATAAATACCTGCATAAAATAAGCATCCAGAGGGCACGTGTACATAATACATCAATATACACCTCATGGTAATGAATACATTAAGATTAGTCTACATACAAGGATATATATTACAGGTAATTGCCTAGTTGTAGTGGTCTCAATCACTGGATATACCGAATGACAATATTTAGTGGATACCATCAGGGAGACCTAATCACACCCTGCACACCCTTTGTATTTGTAACTTTGCATTGTTCCGCTCTCGCCCTGAAGAGGGCATTAGCAAACCCAGAAGGGTTACCCTAAACCGCGTCCGCCACACGCAAGCCTGCGGCAACGAGAATAAAACACTGGTCAACTCCCACAAACATTCACAAAGGGCCTCACCGCACTCCTCTTTTTTATAATTCACAAATAATGTTAGACTTGGTGTCTAAATAAGTAGTTAGCATAGAAACGACAGGGACAATTTCACGAGACAAAATAAGGTCCAGTCCAAGTAAGGACAGTATGACTGAAGCATACTACACACATGGACAAATTCGAGATGTGGCTGTTCTTTATAGAACTTAATAAAAGTCTGAAGACGGAGATGCCAAGCATAATTAAAGACTAAAACGGGAATATACACCGTCGTACAGAGTCTGATCCATGAATGATAAATAAGTGTTATATCAACAGTGCCCTGCCTGAGCTAGAAGAGTGCACACATGCTTGGGTTGAGAAATATTTGGAGTGGGGAGGAGTTAATGAGATAAGTTAGGAACTACATATCAAAGGGCTTCGTCTTGTGCAGACGGCCAGCTGCCACTAGGTTGGGATGATCTCTGATAAAACAACTAATCTTAGAAATAATGGCCTTAATGTTGACGGCAATTATTTCTTACGTATGCCATACTTCACACAGGCCACAAATTTGGTTACTTGAAACAAGACAGATCACCGAACGTATGGAAAACGGAGAAACCGTCCCAAATATTCCGGGTACATTCAAACACTCAAGATTTGAGAAATACTACACCGATATGTTTGTGACATGAAGATAGACTATCTAACACCTTTGGTCATCTAAGCTGTGTTCAATGCTCCTTGAACTTGTCTCATATCATTGATTCATCCCATTGCCCGAGAGATTTTCTCATAGTTAGACAATTCCATGAGGAGAGTGTCAATAACTTGATTCACATAAAAAATTACGAGTTTAAGAAAACCTGTACGCCATAGGAAATATGTACGCATTAGACAGTACAAAAAGCATTGGCATAATAGTCAGCTTGTCACAAATACAAGGGCTGTAATCTTTGATTATATCATGTAACATTCCTTTTATTTACAATTTTTATTTTTACATTAGATTAGAAAAATTACCGGTACACAACAGGTTTAACAAGGCTGCCTAAATGACGCACCTGCCATATTATACATGTAAGATTTAACGCCAGATCTCTAGAAGATAAGCGATACATAATTGGCCATTTGTTTTAAATTCAAGACAGGGATCCGACACCCAATCACGACATTGCCACCCAGCTGACCATTTCCAAGAGTTTATAAGTTAAGAGCAGTACTTAGATCTACAACTTACAAGTGACTTTCCCTTATAACATAAAGAAACATTGACCTAGTCACCTTTCGTATACTCTTTCCCTTCCCACAAATGTGCCCAATAACAAATACAATATCTCCCGCTAATTTCTTAACTATGTTCCCTCTCCTGCCTCTCTTGACATAACCCACCCTCCTATTGCTTTTCCCTCTGCCCCATAATGAGGATCGTGTATTACTTCTCAACTCAAATCTAGTATTCAACTTGTAATACATAGCAGACCCAGTTACACATGGTAAAATGTCATGTCTTAATAACATGCCTCTCATATGGATTTATTTTAAGTTTAATGTTAGGTATGGCAGTTTCTGAGAAGGGTATCCACGCGCCTTCCTTGACAACAGTGGTATAATCAAACCAGCGGGATAGTGGGAAAATAGCCTTAGTAGATCGCTAGAGGTGGTAGGAACTAACTTCTGACATCATCGTCAGAAATGTGATCTCCCACCACTCTCACGTGAGAGGGCCCAGAAATTCCTCAAGAAGGAAGGATAGAGAACAAGAGTTCGCACGCACAAAGTATTTTGGCAAAGTTCGGTTAGATCAAGGTGTTATGGTTCTAATATACTAAATTGAACTTGCGACTTGATATTATATTTACCACTGGCAAAGTGACCTTTCTACCAATGCTACGAGGTTGACCTCGATTAATGCTTGGATAACAACAATGAAGACACATTTAGGAATATGATATAGACTTTACCATTATATCGGATTTACAAAGGACCTACAATTCGAGTTAGGAAATAAAAAGCTCACTTCACGATACATAACATTTATGTACAACTGGCTTGAGATCTCATCCACGGTGGGTTCTGGCCACAATCGCCAATTACAAAATATCGCAAAAGGGAGAGTTCCTCAATTAAGTCATTTATCTGCTAACATTCTAGTTATTGAGAATCATACCTGAACTTACCCTGCACAATTACAATAGTCTCCAAGTATGATTTCCTATTACTTTTACCCTTTTAGTTACCTACAACCGACCTGTTCACCTACGTCTGCCGCTTTACGATAGCTGGGGAAAGGGTATGGTGTACAAAGGGTCATTTACACGCGCATTTGATGCAGTGTTTTTAGAATATCACTACTGTAATCTTCTGAGGTGGTGTAAAACGTGGTATAAAATAGAGGACAGTTCAATCCATTTAGAGCTGGGGGTATCTAAAAATAGTTAATGTCACAGTATGACATTGCCGGGTAATCTGTGCAAGAACAGAATGCGGAGGAAAAGTGATCTACGGGAATAAAATGCCGCGGGGTTGTTCCCTGTCATTAGATAATGATTGTCTTACTATAAAGTGATTGAAGCATAAATCCTAGTCATTGAGTGACACGATAAAATTACCTAGAGGAATGGTTTGATTAAATCCATTAACCACCAGACCCCTTTACATAAGACATGTACTTTAAAAATGCTTACATCACAATATTGTATTATCACTGTTTAATTTATTTACGATCACTTATTACAGCTACATTCATCTGGTGTCTGCACTTCTTCAGCTGTACACTCCTCCAGATGATTTTCCTCAAGCCTGGGAGACAGATTATATATGTGTTATGACCGCTTTCTCAGTGGCAGTACGTCGACTTCCGAGTCAGTGCCCTCCTAGTTTTGCCAGCATTATTTTTTCTTTGAACCGTTGAGTACGTTGTAAAGGTTGGGAGCAGCGGCCGCCTGTGGGGGTCGGGCAGCCTGTCCCTGTCCTTGCCCCTGCCCCTGGCCGTAACCAAGGAATGTTACCTCTCCTGGTTCTGTACCACTGCCGTATTGAAGTCCTCCATACTAAAATGGATAAAACAAAATAGACATATCAAATAAATGTGCATACTGTTATAGCTTCACATTGAGACCAACCACCTGGGGAATCAGAGCTGGGCCTAATGATCCATTGTTCATTAACCCAGATATAAGAGACTGTCTGGGGCACTGTCTAGCTAGTTACCTGCCTGATTAACACCAAGTTTATACCATCACTTTATATAACTGTACCAGGAATAAATACATCTTTAAACTTCATTACCTTTTGTGTTACCCTCGTGTACTGAGGGAACATATTTCGGATCAATAAACCTGCGTGCAATTTAGTATAATGAAACAAAATTCGATATTGTAAGATAAATGCGATGTTTTTCCCCTCTGTAAGGAGGTGGGATCCTTTCTACCTGTCAAGTGTTATGTACTAAGTCTGATGAACAAGCGTTCTGATTTATTACTTTAACCCCACAATTCAATGCGCGGCGGCCATCTTGCCAAAGCATGGGGCAGATCGGCAACCAACCAGCAGAAAGATGGGGATTAAAACTGCAATCTCAGCTAGCCTATTACGACCAGTGAAACCTTATCAAATTTACCTATATTATGACTTGTGGAACGAAAAGTAGAAAATATTTACTTTTCTACGAGGGTAGCTGAGAATGCAACTTTAACGGTAATGCACCAAGGGCTAAAAGAGAAGGACAGGAGTGAATATAATATCTAACTGCTAGCTCTCAACGCTCACTGAGTTTGAAGGGAATACAGAAAGGGAACAGGAGGAAATGATGGAACAGCAGCAAGGGACGTCTGCAGATGCAGGGGCTGACAACCAGCTTGTGCACTCGAACATTGTTAGCGGATAAAAATAATTTATTATTGTATTGTGAATTCTTTTTAAACCAATTTTATTAAAATTATTACCATTATATTAATTAATTGAATGCATGACATGTGCACGTACCCTTTGCATGTGTTGCTGTTGTTGTTGCTGCTGGTAAAGGGCCTGCTGCTGACTCGCCATCTGAAGTCGCATGTAGTGCTCAAGTCTTTGCTGAAGTTCGGCCATGCTGATATTGGGATTCTAAAGAGTAGTGAATAAAAAAGAGTTTCAACCTAAAGCAGTTAACATAATTAAACTTGAGTGAGTGACTGACGCATGTGTAAATTAACCGCCTATGGCGACACCGGGATATACTTGTGTTACTGTCAATACAAAAATAAATAAAAAAATTGCCATGTCGAATTCACACCAAAATATGAAATGATCTAAGTGATCATTGAAGTTGTCAACGCCCAACCTGTATTGATGATATAGAATTAAGCTAATACTCACAGCTGAACGAATAGCTCTGGCAACTTCAGTAAGATGTGGGAACATACTCATGGAATTCATTGCCGGGTTCTGTGGCACACCCATCCCGCTAAAGGGTTGCTGAGGATAGACCCTTTGCTGTGGCATGAAGTCTGCAAATGATAAAATTAGACAATTACTAATGGATTAAAGCCAGACATAACGTGACGGACAAGAATTAGAGAACCAAGTACATGTAAATATGTTTCGTGTACCTGATGTTATCAGACCCATTGAGTCCTTTTGTCAAAAATAAAATTTGACGAAGAGAATCTGAAATTTTAGTTTTGAAATAAAAAGTATCACTCTCTAATAAATGGCGACGGCCTAATTAAATCCATCACACATATTAATACTTCAGACATTGACTAAACAGCTCAGACCATGAAATTCAGGTCTCACTTAGGGTTGTGCTTGCTTTGAAATATCCCAAATTAAAGGTGATATCTTATTAAGTTAAAAATAAGCACGATCACCCCACCCCCTACCCCATTTAAAAGACCTCAAAGACATCCAAGAAGAGTCTGAATAAAATGCTTAGGCTGCATTCAGGAATTACGTAAAAAATGTACGCTTTTCCAAAGGTTATCTTTTACTGAACGAAGTTTATTCATATAGAAGTAAAAACTATTCGAAACCAGCTTGAAACAGTATTGATTGTGATTGTGAGAGAAAAGTGGGACGTAGAACAAGTGCAGTTTTAGAATACAACGAGTAATGAAAAGATTACGAAGGATACTCACTTGAGGATGCAACCTGGCGGATAATACCCTGTTTTTCTTGCTCATATTCTTCCCAGGCGGCCTTTCGTTCTTCTTCAGTTAGTTCTTCACCAATTTGGTTCTCCAAGAGCGAATCGTGCTCATGATATCCATGGATAAAATCTTTCTGATTTGTCAAGAGCTCAGCTAACAAACGGTCCTGCAGTGATATGAAAAAAGATAAGTGTCATCTCAAACGTGGAGATATGTATAGATCACACCTGCAGCCAATACGCACCCCTTCTTAATGAACAAATAAATACAAGCAAAGGTCTGTTGTCTATGACGACAGTGTGATGCATATATCTCAGGTCGGCTAGTTGGTTTATAAGGCTTTGGCAATGACTTTATAAGCGACATTGACTATCATTGTTTCAACAGCTAACATAAACACGTTCGTTTGATGTTATGTACACAAAATGCATAGGCAAAATGAAGACACTAACCTTCGGCAGCGCAGGCAATGGACGCTCTTTCCTGTCAGGGTCATCCAATTTATCAGGGGTGAATTGGTAAAGCTCCTGAAGTGACTCGGCAGTAAAATGTCGTTCAATTTGATGCTCGTCAACCACTCGGCAAGACAATGACTGCTTTGTCACCTGTCGCTCGTAAATCTTTTCTTCCATAGTACCCTATGTGCCGCGAAAAAGTTGCAAAGAAAGCGAGGTAAATTTGATGAATGTACTCAGCAGAGATTATTCAGGACACAAGTTTAATATCAACGCTTAAGATCAAAATTAAATCACATAAAACTGTTCTAACCTGCGCCAGGAACCTGTATACATATACTGGCTTGGTTTGTCCGAATCTGTAAACGCGGAATATGGACTGTACGTCATGTGTGGGGTTCCAGGAGGCGTCAAAGATCACACATCTGTTGGCGCCCACCATGTTGGTTCCCAGCGACCCAGCTTTGGTGGAAATGAGGAATAGTCGGGCTCTAGAAAGGAACACATTCAAGATGAAACATATATAACATTAATAACAATATATAACAATGTAATTAATTGAACACAATGCGAATCCTTTGTGTAGGAAAAGCTATGTGAATCAATATGATCAAGTGGCAGGTAGATTGAATTCCAAACCCAAAACTGTGGGAGATATAAACTGAAATGCAGGGACATACATTTAAAGACATTAGAGAGAGGCACTCCATCAAGTAGTGTCATTTCCCTCTCAGCGATGGGTTATAGGAATTTAAAAACGGAAATTGATGATAGGGAAACACAGGTTTCCATTAGGAGTCAGCTAACACTTCTATGGCGACACATGGACTGGAGCCTAACTCGCTCAACATAATTGAATACTTATCAGGATCCCACTCCCCAACGAATAAGCGAAAACCAACCTTGTATTTTCACGATCATTGAAGACCTCCGACCATTTTTTGCGAAGTAAACTACTGGTTGAACCATCCATTCGGAAATAATCTAAGCCATGACACCAACCTTGAGCACCTCCGACCTTAAAGAGAGATCAACATGATGACAATGTATACATATTAGCACATAATATACTGCATGAACGCGACGAGTATACTTCAAGAAATAAACATCTAGTATGTTGATATTGAACTGATGAACACACCTGCTCTTCTTCTGTATCGGTAGGTTTCGCAGACGTGTCCCAGTGCTCCAAGAAATCTTCTATGAGATCAAGAGACAGCAAGCTTTGGCTAAACACCAGGCTGAAACATAAAGACCATAAAATAAAAATACCAGATTCACACCAAGATTAAGATCTTCTTTATTGTCAAGAATAATTAAACGGAAAATAATTTGGATGGGCTTATACCAAATTTTTCAAAATGAATATTAAAAAAGATTTTTTTTTTCAATGTTTCTTCAGAAGCACAGTAGCACAGAGAGTGATGGAAGCTCGCACCTCACGTCAAAATAAAACGAAACAAGATAAGGATTTTGCGAATACTGCTAAGGTATTTCGCTCTGCTTTTTAGACACAGGCTGGGTTTACGGTCTTCATAAACGTCTTCTGAGTATGTATACACATGTTTAAAAAAAATAAATAAAAAAAATATTGACTAAGAAATTGTGAATTAATATCTTACACTTTATCTCCGATGGCTTCGCACATCTTCAGCAACTCAGCGAGTACCATAAGTTTCCCACTGAGTTCTAGTTTGAATTTGTCGTCCTCAGTCACATAATCTGCCCACCACTCAGAACTCAGCCTCGCCACTGTTTCTTCCTCTTCGGATTTCGTATCATCTTCATTTCCTATAAGATAAGATCACAATTAAATCAGGAATCGTTTTTCTGTGCGTATATATCCAGGGATGCTAGTTGGGTTGCAGGAGAAAGTCTGAACTATATTCCATGACGATTTTAATTCAATCTCACAGCCAAGTCAAAGATATAAACAATTGTGTACAAATGCTTGAAACCAGGACACAGTGAATGTTGATAGAGAAGATTGGAATCGGTATGGTTGTCTGCTAGATCTCATAGTTGACTTTTTATTGGTAAGAGGGCGCCACTAGGGCAGAACACCTAACAGTGAGCAGCCAATCAGAACACTTCTGGCGCCGATTTTTGACCAATGAGCAGCCAGTAAATATTCTGCCCGGTTTTGTGACTTTCCGCCGCCGGAAAATCACCTGAGAAAGATCTGACAGTGTGAACTGTGTACGTCTGACTGAGATCTGACACTGGGCAGAGGAGGGGAGGAATAAAACAGACTGCAAAACTGCGGAGGAGGGAAGAATAGGAAGGACTGCAAAACCAGACTAAAGATTTAGTTGATAAATGATAGTGAATGTATTGATTTTCTTGGAAATTGATAAAATCGGAAATCAGCTGAAAGTCTGACATTTAGCATCCCTGTATATCTTTCAGTGTAGTGCTATTTTGTTTATGTTTACAAGGAAGTAATTTCGAAAGTTTTGGACTGTAAGACAATTCTCATATATCGATGCCTGAAAGCCTTGAAAATAAACTCACCGTCTTTGCCCCGGGATCGCGTGTTCCACTTTTTAACTATCTCCACATCACTATCTCGGTCTGATGCCCGCTTACCACTTGAAGTGCCAGCCTTAGGTCTGAAACAAAATGAAGAGCCTTTAGTCTTTCAGCGCTGAGAATCAATTACTTTGGAAGAAAACATCCCGTTGAACCTACACTCTTTGAAAACAATCTGCCATGAACAAATCTAACAACTCACTCGGGCTCTTTATTATCTTTCTCTTCTTTATCCTTGGATCGATCTCTTTTGTTTTTTCTCTTCCACCCAGGATCTGAAACGTCCGATTCCGAGTCGTCAATGAATGACTCATCGCCTTCAGACTCGTCATCCACAAAGGAGTCCTCGTCGTCATATGTTCTCTGTAAAGAAAGAAACAAGTTAAGGTCTAGCCTGTAGACTTGTGGTTGGGATCAACCCCTAATCAACTTGAGGCGTCAATTTTGAGACAGTGGACGTTTTGAAAAAATATTTTAAGTTATATGATGATGTTTATTTGCCTAGTAAATCTACGAGAAGATAGGTTCCACTAACGTGGTACGTTCACTTCATTCCTATTTAACAGACGGTTTATTGGTATTTTTCTAAGGCTCTAATGCACTGAAATTGGAAAGTTGACCATAGTATTTACTTTGTTTTGTTCTCTGACTTCATGTAGTTTTAGAATCCATGGATGCGTCCAAATTCTGGATAGGTTTTGGTAATCTGAGAAGAGGCTTGCACCTAAAAAGCAACATTTATGAAAACATATCATTAAATGAATGGATAACTTTATTAGCTCAAATATTTAAACAACAACCAACACGCGACGTTTTTATTGACAGGGATTTGTATTATTTACAGTAACAATTAAACCAATTTCCCTCTGGCACCTTGAAATGATTTAAGAGAGTAGAAATAGCTATTACCTCTGACGTCGCCTTTCTGCAAAGTTCCTGATCGACCAACAATCTCTAAATACTTTTCGTAAAGCTGACACTGTACGCTTGATAAGCGGATAGAAAGGATGAACTCAAGTTTGGGAGACAGGAACTTGGTTAGTGCCGAGTAGTCTTTTCTCTGAAAGAAAGTAGGATAACTATGAACAGTAAGGCTTTGTATGAAGTAAAGAGTCTGATAAAATCGGTCGCCATGCTCTCTAGGAGTGAGATCGGAGCATTGGAGAAATACTCATCACAAGGTTATTTTGTTTTTATGATGCCAAAGTGAGTTTGTGAAAATAAGGCACTATTGATATGGGTAGAAATTCCAGCCCTTATTAACTGGTAGAGATAAAGAGGGAGAAGCGGTGGTGATGATGGTACCCTTGATGGTACATATATATGTCCTCAGCCGTTAATTTAAATCAAGGCAGAATAAAAGATAAATGAAGTGAAAAAGACCATACCTGTACACAACCTGCGAGTGTTTCATGCAAAATGTGGGCACGTTTCTTCATGAGTTTCACGTCCCACCTACTGGCATCTGCGCACTGACCATTGGTGATTGGATTGACGAATCTGTTACAGAATTCTTTTCTTGATCCCAACAAGCTAGGTTTAACGAAGTCAACCATGCAATGATCTGGAATAAACAAATAGTTATCAAATAAACATCGCAAGGGTGATTTAAAAGATTAAAAGATACACAAAATTCTATCATCAATAACTTATCAAGTAAAAGATACAAAAACCGTCTCATCAGCTTCGCCCCCACCCCCAACAAAAATAAGGCTGCAAATATTCATTACTGTGTTCCTTTCCTGCAGAAATCGGAGAAATAATAGTGTTTTTAATTTGCTTAGAAGATGCATCTTCAGCTGTAAAAGGGTAAGCAAAATGAACTCTTAGACTTACATTCACTCAGGTTGTTCTGTAGCGGTGTTCCAGTGAGCACCACCCGCCGCTTGGTCCGCACCGCATTCATAGCAATAGATGTCGATGATTTATCATTCTTAAGGATATGTCCCTCATCACATACAACCAAGTCCGGACCTGGATGGGGAAAAATGCCAATGAAAATTAAGCACTGGGCCAGGAGAGGGAGAGTAATGGGAGATATTTATAGAGGAAACGAGACAACACTTTTGCCTTTGGTGCCTAGTAACTAGATTTTAAACTGTTATTTGACTTCTTTGTCTAACCCTGAGGAAGGCTAACTGAGTTAGCCGAAACGTTGGTTATCATAGACAAATAAAGAAAGTCAGAAAAACAACTCATAGGTCTATTCATTTCAAGTCCCGAATTCGAACGTCAACCATAGTTACAGTTCAGAAGCAGTTGGTAGAAAATCAAACCATCATTTTATTTGTTATGCTTACCTGGATCGACAAGAGTCTCGGCAAATATCTTCTTATGTTTCTTGTTGCGCACCCGTTTGCTTTGAGATAGGTTTCTGTACATTTCATAACCCATGATAAGCACTCCACCACCTGAATGCCATTCTTTCAGCATGTCTGTTCTTCCCCAATTGTCTTTGATGGTTGTCATCTCATAAACCTGAGTCAAATAAGAATAAGGTATTGTGAATTAAATGTTGAAGATTTAGTACGAACGGCAAAATAACATGTTTAAGAATTTTTACCGAAACTGAGTTTTCTATGTATCTCAAAATAAGAAAGTATATATTTTATAATTTTTAAAGACTTACGTAGGAATTTGAATTAAAATTAAAATTTGTATGAGTAACTATCGCCAAATTAATATACTTACATCTAAAGGGCTATCCTCGGGAAGCCATTTTTCAAATTCATTGGCCCAGTTCAAAACCGTGTTCAAAGGACAAACCACCACGCAGGTCCGCTGTTTCGTTAATTTTTCATGGTTAAGCACGGTGTGAATGAATGAAATCATCTGAAGGAAAGAAAAAAAGATTAAGAAACCGTGGCATCGTAATTTGTATTGATGGGAGGGACTCTTGCGGCAAAATAGCATCGATATGTTTAACCTATCCTTGCGGTAGAATATTCACTCTGGATGTATGAGGAGGGGCTATCTTTCAACAATGGGCTTCTAATGAATAATATTCAGGTAAACCGACAGGACTTACCGACAGTGTTTTTCCAAGACCCATGCAGTGAGCTAGAATACATCCGGATCCATTTTCGTCCCTCAACCGGTCAAGATTCTCGACAAGATTGTCCCAGAGGAACTGTACAGCTATAAAGAATGGTAAACATTTCAGTCGTCAACAATCAGTATGTGAAATCCTCCCTCATGGAGCATGAATTAGTATCGCAAATTATTGATATCTAGATAAGGAAGACCTCTCCAGTGCATTCTAACAGGCAAAAACTGAACTGTCGGCAACCAGTTCAGTACCAATTATAATTTTTAAAGCAGCAACAAGTATTAACCAAGTTCAGTGGATGGTAATTACCTTCAACTTGATGAGGTTTGAGTTTGTTCACTATATCTTTGTGAAGCTGGATCAAGGGTTCATCATCCGAATCAATTTCAAGCACAAGTTTAGTCGTGATGATATTTTTTATGCCAGTTTCCTCGTCCTCTTCCTCGATTTGGTTGTACTGTTAATCAAGAACAAAAATTCTTTGTAATCAAAAAGGATTTATCACTAATGGAAGGAACCCACATTCAGTTCACGGAAAAGGACCTATATTGATTGCATTGAATATTACATTTACCCATAATACAACTTGCAATGCAATACCATGTAAAGATACATAGTTTTGGTATGTTTAATTTCTACAAAATTTTAAAAACTAGAATGGATATATTAAACAACAGCCGTTAGGATACTTACCATTTTCTGTTTTTCCTTAAGTCTTCTCCTTCTTTCTTGCTCAGCTTTAGCAGCTTCTTTAGTGTCTTGAGATAATTTCTTATCCTTCATAATTTTCTTGATATTTTTTCGTTTCTTGCCAGGGGTGTTCGCATCCGAATCCTATAATTACAAGACAAACGACACTATTAGGTCAAATATTTCTACCCCACAGGTCTTCAAGCTATACTTTGGCGCGTGTCAGCATACATTCTAAAATATTACTAACAAAAATAACAGACCACAACCCAAGTAGCAGTCAGGAAATCGGTCACGGTCTTCCATGTGAGCATATCATACAAGACTCATTACTTTGAGGGCAAATGCAATGCTCCTCCAATTGTTGATGGAAAACAATGATTTGTAACCTTGGCCATGTATATATTTTACATTTAGAATTTAGCTATTTTTGATGGCGTTAATCAGAAACTTTAGCATTAATGAGAGCGGTTTTACTTCGGATGTACATCTATGAATTCCAATCAAGAGTTCTCCAAATTTTAAAAGTAGTAGTAGCGGTTTTGAAGGTTAACTTCCAGCCCCCTCCCTCCAAACATTCCCATCATCATTAGAATAAGAAGTACCTCATCTTCGGACTCTGGTTCACCCTTCTTTTTTCTTTTCTTTTTCTCCGGCTTAGGGGCATCACTGTCAAGTGTTTCTGAGTCAGAAGAGGAAGGTGGTTTTATTCTTTTTCTCTTGCGTTTGCCTTTTCCCTTTTTCGGTTTATCATCGGATTCACTTTCTTCTGCACTCTCTGCCTTTTTCTTCTTCTTTTTCTTTTTCGGTTTGGTGTCAAAATCTGAGTCCTCGGACAGCTCTACAGTCTTTCCTTTTTTCTTCTTCTTCTTCTTGCCATCTTCTCCGTCATCGTCATCGTCATCATCATCCTTCTCTTCGACAGCATCTCCCTCCAAGTCGTCTTCCTCGTCTTCACCCTCTTCAATGCCAGACATTCTGAAATCATCGTCGTCTTCATCCTTTGCCCTGGAGATTGAAGAACACATTAATTATTCCCTTATGATACTCACAAATCATCATGTTTCGGTTTTTCGTGAAGTATACAGTGACAGTGTTCGAAATAAGCGCTGGCCCTGGCAATTTGGCAACCTAAAATTGCGGCCAACCGGTACCTGTAATTGCAGCACGCTCTAATTTCTGACATTTATCAGGGCAGCCAGCATTTAAGGCGGGCAGTCTAAATTGTTCGGTAGGTTGCCACACAAACCTAATTTCCCCTCATTTCGAACACTAGAGTATATGAGATAGTATAAGTTAAAGACAAGGTAACTAAGGGATTCCATGTACTATATTACGAACATGACGTGAAATGCATAATAGTGACCAGTTTCATCATCAGAAAAAACTGAATATGTAACCTTTCACAAAAGAATGCGTTGGGGTTAATCAAGCGTTATTAGTCAAACTAAAGTACAACTTAAATCATATTTACTTCGCTTCTGGATCGTCCGAACCAGTATCAGAAAGTTTTGCGTTTAAGAGTTTTGTCTGGCGAAGCCTCTTTGATTTTGTCTTGGGGGCACTGTCTGATCCCTCCTCAGATCCCGCTCTTCCATTTTTCACTCCGTTCTTCGGCTTTTTGGTTGAATCTGTTATAAAAAGATAAGGACATATCACTATAAGCAATACTAATACATCAGACCATGCAGAGAGACAACAACTAACATTCTTCACAGCCTCACACTGTATCATGACATTCACAGAACATTGTAAAGAACGGACTTGGGGAGATGTTTTATATTCTCTGTGGGAAGAGATAATTTCCTACCCACTAAGAACTGTCAAGAGCAACAAGAACACGCTACTTTTAAAAAAAGCAATACCGACTAAGTTGCAACCATCATGCATGCTGGAAACAGAAATAACTAGGTAATTATTAGGTGATCGAGAAATAACAACATGATCGTATTGACCTCAAATAGACGAAGTAGGTTTCATAGAAAGAGATCAATGACTTTCAAAAGGTTAATACCATATCAGACCCGAATGCATTATGCTAATCCGAATAAAAATGATTTGTAACCTTGGCCATTTTCGATAGCTGTATGGTGTCAGGTTGTGCCCCAGGTATGTGCCGCAAATGATGAAAAAATTCACCGAAGCACAACTATGGGTTCGGGTTTAGGTTTCATTTAAACATCGAATTAGTAACATATCAAACAAGACTGATAACTTTGAGGGCAAATGCAACGCTCCTCCAAAGCTTTGAGAGAAGCTTCCAAAAACAACTTAATATCGCTAGTTGTTTAGGAATGAATAAGTACCATCATCAGCACCAACACTACTGTCTGAATCTTCGACTACACTGGATTCAGATTCGAGTAGCGCCTTCCTGGCAGCAGCTATGCGTTCCTCCTCCGAAGCAGCCTTCAGCTTCTCCATGTCTACCTCATCAGCGTCATCACACTGGAACAGAATACCAAGGCACCAATAAGCGTTTCGTCAGATAGTATATTAATATAGATAGAAGCTGTCTAAAAGGACAGGGTTGAAGCGGAACATACATGCTTCTAACATCATCTTCGATTCATCGTCCCAGTTTATGGATAAGATTTTGGATAGATAAGATTTTGAAGACCTCACCTCTACTTTGTCTATCTCTATTTCCTCGTCTCCGACATCATCGCCACGACCATTGTCGTCAGAGCTAAGGGCATCAATATCTATTGACTTTTTGGCCGCTCTCGCTTTCTTTTTCTGCCTAGGACTTAGACCCACATCCGACTCTTTAAAAAATAATCCGCAACGTATTCATAAGACAATGCTATCTACACAAAATAGAAATTTCAGACTTTTTTCAAAGACTTGAATTTTTAGTGATTGGCACAAGACAGGTAAGAAAGGGAATTCTACAGGAAAAGGGAGAACGAAATTATTTTCATAACTAGAGACAATTTACTATCTATACACCCCCAACGGTCAACCCCAGCCCGCGTAATTCACTAGGGGTATACCGATAGTGGCTATCCTAATTAATTAGTGTAAGGGCTTACCTTTGCTTCCTATTTTCTCTTCCTCTTTGCTTTTTGCTTTGCTTTCCTGCTTTGCTTTCAACTTCTTTTTCAATGATTTCGGCATTGCTTCAAGTCCAGCGAACTCATTTTCTAAATCTGAATCATAATTCGATGATTCCGAGGCGCCCTTTTCTTTTAGTTTCTTTATATTAATTCGTAGCTCCTTCATTAGAGGCGATTTCCGCTTCTTCTTGGAACTTGAATTCGTATCCTTGTCAGACTCCTTTTTGTCTTTTGGTTCTTTACTGTCGGATGTTTTTTCTTTTTTAGACTGCTTACGAGATTCTGTTGTGTCTTTGTCATTTGACTCATCACTAGAGTTTCTGCGCTTAGTGGGAGACTTCTTTTTCGTGGGTTTCTTCTTGACATCTTCCTCATCGTCCGAACTATCACTCGCCATTTCTGATATGGAAAAAATAATTATTTCTAACTGTGTGCAGGTATAAAGCTCATGTCATAAGGAATACACTGTTAAAAAAGAACCCATTGAGAATATAGTGTGCCGCTAAATGGGAGTTAAAATAAAATTATTTAGAAACAACTTTATCCTGATTAATACATTATTTACCTTCGAATGACATCAATTTACAGCGACTTCAATACTACAAAAGCCACTTTTTTTTTCTTTAAAAAAACCCCCCACCATCTCAGACTGTCATGATAATAAAATCTAGAACTTGAACTGTCGTGTACAGCGTCAGTCAGCTCACCTTCATTTCTCTGACTTTCACGGCGCTTTCGATCCTTTTCTTTCCCCAATTTTCGTTTTGCTTTTTGTGCTCGTTGTTCTGACAAAACAGAGAATTTACTGGATATCTTGGCCTTGGCGGTCTCCGCCCGACTGGGCGTTTTCTTTTTTTGATCTGAGCGTCCTTTCACTGGTTTATATGAACCGTCAGAATTGTTATTGGAAGATTTAGAACTGCTATCATCAGCTTGAAGCAAACTGTTACCCGAGTCTTCACCCGAACTGTCTGACTTGAGCTCTTTGTGCAATGCTGTTTGTGCGCTTAAATCCTCTTTGCTACGCTCAGGGGCTTGCTTACCATCGTCAGACTCCGCCCCACTCATCTTGTCCTGCTGTTTGGGACTAGAATCATCATCGTCATCATCATCAGCAAGAACCACAACACCTCCATCATCAGAAAGATGGAAAACAACTCTTTCTTGAGGGGCCTCTTTTTTTTCTTGTTTCTTTAATTTTAACTTTAATTTTCTTTCGTCGATTGCTTCTTGAGAATTTTTCCCTTTGCCTTTACCTTTGGAAGATACTACTTCTTCGTCTGTTGAATTTTCACTCCGCCTTTTCACATGCTCCTTATCTTTCTTCGTAGGCTTTGATTTCGTTGTTTCATTGTCACTACTAGTATCGTGTTTCTCTCCGGAAATCTTGGAAGAAGATTTTCTTCCAGAGCTTTGGCGATCCTTCGACACAGTTTCAGAATGTTTGGAATCATTTCCTAGGTCTTTATTTTGTTTCTTTTTAACCTCCGTTGACTCCTCACGTTCAGCTGCCTTTTTAACTTGGGATAAATGCTTTGCATCAACCTTTGTTGGACTTTCGTTGGAGCTAGGCAAGTCTAATTGATTATCACTGCTCAAGTTAGACTTAGCCCGTTTCTCCGGTACTGGATTAGATTGTTCATTCTCAGGTTCTGAAGAAGATTCTTTATTGTCTGTTTTTTTACTTGTTTTCTTCCCCTTAACTGAACCTAATAATTGAGATTTGGGAGAAGTTTCAGTCACATTTTGAGAGATTTCGGTCACATTTTGCGAACTTTCAGTCACATTTGTGTCGTCAAACAAAGCCGGAGACTGAGGGAAATCGTTTGCACTTTCCCCACTATCCTGAGTTGGGGGCAATTCTTCACTACTCTTTTCAGTCAATGTTTTACTTGACTCTGCGTCAACATTTTTCGAAGCACGAGCACTAGGGCTTTTGGTCTGGTTCTCTTCCTCCTTCCCCTTCTCTGGGGTATGGACTGATTTTCTTGCTGCCTCAGATTTCTCCTTCCTATGAGATGTAGATTTAGTTGTCTTTTTTTCAACAGGGGTTTCATCCTCCGAGCTGCTGGAGATGGGGATGACATCAATGCGAGTTTTTGAGTCTTTAGATTTCCCTTTCTTTGAGTCTTTACTCTCAATGTCTTTAGATTTTCCTGAGTCTTTAGTAACAAGGCTAGACTTCTTTTGTTCACACTTGACACCTCGCCCTGAATCTCGGCGAGCACTCCCCTTTTTTGAGACCTGTCTTGAAATATTACTTATCACCGTGGTATGTTTTTTGACACTTTTCACTAACCTTTCCACCACTTGGCCTTTGCTTGTTGAACTGCGTTCTAATTTATCCTCCAAACCACGCAAAAACAAGCTAAATGATTCTGTGGCTGAAGCATAGGCTTTTATGGCAGATTCTATATTGTCTTCATTAATTCCGAGTTCGTCCTCGTCTGAGGAGCCGGATTCTCTCACACTTCTCTTCTTTCCAGACCTATCTGGGCTTGACCGTTCTTTTCGTCTTCGATGGTCCGAGTCCCGGCGACGGGACTTTCGTTCTTCTTCCTTTTCTTTTTGGGCAGCCTCCACTGCGCATAGTGCATTATCACAGTCTTGAGATAATTTCTTCAAAGGCCGACTGTTGCATACGTAGCACCGCCATTTATTCTCCCCTGGAAGGAAAAGATCAATCGTTAGTCTTGTCTGAAAACCCCCTTACCATTCGCAGCAGAAACATACTAGTTATTATCTTTTTACAAGTAAAATATCATAATCCCCAGACGTGATAAGACGAATTCAACATTTGCTACTTTACATAAGTCATTTGCTAAAATTACTGGTAGATAATGTCTTCACTGGTAGTTCAAGACTATCGACAAGAAGTTCTATGCTGGATATATACCATTCTTGGTCATGAATCACACAAGTTGAAAAAACAGTTTTGTTTCATTGGAAACTCACCATCTTCCAATTCTTTCCAGGCACCTCGGCCAAAATTTCGAACAATACAGCTTTTACAAAAGGCGTTGTGGCAGTAATCGCATACTATCAGGTTACCACCTTCCCCACACCACCGACAGTGGTTGTCCATGCCATCTGAATCCTGTGCAAAATCTCCGCTCGCGTAGAAATCAAAGCATCTCTGAAAAGACAGTTGAGTTGAGTGGCAAAGCCAGGGTGACAATAACAGTTCTCGTACAAGTTAACACTAAAATAATGCGTCTGAATATGAAAAGAAGGAAGGCGTGAGATAACTTTCAAAAGGACTATGCAAGGGAAACCAACAAAACATGCAAAATTGATACCCTAATAATTGATGAGTTATATTATGGGAATGACGGTTAGTGCATGGTTTTACATCATCTTCACAACACTTAATGTGTATAACAGTTTTGTTTACAGTCAACTAGTATTAAAATTTATTGGTGAGGATAAATATCATTTGTACGAATAAACAATATATAAAGTAAGTTTTAGCACATACCTTGCATATTAAGACTTTAAGGACAGGATGACGATTTACGCCATGTTTTATCGTCGGATTCACTTGATGCTTGCACGCGGTGCACGTCAGAATACCTAAGTCCTCAAGCTTGGGCTTGATATCTTTGCGGGACTTGTGTCCATTAGAGGACCTTTTCTTTTCTACAACCGCTTCAGGCTGCACAACCATTGTGCCTGCAGACATGAAGAACCATAGCACAGTTGCTTCTTCACTAACAATTTGCACACAGAATGGTTTTCATTGCTTTGTTTTTTTCATATTAAACAATTTTCCTTTTGGAACAATATTCATCATTATAGGAAATAACGAACTCGGTGCTGTTTAGATCTAGATAAAAGCCTGAAGCAAGTTGTTATGTAAGGAATGAATGGGAAAAACTGTCTCACGTTAGAGCGATAAATTGTAAATCCATACATAAATGGTATTCAAACACAGATCACCTAAATATCATTTGTTGCATAACTTTCCAGTCACAATGCGGAACATCAAAATTACAAAACATATAAGATGTCTAAAGGGAACCAACTTGCATGGTGAGAAAATTCTTGGAACCCAGATTACAAAACACAATCTACATGTAGTTAGGTGCAAGATCACCCCAGGTTTATAGACCTGGGGATCTATACATATGGCTCCTGAATTGGAATGGTTTAATGGTCATAATTTCACTGTGAAGTTGTTTCCGCTCAACACCTTCGATTCCAACCAAAGCACAAAAACATCTCCCCAAGTGATGTGAAATATCAGAAATGGAAACACGAGACAGCCATAGAACGCAACACAATGACATGCAAACACATCAACAATTCATCAAAACTAACCGTCCGAATTATATTCCCGGCCATCGTCCTCCACGGCGCTCGAATCAATGGCATCATATCCATTTTCATCATGCTTTCCATCTTTGCAACTCGAATTTCCGTTCATTCTCGACGGAGTGTTGATGTACTCATAACCGTCGGAATCGTCCTCGGGTGATTCCACGAACTTGCGAGTTACTTTCGGTTTCCTAAAATAACAAGTATGATGCACAGATATAGGGAAAGTGGTCCTTCCAATTAGGTTTTGCGCTGTTGGGTTTTACTCTAATTGATGACATCCTACATAATCATTCTTTTGGGGAGATTTTGGGGAGTCTCATTCGGATCCCATTTCATTTGTATTTTTACCATGAGGAACATACGAATATGAAACAGCTTTTTCGGAAATATTCATATAAAATATGAAATCATAATCTCACCTTCGAGACGACCCAGTCATTTTCTTGTTGGTCGAACAATCCTGAAGACATGAAGAGGTCAGATAAGACAAATGTATAGGTACAGCAAAATATTAGATTGGATTTCAAAACTTCCGTCTCAGTACGGATAATATAACAACAAAAGAATAGTTCGTATATCAGGCCCCATAACAGGGTGCAGGCAACATACTTAAATACTTCTCTAGGAAAGGTTCGTTCTACTTAACCCGGAAGTTAGTACAACTACATCGATGTTTAAGTTAACGTACAAAGCAAGCCATATCTGTTTTTTTTTAAAAAAAAAAAATAGGAAACTACAAGGAATAGGAACTGTATGAATCCTGGTATATAATTAGCTGAAACCTACCTTAGAATCGGAGGACCCATCATTTGAGCTTTCGGCCGTTGGGTGCAATTTCATCAATAGACCATCCAATTTCGAGCCACTAAAACAACAATAAAATTGTATCATGTATCGCCAAGTCTGATGAAATTCATGAATATATATAGGACGATAACCACAAACACAGGGGTATGTATCTCAAATGAAATAATAAATATCGAGATGTTCAATCATAGATGAGGAATAAATTCGAATGTACTGATTAGAAAATCTATTTACGCCAACGATTATAGTGACTTCCAGATACCTTGCAAAATATTACCTATTAGCAAAGTACCTTGCCTTATTAGCGATTATAGTGACTTCCAGATACCTTGCAAAATACCTTGCAAATATAAATTTGTATCTCAAATGAAATAATAAATATCGAGATGTTCAATCACAGATGAGGAATAAATTCGAATGTACTGATTAGAAAATCTATTTACGCCAACGATTATAGTGACTTCCAGATACCTTGCAAAGTCACTAATAATTTAATCAGTCTAGTAATAGAAAATAACATCAGTTCGTAACAAAACAAAAGAGAACACAACATATGAAAATGTATGTGTATCCCCCAATAAACACAAACCGCATCCAACTTACTAGCCCCTGTCCTCTTTGTTTATTGGTTATACCACCTCCCTAAATTTTAAACTTTATTTGTATCAATTCATTTTGAGGATTAACATGAATTAGGCATTGGGGGGATTATAAACTCAACTATATGTCCAGCGTTTTAACAGATAGCTCTGGTTTTAATCATAGACCACGAAAGGTCTCTGACATAGTACAGTAATTTACTAGCCACATGCAATTCAATACACATGTATTTATATACAAGTTGAAGCCAATGAAGAAGGCAGTGTTGATGTGGGATTCAAGGGTATGCGTCGGGGCTCAACTTGGTACTTGGCCAAATACTGTCAATGTAAATCAAAATTCGCGTTACCGTTGGGCATGACTACAACTTTACCGTCTTTAGATCACATACTCTTCATAGATGATCAGTAAAGTAAGCCTAGGTTAGATGCCAGTACGTTGAAAACAAAGCAACCTAAATGAACCGCCCCGCAAATATAATAAGAGCTATAAATCAAGGTTGGGCCTCGGGCTGCAAATGTAGCTGGGCGATGTTGCTGCCATTCCTGCCGCCCTCCCACCCCAGCCACGGTACAGAGCCTGGATTTGACCTGCTCCATAGGCATAGGGCCGTGCTAGACTAATGCCCTATCTAATCCTCCGTAGTAATCGCTCTATATTTGAATCGCGGAGGCTAAAAAGACGTCCGCAGTAGCATGGGAAGCTTCTAGACAGATGCATTAAGAGCAATAATGAATCCGTCAGAGTTTCAGAGAAAGAATGATGGAGTAGTTCATGTTTAGAATCTGAGGAAACCAGATCCTAACCTGATCTGTCAAAATCTCCATCTTAGTCGACAGTCTGGGCGGGAAGGCCAGACTTCCATTCGTTCGCCGGCCGGCAATTGCCCGTATACAATGAAAATCTCACAAGCCGTAACGGGAGACAATAAAGCCTACATTCAACGATCGGCAAAGGCATATCATAGGGCCCCATCATTGAAAGTCGCTGTACAATTTTAATACGTCTTAAGACCAACACACCAGAGGATGATTTGAACAATGAATCACAAACATTTCCATACCTCGAAGATTTTGTCACACCCGACTTTCCTCGAGTTCCACTAGAGGTCGCACTAACGGATGAACTGGCCATTTCTATTCCGATTTTATAAATGATCCGGGCTTGGTGCAAGAGACAAAAGGATCAAAGAAGTCCTTGGATCTTCTGCCTCTAGAGTGGGAGGCAAACCCACTCGCTGCGAGTAGAATAGACACACATTAGCGGAACTTCAATAGTCACAACAATCTGCGGCAGGCATGGCGTCCATGTTGGCTCGGCAGGTAAAGGAGCTACGTCATGGTCACGTGACAGAGGGTCATTAACATAATTTATGTTAATGATATTCAGTCACGTGACATATTAATTTGCATATTTAATTAACTAAATAAAAGTTGTTTCTAATAATTGAAAACCGTTTGAAGATCGGTCCAGAATTGACCCTAAAAAACAAATTAGTGAAAAACACCCCGTCCCCGTCTAAACAAGTATCATATGTCGAGGGCGATTTTTTTGCCATTTTAACGGATATCTGCAGGTTGTCATAGGTAAAAGTAGCTTATTTTCAAGAGAAAAACTATTCGAAGTTCTCGTAAGCTTAAAATTTCACAATTATATGGGTTATATGTTATGGAAATCTTGAAAAACCAAATGTAAACAAAGCACATCGATGATGGCTGTCTAACAAGTACATGATGCACCATCGCATTTCGTACAAAAACGTAGAACTATGATATCGCTATCCCCTAGCGTAACTAACGTGACCTATCACTATATGCATGCTTCCATTCGAAGATTCATTACCACGATTTATCTATTTTCCATGCAGAATTCTACATTTTTTCCTGAGATGCACGACAAGCTTGCACCCACGTGGGGACTGTTTACAAAGGTCAGCAGATGGTTGTGCCACCTTACGGTGCGTCCTTGAAGTAGGTCACTTGCACATGCGCACAAGAATAGGTAATGGCGGACGGTGGATGTCAGGATCGTATCCTATTTGTGTCTTAGATTTTGTGTTTGTGCTGTCTTAAAATCCCTTAATGGATACTACTGTGGACGATATGGATAACGGAATTGACCCGGAGATTGAGGTCCGTAAACTTCAAGATTTAGTCAAGAAATTAGAGCGTCAAAACCAAATTTTACGCAAACAGAACCGAGATCCGAATACAATCATAGGAAAGCCAGGAACTGAGGACGATGTCAACTTGTCAAAACAAAACCGGACTGGTATAAATGATACAGATAATATCAAGGATAGCTTGAAAAAAATGACTTTAGAGGAAATGGACCTTGTTGATTTGGATACGGTTGTTTTAGATGATGATGATGAAGAAACATGGTATGTATTTATTTCTATGTAATTTCAATTTGTTTTGACCCTCACCCTGTACTTTGGCTTTGCCTTTGGCCTTTAATTTTCAACACTTTATTCTTTAAACATGGTCCGACCTATAAGTATAACAGGATTAGTATTCCCAATACTTAGTGCCACCCTTTCGTTGTCATGTCATTGTATAAAACCTAGAAATAGCATATCTTATAGATCTAGCCATAAAACGTAAAACCAAGACTTTCACACAGCCTCACAGGGCCATGCCCATGGGAAGGGTCTTGTTATATGTATACTTATAGTGACAACAATCTCTTCAGACTTCAGTCCAACTCTTATTCCCCCCATTCAGAATCAAGTCGACAACAGAAGTAACAGAATTAATGACAGAAACTGTCATTGTCATTGATATTATAGTCGTGACATTAGTATAGGCTATTCGCCCTATATCACCATTGAATTTCCTCTGACTCTGTAGGCTATCTGCCTACCATGTTATAATAACTTATGATATAATAATTGGGAGAGTTATTCAGTTTAGTATTTTACAAACCTGATCGTGTGAATGTCTAATCCTAAAATGTACAGGTAACAGGGATATCTTTTTTTCTATTGGCCTACTGATAATTTCATACTTGATAAGCACCCGGACATAAAGCCAGTAAAGGTCGTTTAACACAAATAACAAGGAACGATTCCATATAATAATCACAGAATCATAAGGAACAGGAAAGTTACTGGAATAATTTCGTTAGGTTAACTTAGAGTTAGACGATTGTTTTGAGCTCAGGCTCCTTCCAAGTTCTTGTCTAGTGTGTACCTCTCCCCATCATCCTCAGTCAGTGAGATCACGATCTCCGGTTCTGGACGATCCCTATGACTATGTGAGTTCTTTTCACCATGTATAGATGTTGAAAGGTCTGAATATAGACCCGATATTACCACATACACACAGCTTAGTGAACCCCTACAAGTTAAGTCACCTCAGGAAGTCGCGTGCTTGCCCTCACCCCCCTGCGACCCAAGTGTCCCGTTTCCGCCACATGGAGGGGTTTGTGCTACTAGGAATGTTCCATGTTGATGTTGGAACAGCCCCCACCCTGCTCTATGTAGGTTGTAGTAGTTTTTTGTTTGTGTGCAAACTAGTATATCATTTGCATTTTCCATGTTTGTATTTATTCTTTTACACTCTCATGAACTTTCCACCAAACAATTAGCAAAAATGCTAAGTTCCGTGTTATGATCCTTTGGATCCTTTGGGGTTTTTATTTGATTTCGGGGAAACGATCTCTTTCTAACCCCGGGTAAATATGGCTAGATTCTGGATTTCCGATCTGTGCCACCTTATAATAACATTAACACGAGTCGGTAGACGAGGAGACGAGTTGAGGCTTGAGTGCTTTTAGTCGAGTTACCTTAACCTAGAAAGCCTTTCACTACAAATATGCCTTTGCTCTTACTTCGGGTGAGTAGCAGGCAGTAAATGCAGCAAGCCATGTGGAAATAGACCATGCCTTTTAGATCCTACGAGGTGAGTCGCCGCCGCATAGAAAATGAATCGAATTCCTAGAACGAGATGAAATTTCAGAAAGGCCCCTGGGCATTGGAGAGAATAAAATAATGATGTCGATCACGCCATGATGTAGTGTAATATGTTAGTTGTTTTATTGTGCTTTGGTATTAGTGTTAGAGGGCTCTATAGATGAATTCAATACACTGCGTTCTCATTCTTGTTTTTTAGCAAATGTAATTGCTACCATGGTTCTTCATTACTAGTACATTATTGATGATATCCATTTAAATTGTATCTGCCCGTTTGAACAAAGGAATAGATTTTTTTTTACCCTACATCATATATTTCCTATCTGAAAATTAAAATGATTCATGGAATGAGGAATCATTAATAAGCGTAAATTGTCTGCAACGCCTTTTACGGATCATATCATTATCACGTAGCTTTTTAATTAGTTCAGAATTTATCAACCCAGGTCGAGCGCTGGTATGTTTTGCAACATTCAAACCAAACATTAACCCTCTCATTTGACTCTCATCAACATCTGTCCCTTGGCTCAACACGTGGAAAATAGGGAGCGTGCAGGGGAAACGTTCGGTGAGATTCCTTTGAGGTTGTTTCGAGGTCAGATATATTTAGTAGTTAATACCTTAGTGGACTTCATGGAAGGCCAGGGATACATACCTGCTGCTCTATTCGAGGCTGGTACATACCTTGAAGAGGCTCTCCATTCCAGTTATTCATTTTAATGGAGAAAGTATGAGGGAGTTATCTTTAGACGTACAATTTATCTGTTAAATAGTTGCTTAAGAATAGTGAATTGATCCATCCCAGTTCTGAGGGATTTACCTATAGACATACAATTTATCTGGTTGCTTAAGAATAGTGAATTGATCAAAATGTATGTCAATGAATGAACTGCTATTTACGTTGATGTGTCACGGAAGCATCCCGACTCAAGCATTGACATTTTCATCCTAAAATCCCCTTGAAATGAAATACTCCTGTATCTGACAAGCAAAAACCTACCCTGTAAGTGAGCGTGGACGTGGGTTCACATTACCCTTGGGAGCATTAAGAAACGGGTCTCAGTTAACTTGTACCCTGGGATAAGCACTAACCTGATTACCCTACGTTTGATTAGATTATGCCCCGGAGAAAGGATTCCGTTATCAGTACTTAGTACGGCAACTACAACCCGATTTGGATCCTTGTATGGGTTCCAGGTCTGTGAAGTTCATACATTGAAAGCGTTTGTCTGCAGGCTGTATGCGGTTTCCCCTAGAATTAACCAAACATGTTCAGACCAGAATTGCCAGGCGAACATTTCATCGTGAGTACTTAAATGAATATGATGCCTGAGGTATGACACATCATCTGGAATTCTTTCCATTTCATTTTTTCCCTTCTGGAACTCAAGGGACTGATTATTCAGGATGTATAATGTCTTAGAATCCTTGGGTAAGAGATTTATTTCCCCAGGGATTAATATACAATAGACCATTATTTCGATGTTACCACAACGCCTAAGAACCCAGAGCAATATAATTTATTTGCTTTCCACAATTCCCATTCATTGATCATCTGTTATATAAGAGACACTAATGAAACTAGTTACCGTGCATTAGTCTAGACACAAACCAGAAATACTTATTACACATTGATCAAATGTGTTATATAATGAATGCCATTGAGAGTCGCTAATCGTCTTGGCAATTCATTATTGATGGTAGGAGTGGTTACTGTACGTTGTAATATTCTGAACTAGGGACCAAGGTTGTGGATTTGCAGTAAGGAGAGGAAAAGTGTTGTATTGATTGAAGATCGTTTCTGATCCCTGAGAAGTATCCATTACATTGGAAAGTCTCCTAGTATTCGCTTCATGATCTGACACAATGTGAGTTTACCTTACTGCCATTCAGGGTCGTGTGAATGTGCCTGCTGATATGACAGCTGTCCAGTATTGTTTCCATCATATACAGCCGACTCATTAACTTAATTTAACACTCGTATTATTGATTATTTGGCAGTCTGCTTTGTCCCCATCCTTCTTGTATTCTAACATGTACATACATATTATCATGGCAGGTGCATGGCATATGTCCGCACACTTCTTAGTAAGAGTGTTTGTGGGCTTGCACTTTTAATATACATGTATGTACGCAGCCCTGTATGGTTGTTTGTACCCCAAACCTAGTGCAAGAGAAATGGGTGTGGAATTCGGAATTCACTTGTAAAAATGCCCCTTAACGGATTTACACCCCAACATGGGGATCTACCACTTCTCCATAGTGTTCTCCTGAGCCAAGGCCAATGGCTTCTGTTTGCCCCAAACTACTCTCTGCCCACAATTATCTCAAATGTTAAATCAAAGCCTGCTGACAGTCATTGTCCGGTTGTTTTTATGCCCATCTCTTTTCCCGTCCATCCAGCATAGAAACGAGAACCAGCAAGTACTTGGTGTATAACATGGCTGGATTAGAATCAGATCCAGCGGATGGTGTTTATGGACAGTATTCCATTGCCCATGAATCAGGTGCACAGTATCGTTTGAAAACAGACTGTATGCGATTGTGTCTGTTTTGTTCTTGTGGAAGGGGCAATATTTTATGCTGCTCGTTCTGAGATAATGATCCGCTGAAATGACTACTCCCCATATTTTCCAATCGGATAGCATAACTACATACACAGTGTGCAGTGGGGTCAAGGCTTATTTATCCATTGCAACCACAAAGAATTGTTCGTTTATGGATGCATTGTGCTATAGTAGTACTACGATGACATATTATATAATAACTTATAGATGTCAGTCCCAGCATGATTAATAAACGGGTTGTTATGAATTGAACAATACGGTTGTTTACCCTAAGTAGTATATAAAGAGTGAGTTCCCTCCCAGGACCAGCGTTGATGATGCCTTGTTGCCTCTTCATTTTGTTTCACTGATTTAAAGGCTGGTGCCATGGCGCTTTGCATTTTGACTAGCATTTTTCAGCAAAAACTCTAGGCGTGAAAAGCAATCTGATTGTCCATAAATCTTAGTGAAGCATAGGAAGGTGTAACCACCAAGTGGATTAACTCGGCCGGGGTAAAACAGCACAAGGCGAGCTTTATAGCCAAAATGGGAGCATTGCACGCCCCTCCAAAAAATGTCAGTGCGTTTGGAGTTGCCAGTTTTCATTCTCCAATGGATTCTTATTGTCTGAAACGGTTGTTAAATATTCGCAGTTATGAGGTGCTTTACCCCAGTTAGTGTTGCTCGCAGCAAGTAACCAGGAAGAACGTGCTGCAGTGTATTATATAAGAAGATCCACTGGGCTTTTCTTTTCCTTTACGCTTAACTATTAAAACAGAAATGGAAATGTATGGTGCCTCTTTCTTCATTCACCGTACCAATCCCATTCCTTGTGTGGCAATACATTGAACGTGAATGAATAATTAAAAAAATAAATATAAGTTAGCGAAAGAAAGATGGTCTTAGAGAAATGGATGGATCGGTGAACAACCTTAGATATTTTCTCCTGCCGACGACTTGGTATATATAACGTTGTCGACGATTAACCTGGGGGAGAGGGGGAGGAGAAGACGATCCATCAGTCATACACCTTCAAAGCCTCTTCAAGAGGTCACTGGCACTGGCCCGCAGAAAAAGACGAAGATAAAGCGAGCGCTCCCCAACAAGTCAGATACAGATCGAGTCTCTTATGGGAACTAGCACCGGCCAGTGCTTCCCATTTTAAAGGGATGGATCTCATGTTTGGTGTCTGCATTTTTAGTGTTCAGCATTGCAATGACCCCACTTGCGATTGCCAATGGGGTTTCTCACGCAGGGTCATGTGGGTGAATACATGTTGAACGAGCAGAGCGGTGGGTTCTTTATAGTGCTTTCGACATGATTTATTTCCCGCACGGCTATGAGTACATTACAACGGAGGAAATGTGTTAAATGAGTGGGCCATGAAGATTTTGTTTTGAAAATGACGTCCTATATTGTGTTTTAGCATGAAATAGGAGTTAGCCTTTCTAAGCCCTGTTGGATACTAAAGAACAAATCCTAAGAATGAATCCTAATTGGAATGAATCCTAATTTGTAAAGCTTCTATATCGTCATGGATTAGATCATAATATCGATAGTTCGCTTACATTAAGTGCAACTTATTAAATGTGTCCATATATCTTAACTTAAAATGGTCGGAGTGGATAAAGCGTGCGCTTTGAAGCACTTAAATTTGCCTCCTACTACTACCTCGGGAGAAAAGCATCGTTTAAAATATATCATTTCTTGTTCAGCGTATGAGATGGATTGAAGCGAGGCCTATCCATCCTATGTGTTCATGAATTAATAAAACAACCATATTTTCTGAGCTTAGATGAAAGCCGAGGGATCCCGCTTATGAAAGCGACACATTTAAACCGTCCCTTTAGAACAGTTTTGAATTATTTAATTATCTGTTACACGGAGTCGGTACTGTTTTCATCTCGTTGTATATATATATTTATGCCTATTGTATGTAGCATTTTAGGCGGAAATTATGATGAAATATCGACTTAAAACGTATCCAAGCCTTGAAAAATGACTGTTACAACATAAAGAAAAAGTACATTCTTCAAATCTTGACTTTGAAGGACTAGCTGTACTGTATAGTATTATGCGCCGCTAAATCCTCAGTAATTGGTGCATTGTTAGGCTTCAAATAGACTTAATGTAACTTATAACAAATCTTTCAAATGGTACCTGGTAATACAATAATAGTCCTGGATACTGTTACGTGTTCCTTTCCATAAGACCAATTACTTACCAACAATTAACCGAATGAACGATTGCGTGAATACTGCATTTTACCACCACAATGTCCCTCCTTTCATATAAGGAATTGTGTGGTGAATAAACTTGTTCGCTATAATGATGGAATGCCTAATATTTGTTTTGGATTAGTCCTACAAAATAGAGTTAAAATATATCGTTGGATCTGTCCCAAGTAGGATAGAGTGATTGTCAGTTCCAACTGATATAGGCTTGTTCCATACTGTGGGAGAATTGGCTGACTTCCACATGCCCGGTATTCGATTCAAGCTAACGCCATTAGTACCCCTAGAATCTGGGTCATATGTAGCTATTGGATCAAGAAAAGTCTAGTAGAGATTATAGCTCGTGTCGGCTGGCTTTCTGTTTTAATCTTGGATCTCACAGTTCTGAGACGGTTTTCGGCTAATCCAAGGTTGAATGGGGGTCGGGGTGGAGGTGGAGGGAGGGGTGGAGGAGTCTACTATAATAATCGGTGTAAAGCTCTGTAAATCAATAGAAGGGGGAACCCTGAAACTGCAGTGATGTATGGCCTTGACGTGTTAAAAGGACAGATAGGGATCAACGCTTGATGCCAGCTTGTCATATCAGTGCTTATCTCCGTCTCCCTACGATAAGTGTAAACATCTAAAACCACACATGACGCACTGGGATTCATTCAGTGCTCATAATTATATACGGTGCCGTATGAAATAAGTGCGCTTCTTCAATCACTGCCCGCCGTATTGGCGAATGTTTCTTTGGGGCAAATAATTCGAGGAACGATTTTCATCCATGTTTAATGACTTTTTTCCAGACTGTTGATTTTCAACCGGGAAGTACAATAAATGATTTCGAACTCATCAATTCACAATCGCGTCTCGCTACTTTCCTCCTGGGGATCATTACACGTTCCCCACAGCGAATTACATTTAAATTTTACTATTAATAATACTGATAAAATGCTTTTAATAGCCTGCAGATCTATATATCATGATATTCAGCACTGTTATATCGATTACAGTCTAGGCCCAAACATTCATATGAAATAACAATGGTATGTCAGTGATTGGACGCCTACTTCGCTAATCGGTTTCCTGCCCTATGACTAGGCGTTCTAATTGGATTATAATGACATGTTGCGGTCTTAATGGAATTATAATGGCACTTTGGGGTTTGAGGCGAGAGGCTTTCCCTCGGTTTGAAGGAACTCTCTCATCTTTGGGCCTAGACTGATCACCTGCGGCCACCCCACGGTGTGTAAAAATGCCTGGCGATTCACTTGCTGGTTTGAACTAGGGTTAAACATAGCTATTTTAGTTTAGCTATGCTAGTGCTGACCTGCCACGGCCATCATTTTATAGCCTAACCTTATAGATGGGTAGCATTTTATATAGTATATGCTCCTGATATACAAGACCCTGTGGGCCAGCTTGATGTAGCCCATGCAGACCACGAGCTCCTACTGCCACTTGGAGGAGCTAAACTCTGATCCCGAGTTGAATATCATCTCAGTAAACCTGATATTGTGATAATACCCTGTGCCCGAATTACATGACCGCCATATCGTCCTGTCTTTATTCACCTTTTTTACGGGATTATATACTTATGGGTCATACATCGCTGGGATCAATGTAGTTTTCTATTATCTTTACCCAAACTATCAGTGGTGAGCTTAATACAAAAGTGTTACATTATTCACATGTATGTTTCCTTTCACACGAAACTTTACCACGTTATAATTAATCCATTCATGTTGGTATTAATTCATATTGCTCCGGTACATATTATGGTCAGTCCATATTGATGTTGTCTTTTCCTCTGAAACACAAACAAATGTTTTTATTCTAGCTATGTACTCGGTAGAGTTGGTAGAAATACACACTGGAGCAATCATTACAAGGTGGAAGCATGCATTATGCCCCCAATCACTGATATTCTGCTGGCCCAGCTGGGTCTGAAGCAGTGCAGGGGACCTTCCTGCTGGAAATTAGAACACGAGTTGCACCGTGCATACTGGTGTGAGCAAATCAGTAAATCTCGAGGGTTATGAATGGCTCGAGCTGCACGAGTGTGACATGAACCAGGTGAGCTCTGAGGAACCTCTACCCTTACTGACCCGCCCACAACCAACCAACTCGTGCTCTGATTATTACCAAGTCAGTCGCACCCCAGAAGTCGAACATTCCTTCAATTACTTCACTTGTTTTGGTGTGTTTTTTAGTGTATATCTACGTAAAAAAATATCAAAACATTCGTAATTTATAAATACTGACAGTTAATTTGAATTATGTCAATTATATGATACCTGGTCTCTTGAAGTTTATGCAATTTAATGCCATATTTTGACCATTGAACTTGTTTAAATACCTTAAAGCTGTGACTCAAACTCATGGAAAATCAACGTGTTATTTTTAGACACGGATCTTTATTATAGACGATTGAGTTTATTTATAGCTCGAAGTAAAAAGACGGTATCTTTGCCTTTGCATTAGACATTTCTGGCGCTTTATATGTACCGAATGGTTGAAATGCGAACTATGTATTATCTGTCTGCTACCTCAGCTATAGGGAGGACCGGACGGTTTGTAAACAAACAACTTGTGCAGTTTGTCATCGAGATTTCCCCTGTGGCAGACCCCCTCCTTGTGTCATAATCCCACAGTCAGATGTTGATAAATATCAATAGCCTTCACGTATACACAATGTGCTAATCTTGCGCTCCTCTGGCTGCTAACCCTCAAGGTAGCTGCTCTGGTTCGTTTGTATTTCACCCATCGAGTAGTGGCTTAGAAAAGCCTAGCCATTGAAAATGGTAAAAATAAATGACCTGCTTCTTATTGTGTATCCCCTTCATGTTGTTAATACTATAGATGGGTGTCTCCTCCTTTGGCTGACAATACAACTTTCGGAGAATTGCTTGTGGTTAAGCTGAACGGGATGCTCCATCACTGTCTGATGGTATTTCAAAATCACTTCTAGGCCTACCTGTTTTTCTGAGTTAGGTATACCTGTATTTTCTTGCGTATTGTCCATTAACTCCCTTTGATCTCGATACACATGAATGTTATGTTACTATCTTTATAAGTAGCAAGCGTAGGAGGAATTCACATAAGAAGAACTGAATATGTATTCAGATGTGTACTACTAAGCAAGAGGGAAGTGCACTTATATAAGCCTTATATAAGTGAAATAAAGAATACCATCATCATCAACAACAGCATCAGTTACATATTCTGTATGGCAGATACGTTTGAACATAAGCCGGATTTCATTGTGCAACATTCCGTAATAATACGGCCATTATTGCTTGACAGATGGCATGAATGAAGTATTCCGGGTCTATCTCACGGTCTCATTGTCATCCTAAGCATGGACAGGCTGCATTGTCCTGGGACACCATTTGCTCTCCCTCTAATTCTTTCATCCCACTGTGCCCCACCCCGACCCCGACCTACACACACTCCCCCTCATTCTCCCCCTCCTGTCACCACTCATATATAAATATATATGTGACATCACTTTGCATACCATAGTCTTGGTATTGTGGCTTATCTCTACGATGTGGAAGTATTTTATTATAAACCATGGGCTTATGCTAGCTACATATTCATACCCGCCTGGGTGAACAGGTGTAAAGCTGTCCAGTTCGTTTAAATGATGTTTGAATGAGAGCTCTAGGCCGACATTCCTCTCCATCCGTATACACTCTATACTCGTCCTGTAGGCAGCGGCGCTCCATAACGTTAACCGTTGAGGGCTTTTATGTTTACTGCCTACAGGACGCGTATAGAGTGTACTAGAGTTAGGCCCCGTGTGCGTACCAACTAATCTCAGCTGTAGCTACATCTCTTGGCTCGTTGCTATTCTTCCCATTACTAGAATTAGATTCTCGTAACATAAGTTCTACCTGGTACCATGACAACTGGGAAATCATAGGATCATAGAGAACGATTTTGTATTTGTCTCAAAGGAAAAGAATAAGAATGCAACCACTGAGTTTCCAGCTATTTTCATGGAAACGTTTCTCGTTCAAAAAATGATTCATCGCACCTGCTGACTCCTGTGTAGTCATTAGCAGATTTACATAAATAATGTTAAAAAAATCTATTGTGTTTTGCATTGTACACATACTTAGCTTAATTTGTCATAATGGCCTGAGCCAGAAGAGAATGGGAGAGCAAAACCAAAGCCATAACTCAGTCTGGCCCGTCATTGGATCATCTTTAATAATGAATCCTCTGCCTACCTCCGGGAGGCCACATTCCGCCTTTACTTTTTCAAACTTCCTAGGACTCGTATGAGTCAGGTATTGGGGATATTGTTGAGCTAGAACTTCTAGAGCTCCCTACGTGTAAACGGGCTTGGAATGCTATATTTATGACCTTTTCAGACGCCCTCTTTGTACATTTTACATTCTTTATACATTTTTTTCGAGCGACATCCAGCAAGATTACCCCTTCCTTGATTTTCCACAATGTCTATCAGTGCCATTCTCTATCTATATATGTTTAGTAAAACCTGGAAAGTCCCTGTGGGAAAAAATCGGGCTTAACCTATTGATAACGTGCGATAGAGACCAAGCCTAGGGCAAAGAAAGGCAAATCAAATCTTGTGCTATGTGAATGTAGACTTGCGATGTCTTACCTCCACCTGCTTTCATTCAATAAAAGTCCAGTTGGTGCACCAGCTCCTTTCCTGGATAGCGGACTAACTGGGAGACAAACCTAATTCTTAAATATTTATGAAAAATAAACACTGCTCTAGTGTAATTATTTCAATATATTGTAGAGGAAGAATGTCCCTTGATATTCAATCGAACTTTGTCACTACCTCGTTATAGTTTTTTTTTGCCGCCCTGCATTTTGGGTAAATTGTATTTTTTACCACTGGAATATCTGAACGATACATTTCGCAAAAACCGTTTTTAATTCGCTCTTTCTCTTTTTTAGGTTATACAAGTCGCCACGAAGATCATCACATTCATCCGTTAGTCCTTACAAATGGCTCCGGGAAGAATTTGAACACCCAAGCCCAGAAGTGGAAACTGCTAGGAGATCACTTGTATTTAAATTAGATGAAGTATCTAGAGGTAGGTTTTCCAGATCAAACAATGTTTCATATTAGGGGGTTACCAATTTGTGAATGTATATATATTTAATATTAAAACCTGCAGTGGACCTGTGTGTATCTAGCGAAAGGGCACTGCTTACATATATATCCTTACATAAACAACACTAGGTGAAAGTCGCTGTCAATAATCAGCATTTCCTTCAGGCTAAAGGGAAATGATAATAAGAAGAGTGCACAAGGGGCATATTACCCACACTCATATCGGCAGTAGTAATCCCTTGTTCATCATCTAGATATACCCTCAACGTAACCCATGAATAATAAATATGTTGCCAGCAATTCATTTATTTGCAATCTCTTGCCTAGAGCCGCTCTATTGCTTACAAGAGAGACATTTTGGTGGCATCATTATGGCAGCAATTGAAAAATCTACTTCACCATGAATAAATGATTAAGTCCGAAAGATTTGGAATCGGAATGCTAGGCGCTCCTCTATCGTTTTGTAGTTGCGTCAAGGCATATTTGCTAAAGAGCATGGATGGTTGTCTGATGTGTCATGGCTTTCAGAAGTTGTAAAGCAACCGAATTCCCCAGTTATATCCTGCAGCAGATGGTTTATCCTGTTTACACGGGCTTTTAATATGATTGATTATGTTCTAAAAAAAAGACCGTTGCTATTGCGATGCTGCTCGCCGCCCAAACGACCTGCAAATCTGGGATTTCTGTATGAGGCAAGGGACTGAAAGGATAGTGCGATTTATTTTGTGAAATGATAGGTTCAGTCCTTATGCGTGGCTCCTTTCCCCATGGTCAAAAGGGTACAAATGTTACCTCTGAGACATAACATTGGTCCCAGTAGGGAAAATGATCGACCGTTTTATAGCCTATACCATGCCCCTAACTAGTCTAGAGAATTAATCTCAACCCCAGCTTTACTACCTCTAAATAATATCATATGTGTACTGAGGGAAAGATTAATTACTGACATTTAGGGATCTTGAATGGGAAAATATGCCTGGTGTATAGCGTCTATAAATATTGATTTCATGTCGCTATGGAAGTGAAAAAATGTAAATTCACAATGGAAGAAGAACACCTGCTGATTGATCTGTTCTGATAAGAATTTGAATGTCGTCTAGACGTTCCATACAGCAATACATGATTGTTCTGTCCGTCGGCTCATCTTACGCCGCGTGCCCTTCTATAGTTACGCGCCTCCCGAGTAGATGATCCGCGCTGAATACATGTCGATATCATCTCACTCAAATCAGGCCCTTCGGCTGCCTTGTATTTAGTATCCAATATTGTAATATTGAAGGAGGATGTGGACTTGGATCGTGACACGTTTTATTGGGAATCTGATCGTTAAAATATACTGTGGGACTTCAGCTTCAATGCCCTGTTCAGAAGACTTTGAAAAGAGAATAAATTATAAGTTGGTCCGAAACTGTTGGATACTCATCACTCAGCAATAAAACAAAAAAACTGAATTACAAATGCCCCTTCCTTGGTAAAAGACAACGATTTAACACGTGAAGATCCTGGTTGGTAATCCTCACCCCAACAGAATAAATAAGTCTTTTTCGATAAACTTTGATGCAATATGCTCATAAGGTCTCGGTGTATGTGAGTTTAAATAGTAAATTGTCTGTGAGTTCCTATGATTTAAAGCAATTCTTAATCATATTTTGTAACTAAATTACTGATTGCCTTATTCTATTGCAGTATCTCGGAGTTCGAGCTCAGGTACTTTAGGGAGTTTGACATCACCGTCGTCAGCATCGGGTCACTTACCTGACGATTCTCCTTCACAACCTCCAACCATGTCGATAGGGGGCTTCTCTGCGCCCCGACAACCTGTCTCTGGTCTAGGTAAGCCAAACATTATGTGCTGATACTGTGCTCTTAATTTTTACAGAATAATAAAATAGGGATTTCTTTATGTCGCTGTTCTGTGTTAATTTGATTGATTGTCCCTGCAAGCTATAACATGGCTCTGGTGAAACGGCCAGGTGGGCACCATCGTATGCGTCTGCTCCCTCTCATTCCCTCAGGATCTGTTATGACTATTTCACAAGTGAGAATGATGGCGGCCTCATAGGGATGAGGATGCTTTTCCCCACGTTAACTAGAATTCCTGACATTCCCATTGTGTGACATATTTACCTTTGCGCTACGTGGACGTACACAATACAGTGCGAAACAGCGCAATAATGGAAAAGAGGGAGACCTATGAATAGCTGCAGATATATCTGGATAAGAAATGAGGCCTTCACTGATCAGATTTGTAGCCTTTTCCATGTGATTTCACACCGACACAGCAATCTGCCTGGATGGAATGGCTGAGATGCTGGGTTCGTGGAACGAGGTTTGGCACTATCACCCCATAAACATATATCTATGTTAAAGAGAACTATATTTGATATACGTCCCTGTCCATATTGCGTCGTTTCATTTATAGTTTGTGTCGGGGCTGACCCTATCTCTCTGTTACAAGGGAGCATTGTCAGTTCGTATATACTCGAGTACTTTGTTCCGTTTACAATACGTTATGTTATGAATTTGTGACTTTTTTGTCGCATGATATCATAGCTTGGCTCTTGGAACCTAGTTGGATCTAATGTGTGAATACCATGAAACTTAAACCTTGAGACGGTTACAAACTGAAATTGAAATTGAAAGACACTTAAAATGGCGTTTCAAGGGTCTTATCCCTTTGCATTATGCTGCTATATTTTGTGGAAATGTTACTTACACAAATCTGGCCGCCTATTTATTCAAATATATTAGTTGCATAATAATGTAATAAATGTAAAAACATATTCTCAAAGTGCGACACCTTCATGTGGCAGTCTACACGTGTATCAAAAGCTGCTCCTCTTGATATGGGGTAGTCATATTGGCTTGGCTATAGTACTACACTCATAAGGTGGAAAAAAGCTTTATATTGTGAGAAAAATACCATCCTCTAAAGGTATCCTCTTGTGGATCCTCGTCCCAGAGAAGATAAATGACGGATTTGTGAACAATCTGTATCTCATTCTTCGTGCCCTCAAAAGTATCTCATTGTCCTGCCTCAAAGAGATTCGTGAATGAATTATACATATAATTGGAGAACCTGTGAGGAGAAGGAGAATTCATCTGCCATTGCTTTGATTTTTTCTCCTTTACAATGCCAGAAAACACATATAGGTACAGTTTAAGTGGGTCATTACAAAGTGAGTGGTCCTGCGTAATAATAGGTGGTAGACGTGTCCTGTTGTTATGATGTTTACATAAAATACGAGGCATCCGTGAAATTCATTCACTTCTTGTCTTCCACCTCCTATTCAACTAGGGACACGGATCAGAATTTCCCTTCAAATAAAACGCACTTCAATTTGTGTACCAGGCACTTTAAAAATTGTTTGCTTTAGATTGAAATAAGACCTAGACTGCGTTCCTAAAGAGAGGGTAGAGTACATCTGAGGTCATCTGTTACTTGAATGAAGCTGACAGAAAGCAGAAGAGGGCATTTTGTCCCTTTTCATTACCGTCCCCAGGGCTGTGTGTTTGTGGTGGAAATCATTAGTTGTTTCCTGGCAAACCTTTAATGAGACATCAATGGAGCTTAATATAATGAAAAGGAAGAGATTGAGCGCACAGTTATTCCAACACTTGCATGCACTAGGCCAGCCTGGGGACAGCGCTGGATCATTTGTGACCCTCAAGTCCTGCTTACATGGGTGTGAGCCAAAAGTCCCCCCGGCTAAAACACTACCTCTCTGACTCACTCTTCTCACAGCTACGCCTGAAAACAAGACCTAGCTCTTTTCGAATGAAGTATTTCGCCTGAGAAGTGATTTACCTACCAGCTGTGTATTGTCAGCGGGGTGTAGCTTCGCACTGCAACAAGTGCAGATATCCAACTTTACTCTCAGCTCACAATCTTCTAACTCTTTGCCTCGTGTTTAAAATCTTTGGAAAATATAATTAAATATTTTGATTCATTATTCCTTCCTGGAAACCAAAGGTTATGAATTAACCATTTTCAATATAAACAGAGAACGTGATTTGAAGACGGAATGGTGTTGTGTCAAAAGACAAATGATTAATTAATTTCCATTTTATTTTAGCGCGTTATTGCTGAATCGGCAAATCTAAACATTCTAAATGTAAAGTGGTAGCACAACCAAGAACCGAATTAAGTGTGTGTCCATATCGCACTCTATAATATGTGTGATCACTCTTCCCTAATGAGCGCTGGCATTCCCCTTCTTCCCAAACAGTTGTGAAGTGTGGAAGATTGCGTGTGAGTGTTTCATTATACTCAGGGGAAGCTGGCTCTCCTTTAGTGATAATTCCAGGCACTTACATCATGTCAGCACTTACCCTTCACTGACCCTCACAACTCTCAAACAAAAGGCAAATGCCTCTACATGGGAGACAATGCGATTCTCTCCTCTCGCATGCGATTGTGTCTTCACTCTCGAGCTTATGTGTTCAGATAAACGGCGGTTCATATCCGTGTGTGCTTAGAGTTATGGCCAGTGACCAATCTTAATGAGATGAACATTTGGCTCGCTTTGACATTTAGACCTCACTAATTGATAGTGCCACACAGTTCGTTAAGAGCTATGTTGACATCTCCTAAATACGGTATGATGCTGTGGGTGGACTATTTGGCACCGTCTCAAGTAAACATAATTTTATTCGCAAAACATGTCAATATCATGATTTATCGTTCATGGTGTAACGACTTCCTTGCATCGACAATATATGTCATTCTGCTCTGTTCTCCATTCATTCATTCATTCATTCATTCATTCATTCATTCATTCATTCATTCATTCATTCATTCATTCATTCATTCATTCTGCAGACCTTTATCCCTATTTCCACTCACTGGTTACAAGTGACGCCATTTGTGGGTGTAAAACAGCAAGTTTGGCTGTTTTATATGTTGCTTTTCTTTGTTTTCCTGCAGCCAAGCAACTATGGGTCTGTCACCATTTTCTGCACCCAATTTGCCGCCCCTTATGAAGACATAACCTTGGTCCATGGCAGTAAATATATTCTGCATCACCTGTTGCCATGGCGATGTAGGGTAGGGTATCTCCGTTGATTCATAGGCCCTCTGCCGCCCTCCACAATATTGCCTACAACCACCACTGGGCCGAGAGGGTGGGCTTGGGGGGAGTCGGGCGGAGAAGGCCGTTCTTTGTTATTGATTATAAGACAAGGAGAGTGCTGGGGCTTTAATATGCCATTACACGATGGGTGATGGCCTACCTGACTTATATGGTGATTCACTGCCCACTTGGCACTACTGTAAATAGCCGCAGAGTGACAGGCCTCGTAGATTGCCCACTTCCCCTGAGATTCATTTCTTAAACTTGAAAGAAAATGTGCATGTTCGTGTGCATATTAATTGCTCAATCCTCTCTCTGGGCTATTAGTCCAGCTCTTAGTTTTCTTTTTCTTTTGTCCCACTCTCGTTGTTCCTACCAACAGATGTGACAAATATTTTGTCAGTTGAGAAATAACGATTTCATAAAAAAAATAACCTCAATATTGAGCATAGTTTTCTGTAGCACATCAAGGTTGGGGTAAAACCCTGAGGTCCGTGACGTCATTGCCCTTGTAGTTATTGGATTGCCGGGCTGGCCGCTGGCATGTTGTGCCCTCGCACATATTCTATGGCGTGTCCGGGATCGTGCCTCACACCCGCTGATGAGTTGGCTTTTGGGTTTCCCGCCTTGAATGGGCTCCATCCCGAACCCAAGAGTAGCTCTATAAATGCTGATGCATGTATGAATTGGCCGGTGACCTGCTATGAACCTGATCTATGGAGGTTTATGATTGAGAAGTAACATGATGTTACCCACGAGGTGACCCTATGAAATGAGCTGAAATGAGTCATTCCCCTCACTGTTCTGTGTGTACTAAGATATCATCTTTCTCAGCTTAATTCCCTTTTCATCTGACTCGGTATTCATTATAAAGATATGGATTTACAAATGCGTTATTTATATTTAATCTTAAGTTATTATTTCCCTAAAAAGTATTAATCATTGAAAAAAATACAGAACCAATGAACACAATAACAAAACCAACTATGATAAAAGGAATCAACTTTTTCTTTATCTTCATAAACGTAATGTATGTAATTCATTCAAAGACAATAATCTGAGATGGTCGGTAACAATGATTCGCATGATATTGTAGAAAATTTCAAAGTGATTTACTCCTATCCAGGTAAGTAAGGGTGATTGGTTCCCGGGTGCAGGAAAAGATGCTTCTTTATTGACATGAAACTCTGCACCGCATCATTTGTACAAAATTAATTATGAATTATAATTATACAAAACAGATGGCTTCTTATTGTATTATTTTGCCATCGTCTTACTAAAATTATCAGTTACACATTTATCTGAAATTATGATAATTCATAATGAGAAAAGACTTGTTCTTATACACTAACTTGTGTCCCCTAAACGTCTTTTTACTAATTAGTATCTAATCTATATTTCTGCTAATATTTCTTTTCCTTAACTAAACTCATTTGGAAATTCGAGTGTATTATCCCCACATATTGTGTAGAGAAATGTATACTTAGTTTCTTATACAGAAGAAACACGTCCACTATTTATTCAATTCAAGCCCTTTTCGGTTTATTACATTGCAACCCACAGAACGGTTACAACATTATTTACACAGTAAGTCAAATTTCATGTGCCAATAGAATCTACTATTGACATTGCAATGTATTCGTTTTCTAAATATTGTCCTCCTAAGTAGTTGCATGTACTTTACGAACAATTAAGGTTCAAAGCTAATCAAATTCTAGCACTAAATATGTGTGTTTACATGCACACTTATGGTATCCATTTGCATGGGGAAGAGAACTACCACAGACCATTCTTTCAAATTGATTAATTTATAGGTCAACGTGTGTTTAGGACCACAGGTTCGCTTAGTCCAGGTTCTACTTCTATACCTCGTCTGAACCTTTTTACTCGTTAGTGTGTTCGTATGAGATAGTAGACACAGAATTATAAGTGTTGTCTTTAAGTGTGCATTGAATTGATGGTGTATATGTCTTATGCCCTTCTTCGTGTATACACGAACCCTGGTTTTTAGTGTGTATATATATGAAGTGAAAAATACCTTCGACTGAGGCGTACATGCAAAGCAATTAAAATTAATTTCTTTGGCTCATTTTAGAGCCCCCCATTGCTATGTTTATTGCTTTGATAAGTCTATTTATGTACCAAGGTTTACCTGTACATACTATTTATGTACCAAGGTTTATCTCTACATACTCGTGTTTTGCTTGTCACGAAAGCGAGATATGTTAAATGTATTAAGATGAGGCCTCTATTTACTCGGGTGATTTGTCAGCTGAATAAGTTGTATTTTAGTCTTCCATACATGCTGTAATGATTCATGAAGCTTGTTTGCATCTTATTTTTTGTATTTAGTTTCTTTAAGTACAGAACAATTTTAAGAGCGTGGAAAGCACGACCGATAAATCGTTAATTTTAAATGTTCCTTAATGAGAAAGCTGTTGAAAACTATAAGTTGTCGAAGTTTCAATGATTTACATCAAACATTTGATTGGTGACATCAGTTCGCAATTAAAGAAAAATAAATGTTCGTATAACGGATATTCTCATGCGTCGCCTATCAACTTCATGAATACTATTAACAGATTACATTAATACAAACAGTATGATTACTACGATCAGTTTATCGTACCTGCACCAATACACTCGATGTGCATATCTGGAAAAAGGCAATTATAACATTCAGTAACATTTTTTGCTGATATTTAGAGAATGTTTTATTGAAACGATATTTTCCCAATCCAAATTGAGCATCGAACTTGGACCAGCGTATTTTTGTTCTTACTTCCTACCAAGACTAACTTGTTTGTATGAAATAGTGTCGGGAATGTTAATGCTTATACATTAACCCTTTCTGTAGGCACACGGGGAATCAACACGGGGACATTCACTCGACCGAAGAAGTCGCCACTAGAAAAGAAAAGAGATCCAGAACTCATTGATGATTGCAAGTGTGAGTACTTACATTATTTGCCTTCAGTGCTGGAGGTCCTAAACGGACTAAATAAACCAGCATTAATTCCCTTGATTTATTGAGTAAACAGATTTTTACTAATAGCTTAATGTCTTGTTTGATCTTACTGAATCATGTTAATATATTATTATTATTATAACATTTGTCTTTATTTTATGTTATGGTTTACATACAAGACACGTGCTAACAATGAAAACGAGTATTGTTTCTCCAAGTTAGCGTAGATTTTTTTCTGAATTCGAACTGTCATTATTTACAAGTTGTTTTGTTTATTTTGTACTAAATATTTATAACATTCTATACTTTACTAGTATGGGCTTAACACATGTCCTCCACATAGGACCCGGTTATTGTTCCCTTTGCTTGTATTAACCCCTGAAAAAATCCTGCTGTCGTTTCTAGCATCCTATATTAACACTGGCACATTCACACGTCCCAAGAAATTCTCACCAAGAAAACATCCTGATCTACTGGACAACCTCGATTGTAAGTGTTGGAGTCTACCATTATTTCAACCATCATGTATTACGGAAACCTGGTATACGATACTATTGTGTTGTTGTAACCCCAGTGTTAATGAGAACAAAGCTGTTGGTACGGTGTAAAAGAAAGAGCTACCCAACCCTTGGTCATCGCCAATATTGTAAAACAGATTGTCTTTCATATAATAATTTGACCTGAAAAGACTCCAGTAGTTGTTATATGGGTCAGATTTTCAGAAAATATACAATTGGCAGCTGTACACATTTAGTAAGTTCTGCTAAATTTGGCTGCAATTTGGTCAATACTAGGTAAATTCGAGTATATTCAGCATTGCATTCATTCTAGCAATTTGTTTGCTTAGGTTGAACTGTACTTTGGACTTTATTTTCGTCTGAAATTTGGGTTATTTGAGAAGATTGGCGAAGTTGAATTGTACATTTTCTGAAAATCTTACCCATATCTATAATAATTAAGATCGTCTTTTATTTTCTCAGCTTCCTCCCCTGTCAACACAAATACATTCACAAGACCAAAGAAGAACAAACCGCGATATGCTCTAGAGTACCCCGATGACTCGCCAGACCTTGACGACTCTCCACAAACCGATGAACCTGACATGGATGAAGTCAACGACATTGCTAACGACGTGGCTAATATTGTTGCTGACGATTACCTAAATCACAGCCAAGAACACAAATTCACTGATGTCGATTCTTTACAAGTGGTTGCGAGGATGCAAGAAGAAAGTACGTAACAACTCCTTTTATTTATGTCGGTTTATCACCAGCATTGCTTATTACAAATGAGTTATCGTTCGACAAGAAATTGATACAAATGATGTATTAACTCGGAACTGTTGCACAGCATTGGTTTGGGAAGATATTTGTTTTTATATAAACACCAGTACCGGGTACCATCCCTTTGCACAAATTACCGAAATTAAATCTGCATCAGTTAAAAATAAAACCACAATGATGAGGAGCGAGTTTGTTTTTGCATGCATGAATATTGCTATTTCAAGAATTGAGAAATATATCTGCCTTCAACTTTACCCTATGAATAACATCCCGGCTGTGGGTTCACAAAAATCATTTGTCACATATGCACCCTTCCTCCTGTTCATTTAGGTTTACGGCAAAGCTTTTCATCGCCTTTAATGTCACCGAGAAAATGTAAGTATTTCAACCTTCTTTATTAACAACCATTAGTCTGAGTCACCCACATTAAACAAAACTGTGACGTTCTATCCAATACTCATGTGTTAAAACTCTCGTGTTAGAATATTGTGCACCAGTTGAGAGCTGCTTTACCTATTTATACTTAACAAAGAGTAGCACATTCATTTAAGCTCACACTCCCTCAGAACCTTTTAAGAGTGCTTCATGTTCATAATCATACTACCATGTAAAGTCTGTTCTGTCTTTTTACTTAAATATCTTCATCACAAGTTCCTGGTTTCAGGGTCACTGAACGTTTAACTGCTTAGATACATTTATTCCATAGGTAACACTTGTTTGTGCAAATGATGCTAAAAGTCAATATTAACATTGTTGCGTGTTCAAAAATAACACCTTGTCTTCTCTCTCTTCTTCGTGTTATTGTACAATTCAAAGAGTTTACTCTCTCGCTTGTCTTTAAAACTGGCACTTGTTTTGGGGGGAATGTCCTCAGGTGGAACAATGTTTTTAAATAGTGGCTGTCCGACTTCAGTCGTTACTGCTAACTTTCCCCTCAGTCGTTTCTGGACCTGTTTACATGTATCCTTGAAGAGGGGGCGATATTCATGAAAAGTTATACCCAAAGCTAGAATAATGGTATATTCCGTTAGTCAAAAATTAGTTTATTTCTAGTAAAGGAAGATTTCGTGGGCTGTTAAGCACTCCCATTTTACCATGTAAAATTTTAGTTGAGCTTGCAGGACTATTTACCCCACCTTAATACCATTCCTACATAGGAATAGTGTTCTTGGTGCGTTGGCATATGGGGGAAATTTCGTCATGCTATTCGTCACATCATAAAATTTTAGAATTAATAAAGCTAATTTATCCCTAATTTGCACAGAAAATCCTATGGCAGATATTATTAAATAAATGAATACATAATTATAATTGTCCAGAAATTAAATTCCTGACTAATACATTATCATCGTTAATACCCAAATGTGTGCACATTGTTCCATCTGTGGACAGCAAACCTCTTTGCTTTTCCTGTTAACTTAACCTTAACCCCATCTGGATGTGGGTGGTGTGTGGTTCCAGCCCGTAAGTTATTGCGGTCCCTGAACCGGCCTGACCCTAGCAGCAGTGGCGGTCTACATACTGGGTGGCTCTCACAAGACGAGATATCCCACCCCTCGGCGGCCTCCCCCACCTCCCATTACAACAGATCCAGTCATGCCAGGTTTTATGTCAACCGTATGTACCACTGTGTCTTCACAAATCCTCTATTCTCAAAGCCTCACTAAGGCTGGACAAATATCATATTGTACCTTTACATGTGTTTAGACGCTCTGATACTCGCATGTTTAATCGATTGCACAAGTATGTAATATACCGGTATATAATATTACTTGAAAATATAAGAAACATTTTTATTTATGTAAGTATTGCAGGTTCACTTTTGAAGAAAGAACCCTTATGAGAAACGTTCTTACTTTTCTAATTGATATTTAAAATTGACATTAATTGATTCGCATTTTTGTCTAGCTTTAAATACTATCCCTTCGCTCCTTCTTAGTATCTATTTGACATTCCCATTACTTTTCAAATAGTTTTAATTTTATAATAATTGTGCGTAGCCTCGCCTTTATTGTTTACCTTATTCTAGTTTGACCTAAAACCTTATTTGACCTTTCATTCAACGATTCCTCACCACCAATAAACTGGTAAATTCAGAGAATATGTGACGATGTATGAGTGGTGTTCTGTTTGTTTTTCTCAGTGTAAATAAAATTACTCATCGTGTGACTTAATATTTACATTCTAGTTTCGTCCGTCTAATTCATAACTCAAGGTCCCGATCCTTTCGGGGACTTCAGTCATATAAATTCTTGTTACCATGTCGTAGACTCTGATTAAATAATTATAAATTTATGCAAGTAGGGTCGTATACAACCCTGATATACATAAATGGGCTATCACTTGATATTGTTATACCTTATGGTTACATAAGAGCACCTACCTAAAATTTATACGTCGCAATCTGTTCAATCGTTCAACATTCATAACTTCCTTTGAATTCGGAATATTTTGTTCGTATTTTATGATAATTTTACATTTTTATCCTGACTTATGGCTTGCAATGTGTATAACTGTTTACGGATCTTTTACTTCAGCATCTTTCTTAATTGCTCGTGGTTTCTGATCTATAATAATCCTTGCTTTCCAGCGGAGGAATACAAGGCAAAGTGTATGTCCAAGGACAGTTTAGCATCCACCACGTCTTCCCATTCAAATTCCAATACAAGTAGTCCTCCCAGCAGTCCATATGGCAGCCAGTACCTAGATCAAAAAACACAGGGTAAGTTTGATTAGCTTTATTTCATCATTTCAATTTTCGAAAAAGTTAAAATGTTATTCCCACATTCTGAATAAAATTTAATGATCGGCTAGAAGTAGACCAGTGCCTGCCGTAACTTTTGAGGTTTGGTTGTTGTTTTTTACTTCGTCTGTAAAAGTCATTACGAATCATGTAAATTACTCATTAAAAGTCATTAAATTCATCTGGGCCGCGGGAACCATGATTTATTACCGGGAAAGTCCCTATGTAATACACAGGAAAAACTTAGTCCATTAGTCCTAAGGTAGGTGGGCAATGGTGCTATTTTGAGTGGCGCCATCTGGTGTTAAAAGTTTGAACTGCACATCACCGTGGACCCCATGCCCTGGAGTGCCTAAATGCTGACTCCGCATCCGCTATCATACATATGGCCTTTTCATTAAAACCAGAATGTGCGCGGGCTTAGGATCTATCTGTTCGTATAAGTTGCGTCTATTAAACCCAAATGGCATCTTCGTACTATTTGTCTGAACTAGGAAATACGTGAAACACCACTTTCATTAGTATGAGTACCTAAGGGGGTATATAAAGAATTGTAGTGTGACACTGAATTGTGTTGTAAGAAAGGAGAGACGGTTAGCACTCCCCTCGACAAGGACGGAAGAGACTCTCGTAGTCTTATACATACACATGTAGGCATCGTCTCCTACTTAGAGACGACCCTCTATTTTTTATTGCATTGAATCCGCCTTGCTCATTATATCTCAAGAGAATCTGTTGTTGCCCAATACATCTGTTCTGGGGAACCCGAAAAATACTGGACTGGAGGCAGAATTCCGAAATAACTGCTGGAGCCCTGCCTTTTCCTGGGACTTTGTTATGCCTTGGGCAGGAATATTTTTTTATTTAAAAAAAATAATATTTTATTTAACCAGGAAATAACAATTTGAGTAGTAATTGCCATTTCCATTTTCGGGGTTTGGGCATACATTGCCAACTTTTCAGAAAAACCCTATCCTGGGAATACATATAGGCCTAATGTATATAATTACAGTTAAATATAATTTATATAATAATATTAATAGGCTACATACGCATATAGATAAGATAGGCTATTAAAATGCAGGTTTTCTTACCCTTTTACTGGTCACTGCAGGCTGGCAGGTGTATTCTCGCTGCTGCAGATCAAATACAGTCTACATATAATCATATAAATCATGTTATAACCCATCTTCTCTCTTCCAGTCTCAGAAACGCATCGGCGGAGTCTACCTAACCTGGCACGAACCATGAACCAAGGCTCATTACAGACGTACCCTAGTGACAGCCGCCTACAGCCCAGAGAATCCCCTCCCCGGAGTTTACAGAAGCCCTCCAGTAGTACTACAGCAAGGCGACCGCGCAATCCTGGCAGTGGAGCAAGGCAGGCTTCACCAGGCAGGACCCTCTCTCCGGGGAGAACAATGTCTCCGGGTAGAAGTGGCATACCCACCCCACGCTCCAGTGGTATCCCTCGCCCTGGCTCAGCCTCAAAACTTCCTACCCCCAGAAAGTAAGAAAGAGTTTCATCCATACGCAATTTCCCTGGTTTTTTCTCCTCGTTTGAATCGTCTGTTTTGATTAATAACACTATTTCTAGATTCACTATCATTTTTATGAGTACGTTGTAACATTGATTAAGCACTAATTTTACACAGTGCGATAGTTTGCAGTTTGTGTTTCCTTTGGTAAAAGTTAAAAAAACAGTTAAAGAGTAAATCAATATGACCTACCAATTTGGGTCTGATTTTGCGTGTGAGATTGTGCTTCTTTTGTTGAATTAGTATATTTGACCTTCAATGCTAACACTTGCCGAGTGTTCTTGGAATTGATTTGTCGTATTAGCGCAAGATTCCCCTGTAAAAATTAAAAACCCTGTTTGATTTGATAAAAAATAAATCCCCTTTTCGTCAAGCTTTGCTTTATTTTTTCGACAGGTTCATAAACTACAGGAAATAAAATGACATGGTTAGAGTGTAAAAAGTAACCTCTGCCTCATTTCAGGACAGAAGCAGGCTTATTTATTTTACCATTATAAATTGGATTATCTTATCATTTTGATTCGTTCTCTGACTTGTGCTGTATGTCAATAAATATACAGTACCGGTATTTACAAATTCATCTCGTCTATTATATGCAAATTATCATAATTTAGGAAATATATTGATCGCTATTATGCGATTTCTTCACCTTGGAAAAAGCCTGCCTCTATGTTGTTATGAGTACTTTTAAGACCTTTTGATCGAATGCTTTAAAACATGAAACCTATGAGTATGAGATGACTACTTGGCGAGGCTTTGTCACTGCTTTGTTTGAGATGGTACTGCATAGAGAAGGCCAGTGCATGGAGACACCTATCAGACAGTATCTTGATTAGGGAAAGTATTAGGCCTGGAGCTACGTGACTAGAGAACATAGGTAAAAGGCAAAGAACCGAAGTGATATATTCCAAAATTGTTTGAAAAACATCGTTGATAATCATACAGAAATGATAGGGTTGAAATACTGCTAACCGGTTGATAGTCGTTCGTGTGGGGTTGGGTTGATTTCCATCCAAAAGAACAAGTATAAGTTTTCTTTTTTTGTTTTATTTCATTGGTTTAGGACGTTTCGGACCTCTGATCCTTCCTCAGGGACAAACCGAGGTGCTAATCGTTGACAAAAGTTCATGAAAATATTGATTATTTTAATATTGATTGATTTGATCAACGTATCGATAAGTTAGAAGCTGTTAATCTCAAATAGGGTATGGTCAGGATGTCTTTAAAACTAATCTAAAACATGATTTCTCTTTGGTCTGTAAACCAATTGTGCTGTATCATGCTGACTGTTATCTATTAGGAAAAGAGATAACTATTGACTACTGTAAACGCTTGACCCCATGTCTAAGATGGGGGTAGCAAGTGTCCATCTGTAAATTAGAAAAGTGTACATAAGAGTTTAGACACTCGTCCTTCCCATTGTAAATCTTGTGGTAGACTTGAGTGACACTAAATGGGCGTAGTGAGAATTAGGTTTTCTGACTGCTGCTTTTCAAAAAAATAAATGGAAGCTTTTTGTTCATAAAACTATCCCAGATCAAAATATAATGCCAAACATTTCCATACTAACCGAATGCTTAATTATTTTCAATCGAGGGAAAAACGCATGAGCCTATCAGTTTCTCACTTTTTATTATATTATTTTGTCGTCTGATTTATTGGACATGGACATTAATAATCATTAAGTAACGGCAGTGTCTGTCATACTCTAATCTAGGTGTATAACTCGATGCTAAAATGTATTGGATATATCCACTTTTAATCGAATTATTTCACTTAAGTTGACCGTTGTCTGCTTGTGTATGATTTTGCTTGAAAGTGCTGCCTATTAGAGTTACGCGCTGTTTTACATCATTTGCTAGTATTTTCATCTTTTCGATGCATCTTTTCAGATCTGGCATCCCGTCCCCTAGGAGGTCAAGCAATGCGAGAGCTGATGACAGTTGGAAAGAGGGCTGTTACTGACGAAGTTATTGAACAACTCGAGTGAATACTAAATGTATCAAGGAAGTAGTAGTACGAGAGTGTCTCATACAGGATTCTGCCCGTGGTCATCCACCATGTATGACATTATTCTCAAGCGTGTGTGTAACTCTATCTCTAAATTTTCTTTCACTCTGAGGTGACAGACCGAGTATTCCCTCTATGCACTGAGGGTACTCCCGGATCTTAACTTCTGAGAACAATTTAGAAATTCACTGGACTAGAGTACACCCGAGTATTGACGAGCCCAAATGGACATGTTTGATAGACACCATGCTATTAGGGAATGACTGATTTCTACTTGAGATAAACAGAAACCTATGTATAAAGAAGAGAGATCGTTGTGGATAGTGTGGCGTGACCATTTGCATGGAAAATATTGATATTGCCCTCCGACCACTGGGCGCCAGTGAAGCTTTAAATCACCAGGTGGCGGTGTTATCACTCACGTTTTCCTCGAAGCTTCAGACTCTCCTAACACATGAATGGCGTCCATGCTGCCAAACACGAATCCAGGACCTTTGCATAGAGATGCTTGGGGCGTGTGACACTCCGTTACAGTTCACGTTCTCTGAACAGCCTACCAAGGCCGGGGCCCGTTCTGAAATGATCAAGTTTGTATTCGAATAATCGACAAATGTTAAATATTTCTCTATATAGACAGACCTTGTGAATGGGGGGCGGGGTGAGTTGATATATTTATTAAATCCTGGGTGTTGGTTTACTGATATTGCCAAGGGGATAAGGGATGACATGGTTAAATGGATATATATCTTGAATACTGAATAAACTATTTTTATTGTTCTAAGTTGGGTACTAAAAATTGTACTTATGATAATTATATTTGTGATCATTAAGCGGTTTTATCTCTTGATATTTAATAGACCAATGGTTTAATGATGATAAATCTTGTTGGGCACAAACTAAGCCTGGTGCTGTTAACATAAGGTGTAGATTTTGAAGCTTGGTTTTATTACTGATCCCCTCTGGAGACCTGGTGTCTAATAGGGATTGTGTGGTCCGGCGACTCATTTTCACATCGATATTGATAATCCCTGTTTACAATATGATTTGTGGGAAGTTCCATTACTCAAACTTATTCAATAAAACACCTGAACCTTATCATAGCTGAGAAATATGCTATACAGTATAGTTAGCTTTGACCCATGGGCGTTTAATTTCTAATTATTTCTTCGCTCTTGCTACAAGAAAATCCTCGCGATCTTTGTACGTCTTCCTCGATATAATGATTCAAGGCAATCCTAAAAAGCCATTTAGGATTGCTATTATTGTTAGGCCAGTGTGTTTATCCTGATGACCGTTAACTTGGACTCGACTGATCTGGTTTTCAACCCGATCCAATGGTCCGTTGCCTAGCAATAGTTACCAGTGTTTAGCCCCTATTGGGTGCTTTAAGGTGATAGATTGAAAACAGTGTATTCTGTTACTACCTTTGGCCTTTTTCTCTACTCTTTTGATATTGATTACCGGTACGTCCACTGTTGACCTCCTCTCCATGTTTCTCCTATCACATTGTAAATTTTAATTAGTTGATGTATCGGATAGGTTTATGTCTAGCAACAGCAAGGTACGCTAAGATGGCCCGTCTCTAACGTTATTATTTACATAGTATTGAAAATAAGAAAAAGAAAAACATGTCCATACATAATGGGATAAATCAAATAGTTCAGAAATAGCAAATAGGATTAATTACAATATTAAAGTATACAATTCTAACTGACCCACAAAAATATGTTTTTGAACATGTTTAAATACCGAATAATAGTTTTCATAAAATGAACATGTGTGCTATATAAGTTTATTTATAAAACATGGAACTTGATCTTTAGGGAATTGTTTTGTTCGCAGTTGTGCAATCTTATCCAAAGCAGCCTTCTTTAAAATAAGACTACAATCCTGATAGTACAAAAGATACAGACCGGTACAATCAGTCTGAATCTTCACTTGACCTGATAAAATATTTGTTCCCCTTTTTACAATGATAAAGTATTTACGTGCAAATCCTAACCAGCCACGTTCTCGTCCTCAGCACAAATACTATTACAACATATCCATATTGAAAACGGCGGTGGTTTTATAGTCTCCATGTATCTTGCCCATTAAAAAGGTCTTTATCCCAATCCGTCTCTCCCCATCACTCGGTTTTATTTCTTTTCACATCTCAAATTATCTCGTCGAGACATCAACCTGTACAGACCTTGCCCAAGATTATCATGATTGGAATTCTTTTTTACATAACGTACATTTTTTTAGTGTACATATCATATTGAGTCTTATTTATTCTGAAGCTGCTTTGACCTCTGTGATAATGACATTTTATGAGGTAATTGGTGTTCCGCTTGCACCAAAAAAACTGTGTTCTGAGTATTAAAGATGTTCTACCTGTTGGTGAATATAATTCAGTAGACTCGTAAATATGTATAGAATGTTCTCTTGATATACATGTACATGTGTTGTGCAGTTTTATAGGAGGGATCTAACCGTCACTGATGTACATGACTAAACAGAACTGTTATTAAAACTCATTCCGTCGTATGCGTGACAAGGGAACTTCGTAGGTTGCTTTATTTATAAGAGAAATACATCTATTGGCAAAATATAGGGATTTCGGATGGCCGGCGTTCAGTATACTGTTTGTTTTAACATTAAAGGGTTTGAATTCAGAGTCTCTTTTACTCTAAGGTTTTAATATATAGATACAATAAGACATGTTAAATTTACTAGCGTGTCTCATTGCTGCTAAACCTAATTTTATTGCGAGTTCTAGTAGTACTTTTCCGTAAGTACCACTGATACAACTCACGTTTTTAGAAATGAGGCCAACAAGCTTCCCCGTCTATGAATATAATACACCAGTCTTCATATTACTAGGCAAGTTGCAGGCACATGAACCATTTAGATTTCGATGTGATTACAGATGCCTTGACTATTCTCTTCTATGATTGGAATGACTTATCCTCGCACGACAAAACGCGTGTCTGTCAAGCTCAAGATGTCTTGGACTGTCTTGAATGAGAACGATGAAGGCTGGTGTTGGCAGTCGGCTTGGGGACAGCTTGAGCCGAGTATGCCCTTGATTGGGTATTTGGGAGATTGTTCATTGCTTTGCTCTTGTCATGTTCGTTTTATGAACTTATGTTAGCATCGCTGTTTAACGTCAGGTTCGCTTGTGTGTTTTTTTTCCTTTCAGAAGAAATGTATATTTTGTAACCTTGATTTTGTCCTTTCAACGTTTTCTTTTTCCCTTGTTATCGTATACTCTGTGGTCCGAATACATCCAAGCCTTTCATAGTCGCAGTATTTATGAAACCTTTAAGGAACAACAAATTAGACAGACTTGATTTGAAGTTAGACTAGTTGTAAACAGCATTCGTCTTCCAAGATGGATATACGGATAACACGTTATTTTATACCTATATTTGCTTTGACCCTCTTGCTCTCACGTACATATGCGTGCTACTAGTGATGATAGTAGCTACCATATATTCAGAATGAAAAAAATGTTTTAGTTAAAATAATTTAATACCATTGGCCTGATGAATCATATATGGTGAGGGATATTGAAAACTAAACTCGATCCCATGATGAGAAGCGAAGATGATTAATTTTAAATCCATATATTCCTCCAGTTGCTGTCTTCTCACTGATGCACTAAATGTTTATATTGTTGATACTCTTTCTTATTTACTGCGTTCGGAAGATTCATTGGGGTATTGGAACATATACTGTGAATAGCTGAAGATTGTATATAACTTTTTTAAAATGAAGGCTTTCGAGGCTTAAATGAAAATAAAATTACATATAAATCTGTTTCCTATTGTCCTTTCTTTGTTCTTGTTGGCCCCGTCATTTACTGATAAGTTTATTCAACTTTGATAACTTGTGTTCTCCCTAGATTATCTCCATTCCATTCAACGTATTTTTTTTCAATGATTTTATTTAATCTTGGGTGGCCGGCTTCCCTTTTCGGGGTTGCGCTCACTTGTAGCGACTGTTTGAGTTAATTGATAAAACGTCTGACACTAGTATCAATCTTATTTTTCTTATTCCATGAAGATGATGATACATCAGGGAGACTGCCATTGAGCGGCATACATCCACCGTTGCGTGAATGTCGGGTGTTCATGGCATACCTGTGGAGGATCTCGTTCCCAAGTTATTTCGGTAATGTGTCCACCCAGTTAATCCCCCCTGTGTTATGATGATCATGACGTTCTAGCGCAACCGAACACGTCATGGTACTTAGCTCCTGATTTCCTGACACCTTTCTGATATTGCATTCCAATTGCCACTGATAAGGCTCGTGAGGGGAGCGTCGATACTATTTTTAAATTGCAAAAGTGGGCCTCTCCTATTCATCTGTTGAATTGCTATTCCGGAAAAGGTTACCTTTCTCGGTAATAAGCCGATCGTTTTACCATACAACTAGACCTACTGTAAAACGAATATGCGTTGTATATCCTCTGGCTTAAACACATTTTTTATTGCGTCTTTAAATGGGCTACATTCTGCCGCAGCGAAAGAGTCGTGTTTGTGTGTGTGTGTAGGGGCGGGGGGGGGGGGGCGTTTGAAACGATCCATCATTCTCATGAAATTAACCAACTTAATAACCCCCTATTTTCTATCATACGAAGATGGTGTTCAGCAGACAAACCAAACTCGAAAGTAAGCATTTTAAAGTGCCAACATATGCCTAAAGAAACAGCAAATACGAAGTTTGAGGTTGTGGTGTTAATATTCAATCAATATTTCAAAGGTTCGTTCACATAAAGGTGACTGGATTTCCGGGGCATTTCCCAAATTCCCGTCGCCCCATCACTCCACCTAATCTCTACGCATAGTCTCTCTTTTTTTCAAGTTAATTAACTGACACTTCACTTAAGTGTGCATAGTTTATATACATTATTAGATTATGTATTTCGTCCTCTCTGATATCTAGTTTGACTGTTAACGTCAATTGAAAACCTATGGTATTTATAGATCTATACAATTGTTTCATAAACTGTAGACGTTACTTTATTTTTATAAAATTTTATTTGTGTTCAGTCTAATATTAATCTAATATTCCCGTGATACACAATCAAAAATACGATTACAGATTTTCGTTTGATCAATATATCAATATATACTTCTGAAAGTTCGGATCCATTTTTTGTAGAAGATCCTAATGATATACACAGTTCTTAAAAATTGCCATACACAATATACATTGTACAATGTATTATTATTAGTATTCCTGTGATAAATTATCATTCGAATTCGCACTTAACTTTAGCGACGTAAAGGTTAAAGTCGACGAACACAGTTCAAGTTGTATGCTCTACTAATCTTGGCAACAAAAATATGCCGAGGGATGAGGGGATGACTGGTAGGTTTACGCAAATGACCTTGTGTACGATATCACACCTTACTCGATACAGAGCTTTGTCACAAAATTTCCATATTTGTCCAAAAGATATAGATAAAATTGTAAGATTTCGAATCACGTATTACAGATTATTCTTCATTATCTCTCGTGATATCATAGATAAGGAACAGTGGCAAGGAAAGTACATGATAATTTATTAGATCCATTGTGATAATTCCGTAATAATCTTCTCCGTATCTGTGACTAATATGTTGCGAAACCCCGTTTCCATCTACTATCGGGAGAATATTCCGTTTCTACGAAACAAGGAACAGTTTGACTTAAGTCTATTTGGAAATAGTTTAATTGCCTAATTATTATATATTCACAATTATTTCTAAGACCCATGAGACATAATTATAGTAATGCATTTGAGGAAAGCCAATTCTAACATTTATGCTAGTTAGTGAAATAGTTTAAGGTCATTTTATACAGATCTATGTATGAGTTTATACAATGTTATAGTGCATCTATATATGCAAAATGTTTTGTTAAAATAAAAGTTATTCTCATAAATCCACTGAAGGTGAAAACAAAGAATGCGTTATGGAGTGTGCACATAATTACCATTTCAGGAACAACACCATGTGCACAAAAGATATGCACATCACCCTCCCATTGATATTTTCAGTTCATGCATAATTTCTTCCAATTTCACTAGTCAGGGATAGGGCAAGCGACTTTGTTCCATAACATTAATTTAGATAGATGGATCATCGGTTGAGATTTTCTGGGTATTCTCATCATTTTCAATCCTCTGGCAGTAATCTTCATAACCATTGCTTTCACCAAAAACGTCCCCCTGGCTTGCGTTTTCGCTATCTTCCAGATGGCCATTTGGGTCATGGGTTCCATTGGCGTTGCTTCCTTGTTGGAAAACGGAAAGTCTTCTCTTCATTCGCGCGGTCAAAGAAGGAATGTAGTCGCGGGGGATGAGGTATGTGGAGAGGTTAAAAAGATCGAGGAATACCTTGTATCGATCACTGCAATAAAACGGAATTCTTTTAAACCAATGCATACTTTTAACCATAGTGTATATAGTACCTGGTATACTTCCAAATTTGAAAAGGTCTGCAACGGTGAAGTAAGACTGAATTATTCATGTCCATATATGTTGCGACGTTTTGGCGAAATATTATCTAGAGGCCTTTTATCCTAAGATGATAATTGTAACAAGCTGTTTTAAAGGGTAACGGTCAATACATCTACTAACGCACCAACCTAGCTACTGTTCTCCTGTCATCTTCCATACTCCACTTTAGCCCTTTTTGCACCCTGTGAGAGACAGCCGAATCATTACATGATTATATAATATAATTAATAAATCTTACCTTACTGTTGTCCTGAGATATTGATAACCTGACGAACCTCCAGTTCCAACTTTGCTCCCAAGCATCCTCTGGACCAACATCACATGGTTGTCTTGAAAATGATGATAACAACCATCATATATATTTCATACATTCATATATTATCAGGTGAAACGACAAAAAATGTAAATCCAATTGTTGTTTCCATCATTATTAACCATCCTATTTTCCTGATAAGTCAAAGGAATATGTTGCTAAAAATTACCCTATTCAATACGAAATGGTAGCATCCGTGAAAGAAAAAATAGGTATTTTAATTATCTGTACATAATGCGGCACACCTGAAAATGTCATTCTGTCAAATACTGCTTTAAATTTTATAGTTACATCTCCATTTGGTGAGCAAGGAATCAATATCCATGAGGAGTTGAAGAACTTGATATGGGTGATGGAAACGTGGTTCATCTCTGTACAAAGATATCATCATAGCTCCTTGGAATGCTTTATGTGACAGTCGTCTCTCGCCTGAAAATGGTGCCCGTGGCAGCCAAAAATCGATTCTTTAGCTGCAGGTCAAGGCTAACTCGAAAATTGTCCGTGTTCATTATAATGATAATTTTTTAAAAACTTTTTCTAATATAAGATTCGCCGCTTAACGATTAAATAGAGAATTGAAAACATATAGTTACCGCGGGCAACTTGACGGTTGTAAATCGTCTCATCGAAAATCGAATTGAATGTTTGCTGAAAAATATCAAGAGATGTAAATAAGTATATATACTATATATACTATGATTAAAAATACACATATATGTGTATTTTTAATCATAGCCAAGAGAAATGGTAAATTACAATTCGTTATGCAGCAGCACATTTAAGATTGTTATGAATAGCTCACTCACCGTCTGCTTTTCATATTCAGCCATGTGAGATTCACCTTCGAGTTTAGGATCAATATTATTCGTCTGAAATAATTAATAGACGTATTTAAAATGGGTATACATTCAATAGCATTTGAAACCTGCTAAGACAGATAGATAAAATGGACAGTCATTATTTATTAATATAAGGATATTGTATGTTTACAAGTATCGATCAAAATAGGCGCTGCAATGAAAAACGTCATAGAATATATATAACTATAAACGGTTATTCCGACAAAGTTATGTTACACATGTTATAACAAAATGGCTCAAGTCTTAAACGCATGCTATTCGATCTCAGTTTGATTTTGCTTCACTATATAAGTGAAGGGTGTGAGCAAATAAACTCAAACAATGAAGTTTGTAGGTGCTGAAATATGTTAGACTTTCTATAAAGGTTAATCTTTGTCAAGCATGCAGGAAAACAGAATAAAAAAGATAACAGTGCATACAAAACAAAAATGGGTGAACAAGCGCAATAACGCGGGGGTGGGATACTCCTTAAATTCAGGCACATATGTAGTAGGCTACATAAATAAACGTAGGCCAACCCAGTGGAAATAATTACTTAAACCAAAATAAATTTTAGCGTCATGACCAGTCACATATTATATAACTATTTTGGGCGTTGGATATAAAGAAAACGTGTGATCACTGCCATTTTTACAAAATGGAAAATGCAAGACTCCGGCAAAGAATGTGTAATAGTTGAAATAAGAGTGCAAACAATAAAGAATGAAAATGGCTTCACTCTTACTGTAGTTAGGCTGAGCCACTGTAGAAAATAAATATTTCAACGATAGGTTACATAAAGAGAAACTACTCATTACTACAATTGCTAAACCTGAGATAATTCGTCATGTACATTCTAATCCCAACTTTCTGAATTAGGATATTCAATATAATATGTTATATATATGTAATATAGGTATTAGATATATTAATCTCAATTCCTAAAAAGGCCTATAGGTTACTGTCTTTTCGTTAAAAGTGATCACAAGGGCTTCACACTCTAGCACAAGTTAGGTGAATTATGATCCTCTAGATAAAAAAAAGAGTATGAAAAAATATTGTGTATATTGTCGGGTGATATCACAAGGAATATATAATATATCCCAACTTAATTACAGCTAATGTATTATCGGCAATAAATTGAGCCCTCTTTGAGAAATCCAGCGCGAGCTTAATTGGACCTTTGGTTATACATATTTCAAAGTAAAAGTTAGAAACTCTACCTTCGGTTTGAATGTATCTTCCAACCATGACCTGGCAGCTGTTTGAAATCTCTCCCAGAATTGAAATGAATTCGTTTCCAATCCCGGCGTTCTCTCCAACCATCTCTTAAAAAATAATGGCTCATTTATTCGTGAACAAAGCAATAATCTTGTAAATGGAAACTTATACCGGTATATAAGTATTTTGATCTTCATGTAGATAGAATATGGGTGACATTGTAGGAAAATTAATACCAATTTTGGTAAGAAATAACTATATATGAGATAACATGCGCTTATAATAGTACTTTGTTTGAAAAGTCATCCTATGTACCATACTTCCTTAGATAAAAAAAATCAAGTTTGTGTGCGAAGTCGTTAACCATGACAGTCGAAACAGACGACCAAACAAACCTGGACGAGATCGAGAAGGGATGGCTCATCACTTGAACTGTCAACTGCGTCCTTTTCGCCCTTCTTGTGAAAGACCTCTTTATAGTGAGCCTGATTGTATTTTACACGGCTTTCCTGGAGAGAAAGACAATCGCAAACAAATTTTAATCTACATTTCCCCCACATTACGAATTATATGTTTGTCTTCAAACGAGTGTTAATGCTGAAATGGATCATGTTGGGACGTATGCATCCGTATACGATGCATCCAGAGATGATACCTGAACATTCTTGAAAAACTATCAATAGTCAAACTGTCTTAGTATGCTATTAATAGGAAGTCGGTTTTAAAATGGTCAGACTCTATAAAGTAAGGATGAAATAGTATCAATAAAGGACATATCGTATTTCCCATTAGGTGTAAATATCAGCCCTGATAAATCCCGATTCCCCCATCCCCCCACCCCCACCCCCCAGAAAAGGAGAGTACACGTGCCCTTAAATTGGTATAATGGGCGGGGCTGAAAATCAAATCTGTTAGAAAAACATGCATACTGTGCATACCACTACAGGTATATACGTGTGTGTAGGAAACACGAGTGACATCCCACAAATACCGATAATCACTGATGTAACAAAATGGCGCAGAATTCCCAACAAAATACGTCATCGGTACAGACAGAAGGCATTGTCATCGCAAAACAGCGCCAATTTAAATCCACCTAATTTGTTTAGTTGTTCTTTCACAACTGACTATTCAGCAAATGAATTGTTAATTATTGTGAACGCTGTTGTAGCTTATTTTGATCAAGTATTACTTGCCATGTTAAACCCATTACCGACACTTTTACTTTCTCAGAAGGACATGCATAGTTTGTTTTAAGCATCTTTGTAATAGGCGTAACTAAGATTATTAATCGAGAAGGTCACCTTCTGTTCATAACTACCCACAGGGAAATCGATGGGAGAACTTTATGTGTAATTCAAGACTTATAAGTCTAGAGCGTTCCTGATATAAATGAAACTATAGGCTACCGATAGTATATAATATCCATAGTTTTTGTATGTGATTTATTCTTAAGCCCTTGTCGGGCCCTTGTTCACAATTCAAAAGAGTATAAACACCAGTTTTCACTCTATGTTGTTGTTGAGCTAGTTCTGTAAGTTTAGAGGGTACCATTAATTTTCCTGTTTGAAACGTAACATATATAATGATACGCCATAAGAAGCAAGGTGCGTAGTAGTTCAATATTTCGCATGGATCGGTGATTGCGGAGATTTATTGGTAGGGGTTGTTATTGTAGCCCCCGTGGCTCACAGGGCTTTGTGGTAGTCATCAAACTTATTTGGTAATGTTTTAAATTTAGGTTAGTTACGGTATGTCACAAGATTGTTTCCTTTATATAAAACGGCAACTTTTTTTTATGACAACCGATTGGAGAAGAATAATACTATTCAGCACCTATTGAGAAATTTATTCTTTAGAAAAAATTAACATAATTAACTTTTTGCTATTTTGGAGGGTGTTTTCAAATACCCAGACTAAATAATGAATTAAAGTATTGAATACATGACGTATATATAACTCGGGGTGGGGGTGGGGGTTGACCCAGTCACGTCCAGGAAACCATGTGAATGATATTGATAGATAGCATGAAGAGCACTTTGGGGTATATGATTCTATTCTGGCTATGCTCTCTGTCCTCCTCATTCATTGACACACTTCTCATCCCACGCATAATTATGCTGTCAAAACATTTATAAATATACCCAAAGTTCAAATGTAAATTACGTATTGTCCTCCATGGACGTATTTCATACGCTGCCAATGATAAATGACATATCGAAAAAAACAGAAACAAGTTTAAAGAAGAAACTTAATCAATGGCACAACAAATCTTTCTATAACGCAAAGATTTTACGAGACAAATCAGCTATAGGTTAAGTCCACAACTCAAAAGTCGTACATCGGTTACTTCATAAAAAGGTGTATCAACCTTCTAAATTACCGAATCCATTAAAGTTCAAATTTCGACCACCCGGCCAACCAGAACTACTATATTACATACAACATATATTTCCAAACACGCTGATCGAAATCAAAATTAACTATTCAAAACTCAGTGCACGACTGTTAAAAGATACAGTTGATCTCGTTTTGAACAGGCTGTTTAGTTAGATTACGAGACACAGACAAAAAAATACTCTGCTATGCAAGTTTCATAGCGAGTCCTCCATTCATCTTTTAATATTTTTACAAAACAATCACGATCATTATCGATGCTCAAATTATGATTTAAACTGCTCCATAGACGTCTCCCCTTCATAAAAACACTGCCCCTGAAGCGTTCACTGCGTGCAGTATGATCTTAAACATGTTTTCTTCCCTATTTCGCAAAGCATGGTTCATATTGACCATGAAGGGGCTCATATCTCGCTCTTCTCTTAAACAACCGTGTCTACATTTTCTTTGGTGTATGGCTATTATGATACAGACATTTTGTGTCAGTCATATATTATCTATAATCCTTTATTTGTTATTCGTTGGTAACACAACACAAGGGTCGTATGCCTTAAAAGAAGGTATTGGGTTCTGATATACTTACGGCTTTAACTCCGAGTTTATTTTCCACAAGTCTAAATTGTAGACTCTGAAAACCCGAGGCTGGCGCGAGGTATCCTCTGAAATTGAGTAAACCAAATAGAATTGCGTTGGTTAGCCATGTTAACTAGATGAAACGGGGAATATCAATCAAGCCACTACCAAGACAATAAATATCTTTGTAATTTGGCAGAAAAAAGTGATGCCACAGATATATTGTTAACCAACAATCAATCCTTATATATAATAAGAAGCCAATCAGCTTGCTGATAGAGGCAAGATATTAAACTAAACCCCGCCTTATGCCAAAGCAGATATTTGCAACTTACCGGAAATCCATAAAATCAAGGGGAGTCATTGTCTCCAGTATCAGAAATTGGTCTCCGAGCAACTAGAAAAATAAAAAGGATTGTTATTAAAAAACTGATGATTCGATATTTTCTAATAATAATTTGGGCATAATTATGCATCGTTTTTGTCTGTGTATACTTCATACTACACCCATACACCTCACGCCTATTTTCAGAAACAAAGTGTTGATTTTTAATTTCGCGTGATGTACAATCATAGATTATGTTTGTTAGGCAAGTAATTTGGAAAAGAATCTGAGTCACCTTTAATATCATGACGATCCTGTTCAAACGGCTGATTATCACTAGCGTTCTCCCCTCGTCTACGCACTGCACAAAATACATGACAAAGTTAACTTGACTAATGTGGATAAACCAGATAAGACGACATTTCTTTTATATATTATCATTTATTCTACTTGTTTGGCAAATACGAAAAGCTTCATGCTGTTGCCAAATATATTAATTGATAGTTAAACCTTGAACCTTGATTTATATGCATACGTACAGTACTGGAGAAGACATCCCTCACTGAATCCAGCTCGTAGATAATTTGTTTGAACCATAATTCATAGGCTACAAAAATTAAGTACACATCATCAACTTTGTTAGAATTTTATTCTGCCAGATGGTAAGAAATAACACCAATTCCAAAGGTATTGGTCGGAAAATCAAAGGGGAAAAATGAAAGTGAATTGATTGGGCGTAATAGTCATATTGCACACAGAATATTTTTAAAATCGCCTGAATCTTTATACATAAGAGATAATTAATGTTTGTTCCCGTCTTCTTTTGGTTGGTCTTATGAAAACTTACTTTGGTGAGTGATTATGAAAAGATGCTCATCGTGCGCTGGCTTCCCATATTTAGCACTTTCTAGGTTTTGGCAATCTAGCAAGGAATCCAACTAAAAGAATAATGAAAAAGGGCAAATTTAAAGAACATTAAAGGATTAATTGATAGATTGAATAAAAAACTTTTAAAAACAAAAAAAATTACTGGTGTTACATAAATGGTAACGAAGTAGATGTAGATGTTTATTCCTGGTAATATGATGTAATAACCTAGTTGGAATTCGGTAGGCAACTGATCATACACTGCCTTCTATGTGGGCTAATGAACATTGGTTCATTAGCCCTACCTGTCGAACTGGTACAAATTATCGCTGGAAATCCCATAGGAAAATGAATATATTGATAATAATGTGGTTTTATTATTTCATCGATTATTTCCATAATCATGCGGCAAAAGGTTAATCTATTATACAGTCCTAGTTATTGACTTTTAGTGAACAAGCTGAAATAATTTTATATTATGTGCTATTAGGTTTTATATCGCAAAACTTTACCTTTAGATATGAGCCATAAACGAGTCCCTCTTTTGTCACCTTGTTCTGGCCGTCCTGACTCTCATCAGTGACATTGCTTGAAGGCAAAAAGCAACACGTGAGCAACACTAAAAAAATACATCTGTATACTAACCGTTTTCTTTCAAACAGGAAAGCTTTCTAAGGAAAGGCGGTAAACAGTGTAAATATATTATATTCTTTTACATTCTCAAATTTTATAGCAACAGGAATCACCTCCAAAGGATCCGAAAAACATTGTGCTACGAGTAAACTGGAAAGGGTTCTTGGAATAACCTTGATAAGTTCTCGAGCCAATTAGAAGAACCTCCAACGGGTTCTTCCAATAGTCGTTATCTGGGGTTCCTGTATTTCTGAGTTAGAAGTGTAAGTATGTATTATACTATACATAAATTCATTAATTAAATGGTACGAGGGCAAAATATCATCGGACTGCTCTATAAAAAGTTCGAGAATATCGGGAGAAAATGAGGCACTATACTAGGGGAAGGACCAGCTGTGCTCATCAGCTGATCTAGCCCTAGTAAGTTCATGAATACTAAAAAAATGGAAAAGAATAAAATCAACTTTACAGGCACAAACATAATTTATATGATTATTGGCAACACGGCTGTGTTAATGATTAGTATTAACTATTAATTATGACATTCAGGGGAGAAGGGGGAATACTATTTTGTACTTTTATTATGTTGTATAGTCCTGAGACCATATATTTGGATACTATTTTCTTTTTTAAACATATTTTCCCAAGTGTATTCTTTTGTTTTCAGCCAAACCCACATTAATTAAAGTCGAACCCTTCCATATGACTCTTAAAAAAATAATGTTATAGGGTGAAGAGTTCAGGGGATGTTTGACATAATCTGTGACAATAAGAATTAATTGCCAACATTTCTGGCCGGCTGGATAGTAATACGGTATCGGAAGCAATTAACTAAATACTCAACTATAATGTTGGGACCTTGGATTTGAGAGCCATTCAATCATTTATAATACAACCATGTTCTTAAGTCTAGCTGTGAGAACCGCTCATAGATCCATTTAAATTATATAAAATAAGAACTGCTCCTTCTAAGCAATAATACTGTTGAATCGGGAGAACTTATGAAGTTTTAATAAAACAAAACCATATATTATATAAACAGGATTTACCGGCCCATGTCCCAAAACAGGTACATTAATTCGTACCTCCTGTCATTGGACTCGTTCCGTGAGACCCATATCGTATACATAGGGTTATCCTCCATTGTGATTATTGCTTGACCCTACCCCCGCCGGATGCCTGTATTATTTGATCCCTGGCACGTGAACCCTGGATGCAAGTGGCCCCCGGTGGGATACACATAATCCCTTGTAAGCATCAAGGGAGGGAAACTAAGCAGTTCATTCAATGCCTCACTACACTTTACAGGTTGACACGTCACATGACATACCGTGTTCCCACGTAACACATCATTCGGATCCATTCAACAAGTATTAGAACGATAACTGACCCTGCCTAGAGAGGATGGCTGACATAAAATTAGTGCCATCGATTTGTTAATATTTGATTATGAGTGTTGTCCATAAATATCACTGCTCCTGAAAACACTCCGATAGTCAGAGTAATAATATCAAATGCCATATGATGACAAGGGGGGGGGGAGGGGCGGGGGAGGGGGCAGTTGTTAATGGTTTTGGAGTCTAAAACCGATCATGCGTATAACTGTTATTACGTCATTATAAGACGGAAACACAGATTTTAATTAAGTTGTTTTATTTTCGTAGTGGGGAAAGGATTGATTTTATAATATATCTGATCACTTTCATGAATAGTCAATGTCTGTTGAGGATGTCGTACACGCCTAAACAATGTTCCTTCATCTTAGATAGTTTTTTAGGGAGGTGGGCGGGAACAAAATTTTTTCCCTGTTGGTGATGGGAATATGGAGGCGTGAGAGGACGTCAGGATGAACGTGACAGTTTGTGTGTGACGTAGGTGTGACGTGAGGTCGAGTGAAAATCGTTCTCCCGCCATAATGACTGAGAATTATTCAAGAGAACAATTCCCTAATCATTATAAGACGGAAACACAGATTTTAATTAAGTTGTTTTATTTTCGTAGTGGGGAAAGGATTGATTTTATAATATATCTGATCACTTTCATGAATAGTCAATGTCTGTTGAGGATGTCGTACACGCCTAAACAAGTCCCAAACCTGCGTCATAGTTGGAGAAAGGCTCTATGAACGCAGGTAGTTTGTGATGGCGTGGGCGTCAGATAAGAGGAGACTGCGTCAGTACGCCAAGTTCCATGAGATTTGACGTCTTGTATAGATGCCCCTTTGGTGTGGAAAGCAAAATAGGCGCCACCTCGGCGGAGGGAGTGTAAAGAGTTTGCTGACGGGTCAGCACCCACGATAGTGAGCAGGTCACGCCACTGTCTAGCAAAGAAGGTAGTGGTCATCGTATTTCCATCATAGAAGGTAAAGAGGGGATCCTCCATCCTCGACCTTCTCGATGCCAAACGGTGGGCGTGAAATGCTTGAACTGGGCAGAATATATTGCTGAGTCTGAGCAGAGAGATGACTGTAGGAGTTGCTGAGACTTGCATTGTTTTGGACCACTTGACGTCGATGAGAAGCCTATCATTATCGACTCTTATATCACCAAATGTAAGGTGTCTTGATGAATCAAACTGGCTGACGGATCTAGGAGCCAAGTTCGACTGACGCAAGAATGCTTCAAACATCAGGATTATAGCTAGAGAGATATGAGTTGGATAGGGACGAGAGGCCGCGGCCGATAAGCACGCCGCAACGATGTCTGGCGTCACTGGCAGCTTAGGGGAAGGAATATGACGTACAGTGAGCTGTATCCCTCTGATGGCGTTGGCGACTCTGTTATCGTTGAATGGTTTGACGTCGAGGTTGGATGCTTTATAGAAGGAGCGGAGGAGGCTGAGCGAGTTGGCAATCGTGGGAGGAGCAGAACCGTTTAGTCGCAGGTATTCAACAAACCAGCATATGTGGCGTGGTGACGGTCTTTTGTAGTTGAGATGAAGGTGAGAACAGAACGCCAGGAATAGTGTGGCGGCAGAGTCCCTATTCTTGACCGTGCCTGGACGAAGAGCAGAACGTTGCCTCTGTTGAGCAGCTCTCGCTAGCCTAGCCGCCATTGAATTACCTAGTAGAAATTAGACAAAGAGAAAAATTCAGGATTAATGTCGACACTTGTAAGATGGTTTTTGACGACAATGTTATGGGCCTGAACTCTATGCTTTTCCGACAAGGCAGCACGGGAGAGAGCGTCTGGTATTTCCATATACACGCCCGGGACGTGTATATATCTGAGTGTTATTTGAGCATGTGCTGCAGCATACCATAATGCACGGGCACACGCCGCCAGGGTTGGGTCTCTGGCTCTCCCACCTTTGAATGTATCGATTGTGGCCGTATTGTCGCAGTGGACAACAACTATCTTGCCTGCGTCAGATTTGTTCACAAATCTCCTGACCGCAGCAACACAATTAATGGCCTCGAGGTGATTTATGCTCCTTGCTTGTTTGTCCTCGTCAGTGAAGATGTAAGCATAACAGTCCTCGCCGTCAGTTGCACCTGAGCCGACCATACATGCGTCAGCCCAGATCTGACGACCCACTTCTGCTCTAGGGATGATGGTCCTACCGTTATATTCCGGAAGGAACTCGGTGAACCAGGAGAGGTCCAGCCTGACGGATTCGTTTATATAGATCCTCCCCCCTTTAGCTGCTCGTAAAGCAGCCAGAAGCCTGTGCATAAATAGTCTGGCCGGTTGGACGACCTTGCCAAGGTGGGCCACACGCCCAACTACCTGCTGCATTTGCTTCGTTGAAAGGAAAGATTTTAGCTTGGCGTCAGCCAAACACTTGTATATCTCGTCAAGCTTAATCTTTGTAATGGAGATGATATTTTGTTTTGTGTCGAAGTCGACGCCCAACCAGGTAATTCTCTGTGAGGGGGGCTGTAGTTTCTTGTCAGCCACCGTCAGGCCAAGAGAATTAATAATATCCACAGCTAGATCATAATGCTGACGGACAGTATTCTCATCCTTGGCGATGAGGAGGAGATCATCCAAGTACATGAGTGGTGAGGCTCCTTTCTGACGGAGGGCTCTGACTATAAACATGGCTGCTCTTTGCATAATAAGGGAAGATATCCTGGCTCCAAATGGCATAGCTTTGTCGAAATAGAATAGACCCTCATGTTGTACGCCCTGCAGGGGCCAGTCAAGTGGACAAACCATGAAGTGTCTATAGGCCCTCTTGAGGTCGATGACGGCCATTGAGCACTGTGGTGAATTAATTCCCTGTATAATATCAAGAGCCATTGTTATCGTTGGTAGGTTGTGATGAGTTGTGACACCATTGTATGAATTCTTTCGAATATATCTATTCACGCCCCCGTCAGGGTATGACAAATCGACAATAATTCTACGAGAACCATCTGATTTAGGTCTGGTCATTAAGGGGCTCACCTTCGTCCAAGGAACAAAAGGTGGCGTATAATATGGGCCAGCGAGAGCCCCCAGGCTTGTTTCCACCTGAATATAAGAGTTAACACTATCCTTATAAGCAGTTCCTGACGGATGGTTTGTTTGGGTCTCAGTTCCGCGCATGGGTCCCCCGGTATATTGCATAGGGAACCCGAACACTACGCCACTTATGACCATGTCATCGTCAGCGTGACCTGTCGCAAGGCTTGTCCACGCCTCAATATTCAAGTTAGATGGGAGGGGGATCCTGGCCCCTCTCCAGTTAGGTACACCACAGTCTTTAACTTTATTAAAAATATCGGATAAATTGCTAGAGACACTAGATATAGGAGCAGGCCATTGTTCATATCGGTCAAAATTGGCATTGACGCCCACCTCACTATGACCGATAGACTCGATAACACAACATTCACTATCACTAGCTGTATCACAACAAATATCATACATCTGGTTGGCGTGGCCATCACCAGGGACACTTTCAATAATATTATGGTGTGGGTTAGAATTGTTAGTCACATTGCCGACATTGGGACGGCTGTCATGATTTGTAAATACCTGAGGGGGGCGTGTCGACTGAAGCTCCGAGGAGTACGACGGTGGCTGTGCATCGAGAACCGATGCGTCGATGGCCTTCTCTGGCTGTTTACATAGATTGTCATTAGAATGGAGGCTTCCATTCGAGCTGTAATGGCGAGGAACGACATATTTTCCTTCGCAGGAGGTCTGATTATACTTATTCCGATCTGAATCGTTGAATATACGATGAACTTGGTTTGTCAAAGTGGGGAAATCTGTTCGATGACCACCATCTTGGATTCTAGGCGGATGCGAATTGTGCGCATGCGCAGCCAGTTTGTTTACTTCCTGAGAGCTAGGAAATATAATTGGAGATGCACGAGCAAGGTGGGTAGAAGAAATGTCCGGGAATATAGGTAGAACAGAACATGAAACCGATTCAAATATTTTCGGAGAAACACTAACAGTGGAGAGGCAAGGGTTAAGTGTATCGTCCTGCCCCTTCAAACCGAGTTTTTTGACTTAGAATCGGCTGCATTATCGGTGCCAACGTGTTCGTTGGTTGACCTACTTTTCCCCCATTGGTTCTTCTTGAAACCAGACCTGTCGTTGTTATTGTAGGGGCCCTCTTTTGGCGTGTTGTTCTTACGATTATTACACGCCCTAGCTGTGTGACTCAACTCTCTATTCTTCGTTGCAAAAAAGCAGTATCCGCAACAATGAACGAGTGTTACGGCACCCTCGGTGTGGGAGAACTGGTTATAACACTCGTCAGAATTAAATTTCACACACGGTATATGTACACCTGATTTCTTTGCAGTGGGCTTGCGTGGCAACCAGCTGAGGCGTGTGCGGTGCTGCTGTATCTCATTGGCGTCAGACCAGCTGAGTGATCCGTCGAGGATATAGTCAACAACGGTTTGGGACCACACTTTGGGACCATCCCAGCCATGTGAGGCAGTATCCTGAGCTAGCTGTGACAAATGGAGCGCCATGGCCTTTGATTTAGATCCGTCAGGCATAGAGGAGCACAACATAAGCGCCAGGCCACAGGCGTATTCGGCGAAAGAAAGGTCCCTCTTCTCCTCCTTCACCCTGGCCGCCATGTCAGGAGGAAGCATGAGTTCGGGCGTAAGTAGGTTTTTCTTCTTACCTTTTTTCTTTCCCATAGTTGCGTGCTGTCTTGCTAATGCCTTGGTGACACTATCTGTATGCTTATAGAGCCTCTTTAGATGGGTAGGCGTCGGCATCTCGTCCTCGGAGGACGAGGAGGAGACTGCTGCCTCCTCCCTGAATGGGTGACGAGCCTCGGCCGAAGTCTTGAATTTTCGCTTCTTCCCTCTTTTTCTAGACGACCTAAATATCACCTCTTCCTCAGTAGAAGATGCAGAGGAGGTTGATGAAGTCGACGAGGAGGCTGACGACGAGGAGGACGAGGACCCGGACGGGGATGAGGGCGTGCGATGACCATGTTTACGTCCGCCCAACTTGCGGCGCTTCTTGGCGGGAACCTTCGTGGACTCGTGGCTTGCAGGAGCTTTGACTGACGCCTTGCCGGGGAGGCTCTGGGTGCTACCCATTGCCTGCGGCTGGCCCCGACCAAACTCAGCGATAGTCGCAGTTCTTGCTTCAGCCCTGACGGAGTCACACATTTTCTTCAAGTATCCGTCAAAGAAACCCTTGTTAATGTATCCTTCCAAGAAACTGAGGTTGCTGGGAAGTTCAGGCGCAGCCGGCGGAGGAAGCGTGTCCTTCTTCTTCTTAGCAGGCGCCTTTGGCGGAGGATTGTCAGCCATTACCTCGTGAGTGGGATCTGAACCTTCGGGCGTGTTGTCTTTCGCCTTCCTGGCTGAAGCCTTCCTGGTAGGAGTAGTGACTGGCTTCTTTGCAGCCCTTCGACGAGGCATGTTGTACGCCTATTTAAAACCTTGTACCGGGAGTGAGTTACCTTCTGCCACCCACGGAATCCGGAACAAAATTTTTTCCCTGTTGGTGATGGGAATATGGAGGCGTGAGAGGACGTCAGGATGAACGTGACAGTTTGTGTGTGACGTAGGTGTGACGTGAGGTCGAGTGAAAATCGTTCTCCCGCCATAATGACTGAGAATTATTCAAGAGAACAATTCCCTAATAATGTTACACTGTCTATGACATAAAAGAACTAATATTATTGCTATAGCGTGTTTCCTCCCTCGCCCTGAAGTGACCGATTAATATTTACAGTATACAGTATAGATGTACATATATGACACAATGAGGTATACCAACTCATACTACACAGCCACAGTTTGTGTGTTAGAACAAAATATGTTATTTCAATACTGTTATACAATTTCGGCACAGCTTTTCCAAGCCATAATATGGTTATTCTATTCAACCATCTTTCAAAACACAAGAGGCCTATGTTCAACTTCAATAGGCAAATCACAAAATAAGTTATTTCCATGTCATTCAATATTGATATAAAAGTAGAATGTCATGCCATAAGAAACTGATTTTTGATATCACAATAATAATTAATGTTCACATTTGGTTGATATTCTGTGTTAAGGGTACTCTTGTCATATCCGGCCTTGTATTATTATGTAACATGGCATAACCTAATTAATATGTTTATGAATATGAATGATTAATGATAATAATGTTAATGATAGTAGTACTATTTCTTCATACCTATCACTCTTACTAACTTGATATTCGAGTGGGATAGCAATTAATTATTACCCATGTAAATTAACCCTCAATGGTGGGGATAAATAGTCCTAAAATTGATCGACTGAGGTGTGTGGAATGAAAAGGGCATGACAGACTAGGCTCAGAGTTGAGAGTTCCTTCAAACTGAGGGAAAGCCTCTCGATCCAAACCGCATAATGTCATTGGAATCCCATTAGGACGGCTACTCCAGGTCCGGGAAAGCCACAATAGGCGTCCAATCATTGACATACCATTCTTATTTTGATCTGAGAGGCTGTGAGCCTAGACTGATGAGATATTTCCACTGTTATAGATCAGATATGCCTTACAATACCTGAAGCGACTACATTCAGGTCATCATGAATATGAACGACATTAATTATTTAGAGTAAAACATTTTATTGTGGAAGTACAATAGACCTGTATGGATTTTTAGTTTTAACTAATATGGTACTAACTGTACTTTAATTATTGCAAAAATACAATGATTCCAAATAATGCAGCTAGGTTGGGTCTACTGACAGGTATTAGATATAATCCCCCAAAGGAGTTCAAATATGAGACGTGTTACAGGAAAATGAGTCACAAGGCGCAAATATATGGATTTTGAGATCTCATATCATATTTGAAAAGATTAGATCAAGCCGATTCCAAAGATGGTAAACAGTAGGACATCTAATAAGTATTTCTATATTTTATGTTTGATATTTTTATTTTGAAAAATTGCAATATTTCAGGATGGACATTTACTAGTAAAGTAGCTAATATTCTCTATGCGATGTCCTTACAAATGCAAGGATGTATTCGATACACTGTCCTGAAATTTGGTGATGTATTCATGCTAGAAACAGCGCGTTAAACACAAAAAATGAACAAATTCCCACAAAGACATCTCACGAATAAACCACTTTGAAAAATGTTGCGACTTGTGACTCATTTTTCTATAACACATCACATATCATAATGCACATCTTCAATAAGGAAATGACTTCATTAAATGAATGACCGATGAAAACTTGGAAAATAATCATGCAGATATTCCAAGCCTAAGCGCTTACGCTTTCTGGAAATACCTATAATTTTAACAATCAATTACATAAGCATGTGGTCACTATTGATTATATTTAACGTAAGACATTGGCAAAAAAGAACAAATGTATCAAGTTTCATCTTACCCGATTGTTTGAGAGTATGGACACGTCATATTTCAGAGATATCGTTTCTAACAGGAAAGAAGCTATATTGGCAGCTAGTCTACGACTCTGATCCTATAGTCATTATCCACGACGATAGCTTGGCAGTCACTGAGATATAATTCGCATAGCATATGGATTATATAGACTGGTCTGAACATCCGATACGCTCTGTTGATTTGACAGTGCACTGCTTATAGGCCGTTGCACCAGGATAAGGCCCATTTAAAACATTCCCACCCTTCAATTTTCATTTTGTCGCTTATATTTGGTATAAGTATTGATGTAACCACGAGAAACGAATATATATGTCTACATATACCCCAATCTAAATGTCAACAATCTAGCAATATTTTTTTTGCTTTATTTGTCATAACGGACTGATAAAGGGTCAAATCATTGACTTAATGGATGTAATGATTATCGTCCTAATACCTTATTAAATATATGCACCACCTCAATATGCAGTGAAATGTATCAGTGCCATTGAGTGAAGGAATATTTTCAATGAATGTTAAATGAATTTTCAAACTATAAATTATATAGTAATTGAGGCGACTCTGAACACAAGGGGACACAGGCGATTGTTTTTGAAGGAGGTTTATTGGGTTAATGGTGATCAACGTTTTGGTCGTCATTTGACCTTCATCAGGATCATGAAATGAAATTATATAATCTAACTCAAACAGAAACTTAGATCTCGCTCTGTTTAGGTGAATAATTTGCGACATTTGTCATATGATTAGGTGCAGCCAGCAAACGATCACTCAGACTCCAATATTACGAATCCTTTAAGGATATGCTCCGATGCATAGATATGATGGTGAAATTGCTTCGAAATAAAACTTGCTTTTTTTAAAAAAAAAAAAAAAAAAGAAGAAAAAAAAGCGCCTGATGAAGGGCACAATTAGCCCGAATGCTTGTGATTAATGAAACCAACTCGAATAACAATTATAATCTCTACTTGACAAGTTCCCCAACCAGTATACAGCGAAATATCCCCCCTCTACCATTTAAAAAAAGAAGCCTAAATCTAGAGAGGGTGAACGCATTTTTTTAAATTCTATATTGGACAGCATACTGGAGAATAGGGATGACTGGTTCTCTGTAATTCTATACGAAATTCTTAAGGGCCTTGTCCACTAAGCCGATTCTCATGCAATTTTGCGCCGCAGAGGACTCTTTTGCACTAAATTCTATGAGAATCGCATGAGAATCGGCTCAGTGGACTAGGCCAGTACAACATGGGCGCACATGTAATATTGCTACAATTTCCTTTTAAAAGTCCTAGTATCTACACTTCCATTACACTTATCTTTGCGTTAATTTACTAGTAGTTTAAGTTGCTATATACGCTAAAGTCCATTCATTATCATATTCAACAGAGGCTTTGCCGATAACGTTTGCTTGAAGTGCTTCACTGCATAATCCATATACAGTGTGCGGAAACATCTTCTGTCAACATGCAGTGGTCTTTTTCGGTTGCGATTCTTTTAGAGTTTAAAAAATCGGCTAAATCCGACCAATACGTTGAATCATATTACATTACATGTCTATAATAGTCGCTGTTGAGAGTAAATCATGTTATAATAGAAAATATCTTTGATTTCCTAACTAAACAATATTCTTCTTTTCGACCAAAGTAGTACATGTATTATACAAATGTTGTGTCGTAAATTGTTTGTTTTGAATTACTTCCTTGGTATATCCACATATCGGTCCTCTCAGCGCTGAAACTGCGTAAGTTATATACGAATATCTTCGAGAATATATAGGGTGCAATTATATGTGTCTGAATAAAGCAACCTACCCCGACGGTCAATGTGTTTGTCATATTCACATCCTAGAATTTGCCTTCTAGAAGACCAATCCCGATTCGACAAACATTTAGATCAGAGGCAACTGTCAACCAGAAGCCACGCTAAAAAAGGAAAAATCATTGCCCCAAAAACAACCTTTTATGAAAATAGTTTCACCTACAAAGCAAAAGTAGCTTGAAACTTACTCCCCACTATTGCGCACGAATTCACCACTAGAAATCAACTTAGAAGATATCTCATAAGTACTGAAGGTCACAAATGATGACTCGAAATATAGCCTAATTATTACTGTCACCATATGTACTAGTGTGCTGAAATCATATTTATATATGATATCTATTGCTCTGTTTGATTTAATTAATTCCTTACCACTTGATATGTACAAGTAAGGTATAATATATAATTTTTAGTCTCATGTGTTTTGGCCAATAATATATATATATATATATCTATATGTGGGTCAGATTTTCAGAAAATGTACAATTCATCTTCACCAATCTTCTCAAATAACCCAAATTTCAGACGGAAATAAAGTACAAAATACAGTTCAACACAACCAAACAGATTGCTGGAATCAATGCAATGCCGAATAATATACTCGAATTTACCTAGTATTGACCAAATTGCAGCCTAATTTAGTAGAATTTACTAAATGTGTACAGCTGCCGATTGGGCATTTTCTGAAAATCTGACCCACATATATATGGACATAATCTAGAGGTCTGTTGACCTATTCTATTTCATGTATCATTATTATTTTATGTGTACCGTTTGTACTCATTGAGTTGGAAGAATAAAGTAGTTTCTTATCTTATCTTATCTTATATTTTTCTACACTTAGCATTATTTCTTTTATTTATACATGAAGGGAACACAACTTAAATCTTTTTGTTTTGTTTTTGCAAATTCTTTATTTCCTAGAGTTAACAATCGGACATACAACTTAAATCTTGAGTGTGTGATGATTATCTGTAATAATCTTACCAACATAGACGGTCTTGTATGCTACGTTTTCTTACCTTCTGTCCTGGTTACAGTCCAGTAAATCATGGTGTAATTATTATTGAATTATAAATAGTGATGTAGTAAATATATTTATCAATTATTCATGTCATGTATAAAGGGTTAGGCAACATTATTTCCTATAAGGTAGCACCACATGTTCCAGTTAACCAGGTATATAATTAGTATCAGAATGGAGATCCTCATTTGCATATTCTATATAATTGAAACGTTACATATTCACATGAAAGCCTCACGGGGGCCCGCACTGACGGCGATGGGCTTTGTGTGTCATCATAAAAAGTCTATTGCAATGCACTTTGCAACACACTTTTGTGATAATTAATTTCCATGCCCATATGCCCATATGCAAAGGTTTATCACAAAAGTCTATCACGTCTTGAGTCGTTTATTATAATGCTCTGACCACCTGATGTATAAGTATATTGGTAGTGTCAATGTATGAAATGGCAAATTTATCTTAGGAATATGGTAGGAATTAGGGATCATTAATCATTAGTATTAGTATCGAATTAGTATTTCAAATTAAACATGCTGGTGCTCGTTCTGGAGGTGGAGGGGGTGGCGAGGTCCTCCCTACATGGTTCACTGGCCTATTGATTTTTTTTTAAAGATTTGACAAGGAGAATGTGTATCGAATGCTGCCAATATACAGACAAAGCGTACTATAAATAATACAACATGTGTAGAAAACATTACATCGATTACGTTGAGTAGATCAGGTGGGATAAGATGGAGTTTAGGGTAATGAGATAAGAATGATTAGATTAGATCAATTTGATACAGCAAGTGTCATGTTTCTATGTTCAGATAATACAATATACTAATATGTACTTAAATCACGGTTTAATACTATATTTCAGTATTATGTCGTATATTATTCTAACATAGGTGCGGGTGAATTCTATAATGATACTCTTTGGTATAGGAAAGAATTTTGGTATAATTTGTATGGGGGTTATCTTTAAACATTCTCTCGTTCCTATTCTTGTGAACATTGAGGTGTACCAATTACATTAGATTAATGCAATTTTTGTTTGAAGAGGAGTGATTTAGTCTCTCTATGTACAGAATTAGTCGAGGGTCACATTGAGTATGTTAGGGGTAACTTTTGATGTATAATGTAAAGTCATTGTAAAAAATAATCACACCAGCCTGGGTGTTGGTGTTGTCTGTAGAATGGAGGTCCTATCATGTGTCCATTGTTGCAGGGCCTGACCTAGGGATATATATAGTATCGAAAGCCATTTATGTACATATCACCAATCTGTAAAAATGGACTAGCAGAAATCCTTTTCAGCCTTATACAGCAATACAGTGCCGGGGTAGTAGCCCACTGCAGCTGGGTTTGGCTTCTACCCTGCTGATCAGCAACTGGTCTCTTGCTTGGTCTGCAATGGGGAAGAACAGGAAAACGTGCGGCAGCTTGGCTGCCAACCAGGTGTAACGGTTCCAAATTACCCCCCCCCCCCCCCCACATCTAATATACCCCCCCCCCTGGTAATTTAGACCTTAGGTTTAAATGACTCCCTCTAGGTTCAAATTACCCCCCTTTGTTTCATTGATAATCTCATTGACAATCCTTCAGCAAACTTTAATAAAACAAAAATATATTGGGAAAACTTTAGGAGAGAAGGTCATATCCGATGACTAGTACTAAATATGTCTAGGACTATAATACCTACATACACCTGAAAAAAATAGCCCTATTACTGAATGTAATGCATATGGGAAATAAAGATAAATCAAAGGGCAATTCGAGGGTGTAAAAATGAAATAGCCAATTATTATTACAACTTTTACTGATTCCACAAACAACATTTCATTATGATGTTATGGCCAAACAGTCAGATCTATATGTCATGGCCAAACAGGAAATATGAAAATAGAAGACTAGGAACTTTAATTCCTAAAATGTAAGGGATTTGAAGAATAGGAAGAGTGCGGGTTTGGTGCTATCCCATGGCTGAACAGGAAATAAAATTCTCATAATACAGCCTATGGCTATTCTTACTTCTGTATTCATGATCAGCATGCTAATATTCTGGTTTTAGATCAACAGGGACATGTACATGAATGGCTTTCCAAATATTGTGCCATTTGGTCATACATGCATGTGATAGAGCTATATATAGCAGGCTGACCTACCTCCAAACAGAGAAGGACTGCCACAGACATAATCATAGCAAGTAGACAAAAATAGCAAAGATACCGGGTTCCCATAAAGAAAGTCAGAAATGCCTGATTAGTTGTTATGTTAAAGAATAAAGAATTTAAAGAGGTTATGCAACATAATTATTTTTGGGAAATTATTTAAACTACACTATTACACCCGTTGAGATTGATGAAGACCACCAAGTCAAGTGCCAATTTAGATAAATGCTTCATGCTATTCAGTCATGCTTGATTGATGACATGAGCTTTTAAATGTCTATTTGGCTCAGAATTAGAATGTAATGATATGTTTTTAGAAGGTCCTTGATTATGAAAGAATTTCATTTAAAGTTGCTGTGGTTGAGGTCGCCATCTAGTGGGAATAATAGCAATATAGACTAAGAACAAGAACATGCAAGGACTAACTGCATCCAATTATACTCCCCTTCTATAAACCCCTTTTATTATTTGTCCCCATCCTTCAGTACAGAATGGCATTCATTTAAACATAGTAGTAACACACCACCCCAGCAAAGTATCAGAAATTACATTCTTGTACCCAGTAATCAGTGGCTGTCCCAGGAAGGCCTGGGGGCCCCCTAGACCCCTTTAAATGGACACCTGTGCCCCCCTCAGGAGGGCAGAGGGCCCCTAAGGGCCCCTGTCGTAGGGGCCAGATGCACTGCCATAATTTGCACTTTCTTTTTTCCTCATTTGCAAATCCCTGACTCTACCTCTACATGCAACACTTCCAATAACCCCATGTCAGTATGCAAAATCGTTCAGTCGATTGAGGGTGTGTAAGAAAAAAGCAATAATTAAACTGAAATCTATGTAAGATGTTTTTTTGATTCAATAATTCTTTTAACATTAAACTATAGTTTACTTGCTTACTATGAAACAATGTTTATTGCTGTAAAATATGTCTATGGGTGTTAGCACCCTTTTCCAGTGGTGACTGCCTTCTCTTAGGGCCTGTAAGTTCAAAAAGCCTTTTGAGACCCTGTTTAGACCCTCAGAAAGTCTCTATAACCTAGGGTCTCAAATTTGAGACGGTCTCAACATCTGGTACATTGGTAGTCAAACAAGAATCAGTGTCAGTTAAAAGTTTATTCATATTTTGTTCACAATTTCTACATTATAATTCATAGTATTCCTGTTATTTCCGTTTTCTCAATAGAGACTTTCTCAAAGGGACTCTATTAAAGATAGTGTCAAGATATTTTGGCCCTCTTGTATAGATATTACACTACAGATTGTATGAATTTGGAAGCATTCTATTATGCTTTTGTTTGACCATACTTATGCAATTTTCACCACTCATGTAATGTCTCATACTTAAAACTTTAAAATAACAGAAATTCTAATCTGGAAGCCCCCCTCCCCCCAAAAAAACCCCGACCCCCTCTCTAAATTTTTTTCTAAAGTTTCTAAAGATGTTCACATAAAAAATAGCTGAAGGTTGATATACTTGGTTTGAGGTATGAATTCTATGGAAAGCCGTTTATACATATAACCCAAATGTACAGAATTTTAGTAATACTTTTCCTGATTTACCTAACCATATTCCTGATAAGCCTTTTTCTTTTTAAACTGGCATCCTATTTCGGGAGAATTGGTCCAGCTTGGCGGCCAACCCGGAATGAATTAACCCTAAATCGGGAGAACTAGTAGGCTAACCAGGAAAATGAATGACGAATTAACCATTGAAAATGCATGCGAACTGGGGAAATTTTTTCCGGGTTAGCTGAGAACTGGCAAAGAGAAATAGTGCTTTTCCTAAGTAGCAGGGTGTCTAGAGAATTAGATCTCAGCTCGGAGTGAATTAACAAAAGCTATGCCCCAATCAGGAATTGGTGAAGTCTAAGTAGGAATGACGGAAAGGGAAGATTAGCTAAATATTAAAAACACAATTTGGGAATTTTAGGAATTTTCCGATTTCGTTTCTAATTCTCGGGTAACCCGGAAAAAATTCCCCAGTTCGCATGCATTTTCAATGGTGAAATCGTCAGTCATTTTCCAGGTTAGCCTACTAATTCTCCTGGTTTGGGGTTAATTTATAACATGTATAAAATTTATACATTATGGTTTCTGAAGTGTTTTAGGTCATATAAATATAAAAGAAAAGGATAGGTCACTGTGCTTGTTCTCAAGCTAGGAGGCCTTAGAATTCATTATGGAATGGCTTTCCATAATGAACAAAAGCTAAGAATAATGGCATTGATTTTGGATTTTACCCAACTGTGTCGTTTGTCTTAACTGTTTAATTGTTTTTTTTTGTTTTTCTATTCACTTACAGGCCAAAGCATTTAACATCGACAAAGTTCAAGTGTAAAAACGTATTGTCCTCCATGGACGTACTTCATACGGTGCCTACAGAAAAACATATCTCATAAGGAGCCTTACGGACATAGCGAAAAATGGTTAATCTGCTTAAGAAAACAAGAAACAGAGATATGTAAACGTCCAATTAAGAAAACAAAAATTAGACCCCACTTCTGGTACCGACCCAGCCTGAGTTTGCACTTCTGGTGCGTCACAAATTTGTTTCAGGCATGTCACAATTATTAGCATAAGTGAAGCCTGTTAATATTAATTAGGGGTTAAGGAATTTAATCAATTAGCAGTAAGGGGCCTAGGCCTACGATGTAAACTAAATGTGATCAGCTAGGCTTCATCGGCACTTTTTGGTTGGCATATATAGGCCATCTGCTTGATTGGCATTCTTTTTCTTGAATTGTCTTTATTCATGTCCGATATATTTTGTTCATTTTTTTCTGCAAAAATATTAGTTCAAATAAAATTATGAAGATCAAGCAAAGAGAATTTTTTCTATTAGCGGGTAATACAGAAAATTAGGGGGTAATACAGAATCTGTATTATCTGCTAATTTGGATATGGGGCTCAGTGCTTAATTAAGCCTATCCACGAAACCTGATGACTCAGAGAGATCACTTTCTTTTAAAATCTCTTCATTAGAGATTTCTTTATCGATATCAATTCTTGTATATTCTGAACATGGTGAACATCTGAATAATAATATGGTGAACGACCACAACACACCTACATCTGTTAACACTAAACCATTGTATTGAACCATTAACATTAATCTGAAACACTGTTAATGGTTAACTGTGATACTGTTACTTTTTCTATTCTGTACTTTCCACTGTACTAGAAATCCCCAGACGAAACAGGCGACATATAATATGACCATGGATCGCTCTAAGGAATAAATTTATGTGAAGAAAGAAAAGGCATTTGCTTAGATTTTAAACTTGTTCTTTTCATTTCAATTGACGACGTACCGGATTTATAGTATAGACAATTTCTTAAAAGATTATATTAATCATGTCAGAACAATATCCCCGTGTGTACCAACACTACACCCTGCGGGGTTAATTTTCAATTAACCCATAATGATGACGTGGAGTGACGATGGTTTAACTTGATTAAGCAATCAAAATACTTGATTTGTTCAAGGGAATGGTTTAGAAATGTAGCCGTGATATCCCCCTAAAGAAATGTTTTTTTAAAAGACTTAAATACTTATTCTTCAACATTTCTTTAGACCACATGACGATGTATACACATACCTTCTTAAAAACGAATCAATTGAAAACACCCTCATTACATTCTCTTGAGTTATTATTATTTTTAATTATTATCAGGAATAATAATCGGCTAATTCTTAAATAATTTTCTTGCATTGAAAAGTACAATAAGTGAAAGTAAAACATCTGTTGCGTCCCAAAGTCATCATCTGTACGACCTGTGTAATATTACAGACTTTTCTTCTTTTTTTGCACATATTACGCATAGCCAAAATCCATTACAAAGACACCTTTTCCTATTACAGTCTGGATATTCCTACTCCTGGAACAAACGGTTTCATGGCACTGACATTTCTTCATTATGGAGATCTTTTCACCCATTACAAGGAGTCTTTTCACTATGACGACTCTCCTATTACCCATGACACATGACAGTTGGATATGACACTGATCGGATCTTCTCTTTTTGCTCTTTTCCTTTCTGCCATGGATAGACTAGCGCACCTTGATTATTTTTACAATCTAAATAACATCAATATATACAAATAAATGCAATTTATCCACACACAACCACTATTTCTTGGGCATTACCTACAAAACAATTGTTAAACTAATTATTCTTTAACAGATATGAAATGTATCATATAATAACCAACTTTACTTTGGTCAGATTTCTGGTCTATGAGAATAGCCTAAGGGACTTAGTGCTAGTCTAATAGCTAATAGTCAAACACCACATAGTAGTATATACAAATGAGGGAGTCCCTCAGGCATTTGAGATCCTTGAGATCTTAATATCTCTTCTGATATTAAGATATCCATAAGTCATGTTAATTATGTGTTGGAATATCTTAGAAAAGGAAAATGATATTTGAAAAAGAAAAATGTTGGATATGTTGGATATTTACTATGACACATTTTTATCCTGACAGTTTTGGGACAAAACAACATCTGTTAACAACTAATCCCACAATGCGACCTTACTGATCATTCCTTTAATATTTGAGGTTGTGTGATATAGTGGGTACAGAATTTAATGTTATTATTTCTCTTTTTAAAATTGTATCTTGAATTGACGTGGAATTAAAAGTTAATCATAAATAATTGCCTATTGGATAAATGAATTTACTGAAAACTTGGAACTTGGAACAGCCACAAGGTTAATGTCATGATCTTTATTTCTAGCAGCACATACATATATATTATATAATCGAAATCTTTGTCCATGCATGGGAGGTATCGAGATGAATATGCACACTGATCAGTGTTAAATTAAAGCACTGATCAGTGTTCAATTCTTGGTAACAGTTCAGAATAATCCGGTGTGTTTGCCTTCTGAGGACAAGGTGACAACAATCTCATATTATCGTTTTTCGTAATAGGATTCCGTCTGTGATATGAAACTAAATTATTCAATGATTCATGACGAGGACCTATCGGGCTTCCAGAGCCTGTCAAGAGCTGATATTTTCCTGAGGATACATCAATAAGAAAATGAATAAAATCGTTTTGTTTACGGCATGAAATGGCATAACCCCACAGTTGCATGCTTGGCCTTATTAGGAACGCACCATTCTTTTCACTCCTCAATAGGTCCTCAGCCTCATCCCTGCCTATTACTCCATGAAACCATGGCTCCGGCCTAGATTTGAGTTCATCTATACCGGCCCCCTTTGGATGTTCAATATTTTTATACCATGTAATCAATGCCCGTTTGTTTGGTGGTTGTCGAGGCCGCTTATTTTCTATTTCATGCAAACTCGGCGCTTTCTTTTTCTCTCCTATTGGATGTTCAACATCTTCTTGGGTCATATCCGTTCGATCTGTACTCGTGTCAACCACATCTTGATATAAGTCGCCATCCGTTGTCCTAGGTCTGTCATGATGACTTTGATTATCTCCTGCATCTTGATGCATCTTTTCCAGAATCCTTTTCAATGCCAGTGCCAGTGAAGAAAAACTTGGCCGCATAAGGCGATCTTTTTTCCAGCATTTTAACATCCAATGGTACAAGGCCGTGGAACAAATGGTTGGTTTTTCAAGTGAATTGCCATTAGTTACAAAATTCTGGACATCGTTATTGGACATTCCTGGATAAGGCTGCACTCCTCTGGAGAAGACTTCCCACATTAGAATCCCAAATGACCACACATCTGCCTGTGATGAAGACCTTTCGTGATTCAACACTTCAATTGCTGCCCATCGGATTGGGATCATTCGGGATCCATCGGAGGAATGCATATACAGTTCATCACTGTATTCTCCCAATGAAAAGCCAGATATTTTGACATTTAATGATGAGTCAACATAGCAGTTAGCGGCGCGAAGATCACGATGGATTATATCCTGGCTGCTCACATAGTTCATACCATTTGCGACTTGTAGTAAGCATTTCAACATTGCAGTCAGTGTCAAGGTTTTATCATTAAAATGGGTTTTGAGAGTGCTATTATATCCGACATGGGGCAATATGACGTGCAAATGCGAATTCTTGTTCATAATACCGAGTAGCTTTATTACATTTTCGTGGTCAAGTTTGCACAGAATACGCGCCTCTTTAAAAGCTCTTTCTTCCGACGAATATTCTTTTACAGTCACCTCAGTTGAAACACCTACTTGCATCTCATAATTGCCAAGATGAACTTCACATCCTACGTTCGACGCGATGGGAGTCCTTATCGTCACTGCAGTTGGGTCGATACAGAATCCTCCCAGTAAGTCTTCGGTCGACTCATCTGGGAAAGAGATAATCCCATTGTCAATGTTGTTAATATATAAAGGTTCCATTTCAAAGAGGCCGTATGGATCACCGTCTTTGTGTTTCCGTTTATAACGGCGATAAAGAAGTATACCTCCTATTATTGAAGCCACTGATAATAGGGCGACGGTGACGACAACAGCAGCGATCAAGGCATCAAGATGTATATTACTGCCGGGCAAATCCGGCCCAAGACGTTCCATGGGCAAAGGCAAACTCCCATTTATGTTTCCAACCTTGAAATAAATACGCGACTCTTGTTCGAAATAGTTCACATTCTCTGCATCTATGCGACAGTACATGTCAGTTTCAGAGACAAAATACACATCACATGTTTGATTCTGAAAAATGATAAGAAAGTCGCCCGCTGAGGCTGAGTAATTGAGATTTTCTCCTGATAGGTGAAGATTAATGTCTGTTGAATTAGAATCGTTAGAAACATGATATGAGGCATTCAGCAATATTGGGTCATTAGTAAGACATACATCACCCAACTTAATCACTTCGCCCGGAATAGTTCTATTCAATTCATATGAGATGGAAACATTTAAGGTAAAAAGTGACCATTCACTATTGAGACACCATCCGGTCATTTTGTCACCGTGCATATGAGGGAATCGATTGAATGGAGGATAAATACATGTTATGTATTCACTATCTACTTTACTGCAAACATTCCCCCGAACACTGCCTAAAGATTTTCCATTGTGAAGGAAAGATGTCAGCCAGAGTTGTGGGGTCAGTGATGTGTTTACAAAATTACCACGAATTGTTAATCTGAGACCGCCACTCAAGAATGTACTTCGTGGGTAAAAGTCAACAATTTGTGGAATATCGTTGAACGTGAACCAATAATCGAACATATCTTGTCCACTCGCGGTCTCCTTTAACATAGTACCATTTGACAGAACTTGATCATAGCTGAAGGTTATCGGTAAAGCCACACCAGGGCTGATTTGAGAAACATTCCTTATAATGCATGTGTATGAGGCACCATCGCCACAACTACTACTACCATTATAATAATGAAAAGAAATATCACTTGTGCATACACATGAGCTGTTTCCCAGAGTCACAGAAATATTTTCTTGATATAAGTTAATGCCGTGGATTATTAACAGTGCTCCAGATTGAGGACCAACCTTGGGGTCGATCGATGAGATAACAGGAATACCATGGTCTGAAAGATTCGGTTTAACTCCCATCGTGATGTTAGGGCTATCATACGCTACAATGGTAACGACAAGATAATGTGTCAATAAAATTAGGTAGCTTCTTTTGGCCGTATATGTATTCCACATGGTTGTATATATATCCCTCCTTGTTGTCTGCACCATTATATAGGATGTTGTATGTAAAATAACCGGCTTAATTATATATTATATGGACCGGGTCCTGTACGAGCGTGTAGGGTGGGTACGGGGTTGGTGATCTTGGAGATCGACTTCCTCAATTGTAAGTTCCTGGTATAGAAACTATGCTGCCGTAAAAACTCCAAAGTTCATGATATGGAAACTAGTAATATCACCGTCTAGCCTACCCTATGATTTTCCATGCCTTTTTTTGACAAATAATCATTATCCTCATCAGTAGAAATCGTTAGCATTCGCATTTTTTCATTTTCGCCTAGCGAGTACAATATACCTAGGCCTATATTTTTGTGTGTTGTGTGTTTAGTTGATGTTGTTACAATCATAGTGTTTCAAAAAATAAAGAAGCAAACATTTAGAATATGTGGACCATCCGTATAATTTATATGCTCATGCGATATCACTCTCCTTAGTTAACATGTGCGGGGTTTGAAAGTATAATATCGATGTTGTAAAAATATAGAATTATAGGTAGGCAGATAGAAAGGCGTTATGTTTGTTATCTCTTTAATTGCCAAAGAAATTGACCATGGACCTCTGCTGCTTTCTCTCTCTCTCTCCCCTCCGTCAACAGCTAGATTGCATTTATTTAACTTCTTTATAAAATTAAATTAGACCGAATGCTTCACGCGATCTATGGTGATCTTGCTTTTATTCCATGATGTTCATGGTTCGGTCAATTGTGTATTCCGCTCACAGTTTAGAACCACGATGGACAATATCCAGTTATCTAGTTGAAGGAGCGTGAATATCACATTTGTGTACATGATGATACTCACGCTCCTTCAACCAACTCGTTAACGTACGGTATACCTATATATAGATAATTAAGTAGTAATACTATTTCAATCTTGTTTGCTGTGTCAAGGTTTGTATGAAGTATATATATATATAGGCTAGGTGACCATGCATTGCCTGAAGGATCGGCCTTTATACGGCACTAAAATATATGTATGTATAACGGTATAATGTATACATTATACCGGTAATCTCATTTCACAAATTCGTGAAGACAAAACTATAGTTGAATTAATTTTAATAAACCAGTAGGCTTTTAATATAATACCTGGATAAATAAATTGTTGTATTAATTAGAATTAATGTTAAATTTTCAAGGAATTATATTGTTCTTTAATCCCTGTTTGGACATTTTTATTGACCTGGGCGCACCAAATAACTGGTTATTAAGAGGATTTACAGTGTTATGATCACATTGAAAGGGCTACGACACGCTCTGTTTGTAGCATGGTTTATATTTGAACTTGACTTCAAGCTCAACTTCCAGTATATAGTCTATACAGACCCATGTCCGCATAGGGTTGTCGTCAGTCAGCAATTGTGGAAAGACTGCTTTTTTCATTGTAGGCTGTGACAGACCTACCTACGGTCTGCGGATGTAAACGCGGAAACTTTAAACCAGTGCAGGCGACGCGAATGAAGGCACTCGGCTTCGATAGTTACTGCATGGTTCCATAATTTTAGGGGATGGGTATGTCGTCCAAGGGCATTCTGCTGTTTTCCTACATCTATATGCCTACTGTAGGACGATTCGAGTTGCCATTTTTTTTAACCATGCTGCATGTAGGGTTGATCCACTTGATGCAAATTCAAATGTAATTTCCTAAATAGTTCCTATTTGTATTAAATACATAGTATACAGTAGGTCAGCCCCTATATATATTATACATACCTCATTATAGCCTGGTAATTATATCCACATTGGAATAACCTAACTTAGTGTTAGCGTTTTGTCCACTAATACTAATTTGTAGGCGCAGAATAAATCGCAACATTGAGATTTTCTGTTAGCTCTTTTCTTTTATCAGTTATATAGTTTCCTGGGTGGAAACGACAGGGCTTTATTCATCTATACAATAGTCATCTTATAAAAAATAAATATACATTCTTATCGTTTTTTAAAAATACACATTAGTTGTGAAAGTACAATTTTTTCGTTTTTTTTGTTATGAATATCGATGTACAGATTGCTTGCTGGTCCTGTCCTCAGGTGGATCTGACCTAACATCATAAATCATTTAGTGAATGCCGGTATTAACTTTGTCCCTTTTGAGGTCACTTTCAAATTTGTCGACTTCACTGTGAATTTCTAATTTTCCAAAACTTTCAAGGTGGGGTGATGTTTTGTGGAGGGTGTAGATGAAGTGGTAGAAGGATGCGATGTAGGCGCCACTGGGCGGCAAGATAGGGAAGCGAGTTTGGTTCCTCGCTATAGAATAGAATAGAATAGAAAGTCTTTTATTTGTCAAAAATTAGTTACAGTGAAAGTGACAAATGGGTTGACATGCTTATGTGCTGAAATTGATCAGCACATTTCTTCCTTTGAAATAGTTTTCCAATGGTTGATTCGTGATTCTTTTTGCGAATTAACACACTAAAATGTCTTGGTTGATACTATTTTGTTATAGGTATAAAATAATCGACTTTATTATAATAATGACACATAACAGATGTACAACAATATTACATCGAGGTAAATGCTTCTTAATATGAACAGTACGTAGACTAACAGGTAGGCTAGATTAGAAATCGAACAAGTTATAGGTTTACTGATTATTAAGTTAATCAATGATTTAATCAACTATTTTTCTATTTAACTTTATAATCAGTTTAACTTATGCTTATACCCTACGTTTCCAAAGGAAACAACTTCTCAGGATCAATTATTTGTGCACGATGTCAAGTCATAGTTACTGAAATTTAGTCTTTCTTAAACTGAAAATGCAGAATATTTACTGTCATATACAGGGTATACATATATACTGTCATATACAGGGTTCCTGAGGTCAGTAAAAGGTCGGTTAAAGTAATTACGATTTTGGGTTTTTCAGGTGCATCTCTCTAAAATTAGTAGAATGCACTAAAACAGCACTCAGAGTGAGAGAGAGAAAGAGAGATGGGGGTAATGGGTGGAAGGCTAGGGAGGGAGGGAGGGAGCTGGAAGGCAAGGGAGGGCGTGGGCAACCAACCATGACTGGGTTAGGGGCAGGCCTGGTTTGTCTTATTATATAATAACCAGAGAGGGGCAAGGTGAAGTGGTGTATGGTGGATGTGAGAAATGGGTGGAGTAGATAAGCCTTCTGCAAACATGCGCACTGATCAGACATGATTTCACACTGATTGTTACCTCACACATCCCACAATCAGCAAACACATTTATGTGGGATTTAAACGATAAAAAGATGATTGACAGAATGGTACTCAATCCACTAACATTCTCAGTTCTGAGAATGTAAAAAAGTAGTCGATTCTGGGCCTTTTGCGCTAATTATAGCTGATCTTAGAGTAAAACAGCTAGAGAACCGACAGACAAAGTTGTGAGGTTCCATCATCTCCGCCACCCAGCAGGGTAATAAGGCCTTATTTGGCCATTAGCAGTGGGGTTCCCCTGACCATTACAAACCAAGATAATTGTAATTTAAAAAATCCTTTTAAGTTTTGAGTTTTTGATACCAGTATCAGGACTATTTCAATACATGTACAATATCAAGTAACGTTACTTCATAGTTAGTAAAGAGCAGAAAAGCACTCCTTCTGCGGTTAAAATACATGCACTACAAGTGGTGTCCACCTTGCATATCACAACGCTGATTATTAGAACGGATTAGGATATGTAGATATTGAGAAGAGAAAATGCTTCTAAATAGTATGTTCCAAAGAAATATAACTATAACTTGAGTTCTAATTTTGGTAGGAAGATGATTCGACTACCAAAAAAAATGCTTGTAACATGGGAAACATAGATCAAATTCTGGAAGGGCGCAGTGTCTATGAATGATAATATTAATCATATACCAATAATTAATCTTCAGTTCGCTCAGAAATCAATTAGGTCATTAGCTTCTGGAGAGGGGTAGGCATAGGCGGATCATTCAAGAATTCATTAAACATAAATTTATATAATAAAGAAACTTTCTGATATTTTTTTTAAAGAATTGTGATGACACTTCTGGACTTGATTTCGATACTATGTTAATACAGCCAAATCATATTCTACAGCTTGTGGAGTGGGATCACCAGATAATTTGGAACACAATGGTTGGGCAATGGTTTAAAAAAAATTGCTTTGAGTCTAATTAAGCTTGTTTTCAAGAAGAGAACAAAATGGTTTCTTCTGACTTTATTTCCAGACACAATGAATGCCAATCTATAATTATATGATGTAAGCAAATAATAATGATTAACCCTGAAAGTATCATTATATGATACTGAGAAAGTAACACACAATAAAGTACAAATGTCAGCCTAGCTGGGACTTACACACATTAGGAATATCATTCTCTCCATTTAATATACATTATATACAACATGTAACATTGTTAAGTAATGCAGTCTAAATATAAAGTCTAGAGGCTGGATAATACTGCTGCAGCGGCTAGTTGCAAACCCTATATGGACAATTGATATACATTAGGCAATTTGAAGGAGTAAACTCAATCATCTTATATTCATAAATGCGTCAGACCACAATATGGAACGTGGAGTTCGCCCGAAGGTAATTTTGTATTATTATACTTTTTCTTATATCTATGTGAAAAAATAGTGAAAACTTGATGGAAATTAATGGTGACATCCTCAGTTCCAGTCACCGTGTGCTGTATGTGGTATGAGTGCCAATGCTGTAGCCTATAACATTCCATATTACCCGCTAGAGAGTTATAATAACAACAGTGTGTAACTTGATTAAATCTGTGACTCCAGTGGTGCAATATTTTGTACACTGTGGTCCACCTGAATTTTCAGTTTAAACTGAATTTTTTACTATTTCCCTGCAGATTTCCTACTTAATATATAAGTTATTTTTAGCTGAACTTGGGTTAACCTTTACTTTTCCTCTCAAATCCAGGAGTGGCACATAGTGTATATCACTTTCATGTCATGGGGATGCAATGTCTGAGAAGTTCAGAACCATTGCATCACTTTCTTGTTGCATGCGCATGTTGCGTATCCCACCTGGGAATTCCAAAGTCAAGAATATTAAAGTAAACAGAATAAGCTTAAACATGACAGACATATAATATATGAGTATTTTTATATATTGGATGGAAGCTAAGAGTATGTCATAATACAATTAAATCCATTTAAATAGTGATGTATTGGATATTACTTATTTCATAATTGTCGCTATTTGGGATTATTTAACCACATAGCAAATACACCCTCACCCATATGGATAGATGCATATAAATAATCTGTATTCCCATTATACTCATTACAATATCGGCTATATATATATTACATATATGGTCCACGTAGTGTAAAGATGCAGCTCTACCAGGGTGTCAAGGCATATCATGACTACATCTAAAGAGTTTTATTATCAAATAAAGAAAATTCATGTTTGCAGACTTTTACTACATCTTTTACTTTATAATTTATTACCTTTCTTGGGATAAGATTTACATTTTTTAGGACTTTCTAACTCTTGTCAGTAACAGTTATAACTACAACATAGCATCACTTTTACTGCCATTTGATTTACTATGCTGCTTTTTTGGGTTTATTTCCACCACAGTACTCATAGATTCTCCTACACATATTGAAACTTAAAAGAACTATGTAAGATAACATTTTTTTCAAACATAATTATTGATGGTTTATTTAGCTGTAAGACAACAATTTGGCATAAAGTTAATGATATTAAAAATGGAACTTATACGTCAAGTACTTATCAATATCACGACCTCCCTGGACTCAGGGAAAATAGGCACCTCTACATCTTCATGCAATACCAAAGAATGCCATTAAAATGAATTGACTTTAAACATACAAAAACATTATACAAAAGGGACTTCAGATCATTATTATGCAGTTAATGAATCTTTCACAAAGTTGACAACCCAGCTGGTGAAATAAACATACTCTTCTACAAAATACAGGGAAATAAAGAAAATAAATGTAAATTTATATAAAAGCAAATGATATAGAAATCAATCCTCTAAAAGAAGCAAGGTGAAATATCAATTTGCCATTTTAATATTAAAATGCTATTATAATCCCATCAGTACAGCAAAATAACATTATAATCTCATCAGGCAACCTACTCCTGGGCCAGAAAAACAGTAAGGGCAGTTGGCGTCCAATCACTGACATTCCATTCTTCCATACAAATGATCACAATACAGCTGTAGGAGACAATCACGAGTCCTTGCGAGTTGGAATTGCTTACTTTTTAGAGTAAGCAGAAGAACACTAGATTACACAAAAAAGTGTCAACATTGATCACATGCAACATATATATATTTCCCATGTACCCATGTTCATTAGTCAACCACAATAAACCAGAGAAACAACAATGACTTCTTCATACCTATCAAAAGTACTATTAAGCAGTAATTCCAGATAAAACATATTATGGGTGATTATGAGCTTAAACAGCTTTCTGCAAAGTGCAAAAGTAATACAAATGATATGACCAGAATATAATGTAATAAGTCACTGTATTAAAATGTATAGATAAAATAAGATTTGTAGTTGAACATGCACATAGTTAATTTCATAAAATATCACTCTCTATACGTCCTTTGATAAACAAAGTCTGCCATGGAAGCAGAGCCTGTCCAATTGTATACATCATGTATAATTGTATATTATATACTATGGGAAGGAGTGAATCAGACAGCTGTGGTCATGGGCCATTTACAAAAGAGCTACACAGGTTAATAGGCTGATGGGACTTTCCCATACTTACTATTATAACATGACCCTCTCCAAAGTGTCTTAAAGGGATACACATATTGTCTGCGGGAGGGTATCAATATACACTAGACAAAATTTTACAAAATACTCATCTAAAGCTTAGATATACTTTTTCATTACAACTATAATGAGCGGTGTATTATATGAGTATATTACAGTATATACAACTATAAGCAGCTTCTCACAATTTGAAACATCTAAAGTCTGTATTTTCACAATAAGTAGTAAAAAGGTAGACCTATTCATTTCTTTCAGCTATGATACAATAGAAATTTCTTTTCAAAATTACAGTCAGATACCATCGTCAAAAATAAAATAAAGATATATCAAGGAATTGGCTGATAATGGCTATGTATAAATGGCTCCATCAGTTGTACCACCCTACTTGAATGATGTTTGAACTACATTGTAGGAATGCAGCCCTATGTGATGCTTCTTATCTTAGTTATGGTATTCTTAATCATATCGTTATGTGTACTATTGAGGGTCGTAATCGTAATCGCACCGTTATAACATTACTAAGGCAAGTGTTGCTCCTGTAAATATTGCTATCTAAAGCCAGTGAATTTAACTGTAAAATTATGTGACTAACGAAAAAAGCTGCCTTTGCGTCTGTCTCATCTTAATTGTTATTTACAATTACTAGCCCTTGTTAGCGTAACAAAACAAGAATCAAAGATGCCCAACCCCATGTAATTGTGGCAGGGTGAGGCGGGGGGAACCAAGTGGGAGGATGACTAATAATACACTACCAAACATTTTATATGATTCAACCTGAGAAACTAATTCAGAGGTAACAGGAGACTTACATGTAAGTCATCTTGAATTTTAATTTGCGTGGGATTATGGGAGCAGCATGTTTAGCATGGACTATTTATGAAGGCTCTAATGTAAAATGTCATGATATGGCAACTCAAGGCTTCATATTTCCAATCTTGCATTTGGATTTCACTGAACACTTACATGAGCTACACTATTGGTGAATCTACCTATTTTGTTAAGGTTCCTAAATATTCCTGTCAGCTTTGAACTGAATTCATCCAAGCATACATTGTAAAAGGGGCGCAAGCAAGTCTGCTGTTGGCCGAGCATTAGACATTGTGTCAACTGTGAAATGATAAAAATACTTAGGACTTCACCCAAGCAGGTTTACAGTAGCATCCCTGATTGGCTGCAAGAAATACTCCAATACTTTCATTTAAATAGCACTATTAACAAGTGGAGCTATGAACACATAAAAGCAGTGATACACACATAGAGCAATAAGCATATCATGCCATTGCTTTAAAATCATAACAAAAATTACCATAGTTACTGAACATTTGGAACATTGAAAGAGACTTGGAGGAGCATTAAAGACAATAATGCATTTTTGTTTACCCTAAATCAGCTTAATTTTTTAAAATACATTTATAAGAACCCCATAAAATAGTCCTCTTCAACCAGAAACCAAACCCAGGCCTCCTGCTTTCCATGAAGTTTAGTAAACCACTACTCCAAAGTAGAACAGATTCTTGAGGAATATACATTACTTTCAGGACCTCCACTCAAGGCCAATTAACAATTCGTTATTTTTGATGAATATTTATCAGTTTGGATTGAACATTTATCAGTTTAGTTACCCTTATTATAATGCTTCAGCGGCCTTATCCACACATATGTACACATAAGCACAATTTACACTTGCTTCAATATCTATTTACATACATAAATTTATATAATATTCACATGCAGAGTGGACAGCATTACAGCTAACTACCTAAGGGAGGTAATGGACTTTTTTACCGTAAATCATGAGTCATATATAGCAAGGTACAAAGCCAAGCGGTTAAGCACTTGACTTTGGTGTAGGTCTCAGGTTCGGGCCTCTGCTTGGGCCAGTGACTTCCATATTCTGTGCCCCTATACTTGAGATTAACACCCATTGCCCCTATGGCCGATAGATTCATGGGATACCTTTACTTATATACATCATAGAGTGTGCAACCAACAACATTGCATGCAACATAAAACATCTAAAACTACATTCATTTTCAAAGTTTCGTTACTATTCAACTTTCTCAATATCAGAGTATATATATTATATGTTATATGTACATGTATATGCAAATGTCTTTTCCACTCAAAGGGACACTACCTTCTAATATATTCTTCCTAAGTATAACAAAAATAGTAACCCTCTCTCCCACATGAAGTAACTCAAAAACTTACAGGATCAACTCATTACTGGCGAAAAACGTATCAAATTCTTAATATTTGTGCCATTTTCAGCAAAATTGCTGCCTAACACTCAGTTATATACAATTCTGATGAATCTTCCATGTTTTCTGAAAAAAATCCTTTGCGAAACCCCATGTACAACAAATTGTAATTAAATTGTCCAGGTTCCTTAATACCTGGGGGAATACCAAATTAAGTGACATAGCTGTCCAGGCAACTGGAACGTGTAAAACATACTGGACCAAACATGAAAGAGTGACTTCATGCCACAACATCCATCCCTGCAATTATTTGAATGTCTCTAAATTATAGGATACTGTCCAAATGGGATAAGTGGATTTTGTAGCCATTGCAAGGCACTGTGGCTAGTACAGAAATCTCTTGCTAGGGTTGAAATGATAGATGCACATCAACAGACAATTAAGCAAACACCAAAATTAATTGTTAATAGTGTTTGTACAACAAGTGATTTAAGTGGATTCAATGCAATCTAATTATGGCTCTTTTAGTTGTTTGGGCACGGGTAGAGATAGACATAAATTTAGCAATACAGCTCAATAAAGGGCAACTACAAACGTTTTGATGTGGTGGCTGCAATTAATTATCAGCTGCTTCTGGTTTCTGTTCCGGCAGAGTGTAGCCTGTGTTGTTCCAGTTGTAATAGGTGTAGCTGGGTGCAAAGCTCTTGTTACCCATCGTGTGCTCGTTCTCATCCTCCTCCTGGGTGTCTACCCGCCCGAAAACACACTCCTGGTAGCTGGGTGGTGCTGTAACATAACAAGTAAAGGATTATAATAGATTATAGTAGATCAAAGTACCTTGATTTAGTACACCTATAAAAGATAGTTAAGAATTACTTAACCTAGGTTTTTACATATAGTGGAAGTATTTGTTCATAGGTTTAAGTTTCAATGTATTTGTCAATGATGGTTATGATTATACCGAGCTTTACATGTACATGTATGATGTTGGGTGCAATGGTATCTGCATTCAATAGCTATTCATGAGTATTATCTTTAGTTAAAATGATACTAATGAATCCCCACTATTGTAGAAAGTTATACATACGAGCATCTGCAGGAGCACCAGGAGGCAGAAGAGGTGCAGAAGGAGGCATACCAGGTGCACTATAACCTGGGAAGGCAGGGCCAGGGGCACTGGGTGCAGCAGGGAAGGCAGGGCCAGGTGCACCGGGTGGTGGGTAGGCTGGATCTGCACCAGGATATCCTCCTGCAGGTGGAGGAGGGTGGACTGGTGCAGTTGGAGGCACGTAGGAGGACACTGGAGGAGTATATCCAGCAGCGGCAGCTGCTGCAGAGTAGTCCTGGAAGTAGTTGCGCAGCGGTATTGTGCCAATAGTGATGGGCAGTTGTACCTCCAGGTCTGTGGCCGGCCCGGATGGGTCCACTACAAACTGTAACCAGATATAGAAATAGTGATCTATTGTTTTACTCAAGCACAATAGAATTGTGCATATAATAATTTGGTACTTTGTGAAATACTCTGCAGCACATTGCACTGCCTAACAGACATAGATAATGCTTATACACAAACATACATGTCACAAACAAGTACAGGCAAGCAAACAGTTGCTCTCCATTGTACTGTCTGAGAAAGTGATTCTTATCATCTATAATCCATCAAATATTTATAACCATCCAGTCATTGTCTCACCCTATATATATATATACATATTACAAGCATTGTCCTATTTTGAAAATGCTGCAATTATTATTTAGATACACTGGAAAGCACAGGAGTGATTGTATGCCTCAAAACAAAAGGCCTACCTCTGTCTAGCATTTTACAAACTGTCAATAATTACACATATTCTATATAAAGCAATCTACTCAAACCCTTATTTATTATCTTCTAGTTAAAGGTAAATGCCAGTGTTTAATGAAAAATGAACGAATCATGGAATTTTTTTTAAACTTTTGATTTAGAAAGAACATGGTTGTGGGAACCCAAAAAGCACGAAAAAAACATGTCATTGAATTAGTTTTTATTCAGGGACTCCTGAAATTTACTATAGAAGTCTATGGGAAAACGGCTATTTTCTGCATTTTCCCCAATAACAGATGATTGAATCATATGATTTTCTTTAAAATCTGCATATACATAGCTGACATTATTCTACCCTTCCAATTGAAAAACATAAGGGGTCATTGAACTAAAAAAAAAAGTTATTCAACTGAACTAGTATCACTATGAGTTTCCCCCATTGAAATCAATAGTGAATGGAAGTAAACTTTACTCATCCACAAAACATCTAAAACACAAAATAATATGATAACATCCTGTCTTTTTTTGCTTTTTGTATTCCCCCAACCATGTTCCTTCTCAAGATGAAGTTTGAACAAAATATTGTGACTTCTATTGTTTCAAGTATTAGGTCCTTGAATTCCCGCCTGCTGCATTGCTGATGACACTGGCATTTACCTTTAATCTTTCCACAACCCAATAATTAGCGAAACGACTTGCAAGTATTTTTCAATAATACAATTATGGCAATCAACATTATTTTGGTTGTTTAATTTTCAGCCTCTCAGTGTCAGACGTTCATGTTACCGTCTTTTATTAATTCTTCCATTCACTCATTCATGTTTTACGTACGTTGATGTAGTATTTGATGTCAATGATTCTGCAGCCAACAAGGTCAGAAGGAGGCACAGGAGGGATATGCAGAGGCTCGTTGTTCCACACCAAGTCACCACCTCCCTCAATCTCCCCACTCTTTCTCACCGCCAATATCTTGGACGTCGATCTAGACTTGGATGTCGCATGGAATGAGGTGACCTAAAAAAAGAGAAGAAAGAAATGGATCAAATTTACGTGTTTATACTATAACAAGATTGGGGTTTTTTTAATCTTTTTTTTTACCAGGACTAGATCACCACAATGGTGGTTTTCATCTAGTACCTGGGAGGATACATAGATACATGATCATTCTCACACTGATAAAACTGCAGTAATATTAGAAGTAGAAGTAAAAACCTGTAATACTTGATTTAGCATTAATGTGAAGGCCAAGGTGCAGACAGGCAGGATAAGGAAAATAAAATTGATTTGCAAAAACAAACCAAACCACTGACCATGAGTAACTCAGCCTTTGTACTGCTAATGCTGCGGCTGGAACCATTGTTGATGACAGCGTTGATAAGGATGTTCTCGCCAGGGACAAAGCCTGCTCTGTCCACCGACACAGAAGCTTCTATAGGACCTGAGGCACAGCACAAACAGCACAGCGTCTTGGAGTTCTCTCCTCTCAGTGGTTGCTGCAAGAGTAGAAGAAACCTTTAGCACAAAAGTAATTACAAGGAGTAGTATCAAGTCGAGTTTGAAAGAAAATCCTGGCTTAGTTTCTTCAAGAATCAGGTATACATACCACATCTTATAGTTACAATCTATCTTAAATGTAATAGAAGTTTGGGACATGACCTGAATATTTTTGCTAAATCAGATTTTGACTAAATAGTAGTATCCATCTTGAGTATATTGAACCATAAACTCTTACACAGGAAATGGAAGCTTACATACAAGGGAAGGTCCTTATGCCTTCTCTCACTCGACCAGGGTTAAGCTAAATTCCTTTTTACCCAATAAATGTCTAACCTCCCTTCATTGTATAGATCACAATAAATTCAAGACTTTTCCAGGCCCACATCAGCAGATTTTCAGGCCGACTTTCACTATCATAGCCCTTAAAGTATTTTGCCAAATTCCAGGCTTTTCAAGGCTCACAGTACCCTGCAGAGACCAAGTGTATTGTAAAAACTTACCATAATGGCCCCAAGCGTGTTGAGGTCAAGATTGGCAATTACAGTAAATACTGCTTTTGTTTTGTGGTCAAATTTCCAAGGCCTGTCAATAGTGCACTTGATGTAGTAGCGGACATTGCCATGTGCACCCTCAAAGGATGAAGGCAAATGTTGAGGTAGCTGCATTTGGAACGGATAGGAGTAGTGGCCAGCCGGGTGAGGCGTACTGCCTGAAAACATACCTCCAGCATCTGCACAGTTGAAAAAAGGAAATACAAACATTTTTCTACATTAGAATGAGGGAGGTGTAATATGGGGAGAAATATCATTGTTTAAGCTATGCCTTAGAATCTGTGGAATATTTAATATTTAGCCCAGTGTGCGACATAGTCCATAGACCGATTGATTTCTATGGCCTATCAATTCACTAAGTCTATTTTGCACGCTGATTTTTGTGCTCTATACACAGTGTGCAACATAGTGAATTTGGAGATGAGAGACCGTCGGTCTCTGCTAAATTGTAACAGTGGAGACCGAAAAGATTTTACAGAGACCAAAAAAAAAAGTCTGGTTCATAGATAGGGTTCCCGTGGTCCAGAGCAGTTTGAACATTTTATCACTTGGATATTTCATTGGAGACCGTCGGGCCCTGACAATTATCAATTTCAGAGACCGACAAAAATTCAATGGAGACCTGGGCGTCTCTGGGTTATGTTGCACACTGTATACAAAATTTGTCAGTCTTTAGTGACACAATTTGGCATAGACCGATAGTATACGGCCTTCCAGTTTGCACACAATCTGGTCTATGGCTTTCTAATCCAGTGAATCATACACATTTTATGAAAAATTATTTTGGACAGCCCCTTTAAAGGAAATTTCTATTACAGAGACCCATCTTTGTTCCATTGTTGAAACTTGTACATAACTGTCATACTGAAGCCAAAATTCTACAATACACTTTAGGTCTTAACAAAGAGATGAGCATGATCAAAGACTTACTGCCAAACAGAATGACATCATTATTAAAGTAGCACTCATTAGACCTGTAGTGTCTGGTGGTCGTCCTTCTGTTCTTACCAGTGCCTGTGCTGTGTCGCTCTGACCAGTGCACATTAGCAGCACCAACCATGCTCAGGGTCATCCCTGAAAATATAAAACAATAGAGGGAAATAGATTAAAATACCCTTTTCTCTTCTTTTTTTATTCATTAAAGGCCAATATAATATTCAATGATCATTACAGATATAATTATATTTTGTTGTTTTCATGTTTTGAGTGCCTTTATTATTTATTAAAAATATGGTAATTTCTATGATGTATTGAAGATTGTGTGTCAAAGAATAGATAATAACAGTTTTTGTAAGCGCATATCTTATTGTGTCCCTTTTGTCAGCCTCAACTGAGAATATAGTGACCTTGCAAAATGTCGTCAGCTAAATATAATTGCTAAACTATATTGCTGGAGCAGGGAGACGAGCGTAGTCCCTGACTGTACTACCACAACTGAAAATCTACTGTCTTTAGGATGGAATGTTTCACCAGAAGTCACCTGGCAAAAGTTTTTGTTGCTGTGGATATGTGGATACTGCCTACTATGTCACATAAAATTACTGAGGTATAGTACAACCCATGTCCACTTTGGTGGGGGCTCCACAGGTTATGGCTCACCGCCTGAGCCTCTTTGTCTAGGGGAAGAGGGTAAATGATAAAAAAGGGGGAACTGGGGTTGAGGCACCAGAGTCAATGTCATGATCCACCTGTTGTTTTTATCAGGAGGTGGCAGATTAATCGGCAGTAATGTCATTCCTTCTTCCACACATCGTCATCAAAGGCATATTTGCCGTGACGTAATTAGTATGGACTATAGTATAGTGTTGTCCCATTTGTAGTCAGAAAGAGGAGCACTCTATACTTTGTGTTTTGGAAAATAAGAGGATAATGGTTCTGCTTGTGTTTTGCTGTAATGAAATTCTGCTGACTTGCCCTTTTTGTCTATAATCTATATTATTTTGTTTCCTTTATATTTACTTTCATAGGTACATTAATACAATGGCAGGTATAATTGAGAAAATTGATCCTGTATCAAAATATGTACTTAAATAAAAAATGTTAAACAAAGTAACACCTGTAGGCAGACAACAGATGTGTACTCGTGTGTCTGTGTCCAGTCAACAGTGTGTGTATATGTGGCTTTGTGTTTGTGTGTACAGGGAGGTATATGAATTATATTCAAATATAGATATGATGTGTATGACCACAAGGTCCAAAACAGGGAGAAACAACAATTTAACATTACACATAATTGCACCACCAGACATTGGTGTATGTGTTTACCCCACTGCCCTATATATTTAATTGCACCATCATGTTTTTACCCACCTGCATTAGACAGACACTATATACTGTAATACAAAACCTACCTCGCATTTTCAGGGGCTCACTAATATTTACAGTCACATGGCCCTGGATCCACTGGCCAGCATAATACACATTCTGTGGGTTGGCCAAGACAATCTCAAATGTCGTCAACTTCCCCATGATTATGGCTTAATAACCTGCAATTAATGTGAAATAGATAAAATACAAGACCATCAAGTATTGGATGTTTGCTTCATTTTAAATAATTTTTTTATTTTGCAATCTGTAATATTCATAATCATTATACAATTTAAATAACATTAGTCATACCCCAGAATTACACTAAAGAATAAGCACAACAAATAAATTGATGTGATTTTCAACTATGCTCACAATTAAAGAGGAAAAGAAATCAATAATTCACAGATAAATAACAATAACAATAAAAAAATAGTAAAGATATGGGACGTCACAACACATTTGTATATTTCTATGTGCTGTTTTTTCTGACCCGTGAGGGTCAGGACTATATTTTAGAACGCAAAATTATTTAAGTCTGCACTGTCATGTACAGTTATTTTCCTGTACTGTTTTGCAGTAAATTACTCTACTAAACATATTCAATTTTTTTTAATTCTGCAACTCATTTATATGCGTTAATACTATTATCGTTAGATCTATATTCATTCCATATCAGCCTGAGACCCGATATGGCCCTCGTATCAGCTGCAGGACTGAGTAGCACTCTCAGTGTTAACTCAATGGGTCATGTGTATTGACCACATTCAAAGGTGAAATAATAGTTTGATTCTCAATTCTAGGAGTACATCACAGGTCTGGAAAATGGGCTATAATATCCACACAATCGTAGTTCTTCCAAATCGCCTAGAAAATAATGCACACACATTCCTTTCACAATATAACAATATCTATAATTTAAAGTGTTATAAATATGCCATATTTTAACCTGTGTTTCCAACCTAAATTCACTTCTGAGACTGAGACTTAGTAATTGCTTGCCGCTTATCAAACAGCCTGACTAAACATAAGTGTTTGTAGACTGGTGATAAGAGGTAATTTTAAGGACATACAGGTAAGGTATGGCTCTATACAATATGAGTACAATCAGAGACACTGCACTGGTTGCAAAATTACAAAATTTTCGTGGCATATTGCAAATATTTCAATTCATTGAGATCATTCTTGAGGCTAAGAATGTATAATATAAATTAATTAAATTTTGGATCAGTTTAATGAATTATTATTTACTTTTTTGGTGAATTTGGTGAATTTCCATTTGCCTGTATTTCAGTCCTGATCCATAATTGCAAATATAGCAGTGGTTACTGCATTCAACAGAGACATATGAATCAAGGAGTAGTAGGCTTAATGCTCATAGGAGACACGCTCAGTGGCTGACTGGGTCACCACTACAACTGAAGAACTTCCACCAGAGCTTACTCAAACAGCCATTGCTGTCGCTGAGTTTTTGTGGATATGCCTATTATGACCACATCACATGGTGTCACCGTAACATACCGGCACATTACGATGACATCATTTTAGCACTCTTGAGGTGCAATGATGCACAGCATGGGGAGAATGTGATTGTTTATGTTTGAGCTATAATGATGACTTACCTTCAGCCATACTATAATTTTTTCAACTCTAAATCTTTTATTTTTTATTAAATAAAATGTCCGGCACGTTATGGTGACATAGAAACTTCCCAAATATATATTATGTGCTCTAATTCTGAAGAAAACTAAAATATTCAAATATATTCATTATTATATGGGAGAATACATTGAAACTATCTAAAACATATCCACATGACCCACCTTGATGTCAATTTTTATTCTAGGTTTAGATAGGCATGTTATGGTGACTTCCCCAGACAATTTTGCATTGCAAATAAACCACTGGATTGTTAGAAATATGTTTTTTCAAATCATTCGGTAGCCAGGGTCACGATATGAAGTTTGAAAAAACATGTTATACTGATTTGACATGATTTTTTTTTCTTTGCACACTTTTTCTCATAATTGGTAAGATTTTCTTTAATGTTTAGGCAATAAAACAGTGGTTTCCCCCCCTAGAATTTAAAATATTGGCGCCAGATATGTAAATGTGGGTTATTTCTGATGTATTTTCCTTCGGGGAAACTGACACCCTCTAGACCAAGATTTCTTGTTAAAAATGCAAATATCTATTTTATAGTCATATGTCGACCAATTGGTGGAATTACTCATACGTGTGAGTCTACATGAAACCTCCCAGGCTAACTGCACAATATCAATAAACAATAATGTTACGATTCAATGGCGGCTATGCAAATCCCCTATTATTCATTAATTATTAGGCTAATCCCCCATTCTGATTTGCATAGCCACCATTTTGAATCTAGATTCGCATAGAATTATGGGACTAATGGTACAGTCTAAAATCTATATAAAACATGCTATGTTTAGTATGGAATATTTATCAATGCTCTAATGTCAATATAGCCATGTATTTTACATGTTTCCATCACCCAAGTCCCCATCTTTCCCATTATGCATTTGGTTTTCATAGGTCATTTATATATACACGCTATGATATTGGTGAAAACATTCTTGGAATTCTCGATAAAAATGTTGGCAAATATTAAAATTCTGTATGTCAGATTTCGTCAGAATCCAACCCAGGATGGACTGTTACAGACATGCACAGTGGCACATGCAAGTCCCCTATAGGCTATAGGCCATGTGCATAGGCTATTAAACAAGCCTATTGCTATTGGAATGGAATGTGGGCGTTGTACCCACTCATATATATATATAGCTACTCATGTTACATATGGCCTACACTGCTGTGATCGGAGAAATCCTGGACTGAAAGGGCTTCATACAGGACTGTACGACTTGGCTAAAACAGCCAGACAATTTAAATAGCCTGCACCGAAAGATCCGGGAGTAGCCTAAGTGGTAGGCTACTATAATAATGATCGATAGATGATTGATTAGAAAGAGCAGCTTGTGAATGTTATAACGAATAACGTCATAATGTACATAGATGTGAGCAACACACAAATCTAACACAATCTCTTATTGGAACTACTTAAAACCCTTTCAAAATGTGAACCAGTGACAGTCCAGTGTCGAATGATAATGTTTAACAAGCTGTCACCATTTTTTGTCCCGGTATCGGTGGCTGCTGCAGCATCCAAATCATAATAAACCCAGACACAGACAAACCCATGCTTGAATGAGCCATGAAGACTTGGCAGTTTGAACAACACATACACACAAAGACATCATTAGAAGCTTCATGTTATGACGCATTCTGATTCATTGACACTCTGTTATTGTTTAAATTACAAGTTAACCTCGTGTTTACCTATAAACAGCAGAAAATATAGTAAATAATCGAGAGGAGGTTCATACCTACCGACTGCTTCCGGAAATGCTTAGAAATGCTTCTGCAAGATGGCAGCACAGGTAGCAGAACTTTTAACTTTCCCGCGTTCGATGTCTATCTCAAATCCACGATGGAAAGGAAAGACATCCCAGCGTTCGGAGGATGTGGTGGTAGGTCAAAATCAAGAATTTTAAAGTTTATTTTCAGCTCTATAGGCCTGGGGACAGTGATTGTGTGTGTGGAGGGGTGGGGGAAAATTTTCAGGGGGCCACCTTTTTTGTGTAGACTCTGAAGGTGGGCATTTTTTTGTACTATAGCAAGAACAGCATAGTATCGCGTATGAGGGGGGCTATATTCTCCGAGTATGGCCAAAAACTACGAGGCCGTAGGCCGAGTTGTTTTTCGGCCATACGAGGAGAATATAGGCCTCCGAAGACACGATACTGTGCTATTCTTGCTTTTATTCCATGATTCTTAACTTAAAACAACTTTATTTGCTTTAATTTCATCAAACTGAGTTGTCTGCATTGTCTCGAACGGTCGTGACGTCACTGTACAATACAGGGAGTTTATATTGTCCACCTTGTGAGCGGCAAGTATATGGATTATATTGTATGCTCACGGCCAAATCATGGAATAAAGACTCTGAAGGGGGTGGGTGGGCTCCTTTTTATGGCGAATTAAGACTCTAAAAGTGTGTGTGTGTGTCAGGGAGGCGGGGAGGGGGGGGGGGCAAGAAATTTTGCACAAGACTTTTAAGGGGGGGTCATACAATTTTGCACAAGTAACTTTCGCAAATTCTAAACTCTCATGCTAATGAAATCCATTTATATCTCAATCTTCCAAAATGCTTGGCTACTTTGGCTCAGATTTCGATGGTCAGATGCGAGTCCATATATTATGGTTAAATTGTGTGATCTTCTAAAATTGATAATCTTAAATGTTTCTGTTTGAAAATATTTTTATTCAGGCTTGATCAAATTTAGTCATTTACATCTTCAACAAATCAAGTCACACACATTCTCTTTTGATCACCTGCTGTTGAATTTAGTTTGGTCTCTTTTATTAAAATTCTGTAATATTCAGATATGACTTATTGGCAGAGTGTTAGAAATCTATCTCTAATCATGTAGTTTTTAGTCAATTAAACCTGATTGGCTAATGCATTTCTGTACCAACAGATATTATTGTACATAACAAACTTTGAATGAAAGGCCCAGATGATGTTGATTGTATGTTATCATTAAGCAGCATCAATAACTACAAAAATAGAGTTGGATGGAATTTTACTACCAAACAACAATATCTTCTGCACAGTTATTCTTCATGCAACAACAAAACACTGTGGCGTCTGACAGTGTGGTGTCTGACAGTGTGCCATCTGACAGGGCTGTGTTGGTACACTAGTCGCACATGGTCTGCTGATCTGCTCATACTCGAGTCGCTCGTCTCCAAACCTTGGTCTCTTCCTCTCTCTGTAGAAGTCCAGACACACCTTGAGCGGAACCACTGCTACCACCACAATCATGAAACCTGCAATATGAATATAGAAGATACATCAGGTGCAAAAGCATCTTGTAATAGTAGAGGTATAAGTAACTTTTGTAACTGCCTTGAATAGTATCATCACCTAAGCTAGAGACTAAAAGGATTAATAACTTCCATTTCAGGCCTGATAGTTGTTATACTCAGATATTGTTTATATCCATGTTAATTATTTGCTTTTACGTCAACCCTTATGTATGTGTATGTATGTATATGTGAAGTAGCCCCCACTATTGTACGTCAGGACACGCATTTCATAGTGTGGGTGTGTGGGAGCAAGCATTATTAGTAACTACACCCGTCATGTTGCTTCTTACCAAAATAGTTGTACTATAACATAGTTCACAGTTTGGGTATTAGACATTGGCTTCGCCTCAGGATTATACACCATACAGAGAGTTAATTCGTCAATAAATAACTGTGTACTAAGAGAGAATGTAACCAGCATTTGATCTAGGGATATATGTATCATATTTCATTTAGTTTAGTACTCAAATTTTCTTTCAGAAATCGAGTGTAACAGGCTTAAATTTTCTTATTCATACAAGTATGAAATTGTTTATTTGTTTTTGTTTATTTCAGGTTATTGACACTGCCTCCAGTGGATTAAGGCCTTCACATATCCACTGGACTAGGCACCTACCTTCTAACTATTAAATTTGTCACCCAACATATATAAGTACTCACCCACTTGGAACACTGACAAAGCCCTCTCAGAACTGTAGTTTCTTGCCACAATGCCAATAGATCCCAGGACAAATGGTAGATGTGGACCATAGAGAAATCGGAAATATTCCTCCTTGAATGCCAGATCGAAGAAATTGTAGATGGCATAGATGATGATGAGCATGGTGAGTGTGATGGATGGGGCAATGAGTTCATCCACGAGAACAACTGACTTGAGCACGCTGGTCAGGTTGACATGAGCAGCAATGATGAGCCAGGTGAGAAGAATGCCAAAACTATTGAGCATGATACCGACCACCAGCCTGTCTTCTTTCCTGAACCCTGCAGCATTTAGCTTGGGGTACTTGTGGTAGATACTGTAGATGGTGAGGATGTAAGCTCCCAGCATTATCAAAACATCAATCACAATAATGATAAGAGAGCCAACCTGGTCTCCTGCATCAGCCACAAACAGCCAGATGGTCAGCAAGACGTTGCTGGCCACTTTAAGGTAGAGGACAAGGACAGGGATAAAGGCAGTGACCTGGTAAAGCTTCTCTCCTGTCACTCTAGACTTCCTGATCACCACAGAGATCATGTAACAAAGGAACACCACCTGGAAGACAATGTATACATCACAAAGTGTAAAACAGGGACATGAATCATATATACTAAGTTTGACAGATGTGTACATTATGGTCGAGAATTCATCAACACCATCGATTAGATATTATTGTATTCTCAAATCTAGATATATAATATAATAGCAGGACCATAATGATAATGAATAAACAATTGTCTCATATCTATGCATTTACAAAGCAAAACTCAAATACAAATTTAATGGCTTATGAAGATCATTGTGCTGGCTGCCAAAACCAGGGGATTTGTGACGTTCATTTCTGGGAAAAATATTGGAGATATTTTGGTTACTGCCACTTCTTGTCTTAAAAAAAAGCCAGATAGTTTATATTACCTAAGATACACATTTTGCTGCTTAGTGATTCTGGTCTAATGTACCAACACGCCACCTAGCGGATTTTTGCAACCACAATCCCATTACAATTACAATAATGCCAGTTACAACAATTGTAGGATTTAATTACGATCACGTCATAAGTCCTTGTGATGCACAGCCAGGGCATCATAACTTTTGTGCCACTTACGACAAAAAAAACTTACAACATGATGTTAATACATGATCAAATTTTTATTCACACTAATATGACTTCCGACATTTTCATAAGGGTTACAACATTATTGTAACTCTTACAACATTTTCATGCATCTACCCCATTATCGGCCACGGGCAGCCATTTTGGCTCGGCTGTTTTGGCTTCAAATTCATGATATTAACAGAAGCAGAATATTTATGAATCCAGTCCTATGTTATAATATGAGTAAATTTGGTAAGATTTGTTTTGTTGTAATACCTGAGTATGCAGCTTTAACTAATATGAGTAAATTTGGTAAGATTTGTTTTGTTGTAATACCTGAGTATGCAGCTTTAACTGTTTGGAAGGAGCATGAATATTGCACGAGATGCACAGCAACGAGTGCAATATTTAAACGACTGAAACCACCGAGTTAGTTAACTGATATATTATAATGCTTAAATGATAATAATAGAAAACATTTTTGAGTCATAAAGTTAAAATTTGGCTCTAAACTTGGTAAAACTTGGTAAACCAAATTGGTTGCCATGACTACACACATAACTCACTAGTGATTATGCACTGTGCATAACTCATTAAAAATGTATGTATATGCTGTTCTCAGAGCAATGCATATATATAAAAGTATATAGATAGCAGGCTCTGCTTCCTATTTACCTGATATGCGTAGATTAGAGCCCATACTATCTGGAATACCCAGGGAGCAGGTTCGAGCAGGTGCGCAACAGTAAAGTAGTCCTCTTCGAGGTTTGGGTTGTTGACATCATAGCGGAATATACCTACAAGTGCAAGTATTTGTGCATTTGTTATTGTACTGTAGAAAAGTATTTTACAACAAGGGTTCTGAAGCTGGGTTCTAAATCATTAACTTAATAGAGCCGGGTGATTCCAGGAGGATTATGATGTATATCTCATGTTGATTCTAGAGTAGCATGAGAGTGATACATGAATAGCAATAAACCTATACTAGAGTAGTCTAGAGTTGTCCTAGTCATAGTTAATCACCGTTCCGTTCTCTGGCAAGGCCCAACTGCTACTACTCGATCCAAAGTCAAGCTGAGCAGCTCAGGAGAGGCGGTACACAGGGCCATGTCAGCTTGTAAAATGTGTGCGACTCAAATAATATACCATGGCCATAACATCAGATTATTAATCATCCAATATCAATCCTATATTTCAATAATTGAAATTCGGGCCAGGGGTGGGTCAGGTTCTAAGGTGAGGAGATGTAAGATATTAACACATACACTAAGGTACGTGCAGAAAGTATGGGTTGGAATGCAATAGTGCATGTGGGTATTGCCAGGTTGACAACTAACAAACATGATAAATGAACCTATGAATAAAGACAACTGTGAACAAGACTGAATTAAGAATTTCTCAAAATCTATTTTTATTGTGTCTGCCATCTTGTTTATTAATGTCATTTTAGAAGACATTCCCCATGTCAATTTTGATGTTTTTTTCCCGCATTTTGTGTGTAATTCATAAATGAAATGCTCTTGCACAAATTTTACCCAAGACTAGTATCATTCTCATTGAAATTAAAGGATTAAATTCAGGAAATAGCTTTTGATGTTGAAAATTACTTTGGAACACATGAATATACTGCTAATCAGAGCTGGAATTATGAAATTCTTGTGAATGACATTATTTCTTGTCTCCATTGGCAGCCATATTGGATTTTGATCTTAAAAGTGACCATGTAACATAAAAATGACCTCAGAAATGGAAACCTCTTACATCAAAACCTGCAAAATTTGGTATTATACATGAAGCTGCTTTTAATAAGAGCTAAGATATGAAATTCTTGTCTACAGTGGCGGCCATATTGGATTTTGACCTTGAAAAATAACCTTGAAATTGAAAAGTGACCTCGGAGATAGGATCCTCTTATATCAAAACGTACTATATTTGGTATTATACATGAATCTAGTGCTAATAGGAGCTAAGATATGACATTCTTGTCTCCGGTGGCAGCCATACGGGAAACCTTGAAATTGAAAAACTTATTTTAGAAATGGATTCCCAGTGCGTTAAAAATTATAAAACGTTACATTATACATGAATAATTATAGTACTAAGAGGAGCTGAGATATGACATTCTATGTAGATTTAACCTTGATTATATTATGCTAAAATTTGTTAGGGGCAGCCATTGTTCTTTTTGCGTTTTTTTGTAGGCTACTTTCCCAGGTTCTGATTTTGTCCTACTAGGGTCTTTTGATATGTTGAACAGTCAATATGAAAATCCTTTCCTACTCCTTCTACCCCTCTCTTCCTCTCCCCTCTCCTGCCTCCCGGCCTGCCTCCCACTCTCCCTCCTCTCTCCCTCTACCAGTTCTCTTCCTCCTCTCCTACCCCTTCAACTCCTCTCTTCATCTCCCCTCTCCCTCCCTGTCTCTCCCCTCTCCTCTCCCCTTACCTCCCCCTCCCCCTCTCTCCTCTCCCACACAAAAGTAACCTAAGCACCAGTACCACTAATCGAGAAATCACTTATTCATCCCTTACACTTTCATACCTGTATCTTGTATGCTTCAATATTAAGCTTTATTCATAGAATTCTTGAATAACTATTTCGCCTTCGTGGAAGAAAGGACAATGCAGGTTATATTTGGCTTGTGAAGTCCTGTATGTATGAATTCCTTATGGAGGGTAGCTGGGAGTAAAACAGGTCCCATTTGGAGCCAAACACAGGCCTGTTAAACACACTAGGGTAATATGACCCGGGCCATATTGCTATGCATAGGTTTACACATTGACTGGCACCTTTATGACACACCAACAGTTTGAGAAAGCCGAGTTTGGACCTAGAGTGTTTTGAAATAAAGGAACTGTTGGCCTCCATTGAAAATAGTAACATTCTTTGTGCTCTTAATGAAATAAAAAAAATCAAGAACTGAGTAAAGGTAATATCAACTCACCAAGGCCGGACAGATTGGCAGCAGTGAGGAACCAGAGAACAACCGCAGACAGCCAGAGTAGGACCACACCGCAGATGTACCATAGGACCTGGTGCTGGGATGGACGCATCTCATGTATCATCATGTGGGTCATCCTGCCTCCTCCAGTGCAGAGCAAACTATACTATGTTCCACTTAACCTGAACTCGAGGGGAAAACAGAAAAAGTTCAGGTTAATCTAAAATTTAGCTAAAAAGAACAGCTACATTATGTTGTAAGTCTACAGGCAAATTGCAAAAGGGGTTATACTGAACATTCAGGTAAACCGAGTTCAGGTTAATTAAGCGGTACATAGTCTATTTATTCTGTCCATAATTTTATGATAACAAAAGAGAAAAATGTGAAAATAATACTCAGCTATTAGCATTGCAGAAGCCATCATGGCAGGTATCTTTAATAAAAATAATGGTTAAAAAATATCCAGAAGAGAACAACGGCGACAATAATTATTATCCCTCCTCAAGATTATAGCTTTCTAGCCACAACTGATCGACATCAGTTCAAACATTTACAACTCACAGTTTTTTTATATGATTTGATCAGATATTTTTCTTCATAGCTAACTTTTCATGATTTTTCCAAACAATAAACTTAGCTGCTGTCCACATGCTGGATAACGCTGATTTACACAGAGAAGAGTACAACATAATCTTATTCATATATAAGTGTAGTATAAGCCTGTGGCCATTATTACTAGCTGGCCTTAGTTGTACTGCTTCCCTATACTGGCACCAGATGGGTGTTGTATATGGGTTTAAAATATCCTTAGATTAAATTTACTCTAAGAAATATCATAACATTATGTTGGAAGTCTGCAGGCAAATTGCAAAATGTTCAGATTAACTGAACATTCAGGTAAACCGAGTTCAGGTTAATTAAGTGGTACATAGTCTATTAATTCTCTCCATAATTTTATAACAAATGAGAAAAATGTGAAAATAATACTCAGCTATTAGCATTGCAGAAGCCATGATGGCAGGTATCTTTGATAAAATAATGGTTAAAAAAAGATCCAGGAGAGAACAACGGCGACAATTGTTATCCCTTTTGAAAAACAAATGAAATAACATAAGGTAGGCATGGCATAGATCTACTGATCAGACCTATATATTTGAGAAGGTTACAACCTTTTGTTGATGTACAACCAGAAGACAAATAAAGAATTCTCTAATCTAATCAAACTTATTGGCTTAAACTTGGGTTATTTGAGAGGATTGGCGAAGGCAAATCATACATTCTCTGACAACTTAATGCATTATACACTGTACACTAGTACACAGGGCACTGAAGTCTGACACACCCAACACGCCCCAGTAACCACAATATCGAACTTACATAACTCACAAAATATCACAAAATGTACACAGAATATGGATCATTCCGGTAATATAAAGCACTTAAATATCAACAATTAACAGAAATAGTTTACCTTGTCTTCTGGATACTGCCCTAATCCTCTGGTCTAGTTGTAACTGAGGTATGGTATTTTATGTGAGGACACACAGGGATATTGTATATAATTATATAGTGGGGTTGTATCAGGGCGCCCGTTAACCCACAGCTAGAGTGAGAATTAGTGTGTTGTCACTGTGACGGGTGGAGAATCTCTCATGTGACACCATGCGTGGACATCATTATGTATGACCACTTATATTTGCGGGGTTTTATTTCAAAGATAATATTTCTGTGGTATTTAGAATGGTCATTTCTCAACTTTCACTATTCGAATTATTAAGTGATTGTAATATGATATTAAATCAAATTCTCAAAAGAAAAAATATTCTCGTTTATAATGGCAACATGTAATAATAAATACTGGTGTTGGAGTACATTTTTTCACGGGGGTAGTTATTTCGGGGAAACATATTGTCAGGGTCATTTTGTTTAGAATATAAGGGATGGGGGTATCATTGTACTGAGAATCTTCTGGTTTATTTTATTCATTATATACATGCAATATTAGTATAATAACGATTTCAATTAGCGTTTACTCTTTTTCATACTTCTTCTTAAAATATGTTAGGTAAATATGTATTTCAGTGATCATGCATATGCATAATTTTTTGTAAATAGTTCAATTTCCTTATGATAAACATGCAACTATTGATATTACTGTTGAATATATCATGCTACTTTATTGGATGATTATTGGACGAATTTGTCAAATTGTGCAGAGAAAAGGAGTCAAAGAAATGAATAAAGTGATGCTATATAATATTCACTCCCCCCAAAATATCTCTCAGCCAGGAAGCCTGTGTTAAAGGTAGGTTCCACCAATGAGACCTCATGTCCTGAGTGCTTTCTTTATATTTTGACAGAAAGAATTTGGACTGGATCATTGGATCGCTCTTTTGGTCCGCTCTTTTTATTTTACAAGCGAAGTTAGAGCGAAACCAGAGGTCCAATGAAATCGGTTGCTGCGCTTTCTATGTCCGCTCTTAAAAACCCCCGTTTGCAAGAAGCGCTGAGGACGTTGCGCTATAATGTCTGACCTGTTTGACCTGTCTGACCTGTTTGACGCAACTATGTGACGTTCTTTCCACGTCTTTTATTAGCGGTCCAATAGCGCAATGAGAGCGAACAAACAATACTTCATAAGGAAACAAGCGCACCATGAGAATCGCTCTGCCCTTGTATTGCGCTAAAATATTAGCAGGTGAAGAGCGAATGAAAAGCTCACTATAAAAAAGCAAAGCAAGAGCGAGCCATGAGCGCATATACAAGCGATGCAGTGGAATTGCAGCTTAACGATTTAAAATTTTAGAAAAACATATATTGTTCATTTCATGATAGCTGAGCTGTAGTCAGTTTAACTCTATGCAAACCAATTGCGCCATGGACTTGCTTGCGTTTTATGTTCTTATTCACATAACATGATGTTAATAGACATGCTATTTTGGGCATTTTTTTCATATTGGGAGCTATTTAAAAAAAACTGATCTAAAACTGATCTAAAACTGATCTAAAACTGATCTAAAACTGATCTAAAACTGATTACAACTGATTAATGTAAAAATTATTTTGGGGTACCCAGGGGGTACCCCTGGGTACCCCAAAGTCTAAGGGGCCAAATGTAGTCAAATTGGGGGAAATTGCCACATGGGTGTATTGGAACAAAAAAAATTGATCAATATTCCAAATTGATCTTGAGATCATTTGAAAGGGCTTTTCTTCTTCTTTTGATTCATGCAATTTTGTTTTATCATTTTATTGTTCTATTATAATGAATGAAATGACTACAAATATTTGTGTGACCATCACCGCCGAGGAGTTTCATGCAGAAGCCTTGTCCACCACCGCGATAATTGCCTCTGATTTTATCCAATTGTAATAATTATGCGGTGATATACAAGACACAGTGATTGACATAACGTTAATAAGGCTTGTATATTCCAGTTTGTATAAGTGCGGATTGCAACTATTTATGCACTGAGGCAATGATGTAAATTTCATATATGACGTCATACTTGGAAACTTGAAAACTTTGAAAATTCCAAAATAATTAAATTTGTCGATTTTTTTTCTCCAAAAAATAGAAAATTTGATTTATTTTTCAATTGATATGAACAAATTATTGTTTGCTAGCATCCCACCCCTTTTTGTTACAGTAACATAATCCAGTACAGTAGTTAGTACAATAATTATTACACATTGTTTACAAAGTGGTCATTGATATTATGGTGTATAAAGACTCATTAATATCATGGTTAAATATAAGATACATGAAGGTATCTGAGATCTATAATGGTAGGATACTTTCTACCCTACTGTTTCAATACAGAATATAACAGAATATGATCTGTTTAGCGGTTCTTGAGTAAACAGTAGTAAAGTAAACAGTGTGCATAGATTTCATATGACGTCACCCAGGTGGCTGGGGAACCCTGTGTACTGGCCGCCATTACTGGGGCCGCCATTACTGGCCGCCATTACTGCGCTTCCCTTGCCGTCTATGGCGTGGTTATCAAAACAAAGTTGATAAACCTCACATGCAATAGTGGATACTTGAGTAATACTACACTAATGAAAGACTATCTAACTTATCAAGAAAGGTATGTTTAGGCATATTAAAACTGGTAAAGGTTAAAACAGCCAGAAAACGGTGTTTTCAAGTATCACAGCATACATAGATATCCAACGAGCCCTCAGCAATGGTGACGGCCCTTAGCAATGGCGACGCCGTGGCGACGTCAGTGGAATCTATGTATAGTACAAATACTATCTCATATAAGTTGATGTAACAAACTTCAAAGTACAAAGCACAAAATACATTTCGCCAAACTAGTTCATCAATTGGCAGTAAGATCGTATGGGAAAAAAGCTGCGGCTGTGTATGAATTAATATCAAAATTATTTGATATTGCCGTAGAAAAATTCAAAGTACAAAGCACAAAATACATTTCGTCAAACTAGGCATGGCCAACGAGCCCTCAGCAATGGTGACGGCCCTCAGCAATGGCGGCGCCGTGGCGACGTCAGTGGAATCTATGTATAGTACAAATACTATCTCATATAAGTTGATGTAACAAACTTCAAAGTACAAAGCACAAAATACATTTCGCCAAACTAGTTCATCAATTGGCAGTAAGATCGTATGGGAAAAAAGCTGCGGCTGTGTATGAATTAATATCAAAATTATTTGATATTGCCGTAGAAAAATTCAAAGTACAAAGCACAAAATACATTTCGTCAAACTAGGCATGGCCAACGAGCCCTCAGCAATGGTGACGGCCCTCAGCAATGGCGGCGCCGTGGCGACGTCAGTGGAATCTATGTATAGTACAAATACTATCTCATATAAGTTGATGTAACAAACTTCAAACTTCTTCTTTAAAACTATAGAATAATTCCTTTGGTATGGCAAGTAATGCGGATTATTGGTAGAATCCCTGGCATAGAACCTCATCATTGGTAGAAAAATTCAAAGTACAAAGCACAAAATACATTTCGCCAAACTAGTTTATCAATTGGCAGTAAGATTGTATGGGAAAAAAGCCGCGGCTGCGTATGAATTAATATCAAAATTATTTGATATTGCCGTAGAAAAATTCAAAGTACAAAGCACAAAATACATTTCGCCAAACTAGGCATTAGACTAGGCAAAATCCACATAAACATATCACTCCTAATACTCCTAGAGGCATTTTTTAGTACAAAGGTTCATCAGCACTTTTCTGGCTAATTTGGGTGTGCTGAACACGAAAATTACTGTTGGCAAGCTGAAATCTGACTCCTTCCTTGTCAAAAATCAAAAACAAAAATGGCTGCCATCCATTTTTTAGAAAAATCATAAAACACACTTATATAGTTGTGTGATACCTCAAAATGATGGAAATTGATAGGACAATCCATTTTACCTACTTACTTGGATGTCACAGCAATGTGGTTACCATGACAACCAAATATCCACACATAATATCTGTTTTTCACTCATTTCTGGGAAAAATCATAAAAAACACATATATGGTTATGTGATACCTCAAAATGATGGTGATGGAGAGGGGAATCCATTTCTGATATTCCCATCATTGTGAGGACATGTCACAGCATATTAGAGCATATCACAACAACAAAATCTGAATAAAAAAGTCCATACATTCCTGGCTATAACATCATATTTCAACCTTCATATAGTGTTGTGTCTATTCCGTTATGTTGCTCTTGTTAACTGCATTCTTATCACACTGACAGTTTTGAAGTGCATGGTAGAATGGTTTTCCTGCAACCTCAATGTTGATTTGTACTCCCAGCATTGACTCTATATCAGTGATATGCAAGCATCAGCTACCATGTCTTTGGTCATAAGGATGGGCACAAGTTGCTGGTCCTTTATTTTCCACCCACATGTTATAAGGTCAGGAATATTAGGATAATAAACTACATGGGCACAGTTCTAAACCAGGGCTTGGTAATGGGCACATTGAATATGCAGCATCAGTGCATCAGCAGTGGATGGCAAGGCTTATTCAGTTTTCTAAACAGAATTGATGTTGCTCCTGGTATTTTGTATACATAGCAGAAGAACTTCTCAACTGAAGATCTTACCATATTTTGGCTGAGTTCCAGTTCATTCCAAGTTTAAGGAGTAGGTCAGGGTGTTCAAGAAACACCTTGTGCATGGTCTGTTGTCTGTTGTTTGCTATGAATGATGTTGTGTCTGACCTTCTTATGGCATGGTAGGCAGGAAAATGCTAGTGGAAACCTTCAAGGATATTGTGTATAACCTCATGCACTGGAATATACTTTTGAAGAAGAATGGATGGCATGGAGAATGAGTCTTGTGTCTGTTTCTTCATGCTCTACTACCAGAGGACCAAGATCAAGCGGAATGGTACTTTTTCACCTCACCATTAGGGAAGCTGCTACTAATAACAATTAACTTCTGACCAGCACATTCTAAAATCTGAACTTTACTAGTTAATTGGATAAGTCAACTAGTTAGCCCCTTAGTTAGGTAAGTTGGCTGGAAATGGCACATTCCTATTTTCAACAAGTTTCCTGATGGGTACTTTTTGTTTTCTTTCTGGCAGTGCTTTCCAGATTGTGCGTTGATAGGAATGTCTTTGTACTGAATAATAGATCACACCTTCCAAATGCATTTCCCACTTTCAGAACAGTATCAGTAAAGACATAGATCTGTGTTATCCTCAAAGGTAGTGGCTCCATCCAGTTTCTAAGTGCATTGATTAATGCCTGACCATCTATAATAAGGATTGAATCTGAAATCACAGCAACAGCAGATCGACATGGGATGTTTTCAATCAAGATGGATTTATTACCAGTTTGTAGATTATCATTGTCTTCTCCCAGGGGGGAATGTTCTCTCTTCCAGCTGCATAGTCTCAGCATAGTGTTACAATCCACTTTAAGAATGATGTTTTTATCCAATGTCTTTCCCTTTTCTTGATATTGTTGAAGCAATGGTATTATTCCTCACCATTGGATCATTGAACCTTTCAGGTGTTTCAATCAACCTCATTGACACAGATGTTTCTAATTGTCTCTGACCACTGGGGTATACTGTAGTTTTGCATCCTGAATTGCACTTGTCACTTATTTGCCAGGTTATGTAAGAACTCCATTGCAGTGAAGAATCTGAGATTAGCAAGTTGATCTACTAAACAATCCTCATCCTTCTTATCTCTTTCCATATTTTTTGGCTGACTTTCATTGAGAACAATGTCATTCTTCTCAACATTGTAGTTGGCATATACAATGATGCTGATGTGGGTACAGAGGTTATAGGACAGTGCCCCTCTGTTCAGAGCCAATCAAGTTTTGGTGATGCCTATAATTCAGCATGGTCAACATCTACATGGTTGAACTGTTTGTCAGAAAGTTTGACAATGAAGTTTCCATGTTCCAACTTGGTCAGTACATGAAGTGGAAAATTGCCCTTCTCTGCAAGGAAGACTGAATCCCACTTTGGATAGTTGGTATGATCATACCATATGAAATATGGTAGCATCTTCTTGAAGGCCTCAATGCGGAGGTGCAAGTCAGCATCACAGTAGGCCCTTGTCAGCTGTAGAAGAGTCCTACACTAACCATGTCCTTGTTCTGCCACCAGCACAGAAACTTAATATTCTCTTTTGCTTTCTCATTTGCAAAGTAAGAGAGAAACTGATTTATGTCACCAATCTCTAGAAGAATAACTACATCAAGATTATGCCTCATTTAATAATCAATATTAATTAATACAGCATTTCTCTTGGTCTCGCTGCACCTGCCAATTACTGTGAAGGGATCACCTGATGATAATCCACTCAGGAATTTACAGGTGCCTCCCACACCTAAAAGGGAACTTACCATTACCTATTTCACCTGGTACATACCATCTTTATACAGCAATAATAATTTTATACAGTACCAGTTCTTCAGTCCTTATGTTACATCCATTATAACACTTTCTGAGAGAGATAGCTGAGAAAATTTGGGAGGAGAATCCCCGAAAGGGCTTGGTGCCTGATTATGTGAGAATGCATTGCCTTTTGTACTCATTTCCTATGAGTGTATGCTCTGCTGTACCTTGTCCTAAGATGTCACTCTTAACCGAGGCCTCCACTATACTACTACTTTGTATATGTTGGCTGAGAGGTTTTAAAAAAAAAGTTCATTGCTATGTGTAGGCCTATGAGATGAATGAACACCCTCTACTGGTATAATGGAGTTTGCCACTTCAGTTCCATCAAGTGACTAACTATGGCCTGATCAACCATTATTATAGTATAATACTGGCCAATTGCTCTGATACATACAATCCTCAGTGTTAAGTGTGTCCACTTCATGAGCAGGAGCTTGGATGATGAGCATGTAACAGATTTTTGTTATTTCAATTGTTTGTGCATTTATCATATTTGGTGCATTTGGTCATAGTAATATTGATATGTCAATGATATCAAGTTGATGTACTACTTAGATGTATAGGCACCATACACATGGCAGTTCTTCAACTGGTTGAACTATGATGTTATAGCCAGGAATGTATGGCTTTTTTATTAAGATTTTGCTGTTATGATATGCTCTAATATGCTGTGACATGTCCCCACAATGATGGGAATATCAGAAATGGATTCCCCTCTCCATTACCATCATTTTGAGGTATCACATGACCATATGTGGGTGGGGCTTCCAAAAATGTCCATTTTACCAAAATCACCCATTTTAATTTCATAATTTATTCGGATTTCATTCCCCATTTGTAATTCTTCAGTATTTTGTACCTTTCCAAGTGTCTAATGAGGTCATATTGAGTAATATATGAAAAAAAATGATTTTAATGAAAAAAACCATATCTTATGTTGGAAAATGGCCCGAAATGCATGTCCCTGGGTTTAAATTCTTTTTTGTTTCTTTGAAAAAATATGTAAACCTTATTAATTGGGTATTTGCTTTCAATTCTCCATACAACATATGTAATAACCTCCTTCAGAGTTTATTTTGAACATTTATTTTGTTTTATTTATTTAATTTTTTTCTCTCTTTTCATTCACAACTCTCGAAATAGCTTATGAAGATCATTGATAAATTTGATAAATTGATAAATAAAACAATAAAGCTTCTACCTAGGAAATGTTTTACATCCGGCCTTGTGTTATTCAGGAAGTCCCATAACACATCAAACTTCTATTTTTTTATTTTTACCAATTTTGACCATACTCATGGTTTCATAAAGTTGAGACTTAGAAATTCTGAGTTTGACTGCCTTTTCTTCTCACAGTGATAAAGTGCATTTTTATTCAAATATTCATGAAAATACATTTGTGATTATGCACATTTATTTGATATTTACCCATCTTATATGTTGACTTGGAATATATTAGCAGAAAACCCACCTTCTGAGTATGTGTTGTGTTCGGGGAGAGGGGTGTTGTGTTCGGGGAGAGGAGTGTTGTGTTCGGGGAAACAGAGATTATGACCAAAATATAATGAAATTGAAAAATAATGCAAAAATCGACAAAACCCTTCATTTATGCATGCAATTTTGTATATATCCCATTGGTTATATTTCCATTGAATGCTTATCTTCCCTTAGAAAAAGGGGTTGTTGTGTTCGGGGAAGGCTTGGGGTGTTGTGTTCGGGGACAGGGGTGTTGTGTTCGGGGATGGGGGTGTTGTGTTCGGGTACAAATATGCTATGATGGAAAAATGATAAAATTGAAAACTAAAGTATTCGATTTGATTGTGTATGTAATTCTGAACATAAATATTTGGTTATATTCCACATGACTACTTTCTTTCCCTTAAATTAAGGGGGTGTTGTGTTCGGGGACAGGGGTGTTGTGTTCGGGGACAGGCCTAGGGGTGTTGTGTTTGGGGACAGGGGTGTTATGTTTGGGTACAAATATGCTATGATGAAAAAATGATAAATTGAAAACTAAAGTGTTCGATTTGATTGTGTATATAATTCTGAACATAAATATTTGGTTTTATTCCAAATGACAACTTTCTTTCCCTTAAATTAAGGGGGTGTTGTGTTCGGGGACAGGGTGGGGTGTTGTGTTCGGGGACAGGGGTGTTGTGTTCGGGGACAGGGGTGTTGTGTTCGGGTAGAAATATGCTATGACCAAAAAATGATAAAATTGAATGATAATGAAAAAGTAAACTATTCTAATCATTTCTCTCTGTAATTCTGCACATAAATCTTTGGTTATATTCCCATTTACTGCTTGGCTTTTACCTTATAAATGGGGTGTTGTGTTCGGGGACAGGGGCCTTTAAACAGCATGAGTAAATTGTTAATTAAAGTGAAAATATGAATAATAGAATCAAAATTAATCCAAAATAAGACACCCCTATGGGTATCAGATGAATACAGACATAGATAATGGCAATATAATAGGTATTTACAGGTATTTTTACAATATTTGTGTGTCTGTTGTGTTCGGGGACAACCCAGAAAATACAATATTTATTATAAAATAGTAAAAAAATATAAACATAGGCCTGAGTTTTATCAAGTTAAATCGATATATGTAGTATGAAAGCAGAAATAATAGTTAAATTCCATAAAAATTGACATGTGTTGTGTTCGGGGACTGGGATAGCATAGTGTTCTTCCTTGGTCCAATAAATTCATGTTTTTTAATGAGATAATAATAAAAATAGGTAGAAGCTGGGGGAAACCTCATGAAAATTGAGAGTTATCTGTTAAAAAAGCAGAGAACATGAAATATTTAATTTCATATGAGTTAGCAGGGAAAATTTTGGAATAGAATTGGCATTGAAGCAATAGTGGTTGAAAAAACAGGAAATAGGAACGAATAAATACATGAAATATCATATAAAACATGTATTTCTTCACTCAATACAAGAACACTTGTCTAAGTCTAATTGGATGAGGAGTAATTACAAAAATATAATACTATTTTCCTTTTTTAGTCAATTGTATTCATTTCCCTCCCCGAACACAACAGGCACTGTGGCCAAAAATGGAACTTTTTGGATGCACTTCATAGGAAATCAGAAAAAGCTCAAAAAAATTCATAATTTTAGTATGTTTAACCTTGTACCATTGGCTATGACCAGGAGAAGGCTCAGATAAATTGAAATAAAATAAAAATTTGACCTTATTTTTTTGAAAGTGGACATTTTCGGGAGCCCCACCCATATGTGTTTTTTATGATTTTTCTCAGAAATGAGTGAAAAACAGATATTATGTGTGGATATTTGGTTGTCATGGTAACCACATTGCAGTGACATCCGAGTAAATAGGTAAAATTGATTGTCCTATCAATTTCCATCATTTTGAGGTATCACACAACCATACAAGTGTGTTGTATGATTTTTCTCAAAAATGGATGGCGGCCATTTTTGTTTTTGAATTTTGACAAGGAAGGAGTCAGATTTCAGCTTGCCAACAGTGATTTTCGTGTTCAGCACACCCAAATTAGTCAGAAAAGTGCTGATGAACCTTTGTACTCAAAAATGCCCCTAGGATTAAGAATTTCTCATCTGTTGCCCAGTCTACATGGCCGCATGCTTTCCGCTGCAGGAAAAAAACCCAGCCCGAACTACCACAATTATTCCCGCGTAGGCAGAAAACCACCGCAGAGCCTCCTGTGGCCCAAAATCGCATGGGAATCGCCTTGGTGGACCAGGCGCTTATGATATAATATTATAGCACCTAAACTAGCCATTTCATTTCATTTCAATGACCTTTCCAAAAATACCCATTTGGAACCGTTTCATGAGAATCAACCATATTACCTTATAATAGGATTCGAGATGATGTCAAGAATCAATGGAGTCTAGCTGTAGTTCATTGTTTCGCTGATGTGTACGGTATGGGTCAAAGTGGGAGGAGCCACGATATCCTCGACCCATATTTGGACTAAACTAGTGTCATATTTAACAGACCGTAGTTATATGTCGTTAGAAAAATCATAATAGAGCGTGCTTTGCAGGAAGAAAGGCATATGTAAATCTTGATGTCGATATGCTGGAGGAAGAGAAAGTTTTGTTGACATATTGAATAAAGTTGATGTAAAAACAAAAAAAAGGAATAACTCTAGCTATACTAAAGCATGGATCTTCAATAGGAGTGCTGAATAGTTTCTTTATTATTCCACAAAGACATATCAATATTCCAATATACATAGCAAATATTAGAAGATAGCCTTCTCGTGGCTCCAGGTCCTTGAATTAAAAAGGATCCAAGATACACATACTTTTAAATTAAAAAAGTTAAAAAAAATAAAATTGTAAACTATGTATATATAGTCAGGAAGCACAAGGCCCAAAATGGGGGTGTTGCTAAACATTTTGGTTAGAGCTTGACAACACATACCACCATATAGCATTCATACTGGCCTATAAGAAAACCATTGTTGGCATTCTGGCATTTTGTTTATTCCATGGTTTCCATGGCAACAGAAGCCAAAAATTGAAATTCTGAGGTAAAATTACTTAAATGAACCTCAGTCAGAGATGAGTCGTGTGAATACTTTGATATTTTAGGAAAATATTGACATCCAAATTGCACATTCGGATTATTATGACATTTGACCTTTGATCAAGGTCAAGGTCACATTTATCAAGGTCAAACCCCGAAGAAGCCCACAAAATGCCATTTCCCCTCAAACATATTCACCCCTCAGTAGGTAATTTATTGATCTATCTTGATAATTTCATTCTAGGAAATTGCCAAAGCATCATTACTAAGAGATTCGCTGACTTAAAGTTGCTAAGGTACAATACTGTTACCATGGCAACTAGAAAACTACGAAAAAAATGCATAGCTCTTGTTGCCATCCAGGATGCCAGTAATATGAGTTGGCCAAATATGGATGTCCTTCCAAGAAAATATTTTTGGGGAGAATGACCATTATCAGTGGGAATATGTTGAATATGAAGTATATTTCCAATTTCATTCCTAACATTCTAATTAAATATTATTTTTTTTGTTGCCATGGCAACGGTTCTGGAAATCAGGGAAGAAATAATGGGATAACAAAAGGTTGAATAGTTCAAAGCATATTTTACTTAGAATTCTGGAATTTTGCTAACTTATAGAATACTTAATGGGACAACAAATATATTCTAGCAATTGACCTTTGATGAAAGGTCAAGGCCATTTTTCCAAGGTCAAACTAGGAAGAAATGGCATACTTTGTGTTGCCATAAAGAGGGCAAAAATAGGGGTATGCCAGTTATGGATGCTCGTCCTCAGAAATATTTTTTATTGAGAGCCACTATTTACAGAGGATAAATGTTGAATATGAAGTATATTTTCATTTTTATTCCTAATATCCTTATTAGATATCAAATTTTGGCTGTTGCCATGGCAACCGTTCTGGAAAATAGGGAAGAATTAATGGGATAACAAAAATTGTATAATTCAAAGGATATTTTACTTAGAATTCTGGAAATTTGCACATTCATAGAATATTTGATGGGACAACAAATATATTGATGCAATTGACCTGGATGAAAGGTCAAGGTCATTTTTCCAAGGTCAATGTCATATTTGTACTCAATGTAAATGATCGGCCATCTAAGATGCTGTGTCCACTGAGGAGACATCAGACTAAACTCAGTTGCTGACACCCCCAATTCATGACTCAGTGCTAAAACTCAACAGATGCTTGACAGCTTGCTGGGTTCATTAGTGTGACTTATCTAGCTGTGAGGCTGCCAGTGTGGTGCGTCGTCAGTGGACACAGAATCTAAGGGTCCATTTCAGACCTGAAATGGGTGAGGTGTCTGTGCGAGAGTCTTCTGTAACACAGGCTTTTTAAAGAATACACATTCATCAATTGATAATGTGCAAGAAGTAAAAGGAGGAGGCCTTACACCATCACACATCCTCCCCAGTCCCTGCCATGTCCCTGGGCCTGATTAACATTGAATTGAAGAATCATAATATGGGATTAGAAGAATTAATACAGTTAAAGGAAGAGAATCAGAGAACAGAAATCTGAGAAAAAAATAAACATCTGGAAATGAGGGGTTGATTTTTACTTGTGGGAACGATTGGTGATTTTTACAGAAGAACTGTGTCTGAGTGGCTTTGAAAATCAAAACAAACTTCTGACTGACTAGGTGAAGTAGGTCTAGAGGATCTTTTGTTCATGGCTCATCTATATTGATATAGTTTAGCAAAATAACATTTTTTAATGTCATTATACAGTAGACCTTTTCATTTTAAAGCTTTATATTGATTATTTCAAGAGAAATTAGGGTGAACGATTGACGATTACATCCTCCAAATTGGTGTCACATTAATACACAATTTGACTTCCAGTGATCCTGCCAGACCTACTTGTTGTATGCACCTGGGAATGCATAATTCTCATGTTATTGGGAAAGTGCTGGTCATAGGTCAGACAAGCAAAATGTGCCTATGGCCAGCACTCTTCCAAGGGAGGACCATGTAAATCATCCCTGCTCACAATGGGATTCAATGGGTTCCCAAGTTCTGTGAACTAGTGCCGCACTTTGCCACTTTTACTACCCTTCTTGGTTGTATTTGTAAAATGTTTATAAAAATATGCACCAACTAGATCTCCTCCAGCTGCAGTGAGGTCAGGCTGTATTCCAGCATTGTATCTGACACTACTAGTTGGTTGTGTCGCTTGGGCCAACAGGCGTACCTGCCTGTGGGTGGTTACCTTTGGGTGCTGGGCATTCTGCTTAGCCAATTGATCTACTATTTCTTCAAACTCTAACAATTTTGGTTTTGGCATAGCATTATATCCAAATTATATCACCAATTCAGCTGAACCCAGTTAGCTAGATAGCATGCAAATTCAACACCAGTGCCGCTGTAGGCTGAAATATCTCCCAGTAGGCTGAGACAGAAGCTTCCACCGCCACTCTGTTAAGGTGTTCGTGCCGGTTGCCACCCGTGACGACACCAGCAAAAAATGTATAGATGATCATGGGATTAAAAAATATGAAAAGAGTATATTCTAAGCTATCTGTAGGTATATAATTTACCTATTTGAAAGAGTAGAGGCCGAGCAATGACTGTATGGGTATAACCATGTTTAGGCCTACTCTGTTTCTGAGGTTGCGGGAGCCATAACCGGAAGCTCCCGCCTTAGCTTTATCTCCGCCTGCAGGTGGCGTGGTGGTCGGATAGCTTATTTTCATGCTATCAAGGGTAGGGAGAATTGCAAACCCTCAACCAGTGATGAGGCTTCTGGGTCAGTTTTTCCAAGTGTGCTGTTTTGCTATTTTGGGATCTGGGAAACAGGGGAAATTTAGAATACCTTGAATATAACTTTTTGGCCTTGGATCATAATATACTGGTGTTGACATTCTGGGAAAATTTTATTCCAACAAATTTGGACCTTTGGTTGTATTATTATGTCACTTTTTAATTTCCTCTTTTATACAGTCACACGTGAAATCCCAATTTTGTTGGAAAATATTGAAATCTTTGAATTTAACTGAAGGGAATGGCTTGTAAAACCTATAAATTGTATGTTTGATGCTCATATGGGCACAAATAAGCATTTATTATTTCTTTCAATCCAAAATTTCTGCAGAATATATATATTTTGGCCCTTTATATTGTGCCTAGGGAAGAGATTTCATGTGTGAAACCCAATAATACATCAGTTGAACAACCTTTATGGAGTGAAAATACCTTCATCTGGCTTTAAATAATTACAAATGGAACCAAAATTAATTTCTAATTACTTTCAACCAAGAAAAAGCCAAAGATATATATTTTGGGCCACCCTCTGATATGATTATTGAAGGGATTTCATGCGTTACTATGTTGGAAAAAACAATACTAATTTAGTTGAAGTGTCATTCTGAAATAAGATTGACATTAACTAGCTTTAAATCATATGAAATGGAATAACAACTAGTTTATAATGACTTTTACTTCAAAGAAACAGCTAAAAATATATTTTTGGTCACCTTATGTCAAGATCATTAATGGGATTTCATGCGTTATTCTATAAACCAATACAATATCAATTTAGTTGAACAACCTTTATCAAATAAAAAGTATCATCCCATTGTTTTAAATAATTACTAATGGCATCAAGTTTAATGCATAATTCTTTTCAACCCAAAAAGAGGGAGCCCAAGATTTATATTTTGGGCCACACTCTGTCATAATTATTGAAGGGATTTCATGCGTTACTATGTTGGAAAACACAATACTAATTTAGTTGAACAGGCTCCATGAAGTAACAATAGCATCAACTTGCTTTAAATCATATCAAATGGATTAACAACTAATTCATAATGTTTTTTTATCCAAAGAAACAGCTAAAAATATATTTTGGGCCACCATATGACAAGACCATTGATGAGATTTCATGCATAATTGTGTAAACCCACACAATATTAATTTAGTTCAGCAACCTTTATAAAATAAAAAGTATCCTCTCATTGCTTTAAATAATTGGAAATGATATCAAGATTAATGCACAATTCTTTTCAACACAAAGAGAGAGCCCATGATATATATTTTGGGCAGCCTCTGTCATCATTATTGAAGGGATTTCATGCGTTATTATGTTGGAAAACACAATAGTAATTTAGTTGAACAGGCTTCATGAAGTAACAATAGCATCCACTTGCTTTACATCATGTCAAATGGATTAACAACTAGTTTATAATGACTTTTAATCCCAAGAAATGGCTAAAAATATATTCTGGGCCACCACATGTCAAGACCATTGATGGGATTTCATGCGTTATTGTATGAATCAACACAATAATAATTTAGTCAAACAGTCTGTATGAAATTAAATTCATTATTACTTTGCTATAAATAATTCGAAATGAGTACAAAATTAATGCATAATGACATTCATCCTAAAGAGAGAGCCTGAGATATAAATTTTGGGCCACCCTATGTCATGGTTATGGAAGGGATTTCATGCGTTAGCATGTAAACCAAAAGAACAATAATTTAGTTGAACAGGTTTTATAGAATACAAATAAGCTTCACCTTGCTTTAAATAATTACAAATGCAATTGCAACTAATATGTAATTAATTTCAACTTAAAGAGAGATACATTGACATATCTTTTGAGCCACCCTATGTCATGATAATTGAAGGGCCTTCATGCGTTATGCTTAAACTCACACAATAATACATCAGTTGAAAAAGTTATATGCTTTGAATCATTTCAAATAGAATCTCAACTAATTTATAATCATTTTCAAACCAGAAATACAGCCAAATAAATATATTGGGCCACCTTTTCTCCTATATCTGCTGATGTGTCACTGCCAGTTTATATAGGGCTTTCATGCGTTACTAAGGGACATTTTAAGGGTTATTGGCCTGTTATTTGTCCTGAATCAAGATTATCACCAAATTGTGTAGTGGTGCCATTAGGGAGATTGAAATGGGACTAGAAAATGGTTATATGAATTATTTTCTTTTATTTGTTTATCCTGTATGCATTATTTTTCAGCCATAACGCATGAAATCCCTTTTAGTTGGAAAATAAGGGTTGTATACAATAACCTCTTCCTCACTCAAAAGTTTTGAAAATATCAGGTGGAAATTTTTATACAATAAAGAATACATGTATACCTTCTCCATTATACTGTTTTGTATACATACTTGAAAAATATATATTTCTAACCATTCATGTAAAAAAAGGGATTTCATGCGTTACTGTGATGGTTGGAAATTATTGAAGGTCACTGTGGAAGTCGTTACCATCTTCATATGCTCAAAAAGTAAATTATAACTAATTTAGTCCTAGATGTATTCGAGAAATGAAAAGAAACATGCAGAAGAACGTTCTAGGCATTGTGCAAATCATTTACATTTTACTTCATTGGCTTTTTCTATTGAAAAATGATGCAAAACATCCGTTTTTAGGATTTTAAGGTACTAAATATTGGAGTCAGCCTAGGAAAAGTGTACATGGAATGAAAGCCCTTGTTCATAGGAATAATATGAGACTAATATCTTTAACGTCCAAAGCATACTGCTGATGAGAGGGCCGCAAATATGATATTTAGGCAAAACAGCACACTTGAAAAATCTGACCCTTCTACCATGAACACTAATTGGTTATATGCCTAATTAATGAACAAGATCTTTTGTGCAATTAGATCCAAGCAAGGATCCATCAGTACCTTCAATTCAACAATTGTATTCCTTGCATGAGTCAGCCCTAACATTTGCCTGGATTCAGTGCCTTGGTTTAGTCAATCAATCTTGTTTAATGTTTCAATCAGGTTCTTTGGTATTATAGGGTTGGCAGGTTCAGTTGGCATTATCCTTCCTCATATTTGAGAAGTGAATAAGAATGTGAGTAAGAATGTGGTTGAGGGATTGGTTTGGTGGCTCTGCACTATATATTCTTGAGCATATTGCTTAGATATCTATAAGGTGGAGACCAGACACTGGATTTGTATTCAAGCAAGCCTGTCATACAGTTGCAACACATGGTTGGGTTCATGAGGTCCATGGCCTCCCTAGGACTAAAATCTGCTTAGCTTTCTAAGCACAGGTTGCAAAAGTTGAGCTCCACTGTGACCCCCAAGTATTGCTGTCTCTGGCTCTTGATGTTCACCCTTCTCATACCCCATGGTGTGGCTGTGCTATGGATTGTTGTGACCTAGGTGTAGTAACTTGTCAGGATGAAAGCACATCTGCATCTTGTATCATTTTTGGATGTTGTTGAGGTCCTGTTGTATGTTTGTTGTGTAGTCTATATAAGAGTACAACATACAGTCCTAGTCTGCAGGATGTTTAAATGTCTTGCTGAGCGAAAGACCTCTTCACAGCTTGAAAGCTACCATGTAAGTTGTGTCACACCAACTTGACTGGCTTCTATTGCAATTGGTTCTCTCCAAGGTAACCTCGTTGTATACATTGATGTATTCACTGATCTAAGTGAATTGTTTTTTTATTATCACTAAATGAAAAAGTAGGGGGCAGGAACCATTCATACCCTTGTGCTCGGTCAAGCTGCTCCATCGCACAGTTGTATGGATTGACCTTGGGAGTCAATTGTACATTGGGGTCAGTGTACATTGAGGTTAGCATAAAACTGTAGGCTACAGGTAATGTAAATCATTTATGAAGGATTCCATCTGATTTGCCCATATCTTACATTTCAGCAATATGATCTGTGTATATATTGGAGAAATATTTTTTCCTGTGGTGTCTTTGACTACCAGCATTATGTTTTTTAGCCTTGGTCAATTGATGTTTTATGCAGAGAAGACCAATGTGTTACTTTCCAAGACTCAGGAATGACATTAAGTGAAAAATAACCAGATGAGCTGAACAGGCTAAGGGCAAAAGAAGTTGCTCTGTTATTCACTACTGCGTCTATGACTGTGAAATTAATGTGTGACACATATGAAGCACTATCTCACCAGTTGAAATAAGGTGCTCAGCCACATTAGCCCATCCAAAAACTAAATCTACATAGTCCATCTTGGAATAGTCCTTCTTCTTGGTGTCAGATTTAAACACATAGAAATCTGGTCTGAATGCTTTACCTTTCTCATCTTTAGGCAGTGTTAATTTGGTCAGACCATCAGACCCAGCTCCAGTAAGGTAGTCTGTTGTTACAAAGTTTTGGCCTTTTGTAGGGTCAGGAATAGTATTTAAAGGGTAAGTCCCTGAAAGGGCAAGGAACACCTGAAGGGATTACCTGGGTGCAATCCCCTCATTGGCCAGGTGGGTTGTGACTAATCAGGCTGCGGTATTAATCATTCTCTCGCTAGCTGTTGGACAGGTAGGAGCTAGTACACATGAATTAAAAATTACCGATGTGACACAATGAGCATGGCAAGTACATACTGGCCTTACATTTTAGGAGCAAAAAATATGATAGGTATGTGATGCGGGACAAAGCAAGCAGGTTTATATGTATATTTTAGGCAGTAAGAGCAAATTTACAAATGTAAGGAGGCCATTCCTAAAGAAAGGGGATATGGCATGGAGCTTTGGTTTTGCCTAGTGGCTTTCAAACAACACGGGACACCTTTTTGTCCAGGCAAGCTGATAGGTCATCAACCTTCCTTAATGTTAGTTGAACCAAATTCCCCACAGGTATGGAACTGGTCTTCAGAAGATTTTAGAGCAGATTCTAACTCCTTCATGTAATCATCCATGCTCATTCCATGATACAGAGTCATTGCTTTGAACTACAAAATAGAGGATCATGTTTGGATTGGCAGGCCAAACAGTTCTTAGCCATATGAATTTAAATCAGAAAATCAAAAACACAACTGCTCATTGTGTTGAGCAAAGCATGAATGGTGGACAATGATCAAAACAGTCATCACTCAAGTACATAAATGACATTTTATTTTGCACGGCTGTGATGATTTGAGTGGGTGATTTATGCTGTGTAGGACAGATAAGGAGTGGCAAAGTTTAGAGGAAGGTGTCCATGATTTTTGGTCCCATAGGGGAACAACTTTTTAACCAGTTGATCCATTTGTTTTTGAACTCTAAGCATCTTGCAAGAAGAGTCATCCACATGGAACCTTATGAACTCTACACAGCAGATTCTTTGTCAGTGATGAATCTGTGTTGCTCCCATTCTTTGAGATGGGAATCAGGGTATTTACAGGTGGCACTACAATCAGTGGTGAGCGCTGAGGTGAGTCCCATTGCCACTAATGCAAAAATTCCCTGTTTTCAAACTCTTTGAAACATAATGGGTCAAAATGCTATGGATACATCAAGTATTGTTCATACATTGCAGTCGCTAGTTCCATTTTGCCGACAATTGTGTATAATTTAAAGTAAAACACTGGGTTGGAACAATTGCTGGTCATACAGTTCAAGTATCATTAATAACTGGTATCTTTCATTATATTACGCATTTCTGTGCTATGATATTGCCAGAATCAATCAAGTAAATTCGGTCCCGCTCTCCCCAAAGCTAGGTCAGGGTGCTTCCATATTGCCAGGTGTATGACACTAACACGGGCAGGCTAACTACCGATCTGCTGGTCAGTGTATGGTCACGGTCTGCTTACTGTTACAGTAAACAGTGCCCACTCTAGTGTATGTATGGAAAGCCATGTACAGAGATGCCAACTTTTTTAGTGCGGGACACTATCCCAGCCATGAAGCCAGAGGGTTTTCTTTGCTCTCTGGTGCATTTTAAACATTTTTGGGGGTTAAATATTGTCCAAATGATAATATAAACTTCTTACTTTGATTCGCATAAAAAAAAAATATAGACTTGTACTTTTACAATTTTTTACTTTTAGTTTTACATGAAGAATGGTGGCTTTGGTGTATTTTCGGCACAATTTCCTTAGTGTCTTCAGTGCTACAACTTTATAGCATAAACTAGATATATTGCTACTAATTTAGATGAAAATGGGAACGTTAATTATGAATACTGTGGTCAGGGCAGCTTGGGAGACACAGTGACCTCTATTTTAATAGTAAGGGCAAAGGGGAAAGGTCCAGATTTCTACATAAATTAGGATCTAAATTAGAAATAAATAATAAAAATGTAAGCATAATGTTTTAAATTAGTTTATATACGGGACACAGGGCTGATTTCCGGGACTGTCGCGGACAAATCGGGACACATGGCATCTCTGCATTTTATAAACACATGACTGATCTTCCCAAATAAACAAACATACTCCCAGGTCTACCTGTGAGGTAATATTACATAAATAAAGATAGAACCTTATGATATAATATAGGGGTAGCTCAGCCAGCTCAGGTAGTAAAGATCTTTCAATATAGGATATGTTAATGAACCCAATTTATATATTATGTATATATATAGCTTTCCATAGTAATGCATGCAAGCTGTCAACCTGACTAGTCAACAACCATTGGGTAGTGATCAGGAATGAGGAGGAGGAAGTTTATTCTTTGCACCTTCATTTACCTTCCATTGAAAATGTAATAGAAGAGATCCATAGGGTCTTTTCATTCCTCATTAGTTCTAGAGTAATATCCATGGGCCTCACAGTCAGGCGTTGTTGAAAAGAAGTGATTTGAGTGCACCAAAATAGTAGCATACAGTACAGCAGCCTGTATACAATAACACTACCTACAGAGTGAAGGAAGTTAGCTGTGCTTCGCTGACGTCACTCTCACATTGGACTCTGGGAGTATGGTAGCTGCCAGCATTCCGGATAATAGCCAGTTATAACACAAACAATTACTCCCCAGTGACTTATAAATGGGTGAATTGCATAATACAATGTACAGAACATCATATTATAGTTTTTTCCTACGTCTGAAAACGCATTATACACAGTCCAGTGTTCCCCTTTAAGAAATAAAAAAAGTTGGAGATTTTAAGCTTGGTTGCTATGGTTATCAAGGGTCAGTGTCCCCCATGGCCCAGCCCACTGCCCGGCAGTTGGGTAAACTTAAGAAAGGGTGAAATCTCAGCATTACTGTAGATTTTAGGCAATAAATGTTGTGGAAATGTTGCTCATGTTCATGATGAATATATTTTATGATATGGACTTAATATTATATATGATTTAAATGTTCAAAATCAGTTTGTTCCTAGATTTGTGGATGCACTGTCATGTGACCAGATAAGTGGAGGCCGTCGCAAAGAATGTTTGAAGAGTATTTTGTTTTGACATGTACTATATAACTTCCAATAATAGCCAGGGGCGGCTATTTAGTCAAACCCCCTCTCACCACGGCATTTATTAGAGCCCCCAGCATTTATTAGAGCCCCCGGTGTCTACTAACAAGTGGCCTGAACTCATATCCAGGATATCCTGTTTTATTACAGACATATAAGATTGACTTTCAAGCGTTTTACATTGAGCATATTAATAATCCTCCAGCTCCAACTCCAATTGTGTACATTGGTCATTAGGCTAATACAAAAACAGTTCGGTCAGTACATTAGACTTTTTAAACTCATTTATATGATTCACATTTACCTCCCCTGATGTTCAATGGGTTTATTTGTTGGGCCGAGATGCCCCCCTCCTCTGAGTGGTCCGACCAGTTGCTGCTACCTCAACCACCACTACACCGGTCACTCTCACTCACACCACCATACTGGACACATGCAAAAAATTTTGTTCACTTCCAGCATGTTGGATATAGATAAATGGAGATTTTGCAGGTCGGGCTGTAAGATAAAACATGCTGGGCCCTGGGGGGCCAGGTGTGAGTTTGTTGTGGCTGCGAAGGCTAAGTCTGTGCAACTTGGAGGGCCTGAGGAGGATTACGGGAAACATTTGGATTTCTCCAACATTGAACTCCAACTGATTAACATTGATGACGACTTACCTCCTGACGATGATGAACCTCCTATTACCAAGGAGTCAGTGGACGCTCTCTTACTTGCTAATGCTGCTAGCAATGCCCAGATGAATGCTCTGGTTTCAAAGTTTGATTTATTGTTCGGTCAAGCTAGTGGTGGGGGTGGTGGTGCTAGGCCTAAGACAACTGGGCCTCCTCCATTGACTGTCACTGTCACTGTCGGTCAGGCCGCACCACATGTGTATCAGCTGCCTATCAATGCCCCTACAGTCACCGCTTTGACCACTGGTGTCACCACTTCGACCACTGGTGTCACTCCTACTACCACTGTCATTTATATAAATATATATGCTTACAACTTAACCTAACTGCTATTCCTAATGAATATTCAGAATATCTTTCTTATTCTTTCCCTAAATAGAGTACACTGAACTTCTAAGGAAAGTTAGAATTAAATAAACTGAAAACAATACAGTTGTTGGTCAGAATTATCAGATGTTTTACACCACAGTTGACACATGTCTCCGTCACATCAATCTATATCAAAGTTCCCAGACCACTGTTCAATGGAAATGCACCAAGAGAAGCCTGTCATCACAGGGAGTCAAATGACCATTCCCACCCCCAACCATCCCCACCCGGCAACTATTAGAATCCCGGCTACTATTAACAAATATCACTGACACCCCGGCGGTAATTAAATCCTGGGCCATTATCGGAAACCTGGCTATTATTGGAGGTTATACAGTATAGTGATGTAGCAAACATCCCTTTCGCGTCTTTTGCATTATGATAGATGCTCTTGACTTTTGAAAACCAAGACTTAACTGTGAGCCCATATCTCAATGTTAATGTCCTCAATTGATTCTTTACATAGAGTGCCAATATGAACATGACATTGACCTTGGAATAATGACCTTGACCTTTCATCCAGGTCAATTGTATCAATGCATTTGTTGTCCCATCAAATATTTTATAAATGTGCAAAATTCAAGAATTCTAAGTAAAATATCCTTTGAATTATACAATTTTTGTTATCCCATTAATTCTTCCCTATTTTCCAGAACGGTTGCCATGGAAACACCCAAAATTTGATATCTAATAAGGATATTAGGAATGAAAGTAAAAGTATACTTCATATTCAACATTTATCCTCTGTAAATAGTTGCTCTCAATTACAAATATTTCTGAGGACGAGCATCCATAACTGGCATACCCCTATTTTTGCCCTCTTTATGGCAACACAAAGTATGCCATTTCTTCCTAGTTTGACCTTGGAAAAATGACCTTGACCTTTCATCAAAGGTCAATTGCTAGAATATATTCATTGTCCCATTAAGTATTCTATAAATGTGCAAAATTCCAGAATTCTAAGTAAAATATGCTTTGAATTATACAATTTTTTGTTATCCCATTAATTCTTCCCTATTTTCCAGAACGGTTGCCATGGCAACAGCCAAAATTTGATATCTAATAAGGATATTAGGAATAAAAATGAAAATATACTTCATATTCAACATTTATCCTCTGTAAATAGTGGCTCTCAATAAAAAATATTTCTGAGGACGAGCATCCATAACTGGCATACCCCTATTTTTGCCCTCTTTATGGCAACACAAAGTATGCCATTTCTTCCTAGTTTGACCTTGGAAAAATGGCCTTGACCTTTCATCAAAGGTCAATTGCTAGAATATATTTGTTGTCCCATTAAGTATTCTATAAGTTAGCAAAATTCCAGAATTCTAAGTAAAATATGCTTTGAACTATTCAACCTTTTGTTATCCCATTATTTCTTCCCTGATTTCCAGAACCGTTGCCATGGCAACAAAAAAAATAATATTTAATTAGAATGTTAGGAATGAAATTGGAAATATACTTCATATTCAACATATTCCCACTGATAATGGTCATTCTCCCCAAAAATATTTTCTTGGAAGGACATCCATATTTGGCCAACTCATATTACTGGCATCCTGGATGGCAACAAGAGCTATGCATTTTTTTCGTAGTTTTCTAGTTGCCATGGTAACAGTATTGTACCTTAGCAACTTTAAGTCAGCGAATCTCTTAGTAATGATGCTTTGGCAATTTCCTAGAATGAAATTATCAAGATAGATCAATAAATTACCTACTGAGGGGTGAATATGTTTGAGGGGAAATGGCATTTTGTGGGCTTTTTTGACCTTGATAAATGTGACCTTGACCTTGATCAAAGGTCAAATGTCATAATAATCTGAATGTGCAATTTGGATGTCAATATTTTCCCAAAATATCAAAGTATTCACACGACTCATCTCTGACTGAGGTTCATTTAAGTAATTTTACCTCAGAATTTCAATTTTTGGCTTCTGTTGCCATGGAAACCATGGAATAAACAAAATGCCAGAATGCCAACAATGGTTTTCTTATAGGCCAGTATGAATGCTATATGGTGGTATGTGTTGTCAAGCTCTAACCAAAATGTTTAGCAACACCCCCATTTTGGGCCTTGTGCTCCCTGACTAATATATATATTAGTAGAGATAGGGGAAGTCGCTATATATATTGGTTGGGCAGGAATTAACTTTTAGTTAATCTTTGAAGATACAAGTCATTTTCATTTATTTTCCGCAATCTTTCGGCCGACTTGGTCTTCTTCAGATGATTTATATCAGATTATCAATTAATACAGATAACTATATTTCGCAGAGGATGCCACTGCATACATCAACCATGTCACAGGGTATGTCAACGAGCTGTCTGTGACCACTACTCAGGTATTCTGCAACACACTTCTCATAGTTTGGATTGTTAGGTTCGCCAGGTGCCCACCAGGTGGCCAGACGTGGGATTACCTGGTCTGTACTGTGCCACACGTAGTCACCTTGAAATGGCTCCCTCTGCCGGCCTCCTACATGCACTAATACAGTAGAGACACCTAGTGAGAATATACTGCAGTTTAGTAAAAGACATCATAAGCATCTATGTAATTTGGTACAGAAAAAGGAGTCATAAGTTGCAGTGTTTTATTCACAACATCCCTTTGTAGGAATCTTCACATTTAAAAAAAATATTCTAGTGCTATATTAAAGGCTAAGAATACATGTACCAAATTGCAAGACAGTGCATTAAATATATTAATTAGATACTTTTTTAAGGGCATCCCATGTATCATATTTAGCTACTTTACTAGTAATTGTCCACCAACAAATATTGCAATTTTTATTTAAAACATAAATAAATTTTAGATGTTCTAAAAATTAATATGATTTGAATCCACTTAATCTCATCTTTTCAATTATGATGGTATTTTCAGAATTCATTTTTTTTTCAACTTATGACTAATTTTTGTGTGAGCCGCCATATATGGTACGGCCAAAAGCAACTTAAATATCAGTTATCCTTACAGAAGCCACAGTCTAATATGCAAGTTTATTTAGTGTATATATGCAACAACAAATTTCACCCTTTTCCATGTCTAAACAAGACAGATAAAGATTATACACAAAAATGGTGCCCCAGCAGGCCCGAAATGGAGGTTACTAATTCTTTTAGTTGACTATGATTTATATTTATATTGTTGCTTAATTAGTCATACGAAAATGTAAATAAATGAGTCAATTGACTTTATGGACTGCATGTTGCTTGGTCGGAAAATCTGTAAGCATAATCTTGGTTTGACAGATTAGCCAAAAAATAGGGCATGTAAGTGTCATGTCCGCCATTCACCAGCTTTACTGGGTTAATCTTGGGAAATATTTGGGAAATAAATATTCTCTCACCATCGCCCCAGCAATGTCCCGAAGTTTCTGGTCACCATATATATGGAATAATTTGATCCTGTATATATGCATGGCTATCCAGCTGTCAGAAATTAATGAATAAACTTAATAAATCTTGGAGAGGCAATTGATATCTTACCAAGTGCATCAATTTTATTTGCCTTCTCCCGGAACTTGACCAGTTCCTCCAGTGTAGAGAACTCGGCCAGCGTTGCACCATAAGTCTCACACCTCCCCACTGCATCCATCCACGAGACCTTGGTCCATAGAACGAAGTACTTCTCTGTCCTTCCAACTGGTTGTATTACCTCTGCTGGAAAGATATATAATAACATAATATTTATTGCAATTGGTTGCTTAATATGTATTGGTTACTTCATTACACACATGCAGTTTGTAAGGGGCTGATCTTTTTACTTTTTTTAAACAATTTTTCATCCCGGGAGATATAGCTGGCATATGCCATAACAAAGGTTTCAATATATCCTGCCATCGAGGCTCTTACAATTCTAGTGACATTCATATCGTGTGCCTTATATTTTTTATTTTTTCAGTTTTCTGATTTTTCTTTCACCGACTCTTAGGTAGTTCTTTTACTCGAAAATTTAAAACAATTTACACAATGTTATCACCAAAACCATGAGCTGTGTCATACAATTGTATCGTAATCTTAATCGTAATCTTTACTCCTCCAGCTCTGCTAGGAATTCATTCCATAAATTTGATTTTTGTTTCCCTCCACCTTGCATGACATTTTTATACTCCAACACTCTCATTTCTATCTTCGCTTCATTCAAAAAGGCCCTGAATACCATTTTATTATTATGGAAAGTTCTTTGACGGTAAATATAACATTTCACAGCAATTAACAACCAGTTAATGAAGTGTTTGTGTAGGCTAAGTAAATATTTGTTTCATTTAATTCATCTGGCCTGAAGCCTGTCAGTAATTTACTTCTCTGCACCCAGCGTTTGACTTGTTCCCATAAAGAGTTTTGATCTTCACATGTCACAAAAAAGTGACAAATCGTGTCATCCTCTCCACAATATTCACAGCTTGCTGTTTTTTAAAAATTGAATCTGATTTAGGTAGCTATTACATCCTATGGTTCTGTGTATAATTCTATATGGGAGCGATTGCCATTTTGTTATTCTATTGCATTGAAATGGAATCATAAAGTTCTCCTTCCACACCTTCTCCGACCCTACAAAATGTTTTCTTCTTGGTAAGGTGTTCCATCCCTCCAGTTTGTCATAATCTGGGTTGGCCTGTTTTACCAGCTCACCATACACATTTTTTGTTTTTAAATCTTCAATCTTTAACAGCGTATCATTTATCTTGAATATTATATGATTTCTTTTTAGGTATGACAAAATCCTCTCCTGCTGCCATGTGTAACCATTCTCTAGGAATCCCAGCCACTAGCTTCAATCTATCACTTACATCACAATTCAAATTCAACTCTCTCGCCGACGGATTTTTTGTCACTATTCAACAAATCACCTATCACTTCGATTCCACACTCTAACCAGTCATCATTTCTGATGGGTTTATCGTTTTTTCTAATATTTTTGTTGTTCCATATTCTCTCTACAAACACCTCTAGCCCCGATTCTGGCTTATTACTGAAATATACTTCATTCCATCTTTTTAATACCACTGTATAGCATCCACTGAGAGATATTTGGGGCATACCTTTACTCGTGAGCACATATCTTATTTTTTCACCATAAAATGCCTCTAAAATTCCTACCCATTTGGGTTGGTTGTTATACAGTATTCTCTGAATCCTCTTATTTAATCAATGAACATATGGGTCAGATTTTCAGAAAATGTACAATCGGCAACTTTACACATTCAGGAACTATCCTAAATCAGACTGAAAAATGAAGAATACCGGGTATATCTAAGTATAGTTGGTATCGCATTGATTTAAAGTATCAGTTCTGTTATGTTACACTGCATTTTGAAGCTCATTTTTGTCTTAAATGTGGATCATTTGAGAGGATTGGTGAAGGCAAATTGTACATTTTCTAAAAATCTGACCCATATAGTGCGCTTCCTATAATAATGTTGAGCAATATTTCTTTTGCCATATCTGAGAATGCAGTTTTCCATGAGAAATTCTATCCCTGCGGTTACTGTACCTCCCCGAATATTGAGCATTGGATTCTCTAAACATGCTTAATTGATCCTTGCTTTTGCGAATGGACACATTAGCAAGATGTTTAACTAGCGGGTGTAGCCTAGGTCAGTTGAACCAAACTAACATTGATTTTGACAATCTCATTCCTCTAAGTTCCCCATTCTGACGTTGAGAATATTTTAAACAATAGTCTAAAAATCTGAAGTATTGATGAAATAGACTTGGATAAATCATAATTTGGAGGTTTGTTATCTAATAATGATCACACAATGGTCACACTTTCAAGTACAACATCAATAGAAAATAAACATATTGTCTTTCTGGGAAATAATAACTTAAGAAATGTGCAGAATAAAAAGTTAAATTGAAAACAATAACAACCAATAGGATATCCTACTAGTCATTGAAAGCTCAGTCCTATTACTAATAGACATTATACTAACAAAAAATACTAACAAAATTATAACATCGCAATAGATATGGATAAGCTATAGCCAAATAGGCCACCATTTTAAATATTGAGAATAATTTACAAAATGAAGAAGCTTGAAGAGGCATAGAAAGAGATTTCCCCCTCCCCATTAAAATAACAAACAATGTAAGGTTACAAGCCCTTCAATACAAAATTCTACATAGAAACATATATGTTGTAACAATTACCTAAAAAATATTAAGATCAAAGAAAGAACTGATTGTGACTACTGTGATCAACATGATAGTATCGTTCATTTTTTTTTTTACCAAATGTAGAGTAATCGAGGAATTTTGGTCTGACATAAAGGACTGGATCTCCAACTCAACGGCCCCAGAAATGTTTAAACCTTGAAGAAATGTGTATAATAATCTATGAGCCCTGCGGGAAGCAGTGGCAATAGAAAGAATTAAAAATGTTTTATACCTTACAATGAGGAGTCGATAGAAAATAAGAAAATCAGAAAAAATACAAAAAGAAGCAAAAAGCTTAAAAAAATTACAAAATTAAAAAGTACATTAATATAGGAACTACCCTAATAATCGTATATAAAATGGTAATTATAAAGGTCACCATCTTTGGTCTGATCAGACACCTCTTTTTTATGTTATAATTGTTTGTATCACACTTTCGTTAATGTATTTTATGTTGAATAAAGATCCGATGATGGACAAAAAAACCCCCCCAAAACCCCAATATTATAACAAGTGAATAAAAAGTCTCTCAGATGATCTGAACTACTTATACTAGGTTTAGAGGTCTCATCTAAGTACCAACCTGTTGCTGGAATGGCTGAAATAAAGAATTGGTAAACAAGACTGGTCAAGAATTTACAAATTTGAAAGGTTGGTTTCATCTAGCCTATGACTTAGAAATGCAAGGATATTCACTGCTGTCTTGGAATTTGGTACATATATTCCTACGACTTACAGAGCTAGATACCCCAAAATGGGAACATTCGTTGAGCAATATCAACGTCTTCTGTAACACCTCATATAATCTTACACCTTATTGTAACCAACAAATTTAACCAACAGTTTTTCAGCTTTTGACTATTAAACAGAATCACGGGCCATTACACTTGTATTACTTATAGGTCCCAAATCTCCCCAATTTCAATAGAGCTTTTAAATGTGTCGGAAAAATGATTCTTAATGACAATCATTCAAAGAGCATTTCTATGAATTTTCCACTTATACATGCAGTCTTCCACTCGTACCCTACTATTAAGCATTCCAACCTAATATGTGATCAGGTTCATGTTTAAATACCAATGAGTACTGCTTTAAATGTATTACGCCTTATGTATGTAGAATAGATCTAAGCTGTTTTCTCCTATGTTTTACTCTTTTCCTGCCTCTTAGTTAGATTACAGTGTAATGCTTGACGACCTAAACAACCTTTTTCAGAAACATGTATATAGCCATTTTTAGCATAGTCCCGAATAACTTATTCATCCATACTTTCATTCTTCAATTTCCTTACCATTTGACAATGAGTATCCATCGTTGCCATACTTGACACATCTTTGACCAAGCAACAAATCCTCTTGGTATGCACGCAGGTATTGATCAAGACATCTAAGGAGGGACATGCCACCACAAGGTATGTCACAGCTAGCTGCACCTCCGTCATGCTTGTTAAAGTGCCTCTGTGTGTAATGGCCTGAGATGCAAGGAGTATATGATACAACTAGCACAATGTGAAGCAATATTGATGAAAATATCCTTGTGCTGTGTATTGTCTTCATGTTGTAGATTAAGGTTCCAGGAAATTTCAGGCTTGGTATTCCTAACTCTATTACTCAATTATCAGTTCCCATATAACTTAGTCTGTGCACCCTGTGGTCCTTGGGAGGTATGCAACAATTCCTCTTGTTTTTTTCTACCAGGCTGTTTCTGGTATAGCTTATAAATTTATGTATACAGTTACCTTTCTACCAGTATTGGTGCACTTATTCTCAAATCTCTTTACCAAAGCACTGCACTTAATGTTTAATATATGTGGCCTCATTAATCACTAGGTAAATAGGTAATAGTGTGACATTGATTGTCTAAAGTGCTTTGGCGGAAGTGGTTAAATATCTGATGGTGGGGTATTGATGACCCTGGTCTTGACATACCTGATGATTTTGGATTTTGGGTCTGTGAGCATTAACTGTGAGTTTAGAGGAGTAGAACTGCACTCTCAGTTAAAGCTGCACGATCAGTTAATGTTTGTCAAAAACTAATGGTTTCCTACTCTTTTTAGTTCTTTAGACTAGGCATGCACAATATAATAGATATATACAATATAATGACCACAAAAGCAAACAAAAATATATAGTAGTTTTTATTACTTTGACATATTATTTTAACAGGAAATATGGCTATGCAATGCTTATATTATGCCATGATAGATGTGCATATTCACAAACACATGGCCAGATTAGCCCATTGCATATGCATGCGTAGATCTCACTAGTGTGGGCTGCTTTTTGAATGCAACCAATTTACTCCCATATTTTGATTGGTTAGATAAATCTAATTGCGCCAATCAATGACACTCATTTTATGATGCTCGTTTCATGATGCAAGGTTGTAGGCACGTGCTTGATCGTGGCATTTGGTGAATGTCTTGCATGTGTGCATTCGCCACTTGTGAAATACATTTACCAAAAGCCACTTGCATTTTGTGAATAAGTTGCCAGATATGCAGCTCTCATTTAGTTCTATCTTAGTCATTAACATTTATAGGTCTAAATACTACGTTCATCATCTAAATCTCCTGCTAATTATGCAGTTGTTTGTTGATTTAGAATATGCAACTCCTTAATATACATATGGACGGATTAAGTTACATATTAACGTATTCACTCTATGCAGGGTAGATAGACAGACTCATTAGCCAAGCATATGATAGTTAATCGCATAATGTGACGACACAAACTATTTTACTTTTCCAACCAAGTTACTTAAATTGATGCTATTGATGTCAGTACAAAACCACTTTGTCAAACAATGAACTTAAACTTAGGTTCACAAAATATCATAAAATACTTAATACATATTCTCAATGCACTTATATGTTCTTATATAATTTTGTTTAGTATGATCCAAGTAAAATTGTGAAGTGTGGACAAAGGAAAAACAGCGTAATTTATATTAAGGTAACACATACAAGTAATACCGATAATAATAGGAGAGATTTATTAGATCATTAAATTGATATGTAAAATTTATAGCGTTGTACAGAAAACAGAAGCTGATTTCTGTAATGATGATATTCAAACCTGTAAACTTTGTAATATTGTTCATGCATTGTGTTTTTAGTTAAGGTAGGCATGGAGACCTGTTATAATAACAGAATAGGCAAAACCATTTTTCTGTGGAAAATTTGGAAATAAAAATCAACATGTATAAGGCCATGGCTATCGCTGTATATGCTATTATAAGAATATTGTCTATAACAATAACCCGTTTTCATTAATCTCCTTTACTGGTTTAACATTCAAAGTTATAACGAATGATTTGTCCATATCCACTATACATGAAAAGATCCTGTGAAGTGGCTCCCATTAAAGGGACCCCTTGACAGGAGGCATCATATACTATACAGATAGTGGATAGGTCAGGATATCTATATGTAATAGGAAATATTCACATTTTTTTAAAATATGTATTTCTTTTTTCCAAGATATTTTAACTTATGGATATTTTATTATCAAGACACAAACTATCTTGGATTTTGGATATATGTCTCAGATGTTCCTCCCTGAGCCACTTGCTCATTTTCATATACTACTATGTGGTATCTGAGTAGTGGCCTATAGACTAGCAGGTGTACTCATAGTCATAGACCAGAAATCCGACCAAAGTGAAGTTGGTTATTATAATACATTTCATTTCTGTTTAAGAATAATGAGTTTAATAATTGTTTCGTAGGTTATGACCAAGAAATAGTGGTTGTGAGTGGATAAATTGCATTTCTTTGTATATTAATAATTTTTAGATAATCAAGATAATCAAAAAATAATCAAGGTGTGCAAGTCTATCCATGATGATTGGAAAAGAAGCAAAAAGGAAGCAGTCCTAATGGTCATATCTGAAAATAACCACCTGCGATTTGTCATAACAGCAGATAACATAGGTCATAGGTAATAGTAATAATAGTAAAAAGACTCCTTGTAATGGGAGAAAAGTTCTCATTAATGAATAAATAGTCGGTGCCATGAAACTTTTTCTTCCAGGAATAAGAATATCTGGTTGGTAATAGGAAAAGGTGTCTTAGTAATGTATTTTGGCCATGCGTAATATGTGCAAAAAAAGAGGAAAAGTCTGTAATATTACATTATGTATGTGTATGTACTATTTTTATTTCCGTAAATACAGTTACAATTCTCGGGAAAAGGAACAAAGTTATACAATATATGTGTATAAACAAAACTTTCAAGAAATCTAGGTCTTCCTAGTCTTCCTGAATAGACATAATATATATCGTACAGATGGCGACTCTGGGACACAACAGCTTAGATAGTTCCTGAACCAATTTATGGCTACCTCACCCACCCCCATCTATCCTAATTCACTGACCAAGATATTGTGACCCACAGTATCAAATACATCTAGATATTTTTCATCCTTTTTCACTTGTAGCCAAGTAGGTTTCCTTTACATATGATGTTAAATACACTGTGTACAGTGGATAAATCATATCATTAACAGAAATTGGTACAATCACACAATCATTTAACTATATACAATTTAATCTAAAACAGAACGATACAATAAAAAATCATTTCCATTATTTGCCTCAGAGAATCCTTATCCTTAGAATATATATAATTTACTATGTGAAAACTTACAATATTTTTTTTCTTGCAAATTATTACATAAATCACGGACTTGTAATGATTACAAGTCTGTGCAAAATCATTTGTTTTAAATGAAGCTTTTTCAGTCAAACAACGTATTTTCTTTAATAATGCAAATTTTTTCCAAAAGCAGCTGCACCCCCCCCCAGAATCAGTCATCAGCCATCTACTGCATGAGAGAGAATAGAAACTTAAATTTCTAAGTCAACCACCCTACCTGTAAGAACTACCAAAAATCCCTAGCATACACCGGGGTACTCATGTGGAACAACCTCAATGACAACTTTTTTTTTTTTAAAGATTTTATTTACACTTGGTTACCGGCTCCCCTTTTCGGGGTTAGTTCTGCCGGGCCAAGCCTTAAAATCTATCAATGATAAGTTAGCCTTTAAAAGAAGACTTAAATATGACATCCTGGCGAATGTTATTCATATACCCAAATTCTAACATTGAAAGCTAGACATATATGTATACCAATTATTAAGCACTTATTTTTTCTTGGCATAAGTCAATTACATAGATGGCCATCCAACTTCAACCCATACTCACAAGCCATCTCATCTCATTATTATCATCACCACTTCTTTGGAAATATTATATGTAATATCATTCAACTCCCATTATTTAGTTGCTAAATATTAAAGCGAAAATTCAGGGTAAGGAGGTAGACCGGGTTGATAAGTATGGATCTGTATGTAGATGGGGATGTAGCTTGGTGTGATCCTTAATTTGAGGTACCGATAAATATGTCTCGTGAATATTCCAATGCACACTAATTAATACTCAATTAGCGCTTACCTGCTAATTGATAGTCCAAATGTTATGATAGATGATAATCGATATTTGCTTAGTGATAATTGATACCCAATTATCACTTGGATGCTAATTAATAAGAATAACTCGGAACTAGTTGGATCTTGTCTTGATCTTACGATCGCCCAACGGTAACTGATCTTTATTTCTCGATACAACATACCTGTCAGGTGTGTACCTGATCTGCGTGCGCAGCCGTGCCCGGCTACTAGCTCTGGCGTCCCATGGGGAGGCCCAGGCGTTACGTAACCTTACGTAACAGCTACCCCTCCCCCCGGGAATATGGCGATTTACCGGCATATGCGACAGGTGAGACCACCTGGGCACAAGTGTCACCTGTATTTATCTTTAAACGACTCTGTCTTTTATTTTTAACGCTTATGAGATGTAATGTCCCTTATGGGGAATGATTTGATACCTGGTAGTTAGATTACGCCATATACAATATCTTGTATGTCGTCATGTATGTTCGGGGCCATACCACTTGTTTCTCCTTGGTCCCCTATTTGCACCTGTAGGTGTACACGTTGTTTGCAACCAAGTCAATACCTCTTTGGTTTGCTATCAGGATTGTTAGTTGTCCTTTCTAATTGTACTACCTTTCTTGTCAGGCTTCCACCAATTACGCCTCATCGGCGTACCGACTTATTGCTTCTCGCTGACATAGCTTATGAGATGTCCCAAGTGAGCATGGTTGTGATTAATCGGCTCTGAATGCGTGAGGTGAAAGCGCTAGTTTAGGTCACCTACGTGCTGCTATATTGTTACTACTTTCCCTTGTCAGGCCGCCTGTTGGCTACATAGTTGACCATCTTTGACACTCGTGGGATTGCTATGTTATATTGTATTGTTAACTCTTGACTTTCGCCGCTTTACTATGTTAATGTTATTGCAACTGTTCCGTTATTGGTCCTGGGTTGCGTTACTCTCCCACCGATGTCTGTTGTGTTATTTTAGCTACATTCATTAGTTTGCTAAAGCTAGACTTTCGGTGTTAGACGCCGTTTTACTGGCAAAATATTTATTTTAACACGGCCAATTTTCCTTGATCGTTTTGCCGGTCATCGCCAGCGCTTATGGCGACTGGCACACTCATTTGTTTAGGTGGTCTGGTCCTGTTTAATTAATTTCTGTAAGCTATAAGTTGTTGTTTGGTTGCTAGTTCTGCCTACTTGTCTTCAAGTCCTGTACCAGTACACACGTCTTAGTAACCTCTGTCCTCAGTTTTCTGCCGAAATGAGTATTCACCGCATGGCTGCTACTTTTCCTAATATGGAAAATTTTAAAGTCCAAACATCTTTTAAAGGACGCGGTTACTCTAAAGCTAGTCTGTTTAAGGAGGCTAGTGTGGACTTAAAAGATCGCAACTACCGGATTAATCCTACGCCCTATGTGGGTTCCAGCGACTCCGAAGGCAGGTTGCCCAGGCGACCTATTTCTCTTCCCCCCACATTATTTGCTAGGGAGGACCTGTGCAGGAGCCGCGCGGTTGACCGTGCTGAGTTGCAACGGCGGAGCGTCAGCCTGAAGGCTCGGCGTCATCATTCGCCGGTCTCTCCCCGCTCTAGCAGCGCCCACAGTGGAGATGGGTTGTTGGGCGCCTGTCCTCCAGGGTCTTCTGAAAATGAGGACGAGGGAAGGAGCCCAACCTCAAGGTCCCAATCTCCCTTATTCCGGCGACGCTCTCCAAGTCCCCGGCGCATGCTGTCCAACCCTCAGCAGCAACCCTGTGACGTCCGGCGGGCTGTCCCTCGACTGTCCTCCGGTGACGTGCGGATCAAGGATGCCGCCTTGGGCTCTGATATGTTCTGTGATGTTAATTCTGTCACAGCTAAAACCCAGGTACCTTCTAGGGGGCGCAGGTATGGGCCACGAGGGGCGAAACGCGCCGATCTTGTACGCGAACAGGATGCCTGCAACGATCCTTTATACCTCGTGGGGGGTGCCACCTGTGAATACGTTAAGGGCACCAAATATCTCGGATTTCACCACCTTATAACATTTAAATTGAGTGACCGCCTCTCAGTGCTAGTCAGGCGCTTCTCCAGTGGGTGTAAGCCCACTATGCAATTCATGGGAGAGAGCATGCATGAGGTGGTAGAAGCGTTGGATGCCGCCCAGATTTACCAGCTATATCTGCGACGGTATGAGTTGGTGGGCTTATTCAGTGTGGCCGATTACTATGAGGTGCAGCTCAATTATTGGTGTCTGCGTCCGCAGAGTCAACGACAAACTGTAGAAATCTGTCACCGTTTAGACTTCAGTCGGAAAGTATGGCTGACGCTGGAGGAGGCCTGCACGCTGGTAACACTCCTCCGGCCGATTTATCGCTTCCTGCGACATTCCCTGCTGTCCTGTAAGTATTGGTTTCCTATCTAAGCCCTTTATTCTCAATATTATTTTGTACCCTACCGATTTTTCTGGTAGTCTAGTTTTTCGATATTAAGCTCATTGTCTATAAAAGGAGAGGGAGAGAGAAAAAGAGAGAACAAAAAAAAAGAAAAACTAGCTTGATTTGAGTCCAACTCTTAATCACCAGTAAGTTTCTGGGTTAGTGGCCGCTTGTGTCCGAGATACTGTAATTCTGCACGCTAGGTTCCAGCCATATTATGTGCCTCTCCCTCTTTAATTTATGCTTATCATTCTGTGCCACTTGTAGATGGCATGTGCCTTGTTTTCTAATCTGTGTTTATACTTCGTTAGGTGCGACTCGTGGAGTCTATTGTCTAATTCGTACTAATTCATATGTCTTGCCAATTTCAGGTCGATTGGAGTTTTGAATGTATCCCCCTGGCTAGCTCCCCGAGGCCATGCCCGTGCCATGGGCTCAACGCCGCAGCACCCTGACCATCGGCGTCAGGCCGGCATCAGCAATTGTTTACGTGTTATCTTTACTTGTGATGAATGTATTCAATATTGCAAAACAAATTAAACAAAACTAGGGGAAACGCTTGTTAGTTGTCTGTTATACACGTTTGCTTTCGCCACATGTTATCTGTTAAATTTCTATTCTCGTCCAGTGGAATCGCTAGATTTACATTCTCGTCATGATGGAACTCTATTGCCTGTCTATGTTATTATGGTTATTAGATAGTCAACGCGTAGATACAAGTACCTTAACCCTCTTTATTAGTTGTTTCGTCCCATTAGGACGTGCGGGCACTAACCCCGTGCCATAGTGTGGTTTTGACGAAGTCTTAACCAGTGATCTACTTAACTTTTTAACGAACATGACATTTTAACATTTTGTAATGGGTAAACATGGTACTACAAACAAAACCTTATCCTCCCAGACGGCCACTTTAACGACTACCTGTAAACAAAACAAGGTTCTTGGGCACTGATACAGTGAGGACGATATCCTGGGTAACTAACTGCTGACCGGTACCTTGCTGGTAAAGATAACCGATCGTGCTACGTGCTATACATTATATACTGCAGTAAAATAAGCATTCTTTAAGTTAACATTGAAGTTCTACAGCCAGACCATGAGAATTGGGTGTGTTGCTATTGATCTGACACCCGGTCGGGAGGAAACATAGAAACTATCGAGAAACTATCAAAATAACCTAATAAAATACACAACGTGAAACATATATGCTACTCCCACTACAGTGAAATGTGGAGCGACTGGGGGTTATAGCCCCACATTCATTGGGTGTCGCACTGGAACCCAACAAGGGCTGCCCGTGTATCTAGCGAGCCCTTTAAGAAAACAAATCAAAACCATTTTTAAGAATGACCACACTAGGATTTAACAGTAAATCATTTTAAGTCTAAATTGAAGAATTTTATAAATGATTGTTCTTTTTTCTCGTCTGCTTGGTTTTTTAGGCGTTATGCGAGAAAAACAAAAAAATTTAATCTTTGGTGTGTGGTTCAGGGTTTCCGGTGCAGTGTGTTGTTTCCTCCTTGTTGGTATGGAAGATGAGGCGTCACAGGAAAGACACGGTGGTGTGTGCCTTCCAATCTTGTTCGGCCTCTGTTTGAAAGTGAACAGAAAACAAGAGTTTCAATTTGTCATCTCCACCCATTCACTAGTGTGACCATAGTAAGACTGAGTAAGCAATGTACAGTAAAACACAATGGGTGCGGAAATCACAAAGTTAACTAGTATTTTTGGGCTGTTGCCCTTTATAATTTTCAATGGTTTTTCCCATCCATCCCTGATAGAGTTACCCGTTTTTCCCCCTGCGGGTATTCTAAGTTTTGCCATGGTTCTGTGGGAAAAGAAAACAAAAGGAAAAGAACGTCCATATCTAGAGAACGACCTCCCTTTTCTCTCTCCCCCCTTCTTTCCATGCTGCGATTCTGTATCGTAATGTTGTCCCCCCTTTGTCCTGCGGAGACAACGGCGAGTCCGGCGTGTTATCTTTACAGCCTTACTGTCGGAGTTCAGTATCGTCCCCCCTGAGGCTCTCTTTTGATTCTGCGCGTGTAATAGCGCGGAGGATTATAATTGACTTACCTTCTTTGGGATTCATTACTCGCCCCATTGTACCTGGATGGGGGTTCCCTGGGGCGGTACCACACTCAATACCCAGAGTGTTTCGCCGTCCCTGCAGGCTGCCTTTACCCAGCTTTTGTGGGCACGCGGAACCTGTATAAAGTTGGGCAAGTGGATGGGCTGAATACACCCTTTCAGCCGGAGCTCAAAGGCACTTGGCCATTCCAGCACCATCTCCGCCCCCGCCCAGCAGCATGATCGCGTCACGTACATATTACGTGGTTTTAGCACGCGTGCCCCCTGCATAGCTGATGCCTCATAAGCCACTGGGGTGACCACAAATGACTTCACCTCGCCCCCGCGTTGCATTCTTAGCACCAGCTGGCTTGACGGGTGCATTTTTGGTCCGGGCCGGCATTTCTTGCATGGTATCCGCTTCCTGCACTTCCATGCCATCGTTATCACTAGTAGTATGGCCGCTACTACTGCTAGGTAGGCGTAGGGAGGGAAACCCTCTGCTGGCGGTAGGGTCGGTGGTGGTGGTAGGGTTATCCCTGTCTCGAATCCCACTCTCACGGGGACAGGGGTGAAGGTTGACAGTCTGACGGACTTCGCCTCTGTGTGCACCAACAGCGCCAGGATTGCTGATACTTTCCACATTCTATAAGATAAATAGACACCTAATGCCAGAGACACCAAAGCCACGATAAAACTAGTGTTAGTAAAAGCTGGATGACCTGTCGCGCTTTCTAAAGATTTTTTTATTTTTTGCCAATTGTTTTCTACCACCTGATCCCTCTTGATTAGGTCTCCTGCCATGGATGTTATGTCAATACCTTGGTCCAGTAATTCTTTTGGTAAGTGGGAAAGTGACTTAGCGATTTGGTCTGCCGTGGGGACGTTTATGTGGATTAAGGCTTTTGTGGATGTATTGCCGAAAAAGGTTGGGATTTTTAGGTTAAAAACGTGGGCCACTGGAATGTTTAGCCCTGTGTGTATTGTTAATTTACTGTCGTTTGCCTCGGTGCATGCCAAATGGTGGTCCAATATAAAACCATTAGTGAAGTTTAGTGAGCAGCCACACGGTTTTGAAACTATTGCTAACGGTGGTAGATGCATCTCCCACGTGTCGCTCACACACCTAAGCGTGGCGGTTTCGCCCATGTTCACTAATAGATGGCTGGTCTCGTTCACAGACACATGAAAAGGAGGGGATTTCTCTAGCAAAAAGGTTTTGAAACTACATTGGGTTATGATTTCCCGTTTTTGTTCCCAGTATAATGCCGCCCAACATGACTGATTTTTCTGCGTCATTTGCATCAATGGGGCTTCGCACAAGATAATCCCGCGCTTCTCAGAGCATTGGGCCAACCGCAAATCTTGAATCACAATTGTTTTTGTGTTCATATTCCCAATCGCCATCAGTTCTGGCACGGGGGTCGTTATCTTGGTATACCCCTTATGTGCGTGTGAATGTAACGCCATAGGTATTCCAAACGCCATAGGAGTGAGAATCTTGAATCCATTATTTCTAAGCGCCACCCACAGCGGCAGAACAACTACCAGTGATTGGTTGTAGTAACGTATTTTAATCACCTGTTCAAGTGCTGCTGGCACCAGCTCTTCTATGATCTTTAATGCTTCTGAATTACTAAATTGAGTTAAAAACCGCCCTGCTGCTTCTTTATATTGACTATGTGATAGTATTGCTGCATGCATTTTGTTACTTTGCAACAGTTGTAGGGCTTCTATGGCCTGTACAGACGCGTCTATGTATTGCAATTGGGTCATGATACTTAACGCTAATTCGTGTAACAGTGTGTGGACCGTGAGGTAACGTGTTGCATCTTTCTTGAACTTTGCTGTGCCCATATTAGTTCTATTGGCTAACGTGTGTACCCCCTGAGAAATATTGCCAAGAAATTCCGCCACTTCAGGCACATGTGTCTCGTGGAAAAACTGCATAAATGCTAGTTGGTTTTTAGACACATCAGTTATTAACTTGTCCCTGAATTTATTGGTTGCCATTGACGTTTCTACGGCCGCGATCATGTAACTCATCTCACTTTCCACTCGATGGAGGTGTGGGTCTGTCGCACTCCCGAATAAAAATGACATGGCATCCCCCACGGGTTGGATCAGTGCCTTTCTTCGCCTGTATCTTTTCACTACAAATTTTCCTAAGATTGACTTGATTTTCTTATAGTTTGCCTGTGCAATTCCGTTAAGTTCTGCATTAAATTCCCTAACATGTCTTATCAGATGTTTGAACATAGCAATATTTCCCTGTCTCAGTATGGGCGGGGTCTGTATTATATTGACTGCTGGCCTGTTAAATTTTAGGGGAATGTTAATGGTCAGGTCGAATAGGCGCGAGTTAGTTAAGATTTTAGTATTTCTTTCTATAAAACCAACACCATAATTGTGTCTTAAATCTAGACCCTGCGCTGCTGTCGATGCGGCGATACAGAAACTGAAATCGACAAAAGACAAAATCCCGGTTTAAATTTCTGCTTATTGCAATATTCCAGCGCCATCGTGGATGAGCAATCACGACGGTACAAACAGCATTATGCGATTTTACAAGAAAATTTGCCAAAAGATTGGCTCCATTCAACTCGACTTACCTTAGCACGTGCAGTAGTCCAACTAGACCCATCCTACGGTTATCAAGGGGGGCTTTCAAAGTGCCTCTGTACGTGTGACTAGTAGGAGTGGACACCAGCGCCAGTGACTTCTGTTTAAGTCCTTGCTATTGCATAGGATTCCACATGGTCCTGATTATTTATGCGCAAACTGAGCACCACACCTCTGTTCACTCCCTATCTCCGGGCCGTGTGCCTATATATAGTGATGGTCCTTTGCATTTCTGGACATACCTTGGATCTCCGGTGAAGGTTGCATAATTCTCCTGCCCCGACAAGTCTCTCCCTTCCGGGACCGGTAATACCACATCTGCTTCTTCTTCCCTGGTTTCCTGTCTATGGTAATTTCCATCAGGCCGCCACATCGAAACAACTTCTCTACTGTATGTAGTTTTATGATGTCCTATATACATCTATTATCGGTCTCCGCAATTCTACTGCGAAGTTTTACCGGGGCCCATCAACTCCCTTCTAAGTAGCCTCCCCTTCCGGGGGAGCATTTTAACGATGGCGTTTGTTGCTTAATTTATTCTGTCACCAGTGCTCAAGTGCACTGTGATTTGGTGGGGACTCGAACTCGCTACCCACGAGTTGCTCTGTTTTTTTGTATTAACTTTTTCAAAAGAACTGGGGGCCGCTTCCACATGCTAACGATTTGGCCACGGCCTCCAGGTCTAATTCTGATGAATTTTAACTCTTACACTATCAAAAATGGAGCTGTGACCTGTTTAACTAAGTCATGACATAGTTTTCTTCCCTTTTCATTGGTTGAGGTGTTGCTAAAAAATTATTGGGGATCCCTTGGTAATCAGCCTGTTGTCGGAACCTGATAGCGCCGCGCCCGGCGCGCCTCGTTGGTTTTATCTAGACAATTGCTAAGGGCAAGTCTTAGATAACCCCTTCTCCGCGCTGTCCCGGCTGGACGCTCAACCTGTCATAACAAAACGACCTATCTTGCATGCTTTATTCTTTGTCTTCCCTCGCGAACACCACAAGCTGATTATGTTAAACTAACAACCTTGATATAAGTCTATTAGTTCGAGGCCCCTTTTATTTTAACTCCGCTGATTTGTGAATCTAGGGACACTTTACCTTTTTATTCTTTAGCTGGCTTTAGCTCTCCTCCATTATTATAAATTTTTATTCTTCATTGAAAACAGATATGTAATGATGTGCTTACCATCACGGGTCTGTGTCCTCCTATTCACTCATTGTCCTCTCCGCCTGCTTGGGGGTGGTTTTGATGCCGTGCACCCTTTTTAGATGCCCCGTTAAGTAGTCTGGACGGGCATATTTCCTGAAACAGTGGGGACATTTGGTGATAACTGTTCCTCTATGGTTGAACCGTCTATGTCTGGATAGGTTTGAGTTTGATCTGTAGGCCACTAGGCAGACCTCACACACGAATTTTGCACTACCTTTTTCTCCGTCTTGCCCTCTAATTCTTGGTCTTCCTATCTTCCTTGTGGCGGGTCTTTGCCTGGTACATTTTCTTATCCGGCTGGCTATTTTGGGCGCGTTTTTCTGCTCTCCCTGTACCCTTTCTGCCTCCTCTTGTTCTTTCTCCATTCTGTTAGTACAAAATTCCACTCCTACCGCTTCTTGTCGTAGGAGTAATTCTCTTTGTTGACATGCCACTTGCACCAGTATCTGAAAAGCTGACATGGTGGTCATGATGGTGATGCGCTTTGTATACTGTGTCTGTCTTGGTTGCTCCCGTGGATTAACTGACTGAGTGCCTCGGTTTCTATTATGCTACATCAACGAGGCCAGCTGCTTTCAGGCTAAAAATAGACCTACCGGTCTATCCCTGTTGGCTTGACCCTTGCGGTGGACCTCCCTTAACTTGTGTCTGTATTTTTCTTGTACCGTTTTCATTACTAGATAACTTTTATTGGTTTAATTATCGGTTTTTGGTCGGGCCCCTGTGTTTTGCTCCTCCTTTTATGGGCCGCTAGTTGTGGCCGTATGTGGCTGTGACCCCCCAGCGCATCAGTTATTCTTCCTATTGTGTAGAGTGTGGGCCAATATTGTTGTGGTTCAGCTTAGTTTGAAAAGGGCTGTGCGACTATGGGCGAGTTATTCGAGTCCTGCTTGAACTCTTATTGCAATTTAGGGATCTCTTCCAGTCCCTCCTTCACACGCCTTTTGTTAATGTTTTCCAATTCCTCGGGGTTGACCACTCTGTCTAGGAATCTTCTATTCACGGCGCTGATTGGTTTCAAGTGGTGCACGTTGATTGAACGGGGGAGTGTGACTCCAGTGTCCAATCTGCACAACTTTGCTGTGTGTTCGCTTGGCATTGCTACCACGATGTGTGGACCTGAATAGATCACCTGCAGTTTGCGGCAATTATCCTTGTCCAATAACCTGTGTACCCTTCTGTACACTATTGTTCCCACTTTAATAGAATGTGGCTTGGCATTCCTGTCATGCCGTGTTTTCATTGCCAATTGTGTTTTCTCCAATTTCTCCAGGGCGCGTGGGAGCAGGTCATTCCTGGTCCTTATAATTGCTATCAACTGGTCTAGCACCGACTTTTCTTCGGTTTGTTCCATGACAACGTCAGCCGGGATTGCACAATTTCTGCCGAACGCTAGCAAATAGCTAGAGTACCCCATTGAATATGAATCCGACGCGTTTAACGCCAGTTGAATCCCTGGGAGAAATTTATCCCAGTCCCTCTGTTTTTGGGATATTAGGGTTCTGACGCACTGTATGACCGAAGAATTGGCGCGTTCGACTAGACCATTTGTCGTCGGTTTAAAAGCGCTTGAATGCACTTGCGTTATGCCAAAAGATTTGCAAAATTCACTAAATTTCTGGCCTGTGTAGCTTGTCCCATTGTCTGAGAAGATTTTCTTAGGCACGCCCACCACAGCAATTACATGCCTGAGAAAGTCTCTGGCTGTTCTCTCTGCCGTAAGGTTATTTGTTCCCCAGATAAAAATGAATCTGGTGGTGAAACAGAGTGCCACCTGTATATATTTGTTATGTAGTGCTGTCTCTGGGAATGGCCCCATCGCATCTATGATGATGTGGCTGAAGGCAAAAGGGGCGTGGTCTCTGATTTTCATGGGTGGCTTAATGGGGTTTCTCATTGTTTTGCACTCTTGACATTTCTTGCATGTAGCGATGAAATCTGTTGTATCTCTGATCATTGCTGGCCAGTAGAATCTGGCCCTGAGTATGCTCAGAGTCTTTACCACTCCGAGATGCGCTCCCGCCACGTTGTCATGCACTGACGCTAATACTGATTCAACTAGTGAATTTGGTACCACTACCTGGTAGTATTCATGTGCTTCCAACGCCTTTGTTTTTGGGGGTAGTCTGCATAGCACCCCTTTGCTGTAAAAATGATGATCGTGCGTGTTTAGAATCACCCTTGCTACTGCGTTGTCCGATGGCAGTCTCTCGTGTTGGATATAACCTGCCATTGCCCTGCAAAATTTGTCGCCCTCTTGGTGGATCATCAACTGCTCTCTATTTAGTGGGATGCCTAAGCTTTTCGCCGCTTCCCTGACCGTAGAGTCAGATAGGCCTGGGACGTGCGCTCCGATTTTCTCCCTTTTATCTTTCGCCAATTGTTTAGAATAAGTTCTTGTGACGATATCCGGGCCTGCGCGCTTCCCTCTTGAACTCACTACACCTGAGTTTATCCCTTTGTCTTTTGTCTTCATTGATCTTGTTTCGACTGCAGTACACTGCAGCACCTGCTTTGTCGCGTTGTTATCTAGTATTCTGTTTTTCTTGAGGATGGGCCTGGATTTGTACATTATTATTGGATATCTTTCTACTGGCTCATCCTCGTCAAATACTTTCAGTCCCTGAATGGCGCTGAACGTGACTTTCTTCCTAACATCTTTTGGTAGCTCATTGTTCGCTACCTCTTGTCCGTAAGACCTGCGCGATAATGCATCTGGGACGTGGTTATATTTTCCCCGCAAGTGCACTATTTTGAAACTGAATTGGTTGAAAAATTCCAGCCACCTAGCCATCCTTCCAGTTAGGTCCTTCTTCGAATTTAATGCGGTCAGCGCTGCGTGGTCTGTCATTATTGTGAAGTGTCTCGCGACTATATAATGCTTGAATTTCTCCAGACAAAACTTTACCGCGAGCAGCTCCCTTTCGCAGACGCTATAGCGCCGTTCTGCCGGATGCATGGATCTTCCTGCAAACGCTATTGGACGCAAATTCCCGTCAGTATTTGCCTGAGCAATTAGCCCGCCGACGGCGCTGTCACTTGCATCTGTACTAATTACAAAAGGCTTCGAATGGTCCGGGTATACGAGAACTGCATCCCTTAAGATCGACTTTTTTATTGTGTCAAACGCTACTTGACAGTCCTCTTCCCATTTGAACTTGATCTTTGGTTTTGTGAGCCTATACAATGGCTGCATGATGTGGCTAAAATTTGGGATGAAAGCTTTGTAATATGTCGCCAGCCCATTGAACGCCCGCATTCCCCTTATATTTTTGGGTCTTGGGTATGAGCTGATTGCTTCTAATTTCGCCGGGTCCGGCCGAATGCCTTCCTTGCTTACGATGAAGCCCAGGAATGGGATCGACTCCAACCCAAATTCACATTTCTCCTTCTTGAACTTTAGGTTTGCTTCTCTAAAGGCATCAAAGATGTCTTGCAGATCCTCCAGATGCTTCTCCCACGTGGGTGAGCCACAAATTACATCGTCTATATACCCAAAGGCGTTGGGTATCGTTGCTAGGACTGTCTCAATTAAGGCATGGAAAGCCTGTGGGCTTGTTTTTAGTCCCATGGGCATGACCCTGTGCTGGAAGCGACCAAAGGGCGTGTTGAACGCCGTCAGTTTTTTGTCATGATCCCTTATGGGGACCTGATGAAATCCAGAACAAAGGTCCACCTTACTGAAAAATTGGGCCTTTAGTTGGCCCAACGACTCCAAGATCTCGTCCGTTCTAGGGAAATTTCTAGCTTGCGGAGAAATATTCTTATTCAGATGTCTAAAATCTAGGACAATTCTAAAAGATTTATTGCCCTGTGGGTCCTTTCCTGGTTTCTGAACTAAAAAGGCTGGTGATGACCACTCCCCCACGTCTTCACATCTTTCGATAACTCCCTGTTTCAGCTGAGTGTTCAAGATTTTTCCCATGTGGTTTTTTAGATCTGGGTTCATTCTATATGGAAGGCTTGTGATGGGGGTGTACCCCTTTACTAAATCTATCCTATGTTCGTACTTGGCTGTACGGCCTAACATTCCTCCTGGGGTTGCGAAGGTATCATTGTTTCTTTCAATTAGTCTAGTTATCTCACCTACCTGTTTTTTGGTCAGATTTTTGCCTATCTTACAGTCAGGGGGTGACTGAGGCACATCTGTACTTTGTGTCTCTGCTTGTTCAGCAAATATCGGCACGCTTACCGGCGCGCGCCTAATGGGTTTCTGTAGTGGGGTAAAATCTTTTTCGTTTTCTATACTATACACCGCGACGATGGAGCCTTTTTGTACTACTTTAGCCACCCGGGCGGCATTGAACAAACACAGATTAATTCTTTGCCTTCCGCTAAAAGGCTTAACTAAGGCTCTCTTCACCACGAATGACACTGGGATTTGTCTATTTACATTTTCCGTTACCCCAACTGTGCCCGTTAGGTCCTTTGGGGTTATGATCGTCGCTGTCGCCAGTGTCTCGGACAAGGGGGGGAGGACAATACGCTTGTTAGCTTTTACAGCATATAGCTTTTGTACATCAATTCCGAAATCAAGTATACCCTTGTACTTTCTCACGAAGTTTACTCCCAGAATCATGGCCCTACGTAGTGTTGGCATCACCAGAAAAGCATGGTGGAAAGTTTTCCCCGCAATTTTTATCGTGAGATTGGCCATCCTCGAACAATTTGTCCCCTTGCCGTCCGCTACTACTATTCGGACGTTACAGTTTTTCATTTTTATTGCTTTCAACACCCTTTTTAACCTGTGTAGGAACGCTGTATTAATTATCGACATGGATGCCCCTGAATCTACTAAAACTGGGAGGGTTATGTCTGCTACCTTTATTTGCACACACCCATCATGCATTTCAACTGTAATTGGTTTCTCAACCTTACCTTCCTCCTCACTGCTCTGAGTGAGGGTCAGTTTCCCTGTTAGTTCATTTGCTTCTACTGCTATGTTCTCGGATACGTCATGAGGGTCCCCCTTTGCCTCATGACCGTCTAGTTTTCCTGGTCCTCATCGTCTACTGACGTGTGTGGTGTGGGCGGCCTGCCCTTTGGGTCTCTCCCGCGTGGTGATTGGTACCGCCGGTCTCGACTCCCGGACCTCGAGAAGCGGCCGCTACGGCGGTCGTTGCCCCTGGAGCGGTCAGTGCTCCTGCTGTCGCGCCGGTCTCTGCTCCTGGCCGTGGCCTTGCGCCCATCCCATGTTTTATCTGCCCCTATGATAGGTATAAATTCGTTGTGTTCAGGGGAGTATACAAACTGTGTGCTGTATGTCGGCTTCCTGCCCTGTTGGGTATACAGTCCCGGCGGGGTATCCTCTGTTCTTGGTTTATCGTAATATCCTGGTCTGTCTCCTTTTTGGACATAATCATAATTGGAATCAGCCTTGTCATTATTCCAACCCCTGGGGTAATTGTATGTGGACTCGGCTCTGTCGCGGCTCCTTCCCCTGGAATTACCGCGAAATTCTTGCCTATGTCTCTGATAATTACCCGCTGGGGATGTATTTCTGGACTCATAGTGTCTGTCCTTGTTGTCTCTGTAGTAGTAATTGTCCCTGTTGTTGGAGTTGGATCTCCTGTTGTAAGATCCTGACCTCCAGGCGTTATCTGGCCTCCTGTATGAATCTCTGTAGTGGGGCTGGTCCCTTCTTCTGAAATCAGACCTCCCTCTCTCGTAATTCCTGTCTTGACCATTGTCTCTACCGTAATAGCCCTTCTCCTGATATTGGGGTCTATTATCCGGGGATTGGCGCCGCCAAGGTGAACCTGTTCTCTCCTTTGGTGGGGGTCCACTTGCTTCTTCTACTGGCACCGTATGGCTACTTGTTTGCTCTCTTTTCCTAGCTGCTCTATCCCTCAGCAGGACCGACTCGTGCCGCGCTGCACATCGGGAGGCATCCTCAACTGACCTCGGGAATTCTGTTGCTACCACGGTCCTCAGATCCTCGTTCAGATTAGTCAAGTAGAACTTCAGCTGCATGTCGCTCGACGCTCCCGACGCGGCCAGCAAGACCAACATGTCTTTATCATAATCCGCCACTAGTTCTTCTACTCCTTGCTTTCTATTGGCGTAATCCTGCATAAGCTCCGCCATGTCCATATTTCTGAACTTGATGAGGAACTCATCCTCGAAATTCCCAAAGTCATTGTCTGCTGTTCTTCTTGTGTACACCTCATGGAATGCTTTCGCCCTACCATCTAGATAGTTTCCTATTCCATCCAGTAACATGTCGGGTGTCGCTTTCAGTCTCTCGGTGAAACGCCTATATTCTTCGATGAAATTTGCCGCTGATCGCATCGCGGTGGGTGCCGAGAACACCTTTGGCACCGGAGCCAGGTGATTTATTAGGGTTGTGTTCGGTGCACCTCCTCCCTGTTTACTCCCGGCCCTCTCTATTACCGCCGTCAATTGGTTTGCTGTGTCTATTCTGACATTCTTCAGCTCTTCAGTTGCGTCTCGCCTCAGTTCATCCGACCTTTGTCTTAAATCCCTGAAAGCCATTAGATTATTGGCGGTGAGGTTGTTCATTGCGTCTACCAACCCCTCCATGGTTGGTGCCTCTGTTTGCACATGTAGAGGCTGTTGGTGCTGCTGTTGTTGCAGGTGCTGTGCTAACAGCCGTTGCTGTTGCCCTTGTTGATGCTGACTTTGTTGTTGCTGGAGCAGTCTTTGTTGCTGCTGCTGCTGGCACTGCTGTTGCTGCTGCTGCTGTTGTTGCTGTTGCTGTGCCAACCCTAGCCGCCGCTGAATGTCCATCTGTTGGCGTTGTTGCTGTTCGCTAGGCTGTTGCAGCTGCTGTTGTTGTTGCTGATCGAACTGCTGTTGGTGTACCTGTTGGTTTTGGTGCCCTGCATGATCCATCCGCGTATTTAACATTGCGGCGTTTCCCTGCATGAGTTCTCGGAAACCTGTGCCTGTGAATGCTCCTTGTATCCCATCCACGTCTAGGCTTGAATTGCTTGAATCTACCGGGGATGGTATAGGATATATGGGTGTGGGAACCCTCTCGGTGCTCCATGCCCTCTGCTGTTGCATTGGAGAGCTGTGTCTCAGTTGTTGGTGCCGCACTAGATCCTCTCTCTGCTGCGGTTCTAGTTGCTGGTATACTTGTTGTATATACGGAGACTGCCGCGCTTGAAAAGCCGCCTTCTGTTGCAACTTTTCCGCTTTCTCCCCTTGATCTTTCCGCTGTTGATCCAGCTCTCTCTCCTTCTTATCCAGTTCTTGTTGTCTTTTCTGCTGGAGGGCTTCTTGCTGGGTGAGAAACCATTCCTGTTGTTTCATGCTTCTCGCCCGTATATCTTGCAGCACCACACTCTGGTCGTGCGTGGGGTAATTCGGTGATTTCTGTTTATGTACTTGATTTTTCCCCTCCTGATACCTATGTTTTCCTCTTGCATCATGGGGTGGCAGTATTTGTCTGCCTGAGTCCATTGTCCTCGGTTGTCTTTGGCGTTTGTTTGGTCCTTTTGTCTCTATGTCTTGTGTGCCCGCACCTGGTGCCTCAGCTCCTCCTTTTTCTCTACTTGTTAAGTTAGTATATGGTTCTTGTACCAGCCTCCTCGCTGCTACCTGTTCCGTATGGAGAGGCACTTTCTTTCTCAGTTCCTGTCCTTTTCTACCGTCCACTACTAACTCCTGGGTGGGCGGTGGTGGTAACGGCGGTGTTGGCGCCTTTGTAGGAGTGGGCGCGATTGCCGCCTCTACCAGGGGTGGTGGTGGTGGTAAAAATGATGTCCCCAAGTTGTTTTCCCTTTCCCCACTTAACTTATCAGGTTCTGCTGTGGCAGCTTCCCCCTGGGGTATTATTGGAAGTATCTTGGGTGTCCTTCTAACTATTTTGGTTGGACTGGGAGGTATATTCTTTTCTTCCCTCGAATTCTGGCCTCGCTGGTCCTTTGCGGGGTCTGTCTCTAGCTCGCCCGGTGTGGGGGGCGCTGGTCGGCGTGGGGGAAGTGGAGCCTCCTGCCTCAAGTCCCAGTGCCACGCTGCCAACTCACGCTCCTCCTTCTCGTATTCCAGAATTCTATCGCTCTCCTCTTTCTCTCTCTGGAGTCTATACCTCCTTTCTTGGTTTTCAGCTTCTAGCGCGTCTAATTGGGCCCTCGCCAATCTTTCTAATTCTAGTTGTCTTTTCCTTGCTGCACCATCCAGTTCACTCACTCCCGCTTGAGCAAACCCGAACCAATCGTTTATCTCACCTGCTGCCTGTCGTAGGTCAGGCATGGGGGTGTTGGTTTCTCCCGGGTCTGTGCAGCTCACAAAGCTATTTTCTCCACTTAGTGGTTCCTTTGTGATGGTCTGTAACTTCGTTTCCTGTGCCTTCGATGTCGAGGCGTTGTCTTGTCTCCAATACAAGATTGTTTCCTCAGAATCTTCCCCTCTTGTGGGACTCTGTTCCTGTCCGCCTTGCCTCCCTGCACCGGCGGTGGGCCCGGCGGTCGACGTGGGTGTCGGCGGCACCTGTGGCTGTTGGGGCCCGTCCTCTCGCAGCTTGTGCTGCCTGCGAGTTGTTACATACGGGAGCAAAAAGTTGTCATTCGCCAATTCTCTCGCCGAATGTAATAGTCTTTCAAACCTAGATGGCATCCTACGCCAGTGATATCCGTGCACTTTAATATTCCAACTGATCTTTTAGAACTCCACCAGTGATAAGTATGGATCTGTATGTAGATGGGGATGTAGCTTGGTGTGATCCTTAATTTGAGGTACCGATAAATATGTCTCGTGAATATTCCAATGCACACTAATTAATACTCAATTAGCGCTTACCTGCTAATTGATAGTCCAAATGTTATGATAGATGATAATCGATATTTGCTTAGTGATAATTGATACCCAATTATCACTTGGATGCTAATTAATAAGAATAACTCGGAACTAGTTGGATCTTGTCTTGATCTTACGATCGCCCAACGGTAACTGATCTTTATTTCTCGATACAACATACCTGTCAGGTGTGTACCTGATCTGCGTGCGCAGCCGTGCCCGGCTACTAGCTCTGGCGTCCCATGGGGAGGCCCAGGCGTTACGTAACCTTACGTAACAGGGTTTACCTGAGCCTTTACAACGTATTGCTATGGCATATAGCAGCACTTATTTACCTGAATAAAGATATGTTGAAAAAAACCCAAAAAACTTGTACTCACTCTGTACTACTTAAAAATTAAGTTCTCTTTAGTTGAATCGGTACAGCTTGTTGAGTACAATATTAACACAGAATTATTTAGAAATTAGGTTTTACTTAGCCGAATATGAGTATGGCTTGTTGAGTACAATAACCAATCAGAATTATTTAGTAATTAAATTTTATCTAGTCGAATGAGTATGGCTTGTTGAGCACAATATTGGCAGCAGCCTTATAGAGTTGCTCCATGTGTGGGTTAGTGCTGGAGTTCTCCTGTGTCCTCTCCCAGCACACATGCACCAGCTTATACGCATGCGTATTTGTAGGCAGAACTACTGCTCGCTCCTTGAGCTGCTCCCAGTCAGTGAGCGCCTCCTCATCAGAGAGAGCAGCTCCGATATTTTCCTGCAGGAGCTCAGGTGTGCCCTGGGTGATGTAGACAGCCAGAAGGGCAGAGAGGAAGTACAGGAGCGTCTGGAGAATGTCAGGGTCAGCCTGGAGAAGAGGCAATACTTGGGCTAATCCCCAGGCACCTGTGACACCGTGGAGGATGAAGAAATCATTCTTTTGCTCTGACATGGTGTAAACAGCAATGCTGCTGTCCAGTACCCATTGACACAGGCGAGGCACCTGTAAACAAGGTTATAATGAGAGAAAGAGAAAAGGTTAATATATAGATAATTTCTGGTCTATGACCACGCATACCCGAGAGTAGATAATGGACAGATCAATTGTTGGAATTGTCTGCTATATTTTGAAGTCTATAGACATAATATTGCAACATATATTACACCAAAATATGATGCGTTGCGCAATTTTGTAAAACTATTTTGAACAATTTGAAAGTTGGGCCTTGCTAGAGAACGGAACGGTGATTAACTATGTCTAAGACAACTCTAGACTGCTCTAGTATAGGTTTATTGCTATTCATGTAACACTCTCATACTGCTCTACAATAAACATGAGATATACATCATATTCCTCCTGGAATCACCAGGCTCTACTGAGATTTTCTACCCAATCTACACACAATTACTCTATCGCCTATCCAACTCATTAAGCTTTCGATTATGATGTCCCTGCTCCCGGATACTCAACCAATAAAAGAATGAAAGAAATTATTTTCCAACCTTTAGTTCTCACCTTCTTAATAATACAAATATAAAACATTTTTGAGTCATGAAGTTGAATTTCAGTCGAAAACATAGTAAAAAATGCATTGGTTGTCATAACTATCACACATACCCCACTAGTGAAATAAGCACTGTGCATAACTCACTCTAGACGGTCGGCACCCTCCGCTTCTTCCTTGGAAGAAGTCAGAATGACTCTATTTACAATTTCGAACGGTGCACAGACTACTAGTGTCCAACGAATTTCCTCTTACTCCATGTGGTTACTTCTCTGCCTGCATTCAATAATTTCTCCGCTGAGAATGTCTATTGACGCATGGAATACTTAGTTTAGGTTGTTGCCTACAGCCTAGCGTACTTAGATTGTCGATTCAGGTACTCACGCTTCCACAATTGGTTTTCGTTTCAACCTCCACACTCAACCAACACAGCTACATCCACGCCATTATCGCGTTGACCATTTCGATCCCTTGTTCCGTTCCGTACGAGCCGGAAGTCACGTTCACTCTAATCAACGTAACCGGCAAATGGGATTCGAAATGGATAGCGCTGTTTATTGACTGAATAAACAGCGCCGAGGCCCGGGTGGGACGTGGGGTGAAGCGATGGGTGGGTGGAGGGTAATTCGTCAGAAATTTAAAATAAAAACAATCTAAAAGCGTTGAAATATAACCCATTTACTTCCTACAAATAAATACCTTGTGCGGATACTTTCTGGATACATTGTTGTCAGAGCAATGTGTATATATGCATGTTTAGATATGTTTTTTCACAGAATTTAAATGAAAAGGTATCTGGGCATACAGCTGTGTAAAGTCAAATCAATCTAAGAATTTAGCCATATATACACCTTGAGGTAAAGCAGCAGTGACAGCATTCAGTGTATTGAGGTTCTTACCTGCTGTTTGAGATCTGCTTCCCTATCAAACCATTCAGGGAATCTGATGGAGGAGGCCAGGCGTGCGTACAGGTCACCACGTTCCACCAGAAGTTTGAGGTACCTTCCAGAAAATGTTCCAAAGCCAGGCTGCAATAATCACATGTTTAACCAGGGAGGTAGATTAGAAGGGGTGGTCATTCAATCAATGTTATATAAGCAGGGAGATAGAAAAGAAGGAGTGATACACATCAGATAGGCCATTCATTCAATGTTAACTGTATAGGCAGGGTGTGGGGATGGGTGGGTGGGGGTGGGGGTAGAATCGAAAGGGTGGTATTAGACTATTCACTCAATGTTATACGCATAGAAAACAAAATTAAAAGGAGTTATTTGCCATAATAATATGAAATATTTCATCCTTAGAACATTTATTGTTGGAACATAAAAACATATATATTGAAATTGGATACTCTGTTAAACATTGCACCAGTTTATTGACATCAAGCACAAAACTGCCATAAGGTCAGCATTGTGAACATGATTATTCATGGTTCTTTTATCACTCCAAGCATCTTATCAGAAGAATTCAGATGACATCGATCAATAGTGCCAAAACATTTCAATTATGACCACCAGAATTATCAAACCTATAATGGAGCAATGGATAGAGTGAATGTACATATGCTAATAAGTCTACATAGTATACAATAAGGCCCGTTTTGATTTTTCACAACAATGTGGCCATCCCAATACAAAGTGTTTATACCAATCAAAAAAGCATACGAAACTGTACTTAATACCAATCTTGAAAGTTGGGAGAGGGAGAAAAGAGGGAGAGGGGGAAGTGTGGGGAGCGAGGGTGACAGTCAGGAGGACGGGTACTTTGCTAGTATCTTAATAAAATAGAGGAGAGAAATAGCCATCCTAGCATCACATACTTCTCTGGATTTCTTTAAATCACTCCCTGCTGCCATGTCATTAATGTACCTTATTGTAAAGTGATCAGCTGAATTAGGCTAATTAACACTTACCAGCCCCCCTTCCTGTAAAAAGCCAAGGTGAGACTGATCTTTCCTGACATCTTTGATAACATCAAGTATGTCTGTTTGTCCTCTTCCCAGTTCATTCACAAATGTTTCCAGATCAGTCACCTCATGGGCAACATAGTCACAGTGGGTCAGTGCTAGACCCTCACATACAGTCCTCTCTAAAGTAAAAATATATATTTATTATTATAACCATTAGCACTACCTAACAGATTTGTGTTCAGTTACTGCTATATAGTGATTCAGGGGTTTTATTCAGTGAGCCAAATTTGTTTGGTCATGTGACCTCAATGATGTGATCTGCAATTCAATAAATACAGGATAACATTTTGATTGATGTATAATTGAACTCAATCACAGATTCATTTTCGCAGTTTTCTAAAAAAAGAATAGATTCGAGATGTTGAGATCAATCCAAAACAAGGCGAAAACAGAACATGGGGTGTGTGAGGTTGGTTTTGGTTTATTAGGGGTCCGACGTTTCGGTCAACATACGACCTTTATCAAGGGTGGGTGAAAAAAAAAGAAATTGAATAAAACGTGAATTTGTTCTGACAGAATTACGTATCAAATATGAATGGACTAAATTCAACCTTAAGGTGGGATCCCACTGGCTCGCTTGTATCTGCGCTCATTGCTCGCTCTTGCTGCGCTTGTTTATGGGGTGCTTGTCAGTCGCTCTTCATCCGCTAATATTTTTAGCGCAATACAAGCGCAGAGCGATTCTACTGAGATTCTACTGTTGCGCTTGTTTCCTATATAAAATCAATGGTAAATGCGTTTGTGCGCTCTCACTGCGCTCTTGGTCCGCTTCTTTAACAGGTAGAAAGAGCCTTGTGTTGCTGCGCTCAAATCAAACACGGCAGATATGAGCGCAACATCCTGCGCTCTCCTAAAGAAGCGCACATAAGAGCGTATAAAAAGCGCAGTTACTGATTCTATTAGACCGCTCTGGTGTCGCTCTAAGTTCGCTTGTTATGTGCTTGAGGAAATAAAAAGAGCGGTCCATGAGCGGGCCAAAAGAGCGAGCCAGTGGAACCGCAGCCTTACACTGTAATAAAATATCTATTGCCAAACCCTCATTATGGCTTGTAAGAAAAAAAAAATAAAAAATTATGGCTTGTAAGTTTTCTAACCAGGGCAAGAACTGGAAGGTCTGTTTAACAGAAGTTCTTGACCTGTTCATCATATTACTTGGATCAGGCTACTGGAACATGGGAGATAAGAGTAAGGAACTTATAAACTTACAAAACACCAGTTGATTTTATGTTATTCTGGGTTTATTGATCAACCCAACGTTTTGGTCTGTTGGTAGACTTTCTTCAGGGGTACATGCCTCAGGAAAGAATTTGAATTATATATGAATTTGGTGTAGGATATATCTTGTGCTGCTCTTTTCATTTTGGCTGGTGTAGTATGATGATGCTGCGAGGTGGTGTAGGATTTCTGTGGGCATAAATGGTGGGGTAGGTGTAGGATGTGTTGGTGTAGTATACTTCTTGGGTGCAGTATGTTGTGTAGTGACAAAAGATTTGGGGGCGTATATAATCGATGTTTTAATGGCGTTTGCTTTTTAAATAGCCTTCTTGGGGTAGGAGTTGTTGAATCTTGGTGCCTACATGGTAGTCAAGAATTCATATGGCTTCAGATTGGTAGAGAATGAGTATGTAGTGGAAAATGAAATATTGGAGATAAAAGTTTATAGTTAATAATTTTGGCATAGAGACTCGGGATTCCGGTATCAGAAAAGCAAGGGTGTGTGAGCGTTAGCTCTCTCATTAATCTCCTTTTTTTCAGCAGAATCGTTGCAGACAAAGTGAAAAAGTCGTCTAAAAGGATTATAAAAGTACCTGGATCAGTCATATACACTTGAGACTAAAGCCTAAATCGTTCTAACCTCATCACAGAGTTCAAGAACTACAGGTTTTTGACCGCCAAAAACGGTCATCCATTGTTTACCGAAGCTGGATTATCGCCCAGTGACAGTGTGGAGATTATCGTTGAGTTTATATAGTGACAATTCTATCAGACATTGACCTCTACCATAAGACCATAAACAGTAAGAATAATCGAATATAGGAAGTCTTTAAGCCATTTTGAACGATTCAAGAGCTTTAGTGTGTGGATTAATGTCAAAACAAGAGTTGATATCGATACAAATGGATTAACAGATCGTCACAAGCTTTGCTGTGCAGTGGCGCCATCTGGTGGATACAAATTCATTTTCAAACTATAGATATAGACTTTGCTTGGTGCCACCTGGTGGGAAATAGACATAACAGACGAAATAGACATAATAGACTTCACAGGCAAACGAGAAGGATTTAAACTTGGAATACCTACTTCTGAGAAATAAAATAAGCTACTACTATGGGTGAGGATGGAGCTCAAGGCCTCAGGGCACTGGTTGAATCAATGAGGGATCAGCAGATTGAATATTACCAAAGGCAACAGAAAAACTTTCAAACCATACTTGAATTGCTTGAAAAGCATGACAAAATTGAAGTGGATGAGTCTGATGAGAGTACCATCAAGGTCGCCATGTTGAAAGATCAGGAGTCCTATTTCATGGTACTGTCAGAAAGGTCTGATAACATAGTCATAGAGAAGAGTGAATACCTGGAACAACTGAACCTAGCAGAACAAAAGGATCCTATTGAGAAAGAATACAAGAAATCCCTCTCCTGGCAGTTGGCTGGCAACAGACTCCAAGACAACTTGAACACTAAAGTCTCAAACATTATTGAAAAGCTCTTGACTTTCCCCGACATAAAAATAAGGACATATTACAGAGTAAAAGGACGGTTGTTGTTGGATCCAGGTTAGCCTGGCCAACATAAATAAGGCAGCTTGTCTCAGAAGATTGAAATAGCCACTGCACTATGTTCATTGATTAAATATATTTAATTATATGCTCAAAAACGATGGATTTTATGCTTATATAATAGAACATTCATTCTCGAGTTCAACTCATATATAGTTCCTAAGAAGGAAATTTTTTTCTGGTATAAAACGAAATTTTGCCTGGTCTCAATTGTTGAAAAAGACTTCCCCTGCTGATGAATAAATGATGTACTTACAGTGTATTCAAAGGGTCATTGATCTTGATGTAATATTACAATATTATTAAGAAAAGGAAAAGCTATGGAGACGCCTAGTGGAAGATATTGTTGATATTCTTGAAAACTTTGAATTCTCAAAAAAAAAAAGATTCATATTCGCCTTTTATGCCTTGATATAACATGTTTTTAGAAATGTATATGCCCAGATGGCAGGTGTCAGTAATAAAGTCTGTTGTAAAAACAAACAAAAAAAAAAAAAAAAATTTTGGCATGTGACAAAATTGCTGACTCACCATTCCTGACGGAGTAACCATAGCCAATATGGATAAGGCCATGTACAGCTGATGACCCCAGCCCAGGAGCAAGTTTAGGGAACTCCTGGTTGATAAGAAGGTCAAGGTTTCCTTCAAGATCTTGACTGACAAACATATAGTGCTGAACAAGGTGAAGGTATCGTTTTCTCTGGCCCAGGAGGTTCTGTTGAGACAAACCTTAAAATGGACTCTCAGTTCATGTATAACATTTTAGAGATGTCTATACTATTTTCCTTTTGTACAAATGTTGAATCTATCCATCTAAATATATAAAACTTGTAAAATATATGTCACAGATTGCAAAATGAGTTTAATCTGGGAATCTGTTGTTTTCTGCATGGTGAAAGCCTGCACCAGCATTTGGACCCACAACAATCGCTAGTAATTTAGACCACCCAGTCATCCTCCTGTATCCCCATGAATGAATATATAAGGTAAAATGGTTTACATATATATGCACATGATTGTTGAATTTTTCATCGCCAAGGATTTTTATATTCACAGAACTAAGATATTCTTGACATTTGTTTAATTATTATTTTCTTGAGCACCGGTACGTCAAAATTATCAGTAATGTCATCCAAGTTTAAATTCTATTTGACCTTGAGTTCCTGCTCTGAGAGTTTCGATTCCAAAGCTTCTAGTTCCTCAGCTGGCTCCAGATGCCTTTTATCGTCTTCTGCATATTTCCGAATCCGCTCTTCTGTAGCCCCAATATGCCACAAACTGATGATCCCATCTGCCATGTGGTTGTGCTTAAAACCATCGAAAAATATGCTCAACCTGGAAGTATAGTATTGTAAAACGTCTATTGAGTGCTTATGAGTGCAACATGTCTGCAAAATTTTACAGTTTTTCGTCTGTAGCCCAATTTTACTTACCACAATAACTGTTTTTATTAGAAAAACAACTCTGTGTCTTGCCACCTAAAGATGGTTTTGCTTGCTTTTTTCTCCTTAATTGGTCAATCAGTTAGGGTGATACCATATTAAGGGGTGGGTGTACGTGATGAGGCAAACAAACTTCTGAAATTTACTAATAGCACATGATAGCAGGAAGCAGGAATTAAATTTGCTTTACAAGATGTATGATACAAGTAGATCTCTTTGGAATGGTTGATTTAATCATAATTGTTTCTGGCATGTTTCATTGAGAGGCATTTGTGCATATCATTAAACTGGTTCTTCTATTTAAAAAAACACCAATAAACCTGTTTCTTCTTGGTGATGTTTCTGGTGTGTACTGTTTGTGAGTTCAAAAGCTGATAAGCTAACTTAGATATGGAAGAAGACTAGTATGAACTTACATCCTCACTATAAGGTAATTGGACATTTTTCATTTGAAAAATGATTAATTCTTTTATAATTAGATGTTAAAAACCAACGATTACATGCCAAGTTAACCATTTTCTAATCATTTCATTATCGACATGAAAGTGGGACACCTATATGAAAATGTTTTTTATTGGAGTGTGGGGTCCAATAAGATCCTATTTTAGGGTAGCTTTATAGAGTTTGGGTCATGAGTAGGCCTAATAATGATTTTGTTTTACTTACAAGTCTGTTGAATATTCATGAAGAATGTCATGCAACCATTGGGGAGCTTGCGCCATCTCTTGTGTACTGTGAGAAGTAGGGAGTGTGAAAACACCATGTACATATGTCTCAAGCAATATTTTATATACATCATATAGGCCAAATAAAAGGAAGGGAGTAAATGTTCTCAAATTTGCAAGCGTCATCTGAATTCTCGCAAATCCCTGTTAAGGTATGTGATGTGCGAATTTAACACCAGTGATGATTGTCGCCACCAATACTTGCCAGCAGTGATGGCAACTTCCGGTTTTAGAGCTAAAACTAAACATTTTTTAGGAAATGGATTCCCGTCTCACTAATTCTAAATCAGTCTGGATAATACAAATACCTGCGTGATGCTGACATCGTTGTGAATTGTTTGATATATAATATCAATACATAGTGTGAATATTTATTCTTCCGTGTACCTTGGAGTTTCACTGTGCTATAGCTGGAAGTACCACGGGAAGTTCAAGCATCGCCAAGAGTACTTCCATATTAAAAAGATAGGTGGCAGCTAGATCAAATATCGTTAACCAAGACTGCCAGAATCATTGGGAATATATTTATATCATATAACAAATAAATCATTATAATAAACGAATTGAGACCATGTTTGATCTAACACATACAGAACAGAATGATTTGAACCTGTTCTTCAGTATAACTTTCACTATTTTATTATGTTTGTGAACTGCATATTTTGACGACTGATCCACATACAAAAATGATTAATGAACCTAAACGAATACACAAATAGATTTGTGCATTAGATAAATATATATATGTTTCCAATATAAATATCAATGCATATGGTGCATATTACCTTCTCATTACTAGTATCATACAATTCAGGCCCCAGTTCAGGCCAAGTGTTTAGTTCAATAGGCTAGCTGCTTATTCACAGTATCTCTCAGCTGATAAGATTATGGACATATATTCGTGATATATTTAGGTCTACTATGGCTAAGAATGGAAGTACCTATAGGCATATACTTGGCACTGAGTCCAGGGTCGATTTCTGTACTGAATTAAATTCCACTTACCTGTAATATTTTACAGGTAAAAACCGTGGGCCCTATACCTATCCGCAGGGTGTGTATTAGACTGGATCTCTTCCTTGCCTCTAGAATATGTTGTACACTGTTAAAAACATGAACTGCATGGGAGAAACGGTGAAATTTAGACCATCCCGATACGATGACCTCACTCTTTGTAGGCTATACTGTCCCAAAACTGCAAAGCAGAAATAGTGTGCCACCATGTCAATGGCACTAAAAAAAATTCTACTTATCCGGGCAAACTCAGTGGCGCCACCTGTAGTGAAGGCGCATGTTGCATTCGTTTGGGCTTACCGAACATGTAAGCCTGCTATATTTTGAAACGGTACCTATTTTGTTTCTATTATTCTAGCCAGGCAAAATATAGAATTTGCAGCAAATAGTTCAATTAGAGATAGAATAACACCCTATTAATTCAATCTTTATTTGTCTCAGAATATTATGGGAAACCATTGCTATATTTATTCCTGAATGGTGGATATATCATAAATTAATTTTAGATATCCACAATTCTATTTCAGATATCCAAAATTGAATAATAGATATTTCTTTTATAAATATCCAAAATTGATTTTATGATAGGAACAATACAAATTCAGATATCCAAAACTGAATTTTGGATATCAAGAATAGAATACTTGATATCTGAAATTCGAATTCTAGATGTCAAGAACTGAATTTTGGATATGTGATATCTGATTTTCTATCAGTCTATTTTTTGAAAGTTTGTATATCAAAAGTTTTACGGTACCTAAAGAAAGTTTTAAACTCAGTAAACTGGATCGCAACATATCCAGAATGATCAAATTTGGGACATGACATTTCAAAAATTAACAAACTTCATAATTCAAAAGTAGGTCACCATGCACATATCATAAATATACATTGTTGAATTATGGATATCCAGAATTGAATAGTGGATATCAAGAATTGAATTAATGATATCAACAATTTGAATTTTGGATATCCAAAATTCAATTCTTGATATCCACAATTCAGTAAACTGGGTCACAACATACCCAGAATTCGAAAGTAGGTCACCATATATCCAGAATTTGAGTTGTTGATATCCAGTATTCAAATTGTGGATATCAAGAATTGAATTGTGGATATCAACAATTCAAATTGTGGATATCAAGAATTGAATTGTGGATATCAACAATTGCATTGGGAATATCAACAATTCAAATTTGGATATCCACAACTCAATTCTTGATATCCACAATTCAGTAAACTGGGTCATGTCATATCCAGAATTGGAAAGTAGATCACCAGATATCTAAAATTAGGATTGTGGATATCTAGACTTTGAATTGTTGATATCAAGAATTGAATTCTAGATATCAACAATTTCATTATGGATATCAACAATTCAATTATGGATATCCACATTTCGAATTTTGGATTTCAAGAATTGACTTGTGGATATCTACAATTGAATTGTGGACATCAACAATTGAATTTTGGATATCAACAATTGAATTTTGGATATTAACAATTGAATTGTGGATATCAACAATTTAATTGTGAAATTTAATTGTGGATATCTACAATTTAATTGTTGATATCAACAATTGATGTTGATATCAACAATTGAATTGTAGATATCCACAATTGAATTGCGGATATCAACAATTCAAATTCGGGATATCCAAAACTCTGTTATTGATATCCGAATTGTTTTTGTTCATATCAATGAAAACAATTTAGATATCCACAATTCAGGAATAACTATAACAATTTAACGGCTTCCCAAAGTATTTTGCATTATGTTAAACTTGATTTGAAAAAAAAAAATGATTTAATTGAATTAATTTTCATTCAGGAATAAACCACAGAGGTGCAGACGTTTATAGCACATATTCAGACCCTGTGAATAGATTCGTCGGCTCATCTTGTCTGTCAGCAGGTGAGATATTTAACCATGGAACTATAACTAGTTCTATTATTTAACCAAAGAAAAACTTAGTTTATGAACACAACCAGTCTGAGATTTAGGCTAACCAATGACAGTATTCGTTACAAAGCAGTCATGGAGCGAGCCGGAAAGTCGCGCACGCGCGCTTGCCGAAAACATGTGATGGTTGACACAAATAGTAAACAAATGACGAGAAGAGGAAAAGTTCGTGATTATACAGTTGTCATTTCGATCTGAGCAGAAGGAAAAGATGCCAGGGTTGGTAGTTTGTAACCGGCGTTGGGATGTCGGGGGCGACGACTTCGTTTTTCCAGCTGCCATTGAAATCCTTGCGAGAACTGGCGGGTAAGTTTTGTCACTATAGTATAACTGACTATAACTTGTTCTCCTCTGACTTCTGTTCTGCCCCAGTTTCTGCTCTGACCGGTTCTGACTCATGATCTAAGATTGCATGAATCATGTCACTGTTGTGGTGTTGTGTATTGTGTGACACTACATGTGAAACTGATAATTTAGAGTGTATGGCACTCCATGTGAAACCGATAGACGTTGTCACAGAGGGAAGATTCTACCTAAGGCTAAGCTATATAAGTTAGCTTTCAAAGTTTCAACTTCAGCAACCCTGAAAAATCGTCATTTTGATTTGGATTCCGGATTTGATGTTATTTTCAAATTTCTCCTATTCATTTCATTAGCTCCTACTGTACTTGTCTGGAGGCTAACGCCACACTTAGCTGTCTTAGCTGTCATTGGTTGCTTACCACCTCCCAATGAGATTTGGAGGCCTTAGATTAATAAGTTTATCGTCAAATATTAGTTTAGATTTTAACTATTACATAGTATTTTATTGTAACACTTAAACACTTAATTACATAGACTCCCCATCTCTTCTATAGATGTAAGCTTCATGCCATGCCATGATATGGCAAATAGGCCTAGCCATTAAAGCCTTAAGATAGACATACTAATGATTTCATGTTAAATTAATGAAGATTCAATCAAATGGAGTCTTATTTTTCCAAGCTACTTTAAATAGCTTACTTGTAATAATCAATGAATAAGAATTACGATACCGTACAAGACTTTTTGAAATGTTTTGATGTTTACAGGAGGGCGACTGTAGTTTGATCACATACCCTTCTAAGATTGCTACAAACAACCACCACATTTTTTAAGATGAAATTTTAGTGACCTCCCTTACACAATTACAATCTTCTCAGAAGTGAAATTAAATGTTATTCTTGGACAAATTTACCCTCAACATTTACATTGCCAATATAAAAGCAACTAAATAATAACCCTGTACGTATAGTGGTGTGGCCTTGTTCCATTTGAGGTGAAAGTGTACCAGTAAGTTGGGTCATGGGTTCAAATATCATCCTGATCCTAGACTATTAGATGAGTGTACAGTACACACGTAGGACGGGTGCCTTTGCCAAGATCATAATTATAGATGCATGTACACAGGATTACTGGTAATATCCTTGTGCGCGACATGGCGCACCTCCCAGACTTATTTGACGCAGTTTTGTTTCATCTCCGACAAATAGTAATAGTTCCTATTACTCTCCCCCCGTCCCCCCCTCACCATCACTAATATTTTTAAAAGACAATTTTACTTTATATAGCGGTAATATATTATACAAAAAAAACAGTCCTTCTTTATACTAGAGGTGGGAGTGACAGAATAATTATACAAACCGAAATTGTATACCCATATATTTCATTGCTGCCACTTTTATTAATATTGTCTTTTCCCTGAATGTTTTTTTTAACTTCTTTTGTTGTCTGCATACATTATGACTAGACTTTTGAAGCTTTTTACTTTTTTTGTTGGTGAAATCTTTTACACCAATATATATTTAGGAATCTGGTGCTAGCTTTTCAGTTGCTACTATGTTAATGAACTGACACCTTGTACGGTGAGCCCTCCTGTTCAATTCAATTTAACATATTTATTTGTACCTAAAAGCATGGTACAAAATGGAGACAAACCCCTTAAAAATAAATTCCGGGTCTTCCAGTATGCTTCTGTCTATGGAAAACATAAAAGTAAAGTTAAAGTAAAGAGACCAAACTATCTACAGTGATGTAGAGATGTGATCAAGTGTCTGGTTGTATAACTCGTTAGCATAATATGATTTTGCTAAGCGACTACCTAATGCATCAAGCAAAGTAAAAAGAACATTGTATTCTCATTTAATTCTAAAAAGGCAATATAATTAGTGCAAGTTTATAAAACTGAGTATGTGTTAGTTCCCTGTTTAGATTAGACAGGGATATAATAATAGGTATTTATTTCCCTGGCTGATAGAGCGTTGAAAGAGACATATTAACTGAATAATAGCATATCACGGAATCATTATATTCCAAGCTATTTTCGACTTTTTTGAGACCTGGAAGGGTAATAGCTAGGTAGGCATGTGTAGGGGCCTTAGTAGCCGCTCAACAATTTCCAAAGCAAGCGTCTTCTCTTTTTTGGCCCCCAAACCACAGGAGGAAGACAGTATAACACACCGACCACCTTCTCCCACTTACAAAATAAATTACTATACAAATAAACTAACCAATGGAACGTATGACGAATGTGAAATTTGTCAATAAAACCGTATTTTTAAAAAAGTACAATTTTTTTGTCGTGTTTACCTAGGTGCAGTCAGCCTCGTCTTCTGGCCACCGTTTTTTGAAGTACAATATAACAGTTTTCCATGATTTCTGGGAATATAAGAAAAAAAGAAATGAACGTTCAAGTGTCATACTTGACAGAAACGGCTATTTTCTATTTTATTATGTTCGGTCCAGTGAAACCTTATTTGGACTGGTGAAACTACAATTTCAGTGGTCCTACTGTCCGGTGAAACCTCAAAAAGTTTTCGACATGACTATTGACTGGCGTTCTGTACTTTAAATATATGCTGTACAACAGATCGGTGATAACCGATGTGGTGTTGTGTCCCCGCAAAGCCCCCCCTCAGATCCTCCATCTCATCTCTCCATCTCTCCCACTCCTTCCCCCTCCCACACTAACCCTACTTCTAGGCATGATGTCAATGGTGGTTTTAGGTCCGGTAGGTATGTAAAGTTTCCATATCCTTCATATAATATGACTCATAAATTCCTTCTATGACGTACTCTATATGTATTATATTCAAATGCACCAATAATACATGTATAGACAACATCGAAGCTAAAATTTAACGTTTCAAGCAAAGAATTTAACTATATTTTAATCCATTGAAACACATGGCTACTGTCGACTAAATATTAAGCCAAGAACATAGTACCAAATCTTTCTTTTTTTAAAGATTTTATTAAGTCACATTGCCCTCGTTTTTCCCTTCTCATTTCACAGATAATGAATATTTTCTCTCTGAACAGCTACATAAATAATGTAGTTTTGTTGGCGTGTTAAGTTTATATTAAATAACAATGAATCAAAAAACATCCTTATTCCATTCCAGAGTATAATGGCCGAGCCATTCTCTGTAACTGCATATCAGTAGACTCATATCATATCTACTTGTACAATTATAAATCTAAACTGAGTAAACTGTGGATTATAGGCAATTCCCCGGTGTGACTTTAGATTCTTTTTGAATGGTCCTTTTGGGACTACCCTGATGAGTTATATGAATGTCACATCCGATGACCATGTTTTGTTTCACCAAGTTTCACCAAGTCTCCTTACTGTGTATAGATTTGTAATAGAAATAAAATTCATTTGCA